>OX411329.1:12502500-15002500 GCA_948150665.1 Conistra vaccinii
AAATTATTGCTGGGAAATGATTTTTATTGGTGTAAAAATCACTGCCGTAAACAGACATTATTATACCAAATAAAGGTAATTTTCCAACAAACATTTTTGCTCAATGTTACTTAGTTTGATGTACATACAGCATACGTAGATAATGGCTATGCGATGGATCTTTTTGCACTCTGTATGTTTGAGCCGTTTTGGCTTGAAACACTAGGGTTATGGGGTCCGAATACTCATCGAGTCTTTCGGGACATCGCCAAGCTAGAGGGCTGACATTATTTTGTAAGCCAAAGAATCTGTCATCCAATTGGGCGATTAACAGCGATGCGGACGAATTTTTTATGCCTAATGAGCTCTTCCGCTTTTTTAATATATGTAAGTAATTGTACCTACATAATGATAAACATATGTTTTTGTGTCAGCTTGTATAATGAACATATATTCCTCTGCAAATTCCCTCTTAAAAAGTTAATTTCAACATTAATCATCATCTGAAAAGAATAAATAAATTTTAGGTACTTATTAGATCACACACTAGCAAGAATGCAGAGTGCAGCTGAAAGCATTTTTTACAAAGTTCAGGTGTAAACTTATAAACTTGATCTTGATTTGTATGAATGTTACGTAGTAGACTGTTATTATAATAACTATACATTTCATTTTTCAAATCCAAACCGTCGTTCGTCGTTGACGTTTACTGGGTACAACGGATCACCATTTGTGGTTTCATATTGATAGGTCAGCAGAACCAATACGTCGTACTTTCTAAATTCAGATAAAACACCACTAACAGTGTACGAAAACATCGTGAGGAACCCTGGATTTAATGGTCTAGAAACCGCAAATAAGCAGTCATGTGAGAGTGTGGTACTTCATGCTCTTTCCATTTCGGGAGCCGAGCGTATCTGCAGTGTGACATATTCTAGGTAAGATATAATTGCTCCTGATCGTTGTCACCTGTTAACCTGAAACTAGGACATCGTTCTACTACACTAGTTAGCGTTATCTAATAATAGGTCCGACTACAGTTGGCAAAACAGCTGTGATAATGTGCATGAAAGCGCGGGGACGTTTCGCGGTGTACCCCGCGCGAGCACCACGCTCGGTGACGCTCTGCATCCGAGCTCCAATGTTTGCCATGTGTCGGGTAAACACCCACCCACGACCGGAAAACTTGTAATGCGACAGCTGTGCCGCGCTGAATCTCATTGTTCCAATTCACTACTTTTATTCCGGAAAATCCAGTCTCGAATATGTTACACCGGGGCGAGTACCAAGTTTTACTTCAGTGAGATTTACTAGAAATCATGTGTTTATCTTGACAACATTTAAATCTGTTTCCAGTTAGTATCTACCAAGTTATTTAATACAATATTGCTCTTGCAGGAGTGTACGTGACGGTGGTAACAATTATATTAATTCTCGGTAACGTTGGAGCCGTATTTCGGAAATTTGAAACTCTGAAGACGACTGTTAACATCGGTAAGTTGGTTTACGACTGAGATACAACTTTGTGCAAATAATATCTTGGAATACTAAGGAGAACGCCAACCGTAGCGACAAAATGTGAAAACAATGTGATAAAATTATTATTTCGTTCTCTTTAAAATCCTTATGATATTAAATAGAACGAAAAGATTGGGTCTACAACCATTAGGTCCGTATTCTTGAACAATGCTTACTCATGGAAACCCATTTTATCTAGATTTGAATCGAGATTAGGATCAAATCTGCCGGTATCAATCGAGATTCATGATTCATCGTTCTAGGATACGTACGAGCCCTTAAACAAAAGGATCTGTTTGCTCTTTGAAAAGAAAAGCATTAGATTTTGTTAGATTTTGTTTTATACCTCGGCTTATTGATGAATTTACTCGCCCGAAATGAATTTGTTTATTTGTACCGATTTCTGTAGCTGTCGATTCACCTACAAATAAATTAATTTCGAATTAATCTCAAGAAATAATAATTTTATTTAAATGTGTCGTTTCGCCCGTTTCTGGCGAGTAAATTCGGGCGAATCACTAATAAGCCTTACGTCTTGTTTAGGTGCAATATTCCCGCCGAACACGGTGACGGAAGTGGCGTTCGCATCGGCTTTAGCAAGAGCCTCGATGGAAAGCGAAAAGTATCATTTTGTAATGAAAGCTGTTTATTCACCATTTGGTGATAGCTTCACAGCTTCCAAGGCAGGTAATTATGTGAAAAGTATTGTAATTTCACTTTTTTTGCAGCTTAATTACAAAATTTTCGTTGCAAAGTTTTTCTTTTGCAAAGAATACGAGTAATGGTAATTAATGTAGGTATGAATAAAGTAATTGATAAGTTTAAATTGAAACAGAATGTCAATCATTCATGGCACGGCAAATGGTATTTATGCGATGAATAGAAATATAACTTATGGTCTGGCCACACCTGCCGAACGTTCCGCGGCGGAACGCTCCGTCGCGTCATATTTCTATGGACGTAACGTTCGGCGGATGTGTCATAGGGACCAGTGGTGGCCCAGTGGTGACGGCCCCGATTTACGAGTTGTAGGTCGTGGGTTCGTACCCAAGCGGGCGCTTTACTTTGTGTAATTAATTTCATCACCACTGCTCTCAAAACGGTGAAGGAAAACATCGTGAGGAAACCGGCATGTCTTAGAACCAAAAAATTCGACGACATGTGACATCTACCAACCCGCACTGGGCCCGCGTGGTAGATTATAGCCCACTCCCTCTCGCAGAGAGGAGGCCTGTGTCCCAGCAGTGGGAACATTAATAGGCTGATGATGATGATGATGTGTCATAGGTAACTTGAAAAACATTAGGAGCGTATTCAACCGAACGTTCCGCCACGGAACGTTCGGCAGGTGTGGCCCGACCCTTATGTGTATGACAATAATAAAGAGATTCCAATGATGATACCTAAAGACGTCGTCGCGGCATGCTGTGGCCTGCCTTAGGATACTGCGGCATCGCTGATTTCAATACTTTTTTTTATTTTTATTTATTTATTTATTTATCTATTTGTTAACATAGGTAATGCATTACAGATCGTATATTTGGTGAACAGAGCGCTATGTTATGCCAGGAGGCGTACAAATATGTTGAGCAGATCTAAGATTACAAATTAAAATTTAATATAAATACTTGAAAATCATGCATAAATGGTATTAAATTAGGAAATAAATGAACAATTACATATTAAATACTCTCATTATGTCAAAAGGTCAAACCTAAATGAAGAATTATTAAAATGTCAAAAAAATAAAATCTATGTCAAGTAATTAAGATGTCAAAATTATTTAATGTCAATATTCAGTAAGTACCGGTAATTCTAAATAAATTCGTCATTTAAGTATTCGTCAATAGTATAGTAACATTTATCAATTAAGAACATTTTAATTTTTTTCTTAAATTGTGCAATATTTAATTCTTTTATGGGGTCTGGAATTTTATTATAAATGCGTGGAGCCATACCCAGGACACTTTTTTTTACTAGTGCAGTTTTACATTTATAATTACTTAAAGAATTTTTGTACTGATTACGAATTGGAACATTTCGTACCATTGTCATTTTTTCAAAAAGGTTGGGATTCGTTTTGACGAAGATACAAATTTCTAATATGTATAATGTATATTGCCGGTAGCGTTAGAATTTTTAATGATTTAAAGTACGGTGCACAGCTGTCATCTGTTTTCAGACCACACATGGCTCTAATGCACCTTTTTTGTGCTTTGAACAACAACTTTTAAGAGGGCTATCAGAAAATTGCGTGTTGACAGTTCGAGCGCCCGGCCCGATGCATCGCTTAAGTAACAATTTGGCAGTTGTAATTATGCTTATTATTAGTTACCTATATAATAAAGTTTTTGTTTTTTAAGTACCTATGCAATTTTAATTTCCTATGAACCAACGTTTATTCTGATATAAATTTTACGTAAAAATATGAATGTAGAAAGGAGAAATTTACAGTTGATTCTGAGCGTTATTTATGATGGATTTTTCTTTAGATATCCATTAAATATTTCAAAATTCTGAGGCCGCTATGAACTACAACAATTGGTTAAAGTGCTTATTTTAATTTTTTCATTTCATTTGCTATGTACAATAGTTCTTTCTACCCACGAGCTCAAAAAGTGCCATCGCGCATTTTTTTTAAAACTTGCTTCGGAATTTTGGCTTTATATAAACAATTAAGAAAAAATTGCAAAAAGCGAGGCCGCTATGTACTAAACTAATAACAATTCTCAACAACTCAATAAGTCATAGTTGTCCAAGTTTTTCAGTTACTCAGAACAAGAACGCCATAGTTGCCCATTTAACGCAAAAATCACCGTCGAAATCAGTCGAAATGTAATAGGGCTCTTAGGTATATTTCTAACTGTCGCATAAATATCCCTAGCCGTGCCGTGTCCCCCAGTGAGCGATAAAAATACTCAGTTGATAGAAATGATTCAGTATTAATTTAACATAACATCAAGCCTGTATTCCCCGAAGGGTTAGGCAGAGGCAATGGCAGAGGTGTACCTATAGTACCTACACCCGCATTTCGTCAATTATGTTTAAGTCCCATGTAATACGAGGCGAGCCTATTGCGATCAACCGACCACATAGCCAGACTCCGGACTACCACTGAGAAATTCCAGATGGAAGTAAAATAATAAATAAATAAATTCTTTATTTCACCAAAAGCCATAACATTACAAAATCCAAGGACTAAGAGCATAAAAGGCTTATAACTAGGTCACAATAATTTTAATACTCTGACTCCTAAACTAGGTGTATGTGCCTGTGTCTTAGGAGTCAGTGATTCTCCGCAACAACATCAAAGCCATATTATACAAAATGAGGACGTTTCAACAATAAGCAAATGGTGTAAAAGAAAACAAGATTTATAATTTATGTCGGAAAAGAAACACAAAATGTAAAACGTTTAACTGTGCGGTGAGGTGAATAAATGTAGGGTTTGAGTGTATGTGTAGTGAGTGAGTGTGAAATGTGTGTGTGTGTGTGTGCATGTAGTGAGTGTGTGTACACATGCGTTTATGTTTAGATTTAGATTTGTATGTATAGTTCATAATCACTGTAAATTACCCAGTAGAAGATCCTCAGTGTTGTCATAACTTAGTGTTTGGAGGTAATCTCTAAGTAGATTTTTACATTGATATTTAGGGCACGAATAAATTTTTATCTTTTTATTTAGGAAGTTGTACAAGTTAATGCTATTAACGTAGAATTGGCGTTTGGCAAAGGCAGTTCTATGGAGTTCGTGTGGAAAAACATTATGCTTAAGTCTGCCAGTCGGTTCCTTTGAAGGGCGGGCAGAGTGTTTGCGTAGGGTTGACAGGAGCACATAAAGTTGCCTGACTGTGAGAACTTTGCAATCGGAATAGAGCTTTACAGTGGGATATCTACGCGGAAGAGCGAGCATTACCTTAAGAACAGCTCTCTGGGCTCTCTCAAGGCGAATAAATACATTTTGGGTGGCACCACCCCAAACGGGCAGGCAGTACGTTAGGACAGACCGGCATAGAGCAAAATATACTAATTTTAGCGTTTCGTAATCAGCAGAGTTTCGTAGCTTCTTGAAAACGTATATTAGCTTACGTATGCGGGACGTGACTTTGACTATATGTGGATGCCAGTTGAGATGCTGATCAATGAGTACTCCTAGATATCTTACACAAGAGGATTTGGCGACGAAGAGGCAACTACACTGCGCTGAGGAACCGCAAACGTGTGCTTTTAGGGTAAGGGAATTTGAGGGACACAGATTTGACCGAATAGCAAAGGGAACGTATACCGTCTTATCAACATTTAAAGTGAGCAAGTTATCGGCCAAACATTTCATTACGGTAGACAGTGCAGCCTCGGCGTTTTGGTAAGTCTGAGGCCAGTCATAACCATCTACAACAAGGGCAGTGTCATCTGCGTACGTATATATCTTGCAATTGTCGAGAGGCAGTTTGCAGAGGTCATTTATATAAATGAGAAAGAGTGTAGGCCCCAGAATGCTGCCTTGTGGAACGCCGTATGTGATTGGAAGCTCATCACTTTCATGTGGGCCGATTTTCACTATTTGGGTACGATTACTGAGATAGTCTTCGAAGATTTTCAATGGGTGTCCACGTATTCCAATGCATTCCATTTTACTCAATAGGGCTCGGGCTGAAACGGTGTCAAATGCCTTTGACAGATCAAGGAAAATACCCAGGCATTTGTGTTTTCTATCTAGCGTCCTAGCCACGTGATTAGACAAATCCATGACTGCATCTTCGGTACTAACTCCATTTCTGAAACCGTATTGGTTATTCGCTAAGATGTTGTTTGCGTCGAGAAAACTGATCAGGTTCTTATTCAGAATTCGTTCTAAAATCTTTGACAGTGCTGTTAAAATCGAAATTGGACGGTAGTTATTGACATCGTCTTTGCGCCCAGACTTATGAATGGGGTGAAGTACTGCTTTTTTAAACGCTGTTGGAAAGACACCTGCACTTATAGACAAATTACAGATATGTGTAATAACTGGAACTAACACGCATCTCGAGGCCTTTATTATTTTAGTCGGTATACAGTCTAAACCAGTAGCACAATCAGTCCTGAGACCCAAAATAATGGAGGAAACGTCGTCTTCGGTAACCTCATAGAGGACCATTGAGCGACACGAATTTGAATTGGACACAGAATTGGGCACCAGTGAGGGAGATTTAAATTTTGACGCCAAGCTACTGCCCACATTAGCAAAAAATTTGTTGACGTGATTAAGCGAGGATTTTGGGTTATCAAATAAATGCAACAGATCAAAAGAGGGGGTAGATTGAGTTTGAAGATCTGACACTTTCTTAATAACATTCCAAGTTGCCTTAATATAATTTTTTGCATTACGAAACTGTTCCTTTTCATACGAGCGTTTAAGTTTTCTCAGCAGGGAGTTACAGAAATTGCGATAGCGCGTGTAGGTGATTTTTAATGTAAGGTTATCATCCGACTTTTTGAGCTTGACATGCATGCGATCACGGTGTCGTATACAGCGGAGTAGCCCCGGCGTAATCCAGGGCTTCAAATTACGTTCTCTTCTTGGAACAGTATGTTCCCGAGTGTGGCCTGTGACAATAGAGAAGAGATTAACTATTAACGCATCTGCCGCATCATTAGGATCCGAGATTGACAGCATTGGGGACCAGTCATGGATTTTGATATTCTCTATAGCGGATTCGTAGTCTATTTTAGGTTTAGTACGGGTCACATCCGAGTTGGAACTCCTGGTTTGTAAAAATAATAGCAGTGGTTCGTGATCCGTTATGGATGATTCAATGACAAAGGTCGTAGCGGATTTATTTGTTTTGAGTAAGATGTGGTCTAAACAGTTTGTAAGCCGTGTCGGAAACAAATGAGCTGGAAGAAGTCCGTTTGAGGCAGCGCAGGTTAAGTACTCATCTGAGTGTCCATCAGTATTGTCAACCTTAATATCAATGTTCATATCACCGATCAGGACCACGGACGGAGTTGGTAATTTGAGTACGTTATCGAGACTATCAATAAAGTTGTCAATGCTTTTAAAAGAAGGCGGGCGATAAATAGCCACAATTGTTACATCCTCTATGCGACAAATGAGACAGTTTGCGTCAACAAAATGTGGTTCCTTAACGTCAGCTTTAAGGGAAGATTTAACGTAGATAGCACACCCGTCATTTTGGTTGTATGTGTTTTTAGTGTAGTAAGAAGTGAAGCCATCCAAGGTCGGCAGGTGTGAAAGTTTGCTTAACCAACACTCGGTGAGAACGAGCACGTCGCTCTGGAAACCTAATAAACGCATAAGGACTGAAACTTCATCGAAATTTTTAGAAATGCTTCGTATGTTTAAAGTACCCAATTACACTTTGCCCGACCCGGCGGGAATCAAACCCAGGACCTCATGCTCAGCAGTAGCTCTTGCAACCACAAGCCCAACGAGGCAGTCAGACTAGAATAAAATTATAACCTGAGTTTCGATCAAAATATTTACTTAAGTAATTATAATAATTAAACAGCCCTCGATAAACTCTATTACTAACAAATTACATGCGGTGCTTCCCGTAGCAAACAATGTGCTTTCACATTATTATTTAACGCCATTAATGTTAGATTAATTTTGCACAATACACGTGAACAAACAACACAGCACGGTGTTTGATTAATTTTGCACTCGCTGATCACAATACGTTTACCACAGTTTAAATATTAATACCACATTTAGGACTTGCCTATTGCCTATTTACGGCAATTTGGTTTTGCATTATTTTGATATGAAAATTATTGGAGAGACAAATCGTTTTGTATCACACAGTCAGGTCCAGTTGAAAACCAGCGTCAGGCACTTATAGTATCTGGCATTTTTTGCTGAACTGGACCTTTTTAGCGCAGCCGTGAGGCACACTCCCGTGCTAATTTCAATCGCATTTTACACTTTTTGTTAGATTTTATTTTTATCTTTATACTGTTTGATTTATTTTTATCTTTATTGTTTGTTTTTTTTTTTTATCTTCCGTATAAATTGTGTGCTTTTTGGTCTGTGTTAAATAAATTTATTTTCTTTCTTTTTCTTTCTTTCTTTTCTTCTTTCTTTGTAGTGTAGACATGAATGTAAACAAATTTTAATAATAATTACTCGTCACTATTCAATTATTTATCAGTTTAGGATCACTGATAATAAAATTATGTACAATAGTGCACATTTGACAAACGTTACGCGATCAGTATTTCTAAAACGCGTTTAAGAGCTGTCAGTGTCAAAATTGTTATGGAATACTTACACTGACAGGCTCTTGAACGCGTTTAGATGTGCTGAACGCGTTCAATTTCACTGGTGAAATCCGTACTTAAAACAGTTCATAAACGCGTTCAGCGTACTCTCTCCTTTTCTATAATCTGAAAGCTTTTCAAATCTGAAAGCTAAAATGCTTATTTGACAAAAGTAGTTCCAGTAACTTTTTTGTGTCTTCTTCTCTCAAAGTCAAATAACTTACTTCAATAAAAAGTAAGTTTAAAAACTAAAACCCGACTACTGAAAAATCACGTTCTAAAAAGTATGCATGCCATTATAATTTTGCAGCCGACAGGCATGCGACTACGGGTTTACTTTGACCATTTTTGTACCTATGTCTTGATTTCTGTCCGAAATATTTTCTTGTTTCATACTTTTTAGAACGTGATTTTTCAGTAGTCGGGTTTTAGTTTTTAAACTTACTTTTTATTTTATTTATTTTGGGGTGATAATTTTGTAACAAAGTATTTGCAGAGCCGCTTAATTATTTTTTTAGGTTTTTGGATAGGTTTAATTGTATAATAGGTACTTGCTTAATTTTTGCATGTTTTTAACAATTTAACATCATATTTATTTACTTTGACAATATGATATATATACATATTTGTAATGTGTTCGTCAAGCCCTTTTATTTGATACCAAACTTGGTATGATTAAAAAGTTTTTTTTTTTCATTCGTCACTTTATGTCCTCTAGAGGGCGCCATATTGAATTTAATGTAACGTCACATAGCCTATAACCAGCGGACAATCAGGACGCTTCCAACGTTATCTCATTTGTCAAATTATGATCAGTGGTTTAGAAGTTATGAGGTTACAGATGAACATACATACATACATACATACATACATACATACCGGTCAAAATCATAACCCTCCTTTTTGCTTCGCCGAAGTCGGGTAAATAGCACGTACAAGGCACTTTTAAACATCAAAATTTACAAAGAAATAGAATTAATTCTAGATACGAAGTTTCATTTAGCAGATACCTACGTTATACTATCTTACAGGTATATAAGAAAAACTCAGTATTTTTGTTGTACGTATTCGCAGCATGTGAGCTGCTCGCTGGCGGCGTGATCGCTGTGTTCGGACCCACAGACCCGGTGTCGGCATCGGCAGTCGAGGCACATTGCCGGGCCGTCAGTGTACCCCACATACAGGTACGTGTATACAAGTATTGACTAACAAATTTAATGACATCGTTTTCATCTATTGACTAAAAACCGAACCTATCGCCAGTTTGAGCATACTGGAAATAGAAAAACCTATCTTTTAATGGTTTTTACGTCCAAATAATCTGTTAGAAGATAAGGAATCTTACGAAATTGTGGGACAACATTTAATGACAGATAGAATTAAGGCTTGTACTGCAGACCAACGCGACTTGTCACGCGACGCGACACCCGTTATTGTTATACCGTGAAGTTTTCTTAGAAATGATATTGTTCATGTCGCGTTGGTCTGCACAAGTCTTTATACTGTCTACAATAAATTGCGATCCTCAAAATAGGTTATTGGGTACGGCCGTAAGAGTCAAAGAGTTATTGTCATAAAATTTAGTTAGTATATTGAGTCACTAAACACATTCTACTTCGGTCACTCGTTGGAAGATGACAGAGACAGAATGCTGTTTTAAACACTTTTAACGCTATATATGTATTTAGTGATTGGTGGTGCAAGTGGACCTAAAACTTGTTTGTAAAATTCTCTTTAGGAGTCAGGTAGTAATTTTCACTTTTATTCACGCATGTCTTCCCTTTTTTCCTCCTTTCATAGCTACATATGAAGGAAGGTAATTTACGGTGTAAATGCCCCAAATGTCATTTCTTCGTTGACTGAAATTAGCTGGTATTAGCCGTGCAACTTATAAGCTTCAGAAAGCTATTGCTTCAGACACTATCGTGTTTTCGGAGGAGCTCGTGGCTAAGTAACAACAGCCGCATAGGTTGATCCATCAGGTTAAGCTACGCTTGCCGGGGTTGGTCCGTGGATGGGTGACCATCTTTACATACCGAGGCTCCTCCATGCCTCTTGGGTCCCGGCTGTCATTTGTGGATGTTTGACAGTCGTTACGAGTCTTCAGAAGCCCGAAAGTCTGACACCAGTTTTACCAAAGTGTATCGTATTAGCCAGTTACTGAGTTGTGGAGGTCAGATAGGCAGTTGCTTCATGTAAAACACTACTATTTAGCTGCATCTGGTTAGACTGGAAGCCGACCCCAACATAGTTGGGAAAAGGCTAGGCAGATTGACACTATCATTTTTTCGGAAGAAGTTTCTAAACTGTAGATGAACTGGCTGGTTTACAGTAATATTTTATGGAAGGTTACATTTGCAGGCAGTATGGCGTGCGCCACCAGTTCGAGGACTGCAGCAACCAAGTCCACCGGGCCTCAACTTGTACCCTGAAGCCGTAGCTTTTTCCAGAGCAGTGGCACTATTTATTATGGACAGCGATTGGCGTTCTTACACTCTATTATATGATGATGATCTTGGTATGTCTTCCTAATTTTAATGTCAACTACTGGTGTGAACTGGTGTGAACCTCGGACTGTCAAGATATAGGTGTCGAATTCGAACCCAACGCATGCACCTTTGACTTTTCGGATTCATGTGCGTACTATATAATTATGACTTGCTTCAAAAACGGTGAAGGGAAACATCGCGAGGAAACCGGCATGCCTGAGAGATATTTCTCGATGGCATGTGAAGCCAAGTCGTCGCCCATGGGCGGCTTTAAAACTCTGACACCAGGTTAGTCACTAACCAAACAAAAAGATGAGAACTAAAATATAGAATTAAAATACCTTTACTGTTTCAGGTCTTATAAGGCTACAGGAAATATTAAAACATTCTGATCCAGAGGTAAAGTGGCTGGTTCGAAGACTGGTGCCTGGTGATGACAACCGGCCATTACTAAAAGCTTTGAAGGGTACAGGAGAAACTAGAGTCGTCCTTGATTGTCCATCCGATAGAGTACTTGAATATCTACGCCAAGCTAACGAGGTCAAGTTTTTTGAAGATTACATGGTAAGTCCACAATTCCTTAGAATGTTTGTAAATTCTCCGAAATATTTTATGAGAGACTAGAGATGAAAAACCATTTATAATACAATAATGTTTTCTGTTTTCTCAAGTCCTTCAATTTAATTCTGTCTAAAAACAATTCGACGAATTACCCTCATAAAATGATTGTATCAGAACAAAGCTTTCCATATAAAAGTATTATAATCTTCAAACCCAAAATAACATTAGTACTCAGAATAACACACTTTGTTTGTACCTCATTATCGTCGCCAAGAAAAATCGCGAGCTTTACTTATGCAGAATCGAATCGAGTCCCAAAATAAGGCAAATATAGCAAAATGAATTATACTAACGAGAATATGCTTCGGCATTATAATAAAAAGGTATGTGCCATCTACACACTATTCAACCATTGAATATACTAAGAGAAGCTGCAAAATATTATATTTTCTATCCTCCAGAGTTACGTTTTGACGTCACTGGATGCCCACACTTTAGATCTGGAAGAGTTGCGCTATGGATTATCGAACGTAACTTGTTTGAGAATTTTCGACCACTCAGACTCAAGAACTAGATCTTATTTAGCAGACTGGAAAGTTAAAGGTTCAGACGACGTGAAAATTCCACGTCAATCTTACGAAATAACTGTAAGTCTGTATTCTGTTAATGTAATTAAATAAAGAGAAGTTAAATAATGTGTCCATTGTTATATGATATTGTTTGTTTATGATATTTCAGGTGGAAGCTGCACTTGCTAGTGATGCAGCCAGACTTATAACAGATGCTGTCGAAAATGCTCCTGAAGAATTTAAATTAGAAGCCCAGGAATTGAGTTGTGATTCTGAGGATACATGGGAAGTTGGTGAAGATTTTACCAATCATTTGCTGACGGTAAAAAAACAGCGCATTATATATCAATATCTACAATATCGTTTGCCAAATCAACCTATTAAATTGTTGACTGTTCTTAATTACAGAATCCTATTGTCGGTATAACAAACCAAATCAATTTAGATAATATAACGGGCGAACGAATGAATTTTAACGTTGAAATAATGGAATTATCGAACATTGGATTTAATAGTATCGCAAAGTGGAATCCAGAAGCTGGTTTTGAATATGTTCGGTCTGCAGGCGAAACATCAGATCGCTTGGCAGAAAAATGGCAAAACAAAACGTTCAAAGTAGTGTCACGCCTCGGCGCACCGTTCTTAACCGATGTGGTCCCCAAGGAAGGCGAAACGCTAACCGGTAACGATCGATATGAAGGATATTCGAAAGATTTAGTACATGAAATATTAAAAGAAATACTACACTTGAACTATGAAATCGAAATTGTGCCTGGTAATGGCTACGGGTCATACACGAAAGACACGAAAAAATGGGATGGTCTAGTGGGACATCTTTTAGAAAGGGTTCGTGAGTAGCATTACAATTTAATCTTAAATAAAGAACAGTAAGTAATGTCTTGAGTACATTGTTAAGTGATTGTTTTTCAGAAAGCTGATTTAGCCATTTGTGATTTGACTATAACATATGAACGACGATCTTTTGTGGATTTCACGACACCTTTTATGACTTTGGGCATAAGTATACTTTATTTAAAGCCGACTCCTCCCAAACCGGAGCTGTTTTCATTTCTTAAACCATTTTCGGTTGATGTATGGATCTATATGGCTGCAGCTTATTTAATGGTATCGTTACTGCTTCATATTTTAGCTAGGTGAGTTGTGGAATTTCGAATCATACTTGCAATAAAATTGCCTTATATAACTATGATTAATCTACATTTGTTTATTATTTAGACTGGCGCCAAATGATTGGGAAAATCCGCATCCTTGTGACAAATCACCTGAAGAGTTAGAAAATATTTGGCATATTAAGAATTCTTGTTGGCTAACAATGGGTTCAATTATGACACAGGGTTCTGATATTTTACCAAAGTAAGTCTGACAAAATAAGGAGTGTATATTGTTCAGTGGTGTTTTCTCTTTATTTTGGTTGGTTTGTAAAGAGAGGGAAAATAATTGTGACGCCAATTGACCCAACTTTTTATTTTTGTTTAGTTCTTAATGTACCTGGTTGTTTTATGATAACTTTACTTTGTGATCTCCTGTGCGAGTCCCAATAAATACTTTTTCTTTCTCTTTTTCTTTAAACTCAAACTCAAAGCATTTATTTTTTTAATTAAACCATGTACAGGCACTTTTGAATTGTCAAGGAGTCAGTCAGTCAGATATATGAAGCTAGTTGCCCATTCCAAAACTTAGTAGGTACCTATGGAGAAGAAAGGGCAAGAAACTCCACGGACACTCTTTTAAACAAAATATTGTTACATAAAATTGGTTACATTATTCATGTTGAAATTATACATGTGAGAACAATGTAAAAAGACGTGCATGTTAAAAGCGTCCGTAATAAAGAGATAAAAATAAAGAACAATTCAAAAATTTAAATTAAGTAAAATAAGCCATGGCAGCTAAGAGATGACCAGTCCCAACTGACGGCGCCCGTTCACGAACATGACACATGGATTAGCACCATTCAGCTCAACCATTTTGAAGGGAGCTAAATGATCCAACACACGCGCCACCATCTGCGAGACATCTGAATGAGCATGACATACTCACAGCCGCCAGGGCACATTCAAGTCAATGAAAGACATATTACCCGGTGAATATTGGTAGCTCTTTAGTACATAGTACTCACACCTGTGGTATGCAATTATATAATACAAAGGAGATTGAGTTTATAGGTACAATGCAAAGATGGTGTTACAATCTTCAGCAGCTCCAACAGTATTTTCAAATGTTAATCAATTAGTTGTGGTTGTGGAGCAGGACCAGCATTGAGCCAAGCATTTTTATCAGAGATGTAATCCCCCAACTTATAATATGCCTGCCTGCATAGTGTGCGTTTTATACAACTACTTTCTTTCTTTCAACTTAGGTTGTCCGTATCATAGATGTATAACTCAGAAACAGAAACAAATAACTACTGTCATTCTATGTCTTTCTTGTACGTAATTGATAAAACACCCAAATTAACGTGGTGTGTTATAGCCAACAAATAAAAAAAATTATCTGACTGTACAATTTTACAACAAATGTTAAAACAATGTTATTGTCTAAAACAGAGGTTATTCCACCCGATGGGTGTGCGGCATGTGGTGGTTCTTCGCTCTGATCATGTGTTCCTCCTACACTGCTAACCTGGCTGCGTTCCTCACCAATGCTGCAATGGATGACTCAATCAAAACAGCCGAAGATCTAGCTATGCAAACTAAAATTAAATATGGAACCCTGAAAGGTGGTTCCACGTACTCATTTTTCAAGGTTTGATTATTTTTATTTATTCTATTACTTCGCCCTTTGTTATAAATATAGGTAGGTATCGTAAGAAAATACGCACAAAAAAAAACAATTGTATTCAAAAGGTCTTGCAAACTATTCCTGCCTGTCGGTTTCATGATTATGGTTGCCTTGCCTTTTAGATCATTTATTATATTTGTTTTATTTTCTAGCGATCCAATGTGTCCATGTACCAAAGAATTTACGGCGCCATGGAATCAGCTCGACCATCAGTTTTCGTCAAGAATAACGACGAAGGGGTGGACAGAGTGCTGAAAGGCAAAAGAGATTATGCTTATTTTATGGAGTCCACAGCCATTGAGTACCAGCTGGAAAGACACTGCGAACTAATGCAAGTGGGTGGATTACTCGACTCTAAAGGCTATGGAATAGCTATGCCCTTTGGTCAGTAATGATAAGATTCTAATACTTCTTATGCACACCTCCATTGCGGAACCGTAGCAGCGAAACCGCAGTACTTAAATTTAACTGGCGCGCGTAATGTTCCGCTATTCGAGTTCCGCTACTCGAATTTCGCATAGCGGAACATGACGCGAGCCAATCGAATTGAACGTGGTTTCGCTGCTATGGTTTCGCGGCGGAGGTGTGCTATCGGCGTTATAAAAGTAAGATCATAAATTCATCACTCATATAATATTTTTATAGATTCGTCTTATCGAACGGCAGTGGACAATGCTTTACTGAAATTAGCTGAAAGCGGCAAGCTTGTGGAGATCAAAAACCGTTGGTGGAAAGCACCAAAGGAAGAAGCTTGTGTTGTAAGTTCCCAGTAACCTATGAAGAAATCTGTATCTGTATATTAGTTGATTAAATAATGTTGGTTCAGGAATGACATAAAAAATTGAGCTGCCAAAATGCCGACCTCTCGGACCATCGGCTCACTCATCAAAATATCTCCCGCTCTATCCAGCAGTCAATTGCTTTTAGCTGAGTTAATTTTTTTTCTTAGTTTTTCTTTTTTAATAATAATAATAAATATTTCAGGCAGAAGAAGCAAGCGAAGAAGGCGCTGCTGCAGAATTAGGAGTAGAGAATGTAGGTGGCGTGTTCGTAGTCTTGGGTTTAGGATGCAGCATGGCCGCCGCAATGGGTATATTTGAATTCCTTTGGAACGTCAGAGAAGTCGCCGTCGAGCAGAAGGTACGAATTTCACTTAGCGCCAAATAGCATTCATATGCTAATGCGTATAAGACCTTAGCGACATTGAATACCACATATTCACTGTTTTGCATAGACAAACAATCCTTATATTGCTATTCTGGCTATATATTGTTAAAATTTGAATTGTACTGAGGTGGAAAATGACATGTAAATATGCTTCAAACTAGATAAAAAAACTACCAAAAGTGTAATTGAAATAACTAAAACAAAATTGCGAAAAAAAATCTGCTGTTCCCTACATTTTCTAGAGTTAAGTGAGCATATGCAACTGTATGGAGCTCTCCTTTAGTAAAAGTTATGCATAATGATGAGTTTCAGTTATTTCAATTACAAATTGAACCATACACATAATACATACATAATCAGCCTATTAATGTTCCCACTGCTGGGACACAGGGCTTCTCTCTGTGAGAGGGAGTGGGCCGTAATCTACCACGCGGGTCCAGTGCGGGTTGGTAGATGTCACGTGTCTTCGAATTTTTGGTTCTAAGGCATGCCGGTTTCCTCACGATGTTTTCCTTCACAGTTGATAAAATTATTTACACAAAGTAAAGCGCCTGCTTGGGTTCGAGCTCACGACCTACAACTCGTAAGTCGGGCCGTTACCACTAAGCCACCACTGCTCTTATTGAACCTATAATTTAAGAGATTCTTAAGTATTTTGCGAGAATGATCAAATTTTTTCTGTTCTACTTGCAGATGACACAATCAGAAGCGCTGTGGGCCGAGCTATCGTTTGCACTAAGTTTCTGGGAGACGGAAAAGCCAGTGAAGCATTCTCGTCCTTCCTCCAGTGCTTCAAGCTCGCAGAATGCTTCGAGAGCTTCGTCCGTACTTCGTTCCGCCGCGGATTTGTTCCATCTGAACGTATTTAAGTGACAACATCAAAATACAGCTTGTGCATGTAACAATTTTATTTAAAGCATAAATTAACAATCTTTTTGAGGTAGTGGATAACTGAGATATTTTTTGTTGAAAATGTCAACTTATGTAAATAAAAACACATATTTGTAAAATAGTAAACGTATTAATTTTGCTCCAATTATGATGGTTCAATAGCAAACACTTAAGTGGCATTGCTGCTAGCAGCTAGCTACTTTACTAAATTCTAATAAAGCGCTGAGGAGACGATGGACTATTTGTCCGCGGTGAAAGAACGTATGGAAATGTATGCAAAAGCAAATAGACTGCCGAACATTTCTGCCAATTCATTGCGGTAATAAAATTTCTGTCCAGCGGCGAATAAAATGTCCATCGTCTGCTCTAATACCCTAATGGTACATAATATACAGGTGCTTTTCAACGAAACGCTTGACAGTGAATAACTATAAAAATCAGTGCGTTGATAATTGTGATCCAATTCAATGTCCTATGAATATCAACCATAAAATAACTATTGGCAGTGTATAGAGTGCCACCAGTGGCACTCTATCCCTATCAGATAAAGTGCCACTACAGGCACCCTAGTAACACCGCCTCGGCCCGCCCAAAGTGCCGCAAGCATTGGATTATCATTGTCACTGTCACTAAGTCACGTCACTTGGTATTTTGTTTGATTGTCGAGGTTAGATCGCTGTAAAACACCACATTCCCAAAACATTACATTCTCTTGTGCCTAAACGAACCCTGGCACTTCGCCGGCCGCTACCGCGGCACCGCTCGCTACGCTCGCTCGGCTCGTGCGTTGTGTGGTCACAGTTCTAACCTAACCTAACCTAAATAACAAGTGACAGTGACAATGCAACGCTCACGGCACCCTAGCCGGGCCGAGGCAGCGACACTAGAGTGCCACAAGAATACTCGCGGCACTCTATACACTTCGATAACTATTTGGAATAGACTGAAATGATAAATAAAGTGTAGAATAAGTGTGTGTCTTGTGTGTGTGTGAGGGGGTGTGTATGTGTGTTTATATGCTCAATAAATCTCATCAAAGTTGATAAAGGACGTGGCAGCCCTGAGCACGGAGACCGCTCGAGATTGGGACCGCTCGCGCTGCGGGGAAGGACTGGCAGTGGACGGGGGCACGGAGCGGGGGGGTGCAGCCGGTTTGTGCAGCTCACGTGGGTTCAAAGATGCGTGCCACTCGCTTGATAGCGCCTCCAGGAAGGTCACCTGCGAAATAAAATCACCATCAAGTGACGCATTCACGATCAAATATGATAAATTTTTTCGTAAAACCAACCAACAATCCAAACTTGGATCAGATTCTTTGCATTCATTATTCTAACATCATGCTAATTTAGCACCATCATTCCATCCATTTGTTCATTCATTCTGTATCCTAACATCTCACGACTCCTTCTCATAGAGAAGTGGCCCAAGTCCCAGCAGTGGGAAAATTATAAGCTGTACAAATACATACATATTATTATCCTAAAACGATCATATTATAAGGACTAGCTTCTGCCCGCGGCTTCGCCCGCGTGGATGTCGGAAATTATCCCACAGGAACGTATAACATGTCCTAAATCAGCGGGGTAATTGCGTAGCACTTACAATAGCAATGGGTTTCATTTTGACAGTTCAACAATTAATTGCGTTATTTACGTTATTTCTCGAACATAATTATTAAGCAATAGCTTCTACTTGGCGCTCTGGCGCGTCATCCCCTGGCTGGCCCGCCCCTCCAGCCTCGTTCTGTGCGCCGTCGACTCAATATCGCAGGTCATTCTTAACGTTCTAACTTGTAAACTATTTGTCCAAACTACTTAGTGTAAAAGACAAACTTTATCTACATTAAATACCAAAAGCGATGAAGGTATTTATTTTGATAAGAATTAACTAAATACTCTAAAATATGCAATGTAAAAAAAGTATTCAATTTAACTGTATTTATTGCTCACTATTTTGGTTATAAAGGCTTCCACATAAAAGGTAGATATATGCTGTCGCGGACTTTTATTTAGAACTCTTTAAGACAAACAATCCCACAATACATTTTCTTCATGTAACTCTAACGGTTTAGGCAGCGCACGCAGCATACGGTGGAGGTCTGCCCGGCTTGGGTGGACCACCGCCGTGTCCTCGTGGAGGCGATCGGCGGCGGTGACCTCTCGCGTACGGCCCTGGTTCAGGCCATGGTGCGGAGCGAGAGGGTATGGCAAGCCGTCACCTCCTTCTGCAAAGCAGTAATGCTCGCGAAGGAGAAGGTGG
Source organism: Conistra vaccinii (assembly GCA_948150665.1). Lineage (NCBI taxonomy): Eukaryota > Metazoa > Arthropoda > Insecta > Lepidoptera > Noctuidae > Conistra > Conistra vaccinii. The sequence goes on from OX411329.1 coordinate 12,521,999, forward strand.
AGCGCGCGAGGGAGTGGCAAAGGCCGCGCCCTACCAGCCCTAGCCGCCGCCGCCGTAGGAGACGTCCCGGGCGTCGGGAATTGATAGCCGATTTCCGGCCACCGTAGGCGCGGGCCTGCGGACGGAGAGCAACGGGCAGCTCGCCGTCCGATAAGGACCAGGCCCGGGTCGACGGCGCATCGTGTTCCACGCGCGCCTCAAAGAGATATCAAGGATCGAAGGAACACGTGTGGGTTTTAGTCAGTAAGAGTCTGACACGCCCTTCCGCTCCGCCCAGAGCGGGAGAAGTCATTGGATAATTAACCGCCCAAAAAAAAAAAGGCAGCGCACGCAAAGATAGATCTCAGAGGGCTGGAATTTTTCCGACTTACTTGATACTTATCGTTATATTATGGCCAAATCACATAAAATCTTTATAAATTGTACCCTATGTGTTATTCTAATGTATAAGCTACATTATTGTAAAGTTTCATCAAAATCCGTTCAGTAGTTTTTGTGTGAAAGAGTAACAAACATCCATCCATCCATCCATCCATCCATCCTCACAAACTTTCGCATTTATAATATTAGTAGGATTAATGTAGGGCAGTGTTTTTCAACCTTTTTCATGACTTGACCCCATTAGTATGAAAAAATTTTTTCGCGACCTCGACCATTCGAGAACGATTTGAACTTAGTCGAGATTCCCGCTGAGTCGAAGTTTCTGCAGCACGAAACCTAGCCTGATGTTCCCGAGTTGCAGAGAGCCTTGCCTCACGACCTTCCTCAGATTCCTGTGATCGAACTTATCTCATCCTTTTAGCATTTCTGCTACATTGGGAGAGGTTGGATCTTCTTCGAGGCATTCTTACAATAAAATAGTACTTACTACTTAACACACAGTTATTTAGTAAACACGTACTATCGTAAACAATTAAATTATAAATACTTACAGATTATTATACAGTCTAAAATTGTCACAGTTTAAGTAATAAGTGTTAAGACGTGTAAAACAAACGACCTAACTTTATAAAACAAAAGAATTGCTAGAAAAATTAATTACTAACCTGAGCTAATAAACTTATACTTAATAAAGAAAATCAAGAAAAGAAATGCCTAACCTATACCAAATACTTATAATATTTATATACAAACCCTAAATAAAAATTAAGATAAGTATACCGAAAATCAAGGAAAGAAATACCTAACCTATAACAAATGTTCGATGTGATTCTTTAAATTGACATAACTTTTTTATTTATGAACCGATTGACATGAAATAAACACTAAATGTTAAGTGAAGCTTACTAAAATATATTATTGAAAACCGCATCTAAATCGAATAAGCCGTTTCTGATATTAGCGTGCACAAACACACAGACAAACAGACAAACAGACAAAAAAAAAATTAATTACAATCTCGGGTTCAGCATCGATATAATAACAACCCCTGCTATTTTTTTTTCATATATTTCCATTGTACAGACACCACTTTTCTACAATTTTATTATATGTATAGATTTATGTGTTTTTCGCTTGCCTCATTTCGCTAAACTCGTTACTAGGTATGTCTAAACCTATCAAGTTGACTATGTATGCTATGACGTCGATACTTGCTTAGTTTCAAATGTATGCCACAGTTACAAAATATATCGATGGCAACACGAGTTCGTGATATAAGGAGCCTAATAAATTTTATAAATATTACCAAATTAATCAACACAAGTAAATATTTGACAAACATTTGAGATGTTGCCAACTTTTAGGAAATACTTGAAAATATTTTTGTAATATTTAATTGTTAGTAACACACATACAAAAATTATATCACGACAAATATTCATTGCAAAATTATGTTATTAAATCTAAAAAAAAAATCCTTGTATTGTTGTCTATTTTATAGTAGATCTAGCAACCTTTCACGAATACCAGAGGAAGATCTTACCCTCTTTGGTTAAAATATAATAATGTTATTTTAATATACGAACCCTTATTTGTAACTATACATTATTATAAAACAAAATCGCTTTTCGTGTCTCTCTGTGTATCTTTTCTAAACTACACAATGGATATTAAATAAAGATGCAGGTATTCTTATTAATATATTGATTCGATTTTCACCATCGCTTAGAGAATTTGTTCCGAAAGATGTATGCACAGAAAACTCGATGTTTGTACATGTCACAATTTCACAAGTGCGAATCAGGGGCGGGTCGCTAGTTAGTAATTAGAGAATGTAAACTGGAAGTATACCTACCCTTTCTTTGACGCTAATTTGCCGAGCGTGGAACATGAAGTCTATAATGGCCACGACAAGGCCCAAGATTCCTCCTGAACCCAGTACTAAAAAGATACCACTGGTGTTTTTCATCTGTAGCGAACCATTGTCTTTCTCTTCCTTTCCCTTTTTCTGTAACAAAACGAGACAACTGTTTAATTTGTAACGTTAATTTTAACATCATTGAAAGATCTAAATATGTAGTTATTTATGCTACAAGTGCGGAAAGTAGGTGATTTCCGACGAGTGTATAAGTCGACACGAGTCGGAAATCATCTGACGCACGTGTATCATACAACGTTTTACTATGCATTGTGCGAGGAAACAAAAAAAACTAGCGACCCTTACAGTAGTCGCATAATTATGATGTTTAACATCTGACATATTAGCTGACGTATTTAAATGATATAACCATTATTCATGACTTCGACATCGTCTGCGACTTCGACTTCAACTTCGCCTTCGCCTTCGACTTCGACTTCGACTTCGACTTCGACTTTGACTTTGACTTTGACTTTGACTTTGACTTTGACTTTGACTTCGACTTTGAATTTGAATGACTGACCATCGTCATCGCCATCGCCAACATTATGTTCATCGCCATGGCCATCGTCATCGTCATCAACATTTGTAAAACTTTTCTCAAATATGTAGGTACATAATAAAAACTCTTTGCGTACGTCGGGCGACGACGGATTAAAAAATAAAAATAAAAACAGAAAAGTAAAAAGCGTTAGTCAAAAAAAGTGACACTTTCCCATTGAGATCACAAATTGACTGCTTGGAAAACGCCCTTTTCGAGCAAATGCATTGTAAAATATTGATTATTCTATCTCTAACAGACGGAAAAATTATCAAACCTCGCAATGTTCTTCGTTGTCCTCGTCTTCCCACCATTTCTTTTTCAATTTCTCAAGATCACCTCTTTCTTGAAGTGCTAAAATTGCCCCATCAACCAAACCTTTGTGCGGAAACTCTAAAAACATAAGAATAAGCATCATCTAAAATACTGTATACAATTATTAATTGTTTTAACCTTACATTTATTAATTACAGAAACAATTAAAAAGCCAATGTGTTGGTTTTAGTCAGTAAGAGTCTGACACGCCCTTCCGCTCCGCCCAGAGCGGAAGAAGTCATTTGACAATTTCCCAAACAAAAAAATCTTATAACTTACTCTTTGGCATGGCGATACCATACTCCTTAGAATCCAATTTAGAACCGAGCATTTTCAATTTGCAATTTCTCTTAATAAAATATTCAATGGAGGTAGATTCCATAAAGAACGCGTAGTTCCCTTTACTCCTGAGTACACGATCTCTCCCTTCGTCGTTACTGTATGTGAAAACTGTAGGCTTTGCTGAACTCATCACTGACCAAATCTTTGAGTACACTGTATCGTTTGACGCCTGTAAATGAATGAGTAAAATTAGCTAGGTAATAAAAATAACATGAAGAAAGAAAGAAAGAAAAAGTATTTATTGAGACAAGCACACAGGAGATCACAAACTAAACTTATGCCAACCACACACGTAACGATTTGCTTGCGCAAACTTAGGCTTGCGCAAATCTAAAGTGACGTGTTTTTAAAGAAATTTGCAAAAATTTGTTCCCACACACGTAACGATTTGCTTGCGCAAACTCAAATTTGCGCAAGCAAATTGTTACGTGTGTGGCTAGCATTTTAGGCACATTGAGACATCAATATTTTTTTAATTAAAAAACCTTAAAAATAAAAGAAAGTAAAATTAAAATAGAAGCAGAGGCCTGTGCTAGGCCAAAAGGCTCCTATCTCAGCACGATGCTGCGCTGGTATTCTGATAGGGCCCGCAGTGATGTCACGGATAAATAGAAGATACAGAAATAAATACTAAATAATAATAAATAAATTATAATGATAATTATGATAATCGTAACGGTTAAAGGCCTAATAGCGGAGAGCCTCGACCAACACCTCAGGAGGCTCTCATTGCGCGTCTGGATCAAGGGCTCGATTCAGAAAGCAGTACGCCTAGACACGGCACGCATAGTGAGAAGGTTCCTAGAGCCCTGACCACCGGCAGCTTGGACCCTGTTCCTGATGCCGATGGGCCACAATTTTTTATATTTTTTTTAATACCTAGTTTTTTGATGAAAATATTTAAAAATGTAATTTAAAAGTATGAAAATGTAATATTTAAAGGAAATAAATTATATGTATGAAATACATTAAAAAATTTAATATACGTAGTCCGCGTGTCTGCACCTGACGTAACATCGATTACCTTTAGTGTCTGAACATCATGTTTTATTGAACATTACATCACTCAATCAATCAACTCATCCTATCACAGTCCACTGTTGGACATAGGCCTCTCCCAAGCTGCGCCACAACACCCTGTCCTCTGCCTTCCGCATCCAGTCTGTCCCAGCCACTTTTTTAAGGTCGTCGGTCCATCTAGCTGGGACGCCCCACAGCTAGATAGAACATTAAGCTAAGATCATATTTAGTGTCATATAACTAAATTGGTTACTGTCAGCCTGTATCATCCCCTGGCTGGGCAAAGGCCATCCCCATGACTTCCAGCTCTTACTATGCAGAGCTAATGTGGATCGCTGATCTTTTGTTTTGGCCATCTCGTCCCTCAATCTTCTACGGGATCTACCACGACGCCTTCTGACTGTTTCAGGGCTAAACGCAATTTCAAAACATACTTGAAAAAACTTGTATGTAGACGCATTGTACACAGCTCCGTAAGAAATTTTGTTCTGTTCGGAGAGTTCCTTGATATCTTTGATGGCGTTGCTTCTTCGACTATTACTGAGGAATGTCGACATGTTGGCTGTATACGAAGCAGTCACAATGAGAGCGAAGAACCACCACATGCCTGTGATCCACCTTGAACCTGGTGCCCTGTTCAATGAAAAGTTACCGAGGATTAATATGAAGTATTTTTTGGTACAAAAAATTTAGAAATCTTCATACCTTGGTAAAATATCACATCCTTGAGTCATAATAGCACCCATAGTAAGCCACATGCAATTGTAAAGACTCCATATATTTTCCAAATTCTCAGGATTTTGATTGCAGGGGTGAGGGTTCACCCAGTCGTCTTGGCTCATTCTAAAAAATAATTAGTAGGTACAATAGGAACATAATCTACTAACTTATAGTTATCACAACATCATTTTCTTTTGATCACAAAACAAACAGTAAATAGAATACCTATATTGCAATTTTATGCGAAGTTTTACGAAGAATATTTACGGTATTGTCAGGTAATAATTAACACACAAATGTTTACCGCAATAAAATTATGATGTATTATTATCAAGCAATTTTTATGATTCTGCTTTTTACAAAGGTAGTCCTTCGCTTAAAAACGCTCGCACAAAACATGCCGAAGTCAAAATGTAAATTGCCTTGTCACTATATAATTTACCACAACATTGGATGGACAGTTCAAACGCCGCCGTTTACAAAATGGCGCGGCAAATTGAAGTAATTAGTGCTATTTCTTTTCCCTTGCTTAGTAACTGCGACCAATTCGGCTCGCGGGTGGTCGCACTAATTGTTTCACATATATCTAACCGATCCTACAAATCAATGTTAAATTATAACAATTGAAAGAGTTGCCAATTTGCCTCAAACTGTGGCAAATCCCGCGCGGGATGCAGGTTGAAATTCTTTCGCACCGATTGTGTCAATTATCCTGTATGGAGGTATTAGATGTTCAAACTGGTGCGAATATTAATAATTAAAGCAACCGCCACGCATAGTCAAGTCTCGCGTCCCGCGGGGTTTCACTTCAGTTTGACCAGTGCTTAAAGGTTCCTAAAACATTTATAAAATCAGACAAAAAAATACCAACCTTGCACAAATAAGTAATACAAATGAGACAATCACATACGTAGTCGCCAAATACAACCAAACATCTAAAGACAGTGGTTTAATAAATGAGAATCTGTCCGGAGCTTCGGGCTCTTCCTCTCTGAACAATAAACTGATACCCAAAGACATGAAAGGAATCGAGAAATCCACGACGGCATTTCTTTCCGAGGTAATTGTCAAATCACAGATACCTAAAGCTGCTTTCTGGAACGTTAAATGGTTTTAATTTAATTATAACCTTATACTGTGTTTAAAAGCTTTAAAAACAGCATTAACATTATATTTCAATTGATTTAACGATCAATAAATTAATTATGCATAGGAAAAAACTGAGATCTATCTAATCATAATACAGACGTATCGTAACGTTTCATTTTCACTATAATATTGGAGTCAGTACCAAAAATATATATAATCAACACGTACGTTACTGACTTACTACAAAACTATGCGATTATACCTACATAAGAAACCGAATGACACAAAATATCACTTACATGATCCATCAGTTCTCCAATTATTCCATTCCACTTTACAGTGCCTTCCAACTGGCTACCATAATTATTCTCTGGGGCTATGTAAAACTCATACTCTAGATTTTCTTTGTTATCTTTATTTATTTGTTTAAATATAGCATCAATTAGATCCACACAGTAACCACGATACACTGTACCATTTTCAGTTTTCAATACATCAAAATATGGTCTTCCTACTCTGGTCACCACCTGAATGAAAATTGGTCTAGGCGTATTTTTAAGATTAATCAATTAATTTTTATTATTAAAAAAAAAGTTACCTTAATTTTTGAGTTTTTATTCGCAGCCTGTGACCTATCGTCTATATCCTTCTTAGTGATAACATTTGTTTTGAAGTCCCAATCTCCTGCATACGTAAATTGACTATCCTTGTTTAATTTTGAATAGTGCAAGTTGAAATTTACTCTTTTCCCCTCCTCATCAAACTCAATGTGACCTGAGAAGCCTTTGGTCGTTGTCTGAAAATGGTTCGAAACGAAAGTCATCATATTAATGTTCCCACTGCTGGGACACAGGCCTCCTCTCTGTGAGAGGGAGTGGGCTGTAATCTACCACGCGGGCCCAGTGCGGATTGGTAGAAGTCACATGTCTTCGAATTTTTTGGTTCTAAGACATGCCGGTTTCCTCACGATGTTTTCCTTCACCGTTTTGAGAGCAGTGGTGATTAAATTATTTACACAAAGTAAAGCGCCTGCTTGGGTTCGAACCCACGACCTACAACTCGTAAGTCGGGGCCTAACCCACTGGGCCACCACTGCTCTACTGGGCCACCACTGCTCTCTCAAACGAAAGTTATGTCTTGAAAATAATAGTGATCTTTTTTTGTTAAGTTATTTTTCGGAAGTTAGATTTCGATTTTATTTATTTCCATTACATTTCTCTTTCATTAATACAATTTAGTTTTACCTTACGAATTGCTTCTCGCAGATCATATCCTACATTCCATGCACTATCCTCGTACTCTGATTTACCATTTTTAAGGCACAGAGCGGGTGGTTCAGGTGGGTCCTCATCAAGCTGCATGCTTCTGATCGCTTTTTCTAAGTGACTTAGTGCATCAGCTGCTAAAGCTGTTTCCAGCTGAAATGCAAAAAATACCTTTTTAACCGAAGAAAAAAAAAGGAGGAGGTTCTCAAGTCGACACGTATTTTTTTTCTTTTTTTTATGTGTGACCACGCATAACTTTTTCCGAGTAGACCGATTTAAATGATTCTTTTTTTATTGAGCAGGGTATACCTCGCAGTTGGGTCCATGTAAAATGGAAAACTGAAATCCACCCCTAAGGGTAAAAAATTGGGGTTGATTGAGGTTTCACCTACTGAATTTTCAACTGTGAACCGATTCTGTTGTAATTTTGCACACTTGTGTAGTTCTAATGACACAACCACATAATGAAGACCTGGAGATGATCTGATGATGGAGTCGGAAGGCAGTCGCGAGAGCTCCTCGGTAGTGTACAACAGCTACATCGTGTTTGGGCTTATTTCATTCACCCTGATGAGAACATTACACCTAGCTGGGGTTCATACCCCAGGTGTAAAGTTTGATTTGATTTGTTTGCGTCAACCTCTGACTGATAACAGTCATCTGTCATCGACGGTCAGAGGTTGACGCAAACAATAAATGGTAACTCAAAAGCGAAAAATAATTTATTTTTTTGCAAAACATTAATCCGACGAAAAAAACTGAAAAGCGTAACACACATTCAACGAAAATCCATCGAAGTATATAAGTAATTAATTTGGTTTGTTTGGTGCCACCTCAAAATTTGTTATTTGAGGGTCATCAATTTGTCTCTAAAAGTTAATTTTTATGAATTTTTCGCTTTTCTGTTTTTTTTCGTCGGTAAAATTTTTTGTTAGTGGCACATCGTTCAGCGTTTTTCTGCAGTGTTTGAAAACACGTCGTGACCCAGGTGACCCTTCCTGAGTCAGGACGCTTGAAACGAAATATGGACTACGGTATTTAACTACTGTTGTAACGTATGATAAATAATGTAATATGGAATGAATGTTATTACCCCTAACGCTTTGGTATGGAGCATTCCTTTGTCCTTCCAAGTCGCCTCACTCGGTGTGGTCAAGTGCAGGGTAGAAACGTTCGCCATGAGAGCAGAAATCCCTTCAAAATCAAGGCTGTACGCATCTAGGCTTGTCAAAATAAAACTCTGGAAAAAAAAGGTTCTGTTAGTCGATTTAAAGTTCATAGACCTTTGAAAAGGACCATAGAATCTAAAAGGGCGTTAAATCACAAAAACTAATTGCATTCATAAATTCATTATTTTGCATCTCTGGTAGTCAGAGCGCTTCCATAGCTACATTTGTGGAGAACTTTAATGAATACACAACATTATACATACTTGATACTCCGTCGAGTTCTCAACTTGTACGATTTCACTCATATATTTATGAACGTTAGTTACGTTACAATCCAGAACGTGGTAAGTCATTCGTGCTACTTTAAATATATACTTGAATGTTTCCCGGTTGTCACTCTCAGGGTCTAACTTTTTGAAGAGAATTGGTTCCACGCCCTCAGCACTAGGCCACGAGTTTATTACTTCTTGTAGCCGTAAAAAACCTGAAAAAATCCAATTTAAAGTTTGATTCCCAGGTTGGTCACTGAAGTTATGGTTTTGTTTCAGTAATTTTTTTGTAGCAGCCCAGAATTCAGAAATATTTAGTAGACAATTCTTATTTTATGTGAATTTTGTGTGTCGTTCATCTGCTGCGGCTGAATGTAAACAATAACGAAAGCTTGCGGGAGTGACGATAATGATGACGTCACGCTGAAGTAGTTGCACGAAGGCTGCGTTGACGTTCATACTCGGGTTCTCCAATTTAGAGGTATGAGGAACAGGGTGTAAAGTTCACTCATCCTCTATTGAAAAAGGAGGATCCTTTGGCCAGACAGGTGTTTTGTCTGGCGGGCAACTGCCCGTAAATTCATTTCGGATAGTTTTATCTATGTTTTTCGCTCGGTAAACTATAACTGCGCGTTGCAGAAATTGTGTGACGTCATGTCTTCGCTGCGTAGTTCGTATGTGGCGGTGTAACCGCTACACTACTTCTCTGCCACTTACTAAGATTAATGGTAATTATAGATTAAATTTTGTCATTTTTATGAGTGCTTGGTTGCACTCAAAATTTTTCGCACTCAAAAAAGATACAAAGGCGTACTTAAGGCATTCTTTACCAGTCCACCACGGGTACTGAAGAGATTAGATGGCAAGTGCTCTGCTGTGGTGAGACTATGCATTAGGAGTGAGGCGTATATCGCCAAAAAAAAATCTCTTTTCACTTCTGACTTATTGTAATAGAAAGAGATAACATCTGTTCTCTGCCTGTCACTGTGCTGTTGCAATCAAAGAGTTTTTGGCTCCAATGTAACAAGCTGTTATTTTGGAACAGGATTTTGGAACTATTATTTCCCTGGAACGGAACAAGTGAAACAGGTTTCTAATTTTACCTGTTACAGACTACTTTACTATGCATCAATTAAGGAAAACAAATGATAGTCTCATAATATTTAAAAAACAACTGCGTATTTTGCATAGCAGAAATGCTATATTACTCAATTAAATAATATTTTGCAGACTCCCAAGAATAAACTCCTAGACTTTTTCCTACTTTCTATCCTTCCCTTTACTTCTTATTATAATAGTTCTCGTACATAGTTTAGTTGTCTGTTATCTTACCGATGTTAGAATATTCTTTTTATTTATTTTCTTATTATTATATACCTTAGACTCTAGGGTATCAAAATTAAAAAATATCTCAATTACATTTCTCTAGGGCCTAGAGGAAAGTAATAGAGATACTTTTTTGACCACATTTATTTGTTAATGACCACCTACAGCAACGGAAAACAATATTCTATTCTATTCTATTGAGCGTCATTGCAGTGCAGAGCAGTGGTGGCCCAGTGGTAACGGCCCGACTTACGAGTTGTAGGTCGTGGGTTCGACCCAAGCAGGCGCTTTACTTTGTGTTCTCAAAACGGTCACTGCTCTCAAAACGGTGAGGAAACTGGCATGTCTTAGAACCAAAAATTCGAAGACATGTGACATCTACCAACCCGCACTGGGCCCGCGTGCTAGATTGCGGCCCACTCCCTCTCACAGAGAGGAGGCCTGTGTCCCAGCAGTGGGAACATTAATAGGCTGATGATGATGACCGCCATACATGCAGGAGAGCTTATTTTATTGATATATTAAATAATCCTACCAATTTTGTAGATAATAGAGCATACTCACTGCCATCATCTTCATATAGGATGGTAAACTTGTCCCATGCCAAGTCTTTGATGAGAGTTGCATAAGCCTTCGAAATTAGTTCTGGTGGTGGATGGTAAGAGAACGAGTAGAAATCCTCAGCTAGAGTCGCCGTAGGCTCCCATCCCAAGAACAAATGGGTAATCTGAAATTTTTGAAGACACATACTCGTAATATCTATCTATTAAATGTGCTCATCTCTGGACGGTAGAGCAACGATCTAAAGTACGTAAACGATACAGTCTTGATAATTCTGAGGCTATTAATTGCACGGTGCCTACGATTGATACTCTTTTTTTTTTTGGGAAATCATCTTTTGACTTCTCCCGCTCTGGGTGGAGCGGAAGGGCGTGTCAGACTCTTGATGACTAAAACCCACCCGTATTCCTTCCCTTGCCTGTGCCAGGCTCGAACTCGTTGGTGGGCGTTACAAATATGCATGCTAATTAGTCTAATTATTAATTTATTTCGTTTTTTATATAGTATTTATTTATATATTTATTTTGTGAAATAGACAATGATTTATAATGAAACGAGCGCGTAAAATTTTATGAACAGACCTTTGGGCGTCATATTATGAAAAAACTACTGAATGTATTTACTCAAAATAAAATTATTTGAACTATTGAATAAATTATCTATCCCTGTACGGTTTCTATTTTGCCATTTTCTTATTAAATAAGTTATTTCTTTATTTATTTACGGATATGGAAGCTTCGACGCTCATAACTTGCAAAACAACATGTTTTTATTCCAATTCTGCATTCATACAGGGCTAGATAATGACAAGGCAAATTGATATAATTTTTAGTTTTGAACGTACACCGTCAAACTGACGAGTCATCATCATACTACGTTTGTATGGAAGAATGACCGACTAGCGTACCCTTAAGTGTAACTGCTATGTATCTAAAATTACATAAAGAATAACTTACATTTAATCTATTACACAACAAACAAGTAGTGTCGCAGATGCCGTTAGTCGGGCGAGCGTCTATTAAAGCCACGATCCCCTTGTCTTCTGAAGTAAATGGACACACTGGGAAACAACAGTTTTATATAAGTACTATAGAACTGTAGAAGAACTAGAAATAAACTTATTAAATACGGCATTGACGGGTGCAGTAGTGCTTACGATTTAATATTCTTTTGTTTAAATTGCGGATTGACACCTCGTCACCATTCGAATTTGAAATGATATTTTTGAGAATCTACTCAATTTAAGATGCCTTATAGGTAAAAAAACAAAAATTCTATTTAGTCCGTCAGTCGGATAATAAAAATAAAAAAACACATATTTTTTGCTTTATTATATTAATAAAAAACGACTTAGATAAAGCGCAAAGTTTGGGAGTGGGGGGCGCTACGTTACAAGTATAAAATCTACATACTCGTGACGTCATGGCACATTTCAACTTGAAAGTATTGCCGTTATCAAAAAAATAAATACGTGTCTAATATTTTTTAATAATCTCCCTGACGGACATCATCCCTATTGTTTTTCCAAATTAGATCTTTGTTATACCTAGTCCTCATTAACCTTTGCTGTACGATGGCTATCCAACAATTGAAAGGTATCACATTCAATTGCAAAAGAAAGAATCATTATTCATAAATAATGAATACACAAATCTGGATTGCCGCATTTCTGCCGCACTATACTTGGTCTTAAAAACTGTTTCTGCATCAGTTTTACCACTTCTTTAGATTATTTATCAGAACGTGTTAGGTACAAGCATGTACTTCAGGCCCATGTCGACTCCTCTGAATGAATAACTAGGTATATTATGATATCTATGATGATAATGACTTACGTTCTAATGAAGTGGAATAGCTGTCGACTACCTTCGAGTTCAAGGACCGACCGTGGTACGTCATCATTCGGTTTGCTTCAATCATGTTATCAAATACCTGCAAGGAAGTTGGCAGCGTTTCCCGGTTGAAAAGACCCCCTGAAAACATACACAACCCAATTGTTTTTGTTGTCAAAATGTTGTTTGTAGTGTATTTAAATTTTCACATACCTATGGGGAAGGCGGCCGTGCGGAGTGCATGAGTACTCGGTGTAAATACAACAGAGGTAACAATGAGGAAAGCTTTGAAAGTGATCATTGTGGAAGTTGGTGTTGGTTTATGAATACAATACGTTGTTTGGGCGGGCATGCGGCGCGCCAGCCGCCTCTCCGCCGTCTGAAGTATTTTTGGAAAGCAGTTTTAGGCCACGTCGCGTGCGCCGGCACGTCATGCGTCGCCCGTCGCCGTATCGCCGCCCGCGCCGCCGTAATGCGACTGAAGTCGGGAATATTAACATAACATTCATGAGAATTCTAAGGAAATTGTATAGCGATGAATCGATGACTAAATATAGCTTAGACATCAACAAATTTAAAAATCCTCTTATGACTCTGAATAATCTCTAACTTTAATATAATATCTTGCCCAAAACACGTGACATATTTCTATGTCGCAGTATGCCTCCTCCATTTCTTCATAACTCCGAAAGAAGTTAATTTTATTTGAGTGAACGGCTACCCAGACGTTCATTCGCTAAGCGGTGCGCCCACAAATTATAGTGAAATAGTTTTTATAAAGTAAACTATGCATTCGCATTAAAGTTTTTACGCCATGTGCTGGTATTTACTCTTATTGTTGCTTTGTGTTCAGAAATGTACGCCACAGTTTATCTTCACGGAAACTGTTGAAGTTTCGTACCAAATAGGTAAGGTTCTTTTGGATTAACGTGTTACTAACAATGTTTGATTAGGAACATGAACATTATATTCATTATTGACTTACATAAATTGATGCGCTTTTATTAACAACACGAGCGCAGTTTGTGTCACGATAATTGATTCGAAATTCCAAAAGTTCAGCAACATTATTTTCGAATTAATTTCGTCTGATGGAATATTCTATTTTGAAGCGGGTATATTCGACAAGGAGGCCACTACCGAGCTGTCAGCATTCAACGATAGTTTCAACCATGTGCACCTACAGGAGGTTCGGATTAAACCAGTCACCTTGCAGCCGCTGAGGTCTGATAGCTATTCAGTTTGGAGAGAATGTAAGTAACGAATGTGTACCAACACCGTAAAAATACTCTATACCATTTATGTTCATTAAACAAAGCATGTCATTTAACGAGTGGATGGATTGATTTGAAAAATATTTTACTGTTTAATGTGTAGTTAATCAACATGTTATTTAACACTTTCCACTCCACCCATTTTTCATAGAGCTCATGCGCCATGCCGTCTATTGCAAGTTGACCCTCTAGGAGGGTCACCGGCATTAGATTTGAAACCGTGAAAACACTGTAAAACTAAGTAATAATGTTTTCGGGGTGTCTTGTCGCTGTAGGGGAGACCAGGGCCACAATTAACAAAAAAAATACTTTTAGTTGTATCTTCGAAATCATTCAACATTAAGACTTGATTTTTTTGTTAAATGATGCGTTAATTATTCAGGTATCATGTTATTAACATAAATCAAACATAAAACAAAATGATCTCTTAAATAGAACACTTTTTCTCCAAAAAGTCAGTTGTTAATTCTTACCTCATCTCCGGGGCTAGAATTAACAGCTCTGAGGTAAGTATTAACAGAAGGGGTAACAATTAACATTATGTTATGCCAACTGATATAGAAGAAAACAAATATATGTATGACAATATTTTTTGGTATTAATAAAAGTTTTAATATGTAGATATTAATATAATTAGTAAACACACATTATTAAACACACATCTTCATAAAAAATGTACCTACGTGCGTAGCTAAGCTGACGGATGTCATACAACTCTAGAATAATCTGACATATTAGCCCATCCTCCTTGGACGGGCGGTTTGTGGTGAGAGCGAAGTGAAAGAGTTCGCGTTATAAAGTGAAATTAATACAGAATTGTATGGAACACATTTTCTTATTAATTTATAATACATATCAAATACAATTTAGGCAAATGAATGATGTGATGTCACCTTTGATACACCTAGCTTAGGCCCAGTCATTGCAAGAGATAGGTATATTGAATCCAGTCAGCACGATGTATCTTTATTACAGGAGACGTCATATACATCAATAAATATTACAAAAATATTTATTGATGTATTATATTATTTATGTACACACAGTGAAATACATAATATAGATACTACATTTTTACTGAGCTCGTGGTAGAGCTTTTAGCAGAGGTCTTATGGTTTTGGACCAAGAAATCACTAGCATCTTTCTGCATGTCTGATGATTCAGCTACCGGTTCATAAGATATTTGCGCTATCACCACATCTGGGGTAGGTATTAACACGTTAATACTGACCCCGCCGATTTGTTAATTATAACCCCAAAGGTACATTTTTTGTATTAAGTAACATAACAAAATATTGGTTAATAATTACACCAATACAGCAATGTAGCATTATTAAGTATGAAATATGCTTCTAGGAAAATAAAAAACATAATCATTACACCGAATATTTCGAGAATAAATAAAAAAATTTGAAAGTTAAAAAAGTTCGTTACGTGCGTGAAAATGATGTCCGGTATATAACACATTCTGATGATGCGCAGATCGCAGCTGACCAACCCCGAGCCATGCGGCGTGATTTGGTCGGCATATTGAAGCACCCGCTGTAGGTGTAGTGTTTATAGTTTTGGAGAAAATCACTTGTTAATACTTACCTCTGTTAATTATAGCCCCGGTCTCCCCTACTTAGTATCTCTTGGGCTATTTTCAAGTACTAGTGGGGTAAGGAATTTTGTATGCCTAAGTACCTACTGTTGTCGATAAAAGGGTGTATTCCCGTTTTAGAGTCACGTAAAGACTTACTTTACAATAACAATATTATTATGCATTAATTTCAGAAAAAACTGCTTGAATTTCAAAACCAACACGTATATGAATAAATCTTGTTAAAATATACAACTGATTTTATTTTCATTGTTTACATTTAAACAAAATGAGGCCCTCCGCGAGGGCTCCCGGCATCTCATATGCAACTTGAGTGAACCCTCCAGGAGAGCTCCCGGCACGTAACGTATTAAATCTCAAAAAACATAATCTTATTATGTATTTAAATCACTTAGTTGAGCTGCTTTGGTAACAACAACATATTAAACAAAAGGACTTGTATAAAAGTTACTTTTCGTGATTTACTTTTTGTATACAAATCTTTGTGCGCTGTCAGTCACTGCTGTCTGTCCTGCTAGTTAACTTTATTGTCACTGAGGTGCTCAAACTTGTATTAATCTAAGTACTTTGGTAAAGTTGTAAGTAGTCGTGTCTCTTAGAAAATTAAACTCATTAGCCTTTCATCCTTTACAACAACACTATAAGAATAAAAATCACGTAATAACATGCTTTTTCTAAATGCACGGACGTGTATTCCAAATTCGCGATAAAGTTCAAATTCGCTATTACTCACTGGGGGTCAGCTTACGAAACAGACGCCCATTCCCGGTTTTCGTTTTCCGAGGAAACAACAACAAAAAACCTGTTGTTTTCTATGCCGTCATTATAGGTTACTAAGGAATTACCTGTTGTAATAAATAGGATGTACAGTATAGCCTCCTCTATGTTAATCAAAACATACAGAAATCACATATAATCTAACATGGTGATGATGGCCCTCAATTATGGAACCATGTAGATAAGTAGATAAGGTAACATAACGAGAATGACATTTGCTTTCATTGAAGAGTTTGTTATTAACCAACGTCTTTTATAAAATTAAAATCTTTTAAAGCAGAAGTTACCCATTTTACTATAAAAGAAACAAAGTAAAATTATACTTAATATTGCTTTTCTTGTATACTCAGATACTTCAGCAAAGCTCGTAAAGGAATTGCACAAACATTATTCTATTGATTTTATTTGTACAAGCAGACGTTCTTGTTATACAATTTCAGTGTGTTCAAGCAATGGAATACAACCGGTGGCTATATTTGGTCCACAAAACGCAATATCAGACGGCGCCACTAGAGACCAGTGCGCTATTGCGAACATACCGCACATTCAAGCCACGTGGCAACCTCTGGACCCCGACATAGAATTAAATGACGAAGAAGAAGAAGAAGAAACTAGTCCACAAGACGAGGAAAACGAGAAAGAAGGAGAAGCAGACGAAGACCTAACCTTTAAAAAGATTTCAATAAACTTTTATCCGAACTCCGAGGACATTGCACTTGCTTATGGTAAACTTGTGAAGTATTATAAATGGACAGGTTTCGCCGCCCTTTACGAAGATAACTTTGGTATGTACCCAATAGTTTTTTTTTACAAATATGAAATGCAGCTAATATTATTTACAAAAACCATTCTGAGTTGAAATCGCGGCGTTTATGAGATCGGCGTCTTTCACATTTCATTATTTTTAAACACCATCTATCGTTCTGTCGTGTATATTTTAACAGGTGAACAAATTGTTTATCATATTAGGATGTTATGTTATACATATTAGAATGTTTTTACAAATGTTATAGTTTTAGTTAACGTTATGCCTTTTGTTCTAGGTTTATTAAGAGTGCAAAAGATTCTATCTGAGGTATCACTTCATTCACAAATCTTCATGTACAAATTGGATCCAGACGGCGACAACCGGCAGGTAATATTTCCATAATTATGATAGAACGAAAGATTCTGTCTTAACTCTCAAAGAGCATAAGCATTCTTTTATAAACTTATGACCAACCGACAGTAGACTGTGAAAGGCGGAGTTGATTGACTGTATTAACAATTTCACGCTTTTTAATTGGAATTACTTACGAAAATTCACAGGTTACATACTGTTGAAAAAAATTCGTCTGCTATATAAATAAATATAATTCTTTTTCATAACTTGCTGTTTTGCTGAACCGACACCTGTGGCTGTATAAGAATACTTCTAAAGTTTCGGATATTTTCAGATCTTCAAGTCATTAAATGAATATCATATAACCCGCTTCGTACTGGACTGCCACGCTGACCATATTTTAAAATATCTAGGGGAAGCTGAAAATGCACATTTAGTTACTTTTTATCAGGTACGTGTTTTATACAACTTATTATACAGTATGTTAAATTAAACGAGGGACATAGATTATGGGAGTGTACAGTGAATATACATATTAGTGAGTAGGACGAACACTGAAGTCACGAAAATAATCACTTACCTATGCTATTATGAATAATATAATATGTAATATAAACTGCATGATCTTTTTACCGTTTCGAAAAAAATTGGGTATACCTATAATATAGGTGAACGGAGTAGAGCCTGTGTCATAGTTTTGTTTTTACAATACCCTGCGACTTGTCCAAGGCCTTCGATTGCGTACATCATGATACACTCATCAGGAAACTGTACCACTATGGTATGAGGGACAAGGCTCTCGACCTTTTGACTTCTTATCTGAACAATAGAATTCAAAGGGTCGATGTTAATGGCAAGAGATCTTCAGGATCCGCGGTCACCATGGGCGTTCCGCAGGGTTCAATTCTAGGTCCTTTCTTATTTTTGATTTATATAAACGACTTACCTTACCATATACGGGATAATCACAAGATCGTATTATTTGCAGATGACACTTCCCTTATTTTTAAAATCAAACGTCAGTTAGTCAACTTTGAGCAAGTTAACGTAGCACTCTCTAAAGTGGTGCATTGGTTTAATGTAAATAATCTTCTCCTGAATGAAAAAAAGACTAAACTCATTAAATTTTCAACGCCAAATGTCAGGCAGCTAACTACCAAGGTTCAAGTTAATGGAATAGAACTGAACCCTGTTGAGTCGACAGTTTTTCTTGGAATCACTATTGACGGTAAATTGCAATGGGGCCCACACATAGAAAAATTGTCAGGAAGGCTAAGTTCGGCCGCCTATGCTGTTAAAAAAATTAGACAGATAACGGACGTAGATACAGCCAGAATTGTTTATTTTAGTTATTTTCATAGTCTTATGTCATATGGGATTCTTCTCTGGGGAACCTGTTCGGACATTAATACTATCTTTGTTCTACAGAAAAGGGCTGTTCGAGCCATTTACAACCTAGGTCCGAGAGATTCCCTTCGAGAAAAATTCAAAGAAATAGGCATTCTGACTGTAGCTTCTCAATATATATTAGAAAACCTATTGTATGTACAGAAAAATATATCAAATTTTAAGAAAATGTCCGATATTCATAGTTTAAATACCAGGAATAAACACAACCTTGCTGTACATCACACTCGTCTCCACAGAGTAAGCAACTCGTTCATGGGTCAGTGTATACGCTTTTACAACAAACTTCCCATTGACATTCGAAACTTACCCATTAAACGATTTAAAAACTTCATTAAAACCAAACTTTGTAAAAAAGGGTATTATAGAATTTCCGATTATTTAGAAGATAAAAAAGCATGGGATTGAGCTGCTCGCTCTGCTAAACCTTGTAATAAAACCTTGAAAATTGACATTATAATTATTCAGTAAAATCATCAAATTATACCAGTTTTATATAAACATTGACATTGTTGAATATTACATACAAAATGACATGATTACTTTGTAAAGTATTATATTATATTAATTATTGTGAATGTGAGGACTATGTGGATATTTTTTTTTTCTCTTCTCTATTTTCTTTTCTTTCTCAGTTAGTTTTAATTTAATGATGGTCTGGCAGTTTGAGTAGTTTATGCGGCCTACCCAAATGTCCTTTCTTTGGTACTGTTCGTCGAGTTGAGCTCCTTAAGTTCAGAGTTGAGCTCCGCGATTACTGACAAATGCTTGCACTGACTGGACAGGTCCACTCAAAGCTGTATGGTTCTTTCCTCAAAAGACCATTTCAGACATTAGTCTACATGGTCCTCATATGGCCTGACCAAGATTATGTCTGGACTTTAAAAGAGACTGTGACCTCTGAGTTTGTTTCGGCCTTTCTTCTCAGAGTAGTCAGATAGGAAACGCCGAACTCATCTAGCTAATTTTTAACATACATTTTAATATGACGTGTAAAAGTGATTCCAATATCCTATTTACAGAATAAACAATTTCAATTTCAATTTCAATTTCCCTAAAAAAAAATGATGTATCGATACACACACATAAGAAGTAAACTTTTCATACTAGAAGAATAAAAACAGAAACAAATAAAAATAGCGATTAAATAATCCAAATTCCCTACTATTCATAGCTTTCCTTAGTGGCCGATACTTGCCGTCGCGTCGGCCTCTCTGATATCCTTTCGCAGGCGCACAAGCCGCACGCGCATGCCCGCCGGCGCGCGGCCGCATCCGCGCTTCTTGTATCTCAATGGTACTAAGCAAATATTCTCGGGCATGGCTTCTGTTCTACTTACACAATACACCATATTATTCTCGAGACGGTAAAAAATGTCATCCGGTATAGTTATTATAGTTAATCGCTTATTACGACAAATTGTAGAGAACAGCATTTTTTTTTTCATATTTCAGAGTTGTCTCATAGAAAAAAAAAAGTTGTTCAAGAGTAAGTACTACACTACCCTAAAGTATGTTCTTCGCTTAACCTAATACACTGTATTATAGTCCAAAACAAGCATAATTAAACAAAAAAATCTTCCAAAGTCATAATTTTCGTCGTGTTTAATGAAACTAGTGCTATATCTTCACAATGTATTTCAGCACTACATTTTAGTTTCCATGGACGCATCGACAGTAGCTGAGCAGCTGGTGAAGATGCCATCTAACATAACGTGGCTCAGCATCACGCAATATGACAAGCTAAAGGACGCAAGACATTACCTGGCAACAAGAGTGGGCAACTGGCATTCTAAAGAGGAATCACCAGCCGTCGTGCAGTTCAAAGTGAGGAGAAAAATCATTATCATCTGCCTAGCCTAGTCCCAACTATGTTAGGGTCGGCTTCCAGTCTTACCGGATGCAGCTGAATACCAGTATTTTAAATGGAGGGACTGCCTATCAGTCAGACCTCTACAACCGAGTTACTGGGATATAGATTTATTTTTATTTTTATGCATCGATATATTTTTTGGCGACATCTATCATTTCGGTACATCGATAGATCATTATAAAATATAAAGTATCGAAAATGTATGAATTACGATATATTTCCAATAGCAACACCGTTGTCACCAGTCTAAAATCGCTGGAATTCAGATTCCGTAAAAAGTAGACATTTTGTATCAATTGCCTAATATTAGCACATTAAGTGCTAATCACCTAATGTGCTAATATTAGGCAATTTTTTTTTTCTTATTTATTATTAATCATATCCCTTCTGATTTCATACAGCTCGAATCTCTGATAATGGATGACGTTGCTAATCACCTAGTGAAGGCGCTGGATGTGGAAGAGTTAAAAGATCGGAAACAGCCTCCTTCTTTCAGTTGTACCGGAGAAGAGGAGTCTTGGGCTCAAGGGGCTGCATTCCAACGCAAAATACTAGAGGTGATCAAGAGGGCCTAGACAAGTGGCAATCGGTTTCAAAACTATAACTCTCGTTAGGAGTGACTTTAGCTTTTGGCTAGCTTATGTCAATACAATCCATCATCAATAACATCGGATAAAATGCCAATGTCACACATGTCTAGCCCTCCTGCACTATTAAATTCGTATTATTATATTCATTTTTCAATTGCCAAACTTAAGTGGCAATGGGCAGGGCACATTGCTCGCAGAATAGATGGCCGAGGGGGCTGATAGGTTCTAGAGTGGCGACCGCGTACCGAAAGACGCAGCGTTGGAAGGCTTCCCACAAGATGGACAGAAGAAAGGTCTTCTGTCCATCCACCGGTTTCCTGCGACCTTTGACTGAATCGGTCGAAGTGGCGGTGCTTGGGGGAGACCTATGTCCAGTAGTGGACATCTTTCGGCTGAAATTATGATGATGATGATGAATTATATTTATTTAACATTTTCTGGAGGATATTATAGTTACTGCGTTGGTCGAATTAAAAAAATAAAAATAAAATTTCTACTTTCGAGCAACTAGAGCTATAGAACGATCACGATCAACGCTCTGGGTTTAATCCATATTTACAGAAACGTTTTCATCACTGTCTTAAACGTTATTAAAATTATATTTAAAACATTTTCAGACAAAAACCTACGGAGTTACTGGTAACGTAGAATTTGACCAACAAGGTCGAAGAATTAATTACGTTCTGTATGTGAACGAAATACACATCCGGATCCAACAAACCATCGGCAGGTGGGAGGCCGCCAATGGAACGGACATTATTGAAACCAGACGATTTGCCAACAGCGTCAATAACAAGCTCTCAAACAAGGAATTTATAGTAAGTATTGAACAGTTACTTGGATTGAAACTATTGCAAAAATAATCCAAGTTTCACCTTATCGTATTATTCTAACACAGGTAGTATCCCGTAGAGCGAAACCCTATTTCTGGTACAAAGAAAAATGTGAAACCGACGAATGCAAAGATGAAGATGAAGATGATGACCCCAATGAAAAATTCGAAGGTTTCTCCGTGGATCTAGTCAAGCACATATTCAAAATACTGAGAGAAGAAAAGTTCAATTACACTTACAAATTCGTTCACGAAAAGGATATGGGATATGCCGGCCTCGTAGGAGTCTTATTAGACAAAGTAAGTGAGGATATATTAGTAGTTTATGAAACTGAACGGTGTCGTGATGGCCCAGTGGTTAAGGCCTCGCCTCTCATGTACGAGGATGTGGGTTCAAGTCCGGGCAAATACCAATGTGACTTTTTCCATTCATATGTACATTCTTTCTTGGACATTACTGACATCGGTGAAGGTGAGGAAACCTGACCAGACCGGAAACATTTTCGAAGTGTCTTATTTAAAAATAGATAACTATGGAAATCTCTGTTTCTATGGAAAATTTATTTAAAATCGGTCTAATTTGGCTGTTACGCTATTTTTCGATTAGTAGATTAATTAACTTTTTAGACCTTTGTATCCTGCTTATGCGTATGAAGTTTCATTAAAATCGGTTCAGTCATTTCGAAAAACAAGGGCTTGAAAGTTTGTATGAAATGTTTGTACGGCGTACGGCATTTCTTACAAGCTAGTACATACTACAACTACATTGCCTAGTTATATGCAGCTTCATACACTACTTTATCTGAACTTAAATATGCAATATTATCAAAAACATATTTACATTTTAAACATCTAGTTAAGAATATAAAACTGGTCAAGCGTTTGACTTGCTCGCTGAATGTTTTCTACTAATTTTGAAAATAGAGGGAAGTTTGTATTATTTAGTACACATAAAACACCTGTATCACAATAATGTATAAATTACTTTTCTTTACAGAAAGCTGATTTAGCTGTATGTGATTTTACAATAACGGAAGAGAGGAAAAAGGTTGTTGACTTTTCAGTGCCCTTCATGTCTTTAGGAATAAGTATCCTATACACCCAGGATCGTAAAGTCAAGCCAGGAATGTTCTCCTTCCTCAATCCGTATACCTTTGAGGTTTGGATGCACACGGCAACTGCATATTGTGTAGTTTCCATGGTTCTTTTCATTTGTGCCAGGTGTATATTTTTCATTTTTTACATTGTAAGTGTAACGTTATCTTTAAGTAGGCACAGTTTTGAGTCGGAAAACGTAATAAGTACAAAACCCATTCCATCACTAAAATATTCCCCGAAATCATTGCTATTATTGCCAACAACAGAATAATTTGGAATATTTTGACCTTTCATGAAAAACTATGCAAAGCTGTGATAATAAAAGTAGGTAAAAACTATTTATACGAAACGAATTTAGTACAAGGTAAAATAATATAATAACTTAATAATTTCAGAATATCACCAGCTGATTGGGAAAATCCAGAACCATGCGAGAAAGATCCAGAGGAATTGGAAAATATATGGACGTTTAAGAACTGCGCCTGGCTAACTATGGGATCCATTATGACGCAAGGATGCGACATCTTGCCCAAGTAATTTTATTTGAGTTTATTCTGTTTTAAACCAACAGACATTTCAGAAGTTGATGCGAGATTAGAGAAGGAAAGATAAAGAGATAATTTGTAACAGTCTTATTCATATATATCTATAGATATTATAAATTAAAGTCTAACTACTCAATGGATTTTGATGCAGTTTTCACCATCATTTACCTAATCCGCATGGTTTATGTGTTTAATACATTAATATGTATCTAACATACATGGTGTAAGAAGAGCCATCACATAGCCGCAGCCGTTATCTACGCATTCTGTTCATAAGTAACTTTGAGCAAAAATTTATAGTCTAGAAACGACTTTAATTTTTGGTTTGAAAACGCGCTGTTTATGGCAGCGCGCAATGTAACACCAAACATTTTGCTTATGGGTACAATAGTGAGATATCTATACTAATACTAATATACTAAGACTAATTTAAGTACTAATATACTAAGACTAATTTACTAATATACTAAGACTAATATACTAAGACTAATATACTAAGACTAATATACTAAGACTAATTTAAGTACTAATATACTAAGACTAATATACTAAGACTAATTTACTAATATACTAAGACTAATATACTAAGACTAATTTACTAATATACTAAGACTAATTTACTAATATACTAAGACTAATATACTAAGACTAATTTACTAATATACTAAGACTAATTTACTAATATACTAAGACTAATTTACTAATATACTAAGACTAATTTACTAATATACTAAGAGTAATTTACTAATATACTAAGACTAATTTACTAATATACTAAGACTAATTTACTAATACACTAAGACTAATTTACTAATATACTATGACTAATTTACTGATACTAACAAAGAGGTAAAAGTTTGTTTGTAAGTTTGTATGTAGGTGGTATCTCCGGAACTACCAGTCGGATTTGAAAAATTCTTTTTACATTGGATAGATCAATTCTTTAGGACAAAGTCGCGGGCAGAAGCTAGTTTAAAAAAATAATTGCAACATTTAAAAATTGGTTTTGTGAAATATAGTTAAAATTTTGACCTTCAATATCTCCGTAACCAGAAGGTATATTGAAATAAATGCTTTGAATTTGAGTTTGGGTATGAAATGATATCACAATGAAGAACAAGTCACTCTCGGCTTTGTGTGGTGACTTGATAAGTATTTACTGTAACGGATGTAAAAAGACGCTTAATTTACATCCGTTATAGTAAAGAAATCTCGATGTTTTATCAAGTTGTAAAAACCGTGCGAAGCACCGCCTACTCCCTATGCGAAATCCGTGGTATCGGCCGTCGTTACGGGTGCTTCACTTCACTTACGGACATACCGTAAGTTAGTCAGAGAGCGAGGAGCCCGTAACGATGGCCGAAACTACGGATTTCGCTTAGGGAGTAGGCCCCAGGGGCGGGTCGCTAGTAAATAATAATTGTTTCAAGGATTGCAACCGTGAATAATACTATACAGGGTGGCAGGGACACCGACGCGAAAACTGTAACCATGGATTCAGTACATGATTCTGTACCAGCAAAAAAAACAGCTGTTTCATAGAAAAGTGCAATACCTACGCGGTCAAATGTATGGAACAGCAGATTTATTTTATTATATAACCGCCGAAAAATTTCAACGCATCGGGGTTCTGAATCATGTACTGAATCCATGGTTACAGTTTTCCCGTCGGTGTCCTTGCCACCCTGTATACCTACTACCTCTTAAACCTATGTCCATAAAAACCTGCATTGTTCTTCACATTTTCAGAGCTTTTGGCACTCGCTGGGTCTGTGCTATGTGGTGGTTCTTCGCGGTGATCGTGTGTCAGACTTACATCGCCCAGCTGTCAGCTTCTATGACGTCAGCCTTGGAAAACGAACCAATCAACGGCGTCGATGACTTGGCCAAGCAAACCAAGATTCTATACGGAGCTATCGACGGAGGATCAACCCTTGAGTTTTTTAAGGTAGGATGGAATGGAACCTCATTCGTCATCAAATAATTTAAGTTTTCTTCTTTTTGCTGTGCCGATAATAATGTTTTGCTTTACTCAACTAGAAGAGTCACTAATATGCACATATCGCAGAAACCACAAAATACTCTTAGGAGACATTAGGCACTTACCCTCTTCTTCAAAAACGTGGCGTTTATGACAAATATACCTATGGTTAAGCGTCTAAAATGTACCTATGGTTAAACAGGCGCTAATTATTACTTAACTTTAACCAGCGTTCATAAATAAGTAGTTCATTACCAATCAAATTGATCGTAATATTTATATAAACAATCATTATGTTACAGTCCTCCAAAGACAAAACATACAGACACATGTACGAAACTATGCAGTCTAATAAGGCTCTCCTAGTAGATAGCAATGACGAAGGAGAGAAAAGAGTTCTCAAGAGTAAAAACAAGTACGCTTTCTTTATGGAGTCGAGTACCATAGAGTACAAATTAAAAAGAGACTGTGACTTGAAGAAAGTTGGAGGTGAATTGGACAGTAAGGACTATGGGATAGCGATGCCGGCTAGTGAGTATAACCTAACATTACTTCGTGCTGACTATCTACTGTGTATTTGATGTGTGACATCTTTCCTCTCGCTTTCCTGCAAAAGGGACGGAAGTGTATAACAGGAACCCCGGTGCGCGCTATTTGAAGTGAACAATGAGAGCGCGCGGTGCTGGGTTGGCCGTCAGATGGTACCTACCCATTTTCCGAGAGTTTGGTACTGTCAGTCAAGGTGGCCGAGGTATCAGATGTTACACATTATATGCGACTAGGGTAAACATAAATACGAAAAACTTTATTCCATCAGTCACAAATACGAAATACGACGAAATATTTCAAAATACCGATTTTCATAATACCGAATGTTTCAAAATTCCTAATATAATAACTCCGATTTATCATTCACCTTATTTTTATAATTCCAAAATTTCAATATTTTTCAAGTTTATAATTACCGTTCTCAAAATATCGAATTTCAATAGATCGAATAACAAAAAGTCCGACTTAATGATAATTCAAAACATCAAAATACGAATTTCGAATATTAAAGTACCGATTAATTAGAAATCCGAAATAAATACACTTGTAAAACTGAATAGCAAGACAAAAAAACACTCTGGTTCTAACCTAACCTAACCCAAATGATTTACCAACAAGGGGGAGAGGATCTGGCGTTAATGGCCACTGTTCTAACCTAACCTAACCCAAAGGATTCAATAACAGTCGATGGTACCCGACGCAGGCTATAAGGAGAAAAAACAAAAAAAAATATATTACGTTCAATTCAAGTCATTTGCGAGCTATTCAAAGTTTTTTGTTTTGTAATAAAAATCTGAATATGATGTACGACTTACGTTTAATACACAATAACAAAGTAGACGTTTGTAAATTAAAACTTATAGATTTTGTACTAATTGAATTAGAATCAGAATCCTAATTTTGGCAGTTTATTCGAAGTATTGAAAATCGGAATTTCGTTTTTCGAACCGAGAACCCATCGAGCATTCGATTCTTCGAACGTATGAAAATCGGAAAACAATAAAATCACATTCAATCAAGTCTTTCGGTAAAATAAATTTCGTGATTTTTAATAATAGACATTACAAATCTTAGGTATTATGAAATTCGGACTTTTGAAAATCGGAACATCGAAATTCGGAATAAAATATTTCGGAGTATTTGGGTGTTCCCGTGAATAATATCATATCTTTTATTTTCAGATTCACCATTCAGAACTGACATAAACAGAGCAATACTAAAACTAAAAGAATTAACAACTTTGGACAAAATTAAAAATAAATGGTGGCTTCATAAATATGGAGCCAAAACATGTCCTGTAAGGAACTATTATAATTATTCAGTATTGCATCAGCGTGTGGGGTATTGCTGGAAAGACCTACTTGATTGAATCAGAACGAGTACAAAGAGCGCTTCTTAAAGTAACTTTTAAGAAGCCCGATTGGTTCTCTACTGACTTACTCTATAGTGAATCGAGTTCTCAGAGTCCGCCTTTCATTCTTTCTGCCTTAACCAAAACTCATAAAACGATAAAAAACAGACCCGACTACGCATCAATCATAAGCAAAAGAAACTATACAATTCCAACACCGGACAACACCTCATTGCTAGTTAGACGCTCCCCAGCTTACTCTCTCATTAATACATACCATAAAGTCTGCAAACTCTGTGAAAACAATACCCTATTCGGTTGTAAAAATAATAATACAGGAAATGTTGCAAAACTCTGGTTATAATGACTCGGAACAACTAATCTAGATACCCTATTCTTATCGACCAGGCTGATTTAATCGATTACTAAATGAATAATATTTTTTGTATGTTGCCAACATACAAAAAATATTATTCATTTAGTACAATGTTGGCAACGGGAATCTATGGTGGACGCGAAGCGAGATTGATGGTCATTGATTTTTAAGCATTATCTAAATAATTTGTCTGAAAGAATTATTGGAAAATATATGTGTTTCGCGGAACACCGTTCAATTAAATAAAGTAAACGAAACAGACATATACACACACACACACACTCACTCACACACACCACACCACACCACACCACACCACACCACACCACACCACATACTCACACACACCACACTCACATCACACATACACAAGCACACCAGATATACCAAACAACACCTGAAATCACCTCTCATTTCTCCACTTTGGAATCCGTACCCCGAGCCCCAAGATACAGACTAACTGTCTACTGTCTAGTTTGGGGTTCTAAGCTATTTTCTATTTGTATTAAGTTATTTTCACAGCTTTTGTGTCAAAGCAATCAGTGACGCTGAAAACTCATAAAATTAATACATAAGCAGAACATCCTTCATTTTTAATAAGTGGTGACAAAACGTTCAAGTCGGAATTATGGACTTTTTTATTATGGGCTTGAAGTATCTACCTATATCTTGTATACGGGGTGTCAGGGACATCGACGCGAAGCCGGTTACCATGGATTCAGTACATGATTCTGAACCCCCCTGCGTTGAAATTTTTCGTCGGTTATTAAAAAAAAAATCTGCTGCTCCATACATTTTGACCGCGTAGGTATTGCACTTTTCTATGAAACAGCTGTTTTTTTTTTAAATAACCGACGAAAAATTTCAACGCAGTGGGGTTCAGAATCATGTACTGAATCCATGGTAACCGGCTTCGCGTCGATATCCCTGCCACCCTGTATATATTTGAATTTCCCATTCAGAGTTTTGCAATATTTTTGTTTCCACGTCTTAAAAACTGCCGATGAATACTAGAACCTTCCGGGCTCCTATTAAAACCTCACTTAAAAATATACTTGCTATATTTCAGCCAGTTACCGACGAGAACGACATAGAAGGCGATCTTGAAATAGAGAATTTGATTGGTGCATTCGTGGTATTGGTGGTGGGTTTGGTGTTCTGTCTGTTTATGACTGCCATCGAGTTCATGAACGAGGTCCGTAATATTGTTGTTCGGGAACAGGTACGTTTCGTTGTGATGGATTATAGTTTTTATTTTATGAGAGCATGTTTTGTACTGTATAGTCGATAAAAATCGGACACTGAATGGTGCCGTAGTTGGGATGAACATAACCCAAGAACAAACTTACATTTGCAGTTAAAATGTATGGATTCTAACTGTAAATGTAAGTTTGTACGTACAATATTGAGAGATTTATCATGTTATTTTAAGACCATAGACTTCTTAGGTTTTCCTGTAATCTATGATTAAAGAACTACTTATTTTCTTTTTTTTTAAAACATTTTAGGCTTAGTGAACTGAGCCTAAAATGTTGAAAAAAAAAAGAAAATATAGGTAACTAGCTGCCCGCCCGGCTTCACACGGGTAGCACTAAGTACTTATCTACGGCGCACCTACCTATCTTCCTACCTTGCCCTACCTCCCTACCCTGCCCTACCTACCTACCCTACCCTGCCCTACCTACCAACACTACCCTGCCCTAAATACCTGCCTACCCTACCTGCCTATCCGCCTACCCTACCCGTCTACCCTACCTGCCTACCCTACCTGCCTACCCTACCCTACCCTACCTGCCTACCCTACCTGCCTACCCTACCTGCCTACCCTGGGTCCATATTGGCTCACCTAAAGTTATTTACCCGAAATTGTTCTTCCTAACGATTTGTAATCCGAATGATCACTCTTCCTAAAATTTTTCATCCTAAAGTTTTCATTCATACTATTTGTAGTGCTACCGGCGATGTTCATAATACTCATGTTTCCGAAAATTGTAATTAATAATATCATTAATGTAAATATATTTAAACTCCTACTGTTTTTTATCATAAAACGCTTTTATCCTACTGAGAGAACATAATCATGAACCAGATGCTTTGAAGGAAAAGGTTTGTTTTTAAACTATTTCTTGTGATCAAAACAACTGTTCACATTTTTACATTTTATTTTTGGTTATTCATCATCATCATCATATCAGCCGAAAGACGTCCACTGCTGGACATAGGCCTCCCCCTTTATTTTTGGTTATTGTTGTTACATATTTATTACTATAACTATACCTGAGATAATTATGTCTAAAAACCAAGTGTATAGAATGATTAAATGTCGTTTCACTGATTTTTGTCTTAAATGAATGAAATTCAAGTCAAAGTGTCGTCTTGGGGGCACTATGAAAAAAATACTTAGAATAATTTCGCGACCAATTTCGAGGTAGCGCTCGCCGGCCGCTGCCGCGGCACCGCTCGCTTCGCTCGCTCGGCTCGCGCGTATTTGGTCACAGTTCTAACCTAACCTAACCTAATCCTAATCTAAACAAAAAAGATATGACTTTGAATAATAGTGTAAAAAATGGTTATGTTGAGAAAATATAGGAAAACAAATAAAAGTATAATAGATGTTTATTGCTACTGACATTATGAAGTTGAATGCTTCGGAATTATGAACATTAGAGACAGGGTAGTTAGGAATTGTGATTGTTAGGATGAAAAATGTTAGGAAGAACATTTTCGGATTTCCAATTATCGGAGTTGAAAATTTAGGTGAACTTTGGCGCACCCGCCTACCCTACCTGCCTACCCTACCTGCCTACCCTACCTGCCTACCCTACCTGCCTACCCTACCTGCCTACCCTACCTGCCAACCCTACCTGCCAACCCTACCTGCCTATCCTACCTGCCTACCCTACCTGCTTACCCTACCTGCCTACCCTACCTACCTACCCTACATATCGTGAATTCATGCAGACCTAGTACTTTTATTCGTTTATTGCTCAGAACCGGGTTGATAAATCTACTTTTCCAGTGGAATTATTAAAAAAAAAACTGTCGTGAATTCATGCAAGCCTAGTACTTTTTGTCAGGTTACTGCTCAGAACGGTCTTGATAAATATCTACTTTTCCAGTGGATTTTCCGAAAATTAAAATATTGTCGTGAATTTATGCAAGCCTAGTACTTTTTATTAGGATTTATGGCATTTGTACCAGGATATCATAAGTGCAAAATTTATAAAAACATGATTTTTCTTCATATCTTTTTTTTTAGTGATTTTTTTCCAATGTTTTAATAGTTATTCTGCTATTCGGGGTGGAGACAAATCCAAAAAATCCAAAACCATGAAAATCGGTTCAGCCGTTCTTGAGTTATAAGTGTTCGAACAAACCCGACTTTGTTTTATATATATAGATAGATAGAAGATTAAAAAATATAATTTTCACCTATTTTCTTAAATATCATTAAAAGGTTTTATTTTAAACATAATTATAAAAAAAATTTAGATCCTCACAACAAGAGATGAAAGGGTCATATGATATGTCACACAGTACAGTTTGCAATTTTTTTTTTTCCAATTTGCCGCCGAAAAGTGCATATTCAAAGTTAATTTATTTACGGTATGCGTCCGTATTGGGTCACAGAAATTCATACGTGTACCAAATTTCAACTAAACTGGTCCAGTTGACTCGGAGCAAATTGGTTGTGACAGACGGACAGACAGCCAGCCTGACTGACGACTGATCCTATAAGGGTTCCGTTTTTTTTCTTTTGAGGTACGGAACTCTAAAAAGAAGCAGTTTCGCCTGTATAATTTATACAAACTAAAATATGTGAAGGTTATAGTCTTCTTGACGCTTTTTATAGAATCGTCAAATGTGCCTTATGCCTGACAGATAGGAGCAATATAAACTGACAAAGGTCGAAGAACATATTAGAATTCCAACAAAACTACCCAAGTCAGCGCTTGGTCAGAAAAGGAAGACGTTTCCCTAGCGTTTCCCTGATGGTTCTTGTCAGTAAATACCAAACTTAAACTTACCTGAATCTGACGAATTTCCAACATTATTTTCCAGGTCACACACAAAGAAGTGTTCATCAAGGAGCTGAAGGCGTCGCTGAACTTCTTCCAGCTCCGGAAGCCGGTGCTCCGCAACCCCAGCAGGGCTCCATCCGTCGCCTCCTCAGGCAGTGACGACCGACAAGAGAAGCAAGCCAAAGCTATTGAAAACTTTATGGATATGGAAAAAGAAGTTCAATAATTGAAAAGCTTCTTTCTTTGCATAGTACTCGTGCTTTTTACTAACAACAAATTGACGATTTATTTAGTAATAAAAACGTTATGAAATGTTTATGTGATCTTTGAAATCAGTCTAAAGGCTTGTGCAGACCAGCGCGACTTGTCGTGCGTCGCGACACGAACAATACAATAAACTTCACGGTATAACAATAGCCGGTGTTGCGTCGCGCTGGGGGCCTACCACCACATCTAAAAGCAGTATTATTTTAATATTACTTTAGTGTGGGAAAGAGATGAAGCTCTACGGGATGTAAAGCACCATCTCTTTCCCCCATTGAAGTAAGATTAAAATAATACTGCTTTTAGTGGTTGTGTTGTGGTAGGCCCCCAGGTCTGCACAAGCTGAAAACAGCTAAAAATCTACCTCACCACGGTTGCGCCACCAGAGCAAAATTTTGAATGCTCAGAAAATGTATACCTATCTATGATTGAAGGGTGTTTTAACTGATTTCAAACAAACGATAACAATTTGTAATCATCGAGCCGTTGTTGGATCTCATTGTTTTACTTTATCAATCTAGAACATAAAACAAAGGGTCATGTCTAGCCGACTATGGACTAGTCGGCTAGACATACTAAAAGTTGTTTGAAACTTTCTCACTGTGGTAGGCTTTTGCCTTATGTGTGTATATTCCACTATGATTATTTGCCTAATTCTCTTTTGACGTACCTACAAAATAAAATAAGCAAATGAAAATTTGTATAAATAAAAACTACATGCACTTAGGTTAATACACAGACGAAAGTTTGCTAGTTTTCGACTAATCAAATTTTTGGGGTTGAAAGCGTTTGCATGAATGGACGCTAACGAAGCTTCGTCGGCACGAGTTAGTAGGTACTTAGCTCCTTAGCAGCATAAGGGCCTGCGCAGACTGGTGGACGGGACGGCAGAGGATAAATCTGTCAATTGAATTTAATACTTATCCAATGGAAATAAGGTGCAATGCTCGGCGATCGACGGAAAACTGCGCTGCGATGCCCCAAGCTCGTCCACCAAGCATTGAAATATATACCTTATTTCGATTAGATAAGTCAATCAATCTTCCTAGCCTTTCCCCAACTATCTTGGGGTCGGCTTCCAGTCTAACGGGATGTACTGAATACCAGTATTTTACATGGAGCGACTGCCTATCTGACCTCCATAACTCAGTAACTGGGTAATACGATACTCTTTGGTAAGACTGGTGTCAGACTTTCGGGCTTCTGACGACTCGTAACGACTGTCAAAGATCCACGAATGACAACCGGGACCAGCGGGTTAACGTGCTTTCCGAGGCACGAAGGAGTCTTATGTGAAAATGGTCACCCACCCACTGACCAACTCTGGCAAGCGTAGCTTAACCTAATGGATCGGCCCGTGCGGCTTGTTATTACTTAGCCACGAGCTCTTCGATTAGATAAGTATTAAATTCAATTAATAAATTTAAAATCCTCTGCCGTCCCATCCGCCAGTCTGCGCAGACTATAAGCTGGTTGGTGTCATAAAGAAAAAGGCAGCATGTTTGTTTATGTATTCACTTGAAAGTGCAGCGAAGCACTTCAAGGTAGCTGCTTCTTAAAACTTGGCGATAGGTAAGTTGTGATGGTTGAAAGCAGTATTTAATCATCCAGTCTTCCTCTGTTATAGCGTTACTAAATATGCATAAAATCACGTCTGAATTCTTGAAGGTATAGGCAGAGATGTTGAATAGGTACATCCACATATCGCCAAGTCATTATTGTATTTTACCATGCACGTCATTCTACATTGTTCTCACATGTAGGTAGGTATAATTTCAACATGAATCATAATCGATATTTTGTAACAATATTTTGATTTGGAAGAGTGTCCGTGGAGTTTTTTGCCCGTTCTTCTCCATAGATATACTACGCTTTGGAATGGCTAACTAGCTTCATCTTTCTGAGTTTCTGACTGACCGACACCTTGACGATTCAAAAGTGCCCTGTACTCGGTTTATTTGATAAAGTCAGTCCATTGTAATTGAAAGATTTCAAATTTGATGGCGCTAGCTTCCCCAACCACTCTCGTAGTGGATTAGCTTCGTGTAAACGCGTGTTCCCGTCCGAGCCAATTAACCATTCCACTTCTTGTTTTCAGTACCTAGTGAGATTTTTAATCTGATCTGACTGAACTGGCCTACTCGGCCGGTGTATGTGTAACCCTGGGGCTACACTGTCGGATTATCGCGATCTTTACTTTGCGCGCTCTCCCTCGCTCACCGCTCAACGTCTCGCTGAGCAACAGAGTGCGCACGAAATAAAGTTCGCGATAACGCAACAATGTAGCCCCAGGGTGACTGATCGTCACGAATTGCATTTCATTAGACTGGCTAAAACCGCTTTCACATTTAGGGAACTTTAGCAGCGCGACAGTCTCACGACAAACGCGCGACCGTCGCCCAGTCGGAATTTCATTTACTATAAACAGAAGCGCGACCGCTGCGTTCGCTCCGTCGGCGATGAGCCACTGTTGCAAGTGTCGGAATACAACCTCAGTGCACAATGAACGAATTTGACACCACAAACCCTGTTGGAGTCCATTTTTTAAACGACGTGTGCCCTGAATTAAACTGCGGAGCGGCCGCCGCGCTGCTGTCGCGCGGCTGTTCTAGTAATGTGAAGGCATCTGCTTCTGCTGCGCTACTATCGCGCTGCTAACGTCCTAATGTGAAAGCGGCCTAAGGGGATTGTCTCGGAGATTGGCCCGTGTCAATGGTTCATTAGGGTGATAAAGCAATTACGAGGTCGACTATACATCTACACACACGTTCAATCTGAAACCGATATGGCACACAATTGACACTTAAAATGACACAGACATGAGCAAAGGTGAGGAAAAGATGAAGTTTATCTTTTTATTTCTTTCTACGTTATCGGATATGTTTTGAATTTTGATTGACCTCTTGTCGGTATAGACTTGTCAATTCAAATATGATTGATGCTTTTACTAGAACGTAGCAAATGAGTAGGTATAGGTAACAAAGTAGTAACAACATAGGTACTTTGTTATTTTTTCTATCGGCAGATCCTTACTTCATAGTGAAATGTATATAAAAATACTTTACACACATGATAACATGATAAATGAAAGAAAGTGCAAAATGTTTTGTTTTACACAGTCTATTGTAAAGATGTATTCTTTACAAAAGACTAGGTATTTAAAAATAACTTTGCTAAATAAACTGCTATTTACATTATTATGAGTAGGTATTCTTCAACTGTTATAAAACATCTATTGATATAATTACTGATCATAGTCAGTACACACAGGTGCAGGTTCAGTGTTGCAGGTCTCAACAAAAATAACAAAAGCAGCCATACCTTCAGCTGTCATTAACGAGACACAATAGCATTTTAATTGTTATGCCCACCTGATGTCCACTGTAACGGTCAAGCGGGAGGCGAATGCAATAGGTAGCCTTGTTCTACATCTTACAGCAAAGCATAATAAGCCTCTAATATTCCCTGCTGGATCACAGGCCCCTCAGGGGTGGGCTGTACCTAAACCATCACGCGGGCCCAGCGTGTGTTGGTGGATGTTATATATGTCTTCGAATTTTAGATGCTAGAACATGTCGATGTTGTAATAGATGTTCTGACTTGTAATAGGTTGTCATGGTATGGGCATGTGATGCGGAGGAATGAGGGAAATGTCGTCAGGAAAGTTTTGAGAAACGATGAAAGGACTGTGTGGATATGGCTAGAAAGGGAGTGTCTGCCGAGATGACGACTAGTAGAGAAGTATGGAAGAAGAAGACAAGTTGCACTGACCCCAAATAACTTGGGATAAGGGCAGGAGAATGATGATGTGTTTCCTTCATCGTTTTGAGACTGTCATTATCGTCAAACTTTGTTTCCCGTGTACCTTTAAATTACTTTGATTACTGCTTTCTAAACCGAGAAAATCGTCATGATCGTTCACTACCTGTTCCTAACTGTTGTTTTCGAACATAATCATTGTAATAACTATGGCCAGTTTTCCTTACTATGACTTACGGCCACTGGTACTTACAACTTCAACAAAATGTAGTCGCAAACTACATCGGTACTTACATCGAGGGAAGGAACACGGGTGGGTTTTAGTCAGTAAGAGTCTGACACGCCCTTCCGGAGCGGAGAAGTCATTTGATGATTTTCCATGAAAAAAAAAAAAAAATTTTATTAAATTATTTATAGCAAATATTTTGTACCGACGACCTTATTGCATCATTTGCAATACTGTTTTGCCTTGAAGTTTTGACCCGTTTAATTCCCAATTCAGTACATTGGTCTTGCAGACCTTTGACATTATTATATTATATTAATTACATTATTAAGTGGTCAATCGTCAAATCCGCCGACTCGGCTGGACGGGAAGATGCGTGCTATCTTCTCCTCTCATATACCAAAGTGTCTCAAGACGACAGTTTTTGAACAGTGATGACCTATGGCACTGAAACGTGGTCGCACACACAATGGGCCTCATTAGGAGGCTGAAAGTCACCCAAAGGGTCATGGAGAGGGCTATGCTTGGAGTTGTCCTGCGTGATCGAATCAGAAATGAAGAGATTCGTATGAGAACCAAGGTAAGCGACATAGCCCGAACAAATGCCAAACTTAATTGGCAGTGGGCAGGGCACATTGCTCGCAGAACGGATGGCCGCTGGCGCAGAAAGGTTCTGGAGTGGCCACTACGTACCGGAAAACGTAGAGTTGGAAGGCCAACAACCAATAAAAAGACGGCCCGATGACCTGGTGAAGAAGAAGGATGCGAGAAGCACAGAACCGGTCGAAGTGGTGGTGCTTGGGGTAAGCCTATTTCCAGCAGTGGACGTCTTTCGGCTGAAATGATGATGATATGCATTACCTGCTTTGTAAGTCAACTTTTTATCGTACAAAAACAAAGTGACCTCAAGGTCACTCTGGTTTTGTAGGTACTTACGATAAAAGTTAACCAGAGTGTTCTGATTTATAATTAATCTTATCTACGTAATGATAACGTTAATAAATAAAGATGAATGAACGGACAAACACCTGCAACCTAATATCTATCGATCCCCTGTAAAATGATAAGAACTGCTAGATATACCTACTTAGTGATAATCGAATAAGGATAAGTACCAATGACTTCAAGATAGATCTTCGTAATTCCCAATAATATTATTATGAAAGAAATTCGGAAGCCTAATAAGCCTATTCCCAAAGATTTGGGAAAAGATTAGGACGACGATTCAACTAAAGTTGTAAGAGCAATTTGGAGCTAAGAATCAATATTTAGTGTCCAACTTTCAGCAGCTGATATTTAGCTATCGGCTTAATTGGAAATCACTCCTACTCCTATGAGAAAGACTAAAATTTCAGAACTTGATGTTTGCGTCAATGTACGAATTCTACGGTAGAGCATACACAATTATAAAAAACAACTATTGACTTCATTATTATCATCATTTCAGCCAAAAGACGTCCACTACTGAAAGAAGAAAGAAAGAAAATAAATTTATTTAACACAGACCAAAAAGCACACAATTTATACAGCAGATAAAAATAAATCAAACAATAAAGATAAAAATAAAATCTAACAAAAACTGTAAAATGCGATTGAAATTAACACGGGAGTGTGCCTCACGGCTGCGCTAAAAAGGTCCAGTTCAGCAAAAAATGCCAGACAACTATAAGTGCCTGACGCTGGTTTTCAACTGGACCTGAATATGGGCCTCCCCAAAGCAACGCCACTTGGACCGATTCAGTGTGATGGGCCTATAGTTCTGCATTGCCGCCCTTTTTAAAGAAGAGTATCACCACACCTTTGTTCCTTGCCTGTGGCGTTTTATCCTCGAGTAGGTATGAAGGAACCGAGCAGCTTCTGGAGGGCCTTAAACGAACGAACGGGTTTTTCACCTTCAGGAGTTCGGCCGTAATTCCGTCATCACCCGGCGCCTTGTTGTTTTTAAACTGCTTCAGAGCCTATATCTGTGCTTCAGAGCCATCCTAATCTCGTACACACGGCTACACATCAAGCTATACATTTCCAGTATAAGCTGACCTCACATTGTACGGAAATCCTATACAATGCTAGATCAGCATAAACTGGAAATGTATAGCTTGATGTGTAGCTGTGTGTACAAGCTGACGTCTGGGATGTCTTCGGTATAGTATCGGTATGGTATCGGGTCAATCTAGCTCTTGGGTTGTTTGGCAGATTCGTAACGGGGTTACTGGTTGACGTGAATAACTGTCCATAGAAACTCTCGATCTCTCTCAATAGCTCAGGTTTGGCGGATACGATTCTGCCATCATCGATCTTCAGTTTCGCAAGTTGGCTCTAACTACGAGTATTGACTTGCAGCCTAAGAATATTCTATCCAGCAATTCTTACGTAAACAGATTGGATTTCAATTTTCTCACCGAACTTAGATGACTATTTTCTAAAGAAAGTTAGGGTCTTTTGTGTATTTCACAGAGTTAAGGAACAAATATTTTATAATTTAATCACTTTGTTTAGAAAGGAAATTGTTTGAACCTTCTTTTGCAGTCTCTAATGACGTTCAAAAGATGCTTGCTCAGCGCTTGTTGGCCGACTTGGTGGGTCAAAGTGATTTAACTTTAAATTAAATAATCTTTGGAAAATGTCTTAAAATGTACGACATTTTCTGGTTCTTATTACGCACGATGATAAAGAGATGCGAGTACACTCAGGATATTATGCACAGAACGTAGGTGTCTTTTTCAGCATTCCGCAAATACACTTTGTTTACAGAATGTTGATATAAAGCTAAACCCTCACGATGTACCTAAAATAAGAATAATAGAGCGCAGAGCAGTCAATTCAATGCGTCAAGAATACCCAAACCGGGTGTACTGAATTGCATTCGATCAATAAAACAAATCTGTTTTTAAGCCGTTCTGAGCTGATCAGTGACATCCGGTGGGCTGCACGTGGTTCAGACGCAGCCTGTTGCGCCGACGCACGCGACACTCGATCGGAAACGAGGGAGCTGTCGGAAGCCCGCACTACCATTACAGTACCTACTCCTGCGCACTTGGGACCCCACGACGTGTTTGATTAAGCACAACATCCACTGGCGGGCATGTGTGTGCAAAACTGGATTGCTCGCGCAAAAACGGGTCAATCCCGTCGAGGTATGCTTCGTAATTAGATTGGATCGCGGAGTTAGAGTAAGTGCACGTCTCCTGCGCAGTAATCAATTGTGTAGAAAGAACGCCAAATGTGGTTTGGTTGTAGACTTGTAGTTCAGTGGCGCGAGAGTCCCGCAGTGAGATGGCCGCGTCGTGGTACGCCGTGCTGGCGCTCGCTGTCACCGCGCTTGGGGCCACGATTGGACGTGAGTTGTTTTCATAACTATAATTTTATAGTATTTGAAATTCAGTCAATTTATCAATTTCCTACAATAAATAGATTGTATTATTTTCATGTGGCTATAGGATGTATTTACAAAAAAAATAAAAATATTAGCAACATTTTATTTAGTCTGATTTTTTTTACACTACATATAATATACATATTATTGCATTCGACAACATTGTTTTTGCTTAATTTCTTGCAACATACCTATACTTTTCGTCTTTTTGTATCTCTTTTACAATCCTAATCTGACATTTAAAGATAATCTTTGGAATTCCCAGCCAGTTCTTCATAGGAATAAATTATTAGAGCTTATAAGCAATTAACGTCAATGCAGAACTACTTGAAAAAACCCAAACACTAGTGACATTTAAATAAATTTTTATTACTTATAAAAATTATATGAAGACGAAGAATACATAAATATTATCTAATACATCAACAGCAGAAGCAAAACACAGTCATATCGCTTCAGACAAAAAAATAGGTAGGTACAGACTGGATTACATAACGTGATAGTTAACTATTTCCGACTTGTTATTTACGTAATTATATAGATTAAATCAACACAGCATAATTTTATACAATATAATATATACTTACCTAGGTCCGGAAATCTAGATTATTTTGTAATTTACGATACTTGGATGGAAGGTATTTTTTCACTATTTGTATATTTTTACATATTATACAAAACGAGTTTTGTTGTCTTGGTTATCAATGTATTCTAATAAAACCTTTAAATATCAACTAGCTGACCCGCAATACGTCCTGTCCAAACAATATACTTCATACAAATATCTCATAACACATTATACAATGTGGAGACTACATTACAACAAAAAATTAAAATACTGGCACTACTAATGCATACAATGGAACTGTCAAATAAATCATAGCATCGTTTACAAAATGAGTTTTTCACAAATTAAATAGTAGTGTATGCCGATCCACCCTATAGATTCCGTTTATCCAACTAGGCCTAGGGTGGATTCTCGGACATGTTTCCGAAAAACTTAGGGCGAATTTTTTGGGGTGGATAAATGGAATAACTCGAGACGACTATGGATTTTGCCGATCTTCTGCTAATTATATTGACTAAACTATTGAATATATTCGATTGAATTTTTGTACGCAGAATGGGAACGTCAAAAGAGAACTGCCGTTTAATTTATTGTTGTATTGTCGTCGCCACCTTGTATATTAAAAATATTATTATTGTATTTCTTCCAAATTTCAAATTTTTTGGTAAACTTATTTTTTTGCCAATTTGGTCCAGCCGTTCTCAAGTGATGCGCTTACCAACGAACGGCATTTCTATTTTATTTAATAGAAAAGTCACTAGCTGACCCGACAGACGCTGTCCTGCCCATATTTCAATAACTCATGCAAAACTCCCATAGAAAAAATAACTTTCAGTTTTATCCGTATTTTCCAATTTTCCAGATGTTTTTTTCCATATTTTCTTTTCCTAATAACCTTATTCGAACTACTACAAACATTTTATAACAAATTAAAAAACCCCCGACACAAACAAAATCCTTTAAAAAGTTTCAAAATAAAATATTATACTGGCCCTATATGTTTAATATAATTTGTAGTTAATATTTAGTCGTCGCATCGGGGGTAGACGAATGAAAATATTTATTCTACAATAGTATGCCGACCCCCGATGCGACGACAAAATATTAACTACAAATTATATTAAACATAAAGGGCCAGTATAATATTTTATTTTGAAACTTTTTAAAGGATTTTGTTTGTGTCGGGGGTTTTTTAAATTTTTAATTTAACTTTTATTTCCTTCTTTTTTAAACTATAATGTATACTAATTACTAGTACATACGCTACGATCGACACGTGCCTCGCATA
Organism: Conistra vaccinii; assembly: GCA_948150665.1. Taxonomy (NCBI): domain Eukaryota; kingdom Metazoa; phylum Arthropoda; class Insecta; order Lepidoptera; family Noctuidae; genus Conistra; species Conistra vaccinii. Next base: position 12,563,604 of record OX411329.1, read on the forward strand.
AATCTGCGCAACTGTGCGTATTTTTCCTACAGTCAAGTTGGTTACTAATTAACCCTGATTTATGTTTTCTTCTCCATATAACACCCCGATAAATATATATCTATAACCTATTTATTGAGACCATTCCAATGAGCCCAAACACGATACCACTGCTGTAAGTTGATGAGGAGTTCGGTATCCTGCAAGTACCAGGTCATGCTGCAGCATCAGTTCAAGGTTACTATGTTATTCTAATACCATTGAAGTAACAGATTACCAAATTTAGACTCAATCAGACCTATGGAAGATGCTCAAATCCATTCCTCAATTAGAAAAGACCTGATAATCTTCAAACGGCTGAATAGATTTTCTTGAATCATACCTAAGAACACTCCCGATCAAGTCACCTTTCAAACAAAACAAAAATAAACTAAATCGGTTCAACCGTTTGGGAGCTACGATGCCACAGACAGATACACAGATACACAGATACACACGTTAAACTTATAACACCCCTCCGTTTTCCGTCGGGGGTTAAAAATAGCAAAATGGATCCAGCTATTCTCAAGTGATATGCGCTTACCAACCAAAAGCATTTCATTCTTATTTATATAGATACACACACACACAGGTAAATGGAGTCTGAAATCCCTATAAATGCTTCTTCTAACGAAGCATACCCGTATACTGCTGCCGCACCTCTTTATAAATTCCTCTTGTAGGTCTAATCCTACAGGAGGTCACATCTACTAAGCCACCTTCAGGGTTATCCTGTGTCCCGATGCTTTATCGGAAATCCGCTAAAGGTTATTTATTTATTTATTTATACTTCAAGCACAAAGATGTACAGAGACGGACTTAATGCCATAGGCATTTTCTACCAGTCAACCTTTGGGTGGTTCAGAGACAAACAGTGGTAGGTGCAATTACGAAAAAAAAAATGAAGACTAAAAATTTTTTTAATATAATGATACACAGATACCTATTGCAAACTATACATATTATATATATAACTAATGATATAGTATAAATATAAGAACAAATAAATATACATAAATACAAAAATATACTAAAACAAACAATGGGAAAACATTACCGTTGTGATGATACTGCCAGCTTCTTACGAATGTACTCGCGAACTTTAACTTTAAAGGATAATCGGTTGGTTGCCATCCTGGTTTCCAGGGGGAGCGCATTCCACAGAGAGATAGACTGGACGAAGAAGGAAGAGTGAGTGAATGAAGTCTGTGCGATGAGTAGGACATTGAAGCATGCGATTATTTGATTTTATCTATTTTATTATTAGGTTAAAGGTTTTACAAAACTTTAATCCTTTAACAACATGACATAACATCACGACTGTAATAATTACATAACACCCGAAGGATAAGGCAGAGGTCTATCTATAGAGAAACACCCACATTTCGACAGTCATATTTAATACAGATAGTATTATAGGGGCGACGCCTTTGTCATCAACCGGGCACAAATCCAGACTACGGGCTGCTAGTGAGAAACTCCTGATAGAAAAACCAATAACACTATGCCCGACTTGGGAAGCGAACCCGGACCCTCATGTATAGCCAGTAGCGCTTGCGATCACTAGACCAATGAGGTAGTAAAAACCAACTATGTACATGTAAACAAGCAAGTAAGCAGACTGCCTGTGCCTCTGAGTCGTGCAATCAATCTTCCTAGCCTTTTCCCAACTATGGGGTCTTCCTTCCAGTCTAATCGGATGCAACTGAATACCAGTATTTTACATGGAGCGACTGCCTACTGACCTCCACAACCCAGTAACTGGGTAATACGATACCCCTTGGTAAGACTGGTGTCAGACTTTCGGGCTTCTGACGACTTGTTACGACTGTCAAAGATCCACGAATGACAGCCGCGACCAACGACTTAACGTGCTTTCCGAGGCACGGAGGAGTCTCGGTATAATGTAAAGATGGTCACCCATGCACTGACTGACACCATGGATCGACCCGTGCGGCTGTTTTTACTTAACCACGAGCTCCTCCTCAGTCATGCAAATACCCTTAAATCGATCAGCCAGCGTAAATTCTCAAAGTTGGTGGGTCTCCGTTTCAAAAAAGCATCATTCCGGCTGCACCACGATCACCGATCATGACCTTACACAACATGTTAGTTCATAGGCATTCATGTTTTACGCCAATAGCACACCTCCGCCACGAAACGGAGATGTGGATGGCGTTAATAGCTTAACCAGCGGTAGACTAACGCCCGGTTTCCGTAACGAAAATCAACACAAAAATAACTAACAAATGGTCAAGCGTCCGTAAACTTGCGGATCACTTGATTAGCGTTTAATTTCGACACATCGTGTGGGCGCGGCGTCGATAATTTACGTTCCAGAAACCAGATGTAAGAAGTATGGGTTGTGTATCGAATCTTTGCCTTTGAAAAAGAAAATTATTAAACTTGTTAAATGATTAATTTTAATTAATTATCTTCCCTTCTTGGTCATAGATATCCTTAGAGCAACTTATTGCCTACCTATCTTCTAATTAATTTGATTGGTTCAAAGCTTTTTGTGCATTTTTGTTGTCTTGAATTTTTAATAGAGCATCAACAAAAAAAAAACAAATTGTAGATTGTTGGTCTAGGGAGCAAACAACTATTTTAAAGGCGAGAGTGTTTCTCAAACTACGTCACTCGAGCTTAAAATTGTATTGCTCCCGAGGTGGACACTGTACTTTTTATCCCCCTCTATGAAAAAATAAGTAAGTGCAACTTATGATTAAACATAGCCTACCTACATTTACTTATTTCATTCTCACTACTTGAGGAAGACAGAGACACACTCATATGGGCGGAATGCATTTCGCGCGTATTTTATTTTTCACAAACTTTTTTTTTTATTTCGGTCGCGCGCAGTTTACTTTATCATTCAGCCTGTGACAATTGTTCATAAAATGTTCGTGATTGATCTATTTGGTGATTGGAACTTCTACTAACAATGTCCACATTCCAAATTCAAATAATTTTTGGTCCCTAGGGATTAAAGAGCTATTTTGTTTTGGTCCCTGTTTACGAAGAATAAACTAGCTCTTTTTTAATAGATGTGATGAAAAGCATATTCTTGAATCTTATTGACGTCACCATAAATCCCAAAACACCAATCCTTATCAAATGACTATTAATTTATTTATTAATCCTGATAAATCATTCATACTTATGATAACCAACAAGATGAGCTTCTTCGGTATTCAGATTAGATTAGATTATACTGGATCTATTATTTCTTAATTACAGTAAATTAGGAACATACACTATGATAGACAAAACATTTATTTTGTGACCACAAAAAAATAGCACAACACGCAAAAGTAGGTACACAATTAAAATAATACATACCTATACAACAACATATAAATAATAATATTAAATAGTACATGAATAGATTAAAGAAAATACAAGGTGCGAATATTCAAAAAAAAATAACATACACGAACCACATTTATTTTCAGATTTAATAATAATTAGGTTTACATATTCTGTTATGCCTTCGAAATATATACAAATTATAAAACTTGATTTGGATGGTGCTCCCAAGGCAAAGGGCGAAAGTCTTGCCGATGTTACAAGGTTCGAATTTTTTTCACCTGGATCCTTACCAAAATAAAACATAGCAACAAAAAAGAATTGAGAAGCACAGATATAAGGCTCCCGCAGACAGGTGCGACCTGACGGTGCTACGCGATTCTGGTAGAACAATTTCCATGAAACTTTCTTAGGAATTGTTTTATTAGAGTCGCGTCGCGCCCGTTCGCGGGAGTCTTTAACTTACACGTTCTGTACAATTTGGTTTTTACATAATTTTTTAAGTGCTCAGTCACGTTGAAATGTACTTAACTTCAAATTGAACTGGGAACAAAAAGATTTCCATGAAGCCAATTAACATTTCCAATTCCAACTGTTTTAGATAAACATTGCGAAGAATTCTAAAATTAGAAGTTTTATTTCAGTTAGAGAACCAGTCGCTACTAGTATTGATTTTCTAAATGGTCTGACAAAGGATAGGTTAAGAAAATATTTTGTCACGTCCAATATAGTCTTTCATATAGTCTCGTCACGTATTATATTATATTGAAGTTTTGGAAATTATCATCATTGAAGTTTTGAAAATCTGACTACGAGTATTTATCCCGAAAAATTGTGGGGGCTTATCAAAAAACCTTTGTAACAGAGCTTTAATTTTGCTCTTAAATTGCTGGCCGGATACTGTGAAGGTTAATGCCAGTATTGTATGATAATAATAGCTTATCTGAATGCAGCTGACCTCATAAATATTTGGTAGAGCAAGGTGGTAAAATCAAACTAAATGTAAAGCACCGACTTTCAAAACAACCTATTCTTTTCCACATTTTGTTATACTTTTTTACTTGCAGATGGCTAGCTCAAAACCTCATAAAAATTCGGTTCATTAACATTTACAATATTTTCGAATAGCCAATCTAAATTATCTTAGATAGCAAACATTTAGACCAAAAACAAGAAACTCCACTTACTTCAAAATTAACCAAAAGCCTCCTAGAATAACTCTTTATAAAACGGAATGTTGGAAAAGAAAATACCCTTCTGGCCTACAATGTTGAATTTGCAAAATGTTGAATTCTCAAAATGTTGAATTTGCAAAATGTTGAATCCCAAAATGTTGAATTTGTAAAAAGTTGAATTTTCAGGACCCACAATGTTGAATTTGCAAAATGTTGAATCCCAAAATGTTGAATCCTGTGGATGTATTTCACACATTACTATATACCAGGGGTGGGCAGACTTTCACTAATGGCGATCTATATCAATAAATTGAGACGACAAGCGATCGACTTGCAATAAGACAATATTTTTTTATGTTAAATCGTTTATTGTAGGTATTGCGCACATATTACTATTTAAATATACTTTTATTTACAATTAAAGAAGTACAGTTTCTTATTATACAAGTTAATAACTAATAACTACTAAAAATAAGTATGAAGCCAATCACATGAACTAAGAGTGTTTTTATCAGTTTTCGGGCCTCTCTGGACCGATTTACTTAGAGGTAGATGCATGGCACTGCGTATTTTCTGCTAATTTCTCATAGGAAGGCACGTATTTACTAAGTGCTGCTTGCTTTAAATACTGGTATTTTGACTGGTGAAAAGACCACTGTTATTGGAATTAGCCCTACACGTCTGTACATTTTTAGGAATGCGTGCGATCGACCATAGATTCCCTTGCGATCGACCGGTCGATCGCGATCGACCGTTTGCCCACCCCTGCTATATACCTTTTTAAATTCAAATCTGAATGTTAATTCTACTGCAGGATACTTATTTACTAATGGAAAAACACAACACAAAGGCTTGTTGCCTAACTGTGCGTTTGCACTGGCGAAACAACAAAACATGTTCTGTCAATTTTCCATACAATGTTTGACAGTAACTAGAGATTTCAACATGTTTTGTCGTGATGTTTCGCTAGTGCAAGAACGCACAGTTACAATATCAAAATAAAAAAAACAAAATGTAAACATTTTGACAGCATAATCTCCCACAGACTCAAAGAATAAAACATTACGGCGCGAAATATAGTTAGGTCTTTTACATGATTGTGATGTTCTATGCCTTTCCTGTTTTTTCCTCTACACTCTGTGTTAGTTAGAGCAGGAACGGTATAGTTTCCACAGGTAATTTAAGGCATTTGTTCCGACCAGTAACAAGTGACCTGCAGAAGGTTGGTACCAGACGCGCATTTTTTGACAGCGACCTGAAGTAGGTTAGGTAGTTGGGTACCGGCCTAGGAGAACGTATAAAAAAGCGGCCAAGTGCGAGTCGGACTCGTCCATGAAGGGTTCCGTAGCAGCAAGTAACATAATATTATAAAAGTTCTTGTAGTTCGTTAAAGGTAAATTGCGGTTTACGGTTTATGACGTATTAAAAAAAAAACTACTTACTAAATCTCGTTTAAACCAATTTTCGGTGGAAGTTTACATGGTAATGTACCTAGATCATATATTTGTTTCAGTTTTATCATTCTCATATTTTAGAAGTTACACACACATTTTACCACTTTGGAAGTGTCTCTCGCGCAAACTATTCAGTTTAGAAAAAAATTATAGGTATTAGAAACCTCAATATCATTTTTGAAGACCTATCCATAGATACCCCACACGTATGGGATTGATATTTTTTTTTTTATGAAAAAACTTGAAAAGAAACAATTGCAGCCTTTGCAATTTTTGAGAAAAGTTATAGTTATATATATAAGACTTAAACTAGGATTTTAAATTAGCAAAATTTACGACTTTTCACATTTTAATTTATTTTGTTAAGGAATAAGAACGTTGGGTTGTTTTTTTTCGTAGAGTGATTTAGTTAACAAGTGGAGTTTTCTTTTTATTAGTTAAGTTACACGTGGAGTGTTTTAGTTATTGATTACAAGTGGAGTTTAAAAAAAAGTAAGGATTATAAATTAAAGAGTTTTTTTGTTTTAGTCAATGAATACTGTATAAATATGGAGTTTTTTTTATTACAGATTACAAGCGAGTTTTTGTTTTTTATTTATTACGTTCAAAAATAAAAATACACCTGGACTACTTACAATAGAATATTTTCGATAAAATAACTTTTTACAAATTCAAAATTTTGGGATTCAACATTTTGCGAATTCAACATTGTGGTCCGGATGGGAAATTCAACATTTTACAAATTCAACATTTTGGGATTCAACTTTTTGCGAATTCAACATTTTTAGAATTCAACATTTTGCAAATTCAACATTGTAGGCCAGAAGGGAAAATACTTCTCATAACGAGCCTTTTTTCTCAAGCGTCATCTTCAACATCGCAACAATACATTACGACAACTCTTCGTCCAGCGACAAAAGACTACAGTAACAGCTGTTACCTGCTGTTACATAATGTGAAGCATCCGTAAAGGAGGTCCACGCGGTAGATTTACTAAACACATAATTAAATATGCTTCGGTATACATCGCCTGTGCAATTATGTCATTAGCATTGCATTACTTAACATTTGCTGGAACTCACGGTACATACTGATAAAAAAAACTCATTGTTTTCCGTGTTGGAGACTTGATTTGTGAGTGTTGATTAACATATCGGTTTCAGTGACAGTGGATGCAGGTCAACCTTAAACTAGTAGACTATTACCTTACTTGGCAGATAATTTCATACAAATTCTGTTGCATTTTTTAATTTATTCGGTAAGTAGGCCTAGAGGTTATTCGGGCATAGTGAAATAGGCCCTGAATTTAGTTCACATACGGGCACCTCCAGTCTAAGGTCTTTAACAGTGTCAAAGATAAAACACTGAACGTTAAATTGAATTCCGGATTTATTACTTTACGTAAAACCAAAATCATTGACGGTCATTAAACTTTATTACCTTTTATGTTTATTATCACTCAGACATCTTGCAAGCTACGCAGTCGATTCCGATCATAAATTATCTTTGCCTGTATTATCTCATCCACATTTGATTACTGTTCTATTATCTTTCTTTAATCTAATTTTAGGCACATCATCGTTCTTCTACGCAGCATTCAAAGTACTTCGTATGCATCTCTTTAATATCCATGTAACGTTTTCAGTTTCACTAGTACCGCACAAGGCGTCGCCGGTTGTCGTACCGGTCGTAAAACCGAGCCGGATCATCCGAACTCTTAAACGAGTATGTACGTAAAGTGTTCGGTTCCAAAGGACCGCACTTCTGGTGGCTGGTGGCACGCATTGTAAATTGCAGAAATTGTAGTAAAAATCTACTCTAACCTTCAAAACAAGATATAACTTAACTATATACTAACATACATGTACACAGAAAAATCCTGTTCCTTTACGTCATTATATAACTGGTTATGGAAAACAAGCCAAGCCTGCCGATCATCCTCATTTGACTTCATTTCTTTCGTTATTAGGCTAATTTAAAAACATTTCACGATAGAAAATTCTAGCTAAATCTACTCAGCCAATTTGGCACAATTGCCAACGCCATTATTGCATCCATACTTTCACAGTATTAGATAATATTAGTAGGTAATATATGTAGATTTAAATTATGATATGTCGAGATAAGCTAAACTCACATTGAAAATACACATTTGGACACAGATTTATCGCTTCCGAAATGCTCAACATTTTACTGCATATTATAAGTTCCTTTATTTATAATTATAATAATTTTATTGCAGAAACCGATTGTGCAACTTTAGGTACGTTAGGGTTACATGATTATTGTACATTAACAATAATAATAACAACTAAATGCGTAAATAACTAGCACCCTAATACACTTTGATTTTCTAACTTATAAAGCAATGGTGTTTTATCGCGGGTAGCACACCTCCGCCGCAAAAAATTTAATATATCATAATACCTAATATATACAATGTGGAGTACAATACAACAAAAATGAAAATACTGGCACTACTAATGCATATGAGTATTTTAACACTGTCAAAGAAATCCTACCTTCGAAATAAAAACATGAGATTTTCAAACAAATTAAATGTAGTGATCCACCCTAAGCCTATAAATTCCGTTTATGCAACTAGGCCTAGGGTGGATTCTCGGGCATACGTTTCCGAATACCGACCTTAGGATGGATTTTTGGGGTGGATAAACGAAATAACCCGAGCCGACTATGGATTTTGCCGAGCTATAATGACTAAACTATTGAATATTTTCAATTGAATTTTCGTATACAGAATGGGGACATCATTAGGGACACGCCGTTAAATTTTTTGTTGTATTGTCGTCTCCACCTTGTATATATTTGAAAAATTCGTCTGCACGACAACGAAGACGACACAATGAATTGGCAAAGTAAAAGCAGCATTGCCTTTGTAAGTGTGTTACGCATTTACCTCGCAATTTGGTACAGCCTATTGAGATTCCGATGCTTCTGATTCCAGCATCAGAAAATCAGATACTGGAGAAGTCACATTGTGGCAGAGTGTGGCTGACAGTTCACTCGCCCGATATCCAGCTGGGGACGTCCACCATCCTGCAGGATGCACTGGAACTAAACTGGGACTTCAATGGGTGTTTCAGTATACCAAGACAAGTAAGTACCTATGTCATGAAGTCATCAGCATGTAATTGTCTGTAAGCAGAGTAGGTATATATTTTTTTTTTAATTATTTATCTAATGATATTATAATACAGAGGTGTTACTTAATTCTAAACTCGCCAAACTTTTACGTTTGATGGCGAGAAAGCGTATGAATAGTAAGATCTCCGGCGTTCTGTGAGTAAACACGGCTACACATCAAGCTATATATTTCCAGTACCTATAAGCTGGCCTCGCATTGTACGGAAATCCTATACAATGCCAGATCAACATATACTGGAAAATAGCTTGATAATTGTGTACGATACAATGTTTGGTCTTAAACTTGAAAAAACATTGTCGTGACCACTACATTCTCCTATGTTGGCATATTGGTGATCATCACAATATGAATACAGTTTATTTTAATTAGTGCATATAGACAAAATAGTATTAAAACGAACTTAGACAGTTATTAAAAAAAACAGCGCGCGCTTCAATTAATGTTGACATTAGCATTACGATTTACGCCAGCAGGTCATCAATGATGTGACCAGAGGATAGCGTGTGTGTGTTCTAACAAGTTTTCCTTGAATTTTTGGTCAGATACCAATCACGACCTCCATTTTTTTATACATAGGTAATAGTAGTGCATATTCATCACGCTAGGCAGTCAGCCGCAAAGCGTGACGTATCGAGATGAACCAAGCATGAAATTTTTCCATCGCCAAAACAAGTAGCTCTTTTAATTAATTTGGTCACAATGGCTGTTTGCCATTTTCAATGAGCATTACAAATTAAAAAACATAAGTCTGTACGTAACATTACAATATTTACTAATTATTGAAGCACTAGCATAACGGGGTGTCCTGCGTGAGCGACGAATACGATGCGACGCGACGTATTTCTTTTGAGGGCGACCACACGCGACACCACGAACTATTGCGTCGTGTCGTGTCGCGTCGTATTCGTCGCTCACGCAGGACACCGCGTTACGGGGTCGCAATCAAAACAAATACGTACAAATACGTCGCGTCGTGTCGTATACGTCGCTCACGCAGGACACCGCCTAAGTCTCGATCCTGTGGGAATATCGGGACGTCATGGTCTACCCATGTGCCAAATTTCATCCAAATCCGTTCAGCTGTTTTAGCGCGAAAGCGTAACAAACAAACTAACTCACTTTCGCATTTTATAATATTATATCTAGCTTTCGCCCGCGACTTCGACCGCGTGGGCGCCGGAAGCCGAACCCGTACGTTCCCACGGGAACGTACTATCGGGATTATATCCTATGTGTGTATCCAGGTTTTAAACTATCTGTGTGCCAAATTGAATCCAAATCTGTTCAGCCGTTTTTGCGTTATTCAGTAACAAACATACAAATTTTCACATTTATAATATTTGTAGGAAGTAGGATTAGTTAGGATTTAGACTAGAAAGAAATGTTAAAACTAAACATAACGAAGTTGGAAGTAATTAGGTATCAGTACTAATCCTCGTAAAAGAGGGGTCAGCTTTTCTTAGTGTAAAACAACCAAACTCTGGTCGCCGAGAGAATGCGTTCCTGACATCTCTCAGTTGGACACGATTATATTAACAAATAAAGTATACTTTCGTAAAACACTTATTCATTGTACTCAACTGACTGGTGTCAGGAAGAACGCATTCTCTCGGCTCGGCGGCCGGAATATAAAAAACTTTGGGCAACAATCGGAAGGCCAAATTCTCGTACATAAAACGTTCACATTCTAGTCACAATCCGTCAAACTTGTCAAAAATGTTGTTCAATTGATTGTATTTTTTACAGATGCGAATGCGAACGTTCTTAAAAATTGCGGGAATTGCCCCTCAGGCAGGTCACTGTTGATTCACATAAACGTCTAAATGATAACTGGCAGCTCAAAAGTTGAGAGTTAAAATTGTCTGAACAGAAGGCCAATTTTTGTACCTACCTACTTAAAAAACGTTCACATTCAAGTCGCAATCTGTCAAACTTGTCAAAAATGTTGGTTATTTGATTGGAATGATTGCGAATGAGATTAGAATGCGAACGTTCTTAAAAGGTTACAGGAATTACCCCTCTGATCTGTTCCAACCACAGAACAGAAAAAACAGAGTTTTCTGTTCTGTGGTTCCTACCCCTTGTTTGAGAGCATCTCCATTACACAATAAATAACAAATCTGTCTCCGTAAATTGATACTATAATAAAGCCATGGGCCATGAGTAAGTCATAGCACTCACTTCTTTATCCTTTGTCCTGTTGCGAGAATGATGTATTTAATGACCTGATTTTGCAGTTCGGTTATCCCTACAATAATCCAGCGATGAGCATTATTCCCTTAAATACATACCTAAGTTACTCAAGTCCATGCTTTGATCTACCATGAATTGTTATTTTGTCCAACTTTATTGCTAAAGTTAGACATAAAAGTAATCTTACAATAGAAACCAAAACAAAATCTAGGCTATAAATCATATTTTACGTAACAAAGTATGACAACGACACGGACGTGACGCTCCGTCCGTTGACAATCAATTTTTATTCACGGCATCATTCACTGCTCCTTCAAATACTAGGCGTTACGAAATATAATAATAGTGGAAGTGTATTCGCTTACATGTCACCCACCGATGTATGATCATATCCACATATCATATACAATTGCGAGTGAATGTAAAGGCAGGAAATCAACGGCCATGTATCATGTTTTAGCCAGGGAATGAAATAGACAGTCAAAATAATCGCTTTATTGAAGTCCTGTATATATTTTCTATTGTTAAAATAATGTTGAACTTATTGGGCTGAGAAGTACCATAAATAAATAACAATAATTTTACATAAGTAGCCAATGGTTTCATCTTAATAATCTCTAATTTCCTGTCCACAGATAGGTCTTTTTGACGAGAGACCACAGTCATGGAACAACGCTCTTTCAGTGTTCATGTTGACATCGGTTGAAGGCCATGTGATAACCAACATGTCCCTAGGGAGAGGGTCCCTGCCCGCAGGCTGGGAAGCTGGCGTGGGTACAAAAGGACCCCAGTGCCTCTGGCCATGGGTAGCAGCTGGAAACATCCTTGAAATACAAGCTTACAATTGCTTGAAAATACAACCCACTTGGATGGAAGACATAGGGTGAGCTGGATTATTAAATAAATAGTAGATTGTTATACAAGGGTCGAAAGGAATCAATTCCCATACGAGGTATTTAGACGCCCGAGCGCAGCGAGGGCGGCTATAGTCCGAGTAGGAATTGATATCTTTCACCCGTGTTAAACACTCTACTTTTCATTTCGAATATAAGGAAAGTATAAAATAGTAAACTAAAATACTTATTGATATTAAATAACATGTAACCACCTATTTACCAACAACCTATTTCAAATTAATCTTAGAAGTTAGAACAATTATGATTTTTTTTTAAATTTGGAACGCGTCGCGTCACCGCTGCGCAGTGTTTCCACTTTCGTTTTTGGTTTATCCCCAGTTTCATAATGAATTATCCCTAAAATTCTCTAAAAATATAAAAAATCCTTGGTTAAGGGATTTTTTCATTTTTATAGCATAAAATACCTACAAAACATTCATTATTAATCGAGAGAGACGAAACAAACCAACTCTAGGTATAATGCGACTAATTTCCGATGTCATCTTTAACCACGGAAATAGTAAAATTAAGAATAATATGGTAAACTAAAATTAGATGAATTATATTCATTACGAGTTTCAGGGAATCCCCAATCGGTGCTACCATAGAGTAAAGTAGTACATTGGGTGCAGCCTACTATAAACAATAGGGCTACCAACTCAAGTTCATTTTTTCCCTAAAATTCCCTAAATCCCTGTCTAAATAAAATATTTCTAAACCATGCTTATTATTGGTAATTTTTCTCTAAAAAAGGGAGAAATCCCTAAAAGTGGAAACACTGCCGCCGCGAGCCGTCTCGTTTAATAGGTTTTTTTTTTTTAATTCGCACTGGCTGTTTATACACTCACAACACCACCTTTTTAGTTAGCCTTTTTAGTTTTATTCTATTCGATATTTTTCATGTAAAAAGTTTCGTAGCCGTAGTTTCGTAACCTAACCAAAAGTTCTATTTTTAAAATTCATTCCCGCCCTAAGGCGGGAAGCAATTACTATGAGTTTTTCCCGCCCTAGAGAGGGAAGCAGCGTTTTCCACCTGCTACTCGGATCAAACAAACACTACTTTCCGAGCATGAGGAATAAAAATGCATTTTCCTTTTCAATTAGTCTTTAAAAGTCGTAGCAGAAATCTTTGAAGGCACTAACGCAGTCATGCTTATTTTATCTAAAACAGAAAATGAGCACGATACATCCCGAGCACGGCGACTACATTTACCAAGCTAATTATGTCGCTTTTGCAACGTCGTCGTCTACATCAAACGCGTTTTTTACCCAAAGTAAATACAACTGTTATGCTTATGACCTATAATTTTGAAATGAAGGTAAAAACAAACAAAATCAGAAGTTATTTACAAATTAGGCTTAAAGTCAATATTACATAAGACAGTCACCCTTCACCACTTAGTAGTGCTTTAGCTGGGAAGAAGTGGCGTAACAAACTACCCAGCAGTATCTAACTGTAATATCTTTGAAATTCCAGTTCTAAGATCAACAACTTGCGTATTGGTGATCTAGCAATAGCGGGTACGCATAATGCAGGTGCGTGGAAATTCAACACAGAAGTCAGTTCCGCATCGCGGGACAGCTTCATCCTGTGCCAGGATCGCTCCATCTGGGGCCAGCTCGTGCACGGCATCCGATACTTCGACTTCAGGATCGCTTACTACGAGTTCTATACCAATGTGGAAGACAGGTAAATCAACTTTCTTTGGTTTTTTATGCCTAATAGAAACTTGAAGACTTCTTTTTTCATAAATTGGGTATTCTATAATAGCTTCTGGGCTCTGACCCACACACATAATACCATAGGTATCCAGTATCCGGTCTGAGGGTCGCCTATAGTTGAATCTCTTGAGAGGTTTGCGGACTCAGTCTGTCCCCGACAGTCGCTCCGTGCATTTATGACATACAACCGGGACCCGCGACCGAAGTGCTCTTCAATGACCGAAGTAGCCTAGAGGGGTTGAGAACTGCCTCTCATTGAACACTTGACCGAGTCATCGAATCGTTGCTTAACCTCGCAAGTCGTTCGATTCGTGCCACAGTCGCGCGAGTGTCACAGCATTGTCAACAAACATTGTTCACGCCTTTATATGCCAGTTCGAGCACGTAGCCGTATGCGGTTGCTTGGAAGTGATGTAACAGAAGTTAAAGCAGATAATGTGGCCGTAAACCTTTTGTTCCAAATACCAAATAAACATTGAACGGTCAGGCGATCAATGGTCTCGCATGGCTACTTCGATTACCAAGTTATTGCACAAGTAGTTCAGACAGTTAATTGACTGTCAAATGAAAGGAAAATGCATATCTAGTCTAATGAAGGAACAATAAAGACTTCTTAATTTACTTTGTTGTCATACTTTTTCAGATATTGGCTGAATCATAATTTAATTCGAGTCCGTCCATTGATTCCGCTTCTGAAAGAAATAAGAATGTTTCTTGATGCCACAAAAGAGGTAAGTTATTCTTGTCACACATCCGATTGACATTTACGGTAAGTATAATAGGAATAATTAAGTGTCAAGTCAAGTCTGCTACTAAAAAGTATCAGAGAAAATCAATTAGGTACGACAAATTAATTCCTGAAACAATGCTATAATAGTAATTATAGTTTACTATTTTTTTGATAAAGTTTGGCATGCTACCTCCAGAATTTGCTATCATTCTAGAGTCATAATTGTATTAGTAACATAATTAATGTTTACACTATGGCAAGAGGATGCATATTCCGAGCTAAAAACTATAAAAGCAGGGGGGGGTACCACAAGGGAGTGTGAAATGAAATGATTTTATTTTCTGTGAATAGGTTTGGACAAACACTTTTACACGTCAATAATATTTTAAAACTAGATGAGGTCGGCGTTTTCTCTCTGACTACTCTGAGAGGAAAGGCCGAAACCAGATAAGAAAGAAGCTCAACGATTCGACGAACAATACCAAAGAAAGGACATTTAAGTGGGCCGTATAAATTACTCAAACTGCCAGACCATGATTAAAACTAACTGAAATAAGAAAGAAAAAAATAAAATGACCTATGTCCCACATAGTCTTCTCATTCACAATAATTAAAATAAATGAATAATTTACAAAGTAAATATTTATATCATTGGAAATATAAAATAAAAATCCAGAAATAATCTTGGTCAGATCATTTGAGGACCATGTAGATTGGTGTCTGAAATGGTCGTTTGAGGAAAGAACCACACAGATTTGAGTGGACCTGTCCAGTCAGTGCATTTGTCAGTAATCGTGTAGCTCAACTCAGAACTTAAGGATGTACTAGATCCTGTACTTGCTATACACATATTGTGATATCCTAAAACTGAAAAACAACACCATTGCGACCTTTGCAGATGATGCAGTTATTATGGCTACCGTAATAATAATAAGCCACAAAGAAGCAGTTTAAAAAGTGCAACTAGCTGTGAACAATGTTTGTCACTGCATACAAAAGTGGAAGATCAAACTGAATGTGTCACAATCAATACAGATTATCTTTACTAACAAACATTGCGATTACCACCCAATCTATATAAACGGCATGCAAGTGCCTTATGCCAAATCCTGCCAAATACCTTGGCATAACTCTTGACGCCAAGCTGCGTTGGGAATCTCACATCAAACAGAAACAACAGGAATTCGACATACGTTTCAAAATTATATATTGGTTACTCTGAAGGAAATCCTGTTTATCAACACATACAAATGATATTTATTAAACAAGCATGTTCTTATGTCAGTTTGGACGTACGGTATCCAACTTTGGGATTGTACGAAACAAAGCAACACAACAATATGTTATATTATTTTAATGTTGCTTTGTTTCGTACAATCCCAAAGTTTCAAAAATAATATAACAATTCCAAAATAAAGTATTAAATGCTCCATGGTACATTAGAAATGACAACCTTCAATGAGACCTTAAAATGGAACTCGTCACCACCATCATTCAAAAATTTGCTAAAGCCCACGAACATAGACTTCATCGACATGTCGAGGCAATCCAGCTGCTAGAGGGCACGGACATAGTGCTTAGGCTCAAGAGAACTAAACCATTTGAGTTAGTGCAGTGTTTAAATAGCTTCAGTTCGGACCGACGAAACCTTGTCGAACAATTTTTCCATCCTAGTGCAGGTGTTCTTCAGGGTTGCATAATATCACCGCTTCTTTTCATGTTTACGCCGAACTCACCATGCGCATTACACTGGAAGACTGGACAGACGGTGACTTAATCGGTGGCTACAGAATAGCAAATCTGTGATATGCTGATGACACCACGCTATTTGCTACAAGCACAAGTCATCTAGAGGAATTCCTTCGTAAATTGGAGAGTACAAGCTTCGAAATCGGACTAAAGATTAACCGCAAGAAAAAACTAAGGTGATAATCGTGGACCGCGCTAACAAAAACTCGCCCGAAGTCTCTAAAATTGCGAATTTCGACATGGTCCAGTCCTACATTTTACCTTGGAGCGTTAATCTCAAACGGGGGTGGATGCATGGATGAAATTAAGAGACGTATGGTGGTAACTAAATCATCAATGGATAAACTGAAAAAAGTCTGGAGGAACAGAGATATTACAAAAGCCACTATAAGATCCGGCTTGTTCAAACACTGGTTTTTCCTTTGTTCCTTTACACTGCTAAGACGTGGATGCTGCGTGATATCGAGAAGAAGAAGATAGACGTTCTGGAAATGTAGTGCTGGAGCCACTATACACCAAGAACTCGGCATCAAATAGTCTTTCTGTTCTGATCTAAACGCGCATCATCAAATACTTCGGACATGTCTCGAGGCATGAGGGTGACTCTATAGAGCGCCTCATCGTGCAGGGTAGAGTCACGTAGAGTGGAGGCCCTAGACCACGCGAACGCTCACCCATGAGATGGACTGAC
Source organism: Conistra vaccinii (assembly GCA_948150665.1). NCBI lineage: Eukaryota > Metazoa > Arthropoda > Insecta > Lepidoptera > Noctuidae > Conistra > Conistra vaccinii. The sequence goes on from OX411329.1 coordinate 12,580,707, forward strand.
CAAATTAAATCTGCAGTGGGCGAACCCGTGTATGAGTGCAATAAAAACACCAAAAATCGGAGTAGATGGCGAGAAATCGTGAGGCGAATCACATCAGCCCCTGGACAAGAAACTACATGAAGACCACGACCCTTCTGTCAAGAGTGCTACGAAGAAGAAGAATAAATAGGGAATGAATAATAGTAACAATGCTGTGCTATATACATGTAACACATGAACAAAGCGACCCTAAGAAAGTGCTACGAAATGTATAAAAATGCAAATTGACGCTATTTTTAACCGACTTCCAAAAGGAGGAGGTTCTCAATTCGTCTGAATGTTTTTTTTTTTTTTTGTATGTTTGTTACGCGATTTCTCCGTCAATTGTGGACCGATTTTAAAAATTGTTTTTTTGTTTGAAAGGGTATGCTCCCGAGGTGGTCCCATATAAATTTTATTAACTTTACTTGGATAGTTTTTGAGTTAGCTTAATAATACGTATTTTTCCCACTTAGTTTATATAGATGATATGATGATAACTTCCAATCACTGTTATTTACATAGTAGGTTAGTGGTATTCGAATTAGTGTGAGGTAGGTACCACAACTAAAAAGTGCAAAATAAAAACTTTTTACAAAAAAGAACAACCGACTTCCAAAAAAGACACTACAAAGTCAAAAATAACTTTAATTTCGGAAGTCGGTGGCGAAAAACCTAAGTTCAAAACCAAGTACACCGACTTCCGAAATTAAAGTTATTTTTGACTTTGTAGTGTCTTTTTTGGAAGTCGGTTGTTCTTTTTTGTAAAAAGTTTTTTTAGTTATAAGTTTATATCATAATCCATCTCGTAAAATATTAAGTTGTTAGATTTAAATTGCTTATTAGCCTATTAGGCTAGATTATAATCAATTAAGCACTAAGAACTTTAGTTCTTATTAATAAAAAATAAAAAAATTTGGACCGCATTTTGTGGGCTCCTGATACCACAGATCTAAACTTTATTCAATCTCGTCCCGATTTCAGGTAGTATTCCTGGACGCCCACCACTTCCCCGTCGGATTCTACCAACCAGACGGGTCGCCAATCTGGGCCGTGCATGCAGGGCTCTTAGAGATAGTGCAGCGGGAACTAGCCCCCCACTTGGCACCTGCCGATGAGTTCGCCACTGGCGTAGGGACCAAGGGGCCCACGCTGCAGACGCTCATCAACGCCGACAAGCGTTTGCTGTTCAGCTATGTCGATAACTCGATAGTTTCTCGTGAGTATGCTAAACTGCTTCTTCGTCACCATCAGAGAGGTTACAACCAATACAAATAAATAAATATAGGAAACATCGTTTCCTGTAAAAATATCAAATTACTTCTGGGTAAAATAAACAACATAAGTATGATCACGTTCATTAAATAATATTTTCTCTTATCATTTTCATAAAACTGTTATCTTTCTACAAAATTCTACAAAAAACAATCAGTTATTTTAATTTTATTTACCGCATAATAAATGACGTCCGATATTAAATTATACCTAATTGAAAGATAATTAAATTGTGATAAAGCATGTCCCAGATAAAGTTACTTTGCCAGTTTGTAACCAAAATATTTTGTTACTATTCTCATTAAAAAAAAAATGTACCTATTTGCAGAAAACTCGTGGCTGTGGCCTATTCTACCTCACTTATGGGCCAACAAGAACAGTGCGACGGAGTTGTTCCAGTTCTTAGACAGCGCGATATCGTCATCGCCGCAGCCGACGGCGCGCTCGCCCCTGTTCTCTGCGATGGCGCAGACCACGCCCACCGTGCTCGACATCCTCTTCCTGCGTGGCTCGCTGCGAGATAACGCTGACGAGGTCAACCGCAATGTGACCGCGCGCCTCGCGACGCGCTGGCGGACGCGAGCCAACATCATATCCACCGACTTCTTCCTAGGAAACGATGTCGTCGATTTGTCCATAATGATCAGCGAAGAGCGTGCCTCCCGTTTATGACATCGCCATAAACGCTTTCGAAGCGGAGGACTCCACGTGAACAAACCGCACCGCGGCCGCGCCGGCGCCCCGGGCCTCCGCGCGCCCTGGCTCCCGCGCCGCCGCGCTCCCTGGCTCCCGCGCAGTCGGAACCGCTTGGAACTGCCGCGCCGGCTATACTTACCCTATCAATTTATCCAGTTACCTGCTGATCGTTAATGTCCGCCTCATCACTGCCATAACTAGAGCGCCCAGTGGACTAGTAGTGAGATACTTTTAGATATTTTATTTGTAGATAAAACTAGTAACTAACTAGTAACTAGTTTGCCAAACTAGTCTGTCGATCCTTTAAAAGGATCGGTATTAATTTGTATATAAAAAAATACAGGTGTGCCAAAGATATCCGTAGTTTTAATTCTTATCTTATCTAGTAAAAGTATTAATCTGTGGTAAAAGTGAGATGGAAAGAAAACCAAAACTAAAGAGTTCCAGCCCTTTACTTAGAAATACGATGAGTTCGACGAACAATAAATAGTATTTAACATCTATACGTAATATTACTTGTACTTGTGCAACAAAAACGAGGTAGATTCACCGTGCCAGAAAGCACTTAAAAAGTCTGTATAAACATCGTCACATGTGGGGTGCCAACAGTGGCAACAGCTCGGCGCGACTCATGCGCGACAGCGCGCGCGCGTCCAGCCCCATGGCCGCCGCCGCGCCGTGCACGTCCAGCCCGAAGCTCTGCAGCAGCGCGGCCAGCGCCACCTCCTCGCCCGTGCGCGGGTCGCGCAGGCGCGGGCACGAGCCGTTACACTGCGGCCACGTGCAGCGCTCCAGCAGCCTCCGCGGCGCACACCCCCCGCGAGCCCTTCTCTTGCCACCGCCGAGTCTCTGTTCCCAGCACGCAATAGCGCGCGGCAATGTTATGCCTGAAACGTTTATAGCTTGCCATTCAGGACGCGCGAGCGCCCCGTGTGCGAGACATGCGGGTGCGAAGGCGGCGCGCACCGGACCCAAACTTGACAGCAATGCAGCACCCGTCTGGTGGACAGCGTCCCATTGTGACCTAGTACGAGGAGCGCGCACGCCCTCTGCAGCCAGCTGTGCTGAATCAAATAAGTATTGGAAGATGAATAAAGGCGTGCGAATGTGCGGGTAGAGTCGGTAGCCGAAGTAGCAGAGCCACGGCTCGGCCGTATGCTCACGGACACATGACGTCGGTGGCCTACCCCGCCAAAGAGTGTGGCCGAGTCGGGCAACTGTGGCGGCAGGGGCGCGTCGTGTTCGTGCAGGACGGTCCAAGAACCAGCCGGAGTCGGCGATAGCGGCAACACGAACACCTTTCGAGCGTAGCGCGCGTCTTGCGGCGTCCGCGTGCAGCATGACGCCGGCGCCGCCAGCACTGGAGCCCACAAGCAGCATTCGGCCAGTGAGTCCATAGCGGAACAGATCGGAGAGGACAGCTCGAACGATGAGTCGGCCGGCGAACACGAATCCGGCACCCGGATGACGAGTATTCCTGGTGCCGGCCCACATGTCGCTGGAGCAGTAGGGCAAGAGCACGTGGTTAGAGGCATGCCACAGCGGGTTGGCGGCGGGGTCAGCTGACAGCAAGGCGGGCGCACGACGTGCCCGCGGCCAGCGCGTGGAGGACATGAGCGCGGGTCGGCGGCGCCAGCGCGCGTTGCACGACGCCGGGTCCCAACAGTACCCGCCGCCTTCGAGGTACACCACCCAGTGATCATTGTTCGTACCGCGCCGGAAATAGTACCTGAAATCACCTTCCTTTAAAATTGCTGTTATGCTAAAACATTTTCTTCGTATTTAGTTTTATAGGCAGTCCAAATTACTGTGACTCCAAAGGGAATAAAATTATTAAGGCAACAAATGTGGTTGCAAAAATGCATAACATCCAGCTCTCGCCAGACGTCCACCTCATAGGCATCTGTTTAACTCTGTTTTCCAGTTTTGATCTAATTATGGACTGACGTTCAAGTAATACGGTAGCATTACAGTTAACATTACAGTTGAGAAGGTGATCTACGATCACCTTCTCAACTGTAATGTGTGTACTGTGTGTTCTCACTTTATTACTGATATGAGTACTAGATGATGTAAGCTATGTCGTACCCGGCAGGAGATCCATCGTTGCAGGTGAGCGAAGTATTGGAGAGCCACACGAGGCGCAGGCTGTCAGGCGGCACCGAGCTCTCGCATGCTCCACACAGTATCACCTGCACATCACATTCAAAACTAATTAAATTAAGAAATAATATATTATCATGTGTTCTAAAATAGCACAGCTAGTATGTTCTAAAACACGCTGTGACTTGAAAACAAAAGGACAGAGAAAATGGTTGTCAACAGCGGACATTGCTTTGGTAGTAATCCTATTGTGATTTAACAAGCACAAAATTACCCTTACCCGATACCCTTTCCCTGAGCCAGCCCATAATAGTCTCTAACGACTGCAAGACTACTGAGGCAATCTCATCAAGTAGAAAAATTAAGTTCAAAAACTAAAACCCGACTACTGAAAAATCACGCTCTAAAAAAAGTATGTACAAGAAAATATTTCGGACAGAAATCAAGACGTAGGTGCCATTATAATTTTGAAGCCGACGGCTTTACTTTGACCATTTTTGTACCTACGTATTGATTTCTGTTCGAAATATTTTCTTGTTTCATACTTTTTAGGGCGTGATTTTCCAGTGGTTGGGTTTTAGTTTTTGACGAATGCTAGGCGTAAGTAAGTTCCACAATCTTATAGCATGAACAGAGAAGGAATAAGAATAGTAGCTAGTTTTATGTGGATGAGATTTCAGGAGGGATCTAAGGTGCGATCTACACGGTGCGTCGCTAGGGCGAGCGTAAGAAAAACAGCTCACGCAGATAAGAAGGATAAGACGGGTTACTGTAAGATGTTGAAGAGGAGACATAAAATCCGAGAGTTCCTGCGAAGGCGGATTGGGAGCCACTTGAGTTCCTTACGAAGGTGAAAAACATGGTCATACTTTCGAAGACCAAACACAAAGCGAATGCACAAGTTTTGCAAGCGCTCAAGCTTGTTTAATAGCCCCTCAGTAGCATTCAGGTAGCAGGCGTCGGCATAATCTATAATCGGCTGAATAAGTGTTTGTGCCAAAAAGTCTTCAAGGGCAAGAGACTGAAGGGTTTTCAACAAATGAAAGGAGAAATGTGCCTTCCGACTGACCTCATTCACCTGAGCACGCCACGAAAGATTGGAGTCAATAATTACACCCAGATCTTTGGCGGTTTCGGTATAGTCAATTCGAACACCATCGAGATATAAAGGCATCATAAATGTAACAACAGCCGCATTGCGAACGAATCTGCTGCCTATGATCATGGGATTTAGTTGGATTAAACTGCAAACCAAATGACTTAGCCCAAGTGCTGATGCAAACCAGGTCATGATTCATAGCAGCAATTGCAGAAGCCGCGTCAGCTCCAGTAAAATGTCGGTAAAGCTGCAAGTCATCTGCTTAGAGATGAAAACTAGAAAAAATTACTCTGGTAATAAAGTTGATGAAAATTGAAAAAAGAAGAGATGAGAGAACGCTACCCTGAGGAACACCCTCAGTGAGACTGCACCAATCAGAGAAGGACCCCTTCAGGCGAACACACTGAGAGCGTCCTCGAAGATAAGAACTAAACCAAACAAAAGCGGAAGAAGATAAATTAATAGATTTGAGGATACCTAGTATAATGTCGAAATCCACTGAGTTGAAGGCGCTACTAAAGTCAAGCAATACAAGAACAGTAAGGGACTTATTCTCCATTCCATTGCCCAGCGGATGGTCAGTTACTTTCAAAAGCGCGGTTACAGTACTGTGACCCGAGCGAAAACCGGATTGATAAGGGGAAATTATCGAGTTTGACGGCAAGAAAATTATAATTGTCTATGAACTATGTGCTCAAAAACTTTAGACAAAAATGGGAGAATAGAAATAGGTCTAAAGTGGTTAGGTAGAGGTATAATGAGAGCCTGTTTCCAAACTGACAGAAATGAGCAATAGGAAAATGAGTGGTTGAAGATGTGAGTGAGAACAGAAAGTAACGAGGGAAGGATAAGAGTTATCATTCTTGAACACAACTTATCATTACCTACTGCTGAAGAAGTAATCGCAAGTAAAGATTTCTTAACGCCATCCTCAGTAACAGCGCTAAGCTTAAAGTGAGAACATTGTGGTAACGACAAACTAGCAAGACTCTCTAGTGTCGCAGCTTTGACAAATGCATCTAAAAAAAAGGGAAGGAGAGAGAAATGTTTATTGAGATCATCGAGGTTCACATCCTTACACTGGTTGATAGGCGATTTGCCTATGACTACAGATTTGAGAAATTTCCATTCATCGGAAGAACTCCGGTTATTGAGTTAATCGTGGAAATAGCGTCTCTTAGCATCTTGACACAGATGACTGCAGCGATTACGTAAGGATTTGTAATAAGAGAGATTCAACTCTGATGGTCTGCGCTTATATCTGCTCTTAGCTTTATCCCTGCGAACCATAAGCTCTTTAATTTGTAGCGTTATCCAAGGTGCAGGGTTATGTCGAACTTTGACACGACGGATAGGGGCATGTTGATCATATAAGTCGAGAACGATTGCGTTAAAACAATTCACCTTATCGTCGACGTCATCGTTCTCAACCAGAGGGGTCCAGTCGAGATCGCAGGCATCACGCTGCAAAGCCTCCAGGTCTATGCCCTTGTAGTTACGGAGATATAAAGCTCGGACTTACGCTTGGGATCTTGGGAACACGAATACGTTAGGAAAGGTAAATGAGATCGTGGTAAGAAAAAATTGCCGTAGGTAAGTCGACCATGGTAAGAAACATTTTGGAGAGGAAACAATCATAAGATCTAGAAAGGAGGGTGAACAATTAGGAAAACAGTGAGTTGCAGAGTGAGGCAAAACTTGAAGATTGAAAGAAGACAAGAGTGAAAGAGGTTAAGGGAATGACTCATTTTTAATTAAGCACGTATTAAAATTACCCATTAAAATGACGTGCTCATACATGGGGCATAGATCACAGAGAGTCGAGAGAATTAAAGTAGTCAATGTTATGTTATGTCTAGGGCTGTAGAGCCATGCAAGCAAAACTTGTGTGTGATGAACAGTAATTTCAAGAAACAAGTTTATTACATATTAAGTTTATTAAGTTAAGTTTATTGTAATAACCTTATTACAATAAACTTAACTTAATAAACTTAATATGTAATACCTGTCCATGAAACTTACCTTAGGTAGGTACCTAAGGTAAGTTTCATGGACAGGTACCTAATTACAAAAAAATGTACATTCATTTTGAAAACGACCCATAATCCAGTAAGCCAGTTCTAATCACTTAGTTTTATAAACCAATATAAAATAACGTCCATGTATGTTACCAAAATAATTTAAGAAATGGGTTACCGAGTCTTTCACGGAGACTACTTTTCAGCTTACCTATTGTCTTTTCCCGAGTAGTACCCACATACCAAATTAGAGTAAAGTGTTTTTGGACGGTGTTCTAAACTTCTGATACCAAGTTCTCCATACCCAATAGAATAGGCCATAAGAAATAAATGAAACTTCAACTCGACTCAACCTAATCACAAGGTTTACGAAGGATAAACGGATACGATGGATTTCTATATGCCTTATTAAGATCAATCAACGTACCAACTAGCAAAGTTCCCAGACAATATATGGACTTATTTACTAACCATCCATAGTTTGCTGATTAGGAATTTATCGAAATTATACATAAATATTACTTACAATCAAAACAGAGTAATTTAAAAAAAAATCCCCCATTATACCTTAAAAGAACATGCTACAAGCAGCTAAGAACGCGTTGTTTTTGAAAAGTTATGAATGAACAGTCAGTCCGTCTTTAACCTATTGGAGGCCCTGGGCACATGAACATGATCACGGCGGCCCCTGTGTAGAGTAGATTAAGCAAAATTCTTAAATTATTCAACAACTAGCTTCTGACCGCGACTCGTCTTCAAGAAATGGGCTATACAATGCAAAAAAAATATCTAATCCGAGTGCTAAATTTTCAGGGTGGCAAACTTGGATATAAACTACTCTCAGGGGATTATAAAAGAATTGTAGTTACATGCGCGTTTGCGATGTTTGATGTTGTTATCGACTAGACTATTATAGTTAGTATATCATTAAATTGTATTTTGTTAAATTTAACTAAACATGCTGAAATCGTAAACATAGTGGAGTAACTTCACGCATGCAAAAGCTAATTAATTAGTATTGTAGTCAGTCATTATCGTTTGATTTTTTCGAAATAAATATGTTTTTCGGTAAAAAATCGGTTATGATTCTATGATCTGGCAGAAACTAGGGGGCCCCATCGATCGCGGGGCCCTGGGCACGTGCCCAGAGTGCCCAGTGGGAAAGAGGGGCCTGTGAATGAACTAATAAGAAAAGATAAGATTTGCAGATGTATTCATAAGATTATTTCATTTTAAACATTCTTATCGCACTCAATTTCCTCTATAACTAGTTTAGTTGCCAATATCAACACAGATTATTGCACATTGGTACATAAGTTATGGTGCAAATGGCCGGATCCTATTCAAAATATTCATATTTCTCGGAGATCTTGTTTTGCTAGCTTATGATTTTACTCAAGACCAGGTAACTATACCCATTTGAATGTATTGCAGCTAATAATGGAATCTGGTATCTTTATAGAGCAATTTCTCATGTCAAAACTGTTTTAGCAGCAGTGAAGTCGTAAAACACATAGGTACTTACTATTACACATAGTTTCAATCGTTTATTCATTATAATATAAACACTAAAGCTACGTTCACACAACAATTTGTTTCCCGAATACCGTTCACGATTTTATCGAATAGAGCGAGGACAGTAGAAGAAAATATACTGGGCCCGCGTGGTGGATTACGGCCCACTGTGAGAGCACAGAGAGGAGGCCTGTGTCCCAGCAGTGGGAACATTAATAGGCTGATTATGAGTTGAAAATACATTAAATTGTTCACATAGAGTCTATGCGGGAAAATATCGTCCCACCGAGGATGCCGCGTCTCGAAACGATTTTCTCGAATACGGCACGCAGTGGCGCTTATGTTCATGTTATGTATCGTTCACGCAGTTGGCCTTGTGACGTAGTTGCGAACCGAATGGAAATGGTCGTCGTGTGGACGACTGTCTCGATAAACTCGAATCGTATAGTCGCCGTGTGTACGTAGCCTAACCGACTAGGACAGGTCACAAAGTAAACCTGCCTACTGGCCTGGTTCAGAGAAGTATTCCTTGATAAAAGTTCGAATGCAGGCACAGATTCCAATCTATGGAATAATGCTTCCACGAAAGGTATTAGCCGAAAAATAACGAAGTAATGAACACAGCATCACAGAATGACTTTGATACTGGGTATCGAATTGTGTGAGATGGTATTTTAAAAGAACTGAATGAACAAGAGAAAGTCAGTCATGAACAAAACATATTTGACGCTGTAAGAGATGCAAAACCCCAATTTTTTTTATTGAACAGATGACTGATGAGGGCAGTAGGTAAAAAACCAAACAAACTCTGTACTTCTCATATTGTTAACTCTATTAAAATATATTCTCATCTAAACAACTAATTACACCGATGTTAATCAAGATAACGACTTCAGAATGTATGAACAAACATAGTCCAATTCTATGAATTTTTGTGGCGTAAAACAAAAACATGAAAACTGGAATCATCTGCTAATAAAACGCATCAAGCAGGTAGGTATGTTGGAATTAGTTGGAAAATGTTTGTGATAAACACCGGGATATCCTACCTTCTTTAAGGATTCGTTGAAATTAAATAAATGAAAACATAGACCCCATCCATCGCTTTCCACCAGGCCAGATCGTGGTCAAGAGCAGGCCATTCATTTGTACAAAAAAAACTTTTTGTCAATTAACGTGGTGCTATATGTATAACAAGAATGTAATAGGCATTGCTATTCTCTGTGAAGTCGTTCAAGCAGTTTTTAGCAAAAATATAACCACGTTATCACAAAAAAACACATCCACCTAAATATGAATCGAAATCTCTCATCTCAATCTCAACATTGATTCCAAAAGGTATAAGTCCGATACCACAAACATGTAAACTTCCACCTCATTAAGAGATCTTCACTATTTACTCTCACTGTTATGCTGAGACCGGCGCGGGCGGCGTGAAAAACACACGTCACAAAATAATAAAGCAATGCGTACACAGAGTGTCCAAACAATCCAATTGTCGTAGCGGCGGAGCGAGCCGCACAAGCGCGTCATCGCTCCCGGCGGTGGTGGTCGGAGCGCGGGCGCAGACAGCGGGCCGGAGCACACCCCATACTGGCGGGCGCAGGCGCACCACTGCGCGGCCCGCACCACACGCGCGCACGGTAGCGCTCCCGCTGTTTACAAAATAAAGCCTCTATTTAGAGCGAGGGCGAAGGGCCAGCGCTCGCCTCTGCGCCGCCCGACCGAGTAGGCGAGCGGGCGGCTCGTTTGTGCGGCAGGGGCGGCGGGACCGGCTCCGGCGGCGAGATCAAACGCGCCGCAGATCAAAGGAGCCGCCGCGCGATCGGCATCCGTCATTATTATTATGCAAGCATTACGAGGCGCGCGTGACTCAGGCGAGAGGGCCACGCGAGTTGCGCGGGCGCCGCGCCCCCCGCGAGCCCTGCGCACCCTCCACCTGTCAACGGCATCGACACCGAACAAAACGACCGCCCTCCGGCCTGCGCCCGCACCGCGCACTCCGCCTCCTCCTTCACAGATTAGCCATATTATGTTCCTTTTAGGCATAATTTTACGCCTTATTAAATTTTTCAAGTTTTTCGAAACAGGGAGTCAAAGGTAAGTAACGCCAATACTGCCAACAAATATTTATTTAAGAAGAATTAGGCTTCCGTCAAGTCAACTTTAAGTCCTTACCAACCAAGAAGTAATTCAGAGTGTCCATTTTCAACAAGAAGGAGAACGTGAAATGGATGCCCTGAGGTCAGACATACAGGAAGAGTTGCCATGAACGCCGTGGTGCATGCTGTTTTCCGACGACATATTGTATTAATTGATGAAGAGGAACTTGAGATTCAGAGATCAGAGAAATGACAGTAGATACTGGATAATATTGGCTTGAAAACCAGAAGAACCAAAACCGAAATATATTCTGGAATTCGGTGATCTTTTCTCGTTTTGAGCCATAGCGCTAGATGACGCGGCTCTTATGGTGGTGCTGAAGTGGCAGAAGGCAGCGAGAACCATGTTAAGAAGGAAGGGTATTGCTGGTCTTACCCAAAGAGAAACAGTTGAGTTCGTAAGAGTGTTAAAGTGGCGCCACTGCGCCAGTGACCGATACGTTTTGTGGAAATAGGTGGTCATGGTATGATGATGCGAAGGAATGACTCAATCAGGGATCATAATTATGGTAAGGACAATTTGAGAATAAAGTTGGTAGGGGAGTGTAGAGAAAGACGAAAGAAACGATGTAAAAGATGATTAGACTTAAAAAGAAGGGGAACACTGAGATCATGATGAATAGATATGGAGAAGAAGATATGCTCACGTTCCCTAATTAGTTAGGATAACGAGAGGAGGATATTAATTACAAATTAGTAGAACTGCGCGAATGTAAGTCGGTAAGGAACCTGTAGGTACAAAAAGTATAAAATGAATTACTATTACATGACGGTCCTTAACAAAAAAACAAAGCACAATACTTCAATGGGAACTGTGCAAAACTCGAAGTTAGCAAACAAACCACAGCTGGAACTGCAAAGTCGCCTCATTAGACTTACTATCATCGGCTAACTGTGGATTTAGTAAAAACAAAACAAAACAAAGACCATCGTTGGATAATCAAACTATACGAATATCCATATAAAGCTACGCTTCACTGACATCAAACAAATGTTTTTATTGCTAAGATTGCCTTTGGCGAATGAAGAAAAAGTGGCAGACTCGATAAGTCGTACAAGAAAGACCTTTTACTCCCTCTTTATATAAATGTGATCTCCATTTAAGCTAGAATTACTACGTATACGTTACCATACAATCTTTAATTCCGTGTCATAAACATAACTGCATAACCTATGAGTTAACTTCTCGTCTCTACCAATTTTGTAATTTTAACATTATATTCAAACCACCTTATTAACGATTATTTTCAAGCTAACTTTCGTTTAATGGAACTTAAAGAGTTTTTTGTAGAGTGACAATGATTTGTGACAATGATTTAGAAATCCCTTAAATTTTTACGATCACTTTTTAACAAGGAGTCATAAAATAATTTCTTTGAACGTAAAGAACCGAGTTTTCAAGTCATTAAAGATTTTATCGTATGATTTGACATATGTATGGGCCGCAGGTATTATTTCAAAGCAAATTGTCCGAAGTGTATAAAACTGGACGTAGACACCGAGTTAAGTAGAATATAATTGGCGGGCGGCATGGCAGACGTTCAAAGCGTGTACCTGCCTGTAAAAATGCCATCATAAAGCCAAGCCGCCACAATGAGCCATTTGACAGTTGGTACCCACCTTTATGATGCCGACTCTGATATACGAGCCGAACCCATTTAAGCTTATTTTATCGACTCCCAATACAACAATCTAGCTATCCCGGATAGTAAATCGGGCATCTAAAGAATTACGCGCTACCGCTCACAAACAGAGCGGAAAGAATAAACCATTTAGTTAGACCATTCAAAATCTTTATAGCTTATTATTCAATCCCATTAAAGACTTAGTGGGACGGCCTCTTTAAAAGAGCTTTTAATATAAAAGACCATTATACAGCCCATTTTCCATAACAATGAACATAATATTTTTTCGTTCCGCGTTCGCTTTATATTGCTTATTATTTAATCATTATAAGCATTAAGCAATAAAAGATGTTAAAAAGAATGTAAAATGCTGTATAGGTAAGGCTTCTCTACCTACTCTACTTTATGTTATTTTTTCTTATTGCAGAAACAGTTGACTGATAAAACCAATAATTAAATAGCTGTCTTGTTATTTCATGGATCTTCTTAAATAAGTATTTAGGAATGAAAAAATACTTTAATTAAAATATTGTAGATCTAGAAATAGTAGAACAATTATTCCCAAAGTGGTCCACGGGAGACTCGACGGGGTCTACGTTTGCGTGAAAAATAAACTGTGGTTCACAAGTTGTAACTGGAGGTCCACGAAAATGTATCTGGTTTCAATATTAAATAACAAAAATGTTGACTTGGCTTTACCTATCACTGTAGGAAGATAACAAATTACTTACACAAAAAAATTAAGGGAGCATTAAAAAAATCCATTCGATGATTTTTGACAGGCTGTATTCTGGTGAAAAAGGGTCGTATTGTGAAAAACAGCATTTTGAAGCTTTAAGATTCAAATTTTCAGATTTTTGGCAAATTTTGTTATGCTATGGTTACATGCAGTTGAGTCTAACAGATAGAGCGAAAAAATTATATAGCAAAGGACATCATTCAAGTGTCGAACAATTTGTACCCAAAAATAGAAGTGCCGGCCAGAAAAAAAAAACATGGTTTTCTTATAGAAAGTAACACCCCCAAATTTTTTTACTTCTGCTGCTATTTAAGTATGAAAAAGAAAATACAAAAAATCATATATTTTAACTTAAAATGTTTCGGGCATCACATTAATGTTTAAAACTTCCAGAAGACGTTGAAGACTTCCACTGCTGGACATAGGTCTCCCCCAAACATCGCCACTTCGACTGGTTCTATGATTCTCGCATCCAGTGGATTCCTGCGGTCTTCACTAAGTCATCGGCTTGGTGAAGACCGCGAGAACCTCCACGCTTCGTCAACCGGTACGCAGTTGCCACTCCAGAACGTTTCGGCCCCATACCCATCAGCCATCTTTTCTAAGAGCAATGTGTCCTGCCCACTGCCATATAAGTTTGGCAATTCTTCGGGTTATGTCGGTTACCTTGGTTCTCCTGCCTATCTCTTCATTTCTAATTCGATCACGTAGTCAGGGAAACTCCAAGCATAGCCCTCTCCATTGCCCTTTGGGTGCCGATTTTCAGCATTCTAATGAGGCCCGTTGTAAGTGACCACGTTTCAGCTCCAAATGTCGTCACTGGCAATATGTGAGACGAGAGGATATTGTGTAGCTTGCCGAGTACTGTCGAGCCGGTCGGACAGTTTGTTCTAAAATGGTAGTAAACGTGGTCTTCCATAACTTCGAGTGTAGAGTCTCCGATCTTCATGAAGGTCGGTGTTACATGGGCATTTGACATGAACTTAGTTTTGTCCATGTTCATTTTAAGACCTTCTCTTTCGGAAGCTCTACTGAGGTCATCGAGCATTGTACTGGTCCTCCGATATAGTATTCATGGCTGAGACTATCTCAGCCATGACAACTATATCGTTGGCAAACCGAAGGTAACTTACGTAGTTGCCATTGAAGTTGATTGCTACGCCTTACCAGTCCAGAACCTCGATGACATCCTCCAATGCAGCAGTGAACAGTTTGGGAAAGATAAAGTCTCTCTGTCTCACCTCACCTCGCTGAAGAAGGATAGGTTTCGAGGTCTGGTCCTAGAGTCGGAACGACATAGTAGCAGTGTTTTCATATAGACACTGCAGAACCTCGGTTTACCGATAGTGCATCTGGCAACATTGAAGACACTATAGTACAGCCCAAGTCTCGATCGAATCGAAGGCTTTCTTATAGTCCACAAACGCTATGCAGAGAGGCAGGTCAAATTCTTCAATCTTCTGTATAACCTGCCGCAGCGTATGTATGTGGTCAACGGTGCTAAAGCCTTTACAGAATCTGGCTTATTCGGGAGGCTGGAAGTCGTCAAACATGCGCGCGAGACGGTTCGTGATGAGTCTTGAAAACAGCTTGTAGACATGGCTTAGAACTGAGATGAGCCTATAATTCTTAAGCAGGGCATTGTCGCCGTTTTTAAAAAAGAGTATCACCACACCCCTGCTCGCCTGTGTCTGCCTATGGCGTTTTACCCTCGAGTTTGTCGGAATCAACCAGCTTGTGGGGCCGGCTTAAGAACGGATTTTCCACCGGCCTAGCTGCCTGCTATTATTATAACATTTCTCTCAATCTTTTTCTCGTAATTTTTTTAATACTTTTTATACCTTATTACGAGTATACCTAACGCTCAATGCTCATGTCCATTTCTACAATGGGCAATACATGTTTGCGGCTTTAAACGTATTTTCCAAATTATTGTTGGCAAAAATATGATTTCTGGTACCTACTTTCAAACTTGTATTATAAAAAAATGCTCAGGATGTTATTTTTCATAAGAAAATTGCCTTATTTTTTTCTGGCCGGCACTTTAATTTTTGGGTACCTACGAAATGAATGATGTCCTTTCAATCGTTAGATTTAATCTTCATATTTAAAAAAAAAAAGTAAAAAATAAAGACAGTCCACAGAAACCAGAAAAATTTCGAAAGTGGTTTACGAGAAAAAGAAGTTTGGGAACCTCTGAATTCGAACGAGAGGTGAGTTTTAGATACTACTATCCCACTACTGTTCTGTTATCAGCATCTAGATTTTAAACACATGCCTCTCTACCATATTGATATGGTAGCAAATAGCTGAAATATTGGAGAAAACACAAAAAGCAGGGCATCATTATTATCTCAGTCATAAAAATCTACCTTCGTCATAGTCTTTTTCTTCTTCGTTTCGTGTCGATGGTGCTATTCTTCCTTGATTTTATATTACATTGATACATTGATAGCAGCATCAGTGGCATTATTTAGGTCCTCCCAAGGTGCAGGTGAACGGCCACTTAAGACACTCCAGCAAGGACAGCT
This sequence comes from Conistra vaccinii, assembly GCA_948150665.1. Lineage (NCBI taxonomy): Eukaryota > Metazoa > Arthropoda > Insecta > Lepidoptera > Noctuidae > Conistra > Conistra vaccinii. The sequence continues at coordinate 12,596,488 of OX411329.1, forward strand.
TAGGACATGGTGAAGATGATTCGTCGTAGTCAGTGCGTAGGTAATATCACAGTGTTTCTAAAAAACCTCCAAATGCTGGGTTCCTATAAACAGAAAACGAATCGTTATGCTTACCAATGGGAACATTTTTTATTTCCAAACTGGGCATATAAATAGATTCGTGATAGCTACTTCCATACGGAAGGGTCTACTATGCAAAGGTCTTTGCTTCATTATTGGTTAAGATACAAGAGTCTTAATTTTAACCAATAACGGTCCGTAAATTATAGGAATCTGCCATTAGTCCTCACAAGAAGATGCGACGCCATAACAACAAGGCTACAAACGTTAATTGCGTGTCAAGCCACAAATTATCACGGAAGGAACCAACAGGTAAATAACAAAGAAAACCAAATCAATTAATCAACACAATAAGGAAGAAGAGAAAATGAAAGACCACTGAGTTATAATTGCATCTGTTTAGGTTGTAATTTACAATATTAGGTAGGTAGTCTTTCACGCGTAGGTACCTAGATAGAATATTCTCTTAAGGTGGCACTAGTTGATATTTTTTCCATACAAACGGCGGGGTCTTAGGGCTTGTACACAAAACTGCGATGCGACGTCGCATCGCAGTTTTGTGTACAAGCCCTTACTCCACTGTTTGACATTGTTACATTCAAAGTTAAACATGATAACGTTTTGTCTCAATGTTAATTTTGTCTGTACGGAAACAGAATAGTAAAATAATATGCCATTATACAGTTAGGAGGTTTTGGGCGTAAATAAAAGACGTGTGAAATCTCCAAAACAAAATCCGCACCGACACAGCTCAATGTTCGAAGATTTCAATAAACTTTATTTGTAATTGATGTATGCAGTGGTTTTTTCATAAAACTCGATTTTCCAAAGAACTTTTCGTAATTTTTTACGCGCTCGTTTTACTAAAATAGTTCGGAACGGTGTTTCTGTGCGTATGAACTATACGTTGTCCATGTAGACCCTGCTTCTATCTAACTGCTCATCACTGATACTATCTCTGCCGGACACGATGCCAGGTGAGACAGCGTTGGCCGGGCGCGTTGTGTAGGCCCGGGTCGACGGCGCGTTGTATTCCACGCGCGCCTCAAAGAGATGTCAGCACAATGGATGGGGTCCGCTAGGGCCGATGCCTGCCGGGGTTGCGGGAAAGTCCTAAGGGGAGACCGTGGCCCCTAGCAACGTACAAGCAACGGAAAGAACACGGGTGGGTTTTATTCAGTAAGCGTCTGACACACCCTTCCGCTCCGCCCAGAGCGGAAGAAGTTATTTGATGATTTCCCACCCAAAAAAATTAAAATAAAAAGGTGAGACACTGTGGTTTTTGGCCATGCCCACTAGCAGGGCCGTAGGCAGGGGGGGGGGGGGTTTGGGGGTTCAAACCCCCCCCGAAATGTGAGAAACCAGAATCTCAATCCAGAGATCGACCGATCGACCCTCCTAGGGTAACTCCGTACTGTAATACATCTTATTTATTGTAATCTATTTCGCACAGGAGTACTTTATAATCTACAATAAAAACTTTTAACAAAAAAAAACAACCGACTTCCAAAAAAAACACTACTAAGTGAAAAATAATTTTAATTTCGGAAGTCGGTGTCTTTGGTTTTGAATTTTCGTTTTTTTGCCACCGACTTCCGAAATTAAATTAATTTTTCACTTTGTAGTGTTTTTTTTGGAAGTCGGTTGTTTTTTTTTTGTTAAAAGTTTTTATATTTCACTTTTTAGTTTTGATACCTACCTATCCCACACAAGTTCGAATAACACTACCAGCGACACAATTAACAGTGACAGGAAGTTATCATCTTATCATCCTTAAAATGAATTAAGTCCGAACACAAGGTAGCTAGGTACTGTAAAACGTTGAGGAGTTCCCTTGTTTGTCCTTCGTCTTCATCATCAAACCCCTAATGACAGTCACAACCCATCTAGGTGTAAAGTTCTCATCAATACAAATGAATCAAGCCCAAACACCAGGTAATTGCTGTAAATCGTTGAGGAGTTCCGTCAACTGTCTTTCGGCTCCATCACCAAATCGACTCCAGACCTTCATTAAATAGTAGTGCTTTAAAATGCTTAATGAAAAAAAAATACAAACGCACTAGTCACCACTACGATTTTGGAAGGTTCCCCTCGATTTGTCTGGGATGCCATCAACAGATCCTGGTATCCTTATAATTTTTTTTGAGGATTTCCCGCAAGTCGTCATGAATTTCATCATCAGAACTGAATTTTGATCAAAATAGGACCAATCTGAAAGTACCTATACCTTTCAGATAAGAAAATAATTTTCTAAATCGGTTCATAAATGACGCCACCCGTGAAATACTTATCATTGAGAAGTTCCGGTGGCCATCTGTGGACTTCTTCATCAGTTCCACTTCACCAAATGATACTTTCTGAATGCTTATCTGGTTGCTGAAAATACCGAAATCGCTATGTGTATGCCTATAATATTTAAGGAGTTCCCTCAATTTGTCATGGATTCCATCATCAGAACTAAAATTTTGATAAAAATGGGACCAATCGGGAAGTATATCCTTTCAAATAAAAAAAGAATTTTCCAAATCGGTTCATAAATGACGGAGATATGAGGTAACACACATTAAAAAAAAAAAAAAAAAGAGAATTGAGAACCTCCTCCTTTTGGGGAAGTCGGTTAAAAAAGCAGTAGGGTCTGTATTTTTATCGAGTCTGACTTTGTATCCTGCAACTTCAGCATTCTCCGAGAGTCTACTGAGTCTAACCTATCAAAGGCGGGGTGCAAAAAATTTCGAGCTCGCTTCGCTCGCTCTTGCATCCTATATTCTCCGTAGCGGAATATGGGGGGCCGGCAGGTGCGGTCCGCGGGGGACCCTATGTATTCTAAATATAAATGTAGGGTGCACAATTTTCGAGCTCGCTTCGCTCGCTCATGTATTCTACGATCATCTAGTTCTTAAAGTATTCTGCATACGTGGGCCCCGGGCCCCAATTTAGATTGCCGGGCCCCCGATAATACAATTAAAAAAAAATCTACCTATACTCTTTATTTACCCTCTCGAAATAAGAAATACTTTATTTCATCTAAAAAAAATCTCAATTCAAACCCCACCCCGAAATGAATTCCTGGCTACGGCCCTGCCCACCAGTGAGTTCGAGCCCGCGACTAGTTCCATCTTAAGAACGGGAAATGCAAATCTCCTAACGATGCCAATAATATGAAGTTGCAGAACGCCGTCAACAGCTCTCCAGCACAAGGACACAACTATTACAGCTGCATCATAAAGGAAAAGTACAAAGATAAATGAAAATATTATTCTAGTGTTTCTCCGAGCCATTTGAATCCACTTTGAATAAACAAACTGCAGCTGGTAATGCAACAAACGCAAGTACCTAAGCTCCATGATAATGAAGATACTTTGTAAAGTGACTGCTCGTTTTATTTTTGTGGGAGGTACCCAGGTAATATATTCGCAAGGAATCCTTTACCTTATTACCAATAACCAACATGAGTAGTATTTTGCAATGACCGTATGCAAGGTACCTAGTTCCGGTGAAAAAAAGCGAGTCAGAGGATGAAGAAGCCCAGTATGGTCAGCAAACTCAGCCATTTATGAGAATTAAACAGAAAGATGCTCGATAAGTTGATCACATACACTAATTAACTTAATCAACTAGCATTATTCATTACTAAAAACGAAAAAGTGAGAAACATATGTACCTACTACCTACTACTAATGGGGATCACTCGACTTATAATACTTCAACAAAAGCAAAGATAAGTAAGAATATATATTAACCACAAAGATGTGTACTTTGCTACTCAATCTTGCCGCCCCGAAGTGGCAGATGATGATAAAACTTTGTTTCGTGAGAGGACACGAGCTAACTGCTTTGTATTCCAAGTTCCAACTTACTACACGTAATAGTAAGCACATTTCCCGCCGAACTGAAAACTAAGAAGGATAAAGAAACACCTGCTACACGGTCGCCAACCGCGTCCCGACAGAGGTGACCTTGGTGGTTTACAACCGTGTACATGATGGTTTACGACCAAACGTTGAAACAAGTTTGCCGGTCGCCAACAAAGGTCACCTCTGTCGGGGACGCGGTTGCCAACCGTGTAGCAGGCACTTTAAGACGCAGATATATGCCAGTGACCTTGAGTGGTTAGCTTGCGTGTTCTGTACTGAGCTCACGCAACGCGTCGTACATCCAGCCAGTAATAGGACTCGCCCATCAAGGAGCGCTGTCACCAATTTGACGCATTATTAATTTATTATACATAAAATAAAAGGTATTTTCATAAAACACGAATACTAAATGATTAATATTTTAATTATCCTTAAAATGGTGAAGGTTTCAGAAAAATACGCTTGATAGCTTTTGCGTAATTCTCAGTTTTTTATCCGCGTTAGACATAACTTTACAAATTAATTTCACTATGTTATATAAACATAATCTAAACTATTCGTATATTAAGTTATTAAGAAAATGCTCTAATTTAACATATATTTTTTTCCAAATCATTAACACTACTCGTTTAGAAGTAATTTCCAGTCTAAAATCATTAAAAGTGGGTTATCGTCGCCTTAAGTGTTTCAGCAGCGTCTGGTTCTATAGGTCTACACCTTTGGGGATTATCAGTACATACCATGTCTTCAATAATTGATGTTATTTCACCCTTTTTAGCAATCGTTTTTAACTCTTGTATTGCATCTGGTGTATTTCCTGATCTGATGAAACTTAGCAAAGTGATTCCACTGTTCAAATCTGGCAGCACAACTGATCCCACAAATTTTCGGCCTATTTCGATATTACCTACTTTGAGCAAAATTTTTGAAAAATTAATTTTAAAACAAATGTTAGGACATTTCAATGCACATAATTTACTTCATCTGAAACAGTTTGGCTTTACAAAGGGTCGTTCCACTACAGACGCGGGCGTGGAATTACTGAAGAGCATATTCGAGGCCTGGGAGGAGTCGCAAGATGCTCTTGGCATTTTCTGTGATTTGTCCAAGGCCTTCGATTGCGTACATCATGATACACTCATCAGGAAACTGCACCACTATGGTATGAGGGACAAGGCTCTTGACCTTCTGACTTCTTATCTGAACAACAGAATTCAGAGGGTCGATGTTAATGGCAAGAGATCTGCAGGATCTGCGGTCACCATGGGCGTTCCGCAGGGTTCAATTCTAGGTCCTTTCTTATTTCTAATTTATATTAATGACTTACCTTACCACATAAGGGATAATCACAAGATCGTATTATTCGCAGATGACACATCCCTCATTTTTAAAATCAAACGTCAGTTAGTCAACTTTGAACAAGTTAACGATGCACTCTCTAAAGTTGTGCATTGGTTTAATGTAAATAATCTTCTCCTGAACGAAAAAAAGACTAAACTCATTAAATTTTCAACGCCAAATGTCAGGCAACTAACTACCAATGTTCAAGTTAATGGAATAGAGTTGGACCCTGTTGAGTCAACAGTTTTTCTTGGAATAACTATTGACGGTAGATTACAATGGGGCGCACACATAGAAAAATTGTCAGGAAGGCTTAGTTCAGCCGCATATGCTGTTAAAAAAATTAGGCAGATAACTGACGTAGATACAGCCAGAATTGTTTATTTTAGTTATTTTCATAGTCTGATGTCTTATGGGATTCTTCTCTGGGGAACCTGTGCGGACATTAATTCTATCTTTGTTCTACAGAAAAGGGCTGTTCGAGCCATTTACAACCTAGGTCCAAGAGATTCACTTCGAGAGAAATTCAGAGAAATAAATATTCTGACTGTAGCCTCACAATATATTTTTGAAAACCTATTGTATGTACACAAAAATATATCAAATTTTAAGAAAATGTCCGATGTTCATAGTTTAAATACCAGGAATAAACACAACCTTGCTGTACATCGCACACGTCTTCACAGAGTAGGCAACTCGTTCATGGGTCAATGTATACGCTTTTACAACAAACTTCCCATTGACATTCGAAACTTACCCATTAAACGATTTAAAAACTGTATTAAAACCAAACTTTGTAAAAAAGGGTACTATAAAATTTCAGATTATTTAGAAGATAAAAAAGCATGGGATTGAGCTGCTCGCTCTGCTATACCTTGTGATAAAACCATAAAACTTGATATTTTAATTGTTACTTATAATCATCAATTAAACCAGATTTAAAAATATTTACATAAAAGAATAAAACATATACCTACTTAAAATAATAACATAATAAAATTATATACAAAATGACATGATTACTTTGTAAAGTATAATATTATTTTAATTATTGTGAATATGAGGACTATGTGGGTATTTTTAATTTTTTTTTCTCTTTAATGTTTTAATTTTTTTTTTTTTTTTCACATTTAGTTTTAATGATGGTCTGGCAGTTTGAGTAGTTGATGCGGCCTACCCAAATGTCCTTTCTTTGGTATTGTTCGTCGAGTTGAGCTCCTTAAGCTCTGAGTGAGCTCCACGATTACTGACAAATGCTTGCACTGACTGGACAGGTCCACTCAAATCTGTGTGGTTCTTTCCTCAAAAGACCATTTCAGACACTAATCTACATGGTTCTCATATGGCTTGACCAAGATTATGTCTGGACTTTAAAAGAGACCGTGACCTCTGAGTTTGTTTCGGCCTTTCTTCTCAGAGTAGTCAGTTAGGAAACGCCGACCTCATCTAGCTTATTTTAAACATTTTTTTAAATATGACGTGTAAAAGTGATTCCGATATCCTATTTACAGAATAAACAATTTCATTTCATTTCATTTCATTTCATTACAATCCACATGGATTTTACATTGACTGAAATTTTAAGCTGAAGAGATATTTGGATAAACATCAAACAGCATTTTCTCGTAAGCGCATAAGGCGATAGCCACGGTGAAAAAAAACTGCCCGCCAGTCAGAAACGTGGTCGATCACGCGCAACATAGGAACTTAGAAAAGTGTTTTCCCATCGCGAAAATAGTAGATCGAGGAATAAAGACAAGAAGAGGCACATCAACCTCACCACAATTTTTTTTGGGTGGATAGCATTCTGACACTACCCATGATGATGGACTTCCCGTCTGAGAAAATTACTCTATACTATGAACTAAGTTACTAGGTAATTACTGTTTAATCTATCAAGCTAATATGTAGCTAATAGGTATATTAAATATACCAACTCTTGTTCTAAAATAGCTATCAGTTTAAAACAACTCTGATCTATGACCAAATATATTCCGCATGTTATTTCTCTCTAAGCAAAAGGAGTGTTTATAAACTACCTAAATATTTTAGTCTGTATTTTAGGTTGTTACAGTAATTTGTTATTGTTTCTCTATCGTGAAAACATATTTCAAGTATGTTTTGGCAAAATGTCGGGCTCTCGCAGGCGGTAAATTGCGCCACATTAATTTTATAATACAACAACATCAGTCACATTTAGCTCGTTTTACGTTCCAGATATAAACTCTTAGAAGTTCGCGATCCAAGTTATAAATAACTAAGTTTAGTACATCTAACAGACTTTAGATAAATACACGAACTACGTTAGTTATGCGTAGATATTATGGGTAGGTTAAGTTGCCTGCCTGTCATAGGTACAATCAGTACAAGTAGCATCAAGTAATAAACCGCTAGTCACATCGCGAACGTAGTAGGTACCTAATAATGGTGGTTTTTACGGAAGCGACCGGTCGCTACCGGGGTTTGCACGGATGGAGGCGAAAAAAATCTGGTACTCACTCTCGGTGACGCCAAAGATCGGTAGGTACACTTCCCGACGGAATCACTTCGAGGAGTAGGATAGCGATGTATTTCTTTTATCGCTGTGAAATCTTGAGTTTGATCCCCGGGTCGGATTGAAGCTGTGTTCAGTAAAAGACTTGCCGCCCATCACGTTAGGATAATCGTCGAGAGTGACCACAAAATAAATTACCTAGCTATAATCGTAGGTGAACTGTGTCAAAGGTCAATGGTTACATCTAAGTCGACGCCTCCGGGAATCTGTTTCCGGGGTTAGTCGTGACAGATATATTGCTGTAATATAGTTTTAACTGCGTTTGGGAGATATTTTTTCCTGTTTTTACAAAACCAATTGGGTTCAGGAATCGTTACAGTTTCTATGATTTTCTTCACGTTAAAGATTCTAACAGAACCATTTTAATAGAAAATAATATTTATGTTCACATAAAGGTATTATTTTATAATTTCCAGTACAAGGCATAATTAATGAGATGTCATAAACCAGATATTATCCCATGAATGCCTACCTGAGGCGACAACTCATTTATGTTAGAAACACACAAAAATTCGTAAAAAAAAACGAATTATGATTACCTGTAAACTTTACACTAAGATGACCTAACTACAATCATTGATATTTGTTGAACCTCATTTATTACCTACCTCATAAAATAGACAGATCGCAAGAAAAGACTAGGTACTTGCCCAGCACCCTAACAGGCATTACGTTTGCGCTAAAGTAGATTCACGGACGGTCAACGGCAATATGTTTAAAACCGTGTTATAAAACACTGTAAAACGAAGTAAAATATTGTTTTCAGGGGGTCTTGTCGCTATATGTAGTTTCCAACCTTTAAAATTTTTTGTGAATATTTGTAACCGTGAACAAAAAATTAAATAAGTAAGTAGGTATGCTTAGATTTTAAAACCAACGCATATACAAATAAATCTTGTTAAAATATACATCAGATTCTATTTTCACGGTTTATAATACTTACTGTATTCGCTAAGAAAAACCTACATTTAAAATGAGCCCTCCGCGAGGGCTTCCTGCATCCCATATGCGACTAGGTGAACCCTCCAGGAGGGTTCCCGGCAGTGAACGTGTTGTGTAACACACTATCAATCACAATCGGAATGATTTTGAAGGATATTCCTTATCCACTGCTTCTTAAGTTAGTAAGGTAAGTTTTTTCGCATTTGTCAAGGCTTTTTATACGTTGCATTATTTACGAATAACGCAACGTAAAAAACGCCTTAACAAATTAATCTGCGTAGTATGATTTTTAGTTATGGATAGGTCATTTTAATTATTTCTGTACCTATTTGAGTTTTTACAAACTCTACCAATAATCGTTTTTATTTTTAAACTAGTTTTGAAATCACATACTTTTGTAAAAGCTCTAGAATGTACAAACAGAACATATGGCAGGTAGGTATTTGAAGTAATTGCTTCAAAACTACTAAATAGTTTAATTGAAATTAACCCTTTCATGAGCCGTAATTTAATTCAAGACTTATGGACAAGGAAGTAATTACAAGTTATCGACATCAATAGATTTATGTGGTGCTTCGAGCCGACTATAAACAATAGCAACACTTTTGTATATGATATTACCCACATGAATAAGCATTGTAAGCGAAGTACGAATGGGCGAGTAGAGCAGTAGCGGAGCGCGACTCCCCGCGGCCCACAGCCTCCGAATCACAATAAATCTGAACCGATAAGTAGTCGAGCGGATTGTCGGCGCGGCGCGATCAAAGCGAGGGGAGGAACTTGAAAGGCGCCGCCGTCCGCCGAGATGTTTCATTCGAGGCCGCGTGTCCACCGCCGCCCGTCACGACCGATTGGCCCTTTGTTATGTGACATTTTAATTAATTTGATTTTAATTTTGAATGACACGTTTACAGATTTAAATGACGAAGGTAAAGTATTTTGATGGTCTTGCGGTAATGGACTGGTATATCGTATAGGTAGGTACGTATGTGCAATACATACTTATAATATATTTATCTGATGTCTGGCAGATTGACAAGCATAAAATTGCTACTAAATCATTTTTGGAACTCGTTTATCCGTTTCCGTAGGTTAATGCCAGGTTATTTAAATCAATGGAATGGTTAAACCTTGTAGCAAAAAGATAGTCAGACAGAGATACACCAATGCTAAATATCTTCGTTCTTCGCTGAAAGCCAAGCACAACTTTAATTGCAGAAAACAAAACCTTAATTGCAGAAAAGTTAAGAAAATCAAATTAATTAAATTACCGTGCCGTATGTTCCCATGGACTCCAGTGAAATAGTACACAGAGATTGTAGCAGTTATTACTTTATATGCATGAAGCAATAACACCGTACCTTTGAGAGCAACATCTACTGGCGTCTTGTGTAATTAATTTGCCATAAACAACTCGCATAAACAACTCGCATTAGCTATACATTCCTGCTTTGCTTTATCATACACGTTTAAACAACGCTTTTAGTAGATACTACAAGGCAATTACGGGCCTCAGTGCCTTTTTAATTTAAGAAAAGAGGTTTTTAAATCGAACTCGAAGAATTTAATTTTTCAACTTTGTGTTTTAGCTGGGTATGTAATTAAAACTAAAAATAAAATTTTTAAACAATTTTATTTGCAAATAAATATAAACAGACATACAGGAATAGTTCTTTATTTAATGCCTCAAATATATACCTCAGCAATAATAAAAATAAAAAAATATCTCAGGACTATCAGAAAGAAAATGGTTTGTAGTATTACATACTCCTGATCAAAATAATAAAGGTACAATTTAAGATGAATAAACATAGACTCAATTAAAAAATAAGGCACTTCTCTTTATCACAGAATACAACGTCCACAAAATTTCTACACATCTATATACTTGTATACAATAATTATTCAACAGTATAAAAAGTACCTATACAAACTTTAGATGTACTTGATTCACTAAATTATAAACAAAGGAAAATCACTCGTATGTACTTGATGCACAGCAACCAACCGTTTATTCGTAGGTATCTATCTATGTAAGACATTTTATATATAAAATATTATTTTCAAATGTACATCAAGTGTTCGCAAACTTCGGTCATTGTGCACAAAGTAGAACGAATTAATTTAGCGATTCTGAATAGTTATAAGGATAACTAATTAGAATCTTACGTAATTAAGTGCCAAACTTTAACATTACTCATACATATGGCCTAAGTCATAATAAAATTATGCATTCGAAATAATTTTACGTAATTTGTAGAAACAATAAATTACTGTTCACGTATAAAAACTAGGATACCATTATGATGTTGATGAGATGAGATCTAAATACTGGTAGAATGTCTACCACTAGGAAAATGTATGATAATGATAATTTATTGTCCCTACGTGGTGCCGTGGACCCTCGAGATTCAAATTCCGTGACTCACGATCATTAAGGGCTACACACACGCGCTATTAAAGTGTCACGATTCTGTGTATCACACAATTTCATAGATACTTAATTTTGATTTGGATTTTGATGTTAAATTATTTTAATTTTTATTCATATTATAATAGCTAGCACCCAATACACATTAAAATCCATTTATTGCTTTTACCTACATTTTTAGCAGTCAACACACGTGAACTCAATAACAATCTCAAAATTCTATTGTGGTCTACTGTAACGCATTTTTCCCTTTTATCACGCGTTTCGTTTTTACAACATACTGTAAATACATACACCTACATGCTATAAAAATATTTTCTATATACATGGTGTACTGTAGATTGTCTAAAGTTTACTTTAAAAAAAAATTTTGAAAACGTCAACTTATTACGGACAATCTTTAATAGCTCCCACACACGAAATCATATTTCTACGGCTATCAAAAGGAGCGACCAACGTTTAAACACTCATAAAAGTATTAAAACTGGGACTTATCAATGCATATAACAGTCTAAAGTAATATATAATGGCAGGTATATACGCACTCATCACATCCTTACAAACTTGACGCTAAAGTAAGAGTATTACGCTAACATTCGAAATACACATCTGTGGAACCACACAGTACAGTTCTTTCCTTAGTTTTTTAAGAATAAAACCAGGAATATTTCAGACTAATTTAGATTTTACATAGTACATTTATGTTAATGCTCTGATCAACCCCCGAATTCGGAAAGACTAAAATTAATCTGTTTTCGAATCACTTGTCAATAAATGTTCCGAAATCGGAACTAACACCGCAATCTTGTTTTTCAATACATTTTAAGGTTAGTTTCTTTCTTTCTTCTCTTTCTTTCATTTATAGCCGCATCTATAAATAATGCCGCAAATATTCTTGCGGCACTCTATACACTTCCAACAATGTTTACCAACAGCGCCCCCGCGCCCCGTGCCAACGTCATTCGAGCGCCAAAAGGTCCTTGTTGCAGCGTCATTTGATTGACTGTTGTTATTTCGGTCAGCCAATAACATGTTTGACATCGCATTATTTAATTTTAGTGTTGCCTTTCAGAAACCAGGTTTTAGTATAAGAGCATTATACCACAGCCTAGAGCTTATATTGTGCGTTATAAAAGCAAGCAATTTATATACAGTCTAGGAATATAACTGAGGTGTATATAGCAAGCATCATTCACATACTTTATTGTTGGAATCTCAGCTACCGACATATCAAGACTTTGCATAAATATCGATGATTTCATACACGTTTTGCAATGTGCATACAATATGCAGAATTATGCTAACAGCCGTGAGTTGAATCATGGTCTAAATAAACTAAGTAGGTAATGTAATAATTTGAACAGTCGCAATCTGAACCTTACCTTCAACTTATATTCTCAGTACAATGTTCCATTACAAATTAATTACGTTGAACAAAATTGGTAGCCAGATCTCCTGCTATTTACAGCTCAGATACTTGTATCCTTTATTTAATCCTAAGTACTAGGAAGTATTATTGATTCTCAACCGAGTGAGAAGAACTGCTTTGTGCCAGGGAACTTAGCTCTCTGTTTCTTGATGAAGTCTCTTGCTTGTCTGTCGCCTTGCCGAGTTTCTAATGCTTTGATAGCTTCACCGTCTGCAACAAATTTTATTATCGTTTAAAATAGTTAAAATGCACCAATTTTTTACTTAGCCGTTATAGGATACATATTGAGCTCGAACAATCGTTAGGATAAAAAAAATCGATCGCGAACTCATTTTAAATCTTGGCACCATCGATATAAATAATTTGTAGCGACACCTATACAGCTTAATAAGTACTACGTAGTCACACAGCGTACGGCAGAGTGTAGATGTCGCCACTGTTCCATTAACGTTATCGAATTCTACATCGCACACGCAGTATTTGTCAAGGACGCTATCACATAATATTTGGTATATACTGGTTACATGAGACAGAATTTACTAAGTAGGTGAGGTGAAGACCAAAGAACCGATGGAAGAATTGTGTGAAGATGATATGGCTAGAATTAACCCCTTTCTAAGACACATTATCTTTCACACAGTCCATCCAACGATTCATTGGTTTCAATGCTATACAACTGATATAACAGTTGTCGAGTTGTATGGAAGAAGTGTTGCCACGACAAGAGCCGAACGCAAAGAAACCTCGCCTCGTTGAGAGGCGAAACACGTGTCGATTTCTTACAGGGTTCTCTAACTCTTTAAGAACAGTTAAGCTCAACACTTAATAGATTCTGGTCATTCGTTAAATAACAATAACACTTTCAAAATTTTACACACATGTGATAAAGGTTTCAAAATGTCTGTATTAGAGAGTTTAGAAATTGCAAAAAATAATACAGGAAACGTTACACTGTTGAACGAATTAAATACGAGTATTCCGAGGTCACTACTGTTGCGATTGTTCGCTTATCGCACTGATAACGATCCCGGCCGAGGTGGGCCGATAAGCGATCCTATATAAGTGGGGGTGACGGGCGGTTGAAGCTCACTTTGCGTTCGGCTCGCGTTGATAACACTTCGTGTCCGAGTTCGCAACAGGTCAATCGTCGTCCTGAGGATGCCTCGTTGAGAGGCGAAACACGTGTCGATTTCTTACAGGGTTCTCTAACTCTTTAAGAACGGTTAAGCGGATTAAGTTACTAGATATACATCGTCTATTGTATTTTATGATGGATTTCCGCAAGGTCACGCCTGAGTCAATTAACTAGTTGTTACTTACTTACCGAGGCCCTAGTGTGAGTTCCTTTTAACCAGCTCGACTTTACGCATCGACCGCGTTCGACACTCCGATTGGCCCTTCACCAGTGAAGGCCAGCGAGGGCTTAGCCTCACAAGCCCAAAAGTCTGACAACCCAGTCTTACTAAGGGGTATCGTGTTCCCCAGTAACTGGGCTGTGGAGGTGATAGGCAGTCGCTCTATGTAAAATACTGGTATTCAGCTGCATCCGTTTAGACTGGAAGCCGACCCAAACATGGTTGGGAAAAGGCTAGGCAGATGATGATGATGAAATGTTGTACTGACCTATACTGGTGGGTTTGGAGAGCGGTAACAACTTCTGCGGGAGGCTGGAGATAGGCGCGGGCGTGTCGGGCACCTCGTTGTAGTGTACGTACGCCTCGCCCACGAACGTGTTGCTGACGCTGAACATGTCTTTGTCTTTTATTACTAGGTGGATCAAACCGTCGGTTATGCGCCGCTGTTCTGGTGTTAGAGGGCTGGAAGATAAAGAAAGTGGATGGATTATTGTAGGAGTTGAATATTTACGTAAGTAGGTCTACATCAGAGGGACGATTCCCGTAATTTTTAACACGTTCAGTGCCGGGAGCTCTCGTGGAAGGTTCACTCAAGTGGCATATGGAAAGCCGGGAGCCCTCGCTGAGGGCTCATTTTAAATGTAGGTTTTCGTTAGCGAATTTGGCATTATAACCTGTAAACATAAAATCAGTTGTACGAGTATATTTTAACAAGATTTCAAACTTAATGCCGGTGCTCCTCCTGGAGTCAACTTGCAATATGTATGGCGGCATGGCGATTGGCGTATGAACTCTATGAAAAATGGGTGGAGTCAGAAGTGTTAAGAACTGTTGCATTCGCATCTCATTCGCAGTCTGTCAAAGTTACAATTCCTTCTGATATCGCCAACCGGTCTCGAGCTAGCGTGGTGAGCAATGCTCGTGCTTTCTCTGTATGAGAAGAGGTCTTTGCCCTACAGTAGGACAAAACTAGGCTTTGAAAAAAAGAATATATAAACAAGAGAGATACATTAACGGCACGATTGGGCAACCGCCATCCGCACGTAACATTTTATATTTGGCGCATAGATAGGTGTTTCTTGTCTAGGCCAGTCTGTGTGTTTGCGCTTGTTAAATTGGCATCTGCAAATGTTGCATTTTTTGTGTATTTATAAGTAACTCTTTTTTATAGAACAAGCAATCAAACGCAAAAGTAGCATAATTCAAAAATTATTTTAATAACGCAACATTATAATTTTAGATGAGAGGACATTACCCTGAAACTGCAAGAATTAGCATGGACAGAAATAACGAAATATTTGAAAACTTATTTAAAGAAATTCAGTCCTGAGAAAATAAACAACGGGGCACGCTGCCAAATAATGTGCATTATTTGGCCTACGGCATCTATAGTCTATTTTGATCCATGAACTTCTTCCATTATTAGCTGTATCGGTATTTTATACGTCAATGTCACTGCTACACTCGGCTATCGCTTCCGAAGACTATTCAATAGTATGATCAATAAAACCTCTCATATCCCTAAAATCGGTTTGGTTAGGTCTTAATTTGTACCAATATAGTTTTGACTTCGGCTAGTTCTCTAGTAGGTATCAATAAGTCGTTTCTGGAAGCCCTAAGCTGGGAACAAATTATCGGACGCGTCCGCTTATTTGTATCTGGATAGTAGATACATTTAGCACTACACTGAGCAAACTATCGGACCGTGGCGTCGTTGGGCCGTCCTTGAGCGTTCGGACGTCTGATAGAAATCTGGCGGGATGGAGCTGTGAACTACGTGCACTCTCATCGGTCGCGACTATCAGCCGCGGCTAACGGCTTACGGATGCGTCCTATAATTTGTTCCCAGCTTTATTACGACACGCGTTGTCAAACCTGTGGTCAGCACTTTCCTGTCGAATATTATGCAAAAATATCAAATAACAATCATAATGATTTGACATTTTAAAAACTCAGCAAACCGGTGGTAAGGGGTAAAACTAAATATATGCAGAAATTTTATTTAATTATGAATCATATTTATTATTCTAGTGCTAGTTCTTAGTATCTCATCGTATGTTACATAACGTTAGTTATTTATTTATAGTTAATACAAGACCAATTACATTAATTAACATAGAAGCAATTATTACATTGACAGTAATTATGTCGTATACAATAATTTAATTTAAAACTATCATGGAACAGTGAAGGCCCTTGCATACTTTCTGTCACAGAACACTAGACATATACTCATAATTTTACTCCATTCATCTGCAAACACATCACATGGCAGACAGAAAGGCAGTTAGCATCTTTAGAGTACGACAGACTGGGAATTCGGCTCTGGCTACAGGATGGCAGCTGCGCTTACAGAGTGTGCGGCTGTGAAGGTGTCCGATATATTTGTCGGGCATAAATAATTATGTAATCCGCCGACAAAGAACAAGTAGATTAGCTTGGTACTTACATTAGGAACATTTCATCATAAAGCGGGAATAGGTTCTTGTTATGTGTTTGCGTTTTCGGCTTCTGTACGTTCACGAACGTATCCTCGGGAAGTAAGGCCACTCGGACGTACGAATCGCACAGACCTGGAAAAACGAATTGTAGTTATATGTAACTGAGTCTTGCTTGGATGCTACCTGATCTTAATCTGATATCATACTTAAGCGTTTCCCAGTTCAGTGACTCACAAATGGGACACTATAATGTCATCCACAAAACATTAAAAAAAAATTGCAAAAAATATATTTCGGCTGTTCTGACGTTTGGTGTGGAATAAATGCTTCACAATTTCTACTCTGTACCTTTTTAGGAACCCTTAAAAGCGACCAGGGATTGTAATTAATATTGCGATATCAAATATTTACAATTTCAAGTTGACGAACTAAAATCAAATGAATTTACAAATCCTTACCATTAGAATCAGTAGGCATCAAATTCCTGGCATTCATAATCTCAATCTTCAAGTTATCCTCTATGAACTGCGCCCTAACAGTCAACATGCCCATCTTGGGTTCCTGTATCGTCTGCTGCTCCTGCCATCTTTCGAGATGGAACTGGTGTATCAACTCCCTGGTCTCCATTCCATGGAGCTTTAGTAAATACTCCACACGTTTCAACGTGTCCGATGAGTAAGTGTCTTTGTTGTCTTGTCTGAACGACCGTATCATTATTTTGACACATTCGTGTAGATTCGAGAAGAATGATGGTGGCCGGCGTTTCTGTAATGGTTTTGTTTCATTCTTATTTTCTTATCCAATATAGTGGTCAATTTTACGGTGTATTTTTTCTTGTGTCTTGTTTAGTAAACAAATACGGAGCGAAAAACATGAGTTTTCACAATCACACATTTTAGATCTGAACGTTTTGAACGAACAAGATACATATGGTATAAATTACATCAAAAACTGCTTCGAATTAATTATCTCAATAGGTATTAAAATCTCAGTACAACATATTTGTTTACTAAAAAAGAAAAGTCAAGAAAAACACACTTTTAAGAAAATTCCCGTCACCACGATGCTAGTTGGTATTAAACGATACAAAGCGGTCATAATTTTCAAACCGTCACCATTCATGCATATGTTGAGGATGGAGCTTTAGAAATGTTCGCATGATATGTAAAACACATGCTGATCATGCAATAATAATACCTATGAATACAACCTTATATTGTATCAAAGAGACTGTAAAGCTGGAATTATAACTTTACTGCATCTCCTTATTAAATTCTCCATTCAAAAATCACGAAGGCGACTGAAGAATACATTACTGGACAATATCGCACATGCTACAATTTGGAAAGACGCAAAACGAAGGATGACGAACTGACGGATAACATTTGACATATTCACATTCTTCGGAAATTTAGCTTTTAAAAGCGAACAAACAAGTTGATACACGAGAACAGTTACGAGCTCTAACATATACGGTCAAAGACTTGATCATTAACTTATAGTGTAACATTCTAGTCACCATTCACGAAACATTGAAGCAAAGTCCAAAAGTCGTTTCCTCTTTTACATACATTACGCATTTCGAACGTACCGTCTATTTGTTTATAGTTAGCAGTCCGCAATGTATACAAAGTCATATGAAATTAGCTAGTGAAACTTCGCAGACGTGATGAGTATCGATATAAAAACAAACAAGAAAATGATGTGATAATGATATCATATTTATTTTGCAGTCAACGACCGTAGGTAGTGTAGTTACTTACTTGAAAGATCAGTTTAAAAATTCGTTTTTTTTTGGTGTAATCTTCACAGACGTTTAGGTATCGATTATCTTAACACAGAAAACAAAAAAAAAATTACCTACTTCAAGTAACAACACTATCTACTGTCGATGACCCCAAAAAATCACCAAATGTTTTATTTTATTTTTATATGTAACATATTTCCTCTCGCTTTCTTGCAATCTTAAATCCTGCCATTTGTGGGAGTGATTTCGTAAAAAGGGACGGAAGTGTGTAACAGGAAGCCAGGGAAGCGAGCGCTTTTTTATTTATTACCTATCTCGTATGCGGAGTTTCGCTAGCTAATTTAATTTGACGCTGTAGTTAGCAGTCCGCAATGTATATAAATAAGTGTAGACACGGGATACGAGCAACATAAGACAGTAACATGAACAAGGTGCTTGCTAGGACTATGGTTTACCGCTTCGAGGTTGGCGGCTGCCGATTTGCTCAAGCGGCGCGGGTCGATATAGCGAGTTATCTTTGCCTTTCGGTGCTAAAGAAAACAACAACAAAATTCATTTTATTTTTCACATTCCTGTTAATTACGATTTGGCCAAGGAGTGCTTCGGGTTTTCTGACTAGAATCGGGCTCAAATGGAGTCGAAGCGACATCCTGAGTAAACCAGGGGGGCTACCACCAGCTCTTATAGCAGTATCATATTAATCATAGTTCAGTTGGGGAAAGAGATGGAGCTATATGACCTGTAGAGCTTCATCTCTTTCTTACACGGAAGTATTATTAAAATAATACTGCCATAAGAGCTGGTGGTAGGCTCCCTGGCTCCCTTTGAGCCCGAAACTGGTCGGACAATAACGAAACAAACACCTAAATAATACCGCAAACAAATTATAAACAACAAAAATTTTGAAACAATACTTTTGCGGAGAGGTACAAACGCCAGCACATCAAGTTACTACAATCTGTCAAATTTCTTTAATAGATTTTCAACTTTATAGCTAAAGAATAAGGTTCAATGTTGATTGGGAAAATTTGACAGATTGGAGTAGGTTGATGTGCTGGCGTCTGTACTTAATACTATAATGAGTGCTCTCTATATCTCTATGGCTTCGCGGTAATTTATGACGCCGTTTGACCTTCAAACGACAGCGCAAATAAAATTAATTAACCAGGAACAAGAAACGATAATAATTTTCATTTGTATGCCGTCATTTGTTACTGATTATATTCTAAATAAATTAACTACCACTTTAAAAATAAATCAAGCGTTATATTTCTTCTAGAGTAGTAGATTTAAATACTTTAAATAGTTTTCTTCTTTTTAAATATTTCAGTGAATTCTAAAGTGTACTCAGTCAAACAAAATTCTTGTGTAGTGCACACTTCTAAATAATAAAAATTGCAATAGCGTGCGATACAAATGCAATATTATTTACCCTGAACATAATATCTTTCGGGGATACTTTGTTTTTTCCAAAATATCTACGCCTAAACAAGCGAATACGGGTGGAGACGTTCTCTTTCTACAAACGAAAATTAATAATGGGTTAGTATTGTAAGAGAGTTATTTTGTTCTGTGTGAATCCTGTGGAAAAACCTTATGTATGAGAAATGAATATATGTATATGTGTTTGTGTATGTCAGTAAGTTATGACAATATGCCAAGGATTAATATTTAAATGTTAACTGAAATTAGTAGAAGGTAAAGTAGTATATTAAATAAGGTAGGGTTACAGTCCTCGAAACTAGATCTGAGCTTTGTGTAAAGTACGAGGACACTGACCTGAAAGTAGTACAACCTGCGCAGACGCAATATCGCAGATCAATTGAAATCGTGCCAAACTGCTATTGAATGGCGGTCGCGCACACACACAAATTGATAGCTCATGTCTAGTTATAAGGACTAGAAAAAAACTACAGCTGATTAGAAAATTAAGAGTATTAAAAACATTGCTATTATACAGCTGTTAGCTAAATTAGAATCAAATCTATAAAATAATCATACAAAAAAGCAACTGACCTCTAAATTAGCCTGTATAAGTTCATATAAGACTTCTCCGAGTTGTTCCCATACAATTTCAAGTGTTCTAGAGAAGTTTTCGTTGTTCAAGTGTTGGAATAAAGTGTCTAAGTTGGCTTCTAGGTAGCGCATAACGCGGTCCATGCTCGAACAGTCTTGGTGGAGGAGTTCTGCTCCCTCGATCAAGAAACGGGTGATGGATGGCATCATCTGAAACAGAGACAGTTCTATGTTATGGGGTTTGGTTCCCGCGCTTAGTCCGTCAGGTGGACCATTGTGCGTGGGCCATGGCGGCCGTTTGGTGGCTATTCCAACCAGGGCACCTCCCTCCAGAAGTTAATTAAATCTCCTGAACATCTGTGAAAGATCTGGGTGACCCGAAAGTTTCTGGTCTAATCTGGCTGACGCCCGTGCATTCAAAGAGCACGTGCGCGACGGTTTCCTCAGCCTCCATGCACGCCCTGCACAGAGGACTGTTCGTTATGCCTTTTGTGTGGAAGTGTTTGAAACAGAGACAGTCTTTAATTTAATAACTTTTCGATCATCGAATTTGTATGGGGTATAATTAACTAACTAATATGGGCATCCATACATGATTTTTAAAAGTAATGTTTTGATCATGGAACTCACCTTTTTAACCATAACTTCTAGGAGATCCACAATTTTATTTCTTACAGTATCTATTGCATTGGCGATGACGTTCTGTAGCGTTTCCTTACATCTGCAAATTAAGAACGAAACTTGATGTTAATAACGTTTATTATAGAGTGTCTGTTTGCCCGAGAGCTTTCGAGTCAAAATCTGACTTATCTTTAAAAAAAGTCACATAAATAAACCTCATGGTCAGCTTGAGTTACTGATCGTGATCTGAGACCTAACAAAAGAAGAAATGTCCATCCATCCATCCTATGGACGATGGGGCAAATGAAACCTCGGCTAGCTACGCTTGCCTAACTAGAGAGCATCGCAACCATTACACAGATGTATTGACGACCTTTAAAGGTATCTGGGATTGACTACATGCGGAAGCCAGAGACCCATGTTATGACGTAACCTTGGAGCGGCCATGTCCCGCAATGAACTGTGATATGCTGAATTCAGATCCTATATAAGTGGGGTTCACGGGCGGTTGTAGCTCACTTTGCGTTCGGCTCTTGTCGTGGCAACACTTCGTGTCCGAGTTCGCAACAAGTCAATCGTCATCCTGAGGATGCCTCGTTGAGAGGCGAAACACGTGTCGATTTCTTACAGGAGTTACAGGGTTCTCTAACTCTTTAAGAACAGTTAAGCGGATTAAGTTACTTAATATACATCGTCTATTGTATTTCATAATGAAAGTCACGCCTGAGTCAATTAACTGATTTAATGAAATACTCGTAAAACCCACCTCTGCGCCTCCATGGGCGACCTGGCCTCGCACATCTTCTGTATGATGTCGTCCATGCCGAGCTCCGTGACGAAGGGCGCGAGGCTCTGGCGCACGTAGTCGATGTTGTTGATGGCCACGCACCACTCCATGGTCACCTCGAAGCGCTCCTCGAACACGTTGGACACGTGGCCCACGTTGTCCACGCGCCCGGCCATCTTGTCCGAGTAGAACACGCAGCAGCGGCAGATATCCTGGAGATGACACGAAGGTTTTCGTTAGGTTTTGTAAACTGTGGCAGTTTAATTACATAAAAAATATTTTTAACAAAAATATACATATTAAGTTTTCGAACAACGCTATCTTCTTCTTGTTGTCGTGTGATTAGTGCTAACCTGGTGTCAAGTTTTAAAACCGCCATTATAAGGCATCTGACTTGGCTTTACATACCGTCGAGAAACATCTCTCAGGTATTCAGGCCGGTTTCCTCACGATGTTTTCCTTCACCTTTTTTGAAGGAAGTGATAATTATACACTACACACATCTACACAACGCTATTATCCACATCATCATCAGCCTATTAATGTTCCCACTGCTGAGACACAGGCCTCCTCTCTGTGAGAGGGAGTGGGCCGTAATCCACAACACGGGCCCAGTGCGGGTTGGTAGATGTCACATGTCTTCAAATTTTTGGTTCTAAGACATGCCGGTTTCCTCACGATGTTTTTCTTCACCGTTTTGAGAGCAGTGGTGATGAAATTATTTACACAAAGTAAAGCGCCTGCTTGGGTTCGAACCCACGACTCACAACTCGTAAGTCGGGGCCGTTACCACTGGGCCACCACTGCTCTTATCCACATACTACATCAAATTTAAATCATCAACCAAATACTTACATCAATAATCTTGGCCACAAATGTATAACAGCCCTCAACATCAGGCCACGCAAGCTGCTGCCAGAAGATCTTGATCTGATAGAATATAGCCAAGGTGTCGACTCCGGAACTGCTATACTTCACGTTGGTGTCCACTGGGACCAAGTTGTCAAGGTCTACGGCCTTCTCAATGCGTGTGAGTGCTTTGTATGCGGCGATGTCTAACCATTGAGCCACGCCACCGAAGAACCATGCGTGGAATTTTGATATGGCGTATGATTGCCAGTCGGTCTCGTTCAGCCCTTGACCTAGTCTGTAATGAAAATGTTGAGAGGTTTAGATAGTGTCATAAGACAATGACAACAGCAGCGTAAATAAATGGAAGAATTGAGTAAATAGGTACTTCAGATTTGAGAATTTTAATTTAATACAAGAATTTCTTGGCTAATGTAGCATATATGTAGGTAATAGAGATAATAATATAGTAAACACTTCATATATAAGAGCTCAGCAAATATTTCAAAATAAATATACCTACATGTTTTCACAGATATACATAGGTACATAACATACATACGTATAATACTCATACACAATATAATCGCCAGTCATTTTCCACGCGATTATGAAACAAAGAAAAATGGTAGACAGACGCGACGGTCCTCGCATTTAAATATTTAACAACATTACACGGCCTATTAAGTCCATTATATTCGTTTACTTTATGTTACTGTATGTTAAGCACACATTGAAACACAAATATTTGAGAATGATGACTTATTAATACTGTGACGAAAAATCGATTAGGTACATTAATTGTGTTTACTTGATGCTCCATAGATCAATTTTTGTGTCATAGACTAAGTTCGATTCGCCGACGACCTTGAAAAGGTGGGTGGGACAAACTGAATGCCCTCTGCATTCAGTTTGCGGAGGACAGGGTGTTGAGCTTGGGAGAGGCACCGTGTCGGATCTAGGGGGCTAAGGGGCTCATCTGAGTTCTTCTGTGACAAATCTTAAAGTGAACTTGATATTATTCTAATTAAACTTTTTAACAAGCATAACACCACATATGGTGCAATTGTCATCAATTATTATCTATGTTTTCAAGAGTATGTTTTCCATTGAAGAATTTGCGAAAAGTAATCCGAGGAAGCTTCTTATGCGTTAAGCAAAATAAAATGTGTACTTTTTTAGTGTTTACTTTGCTAAAACCTACCCTCAGCGGGATCAAGCCCCTTTTGTAAACGACAATCCTGGATCCACTGGGAGGGGCCTATGTAGGCTGAGTTGATTGATTGAGGCTACGTTCTGTGTCTTATGATTCGGAAAGTTTTAATGTAGGGCAAAGTCTACATTCAAAGATTATAATGAGTAAAAGTGTTCATGCTAAATAACAAGAACCGTTATCGCGTAAATAAGATATGGAAGCCTAAATAATAAGAGAGCTGTATAAATTATCTTAAGAATAACTATCTAATTAAACAAAGAACTACTTATAAAAGACAATTTTGTGAATCATTCAACATAAAGAAAGGCATTGTAGCTTTATGTATAGAGTGCGCGCTACGAAAGAAGGCCCACGGAAAATTGTGGAACTACATTTTTTTTAATGCAATGACTCAGACACTAACGCCGCGTCAAATGGACTTTTGTGGTGGCGCGGACTCTAGTTTGCACACAGCTTTAAAACTTTACATGTAAATGAGTAATGAAGTTACTTAAATATGGAAGATATCTGCGTCATGTATGTTAATACTGTAAAGTTGGGACACTACAGAATGGAAAGCCAAAGGAGAGATATAATTTTAACAGACTTTGTTTGTATTTAATGTATGTATAATTATGTTACGCAGCTGATACGTGGACATTACGAGAACTGGAAAAGAAAAAAGTAGATGCCCTAGAAATGTGGTGCTGGAGAAGAATGCTTGGGGTATCATGGACAGAATTCCCCACAAACGTCTCCATAGTCCAAGAACTCGGCATCAAACAGCGTCTATCAGCACTAGTACAGTCTCGAATACTGAAGTTTTTTGGTCATGTCTCCAGGCGGAATAATGACTCCATAGAGCAGGGGTGGGCAGACTTTCACTAATGGCGATCTATATCAATAAATTGAGACGACAAGCGATCGACTTGCAATAAGACAATATTTTTTTATGTTAAATCGTTTATTGTAGGTATTGCGCACATATTACTATTTAAATATACTTTTATTTACAATTAAAGAAGTACAGTTTCTTATTATACAAGTTAATAACTAATAACTACTAAAAATAAGTATGAAGCCAATCACATGAACTAAGAGTGTTTTTATCAGTTTTCGGGCCTCTCTGGACCGATTTACTTAGAGGTAGATGCATGGCACTGCGTATTTTCTGCTAATTTCTCATAGGAAGGCACGTATTTACTAAGTGCTGCTTGCTTTAAATACTGGTATTTTGACTGGTGAAAAGACCACTGTTATTGGAATTAGCCCAACACGTCAGTACATTTTTAGGAATGCGTGCGATCGACCATAGATTCCCTTGCGATCGACCGGTCGATCGCGATCGACCGTTTGCCCACCCCTGCCATAGAGCGTCTAGTGGTGCAGGGCAGAGTGGAAGGTAATAGGCCACGCGGGAGGTCACCGATGAGGTGGACCGATCAAATAAAATCCGCGGTTGGAGGCCCTGTCAATGAATGCGCTAGACTGTCATGTAACAGAACCAGGTGGAGGGAGATCGTGAGGCGGGCAACGACTTCACCTGCGATTGGACAAAGTTCATTGTGACCACGACCGCTCTGTCAAAAGCGAAACGAAGAAGAAGATAATTATGTTGATACTCACGTCAAAAACCTTTGTAGTGTGAGGTACAGTTCAAACAGCGTGGTCCCCATAGTCAGGGGTTCTGAACCCACGGACGACGTCCCAAGTCCCGTCTCTCCGTTGATGCCTCCAGCCAGCGTGGTCGTCGACCCCTCACTGTACCGCAGTCTCTTCAAACTCTTACATACGTCGACTATCTCTGGCTCCACCAATGAGGCTAACTTGTTTTCGTATAACCCGTACAGCGTCTTTGAATAGGGGAAGCTCATTACCCTGAAAAGAATTAACGCTCTAATAAATATATTTGCCACACAAATACGTAACACCAAGTACGCAAACCACCCAAATTTTGTCAGTTCTTTCTAAGGGCAGATTTCACCAATGAAACTGAAAGCTATCAGCACTTTTAAACCGCGTTCAAGAGCTGTCAGTGTCATAATCGTTTTGGAATTTTGACACTGATCGAGTTCAGTTTCATTGGTGAAATTGGCACTAAGTCTCATGTTATAAAATAAAGTGCCCACTGGTTAGTTCGGTTAATCAGTTCTGCTATGAAATTCCAGGAAAAACTCAATAACACTTTGCCCAGCCTGGGAATCGAACCCATGCTCAGCAGTAGCGTAGACTCAATCGTCGGTAAGGAATTAGCGAACCAATAAATATCATTTGCATAATAATCATAGTAACAAAGAAAATCGTGCTAAAAACAGGTATGACTACAGTATGAGTAAACGCTATTATTGAAAATTGTATGATGAATACTTACTCAACGAAAACTCTGTCGTAATACTCGACGGCTCTTTGCAGATCCGACCGGACCAGCTGTATGGCTCTGATCAAATGCTGCAGTCTTTTGTCCTCAGTCTCGTCCTTGCACTCGTTGTTTTCCAGGATGTGGACAAACCAGTCAGATGCTCCCTGGATCACTGCCTGTTCTAACACGATCTGAATGGTCAACTTCCCCATATCTTCCCTCAGCCATCCATACAAATTAACTGGGAATAAGTCCAAACTCTCCGGAGCATCCAAAACGGACAACTTGTACAGAATCTTGAGGACTTCCCTGAGCGTCTTCATGACAGTTTTGTCGCCAGCAGTCTTTTTCCTTAGTTTCCTAATGTGACTGTAGCATGTTGGGAGGAGTTTCCTCGCGCCATCCCAGAACAGCTTGACGTCCTCTTCATTTACTAGACCTGGAATAGAAAAGGGCAAAACCTTGAAGTTGATTCGATTGACCTGAATTGACAATAGGTACTGGATAGTACTGGTTATATTGGTAGGTATTCAAATGACTTTTTGAAAACATACACAATCCATTCACAGTTATAAAATTATCAATCAACAAAATAAATTATGTAAAGCGAACTCAGGTCAAGATGGACCGATAACCTCTCTGACGTTCGTAGGAATCCGCTGGATATGAGAAGCAATGGACCGATCGAAGCGGCGATGTTTGGGGGAGCCCTATATCCAGCTGTGGGGTGTGTGGGGTTCATCAAGTGTGGGGCTTTCAGCTTAGTGATAATGATGGTGAGTTGGTGATGATGAAAGCTCTCTTACCCGACTGCAGCGGTTTGGTGATCTTATCCAGCAAGGTGTTGAAGAGTGCGAAGCTGAGCGGATGGTCGTTGGTGACGGCGCAGTACACGGCCCACTGCGCGAGCGTGTTGTCGTGTGCGCTGAGCCCCGACTGCGCCGCGTGCTGCGTCACGATCGCTTCGGCGGCGGCGCTGAAGTTGCCGCACCACCAGTATGGTGCCACCTGCCGGCCAAAGATGGCAATGGTACACTAGACCTAATACAAACCGAAATGTAAAACTAATAGTCTTGAGTAGTCGTACAGGTCTCCCATCGGGGGAAATATAACCACCGTAATTATTTAATTATTTCTACCAGTTACCACCAAGTAACGTGTCTGTGCTTCGATTTGTCAGGAATTAGGGGTAGGTAATACACAGATGTTCGGGTCAGCATGATTCACAGCCGAGCGCATTCCGGGCGTCAAAATCGAATAGGTATATAATATACTTTTTACCGCCGCTGAATCATGCCGACCCGAACAAGGAAATAGACGTGCTATTTCTTCTTATTCTTACACACGTCACATTTCAGCTTTTACTGGGATAGCATCTGGGATGGCTAAGTTGCCGTCTATATCTGCAATACTTTAGTATTGCACAATTTGCACACCCACTCATCAGAACTGTTTGTTTGCCAACCCATATTTAAATAAAAATCTGCTGAGACACGAAATAAACAATGGCAACGGTAGCAGAACAAGGGACTTTTTTCACGGCAGCACATACCTACTACTTAAGAGACCGAACAGCAACGGTGCTAATCAGGTATTCGACACGGTTGGTCACGAATGACAAAGTTCATTGCTATTTGTGTAATAGCTTGTTCCGTTAATAGTAATAAGCTATCACGTAAGGGGAAATCCTTGTATACTAGTTCAAGAACAGATATAGACCAGCACCGGGTTGATGACCGAAAGGACATCATTGACGAAACGTAAGTGCTACAATATAATAAATTATGTACTCATTAGTCATTTAATAATTATGTTATTTGACCTTCTGAACAACATAATTTGCAAATTAGTGTTTGGACGGTTTCATTATAATTGGCCGTCACTATTTCTAGTTTCAACACACACGCGTGATCACGCGTCAATATACAAAAAAGTGGTTCGTGCAATAATTTTTACCTTCAGAAAAACCCTGTTTGATGTCAGATCTACAAACAGCAGTTATTTTTAAAGTATTTAAGAGGAAAAGTTTTTATTATTATATTAAAATAAATTAATCAGCGTTTCTGATCAATACTAAACATTTACAGATACATAGGCATGTTTAATTGAAGGTTAAATCTCTGTATCTAACAGATACTTCGTAGATACGTCTGCGCTAGTCTGAACCAGACCATGACCTAAGTAGTTTGTTTATCCCGAAGCACAAACAGGGACATTTTTACGATCGGAAAATACATATAACTGGTACACTCAAAAGTTAAGGTTACTATGTGGTTTATCTGTTAAACTTCTAACAGATAGATCGATTACGAACATAAAACTAAATATTCCAACTCGCAACAGTTGACGTAAGATCTAGTTCAATCGAATTCAAAAGTTCGCTCAGAGATCGTAAAGTGACGAAAGCTGCAATTTTACGATTGTTTTTCGTATCGCTGTCAGTCAATAAAATGATGCAAATAGCTGTGGGACCTTCAATTGTTTATACAATTGACTAATGAGTCTACCTGTCTCTCATCTCTCATCATAATACCTACGCATATTTCCGTGAATGTGAGACACCTGAGTCTGAGGACTATGCAGTTTGCATAATGAGATCATTCATCATGAGACATCGATAAAGTTTTTGTCGCTACAAAAATAGTTTGAATAACATACGATCTTTTATGGAGTTACCTCATAATAGCTACCACATGGTACGTTAGGTCAGTGCCTATAGGAAGTCACCGTTTAGTATGCATGCCTCGTATACGGCTGTATGGGTGACTAATACTAAACTACTACGAGTTTTATAATACTGGCTACATAATTACGCAGTAAACTGACCTTAGAGTTTTCGAGCTCGTGCAGGAGAATGATTCTGAGGAGGTGTCGGTGTTCCTGAGCAGCTACTTGCGAGTTCTTTTCTGAAGAGAAGTTTAGCCTCACTTTGACCACGCCTTGACGCCTTAGTTTGCTTTTCTTGCTGAGACTGAACCACATTGTCATGCCTCCCGCGGGAATTGACTGCAAAAAAACGACTGTGTTAAACATCTCAAGGGTTAAAATCGGTTGAATCTCTGAACATTCAAACATAGATTTTGTGTTACGAAATTGTTAGTCGTTAATTCATAATTCTTGAGTTCGTTTTTTGAAATCTATCTTAATATAAAAGTGACAATTAAAGTAGTAGTCGGGCCTTACTTTGAGTGGTATATTAGAAGTTCCAATCAGTTCATTATCATGCTTCCCCGTAGAAGCAGTGATAGCTATCTCCTTCATAAGTTTCCGGAGTCCTTTCACCCCTTTCACTTCAAATATCTTCGTCATTTTCTCTTTTACTGTCTCCGCAGGATCGAAATCCCTGGAAGGTAAATATAACATAGTATAATAAAAGATCTCATTCACTTATAATAAATAAATGAGTCTTACTACGGTAAACAAGTTATTGGCATTTGTTACTAGGGCATAAACATTTAATCACTGTGGTTTTATGTCACCTGGGTAATTAAAACCAAGAATATGAATATGTTTCACGTAGTTGCGTGCAAAGTAACACCGCCTAATAAAAATACTATTAAAACACAGGTAACGCGGTTCAGTGAAATCGCTAATCACAGCCGTAAACGGAGTCAGAGGTGAACAACCCTCGGTTTAGTTTTGGTATTTTCT
Organism: Conistra vaccinii; assembly: GCA_948150665.1. NCBI lineage: Eukaryota > Metazoa > Arthropoda > Insecta > Lepidoptera > Noctuidae > Conistra > Conistra vaccinii. The sequence goes on from OX411329.1 coordinate 12,626,120, forward strand.
AGTCACTCGATTGTTTTGGTCACGCAGATTCAATAAATTTCATTCAACAAGTAAAGGATTTATAACAAGTGTTGTTTGAACCTACCATACTTCGAGTACGAGGGAGTCTTCTTGAACGCTTCCTGCCATAGGTCTGAAAATATAAACATTTGTTTAATTACTCGTTTATTAACAAGCAACAAATAAATAAGTTTGAACGGCATTTCGTGTGAAATGTATGCCAAGAAACAAGGCCCCACGGGTATTTGCAGTTGCACTATCAGAGTCGTAAATTTTTATAGCTCATTCTACTCTACTACATTTTACTATGATGTGTTGAACATTTCTCTGTCTACGTCATTAGGTTTATGTGAAACAGTTACTCGGACAATCAGAATATCCCGAGGACAATCAGAATATCCCGATATTTTAATCTAACATAATCGTACCTAATATCAAATTTTATCGCGTCTTTTAGCACAAAGTTATCAGAAAATGCATTTTATACGGCATTTATCTGCATATTTGTTTCACACATGACTTCATCAACGAATTCCCAAGTTTGTCTCGTGTACATAACACTTATCTACATTTTCTCGGAAGCCACGTCTGCATCCACTGTTTGCATATGATAACGGTAAGATGTCTCATCTTCTAAATTATGTTTTGTTCATTTGACAATTTAATCTAAGTACTTTTATCTTTATGCCTTTAACTACCTTAATTACATCCCTACGTTAGTCTTAAATAACGAGATAATAACATAATTAAATAAAGGTACTTACAAAGAAAAATGTTCCTCCCATAACGGGTTGAGGGTACCAGACTTGACTGAAGTGTTGTACCTATGCGTCGGGTTGGACATCAAGTATATCGTGACGAAGGGATCACTCAGACCGTTCGGGTCCTTAGGAACCAAGTCTTTGGACTCAACCACTTCAACATTCAGCATCAGTTCTGGCGGTTCCTTCGCTTCAGCTTGTGTGAGTAGTTGTGTGTGCTTGTCATTAGCTATTTTGAAAGCTTCTTGTATGTAGGACAGCATGGCGAGCTGTCCCACCTCACACCCTACGTCACATCCCCCGACATTGTGTAATATCTCGTAAAGTACTTCCAGATAAAGTTCATCGACCTGGAAATTAACATTTATTTAGAATAGGTATACGCACCTAACTTGATGTTAATTTCAGTCAAAACCTTCATGATAATTAAACGTTATAAATAGATATAATGTATAAGTGCAAGATAATAATTGGAGCAATTTACGTAAAACACTAACAACTGTAAGTATTACAATATCTTAAGCAATTATGAAAAAAAAACCTTGTTATAAGCACTAACTCATTGTTCTACGGTGTTATATAATCCCAGGGTTTCCCAGTCGACAATTTCGATACCTAATAGGGATGTTGACAATTTTTTTTTATGCCGTTATATCATTAAAAAACATTGGACACGTATTTTTGCACGACTCGTAATGCGAAGCATTAGAGTGTGCTCTACGATCGAAAAATTTTTTTTGCCCCATTTCTGTAACTGTTTTTATTGTTACACTCCTGCTAGTACACAGAACCTACTTAATTTATATACCATTGTATAGATGATTAAATGGAGATTAATACTGTACTTTTTAACAATTGATTTAATGCAGCAGAAATGGAAAAAGCATCAAAATAGTTGAAAAAAAATTCCTGTCCGTCAATTTATGAACCCTGAAAACATTGTAGCTTGCGACAAAATCAATTAATTGAGTAATTTTTTTTTATACATTCGTTTCAGCCGTTGAAGGAACCCTATTGAAAATGGCTCTTTTATTCAAAGTAGTTTAATTATAGTTAATAAAATACTAACTAAAATATAATATCTTTATCTAAATATTTCCAACCTTTGACTTGATGTCCATAAGTTGCCTAGCAACCGCCAAGTAAATATCTTTGTCAGTCTGACATTACGACTTCATGAAAAGTGATAAATTGTTCATTTTTGTTGGAAACTATGTTTTGAATTTCTTTTTCGTTTATGAATGAGTGTTATGTATGAGGCGTGCACTTTTGGATTTTCCAAACTATCTTTTTCTTTTTTCACGTAATCAAATAATACGGCAATACATTGATTTAGAATATGGCATGACGTCACTCCCCGGTACATTTTATACTGACTTGTGACCCCACTCCCCAACTTTAACGCGTTTTATCTAAACTATTTTTTATTAATATGATAAAGCAAAAAATACGTGTTTAATATTTTTTTATTATCTGACTGACGAACTAAATAGTTTTTTTCCTCGGTCAACATCCCTTTTCTAATCTTACGAGTATTTAATAATTTATTATTGTGAACTACCCGACATCCAGGACAAAAAAGAAGTTATTAGCGCCACCTCCCTCCGTGACAATGTTATTGTGTTTTGTTTATTTATATAAGAATTGATGGTGTAAAGCTGAATAACTACTGCCTAAAAAATACAATATTGATTTTGAACTATGTAGTTTACTAGTCTTATATAACCAAGGCAAATATTGATCTAACAGTAGAAACGGATACCGGAATTATACGCGCTTAAGGTTTCGTACCCTGCATTATTTTACTTAAGAAGGAATCATTATTTTTCTTGAGCATTTATTTGTATGCTTAAACATTTTAAAAAATAGTTCAGACACCTCTGTCAACTCAAACACAGCCGCTTTGACATGAATAGTTTCGAATTTAAAAAACACCACCATCACTATTTATTCTACGTTATCATAAAATACTGAAAACGTTGCACTGATTGATTTTACTTGATCGTTAAAATATGAAACACGCTTTCACTCAAGAAAACTAGTCGATTCTTACTAAACGCACGCGTGAGTTATTTTATATTGAGCATCCAGAGATAAAGCTGTCGATAATATCCCACTCAATTTTAACATTTCTACGGTATAATCACAACCCACTTAAGATAGGAACCCATATCCACTCATTTGGTTGACTAGAATCTGCGTAAGATGCCAAGCACTTTGAAACGTGACAACAATGATGCTCAAAGATAGTTTAAGTGGTTGGCTCACTGTGTTCTCATTCAAAGCTTGAAGTGTAGGTAGCAGTAAAGGCAGAGGTAACACTCACCGACGAATCATAATAATATCGCAATTTCATAAACCAGTCGACGGGATCAGGATGCGACGAGTATAAAGCTGCACAACAATATACTCCGCACTGCAGCTAAAACCACAACCGAATGAATCATCGACAGTTTTGAATGATAGGGTGTCCTGGAAACGACACCACCACCGGAACGACCACACTGCGCGACCGAACACGAATGTAGCTACCGCAAGAGTTCTCACAGAGTTTTTAGTGACCCTCTTAAACCAGTTGGGTTACTGCGCCGTAGTGGGAAGCCTATCGATCTGATAGAAAGGTGGTGTTTACGATTAGCCAGTCGGTTGGTTACCAAATAACTGGGTTTGTATTTGTTTCACAGAGCAGAAGATTGATCACCTAGTGAACTTTATAAGAAGGTCGCTATTCTGTGAACTCATGAGTCACGAAACCAATTTTAAAATAGTTATCTTATATCGTGCAACCCAGGTACGGGGAAAATACTAGCTGACGAATTCGATGACCCAAAAAAAACCCAACCCTCTCTTTAGGACTAACAGGAAATCTAATTGCAACTAATCATCACTTTATTTTAACGATAGTATCCTGGTCATATTCCTCACATTGTTCTCAAATAAATCTGAATTGAATTGATTGACGCATTGTTGTAGGCACCCACGTAGACTTTGATTGAATCGTAGCTTACCTATTCGAACCACTCTTATCAATGAACGCACTAAAGATTGCAAGTTTATCGGCAATTGCACGTTACTAACCCGATACAAATTAGACTTATTAAGTACAACACTATTTCTTTTTCTCTTGCTGCAAAACCCACGGAAAACCGAATGTTTACTTTACCTATATTTTTGTAAAGAAAATTATCTGAAACAACGAATAATTTGCATAGCTAATAAAAAATGTGTAGGATGTACAAACTGTCATAGACTGGATCAGCATACTCGTCTGCCTCTCTAACAATTCCTTCTTCACGCCTCTGAACTTAGTCCGAAGTGTCCCCATGCCATTCATTTTGACTAAAGATTCAGTCATTGTTGACTGTCACATATTCACAAAATTCACTAATATAACACAACTTGTAAACACTCCGTCATAAAAAGAGAAAATTGAGGTAACCCGTCATCTTTTCAGTGACGGTTTAAACGGTTCACTTGAGGTTATTGATAGTCGATACTCGGGAAGAAAACACTAGGAAAGTGGAGAGAAATGAGTGTGGTGGGAGCTGCCGGTGCACTGGCTCCGGCCGACTGGGACTCGGGATTGAACCCGCACTGCCGCCAAATTCTATTTTTGCAAAGCGCCGCCAACGAAGACGAATGCGAGAGCACACCTAAATAATAAAAAAATCTCCAAAATATTTAAAGATACCACTGATGTGATGTCTCACTCGACCGACATCTTTGTTGGAATTACCAAATATCCTGTTATAAGTTAACCATAGCTTTTGTTATAGAAAAAACCAACTGACATCTTAAAGTGGTCAAACAACATTTGCAAAAAATATATATTGTAAATTATATTTTTTTCCGGATTCCATATACCTACGTAACTATTTAAAAAGTAATCATTTGAACGTTATTATTCCATCCATTGACGCAATATTCTGAACTAGCTCCATCTCTATAGCACTCATACCTATACATCCGTCTCTACTAATGCAGAAGGTGTAATATACGACTATGTTCCTCTTCAGAGCGAGGAAGAACATATACAACAGAACATTCTCATAAGTTTAATGGAATTCTTAATGTAGTTTTACTTACGAAAAAAATACATAACACTTGAACCAAAACTATAAATCGTAAGGCAGGCCGTTATGGCGTTTAATAAATTAAATTTTTATTACAATATAAAACAGTACGAGGTAACGAGGTATACATACACCTACCTGATGATAATTATGTGGTAGTTTAATTATCTCGTCATTCAACTAACTAAAGCATTCCTCTTAGATTTTTTTTAAAACGCTTATGGTCTCAAAATCCCCTCGTCAGGGAGCAATTACTAAATGCTTCAAAAATTGGCTATTGAAAAAGACTATCACTACGTCCTAGCGAGAGTGAACTGTTGTCTTTATACATGATGAAGACTGGACTAAGCAAGGCGATCCAACTGAAAACAGCCCCTCAGAGGAGGCGGGAAGAAACCAATTACCTATTCAAGGAGACTATTTAGGTGAAAAACTTTTATAACAAAGCTTCTCGGCAGTGTTTATAATACATGTAAGTCGTGTTGAACACACAATCAGAAACCAAGGTTCCCAGTTTGCAGGGCAACAGGCGCGCGTGCTGAACGATTTATTTATTTTATTAACCGCGTGCGTTTGGGCTTGCCGGGAACGGAAACTACTCTCTTACATTATTGCCAATTTATTTACATAACTGAACTTCAGTAGGCGCTAGTACGTAACTGTTTAAGTGTATTCTCAACAAGATTAGAATTTAAGACGTGCTGCTTCAGCTAAATATATACATTGAAGCTTATTTCAATAAGAATCTCTTATACACTCGAGAGCAATGAATCCGAGTCACTTAAAGAATCCTAAAAATCTCGGAAAGTAAAAATGCTAGGTTAATGCAATAAATTGTATTTAATAGACAATGTAATACTCCTTAAATGAAGGTATTAAAACTTCTTAGTTATTGTAAAGTTATATCATAAAAAAATCAAATTTGAAAAAGGGCCACTTTCGAAGATGGAACTACGAAATTACAGCATTTGGTTTTGCTTTTGTTTGTAATCTGTCATTTATGTGGGTACATAAACCATGTTGATAGTGCTCTATATTCATTATTCAAGCTGAAATTATGTCGCTTACGCCTGAAGAATGCACCAGAATACTTACAATGCTGGAAACCGGCCGGAGTCAGCGCGATACAGCCAGGACTGTCGGTGTGTCGCTGTCAACAGTACAAAGAGTTCTCCGACGTTACGAAGAAACTGGTTCTAACCTACGCAGACCAGGAACGGGCAGAACCAGGTGTACCACAGCACGAGAAGACCGATACTTGGTGAACACCATGCTTCGAAATCGCTTTCTCACAGGAACTGAACTCACAAATCAGTTTCGACGCCTCGGAGGAAGTAACCCAAGTGCATGGACAGTAAGACGTCGGCTTGCTGAATCTAACTTAAAACCCCTTAGACCTGCAAACGGCCCTAAACTGGAGCGTGGGCATCGTATTTCAAGACTAAGATATGCCCAGAGCCACGTAAATTGGAGTATTGAAGATTGGTCAAAAGTTATGTTCTCCGACGAATCAAAATTTATGCTCTACAAGCACGATGGAAGACACAGAGTGTATCGAAGACCAGGGGAAAGATTCAAGCAAGCATGCATCGAAGAAAAAGTAGCCTACGGTGGTGGGTCTGTACTTGTGTGGGCCGGAATTTCTTCTGAAAGTCGCACAGAGCTGGTGATCATAGAAAACGGCTCTTTAACTAGCGTAAGATATGTGGAAGAAATCCTCAATGATCACGTTGGTCCATTTATGGTCAATTTAGGTGAGGATGCTATATTTATGCATGACAATGCCCGACCTCATACAGGTAGGATTGTGAATGACTACCTTCAAGAGATGAACATTACTCGTATGGAGTGGCCAGCGCGCAGCCCGGATATCAACCCGATCGAGCATGCTTGGGACGAGCTAGGCAGATGCGTAAAACAACGAAACCCTCCCCCAATCACGCTTCGTGAGCTCAAAATTGCTCTCACAGAGGAATGGGAGAATATTCCCCAAAATCGTATAAGGAACTTGGTGTACAGCATGCCAAACCGCGTAAACGCAGTAATGGAAGCACGAGGAGGCAATACGAAGTATTAAAATTCAAGAAAATCGTAATAAAGTTCAAAAATTTCATGTTTCCTATTTTTGTTTTAAGGAGAGATCAGCAGTTTTTTTCTTTATGTAATTTTGTGTTAATAAAATGTATGGTGACTCATATTTTTTTTACTTTCATTTAAGGAGTATTACATTGTCTATTAAATACAATTTATTGCATTAACCTATCATTTTTAGTTTCCGAGATTTTTAACATTCTTTAAGTGACCCGGATTCATTGCTCTCGAGTGTAATATCTCACAGAAGGCCTCACAAGAGTAGATTATAAATTTTTGGTTGCTGCATGGTGTTTTAAATCGAACCGTTGAAATGCCCGACTAACACATGACTTATAGCGAGCAACATTCATCAAGATCATTCAGAACTACGGATAACTAACAGTCTATGGCCTTTACCATTGCATTCTGGACTCAGGAATGGTAAATCGGGCTTGAACAGTGATAATATCAATAGTATGCACAAAATCAAATAATACTCTTATATATATTGTGCTGTTTGGGGAAGTGCACTGTGCAATATCAGAAATCAAGTACCTACCTTCTGCCTATCTAATCAGCCGTCTATATCAGTTCTATTTTAAACAGCCTTTATTGGTCTAGTGGTTGCAAACGCATATGGTCCTAGGTTCGCCTGGGTCGACGGTTCGGTAGGCCCGACCCAGGTATCGCCTGGGTCGGGCCCGAAATTCCATAGCAGCCCGGAGTCTGTATTTGTGCCCGGTTGATAGCAATAGGCTCGCCCCCTATTACATGGGACTTAAACATAACTGGCGAAATGTGGGTGTACTAGTGTGTGGCTACCTAGCCTTTCAGGGAATACAGGCGTGATGTTATGTTATTGTAAAACAAAATGAAGGGATTATCATTTTGTTTTTCTTTTTTTTTTTTATTATTGTCTTATTTCCTGTGCGTGTGCCAAATAAAACATTTTTCTTTCTTTCTTATGATGATTTTAGTTCTGAGTAGTTGTGAACTTCTGAACCTACGTGTAACTCTATCCTACGCTTTTCTTATACTACAACCCCGACTAGAGATTACGTTAATGCATCTTGAGAATATCCAGGCAATACATCAAGCGTATAACTGTCTAAATCTAGATGATGCAAAACAAAAGTAGGTACTTTGGGGCATTGAGAGAGAATGTACCAATAATAAGGTGGCTTTGAAGTTGATCTTATTTGGTTATAGATTAACAACTCTTCATATTCGCTTCTGTATTTTAAGCTCTATACATTCCATAGCGGATGTTCTAAATTAGGGACCCCTGTACCATGCACTCAGGAACCACTTGGTTTAATCTTCGCTTCACAGATAAAATTGGTACTGTCAAGTTTTAAGTATTTCACTAATATCTGCAATTATGGCAACGACGCCTATTAGGTGAACCAAACACGGAAAAATAGAGTCGGAAATACCAACTTTAAAGAAAAGGGGAATGACATTGAAATGACGCATTGGAGACGACGACGACGGTCATTGAGATCAACCTTGGTGAGGAAGTTGACAAAATAAAACGAGAAAAGTAAAAATCTGCTGGATACGTGCCAGGAACACGGGCGAGTAGCGCGACTATTGTGCGATTGAGACCACACAATCATACCACAGAGAAAAGGATGAGGTTATACAACGAACATTGATGAAGTGTACACTACACGATATAGCAGCTAGATGTATGTAAGCAGTTGCATGGTCTCAATCAACAAACCAGGCCCAGCAGTACACCATTAAAGAATGGCTGTAGCAGTTAACCATAGTTATAGGTAGATAGGTGCTTTTCATTCATTCGTATTTTATATCACAGCCGTCTGATTTTATTGAGATAAATGAAGGTCCTGCGTTCAATTCTAGTCATTCTACTGTCCACTTCGCATTCACATACGAACGTTTAATCAAGAACATAACACGGTTAAGCGTAACGAGCGATGCAATCGTGACACTACCTTGGAATATTGCCCATGATAGCAAATACCTCAGGTTAATGTCACTGCATCGTTTCAGCGGAGCCCAAAATTAACTGTGACACACTTTCCTAGGATAGGTATAGCCCAATGTCTAGTTCAATTAGAAGCTAGGCCTGACTGGAGTTCAGTAAGAAACCTAAAAATACCACGGGTGTCGTAACTACACTTGGCTAACTCGTGGGTTACGAGAGCAGTAATATCCGCCCCGATGAAATGTTTATTGTCTGTTCACTTTCCTGCACAACCAATTTAGGGATATGGGTCAAATCGTGTAAATAAATTACTGCTAGTTCTTCCTATACTTCTAAACTTCAGACAATCGTAAGAGTTTGGCTGATTATACTATAAATAGATAAACAGAATTCGTTCGAGTAATTGTATAACAATCTTATTCCTGAGTCTTGTCTCTAACTGTTCACGGTCTTGACCCTATAGTTTATCAGACAAAAATAAAATGATAGTGCGAAACTGATAAACCACTCCCAACCGTTTTTGATTGTTTTAAAAATCATCCACGATGAACCATCCATAAACAACTATCACATACATTATATATAAATGCGAAAGTGAGTTTGTTACGCTTTCACGCTAAAACTGCTGAACGGATTTGGATGAAATTTGGCACATGGTTAGACCTTCTGAAAAAAGCCATAAGATACCTTTTATTCCGATATTCCCACGGGATCGAGACTCGGGTGAAACCGCGCGCGCAGCTAGTAATAATATTATAAATGCGAAAGTGAATTTGTTTGCTTATTATGCTTTCACGTTAAAACGACTAAACGGATTTGGATTAAATTTAGCACATCGGTAGACCATGACGTGGGTTAGGATATAGGATATTTATTATCCCGATATTCCCACGGGATCGAGACTTATGCGGGTGAAACCGCGGTGCGCAGCTATTCAACCATAAGATGCTGACAGAAAGTGTGAAACGCAATAATCGAATTAAGCAATAATGTAAGTAAATAAGTTAGTATATACCTAGTGTAAAAAGTTGTATTAAATATTGTAAAACAGAATTTAAAAAATGTTCCGTTACAACTTAAAAAAAAACAGTTTATAAGCGGTACCTATGTTCGTTTGTCTAGGTACTCAATGATTTGACAAAATAAAAACAATGAGACGCTCACTACCTATATTTTAAGCGAACGAGTGAAAGTAGATGCATTGTGTAATAATGATAACTGGACTAATCTGAAGATTATGGATACTCACGTTCCAGCCAACAGCCTCCGCATAACGATCTATTTTGTCATGCTCATCAGGTTCAGAATCTGTGTCAAGTAGGGTCTCGTTCCCACTATCGGAGTCGCGTAAGATGCTTCTACTCTCCGCCTGTAGATCTCCCTCAACTTTCTGTTCCCCATCCTGCTCTTCAACCTCTTTCAAAGGTGCCAACGGTGTAGCTTCCTCTAATGCTGCCTTTTGCGAAGCTTGTTTTAGTATAGAACCAAATTTTTCGAAGAAACTGTCGTCTACTTCTTGTATTCTGTAATAAATATCAGTAAATATAGTAACATGCATAACGGCTACCGTAAATACGACATCGCTGTTGGTAGACACACAAACATTCTGGACATGAATCTATTGAATTTGTTCTGTGGACTTACGTGTAAGTAAGTAGGTACTACTTAGGAAAAGGACGGGAAAATAGAAGTAAGTACCTAACTAAATTCAAATTTAAAAGAATGTTCGGGCAGGAATCGAACCCGCTATCAAATCTTGCAATGAATTTTAGACTGTTATTTCATTAATAATATGCCTGATATTTCTTATTGCTTGTCCTGAAAACATGGTTTCACATAGTATAATCGTTTGTTCCTTTTTAGGGTTCCGTAGTCAACACCCTTATAGTTTCGCAATGTTCATCTGTCTGTTCTCTTAGTACTAGAAAGCTGTAATTTGGCATATTAATCACGCCGACAAAGTGGTTTTTTTTGCTGGTACCTCCCCACGGCAAGTCCTGTGTGGCACTAAATAGTGCCAAATAGCGCCATTTTCCTCACAATTTTAAAACTCAACTACCCAACCGGTTAATACTCTTTAAGTGGGGATGTTTTGTTTTTATCGCGTCTATCCCATGTCCACCCCGAGTGGGGTGTCGTTGTAAAAAATATTATGAGTGTGTGAAAACCATTTTTGGATTCAGGGATCCGTTAGCAAAATATTAAGCTTTAAAGTGCATTTTTTTGTTAGATGCAAGTCTGTGTCCCACTTTTTTTCGGTGGGAAATTGTCAAATAACTTCTACCGCTCTGACTAATAACCCACCCATGTTCCTTCAGTTGCCTGTGTGTTGCCAGGGGCCACGGCAACCCTTTCGGACTTTCCCGCGACCTGGCAGACATCGGCCCTAGCGAACCCCGTCAGTTGTGTTGACATCTCTTTGAGGCGCACGTGGAACACAACGCGCCATCGACCCGGGTCTGGTCCTTATCGAACGGCGAGCTACCCATTGCTCACCGTCCGCAAGCCCACGCCTACGGTGGCCTGGAATCGGCCTGGGATTCCCGACGCCCAGGGCGTTCTGTGGCGACTAGGGGCGTGAGAAATTTGCTTCTCCCTCACACATCCCACCTCCTCCTTCGCGTGTATTACTGCTTCGCAGAAGGAGGTGACTAATTTAAATGCCCTCTCGCTCTGTACCTTGGCCTGGACCGGGGCCGGACGCGAGAGATCACCGACACCGATCGCCTCCACGAGGACACGGTGGTACCCCGCCCAAGCTGGGCAGACCTCCACTGAATGCTCCACCGTGTCACAAAGTAAATACTTACTTAAATCATATCACTTTGTTTTGCAGAGTATTTCCTTTTCTTGTAAATTCCTGTGTTGTAACAGATCTTGGGATAATTTCAGTCCAACTACGGAACCTTCAATGTGCGTGGTCCAACACGCATTGGCCGGGCTTTTTTTAAGTTTTATCTTTATCAAGATACTAACTTAAAATTTAAAAATGCTTAACTGAGTGGTTTCAATGTACTTATTGAAAATAAAGCAACACACGTACGTTTGAGATAAATTCATATATATTCAATTAAAATAACAGTAGTAAACATACTTTATTGTCTCGTTTTAGTACATTCAGGAATGATTGATTAGAACTTATTTAGGTACAATACCTACTTGTCCAGTTAGATCCAGCATATTCGAATCAATAGCTCATTATTTAGTAAGTGTATGGTATATTTAAAAAACAACAAGAAATAATAAATCAACAAGAATCAATAAAACAACAAATAAAAAGTAACAACATAAAAAAAATTAGGAACCAACATAAATGAATTAAAAACGAAATCAGCTTAATGACAGAGAGGCGGCTACAAAGGATTATAAGGGATTGTAAATACTTTCAACAACCAACGACAGCATCAGTGGATAGGTATATAAAACTAAGTCCTTAAATTACTGGTAAAATTACTTTACTCAATGTCAAAAGACCAATATTATAAATATTACAGTATTCGTTCATTACTGTTATCTGGTATATAAATGCAATTTTAAAGTCTATCTTAAAACAGCTAGGTAGTATTAATTTATAATAATAAAATTAATATGACATTGATTATGTGTGACAACCTAGATATGTATGCAATTTAACATTTTAATACAAATCACTATGTATATATACAATATGGCCAAGGTGATGTGTCTTATTTTCTTTCCATACCTACTAACTAAAGTACCACAAACCTCAAATAAAAAACATTAACTATTGCTGTTAAAATCATTATCAGAGAATTAGACCAATTTAAATATTTTTTAATATTGTGAGGTCATTTTGGTATTTGTTGAAAACAATACAAGTTCTAAATAGTTATTATGTTACTAAAATTCTTCAATTAAAATATATTTATTGACATTTGGAGAATTCTTTTTGCTTGTGATTTTCTTAGTTCGTTTTTTCTTCAATTTTTTACTGTTCCAGGCCTGACATCAAGGTATATTTGATATCTGTGTATTCCTCAACACCATGCATGCTGCCCTCCCTTCCAATGCCTGACTCCTTAATGCCTCCAAATGGTGCCTCTGCAGCTGAGAGTATACCATCATTAATGGCAACCATACCAAACTCGAGGTCTCTTGACATTCTAAATGCTTGTCCAAGGTCTCTAGTAAAAACATATGCAGCTAGACCACTCTTGGTACTATTAGCAATTTCCAAGGCTTCCTGCTCACTTTTAATCTTCAGAACCGCGGCAACTGGGCCAAATACTTCTTCATTATACACCTTCATATCAGGTGTTATATTAACTAATAGTGTGGATTCAAAGAAATTGCTGCCAATTTTTTCAGCGATCTTGCCACCAATCAAGGCTTGTGCACCTTTTTGTACTGCATCATCTACATAATGGGAAACCTTCTTTGTTTGCTGTAGATTAACAAGTGGGCCACAAGTTACTCCTTCCCGTGTGCCAGGACCTAAAATACACTTGGATGAAATACGTTTTTTAAAACCTTCAATAAAATATGAATATATATCTTCATGTATTAGGAATCTGTTAGCTCCAACACATGCTTGTCCATTGTTCCTGAACTTTGCAAGCATGGCTTGATCCAAAGTATGATCAATGTCAGCACTTGGAAAAACAATAAAGGGTGCATTTCCTCCTAGCTCAAGACCAACCCTTTTAACGCCTTTTGCTGCTAGTCCATACAGTTGTTTACCAACATGAGTAGATCCCGTAAAGGAAATGCATCCAACATGAGGATCTGTACACATTTCTTGTCCAACTTCTGGGGTATTTTTTCTGCTACATGTAATAACATTGATCACTCCCCTAGGTATCCCAGCCTTTTCTGCCAGTGCAACAGCAGCAAGAGCTGACAGAGGTGTATCTTCAGATGGTTTGATAACACAAGTGCACCCAGCAGCCAGCAAAGCCCCTACTTTCCTTGTTATCATAGCATAAGGAAAGTTCCATGGAGTAATAATAGATACAACACCAAGTGGCTGTCGGGTAATCATTACATGTTTGTTGGGCCATGGGCTTGATAGGACTTCTCCATTTATGTGGCGAGCACAATCTGCAAACCAATCTAGAAATGAGTTACCATAAGCAACTTCACCTTTAGCTTCAGCTAATGGTTTTCCATTCTCAATCGTTACTATGTGTGCTAAATCTTCAGCATGCGTTTCACAAAGTTCATACCATTTTCTTATTATCTTTGAGCGCTCTTTGGCTGTGACATTTTTCCAAGATTTAAAAGCTACAGAGGCAGCTCCAATAGCTCTTCTAGCGTCGGAAGCCCCCATATCCGGCACTTTCTCTATAACTGCGTCATCGGCTGGATTGAACACCTGGAATGTTTGCCCACTTCCTGCACTTACCCATTTGCCCTCAACGTAGGCCTTATTTTTTAATAAATGCATTTGCCTATGCTGCATTCTGTAGGCTATTACATTTCTACGAATACCGGCACGCAGAAATTCCATGTTTACAGATAATGTTGTGAATACGATGTAATATCTCAATGACACCTTCACACTTAACACTGACCTCAGCGATCTAATGTTTATATATCTAAGTCGTTAAAATGGAAGACAAATTAGGCACTTTTAAATTTTGTATAAAATATTGCACGATCTTCAGTCCGCTAAAGTCCGTTCCTCCACATAATTTCTGACACAATTGACACATTGATTTTCTGTCGGCACCCGGCACGGCTGACTTTGACGTAAAATATTTGACACTTATCACTTTTGACAGAATCTTTTGCCCAGCTAAAGCTACGTTTCGTTACACGCTATGGTTAAAGACGTTTGACTGAAAACGTATATTTTGTATAAATCATTCTTGAACCAAAGCAATTTGTTTATAGTAGGATCACTCTACGTGACTCTACTATAAACAAATTAAATAATGATAACAATTTTAATTTAATAGACAGAAGATTTATATTATCTTTATAGGAAAGTTACAAGAAAAGGAAACGCTACTCTGTACCCCTAGATGGCGGTAGTTTGCGATTGCAACAAAATAAGCCGCGTAGCACTTTGTAATTCAATCTCAGAGTAGGTAATAAGTTATTCTCTGAAGATTCAATAAATTCAATTCAACCATTCCACCGAAGATACAAATATCATTGCACATTGTAAAAAACATATTTTGTGTCATAAATAAAAATACGGCCACACGGTTTCAGTTCATAGAACTAGGTGCAGTAAAGTAGAGAATATAGGAGGCCCTTGAGAAGAACAAAAAAAAACTGCAATTTTTAAATTCCAATCGGAGTTAACTTATTTTTAGGTAGACATCTTGTTGTTTTTGCGCTACCTACTTACTTGTTCAGTTAATAAATGGACGTGCTTGTTTAGTGACTGACTTGGGTCATTATTTGTAGGTAGGTACCGTCCTGATAAGTTTTACACTTATCAGGACGGTATATATCTACAAATAATGGCCCCCAGTAAACATTGAGCGAGCCCGTTCGGCCAACGCAAAATACACACGAATCAAACGGCAAATCATGCAAAAACGCCCATTGCCCAGGAATTGCACATAATATATGTAGATAAACATAAGTAAAAATATGAGAACAATTTTTTTAAGTTACCTGTTATCGTGCACTTGTTCTTCAATAGATTTCTGTTGCTGCAATTTTTCGTAAAAACCTTTCCACATTGATTCTTCATCCATGATGATAAGAAAATTATAAAACACTTAAGTAGGTATATTTTATGTAAAGTAATATTTTTTTACTTAGTACAAACAAAAGGCGACCGGTCAGCAACTCAGACTAAAATAATATGTAGATACCCACAGTCATCGTCATCGATATACACAATGAATCACAAATATAATCGAGTCAGATGGTCTGGAAGAAAATGACGTAAACAGTACCAGTTAACTCAGTCTTAGATTGGATACGGAAATAACGTTATTCACAGCCGCGGTTTGAGAGCAACCGGCTCCAACTACACTTGAAGAGTTCAGTGACACAAACACAAATTTTCACATTGACTTTCGCGTCGACATATAAGATCGTTCGGCTGTATTGGTTTGCAGGCGTGTAAAAATTATTTGGAGTAATCGCGTCTCAGTTTGTTTTGGTTTCAGTTCCGTCAACTGGGTTATGCTGACGTAATTCAAGACATTTCAAGGTGGCTGTGAACAGGCGAACGTTCTGCGCACACCGCACACCGTGCCACGGCAATATGCAAACTAAATGTTCTGCATTAACACACGTGCTTTTGTAATGTCACACAATCAATCTGTAAACATTTAGACAATGATTCTTTCCATTGTGAAGTTATTTTAACACCATGGTCACTGAAAGAAAAGGAGATGAGTCATTTGAAAGTCATTTCATGTTATTTCTCTGGAATCGTCACTGAATACTCTTATAAGAACAAGGTTCACAGGTAGACCTACATAGGAATTACGAAGACAGGATCTAACCATAGGTACCTTGATTACCTAATTATAATTAACAATTGTTTGATTCTTTAATAGTAAAGAATACAAAGGCTTAAATAAAATTTGAAATCTACCTAAGTATTCCAAATTCCAAGTGCCCCCTGTTCAGATATTTTTTATAAGGATTTCATTCAAAAGGCCCCCCCCCTCCCCGGCCTAGAGTTTCTAATTACACAGTCCACCTTTTCACAAGGAGACAAAGATTGACAAAGATCAACCGACATAAATAAGGTACCTAGTAATTTCCTTTGGTTATTGTTCAACATTCTAGGGTTTGCGTGTTGCACGGTTTGTACTGTAGTTACTTTAGTCAATATGGTTAAAAGGTTTTTTCAACAGACTGTCGCAAGCTACGTGACGAGGTAAGGCGATTCCATTGCTAGAAATGACGTCATTTGATTCAGTGTATCTATTTGGAAATGTACCTATTAGGTATTTTATGTACTTTATAGGTTTCTACATAAAATCAAAGTTATATTATTTTAACACAATTGCGGCGAATCCAAAAAAGGAAGGTATATGTTTGTTATACTTTTCGCCAGATAAGAGAAAAATAAAAGTCACTGATCCGACTTGTACTAAAAAGTTCACAAAATTTCATTAGATATCGCTCGTCATTCAAAACTGTCGCTAATACTGTGTCGGTCGAGTTTCATAATACCAAACACTTATCCCAACGGAATAAGTAAGAAATACGTAAATTCGAAGAATAATTGTGGTATTTTTTTTAACTTCCAAAAATACTTATTTAAACAATGAAATATGTATTGCTATTGTTTATGCATTTCAAAAATAATTGTCGTGGTGTATTTTTCTTTTTCGAGATTACTTATGTTTTCAACTTATATTTCAATAAAAGAACATGCCATAATTGGATTTATTTATTTAGCTTTAACTTATTTTCATAGAAGTATACAATTAATTTAAATAACCGAATTTTAAAGTTCTTACCAAAAAATTAGATTTTTTGGGTTATGCCCTCATACTCGGCGCTGAGTGTGACGTCGGAGCGAGTCAGGGGCGCATTACCCATCCGCCATTTTGTTATTATGCCTATCGCGTCCTTCGTCTCGAGTGTCATTTCAAATCTGGTTTGCGCGTGGGATTGACTGAACGTACTCCATACTCGGAATTTTTTCACGCATTTGTTATTATTTAGTTACTGTTTATTGTTTTGTTTTGTTATTTTGATACTGTTTTGTTTTATTTTTGTTATTATTGGTTATGAGTGAAGAAGTGAGAATGGATCCATCAACAACTCAAAGAAGGCGTCGACAGAGAATCGTTGAACCTCAAGCAGGTTGGTTAAATTATTTTAATACATACCTATGAAATAATAGACTAATGACGGATTTATATACGTAATTACTTTATATTTAACAGTGTAAATATGTGGTGAATCTAACCTTAACTATTTTAAATGCAAAAGTGGGTTTGATTGTTTGATTCGCTTAAACGGCCACAGAGAAAACCATATTTTATGCAGTGAGAATTATACTTAGATACCTACTTTTTGCGTATATCGTGTTTTTGATCGATACAGTAATGTTAAGAAAAATTTAAAACTCAGACTGCATTATTATACTTAATAGTTAATTGTAAAATACTCCATTTATTGCCACTCGATTTAAAAAACATTTATTTGTTTGTTGTGATTATCATGCACGTGTTATCAAACTTAAACGATCTCCCTTATGTCGCTAGAGTTTACACTGTATTTTTTTAAATTGTTCATTATAGGTCCATCATCGTCGCAACCATTACATTCTCCAATCAAAAAGAGAAAAAGTACGATTTTGTCTGTTGGCGAGAAAACCATAGTATTAAATGTATTTAAACATACTAAAAATACATGGCCTGAGAATGAATACCGCTCCAATATGGCTATGGTTAATAAAACTGCAGAGATCACTGGAATAAGCAAAAGTGCTATTTACGGAATTTTGAGGGAATATAAAGATACCCATGAACTGAAACCCAAAGGGACTACAAAGAACAAATTAGGCATAATCCAAAAATTGGATAGTTTTGACAAGACAGCTATAAGGCAAAAAGTGCATAGATTTTTTATGGAAGGTGATCTGCCTACAATAGATAAAATACAACAGAAAATAAATGAAGATGACACTTTGCCCAACTTTAGCAAAACAACTTTAAGACGTGTTCTCAAACATTTGAAATTTAAGTTCCAAAAAAGGAACAGGAAAAGTGCCTTAATAGAACGTCCAGAAATAATTCTGTGGCGAACAAAATATTTAAAAGAAATGGAAGGGTACCGAAATGAAAACCGTAATATCTATTACCTGGATGAAACTTGGGTCAATGCAGGTAAAAATCAATTGTCATACGAGTCACTAATTTACACAATGTGCACCCTTCATTTTTTTTCCTTGTATTTTGGTGTATTTATTTATCCTTAATTGTTTTAGGTCATACTGTTGCGAAAGCTTGGACCGATACCACTGTGACTTCATCACGCCAAGCATTTCTGGAAGGTTTGTCAACTGGCGCTAAAAACCCAACAGGAAAGGGCAGCAGACTCATTGTAGTTCATATTGGTAATGAAAATGGCTTTTTGGACGATTGCCAGTGGGTCTTCGTTTGTAAAAAGACTGGTGATTACCACGAAGCTATGGATGCCGTTCATTTTGAAGAATGGTTC
Source organism: Conistra vaccinii (assembly GCA_948150665.1). Taxonomy (NCBI): domain Eukaryota; kingdom Metazoa; phylum Arthropoda; class Insecta; order Lepidoptera; family Noctuidae; genus Conistra; species Conistra vaccinii. Next base: position 12,645,097 of record OX411329.1, read on the forward strand.
GCGAAAGTTTTGGATAAGCTGCAACCTAATGACGTCGTTGTTATGGATAACGCAAGCTATCATTCCAGGTACTTTTACTTACTTAAAGGGCCAATATTTTTTTTGTTTTTGTTTTAATTATTCTAAATTTTATACATTGACTTTCAGACGATTGGAAAAAATACCCACTTCATCTTGGAGAAAGCAACAGATCATGGACTGGTTGCAAGATAAAGAAATCATCTTCGACCAACAAGACACAAAAGCACATTTGATGGTAAAAGTCCAATCTGTGAAAAGTTTTTATCAAAAATACGCAGTTGATGAAATGGCGAAAGAGAAAGGCGTATTAGTGCTACGGTTACCGCCTTATCATTGCGAGCTCAATCCAATAGAGCTCGTATGGGCGGACACGAAAAGTTACGTTGCTCGACACAATACAACATTTAAATTAACAGACGTTAAAAAATTATTTAATGATGCTTTAAATCAGGTAACACCTGAAAAATGGAAAAATTGTGTCGAGCACGTCAAAAAAGAAGAAGTCAAGATGAAGGGACTCGATCATCAGATAGACAAAACAGCCGATCGCTTTATAATAAGTGTCACAGACACTTCAGAAAGTGAAAGTTCCGTGACTGAAAATACGGACACAGATTCCCCTTCTGAATTCTCTGTTTAGGGCGAGTTTCATATTACAAAGTTGGGGCAAAATGGAAAGTGCTAGAATGATTTTCGTGTTCCAATTATTAAAAAAAAATATTTAATACGAAACTATGTAAATAGTATGCCTGTGTGCCTATTTGAAATAAATGATTTAACTTCGAATTTGGTTTAAGAGTTTCATTGAGTAGTACCTAAGTAACTTCCAAAATAAATATGACTGAATATGGTTTTGACCAAAAGGTTTGTAACTCAAGCCCAGTGAACGCGTCAAGGACGCCCCTTACCGCGATAAGTTTGTTTTGATCATGTTAGTGACACTTCCTTTACATTTTTTTCGTATCGTTTTGAAATATTGTAATACATTGGTAGACGGGTGTTAACGAACTTTATTTTTTTCTTATCTGGCGAAAACTTTTAGTATAATGCAATGAGGTTATACAATACTAGAGGAGCAGCGTCCTACAAACAATTTCTGAAAAACGTCACCACTTACGAGTTTAAAGACGTAGCTTTGAAACGGATACATAAAATGTCAATCTGTCAAAATAATCTATGTTTGTCTCAATTCTTCTACCGTCAAACTAATGACGTTGGAATGAGACAAGACATTGCTATCGGAAAAACGACCAGAGTTGCCAATTATCAACATAATTTGCCCAGAATGAATGAAGGTTTTATTGAATCAATTAGTTATGTATTATGAAAGGTTGTGTTATGGAACTTTCAATAGATAATAGTTACTTATGCAACTGGGGGTATAATAAGGGGTATTAAAACACGAATGTGGGTTTGTAAAAAATAGTATCATACGAGTGTTTTAATACCTAATTATAACAGTTGCATTCAAGACTTTATCTACACCCATGATATGAATCCTCTATAAACAACAAAGTAATACATTTTTGCAATACTAATATCAAACAAAAATGGCGGGATACGACGTGAATTCGAAGAACCTACCTTTTCTAATTGTGAAACGCGCGTGCATGACAATGTTCTTTTTTTGAAATTCATAAACATACCACGAGAATGTGGCTGTTCGATTAGTAAAAAAGACGTGTGGCACTCGGGGACTGCCGCGGCAAAGCTATTGCATAGCATTTTTTATCAACTTATGCAATTGTAAAATATTAACCCGAATACAAGAAATAGCAATGATGACATTGACAGGAACTGTTATTCACATTTATAGTTTTTAAAACTTGACACAACGTAATGGGAACATCAAACTAATAAAAAGGTTTTAATTTAACTATTAATAGTCAAGGATCATTCGTCTAAGTAAATTTGAACTTTATTGTCAAACAGTTAAACATAATTTTCAATACAACACTCTCGTATCATTCGTCTAAGTAAATTTGAACTTTGTTGTCAAACAGTTAAACATAATTTTCAATACAACACTCTCGTATCATTCGTCTAAGTAAATTTGAACTTTGTTGTCAAGCAGATAAACATAATTTTCAATACAAAACACTATCCTTAGGTTTAGGTATTTTCGTTACGGAATTTCTGGATTAGGTATCCACGCTTCGTCACGCATTTCTGGATTAGGCCCGCGATAGAAGCTATGCAATAGCTTAAAAACGAGTTGCATTATGAAATTTAGTACAACATTATAACACCCGTTTGGATGTCATTAGGGTTACTATGACACTGGCTGTTTTAATTTTGGCAATAAGCTAACTGTTTCAGGAACTTTTATAGAGGATTTGAGCATGGGTGTAGATAAATTATTTTAAAAAATTTACAAGGATTACGGTATACTTACAAAACATAGGCAAAAAAAAAATGTTTCAAAAGTTTTAAGATTTGTGACAAATAATATTGTTCATAATGGAATATTTTATATATTCATGACAATCGATTAAATTAATTAAAGTGATGTAACGCACTAACCAGCGACATTCACTTTTTTTTGAATAATCTAAATCAATCTGTCTAGCCTTTACCCAACTATGTTGGGATCGGCTTCCAGTCTAACCGGATGCAGCTGAATACCAGTATTTTACATGGAGCAACTGCTTATCAGACCTATACCTGTAAAACTGGTTGTCAGACTTTCGAGCTTCTGACGACCCGTAGGTAACGACTGTCACAAGATCCACGAATGACAGCTGGGACCAACAGCTTAACGTGCTTTCGAGGCACGGATTAGTCTCGGTATTTAAAGATGGTCACCCATCCACAGACCAATCCCGGCAAGCGTAGCTTAACCTGATGGATCGACCCGTGCGGCTGTTATTACTTAGCCACGAGCTCCTCCTCCAGTTCAAATTTCTTAGAACAATAACATCAATTAAAAAATAGTTAGTAGTAGTTTATGAAACTGTTGGAGGGGTATTAAAACACGAGCGTTTTAATACCTAGTTATGTGCAGTTTTATACACACTACTACATAACTATCCCTACTAAATAAATGACAAAAGTTAAAAGAGTACGAAATATTTTTACATGTCCTCATTCACTAAACTCCCAACAGTCTGGCAAAATCAACATCGTTTTTTCTGGTAACATTGATCGCAAAAACAATGTTTGCTAAATTTATTTCGTTTTGTAATGTTTTTTTGGATAATCTGAAGAAAATTTAGCAAACTTGATTGTGAAATGTAACACCACATGCTTTATTAATCCTTTCAGACCGTGACATACTAATTTTAACCGCAAATTCCACCATTTTTTTTTTTTATCGCTAAGCAATTGCTCACTTGACGTCAAGCTGACAACTGAATTCAGATATGCCTGCGGACACCTAAGTGGTGGTGACGCATAGGTGCCGTCCACTGCTCCTCTAGTATTGTATAACCTCATTGGTATAATGTATGTACCTAGTACTCGTTTCAACTCTTACAAATCCATATTAGGCTGTAGGCACAATTTTGCCAAAGAACTTCCTTAAATGTTTGTTTGCCAGTAGCAAACTTTTGATATAGTAGGTACTGAATAGGCGTGACATACCTACCAATAACCTGAAATATGGTGGTAACTTTTGCGGCCTGCGATACCAAAATTCTATATTATAATGCTTGTTTTTATTCTCTTTTCACTTAAATGTGTTTTTGCAGCCAGGTTTATACTTAACTAAGTATTTTTATTTTCAGCTTTTTAGTTTTTTATCAATTCTCATTCCAAATTACATTTACACATCATATAATTTGTATATATTTTTTGTAATCACCTTTCAAAACCCTTCATTTCCAAAAATCTAAAATTGGTGCCATTTTGATTTAAAAAAATGTTAAGTGCCTTTATTGTGCCAGTGACACTCGCGCAATAAAGGCGAATCTAACGACATAACTATTATCATTAATCAAAATCGGTTCAGCCTTTTAGTACGTACATACAGGTCAAACATAACCCTTCTTTTTTGGCTTCGCCGCAGTCAGGTATTGATTTATTTTTCGAAACCCAATGAAAATAATATGAAACAATGCTAGCTAGATAATTTTAGACCTTCCAAGACATAAGTAACTACCTAAGTATTTAACCCAATAAAGGACGCAAACAGAAGGAACTGCAAGCATCATAAGCATGACTACATAATAAAATAAAACAAACAGTCAATGCACCGCTACTCGCTAGTTACCTAGCCATATCTGTTACATTGTGGGCGTAATTCATTCTACCAGACAGACAAACATGTAGGATACATTCGCGACCGTTCACTAATTCACAATATTCATCATATAATATTCTTATTAGCGAAGACAAGAACATTATCGCTCTAGTTAACGTCTGATAGTGGTAAGCAAACAGAGAATGACGCAAAGTTCGACCAAATTCTGAGCTAACGCGAGGTCGTGTTCAAGCTCAAGGTCGAAGGGAGGCTCTAGCAGAGGCTTTACGGTCTACGAACTTAAAGACTCGTGTAACTTCTTTGTTTTTTTACCTATATTTTGTTTAAAACGCTCTATGTACGAAAAGGTTATTAAGTTTTAACTCAAGAATCTTGAATTAACCGTTAAAATACTTGAATTAAATGTTCGTAGACCGTAATGTCCGTGATAGAGCCATCTTGATACAAGATCACACAAAAATTATCTAAACCTACGACAATTTACATAATATTAAAATGTGGGATAAAAATGTTTCTGCTGATTAGCTGATTGTAAAAGCATTGTAAATTTATAATACCCAGGTAACTATGACTAATGGGGATTCAGTGCTATACGTAGGTAATAGTGCCTACGTAGTTAATTTCAATTGAAACGTACGACGGGGACACGGTAATATAAATGATAATAATTACCGTGATGGGGATTACAGCGAGAATGTCATAAAAAGGGTGAATCTAAATACTCGCAAGGGTTGAGAATTAATATCCATGTTTGTGAACAGTACGGGCACAAACTTTCTCAAAATTATGATTCTAAAACGCATTGTAAGTTTATAATACCCAGGTAACTATGACTAATGGGGATTCAGTGCTATACGTAGGTAATAGTGCCTACGTAGTTAATTTCAATTGAAACGTACGACGGGGACACGGTAATATATACTATCTACTTATCGAAATCATTAAAAAACCTAACATTTTTCTTTTTCTTTAACCATACTTAACATTAATGGAAATCGGTAACAAAAAAAAAAATATATATATATATATATGATAATATTACCGTGATGGGGATTACAGCGAGAATGTCATAAAAACATAAAAAGCGTGAATCTAAATACTCGCCAGGGTTGGGAATTAATATCCATGTTTGTGAACAGTACGAGGACAAACTTTCCCAAAATTATGATTCTAAAACGCGGACCTTGACCAGAGAGCAGAGCCTCTCCCAGAGTACCTATCTCCAGTAACTGACGCACAAGTGGAAATGACTTCCTGGACAGAACCAGGCGCGAGGCGGTTACGTTAGGCATCGTTAGGGAAGCTGGATGGTGTATAATATGTTTAGTAAGTACTTATTTTATTTTTATCCTTTTAATGGTGAACAAAGTCATGTTGCTCTGATTATCTATAATGATCTAGACGAGACGTCATCAACTGTGCACCAACAAGTTGTTTGTTATGTTGGGACTTCCACTGGCTGTCCATTGAGAGACGCCATTTGATAAACATTTCCTGCACTAAACCACTTTTCAGAAAAAAAAACATTAGTTATAATCTCGGATTGAGGAATAATCGGAGCAGTCTTCGGGGACTGCCGATAGAAGTGAGAACTAAGTAACGCCATCTAACGAAAATGTCAGGAATTTATGTGGCTTGCTGTCAGTACAAGAACGAAAGCTGTAGCTCTATTTAAAAAAATCCAAAAAAATAAAACAGAGTGCGCTGTCAACACGAAATTTATCATGGGAAGCGTGCGGTCACGATGACGTTCGGTGACGATGACGCGAGTTCCATGATTTTTGTTCACCCAAAAAGTGCTCAACGCGCCTAAAGAATTTTCACTTCAAAAATTGTGCAAATCGTCTCTTTGTGACAAAAATTCAATAAGTTATATTTAAATTCTATCACATGAATTCCTTCGGGTCATAGGTACCCACCACGTCAAGCCCCTTCGAAAAGTCTTATTTTAACAATAGACACTGTCTTGTTTATGGCACAACGCTCGCGCTCTTCAAAACCATTTGTTTGCAGTTTCACTTTGTTACTCATACGGGATGTCATCACTGTCTCATGATAATAATATGTGTTTAATCTTATGTAAGTAGTAGATAATAAAATTAGAATATTAGTACATTTGCGAAACTATGGCGAAGGATGGGCAGGGCCTACAATCGATCGGGTGACGCGACGAGGCAGGCAATGAGCCAAAAACCATAACTTCATGGTTTTTGCGGGCTATGGAAAGGTTAAGGTCATGGCAAACATGATACGCAAAATATCTAGATCATTATGAGAACAGTGATGAATAATGGCAAGCTAAAATTCCAAAAAAGCGATGCAATTATCTTGCTCCGTTCATGCTTCATTTCGAGCATATAAATGCAAATTGCCTAGAGAAAATTGTTATTGCAAAGTCTAACTAAACGCTCAAAATCTTGAGAATTCATTGTAAGACAATTTTATACGCTTATTTTGTGTTCATTATCCTCGCCTGCAGTAGGTAATTATAACATTGCCGACCTTTCACAAAGGCCTTTTATCACTAGTAGTCGCTACCAGTGCTATCTGTAAATAAATTAACTGTCCTCTACCTAAGCAGATTATTTAATGTTTTAAATACCAAGATTGTCCAAGATACAAGAAATATTAAAATTGTTCTTAATATAAACTGCATATTCTTTCTTTACTGACATGCCGCTGATTGGAAATTATATTCAGATATCGCAATATGTTGAAAATCTTAGACCATAAATAAGCTGAAAATTCTTAACGAGTTTATAAAGGTACTTATTATTAACCCGAACCTGAACTCAAGTAACATTTTCATCCTATGGTACCGTTCAAATTATTTATAAGTACCAAAGAAACGATGGCTGGACTATTTGAAAGATGATATGGCTAGAAGGGGGTAAGTACCGTGATGACGACTAAGATATATGAAGGAAAGAGTCATCTTGCGCCGACCCCAAATAAATTGGAAAAAGGGCAGGAGAATGATGATGATGACCTATCTATCCAGCCCAATATAAAAAAATCTAACGATGAAAATAGAACTATGTCCACCACACACAAAAAGATAAATAAAAGGTCATCACTATTGCAAAATAAGTCTAAAATTAACCTGATTATATTGTTTAGGCACAACAAAGCGTTAATTAAATATTGTGAAGAATGGCGATATCTCCTGTATTAGGATATAGGTTATGGCAAAACCAAAAAGAAAAGTCAGCTGGGAGCGCTGACTGCCCCCTAGTCTTTCTATAAAAATAAGAGTAGTTCTATAAAAGAATAATAATGATCCAATAATAATCTAAAATAAGTACTAGCTCTTGCATTTTATGAGAAGTATAAAGTATTCTAATTACCAAAAAAAATTAAGTAAATTTGTAACCAAGGTACATCAATCTCACTTTGTTTTGCTGATTATTTCCTTTTCTTGTAACTTCCTGTACACGAAACTCCACGGATCTTCAAATTTTTTCGGATGCATTTTCACAAAAACCAGTCACTGCTTATGTCTTTACACTTTGAATTATCACCTTGTTTTTTAACTATAGCACAGCTTTATAAAAAGTATAAAAATATAAAATGCTCTATTTAAAATGTAAAGTTTTTCCTGTATATAGCGCGTGTAACGATTTTTCAGGCTGCGGACAGCGCGAGGTGTCAGCGACTGCCTGTCTGTAATGCAATGCCGTAAGCTTTGTTTGTCGGAGGTTTACCTACTCCAGTTTTTTAGAGTTCCAAGGCTGTTACATGGAAACCATTTTTTGTAGGGTCAATTGTTAAACAGCTAGTGCGTTTCACGTTCAATTCTCACGTCAACGGTTGTTTTTTTGGAAATTGTAAGAAAAACTTGTACAAATCCAGTTTTAATATAAAATAGACCAAAAATGTTAATTACTGTGACTTGTAATTTAATAATAAATATAATGGCGTATCAAATCTGAGGAATAAAATAATTGAGAAGAATAGACTGGTACGAAACTGTGCGAAAAATATTTATAATGCCTTGAGTTAACGAAGGAGGATTTTCGAAAAATATTTATAATGCCTAGAGTTAACGAAGGAGGATTATACCACATTATCCAGTTTTTTTTCTTTATATTGATTGCGTTAGAACAAAATGTTGTGTTGGGCAACACAACAAAAGACATAATAAATTACGAGCTGTCAGCTAACTAGGACTAGGAAAATTCATCTTCTACACTTGACTTTGCAGCCAATCAGCAGTACTATCTCAAGTAAAAGGCCCGCATTATCATTAGCATATTAATTCAATTGTAAATCCAAAAACCTAACCATGATACTTGGCATTTTATTTACATACCTACATAATTATTATAAACTCACGCCATATTCCCATGGGTAGGCAGAAACTATAGAACGCTAACTACTACGATCCTTAGGTACCTAGGCACCTCCTTTTGCTTCGAATGAGTTTGCCTGGGTATTTTAATTAGTATCGTTAAATTTTGTTTGCCGTGTATTAAAGTTGCATGGAAGTAATAGTAGTAGTAGTAGTATTTACTAACCTATTCGCTTAGTCAGTCTTTTCGCACTATACCAATGGTGGATAGAGTGAGGGCCTGTTTCACCGCCTACGATTAAGATCCTATTAACTTCTTGGCAGATAATTTCATACAAACTCTGTTGTTGTTTGAATTTATTCAGTAAGTAGTGGCTATTCGATTCGGACATCGTGAAATAGGTAGGCCCCTAGTGATTTTGCACATGCCTTTGCATCCATGCAAGTTGAAAGATTTTCTTTATATGAATTCTTTCATATGAATGTGTTTGTACAGTAAATAACACAATTAAGTTCATTAGGTCTAAATCCGTATTACCAATAAAAAAATTAGGAATGTTGTAATCTGTTCATATAATTATGTTTCTCATTTTTTACTGAGTCCTTTCTATTTGCTGAACCTAGCTCCGAAAAATGCCTAGAGTGTTATTTATTACTAAAATGTTTAACTAGCACCAGCTCATACAGCAACATCAATACAGCAACTGAAGCAAACAAGTTCTTTCATATAAAGGCATCAAACTGTCATTATTTCTAAACTTGTCCATATTAAAGTGATTGAATAGTAGCAGTTTACATTTCATTTCTATGTTAATATAATCTATTGGGGCTTGGTCTGCTAGAGTCTAGCAGCTAGACCATCAAAAGGGTGCTGTTTTGTAAATAAAAACTGTTGAACTCGAGAAAAAATAGGTACGTGGAGTTTGAAGAACACAATGCATGCATTTAAGAGGGTGCATCCTAAAAGTTGGCAACGTCGTAAATAGCTGTCAAATATTTACCTGTTTCGATTAATTTGGAAATAATACTGTATGGAAATAAGAAATGTGGCTAATCAATTGACTAGAATATTAATAATGAATTGCAATTATAACATTGAATTTGATGTTGTAGCCGTTTTAGGTGAAAAAAAGGCATTTGGAAAGTTTCCAAATACTTTTTTTACATCTAAAACTAACTATTCGGTGTTACGATATTAATTATTGCATTTCATAATCAATATTCTAGTTCGCTAGTTAGCCACATTTTTTATTTCCATACAGAAATCGAAACAGCGAAATATTTGACATCTATTTGCGACGTTGCCAACTTTCAGGATAAACACTCTTAAGCCTATGGGCACAGATTAAGCTATGGGGCTAGGAGACAATAAAAAGGCTCGTTCGAACAGGCGCGACGCGACTATAACAAAACAATTTCTAAGTAAACTTCACGGTAGAACAATGGATTAGGGGGCAACTCGTCCCACTTCGAAACGGACCGGGTTCCACCTTTTCTAATTTGATAATAGGCAACTGGGCCCACGTTAGTTTAGGTATTGGGACTTTTGCACTACTGAATATTCTCTAACCCCCTTACTAATAAACGTTGTATATCGCCTGTATAGTTACACAACGCTTTGTCTTCTTCTTTCGAATGTCAAATTACTGACGACTGAAAGAGAGAAATCGGTGTGTAACTAAACAGGCGCTAAACAACGTTTATTAGTAAGGAGGTAAGGGTTTATTGGTCCCAATAAAGTGATACTGGCTGTAACAAAGGGAAATAAACATAACTAATTAATAAATATTGTTCATAACAAAACAAATCAAAAGTTAACTTCTTTTAATCAAAACCAAAATAAAAAAAATCTTAAACAAAAGGTGTGATAAATCATTCAAGCAGAAATCTTAGTTAATTCATTTCTCAATACAATGTTCTAGATACTAATTTCATTGTCAAAAACAATATAATTTTGCACCTGTTAAGGAAATAATTGACCGAAAACATTAATAACATTATTTTAATAATATATGGTGTTTTGACAATCAGTAACCTACATAAAACAAATAATTCAATTTAGGCGTGGTGACTAATAAATAAAGTTATAAGGTTTTTCGTCAATTATTTCCTTAACTGCAAGTGCAAATTTATATTGTTTACCTAATATGCGACTGTGTCTGGTAAAAGGAACCACTTTAGCGGTATGGAGTTATTAATACCTCCTAAAACGAGGTAAAATTAGCTATTGCGTGAAAAAAGAATCATTTTCCTAGGTGTAATCATTATTTTTTTATAAATTTTTAAACTTGCAGTAGGCAAAATGTGCGAGTTATGAAAATTGATTTTAAAGTTTATGCTCGTGAAAAATACACTTCTCACTCACTTCACTAGGAAGTTATGGAATTATCGGTACCTAGTTCATCTACAATATCATCAAATATGAAATACAGACATCAATGGTCTCAATAACTATAATGATTTAGAAGGTAGTCAAAGAAGAACTTGCAAGAGTGGGAAAAAAATCAAGTATCTTAATTAATAAAGAATCGTAAGAAAATACCTTTAAAAAAATGACTAGAGTGTGTGTTTAGAATAATTTATTAAGAAAACTAATTAAAAATATTATAACAAACAAATAAAATTATTTACCGAGATAAAAAATAAATAGGGACTGTAATGGAAATTCTTAATAAATTATTCTAAACACACACACACTAGTTATATGATTTAATAAAAATGAGTTTATTCATAATATATAATTATAAGTACATTATTTTTATATTTCCGTTTAACATTTAGATACGCATGATGTAAAAGGTAAAATAACTAATTTGTCTTTTTTTTTTAGATTAGAGGCAGGTTTAGGATAAGTTGCCTCATCCTTTTATTCTCTACGATAGAGAAAGCAATGTACAGCGAAACTGAAATGGCCTCCATTTCAGTTTCGTGACTGAATGACTTCCCAGTCACCGCCGTTGGCGACTGGGAATTTTTATTCCCATTTGCCTCCGGTGGCAATCCCCGCGGGGGCGACTGGGAATTGGGAATGAACGTAGCAGTGTAGTAGCCATCGATCACTTATTTATTAGTGATCGATGGTAGTAACACAAAGTAATCCTCTAACGGTTAGAGGATTACTTTGTGTTACTACACTGTTTAATTAATTATTTTTCAGACCGCCCGTTCGTAAAATTAGAATCAAGACTTCGCTTAACAGGTAAGCTCGTTTGATTCCCAATTTTAAATGATAATATTTAAGGTATTAATAACCAACCGATTAGTAACAAAAACCCATTCTACGTAATTTTCGACTAATTTAAAAAAATGCATATGGGTTACCAGTATCGCGTCGCGCGACAAGTCGAGATACTGTGCTAATACTACCTAAATACAGAAAAAAACGTTTTTGGCCGCGCGTCGTATAGCGTATATAATATACGAGAATAATGTACATTCTGTGAATTTAATTACATAAGTACGTACAGTATTTATAACTGCAACCTTTAACCCTATTGTTCACTGCAGTCTGCAGTTAGTCTTAAAAGTGACGGTCCTGAGGAAAAACTACATACTGGCTGGCAACCTAATGATATATTCTTACGTTGACTTCTAGGATAAGCAGAGAATAGAAGTAATAATACATAATGTGTGTCAATAGCCTAACAATGAGAAGGTATTATTGTCATTTGAACAGTTGTCGACGTATATGCAATACTTAGGTGTAGGCAGATAATTTGCATTTGGCAGAATTGCTGTCATTGTTGTTCCGTGGTGATCGTTCACTGTGTTCTTCGAACTGTCATGGAACATATTAGGCTAAAGTAGATGCCTACGTACGCAATTAGCATTGGTCATCAGTTCTTAAATGAATTGATGATCTCAAAACGTGAGCTATATATAGTTATGTTTTGTCCTATGTAGCATATAAATTGTAATGGAATAGCTAATGATTATTGTACAATTACCTTATCTATCAAACTAATTAAGCGATGAGCACATAATTTACCACAACATTTGCGATGCTTGATTGTTTATTTTAAATTAATTTTCCTAGTATTTTTCAGTTGATCAAGTAAGATAATTTCGGTTTATAAACTCAAGTGTATTGTAAGCTAACAGGACAATATTCCACATGAAGGCTGCAGGAGCAAAAGTGCCGGAAATGCCTGAACAGGGAGAAAAACGTGATGAATATAACAGCAGCTGACACCTTGTTATCATAGCGTAAGGCAAATATTTATATTGCAAGTATGAAGCAAGTATAACTAGTTGAGTTCCCGCAATTTCCAAGTAATGAACTATAAGCCAGTTTTCAAGGGAAGTCGTCCGTTTATTTGAAATAAATTATCTGTATCAGTAAATTATTTGCTTTTAACGATAAAGTGTGTGGCTACTAGTTAGACATAGACAAAGAACATAGTCATTTATTATGTACAGTACAATGAGTCTTTCTTGTGAAACAGAATGATGTTTATCAAGATCCTGATGAGCGTGGTCTGTACGGGCGCGTTCGCGCGTAACGTAGATTCCACACATTTATTAAATGCATCTGTTGCTAATTTACATGTACCGTTCGTCATACTAATTGGGCTTTTGAAAGCAATTATTTTTTAACTAAGCATCATCATATTATTATGTTTGCTGGAATATTGCCTATTCGTAAATGTTTGTGTTACGATTGGCTTCTAATTTCACTGACCATCCTGTCCATATTCGTCGTCTCTGCATGTCTTATTATTCCCTACTACATCTCAATTATCCGTCATCTCCTTCCTAGCCATATCATCTTCCACCATTATCATCATATCATCATTTCAGCCGAAAGACGTCCACTACTGGACATAAGTCTCCGGGACCAAGCACCGCCACTTCGACCGATTCTGTGCCTCCCGCATCCAGCGGATTCCGGCGGTCTTCCTCATCTTCCATACAATGGTACAATACATCCAAAGCTTCTTCCATACATCTCTATTATCCATCGTCTCCTTTCAAGTCTTATTATCTACCACACAAAACATTGTCGTTTTTTTATCTTTCTCTTCTCCATCATTCACATCATCGATACGTACTTAAAATTAACCTCACGACATGTGTTCCCTTCATTCCTTCGCATCACATGCCCATACCAATGACAAGACAACTGATTTCCATACAACTTCTCGGCCATCACCGGCTTGTCCAGCTTATAATAGTAGGTAAAGTACCATAAGTCTGATAGTACCATAAGTTAATGAAGACTAATAAAAACTTGATTACATCCCATTTACTCGCATAAAGTTTATGTTACTGAGCTCTATGTCATAATATTATATGTTATATGTATAATTAATTACCATTTTGATGTTGTTGTAAAAGATACTGTAAAAAAGTAATGACTAGGTAGATTACTCAATATGTTATTTAGTACTGTAGTTTGGCTTCTTTCACCACCTCCCGGATTCAGAAAATTGCATAAGTATAAAAATAAATTCAATTGCAGTAAATTACATCTAATATTGTTTCATTGTTTACTATCTCGTTACCGTAGCTGATGGATATCCGGACAATCTGGAGTTCCAGACACTGTAAAATAGGCTCTCAATTGTTTTTATTTTCAAGCATCTTATCTGTAGTTACTGAATCACCATTACCAAAATTCTAAGTTCAATTCTACCGCCTTCTTATATCCGATTGACACAGTAACATAGGAAATGCCATAATAACAAACAATAGTTGCTACTTGAGCGCACATTGGTGTTACACAACGTGGCGGTCGCGGTAATGTAAGCGAAGTACCTGTTCACTATTGTGTGGATGACCAAACCAAGGTCAGGCTTACTCACCAAGCATGGCATAAGTTTTTGATAATGATGTTTTAAATCCATTTAAAAATACATAAAGTATGGCAGGTGGCATAGATTTTTCCGCTATGTTAAAAGGCTTTATCTCATTTAAAGAAAGAAGGAAAGATGAATGAAAATGTATTATTTTCCACCTTCAAAAGTACTTAATTGTAAGAGAATCAGGAATTTCATTCAATACCATTGTGAAAATATTAAAACTGAAATTAATACCGAGGGGAACCCCTTATTCAAAGAACGGGTTTTTCATACTTAGGTGATTTCTTTTTTCTTTTTCAAAAGCAAGTACGTGGTGTTGTGCATTGTTCAAGTTTCCCACGGAAAAACCAAGTGATTTGGTATTCGGTGATTGACCGCGCCATCTGGTGAGTTTTGTTCGAACTTCGTATAGTATTATATCAGCGTCAATTTCTTTCCTCTGTTTTCCGTCAGAGGCGCTAGTGAAACGCAGTGTTTTTTTACAATTAATAATATCCGTACTATTGTTGTTATTGAGATTGATGGATAGCTGTTGTTATTATAGCAAAATCTGGTAATAATTTAAAATTATCGTTTCTCTTTAATTTTTTTTTAGTAGAAGTAACTTGATAAGTACCTACCTACCTACAATCAATCTTCCTAGCCTTTTCCCAACTATCTTGGGATCAGCTTCCAGTCTAACCGGATGCAGCTGAATACCAGTATTTTACATGGAGCGACTGCCTATGCCTATCTGACCTCCACAACCCAGTAACCGGGTAATATGATACCCCTTGGTAAGACTGGTGTCAGACTTTCGGGCTTCTGACGACTCGTAACGACTGTCAAAGGTCCACGAATGACAGCCGGGACCAACGGCTTAACGTGCTTTCCGAGGCACGGAGGAGTCTTGGTATGTAAAGATGCACCCATCCACTGACCAACCCCGGCAAGCGTAGCTTAATCTGATGGATCGACCCGTGCGGCTTGTTATTACTTAGCCACGAGCTCCTCCCTACATGATTTATTTTTAGGGTTCCGTACGTCCGAATGAAAAAACGGAGCCCTTACAGGATCACTCGTATGTCTGTCTGTCCGTCTGTCACAGCCAATTTGCTTCGAATCTAATGGGATATAAACCAGTGGCCTTGAGTGGTTCTGTGCTGAGCTCACAACCCGTCGTACGTCCAGCCAGTAATAGGACTCGCCCATCGGCTTATTCCCAAAGTACTCCATTCTTTTGTTCTAAAAAGATAAGAATCTCATACATTAATTCCCAAGTTACTCCAAGGAATTATTATTATTTAAAAATACTTATTATTTTGTTCCCATTCTGCTCCATAGGTATCTGGAATTATTCTCAAAGTACTCCACCGATTATTCGCTATCAATTCTCAAACTGCTCCATCTACATAATTAACGACATATAAAATACATATTTCATTACAGTCACTCACAAAATTTCTTTAAAGAAAGATTAAAGTTTAGCATTTTGTTATAAAGTCAATGAATATTTAAAATTGTAGGCTTTTTTATTCAATTCAATTTATTTATTTCAGACAAAGTCCATAACATTAGGTACATTACATTCAAAGAAAAATATTAATCACATACATATTAAAAAATATTCAAACATTCATTCAATTCATTCAAATCAGATACAATTAAAATACATACTTACACATGTCAATCAAATCAAATATAAAATACTTACATACAGATGTCAATTATTCAAAAAATAAAAATAAACAATACAAATGTCATAAATAAAATCAGATAGAAATACATACACATGTCAAAAAAAAATACGAGTAAAATAAAACAACAACACAAAAATATTACATAATACGAGGGGAGGCGCTACTATGTAGCTGCATCCACCTCTGCAACAGGGGTAGATCCCACCGCTCGGACAATACCTTCAGGATGCCGTTCGAGCTGTTTCGTAGGCGACTTAGTAGCGAAGCGCTCCGTTTCCTCATGATCGCGAAAAAATCATCAGTCCGCGCCTCAGCAAACATACTCGAGGCACTACAATACCGCGGAAACCCTAACAGTATCCTGAAAGCATTGTTATACTGCACGCGCAGTGCGCTGTACGCCCGTTGCGTAAAGTTGGTCCACAGGCTGCACGTGTAAAACGACTGACAATATGCCTTAAATAAAATCACCTTTACTGGTCTAGTACATCGTGCGAACCTGCGAACCAACATATTACACCGGACAGACAGCGCCCTGCGCTCCCTCTCAATATCCTGATTGTCACACAGGTCATCGGAGACCCAGTGGCCCAAATACTTGAATTGCTTCACCCTGTTTAAAGGAATGCCGCAAAGAGTGACAGGAGGTACAGATGAGTAGCATTTGGTACCAGCATTTTATGATAATAGCAAAAAAACATAGTATAGTGTATCATAATATTATTTGTGCGTCATCCATCGATCACTAATAACGAGTAAGTTCTTTATTAGTGATCGATGCGTCATCTATCGGATAAACTCGACTCACTTTTAAACATTCAATTTCGTTTGCACGCCTAGAGCTAACAAATTGTGTGTGAGCGAGATAGTGCAATAGCAGCAACATTAGTGATAGTCAAACCGGTTAAGGGTGCTAATCTGTGTTTGTTAAGAGGCCTATCACAAAATTACGTTTTGACAGTTCGACTTCTAGCACCCGATGCATCGCAATAAGTAGCCATTTGGCAGTTGTAATTATGCTTATTTTGAGTTATATAATTACATTTTTGTTTTTCAAGTATGCTATTTTAATTTCTTAAGAACCAAAGTTTATTCTGGTATAAATTTTATGTAAAAATATTCTCGTTACTACATTCAGTAAGGAGAAATTTACAGTTAATTCTGCCCGTTTTTTATGATTTTGAATTGGTTTTTTTTTTAGATATCCAGTACATATTATAACTACACCACTTTTTAAGAGATCTTATTTTAAATGTTTCATTTCATTTGCTATGTGCAATAGTTCTAACCACGAGTTCCAAAAAGTGCCGTCTTATTATTTTGAATTATTACATAATAAAATAAAAAATAAGACCTTAAATGATTGTTGAATTATATTATAATTTGTTTTTATGAAAGAAAGACTGTGATTTTTAGATGAGATGTGTATTTTTACCATGTTATGTAAAATTTCTAATGATTATTGAGTCAGTTTTTTTTGGATATTTTGAATTTTTTTTTTTTTTTTTTAATTATAAGACTGAAAATAATTGTTCAATTATATTATAATTTGTTTACATGAAACAAAAGACTGATTTTTAGATTTATAAGTATTTTTTACCATGTCATGTAAAATTTCAAATGATTATTGGTCGAATTTTTTAAATATTTTATGTTAGGCTTAATTGCCATATATCATTTTAGATATTTTATTCTTTGTATTTCATGTTTTTTAGACATTTTCTCTTCTTCTTGAATATATTTAATTTATCAAAATTATAATACTGAAAATTATTGTTGAATTATATTATAAAGTCTTTTATTTAAAAATTTCTTTACACTTAAAACTATATTTGCAAAGCTTTTTAGCATATCTGTACGTCAGCCATAGTAATCCGGTACATATTTAAATTAGCTTTTTGATTAAAATGGGGTGGAGTACTTTGAGAACATTTTAATATTATCATGGAGTAGAATGAAACTTAATTAAAAACATTATATTTTTCATGGAGTAGTTTGGGAACTTTTTTTGGAGTACTTTGGGAATTAGCCCGCCCATCAAGGATCGCTGTCCAAATTAGACGCATTATTAATTTATTATACATAAATAAAAAGGTATTACAATTTAAAACACATATACTAAAAGATAAATAATTAAATTATCTTTAAAATGAAGGTTTCAGAAAAATACGCTTGATAGATTTTGCGTCATTCTCAGTGTTTTATCCGGGTTAGACATAACTTTACAAATTAATTACATTATGTAATATACACATAAACTAAAATATTCACAGATTATTAAAAAAATGCTCTTATTTAACATTATATTGTTTCCAAATCATTAACACTATTCGTTTAGACGTGATCTTCAGTATAAAATCATTAAAAGTCGCTTAGCAGTGTCGCCTAATCGCCTTGGTACACATGAATTCATGAGTACCAAATTTCAACTTCTGTGACCCCGTGTGGGGTCTCATAAATTCATATGTATAACGTAAGTAAAATAATTTTGAATACGGGCGGGGTTGAATATAGGTTTC
Organism: Conistra vaccinii; assembly: GCA_948150665.1. Classification (NCBI taxonomy): domain Eukaryota; kingdom Metazoa; phylum Arthropoda; class Insecta; order Lepidoptera; family Noctuidae; genus Conistra; species Conistra vaccinii. The sequence continues at coordinate 12,663,609 of OX411329.1, forward strand.
CTACAACCTATGATTAAGATAGAACTATTTTCCGTTTCTGTTTTTTCGTATTTTCTCGTCTCTCAAAAATTTTTGTGGTCAATTTTCATCTATGTTCTTAATAACTAACTTTAAAACTATTTATTTTAAAGTTATTTAAGAATTTAGAGACGAGAAAATATGAAAAAAAAAACAGAATTTAGTTCTATCTTAATCATAGGTTGCAGGAAACCTATAAGAAGTCTATGGTTTTAAAATAGCATGAGAAATCTCTTAATATTGTGCGTACAAACTTACATTAGCAGTTGGAATAAAGGTATTGGAGAACATGTTTCTCAACTGCAATGTTAAGTTTGTTCTTGGGATAAATTAATCTCAACTACGGAAGTTGGAACCCTTCTTTGTGCTTGGTCCGACGCGCACTTGTTTCTAGCATGGACTGAGTAAAAGACACATTTACTATATAGAGTTTAGTCATCAAATAGTTCAATAACTACGACCAAAACTAGATTTTCCACTTCTAAGCATCAAGCTTCCGCTTTCCACATCTTTTATAATTTTCTTCACCGTCCCCTTTTCTCGACCCATAAGACTACTAATTAGTAATTACGAACTTATGCTAATTTTATTTTCGTAAATACAGTGAGTTTCAGCAGCAATACCTCCACGATTTTACTGCAATTATTATGTAAGTACAATGAAATAAAGTGGATGCTTGCCGCAACACTAACTATCAATATCCCTTTACTGTTTAAAATGGTTAAAGAAATGATATATTATTATTTTTTAATTATAAAACGTAGCATTAAATCATTACTGGCCATTTATTATCTACACTTAATTATTGAGTTGGTAATAAATTCCTTTCATTCCGCAATTAAGTATAATTAGCCCACTTGCAAGCGTCCAAAAACAGCATTTTTCGGCAATGGAAGATCATCCTTATTTTTAGAAAAAACATTCATGAATTCAGCATGAATATTTAAAAACAGCCGTCCTAACGGAAATTTTTCTAATTCATGTAGAGAGCAGCGAATTAAAACTAATTAACCTAACTAACTGTATTAAACAAGTATCCGTCGCGCGAAAGCTTATATAAATAATCCAAGGTGACCAAACCTGTACCTGTAATTACGTATACACAATCAATCAGAATTTGAATCGTTTTGAAACAGATTGCTAATCCATTGCTTCATAAGTTCGCAAAAAAATCAGCTCAACAACGTAAATACCGCAATGAATATTTGTGAACTGTCAAAATAAAACAGATTAGTCGGAATCGTTTATGTAAATGTGTTGCGTTAATTAGATAGCTGGTCTTTGGACTAGTTTGGACTCTCTTTGAAAGCTTACCATAGTAGGTACTCATTATATTTCTGTGTTATTAGCTGAATATAACATACTCGTAACTGGCGAAATGTGGGCGTACTACAGGTAGGTACACCTCTGCCTAACCCTTCGGGGAAACAAGGCGTGATGTTATTATGTGAGGCGTATTGAGGGATAGGCGAAGTGTAGGTATGAACGTGGTATTAACACACACATATTTAAGGTACTAGCTTCTGCCCGCGGCTTCGCCCGCGTGGATGTCGGAAATTATCCCACAGGAACGTGTAACATGTCCTAAATCAGCGGGGTAATTGCGTAGCACTTACAATAGCAATGGGTTTCATTTTGACAGTTCAACAATTAATTGCGTTATTTACGTTATTTCTCGAACATAATTATTAAGCAATAGCTTCCACTCGGCGCTCTGGCGCGTCATCCCCTGGCTGGCCCGCCCCTCCACCTCGTTCTGTGCGCTGTCGACTCAATATCGCAGGTCATTCTTATCGTTCTAACTTTTAAACTATTTGTCCAAATTACTCAGTGTAAAAGACAAACTTTATCTACATTAAATACCAAAAGAGATGAAGGTATTTATTTTGATAAGAATTAACTAAATACTCTAAAATATGCAATGTAAAAAAATTATTCAATTTAACTGTATTTATTGCTCACTATTTTGGTTATAAAGTCTTCCACATAAAAGGTAGATATATGCTGCCGCGGACTTTTATTTGGGACTCTTTAAGACAAACAATCCCACAATACATTTTCTTCATGTAACTCTAACGGTTTAGACAGCGCACGAACCATACGGTGGAGGTCTGCCCGGCTTGGGTGGACCACCGCCGTGTCCTCGTGGAGGCGATCGGCGGCGGTGACCTCTCGCGTACGGCCCTGGTTCAGGCCATGGTGCGGAGCGAGAGGGCATGGCAAGCCGTCACCTCCTTCTGCAAAGCAGTAATGCTCGCGAAGGAGAAGGTGGAGCGCGCGAGGGAGTGGCAAAGGCCGCGCCCTACCAGCCCTAGCCGCCGCCGCCGTAGGAGACGTCCCGGGCGTCGGGAATTGATAGCCGATTTCCGGCCACCGTAAGCGCGGGCCTGCGGACGGAGAGCAACGGGCAGCTCGCCGTCCGATAAGGACCAGGCCCGGGTCGACGGCGCATCATGTTCCACGCGCGCATCAAAGAGATATCAGCAAAACTGACGGAGTCCGCTAGGGCCGATGCCTGCCGGGGTTGTGGGTAGTCCCAAGAGGAAACCGTGGCCTCTGGCAAGGCAAGGGAAGGAACACGGGTGGGTTTTAGTCAGTAAGAGTCTGACACGCCCTTCCGCTCCGCCCAGAGCGTGAGAAGTCATTGGATGATTAACCACCCAAAAAAAAAAAAGGCAGCGCACGCAAAGATAGATCTCAGAGGGCAGGAATTTTTCCGACTTACTTGATACTTATCGTTATATTATGGCCAAATCACATAAAATCTTTATAAAGTGTAGCCTATGTGTTATTCTAATGTAAAAGCTACATTATTGTAAAGTTTCATCAAAATCCGTTCAGTAGTTTTTGTGTGAAAAAGTAACAAACATCCATCCATCCATCCATCCATCCATCCATCCATCCATCCTCACAAACTTTCACATTTATTATATTAGTAGGATTAATGTAGGGCAGTGTTTTTCAACCTTTTTCATGACTCGACCCCCTTAGTATGAAAACATTTTTCGCGACCTCGACCATTCGAGAACGATTTGAACTCAGTCGAGATTCCCGCTGAGTCGAAGTTTCTGCAGCACGAAACCTAGCCTGATGTTCCCGAGTTGCAGTGAGCCTTGCCTCACGACCTTCCTCAGATTCCTGTGATCGAACTAATCTCATCCTTTTAGCATTTCTGCTACATTGGGAGAGGTTGGATCTTCTTCGAGGCATTCTTACAATAAAATAGTACTTACTACTTAACACACAGTTATTTAGTAAACACGTACTATCGTAAACAATTATTATATATTATAAATACTTACAGATTATTACCTATACAGTCTAAAATTATCACAGTTTAAGTAATAAGTGTTAAGACGTGTAAACCAAACGTACTAACTTTATAAAACAAAAGAATTGCTAGAAAAATTAATTACTAACCTGAGCTAATAAACTTATACTTAATAAAGAAAATCAAGAAAAGAAATGCCTAACCTATACCAAATACTTATAATATTTAAATACAAACCCTAAATAAAAATTAAGATAAGTATAAGTACCGAAAATCAAGGAAAGAAATGCCTAACCTATAACAAATGTTCCCGTTATTCTTTAAATTGACATAACTTTTTTATTTATGAACCGATTGACATGAAATAAACACTAAATGTTAAGTGAAGCTTACTACAATATATTAGTGAAAACCGCATCTAAATCGAATAGGCCGTTTCTGATATTAGCGTGCACAAACACACAGACAAACAGACAAACCGACAAACAGACAAACAGACAAACAGACAAAAAAGTAATTAATTACAATTTTGGGTTCAGCATCGATATAATAACAACCCCTGCTACTTTTTTTTCATATATTTCCATTGTACAGACACCACTTTTCTACAATTTTATTATATGTATAGATATAGATGTATGTTTATGTGTAAAAGTCGAACATAGAACCTCCTCCTTTTTGGAAGTCGGTTAAAAATGGGGCGACTCTATGCCACTTGCCAGTATCGGCCACAAACCCAGACTCCGGGCTGCTATTGAGAAGTCCCAAAGCGTAGTATTATATTATCTGTGCCCTAAGTAACGTTAAAGCTATCCTGATTTGCATTATAAACTGTTATGACTTTATACGTCACGTTTCAATAATAAACAGTAGGCACATGTTTCGCGATCGGGCGACCCGGTAATCTAGAAACTGTTCGTAACAGTATCGCACTAAAAGGAAACAATTATAAGTTATCTCATGGAAGCATGCTGTCTCAATAATGTACAGTTGCAAGACAAATAATATGTTGGTACCTAGATCTAAATCCCCGTTTAAATAAGGATCAAAAGGGAAGGACGATTATTCCTGATTGTAGAGAAAAAGAGAAGACAAAAAACCCCTGAAGAGTATTTTAACTCTATATGACATATAATAGATTCCATACAGTATCGTTTCGTGCGTTGAGGTCAATACATCTCCAAATTAACTGTGCGCATAATAAAGTTCAAGTCATAGTCACTTAACTTCCATTAGGTAAACTATATCGAACTTAACAAAAAGTAGTCGACTTACCTCCGGCTGTTGTTTTCTTTGGTCGGAGTTTGTTTCTTCCCACGCCATAACAGTAAACAATCGAAAGCCCCTTTTTTGAACGGCGGCTTTAACATTTTCCAGCGCTTTCTAAAATCGATAGTCTTTGATCTTCCACTTTCACTAGCATCCGCACTAAGGATATTCGGTTCTGAAACACCTTTTCTTAAATCACTAACACTGGTAGGTTTCTTGGTAACCTTCTCAAAGTTTAATGTCAGCACAGATCCACCGGGAGGACATGTTTTTCTTTTTGATAGAGGGGTTGATGTAGCAAAGGATCTATCTATGGATCTATCACATTCTAAGCCACTGTCTGAGAACTCTGAAATGTCCGTAACACCTTCGCAGATGCTGTGAAGTTTAGGTCTTCTAGTTTGCACGACTGTCTTGGCATTCAATATACTATTTTGTTCAAAATTTTTACTTTTCACATTGTGGTGGATATCGACGAATGCTGTGACATCCTCGCAGCTTTTGGTGTTGTACTTGGATAATGTGAAGTAAGGTTGAGCTTCTTGTTTCGGATCCGTTTCAATTTCCATGTCGCCGATGCTTGTTAGATTGTCCTCACTTTTTGATAGCACTTTAAGGTTTGATAACTTCTTGGCTCTCGGTGGGCGTTTTGGGGAAGTATCAGGCGTGTGGCGCACCGAATAGGGTTCGTCCGATCTCTTAGTGGGCTTCGAGTACTTTGCGATTATTCTGTTTATTTCAGCGTTGTTCTTACGCCTATAAGTGTGTCGTTTGAAGTTGAGTGGCTGTTGATAAGCGTCGGCCACAGTTGCTCCGGCGACCCTCGCTGACCTTTCGCGCCATTCGGCCACTTTGTCCTCTATCAGCCTCTGCAGCTCGAGTGCGCGCATCATCGGCCCTATCTCTGGCATTCTTATGATAGGTATCTCTAACTCTTTCAATAAGGGCTACTTTATTTGGCGATCTCTTTGGTAATTATTACTAAGCTAAAGTTGCTTTTCATAAAACTGCATGATTCTGCAACAAAACATTTAAAAAAATCAAAACAAATCGCTTCCCTTCAAGCGTATATCTAGCGAAACATTTGCATTATAATGGACTCAGTCACGTAAGGTCGTAGCATTTCGACGTTCTTTCAATTAGTGCCCTAGTTAATCAACGGCTCTAATTTGATATGTGTGTAGAAGCCCTTCAAATTCCATAATGACACAATGCTACTGCAATATTGATACAATGTGTGCTGTACGTTGCGTTGATCGATATCAAAGTATCTAACTATCACAATGCTTTCTACATAAGTATTATAATAGGTCTATTTATTTAGCGCGTTCAAGATGTTTATGTGTAGGAACTACGTAAGTACGTATCTGATAATTTCATGTAAAGTAGACTAAGATGTTCCAGTTCTTGTAAAACGGTGCGGTCCTGTCTGATGAACGACTCATAAGTCCTGTCTGATGAACGATTCAGGAATAATCAGGAAGACTATGGACGTCAAATGATTCAAGGGCACTTTATTGGCAACTCCATATATGCACTCTGGGCCCTCTTCCTACCCCATCACAACAAGATCAACAAACTATGGGCAGTTATAATTACCAACTGGATATATACAAGTTCGTTGTTTAGCATAATTTAGGAACATCTTTAGAAATAATAGGAGTATAAAGATAAAGTTGCCTACATACATATTTTCTAAACTAAACAAAGAAAACAAGATAGCGCCTGGAACTATTCTACGGGTTAGCAGAGACACATAAACATAACGACTTTATATCAAACTGCCAATTTGAGAGGAAGTGCCAACCGCGATTTCTAACGTCCTTCCGAAAATGTGTACCTAACCTCTAGTTGCATCCTATCACCGGCAATGGGCTATTACACAAAGTACAGGAACTGTGTCGGAACTATCGAATCTTTATCGCAGGAATCTTGATAAGAACAAACCATTCATATTTGTTTGGCAATATTTCAAGGCAGTCTTCAGCTGTTTTCTATATTGGAGGCTACCCACAGTACACACTGAAACTCTTCATTTATCTTAACTGTTTAAATATGTAGGCATAAGTACTAGCAAGATCTGTGGTAGATCACGTTTTGGCTACAGAATTCAGTAGATAGCAATTTAGTGACTAATATAGACTACTATCAAAACAAATTAAAAATAGTACTTACATACGCATAAAACTTTTTTTACACACGTCACTGCTATTCGAGTTGTGGTATTTGTAAGCGATCAATATAATCGATGAATACCAACAGTTTGATTGAATTTTACGGGAGCTATTGTCGCGAATACAATGTGTTTGACAATAACACTCCAGTTTTTTAACATTCCAAACAATGCATGTAGAGGTAGCCTGAAGTGATAACAGATAACATGTATCGCATGAGAGAACAGAGATAAATTCGATTATTTCCGATGTCAGTAAACACTTTGTTACTTCAAGAGTTCTAGTATTTTGAAACTGTTTTCAAAGACCACAATGGAACACAATCGTAATCTAACAGCATGTATTGTGTAAAAGCAGACTGTATAACGTTATCCGTCATTACGTAATTTTATTCTCGGCAGCTGAGTATGTAGGTCTTACCTATACGCGTTTCGAAATTCTAATCAGTTTACGTATAAACACCATTGATATATAGGAATACTTCAAGTAAGTTAACCGCTTCTCTATTTGGACTGTCTAACATTCTGGCGTTCGTTTAGAATTTTGGTTGGAGCTTGGAAAATATTTGAATCGGTATGATAAGACAAAGAAAACAAAAGAAAATGAAATCATAACTTACATAGTAAAACTTATCATCAGCAATCATTAATTAAACTTTCAATTGAACAACACTGAACACTGAAAATCGGCGCTTTTACACAAGTCCTTAAGATCGCTAGACGTAAGGTGGCGAGTACACCGTCTGAGTTTACACAACCCCGGCGATGTTATGGTGCGTCAAGGCACAAGGCACACGTGTGGCGAGGGCACGTGCAGATTCCACAGTGAGCCGAGCGTTCCAGGCGAATGCTCCTGCACTTGACTCAACCAGCAATAACCACGGACCGGCCCATCCTGCCTCCACCGCAACAATGGGTTAAATAGAGCATCCACCATCTGTACGGCTTACTATACTCTCATTATTGGCATTTATCATTAAGTACATCACAAAATGCCGTCACTGTGCACGTTACCGACATGTTTTTTTTTCTTACTGATTAAACGACGGGAGTTTCCTTAGGGGTTAATTGAGGAGTATTTTATAATAATAAAAAGTTACCTAGTTACTTTAGTCCACGATGAATGAACTTAGTTACACAACCTATTCGACAACTTACTGTAATAGGTCTCAAACCCGTGCTCTAGTTTTAACACCATGGAATAGCTAATTGCCATTATCTGTTTTCATGGGGCATTGTTCGGCGCTGCGGGCGTGACAACTGCTTCCGCCAAGTTCATTGTCGTACCGGCGGCGCGGGCGCATGTCGATGTCGCATTCGTGCCCCTCTGTGACCCCAACCTTATTAAAATTTAAAATAGACTTTCGACCACGAACAATTCCGTAGATATTTTTACTATGAGATTATTTACATAATAAAAAATCTTAATTTCATTCACTGACAGACAACGCACAGCCTAAAACTATTGGGTCAATAAAATTTTGCAGTAGAACCCTACTATAACGGAGCGGAACGCCTGTCCACCGGAGAGGAGAGGAGAGGAGCGGAGATGTGTCAATATTAACCAATAGAATCAAAACTCCGCTCCAGAGGTGCGATTCTATTGGTTAATTTTGGCACATCTCCGCTCCTTTCCTCTCCTCTCCACTCCAGTGGGCAGGCAGTCTAAGGAAGGATATTTGAAAATTAATTCCCTAAAAGGGATGAAAATTTGTATGGAAGTTCGTCATTTTTGCAGAAGGGAAATCCCATCGCTTGTCCTCCATACAACGACAATGGGTTCGTCCCTATTATATAGGACAGCGGGTGGGTGTACTATTTGGTTCCACATCTTGTCGTCTCCCCCTTTCGGGGAAAACAGGCTTGATGGTATGTTGTTTTTATTATTATCCTGGCAGATTTATGTAGACATCTGTTATCTCCTTTCAAGCAGGAACATCTAAGTACTTGTTTTACTAGTTCCACAAGATAGACAGCGGATAGGTCCCTTATAAAATCTATGAGAACATGTTCGCAAGCCATAATTTTGCGAAACGATCACTATTCAGAGTGATACACTTACCTAGGTATGAATTCTAGTCTAATTTAGGCCAAAATATAATGAGGATATTTTGATGATGCCTGTATCACGTCAACACTTGATTAATTGGCAAGGTTACCACGTTATTAAACACTTAAATTGAAACATAAAAAGTTTTTTTAGTAGGTATTATTAATAAACTGGAACAACGGAAACACAAAAAATATTTGGGTATAGATTGTCAACACAAGATAAAATAGATGCGTCGTCACTCCTTGCATTCCACAAAAACGTAGGAATCCCAAATTTTATGAAAAGACTTTTAAGGCAAGCATGTCCTAGGAAACAAATCTAGTACCATAAGATCAACTGACTCTGCGCATCTTACTACTGGAGTCAGTCTGGTCCAGACCAATGATCTAGGTAGCCAGTGTCGAATGGGTAGTAAAAACGGTCTTGATAAAATTAAAGAAAAGTAAAAATGCACTTTCTTTTCGCTCTACTTTAACTCCATTAATAATCAATTACAGAAATAGCGCATTGTGTTGTGTGGTTATTCCTTTTGATAACATTTTTGTTCATTATAGGTTTGCATTATGTTGAGATAACCACAGATTTTTTTCTTTCGATTTTTTATTGTATAACGTGCATGTGGCTCTAAATATACGGTCAATTCGCGGAAAGTCGGGACAAGATGTTACGATTTAAATGCCTTTACTCATGCGAGGAAGGACAAATAGGTACCACCACGACCGCGACGTTGGTCAGTGGGTGTTAGGACTATCATGGTAGTAGTCGGTACTACATCAAGGTCACAAGAAATTTTTTTTTTCACTGCCCAATATAATTACACGAAAATAAATCCCACATCCAAATCTCATGCACCCGCATTCGGTGTACTGCCCTCTCGAGCACATGTCAATTGGTTTGAATTGGCTCGAATTAAGAGACAACACAAAAATCTAAATATAAGTGATTCAGCTGAAATAAGGATAAAGTCTCGGCAATTAATCAGACAGGAACGTTTTATCATCAATGTTAATTTTGCTAGGAAATATTTTAGACGATACCTCATTATCATCTCGCGAATCATATGCGTAGATTCCCATGATGAAAGACAGAATGATATTCCTTAAACGATAAAAATCGAGACGAATGAAAAACCTAGAAGGAAAACAGGGTGTGAAAATGAGTTGTTTTTTTTTTTATCACCTTACATCATTGTAATGATTACGTGGCAGGGAACAACTCGACTTGCTTAATTCAACATCTGGGATTATTTAGTGAATAACCCCAATAAGATTTTTTTTTTCCTGTTAGACATGCCTCTTATCAAGGGCAAAGAGATAAAGAAAGACTCCAGACGTATCCTTTGTCTTTAAGGACCTCAAATGCCTATCCCTTCGGGAAACCCCTTTCGAAGTTAAATGCATTTAACCCGTCGCACCACAGAGTGGTCATACTTACATGATTAAATAACAACTGCAGCTGTGCAAGTTTTCAAACAGTCCCTTTATCGGGAGGTGACGAATCCTCGGGCGTCCCGGCAAAATTACAAACAAACAAATGCACAAATGTTTATTCCCGATAAATTGTGGCTCAGAAATTAAAACGATTGATTTTTTCCCGATATTTGCGTATTGAGCTGTGGTATTAGGTACTTCAACCCTACTTGTGTCATCGGGGGTTATTTGAAACTGAATTCTAAAATCCGTTATATGTATAAGTATTGTTTCCTACTTGTATCGAGGTCAACGCAACAAATCATCAATATGGACAAGGACATAACTTTCATACGCCACTTTCCCTACTCGGCACATCGATCACCGGATCCTGCGCATACCAATTGCGCTTCAAACTTCACCTAATTTTCTTTAATTGTCCAGAGACAAACAATGAAGCATCGCCGGTGACATTACTATTCAGTCACCGTCCCCATACGGGACCGTGCGTAGCATTGTCAAAGCATACGAGGTCTCGGTCTTTGATCCCAAATCCGATACAGAGAAAGTAGAATTTCACCCAAATAGTGAATTGCACAATTTGACAAATAAATCGTACGCGTACAGGTTTTTCAATTTAAACCATGTGTAGCTTTTTCCTTTTTTGGTGAACGATTATGTCACAAATACAAATAAGTCATTGAAGAATTGTTGGACGTAACGTACACGTACAGTCAAGCGCACATGAGTGGTAACAATCTGACATTGACAGCGCCTTTATGTCGTAGCAGTGAGGGCGATTTTCATAGTGCCAGCGTGACCAGTGATGTGCGGTTGACAGTACTTATGTTACTACAAAACTACGTTTATAAAGGGTAAGTATTCTAAGTATATTAGTTTTTGCTACATTCTACACTACACCAAATCGCTCTAGCTCTAAATACAGGCTGATCTACAAAAGCATACAAAACAATTAAAACAAAGTTTTTATTAACTTATAATCACAATAAATAACTACTTATCTACAAATAAATTAAATAAATAAATAAGTCGTATGACTTGAATCAGACTAATTTCAATGGCACCTGCTATAACAATCCCATATAACAATGACCGTTGACAGCTATTACACTGCGAGATGTTTAGGACGAGTCTCCCCTGGAAGAAAAATAAATACTATTAATTATTTGGATTATAAAATATCTAGAAATTTCACCATCCAAAGAAAAATGCCATAAAGACGCAATAAATTTAGTAAATGTAGAGCTTAGTAACAGTATTTCTTTCAATAGGATTTAATAATGTGCCTTTAAATCTATAGCAAGTTCATGAATATGAATTTCCTTTAGATATAATAAATGTTTTTCGTGAACGATTTGAATCAGGAAATAGTGAATGTACCAATATTCCTACGAATTTATTTTTGGTCTTATTTTTAGACACAGTAGAAAGAAATATTCGTGTTAAAAATAATAATATGACCTTTTTATCATGTGAAATGAACCATATTACTAATTAACACTTAAATAATTTACCGCTAATTGGATCTACGTTGTTTTGTCTATAAATATGAAACTGTTCTACATTTAATTTACAGCTTTATTAACCTGAAATAGGGTTGAAATTCGTAAATGTCGTCGATAACTCGGCGCACGCGACACGTGACGCCGCAGTTCGGCTGTTGTTGTCCATATACGGAGATAGCTCGCTTCAACAGCTGATGCACCGATGTTAACTCCACCACTGTGATGAGAAAAATATTTTTTATTAAAGTAAACGCTTTTACAGGAGATTGGTTGGAGAAGGCAACGGACAAGGAACAATGGAATGCTATGAGGGTGGCACAATACAGATTGTAAAATATACATTAAATCGGTAACCTAAAAGGTAAAGCAGACTTTTCGTCGATCCGAATATATGAAAAACTACAAACAAAACAAAAAAATCAATATACAGAGGACTATGTATGTTCCTCTGGTTACTCTATTTTACCAATTTTATAGGTCTCAAAAATCTCAGTTGAATTCATCAACGAATGCATAGTGAAATATCAATAGCTGCAGTGTAGAGTAATGTATCACTGGTACTTTAACAGTGACTCATAGTTTTACGAACTACTTGTTTGGTTGTCTCTCAAACAAAAGATAGCGAATTGCTTCATTAGATGATAACGAGCGCAAGTAATGAGTGTGACGTCCCGAGTTTGATACCCAGATGTGGCAGTGTTGTTGGCTATTGAGTTTATGACTAAGATTTTTTCCCATGAATAACATAATATTACGCCTGTTTTCTCCGAAGGGGTACGCAGGAATGTATAGTACACCCAAATTTCACAAATAACATATTATAGGGGGAGAGGTTATTGCCATCAATCGGGAACAAATCCAGACTCCGGGCTTTTATTGATAAATTGCAAATGGAAAAATCTAATAACCTTTCAGCAGTGCAGCAGAGCAGTGGTGGTCCAGTGGTAACGGCCCCGACTTACGAGTTGTAGGTCGTGGGTTCGAATTCGAACCCAAGCAGGCGCTTTACTTTGTGTAAATAATTTCATCACCACTGCTCTCAAAACGGTAAAGGAAAACATCGTGAGGAAACCGGCATGTCTTAGAACCAAAAATTCGAAGACATGTGACATATACCAACCCGCACTGGGCCCGCGTGGTAGATTATAGCCCACTCCCTCTCACAGAGAGGAGGCCTGTGTCCCAGCAGTGGGAACATTAATAGGCTGATGATGATGAATAACCTTTCACTCGACCTGGGGACCTAACCCAGGACCAGCAGTCAGTAAAACCCTATTTACTTTATGAGTCGTCGACATTTTGTCTATTGCTTACAAACAATCATTTGGATTAGTTCATGGAAGGAGTTCATGTCAACATTGTACAATTAATATCAATTACTTACATCTAATACTGCATTCGGGGAACAATACCGTACCTACTTACATCTCTCAAATTCCGCTAATCGCGGAATACAAGCTCAACGTTATCTAGTTCTTCGTAATGGTCAATCTATATCAATCGATTCTATCAAGTAATTAAAGTTTACCACAGAAACCTTAATGGTTCTTATTTCTTGGTTATATTTTATAACCGTGGCTTTAAATCTAGCCTAGATGACCTAAACCTGATAGGAAATTCAACACCTATCATTTAAAAAGGGAAATGTACTGAAATACTTACAGTTCTTCCTGCCAAAGCTGCGCTCATCTTCCTCAGTATCAGTGTTACCACCACCGCTGCTGCTTTTCTTGAATGAGATCAGTTTCGGTATCACCAACAACATGCAAACGACACCAAGCATAGTCACAAGCTTCTTGAAGATCAAAAGTTTCAGCAGCAATTTTGCAATCGTCAAGATGTCTAGTTTCAGGGACAGTTTGTCTAAAAATCCTAATGCTGGTGCTGTGTAAGGAACTCCATAAGATGGCTTCAGAGGTGGACCATATGTTGGTGGAGGCAAGGGCCTGTGAGCCGGCGGGCCGTAAGACTGTGCTGGGGGTCCGTAGGTCTGAGCTGGAGGTCCATAGGATGGCGCAGGAGGTCCATAGGACGGCGCAGGAGGTCCATAAGATGGAGCTGGCGGTCCATAACTATGTGCTGGAGGCCCGTAGTTAGGAGAAGGTGGACCATAAGTGTTCGGAGGCGAGTTGTAGGTTATTTCTGGCTCAGCCTTCACAGGGGATCCGTAACTAGACGATGGTGTCGAGTAACTGTTTGATGCCGAAGGTCCAGAGTATCCTGACGATCCTGAAGAACTGAAACTGTTGTCACTCGAATACGGCGGTGAGTAGTCGTAGCCGGATTGATAACTGTCATCACGATTTGCAATCTTCTTTTCTCCATCTTTTGCTGTTACTATCACAACACCTTGTTTTGCCTTCTCAGCTTCAACGCGCGATTTAGAATATGCATCTAAATACGTATCGGTTTTTGACGCTGCCGATTTTGTTACATTTGCTGGCCCTACAATCGCAGAAACGCAAGAGCTAACCGCTAATATTACAGCAAAATATTTAAAGATCGCCATGTTGCTGCTAATCCTCGGTCTACCGCCCGAAAGAAGTTGTCGCCATCGATCGCAACTAACGAATGACAAGCGACGTTGACTCCCATTCAGTTTTCACTTTTGACTTACCGTAAAAGAACCTAAATATGATAATGGAACACAATTAAATTCTCTGAGTGAGCCCAGCGCGTTCCGCATTGCTCATGGTAAGTAGGCGCGCGCGTTGCGGCTCGCATGCTAATGGACCTTAGAGACCGTCGCGCCCCGCCAACGAGCCTTGTTGGATGAGCCTCCCCAAACATCGGGACCTTTCATCGCATAAAGAAATCTTTAATAGACCGCAATTTGTCTGTGAAAGTTTTATAGTCGCTTTTATCGGTCATGTTATAAAAAAATATTATATGAATTACATCTGATGAAATATGCCTGCCCATTGTGCACTCTTCCTTTCTCTTGCTGGAATGGATTTATTTCTTTTTATATGAAGGCTCTAAACAATATTTGGCATCAGCCATTTAACTCTTCCTTTTTGTGCACTACTGTGACTAGGTTTTAGTGCTCTGGGCGGAAATCAAAACTAACAAATATAAAAGTGAACAGATTGCGCCACCCTCAGACAAAGCGGAAAACGCAACACTTGACATTCTGTGGCGCTCCGTAGCTAATTAGGTTTTCAAATGTCCTTGTGACTACGAGGTAAGCAAGAGGCTCCAGGTTAAATACGCATTTGAAAGCTCTTCAATCAAGTTTAGAAAAATAATTATGTAATCAAGAGTCAACACAAAAAAAAACTACAGTAGCATCTTTAAAGTAACGCAATTACCACCAGACGAGACAAATACACTTTAGGAAATAACTCCTAAACAGACAAAACTGTAGTCCCGGTAAATCTTAGACTAAATGCTCAATATGGCTCCACCCGTCTCAATGATAACGATAAAATGAACGTGATGATGAAAAACACCACCAAGCATACATGTAACTGATGCTTAGTAGAAGTCACCTTTTTTTTTTTTTTTGGGTGGGAAATCATCCAATGACTTCTGCCGCTCTGGGCAGAGCGGAAGGGCGTGACTAAAACCCACCCGTGTTCCTTCCCTTGCCTTGCCAGGGGAAACCGTGGCCGGTTTCCCCTTGGGACTACCCGCAACTCCGGCAGGTAGTAGAAGTCACCTAAGAGCAATGATTCATAGCAGTGAAACAGCCTACACAATGCACACAATGTGTTCAAACCTAACATTACATGTCATTACAAACACTCATAATGTCTCCACCGACTTTTATTAGGTGCTATATATTCCCCAGCGCCTTTGATGAATTTGTTAAAGATGGATAGGTGTTAAAAGGCTCAGGCCGTATTAGTTTAAATATCCATTACTACAGGCCCTGAATTTAGAGCACCTTAGAATAAATGGGTAAAGATTGAAGAATATCGAATGGGTTTTGATGATGACGAGACGGGGACCGATATGATTAGGATACGAGGACATTTAGATTGAGGGCCTATTTCACGATGTCCGAATAGCCACTACTTACCGAATATAAAATAAAAAATCGAACAGAATTTGTATGAAGTTATCTACCAAGTAAGTTAATAGGAACTTATTCGTAGGTGGTGAAACAGGCCCTGAATGTAATAATCTACATTAACTCTATATTACATGTATTTTCAAAGGATTAAGAGCGTTTATTCTGAAAGTAGGCAACGTCGCAAATAGATGTTTGATTAATTTGGCAATATTACTGTATGGAAAATAAGAAATGTCAAATGTGGCTAACTAGCGAACTAAAATATTGATTAAGAAATGCAATAATTAATATCTTAACACCGAATAATTAGTTTTAGATGTAAAACACTTATTTGGAAACTTTCCAAATGCCTTTTTTATACTTAAAACGTTTACAACATCAAATTCAGTGTTCTAATAATTGTAGTATAATTAACTAGCTGCTGCCAGCGGCTTCGCCCACGTGGACTCTTTTCTGTAATATAATATGTATGTATTATACATATAAACCTTCCTCTTAAATAACTCTATCTATTTAAAAAAACCGCATCTAAATACGTTGCATAGTTTTAAAGATCTAATCATACATAGGGACAGACAGCGGGAAGCCACTTTGTTTTATATTATGTAGTGATATTCTAGTTCTCTAGTTAGCCACATTTCTTATTTCCATACAGTAATATTGCCAAATTAATCAAAATAGGCAAATATTTGACAGCTATTTGCGACGTTGCCAACTTTTAGGATAAATGTTCTTATCAAACCAATGAACCAACTCATAATAACTAGGTACCGTACATACGTGTCAGCGTTCTTCTTCAGTTGAAGAGAGGTCTCTTCAACTGAAGAAAGCTGACAATAGACCGTATCAACATAACGCTGTGCTTTCTAATAGAAGACAGGCATGCAAAAAAAAAATGATTTACCCTACGTACTTACTATAGAGTACTACTACATCCTATATCCTATATCCAAGCATCAAAATAAAAACAATTCCGTTCGTTTGTTTTTAGTTTTACACAAATAAAAATTTATGTACAGTACGACACAACTTAGATGTAGCATCGGCAAAATTCGTAAAACCGATCACCATCCGAACTGAGTGCGCCTTCAAAATCACCAATCTTTATTACTGCTTTAGGTGAAAATGATCTTTCTAAAGCGCAATAACTTGTAAAGTCTTATAGCCAAATACATTCGTAAAATTGAAATGAATGAATGAAAATTTTCAAATCTATGCTACATCTAAGTTGTGTCGTACTGTACATGGTTGTTTAGCTTTCGGTGCACGAAACAATGAATTTTGCCAACATTTCCGACAACCAAATGTATTGGGACGGACTCCAAAATTATAAAATACAAGTTGTATGGTAAAACATACGACAACAGCATAAATTGTATTTAAATTGTTGCCGATTTCTACTGATCAGCAATGCACAGCTGCGTCATTTTCACTTGCTAAGTTAAACGAAACTAAAAGACCTTTTCAGTTTACTAAGTTATGCGCTTTGCATTTTCATAATCGTGGTCGCAATAGCAACGTAGGGTGTTATTTCAATATCTACCTCAATCTTCCTAGCCGTTTCCCAACTATCTTGGGGTCGGCTTCCAGTATAACTGGATGCAGCTGAATACCAGTATTTTACATGGAGCGACTGCCTATCTGACCTCCACAACTCAGTAATTGGGTAATACGATACCCCTTGGTAACTGGTGTCAGACATTCGGACTTCTGACGACTCGTAACGACTGTCAAAGATCCACGAATGACAGCCGGGACCAACGGTTTAACGTGCTTTCCGAGGCACGGAGGAGTCTCGGTATGTAAAGATGGTCACCCATCCACTGACCAACCCCGGCAAGCGTAACTTAACCTGATGGATCCACCCATGCGGCTTGTTATTACTTAGCCACGAGCTCCTCTTATTTCAATATCTACCTGTCTACAGAAATAGGTACTTATCCTCCAAATGAATTTATTTTGAGATGCAACCTGCAACTTTCTGGCGTGTTTGAATCTATAAACAGTAGAGAAAATTAAGTGGTCAATGGAACCATGATTTTGAGGTGAACTGAAACTGCATTTTTTAAACGACCTCAAAAAAAGGAGGAGGTTCTCCAGATCACAGATTTTTTATTGTGTGGTCCCCGATTACTCGAAGACGACTGGACTGATTTGGAAAATTCTTATTTTGTTTAAAAGGGTATACTTTATAGTTGGTCCTATTGTCATTTGGTCACGATCTGATAATGGGATCTTGGAGAAATCAAAGGAACTCTTCAAATATAATAGGCACACCTATAGTGATTTTGTACCTCGTACATTTGCTCTCTGATAGAGAAGTGGAACTGATGACGAAGACATCTGTGTTCTGTGGTCACTGGAAATACTCAATAATATGTATTTCACGGGTTGCGATTCGATTACTTTAGTATGGTTGGTAAGCAATTTATGTTCGTCAGAATACATATGGTGCAGTGGAGCTGATGGTGAAGTACCTGGAGAACTCCTTAACAACTAACGTCCCTGCATCGGGAAAAGCAATATTTTGTAAAAGGTGATGAGCAGTTGACATTAGGCTATTGTAACTTAGATAAACAATAAACAACCTCTGTGACAGTGGACGGACGGATATGAGAGTGATGTAATAAATAAGGGTTGCGGAACCCAAAAAAATTGCATCCTGTATCTATTGCACTGGGCTTGGGCTAAGTCAGAAAATGTTACAAAAGCGCAAAATATCTTCACGCACTATTGCCTCTTTAAACTCGTGATTTAATGCAGGCGCCGCTAAAAGTACACCATCCTTGAATGACAATATATTTGACGCTCACGACTCACGACAATGTGGAGACAAGGTTTGAATGAATTTGAGGGACAAAGAGAAATCTGTTTTTTTTTTTTATATTTTGGTATTGTGGAAAGGCTCTTTTACTTCCTTGAACAGTATTTGTTGAAAATATTAACTATTGTGACTTTTACGAGGAGTTTTTTTCCTAGAAAACAGCCAACATTGATTTTAATTATTTTACCCTTACCACAGAGATGTCTTCATAATCTAACAGCTACTAAATTAACTCAAACTTACCAAATTGGATATACCCAAAATATAATAAGAATGAAGACTATTCATAAAATGAGAACTACAAACCAATAACATTGATTATTATTTTATTTTATGTAAGTACTTATTAAACTACTGTATTATTCAAAAGGATTAGTACCGGTCAGAAGTCTGTCTTCAAAATACTTGTGACGTTTCCTTAATTTCTCCTCCTCAGGTTTTGCAAAAAATGAACTGATTGATTTCGTCTTTGCCTTCTTAGTGTTTCCTTCATCATCCACATCCTCAAATGTACAGGTAGCAGCTTTGTCTTGGAGCATATGTTCAGCTGTTGACCAGCTAAACCTTACCAAAGCTGGATATCCAAACACATTGTCAATTTGTTCACGAATAAACTTTTTTGTCTGTGGATCTGAAAATGAAATAGCCTGTATTGAATCTCTTCAAAGCTAAAGACGATTTGGATCTTGGTCTCATTGCAAAATAACTCTCTAGAAAAATCTCGTTTCTGGACTGATATTCAGGAAGCACTTGTTCTTATTATTATAATGGTCCTGTTCACTTACCTCCAGGATATCCACTACCAAATTCAGAGTGTGTCATTTCCAATCCTTCACGGAACTGCCACACTTTTAAGGCATGATCTCTTGTCACCTTTGCCACAATACTAGCTGCAGACACAATAGGGTATATTGAATCAGCTTTCTTTGCAACCTGAAAATGAAACAATAAAATTTTTATTTTTAAATTGCAGAACAAACTTATTTTTAGGCCCACATTCAAGTGAGGGTGACTTGAATGTGGGTCTAAAAATAAAAGTATAAGCACAAAACTAGATTTGAGGGCAGATTAGTATGAAATTTGAAAAAGAAAGAAAACAGAAGCTCTGCTCTGGGTATAAAGGTACCTTTCTGTAACCGATCGCAGGCGGCAGCAGCAGGCGACGTATCGTGGGTGTCTCGTCGCGACACGACTGGCTACGTATTTATATCAAACCGACGTGTCGCTAGCTACGGAAGGTATTTCATAGAAATTCATAGAAATCAGTCGTGTCGCGGCGACAACCCGCCTGCTACTGCCGCCTGCGGTCGGCTAGGGAATGGCACTTTAGGACCTGTGCACACCACGTTTTTTAACAGCACCGTCGACGCGCGTTTTAGATACGCGCTTCGACGGCGCGCTTTTATCCTACAGAGCAGTTTGTAAGGTCTGTAGACCTTACAAACTGCTCTGTAGGATAAAAGCGCGTCTGACTTGCGTGCGTATCGCGTCTCTATCGCTACAAACGCGGCCGTTAAAAAACGTGGTGTGCATAGGCCCTTAAATGTAGCTAAAATACCAGCAATGTTTTATTTTACTTTAATCTCTTATAATAAATATTGCATTGGTTGGCAACAGGTAATATAATAATAAAAAAATACTTACAGTTATTTTGTAGTTGGGGAATATTGCAGCTAACTTGGCTTGGTACTTTTCTGGAGGACCAACAGTGTCCACATAAACCTCAGTTATGTTGGCACCACTCTCTGCTGCCTTTTTTATTAACGTAATTGCTGAATTCATTGATACCTGGAATATAAATAATTCAACTATGAAACACATTCAATAATTATTTTTTTTATTTTGCTTTATTTATAATTTGAGTTGACCTCAAGTAATTATAATCATTATGATGATACTGATGTAAGACAGCAAACTACAACAATTGTTTTTTTTTATTGATTTTTTTTAATAAGAAAGTTTTAGTCCCCATTGTAAGCAACGAAATATGGCAGCAATGAATTTTGAATAATAGAATAGAATAAAGAAAAAACATTATCTAAAAAAAAAATTAAGCGGTGAAAGACCAATACAGATTATACAGACCTCATTCAAAGAATGTTTTGCTCTTTTGTACATTGAGTTTGATATGTAATTGGGAGAAATAACTTCAGCAAGCCATCCAACATTGTTCAACGAATCCTCCTGAGATAGCATTTTTGTAAATATATCATCTCTTTTTTCTTCTGTTAATGCTTTTGAATCTGCACATCCAAGATCATGAAGTACTTTAGTTTGGTCCACTGGACAGTAAGCCACCCCATACACCATTGGACCTAAAAAATAAAAACCAGTCAACACCCAAAATATCACTATATCTTATTAGCATAATTTTGTTATGTAACTAGCTGCTTGCACGGGTAGCACTAAGTACTTATCTACGGCGCACATAACTACCTAACCTGCCCTACCTACCTACCCTACCCTACCTACCTACCTGCCTATCTACCCTCACCTATCTTAATATCTACCTACCCTGCCCTACCTACCTACCCTACCTACCTACATATTGTGAATTCATGCAAGCTTTGTGTTGGGATTTCAGGCATTATACCGGGATATCATAAGTGCAAAATTTTTAAGTAATAATATAGGTAAGTAGGGTAGGTACCCTACCTACCTATGCTATTACTTTGGGGTATGAAAAATTGTTTAAGTCCTATTCTCAGACCTACTGAATATACACAAAATTTCATAAGATTCTTGTGTCACAGTGTTTGTTGCCAAACTCCTCCGAAACCCACTTGGGTCACGGTCCGGCTCGGAACCCACTTGGGTCACGGTCCGAGGACAAACGATAATAGACCTAACACTTGCTACAGAAAATGCGACAAATCTTATTACAAACTGGCACGTATCGGACGAGCCCTCTTGCTCAGACCACAGAAGGATCCGCTTTACACTAATTACCAATACTAGAAAACCCGAACCGAGGCGAAACCCGAGACGCACAGATGTCCCCGGGTACAAACGCCTTCTGGCCTCCCTATTAACCAGACACCTAACACAAGTAAATATAAAAGACCAGGCACAACTAGAATACACCGTGACAAAACTATCCGAATACCTAACTGAAGCATACCACGCATGCTGCAAACTAAGAGCGCCACGAACCAAGAACGAAAGGAACCCTTGGTGGAATGCTGAACTTGGTAAACTCAGAGATGCGCTGCGTAAGCAATTTAACAGAGCTAAAAACACTAGACTCCCTGACGACTGGGAGGCGTACAAAGAGACCCAATATACATACAAAAAGCAGATCAGAACCGCCAGGAGGACAGCATGGCGTAAATTCTGCGAATCCATCGAGACAAACAATGAAGCCGCAAGGGTAAGGAAGATCCTATCAACCGACCAGGACCGGACTCTTGGCGCGCTAAAGAAACCCGATAACTCATACACATTAACTGACCATGAAACCAGTAAGGTCCTTCTCGAAACTCACTTCCCAGACTGTAGAGTCCTAGAGGACAGAACCTGGGATGCTGTACCAGAATGGACCCCAACGGATCAAGACTGGTCTAGAGCCCGCACCATAGTAACAGAAGACCGAGTAAGGTGGGCTATCAACACCTTTCAGCCATACAAGTCGGCAGGGCTGGATGGCATCTTCCCAGCCCTACTGCAGTGGGGGGTAGATTATCTAACACCATGGCTGGTGGAGATCTACCGATCCTGCATAGCACTTAGACACATACCTCTCGCATGGCGCGAGGTGAAAGTCATCTTCATACCCAAACCCGGCAAGACCGATTATACGCAACCAAAGGCCTATAGGCCCATCAGCCTTACATCTTTCCTTCTGAAAACCCTCGAGAGACTCTGTGATAGGCACATCCGAGACGGACCTCTCCGGGCAAAACCACTTCACAAACAACAGCATGCGTACTCCACAGGCAAGTCAACAGAATCAGCGCTGCACAGCGTGGTTTCTAAGATTGAATGCGCAGTGGACCACAAATGCTCAGCACTGGCCGTCTTCATTGACATTGAGGGCGCCTTTGACAAAACCACGTTCAGTAGCATAAACACGGCCCTAGACAGACACAACATAGACTCGACCCTGAGTGGCTGGATCACCAACATGCTCAAACTTAGAGCTGTACGAGTTACAGTCAATGAAACTACAAGGGCCATCGTTGCTAAGGGCTGCCCGCAAGGGGGCGTCCTCTCACCGCTTCTATGGAACCTAGTAGTGGACAGCCTCATCAAAACACTAAATGATAAAGGTTATTTCACTGTAGGCTACGCCGATGACATAACCATAATAATAAACGGGACCCACGAAAACACCCTATGCAACCTCATGCGTCAAGCCCTGAAAATAGTAGAGGAATGGTGCAACAACCACCAGCTTTCAGTGAACCCCACAAAAACCGAATTGATTCTCTTCACAAAAAAGAGAAAACTGACGACGCTACAACTACCACGATTCTTTGGAACAACCCTAAGCCTCTCAACTGAAACCAAATACCTGGGCGTCTTTTTGGATAAACAATTGAACTGGGCTAAACACACGAACTATATCACCACAAAAGCCAGCATATCCCTGTGGCAGTGCAAGCGACTGCTTGGCAGGAACTGGGGGATTAGCCCCAAGGTCACCCACTGGTTATACACCACAGTTATCCGACCAATCATTACATACGGCTCACTGGTCTGGTGGCCCAGGACAGACCTGAGTACAGCTCAAAGAGAACTCGAGAAACTGCAGCGATTCGCTTGTGTGGCAATCACTAGCAGTATGAGAACTGCACCCACTGCCGCCCTACAGGCAATGCTGGGACTGCCGCCTCTGCACCTCATCGTGCGGGAGGAGGCGAGCCTGGCTGCCTTTAGGCTCCACTTATCAGGAACCCTAAGCAAAGACTCCAGAGTTAAGCACACACGCATAAGGGAAGAAGCGATCAAACGACGACCAATGATGGCATCACCCTGTGATAAAGCCCCGAAAACGCACCACTTTCAAAGGCACTACAACATAATACTCACGGAAGAACAGTGTGACTACTCAGGCCCGAAAGAGATGAGAGTATACACCGATGGATCGAAGACCAACTCCGGCACCGGAGCAGGAGTCTTCTCACACGACTTCAACATAAATATATCCAGCCCGCTGGGAATGTTCAACACCGTCTATCAGGCAGAGTGTGTGGGCATCATACAAGCGGTCCACGCCCTAAAAGCCAGGAGAGTTGCGGACACGCATATACGTATACTCTCCGATAGTGCCTCAGTTCTCCAATCCCTACAGAAAAAATGTATTACCTCAACGCTAACACTAGAATGTCACAATGAACTAGAACAACTAACGGTATCTAGCCGCAACACGGTGACACTACAATGGATAAAAGGACACAGTGGATCGCTAGGCAACGACGCAGCTGACGAACTGGCTAGACGAGGATCCAGCACGGCAGTCTGTGGACCCGAACCTATCGTTCCCATCCCCTTCAACCAAATACGCAGGTGGCTACAGGAGCTCACCCACACACAAGCGGAGACCTGGTGGAATTCGACACCAGGCTGCAGGCAGTCCAAGGAAGCTATGCCATTCTTGGATAGCAAGCTGACCAGGCGTTTATTACACCTGGACAGAAATGGCCTGCGCCTGGTGACGGGGACCATCACAGGACACTGCTCGCTAAACAAACATTTCCACACGATAGGCATAACGGACAGTCCTCTGTGCAGGGCTTGCATGGAGGCCGAGGAGACCGTCGCGCACGTGCTCTTTGAATGCACAGGCGTCACCCAGATTAGAACAGAAACCCTCGGGTCACCCAGATCTTACACTGATGTTCTAAACAAACCAGGAGCTTTAATTAACTTCTGGAGGGAGGTGGGCTGGATGGAATAACCCCCCAAACGGCCGCCATGGCCCACGTACAATGGTTCATTTGACGGACTAAGTGCGGAAACCAAACCCTATAACATAGAACATAGAACTCCTCCGAAACGGCTTGAATCGGTCAAGCCGTTTCGGAGGAGTTTGGCAACAAACACTGTGACACGAGAATTTTATATATTACATGTGCCACTGTAGAACAGGATAGGCGGAGAGCAACTTAAGGGCCCCTAAGGCTACCCACCGACCGGGCTCCCTTAAGAAGGCATTATACCAAAGTAATGAATGTTCTGGGTTAAGTTCTTTCAGATACACTTTTAGAAAGCAGCATGAAAGGTAATATTCAACTAACCCCGCCGTTTCTACGAGGCAATCGGGACTGTGATTTGACTTATAAGATAAAAACACGATTATAGAGACCTAAACAAGCGCCTGAAGCGATACACAAGCATTCATTACCTAAAACAGGCCCTCGCCCTGCTTCGTCAACTCCGAGCATGCATGGTTCAGTTTTACAAACATCTGGAACATCTGAACAGTTCATAAAGTTGTTAAAATTGTCTTTAGATTTTATGAAATCTTTTAGTTCTTCCAGTGATTTTATCATTTTGTCCTATTTAGTTATAATTAAGTAATTAAAAATATTTTTCTGGATGTGTTTGGTAAGGTTTGGTGAATGTTTACTGTTTACCACAATGACAGATCCGCATGTCAAAGTCAAACAACTGTTTGCTGTTTCGCGCCTTCGCACAGTTCGTCGCACCAACCATTGACTTACTTAATCCTAATTAATTATTTATATGTCATTGGCACCAACCGACGGCATCGAGTTCATTGCAGTGTGACCATTTCATAAATGGTGAATCTGCCACAGTCTGGGCCAAAATGCCAAAAATATTCATGGAAACGGAAAAAAATACACACGAATTCAATGAAATTTCTTATCAATAAATATATTTAACATTTTTTTTGCATTATTATACCTATAATACTACTTATTCGATAATCTCGAATATCGATAATCTACTTATTCGGTGTATCGATATTTGCCTCCAAATTTTTGTCTTCATTTTCCGTGTACACAGATTTTGAAGACATCTTTTTGATAATTTTTTGACTTGGTTTAATTAGTACTTTTAAGCACGCTTGATAAAATGCGATCAAAATTTACAAAATAAAGTATTGATTCTACCGCCCCTTCCAAAAGGTAGTTTTCGTATGGAGAAGAATGGGCAAGAAACTCCACCGTTACTCTTTTTAAAATGTTTTACAATATTTTGTATAGGTACATTAT
The DNA here is from genome assembly GCA_948150665.1 of Conistra vaccinii. Lineage (NCBI taxonomy): Eukaryota > Metazoa > Arthropoda > Insecta > Lepidoptera > Noctuidae > Conistra > Conistra vaccinii. Next base: position 12,689,351 of record OX411329.1, read on the forward strand.
TTATATAATTATATGTAAAGACGATGCACCTAGAATAAAATTACTGTATAAAGTAAAAGGAATTTAAAGTGGAGCAAACGACAGATAAATTAATTATGTGGTAGATACATGGTGTTCACATATTCACAAACATTGTAAAAATAGACGAATCTACTAAAAAATTACAATTAATAAGTCAGTGTGTGAGGAAGTAATCACAGGATGTACTCGTAAAATCAATGTCATATAATAAAAAAACAAATACAATTAGTAAGCAACCAGTTTGATTTTGTCTAGACTCTAAATTGTCCTATGGAGCAGGACCAGCATGTTTCCAAGCATTCTTATCTTGGATATAATCCTCTAATCTGTACTAAGCTTGTTTACAAAGTGTACTTTTTACATGAGTTTTAAATTTTCTTTCATTTAATTTTATTGTAATAATGTTTAATTGTGCATTACATTGTAATACAATACAAACAATTGTTCTTCTGGTTTAGTAGTATTAGTAGCGATTTATAAAAAACAATGAGTGAAAGAAAAAGAGATTATCCCAGCGGAGCTACGAAAAGAAAAGGTAAACAGAAAAGGGAGGAGGTCACAAAAAAAGTGCTGGAAAAAGTGACAGATAGATAATTATGATGAATAAATATTTCTTTTAATTTTATGCAAACATTTTTTTTACTTTTGTGAGAAATCTTTACCCTTCATAAGGGCCCCCGAAAAAATTTTATACGAAGCCCCGCCAAGACACGGTACGCCACTGCTCGAATCCCATGTATTTTCGCCTAGGGTTTATGGGGTGCTTAAGACCGCGGCGACCCTAGAATTTTCCATACAAACGTAATACCTAAATCATTTGCAATTTGAGCATATTTCCATCATATTATGTTAATATTCGGATTTAGACAGTATTTATCTAGGCTTGTACATCTTTTTTTTCCAAAAAAACTTACCTAAAATAAAGTTTAAGCGAATTGAAATTCGCACAATTTTTAGAGCTAAATGACATGTTTTCGTACTGTTTTTTCTGTATTATAAACAACAATATTTGGAATATTGTTTCGGCAGAAGCATAGCTTATATTATCAAGTTACAAAGTATAGAAAAAATTATGAAAGAATATTAGGTTTTCATTCATCATTTTTGGTATTACGGAACACATCCAAATTTATCATAAATTGCGATAGCTAGTAACAACGCTAACAACACACAACACACATAACACACAACAGACACAGACAACAACAACAACACAAAAACACAACAGAACAGAGATAACAATATTCCAAACGCATTTTGGAATATTGTGTTCGCCGGACCCTTAACTGTTGCAAATGGGTCACACTTTCACGTCCTGGAAGGAAAATGTCTAATTACAAGTCACCCTGTTTATTTATCTAGTTTTCGTTTTTGTGATTGACACAACAGTAAATACGTACTAAACAATTGTGTTTCTGGACTAAAAGCAGTGCTGCCACCATTTCAGATTACACAGCTATACGAAAAACCATTTTTTTATCTGTATCATAGATAAAAAATTCTACCAAAGCTATTAGCGACCACAGACTACAGTACATTTTGGTATTTTGGTACATTTTATTTTAGCGAGGGTGGGAGGAGAGGAGAGGAGGAGGAGACAGACAAGGAGAGAAGAGGAACAAACTGCAAACCATAGAGAGAGAAGTGCATAATATTTTTAGATGTAGAAATCAAAGGTGTCATCTGAATAATTATCAAAAATAATACTGATCGTGAACATTTAAGGTAAATAAAGCATATAACTTTTTATTATTTTGTAGTTAGTGGCTTGTAAGTGTATCAATCAGTAATTTATGTATACTCGTTTGTAGGTTAGAGTAGTGCGATCTAATATGCAGAACAACCCCCAGGAGCTTTCATGGCAGGCGATTCAGGCTATCGTCGGGGTTAAACTTCCACCAAATGTACTACGTTTTGACGATATTGGATTCCACTTAGTCAACAATACTGTTTCGAGCGCTGAAGACTCTGATTCGGATGTAGAAATAGTCGAAAATGATTGGGAGTCTGATAATAATGTGTCTTCCAGACCCGATCATTCCGACAACGAAAAAACTACGTCGCCTGATAGGGAACAGAGTGTGTCGCCTATTTTACGTCTCGTAGAACCTGACAATAATAATTCAGGTAAAGAGTCATTAGATTACAGAGAATATGTCGCAAATATTGATGCAAAAGATATTTCACCGAAGGAACGTATGACACAAATTCACATCGACGATGCGGATAGTTCTAACGGTAATGTTATGTCGATCGAAAACTATTTGGAGGTCACTTTATCAACAGACTCCGAGGCTAGTCATACTTGCAACCAATGTAACCAAATATTTTCTAATGAGAATTCACTTGCCTCACACAAATGCACTGCTAAACCCACCGAAGAAAAAAAGTACCCATGTCATGTATGCTCAGAAAAATTTCCAAGCTACTGGGACTTAAGGAAACACCTAAGTAGCCATTTTCCAGGAATGTTGGAATCTAAGTCAAGCTTCTGTCACCTTTGCCAAAAAGACTATACAAAAACCGGATTCATGAATCATTTACGTAAACACACGGGTGAGCGACCATTTGTCTGTGAACTTTGTCACAAGGCATTCTCTCAATCAAGTTCACTCTCAATACATATGAAATTCCATCTCAATGTGCGAAAGCATGCTTGTACCGTATGTGAAAAGAAATTTGTAACCAAAAGTGAACTATCCCGTCACATGACAGTGCACACTAAGCAGAAGTCCTACTATTGTGGAGTTTGTGACAAAGCTTTCACTCGCTCTGATAATATGAAGAAACATGAGAAAACTCATGGGTAAAATGTTTTATGACAGAACTGAATTAGAATATGGAACTGTGAACAATGTCATAATATAACATGCAATTCAATTGCATTTTAATATCAAAATTGTCAAGTTAATAATGTCTGGTCAATTCTGTTGCCAAAAACACTGTGGTATAATACTTTTCAACAAGCTATTATTTCTGATTCTCTTATTGCCAAAAAATTAGTTTTATGTTTGTTAAGAATAGAACTTTTACATTGTTTATACTAAATTTATACCTATCATGATCTAGTTCATATTTTAGTCATTATGGTGTGTTTCTGTGTTTATGCGAGTGTCCAAACACACTCATGTGTGCTGCTGTAATTGCTTTCAAGATTTTTTTTATTTATATTATTTTTAATGTATGTTTGGGTTAATATTAGTGAATTAGTAAAATGTCTTTGCAGGTGCTCTACAATAAGGTCACACATATCTCAATCCAATGTTGCCTTTTAGATAAAGTGATATTTTAATATGTGGATATTTATGTAGGTGAATGTCCAAAGGTCCGATAGCCTTATATTGTAATGTTTACATTAGATAAAGGGAAACATGTTTGTTATTCAATAGCGGGCCTTTCCAAAATATGTCACAAAATATATTTTTGTAAACCTATACTATGAGGTACTAAAACTACCAGTTGAAGTGAACTTTTGCCAAATTTTAGATAAGTATTTCAAGTGATTTTTATTACTGTACTGTGTTGTAACCAAAGCAATAACATTTTTAATGTGCCTATTCTTTATAATAATTATTATAAATACGAGTATACCAAATAATTTAATTATTAGTGTTAATAGATGTAATAAATTAAAATCAGTGGTAACTAGTAAGTTATCTCTTTTTTTCTTGAAGAAGTGAATGAAATATAGGAACTCAATAGTTTTCCTTCTTGATGGTCTCCTAATTTGTTAGTTAAGACACTGAACAACTATTCTATAATATTGATACATTAGTTAAGGTTTACGAAATGAGGTCTTGATACATCACAAATGTTTTAACAGTGCACATATTTATACATTTGTAACTGTTATGAAACATTAGTAAATTATTATACTATATAGGCGAGGGTATGACTCCCTATGCTATAAGACTTTTAGACCAAAATAAGTAACACAAATCCCAAAGATTAAAATATTTTCATATTTTATAATTGGCTATAAAACCAAAGGCTAAAATTAATTTATTTTGTGCCACTTGGATTTCATAAACTGGTTGTAATATAATGCCTTATAATATTGTCTAGATTTATTAAATCTAAAATAGACAATAATCATATTTTAATATATTTATTATATTTAATTTTTAGGTATTTAACTTTGCATGACTTGTTTGTAGGTTTAAGAAATCGATATTGAGCCAAACGAAATAAAAACGCAAAATCTACAAGACTGACGATAATATTCAGAGTAGGTATTAACTTGTGCACAAAAACAATTATTTATTCATACTGTTTATTGCAATTTTCTATTTATCAAAAATGCACCTTGTTAAAAACTCAACATGACAATTAGATTAAGATCCGTTTGATATAATGAAAATATTTTATGGAAATGTGTAATAATAATTGCGATTTTATTAAAGAGTTGTTTGTTGCAAATTATGTTTTATTTCAGAATTGAATAATATTTTTCCCTTTGTTCTAGGTTGCACTAACGATGTCTGCAAGGTTACGTAATCTTAATCCCTATGAATTGCATAAATACTTAGTTAATGTTTATTGTCTCAATACGAAGGGTTCTGCCACGTCTTTGAAACGGGACACTTCCAGAGACAGAACTGACCTTGATATTATAAGAGAAAACCACAAGTTTGTGTGGGAGGAAGACGATGTTGCTGATACATGGGAGAAGCAGTTAGCTAAAAAGTATTGCGATAAACTATTCAAAGAGTATTGCATTTGTGATTTAAGCAGATATAAAGAAAACAAAGTAAGTTTAAGTAAATTAAACGCAAATAGATAAAATCAATTTACACACAACTCTAAAAATACCAAAGATCGGTCGTCTCCATTGGAACAGGAATTCTCATTCGTAAATCGTAACTAACAAAACATTAAATCATATCAGACTAAATAATGCCTTCTAACGGGTCTAAAGGTCACATCTGAATATGCGATAAAGGTTCTCCCCTAATTTAAACGTGGCTGTGAGATGGGGACGATCCCTTATATAACTAAATTTTTTGCCCGAGAGACCTTCCTTTGTGTTGTATAGTAGGGAGTGCAACAAAGGCCGTGCTGCCTTTCTGTAGGCTAAATATAGCTCTATACATTCACCCGCATTGATACACAGTAACGCACATCTGGCCATTCGTGCCGCAGCCGATCCCCATTTGTCTCACAAAATCAATGACAAAAAGGCACGCTGTGCTCACACGCTCGTAACGGCACAGTATAATTTTATAATTGTATGAAGATGTCCTATATGTACACAACCTAAATCGGTCTATAGTGAAATCCTTTGGTATGTCAGTCAGTAGGTAGGTACCTACAATACAATCAGAAGTCGTGCATGCATGCCATGGTAACTCCTCCTGTACCTATACCTACCTACCTAACCTTGTACTTCCAGCTACCCTGTAATCTTGATGTCTTATCCAGTGCTTATTATACAAATGCACTGGAACTATCATTTAGAATTATTTATTTTTTCCTAATAACTCCGCACGCGTGCTTGATTATGGTTCATGGTTTCACTAGCTTTGATAGTTGATGCTAATGTAGGTACCTTCCTGTCTACCAGTTTCCTAAACAGGTTTACTATGTACCTAATTACCTAGATCTTCAAATAAATTATGTATGAAACACTAGGTAGCACTGCGATGGCGCATCGAGAAAGAAGTAGTACTCGGCAAGGGTCAGTTTCAATGCGGCAATAAGGTGTGCAACAAAAGCGATGGTCTCAAGTCCTGGGAGGTCAACTTCGCTTACATGGAAGATAACGAGAGGAAAAATACTCTCGTGAAGCTTCGTAAGTTTGATGTTATGTAAAAAGCTATCATTCTGTACAATTCTTACCTACTCCGTAGATGTGCCTATCTAACTACCTATCTTTATAAATTACAACTTGCAAACAAAACGATACGTAGGTAGCAGGCACGATCTGAAAAGTGCGCAGGAATTATTTATACATGTAGGTCCGATTTAATCTGGCACAAAAGTAAACATATCTACATACAGATATAAGTAGGTATAGTTTTAGTTCTACGACTGCGCGTGACTTTTGCTTGTATTCGACTTAAACTTTTCCATGTTGGTAAGTGCTGTATAATGTGCGTGGCCAAGATACAAATTTACGAACCGGCTAGATATAGGTACCTACTTAATCCTATTGCCTTTATCCCAGTTGAAAATAATAGGTAGGTACCCAATTACTCATGCATAGAAACTTTCGAAGTGCGAGTCGTCGTAGTGTTGTAGACTTGTAGACTCTTAAGTCCTGGGTTCCGAACGTAGGGGTAATTACCCCTGCGGGGGTCAATCAGCCATTCTGTGGGGGTAACGATGAACCTAAGTAATCCAATAAAATAATAGGTAAGTACTAGGTACAGTAGGTACTGCAGAGTAGAATTTCAAAATTATGATCTCAACATAATGTTGGCGAAAAGCTGGTGCCGAATATCCTGTTATAGCTAACAGAGCTTTAAAAATGCTTAAATACCCTTTGCCACCACCTGTAATATCTATAGGTGTCTCATTTTTTTAAGCATACCTATACATTCAAGCAAATAAAAACCAATCGTGAGAGTGGTTTTTCTTTGGTTACGCTGAAAAAAAAGGCCAGTAACTCTCAATGTGGATCATGACATGATGCGCGCGAAACTAAACCTAACATAAAAATTTGCAAATGCAAAATCATACCAACCATCACACCAACAATTTTTACTTAATTCATTGTTTATTTAAATAAAATATATTAATTGAATACCTTAAAATTGTAAGACTAATGCGCAATTAATAAAGGTAGGTAGGTTACCTATTTGTATTAGCTTCTATTGTTTGCATTGATAACATTTCAAGATCGGGGTAAATTCAGTTTTCCTAATAGCTGACAGGCAGGGGTAACCATATTGAAAAGGTTAGGAACCACTGCTCTAAGTGCTTGTTTATGGAGACGCGGGGCGTTGGGCGTGGCGTGCGGGGGGCGGCCCGCACAAAGTTCAAACATAAAAATGGTGTTGTATGAGAGCGTTTACGGAGAAGCGATTTTACACGCGTTTGCTTGAAATGCAGGCGGTGCACGCGGCGTCGTACGCTCCAATACGAACATCGGCGATATCCGCCACTGCGCCCGAAACGGCGCTCGCGGCGGAACTTTCCGCCAGTCTTGCACAGAGTACCTTTTATCAGTCTTGTTTAGAAATCGCACAATATTTATTATATAAGACGGGCGCGCTTGAATATCAGTCGATGCACGCCGCTTGCGCCGCCGCGTGCAACGCCGCGGGCACCGCTACTTTTCACGCCACGCCCCATCCCCCGCTCCACGCCCCGCGTTTCCATAAACAACATCATAAATTGCCATAATATAATGTTTGTGTGTGCGCGTGTGATGACGCGGGCCGCTGCTCGCCACGCTCAACGCCCCGCGTCTCCGTAAACAAGCACTTAGGGAAGCGTAACGTAAGATACGGTCGGAGTAAATAATTGTAAGGTACGGTCAGCAACGAAATTCACATTGGCTTTGCGTGCCAATGACTAGGCATGATAATCTTCAGATAATTGTACCGTCGCGCGTCGCGTCGTGGCAAGTCTAAAAGTTAACCCTTTTAGACTTGCCACGACGCGACGCGTGACGGTACAATTATATGAGAGAGAGAAAGTATCTCCGTCTCTCTTTTACTACACTTCAGCACCGTCATGCAGGACGCTCTGGCCGATGAGTGACGACGCCTGCACCGCTAAATAGGTACCGCTTCGTTAGGTAGCTTCCTACCTACATACCTACCTATTAGGATTAGATACCTGGCCTACCTAAGGGAAGCGTAGGTATGTCAAGTAGGTAGGTACAGTGTTACCTGACCCACCTTGCCGTTGCTGACCACCGTTGCCGTGGCCCTGCGGGTCAGGTAACAGCTATAACTCACTGTACCTAGTTGACTTGACTAAGCACCATGTATGTACCTACACATACATGGTGCTTAGTCAAGTTAAGTAGGTACCTACGTATCGGTAAAGAATTTATCCAACGAAAGTTGATAAACACTTGCTTACATTTATCTAAATTCATCTTAATCTATTAGCCAGCCTAAGAGCGTTCGCAGACGGCTTGGGTACCTACATTCTGCGCGTTTATAATTTCTAACGTCATGATACGTAATATTCGCTGGATATTAATCTCTCGGCGCTAAGCAGAGCGTCGAAAATCCAATACGCGAAAAAAAAATCACCGCGATTTTATTACGTCCGTGCGAACGTCAGCTTATCGTGGATGTCCACGTCCGCAAAATAAGGAAAATTGGAAATACGTGCACGTTATAACGTTATCGTGTTCGTGGACGGAAAGGAGAACATTCACGGTCCATACATTTTTGGGCTAAATGTGAAAATGCCGGCCAAACAAAAAAAAAGTTATATTCCGTTAGAACATGTTATTCTCTTCACTTTTCACTATGGGATCAAATATGTAGGGTCATTCCCTGCGCTGTTATACGTCTTTGTAAAATACTGTTTTCAGTATGTTTTAGTTAAGAGAATAACAGTAATCTAATTATAATAATAGCTTTTTATGGCAGTAATCATTACAGTCATCATTTCTTATTGTGAAACTAAGGTTCTAGGGTTATTCTCCACATACCTACAGTATGAGAAATAAAGTTTTTTTTTTCGACAGTACTATTATTAGCTTATTGAAATAGTTATCACTTATAGTATTAATTGGTTTTAGGTCTATTTCATCATATCAGCTGAAAGACGTCCACTGCTGGACGTCGGCAATTCATCGGGCTATGTCGGTTACCTGCAGGCTGGGCAGCGTTCGGGAAGCTACGCAATATCTTCTCGTCCCACATACCACAGTGTCTCAAGACGAAAGTCTTTGACCAGTGCGTGTTGGCAGTGATGACTTATGGCACTGAAACGTGGTTGCTCAGAATGGGCCTTACCAGAAGGCTAAAAGTCACCCAAAGAGCAATGGAGAGGGCTATGTTTGGAGTTTCCTTACGTGATCGAATCAGAAATGAAGAGATTCGCAGGAGAACCAAGGTAACCGATATAGCCCGAAAAATTGCCAAACTTAAGTGGCAATGGGCAGGACACATTGCTCGCAGAACAGACGACCGATGGGGCTGAAAGGTTCTGGAGAGGTAACCGCGTACCGGAAGACGTAGCGTTGGAAGGCCTCCCACAAGATGGACCGATGACCTCGTAAAGGCCGCAGGAATCTGCTAGAAGCGGGAAGCACAGAATCGGTCGAAGTGGCGGTGCTTGGGGGAGGCCTATGTCCAGCAGTGGACGTCTTTCGGTTGATAGGATGTCGGTTACTTTGGTTCTCCTGCGGATCTCTTCATTTCTGATTCGATCACGTAGGGAAACTACAAGCATAGCCCTCTCCATTGCTCTTTGGGTGACTTTTAGCCTTCTGATAAGGTCCATTGTGAGCGACCACGTTTCAGTGCTATAAGTCATCACTGGCAACACGCACTAGTCAAAGACTTTCTTCTTGAGACATTGTGGTATCTGGGACAAGAAGATATTGCGTAGCTTCCCGAATGCTGCCCAGCCGAGTCGGATTCGACGCTTGACCTCTTTCTCGAAGTTGGACCTACCTAGCTGGACTGTTTGTCCTAGGTAAACATACTCGTCTACAACTTCGAGCGTAGAGTCTCTGATCTTTATGAGAATGGGTGTTACATGGGCATTTGACATGACCTATGTCTTGTCCATGTTCATTTTAAGACCCACTCTTTTGGAGGCTCTACTGAGGTCATCGAGCAGAATACTGAGGTCCTCCATGGTTTCAGCCATGATAAGTATATCGTCGGCAAACCGAAGGTTAGTGATATACTCGCGATTGATGTTGATGCCTAGTTCTTTCCAGTCCAGAACCTTGAAGACATCCTCCAGTGCAGCGGTGAACAGTTTGGAGAGATAACGTCTACTTGTCTCACACCTCGCTGCAGAAGGATAGGTTTCCAGGTCTGGTCTTGGAGTCGGACTGACATAGTGGCGTTTTCGTATAAGAACTTTAACACCTCGATGTACCGATAGTCGATCTGGCACCGTTGAAGAGACTGCAGTACAGTCCATGTCTCGATCGAATCGAAGGCTTTCTCGTAATCCACAAACGCTAAGCAGAGAAGCAAGTTATACTCTTCGGTCTTCTGTATAACCTGCCGCAGCGTATGTATGTGGTCCACGGTGCTAAAGCCTTTACGGAATCCGGCTTGTTCGGGAGGCTGGAAGTCGTCAAACATGCGCGCGAGACGGTTGGTGATGACTCTTGAAAACAGGTTGTAGATATGGGTCAGAAGTGTGATGGCCCTATAGTTCTTAAGCAGGGCATTGTCGCCTTTTTTAAAGAAGAGTACCACCACACATCTGTTCTATGTCTGTGGCGTTTTATGGACATAAAACCAGTTAATACTAGTGATACCTATTTCAATCAGCTTAGACTAGCACTATAAAAAAAAACTTTATTTTGCATACTGTAGATATGTGGAGAATAACCCTAGAACCTTAGTTTCACAATAAAAGATGATGACTGTAATTATTACTGCCATAAAAAGCTATTATTGTAATTAGATTACTGTTATTCTCTTAACTAAAACATACTGAAATCAGTATTTTACAAAGACGTATAACAGCGCAGGGAATGGCCCTACAGATTTGGTCCCATAGTGAAAAGTGAAGGGAATAACATGTTCTAACGGAATATAACTTTTTTTTTGTTTGGCCGGCATTTTCACATTTAGCCCAAAATGAATGATGTCCTTTAAAAGCGTTTTCATACAGGGTCGCAGGGACATCGACGTGAAAACTTTTACCATTTGTATTGAGTACAGAGTACATGATTCTGAACCCCTTTGCGTTATTAAAATAAAATCTGTCAAGTGCGAGTCGGACTCGCACACGAAGGGTTCCATACCATGTCGTACAAGATTTAACACTATGAATTTTTGTAATACTTTCGTAAAGGTAACAACAGAGGCGCTATAAAAACAAAGATTTGTAAAGAAATTGTCTAATTTTAATGAAAAAATGTTGTGTTAAAATATAGGTATAGGAGTATATTTCATTTATTTTAAGAGAAAAATATTAAGTTAAGTTTATCCAGTAACATGCATTAACTAAAGTCAAAGTTATTTATTTGCTACTAACATAGTATTAGTAGGTATAAATGGTATATATGGTAGGTAAGCAGGTAGATATGTAGGGTAGGTTAGGTACCTACCTACCCTGGTAAGTAGGGTAGGTAGGGTAGGTAATTAGGTAGAAATAGGTAATTAGGAAAGGTAGGTGCGCCGTAGTTAAGTACTTAGTGCTAACCGTGCGAAGCCGGGCCGGGTAAAGCTAGTTTATACTTATAAATAAAAGGATTTCTCTTGCTACATCAGACTATATTGTACAAAATAGAATGTAACTAGTACGCCAAATTTTAATTATAATTGTGCGTTTGCACTGGCGAAATATTCACAACAAAACATGTTGGAATCTCTATTTTCTGACAATTTTTCATACAATGTTTGACAGGAACTAGAGATTTCAACATGTTTTGTCGTGATGTTTCGCCAGTGCAAATACAGGTATAAAAATAACGTAAATAAATTTTATTTACGTTATTTTTGATAGTCATACAGAAATCTATTATTTCTTACTTATTATTTTTACACATCCCATCGGACTATGAGAGAGAGAGTGCACTCGTGTCTGCGCACACGCTTGTGTACTATAATATCTCCCGCGCCGAAGGCCAGTCTCCGTTGAGATTGGCCGCCGCCGTGGACGAATATTTTTACACCAATAATTTTTCTCAATATGAAATTGTATCCGCAACGGTTTAAGGTAACTGAATAGTACACTGTATGTGCCAGCATTCATTTCAATGTTACTGAAATTGTCTATTGGAGTCAATTGGAGTGTAGTTTTAACATGAGGTACACACATTAACACCGTCTAGGGATACTTTGAAAAAAGTCGATAAAGTTCTTACACTCAAAAAATACTGGCCGGTTTTAAAATCTTGTGAAGAAAGTTTATTTTGTAGACCTTTTTGGATGATCGAAATTTAAATGATCGAAATAGTATATGCTGCCATGATAGTAGGTACTTACTAATTCCATGTCATTACTCCGACTATTAAATAGTTATCTGTGGAATTTATATCGCATAATATTAGCATGAAATACAAAATTATTCTTTTAAGTTGCAGAAAATCGCCCATATTATGTAAAATACGTTATGAATCGGCGTTTTTAGTATTTGTTGATTATAAACAGTATATGTTACATGATACACACAAGTTTCAAATTCCCATATTTGTTTAGTTGTTGAGATAGAGCTCGTACAAAAATGGTCTAAAACAGACAACTTCTACGGCCCCCTAATTCGTCATTTTTTAAGATAAAAACAAATAAAAATTATATTTATTCTCTACTCGATGAGCTCTAGAAAATGATACCCCACATGCCAGGGTCAGATTATTTTTTTTTCAAAATTTAATTTTATTGTATGGCGACCCCCCTTTAATTTTTAATTTTATTATTTGTTGCTCTTGCGGCAATAGAAATGCTCAATCTGTGAAATTTTCAACTGCCTACCTATTACGGTTCATGAGATAGAGCTCGCTGACAGACAGACGGACAGCGGAGGCTTATGAATAGGGTTCCGTTTGTCACCCTTCGGGTACGGAACCCTAAAAAGTCTGCTGTTTCATAGAAAAAAGCAATAAGTACCTACGCAGTCAAAATGTATGATGGAACAGTTGTTTTTTTTGTTAAAATAACCGACGAAAAATTTCAATGGGGTTCAGAATCACGTACTGAATCCATGGTAACAGTTTTCGCGTCGATGCCCTGCCACCCTGTATATTTCTATATATTTTACTTCCCTGTGTTGTCGTGATGCCGTGACGTGGACGTAGCCGACAGCTTCTATAGGTACCTACCTTATTTTTCTGACTACCTATATAGGTAGTCCAAAATCCTAACGGCACTGGTTTGCCTGTACCAACTGCACCAGGAAGCTGGGGTGACGTCTCTCCAGCAGACACAGGAAACTGGTTTTTTGTGGCAACTAAATTAAGACTGGGAACTTTGAATGCAGCTATTATGCCTTTTATATTGACATAGGTACTGTTACAGGTAGAATTATTCTATCAACCATGAGGAAGCTGTACCTAGTTACGATGTCAGTGAACGGTCTGAATCTTTTCAACCTAATCATGATCTAGCTGCTTATTACTTGTCGTATACATCCATCATAAATATCCCTTGAAACTATGATTTTACTGTACCTAAGTACGAGTAGTTAGTAGGTACTTGACCGACCGCAAGTTCGTTGAAACGGACGTGAAGTAATTACGCCAATTGGATCTCATTGTGCATATGCCACACCAAGGGAGGGATTATTCCCATATTAGGGGCCTATGCACACAAAGTTTTTTTTATACCTACGCGCCGGGTTGACGCGCGTTCCGTATAATCCGCATGGACGGCGCGTTTTCTTCCTTACTCTAAACTTGAGAAATATGCACGACGTTCGTTGGAAGCGCATTTTACGCGCGGTCGTATGTCGCCGTGTGCATAGGCCCTTAGAGAGACTGCAGGTTGCATTTCTGTTACCATAATACTGCCATAATACGCTCACTGATAACTGCGGTTGGTAAGGAAGTTTTCATACCAATTAGGTACTTATGAATTCATCTCTTTAATAGGTTTATGCCCTGGATGTTCGGAACTTTTAAACTACAGATCAAAAAAGCGTGAAGTTAAGAGGCTTAAGAAAAGTCAAAAGAAATCAAAGAAGGCCAAAAAGCCAGACAAGGAAGAAAGTGAAGATGAGGAGGAAGTACTGCTCCTCCCCAGCACTCCAGAAGAGCTAGTGGAACCTTCCACTTCTGCTGAAGCTGAAGCAGAGACTGATGAAGCGTCATTATGGAAAAAAGGTTTGTGGGACTTTAGGCATGCATTCGTATTCACCAAAGGGTAAGGCAGAAGTCACATCATGAACGTTTCGCCAAAATCGGAATACCGGTTGCCGGTCCTAACATGAAAAATGTCATAACATTTTTGGGAACTGAAACCATAGCAGGGTCAAAAAAAAAACATTTATAATTCTGTCCTTTACTCCACTTTGATTGTGGTTTGTTAAAATGTGATGCAAGTAGCATGCGAAATTATAAGTTGGGTTCGATTCCCAGTTCATAGAGAGTTCCACTAGTTTCAACTGATAACAATACTGTATAGCTGGGATGCTATTTTCCCGAAGGATAATCGTATTCGCGTTAGATATCTGGGGGCCAAGTCTACTAATTTACAAACGTCACAATGGTCTCTCAATGGTAAGTTTTTGACTTATTTTGTATGGCAAATCTGTCAAAAACTCACCATCGAGAGACCATTGTGACGTTTGTAAATTAGTAGACTTGGCCCCCTGTTGTAATGTTACCTACTGTAGGTATTGTTTCTAATACTTTTTTAATTATATTTACTGTATTTTTCGAGGACTTGGCATTGTTCGGACTTAAATGATATCGTTGTTTTACTTAGGATTACAAGAAGCTGAAGAAAAGTCGCGGGAGGAAGAATTTGAAGAGTATCTGGAAGACTTGTTACTGTAAATAAGTCAAATAAACTAAGAAGTAAACACTTTTGAATTTAGTAAATCGTTTTATTGCAATCTACATATTTTACAGTATGAATTGTTTATTATGTAAAAGTGGAATAACAATTATTCCAACAAATGTTTTTCTCAAACAGTAAGGACCTCCAAACGACGGGCGCGTTGAGCTTAACATACCTACAACTTGATCTGTATCCAGACAAACAAAACGTTAGCACACCAATCGCGTCACTCCGATTGGGGTTCCTTACTGCACATTAATAATAAACATTTACGCAAAACAGACGACGTATTATATTGTAATGTTAAACATACACAGCCGATGAATGGACATAGTGATTGACGTTATAAGTAGAAAAGTTTGAATTAATTTATCAGTTTGCTTCAGACTTTTTCACAGCACTACCTATATTATTTCCAAAATTGTATTCATGTTCATAATTATGTACTGCTAACAATTTTTGTCGCCTTGACATCTTATCAGTATACTTAAAAAAACGATAACTAATAAATAACCGTAACGATACAGTAGTTTTAGAAAATAACTGCGATAAATGTCTCCTCCCAATAACTTTTTTAATAACATGTTGTAAATAAAAGTAAATCTAAATAATTGCAGGCATAATAATCAGATTTATTATAAAGTAATATAGAACACCTAAAATCATAATTTAACAGAAACACAAGTATAATAAAAACTCATCTCAATAATAATCAAAGCCTCATTCAATCATAATTATGACTTGGAACCGTGCTATAGTAAGTTACTTATAAATTAATTAATTGAATATCCATTATTCATATCCATCATTTGTAAGAAATATTGCCCATGCTAATACTTCAATTTATTAGTTAACGTGATGGTTTGTATCTCGACATTTGAATCTCCCCAAAATAAAGTTTATTCTAAAGATGTCATTAATTGGTACAATAATTCACTGAACATTTTTTGCTAAACATATCAATAATATAGTTTAGGCACTACTCTCGTATTTATAATTTGTTTAATTATAAATAAACTTACACGACCAGATTACACGACGATGTGCGTAACGAGAACGATCAGTGTCAGAATGCTGTCACATTGACCGCGCGGCGGCTACCTTGTGTACGCATAATTATCTGACGATGCGAGAAAACCTCATACGGTTTTATTTAGTGTGCGTAGACTTGACTTCATCATCATCGGAGCAGTCCTCGTCGTGCGTGTGCGTCAGTTGGCGCGGCGTCTCCGGGCGCATGTGCGGCACCGATGCTGTCGCGATCTGAAATAAAATGAAATTCATCATCATTCTCTTGCCCATATACCAATTTATTTGTGGTCGGCGCAACGTGTCTTTTCTTCAATCTCTCTAAGTCGTCATCTCGGTAGTCACCTTCGTTCTAGCCTTATCATCTTTCACAGTCCATCCTTAGTTTATTTGGTCTTCCCCTACAATAGCCATCCACATTCATACTCAAAACTTTCCTCACGACATTGCTGTCATTTCTTCGATGACAAACGATTTCCACACAAATTTTCAGTTCCCAGTGCCACTTCAAAACATCCTCTTATATACTCATATCTTATTCTATCTATGCGCGTAACACCACACATCCCTTCATTCTTATCTCAGCTGAATGCAATTGCCATTAATTCATCCCTTTTACATGCAATACAGCAGGTTTAACCATTGTTTTATAAATCTTCCCCTTAAGTTTTAAGTCTAAGGGGTCAGATATGTGGATAATCCAGTCCAATTACGTATTAACCACTGATACAGTTGTAAGTCAGAGGATTTTCATTGGACCTATTATTCCGTTTCTAGAACTGCAAAAAGTTAAAAAGAAAATACTGCTGAGGTTCTTTTAAATTGTTGAAGTTAAAACAGCTACTTGTTTATTCTAAATATTTCTTGTAAAGAGTGTGTCATTTGATCTTTCACCACCATTTAGCACCGTTGATAGTTTTCTGGGTAACAATTCGATTTGACTGTAAGATACCTAATTGCAAGCCTTTATTTTGTGAGTACTGTTTTTAGAGTTCCGTACTCAAAATTAAAAAAACCCGTAGTCGGGTTACAGTTTTTTAAACTTATTTTGTAATTTTTTATTAATTATACTTTTCCGTTTTAACGCTTGATAAACGTTATGAAAACGTAAATAAGAGAAATACAATAGGTCAGTAATAAATATTTTAATCATGCTTTTTATTGTCTATTAGTTAACAGCTTCCTCCTTTTTAGAAGTCTGCTAAAAACTTGAAGTTTAAGATTTGCGATGTAACAGAATAACAGGGATGTTGACTGGGGAAAAAAAAACTATTTAGTCCGTCAGTCAGATAATAAAAAAATATTAGACACCATTGATATATTAAAAGGAGGAAGATATGTTACGCGCTAACATCGAAATCAGTAAACCTGGGCTCGGCGCACGACTACATGCACCAAAACTCACACATCAGTGTGATCACAGTCGCAAACCTACAGTTACCGATAGACAAGAACAGAGATAGCAGACGGCGCTGTCGTGCGAGCGAAATCGCAATAAGTCTCGCAACTCGCGCATTATGTGCGTATCGTGTCTCTCATGTTTCAATATCTATCTCGCTCTCACAAACATGGCGAAGCAAACATGAAATATTATTATAACTTTCAACAAATTAGCATTTTCGGCTGTACTTACGAGTGGTTAATCCCGTGTGTCTTATTGTTCTTCCTTGTATTATTAAAACACAAACACGCATCAAAATGCGTATTTATCGTAAAAAAAACTGTAATTATGGAGCTGTTTGATCAACGATATGCCGTGCGCGACTGAGTGCCGACTACGGGGAATCACATAGTTTGGTAGGACCAGGCGCTGTTACTAAGTCTCGTATCTACCGCTTTTAAAACATCAAAGTTAGACACGTATTTTTTGCTTTATCATATTAATAAAAATGGTTTAGATAAAACGCATTAAAGTTGGGGAATAGGAGCTCGCAACGTTACAAGTCAGTATAAAATCTACCGGGGAGTGACGTCATGCCACATTTTAACGTATTACCGTAATCTTTTGATTACGTAAAAAAAGAACAAAAATACGTGTCTTGTCCAATATTTTTTTATAAACTACCTGACGGATAAATAACAAATAAACTACACATTTAAACACATTCAGTTTTAGTGCAGCACTTCATACCAACACTGATATCGCCCCTAAGTCATAGTAGAGATATTAATAAAAAGTAACTCACCGTAACTTCTCTCTTTTTATTTTTATCCTTCACTACAGTATCATTTGAGGAGGATGATATTTCCTCGTTTAAATCCGACATGCCGAGGCCGTGCGGTACGCTTGCATTTCTGGATCTGAAAATAATTAAAAACAATAGAATCTTTCTAGATATCACAGATACCAACCAACTAACGAAATTTCATTTAATTCCTTTTTTAGTTAGGCGTTTCTAATAACAAGATGAGTAACACAATAATTGTTTGTGGAGTGAGTAGTACACCCCGATTCAAATTTAAGGGCGGTTCGGAACATGAGGCGACTCGCTGCGCAGTAACGAATTCATGAGTCAGCGGGGGTGAGGGGTGCGGTACTGCGCAGCGAGTAGCGTACTTCCGAGCTGCCATTAAGTTTGAATCGAACTGTAATTGTTCGTCATCTGCTTCCCTGAAACTGAAGCTATCTATTTAAATGACACTGAAGTTGTGGTGTTACACTTTGGCGTAGAGTTGAAGCGAAGCGTCGCGACATGTATGTATTTACACTTTATAGTATACTAGCTTTTGCCCGAGGCTCCGCCCGCGTGGAGGTCAGAAATTATCCAACGGGAATGTACTACCGGAATAAAAGTATCCTATGTTCTAACCCAGGTCATGATCTACCCGCGAAAAGGTGACAGACAGAGTTTCTTTCGTATTTATAATAATATAGTATAGTATGGATGGATTGAACTTTATCTCCATTTAGTAACGTATACAAAAGACATTGCTCAGGATGTTAAGGTGCATCTATACCGAAGTAACTTTTTGAAGAGCAGTATTTTGCAACATTCTTTATGTTTTAGTAAAATCACGCCTATGAAGTCCTGAATTTCATAATAGTACAGTCAGTACCTGTTAATGTCATACTTTATGGGCATGCCTACCTAATTAGTGATGGGCGATGAATCATCATGACCACAGATTTTAAACTATCGATATTTTAAATAAAACCTAATTTAAAATATATTTATTTTTTCATTTTATTGTGTATTTTAATATCATAACATTATTTACATGTGTACTTACAGAAACTGATTGCGACATGCGATTCAGAAACTGATTCAGGTATGGCTTTTGGGTGTACTCCTTTTTAGAGAATAAATGTATTTTATAGTAAAATATTCGTTTAATTTAGTAACGTTTGTAATTAAAATAAATCCAATTATATGTTACATTAGCATCGATAATAGTAAGAAACGTCGATAATTTCTATCGAAATTTTTTTATTTCCTGACAACCCTAGGAATGTCAGTTTGACAGCTGTCGCAGAGATCAAGCTATGTTTTATAGACTATAAACATCTTTTCATTATCCGATGTTGCCCACTATCACTAACTTGCGTACCAAAAGTAACTTCGATGTGTATGTACTGTAATTTATAATTTTCGGCCCACAGCCCACGGATTGAATGATACTGAAAAAAACCTAGGTAGATTTCGAGGATTCGAATAAAGTAATTATAAGAATCCTCATAAGCATTTAAAAAAAATGCTTTTTCATTACTTATCGTGTACCTTAAGTATATGGAATAAAGATTCAACATTTTGGTGTAAGTTTTTTAACTATACGGCCTAGCATCCTGAAAGACACAATGACACGACACAATGAAGTTATCTATTCTTATGCTTTAGGGTTCCATACCTCAAAAGGTAAAAAATCGGCCAAGTGCGTGTCGGACCACGCACAATGAAGGATTCCGTAGTTGGGATGAATTCATCCCAAGAACAAACTTAACCTTGTAGTTGAAAAACATGTTTCCCATACATTCTAACTGCAAATGTAAGTTTGTACGCACAATATTGAATGATTTACCATGTTAGTTTAAGACCATAGACTTTTTATAGGTTTTCCTGTAATTTATAAGCATAGAACTATTCTCTGTATTTTTTTTAAATTTCAGGCTCAGTAGTTTCGGAGATAAAGGGGTGGTAAATTCTCATATTTTTTTTAAAATAATTTATTTTAAAATTATAAATAAAATATATTTGAGATCGTAGTAATAAGCCCTTTTATTTGATATGTCACACGGTACAGTTCGCAAAAGTTTTATTTTAAATTTTCTTGATTGCCCCTAAATGTGACCCGCATATTCAAAATTCATTTATTCACGTAACACGTCTGTGTTTGGGTCACGCAAATACATATATTACCACATTTCAACTTAATCGGTCCATTACATTCGGATCAAATTGGCTGTGACAGACGGACAGACAGAGAGACATACGAGTGATCCTATAAGGGTTCCGTTTTTTCCTTTTGAGGTACGGAACCCTTATAAAATCCAGTGGTACGCCACTGGATTTTATAAGCGTTCTGATCCGCTAGTAGTTAAAAGCCCTGTATCAAAATATGATGGGGTGCCTTTTTTATCTGACTATAGCGAACCTCAAAGGAGGGTACTTTTTTTTTTACATAATATATAAAATAGCATCCTGACTCGAGAGCATAGGCTGTCATTGTGACCTTACTAAGAGAAACCAAGAGCGAGCAAGGCGGGCTAGAAAACTGACTCAGATACGTTGTGTAATGTAATGTAACGTTTCATTGAAGAGCGAGTGAAGCGAGCTCTAAAATAGAAGCATACTGAACCGAGATTTTTGATGATTTTATTGGATTTTTCCAAGACAATGCAAGAGCGAGCGAAGCTAGCTAGAAATTTGGAGAATCCTGACTCGGATAGGTTAAGCTGTCACTGGAATATTTGTAAAGCGAATGTATCGCTTAGATAAAACTAGGATAGCCATGGGATACCATATAATAATTGACACAGAAATAACATTATAAAAATATACAGTCACTGTAACCTATTTAAAATTCGGTATGGTAGCATTATCTGTCATTTCGAATTTACTCATACTTAAATATACAGGGTGTCCCCGGAAACCTGTACCAGCGAAGGTCTGTGATCAGGGGACACTAATATCCATCGATTGAACCCCCATGTATGTTTCGCGATATTTTGTAGTTTTCGAGCAATGATGTTTTTCAGTTTTTTTTTTTAAATTGTAGGCCATTATATGTCATATTTTGTAATATCGCGGAACATGATGGGGGTTCGAGTGGGACGCGCGTAGCCATGTAGCTTTATATTCGGCCGGAGTCGAGCCATATCGCGCGATTTCTTTTTCTCTTCTCTCCATTTTTTACCTCGTCAACTTCTGATGTGCACTGTACACTAGTTTGCTTGAGCAACGTTCAACAGTCTCTTTTTTTATTCACCAGTTCCACCACTATAATCTGGACGCGCGAAAACGGGCGCAATCGCGCGAAGACGAGCGCAATCGCGCGATGACGAGCGCAATCGCGCGAAGTCGAGCGCAATCGCGCGATGACGCGCGCGTTCTTGCGAGATCCCTTGTATTTGACGTTGACGCTTCGTTTCGCTTCAATTCTTCTCCAATGTGAAAGGAGCCTAAGGAAAAGGCGAAATTCAAATTTTTCTTACGTTGCGGCTCTGTACTAGTTCGTATGTTGAGAAAAAATCGATTTGCAAAAGTCGAAAAAAGAATGGCTACCTTAGAGAATTCCCTTTAAACGGGGGCGCTAGGTGATTCAATAAAATGGAAACAGCATTAAGTACAGCAGTTCCAACGACTCGCCGTTCGAGGCCACAGATCATCAGTATGCTTGAGTTATGCTCGTGCACGCGTAGTATTTCTAAATATAACGTATTGAGTACTTGACGACTCCTAATATTTTTTTTTGGTAATGAGGTCACAGCTCAGTTAGCACTCAGTTAGTGACCTCATTAGCGAAAGAATGTTTTATGTCACAAATACTGTTTCGCTTTTTTGCATCGTATTAGGTATGTACCAAAGGGCATGGAACATCGTTAGGTTTGATTAGCAGGAATTAACAGCATAGCAATAAGTCTGAACTGAAGAATTGTTTAGAGTAGATTCTATTCAAATGTAATACAGCCTACAGACATCGCTAGGCATGTAGGCATGCGCCGCGCACGCCCTAAGATATGGGGACTCATTAACCGCATTCGTCTATAGACTCCCGCAGGCAGGCGCGACGCGATTCTGGTGAAACAAATTTTATGAAAACTTCTCGGAAATTGTTCTATTTCGGTGTCGCGTCGCGTCGTGTCGCCGCATCGCACCTGTTTGCAGTCTTATCTCCTCACCAAAGAGCAAAACTTTACAACTACTAAAATATAACCGCCTCTGTGATCTAGTGGTTAAGCCACCTGTCTCAGACCCAGAGGTCCCGGGTTCGATTCCCAGTGGGAGCAAAATTTTCTGCTAGGTTTGGTTGGTGGTAGGGCTTGTTTTGAGTCCGCCTGGCTAGCTACCACCATCTTATCTAAGTCTGTCGCCATAACAACAATGTTAACAGCATTGTTGTGTTTCGGCAGTTAGAGATAAGATAGCCAGTTCCTCTGTGGTTGAGGATTTCGGGTGAAGATCGCTTCCATCTTCGGCCTGATCAATACTTACCATCAGGTGAGATGCAAGCCAAGAGATTCCCCGTTAAGGAAAAAAAAAAAAAATTACAATGTGAGCTGACCTGTCAATGCTGGGCTGGTCAAAGGTGAACCTCTGCTCGTGCGCGACTGTGGACTCGTGCGGCATGAGCATGGCCGGCGCGCGGAACATGTAGCAGAACGGATAGTACATCAGGTTCAGGAACGACGCCGCGTACAGGTCTGCGTACCTCACCACCTGAAAAAAACCATTTTAACTGACTTTTAATTTTACATAACATAACATTACGCCTGTAAATCCCGAAGGGAAGTGGTGTACCTTTAATAAACCACATATTTCACCAGTTATGTTTAAGTCCCATGAAAAAGGGGGTGAGCCTATTGCGATCAACCGGGCACAAGTCTAGATTCCGGGTTGCTACTGAGACATTCCTGGTGGAAAAACCCAATAACACTTTGCCCTACCCGGGAATCGAACCCAGGACCTCATGCTCAGCAGTAGCGCTTGCGACCACTAGACCAACCAGGCAGTCATTCATTAAAATTGTAACCAGCTTTTAATTTTATATTACACTAGCTGACCCGTTGTCCTGTCCAAATTCCCATAGAAAAATCACTTTCAGTTTATCAAGGCAACTATTAAAATTTGTCTTGCCGTGAGAACCTGATTAGGACAATTCCAAAATTTGCCAAATCGGTGCAGCCCTTCTGAAGTGCTTCTCTATCGAGTGGGGTATGAATGAAGGGTTTTGAAAGGTTTTCACAAAAACATATAAAAAAAAGATATGTTTAAATGTAATTTGGAACGAAAAATTATAAAAAACTAAAAAGCTGAAAATTTGACAAAGCTTGCCAAGCAGCTTTGTGCTCGTGGCGTGGCTTCACTACCGCAGGGGGGTTGTTCAGTGATAAAAAGTATCATGTCCGTTCTTGCTTGATAGAAGGTCAAACCAACACACTTACAACATACATAATATCATCATCATTTCAGCCGAAAGACGTCCACTGCTTGACATAGACCTATCCTAAACACCGACACTTCGACCGATTCTTTGCTTCCCGCATCCAGCGGATTCTTGCGGCCTTTACAAGGTCGCGGTACGCGGTCGCCACTCCAAAACCTTTCGTCCCCATCGGCCATCTGTTATGCAAGCAATGTGCCCTACGACCTGATACTTAAGTGTGGCAATTCTTATGTCGGTCCGCAAGAGAACCAACGTTTTCTCCTGCGGATCTCATCATGCTGATTCGATCACGTAAGGAAACTCCAACAATCGTCCTTTCCATTGCCCTTTGGATGACTTTTAGACTTCTAATAGGGGCCATTGTGAGCGACCACGTTTCAGTATCATAGGTCATAACAGGTCAAAACATTCGTCTTGAGACACTGCGGTATGTGGGAAGAGAAGATATTGCGTAGCTTCCCGAACACCTATTTCTCGAAGTTGAACCTACCTAACTGGACAGTTTTTCCTAGGTAAACATACTCGTCAACAACTTCGAGTCTAGCGTCTCCGATCTTCATAAGAGTGGGTGTTACATGGGTATTTGTTATGACCTTTGTCTTGTCCATGTTCATTTTAAGAGCCACTCTTTCGGAACTCTACTGAGGTTATCGAGCATTGTACTGAGGTCCTTCATAGCCTCAGCCATGACAACTATGTCGTCGGCAAACCGAAGGTGAGTGATGTACACGCCATTGATGTCGCTGCCTAGTGCTTTCAGGTCCAGAACCTTGAATACATCCTCCAGTGTAGCAGTGAATAGTTTCGGAGAGATAACGTCTCCCTGTCTAACACTTCGCTGTAGAAATATGGTTTCGAGGTCTAGTCCTGGAGTCCGACTAACATAGTGGCGTTTTCGCACAGAGACTTCAGCACCTCGATGTACCGATAGTCGATCTGGCAGCCTTGATGAGACTGCAGTACAGCCCAAGTCTAAATGGAATCGAAGGCTTTCTCGTAGTTCACAAACGCTAAGCAGAGAGGCAGGTGTTTAACCTTCGGTCTTCTGAATAGCCTGCCACAGCGTATGTCTATGCTCTACGTTGTTAAAGCCTTTACAGAATCCACACTACATATCCAACATACATAATTATATATGCATAAAAAATTACTTGAATACTTCGTTGTAGCTATCATTAGTAGGCATCATTTGAATAAAACATTGCAGAGATACGAAAATTCCATATTCGATTCTCTAATATTACGTAGATTTGAGATAGGCACCACTCAAGTATCAACTCGACATATTTGACAAAATTAACTAAATTCCAGTGACCTAAAATTGTTACTTAGAATTGTCGGTAATATTACAAATGATAATATTATAGTGGAACATAAGAATTTTATTTTAATGTTTGTTAATTAATTATGCCTGTTGTTCCAACCTCTTGTAAAAACAAACAGTGGCTAGTGATGGAACAAATTAAACAATTCCACTAAAGTCCTTACAAAGTACAAATCTAATTGAACACTACTTCCTGTCTCATGCGTGTGTATTCATTTCAAAGATAACTGTGAACACAGAACTTCGATATAGATAAATAAATAATTCTAATAAATAAGTGGAATTTTATACTCTTTCCACAGCAATAGTCATGCCTTTATGAGATTCGTGATTAATCTTTGTAAAATGTCGTTGTTGTGCATAAATAACAGGATTTTTGGACATTGGCCTTATAATGATGCTAACGACATTCACAAGGAATGTTGTTTACAATATACTTAAGTATGTCGCCAAACGAATGTATTAATAAGTTGTGAATATTAATACGCTGCATTGCGATCCCACGTCATCCAATCCTAACTATAATATTATAAATTATTATTAATATTATAAACGCGAAAGTGCGTTTTTTATATTGTTTGTTTGTTACGCTTTCACGCTAAAACGGCTGAACAGATTTGAAATTTGAGACATGGGTAGACCATGGACCTTGGTTAGGAACTTAGGGCATAGGATACTTTATCCCGATATTTCCACGGGAATTTATGGGATCGAGACTTATGTGAGTGAGCCCGCGGAGCGCAGCTAGTTTGAGATAAAACAAACATGATGTTTCTGGGAACCGTGCGACTATATAATATTTAAAATGCCTTTTATTCGAGTGGAAATAGTCCTGGGTGCCTTATAACTTGAGGTGGGTGGATGGTATATCTGCGACATTGACATAACTCGGATAGAGTGCGTCGAGAGATCGAATATAAGCTGGTAGAAGTATTGTGATTGGGATATCAGTAACAGATAGGCGTAAATCGTACAGTTTATCTCAAATTATCTATATTAAACAGAAGTTATTTTATTGTGACAGGCTCAATACTAAATTGTTCATTGCATTCACGAAAAAATAAATCAGCTGTTCCCTAAATTTATGTTCGCATAATCTCTCTCAAAATGTAGGGAACAGCAGATTTTTTTTCGCGATTTCAGCTTGGTCCAATAGTGAAAGTTGTTCGTAATGATGAGTACAATGACCCCTTAAGAGGTTTAGTATAAACAAAAAATAACGTTGTATAACCGACCCGACATCAATCGTCGGGCAGTTGCCCGCCAGACACGACATCCATCTGGTCGGAGGATCCTCCCTTTTCAATAGAGGATAAGTAAACATTAGACCCTCTATAAACTAATAGCTTAGAAAATATAGCTCTTATGAAATACATGGTGACATAAGTCCTGTCACATAGCGGTTATCGAAGCATTCTGTACATCATACTGAGTTTAATTGAGCAAAAATGATTCATGTCATTTTTGCAAAATATAAGTCAAATGATTTCCCAGCAATCATTTGCTGGGAAAAGTGGGAAATCATTTGACTTATATTTTGGGTGTGGAAAATTGCTGTTTACGGTAGCGCGCAATGAAACACACGCAAAACATTGTGCTTATGGTTGCATGCAACAATACAGGTCGTGGCGGTATTAAAAGGTATTTTATACCATGAAAAACTTGTTTTCGTGAAAAAAAAGTTGGAACTTCGACCTTCAATATCTCCGAAACCAGAAGGTTCCCAAGTATGGTTCAGTAAAAATGATCAGAATGACGGGGAGTACAAGTGACTCTCGGCTTCTTTAAGCCTCTCCCCCACAGCGGCGTTTTTGATAATGCGTCCTAACTTCTATTGCGGCTAGCCGAATGTTTAGTCAGTTTAGTAAACGCCGCTGTGGGAGAGAGGCTTTATGCGTCTTATAACATCCGTTGTAGCAGTAAAAATATATCGCACCTGTGAGGAGAAGAAAGTCTGTCTGGATCCGGAGCGGAACAGTGAGCCGAGCATGCCGTACGCCAGGTCCATTTTGTGCGTCACGTCGCGGATCGCACAGCGCAGCTTCGATATATCGGGCTTCTCCTTCGTACTCGAGTCCAAATCTCTGCAATACGGTTGTTTTTATTACAAATATTTTGTAACAGGAAAAATTATGAAGTTTCAGCCACTATTAAACCCCTTTAGAGAATGAATTTTCAAACATCTTTCCTTATTTATGGAACTCTTGCGCAAATCTTCATGCTTCTAGACACAGCGTTTTAGGCTGTACGTTATCTGTCAGTGAATGATAGTTCAAATACCACTTGTTTTATAATGTTCTGTGTGTAAACGGAACAAAATGAGCTTCTTATGAATCAACAGGGAAATACGATAAACAAAGCATCGTAATATTTCATGTCCTATTCAAAACGATTATTACAGCTTGTCAGTTAAACACATTAGATAGTTTATGACAGAATTGATTAACAACGTTCGTTAAAACTGTAGGCAAGTGTTAACAGGTATACCTACTTGTACATATGTCCCAGATCCACGTCAAGGTCTTGTAGCTGCTCAAACAGCTGACATTTGTCGGTCCACACGTGAAGTTCTTGAACTAATTCGGGCACTATGAGGAAGGTGCGCCAACCTCCGATCTTCTTCGACTTGAGGATGTCACCGAATATGTGGTCTCCGACGTACAACACGTCTTTACCCTTCGCACCGATCATGTCGGTAAAAACATCGCAGGAACCTAGAACAATATGTAAACATTATGGATTGCAACAAATATAAATTGAAATTGTAAATTTTATATTGCATGTTATCAATCGCCTCAGCATCGCGAAGGCCCTTGAGCGTTGAAAGGCTTCTTACTAATTTCAATTTGTCTTCAGTTTAATTGTTTTGAGTTTTAATAGTCTGCAACCACTGTTCAATGTTTTTTATTGCTTGTAAGATGACCCCATTTTTACCAAATTAACCTTATGTAAATAATGCGATAAACACGCTAACAATTTGCCTGACCGACAGATGATTCAGTAATCACTCTACCTGATAAGAATATTTTATTCTTCGTCTGTCGACGAAAAACATAGCTCGAAGGCTTTTTTTATTCAACTTAAGGCTATATTATTGTTAAGTATACAGAAAATATTCACATTGATAACGCGATTTTGCGCAAATATATTTTCCAGTGAAATAATTTATTACGTAACAAAAACGATAAGGATTGGGGTTACTAACCATCTCATGGACTTTTGTCTTTCAATTCTTTCATCATACTTTGTAGTGTTGTTGTTTTTAATAAGTTATATCTACGCAGATTTATTATTATGGGTGACTTTTCGTCGGTGAGTTTACGCCGCCCGCGCTCCCGTGCGTAGCTCGAGCAATATCTAAAGACATTGCCCTGTATTGTTCCACTAAAATCTTCCATTAGCATATGACAATAAGCGCGATAGTAAATCTTCAGTCGGTTATCAGTCAGTTGAGTGGCTATGCTTAATATAGCATTCTAATTAAGATAATATTATCTGGTTCTGAATTATTGACGTTGCACACTCGTGTCAACACTCAGAACGTGACAGACAACGCACAAGCTTATTGTATTTAAATGTTACATTTATAATCTTTATATTATAAGGATTTGTTTTTGCCAGAAATATGCTCGCATGGAATTCATCCCACGGGAACGTATCCTATGTCCTAAGCTAGTCTACCTGTGTACCTAACCGATATCGAAAACCGTTCGGCCATTAAGGGTGCCTGTCCACCGAAGCGGAGAGGAGCGGAGATATGCCAAAATTAACCAATAGAATCGCACCTCTGGAGCGGAGTTTTGATTCTATTGGTTAATATTGATACATCTCCGCTCCTCTCCTCTCCGCTCCGGTGGACAGGCAGCCTAAGGCTTGAAAAGGTTACAGACAGACAGAGCTACTTCGCATTTATAATTAGACTAGCTTCTGCCCGCGACTTCGTCCGCGAGCCTAAAACCTTTCTCAACAATTGGGCTATCCAATGCAAAATAATTTTTCAAAGTGGGATTTGAAAAATTATTTTGCATTGGATAGCCCAATTCTTATATTATTATAGTTCCGGAAATTACCCCCTACATACAAACTTACAAACAAATAAATTTTACTTCTTAATAATATTAAGTAAAATAAATATTACTTAGTAATATAATTTAAAAAAAACTATTTAGTCCGTCAGTCATATAATAAAAAAATATTATATTATACACGTATTATTTTGCTTTATCATATTAATAAAAATGAGTGACTGACATTAAAGTTGGGAAGTGGGGCTCGCTACGTCACAACTAAGTATAAAATAAAGGCAGTGTATAGAGTGCCACCATTGGCACTCTATCCCTATCGGATAAAGTGCCACTACAGGCACCCTAGTAACACCGCCTCGGCCCGGCTCAAGTGCCGCAAGCATTGGATTGTCATTGTCACTGTCACTAAGTCACGTCACTTGGTATTTTGTTTGATTGTCGAGGTTAGATCGCTGTAAAACACCACATTCCCAAAACATTACATTCTCTTGTGCCTAAACGGACCCTGGCACTTCGCCGGCCGCTACCGCGGCACCGCTCGCTACGCTCGCTCGGCTCGTGCGTTGTGTGGTCACAGTTCTAACCTAACCTAACCTAAATAACAAGTGACATTGACAATGCAACGCTCACGGCACCCTAGCCGGGCCGAGGCAGTGACACTAGAGTGCCACAAGAAACTCGCGGCACTCTATCCACTTCGTAAAATAAATAGTCGTGACGTCATGCCACATTTTAACTCAATGTATCGCCGTAATTTTTGGATTACGCAAAAAAAGAAAAAATACGTGTCCAAATCTACTTGACGGACAAAAAAATTTTGTCATCATCTCTGTTAGTATGGATAAGTAGATATTAAGTACTTATATATAAGTAACGATATTAGATAATATGATACCAGTTTATCTGTATCCATAATAAGTACCATTT
Organism: Conistra vaccinii; assembly: GCA_948150665.1. Taxonomy (NCBI): domain Eukaryota; kingdom Metazoa; phylum Arthropoda; class Insecta; order Lepidoptera; family Noctuidae; genus Conistra; species Conistra vaccinii. Next base: position 12,718,882 of record OX411329.1, read on the forward strand.
AATAGCCGTTGTTATCTTTAATACACTCGCCCTATTTCGTCTTGCTAAAACGCCAATTATTTTCATTATCGATACAATTTAATCCTATTAAGATTGAATAGACTTTGAAACTACAAGGAAAACTCATTAATCACTTTTAAAGTATGTTGGCCGCTAATAGTCTATCGATATTGATAGGACATCATTTCCCTGATACCTATCGTAATACCAAGAACAATGGTGAAATCAATTTAACTTCTTAGAAGCATAATATTGTTCGATGTAGGCTTATATCTACGCAGATTTACTACGCGAAACAGAGGAGGAGTAAAACTGGCATTGTTTAAATTCAAAGTCGCGCTTATGGCTTTTTGAAACGTAGTGAAACTTGCAAGTGTCGATCTTGCATTTGACGAGTAAAGAGCAACTGACCGTTCACTATTCCATGTCCCTTGGCCGTCATGTTAGCACCATTGCTTTACAAGCTTAGTTTCAATACTAATAGAGTTCAAAATGACTTGACAAGCAATGGCGCCTACATGACGGCGAGGGCCAAGTTATAGTGAACCGTCTATAGAAGGAGCTTTTGGGGCCTGAATGACATTGACAGGGGGGCATTGTTTGTAAACATTGGGGGGCGTTAGTACCGATTTTAACCACGCGCATGTCTATTTGGGAGCACTGGTGGCCCAGTGGTAACAGCCCCGACTTACGAGTTGTAGGTCGTGCGTTCGAACCCAAGCAGGCGCTTTACTTCGTGTAAATAATTTCATCAGCACTGCTCTCAAAACGGTGAATGAAAACATCGGAGGAAACCGACATGTCTTAGAACCAAAAATTCGAAGACATGTGACATCTACCAACCCGCTGGGCTCGCGTGGTAGATTACGGCCCACTCCCTCTCACAGAGAGGAGGCCTGTGTCCCAGCAGTGGGAACATTAATAGGCTGATGATGATGTCTATTTGTCATGACAAAATTGACTTACCTCCAGAATAAACGAGTTCTTCGTGCAATGAGCCGACATAGTGCCCCATCTTCAGGGCTCCAGTCTTAGTGTCTACCTGCCGTAGTGTAGTGCCTTCGCCGAAGAACAACGGCTTCTTCGCATCCACTACAATCCAGTCGAAGTAGGTCTTCCAGTTCCTGTGAGGCTCACCAGGCTATAAACAATGACATCAAATATGAAAACTTAATGAAGAGCAGCTATCTAATTACACAACACATTTTCGTAAACGATTCCGACTAATCTGTTTCATTTTGACAGTTCAACAATATTCATTGCGTTATTTACGGTGTTGAGCAGATTTTTTTTCGAACTCATGAAGCAATGGATTAGCAATGAGTTTCGAAACGATTCAAATTCTGATTGATCGTGTATTACGTAATTAAGGTACAGATCTTACAATTAATAATACCAGCCCATGAAACAATCAATTATAAACGATTTACCTTAACAAAACCCAAAATAATTCATAAGTAGCTAAATTGCCACTGATTTGTTATTGTTATTAGTCATCATAGCACTCATTGGGTCAGTTTGCATTTTTATATGAAATAGCATTTTTTTCGCTATTTCAGAGTTCAAGTTCAGGCCCATAGTAAAAGATTATTTTTATCTTCGGGATTGAGTGAGTAATCAGCCTGTAGATTATTTAAGATTATGTAAGATTATTGCGTTATTAACTGATAACCTTGACATGGTTCAAGTTCCTTTAATCAAATGTAGCTAAGAGCCATCTTGATTAATTCAGCTTAAAACAATATGGTTCAAAACATTCTTACAAGTAAATAACCGAATTATAAATATATTATCGGTTAAAGTGTTTTATCTATGGAGTCGCCTGACGATAACAGTTTAAATGACAGCTGTTTTGTCTCACAATATGTGATCAATCATTTTGTTCAAACGTTATTTAATGCAGTCGTACGTATGAAAATATAGTTATTGACTGTTAAAGTTATATAAAATTTACCTTTGCGCCGTATGGAAAATCGAATAGGTACTCCATAACTCTATCTGTGAAATTGTATTCACTATTGGTTAGTATAAAGATTTTGGCACCGCTTTCTTTTATCCTTGACAAGAACATTGGCAGCCTGTCGTCTTTCTTCAAGTATAATTCCATATTCTCCGTAGTCTTGTCCTTCAGGTCTCCATGAATATGAATGTAGTCGACCGCATTTCTTACGTCTTGGAAGATCGATTTGAATGACATGGCGAGATCTCCACATCGTACACCATAGTTTGTTCTGCAATAGATTTTTATTTATAGAACATGTTTGGTATTAATGTCCGAGTATGTTAGTCGCAAGTTGTTTTCTTATAAAATAAACTGGGACGGCCATATTTAGAGTAGTGCATTTGTAGGTCGACGATTGAAGTGCGTATTACGCAATGCAAAACGGCTATGTGTGACGACTGACCGTTATTGGCCCATTCACTTTCAGGCGGAGAGCTATTCCTGAGTTATAGCCACATTAGTTGAATTATAACACAATAAAATGAATGGAATTCGTTCAGCGAGACATCAACCAACAATAGAAATAAATTATGTTCTAATCTATGCCAATTAGCATCTGTTATTTATGGCTACTATTAACATTAAAAGGATTTATTCAGATTAACAAACGTAGTAAATCATTGCTTACCTTGTGTATTGTGGAGAATTAGTGAAGAAGTCTATCAAACAAGCTATGAGATAAGTTTCCGGCAAGTTGAATAATGTGTTCAGTACATACACTCTTGACTCATCTAGTGTTAAAAATTTATTCGGGTACAATTCGTATACTTGTGAACTGAAACAAACATAGAAATTATTTCTTTTTCTTACATGCTAGCGGGTTGTAAACTCTATGTAGTTGGTACTGTTGTTTAAGAGTAGGACTAAAATAAATATAACTAGGTAATTTATATTCTTACGCATATTGCTCAATTTTTTCGCGGGAGTTCAATTTTGAATTATAATATTATCTTTAGGATTATCAAGTCAATTCAAGTCAGTTATTAAACTGACTTGAATTGACTTGATAATCCTAATGCGACGTTCCGGTATTAACCGGAATGTCGCATTCGCAACTATACTCCATTTTAAATAATATTAGACATTTAACTAAACCTTTTTTCCAGTCCGATCAGCCGATCGAAATCGCCGATTTTGACTTCTATTGTGTTGGAAACATGACAAATGGCAGCTGCAGTAAACAGTTGGTATAGTAACCACTTATTTGCTTTTAATGCCATCCTTATGCCTACGATATAGAATTCAGAATTGGTTGAATGGACCGTAAAATAGGTTTGTTTAAATGTCTAATCTTATTTCAAATGGAGTTATATATTGTGTAACTGATGTCATCAACTGATATTGACACAATGGTAAAGCGAGCGTCAATTATAAATATACTCTTTTAGATAAAATTTACACAGTGCTAAAATCTATAAAATTATGTCCGTATTAGACAAATAACCTAACCTAACAGACATATTATGATTTAAAATGTAAACTTACTGTTTCAGAAATTCAAATCCGTGTACGCATACTAAAATATTACCGTAGGCGTCTACCTTTAGTAAGTTACCGTATAATGTGTCGAACCATAGACCTCTGAAAAGAAAAATAAAGATTGTAAGTACCTTTAACAGATTTACCATAATAAATTTGGTTCATTTTAGAAACAAGTAATACGCACCTAACTGGAAATGAAGGGTCGTATTCAAATTCCATTATTTCCTGAGGGTAACCTTTGCGCACTAATCTCTCTTTGGTTAAATTAAATCCTAAAGTTTCATATTGCGGCGATTTGTATTCTGTAAAAGAAAATTGATTTGTATAGAATCTCTACCTAGTAGGTCCTTATAATTTCTTCACACCGACTATAGAATAAGAACTTATAGTTAGCAAAAATCGGATCATTTGTCACAGCTTAGTGCGGAGCGGTTGAAACGCCCGCAGCCGCGTCCAGTGGTGGATCCAGGATTGTCGTTTGGGAGGGGCTTGACCCCGCACAGGGTAGGTTTTAGCAAAGTAAATAATAAATAAAATCTGTCAAGTGCGAGTCGGACTCGCACACGAAGGGTTCCATACCATGTCGTACAAGATTTAACACTATGAATTTTTGTAATACTTTCGTAAAGGTAACAACAGAGGCGCTATAAAAAAACAAAGATTTGTAAATAAATTGTCTAATTTTAATGAAAAAATGTCGTTGTGTTAAAATATAGGTGTAGGAGTATATTTCATTTATTTTAAGAGAAAAATATTAAGTTAACTTTATCCAGTAACATGCATTAACTAAAGTCAAAGTTATTTATTTGCTACTAACATAGTATTAGTAGGTATAAATAGGTATATATGGTTGGTAAGCAGGTAGATATGTAGGGTAGGTAGGGTAGGTTAGGTACCTACCTACCCTAGTAAGAAGGGTAGGGTAGGTAATTAGGAAAGGTAGATGCGCCGTAGATAAGTACTTAGTGCTAACCGTGCGAAGCCAGGCCGGGTAAAGCTAGTTACTTATAAATAAAAGGATTTCTCTTGCTACATCAGACTATATTGTACAAAATAGAATGTAAGTAGTACGCCAAATTTTTATTATAACTGTGCGTTTGCACTGGCGAAACATTCACAACAAAACATGTTGGGATCTCTATTTTCTGTCAATTTTTCATACAATGTTTGACAGTAACTAGAGATTTCAACATGTTTTGTCGTGATGTTTCGCCAGTGCAAACGCACGGGTCAATACAGGTATTTATTTACGTTATTTTTGACAGTCTATTATTTCTTACTTATTATTTTTACACATCCCATCGGACTATGCACTCGTGTCTGCGCACACACTTGTGCACTATAATATCTCCCGCGCCGAAGGCCAGTCTCCGTTGAGAACTTGAGATTGGCCGCCGTGACCGAATATTTTTACACCAATAATTTTTCTCAATATGAAATTGTATCCACAACGGTTTAAGGGAGTGTAGTTTTAACATGAGGTATAGGGATATTTTGAAAAAAGTCGATAAAGTTCTTAAACTCAAAAAATACTGGCCGGTTTTAAAATCTTGTGAAGAAAGTTTATTTTGTAGACCTTTTTGGATGATCGAAATTTAAATGATCGAAATAGTATATGCTGCCATGATAGTAGGTACTTACTAATTCCATGTCATTACTCCGACTATTAAATAGTTATCTGTGGAATTTACATCGCATAATATTAGCATGAAATACAAAATTATTACTTTAAGTTGCAGGAAATCGCCCATATTATATAAAATACGTTATGAATCGGCGTTTTTAGTATTTGTTGATTATAAACAGTATATGTTACAAGATACACACAAGTTTAAAATTCCTAATTTGTTTAGTTGTTGAGATAGAGCTCGTACAAAAATGGTCTAAAACAGACAACTTCTACGGCCCCCTAATTCATCATTTTTGAAGATAAAAACAAATAAAAATTATATTTATTCTCTACTCGATGAGCTCTAGAAAATGATACCCCACATGCCAGGGTCAGATTATTTTTTTTTCAAAATTTAATTTTATTGTATGGCGACCCCCCTTTAATTTTTAATTTTATTATTTGTTGCTCTTGCGGCAATAAAAATGCTCAATCTGTGAAATTTTCAACTGCCTACCTATTACGGTTCATGAGATAGAGCTCGCTGACAGACAGACGGACAGCGGAGGCTTATGAATAGGGTTCCGTTTGTCACCCTTCGGGTACGGAACCCTAAAAAGCACACAAAATTTACAAGCCTCCTCGGATTACATTTCGAAAATTTATAAATTACTTCGTTAGGTTGTATTGTAGACTACCAGAGATATCTCGGTGAATATACATGGCGGCCAAACCGGGCAACGTGAAGGCAAAATTCGTCACATAAACATGACATCTTAAAAAAAAAAACTTGAAAATGTAATACTTAGGTAATTACTTATTAAGTTAAGGATAAATGAGGACAATTTATACATAAGGTAGTGGTAGTTTAAAAAAAGATTAATATTACAAAAATACCAAGTTCACTTTAAGATTTGTCACGGAAGAACTCATACGCTTTTGGGGAGGGCTTGAGCCCCTTAGCCCCCCCTGGATCCTCTACTGGCCGCTTCTATACCGTATTGCCTTCACGTTGGATGGGGATGAATGAGGACTCTCTTCACGGAGAGAAGTCCCGAATAAGGAGAGTCCCATATTTACGGGTAGTCGAAAGCCCAAAACTACAACACTCCTTCAAGTTTCAGGTAATTAATTGGTTGGCATCGCATTATACAGACGGCAGTTCTCCATTTAAAATACTGACATTGAGCATCCTTATCTAATCAGATTAAAAGCCTACGACAATATATTTGGTTATCAGTTATCAGATAGGCTATCGATGAGTAAAATAAGACAGCATGTGTTATACATCCCTAGCGTAAACTAAGCCGTGTTTTATATTTTAAATTGTTAACAAACAATGTAATAGTGGCCCATACATCACTGGGCTACTATTGTTAGTAGTGATGTTCAAATCCGCTATAGACAGTAGACGCGTTTTACAGGGTCAATTTAATATAGCTAGCGAAACTCCGTAGACTCCAACCTTCTAACATACGCACCCCTCTACGTTTCTTTTAAAATCACTACGCCCCTGAGCCTTTTTTTTCGATTTATGCAGAAAAGCTGAACCGCATTTTACAGCATCTAAGTAAGTATTATGAAACGGGAATTGAGAATCCCTGCTGTAGACTATGAAGGTGGAACAGCGAGACAATACTCAAGGCTAACCTGGTGGAGGAGTTGACAAAGCTTAAAAGTGGTAAAATCGTGCACAAGTAAAGCGTGAAAAATGGCGGTGTCACAGAGACCACAGAGTACCCGCATTTGGAGTGGAAGGCTCAGAAGGATAGAAACAAACTTACCAGCCAAGGTGTAGTCCATATCAAAGCCATAGAATTTAACATTTTCTAAATGTAGCGATCTGTTGACAAAGATTCTGAAACAAAACAAAAGGGAACATTACTTTTATGAGTAGTTAATCGCTATGCATAAAATATGTTTAAATAATATAATACATACTGTACAAAACAACATTTATGCGAATTATTACCTATAGCTACCTATATAAATATTATAATATATCTAGATTTAGTTAAAGGTGCCTTCACAGTATGGGATATAATATACACACATCAAAAAAAGTTTGCAAAGGTAGACTATATTATAATTTCTTCTTCTTTTTAGATTATTTCAGGCAGTGGATTTCTATTTTATGGAAGCCCACATCTGCTTTCGCCCCTTTTTGCGCATGGCCAGATGGGCGCCCGCGCCGACACTTTGCCGCATAATAGCAATTGGTATTTGAACTATTATAATACTCACTATTTGTGTACTGGAATGCCATAACGAGGTATGGTAAAATAGCCCTTACGGTATTCAGATATGAGTGCCCGCGATAGTGCGAACAGAAAACAATAATTCGGCGAGATTTACAAGAAACCGGAAACGGATAGCAGGGAAAACCTCACACAAAGACATTGGAAACAGCAAAGAGCAGATGCACCAGTGATGCTGGACCTACACCTGAACCAACCTAACGGCGATGCGCCGTTGTAAAAAGATGCCCATCCCATCCATAGATAAATATGACCCGTCTCTACACTATTCCATTACCTACTCTAGGATGCATATCCAGTAGGGCTCGCAAATCCGTCCTTATCCTAAGGGCACGTCTTCCCTACATATACGTCACATTTCAGTGTAAACGGTTCCATTTAAAAGTACGGTGAGCGATATTATTTTATATCTCGAGATGTAATATATGTATATCTCATAGAGTAAAGCCAGATTTATAGTTAGATAAATTAGACGACATCAAAGACAGCTTTTGCTTCACGACTGGGTATATCGGTAGGAAAATTGAATTTTTTACCTACCTAATTATTGCAACCTCATTCAAATTAGTCCCTAAAATCTTACGTTTCCGTTTACCCCAAACCTCGAAACAGCGAACTTCCATATTCATGGGAATCAAAAGGTGAGAAACAGAAGTTATGAAGCTGGAACTTATGATTCGCAACTTTTGTTTTGTTTACCATGAATACGAACTGGCCAGCTTTACCAAGGACATTTGGCTCGCTGGCGCCAGTTGATTGTAGATCGACTACTTATAAATATTCGAAAGGTTGCTACAATACTCCAGAGATAAGAGTAGTTTTTAACTTACAATTGATGTGGTGCATCCACATTAGCCCTACGTATACTAAGACTTTTATTAAGAAACGACATTTAATATTCTGAGTCGGAGACAATTTCGTGTATAATCATTTTATTTTGGGTAGGCCAAGTACCATTACCAATGCCACTCCAACTCTTCATTAACATTAGTTTAGTGGCTTTCGTGAAAAAGCCATCCAGAATTTTGACAATTTGTGTGTGTGTCAATTTGACATTCTTCTCATTTTTCTTTGTAAGCAAACGCCTGCATGTGCTGTCACGTAATGCGACCTAGCCTTAAAAATAGTTTTGTAGCAATCAAAAACTTGCATTCAACAGAAATCCTATAAAATAGCTTGAAAAGATAGAAAACCATCTAGAGATTTTCTAGCGTGTTAAAAACTGCATAAAAAAAACGTAATTTTAAGGATTTCACGCCATCCCTTTATAGGTGATATCCTATTTACCCTGCCTGGACCCAAACTTGCAAAAAAAGTACAACATCCATCGTAAATAAAATACGAAGTTACGAAGGCAATATTATCAAGCTTTGCCCTGTTTTCGAACAATAGGGCTCTTTCAGTGCAATTGCATTTTTTTTTTTTTATACTCCCAGCACAAAGATGTACAGAGGTGGACTTAATGCCATAGGAATTTTCTACCAGTCAACCTTTGGGTGGTTCAGAGACAAACAGTGGTAGGTGCAATTACGAAAAAAATGAGGACTAAACATTTTTTAAACCGGCGGATTTTTATGACCGGCGGATATTTCCACGCTTCTTGGTTTTTGGTTTCAGAATCATGTATTGAATCCATGGTAACCAGCACCCTAATTACGAATTGAAACCAATTGAAAAAGATTGTCAGTCCATTGCTTCATAAGTTCGACAAAAAGAATCTGCTTAATTTTTTTTGTCGAACTTATGAAGCAATGGACTGGCAATCTTTTTCAATTGGTTTCAATTTAAAATTGAGTTTGCGTTTCGTAATTAGGGTGCGGCTTCGCGTCGATGTCCCTGACACCCTGTATAATTGCCCGTCATCGGAAGTTCTGGCTATTTCCATTAAATTCCATTTAGAACAAATATGCAAGCTTTCTGAGTATTGATTATGCTTCTTCAAGTTATCAATTTGATTTAATTATGATTAGTCAGCTAACTAGCGCTAACACGCCACCCGCATCCGTTCCGTTGTTTCTAGACTCAAGTACCTACGTAGATAAGAATTACGTCAGCCCAAAGACGCCCGAGTGTGATAAGAATAATGACTATACGTGACAGCTGTATTCAAATTGAGTGACTTAGAACATAAGCTATTATCAGTGGGAAACCGAGATCACATCAACGATTTCAGGTGGTATTTCCAAGATTATGTCAGTTCGATCTTCACCGAAAGAAAACATCGTATTTCTTTGTTAGAAATAAATCGGCGACGGGATAATGATTTGCGTGGTAACTGGTAAATTGCGTCAGTTATCCTTACACGAGGTTGTAAAATTAATAAATGGATCGGAGATCTTTACAATAACATCTTGAGCATATGCTGGTTCATTCTTCCATAACACACTAGGTAGATAAACGCTCAAGCTTAAATGGCATTTGTAACATTATTTTTCTATAAGAACAATTCACAATTTGTGTACTTTACATAGGTACTCTAGTCTAGTGTCTACTAAATTCTACAAATGACTAACTCCTAAGTACCTTTCCAGGTATTTTATTTGTGAAAACTGGAAAACTTATTACAAACGCTAGCGCTTTTAGCTAAATCGGGCGGTCACCAGTCATAACAGCAATGTATTTAGTTATTTTTGGAACACGTGTCGCACAAGTCACAAGGTGAAAAACTTCATGCAAGTCAGGCGTTAATCCAGAACGAGCAGAACGGAACGATGCTGTTGGCTCCAGTTTGATGTCCATTTGAATCATTATCAATATGCAACGTGTTTTAAATTTGTAACTTACACGCCTACAGTCTACGAGAAACACGCATCGGGTGGAATTCCAGCGTTTTGCCAACACCGTTTGATAATTTCGTAGATATCAATATTAGTTTCTTACAGTTTATTTTAGCAAAACGTGAAAACTCCATGCTAACGTGTCACTCTCCTTAAAATAAAGAACTAGCACAAGAAGTGTAAGTCGTTTGGTTGTACGGCCTACTCGTGCATATCTAATTAGCGCAAAAGACAAAACAAAGGTTGGAGTAGGAAAGGGTAATAAAACTTTCTGAAGTAACGTAATCCTGATAATAATATCGATCTTAATCGAAAGTCTCTTCTTCGTGATATTTCTCCGAGCAGAGGGATCATTGCGTAACACACTTACAGTAGCAATCGTTTTTATTTTGACAGATCAACAATATTCATTGCGTTATTTACGTTTTTAAAACAAGTACGCAAAACGTGCAGTTCTTTTGGAAATCAAATAGAGAACAGCAATTGCTAAAGTTTTCTCAATCAATCAATCTTTAAACGCAAATTCGGTTTATTTGAGACACACAATCTGCGTTTCAACGAGCGTAAACCCCATAAGTACGACGGGTTTCGCTTTTCAGATTTGAAGGTTAATTAAATAGAGACAAAATGCTAAATTAAAGCCAATGTAACTGGATTAGTCTTTGATAAGTAATCCGACCACTAATAGCCATCAAGAAAATCATTTTCAGGAGAAATTTTAGTACTATAGATTTTCCACAATACCTCCATACTCTCCTTACAAGTCCGAAAGCCATCTAAAACTTTTATGTTTAAAAAGATCATGTTACTATTATATTATTATATTAGACCACGAAAACTACAGTTTCTCGCAGCTATCTCTTGCTTGTCATCTCGAGGCGGACTTGTGCACCATTATTCTACACTTACAATAATTCTACAGATTCAATTAGGGGCAGATAGGACACTCTCTTATTTCTATTGGGTCATCCGTCATCCTGTGGCATCCACCAACCCGCACTGGGCCCGTGTGGTGGTGTACGGTCCACTGCCTATCAGAGAGGAGGCCTGTGATCCTGTGTCCCTACAGTGGTAACATTATAGCTTATATGCTTATGCTATATTGTGACATCTAACAGGCAACAGCTCGGAAGTACTGCGCAAGATATTGATTGAAAGGTGACTTACAGGTACAAGCCAATGCTTGCACTTGTTGGACTTGGTCATAAACATTTTACATCAAACTGGAAGCACCTAAGTACGTATCCCAAAATTGAATTTCCTGAATTGAATTTCCGCCAGAAGATCTTGGATTCCATCAATTACCTGATTGAGTCACACGAGATACTGTTGTAATCGCAAGCCTGTCCTCCTACACAGCTTCCACTATTTGAAAGCGAATTTCTCGACCGTAGGTGGACAGCTTGATGTGTACTTTAGTTTAGACTTTAGATTAAGCATTGGCAATATTTCTTTAATATTTAAGGTTTTGAACTAATTAATTGATTTAATTTTCTGCAGTTTTCATACGATAGGTATTTTTTGTTATTGATAAAAGTCAAAGTCAAAGTTATTTATTTGCTTTAAATGCGGTTATACAAAGGTGTTGATGCGAACTACCATGATATTATACTTCTTACTGATGACTAGACCCAAAAGTTGCATTCCACGATAGGATTGGTTTATTACGCACGGTCTCGTAAGCTCTTCTAATTCCGAGTATCCATCATAACATTTGACCAGAGATCAATGCTTGAATGCCGGTTTTGGATACTGGCTCTGACTGGAAATCTGTGGCTGGTCCAATGTTCGCCTATGCTGAACATAATGTATAGGATGCTAATATGCTACTAAAGAAATATTGACAGTGTAAGACCAAAACCGACAAACAGAAACAAAGAATTTATAACTTTCTTTAAAACAATAACACAGTCCATCTGTATACAAACAAATAACAATGAAGCAGACGAAGCTACGTCACTTTACGAATTCAACACAATGAAATTGATAATAAAATTATACTTTCATAAACATGTTTTTAAACATTCACCACAGGATTATATGCAAGTATCGTCACTGAATATTTTTATTATTAGAACCTGACGGCTGAATTTCAGTCTCATTCACTGTTACATACAGTTTACTGTAGTTGGTATATAGATATTCCAAGGCTATATCCACTCACTCGTTTGGCGCTGCCGTGTTTCTGTTCCCTGTGCCATATGCTGAACCAATGACTATGGACTTGTCCACAAAACGATAGGCAGATCCGTTAGCCATGGCCTGTTTCTCCATTATAAATCACTCACAAAATTATTATTTTTTGTTACACCATTCACAACACAAAATGAGGTGAAAATAATGTCGATTCAATCATACACTTATAAATAATATTTTAGATTCTCGGAATTTGGTATTATCACTACAACAAAACATTTATTTTCACTGTACTGTAATTGCGGTTCACACGTCTCTCATGATTCACTGCAATCGCTTTAGTGAACCGCAGGAAGCATTTGAGTGGATATCCTTGACAGTAACAAGGTTGAAGAGACCGGTCCTCTCGTCTGTGTTGACAGCGTTAGACTTAACATGTGGGTTATACATAGTTAGCCTACTTGCATTTCAACTGCACATCTATTGTTTGTGAGTCGTCTTTGTTAGTCACAATTTCACAAACAATAGTTTACGTTACAGCAGATTCTGATGATTCATAGCATGACTACGCCAGGAATGGCTATATTTTGGCCGGTGTGCCCTACTTTATAAACAGCAAAATTTTGAACAACTACATTATTATCTCATCGCCTCGTATTATCTTTAAACTGGAATGACACTAACTTTAACGACTACCATCCTGCATGATAAGCAAACCTAAATCTAAAACTAATTCATTGGTGCCATGTCAATAGCTCAAACGACTTTAAATTCAGACACATTTATCAAATAGTCTAGCTAAACAATAGGGACGAGGTGAACGACATGTATTTCCCTCCATAACTTGTGTAGGTAGGTCCGACACACATTTTCTTTTTACCAAAATTGTAAAAAAACTTAGACTATCGTAATAAAAAAACGGGTAAGTGCTTTTCAGGCCACGCATACACAATGAAGGGTTCCGTAGTTGATATGAATTTATCATAAGGACAAACTTAACATTATAATTGAAAACTTGATACTTGAAAAACATGTTCTCCCATACATTCCAACTGCAAATGTACGCACAATATTGAGAGATTTACCATGTGATTTTAATACCATGGACTTCTTGCAGGCTTTACTGTAATCTATAAGTATAGAACTATTCCAGGTATTTTTTTCAAATTTTTTAATAATTTTTCTGTCTAATTTTCAAACTTTTATTTAAAAAGCCGTGTGATCGTAAATTAATAAAAGTTCTACGTATGACTACATAATACACATTTTTCAATTGATCAATACGTTCTTAATTAATTGGCTGTCTATATCTAATAAGTGAAATCTCAATTATGAATGTATAAAAGTAGGGTCGCCTGCGATGCGATACAGATCATTATGTCTGAGATGAGAGGCAGTGCAGGGCGCATGGAAGAGAGGCTGCCAGGGAACGAATCGATATGATTCCAGGAATAAGTACCTACGTTGGCAATTTTTTTTTCCTGTCTAATAGTGACTATGGTGACAAGTATACTGATTTACGAATGATGACAAGAGTAATGCACAAGCATGGATTTACTTTATAAACAATGGTCAAATCATAATAAAACCAAAGTTTTAATAAAGATAATTATAGTTAAAAAACACATGAATTGTACCGCCTGGCTAGTAAGTATAATCATAGCAAGAGAAACAAAAAGTGACAAAAATAACTTTTAAGTACCTAACTAATTAAGTGTTTGTTGTTATTCTTAATACCTTGCATAATAAGCAGGCTTTCAAAAAAAAGAATACTTTCCCTTTAACTAACATACCAAAATCTAGGACGGTCAACAAAACAAGTAAAACTGGATGTAAACGCTTGCACAACAAAATAGAAATTATGAGTTAATGTTATTTGCGCAGCGTACAGAGTGACTCGCCACCTACGCGTTAAAATAACAACCTTGTTACTGTCAGAATAAGTGTTTCATGTGAATGGTATTTTATTAAAGCAGTAAATTAAACGGAAAACACTACCAATAGCAACAAATATAACGAAACACAACCACTAATGTTTCGTTTTAGATACTTATTATGTTTGAGTTGACAACACACTGTACACAGATGCACGTCACGTATCAGAAATCGCGGCGATAACAGAATTCTATCAATTAATGTGCGTGCGATATGGATCGGCGAGGGCGTCGCGTATACTGACGTTCTATCGGAGTCGACGGTCGCCTATACATTTAAGGCCCCACGGTACAAGTACAATCACTTCCCCCGCGGCCGTAGCTAACAAACAGCTGATTCGCCAACCTCGGTTATTCAGTAGTCTCATTCTCATAGCATAGTCATCAGTTAACACGACACGAATTTATTATGCGAGCTAACTGTTAATCTCGAACAAATGTAATCTTTATCACTAAGTACATAATTGTTATATACATAAAAAAATTTGGTTCAAGTAAGATAATCTACTAGTTTAATTTCCTTAGCTTTTCTATTAGCCCAGTCAAAATCGACACAAAAAAAAAGGCAAAACTCCCCTGAGAGTAGTTTATACCCAAGTTTGCAACCCTGAAAAACTACCATGGTGCTCGAAAAACTGCGAAATTCTGGCACTTGCTTCAGATTTTTTGAAAAATAAAAAAGTCGTAGTTACATGCGCGTTTGCGATGTTTGATGTAGCTATTGACTGGGCTTTATGGATGTTATGAAATTAGAAAAGCCTTTTGATTAGAACTCTGGATCTAAATAAATGGTCAATTCTATCATTATTAGAGAAACACGTTAAAAATACTGTAGTTTTCTACCTATACTTACTTATTTTAAACGAATCGGAACGCTTGGTAGACTAGGTTCTTACGGTAAAACATGATGGATTCAAAATTAGAGAGGAAAATAAACATTGAAAGACTTCCTTCCTTATTTTGATATTTGCGTAAGTTATGGCAGTACTTTGTTGGAGGGATAGGTAGCACTTTCGATGCCACGGCATCATTTAAAAGCATAGCAATTTATGTCGTATTTCGGTAACAATACGTTTGAATGTCCATTAGTAAAAAATTAAATCCCTTGCCATGCCGGTCCGCTATCTAATTACGCAACACATTTTCGTAAACGATTCCGATAAATTGGTTTCATTTTGACAGTTCAACAACATTCATTGCGCTTTTTACGTTGCTGAGCAGAATTTATTTTCGAAGTTTTGAAGCAATGGATTAGCAATCTGTTTCAAAACGATTCAGATTCTGATTGATTGTGTATTACGTAATTAGTGTACCGGTCTGCGTACGCCTTAGGTTACTATAGATAGTTTTAGTCACTGTCACACTAACTAAAGCATTTGGCATTGTTCTTCTTATCGCAAATTACTGGGTGTATTTATGACCGACGACCAGTGCGTACTCACATAGTCGCAAGAAACGACGGTTTAGATCCGTAAGTAATTACACATAAATACATTTTTAGCAAAATCATTTTTATATAGCGGCGTTAGCATAAAGGGTCATGCGATAAAATAGGACTTCCTTTCAGAGATTCTATAAGAATTTATTGAAATCTTCGAATTTCGGAAGAGAAAGGTGGAAGAGCTTTTACAGTGAGGAATTAGGTTCGACTGTAGAGTTATTTAAATTAATTAGTTGATACATACCTGTGCTCAAGCACTCTTTTATCAAGCCAAGTTGAATGCATTGTATTATACGATACTGCGATACTATCGAGTTCAACCTCCCCTCGGACTAAAGGCTTGTCTACACCGGCCTCTGATTTATCGGGTATCTCAACGGCTTCATCGCCGAAAAAAGTTACCACTGGTTTTTTATTCTTTGTAGATGAGTTTGCGCGTGCGCGTATATCTTGCGGGTTTAACGGTGGTGATAGAGGATACGCACTTTCAAAAGCGTCTGGCATTTTTTTAAGTTTATTTGAGCACGAAGATAAGTCAATCTAGTTCCGATGTTAAACTACAACTGGCGTCATCAGAATAACACTGAAAACAAATAACCGATAAAGATAACCTCGCAAGATGATAACTCTTGACCGGGCCAACGAGTGATGTAAATAAGAATATTGACTGTATGTTCGTGTAAAAACTTGAAAAACACCCATAGAAGAATTATAAATAAACACTGACTCGTGTTGAGGAACATTTTTATGATGTAATAATGTCGTTACACTATTTAGGGCCATTGCCATGTTTTATATCCCGGTCGTTTATTAAACTTACAAGATGAAGTTATCAGTACCTGTGTCACACAGGTACTGATAACTTCATCTTGTAAGTTTGCGCTGCTTTCACTTTCATAAAGAATCAGGCTTGCTTGGTTCTTTATGAAAGTATCGTCACATACCCCTAGGGCGTTTGTCCACCGCAGCCGTCACTGGGACGCCACCGAGAAACGACATTATTCGAACTTAACGTTACATCCCCGGGGACGGTGACGACCACAGATATAAATCTAACTAGATAACGCAAGTCCCTCCAACTGTATGAAAACCAAGCGTGCCACTTTTTCAAACACAATTTTAAAAACTAAACTTACCAATGAAAGAAAACATTCAATGCCTCGGCCAACTTTTTCGATACAGTCTTTACGGCTCATCATTATCTACCTAGCCTTTTCCCAACTATGTTAGGGTCGGATTCCAGTCTAACCGGTTGCAGCCTGCAACCGGTTTGACTGGAATCCTGCAGCTGAATACCAATCTGGCCAGTTTTATGGAGAAGGAAGGCCTCTTTATGATGAACTCCTTCTTCAGAAAATGTGAGCACAGAAAGTGGACCTGGCAGAGCCCTGATGGTGCAACAAAAAATGAGATTGACTTTATTATGTCGACGAAGAAGCAAGTATTCAATGATGTCTCTGTGATCGATGAAAACCGGAAGCGATCACCGCATGGTAAGAGGCACATTGAACTTAAATATCATGCTGGAAAGATCTCGATTGATGAAGTCTTCGCTCCGTCCAGCACCGATCCAAGTCCAAAACCCCGAGTATTCAGCTCGAACTTTAGAATCGTTTCGAGTGCCTAGGGAGCTCCGTGGACGATTTTAACGATGGGTTCGTGGAAACTGTCCATACGGTCGGGTCCAAGATCTTTAAAACCCGTCGTCCAAATAGAAACAAGAAGCTCTCTGATCCTATTATACAGCTCATGAAGGAGAGGCGCGAGATGATCCTCCAGTCTTCAGACGATGCGTTCAAGTACCGGCGGCAGCTCAATAGACGGATCTCTAAGTCCTTGAAAAGCGATCTTCGTCGCTTTAGTACAGACCGCATTAAGGACCCAAAAGAGCGGAATAAGGGCTCCAAGGTCTTTGCAAGAGATCTGTCTATTGGGCAGAGCCAGCTTGCAAAGCTGAAGACCGATGATGGCAGGATCGTATCCGCCAAACCTGAAGTATTGAGAGATTAACCCGACATTATACCGTATCCCGGACGTCAGCTTGTACGAGATTAGGATGGCTCTAAAGCAGCTTAAAAACAACAAGGCGCCGGGTGATGACGGAATTACGGCCGAACTCTTAAAGGCCAGTGGGAAACCCGTTCTTTAGGCCCTCCAGAAGCTGTTTGATTCCGTCATACTCGAGGGTAAAACGCCACATGCATGGATCAGAGGTGTGGTGGTACTCTTCTTTAAAAAGGGCGACAATGCCCTGCTTAAGAACTATAGGCACATCACACTTCTGACCCATGTCTACAAGCTGTTTTCAAGAGTCATCACGAACCGTCTCGCGCGCAGGTTTGACGACTTCCAGCCTCCCGAACAAGCCGGATTCCGTAAAGGCTTTAGCACCGTGGACCACATACATACGCTGCGGCAGGTTATACAGAAGACCGAAGAGTATAACCTGCCTCTCTGCTTACTGCCTGCTGCCAGCCTGCTGCCTCTTTGCTTATCGGTACATCGAGGTGTTAAAGTGCCTATACAAATATTTTTATTTAGATGAGGATAATGCGCAATTTCGTAGGTTTTGAAATCGCGTCCCGTCAGATGCACTACATAGATAGGTACCTACTCCTAAGTAATTCATTTAATGATTTTTTTATACATACGTACTGATGCCACCTTATTTGAATTGCCGCCCTATTACCTGCATTGTCAATATCATTGCCTCTTTATTGTTGATAACTACACCTAATCACTTTTAATGTGGGTCTTTCAAGTAAAAAATAATAATGATCTAACAATAGAGTTTTGCTCCTAAAATGGTTTGCTAATAAAACAGTCCTGGCCCAATATTCTACAACCCTGCTTTTCAATATTTTTATCTTATACCATTAAAATATACAAATGTTAAACAATTATTTTTTTACCTGTGTTCTGCACGGCGATAGTATTTCTTCGGAAGCTTTTGATTTTCTTGAGTCAGATCACAGTCTTTATTGGTACAAACATCCATATTTTTAGTTACTGAATTTTTTTTTCCAAATAAATTAAAACTTAGACCAAAGTATCTTAGGGTCGATTGTTTTCTTAGAATAATGCTTAGTAGGTTGTGCCCGTTCATGCAGATTCAGAATATTTCAAACTGATGATTTCATGCCTGCAAAAAGAAATGTATTATCTCTGTTGTGCATAATTTCATAAATTTTTTATAGGTAAGAACATTCTTCAGGATGTGACAACATCGCTATTTCTTTAAAACATCTACATGTATGTAGTGGTATTACTGTTAACACTTTGGCGGGCTGTAAACAAGACACAATAGAAGTTTTATTGTTATGACGCCTATGGGTGTTTACTGTCCTTGTGTTAAGATCTTTTTATAAATTTCTCAATATCCATATTGATAATTTATTTACAATAACAAGAGTACTACATTAACATATGACGTGACATTTGCTTCTTATGGATAAGAGAATAATCTACCTTTTTTTGGAAACTATCAGACTGATTGATTTCAAAATCAATATCAATCAATCATCTTAAATCTAGCTGACTAGCAACCTGGGACTCTAAGCAAGTTCAACTAACAAAATACACATCCCAGTACTTACTGAAATAACAACAACTACGTAGTTTGTTCAGTTACCGGTTCAGATAAGGGAGGTTTGAAGAGTGTGAAATGAAATGTATGAGAGATGTAAGCTCTATCATTGTCAGGTCACAACATTATATACCTATTTACAAAATATACGTGAAATGGGCTTACTTGTTCTGGAAACCTAAGGCTACCCACCGACCAAATTATGACCAATAAAATGAAAAAAAAGACGATTACTTACTTATGGTAAAATATTAGATAACCACCTCGTGAAAATAACAGTTACCACTGCTGAAATCAAAACTTAAAACGGCACGCAATCTGTCTCCAGAACTAATAAACCCTTTCATAGTGCCAAACACTAATTTTAGCATAGAAATATAAATAACTTCTTCATGATACTCACCAGTCGCCACTGACTGAACTTGGTCAGCGTTCCAAACGACTTGGGTAAAATAAAAATACGGAGAAAGTGTTTTATTTCTGGATCCTTGTTTTCCTTAGAACATAATAATGTAAACTTGCTTAGAATACAATATGAACTGGGTTTATTTATTGCTGATCAAATGGTGCAATGCTGTATCGTTCGCATTATCGCTCGCTGTTGAATGTTGATTTGATTGCAATTGATGTTTGGTTTGATGCTTATCAAAGTACAGTATGCTCAGTATCACCTCGTAGAGTATATATGTTCTGTGAGTATCACAACCACAAGGCTTGCCAACCGTTGCATGAATAGCGGGCGGGACTCAGCGGGACTTTTTAATCAAAAAACGGGACTCACCTGTCAAAATAAAGGGAGGCAAAAAATACAACAATTTTAATTGGTTTTATTGGATGTTTACTATGGCTTACAAATACAAGACTTACAACTGTTTTGTATTGATGATTTGGAAGACCATACATTTGATGTGAAATTTTGTTCAGAAAAATGAAAAGCTGACATTGCCGTAAGGACAACAACTGACATCAGTGTTACCAGGTACACGGTAATTACCGTAGTAGAACCACGGTATTTTTGACTAATACACGGTCTACGGTAATGATTCATTACCGTGTAATTTTCTACGGTAATTTTAAATATTAACTACCGTGTAATGTACCTAACTGTAATTTAATAAAATGAAAGCCAATACGTAAAACGAAACGCAGTTTTAGTTTTTGTCGGTTGGCATACTACGCCCCCGCGTGGGGGAATTCCCAAATATACGGGTTATCGTAATACGACTAAAAGCAAAAGTGTTTCTGCTATTAGTTTGTCCGCTTGTCTAACCATTATCATAACTGGTTGTTTAATAGTGAATCCATAGACCGCAGAACCGTTGCGCCTTTGGTTGCGCGGTTGCGCCAATGAATTTCAGTCAGTTCATTCAATCTGTGTTACAGTATTTGGTTATTTGAGTTACGACAGCAACTGATATTTATACAAAATGGACAGCGACCCCGATAGATAGGATACTGATAAAGAAGCGTCATCTTCAAAGAATCGTGGAAAAGTTGTTATGGAGCAAATCTAACTTAAAGAGAGATGAGAGACTTAAAGAGAGATGTTATTAATGATTTCAATGACTATAATTCTGTAAATACATATCTGTTATAGCCGCGAATCATATTTTGATCTAGATACAATCTGAAACAGACCTGCAAATTGCAAAAAACGTCAGAATATTTGAATTTCGCTGGCAGTAACTGCGGATTCACCTTTATTTGAATACAAATATTGAAATTCATGGTTTCTTTTACTTTTTACACGGTAATTTACACGGTATTTTTCAAATGTGTCTACGGTATTTTGAGTCTGAAACACGGTATTTTTAATCCATTGACACGGTAGTTATTTTTTTTCATCTGGTAACACTGACTGACATTATCATTAGTACCGATTACTAATAAATGTACCCACTTGAGAAGTACGCATCATTTCCCTATTATAATTAAGTGCATGATAAAATGATAAAGAGATAGGTACGTAATTAGTAAGTAATCGTCTTTAAGATATCAACGCGAGAATCAAAAAATTACTTAGTTTTCACTTCTATCGGCAGTCCCCAAAGACTGCCCGATTTTTTTTTTTTTTTTTTGATGACTGAGCGAGACTTTTTGCAGAAACCCCAATTGTCATATTTTTTGAAGATTAAATAAGCAGAGCGTGGTTTATCCAAAGAAATACGTATAATCACAAATACACAAGAACAATAATTTACAATAAAATCTTATAAAAACACCATGCGGTTTTTTCTTTATTTGACACGAGAGTTTGGACAATCAACAAGTATAGGTAAGCAGTTGCTAAGCTACCAAATTGAAGGTCCAATTTTAACATCTCCTCTCAACAAATACCTATTAGGTCAGAGATCTTTCTGATCCTCGGTCTTGCTAGTGGCTTGGTCAGAATATCTGCCAGCTGATCTTCACTAGATACCTTATCGACTTTTAGCTCACCGCCAGTCACCAATTCTCTCACAAAGAAATGTCGAACTCGGATATGCTTAGTCCTTCGATGGAATTCAGGATTTTCAGCCAGCCTGATTGCAGCTTCGTTATCAACTCTTATGCATGGAATCTCTTTAAGAGTGACAAGATCACTCATAAGCCGAGATAGCCAAACAGTCTCTCTGGCTGCTTCACTAGCGGCAACAACTTCTGCCTCAGTGGTAGAAATTGAAACGCTTGCCTGTCGTTGGCTTAGCCACGACACCGCTCCTCCTGCATACATACACAGCACTCCAGTAGTGGATCTACCAGTGCTGATATCTCCTGCATGATCAGCGTCACTATAGCATTCCAAAATGCCTTGTTTGTAATTTTTCTTGTACGTGATACCTAGATGTGGCGTGTACTGCAAAAATCGCATAATGCGCTTCAGTCGGACACAGTCGGCTTCTTCTGGCTTTTCCAGACTTCGTGAGACTACACTTACAGCATATGCAATGTCAGGTCTAGTGCATACCATCAAGTAAGCCAAGGCTCCAACAATTTGCCTGTAGTTATCTTTCATATAACTCATGTCCACCTTCTCACTCCATGTGCCTTCTTTTGCAATCGGCGTTGAGACCGGTTTGCAGGTGTCCATTCCGAATCTCCGCAAGATCTTATGCACATACGACGTTTGGAATATCTTAATTCTATCTCCTCTGCTTTCTATCTCTATTCCAAGAAAATAGGACGCAGTTTTCGTGGTTATTTTGAAACGACGTTTGAGCTCCTCCATCAACTCGTCTATCAGTACGTCATTGGATCCGACGACCAGACCGTCATCCACGTATAGAGCTACTATAAGCTTTTCACATTCTTTCTTTCGTATCAGAAGACAAGGATCTGCCTCACTTGCCTTGAAACCGATTTCTTTGAAATAATCTAGAATGCACCGGTTCCAGCACCGTGGTGCTTGCTTCAGCCCATAGAGACTCTTCTTTAGAAGACATACTTGACCGGAGCCGTCATTATAACCTTCTGGCTGTTTCATGAAGATCTCTTCAACTAAAGAGCCATAAAGGAAGGCAGTCGAAATATCGAACTGTCTCATCCACATGCCTTCGCTCGCTGCTGTTCTGTTCTGTTCTAACTGTTCGTTCAGTAATTAGTTACTGAACGAACAGTTGCCATTCTGGTCACAGGGCTAAAGGTCTGCATGTAATCTATACCTTTCTTTTGATGAAAACCTTTTATCACCAACCTAGCCTTGTACTTTTCTATAGAGCCATCAGCGTTCATCTTGACTTTGAAAACCCACTTGCTAGGTAAAGCTTTTCTGCCCTTGGGTAGATTTACAAGCTTCCATGTGTCATTTTCCTTCAAAGAATTGATTTCGCTGTCCATGGCCTTTTCCCATAGCTCTTTGTCTGGGCTTCTGATCGCATCTTTGTACGTTTCTGGTTCATTGTATCCCATTATCGCGTTCATAACAAAGTCTTTGAATCTGTCTGGAGGACGTAACAAAGAACGGTCTCGAAGTATCATCTGTTCCGCGAACACATCTTCACGTTCATAGTCTCTATTTTACACTTCTGCGTTCTGGGCCCATAACCTACTTGTTGATTGTCAAACTCTCGTGTCAAATAAAGAAAAAACCGCATGGTGTTTTTATAAGATTTTATTGTAAATTATTGTATTGATTGATTGATAAACCACGCTCTGCTTATTTAATCTTCAAAAGTTTTGAAGATTAAATAAGCAGAGCGTGGTTTATCCAAAGAAATACGTATAATCACAAATACACAAGAACAATAATTTACACTTAGAATAATAACGCATGCATGCATGCGTTATTATTCTAAGAATTTACAATAAAATCTTATAAAAACACCATGCGGTTTTTTCTTTATTTGACACGAGAGTTTTGACAATCAACAAGTATAGGTAAGCAGTTGCTAAGCTACCAAATTGAAGGTCCAATTTTAACAATATTTTAATCAACATACAGTTCGCGTCAAATAACTTTGCCGCTCTGAAGTTAGGTTGCGCATGCGCGCTGGCATGCGCACTACTGTTTTTTAAGGCAGATTGACTACTGCGCAGTCATTTGTAGCCTACTTCAGAGCGGCAAAGTTATTTGACGCGAACTTTGTACAACCTTACACTGAGAAAACGAAAGAAAATTTGAATTTCGCGGGCTACCTTCCTATAGATACACTTTTTTCTGGAGAAATATCTAAATATGTCCATAGAGTCAAAATAATTGCGTTTTTGTTAAAAAATATACAACATGAAGACTTAAAAAAAAAGAACCAACGAGATACAATTTAAATTAATTTATGCATTAATTGAAAGGTCTGAATGTTCTTTAGGTAACTGGTTTTATTTGCACATATTTGTAATCTTTTGAGAAAAATGATGACGAATAATATATATTTTTTAAAGTAATGTTATTTGATTTATTTTGCGTTGTTTCATGTTAATTTTTATATCAACATTTTAAAAGTACACCTACTATTACTTATTAGGTAGGTAAATACCTACTTAGAAATACTAAAACTACAAAAGAATTAATAACCACTTAAAATATATAGACAAAGCATGATTGTGAACCTCTTGTGAACTTTAACCATAAATATTTTTGTCGCCATAAATCCATCATTTTGCCGACTGCACAGTCATGTCTTTTACTTTAGCTTTAGTACTTACAATTTCCATGATTTAATTTGTCAGATTGTCAGGATTCTGTGGGTCCTAGTACGCATCTGTGGTTTGTGACATGCATCACAATGACATCATGACATTTGTTTGTTTGATTGACATCTTCAGTCACGTCAAATAGACAAATTTTGTATGTTCGACTGCCCAACAATTTTGTAAATACTAAAATTATAATAAATGATACATCCTATAGTATAATCCACATTCTTTATCATAAAGTGTTGTAAACTGTTTATGTAAAAACTGTAAATGTAGCGATGGCTTACACAGAAAAAGTTTTATTGAGTGGCACCGCTCTGTCATTTTTGTTTTATGAATGCGTAAACTCGGCTAATAGTCAGGTACTCATATTTTACTCTAATATCAATGCGTAATGATTTTGGTTTTGTGTTACCATTCCTATTAACTCACGTGTTTACTTCCAGGAAGGTTTTTTAATCGGCGACGTGACTTCAGAAATAACCAATCACATTTCCGATTCGCAGAGTGATAATGCTCGCTTAGACACTCAAATAGAAATCAGAACTGTCCTCCCGCTGCCGTCAGTATCACTGTTTTATTTTCCTACTGGTCGAATAAAGGAAGATGTTCTCACAGATTTGCTTTCTAGCACTGCTAATGAAATTGTTGGTTGGTATAAATATCGAAAGAATACCAACATCAAGCCTACTTTTAGGGATAAATTAATATCAAAGGGGTTGCAAAAATACTTTGAAAAGTATCATGGAAAGAAAAATTTTGTTACTTGTAATTTGTCAAACAAATTGTCATCTGCTGGATCTACGCACACTTTTATGTACAGATTCGGAAAAATTAACTGTTTTGATATGTATGAATACATTGAAGACATTACAGCAAATTTAGGAGAAAAATATACTGGATACAAGAAATCACATAGATTGTCACCACATAGTATATTCACTAAGATTGTAAAAGAGAGTAATGTGCAAAGCAATAACACAAGTGATGCAATTTTACGTATCCAAGAAGCTGTGGATGTAAGACTTGTCAAAGAAGCTAAAATTGCCGCTAAAAATGAGTGTACGATCAGAGAATTAGAAGCAGAAATCAAGCAAATGGCCACAATATTATCAGACAAACACTCATTTGATTTACAAGCTACATATAACAAGTATGTTGAGGATAAGATAATAAACCGGGAAGCTGAAATGGCCAAAGCATGTTTGGAGGCATTAAAAATTCCTTTGAAAGTGGACATATTGAATGTTAAAAATGTCCCCATGAGCTACAATCATGTTGACATGGAGGATTCCGTGGAGTTAATTGAGAATGAAGTAAAAGACACCAGCCCAAGTCCCCCTTTGATAACTTCAGGCTCATCAAAACAAAAGCTTAATTATGCTGCTGCATTAAAAACCAAACAAGATGTAGCATCTACAAGTGTAAGTTACTTTTTTAATTATTGAAATTCTTGATTATAATGAACTTATGAGATACTTTTGCTTCAACCTTTGGGCTTCATAATCAAATCAGGAATTTTAGTGCTGTTTTGTTTTGATATTGCAAGTATCCAGATATTAAAAAAATCCAGCCAAGTGCATGTCGGTCCACACACAATGAAAGGTTCCGTAGTTGGGATGAATTTATCCCAAGAACAAACTTAACATTGTAGTTGAAAAACATGTTCCCCCATACATTCCAACTGCAAATTTTAATGTAAGTTTGTACGCACAATTTTGAGTGATTTACCATGTTATTTTTAGACCACAGACATCTTATAGAATTTCCTATAATCTATAAACTTACTAGCTGCCCGTCCCAGCTTCGCATGGGTAGCCCTAATTAGCAATAAATTAAAATTGCGGCTATAAATTGAGATTTAAACTATCCTATCTCTCAAGTTGGATCGAACTGCACATGGTGTGCGAATTTTATTATAATCGGTTAAGTGGTTTAGGAGTCCATTGAGGACAAACATTGTGACACGAGATTTATATATATTAAGATAAGATTACTATTCTCTGATTTTTTTTCAAAATTTTAGGCACAGTAAGTTCGCAAATAAGGGGGGATGGTCAATGTAATTTTATTTTAAATTTATTAAAAAAAAATGTATTTGAGATCTTAGCAATAAGCCCTTTCATTTTGATATTTCATATTCAGTACAGTTCGCAAAACTTTTTTTTTTAATTTTCTTATTAGCCCTACAAAAGTGACCCTCATATTCAAAATTTATTTATTTACCATACACGTCCGTGTCTGGGTCACAGAAATACATTTGTGTACCAAATTTCAACTTAATCGGTCCATTAGATTCGGAGCTAATTGGCTGTGACAAACGGACAGACAGACATGCAAGTGATCCTATATTTTTATGTACTAACACTTGTGTTTAAGATGATTATGCAGTTACTAACAAATTGGATTATATGATCTGGAACATAAATAATTTGATTTTGATTTGATAAGGGTTCCGTTTTTCCTATTAAGGTATGGGACCCTAAAAAGGAGTAAATTTGTTGGTAACCAGTTAGTTTTTGAACGCAGATAAGATTTTTTGTTAAATGATTTTGCTTAACATGGTCACATAATTTTTTTTTTTTGTTTATATATATTTGCAGAAAGGAAACAATGGCAGTGAAGATTTGATCATCTTTGATGTTGAAGATAACCATATAACAAAAAAAAAGACTTTGATAGTAAGTGAAGATGTGAAGTGTGGTGATAGTTCACCAGAATATTAACAAGTGCCTTTTCAGCTAAGTGTTTAAATATTCAATAAGTTACCAAATAAGTGAATCTTTTATTGTAATATCACTTTTGTTTGTTACTAATAATACTCATAAAACATTTTCTAAATATACATAATTTTCTTCAGTGCACACTGTTTATGTTTGATGCAGATATCACCTTACAGGTGTTTTGTTTTCTATTAAGCGCAGGCCACACCGCCAGCTAGCGGGCGGGCGGGCGAACATCGTTTCACCTCTTTACATACTTCGGTTCACACCGCGAGCTACAATATTTCGCGTAGTTTGTATAGTTTCCTTCGTTCGCTTCGCCCACGCCCGCCCGCTAGCTGGCGGTGTGGCCTACGCTTTATTGTTGATTAATCACAATTACTTAATTCTATCCATCTAGTTAAGTTAAATTCTGTTGGCCGAGAGTTACAAATGCTAGCATTGGGTTAATTTAATGACTATGAAACACTTTTACTTAGCTTTATTGTTTTGCCTTACTACTTACTAATAGGATTACATCAATACAAATGTAAATAAAGAAGATAAGCAATTTTATTTATCTGCTTGACTGTCACTGTAATGAGACACAATATAATTGTTATCGAACTGCATCAGTCTTTCGGATGGTTGAGCTCCTATACACTCATAGACCTTTGTATGTTTATTCAACTTGGATGGTGTAAGTGGAAAGGGGAGGATAAATTTCAGTATCCTTTCATTCATAATAATAGATTACACTGCAGCAGTGTAAGGTGAAGAATTGCTGGTCCTAGCATGAAGAGGTCATTTTAGTTCTTTGATCAATCAAATCATGCAATAGACTAGATGCAATATTTGTACGGGTAAATATCCAGATGCTTTAAAAACATCTATAATAAAACCCTTATTTAAAAAAGAAGATAAGGAGTTGATGGAATATTATAGACCAATTTCGCTCATACCGGTTATTTCGAAGATCTTTGAGAAATACATTTGCAGGGAATTATATAATTATATGGAAAAATATAATATACTTTGCGAAGAACAAAAAGGATTCAGACAGCACAGAACCATCAACATGGCAGTTTATGACTTTTTGAACCCTATTATGAGTAGCGTGGATATACGATCCCCCATATGCGCTATATTTTGCGATATGACCCAGGCGTTCGATTATGTCCATTATAATATATTACTTCATAAATTAGAAGGCTATGGCATAAGGGGTAACGTGCTCGAACTTATAAAATCTTATCTGGAAAACAGAACACAAATAACCGAAGTTAGCAACATTAACATTGTTACTAAGCACGAAGACATTATAAGGTCTCGAGAACGTAAAATCTCATACGGTGTACCACAAGGCACCGTGATAGGCCCGTTTTTATTTATTACTTATGTAAATGATATGCCCATGTCCCTTGAATATCCTATAACTATGTTTGCAGACGATAGCACTATAACAATCCCATGTAAAAGTACAAATACATATGAAAATGACATAAATAATTCTCTTGACGCACTAATTAAATGGCTAGACGAAAATAATTTAAAAATTAATTTAGGTAAGACAAAAATAATGCACTTTAGACAACGTACTCCCGGCGGAACTATTCTCAACATCCATTACAAAAATGACAAAATTGAGGAAGCAGAGGATACCAAATTTTTAGGGTTGCAAATAGATTGCAACTTAAATTGGAAAGCACATATAGACAGTTTGTGTAAAAAATTGAGTTCATCCGCATATGTGTTATATAAATTATCCTCCATTGTAGATGTCAAAACACTTCTTACGGCTTACTACGGAATAGTTGAATCGCACTTGCGCTACGGTATCATTTTCTGGGGGAACTCAACTGATCGAGATATAGCATTTAAGGCCCAGAAAAGATGTCTCCGATCATTGTTAAAACTTAAATCGACAGACAGTTGCGCGCCTTATTTTAGGTTACATAAAGTCTTGACACTTCCGTGTATCTATATTTTCGAAGTAGCTATGTTTGTCAAGCAAAATCCATCTCGTTTTGAGCGCCTGGCTGTTGTATTCCCAAGGAATAGGCGTGACAACAGCAAATTATGTCAAGTATCATGTCGAACCACTTTAATGCGTAAGAGCGTTTCTTGCATGGCCCCAATTATTTACAATAAATTACCGAGTTGTTGGAAATCTTTAAATACAGCACAATTTAAGAGTAGATTACGGAATTTTTTGATAGATAAAACATACTACAGTGTAACTGAGTTCCTATCGGAGAAAAATATTTGTTAATTAGTGATTCTTGACATTTTGATTTTTGTTGCATGACATTGTTTTTGATTTTTGACATTTTGATTTTTGACATTTTGATTTTTGACATTTTGATTTTTGTTGCATGACATTTTTTTGATTTTTGCACAGACTTATAAAGAGTAGCAGACCAAACATTCGCTAAAAATTGCGTAGCCATTACGCACACATAGGGAAAGTTGTCAATACAGGGCCGGTCTAGGGCCGGTTGCCGGTATTATCTAACGATATTGAAACGACCAATGTAAGTACTTACTGAAACTCCGCGAAAATCGATATTCTCTGGGTATATGAAGTGTAGATTACTATCAATAAAGTCAATGAAACAATTTTAAGATTATTACCTGCCGAATGTTATGTGAGTAATTTCATTCGGCAGGTAATAATCTAATAATTGTCATGGATAACATAAGCATAGGTGTACCTATGCTCATGTTATCCATCACACAGACACAGGGTAACATAAATAATTTTATAATTTATTACAATAGCATGTGTGTTTACACTGAAAATCTACACTGCAGTATTCTGGAACTACGTCACCAAAAAAACTATAAAAAATCGTAGAGTAATCTGAGGCTCTGTTTGATACTTCAATGGTAAATATTTTACAAAAAAACTTCGTCTCTGTTGCCAAATCCGTCCCTGTCTGACTAACGCGGTTGAAACATAGAACGCGATGCAGAAGATGTTGTTTGCCAACATGGCGGCGCGAGATAGACAAGCTACGCGTCAAATTTTGTCTATGTGTGAGTCAGTATAACAACAGGTGACAGAACGAGATAGAATTTACGGCTTGCCGCTTAGCAAAAAAAGGATAAAGAATCATATCCATCTATATAAATATAACTATGGATTAATGTTTGGTCTGCTACTCTTTATATGTCTGTGGATTTTTGACATTTTGATTTTTGACATTTTGATCTTTGACATTTTGATTTCTGACATCTTGATTTTGGTTAATAATAATAATAATAGCCCCACCGCCGTATCTCTACGTTGCCGTCGTGGTGGGGCTTGCGCGCTCCAAACTCTAGGTCTGTGCCGGTAGAGTTTACTTTGCCGGAACAGTTCTAGAATGAGGAGCCAGACCAAGAGAGATACAGAAAACCGCAGGGCAGCATGTGGCGAGCTGTTGGGCAGTAGCGACCCCACGGACCCTATCTCCCGGGAGAAATCTTGTTCCTCATCTCTGGCTTGCCTTTATTGGCCGGCTGGAGTGAACACTGACGAGGAACAGAGCTCCCACCTCATTCTTGCCTTAATTGGCCGGCTTGAGTGGAGATTCGCAAGAGCAAATGTGCTCGGAGGAAGGAAGTATTCCAGTAAGATGCTGGTAGGGATCTTGACCGTACTTCCGGGATTGTCCTGATAGCCGTGGAATACCGCTCCACTCCTCATAAGCACCTCAGGACATGTTGCCCCCTTGTCGCTACGACACTTTGTGCTAGCGACCGTTTTCGGGGGCCCATTATTGAGTGTGCAAGTCACCCCCTGCCATTTTATCCGTGTACATATAAAACATCGATCAGGCAGGGGCCATAGTCCTTCCATAGATTCAGGTCACCAGTCAACTTTAACCACCCAAACCCATAGTCCAAAATATTTCTTTCCATATCCTGCAATAGTCCTACAGCAACCGGGGGTTGTCCTTGGTTGCACTAGCATAGTGCATACAGGGATAATCGCCGGTTGGTGCCACATTTAATTAAAAACGTCTAACGGGCCTCTGCGAGTTGGCTTCGGCCCCTCGTACGCCTACCAAAGGTCCGGGACCCCAGGGTCCCCCGAAAACTGTCGCTAGCACAAAGTGACATAGCGACAAGGAAGCAACATGTCCTGAGGTGCTTGAGGAGGAGTGGTATTCCACGGCTTTCAGAACAATCCCAGAGCCCGGAAGATGGTCAAGATCCCTACGAGCACTTACTGGAATACTTCCTTCCTGCGAGCACGTTTGCTCTTGCGAATCTCCACTCAAGCCGGCCAATTAAGGCAAGAATGAGGTGGGAGGTCTGTTCCTCGTCAGTGTTCACTCCAGCCGGCCAATAAAGGCAAGCCAGAGATGAGGAACAAGATTTCTCCCGGGAGATAGGGTCCGTGGGGTCGCTACTGCCCAACAGCTCGCCACATGCTGCCCTGCGGTTTTCTGTATCTCTCTTGGTCTGGCTCCTTATCCTAGACCCGTTCCGGCAAAGTAAACTCTACCGGCACAGACCTAGAGTTTGGAGCGCGCAAGCCCCACCACGACGTCAACGTAGAGATACGGCGGTGGGGTTATTATTATAAGCCTGTGTTGTCCCACTGCAGGGCAAAGGCCTCCCTTCCCTCTTTCCACTTTTCCGACCGGGGAACCGATTTACTGCGATTGTGGGCCAATCCTTTAAGAAGGAGTCCAGCTCATCCCGCCATCTCTTTCTGGGCCTGCCGCGTAGTCGTTTCCGACAATAGTTTTTAGACGATAATAGTTTTTTTTTAAATATTTGAATTATTTATTTAGCAAACAAAAGAAAAGAAAGTTATTCTTAATAGGTTTAATTAACGAATAGCATAAATAAAACATGGCACATTAAAAACAAAATATAGGTACATTTACTATTGATTACACTTACTTCACTAAATAAAAGAGCATTTGATTTGTTTATGCAAAAATAAATGTATACTACATACCATTTATGTAGGTAAGTAAAATTATGGTATGTTTGTCTGATCTCATATTGTGTGTCTCACTTTTGATTTCGCAAATATTATTTCACCTACACCTTCATACACTTATTTTGGCTCAAAAAGGCATGTCTACTTATTTTTTTAATATTGCTCACAAGCTTATCGATCGAATATACAGAATGTACTATAACATGCATTTAAAAAAGAAACATTCTAGACTTGAATGTTATATAAAATAACATTCAAGTCTAGAATGTTCTTGATTACATACATAATCAGCCTATTAATGTTCCCACTGCTGGGACACAGGCCTCCTCTCTGTGAGAGGGAGTGGGCCGTAATCTACCACGCGGGTCCAGTGCGGGTTGGTAGATGTCACATGTCTTCGAATTTTTTGGTTCTAAGACATGCCGGTTTCCTCACGATGTTTTCCTTCACCGTTTTGAGAGCCTGGGTTCGAACCCACGACCTACAACTCTTAAGTCGAGGCCATTACCACTGGGCCACCACTGCTCTCTCTCTTTCTTGATTATCTTCAGTAAATTCTGTAGAATCTATAGATTTTTTTTTAAGGTCATTCATCGATCTATTTCATAAAATAATAATTGGAATGTCCATTACGGAATATTATGTTAATATCTAATACCTACCTAATTAGTCTAATTACATCAACTTGCTACTTCTTTAAGTCTTGTTAATTTCGTTTGCAAATGCCATTAGGGGCCATTCACATCCACACCACGAGCGTTAGCGCAATCAGCGTACGGCTATGAGCATTTTGAACAGTGGGTATGCTGGGGACCTATCTACTCTCTTAAGTCCGTCAACGACGATACAGGCCCGACCGAAAATAGTTCGAAACTTCGGAGTGAACCCTACAACCGATTAATTTACTTTTTTGGATGGGCTAAGCCTAAAACACATCGGGACTAGAGACAACTGTCAAATATTGGTGTCATTCATTCTTAAGTCGTGCCCCAAACTAATCTTATATCCGTAGGTGATACACAGTAGGAGTCGTCTGTAACTACGGGTTTTGTGCGTTTACTCCCTAGTAAACGTCCTAAACCGAATACTCTGTAATTTTTTCGATAAGGTCGTTCAAAATTTCAGCTCCCTGTCGTAAGTCGTAACTAGTTTGCAATAGAGTATTTAAAATCACGAGAGTGTTAACTTTCGAATGCTCTGTAACAAATTTCCGTGGTGTAGACGCAAATTCCGACACAATTGACATTTTTCGACTAGCATGTATAAAAAAGTCTGATTTCAACATAAGTATTTCTCCAGCTATAATATCAGAGAAGCTGCCAAAAAATAGACAAAACTGTTGAGATTATTATACTAGTATAAATATCTGAATACATATTATTATTTTGCCATAATCATCTCACTGAAGGTGAAAGACCGAAATACATAATATGCAGGAATATTGTGATAGAATTCTTCACTATACACTTTCTCAAGTATACATCGATAATAAATCTAAAATCTAAGTTTAAGTGAACGTGTAATACGGCATCCAAATCACTTATAAATTCATCATTACGGTAGAACATTGACAAGAACTGCATATATAACGTGTTACGGAGTAGTAATAAATGGAGTGATTAGCGGGAACGTAGCGACATCAGATTATTAGAATACGATGAATGTTACATAAATTGTGGCAGTCACAAATGTTACTTATAACAAAACATATTATATTCTTCTCTTCTTGTTTTCACACACTATTGTCTACATTTCTTTTCATTTCTCCTATCGCAGGTCTGCTTGAAGAAATTTCTCAAGAAATAAGCATTACCTACCTTAATACTCAAAAGTTACAATATGTCGTTTCCCTATATATTTTACTGTGTGTACATAAATAATAAAATAAATATCAGTCAAAACGCATTAAGTATTAGGAGAGCGTTTGAATTTGTGCACTCCATTTATTGAGTACTCTGTGTTTTAAATCTCAGATTCACAGTAATAGATCAGCCGCTCCGGTAGCGATATCTCCCGCTAGTTCGTGCACCGAGTGAGCGAGCCGACGCGCTTGTTGCACGGCTGTGGATGCCGGCAGCAGGCCCAGGTGAATGCAAATCAGCTCCTTGACTGTCACCCCACGAGAGTCGTTGGGGAACGCGAGCTCGAGAAGTTGCCTGTAATAAAAAACAAAATAAGCTTACAGTATATGAACCAAATCGCTAATGTGCTAAATGAAAGAGAAGTAAAATGCTACTTATTAGAATCATCATCATTCACAGCCCGACTTCACCCACTGGCCACTCTGCTGAGCCTAGCCCTTTCTTTTCTTGTGCCAGTCTCATCCAAGTACTACCCGCGGTGGTAGCTATGTCGACCGCCCATCACATAATATTAAAATCTAAAATCTGCCTAGCCTTTTCCTAACTATGTTGGGGTCGGCTTCCAGTCTAACCGGATGCAGCTGAATACCATTATTTTACATGGACCGACTGCCTATCTGACCTCCACAACCCAGTGACTGGGTAATACGATACCCCTTGGTAAGACTGGTTGTCAGACTTTCGGGCTTCTGACGACCCATAACGAATCAGAGATCGACGAATGACAGTCGGGACCAACGGCTTAAAATGCTTTCCGAGGCACGGAGGAGTCTGGATACGTAAATATGGTCACCGGTAAGCGTAGCTTAACGAGATGGATCGACCCGTGCAGCTGTTATGACTTAGCCACGGGCCACGAGCTCCTCCATCACATATTTTAATAAGTTTAAAATATATAATTTAACATAAAGACATGAAATTGGTAGGTAAGTGAAAGACGATATTGCAATAGAAACATTTCTACAGTTCGCGTCAAATAACTTTGCCGCTCTGAAGTAGACTACCTACAAATGACTGCATAATCAGCCTATTAATGTTCCCACTGCTGGGACACAGGTACAAATATATAAATATGTCTAGATAGACAGTCAAAGCTGTAAACTTGTCGAAATAAGATGTAGCTGTAACGCACACCAGCATAAAAAAGTTGGCCTGTTTGTTATAGTTCTTTTTTCACGCGACACTGACATAAAAATAATCAAAGCATTTCTGCTCGTTTCAGCATATTGGGGTTACAAGTTTGAAGGTGGAGTAACGAGGTATGAAGTCCCTCTTTGGACAAGAGTCGCGTCTGATAAACTACTCGCGACTATTAGTGGTTGTTGTTGGATTTCTGTGTATCATGCAAAGAGTTGGGTCGGTAAAGCAGATTCTATCGTGCAACGAGCAGACAAAAATGGCCGTTTAGGTGACTAACATATTTTGGATTATTTGGATGTTACTGTACATGAAAATACCCCCAGAGATACTAGGTATAGCGACAAGACCCCCGAAATAGTACATTACTGTCGAGGCCAGCAAATACGGCATTGATGGAAGATCGTGAAAATGTGGGCCGAGGCACACATACGTGAGTCCATCAATGCCTGGTTGCGGCCAAGGCTTGTATAGTGCTTTTCTCAAACAATGCGCAGAAATTCAAACTAAGTAAATTATTTATAAATTCCAGAATCAATGACGAACAAAGAAAATTTTTCACGCGCCAATATGACCATTTGTTTCTTCACAACTCTATTTGCTAAGCCAGTTCGAAATTTAAATAAAATCTTTGATAAGTTACCTCCTTGGTTGCCATGTGGAAGTAAAAAGTTAGTTCCATTTTTAAATAACAGGACAGATATGAGTTTTCATAGTAATTTATTTGGCCGCTAAACGACAGATATGGATTTTCATACTAAGATTGCCGGCCTGATGCTCACTTGTTTTTGACCAGTACAGCAATTTCAATGTACCTATCTCGAAGAAGGTTGTCAAAATAATGTTCGAATTTCCAAGCATGTTTGAGTAAACATTATTTTACTACGTTATAACACAGTTTCAAACCAAATGCAAACAACCCTCTTCGAGGGTTCACTAGCAAAAGTAATATGTATGACCTCCATTAAAAGTGGTTGGACTCGAATATGTTGAACTTGGCTTCATCTGATGGTCACACGTACCTGTAGAAGGTGCCCCGAATGTCTCCGGGCGGCGGTAGCGCGCGCACGGCGGCGGGGTGCGGCGGCGCGGCGGGCCGCACGGGCACGCCGCGCCGCTCCCACCACACCAGCGCGCAGCCGTGCAGCGCGCCGCGCCGCCACGTGGCCGCGCAGTAGCCCTCCCGCACTACGGCGAAGCTGCGGCAGACTGCGCGACGTACCTGATCACAAAAAACTACTTGTAATGGCTCCCCATGTACCTACGGAACGATTAATTTTTTCGACCGATCGTTGAGAAAAATGTTAATGATTTGATAGTCATTATCTATTTATTAGAGACAGGTATTTACATTGAGACGATTATATCGTTACGATCCGTCGATTCAGATCCGTCTAAATGACAAATATGTATTTAAATATCGCACATAATAATATCTACAATTTATTTGGTCGGAGGCGACACCGCATAATCGATGAATGTCTTCTATTATGGATGTATCACAAGGTTTTCGAAGAATGTCTTCGATTATGGATGTATCACAAGGTTTTCAGGGTTGCAAACTTGTTTTTTTGGTTCGTAAGTCGTCAAATAACTTCTCCCGCTCTGGGCGGAGCGGCACGGCCAGACACTTACTGACTAAAACCGACCTGTGTTCCTTCAGTTGCCTGTACGTTGCCAGGGGCTACGGTCTCCCCTTAGGACTTTTCCGCAACCCCGGCAGGCATCGGCTCTAACGGACCCCGACAGTTGTGCTGACATCTCTTTGAGGCCCGCGTGGAACACAACGCGCCGTCGACCCAGGCTTGGTTCGTATCGGACGGCGTCCGCACAAGCCCGCGCCTACGGTGGCCGGAAATCGGCTACGGATACCCGACGCCCAGGGCGTTTACTGCGGCGGCTAGGGGCGTTCGGGCGCGAAATTTACCTCGCCCTCAGGCGCTCCGAGTTCTCCTTCACGAGCATAACTGCTTCGCAGAAGGAGGTGACGGCTTGCCATGCCCTCTTGCTCCGTACCACGGCCTGGTCCAGGGCCGGACGCGAGGACACAGCGGTGCTCTGCCCAAGCCGAGCAGACCTCCACCGTATGCTCCACCGTGTCCTCCGGGCGATCCACACAATGGTGACACCCGGGCGTTTCCTCCCGCCTTATGCGAAACAGGAACCTCCCGAAATAACCGTGTCCGGTGAGCACCTGCGTCAGGCGGAAGGTGAGGACGCCGTGGCGCCTCTCTAGCCACTCCTCAAAGAGGGGACATTGCCGCAATTGTGGCGTGCCCAGCTCTGGGTTGCGACAATCGCACTCTCCAGGCCGCCATGAGATCCCGCCGGAGCTCTGTCCGCTGTGCCGTGATTTCTCACGGCAGCGGAGTTACACCCCGGCGTTTTACCTCCTCGCGTCACTCCCAAATGTGGGCGAGTACTTTAGCCTCCAGATCCCATGGCGGCAATCCGGCAAGCAGGCTCGCCGCCTCACCGGAGACCGTACGGTATTCCCGGACCATCCGTATGGCCATGACCCTTTGGGACGCATTCAACCTGCGGGCTGGCCGCACCCTCAAGGAAGGCGCCTACAGCGGCGCCCCGCATGGACCGCAAACAGGGTTGCAAACTTGGGTATAAACTATTCTCAGGGGACCTAACAAAATATAAAAAATCCTAGTTACATGCGCGTTTGTGAGGTTTAGCTGTGCATTTCTTTTACATTGTATTTAAATAGAATTGTGTAATTATATGTAACAATAAATCTATCAAAGCAATCGTTCGTCTACACATTTACATAACGTTTTCAATGTTGGGCATTACACCCCAACAAAGACTGTGTATCCCAAATAGAAGAAATGAAGAAAGTCTGGCTTTAAAATACCAAACTGACAGACGTCTCGATTGAACATAAGCCCGACCAGCACCATAATTGCGTAATACACGATCAATCACAATCTGAATCATTTTGAAAGAGATTGCTAATCCTATAATAAACTTCATACGTTAAAAAAAACTACTCAACAACATAAATAACGCAATGAGTGTTGTTGAACTGTCAAAATCTTAATATATATAAATCTCGTGTCACAATGTTTGTCCTCAATGGACTCCTAAACCACTTAACCGATTATAATAAAATTCGCACACCATGTGCAGTTCGATCCAACTTGAGAGATAGGATAGTTTAAATCTCAAATTATAGTCGCAATTTTAATTTATTGCAAATTAGGGCTACCCATGCGAAGCTGGGACGGGCAGCTAGTAAAATAATAAAACAGATTAGTCTTAACCGGTCAAACACTGACGTGTTTGTTACGTAATAGCTGTCAAGCCCCGCGATTACGTCACTCAAAGTCGCATTACGTCACTTTAGACATTTTTCAGAATTTTTCGGTGTTACCTTTAATGTTTTGACAATTTTACTTCTAATCGACAATAATATACCTCAGGCCATAGAGAGAAACAACCCACAAACCAAACGGAATGTCGCTATAGTCCCACCGTGTCCAAATGGACACGGTGTACCCGCCGTGTAATATCTTACACGGGCGGGCCTTGACGGATGTGACATTTGGTGTGATCTTACACACGCGCGGCCTTTAGCGATCATTTACGAAAATGTGTAACGCAATAGGGATGATGACAAAAAAAAAAAAATTATCCGGAATGTATATTATAAAAAAATAACGTACACGTATTTTTTCTTTTTTTACTTTATCAAAAGATTACGGCAATACATCGAGTTAAAACGTGCTTTGACGTCACGAGTATGTAGATTTTATACTGACTTGTGACGTATCGACCCCCACTCTCCAACTTCAATTGCGTTTTATCCAAGTAATTTTTTATTGATATGGTAAAGCAAAAAATACGAGTCTAATTTTTTTTTTATTATCTAACTGACGGACTAAATAGAATTACGTTTTTTTTAACCCAGGCATCATCCCTATTAGATAGCTGCACCCTAATTGCGTAACAACTATAAAAATAAAATAAAATATATACGGTCGAATTGAGAAACCTCCTCCTTTTTTGAAGTCGGTTAATAAAAAACAACGGGTTGCACTCCGGGAGTGCCGGCAGAAGTGAAAACTTGAACATTAACTTT
This sequence comes from Conistra vaccinii, assembly GCA_948150665.1. NCBI lineage: Eukaryota > Metazoa > Arthropoda > Insecta > Lepidoptera > Noctuidae > Conistra > Conistra vaccinii. The sequence goes on from OX411329.1 coordinate 12,757,955, forward strand.
GCGCATTTTTGAATATTTTAGAATGGTTAGGGAATAATTTCGCACGAATTGCTTTATTTATCAGTATAAAAAGTACTATAATTTATGTGGTTAAATACAATATTCATTAGTAGTAGTAGTAGTATATTTATTTATTTTCAAAATATAGTCTAACAAAAATAAACACTTTTCATTAAGTATGTTTTGACTGCTTTTTTTTTACCCATCAATAAGTAATATTATTCTTACCTCGCAATCTTAAGTAATGTCAAAGACAATTTATTTTGATATTTTAGTATGTCGGTTGCTTGGCAACGGATCTTACGGCACGTTCTGACGCGAGTTTAAAATTTTTTACCCATCCCAAAAAAAGTACACAACGCCGCTAAAGAAGTTTTCACTTCAAAAAACACGATCAATCACAATCTGAATAATTTTGAAGGATATTGCTAATCCATTGCTTTAAATGTTCGAAAAATTTGTCTCAACAACGTTAATAGCGCAATTAATGTTTATGAACTGTCAATATGAAACAGATTTTGATTGATCGTGTGTTACGCAATTAGGGTGCTGACTGATCCACCGATTAGTGAAAATCTGGCTGTTTTAGTACCAAACAGCTAGAAAAATGTAAGGCAATAAGTCGACGCCAGCTTCCTAAACGCGGTAACGGGATACTCAATTTTGAACCTTACCGTATCTGGAGCCAGCATGTCAGCGCAATCAGCCATGTCGGGAGCCAGGAACCGTCCAACGGTGCGGTCCACGTAGATGAAGTGGATGAGACCAGGGAACTCCTCCACATACTTGTGCAGCGTTAGGGAACAACTCGCATCCGTCTCGCCAGTGCTCAAAGACTCCCACATTAAGCGAAATAATCGATTCGAACATGACACGGGTTGTTTTGTGACCTTTCATCGTTTTAACATAAAGTTTAAAATTGTGAGAGATGTTTAAAATGGTAATAAGAGTGTCACAAAACAATTATAATCTTAATACAATGTTAAGCATGAACGGGGGATGACTATGTAAAGCAAATGCTAACTATATCAGAAGCGATTTTTTTACGTAAAAAATTGTATCTTAAGCAATAATGCTTTTCGGGTGTTGCTGGGGCTTCCGCGGTTCTGTAGTGCGTCGGGCATGTTTGCCGAGGCTGGCATAGATAGTTTTGAGGCTATCATGCGCAAAAGAACGGCATCCCTAATGCGTAGGATACGTGGAGGCTCCAATAGTATCCTGAAGATTATTGTGGAGAGGCCAGACTGCCCTTTTCTGATGCACTGGTCTCGTAGACATAGCTGCGGGCCCGGTGCGGAGGAAAGATATATGAATTGACATTTTATGTAAAATTTAAGCTGTGGTCATTTAAAAATGTTATATTCATTTTTATTTAATTTTGACATCATTTTAATGTTAATGTTATTTTAATAAATTCGATTTTAGTTTTATTTTGTTTTGATTGTAATTATTTAATGTTATTATAATTTTAATTTAATTTGATTATAATGTTGATTTTAGTTTTGATTTTATTTTAATTATTTGGTTGTGATTGTAATATTGTTTTTTGATTTTATTTAATACTACTAACATATTTTTCTAAGTGCAAATACTAATACGATATGGATGTTTTTTCCGAAATAAATGGTTGAATTGAATTATGATAATATCTGGATCAGTAAACTATATAGGACATACCTACCTTATAAGCTGCCCTTTAAGATTTGTTGTTGGTATTTTAGTTAATTAATCCCAATGGCTGACATGAATTTTAACGTAAATATTTATTAAGCAGATACCTACTTGATAAAGCCAAAAGTTACAGACTTTCAAAGATTGAAATCATTCTAGACTCAAAAGGAGATCATTCATTTTGGGATAAAAAATTTTTTTTGGCGGCCATCAATAATAATTACATATTTTGAAAGAACACATAAAACGTATTATTTTTTACTATGGCGTCAATGTCGAGAACAATTTGGGTTCGGAGATATACCCATTTTAAGAAAAAACATTGTTTTTGGCGGCCATCAATAATAATTACATATTTTGAAAGAACACTTATAACGCATAATTTTTTACTATGGCGTCAATGTCGAAAACAATTTGGGTTCGGAGATATACCCATTTTAAGATAAAACATTGTTTTAGGCGGCCATCAATAATAATTACATATTTTGAAAGAACACTTATAACGCATTATTTTTTACTATGGCGTCAATGTCGAGAACAATTTGGGTTCGGAGATATACCCATTTTAAGATAAAACATTGTTTTAGGCGGCCATCAATAATAATTACATATTTTCAAAGAACACTTATAACGCACTATTTTTTACTATGGCGTCAATGTCGAGAACGATTTGGGTTCGGAGATATACCCATTTTAAGATAAAACATTGTTTTAGGCGGCCATCAATAATAATTACATATTTTGAAAGAACACTTATAACGCACTATTTTTTACTATGGCGTCAATGTCGAGAACGATTTGGGTTCGGAGATATACCCATTATGAGATAAAACATTGTTTTTGGCGACCATCAATAATAATTACATATTTTGAAAGTACATTTATAACGCATTATTTTTTAATAGGTAGTACCTACAAAGGCGCTGCATGTTACGGTAAAAACCTGTCCTAACCTAGCATTTCCTCCCGCGCCCCTTCCCATGGGCTTCACCCCACACTACACAATAGATACGCGTGTCGTGACTCAGTTCATTCACTCTCATCCATCCCGACAAGAGCATCGCTTTCGACAACCCTGACAAAGCCGACTGCCTAGTCAATAGCTTAGAGTCCTAATGTTCTCCCAGCTCCCAACCAGTAGACCAAACGCACCTTTACAAGGTTGATGCTGAATTTGAATGCAAAGCTTCCCACCCGTTGAAGACCCTGATGGTCCTCTGCCTCCCGTCACTCCAGACGAAGTGCACGACATCATAAAAGGACTCCACCCTCGGAAAGCTTCCGATTCAGACGGTATCACCAGTAAGGTGTACAAACTCCTCCCCGCTCTTCTCATTATACTTATGATCGCCATCTTCAATGGCGCGGTGCCTTGAGCAATAAGATCTTTCCGCAACCGTGGAAAGAAGCCACCGTTATCAGTATCCCTAAGCCAGGCAAACCCAAATCTGAGTCCTAAGTTACCGTCCCATAAGTCTCGTCAATGTAGTACGGCAAATCTACTTAATTATAAGCGTCTAAAAGACTATGTCGAGGCAAAGAGCCTCAAGCTCTCTGCGTATATAACACTATAACTATTGGTTGATGGAATGCATTTATGAGGCTGGTGCTGCTTCCCTAAAATCATACATCATGTGTGGCATAATTACCCTATTAAAAAATCTTGGTGGAATAATTTATAAGATGTCGTATCCAGTCGCGACACTCGGGCGAAGGCAAACTCGATTACGTCATTTTAAGTTCAGAGTATTAATTACTACACTAGTGTTAGTAATTGACTCTGTAACAATAAACTCCCGTAGGGTATGAAGACTAAAAGTCTGTAACCAGTGCATCCTGCCCGTTATGACATGCGGTGCCGAAACGTGTACACTGACAGTCGGGCTAGTCCACAAATTCAAGGTCCTTCAGCGCACTATGGAGCGGACTATGCTATGTGTTTCTTTGAAGGATAAGATCAGAAATGAAGTTATCCGGAGTTATCGACATACCCTGCAGAGTGAGCAAGCTGAAGTGGCAGTGGGCTGGCCATGTTTGTCGAAGAACTGACAGCCGGTGGAGCAGACGAGTTCTAGAGTGGAGACCGCGTATCGACAAGCGTAGTGTGAGAAGCCCCCAGCTAGATGAACCGACGACCTTAAAAAGTTGTCTGACTGCATTCGGAAGGCGGAGGACGGGATGTTGCGTCGTAGCTTAGGACAGGCCTATGTCCAGTAGTGGACTGCGACTAGGTTCAGTTCATTGTACAATAAACCAAGTAGACGTTAAAGGAGCTATTTCTCTCGTTTACCCGTATCACATTTCTGCGCCCACGACTGTAAATCTGACACTGTGTATGTCACTAAGAGTATGTCTGGTCACGATCCTATGTACCTGAGTTCGACATCATTACAAGATGACGAACATAATATGTAGACCAGCTATCTAATTACGCAACACATTTTCGTAAACGATTCCGATTAATTTGTTTCATTTTGACAGTTCAACAACATTCATTGCGTTATTTACGTTGCTGAACAGAAATTATTTTCTATTCAGCAACGTAAATAATCTTTTGAATCAATGGATTAGCAATCTGTTTCAAAGCGATTCAGATTCTGATTGATTGTGCATTACGTAATTAGGGTACTGTAATAAGAATACTTAATAAATAACTTCATACCTTTGTTTTATTTTATTGTAATCCATCCATACTACGCCGAATATAGATAGGCTAGCTAGTTATTAGTGTTGTATGTGTCAGGTGGTATCACCCAGCTCAAAATATCGGAATAATAATTATATGGTATATTCGCGGTATGGCTGGATGTACATAATTTATTTAATTTAAAGATCGTTGTATATCTTTACTCACAAATACTTTACAGCGTTGTCGCCATACAAAGAAATGTTTCTACTACTGCCGCCATTTAAATAATATGTAATTCATTCTTGGCCGCAGACTTTTTTTTTTTATCCCAAATCGCCTAACAAAATGAATGATCTCCTTTAGAACCTATAAATATTGCCAGTCCGTGTGGTGCCGGACCGTCCGTGTGGTGCCGGACTGTCCGTGTGGTGCCGGACTTAAAGAATCGCACTACCCTATGTCTTCCCATGGGTGTCGTAAAAGGCGACTAAGGGATTACTAGAGAATGGGCAGCAGCGTTCTCTATGCACTATTTACACCATACTGCGATCGCCAACCCGCTTGCCAAGCGTGGCGATTATGGCAAACCCCCCCTAAAAATGACAAGCACCACAAACAAACGGCCCCTAGTGCCCGGCGGCCTACCTACCCTTGGCTACGGTAGCGGTCAAGGTCACGGTGAGGCAAGGGGTGCGAAGAATCCCCGGAAGAGATCCGGCTACCACAACCACCGGAAACTGGACCTGGCAACTTATAACACGCGTACACTCCGGACCGACGAGAAGATCATCGAACTCGAGGAAGAATTGAGCAGGTTACGATGGGGTATAATAGGATTATCCGAAGTCCGAAGAGAGGGGGAGGACTCGATAATCCTTAAATCCGGAAACTTGCTCTATTTCCGGGAGGGCGACCAGCAGTCCCAGGGTGGTGTCGGGTTTATCGTCCACAAGTCCCTTGTGAGCAACGTAGTGAAGATCGAGAGTGTGTCGACCAGGGTGGCGTACCTTATACTCAGAATATCCGCAAGATATTCGCTGAAGGTCGTACAGGTTTACGCCCCGACCTCGTCACACCCCGACGATGAGGTGGAGACCATGTATGAGGATATTTCTAGAGCCATGCATGCCTCTAAAACTCACTTCACCGTTGTCATGGGGGACTTCAACGCGAAACTGGGCAAACGAAATGATGATGAGCTGCGAGTGGGGCAATTTGGAGTTGGACGTCGGAACCACCGGGGTCACCTACTGGCCAGTTTTATGGAGAAGGAAGGCCTCTTTATGATGAACTCCTTCTTCAGAAAACGTGAGCACAGAAAGTGGACCTGGCAGAGCCCTGATGGTGCAACAAAAAATGAGATTGACTTCATTATGTCGACGAAGAAGCAAGTATTCAATGATGTCTCTGTGATCAACGCGATCACCGCATGGTAAGAGGCACATTGAACTTAAATATTAAGCTGGAAAGATCTCGACTGGTGAAGTCTACGCTCCGTCCAGCACCGATCCAAGTCCAAAACCCCGAGAGCTTTCAGCTCGAACTTCAGAATCGTTTCGAGTGCCTAGGGAGCTCCGTGGACGATTTTAACGATGGGTTCGTGGAAACTGTCCATACGGTCGGGTCCAAGATCTTTAAGACCCGTCGTACAAATAGAAACAAGAGGCTCTCTGATCCTACTATACAGCTCATTAAGGAGAGGCGCGAGATGATCCTCCAGTCTTCAGACGATGCGTTCAAGTACCGGCAGCTCAATAGACGGATCTCTAAGTCCTTGAAAAGCGACCTTCGTCGCTTTAGTACGGACCGCATTAAGGACGCGATAGAGCGGAATAAGGGCTCCAAGGTCTTTGCAAGAGATCTGTCTATTGGGCAGAGCCAGCTTGCAAAGCTGAAGACCGATGATGGCAGGATCGTATCCGCCAAACCTGAAGTATTGAGAGAGATCGAGAGGTTCTATGGACAGCTATACACGTCATCCAGTAACCCCGTTACGAATCTGGCAAACGACCCAAGAGCTAGATTAACCCGACATTATACCGAAGATATCCCGGACGTCAGCTTGTACGAGATTAGGATGGCTCTAAAGCAACTTAAAAACAACAAGGCGCCGGGTGATGACGGAATTACGGCCGAACTCTTAAAGGCCGGTGGGAAACCCGTTCTAAAGGCCCTCCAGAAGCTGTTCAATTCCGTCATACTCGAGGGTAAAACGCCACAGGCATGGAGCAGAGGTGTGGTGGTACTCTTTTTTAAAAAGGGCGACAATGCCCTGCTTAAGAACTATAGGCCCATCACACTTCTGACCCATGTCTACAAGCTGTTTTCAAGAGTCATCACGAACCGTCTCGCGCGCAGGTTTGACGACTTCCAGCCTCCCGAACAAGCCGGATTCCGTAAAGGCTTTAGCACCGTGGACCACATACATACGCTGCGGCAGGTTATACAGAACACCGAAGAGTATAACCTGCCTCTCTGCTTAGCGTTCGTGGATTACGAGAAAGCCTTCGATTCGATCGAGACATGGGCTGTACTGCAGTCTCTTCAACGGTGCCAGATCGACTATCGGTACATCGAGGTGTTAAAGTGCCTATACAAAGACGCCACTATGTCAGTCCGACTCCACGACCAGACCTCGAAACCTATCCTTCTGCAGCGAGGTGTGAGACAAGGAGACGTTATCTCTCCGAAACTATTCACCGCTGCACTGGAGGATGTCTTTAAGATTCTGGACTGGAAAGGGCTAGGCATCAACATCAATGGCGAGTATATCACTGACCTTCGGTTTGCCGACGATATAGTTATCATGGCTGAGACCATGGAGGACCTCAGTATAATGCTCGATGACCTCAGTAGAGCCTCCAAAAGAGTGGGTCTTAAAATGAACATGGACAAGACAAAGGTCATGTCAAATGCCCATGTAACACCCGCCCTCATAAAGATCGGAGACGCTACGCTCGAAGTTGTAGACGAGTATGTTTACCTAGGACAAACTGTTCAGCTAGGTAGGTCCAACTTCGAGAAAGAGGTCAATCGTCGAATCCGACTCGGTTGGGCAGCGTTCGGGAAGCTACGCAATATCTTCTCGTCCCACATACCACAGTGTCTCAAGACGAAAGTCTTTGACCAGTGCGTGTTGCCAGTGATGACTTATGGCACTGAAACGTGGTCGCTCACAATGGGCCTAATTAGAAGGCTAAAAGTCACCCAAAGAGCAATGGAGAGGGCTATGCTTGGAGTTTCCCTACGTGATCGAATCAGAAATGAAGAGATCCGCAGGAGAACCAAGGTAACCGACATAGCCCGAAGAATTGCCAAACTTAAGTGGCAATGGGCAGGACATATTGCTCGCAGAACAGATGGCCGATGGGGCCGAAAGGTTCTGGAGTGGCGACCACGTACCGGAAGACGTAGCGTTGGAAGGCCTCCCACAAGATGGACCGATGACCTAGTAAAGGCCGCAGGAATTCGCTGGATGCGGGAAGCACAGAATCGGTCGAAGTGGCGGTGCTTGGGGGAGGCCTATGTCCAGCAGTGGACGTCTTTCGGCTGATATGATGATGATGATGATGAAATATTGCCAAGGATCGGTTTTATGTCTAGGTTCTGACTCAGACCCTTATCATTTATCAGCTTTTCAGTAATCGTGTGTTCAAATACACAGCAATGAAGTAGGTACTTGACTATTTGTTGTGTATGTAATGGGATCGATAACATCAGTATGATTTAAAGCAGCTTGGGTGAGAAAATTGGGTTAATTTATCTGTCTGGTAATGCGCTGTATGAACATAGAAGCATTGAAAATTATGAATTTTGATATTTGCTTAACTCAGCGATAATCACCGCCACTCACAAAAAACAAAAAAAAAATGTTTCTATATTAAACTCCCAACTCTATGTGGTAACAATGCGACTGGTGTTTAAAGTTATACGTAGAACTAAAATACTGATATTAAAAGGATATGATCCCAAGCTGAAGTATCTCTTGGCTTTCACGCAAAGGAACTCGACGTAGGGCGACAATATTCCCCTCAAGTCCTTCAAAGGTTGTTCCATCTTCAAGCTCGGGATATCGGGCTTCAACTGTTCAATGACGGCTTCCAACGCCGTGTGCATTGCTGTGGCCGTTGTCTCAGGAGTTAACGGTGTAGTAGTAGTGCAAGACTTTCGAAGTTCCAACATACGACTTGTTAGACGAACACACAGATTGGAGTTTGATTTATTTTTACGCAGCGCGTCTGTCGTCTGAAAATGCAGAAAAATAAGAAATCCCATGAAGCAATAAGTTATTCGAAAAAATACATTCTACAGTTTATTAAATATTACCTTTTTTAAAGCTGCTTCTAAAGAATCCAATGTAGTAGGCAACAACTCGAAATTCCTTTGCAATAACAGCCTTCTTAAATTAGAAAGTATTTGATTCGACATGTATGCCGAAACGCCGACCTCTCTGTAATTTAATAAGCACACTTGTGAGGCTATTGTTGCTCACAGCGGGACTTATAATATAAGTAAGTAAAGACAAATACTACACATGCATGAACTATTTAGGGTCATTGATGAATATTATTAACTGTTAACATAAGTCACAATAAGTAACATACACGCACGCCGGTTGCGAGTATGACCATCTGGTCATACTCGCAACCGGCGTGCGTGTATGACCAGATGTATGAACGTAAACGAAGCAAAAGGAGCTTGTAAGGATCGTAGCTGGTGGCGTTCTGTAGTTTCTGCCTACCCCCATGTGAAAAAAGCGTGAGTTTATGTATGTATGTACAAATAAGTTAGTTCTTAATAAAGAAATAATAAATGATTATTCAGGATATCTACCTCAAGTCCATATCAACAACGACAACGAATGTAATCCTGGGTGCGACTTCAGCCAGATGTATCGAATGCGGAGCACAAGGGCTACCGGCAGGTCCCGCGCACAAGTTCACTACCGCACTATTCTCCGTCGACAACCCTGCAAAGATTTCTTTGATATTTATAATTTGAACATAAAAGTTGAGTAATGGTCACGCATGCCGCAAGGTTTGTCGAATATTACTTCGCAGTTCCAAATAATAGCAAACGACGCGACAGGCCCAGAAGGAGATGGCGAGATGAGCTGAACTCATTAAAGTTCTAAAGGACTGGTGTCCGGTGGCAGTCAGAGCCAAGTGGAAGTTGGGAACGGAAGGCTTTTTCCCGGCAGTGGGACGATCAATTGAGTTTGAGTTTGATCAGCATACTCACAAGGCAATCGATTAATTTCTAGATTTTCTTCATCCGAGTCTTCGTTATTAAGGTCCTTCCAGTACTCTTGAGCAGCAATACATTGTATGCTCAATAAAATTAAATCCGGGGGCGATAAGTCTTCGGTTCCGCGACTAGAAAATATAAATAGCTGCGTCAAAAAATGTACTTTACCTACTGGACAGTACGGGTGAGGATCATGGCCGCCAACTTAAATGCACTTTGAGTACTCTATAGCTTAGAACGTATTTTATAATATAAAGAGAGCAGTGGTGACCCAGGTGGTAACGGCCGCGACTTACGAGTTGTAGGTTGTTGGTTCGAACCCTGTTAGGCGCTTAACTTTCCGTAAATTATATTTATCATCACCACAGCAATAACGCATTCAGGGTATTGCTGCGATTGCCGCGGTTTTGTAGTGCCTCGGCAATGTTTGCAGACGCACGCACTGACGGCTTTGATGCACTGTGGCGTAAAAAATCGGCCTCGCTACTCCGCAGGCTGCGTGGCAGTCCCAACACTATCCTGCAATCAATAGCCGCCCGGGCAGACAGCCCGCTAGTGTGGGCGCTTGCAAACCGGACCCGTTCTGTTTTAGTTATTAAGTACTAACATAGGTTAAGCCATTTTGTTACTAACACCACAGCTAACACTAATAGACCATTGTAGTCTGAAAAATAAAGATAAATAAATAAAAACCACTGCTCTCAAAACGGTGAAGGAAAACATCGTGAGGAAACCGGCATGTCCTAGAACCAAAAATTAAAAGACATGTGACATCTGCCAACCCGCCCTGGACCCACATGGTGGATTAAGGCCCACTCCCTCTCACTGAGAGAAGGCCTGTGTCCCAGAAGTGGGAACATTATAGGCTGATTATGCATTTGCCTATAATTTGAGGGCATATAATACGCTCAGTTTTATTATTATATAACTTTACATTAAATAGCTAAATAAGCAGGATATTAATCCATCACCAACAGGACATCATTTAACTTGTAAGTAGATACCTATCCCAAAAATAATTTTCCAAATTAGGCCAATTCTGAATGAAATAAAAAAAGTTCATTACCTGGAGTAAAGTGCAAGTAACTTGTCCCCAACAAATAACATGAGATGACTGTGCGTGTAGGGTAGTTTGATATCTTTTGAAGCACTTTTGAGGGCATTCAGTGCAGCCATAGTTGCTCCACTTTCGCCGATGACGCCATTAGCACCGGGTACCGTGTCGCCTTTGGTGCGGCTGTCCAGAAGAACTGAGAGCCAATCTTGATAAATTGAAGAATGGAGACTGAAAATTTACGATTGATGTTACCTACATATTTCAAAATATTTAAAAGATTTAAAGCAGGCAGATTCTGTATGTTTGCTGTGAGTGTGTTTCTAAATCGTCCACAAATAAAAAGGTACAAGTCAAAATAACTTTAACTAAATCCTCCACAAATATATTATTATGTTAAAAAGTTATTCAGTGAAAAGGTTATTTCAATGGAATCCTAGTATGCATTTAATTTCCTGGCATATCAATTGTGGTCTTTGTGGGTGTGGATACATTTTCACTATTGGAACAACAGTATTATAGCAATAGGTCGTTTAGTAATTCACAGAATGTTTATGGTTTCCAATAAATCGTTATAATGAGTTTATTAATAATTTAATTTAAAAATAAATACTAATTACTCTATGACTTGCAAGTCAACTGAAATGTTGTGATATAATATGGCTTAGTAAAATGTAAATGAATTGATAGTAATTAAGGACTTACAGATTAATGTTCTGGCCACAAATGTGTTGTACAAATGTTTTGAAGTCCAATAGTTCACGATGGGCATCATCAACATAGTCCTCACTGATTATCATGAACACATGATCAAGCCACTGTAGGATATTCATGAGATGTTAAAGAATTATTTATTATTTATTTATTTAACACTTTAAGCACACAAATGTACAGAGGCGGACTTAATGCCATAGGTATAAGAAGAATTGCATAGCATTGATTGGCATAGGCGTAAGAATCGCTGATGTTAAACCAACTTAGGCTGGTACTATAGTTGGTATATTTTGGCCAGTACAAAATATACCCTATTTGAACTGTTATAAAGTTATTTTTGTAATAGCAAATATTTGGTCATACTCCTGGTGTGTGGTTGTATTCAATTAAATATACCTTTGTATGAGTACCTTACCTCATCAAACACAAGTGTAGTCTTGTCTGTGCACTGTATAGAAGAGTATGTGTTACCAAATTGTGCAGCCATAACACGCTGGGATGTTATGATAGGAGCCAGTAGTTGTGACACTGTATTGTTCTCTGTTACATCTGCTTGATTCTCCTGAGAGGATTATAAGAAGTTAAAGTATTGATTGATTAAACACTGGTCATCATAGTCTGACTTAGGCTGGTATTATACAATACAGTGTGTCCGGACATGGACTAGCGATATTCTAAATACTTAAATATAAACTATTTTAAAGTACAATTACACTCTTTTTTTTTTGTTTTTTTTTTACAATTACACTCAAGGCTTGTAATAATTATTGGTTGAATTGCATAATTTTTCTTTTTTTCTTTCGACTTTCACATTTTTTTTCCAAAGTGATGGAATTGTGAACACATTGCTTTGTAATGCAGATGGTAGACAATATTATTGCCTTTCGAATAAGCCTATTTTTATCTCAGTGTGACTAAAACTTTAAGATATATGATATTTTTTGTTAAAAAAAACCAAATGGCTGCCACATAGCGGGGAAGTGTATTGGACCCAAGCCTAGAGTGTAATTGTACTTTAAAATTGTTTATATTTAAGTATTTAGAATATCGCTAGTCCATGTCCGGGCACACTGTATATTCAATTATATAATAATTCATATTCAACCTTTCAATTTAGGTTAAAAAGTTAATATAATAGTAATAATACCAGCCTATTCTTGTCCCACTGCAGGGCAAAGGCCTCTTCTCATACAGATTGATTGATCACCATGCTTGCTCAAGACAGGTTGACGATTACAGACTTATAATTATAAGTCCAGGTTTCCTCACAATGTGTATCCTTTACTGATATCAGTAATGATCAAAATAAACTCAGAAAGTACATGATTAATCATGTTTATTATTATTGTTACATATTGTTAGCAAATAGTAAGTTAAGTATTAGGTTTAGGAGCCACTCAGGTCAGTGGGTCGTCTTACTAACAATGAATAAATTCATTTATTAGGATGTATAGAGTAAGAACGATCACGAAAAATATTAAAAAAAATACTTGCCTGAACACCGAACGTCTTCATACGCTCAATGAAAGTGGAGTCCCATTTTCCAAACACCAAATCGTTAACACTATCAAATACCAGTGCAGCCTTCATTTTTATCTATTTATTTATTTTACTGTGTGATTTAACGTTAACAACTTGTAATACTAAAAGTGTTATTTGACTGGCACTTTAGAAATGTGTTAACCGGTTACCAGATGGAGTCAGTTAAATGAAAACTTAATTAGTTAGTAAAGAAGACCAATTTCCTCTCGCACAATGAGGTTTAATTACATTGCTCTCGCATGAACAAAACTATCAGCACCCACTACTATTAGATAGAAAGTCAAATGCATTATAACGTCAATCGATGAACAAAAAACTGTAACAATATAATCTACTGAAACAACAACATTTATTTTAGTATATTTATTTCATCATTTCCAGAAGGCAGATTTTTGAGTTTGACACACAGAGCACTATATAATACTGGGTTTGACACTTTCAGTATATTAGAATGTACTCTGTGTTTGACACTGACTCTGGCTGACAGTTTTTTTTTTTAACTAGGGCATCTCCACATCTCCACAGAATATATATACTCTACGAGGGCATCTCGTAGCTGGCCTCTGGGTACCAGTATTATACAATGTCGCCCATGCGCATGTGACCGCCCGTAATTTTCTGAATATTCATGAAAAAATATCGAAAATAAACTTCAAAAGGGGGGGTCTATCTATAACATTTTTCATGTTATTAAAGGGGTTTGAAGATTTTTGTATGGAGCAGTATGGAGGGTGGCCCTATTATAAAGTGCTCTGTGGGTAGCCCTAACATGATGCCGCCATTTTGTTTTTTTTTCAGAATCGCGGAAAAAATTGAAAGTTATATATTTAGATAGAGGACACTTATACAAACAAAAAATTTCATATGACATAATATCCTAAAGCGTCAGGTTTCGGAGTTATTCACCGAAATATAAGTCAAAAAGTGAACGCTGAAACAAGGATTTTTTTTTGTTTTTTTTCCCCTTCAGGTAAGTATATTAAACTATTAAAACATAATTGCATCATGTATAGGTAATATTTTAGTTAGGAGCGAAAGAGACAAAAATATATGTATACCCTCTGCCGAATGAGGACGCGTGTTATATGGTATATGTTAATATGTATTATATGGTGCATGGCATGGGCGCGACACCAAGAAAATCCTATTCAGCCTCCCGCTGTCTTCTTGGATGATATTATTTATACCAAATATGATTAAAAAATCTTGTTTTATCCACTAGGTGAAGTCAATTAATTCATGTGTAAATAACTTAATCAACATGAAGTAACTACAACATAAATAAATAAATTCGTTATAACAATTGTTATTTTTATCTTTGAATATCTCAGAAACGTGACACTTTATGATGTTATGTTATATGAAGTTTTATGTCTGTATAAATGTCCTCTATCCAAATATATGACATTTATTGTGCACCTCGATTTTGAAAAAAAATCAAAATGGTGGCTGATTTTAGGGCCAAAATCTTCAAACCCCTTTCTGTTTTTTGACACATCTCCGAAGTTTATGGGTCGATTTGGATTCTGTTTATTATTTCCAAAAGCTTATGAGTTATTTTAACAGGTTAATTAAAATTTTTACAAAAAATTATCGACTACGAAAGAAAAAACGGAATCGAAGTAATTTTTTCGGTAAAGGTATTTATTTAAAAAAAAACTAGTGAAAAATGTTATAGATAGACCCCCCCTTTTGAAGTTTATTTTTGATATTTTTCATGAATATTCAGAAAATTACGGGCGGTCACATGCGCATGGGCGACATTGTTTATTGCGCTGTGCCTCTGGGCTCTGAGGCCATGCATGACTGATTTAAATCTTTGCCGCGGACCGCGGTCATCATTTTCAGCCTACGAACTGTTAAAGGGGTGCTAGACGTGCGAGCAAGTAGGCGTACTTATATGTGACTCAGGCTGGCTGGACAAATCTTCAAAATAGCTCGCATTTAACTAGGTCAACAGAGCACTATATGTGACGGCTAAACACCCTTTTTTCAGAATTTGTGACGCTACAGAATCTTAGATAATCGATCGAAAACGTGTCCAGCCAGCTTGAAAAACCACTTTTCGCTGGTCTCTCAATCTCGGTAACGGAAGTGATTTTGACGACTTTTTGAACGGGCGTCACATATCGAGCTAAAAGTTTTGTGATACGTACAGTGGTTTAGTAGAAAAATGCAAAAATCTGTGTCCAGCCAGCTTGAATTCACGTATAAGACTTTTGGCTGGCACTTACGAATCTCAATAACGGTAGCGTTTTCGAATATGACTCCTTTACTAACATTTAGTGACGCAATTTGTGACAGTAAATAACGTTTGATTTATGGCGTCACATGTAAGGTTTACGAGAAATCAATAAAAACTTAATGTCCAGCCAACCTGAGTTCAAGCTGGCTGGACACATGTATCTCCGTTGCCTGATGATCTACGACCTCCAAAATGTGTTCAAAATTTTGTGACTGGGACGATAATGATAACCTGAATTTGTGACGGAGAAACTTTGCGTAGTTTCAAAGATATTGATCATTTAAATTTTCTCATACAAACATCCATCAATATTGTGAGGTGACCATATTTTTTACATAAATAAAGGATTCTGATACCAAATACTTTAATAAAAAAATGAAGACTGATGCTGTGATTGATTTTGTGTAATAATAACAACAGATTTTTGCATTTTTCTACTAAACCACTGTACGTATCACAAAACTTTTAGCTCGATGCCTGTCACAAATTTATGTGACGCCCGTTGATATGCAAAAAGTCGTCAAAATCACTTCCGTTACCGAGATTGAGAGACCAGCGAAAAGTGGATCAATTATCTAAGATTCTGTAGCGTCACAAATTCTGAAATAAGGGTGTTTAGCCGCCACATAAAGTGCCCTATTGACCTAGTTAAATGCGAGCTATTTTGAAGATTTGTCCAGAACAAAAGCTGAAATTGCGAAAAAAAAATCTGCTGTTCCATACAATTTATGTTCGCATATCTCGTCAAAATGTAGGGAACAGCTGATTTTTTTTCGCGATTTCAGCTTTGGTCCCACAGTAAAAGTTGTCCATAATGATGAGTACAATGACCCCTTAAGAGGTTTGTTATGAATAAAAAATAACGTTGTATACAGAGTGAACCAAAAATATACGTCATCAAAAATATTATAGATTCCTCATGTCTAAGGGTATTCGAAAATACCCCATGTATGTTCCGCGATCTTTTGTAGTTTTCGAGTTATTATTATTTTTTGTAGTTGTAGTTTTCTTGCCGGTGGAGCTTCAAAAATTCATATATTTTTTTGTAGTAAGTATTTTCCAGTTTTTTTTTTTTTTGCGACAGTATCGTCTTGAATGTTACTTTCATACGTAAAATAATAAACTTGCTAACATTCCTGCAAGTTACTCAAAAAGTATCGATAGCAGGAATTTAAGTTTTTAGTGGTAAGACTGAAGACATGTTGCGCCGACCCCAAATAAAAATGGGATAAGGGCAGGAGAATGATGATGAAGTAAGACTGAAATTTTTAACTTCAATTTAAAAATACAAAAATGAGGTTCCATATAATCTAGCTGACTTTAAAAACTATGCAGGTTCCTAAGCTACGCAAAAAATTAAAAAAAGTTAGTACTCTAATAATTCACTGCAATCGGCCTTCGAAGGTTAGGCTAAAAATCCAAGCTTTAAAATAAAATAGGTGGTCCAAATAGCGACGCCATAAAAAAAAAAGGAAAATACTCACTACAAAAAAGATATAAATTTTTGAGGCTCCACCGGTAAGAAAACTCAAAAAAAAATATATCTCGTAAACTACAAAAAATCGCGGAACATACATGGGGTATTTTCGAATACCTTTGGACATGAGGAACCTATTTTTTTTTATGACGTGTATTTATGGTCCACCCTGTATAATGGTACGGACAGACGTGCTCAAAAAAAGCATGCTCATAAGCTTGCTTAAAATGAGCATGCTCTGCAACTGTTCACATTTGCCAGCAATAAGCATTCTTGTTTGCAGGGAGCAAGCTAGAAAATCAAACGTCGGTTGATTTTTGAGTACGCTCAAAATAAGCATGCTCATTACTAGCAATGATGCGACACACGTGCTACTAATGAGCACTTGCTCAATAAAAGCATGCTTTCGTGCTAGTAATGGTACGGACAGACGTGCTCATTACTAGCACGAAAGTATGCTTATATTGAGCACGTCATGAGCACGTCTGTCCGTACCAGTTAAGCAGGGAACAAATTATCGGACGCGTCCGCGAACGTCCACGACTGACAGCTGACAGACTGTCAGGTCTGTCAGCTGTCAGTCAGTTCCCTAAGTTCTTCCCTACATAAGATCAATGACGTTAGTATATCATTGCGTATGACGTCCGCGACTTCAATGCATGCATCAAATGCATGGAGTTTTGTAGTAGTGCACAGTATAGTGCTCTGTGGTGCACAGACTAATTAGATAAATAGTGTTCTGTGGTGATGCTGCCTGAGTGATTGTTATTATAACCTAAAAAAATAAATTAACTAAGATTGCTAAATTGTATAGAAAATAATTGTTATATAACGACGATGGCATATAAAAAAGAAGCTATGGTCAGTAACATCTAACTTTCTGTTGAAGGACTGTATAATTTGTGCTAAAAAACTTGAATACTAGCCATTAAGGTTCAATGAACTTCAATGTAAACTTAGCCATCGAAACCTTTAAAATTATGTATCCTATTTCAGAAAAAACTCAAATCTTTATGTACTGTAACTATTGGGGGATCGTTCGTATATCAGTTAATTTACTACAAAAAAGATTTTGATGGATATTATACTAATGTTCTGCAACCACTCAGTCAATATCTAAGCCCTGAGTGGGCTCACAAACTTGGAGTGGCAGCTATAAAATATGGGTTTTTTCCTCCTGAAAAAGCTGATGATCCACAAGTATTGGTAAGTTCATTGAAATATGATTAAGTAGGTATGCCAATAAAAAAAAGTTTTAATTATTACATTTAGGTAGTTTTTTTTTTATCAACTTATTTTGTCCGACTGCTGGGTCGGTGGGTAGCCTTAGGGGCGGGGCAAAAGTCTCCCCCATAACTTTCC
This sequence comes from Conistra vaccinii, assembly GCA_948150665.1. NCBI lineage: Eukaryota > Metazoa > Arthropoda > Insecta > Lepidoptera > Noctuidae > Conistra > Conistra vaccinii. The sequence goes on from OX411329.1 coordinate 12,775,896, forward strand.
ACTGTTCCTTGTATTTTGCCTTCATCAATGCAGTAAAAATATAAATTGGAACTTTTCAGAAAACAAAATTCCTTGAATATGAATTGAATAACCCAATTGGAATAGCAGCTGGTTTTGATAAACATGGCGATGCTGTAATAGGTTTGAGAAAATTAGGATTCTCTATTGTGGAAATTGGCTCAGTCACACCAGAAGCACAACCTGGAAATCCTAAACCACGAGTTTTTCGTTTACCTGAAGACAAGGCAGTTATTAACAGATATGGTTTCAATAGCGAAGGTCATGATGAAGTGTACAAGAAAATAGATATGATAGAAAAACCACTACTGGATAAAGGATTATTGGGAATAAATTTAGGAAAAAATAAGTTGTCAGATAATGCTATTGAAGATTATGTTTTAGGAATAAAAAAGTTCTCAAATGTTGCTGATTATTTTGTAATAAACATAAGCAGGTACCTACATAATAAGCATTTGAAAAAAAACAGTTCAACATCCTTTTAAATTACTAAATTATCTAAGTAACATATCAATTTTCTTTTACAGTCCTAACACACCAGGACTAAGGTCATTACAGAAGAAAGAGGAACTGTATCAACTTCTAAAGGAAGTTAATAATGCAAGAAATGCTCTGAAGACCAATAATAATCCTCCATTATTACTTAAACTTGCTCCAGATCTGAGCAATGATGAAATGAGTGAGATTGTTTCAGTAATCTTAAAGAAAGAAAGCAAAGTGGATGGCCTGATTATCTCAAATACTACAATTGACAGACCTCAACTACAGAATACTGAGTTTCCAAATGAAGCAGGAGGTTTAAGTGGAAAACCACTAGCTGTTAAATCCACAGAAATGATTAAGCAGATGTATAAAATGACCAAAGGTACATTTGCATTAATTAATGGTATTATCAGCAGGTTGTTTGTTCTGGGATATCTAAACTGGGGCATCGTGACAGGAGTTATATGTATAAAGTTGAACACAATATTGTGGTTTGCCTGACATCCTTGTTAAAGAATTTGGCATAAATGAATAAGTAAAACATTGTTGTTTCAGGCAAGGTTCCCATTGTAGGTGTAGGAGGAGTATTCACAGGCCAGGATGCCTATGATAAGATTTTGGCAGGTGCAAGTGCTGTACAAATATACACTGCTTTGATTTATCACGGACCAACAGTTGTTTCAAAAATTAAGAATGAATTAGCTGAACTCCTCCAACGTGATGGATATAGCAATGTCAATGAAGCAGTTGGTAAAGGAATTAAATATTAGAAGATTGATATTAATGAAATACTACCTCAATGTTCAAGTTTGTATTTAAAGTTGTGTAGATGATTACATATTTACATAAATAATTGATTTATAACTCTGTATTTAAATACTTATTTTATGTAAGTTGACTTATTATTATTATGAATGTGTGTTTTCATTGTTTGTTATTATTTCATTCTTCAACAGCATCTGAAAAAGACAAAAAATATATAAGAAAGAAATAAAAATGCCAAATACATGGAGTTACCCAATCATTTATTGCCATGCCTACCTTTTGTACCTAGTATTTTACACTTGGGCAGGAACTGTTGAATTATAATCTTACATTCTTCTAAATTTTCAACGCTCTCCAGTTGAAACAACAGTAGGGATTCAAGTTTATCAAGAGCTTTCAGTTCCTTTAATCCAGCGTCTGTGACATTAATACACTTGGACACTTGAAGATGTGTTATTGTTTCACGTCCATGGGAGAGCCCTTTAAGAGCCCTGTCCTCAATATAGCTGGCATTGTGAAGGATAACTTTGCTCAACTTTGTGCACCCAACTTAAAACAAAACATTATTTTGTTGGAAAACTGGCCATAAAACATTAAATGTTTATTTTGCCATTGTTTACTTTGTAAAAACAGGAAATTTCAAATAAAGCAAAGCAGGGCTTTTTTTTTTTAAAATAAATTGTTATTTGAAATGATTTAGAGTACTATATATTATGAGTAGTACTGTAATTATTGAGCAAATCAAGGTATTCAGTACACATTATTTTCTGAATTAATAAGAATTTTACAGGAACTGAGTTGATAGTATAGATTTAGATGAATCAAAAGGATGTTCACAAAAGATTAAGATATGTTCATCATGCCACTGACTATTCTTCTTCTTAGCATATAGACTAAATGGCATTCAAACATGTTTGGGCGTAAATTCAGCTGTGCGAACTCCGCTCACTGTCTATGAAAAACATTCCATTCTGCACAAAACATTACCTACTTAAATGCGGGAAGCCATAATATGAAATAGAAGAATCTGTGCCATCAATTTGAATTAATTTTGGAACAGCTTCTTTTTCTGGCGGTAACATGTTGTAATTAGCCAATTTTCTTCCACCGTCCCAGACTACCTTGCCACCATTACGCAGCACCCATTCAGCGCATGTACGATCTGGGCCAAATTGTTTGATTCGGTCGACATCTGGCTTATTAAAACTCATATTTACATACTCCCAAAACGTTCTGACTTGGTTGTCTCTTGGTACAAATATCCTAGGAGCAGCCGCTCCTAGAAGTTTCTAAAAGTAAGAAATAAAATAAGTAGGTACCTAGTAGTATAACAAGCACACGTAAACATTAGGTATTATATAACACCAACGCGCAAGGAACTTACGTGACGCAAAGAACACAGCATTTTACGGTGATTTTAATATGTAAGACACATGTGTAATACAAATTACAAGTAAAAACAATGATTTTTCTGTATTTATTTTTTTAAGTAGATGAGGTGAGGAGTACAGAGTCGTTTCGTTTGTGATTGTTTTTTATTTTTGCTTGTGTCACTGTCACTGGTCAAAATATCAGTTTGATTGACAGGTAGGGTTGTCAAAAATTAACACAGATGAAACAATGTGTGTACAAAAACTGAACGCGTAGCTAGTTCGCAAAACTAGAAATAGAATAGGACATCAAATGTTGTGAAATGTGACAGAAAAATATTCATCATCATCAGCCTATTAATGTTCCCACTGCTGGGACACAGGCCTCCTCTCTGTGAGAGGGAGTGGGCCGTAATCTACCACGCGGGCCCAGTGCGGATTGGTAGATGTCACATGTCTTCGAATTTTTTGGTTCTAAGACATGCCGGTTTCCTCACGATGTTTTCCTTCACCGTTTTGAGAGCAGTGGTGATGAAATCATTTACACAAAGTAAAGCGCCTGCTTGGGTTCGAACCCACGACCTACAACTCGTAAGTCGGGGCCGTTACCACTGGGCCACCACTGCTCTCGAAACTGCTGCGAAAAATATTATTATAAAGTAAAGTAACATATTTTTTTCGTTGCATAAAACCATAACAGCATTCTTTTGATTGAGTTTTTATGCATTGTGCTGAATGTAAAGCCCCTCTAAAGTGGCTGATAGACATGCGAACCGCAGACCGCGGTTTTTAAGTCCGCCAACTTACTCGGCTCGCCGTAGGCGACACACGTCAAGCTTTCTCACACTGAATCGCGATGTTTTCGAATTTTCTGAATCAAACTAAACTTGTATTACACAAATGACGAAACAAAATGCTGGCTCGCGACTCGCGGCGATGACAGACGTACGAAACTACGAACCAAGGCGGGCTACGAACAAAATTTCAAACCTGTTGGATCACCGACGAGCTTACTCGGCGGTTTTAAAGTGCGCGTACTTAGTATGACACACGGGCGAGTAAGGTCGCCGAGCCATAAGACTGCGTACTTGCTCGCACGTTTATTACCCCTTTAATTAAGTTATGACGTGCTCTAAAAATCCGCCTTTGCTCGCAGACGACCCACACTTACCCTCACGGTTTAAGACGTCGGACTACGGGTAGCGGCTTGAACCAGACCACGTCTAGCGTCTTACCCACCATGGAAGTGGGCAATGTACTCGGCATCGCCCACTTCCATGGTGGGTAAGGTAGCCCACCGGTGGAGCAGACCGCTACCGGAATGGTTGCCGAGAAACTATACAGGGTTATTTGTAAAACACCAACAACCTCTTAAGGGGTCATTGTACTCATCATTATGAACAACTTTCACTATGGAACCAAAGTTGAAATCGCGAAAAAAAAATCAGCTGTTCCCTACACAGTTCTCATATCTTGTCAAAATGTACGGAACAGCTGTTTTTTTTTTGCGCGTCGTTGCACGGTTGTACAAGGTTGTAGTCCCAGTCATGGTATGTACAGTCCGATTCAAACTTAAATGGCGGTTCGGAGCATGAGGCAAGTCACTGCGCAGTAACGAATTCATGTGTCAGCGGGCCGCTGACACATGAATTCGTTACTGCGCAGCAGCGGGGTTGAGGGGTGGGGTACTGCGCAGCGAGCGGCTAACTTCCAAGCCGTTTGAATCGAACTATACCTATATAATACAATGAATGACAGTGCATGGAATCCAGTGTCTGGGACTGGGACCACAGATTAGATAACGACTGGCCTTGGGTCCTCGTCTCAGAGTAATAACCTCGTTCTGTCCACAGACTATAGATACCCGATGACGATTCTGTGATTTTTGTGTCATTGACAAGAATTGTAAGCTTTGAGGTAAGCTCTTCAGAGTAATAACTAAGAGCCTGGCCACGACTTTGAGCGGGGCGGCAAGCGGGGCGGCGAGCGGGGCGGCGAGCGGCAAGCGGGGCGTTGCCCATGCCACGTACTTGACAGTAGCGTTAGCGGCAGCAACCGCGGTGGACGTACTTAGACTTTTGTTTTTTTTTTATTAACATGGCGTTATCCAAAGTGGCTCTTCTTTGCCTCGAAAGCAGTTCTTATTTGAAACAGGATATTTTGAATATGCGGGAAGGAGTGCACGCGTCCGATAATTTGTTCCCAGCTTATCCCTAGACGGTGTTGATCACAGATCATGTAACTTTAGTTGTTGAGATAGAGCTCGTACAGAAATGGTCTACAACTGACAACTTCTACGGCCCCCTAATTCATTATTTTTGAAGATAAAAACATATAAAAATTATATTTGTTCTCTACTCGATGTGCTCTAGACACTGATACCCCACATGCCAGGGTCAGTTTGTATTTTTTTTCAAAATGGTGGAACCATCATCAATTCCGCTATCTAACGATGGCGGCTATATACATGGCTATTGGAGGTGCAACATTATAACACTCTTGGATTATTCCGAACCTGACCCGGAAAATCTAACCCGGTCGCGGTTTAGGTTCGGAATTTAACATTACGTAGTTATGGATTGAGAGGACAGAAATTTTGATGGGTAAAAAAGCAGTCAAAACATACTTCATGAAAAGTGAGAAATTGTTCATTGTAGATTTTCCAAACTATTTTATTCGTCCAGCCGCGCCGCTCAGTCCACCCCTGCACTGCCGTCGTCCGTACCGCTCTGAGTAGTGGCATCTCATTCACTCGCCCATACATTTGTTCAAGCCGCGCAGGCGCGACCGCGCCGCTCGCCGCTGCCGCGAAACGCTTGGCAAATACCGCTCCCGCTGCCGCTGTGAGCGGCGCGCCCGCCGTGGCATGCTTCATACATTTCTATACATTTGTTTTTACCGCTCGCCGCCCCGCTCACCGCTGCCGCTGCTAGCGGCAAGGTCGTGGCCAGGCCGTAAGGGACTAGTTATAACAAGCGTACGAGGCGCGCGCCCCGGGCGCTGCGTTTCGGGCGCGCGCCGGGCGCGCGTTGGGCGCTCACGACTGTCAGTACCATAGATAATACACTTAAGTCAGTACGCTACGTCAAATAACAAGATGTCCACATTTTGTTGTATTTTTGAACCCTCAACATGCTCAATAATACTGTTTTCCTTTTAAGTTTATTACTAATGCAGACAAAAAGACAAGAAAAAGTGTTTGCGGAATACGTACCCAATTTGTAGAATTAATTGATCAAGTTTCCCAAACAAAATTTTGCTAAGCTTACCTAAAAATTGTATACTAGGGCCACTAGGCAAAGACATTAAATTATTTGTATTTGTATCAATAGACGGGACATAGCGTACAAAATCGTAATCTGATACATTTGTCCTAGTGGACAAAAGTCGCTTAGTTTAGTGTGGTACGCCTGCATGTCAAAACGCATTCATGTCCACCAAAAGAAAATTATTTTTGAACTATTTATGCAGAATTGTGCATTATGGTATTGCTAATCTCATACTGAAAAAATTACTAGACGTAACCACGGTTTATTTTCGTTTGTACCTACCTATTTTGTCATTTATAAATTATTTAAATAATTTTCTCAGTTATGTCAAACTATCTGACGGTTGGTAATCAAATGTTGACGTCGGTAAAAGCGTATCATGTCAAACTAGTAAATTAAGTCATTTTGCTATAATATTGTAGATGGCGTCACTGAAACATCGGATCACAGTTTTTCTATGACATTTCTTCTAATAGCCTCTCTATAGTATCTTAAATCTCTTTGCCACTAGGGCATTCTGTAGCAAACTATCAAAAATCTATATATATAAATGATGGTTCAAGTTCGTGTGTTCGTGCATCGGTCCGTTATCGTTTGCTATCAAAACAATAATCAAAAAAACATAGTTCAAAGTACTTTTTGGAAGTTAATTTTGTTCAATATCCTTACTCAGAACTCCAATAGACTCAGTGTTGTAATTTCAAGTGCCAGTTTACCCATTTAACAATATAAATTAACAATAAACAAAACTATTTAAAAAAATTGAACTCGTGTTTCGTGAGCTGTGTAGTGATTTGACTCGTACGCGTAAGCGACGCGAAATACACGGCGCTTAGGACGTTCTTTCCGCGAACGTTCTTTGCGGTCGCTGCGACGCCGCTAAGTATATCCATCGCTGCCCGCCTATTGCACGATTAGACGCCTACCGCTGTGCGCACTGCTTGAATTGCTTTACTTGCGTTGTGCTAAATTTGAATTTTGCTGTGAAACGTTCGTTGTGTGATGACGATGTCAACAAATCACTGCGCGGGATGTTTGAGCGCTTTGGAGGGTGAAGATAGCGTGCAATGCTTTACTTGCTTCAAATTATACGATCCCTTTTGTGCTAATATAAGTAAAGATAGGCTGATGAACGCTGATGTCCGTGGTAATTGGAAATGCCCTGAATGCATGTTTAAACAACCGAAACTTGATAATACTAATACGCCAGTCCGTTCAAACCGGCCAGAAAGTCCTTCAAATAATCATCTGAGTTTTTCTTCGCCCGTTATGGCCAGTGTAGCCCTTTCTAAGAAGGCCCATGTAACGAACATAAATTGTGCCGCCTGTCGAAGCTTTATAGTTGATGGGGAAGAATTTCTCAGCTGCACATTGGATAAATGTAAATTAAAATATCACATTCAATGTTCAGGCGAAGTTATCGCAACTGAAGAGCACCTAACCACCTGGATTTGTCCGGAATGTGTTTGTTCTCCCGGAGGAAAGGGGGATGAATACAGCATTGCTTTAACTCAACATAGCGATCCGAATGTTACGTTTAGGAATAAAGTCTCCGAGATGCAAAACGCACGGAACCGAGTTGAATTTCAGGAACTCACATTTGAAATGAGTAAATTACGGCTTGAGATGGAAATATTAAAAGAACAACTAAGCAAAGCAGTATCTCTTGTTACGAACTACGAACGTAAGTTAACCGGATATGCTTCTCAAATTGACCTCCTCAATACCCAGTTAAAGCAAAACAATGCCCTACTTGCAACTTGTATAAATGTTGGCCAACAGCAACCCCTCGTTGTCACCACTAAGCAACCACTCATTGTAACCACCCAACAACAGCAACAGCAGCTCACGCCCTCAGCACTGGATACTGCTCCACCGGTGCAAACCACGCAACGTGCCAAAATACAGAAAAAGCCCAAAGCAAAAAATGCTGCTTCCCCGGTACCTGTCCCTACTGGCTCTATCCAGCCTGTCGTTATTAAAGGTAACCCAACCGGCCTCGAAGTGCACACGACAGAAACCTTGGAACTTATTACGGTGGATGTGAACGCATCTCCGGCTGGCGACCACACTTCTGCAGTCCATACTTCACCTGCCGACGACCACACCTCCCCTGCTGACGACCTCACCGCCTGTGCTGACGGCCGCACTCCTACCGACGGATGCACAGGTTCTACTTTTTCTGCTGGCGATCAAAGCTGGACGGAAGTAAGAAAAAATAAATCCCGGAAACCCATGTCACTATGCGGTACCGCTGGGCCCAACATCACTACCTTAAGAGCAGTCGAACCACGTAAATATCTGCACTTGTGGAATATGGAGTCCAGTGCGGACGAGATTCGTGACTATCTGCGACAACTGTGCCCCACTGCCACATGCACGGTCGACGAGCTCCGGGCCAGGGGAAGTTATAAGTCGTTCAAGATTGGTGTTCCCATTATTTATTATGAAAAATGCTTTTCTGTAGATGTATGGCCTATAAACGCGAGATTAAGCACATGGATTACCTATGAGAACCCGAGACATACTTCCAGAAACCATAAGGCATCTGTTATGGCCCAACCTGCGCACCAGACATTTCGTGCCTAAGCAGCCTCTTAACAAGTTTAAGAACATTGATGTGCTGTATCAAAATGTCCGTGGTCTTAAAACCAAATTGTCGACGTGGAGAATGAACTTGTTACAGCTGGAACATAATCTGATTGCCGCAACAGAGACCTTTCTTGATGCTTCTATTGAAGATGGGGAGCTTGCTGCCGGCGATTGGAATGTGATGCGACGTGACCGGGGAACACCGTGCGGTGGAGTGATGCTCGCCGCGCGAGCGCCCATCTTGCTGTGCCGCCGCCGTGATCTCGAAACGGACGGTGGTGAGGACTTATGGGCTGACTTTACATGGTGCGGACGTACTGTACACGTATGTGTTGTATATATAAAACCTAGTGCAAGCGACGATGAATACATGAGATGGTTTTGTAAAGTAGAAGAGTTTATAAACAATTTAAAGGGCCTTGTTATAATTTTAGGTGACTTAAATTTAAATAGTGTATCTTTAAATATTAAGAATTATTATTGTTACTTTGTGTCATTTTGTAGTCTGAATGAGATGAACGTTGTGAAGAATTCGCATGGAGGTATGTTAGATGTTGTTTTGATTCAGGAGAGCATTAGCGCACCAGAAACATTCGTCACTGCTACCGAGGGTATAGTGCCACTAGATGCATATCACCCGGCTCTACACATTGAGGTAAAAGTCGATGTAGGTCATTGCTCGGAGTCAATTGAGCCCAGCAATATAGACAGTGCCAAGGATTGGAACTTTGGCAAATGCGATTTCGAACAACTTTATTTACTATTCGCAGACGAAAATATCTGGGCGGAGGTTTTGGAATCTAAGGATGTAAAAGGGGCTACTCTCAAGTTTTACAGCATTATCTATAATCTCTTTGATATGTGCATGCCTAAAAAACGCAGAGGGAAATCGGCAAATAGGCGATATCCTATATGGTTTACAAGCGATATCATCCAGGATCTAAGGCTCAAGTTAAAACTTCATAAAAATTGGAAACTATCTAAGTGTGATAGCGCGTATTTGCTATTTTCTGACCTCAGGTCAAGTCTTAAAACCCGTATTTCAGATGCGTATTCTTTATACATGAGAAATATAGAGAATAAAATTAAACATAACCCTCGTCAATTCTGGTCACACATTTCCAGCTTGCGGTCCAAAGGTGGGTTTGAACCAAATGTAACATACAAGGGTTTAATGTTTTCGGGTGCTAAGGCGGCAGGTGCTTTTGCTGAATTTTTCTCATCTGTTTTTCTGCCTGACGTTCCGCAGCTTAATCGCGATCATGTCGGTGCGTCCGACCATTCCAGTACCAGCAATTTGCAAATAAATATACCCCGCTTGAGCCAAGGTAGACATTGTTAAAGGCATAAACAAACTAAAACCTAACAGTTCTACTGGCCCCGACAACATACCCCCCTTCATAGTTAAAGACTTAAGAAATATTTTAATTGATCCTCTTTGCCACATTTTTAATTTAGCTCTGCAGACTGGTATATATCCCTCTGAGTGGAAAGTTTCAAGAGTTACGCCTATCCCCAAAACCCTAAACAAAAGTTCCATTGAAGAATACCGCCCTATCGCAATCCTATCTTCCCCGGCGAAGGTTTTCGAGAACATCCTCCATAGTGCTATCTACGAACAAATAAACAAGTATCTGTGTAATGAGCAGCACGGTTTCAGAAGCAAAAGGTCAGTTGACACAAATCTAACACTGGTGGATTATATCTCGTCTAGCTTGGACTGCGGGCGTCAGGTCGATGTACTTTACTTCGACTTCCGGAAGGCGTTTGATAGGGTTAACAATGACACGCTGCTAATGAAGCTTAGCAAAATAGGTTTCTCACCATCTCTCCTCCGTTTGTTTGCAGACTACCTACGTGATCGACAGCAGTTTGTTAGGCTTGGTATGTACGTGTCGGGTACCTATCACACGCGTTCCGGCGTGAGTCAAGGCTCAATTTTGGGGCCTTTATTATTTCTTATCATGGTCAACGATCTTCCTCAAGTTCTGCGCCATGCAAGATGTCTCTTGTATGCTGACGACTTGAAACTGTACCTGGAAATAAACTCCGAGCGTGACAGTCTGGCACTGCAGCAAGACATTGATGCAATATTCAAGTGGAGCGTAGACAACAAGATGGAGTTTAATTCGTCTAAATGTTTCGCTATGACATTCTGTCGAATGCGGCGCCCAGTTAATTTTGCATATAATTTAAATAATAATACCATCACGAAGTCTACAGCCATGAAAGACCTGGGAGTCACATTCGACCGAAAGCTCACCTTCCACGACCATATGGCCATGGTAGCTAAACAATCCTACCAAAGGTTAGGTTTTGTTCTGCGTAATTGCCGCGATTTTCGCACCACTCATGCCATCAAAATAATTTTTAATGCGCTTGTACGTAGCAAACTGGAAACCAGCTCTTGCGTGTGGAATCCACATGAAAGTACCTACACACTTTTATTGGAAAAAGTGCAAAAAGCGTTCCTTAGGTACCTATATAAGCAGAAACACGGCTACTATCCTTACCTCTATCCGACAAAATTTTTACTGGGTTGCCTCGGATACAACTCGCTAGAGGTAAGGCGAGCTCGAGATCAGCTCACAATAGCCTGTAAGACGCTCCGCGGTGCTATTGACGCTCCTGATCTGCTTCATGTACTGGCGCGCTTCTTTGTCCCAGACAATTACTGCCGGGGCAGAAGGCACAGGCTGTTTGCCGTGCCTCCATGTCGTACTGTTGCACGTGCTAAGTCGCCCATTCCTCGCACTCTGGCCGCGCTTAATGATCTCTTGGATTCTAACCCAACAGACGACCTGTTTGCGGATGGATGGACGAAGATTTTATTGGTATGTCAGAGGTACTGTGAGAGGAATTTGTGAAAGTGTTGTAACCTTCTTTTATTTATGTTTTCATGTTGTTATTTTGTATATTTTAATGTATTTTTTAATTGTCTCTTTTTTTTTTTTAAATAATTTTAGCTACTGTAATTGGCTGTAACACAGCCGTTGTTGCTAAATAAATAAATAAATAAATAAATAAAACAAAGTCGGGTTTGTTCGAACACTTATAACTCGAGAACGGCTGAACCGATTTTCATGGTTTTGGATTTGTTGGATTTGTCTCCGCCCCGAATAGCAGAATAACTATTAAAACATTGGAAAAATTCACGAAAAAAAAAGAAATGAAGAAAAATCATGTTTTTATAAATTTTGCACTTATGATATCCTGGTATAAATGCCATAAATCCTAACAAAAAGTACTAGGCTTGCATGAATTCATGACAGTTTTTTTTTTCGAAATTCCACTGGAAAAGTAGATTTACCACGACCGTTCTGAGCAGTAACCTAATAAAAGTACTAGGTCTGCATGAATTCACGATATGTAGGGTAGGTAGGTAGGGTAGGCAGGTAGGGTAAGCAGGTAGGGTAGGCAGGTAGGATAGGCAGGTAGGGTTGGCACTTGGCAGGTAGGGTAGGCAGGTAGGGTAGGCAGGTAGGGTAGGCAGGTAGGGTAGGCAGGTAAGGTAGGTAGGATAGGCAGGTAGGGTTGGCAGGTAGGGTAGGCAGGTAGGGTAGGCAGGTAGGGTATTCAGGTAGGGTAGGTAAGTAGGGTAGGTAGGTAGGGTAGGCAGGTAGGGTAGACAGGCAGGGTAGGCAGGTAGGGTAGGCAGGTAGGTAGGGCAAGGTAGGGTAGGTAGGTAGGGCAGAGTAGGGTAAGTAGTTAGTTAGGGCAGCATAGGGTAGGTAGGTAGATAGGTAGATGCGCCGTAGATAAGTACTTAGTGTCACTGCCTCGGCCCGGCTAGGGTGCCGTGTCATCCTCTCCAGCACGACCATGGATGATTACCTTAATTATTTTAATGCGGTACATATTCATGAAAAAATGTGTACTTTATTGTACTAACGACGAATATAATTTTATTGAAGTTTGCCTACTTAGAAATAGTAATAGCGTAACATAGTGCTGCACCCCAGAAAAAAAATCTCTTTAAAACGGGTAAATGACTGCTAATTATGTATAAAATGGAGTACATTTCAGTACAATTTATTTATATAACTTTTCATGTTAAAGTTGAAAAAAATACCTAATTTCTATAGTGGTCGTGGCAGAAAGGTTCTACCTAGCACGGCCACGGTCGATATGTTATAGCAGCGAAAATATGTGAGTACATTTTTTAAAGTCGTTAGTACAATAAAGTACATATTTTTTCATGAATATGTACAACATTAAAATTAAGGTAATCATCCATGGTCGTGCTGGAGAGGATGACCCTAGGGTGCCGTGAGCGTTGCATTGTCACTGTCACTTGTTATTTAGGTTAGATTAGAACTGTGACCACACAACGCACGAGCCGAGCGAGCGTATCGAGCGGTGTCGCGGTAGCGGCCGGCGAAGTGCCAGGGTCCGTTTAGGCACAAAGAATGTAATGTTTTGGGAATGTGGTGTTTTACAGCGATCTAACCTCGACAATCAAACAAAATACCAAGTGACGTGACTTAGTGACAGTGACAATGACAATCCAATGCTTGCGGCACTTTGGCCGGGCCGAGGCCGTGCTACTAGGGTGCCTGTAGACTACAGGCACCCTAGTAACACCGCCTACACACTACAGGCTGTAGTGGCACTTTATCCGATAGGGATAGAGTGCCACTGGTGGCACTCTATACACTGCCATTACTTTATTTCTTTTACAAAAAGTTGGCAACTCTACGCTTATGGAAAAGTATATTATGTTCTGTGGGAAAGGCGCGCGCCGTACGCGCGCCCGACGAGCGCACGGCGCGCGCCCTTTGACAGCAACGCTTGTTATAATCCGTTACATAGAAATCCATACAATTTGACACGCAGCGCCCGGGGCGCGCGCCTCGTGCGCTTGTTATAACTAGTCCCTAAAGCAGGTAAGCTTCTTGGTCACAGACTACAATTTCTTGGTCATTGTTTATCATCTGACATCTCATTAGACGACCTTGCCGCTAGCAGCGGCAGCGGTGAGCGGGGCGGCAAGCGGTAAAAACAAATGTATAGAAATGTATGAAGCATGCCACGGCGCGCCGCTCACAGCGGCAGCGGGAGCGGTATTTGCCAAGCGTTTCGCGGCAGCGGCGAGCGGCGCGGTCGCGCCTGCGCGGCTTGAACAAATGTTTGGGCGAGCGAATGAGATGCCACTACTCAGAGCGGTACGGACGACGGCAGTGCAGGGGTGGACTGAGTGGCACGGCTGGACGAATAAAATTGTTTCGAAAATCTACAATGAACAATTTCTCACTTTTCATGAAGTATGTTTTGACTGCTTTTTTACCCATCAAAATTTCTGTCCTCTCAATCCATAACTACGTAATGTTAAATTCCAAACCTAAACCGCGACCGGGTTAGGTTTTCCGGGTCAGGTTCGGAATAATCCAATAGTATTATAATGTTGCACCTCCAATAGCCATGTATATAGCCGCCATCGTTAGATAGCGAAATTGATGATGGTTCCACCATTTTGAAAAAAAATACAAACTGACCCTGGCATGTGGGGTATGGGTATCATTGTCTAGAGCGCATCGAGTAGAGAACAAATATAATATTTATATGTTTTTATCTTCAAAAATAATGAATTAGGGGGCCGTAGAAGTTGTCAGTTTTAGACCATTTCTGTACGAGCTCTATCTCAACAACTAAAGTTACATGATCTGTGATCAACACCGTCTAGGGATAAGCTGGGAACAAATTATCGGACGCGTGCACTCCTTCCCGCATATTCAAAATATCCTGTTTCAAATAAGAACTGCTTTCGAGGCAAAGAAGAGCCACTTTGGATAACGCCATGTTAATAAAAAAAAAAAAAAGTCTAAGTACGTCCACCGCGGTTGCTGCCGCTAACGCTACTGTCAAGTACGTGGCATCATGGCATGGGCAACGCCCCGCTTGCCGCTCGCCGCCCCGCTTGCCGCCCCGCTCAAAGTCGTGGCCAGGAGGGCCAGGCTCGCCAGGCTCTTACTCTGAGTCTGACATTTAAGTATATTATCTATGGTCTGACATCATTGCCATAAATAAAAATAGAATAGAATAGGTTTACGTTTATGTTATCCTTACGATCATTCTCCTCATTCTCATTCCATTCCAGTCAGTAATTCATTCAATCATTCATTTCATTCACGTAAAAATATTTTATGGTAAATTGAAACTTGTGAAAGCAGAAATAAAGAAACTTCGCAGTTATTGCATCCATTGATAACAGTTCGGATAGATAAGTGAAAATTATAAGATTGTGTACACTGGAACGTAAACATCATTGTACCGGATGAACATACACGATGTCTGAATCTTACGGTATGATAACTTGTTATTGTAATCATGTTTGTATATTTTTTGCAATAATGTTTTCTAATTCGTTTAATTCTATCACAGAATACCTATTTAAATTTCTGGTAATTGGGAGCGCTGGTACAGGAAAGTCGAGCCTTTTGAATAATTTCATTGGAAACAAATGTAAGTACCTAGCCATAATCAACTTAGAATCTAAGACTTAGATTAGAGAATGTGTGTTCGTAAGTCATTATTATACGAATTTTACAAGAAATGATTAACTAATAATATGGTCGGTGGGTCGCTAGGGGCGGAATATTGTTCATATTAAAATAATATGAACCAAATTATGTGTAATGAAATAATACAAAAAATTAGGTCGGCTGCTACCATGCAATGTTTGTGTAATGAAACAACTAAATAAAATATTGATTAGTGATGCCAGCATGTTAGTATTGTTGTCTTGTTAAAATAACATATTTTACTAACAGCCGTAGATATAAATACAACTAAGTTTGAAGTTACCATTAAATTGCGTTTACCAAACTGTTATAATTGATTATAATTGTCATGTTAAGCATTTTAGCCTAGTGCTGTAGAATAGTGCAGCAAGCCCGGTCAGTGGGTCGCCTTAGGGGCCCATCTGTCCTGGTGATGATGGTGCTGTCATTGAACAAAAAATGCCAGATCTGTTTTATTTCAGTTCTGATTATACCATTGGGCTAGATAAAGTGCCTGCACTGTAATGTATGTCAAAATCAGTACCGTCAAACCATAAGATTTATTAAGTAGGTATTATAGAGTACCAATAGGGCAGCGGCTGGCAACCTTTTTGTAGGCAAGGGCCACATATCTCATTTTGAGGTAGAGGCGGGCAGCACTAATCCTTACATATTATAAAACAAAGTCCCTCGCCGCGTTTGTCTGTCTGTCTGTCTGAACGCGATAAACTCAAAAACTACCAAACGGATTTTCACCATTAGACGGAGTGATTCATGCGGAAGGTTTTAGTATATAATTTATTAAGGTTTTGTGTAAATTGGCTGAAATATAACGATTATTGTTGAAGATGTCGGAAAAAATCATGCCGACTGGGAGCTTTACTGGCGTGCGCCGCGTAAGCCGTGAGAGATAAGCCCTCGTTCCCACGGACGTAATAAAATCGCGGCGGGATAAAATCGCCCAGCGCGATTTTTCCCCGCCTTCAACAGAGTGTTCGAACGAGCGTGAAAAAATCACTTGGAATTAAATCTGCGAGCAGTGCGGACGTACGATGGGTTCCGCAAAATCATTAGCGGTAGCTAGTTAGGAGGCCAGAAAACCGCAAAAAAATTTTGGATGCATCCCTAGAATCATCATCATCATCATTTTAGCCGAAAGACGTCCACTGCTGGACATAGGCCTCCCCCAAGCACAGGCACTTCGAGCAATTCTCTGCTTCCCGTATCTAGTGGTTTCCTGCGGCCTTCACAAGGTCATCGGTCCAGCCCTTGAATAATGAACTATATTTAAAGGGCAATTTTTTTAAGCCATACAATTATTTGGAAATAATATCCTGAAAATTATAATAAATAGCATGTTTCTTCTACTGTTTTTTATCAAATTAAACCCGTTTAATACCTACTTACTTTCTTTATGATAAACTCCACCTAAATACCTACTTATGCCCAGAACTGACTGATTATTCCAATGTTTTATTACGGCCTTGACCATGCGACATGTCCGCACTCTACGAGCCGAGCCGGCGTGCCGTACTGACCAACGCGCGCGATTTTTACGCGTCCGTGGGAACAGAAGTACAGAACTTCGTATGTCGCATTTATTCAACGCTCAACGCCGAGCGTTGAAAATCGAACACGGCGCGATTTAAAATCTCGGCGTGGAAAAATCGCGGCCGTGTGAACAGATTTTGCTCTTTGCATTTGTTCCATTCCAAGCGCGCCACGCGATTTTATCACGCGCGTGGTTTTCGCGTCCGTGGGAACGAGGGCTAAATGTATCCGCCCCTAAGGCTACCCACTGACCAAAGTTTTCATTGTTATTTCCGAAGCTATTTTAATCCTCATCCAATAAAATATGTTATTTAAATTGGGCATTCAATTTCGATTAAAATATGCCTTTACATCACATCATTTTAAATGAATAGTTTAAGAGATATCACAGTTTCAAAATTACGCGTAACAAAATAATTATGTTTGACGGCAACGCGGCGCAGTAGCCTACCACTGCGTCCGCTAAAAGTTAGTCAATGATCTTTTCCTCGGCTATTAGGTATGTATTCCCGGTAGAACGTTCCCGTGGGATATTTTGCGACATCCACGCGGGCGAAGCCGAAGTAAAAGCTAGTTGGTCATAATTTTGATAATAGATTTATCTATCTATGATCTTTTATGTTTGTAGTTGAACTTCTTAGAATGTTTTTAAATGCTCATCTGTGAGACAAGAAGCATATTTTTTTTTTCTGTAAGTAATTGAGAATTGAAAAAGTTTTTTCACATAAGCAAGTAGGTACTGCCAAAAATTGTAATTAACTGCAGAGCTAGCTGCCATAAAACATACCAAAATCATTGATTTCACAGAAAGAGTTTTTGAGTGTCATTAGATTGGAGAGTAATCACGTTCATTTGTAAATGACTGTGCATCCTCAATATCACATGGAAAAGGGTTTGCAAAATCTTCAGTTTGCTAGTTCGAAACCTTTTCGAAGTCACCAAATCTGTCGTTAACTGATTTTGTAGTTATGCTAAAACTTCTTTCATTTGATCAATGTTCGCTTGCTTAAACATTGCGCCCGCATAGTGTAATTTTTTACTTAGAAAGACTCTCATTTACTAAACTGTTGCTGGCCGCGTGTTGCCGACTGCTGCCATAAGGTATTCTGGGGAAATCAACTTTAAAAGTTTGGCTTCAAGAAGTTACGCTCATGAAGAGGCAATTCAGTAAATACTAAATATGATGCCAAAGCAGCACCAAACTATTGTTTTTTTTTGTACTAATCAGATCATGGTGTGGGTTTACTATGGCTTAACTGCATGCATAAGAGAGTTCCCAAATCTATTTGATGTTTTGCTTGTGGTGCACATAATTATTACAAAATATAGTCATGTCACAAACTCACAACACTGTTTACATTTTTGGTGATCTGAAAAAACTCTAACCCAAGTCACATATTTTTTCACCTTCATCTTGATCACCTTTAAAGTAAGTTACTTTCCCCATATTAAAGTACAGTTAGTGGTAGTTTTAGTTTATATCAGTAATCATTATCTTACCAAAAAATAAGGTGGTTAGTTGCATAAAATGTATTTTGTAACTGCGACATCCAAACATTTACAGTTACAGCCCAATTCAAACTTAATGGCGGCTCGGAGCATGAGGCAAGTCGCTGCGCAGTAACAAATTCATGGGTCAGCGGGGGTGAGGGGTGAGGATGCTGCGCAGCGAGCTAACCTCTAAGCCGCTATTAACTTTGAATCGAACTATACATAGTGTAGTGAAGTCATTAGTTCAGTTTAGTGCAGGGTGAATTCTTGGGATAGGACTTGCAAGGCGAAAGTCTATCACCTTCCGCCTGACGCAAGTCCTCACCGGACACGGTTGTTTCGGAAGGTTCCTGTTTCGCATAAGGCGGGAGGAAACGCCCGGGTGTCACCAGTGTGTGGATCGCCCGAGGACACGGTGGAGCATACGGTGGAGGTCTGCCCGGCTTGGGCGGAGCACCGCCGTGTCCTCGTGGAGGCGGTGACCTCTCGCGTCCGGCCATAGTCCTGGCTATGGTAAGGAGCGAGATGGCATGGGAAGCCGTTACCTCCTTCTGCGAATCAGTAATGCTCGCGAAGGCGGAGACGGAGCGCGTGAGGCAAATTTCGCGCCCTCACGCCATTAGCCACCGCAGAAGACGCCTTGGGCGTCGAGAGTCGCGAGCCGTTTTCGGCCACCGTAGGCGCAGGCTTGCCGGTGAAGAGCAATGGGTAGCTCAGCGTCCGATAAGGACCAGGGCCGGGTCGACGGCGCGTTGTGTTCCACGCGCGCCTTAAAGAGATGTCAGCACAACTGACAGGGTCCGCTGGGGCTGATGCCTGCCGGAGTTGCGGGAAAGTCCTAAAGGGTTACCGTGGCCCCTGGCAACGTACAGGCAGCTGAAGGAACACGGGTGGGTTTTAGTCAGTAAGAGTCTGACACGCCCTCCCGCTCCGCCCAGAGCGGGAGAAGTTATTTGATGATTCATGATTAATTTGATGAGAGCATCATTATTCTCTATAGAGCAAAGTCATAAAAAACCATGACCTCGATTTTTGAGAATACAGCACTTGTATTGTCGACCATCTAATTACTTTACCACTTTTGATTACATTTCCTGGTGGTTGAAACTACCTAACTGTCACATAGACAAATCGACCTTGTTATTTTATGACGTGCAAGTGGCATTCAATCTTATCAATATCAAGAAATTACGAGCTTGACTATACTCAAATTGCACGCTCTAGTCTGGCCTAGTCATACAGCTGTCCAACTGAATTAAAGACATTAAAAACCTATATACTTCTCTGATGCTTTTTGGTCCCTAATTTAAGAAAATCGGTTATTGTCATTTTATTTTTTCTATTTTTACAGTTAAAGAAGATAGATGTCACACGATTGGAGTTGAGTTTGGTTCTAAAATTGTAAACATAGGGGGAAAGTCTACTAAACTACAGATATGGGACACTGCAGGTCAAGAAAGATTTCGTTCAGTTACACGTTCCTATTATCGTGGCGCCGCTGGAGCTCTGCTAGTGTACGACATCACATCTCGGGACTCTTTCAATGCACTCTCAAATTGGCTTAGGGATGCCAGAACGCTAGCAAGCCCTAATATAGTAATTTTACTTGTGGGAAACAAAAAGGATATGGAAGAATCGAGAGAAGTCACATTCACAGAAGCTAGTCAATTTGCCCAAGAAAATGGTAAGCATTACTAAAAATATGTTAACTTTTACATTTTGTTTCTGTTTTTATTTTTGTATCTTATCGCTTTTAACGATAAAACCGCCTATTACACTGCCCCTTGTAAAATGTTATTTTTATGGTACATAATAAAGAGTATTCTATCTATCTGTATATTTTCTTTCAGAACTGATGTTCCTCGAGACGAGTGCTAAAACTGGAGAAAATGTAGAAGAAGCATTCTTAAAATGTTCCAAAACAATTTTGGCTAAAATTGAAACAGGAGAATTAGACCCAGAGAGGATAGGTTCAGGCATTCAATATGGTACAGGTACTTCGAAAAGACTTAGCGCGCCCAAGAAACCTGCAAGAAGTCCTTCTGATTGTGCCTGTCATGTATAAATAACTTATTGTTGGTTACATAGAATGCATGATCTGCAGGCAGATAATGAATTCACTCATGTTTTATTTGCGGTCTCACTTTTTTTAATGCTATTGTTATGATAAGTACTGTAAGTATCAAAAGTATATGAAGGCAATTTAATTGTGCTTCATTTAAGAAATATGGAAGATGGAACGATCTGATTACTGATTATTAGATATTATAGATTTACATAAAACTACACGATTATGAATGTGATTTTAAATTATTAATGGTATGCTATCACATATTGCTGTAATTATTATGTTATTTTACTGCACACATTTTCCTGACTGTCAGTTTAAGATTTACTGAGATGAGATAAATTAGTTATAATCTCATTTATGGATTTTATTTAAATACTTTTGAACCCCTAAACTAACTTAGTTGGTTAAAGTCACTTCAGTGCTAAACTTACGCCTTTTAACTGCCTACATCGTGCGTGTCACAGGACGTTTATCAGGTATGATATTTCTGCGTAAAATATCGATCCAACTCGCACTAGCAGTGTTGAAGTTTAGATTTGAATGTCAAAACATTCAAATCTAAACTTCAACACTGCTAGTGACACTGTGCACGAGCCTCTAGGGCTTTTGTCACTACACTTTTGTTAGCAGATTTCTTCTTGCGACTTCTTTTTAACCGACATAAAAAAAGAGGAGATTCTTTTTGTATGTTTATTACGCGATTACTCCGCCAAGTATGAATTGATTTTCATGATTCTGTTTTGGTAGGTCATACTTCAGGTGTTAATAAAATTTATATGGTACCATATAAATTTTATTAACTTTGCTTGGGAAGTTTTTGAGTTAGCTTCAATAATACGTATTTTTCCCACTTAGCCATAATTATGATGATAGTTCCTGTCACTGTTTCACATAACAGGTAGCGGTATTCGAATCTAGGGGGGGGCAAACCGGGGCCCTGGCGCCAGTTTCAAAGGCGGCCAAATTGAAGCATGGCAGACAAGTTCACCACCCAGCGCACCTTTACAATAAATGAGACGCGCAGCACTTATAATCTTTCTCTGCGGGTGTTGCACTGACGAAATCACTGATTAGCATAGGTATAGGTCGTCAAACGGTATGAGCGGGTTGTGAGCGAGCGCAGTTAAATTCTATCAGAAACTCGATGAGCGCTTCTGTGGTCTATTTTTTAAGTTTTACGTTGCATGTCGGGCGTCTCGCGTGGACGCCTGTATGTGCAAAGGCCACACGACTTTAATTTTTACCACAGTTTTGGCGCTCCTGTTGCGAGCTCGCTGCCCTCGCTCTTCTTCTAATAATCTCTTCTAATCATCTTCAGCCTAATAAAGCAAAAGAAAATCTAGCTTAAGTATCTCAGACAGAGCGATACAAATTTCGTGCTCGCTTTGCTTGCCCTTGCATTCTAATCGAAAATTGAAAAGAATTCGGAGGGGGGGGGGGGCGTTAGGCGGCAGGTTTTGCCTCGCCTCGAAAAAATTCTAGATCCGGGGCTGGGTACAACAATTAAAAAGTCAAAAATAAAAACTTTTTACAAAAAAAAACAACGATGTAATTGTCGACCGCGTAATTGATTTACCACCCATATATTAATTGGAGCAAGCCCGAACTCAACTTTCACTATCGGATTATAAATACCACTCTTGACTAAACACAGAAGGGACCATCCTAAGACAGAGGCTCACACTCCCAAGGAACGAAGGTAGCAGGGGAATTTCAGATATTACTAACCTAGACATATACATACTTTAGTAAAAAGCAATAGCGTTAATCCTTCGTATGTCCACGCGAGACATGGTACCTTTAATGAGAGCGTGCCTGGCCTTCAGATACTTTCCAAAAGGATGGAGGGAAATGAAAGTGATATTCATCCCCAAACCAGGTAAGGGTAAATCCCACCAACCAATCAGCCTGACCTCCTTTCTCCTTAAAACAATGAAAAGGTTATGTGATTGGGAGTTGAGGGACGGCGTGATAAAAACTAGATTACATGTTAATCAGCACGCATACAGCTCAGGTAAGTCCACCGAATCTGCTCTTCATCTAGTGGTCAGCCAGATAGAGGACGCGATTCATCAAAAAGGCACCTGCGTGGGCACTTTCATACACATCGAGGAGGCCTTCAACAAAACCAACTTCTCCAGTATCAGCAGCGCCCTCTCCAGACATGGAGTAGAACAGGTACTAACAGACTGGATTACAAACATGTTAAGCAAACGAGTGGTTCGCCTTGAGGATGAGCGGCAGTTGGCTATGATAGCCAGAGCCTGCCCTCAGGGAGGGGTTCTGTCCCCCCGTCTATGGAATCTGGTAATCAATTACCTCATTACTAAACTCAACGCCAACCGCTATTACACAATAGGATATGCAGATGACCTCGCAATCCTTGTATCGAGGAAGGTGACGGGAACGATCTGTAAGCACACTCAGCAAGCACTACGCATCGTAGAAATTTGGTGCAGGGAATAATTATGTGAACTGTCAGTGAACCCCACTAAAACTTTAAAACTGAACTAGTCATGTTTACCCAAAAACGAGCATTAGGCCCTTTCCGCCTACCCAAACTCGAATACAGAACTTTACTTGGCCAACGAGGTCAAGTACCTCGGGGTCATTCTAGACAGTAAGTTAAACTGGAGTAGGCATGTGTACAACAAGCTAAACAGGGCCTGCATCACCATCTGGCAGTGCAGGAAAATGATAGGTAAGAAGTGGGGCCAATCCCTCAAAATCATATTGTGGCCGTACACAGCAGTGATCCGCCCCATGATCGCTTACGGGGCGGTCGTCTGCGCAGGCTATAAGGTTTATAGCCTGTTCAGATGACGGATTTTTGTCCGCGGACTTTTTATTGAGAAGGGCGTAACGAGTCGATCTCGCGGTCTGAATGGAACTGACTGCCTGATCCAGGCTCCTCTGATGCTTACGCGAGATCGACTGAGCGCGACCCGCGGACTCGTTACGCCCTTCTCAATAAAAAGTCCGCGGACAAAAATCCGTCGTCTGCGCAAGTGCGCAGGCTATTAGTCCATTTTACTTCATCGATTGTACCTTCCCTGTTTGGCACATATTTGATGTAAGTTCTCTAAAATAAATATAATTTTTCCCGTGTATTCACGTTCATCTCACTGAGTTGTTTATGAGTGGGACGAATGGGAATATTTTAATCATATTTTGAATTCCCATTCGTCCCTCTCTTATTTATCTTATTTAATCTATGTATGTTATCACCAGTGGGACGACGGCAGTGGGACGAACTGAATACACGATTTTTCCGATAACTGCATATAGAAGAATGGAAAGGGGTTATAGTTATAAAGTTAGCTTATATATTATATTTATAATTTGTAATAGGTATATGTGTATCTTAGTATTTGAATAAAATTTTATAATATTATTTTTATTCCTCAATTTTTCGCAATTGCACCTACCACAGTTTGTCTCTGCATCACCCAAAGGTTGACTGGTAGAAAATGCCTATGGCATTAAGTCCGCCTCTGTACATTTCTGTGCATGTATTAAATAAATAATAATAAAGTTGTTAAGTAAGCACATACTTAATAAAAAATAACAAATATAAAGACAACATAGGTTTTATACAAATTTATTTCTGAAATAATAACATTTCTAGGAGCTCCTATGCCTTAAGGTGAAACAATTTGATATTTTTTCCATACAAACTTCGGAGGGGTTTTACTCCACTGTTTGTCATCGTAAATTCAAAGTTTAACATGATATAGTTAGGTCTCATTATTAAAATTGTCTGTACGGAAGCAGAATTGTAAAATAAAAAGCCATTAAAAAGTTATGAGCCAACAAAGATTCGTTTTTCTTGCTAATTTTAACGCAACTTTGGGCGTAAATAAGTAATACAAGAAGTGTGAAATCTCGAAAACGAAATCCGTACCGACACAGCAAAATTATCGAAGATTTCAATAAATTTTATTTGTAATTGATTTATGCAATGGTTTTTTCAGAAAAACCTTTTTTCCTAAGGCCTTTTCGTAATTTTTGACGCGCTCGTTTTACTATAAACTATCGTGCATTTCACTCAATAATGTTCCCCCCGGCGCGGTGCGGAGGGAACTCGCTCACGCACACTTGCACAAAATGTCACACGCCTGAAGCTCTTTCGTTTGATTCAGGCACACACGTGCGTGTTGTAGTGTTTCCACTTTTACCTACTTTATCTGTTTGACTTCGCCCTGAGAAAATTATCGTATCGTTTGAAATTAGAATTGTTGGTTTGAGTGGACGCTGTGTCAGTGAATTTGTGTTGGTTGATTGAAGAACAGTACCTACCTACCAATCAATCTTCCTAGCCTTTTCCCGACTATCTTGGGGTCGGCTTCCAGTCTAACCGGATGCAGCTGAATACCAGTATTTTACATGGAGCGACTGCCTATCTGACCTCGATATCGATACCCCTTGGTAAGACTGGTGTCAGACTTTCGGGCTTCTGACGACTCGTAACGACTGTCAAAGATCCACAAATGACAGCCGGGACCAACGGCTTACGTGCTTTCCGAGGCACGGAGGAGTCTCGGTATGTAAAGATGGTCACCCATCCACTGACCAACCCCGGCAAGCGTAGCTTAACCTGATGGATGGACCCGTGCGGCTTGTTATTACTTAGCCACGAGCTCCTCAGAAGATTGAAGAACAGTACCGTAATTACGTAATACACGATCAATCAAAATTTGAATCGTTTTGAAACATATATTACCTACTAATCCATTGCTTCATATGTTCGGAAAAAGATCTGTTCAACAACGTAAATAACGCAATGAATATTATTGAACTGTCAAAATGAAACTGATTAGTCGGAATCGTTTACAAAAATGTGTTGTGTAACAGACGCCAGCACACCAACCTACTCCAATCTGTCAAATTTTCTCAATCAACATTGAACCTTATTCTTTAGCTATCTTAAAGTTGAAAATCTATTAAAGAAATTTGACAGATTGTAGTAACTTGATGTGCTGGCGTCTGTACAATTTATTATACGTAATCTATTTTCGTAGGTACCTACCTACCTCCTCGAGCATATTTTCTGTTATAAATTATAATATAATTATATCTTCTTTTGGCCAATACCTACTTACCTACATTTTCTACCTTACTGCTCGGCCACGACTTGCTTGAGGCTAAAGTGCCTGCTACACGGTTGCCAACCACGTCCCTGACAGAGGTGACCTTGGTTAGCGACCCGCAAAGTTGTTTCAACGTTTGGTCGTATAAACATCATCTTCACGGTTGTAAACCACCAAGGTCACCTCTGTCGGGTCGCGGTAGGCGACCGTGTAGCAGGCGTTTTAGCGACCGGCGCGGCGCGGCGTTGCCGCGTTGTGTAGGTACGTTGGTAGGTACCATATGTAGGCAAGACGTTAGCTCTTTCTTTGCATTCACACTCTTTACTACCGACGCCGACGACGCCGACGGCGCGCTATGGCTTTTATTTTGTGGTCGTGGAAATGGGGGGGAAGTGGAAGTGCTCGAGTAGTAGGTATTTAGTAGGTACCTATCTCTATCTGTATTTAAAAAAATATTTTTGCATTGGTTAGCTCCATTCTTGAGAAAGACTGTAGGCCACCATGCAACAACACGCTAACATCACGATACAACCCTTAGGAGCCGAGCAAAAAGAAAAAAGTCAGAAAGAACGCTAAGCGAAAACGAAATAAAAGCGCGGGCGGGGCGATAGGATGCGATGCGGTGGGTCGGGGGCCGAAATTTCACACGGACGAAGTCGCGGGCAGAAGCTACTGTATATGTATTATAAAGGTTTATGTAGGTATGACATTTATCGTAAATCAATATTACAACGATATGAAAAAAAATATATATATAAGTAGGTAAGCCTCCTCTGGCAGTCGGGTAAAACTTTATTCTATTGATAACGTGTTTAGGTACTATATGTAAGTAGGTACATACTTATACCAACTGTTCTCCACGCTTTTACCCGCGTTCCCGTAGGAACCTATCCTACTGCTCGGCTCCCATGAGCAGCAGTGTGATGTTTTATAGCCTAAAACATAACCAAAGGCCTAAAAAAAAAAAATTTTACTGGTAGGTACCTACCTAGTTTGTGAGATTAGCGCATTCAAACATCAAACTAATAAACTGTACAGCTTTATAATATTAGTATTTTTAGATAAACCTAGTATAGTACCTATCTATAGATTACTAAATCAACAAATTGGCAGCAGCTGATTATGAGGTAGCAAAATACCTACGCCGCGTCGCGTCGCATCTTCGCCTCGCGATTTCGTACGAGCTGCGTGATAGCACGGTAGATAGCGTCTTCGTAAGCCGACGCGACGTTCGCGATTGGATTTTCGACACTCTGCTTAGCGTTGAGAGTTGAATATCCAACAGTGTATTTTCTTGACGCACTGGTATACGCGCTGAATGCGCTCTGTTGGATATTCAACTCTCGGCGCTAAGCAGAGCGTCGAAAATCTGATACGCGCAAAAAAATCGCGAATAGGTTTGCTGTTTTAATCATGGTCCTCATAGCTTCCGTGGTCGAGCGGTGTAATGTGGCACTTGCGAAATTAGGGGGTCTAAGTTCGAACCTGGTTAGTCTATAATCTATCTGTCGTTATTTTTAATCCTATTTTATCTTTGGTTTTTTTTTTTAATCTTATCAAAAACAAAACAGTTTCGTCACATTTGCATTCTGCTTAGTAGGTACCTAATGTAATAATTACCTCGACTGTTTGTGATAATTTTGCTTGTATGAAGGTTAGGTATACAAGCAAAAATATCACAAACAGTCGTGAACACTAAAATGTAGGTAAGTAGGTACCTACCTACCTTATGCGTACGTCCATGAATAGGTAACTAAGTAAGTAGGTACCTACTTACCTAAAAATAAGAAGATAGTAGTAATTTTGTAAACAATTTATAGGTAGTCAACTATAACAATTACACATAAGTACATATCTATAATTCTCGTCGGCGCGGCGGCGAGCGACACAGCGACGGCGGCGGTATCTTATAAAGTACTCTGTGGCGGCGGTGCACTATTGTGTGCTTCGTATAACATCGTTTCAGTTCGGAACGGTGTTTGTGTGCGCGCTAACTAGACGTGCGGCTAGACTAGCGTCTAACTGCTCATCACTGATACTATCTCTGTCGCACACGATGCCAGATGAGATAGCGTGCTTTTTGGCCGCGCCCACCAGTGAGTTCGAGCCCGCGACTTGTCGGTTCTTAAGAGCGTGTACATGATGAATTTGATTACTACCTTAAATGGACTCAAACATAATTCGATTTATTACAATAATTAACTACAAAGCATGTGAATAATTTTCAAAATTAACATTTTTTTTAAATAACTCCAAAATATATACAAAAACAATGTCACAAATTATAATATTTTTTACATTTTGGGAAACAATTATTTCTAAATATAAACACGCCTTTCTGATATTTTTGGCTTATTGAAATTGATATGTACATTTTCTGCGGGTAGTAATAAAATCAACACATTTATGACTCTCGTTACAAGTGGAATGTGGTATTTGTTATTTGATGCAGAAAGTTTCCATATCTTTAAATAATGCATCTAACTGAAATTAAAACAAAAGTAATCAATTTAAGGTTACTTATTTATTTTCATACCATTTCATAAAATCATATTTTTTCAAATAAAATTCTTCATTTGAGCAAAGCATTTGAATAAATTTTATTTTATTAGAATATATTCTTTGCAGAATTGTAAACTAATGAATAGAGCATTGCAAACTTAATTTTTATTAGCAATATTAAGTATCTTTCACAACAATATGTATAGAAAAGATTTACTTGTACTTTTATACTCCATCTATAATTTGCTGACAAATTAAAACTGTTGCTATGAAGCCCTGTGAAATTCACAAGCTCGGTGTGGTTAAATATAATATTAGTTTCGACTAAACAATAATGTACTTAATAAAATCTAAAACACTGTACACTTAATCCACCATTTTACTTTAAATAAATCTAACAGTGTTCGTTACAGCGTGCAGCACACAGATGTAACAACACAACACATACATAAATTAAAATGCACCTATATAATGAATCTAGGAACTATAATTGGGTGTGATTGATTGATTTATTTATACACTTTATATATGTTGTGAAACCATGAACCCGATTATAAATGATAAAAAGTTTTCAATAACACTGCTTTTGAATAAATTGCATTTTTACTATTGTTAACTGATATAATTTGAACAGAATAAATTAGTGGCACACAATTTGTATTAGGTGCTAAATATACATAAATTTTGCTGACAAAATATTTGCAGAAAATAATATACTTGAACTAGTCCTAGTTCTATCACAGTAAAATATCAAAACACTTGCGCAACTTCTTTAATTTCATTCCAATGTAAATCTAATAGAGCTCCATATTTGACTACTTGAATTCATTAATGATTTTTATTACATAAATAAATTGATTTAATTGTATGTACATTTGTTTAATATATAGTATTTTAATTATTAATCGATGATCAACATCTTGATTAAATGATGGTATTAAAAGTGTGTTCTATAGGTACCAACAGCATACATTATTTTGAGATTCTCACCGAAAATACAGAAAACATCTTAATTCAGCTGATTTCGGTATGAACAAAAATAAATAGTGGGAAGAATCAAATGACCAGACTATGTCTAGTCAGAACATAATTAGGATATAATCTTTTGTATGTATGCTGTAATTATTATAAACCAAATCTGTAAATCATTTATCTAAAATACATCAGTCGACGTGGTCGCCGTATAAAATATTTCTATGAATAAACAATGCATCTAAAGAAGTATTTCGCATTAAGTGTTCAGTTATTAAGTAATTTATAATATCATCATTCTAATTTACTTTTTCAACAGTTGCTATTAGTATATAAAATTACATACCTACTTAACAATATAAGAGCTTTCTCTCCGATAAAATATACATTACTATATAACTACTTATTGCTAATATAACACAAGTCACTGAAGAGAATTCTGAGCCATGTTACTGTGTGCTGGCAAGGAAATGCTTAATGTTATCGCGGTATACCGATTGACACTAAGATCAATTGTAATTTTGTAGACCAATTACGTCGATGATGATGATCGCAACTTTAAATCAGTCTTATGCTTTTTATTCAAAAACAAAAAGTGTAAAACAGCTTAAAACATACAAACACTGTTATAGACATAAATAGAACTTTATAAAGGCCAACTCCTAATATCATGACTAGATTTAAGTCATCATTCTAAGTACAAACAAATCGCAATTAAATAAAATTAAGTAATGTTGGACAAAATATTGAATCTTAGTGTCTAACATGCTACAAGATATGGATAGAAATTTTACAATTCTTTAATAGCAACGACAATAATTTTAATAGTATTCCAACAGAGAGCGAATGCGTTAAAGCCGTCGGATCGTAGCACACAGCGGCATTATTATTTAATACATAATTATTCAAACGTGCTAAAATAGCCGCCAGCTTGGCCTTAATGTCTATAAATAATGATCCTTTTTAAACGGCTGTGTGTTGAATATACATGTGAATGTAAAACTGCAAAGACCAGCTTTTATAACGTTTTCGTTAGTAGTGTTTCACACTTACTGTGAAAAGTTGTATTACGATATTAAACGATATATAAGTATCAATAGATGTAAATAATTTTAAAAATATATTGCTATTTTATTAGGAAATGATCACTGCAGTGTCTGTTTGCTTAGGCGGCTGACATGCGAAGGCTCAGAGTTGCGTCGCCGCCGCGCGTCGGAGAGATCGCCAAGTGAGGTGTGGGACGAGTGAATGTGGGTGACGCCTACGCGACCGTACTGCTCTGACGGCAAGCCACGGCAGCGACCAGAGCTGCACCGCGACCGCTACCGTCCTCTGACAGCATCAGGTCAAACTGTAATACAATTTATATTTTATTGAAAAAAAAAAAAAATAAACAATACGAATCAGATTTTAATGACAAGGACGGCTTAAGAAATACTGCTGCTTTAACATTTGTGATAAAAAAATAACTCGGGAGAACGTCTGATTCTAGATGTGGGGCCGGATGTTTTCCTATGCCATCCGGCTATCTAATTACGCAACGCATTTTCGTAAACGATTCCGACTAATCTGTTCATTACGGTATTTACGTTGTTGAGTAGATTTTTTTTCGAACTTATAAAGCAATGGATTAACAATCTGTTTCAAAACGATTCAAATTTCGATTGATCGTGTATTACTTAATTAGGATACTGATTTGTTTCTTGGGTCTATCTAATTCGCGAAGTCCGAAAAATGAGTACTTATTCTGTTATTGCATCATGTTTTTGGAGAAGCATCCTGTCCCTTTTTGCCGTATCTTAGTGCGTCAGATTATTTCATTATCATCTCGAGCGTAACGATGACAGTGTCTAACTTCCATCACGTTTTGCAGAGTCATGTCGGTGACTGTTCCATCATATCATTATCAAGAATACGTTAGATTAGTTAGAGTGGAGTGGACAACTATCAATTCTGATTTTAAAGACGATGTACCTAACTAATCACATAAGTATATTATGACGCAATTGTGTTGAGCTGTATTAAATCCCCAGGTCATTATAATTAAATAGGCATTTAACAATACAAATGATTAGAAGCTTCATGAAGGATTAAATTTCCGGTTGTGCTGTGTAATTCAGCGATTGTGATGGCGGCTTATAACCCGTATATCTATAGAATCACAATATCGCTATTTAAATTCGAGGGCGTGTCTTTATGAAAATAACAAACGCTCTCTATATTTTGCGTAGTGCATTGGTATACAGGTAGTCAGGTAGTCATTGCACTAAATAGTGAGTTGCAATCTAAACCCGGTACGAATATTGTATTTATTACATGTACTTTTTATTATATATATTTAGGTACACTTGACAAATCTTAAGTACAATATACAATCTTAACACTGAAATCTGCTGTTTCATAGAAAAGTGCAAAAAAAATCTGCTGTTCCATACATTTTGACCGCGTAGGTTAGGTACCTACGCGGTCAAAATCATCATCATCGGTTCAGAATCATGTACTGAATCCATGGTATTAGTTTTCGTCGATGTGCCTGACACTCTGTATATTATGTACAAAAAAGAAAAAGAAAGGGCAGAGCTCACTGGCGTAATAATATTATGCGTACGTAAAGGCACAACAACTTGTGCAATGAATTTGATAATAGTGAACGTATTTGTATTAAACTATGATTACCTACCTATGTATAAACAACTGACTAAATTCGTTGAGGTGGGTGTGTCGTTTGTTTTATTAAGATTATTATGAGTCATCGCCCCTTTCGGCATAATATATCAGCACTAACAATATAATATTGAACAATAATAAAAGTTTATCAGTTTGGAATTTGAACTCTATAAGAAAATAATGAACCTAATCTAGCACAGACAAAACTAATAGGGACGTCATACTCTACTTGATTACTAAAAGTAGATAATGGTTTTATCTATAGAGCTTTATTTACGTAAATTTCGTTAGCGTGTGGGTGGAGGCCGTCCCGGATATTTTTCCGATAACGTTTAGCTTTTAACGTTTTATTTGATTTGATTGGATTCCAATGAATATGGTACAAAAATTATAAACATGGACGTCACTGCCGTTTTGGCAACCTTCACAGTTCCGGTTGTATTAAAGTACGAAATGCGTAACAGGATAAAAGAGAATTATTTATTCTAAAAGACTAGTAAAATTACACTGGTTTTTCTTGCTATGCAATTAAAAATTTTCGTCAAACACAGTGAAGCCGAACCGGTTAATCAAGTTCATTCGAGTTTTCAAAATAATTAAAGACATAATATGGGTAGGTATATACTATAAGGTAAAGAATAAACAACCAAGTAGAAAGGTAGCTGATAGAGATGTAAAAAACACGCTGCACCGACCCCAAATAAATTGGGACATGGGCAGGAGACGATGATGATCTTTGAACAGAATATAATAGAATACTCTTTAACGGGCTGGTGTCCGCAACTCCACGTCCAAGCGCGTATTTTGCGTACGGGATTTATGTACTACATACACCATATAAATTACAGATATAAAGTAGAAATCTTGGTCTTTAGCCTTTTGTTAGATAGAGGTTGTTAACATACGTGAATGCCAGGCCGCACAAGTTGCGCGATCTTTTCGCACATGAGTGTGTGGAAGTGCGGGTGGAAACGGTAGACGGAGCCGTCGATGCCGACGGTGACGCGGGGCTCGTTCATCTTGTTGAGCAGGCAGGCGATGCCGGCCGACACGAGGTGGGCGGCGCGCCGCGACACGCATTCGCAGACGTGGCGCACGGCAGACATGTCCGCTTCGGTTGCATGTGATAGACCTGTAAATGAACATTTAGTGTAAAACTGAGAAATTGGGAAAGACAAGTATTTTTATGCTATAGATATAATAAGGTTCTGATATACGCTTGAGTTTTTAAGCCAACAGTATCTATATCTAAAAAAACGAAGTTGCATTTTCCTCATCGCGCAAAAACCTGCCATCGTTAGTCGTTATTATTGAAAAAAATCCAATTACATTTCAAAAACAGGTTTCAACTATATTTTTAGAGAGATTTATTTGGAAAACAACGTGATGTTTAAAAAAAACTCATTTTAACCTTTTACCTCTTCTAGTGGAATCTGCTTATTCACTCACAAGGCCGAAGTCTGAGGCTTAAAACATGCTTCTCGCTCACTCATTTTACATGTAGCTGGCCAAAGTTCAAAGCTCTGTCATTGGCACGGAATCGTGTCCAAAGTGGAACATTGGACCTAACGCCCTTTATCGACCGATGTAGAAACCTTATACTTTTCACGTTTAGTTAGGACCCATATATAAGTATTATGAGTATTGAAATGATGTGCAATTATACTAATTATCGAGGAACTAATTTGTTCCTGTGATATCTTTCTATCACTCGTTGACATTGTCATGTCAATACTGCTAAATAAAACTAATTAGCATAGCCTCCGACAATGTAGTTTACAACTATACACAGATGTTAAAGCAAGAGATTATTCATAAGGTTTTATTTCAAGGATACAAGTGTTTTTTACTTTACATTTCCTCATGACGTGGGTAAATAATTGCCAACTGAAATTAGTCACATCTGAAGAAATTATCAACAGCAGCAAGGAAAAGTTTTTTATACTTTTTGAGTTAGTACCAGTCAGAAAAAAAGGTAGGTACCTACCATACATTGTAATTAGGTACAGGTTATCTTTTCAATTAGATTCCTACTTAGTATTTTTTTTAATTACTGGGCAGAAAAGAAACTGCTTCTAATTGAATCTAGTCCGTTAAATAATATTTTTGTTTATTTGTGATAAAGTTATTGGTAACTTATTGTTTATTTAATTTTAATCTTTTATCACTTATTATTGTTAATTTGATTGATATAAAGTCCGTTTCCAATTAAGTTGGAATGAATGCCGCTTCAGCATAGAAATGTCAAAGAAGCTCAAGGCTTAATTGACCTTTATATATTTTATGTGTCTGACTTCTATAATAATAATATTATGTGTATGGAAATGAATATTAAATATATCCAAGTCGCAATTTATTTCTTTTTAATTTTAAAATATACGTTGATCCACTCTGGCTTATCCGAGAGCCGTTATCTATTGATGAAAACTCAATAAAATCAATGGAGCAATTTTTGAGATCAGCGTTTTCTAGCAGACAGACGAAGCGGGCTGGCTTCCTAGGCATTAATGGTGAAGTGACAATTTCTGGTAATAGTAGCTTCCTAAATTGCGTCTTTAACCGACTTCCAAAAAGGAGGAGGTTCTATAGCACAGGAACCTTACGCAGTTGTTCCATATAAGTTTTATTAACTTTACTTGGGAAGTTATTGAGTTAGCTTCAATAATACGTATTTTTCGCACTTCTATAATTATGGTTAGTCTGATGTTATAATTTCCTGTCACTGTTATTTACATAGCAGGTAGAAGTATCTGAACTTGTGTGGGGTAGGTACCATAACTTAAAAGTGACAAAACAAAACTTTCTACAAAAAAAAAGCAACCAACTTTGTAGTGTTTTTTTTTTTGTAGTATGTTTTTATTATTAAAATTCTTTGATATTATTATAATGACTCAATGCGATTGTTCCCATATTAGAATACAGATAGCGTTTGGGTTTTTTCAAATGCTGATCGAGGAAAACGTTAGTAAAACCACTAACGATGTCGATGTTGTGTGAACCTTTAAACATTATTATTAGAAATTCATTTATTTGTGAAGCATATTTACGGTACCCTATGTACGGTATTTAACTTTCACGTAATATTATTAAAATTATAATATGACTAGATGCTGTCATAAAGGGCGCGCCTGTTGCATCATGCGATTTTTATTCATTGTTACAGTCTGTCCAATGACTACACTAATCCGCCCATAACTAGCAGATATACGTACTCGTATGTATGTTGGTATGACGTAATTGATCACTCATAAAAATAGTTACGCAACATGTATGGTTAGTTTTCATTAAGCGGCTTTGATTAGCAGAGAGGTTACATAACTTTGTGTGGAAACCCTTGCCTTGTCATAGAGCTCAAAGTAACTGGTAACGATAGTTTCATTTCGGAAAGAAATATTAGGTTCGAATAACCCTTATTAAATTAAATAAGAATGTTTTACTAACCGAGTTCTTCAAGAACCTCCATAGAACTGGTGAAGTCTCCGGGTTTGTCAGACTCAATTTCCGAAACGTATTTGGTGTAGAAACTGCCTCGCTGGAACAAAAGGTCTGAACCGCGGCCTCCAAACAGAAGTCCCATCTTTGTAAACTTCACTAACGCTAGACGAACTATCTCTCCCATGTACATGCCTGAAATCATCTTCTCTTGTCTGAAATTAAAGTAAAATTGGTATCAAATACAAAATAAAATAATCTTAATCTGATTTAAAACACCCACATTAAAATCTAACTATGCTTTACAAAATATTATGTGCACAAGGTATATAATAAGTATATTTGGTTGAAACTTTGGGCATAAAAATGTATTGTGCCTTCACATTTTAATCGCGTGACAGAAAAGAGCTTGACTTTTTCTATTGTGTGCGAATTGTATCTTTATTTATCCCCTAAAATACAGCAAGGGAATCGAAACAACGTGTTCTGTGTTGTGTGCAAGATTGCGAGTTTATAGCGACAGTTTTAACAATATAAAATAGCACCTCTTCAAGAGATAACATCTGCCCAACCGCCTTATTCTAGTTTTCTTTGTAGGTAACTTGTTTATTGAAAAGATGATACGTGGATCATGACTCGCTACTTAAATTGAGTAGGTAAAAATGAATAGTAAATAGATAACATGGTATCAATATTCTAGATAATATTGTTGGGAGTGTCAAGTTTAAGGAGAAAAGATACGGTTAAGGAAAATATTATTTTTTACAAAAAAACAACAGATTATAGATATACTTACATTTGTTTGCCTTTGTTGATGGAGTTATTGTCGATTTCACGATCGAACTCCGTGCGAACGAAGTCGAGGGCTCCATCGTCTCCGAACGCGCCCCATTCGGTGTTTATGAGAAGTTCAGGCTTTCCAGGCTCTCCATCAAATAGTTCACAGTTCTCTGTCTTCTCTACGTAGCAAGCATTACTGCCAGTACCTAAATTAACAACGTCTTAATAAAAAACCAGAAACGGAATATACACACAACATTTTTAAGTACTTAACACAACAACAAAAAGCATTTTAAGTTTAAATATATTAATTACAACACAAATAATATATACAAATTGCGTTTAATTGTATTTAATTAATATACATATTACAGGGTGTAAAAAATTCTCGCATTTATTTCTTTTGATTAGGCATGGTTTGGCTTAGTTAACAGTTTCGTTGAAACATGATTAGTGTCACTGCATGTGACCAAAATAACCTTATACCCATCATTCGTATTGTTATAGTTATTGTTAAGTATTATTAATCATGCGGCATTTATGAATTATAGGAACCCCTATGGTTGTTAGGAAATATGATAAACAATTATATCAGCACACTGTGACCACATTAAAATACCAATGGCCAACCGAATGAGTTCTTATGAATATTGCATTTGATCGGTAGCGCATCGTACGAGGCGTGTGCAAATCCAATTTATTATGGACTATAGAGTAGTTTGCTATGGTTATTGTGTATATGTAAGCTACAAATTCACGACACTCAGTTAAAGCGACACAAATGAATACTTAGTTACACTAAAAATAAGGTAAACCTACCAACGATGAGTCCTATTTTGCAGTTGTGGTTTTTCCACGCGCATGACATCAAAGTACCCGTAGTATCATTCAGAATAGCGCATATGTCAATCTGTACGTCCTACAAGAGTGAGAAAACATGCGTTTTAGATGAGAGATAGTAATCATCATTCCAGGTTCCAGACATGAGAGGTTATTCTACACCTGTTTTAGGTTGAAGATGATTGATTCGTAGAGGCTTTCAAGGAGGCGTGTCAACTCGTTAGATAATGTTCATACTATTACAATGTTTAAAAAAAAAGTTGTTTATGAGATTGTCTGAAGTTATGATTTGTATTTAGTATTTGCAATTTTTTATCAATACAACGACAGTGAAAATATTCACCGGCTTTTAATTACAGCAATATCCAAAATTAACATTTTGCAAGCTCTTTTCTTTGAGAATATACGAATTCATATCTACAGGTTGTTGTTTTTTTTTTTTGTTAAAATGAAACATGGAAAAATTATTATTGACATTCAAGTTTACATTTGAGCGTCAACCTGTTGTAGCATCAGTATTCAACACTAAACGTAGAAAGGTAACACATAATATTACCGTGGTAATACAGAGAAAACAGCACACGTTTAAATAACAATGGTATTGTAGGTA
Organism: Conistra vaccinii; assembly: GCA_948150665.1. Lineage (NCBI taxonomy): Eukaryota > Metazoa > Arthropoda > Insecta > Lepidoptera > Noctuidae > Conistra > Conistra vaccinii. The sequence continues at coordinate 12,812,899 of OX411329.1, forward strand.
AATTATTATAATGTGTTGACATATCTTTGAATAGCTGTTTGTTAAATACGATGAGTAGCAAAACATGTGCCAACGTTACCTCCAAAGTTTATGGATTGCATGCTTGAAATCTAAACCCTTCTTTGTTTTTCACATGTTTACTTGGCACAATCATAATGACAGGGCGAAATATTAATAAATATTATTTGATGTAGTGATTATAATAAAATGATCGCTGATATTATAATGTTGTAAGTAGGTACTTATTTATGAAATATGACTATTTATTTTCTGACAAATTAAGTGAGGTTCTGGATATTTTTTTTATCATCCATTGTAACAGATTGAAGCCACTTACTGAATGTAGATATTCATTCATCAATTGAAAAGGTTAAATACAAAGCAATTTCTCGTTTCTTTATGAAAATAAATAACTGGCATTTGAAATAACAAAAGAATTGCTAATAAAATAAGAAAAAAATAAGAAAAAAATAGTCATGCTTGATTTTATGAATAGCACGTTTATAATAATTAATGTCCACGACAAGACAAAGTAACAATATCCAATGAGTTGTTACTTATTTTGAAAGCCTCTACTTGGCTCTCTTATATTGACTCCAATAGTAATCATGCCTTAAATTTCTAATAGAGAGCTTTTATCATCATCAACTCACCAATTATAACCCCTATTCGGCAATTTGGGTTCTTATGCGCACACGACATAAGAGTGCCAGTTGCATCATTAAGGATGCCCATCACATATATGGAAACGTCCTGTAAAATTTCTTTTTTTACATAATTTGGGCAACTACTCATGCACACAAGAATTTAAAGAAACAATAATCATGCTAATACTCGTTTACACTTGTTTCAGATGTAACAGTGAACGCAGTGAAGGATATATATCATGTTTGTAAATGTTCACATGTTAACTGCTGTCTTATAAAAGTCAACTCACCCCTCGTCGAGCAATGGCATCTTTGAGACCCTGAACGACGTCCTCTCCAACAACACCAGAACAAGAGAATCCTTTGGTCCACCGCTGCAGAATTCCTTTTGTGAGTCCCAGTTGTTTTAGAGGAAAGCTGAACGTAAAGCCAAGCGCCAGTCTTTCTTTATAAACTTCATGTTCCTAGTTAAATAATACGAGACAATTAGTTACATTTTAAGTGCTGCTTTACATTATCCTACAAATTAAATAAGCGTAAAAGGTCACCCACCTTCATAAAGTTCGCTAGACATTCTGCTATGTGGTCAAATAATGCAACACCTGTACCAGTCATAATATGATTTGGAATAGCATAAATTTTAGACTGCATATCGAAATGATTTGCTCCTAAGTTTATAATCAAAACTCTGAAATTAGTTCCTCCTAAATCCAACGCAAGGAATTTACCGCGTTCTGAAAGAAACATATTATAATAAGAATAAGTACTTAGATGTTATAATCATTTAAGGGAGGGATCAAATCCTTCTCAGATTCGGGTATCGGTTTTAGTGTTATTGTGTTGAGTGTTACCTTTTCCATTGGGTAAATCTTGGATATAAGTAATCCAGCACTTGACAATAGAGTTAGCATGACTGTCTTTTCCAAGTCCTTTGAGAAGATCATTGTGGAGTCTGCTCATTATCTCCTTGATTTGTTTATCTGTCAAGTGTAGAATTTCGCATTCTTCGCGAATCTGTAACCAATATACCATTTTACATTTATTATTATTCGAAAGTTTGACGTGAGACAAACGACACAGGTGCTAATTTTAGATGTTCTTGTAACTCGTAATGTAGGTATGTCGATAGAAGTTTTTAGTTGAGGTCTTCGGTGCAATGCCCCACCTATACCTACACCAACAAAATTAAGTGTTACATTTGTAACAGTTTTTATTAATAACAATATAGCTGCATGCGTTGCAATGCAATGCCACTTTTTTAATACAGATTTTTTGGGCCAGAAACCCTGGCGGGTGTCCTCAGAACACTCTACCAAAGTTTCATCAAAATCGGTCCAACCCTTTCGGAGTCCACAGAGGACAAACAAACAAACATTAATTTTTATTTATAACAAATATTATTATTTTTACTTATACAATACACATGGCGAAACACCCTAATATATTTTACTCAGCCTGCAGTTTTCTATGTAATTTTATATTTATGAGTAAAACCAAAGCGCATCCTAAAAAGTAGTAAGTATAATTAATACTTTATTTCCAACATTCCAACTAATTTGAAAATTTTGGTATGGAACATAATATGCAATACTTGTAGACGTACGAGCAAGTTGTTCATTATCGCGAGCGAGTTTCACAAGGTCAAAGCGGTCATTACAACACTACCGTTGCTTTCCAATGCAAAGCCGGCTTTGAAATAATACATTTTGAAATCAAAGTAATATGGTTGCACTCACCTTTGGTAAGTTATTAATTACTATGCCCATTTTTAAACACTTGTATACTGACTATTTAATAAACAATATAACACCGCGAGGTTTATAATATTAAGTACGACACGTCTCGCCAGATCCGCAAGAAAATGTGGAATACGCGACCAGCTAGTAACGGACGTCGCCGTCAGCACTGCATTGAACGCGCTCACATACGTACGCGGTCTTTTTCATTCATGACAGTACACTATTGTTATCTCTTTTTAGCCAGTTCATGTTGTGTGTGCCAGAACGGTAAAGGTAGAGAATATTGACACACGAAAATTAAAAAAATATAGAAAAGTGATGCCTAATCCCATGCAACAATGTGTTTTTACAATTAAAATGCATTTTCATGGCTTTTAGGTTCATATTATTTAATCATTTGAAATAGAATTTTATCGTGTTTCCCAAGGCGTGCCCCTCAGTGTACGAATCTGATTGGCTATCGCGTGGGCTCGCTCTTGACGTCATGGCATTCCTTGATATTCACATTAAAGATTGCACGAGTAGTAGTGAGTTGTTCCTTTTATATGTGTGTAAAGGTTGATATGGCTAATGCGGCGCGCGAATCTAAAATGTTTAAACCAATAAGGATTTTATAAACATACTAGCGGACCTGGCAGACGTTGTCCTGCTCGAACAGCGCCACCTACTGGGTCTAATTGTATTTTCAAACCATCCTGACACCCACTCAAATATACACACAAAATTTCATCCAAGTCGGTCCAGCCGTTCAGGAGGAGTTAGGTGACATATAAAGAAGAAGTAGCGAACAACTGATATTTCTTGTACTTATGTAATAAATAATATTATTAAAATAACATAAACACCACGCCCTAGACTTCTTCTATTTAATGTATTTTTTTATGTTACCTACATAAAAATTATTTATAATCATATTTACTATATAATTCCGCCTCTAGGTGGTATTCACTTTTTCCAGTTTTTCTATCGATTCTGTATAGTTTTTAAATATAATGTATGGTTTAAAAAAGTTTCTATAAGTACCAATTAATACTTTGGAAGACTATCGTAACTTTTGTAGACATTGCAAATTAGGTCAGGTTAATCTACCTACATTATGAAAGAAGGGTCAATCTTCAGAAAAGTCAAGTTCAAGTATCTCAATTATTTTCGCAATTTCGCCCGTTGTCTTTTAATTTCAATGATCAAAATTTTATTTATGTATAAATCCATATTAAATCAGTACCTATTGATATTCACAAAACTTTTCATTACACAAATGAAAACTTTCCCTTTAAAAAAACATTTCTGACTATTGGCGGTGCTGGTCTTCAAAGTTTTGAACCGCCATTGGAACTAAAAAGTTTTCCTCTCTTACTGACGAATCTTATTCCCGTCTCAAATTTCCAACTTGTATTATTGTTTTCCTTATGCTATTCAGCAGATAAGGAAAAACTAAGTGTTTTCATTTACGTCATGGCCTGTAAAGTCGTACAGGTAGCAAAATAATATCGGTACATATTTAATTGGGGTCAGTTATGCGAAATAAATGTAGGTAGTTTGATTAAGTACCTAATATTATCATGTTTTACAAAACATGACGGTTCAAAATATTTTTTATATCAGCTATCAAGGTGACTTCAACCTGACCAAGCTTAATAACATCATATATTTTTCAGTTTGCAAATGCGATTTAATTCATTGGTAAACATCGTAATAATTGAGGAAAAACTATAAATAAAATGAGATCGTTTCGCGTCAAGACAAACGCACGCTCAAGCACTTTCTTGGCATAGTGTGTCTGTTTATTTTTGAGACTCGAGTGTTGTGTACCTTCAGTGACGAAGACAACGCTGCACGAGTATCTATATAATACACTACGTTTGACGTAAGAAAGTACTGACAATGAGTAGCTTAACAAACAATAACTCATGTGGAATTTTCCTATAAGAAGCATTTAATAACTTAATAACATTGACGCAAATTCGTCTTAAAAAGTGTTCTTGAGCACCAACAAAACAGGGTGTGCCGCTGGCTAGACAATATTATCGTGCTACTTCAGCATGAGTACCTACTCCGATAAAGTACCGTATCACATTTAGATAGCAATTTATAGTGATTCATTTATCTTTGTGATCATACCTCTATGATAAAAGTGATAAAAGTAATTGGCAATTAAATTGCAGAGTTAAAGTGAAGTTTCCTGTTTTGTAACGAAAACAACTGCAATATCTGTTTTCTATTATGTTCGTTACTATACTTACATTAAAATTGTATTTAATTTCAATGATAACTATTATTTACGGTCCATCTCGTCTGTAAATAAGAACTTAAAAAACATATCAGTTTTAGGTGCCTTCTGAAATTGATTTAATCCAAGTATTAGTATTAGCAAATCTCGTAATGCATCTCTGGTTAATTTAACTCTGGCACATTTCTAGTTAAAGTTAAGTACTATTGTTTTTTATATTCAAGTACCTATCTATCCAAGATTAATATTATCTTTATAACCTTGATTGTTGAGATTGGAATTCGTGAGTAGCAGATTATACGTTTTAAAATCCACTATTTACTAGTCAAAACTAGTTATATCAGGATAAAACGTCGCTAATGGCATAATGATAATATATTCTACAAACTATTCTTGAGTTCAATACTCACGACTGATTAACACTTCTCGAGCATCACCAAAATTACCTACAAATGCTTTTCCAAAAACTTTATATATCCCAACAAACTAAGGGATGGTAAAATATTGTTTTCAAAGACTGCAACACTCTCATGAAACTTAATTATGTCTAGCTTTTTAATCATCCTAGTAACTGTTTAATTAACCTATAAGATCTTATCAATAAATTCTAGGGAAAACCATTATGGACTACCTAACGTCCTAAATTGCACCATTTTCATCATAGGTACCTAAACGATTATCTAAATGAAAAATGATGCAATTACTGTTCAAAGGTACGATCATTATTATTGCTTTGTACATACCTAATCATCTAAGAAGCTATCTGAATCATAATGATTCATTGGATGGGTAGGGGAATCCCTACGCTGCATCAGCCAGAAATTTTAAGGGCGGAAAATAACAATAAGTGGAAAGACCAAATGATAAAAAATTAAGTAGGTATCGGTGTAGATATACGATTTGATAGATAAAAAGGGCCCTGAGGTAAATTACCGACCAGCATGATTCAATGTTTTTATTAAATAGCGATTGTATATAATCTTTGCGACTGATTAAACATTTTAGATAAGGATTGATAAGTGTAATGCAGAACATCCTTTCGTTTGTGGTGGATTGGAAAAGTTCTAATCGCAGCAAATATTTGGCTTTGTAATACTCACAACATCTCTTGCTTGCCGCATATCGATTTGTCTTGTCAGTCGCGATGACTGAGATAAAAGGTGATGGACGAGTAACGTTGGAGTCCACAGGGTGCTGACATAAATTTAACCGGGCACAAGATAAAAATTGTATCCGCGTTCTAGCAAATACCGGTATCAGTGACCGCTAAGTCGTGTAGAAGTGAAAGGAACGGAGTAGAGTGCCGTGAGCCACGCAGAACACTTGCTCGGCAAGCCGAGGGTCACCTTGAGACGACGCGGGCCGCGGCGCATGTGCACCACACCCTCGGACTCGCCGCCCGCTCCCCGCGCGCGCCGATCGCGGCGCGCCGTACATGACGTCACGTCGCGTACACCCCCCTGCCCCGCTCCCGCGAACTATACTACAGCTATGATACCTTGCTCACGTGATGCCCTTCATGTAATATTGCGTCAGTAATTTTTATTACCGAATCCTGAATAGTAAAGTACGGTAGCTAAGTATCATGATGGTAATGCTCTTTGAAGTATAAGAAATTACAAACATTAATTTTTTTAAAGCTTGTATGTAAGTAATAGTACCTAGTGACAAAAATATTATCCCTGGCTTTAAACACACAATTTCCTAGTACCTAGTAAGAACTGCCACCATGTTTTCAAAGTGATGATAGAATAGAATCAATCGCAAGATTGAATAGTTAGTTTCAATTTATTGGTGGGTGTCCACACAGATAAGTACCCACGGGTGTGTCAGCGACGAGGTGACGTGCCCCCAACCATGTAGGTATGTTTGTAACAGTCATCATACCTACTCACAAATCGCAACGGACGGACCACAAACACGACGCATAGGAGCAGTGTGCCGCAGTGCGTGACACAGCGCACGTGCTCAGCTTACTCATTATTTCACATCTCAGTATGCCAATTTAAATATTTTCACAGTGTATATAAAATTACTAAAACTATGGCGCTAATTGCGCCCATTTACGTCAGCTTCCTATAATCCTAAATGAAAGGATAACCTTCATGTGCGACCTTTGTCTCCTAAAAAGGAGTCCGGAAAGGAAAAAAAAAGATGTGCTAGATTTACAATTAAACTAACTAAAGCAATTATATTTATTGTGTTAACTTGTGACATTATTACTGATTTATTTAAGTTAAAAGAATAATATACCTCCCTATAAAAATTTTGTATTATGTCCCGACATAACTGACTACATCCCTTGTCAGATAAGTTATCTACAGAGATAATATAACAAAGGGTCACAGAAACTAGCAAACGTCAATACAACGCCGATTATTATTGAGTATATTTAATGACCGATACTTATGATTGACCTGCAGACCCTGTACTTACCATTTGATCTTAGATATCTCCTATATTAAATATTATTATGCCTAGCAAATTATATTGATATTTGTTTATTTTTGATAAACTTGAGTTGATCATAAATTTAATTACTTAATACCTACTCTGCATAGTACGAAACTTGTAAACAATATTTTGTTTTGTACATACGTCTTAGTTTTCCACGGAATACGTATGATAAAATTATTCGGATTAGGTGTAAATACAGAGTGAGACCATTAGATAGATTCCCATTTAACGGCTGGTTTACCGTGTATACCTATGCCATTTAGGAGCCAATGGGTAGTCTCCATATCTACGTACAAAACCCAATTCAATGGTTTATTATCGACGTCACTAACAAACAACACTAGAAACGTTATTTTCCTCATTCTGTGTGGGGATTACCCGTAAACAAACGAGTGAATATATAACGCCTACAACTTCTTTAATACCTATGTATCATCATAATATATCAACTGTATACCTAATAATCTGCACCTTTTGTTTAAGTCATCATTAAACAGCTTATTTAATACGACAATCTAGAGCTATGAAGAATTCACGGGCTTTAGTTACGAGTAACTTTTGCTACATTTATATATAAATATTTTACAAGTAAAACAGAGAACTTGTTTATTTTGGTACGCAAGTATTCCTATTTCAGTATTGGATATTTGCATACGTCATAATTTCATTCTGTAAGGGCGTTACGGGCAGAGCGGCGTCCGTCGCTACATTCTGAAAATTTGTCATGAAGCCAAATGTACAGATCGTTGATCCGTTTATCTTCTGAAAAGTCCTACTATCAATACCCTAGTATGATATCTGAAGCGCACAGTAACTACTGTTGTTATAATGAAAGTTAAAAAAACAGAAAATACTTTATTTCATTATATTTTAATCCAATAGTTATGCAAATAATTAAATTATATTTTTATTTGAAAACTCCATTGTATTGCAAATGCATATCACTATTAAATGTCACCTTAGGTAGAACGAGGAACTACAATTATATAAGGATGTATTATAAACATCAGTGACTTGTTATTCAATTAAAGTCGAGGATTACGTAACAGAAAATGAGCAAATCGTGTTTTTGCAAGTTCCAATAACTAGAAATATTTTTATTCAAGTAGCTTTAAACGTTTAGTATTAAAATTATTTACCTTGTAATCAACTAAGTCCGTAGCCATTTTTCACTCTTGGTAGTTGTTCCGATATTCACCGACGCACTCTGTATCACAGTTAATATGGAAATAACTCGATTATTTCTCCAACACGTCTTTTCTATGAAGCTCCACAATAAAATCCTTTATCTTGACATTTACTACAGTATAATCTTTATCTAAATTACGTCCAATGAATTGCGTTAGAATTACATCTATATAACAGTACATACGCATGTGTTATAAATTAACTATGACAATTAAACGCGCGCTGGTGTTGTAAAAAGTACAATAAACGAATTCACTTTTATGGATTGATAAGATTTTTGGCCGTGGTGGTCTTCGAAAACTAAATAAAATGCGAGTATTATGGTTAGGTAACAATCACTGGTCTAACCGTACTTTGGCACTAAAATAACGATACTTGGAGCTCTCCCAAACTAGGTGTGGGAAGATGAGACTCGGAACACTTCGGAGACTCATAGGACATAGTATTTTCGTTCGAGATGTTATATATTTTCCTTTATGAAAGAATAGAAAATTTTAGAGATGTTATTTACAATGTTCCGATATTACCTATAACGGTGTTTACGGCTAACTGCGATGTATCACTGTTCTATTTTCCGCGTCCATTTACGTGATCGGACTAAGAGCATACTGACAGTTTAGTTAAACAATTATCAATATTATCATGTAATTTTCCGTTGTACAAAAGCAGAGTTGAGGTAGGTAATGTTTGAAATGATTGCAATTTCCTCTAGTCGCAGTCGCACTCTAGTTATCGTTATTTCATTAATTGTACTGAAGTAGTGGACACTGGGCAATTTTCCATTTCGAAACTTACTTCTTTGGATTCTGTACCCGAAGGGTGTCAAACGGAACCCGCTCAGCGGCTGTATTGTATCTCATTATTATGAACCGTAATAGGTAAACAGTTGAAATTTTCACAGATTGTATATTTCTATTATCGCTATAAAAATAAATCAATGTCAAAATTCTTAAAAAAAAAAAATTACTATTCAAGAAACGTGGTTTATTTCTGCGTTTTTTTGCTAAATATTGTACGCAAGTACGGGTAGAAACCGTTCGTGTGCGAGTCCGACTCGCACTTGGCCGGTTTTTTGTAGGTTATATTGCACATTAGTAAGTAAGTACCTACCTACCTAATTTAATGCGAATAATTCTTATTTTAATTAAATGGTTAACGCAAATCTTATTTTGTCACATTCCCAATCACAACCGCAGCCTGCTTGCATTGCTTGAGAGCAATTTAATAGTTACTTATAAAACAATCTAAAAATGTAACACAAAAACCGTTGTAGCTAAAGAAAATTAAAGACCTTATAGTAGGTAGGTACCTCCCTAGATCCTGTATTTGAGTTTAAAAGCAAGTTGTCGCAGGACTAGATAAGCCTTTAGTTAACTTGGTATTTAAAAGTAATTAGTAAATAACATTTTTGTAAATTACCTTCACGATTTTACTCGACCCTATGGTACACTTAGGTAGTTTGGAACACACGTCTGATGCTCAAACTGCAATCTTTAGAATTAATATAAGAAATAGACCATAGTCAAAGAGCTGTTTTCCCGATTTGACTCATAAATATTGATTGACAATAAGTATAAGACATTGATTTTCTTTTCTTTCCAAGTAAATTCCATTTCAGATAATATTTAAAACTATAGTGACTTGTTATACCTAAAGGATTGCATTTCATGTAGTAAATGCTAGTTACTCATTTCAGGAAAACTAAGCCTCATTATTATTTCCTCGTTATTCGTACATACATTCTAATTTACCCGCTTCAGTGCTGTATGACAAATTGATTAGAAAATGTTTCTCCTACCTTGGTCAACGAATCTGCACTTTTGCGGCAACACGGTAATATATTGGAGAACTTCATTTTATTTGCTTGAATAAACGACTGATGTTTGCACAACAACCTACGTGAATGTTTTTAATGCTTAATTCGAATTTCTCTTTTTATTATAATATCTAAACTACTGATGAAACGATTATCATTTAGCGATAACAATTATCTGTACATTTTATTTTTAGGGTACCGTACGTCCGTATGAAAAAACGGAACCCTTATAGGATCACTCGTGTCTCTGGCTGGCTGTCTGTCCGTCTGTCACAGCCAATTAGCTCCGAATCTACTGGACCAATTTAGTTGAAATTTGGTAGATTTATGAATTTCTGCGAACTAAACACGGACGTGTAACAAAAATAAATGAATTTGAAATATGGGGTCACTTTTCGGAGGCAAAACAAAAAAGTTTTGCAATCTGTACCGTGTGCATATCAAATGAAAGGGCTTGTTGTGAGGATCTGAAACAATTTTTATACTTATACTTTTAAAGATATTTAAGAACATAATATCACGTCTTGTTTCCCCGAAGGGTTGTACCTGTAGCAGCTACACCCACATTTCGCCAGTTATGTTTTTAAGTCCCATGTAATAGGGGGCGAGCCTATTGCCATCAATCGGGCACAAATCCAGACTCCGGGCTGCTACTGAGAAATTCCAGATAGAAAAACCCAGTAACACTTTGCCCGACCCGGGGATCGGACCCAGGATTTCGTGCTCAGCAGTAGCGCTTGCTACCACTAGACCAACGGCAGTCAGATATTTAAGAAAATTGATGAAAATTGATCATTCCTCCCCCATATCACCGAAACTACTACGAAGTGGGTGTAAAATAGGTATGTCAGTCGCGTAAATGGACAAGATTGTTGCGATAGCACATCAGAGCTAAATTCGAAACTATGGGTAGTAGGGCAAAGTGGTCAAAGGAACCATGACCCCAATTTTGAAATAAAATAGTGTTTTTTTTATCGCTTTATAAATAGTGCTTTTGCCTGAACTACTACTAAGAAGCTACTACGCAATGGAATGGCAACTAGCTTCATCTTTCTGATTGACTAACTCCTGGACAATTCAAAAGTGCCTGTAATTGGTTTAATTGAAATAAATGCTTTGAGTTGAGTCGTATTTTAAAACTTTATTATTAGTTAATATTGCATAAAACAGAGCCCAAATCACTGAATCAAGTTACTGCCAAGAAAATAGTTCATCAACTTCTTTTAAATGGAAAACCCCCGAATAAACTACCTAAAATCCTTAAAACTGTTACACAGTTGACCTGCAGCACCGATATCAGCAAACCATTTACGTTATCATCATCACAACTATAAAGGCTCTTAAAAAAAAACCGCTGTTGTGGACGACATGTTTGTGGAACAATTAAAAAACTTGGGTCCAGCAGTGGCGTTTTCACGCGTTTCATTTGTTAAGTAAGGGTACAGACCGCAAAACGTTTTTGTTTAGTTTTCTAATTATTCTCCCAAAAGTAACCCTAAACCCATATTCAAAATTTATTTATTTACGTAAAACTTCCGCGTTTGGGTCACGGCTGTGACAAACGGACAGACAGACAAACACACGAGTGATCGTATAAGGGTTTCCGTTTTTTCATTCGGACATACCGAAAAAATTGTTGTAAGAGGATCCTCTTACAACAACTGGTTGAATTTTAACAGACTACCCTTGAATTTACGACCAAGAAAAGCGGCTGGAAGGAAATAACCCTAAGCATTGACTTTGACGTTAGCAAGTTTTACTTTGTTCAACATTCCATTATTTTTAAAAGTATATAAATAAGCTACAACAACAATAAAATATAGGATATCTTAATCGTTTCATCGCTATAATAAAGTTAATATATATTGGTTCTAATAAATTTAATAGCGATCTACTTAGATAATATTGGAGAATTCATTATTTATTGTAGCTTTAGTTGTAGAAGATAGTGAGTGACAATGTATTTATAAAAAAAATGCTTATTTATAAAATGTAGGTACGGCACTCTACGGCACGCGGGTTCTTGAATCTTGGCTAGTTACAAAACAATTTGTTGCAATGATATTAAGTTGATAAAACAAATTGTAAAACAATAAACCTATAAATATCCTAAAAAGATAACTAAAAAAAAAACAACTTTCAGATAAGGATTAGAAATTATTGTAAAGGGTTTAAGTATATTACCAAGTTTTCCGCTACTGTATTACTAATTTGTCCCATCGTTACAGTTAATCCATACTAATTATCAGTGGGGTCTTCTTCAATCGGTCCCTCATTACTGAGGATCGTGGTCACTGGACCCCTCCAAACGGACAATCTGCCTCCATCGATTTCGGTCCAAAGTTGCCATCACCACCTGCTGAAATTTGCTTGAGGCCGTAGCTTCTTTTACTTGGTCGGACCATCGTGTTGGCAACCGGTCTCGTGCTCTCTGTCCTTCAGTATTGCCAACAATTACCAGTTTTTCAAGGCTGCTATCTCCCCTTTGCATTATGTGGCTGAAATATGTTAAAATACGCTGTAGGCAAACTGTAGACAATCGGGTCTTGATGTCGAGTTGGGAAAGGATAGACACGTTTTTGCGTTTGGCTGTCCATGGAATTCGGAGCATCCGCCTCCAAGACCACATTTCGATCTATCCTCTGTCTTTCTCTTGCTCGCATTGTCCACGTCTCAACTCGATAGAGGAAAATCGGAAAAACTAGTGCTGTGCCTCTGACCAATCGGGCTTTGGTTTTATAGCTTATAGCACGAGATTTCCAGATGTTCTGGAGGCGGGTCATAGCATCTTTAGCCATGGCTATCCGCCGTTTTATTTCTGGGACGCAGCTGCCTTCATTATTAATACTAGAACCCAGATAAACGAAACTGTCCACAGTTTCGATGCCTTGGATATTATGAGCGCCCGATAGCTTACCCGCACGGTCTATCACCATAAGCTTAGTTTTCTGCCTATTTATTGAAAGCCCTAATTTACCACTTTCCACCTCCAATCTGTGCAGTATGTCCTTCATGTCGTCAAATGTTGTAGCAAGGAAAACGTGTCGTCAGCATACCTCAGATTAGAAATGCGCTTTCCACCAACAGTAAACCCTTTTTCCCAGCCCTCAAGAGTTTTCCGAATGATATACTCTCCATAGATACACATTGAAGAGCAGAGGTGAGAGGATGCATCCCTGCCTAACGCCTTTCTTGATCGAGAACACATTTGAACAGTCGGTGTCTATTTTGATGAAAGAGCGCTTGTTGATGTAGAGGCATCGGACTAGGTTAATAAGATGTAGAGGCGTACCCATGTCCTTTAGAACCTCCCACAGCTTGTCCCACTCCTCACAATCAAAGGCTTTGGTGTAATCAATGAAACACAACAACACAGAGCTGTTAAATTCCCGGCTTTTTTCAACGATTTGGCGAACGTTCAGAATTTGTCCCCGCGTGCCTTAGCCTTTAACAAAACCTGCTTGTTCTTCTGGAATTTGTGGCACGAGAAAGTGTTTCAGCCTGTTGTTAATGATGTACAGGCGTATCTTGCTGACATGTGGAATAAGTGCCAAGGTCCTGTAGTTGCTGCAGTCTTCAGTATCATCAGTGGGGTAGCTAGTAGTAAATGGGCCCTGTATCAAAATATGTGGGGGGCTAGAAAACCGATTCAGAAACGTTAAGTTTTCATTGAATGAAAATAGAAGCATTCTGAACTGGGATAGGTTAAGTTGCATTGACATTTAACTAAGAGAATGTAAGAGGGAGCTCGAAAATTGGAGCATCTTGACTCGTAAGTTAGACTTTCTGTGTGATTTTACTTAATGATTGTAAGAGCTTGAGAGCCGGGCCGTGCCTTTAGCTTGAAGCCATAATAAGTCAAATTAAGATAATTTTCATTAGGTATTAATTCCTCAGTCGATAAGAATTTGAGATAATATTTTACGAATTTTTGCTTACACACTAAGAGTGTGCTCTACGATAGAAACATTTTTTTTGCCCCGTTTCTGCAACTGTTTTTATTGTTACACTCCTGCTAGTACACTGAACCTACTTAATTTATATACCATTGTATAAATGATTAAGAGCTAGTTTCACCATACTCTGTTAGTTAGTTTTAACGTCCCATTACGTAGATAACGGCCCGTTAGGCGTAGTGAGTGTTTCACCACGTACTAACGAATGGTTAATTCTCTTAACATGGCGTTAAACTTAATCACTGCTCCAGTGGTCTGCTAATGCTTGTAACGGGCCGTCAACTGGTTGTGAGTTGGTGATAATTTTATTTTTTAACACGAAATAGGTGATATAAAAAAAAATAGAACTTGTAATATTATTCGACGTCCTAAAACACACAAAAAGCGACGACGTCACTATTTTGAAGAATATGACGATGTAGATTTCAGGACAAGGTTTCATTTATCGACAGATTTTTGTAGCTATGGATGTTTTGCGCTGAATGATTGAAGATAAACTTGAATATTCATCAAATCGGTGTGTACCTTAAATGGTCTTACGATGTGAATTGTAATAAAAATATGCCTGTTTTGTTATTTAGTACAACTTCTTTCGTAAGGTGTTAGGTACTTAATATAAATATTTGGATGCTAATTTGTAACCTTGTTTGTAATGTGTTATTGGGTTTTACCATCTGGAATTTCTTAGTAGCAGCCTGGAGTCTGGATTTGTGCCCAGTCGATGGCAATAGGCTCGCCCTCTATTACATGGGCCTTAAAAAACATAATTGGCGAAACGTGGGTGTACTATAGGTACACCTCTGCCTAACCCATCGGGGAATACGGGCGTGATGTTATGTAGGTATATATGTGTAATTTGTCACCTAGTTTAAAAGCTCACACATTTCTTCCCACTAGTAATAGGACAACCCCATCATCTCTACCGTGAATGTTACACAAACCGTCTACGAGATGTCGTATAAGATGGGTATGGATGAAGCAAACCTGAAATTTTGTTTGCTTACAGAAACAATTCGATTTCGCTAATAAACCAACTCCTATTTAGTTGGTATATCGGACATTGAAACTGCTCAGGGAGTTGAATTCTTCTATGAGCATCTTTCAACCCTCTTTTATCATGAGCAATCATCACTACAATATTATTATGTTTTGTAATGAGTCTTATTGAAATTTCTTTTTCACTGCGCAGAAATTGGGACCGCGATTTCTTTACGACATATTACAACACACAAAATTTTTAAAATTACAAAGTTATAATCACTGACTCGTTGGTCTAGTGGTCGCAAGCGCTACTGCTGAGCATGAGGTCCTGGTTTCGATTCCCAGGTCATGCGTGTTATTGGGTTTTTCCACCAGGAATATCTCAGTAGCAGCCCGGAGTCACGATTTGTGCCCGGTTGATGGCAATAGGCTCGCCCCCTATTACATGGGACTTAAACATAACTGGCGAAATGTGGGTGTACTAAAGGTACATCTTTGCCCAACCCTTCGGGGAACCAAGGTGAAATGTTATTAAAAATCACCACAATTAAAATTCCACAAGCGCGACACCGAAAACATAAAACATATGGTATGACAGTATATTATATAATATGCGTATGACGTTTAAACCGACAAATAAAGAATTACACAGATGCTCTTTCGATTTTAACACAAATTATGACATTTCAATTCAGTGGCATTACATTATTATACGGCTAGTTCCAATGAGGTATATTTAGATAATTATTTGTTTAGACGCCATGACATTCTGTTTTGGTTGCTTATAAACATGGTACGAGAGCCGATGACCAAAATTTATGATTCATCGTTTTACGAACAAAAACGTATAAAATCGATAGATTTGGTTATTCTGAATTCAACAAATCCTAATTTCCTCAATTTTCCGCATCACGTCTGAGCTGACCGCATTTTTAAATATTATGTCAAAAAAAAAAAAACAAACTGTTTCATAGCAATCTGTCTGATTTTCAGAATGTAGTTGAACGATAGATCTAAAGTGGGTGATAGACATGCGTACTTGGCCCGACATTGTTGGTGACACACGTGAAACACGCTTTCTCACACTGTATTGCGATGTTTTAGAATTTTCTGAACCAAACTAAACATACATTACACAAATGACGAAACAAAATGCAGGCTCGTGACTCGCGGCTATGACAGATGTACGAAACTACGAACCAAGGTGGGCTACGAGCAAAATTTCAAACCTGTTGGATCGCCGGCGAACTTTACACACGGTCGAGTAAGGTCGCCGAGCCATAAGACGGAGACCGTGTGCTTGCTCGCACGTCTATAACCCCTTTTAGATACCTACAGAAAACACAATTTTCAGAAACTTTGTCGTAATAAAATTACGAAACCTATGTAAATTTTTAATATCAGACAGTGATGAAACTGTCTGCCTATTTTTTTTGACATAGCAGAAATGGGTTCCCATAACTGTGTCGTTTCTGACCTGTACTGCTCACCGAGTCGGGTTCAGAATCATTTAAACTAACGATTTTATACGGTTTTGGTCGTAAAACGATGTGGTATGATTTTGGTCGTGAGCTCTCGTACTAACGAGAGTGAATGACAAGTCAGACCGGTCATATTTGTTCAATCGATGACAGATACCACAGAGTACTTTATAACATACTGACAGATACTTCTACTTGATGTTTGATTTAGCAACGCCTTGGTAAGATCCCTCCGTAGAACGTAAACCTTTTTGACGTCTTCGTCAATTTTAACAGAACATTTCATAATGGCTCATTAAGAATAGTTTGGTGAAATCAGGTCTAAATGGTTAATACTGGACTAACAATTGACTAAATGCAGCAGAATTTTTTGAGTCAATTTTTTTTTCGATACATTCGTTTCAGAAATAGAAGGAACCCTATTGAAAATGGCTCTTTTATTCAAAGTAGTTTAATTATAATTAATAAAATACTAACTAAAATATAATATCTATTACCAAATATTTCCAACCTTGACGTCCGTAACGTTGCCTAGCAACCGGCAAAGTAAATATCTACATAAATAGTCTTTGACATTACGTAAGGATTCATCATCATCAGCCTATTAATGTTCTCACTGCTGGGACACAGGCCTCCTCTCTGTGAGAGGGAGTGGGCCGTAATCTACCTCGCGGGCCCAATGCGGTACGTAAGGATTGCGAGTTTAGAAATTTTACCCATATTGATGGGTAAAAAAGCAAAAAACATACTTCATGAAAAGTGATAAATATTTATTAAGTGATAAATGATTTTTGTTAGAAGCTATGTTTTGAATTTCTTTTTCGTTTATGAATGACTGTTATGAGGCGTGCACTTTTGGATTATCCAAACTATTGCACGACTCTTAATGCGAAGCATTAGAGTGTGCTCTACGATCGAAAATTTTTTTATGCCCCATTTCTGTAACTGTTTTTATTGTTACACTCCTGCTAGTACACAGAACCTACTTAATTTATATACCATTGTATAGGTGATTAAATGGAGATTAATACTGTACTTTTTAACAATTGATTTAATGCAGCAGAAATGGAAAAAGCATCAAAATAGTTGAAAAAAAATTGCTGTCCGTCAATTTATGAACCCTGAAAACATTGTAGCTTGCGATAAAATCAATTAATTGAGTAAATTTTTTTTTTATACATTCGTTTCAGCCCTAGAAGGAACCCTATTAAAAATTGCTCTTTTATTCAAAGTAGTTTAATTATAATTAATAAAATACTAACTAAAATAAAATATCTTTATCTAAATATTTCCAACCTTTGACCAAGTTGCCTAGCAACCGCCAAGTAAATATCTTTGTCAGTCTTTGACATTACGACTTCATGAAAAGTGATAAATTGTTCATTTTTGTTAAAAACTATGTTTTGAATTTCTTTTTCGTTTATGAATGAGTGTTATGTATGAGGCGTGCACTTTTGGATTTTCCAAACTATTTTGAATCTGCGATATCTTTTAAAGTATTCATTTTAATGATATGATGTCTGGGCATATTTTAATGTAAATTAAATGCCCAATTTAAATAACATATTTTATTGGATAAGGATAAATATAATACCGGTCAAAATAGCTTCGGAAAACACAATGAAATTTTATCAAATTCTGAAAGATAAAAATGGTTAGTGTGGGTCATTGCATCCTTAGAAGATAGACAATATGCCATCGCGGACTTTTTTGTTGAACTTTTTAAGATGTAGACTTCTGAACACAAATTTGATGTATCTCCTATGGCTAACGCGGCGCACGCCGTTGGCATAATTTTTTCCGTAACATTAATCGTCATATTTCAGCTAATTAACACAAAACCTTAATGAATTATACACAAAAACTTTCCTCTTGTGCATGCATCATTTTGTCTATAAAAAAAAACCGTTGCGTAGTTTTAAAGATCTAAGCATAGGGACAGAGAGCGGAAAGCGACTTTGTTTTATATTATGTAGTGATAGTGATGTAGTAATAAATGCGAAAGTGATTTTGTTTGTTACGCTATCACGCTATAACGGCTGAACGGATTTGGATGAAATTTGTTTGCAGTTTGCACACATATAGTTTATAACCTGGATTAATATATAGAATACTTTTTATCCTGGTAGTACGTGCCCGTGGGATAACGCCCAGGCGAAAGCTAGTTACAAATAATTGGGGACAATAGTAAAATGAATAATTATTAAGAAAGTGCCAGTGTGTTCCGAACCACTGTGAGTAGGATTCGCACCCTGATGGTTCCATCTCAAAGCTGTGCTGGCTGGGCTGCCCGAAAATCCAATTCTGGATTGAAGGGCAAACTTAACTTTTCAGTTAAAAAATAATTTTAATAGAATGAAGTGGAACGATTTAAGTAAAATACAGGCTAAATGTTACTTCAGGACAGATTAAAGAACAAAGTTAACTTCGCAGTTGATATTATTGGATTTTTCTCTTTACTGAAACTGTAACACCTTGCTTCTCGCCAAACTTCATGCTGCTAGGTCGATGGAAAGTAGGTACCATATAGATCTTGGTTTATTTGCGAGTGTCAATTAATAAGTAAGTAAAGTAAGTAAGTACTAAGTAATTTAAGCAGCATAATTGGCCGTATTTTTTATTGCGTTGACTCGGAAGTTAGATTTTTTTTTCTTTACAGCTTCAAGGGACCGCAGATTTAAGTTTTGATATCTATTTCAACTTGGTACGTCCACGCGTTCCTGAGAAAAAGGGCCTTGACAGACAACAAAGTCTTTCTATACGGGTTAATTTTTTAGGGTTCCGTACCCAAAGGGTGACAAACGGAACCCTATTCATAAGCCTCTGCTGTCCGTCTGTCTGTCAGCGAGCTCTATCTCATGAACCGTAATAGGTAGGCAGTTGAAAATTTCACAGATTGAGCATTTCTATTGCCGCAAGAGCAACAAATAATAAAATTAAAAAATAAAGGGGGGTCGCCATACAATAAAATTAAATTTTGAAAAAAAAATAATCTGTCCCTGGCATGTGGGGTATCATTGTCTAGAGCTCATCAAGTAGAAAATAAATATAATTTTTATTTGTTTTTATCATCAAAAATGATGAATTATGGGGCCGTAGAAGTTGTCTGTTTTAGACCATTTTTGTACGAGCTCTATCTCAACAAGTAAACAAATTAGGAATTTGAAACTTGTGTGTATCATGTACCATATACTGTTTATAATCAACAAATACTAAAAACGTCGATTAATAACGTATTTTATATAATATGGGCGTATACTGCAACTTAAAAATAATATTTTGTATTTCATGCTAATATTATGCGATATAAATTCCACAGATAACTATTTACTAGTCGGAGTAATGACATGGAATTAGTAAGTACCTACTATCATGGCAGCATATACTATTTCGATCATTTAAATTTCGATCATCCAAAAAGGTCTACAAAAGAAGCTCTCTTCAAAAGATTTTAAAACCGGCCAGTATTTTTTGAGTTTAAGAACTTTATCGACTTTTTTCAAAGTATCCCTAGACGGTGTTGATGTGTGTACTCGTACCTCATGTTAAAACTACACTCCAATAGACAATAATATTCAGTAACATTGAAATGAATGGTGGTACATACAGGGTAGTATTCAGTTACCTTAAACCGTTGTGGATACAATTTCATATTGAGAAAACTTATTTGTGTAAAAATATTCAGCCACGGCGGCCAATTTGAATGGAGACTAGCCTTCGGCGTGGGAGATATTATAGTGCACAAGTGTATGCGCAGACACGAGTGCACTCTCTCTTCCCTCACTCTCATAGTCCGATGGGATGTGTAAAAATAATTTTTATTTTCGCTTGAGTTTAGATTTCGATATTTTTTTTTGTTGGTACATTGGCGTGTGCTAGCTGTCATTATGGCAAATATATTTTATTTAATGTTTCGTGTTGAGTAATGTAAAATATTTGCATACTATTGTATAGAATCAAGTTTTTTTTCGTAACTGAACAGACAGCTGCGCTGCTGGCGAGTTTGTTGCGCCACTTCTTCTTTCCAGCAAAAGCACTAGGAAGTGGTGAAGGGCGGGCGTTTTTGGGGGACTGTCTTATGTAATTTTGACGTTCGAAAAGTGCTGATTCTCAGCCTAGTTTGAATAAATGACTTTTGAATTTGAATTATGACTATCAAAAATAACGTAATACGGTAATACCTGTATTGACGGAATGTTGTAATTAAAATTTGGCGTACTACTTACATTCTATTTTGTACAATATAGTCTAATGTAGCAAGAGAAATCCTTTTATTTATAAGAGTAACTAGCTTACCCGGGCCGGCTTCGCACGGTTAGCACTAAGTACTTATCTACGGCGCACCTACCTTTCCTAATTACATATTTCTACCTAATTACCTACCCTACCTACCTACCCTAACTGCTACCTAACCTAACCTACCTACCCTACATATCTACCTGCTTACCTACCACATATACCTATTTCAATCAATCAATCTTCCTAGCCTTTTTCCCAACTATCTTGGGATCGGCTTCCAGTCTTACCGGTTGCAGCTGAATACCAGTATTTTACATGGAGCGACTGCCTATCTGACCTCCACAACCCAGTTACTGTTACAACACATATACCTATTTATACCTACTAATACTATGTTAGTAGCAAATAAATAACTTTGAATTTAGTTAATGCATGTTACTAAAATAAATGAAATAAACTTCTACACCTATAATAATTTAACACAACAACATTTTTTCATTAAAATTAGACAATTTCTTTACAAATCTTTATGTTTTTTTATAGCGCCTCTGTTGTTACCTTTATACTTTAGTATTACAAAAATTGTGTTAAATCTTGTACGACATGGTATGGAACCCTTCGTGTGCGAGTCCGACTCGCACTTGACCGATTTATTTTATTTTGAGGTACGTGACCCTATAAAAGACTATTTGAATCTATTATCTGCCTGTCTGGTACCTTTCATGCCTTTATAACGGCTGAACAGATTTAGATGAAAGGCATACGTATAGGCCATGACCTGGGTTAGGACATAGGATACTATGAATCCAGGGAGTACTTAGATTCCTGTGGAATAGTTTCCGACCTTTACGCGGGCGAAGCCACGGACAAAACCAAGTAAAAAATAAAGTTAGAAACTAAAACCCAACTACGACAAAAATGCCAATTAAAAAAGTATTTAATAAACACGACATAGATGTCTTTTTTTTCGGTTTTCGTATAGCACACACAATGAAAGAAGACCCAATGTCTTTATTTCGTCTTTAAAAGAAATGAAATAAAGACATTAGGTGTTCTTGTCTAATGTCTCCTCTACCTTTATGATAAAGATAGTGTTATTTTAGATTTTACATTATATTTTTCTTTATTTATTTTACATTACCTATATATTTTTAATATGATAAGAGCAGTGTGGTGGCCCAGTGGTAACGGCCCCGACTTACGAGTTATATATAGGTCGTGGGTTCGAACCCAAGCAGGCGCTTTACTTTGTATAAATAATTTCATCACCACTGCTCTCAAAACGGTGAAAGGAAAACATCGTAAGGAAACCGGCATGTCTTAGAACAAAAATTCGAAGACTATGTGACATCTACCAACCCGCACTGGCCCCGCGTGGTAGATTACAGCCCACTCCTTCTCACAGAGAGGAGGCCTGTGTTGGGACACAGGCCTGGCACAGGTAGTGGGAACATTAATAGGCTGATTATGGTTATGGTATGGTATTAGGCACTCTTGCAATAAAGGTACTGGCCCTGGGTCACATTATTTTATACCACGAGTGCCTAGAGACTGGCGCTTAATACGCTTCCCAGTTATCCTTAACCTTTTTGGTCTTTAATACTTCCCAAAGGAAAACACACTCGCGTATAGAAGACATTAGTCAGAGATAATGGGCTGTTCGTCAAAACAATTTTTTATAAGTACCTGTGTAATTACGTGCCAAGCAAAAAATGGAAAAACAAGGTGACGTAGAATCTTATCGCTACAAAACTATAATTTGCATGACAAATTAAGTTTATGCATGACACTGTAAAACTTTATAGTCGTTCATCGTCTAATGCTAACGATTAAGTAGCGCCATCTATGGAAATTATTGTCTTTGGATACGTTAACGATTCAGTAGCGCCACCTATTGCAAAACTAGAGTAAACGAGTGCAGCGACCTCTAGGAATAGCATTTCAAAACACAATGACATTACCTCTTACAAGTATCTCAATGTATACTATAGCAATGTAGAGATGGCATTAGTTAACCGGCTAGGCTCTCCTCGCCTAGAGTCTAGTTAGACTCTGGCCGGCGTCCTAACTTCTAAACAAAAGCGATCGTCGTTTGTTCGGAAAACCGGAACGCGTGGTCGCGCCGAGAGAGAGCCTTCCGGTTTTCGGAACAAGAGTGACATATGAATGCGACGATCGCTTTTGGTTATGATCCGGGGTAAGCGCACATACCTATATTATACTGTGCGGCTCACGGGCTCCTCCTCCTCCATCCTCTTCGCAACAACCTATATCTAGCTTAATGCCTGAGCTCAATTATGCACGCTCAATTTTGTTGGAGACTGGCTTTTTTATTTTATTGATTTTTCGGGGAAGCTTCAGTTGTTTGCAAGCTTTTATATATCATGAAAACAATGCATCGGGAAAGTTTCAGTTATTTGTAAGTTTTTGTATTAGCGTGCAATTAATGCATTTGTACCGATGAGAAGGATAATGCTGCGATAATTTTTGCACGACTGCCCAAAAAGGAGTGTTATTTTGTGTTATTTACTCGCGTTCCCGATTCCATATGGGAGTGATGTATGGCTGAAGACTTACACTTTTTAGCAACATACACATAACATCACGCCGTGTCATCCCCGAAGGGTTAGGCAGAGATGTAGTATAGTACACCCACATTGCACCAGTTATGTTTAACTCTCATGTAATAGGGGTGAGCGAGCCTATTGCCATCCACCGGGCAAAAATCCAGAATCCGGGCTGCTACTGAGAAAATCCAGGACCTCTTGCTCAGCAGAAACGCTTGCGACCACTAGACCAACGACGCAGTACTTTTTAGCAACTAAGTAAATAATTCAAATGCCTTTTGATGGGTAAGATAAAATTACTCATTCCCCATAGCAAATAGCGTGATAATTTATAGGCTACACACTGAACAGATTTATAAGGAACTAGTTGCGCCCGCGGTTTCACCCCCATAAGTCTCGATCCCGTAGGAATATCGGGATAAAAGGTATCCTAAGTCCTTCTTTAGGTCATGGTCTACCCATGTGGCAAATTTCATCCAAATTCGTTCAACCGTTTTAGCGTGAAAGCGTAACAAACAAACTCACTTTCGCATTTATAATATTAGTTAAAATGGATATCTATGAAAAATTTGAACACAATATATCCGGTTGTATTTGCGTGATGCTGGAACATACCTACATTCAGACACACAGACAAAAATTCCTAAAAATCATTTCGGCAGTAGAATCGTTCCCAGACATCTTAGTAATTACTACGATGGTATTGGTGGTATTTGGTTATAACGTATTGTTTTAAACAAGAAAGTGTCATCAAAAAAACCCTTTTTACGATTTGTTTACCTTTAGTTAATTACCTAAGCCAATGGAGTATAGTCGTTGCAACAAGTTCGAAAATAATATAGCTCAAAGAATTACACCATTTACGAGGGGTGTTCAATAAATAGTGAGAATGAGTAAGACGCAATTATCTTTTATTATATGTTATTTTATTTTTCGACATAGTCACCTTTCAGGGTTATACACTTTGTATATCTTTTCTCTAATCCTAAAATTCCCTTTCTAAAAAAATCTTCTTCCTGATCCCTTAAAAAATGATTTACGGCGGCGACTACTCGGTCATCATCTTCGAATTTCTGGCCCCTGAGATGTTACTTTAAGCGCGGAAATACGAGTAGGTAGAAATCACTAGGAGCAAGGTCCGGTGAATATGGAGGATGTTCCATCAATTCGAAGCCAGCTTCTTGAATGGCAGCCATCGCAACTCTGGACTTGTGCGCAGGGGCGTTATCTTGGTGAAATAAAACAACTTTAGCGAGTTTGCCACGCCGTGTCTTGCGTATTTCCTCACGCAACTTTGTTACTTGTCTTGCGTACATAGTCCCCGTAATAGTGGCTCCATGATTAAGATATTCGATCATTACCACCCCTTAGCTGTTCCAGAAAAGAGAGCCCATGATCTTTCCAGCGGATGGAATCGCCCTAAATTTCTTTGGAGTTGGAGTGAAATTCTCAGTCGAGTTTGCGCGTCAGAAAGCATTCTGGGCACCCAGCGCGCTGACACTTTTTTCATACCCAAATGGTCGTTTATAATATTATGGACACTTCCTATCGAAATCTTTACTTCTTCAGCTATAAAACGAACAGTAACACAACGATCCGCCAAGACAATATTTTCAACTTTTTTAATCATTTGTTCAGTCACTGCCGATATGGGGCGTCCCGTTCGTGGGTCGTCGTTCGTGGAAGTTCTTCCTCGCTTGAACTCAGCACACCAACGCGCAACCGTAGAATATGGAGGAGCATGAACCCCTAATGTTGCTCTCAAGTCTTGATTTACCTGCTCCGTAGTAAAATTTTTCAAGCAGAGATATTTTATTACCGCGCGAACTTCAATTTTATCCATTTTTAAGAAAACGTTCCGAAACGACGCAAACAATAGACTTCTACTTTTAAAAAACAAAAGAGAATTAATTGCTTTTTTATTATCATCTTAACTAATGTCTGGGTTATGCCTGCCAGTATTTATTTTTGTTCTTTCCAAAGAGAATGTATCGCATTCTCACTATTTATTGAACACCCCTCGTGTAGTAAATCAGTCGAGAGTACCAACCAATCTAATTTCAAGACCATTAATGGCACCTCCGTTGGCTTCAACTAATGGGTTACTACTCCAGGTAACCGTAGAGCGAGAATATACGAGTTATATGGTTTAAAAAAATACAGGTTTGATACTCCTATCCTAGAGTATGTCAAAAATTATTTTAAAAGATTTGTGTTACTGCTCAATCAAAAATATTATGTGTGACAATAAAAAAATCCAAAAACAAAGCATAAGCCACTTGGAAAATTATTTACGCAATTCAATCAATCTTCCTAGCCTTTTCCCAACTATGTTGGGGTCGGCTTCCAGTCTAACCGGATGCAGCTGAATACCAGTATTTTACATGGAGCGGCTGCCTATCTGACCTCCACACCCAGTAACTGGATAATATGATATCCCTTGGTAAGACTGGTTGTCAGACGTTCGGGCTTCTGACGACCAGTAACGACTGACAAAGATCTACGAATGACAGCCAGGACCAACGGCTTAACAAGCTTTCCGAGGCACTGAGGAGTCTCGGTATGTAAACATGGTCACCCATCCACGAACCAACCCCGGCAAGCGTAGGTTAACCTGTTGGATCGACCCGTGCGGCTGTTATTACTTAGCCACGAGCTCCTCAACCAATCCACAATAAACAATTCATAAGGTATTTTTCTTACTGTCAACCAGCCTGTGTAGCCTCTGTTGGAGATCGAATAAATAAATAATACTGATATTTTACTAATTAATACCTAATATAATTGATTGCTTCGTTGATCTAGTGGCCGCAAGTGCTACTGCTGAGCATAAGGTCCCGGGTTTGATTCCCGGGTCGGGCAAAGTGCTATCGGGTTTTCCATCTGGAATTTCTCAGTAGCAGCCCGGAGACTGGATTTGTGCCCGATTGATGGGAATAGGGACCTAACCCTTCGGGGATTACAAGCGTGATGTTAAGTTGATGTTATTATTATACAAAATCATTACAATTCTAAAAATGATGAGCATTTACCATTTCTTAAAAGTTTTAATGTACAGTCTAGTCTTTTATATCTTCGTCAGTTAAGCTAAGCGTGGGAAGTCATACATGGAGAGTAGTTAAATTAATTGAACTCTTCGTGTGATGGCGCAGAGTTCTCGTATCATTCGACGGCCTTGCTCCTTACGTTGATATACGACGTTATAAAACATACTTTGAGATTAAGATCAACGAGGTTAACTGTGTGAGCACCAAATTCAAGAGTAATACATAATAGGTTTTTAATAAGATAGACTTGAGTGACACCTTACTAGCTACAACTTTGATTTTAAAACTTATTATATTTCGCCGAATATCTATTTATGTAATTCCTTGAATACAAACACGTAAGAAAGACAAATCCAGAATATTTAAAATTTTATGAATAGAGTGCATCGAAATCGATATTTACATTAATTTAAAAATAGACCCTAAAAGTGATTCTGTTACGTTAGATAAATGGTATAAACCTAGCTATATATTTATATACTTCTACGTTTATTTTTATGTTTGAGGACATCAAATAATAGGTGTAACAAGTGCGTTTGCCGACAGGTAGGGGGCTACAGTTTAAATGGCCGTAGCGCCCAAACGAACCGTCCTCGTCCTCGCAGCGCGTGCGCTGGCGGGCGGATGCGCGCGACTCAGTCCATGAGTAGCTTTAGCTGCGTACGCGCACCAAACACTCCCTTGCCGCGCTTTTCGAATTCGGAGGAGTATGCCGACTCGCCGCGTAGTCAATATCGCGCAACAAACTTTTGTTATAGTTTAGCTATAAACAAAATTTACGATCACGTGTGTCAGCCGGACTTGTATTGATATAAAAGATTGTATGACAAATACAGTGATTTTAAGGAATAATGCTACATTGCGGAAAAAATGTGTGACTCGTGTGAAGGTGCGCAAGAGTGAATTCAGCGACGGTGGCGGTGGTCGGTGGGCACAATGAGTGCGCCGCTGAATTGGCATAAATGGCTAGTGTTGTCGCTGCTCGGATTGGCTTTGTCCGCTCGGACAATTGGCTGCGATTACAGTTCCATCACCGAGAAATTTGGAGCGGAAGCCGTGGCTCGATGCAATGAAAAATGCCCGTTCCAGGTTCGCTTATCCAAATCATTTTGCCAATCAACATACGCATGTTGACAATAGTGTTACTCTTAATTTTTATTAGAAAACTAGTCATTAGCAAAGTTTGTTTACGGAGATGACAACAACGTTCCGCTTTGTGCGTTCATTGATAGAGATTGCAACTAACCGTTTATTGGTCGAGGATAAAACGATGATCTTAGTTTATTATATAGTTTATTTGCGGCGACTGTCGTGCAGGTTCAACGCACATCTAAGTAATTGTCGACAATTAGCGATCCACTATAATCAACGCAAACGCGCTAAATATAGATCAGCGTTCCCAAACGTCAAGCGAGTCAGTTGTGAACGGATAAGCCCCTTGCATATTTTAACAATTGATGAAATAAAGTCTTCGTAGAGTATTGTACAGAAAAGAGGACATCCATTAATGCCAAAATTATCCTCTCATTATAGGTAAGTATAAATAAATAGTCGAAAAGTAGACAAATGATTTTGGCAAATCCACTCCTAAATGCAATCACAAGTGCACGAATCCAAAATAAAACTGTAGGCTATAGATGAAAGTTATTTAGAGCAGATCCATATATACGGCAGTATGAATGATTGATACCTCATACATAGTATGTCGGTACCTATGTGGGAAAAAAACCAAAACATGGAAACCGCGGATGGATCACATTTCGGGGTGAAGCCTTTCAGGTGCCACTCGGCGAGGTCCGGTCACACGCTTGCAAAAATCCCACCAAAACATTATAAAAAACTGATGGTGTAAGTGAAGGATAAAAAAAATTGAAAAATAATAAAAAAACAACCGACTTCCAAAAAAGACACTACAAAGTCAAAAATAACTTTAATTTCGGAAGTCGGTGTATTTGGTTTTGAACTTTCGTTTTTTGCCACCGACTATATAGTTATTTTTGACTTTGTAGTGTCTTTTTTGGAAGTCGGTTGTTTTTTTTTTTCTAAAAAGTTTTCATTTTGCACTTTTTAGTTGTGGTACTTACCCCACAAACTCAAACTCAAAGCATTTATTTCAAATAAACCAATTACAGGCACTTTTGAATTGTCAAGGGGTCGGTCAGTCAGAAAAGATGAAGCTAGATGCCCATTCCAAAGCGTAGTAGGTACCTATGGAGAAGAACGGGCAAGAAACTCCACGGACACTCTTTTAAATAAAAATTTGGTTACAAAATATTGGTTACATCATTCATGTTGAACTTATACATGTGAGAACGATGCAAAACGTTAAAAGCGTCCGTAATAAAAGATAAAAACAAAAATAAAACAATAAAAAAATTAAATCAAATTAAAATAAGCCATGGCAGCTATGAGAGTCAAAAATTCGAATACCATTACCTGCTATGCAAATAACAGTGATAGGAAGTTATCATATCATCATCCATATAAACTAAGTGGGTGTGTGTTATACAGGATACTGAACCTAGACCATACAGCATTATTAACAACCAAATATACAGGGTGGCAAAGACATCGACGCGAAAACTGATACCATGGATTCAGTACATGATTCTGAATTCCCTCATTAAAAATTTTCGTCGATAATTTTGAAAAAAAATCAGCTGTTTCATAGAAAAGTGCAATACCTACGCGGTCAAAATGAATGGAACAGCTGATTTTTTTTAAATAACCGACGAAAAACTTCAACGCAGTGGGGTTCAGAATCATCTACTGAATCCATGGTAACAGTATTCCCACTGGGGTTGCGGATAAGTCCTAAGGGGAAACCGTGGCCCCGGTCTAGGCAAGGGAAGGAACACGGGTGGGTTTTAGTCAGTAAAAGTCTGACACGCCCTTCCGCTCCGCCCAGAGCGGGAGAAGTCATTTGATGATTTCCCACCCAAAAAAAATAAAAATAAAAACAGTTACAGAAATGGGGCAAAAAAAATTTTTTAAATTTATAAGATCTTTTCACCAATTTAGGTGACATATTTAGATAAAAAGAACCCTATATCAAATAATATTGAAATATTTGACTGTATTGACTACAGTCTTATAAAACAACGACCAAGAATTTATGGTTTAGGGCTTATGTGTTAGAGGTTTCAATAAATGGCCAAATTTGATATTATTACTTATTATTTATTTAATAAAAAAGAGAACTCACAGAGCACACAGTCATCGTATGACACCACAAACAAGAAGACAGGAAAAGGATATGACATATTAAATGTCATTCACAATCACAGACAAAATATAATTGAGTATATTGCCATAAAGATTTGCTAAAGACAATTTTTAACACTCCCCCTTACTCAATTATATAGACATTAAAACAATTTTACAAACTAAGTACACTATTTGTTTATATTAAAATAAAATAAAATGTTTAAACTAAACAGAGACTTTCAACAAATTGATAATGTTTGCACTTTTGAAGAGGTTTTGTTAGTATATCCGCAATCATATTCACTGTGGGTCTATGAACTATTTTAATAGAATTATCTTGAACAGCATTTCGAATAAAATGATGACGGATATCAATATGCTTGCTTCTGCGATGACATAAATTATTTTCAACAATATTATGAGCACTTAAATTATCATTGTAAACAGTAATTGCAGGCAAACAGTAATCAAATATATCAATAAAGAAATTACGCAAATATTTACTTTCTTTTACTGCTTCTCCTATACTATAATACTCGGCTTCAGTGCTGGAATATGCTACTGATTGCTGTTTGCGTGCTTCCCAATTAATAAGACATTCTCCATACTTAACTACTAACCCACTAAATGATTTTCTGTCATCTATATCATTTCCCCAATCAGCATCAGCAAATATTTCAAATTTATTATTTCCTTTCTTAAATTGCAACCCATAATTAGATGTCCCAGCGAGATATCTTAGTACCCGTTTTGCTGCTTGCCAATGTATCTCAGTATAACAATTATTATACTGTCCTAACTTGCTACATGCAAATGAAATATCTGGACGTGTACATACCGACAAATACATCAACCCACCTATCAACTCTTGATAAGGGTATTTAGAATCACATGTTTCAGATTTTTCTAATAGAACATTCACTTGCATTGGGGTGGAAACTGGTTTACATTGTGTCATGCCAAATCGTGTTAACAAGTTTTTTACATATTCCTCTTGGGATAATTTCAATAAACCATTCTTTCTATCTCTTTCAACCTTCATTCCTAGACAACTCTTAACTTCACCTAACTCTTTTATGTCAAAATTTTGTTTTAAAGTATTTAATAGTTTCTGTTTTTCAGAGTTATTGGCACTAAAAATGAAAAAATCGTCAACATAAAGAGCAACAATTACAGTGCATTCACTATTTATCTTTGAGTAGACACATGGTTCACATCTTGACCTTTTATAACCTATTTTCTGTAAGACCTCATTAACTTTTAAATTCCAACTTCTACTAGCTTGTTTTAACCCATATATGCCCTTTCTTAATAAACAAACTTTAGTCTTATCCTTTTCATATCCAGGAGGTTGTTCCATATAAATTGTTTCCTCTAATTCCCCATTAAGAAATGCAGTACTAACATCCACATGGTCAATGTCCATGTCTCTATCCACTGCAATTGAAAAAAGTAATCTTAATGTTGAGTGACGCACTACGGGTGAAAAAGTCTTATCATAATCGATACCTTGCACTTGTGTAAATCCGCGAGCAACTAATCTAGCTTTATATCTTTCAAAGTTACCAGAAGCATCTCGTTTTTCTTTATAAACCCATTTACATTGAATAATATTTTTATTTATTGGCCTATCAACTAACTCCCATACATGCTTTTGTATTAATGAATCATATTCATTATCCATTGCAGATTTCCAGTCAAGGGAATACTTAGAAGACATTGCTTCAGTATAAGTTTTAGGTTCAGTGACTAGCATTGAAATGTCACTATTATCTAAATTACTAACATAGTCATTTAACCATACAGGTGGCTGACGATTTCGTACAGGTCTTGACAGCTGTTCAGTGAACTCATTTCTATCAGAAATATTTTCCATTGTCTCATTTTCTACACTATCATTTATATTTGAAACGTCTTGATTATTATCAGAAGATTCCACTATTATGTCTTCTTCATCTGATGAATTACATTCATGAGTGACAATAGGTTCTAAATGAGTATTTTGAGTCTCAACTATATTAGACTCTGATATTTGATTAGGATTCAATGAATTGATTACATCGATATGAGGATTATCAATAGACTCAGATGCATGATCAGAATATAATGGACTGATTATATTAGAATTCTGAGTTACAGAAGTACATCCAGAAACATTTTCTATAAAAACTACATTTCTAGCTTTTATCATTTTTCCTGGCTGTAATGGATCAGCTAATCTATAGCCTTTAGAGTGATCACAATAACCTAACATGATATATGGTTTAGACTTAGCATCAAGCTTATTACGATGAATATCTGGAGTTAACGCATAAACTAGACATCCAAAAACCTTAAGATTACTTAAATCTATTTTGGTACCTGACCACATTTGTTCTGGGGTGGCATTTTTTAAAGCAGTTGTAGGACTTATATTTTTCAAGTAAACAGCAGTTGATACTGCTTCACCCCAGTAACGCTGATCTAAACCAGAGTCACGAATCATTGTTCGAGCCTTTTCAATAAGAGTCCGGTTTAAGCGTTCCGATACTCCATTTTGTTGAGGAGAGTAGGGAATAGTAGTCTCATGAATGATACCATTAGCACAGAAAAAATCTTTCATCATGTTGTTACAGTATTCTGAGCCATTGTCTGTTCTAATTCGTTTAATTTTTAACCCTGTTTGATTTTCCACTAATGTTTTAAATTCAACAAATTTTGAATGAATCTCATTTTGTGACTTGGTCTTAAGTAAATAAACAAAAGATTTTCGAGTAAAATCATCAGTTAATGTCAATATATATTTTGAATTTCCCCATGAAGGGATAGGCATAGGGCCACATAAATCTGAGTGTATTAAATCTAATTTACATGTTGCTCTTCTCGATACACCTTTTGGAAATGTTTTAGTTTTCTGTTTCCCCTCAATGCAAGGAA
Source organism: Conistra vaccinii (assembly GCA_948150665.1). NCBI lineage: Eukaryota > Metazoa > Arthropoda > Insecta > Lepidoptera > Noctuidae > Conistra > Conistra vaccinii. Next base: position 12,845,370 of record OX411329.1, read on the forward strand.
CACATGGCTTTAGTGCTTTATCATCAAATGAAATGCCATCTGCAAGACCATCACGTAATAATAACATACCTTTATAACTGAGGTGTCCTAATCGCTTATGCCACAAATCTATATCATTACATGAAGCTGTGACTAAAGAAGTATCAAATGATTTTGCATCCGTATATTCAGGAGACTTCAAAGGTTGCAGATGCTGATTGAGTTTATATACACCATTGATATTACAAGCTGAAAAAATACAATTTCCATTAATTTTAATATTATTTTTAGTATATGCTTTACATTCCTTATCATCAAATACTAATATATAACCCTTTTGAGTAATTTTATTAACAGAGAGTAAATTAGCAGCAATATCTGGCACATGAACAACATTGGTAATGGTTTTCTTTAAATTATTATTAAGAGTGACCTCAACATTGCCAGATCCACAACCGTATACAGTTTGATTATTAGCTATGGTGACTGCAGTTTTATTTTTATCAGAATAGTTGTGTAGCCAGTCTTTTCGCATAGACATATGTGTTGTACAACCAGAGTCTACTAACCAATCAGAGCTCCCACATAAACCTGTGAACAAAGCAGCAGCCTGCTTCTCTTCACATTCCACTGTTGTAGGGAAAGCTGAACCGTTGCACTTTGTCGCTGAGCTGTCACACATAGCAGCTAAACTGTTGGCTGCAGCTTTTTTCTTCAAATCTGGACACTTGGGTCGAATATGTCCCTCTTTTTGACAATGATGACATCTAATTATCTTCCTATTCGATTTCTGCGCTATCAACGCACTGGTTTGAGAGGTAAGTTCTGAACGCCTGAATTCACCACTCATGAGTCTTTGCTTTACCATTTCCGATGTCATAGAATCTATCTGAGAGCCTTCAATGGCCATAATGAGAGGGTCATAATCATCAGGTAACCCAATCAAGAGAATTTCTGCTATCTCATTATCATCAATTTTACAGCCAATTTCACATAATTCTTGTGTTACAGATATTATCTCCGATATATATTTTTCCATAGAGTTGAAAGTAGAATAGTGCATTCTAGCAAGCTTCCTTTTTAGATATAAGCGCCGACTAATTCCAGTATTTTCATAAGCCTTTTGTAAAGCAAGCCATGCTTCCTTTGCAGTGTTTGCATTGCGCACATGCGGGTAACATGCTTGACTAATATTGAGGCAAATCTTTGCGTAAGCTCGTTGATTGTGTGAATCATCATTGTGATCACCAGTCACATGTATCCAAAGCCCTGCATCAATGAGCAAAAGCTTCATTTGAAACTTCCATGCAGAATAATTTCGAGCACCTTCTAGTTTTTCAATAGATACCACGTGGGGATGACTAGGATTCATTCGGATTGCCATTTCAGGTTCAGAGATTGGTTTCGTCTGAGACGGCGAACGTGGTGGCGAACATGGCGGCGATGGCATTGCATCAATTTCTATTAAAAACTTTATAACCAACTTGTTTCTGTTCACTAATTAACGTATCTGGGCACCATAACCTGTTAGAGGTTTCAATAAATGGCCAAATTTGATATTATTACTTATTATTTATTTAATAAAAAAGAGAACTCACAGAGCACACAGTCATCGTATGACACCACAAACAAGAAGACAGGAAAAGGATATGACATATTAAATGTCATTCACAATCACAGACAAAATATAATTGAGTATATTGCCATAAAGATTTGCTAAAGACAATTTTTAACATTATGCCCTAATTGCAATATAGTTATAGATCATTTTCAGATCATCCATAAGTCACGTTCGAACCTCTGAGATACCTTATGCATAATTTAAGTAAAATAATAATTAAAAAATGGAGAAAATCTACTCTACACTAAAAACAAATCTAATGAAAACAGGGTGACTACCGAGAAAAAGACTAATACAGAAGTATGGAAGAAAAGGACATGTTGCGCTGACCCTAAATCAATTGGGATAAGGGCAGGAGAATGAGGCCTGAAACAAATCAACCACACCTAAATTACAGGCACAGGTAGACCTAATGTTTATCACGCACCGTTGCGCTCGCGCCGACCGTGTCGGAACGGAAGTTATCAGGACTGTGACTTCGTTGAACATCCCGTGATGACCCTATTAAATAAAATATCCGTTTTTTATAGGACTTCTAAGTACCTACTTAATAACATTTTTTTTTTGTTTTCATAGAACCGAACTGGGGATGGTCACTTCGACGTAAGTTGTGGGTCCGATTGCAGCGTTCAACAGGTAAGTCATACTTATAATTGGGTATCAAACTATTTCACGTTTTAATCAAAACACCTATTTACATGTAGGTAACAAGGTCGCATCAGCATTGTATTTTGCTTACGGGATAAATTGCACTCGGAGTACAACAGCGCTTGAAAACGCATTACTTTGGCAATATAGCATGTGGAAAGAAAACTCTACATGTTTTTTGTTTTACCATTTTTCTGCACGAATTTCCCTATGCCCTGCATACGTACGACCTCCTAGCTATCACAATTTATTATTTATTCAGAGTAGACGTTATGAAAAATCGCCTTGTTCCTTAAATACAGTTTTTTTTAAATAATAATTAATTATAATCGTGTCTAACAGATCATTATCCTTCTGTCTTAATCCTTATTATTTGGACGTCTTTTTTCCACACATCCTTTATCAGCAGCTATCTAGTGATCACTTTGTTCAGTCATATCATATTATTATCAGCGATCGTGCTGCGGGATTTTCGTTATCACGAGTAATTAATTATGTAATTTTTTTACCCTGTTTGTTTACCACCCACATATTTAATTGTTTTACATTATGTATAACGCGTCAAAACTGATCGGCCGTAACTACGCAAGCAATCGTAAAATTCAGTGGTCCGATAAGTTTGTTTATAGTATATTTATGAACTCTCAGTATTGGGTAACCCATTTTTACGGCCCCGTAACGGAAATTGTAATGCTAGGCACTGTCTAAAGTTATATTTGTCAAATTATGTACTGTTTAAATTTTGCAGAGGATCTTTTGGGTAAGCATGTCTACAGACAAAATATTGAAATAATTTAAAAAAGTTTATAATTACTGTCCGATAACTAAATCTCGGCGATTCACCTTTAACCTTTTTTGAGATATGATGTATTTAATGAATACTGGTTCCAAAACATAAGATAAATTGCACATTAAGATTATGAATATTTACAACCTAACACTTTTGGTACAATGTTAGTTACTATTCGGTTGTAGTGTTCGAATGGCGTGTCGCAACGAAAACTGACAAGAGTATAAGCATACAAAAGAGCATTTGTTAACTAAATCACATTGAAGCTAGCTAGACCGTGTACATGAACAAAACGAGCTCGTGGGCACTATCCTAGTTCCTTTGTTGCAAAATAACTTCATTTAAATTCACTGTAGTAGAGACACAGTAGATACGTAGATGCAATGTACACCATTATGTCGCTAATAGGTAGTGGTAATGTAAACTAAATCAACGAAACTGAAACTAAATCAAGGATGATAATGAAAATGTTTATGAATCACAGACCAAATAATACAGCGTCTTTAAACCAGTCTACAAGACTCTATAAGCACACGCGAATACCTATATTAAGAAATAAATTAAACGTCTTAAAAAAACTAAAATTTTGGTTTTCATTCATTTAACTTCTTAGGCCCACTTGCGCGAAATAACTCGGAGTTAATAGTAAACTCAGGGTTAATCCAATAATTATCTTTGGATTAACCCTGAGTTAGCTGTTAACTCAAGAGTTGGGTAGCTAACCCATAAACGCGCAAGTGGGTCTTATTAGAGTACCAACTGTATAGTTTTGTTACACTTATCCATCATATAATGTAACAAAACTGACATAAAACGGTGCATTCGTTCGAAGTCTTGACAGTTACTACTGGTTTATGTCAAAATTATCAGTTATGTCCAATTTACGCCCCTGCGCAGCGCAAAAAAGCTCAAGTGGCGGCCGCGGGTAGAACGGACGCACCCCTCGCGCAGACAACGAAGTCAATTGACTTGCTTCCACTTTATTATTATTTGTTACCATTACAATAACAATACTGCAGTAATGTGAAACATAAATTGACAATTATCTTATTTTTACGACTCTATTATTTTATTTTCTTACATTTATATCTTAGGCACAGATTACTTCAAACGTTTCAAGTTTCAACGTCTGTTTAGCGTTCCCATATTATTTTAATTTAGGGACATTACAATGTTTAAGGAAATGTAAGGTTCAGTCTGTTTAGTTGTTTCTGTTTACGAGAGTGTTTTACACCTCCGGTGTTAAAAGAATGCATGGGAATTTATTTATCTGAACATCGCATCAACGTTGCATGAACTGCGAAGCTTTGCTCAACATCTTTCGTCGAGTCGCGAGGTGTGGCAGACAGAAAGCATCGAATGCACCGCCCCTCCTTTTGCTTACTGCTAAACAAACTCATTTCTATCGCTTGTTCCCTTACAAGACAACTTGTTTATTTTATTAATGTAGTTCTTGAGAAACGTTTATTCAACAAATTGTTCACTAGAATAACATTTTGTACCTGTCTAATTGGAAGTGCATGGATTACACATTATTTCTTTGAAATTATTATTTTGAATTTGTTCCTTTGAATATCCAAATATTTATTTTTCTTAAATGGGGAATATTTTTAAAATTTATATCTGGGACTACTACTAACGTTTTAAATAATGGGCATCACAAACCACAGACGTTCAGCTTAGTTTATCGGAAACATGAAAAACTGATGCTTTACTAAGATATAAAAAAATATTATGGATTTGAGGCAGTGTTGTAGAACCTCCACGAGGTTCTACAACACTGCCTCAAATCCATTAAACTCAACAGGTAAGTTAGTTTTACGAGTTCGTGAAATTAATTTAGAAGGCAAGAGTAGATAGTCTGAACCATTTCGGTTTGCTATTTTCTGGCGTTGGACTATCAGCTTGCTGTCATTCAAGAAGTCAGTTTCGTTTTGATGAATGTAAATGTTCATCCTGCAAGGGATGTAGTTATGGAGTGATAGGTGGTCAGTGGCATGGTGCGGCTGGCGAGCTGCGCCTGCGCAAGGGTCGCGTGAGACTCGACGCCGGATGGACGCAGGAAGGAAGCTTCTAGTTGCCAGCTTGCTCCCCTCGGATCTATTTTAGAGTTCATTCGTTTTATTCTATCATTTACAGAACATGCTTTTTAATATAAGCCGACTTAGAATTGCGGTATCCCGTTCTGGAAAACTGTCGTTAAAGAACATTTTCCGGACTAAGTAACTATGGGATGCTGTTTTAACCAACTTTACTATGATGTAATGATGATCACCAAAAAAGAAGCCTAATTTATTAACAGCCTATGTATTTTATTTTGTACAACCTAAAATGTATTTGGGTGAGCGTTTAAATAGTAGCCTTTTCTATTTAGTTCCATAATTGGTCTTACCTGGCGTTCAGGTTATCGAAGTATAATTTATGATTGAATCAGCCTACATAGCTCTGCTGGCGATTCTTCATAAAGTACGTACATAGTTTAATATATATTCGCCTATATCTGCTTCCGGGTATCTATAATGTATGAGACGGATACATGCATAACATATCTAGACAGAACACGTGTTGCGAACGTTAGAATTAACGACTAATTTATCTAAGACCTTATCTTCTTTTTCGGAGAAAACAGTTAAATGTTACAAAACGTGGCGCTACATCTTCAGATACGACGGTTTATGTGAATGACCTAAACGTAGCTGGTTTTTTTATCAGTAAATTTTACTGGTCCCAAGAAAAGCAATATAGACAACCGAAAATCTGCCTACGTCTGTAATCCGTCATTAGGTTCACATACCTGCCATAACTTTAAAACAATCTCACAAGAGTCTGTGTATCTCGATAGCTTATCTTCGAAGCCTTGACTGAATAGTTTTCTTCTTCTAGCTAACAAGCGTGCGGCGTCTTCGACCGCATCATCGCTTACTATTTCAAATGCCATGCTAAAAAAAACATTATTATTCATTAAAAAAATTGTGACTGAAGGTACTTCAAGAGAAGTGGACCATAAAGTGACCAATGCATGGATATTGAACTCATGTAAGGGAATTCAATCCCCCTTGCGCGCTTCGTTGCGTTGCGTTCGGAAATGAACAATCATCTATCGGAAGTAAAGGTAGTACCTGCGATTAGTTCATAATTTATGTGTGAAATTGAACTGAATCGTGTGTGCTGGAATCTGGTATTGTACAGAGTTGCCAGTTTGGAAAAGGATTTGGTATTTGCAAGTTCCTGTCCCTGAGAGGAGGTCGTGGCTAAGTAATAACAGCAGCAATGGTCGATCCATCAGGTTAAGCTACGCTTGCCGCGGTTGGTCAATGGATGGGTTGAATTGTCGGAAAGCACGTCCCGGCCGTCATTCGTGGATCTTTGACAGTCGTTACGAGTCGTCAGAAGCCCGAAAGTCTGACACCAGTCTTACCAAGGGTCATCGTATTACACAGTTACTGGGTCATTTGTTGGGTCAGATAGGCAGTCGCTCCATGTAAAATACTGGTATTCAGCTGCATCCGGTTAGTCTGGAAGCTGACATAGTTCGGAAAAGGCTAGGCAGATTGATTGCTCCTGAAGGAGGAATGCGATGAGGTTATAAGTTAATGATCTATAAATATATTTAGATTCTAATTTGGAACCGCAAATGATACTCTGATAGGACTGAAAACCAACCAAATATGACACCATGGTAGTGATGTCAATATTAAATTATTCATAAAACGTACGAGTATCTTACTCGCTTTACGCAGATATATCGACACTATCGACTTAACTAAGCAACAGTAGTGTAGGTATTAGTTTTCATTTTGACGTAAACTGGTACATACGTCAATCGTACTAGGTCTAGTCAATATCATGATCTTGCATAACTTGAATAAAGGTAATTAAAGCTCATGATCGGGAAATGTCTAGTGATCTACGTAAGTGAACATTAAAATCTATCGATAATAAACAAGTACCTAGATAGAAGATAGATAGAATATTCTTTATTATGTACACCATAAAAAGTACGGAAATTATATAAATGTAGAAATTTAACATGGACAAAAGTTGTTTTAAATATTATATACTAATATTACAAAGAGGTAAAATTTTTTTGTTTGATTGTAAGTTTGTATGTAGGGGATAATCTCCGGAACTACCAGCCGGGTTAAAAAAAATATTTTTGTATTAGATAGTCCAATTCTCAAGGAAGGTTATAGGCTCGCGGACGAAGTCACGGGCAGAAGCTAGTTTTAAATAATGTTATGGTAATGCTGTATTAGAACCTTAGTGTTTGCTCGATGAAGCTTAAACTTACCTAGTTCAATTCAAAGCTGAAATAACGATGTCTTATCATACAATGAAATTATCATTCTTACTATACAAAAAGTATTCCCTTGCTACCATGTCCACTAATTCTGATCATAATTAAATTGATAGCGGAACGTGTAGAAACTCAATGTGACCACATTCGGCGTCAGGTGCATTCATGAATATTCTGAATAATTAATCATAAAATTGTGTGAAAATATTGGATTTTATGGAATTTAAACTTTAATTTAGTCATGGGGGCAAAGAACTTAAAATTCAACCCAAATAGTTTTGTGACTTGGCACCAAGTCAACTGCATGAATAAATATTGTAGGTACTTGATTAATTTAAATGGTCAGGTGCATTTGCACTCTGGCGTGGCCGCGTGGTTTAAAATCTGACTAAATAAATCAATTCTACCATCGCTTTTTGCAAAATATAGTGTTAATCTAGTGTTCCACTTTCTTGTCCTAAATATCGCAGCAACTATTGTGATAGGCTTAAAGTATATAATACAAATCTTTATGAACTTTCACATGAGAACGTTCTCGTAACGCGTACAAAGAACTCTTATCGTGTAAGTAACAATTAAGCGATCAATTGTAATAACTGCAATATGAAGTCGAGTCGGCCCTTCAATTAGCTAATAAACGCTGATTATGTTTGTTTGTTTGTGACTGGTTTTATTCTTATACGAAATCATATGAAGCTATTTTTAAGCAGCAAATGACCCTTCGTTTAAAGCCATATATGAACGCCCACACAAACTGGGCCTGTTAAAATAAATTGTTAAAGAATGCTCCTAATTTACTGTAACAAAGACCTTGCAACTTCTAAGTCACCAGGGTGCTAATTTTAGCAACGCTAATTGTTGTTCCTAATTCAATTGTTACTATTTCGCTATTCAACCTGCGCAGTGGCAGCGCTAATCTCTGACTGGAGTGTCTAGCGTTAATTGAAAGCCAGACGGCTTAATTCCTAACACACAGCTTGCAAACAAATATCTCTTTGAACCATCACAAACGCATATTTTATACTTAAATGCACAATATGTTGTGGTCAACCTCAAGGGATATTCTCTAAGAATTTGCCCATTAATATGAAGTAAACATCATTGGGTTACCGATCTCCCTTTGAAGATTTTATTTTAACGATCATCCGCTCACCTACCCGCAACGTACGAGTAAGTGGTAACTTCGCCACTTCAATAACCAAATCTGGTATATACTTATAAAATTCTTGAAATGCATATTTCTTTTATTTTGTCTTGCTCTTTTTTATGCTTTTAAGAGAGAGAATCTATCGAAATTGTATTAATCTAAACAACTTAAAACGTATTGAGCTATAAAATAGAACACATATTCAAATACCAACCACAATGAATACTATAAATCATGAAGAGACACTCAGTTATGATAAAGAACTGCACTCGCTTCGTCGTCGCCCGCTAATTCTTATTTCCTCATTAGGTGGACCGTTCCCCGCTTGCGAGTTGCGCTTGCGCCCATTCAACAAGTCTCCTCACCTCCCCTCTGCGCCATTATCCCCCGACTGCCCCTTCAACACTCCACGATACCAATCTGTTGAGTGAAATTACCTAGAGTGCACTCAGCTTCTGCTAAGTGTTTTGATTTATTGTCCTTTTATTGGACACTCGTCCGTTGGTCACCAATAAAACAAATCAGCTCAACATTATAATAATTTGGACGATCATATTGATGCTGTGTCAATTTTTTTTTTGCATTTTAAATACTTACTTGAATATTTTGGTGAACATATTTTTATCGAATTGGTTTGCCGAGATTTCTAGATCAATATAACAGTTTCAGAAATATATACCTATGTATTTATTTTGCCAGTATGTAAATACATACAACAATTATTTCCCCGGTGGTAATACATCTAGGCGTTGTAAATTCGACTGATAAAGGCTAGCAATAGGGCGGTAGATTGAGAGGAGTGCTCTCGAGGCTAGAGCGTGGCAGAGGCGGCGGGAAGCATGCCGGTGGGCCCCAATTTGCCTCAGCATTATCCAATTGCCAGAATAAAATGGTTGGCGTGGGCCAGCGCGTGACCTGCTCTCGAATTTTGAGTCCCTATAACATAGGTTCAATACAAATGTTCTAATCTGCACAAGCTAAAAAGTACCTTAACACTTTGAAGGGCTGTAAACGAATCACAATAGAAGTTTTATTGTTAGGACATGACGCCTATGGGCGTTTACTGTCCTCCAAAGTGTTAAATTCATAATTAACTTGTCACTAACCAACAATAAAATTGTGATTCATGATGAGTATAGGTAAAGACAATTATATCTGCTTGGGTTACGCACTGACTGATAAAACTTGAGGAAAATGGGGCATTAATCTTGAAACCAGCGTTTGGAAATTCCAAAAAGGTTAGAATCTACTTTGAAAGTAAAGATTAAGAAAAAAAAGACGTGTGGCACTCGGGGACTGCCCCGGCGAAGCTATTGCATAGCATTTTTTATCAACTTACGCAATTGTAAAATATTAACCCGAATACAAGAAATAGCAATGATGACATTGACAGGAACTGTTATTCACATTTATAGTTTTTAAAACTTGACACAACGTTATGGGAACATCAAACTAATAAAAAGGTTTTAATTTAACTATTAATAGTCAAGGATCATTCGTCTAAGTAAATTTGAACTTTATTGTCAAACAGTTAAACATAATTTTCAATACAACACTCTCGTATCATTCGTCTAAGTAAATTTGAACTTTGTTGTCAAACAGTTAAACATAATTTTCAATACAACACTCTCGTATCATTCGTTTAAGTAAATTTGAACTTTGTTGTCAAGCAGTTAAACATAATTTTCAATACAACACTCTCTCGTATCATTCGTTTAAGTAAATTTGAACTTTGTTGTCAAGCAGTTAAACATAATTTTCAATACAAAACACTCTTTTCTTAGGTAGTATTTTCGTTACGAAATTTCTGGATTAGGTCTCCACGCTCAAGGCCCGCGATAGAAGCTATGCAATAGCTTAAAATTCCTTTTTATAGGCGCTTATGATTTTATTTTGATTGATCTTTACAGTTGCATTTAATCTTTTAATCTTAGCGTGTCGATGGTAATCTAAATTGTGTTAGTCCAGAACTTAGTTACGAGATTAGCCAAGTGGCGTTTCTTAGTTTCTGTAACGTGCAGGTATCAGGGCACGCAGGACATGGTGTTACTTTTGATGATAGAATGAAAGTGGCTTTTTTTAAAGAAATACATGGTCATGTTTATATCATAATTATGCCCAATGGCGTCAATCAGCTATAGAATAGCTGCCAGAAATGGCTTAGGCACTGTTTCTAAACTTCTTGAATTCGTTATTCAAATTCTGACAAATTGTACTAGAACAAGCAGCTCAAAGCGACAGATGATAGTTATTAGGTAATATGTACTCTGCTGTAGACAAAGACAGGCCGTGCACTTACGCACCATTGATGCATGATAAACAGGCGCGACATTTGCACATCGTGACGTAGACTTAACCCTAAAGGTTGCCACCATGTCCTACAATATGTCCCCTGAATGCCTACAAAGTGATTACAGCTTCTCATGCCATTGACAGCCGACCAACTCGTGTAAGAATATTATAATCAAAGTTGCTAATAAACAATTTGTGAAATAAATGTGGGATACGCTATCTGAAAGTTTATCTCAGGTCAGTAACGTACGGAATTAGAAAAACAGCATCCACGCAAGTTTAGTATCTACTGGCGCCTATTTACAAACCCACGAGATAACTAGACGTTAATTAATTTAAATAAAAACTGCACTTGTTTTTATTTTCACACATAGTATCACAGCCGCTACACCTAATCTACGAGGGTCACAGGCCAGATTTGTTGCTATGTAAATATTCATACGTAACGAATACTTTTACATATACGAGTAATAGAATAAAATTATTGTTTCACTGGCAGGTGATAAAAAACATTGCAAAGGCTCAGTGCATTCTCAATATCGTAACTTAACTGGAGTAAAGAAAAATATAAGGTATAGCACGTAGCATAGAAGTCAGAGGCATTTTGCGTTAATGTGTATTCTAAAAGAGCATCCCATGTGGCCACATATTTCAACGCTGGTCTTGGATCTTCCTACAGATTTCAGCAGTGTACCAGTTTCAGCTTCTCGTTATGGCTATTGATCACAATACCAATAATTTGTATTACCCAGAAACCTAATTTGTCATTTAAGATGAGATCACGCACGAAAACAACAACTTCACAATAAAGAGCTAATAGTTACAATGTAGCTGTTTAGGGGTACAGTTTCGCTCGCCTCGCCGCGCCCACCTGATCAATCTATCTCATTTAAAACTTGCCTATTTAGGTTATTCTGCACAAACAAAGACATATCACATAAGTAGGAGAACTTTGCTATGAAGCAATTAACAAGTAAATTATCCGTGAGTGCTTTCACAGCGCCCTGCGTCCGGCGTGCGCTTGCGCTCCCAATTGGACTTCCGAGCGCGTTTCCGAAATCGCTCCAACAATGAACTGACGCGACGATTTTAATGACTGTAAAGGGAGTAGTTATTGTTTTGTTATTATTACGGCACGAGACAGGAAACTGGGTAATTAGGCGTTAATTCACTTCGTTACTTTATTAGTTTTATTTAGCTTTCTCGTGTGAGCAAGCAATTGATGGCTTCAGTTATGTATTTTGAATTAATGCAAGCTCAAGAAGACCCCAAGACTTTCACAATACATGGTGTCTGCGTGATAACGTGACGGGCTTAATACAGTGCCTACTGAAGATGTGCGTACGTACGTACAAACAGTTCCTAATAGCGTGTCATGTCATGTCCTTGTCGGCGTAAACAAGCACTTTATGTTCGTAACAAGTGGCGCTAAACTTTGCAATTGTCAGGGTTCACGTTTTCGTACGCTTCAATGCTCATTTGAGAACTCTACCGTGAAAACTATTGACCGGCCAAGTGCGTGTTCCGTATTGTGTTGGGATCTGGGATGAATATTTATACCAAGAATAAAATTAACATTGTAGCTAAAAAACATGTTTTCCCATACATTCCAACTGAAAGTGTAAGTTTGCAAGCACAATATTGGAATATTTAAGACTATACACGGTGGCAGGGGCATCGACGCGAAGCCGGTTACCAGGGATTCAGTACATGATTCTGAACCCCCCTACGTTGAAATTTTTCGTCGGTTATAAAAAAAAAAACAGCTGTTCCATACATTTTGACCGCGTAGGTATTGCACTTTTCTATAAAACAGCAGATTTTTTTTAATATTATAATTATATAATCTGAATCTCAGAAGCGGGTCCAACGCCTCCAACGATTTTCATGAAATTTTGTATGCAGGGGGTTTCGGGGGCGATAAATCGATCAAGGCTAGGTTTCATTTATAGAAAACGTACCAAAAAAAAATCGAGCAAAGCTCGGTACCCAGACATTAGATATTATTGGAGAAACTAGCTTGAAATAAATAAAGTCAGAAATAACAAAATTCGTCAAACGGTGACACAGACAGGGGTGATCCGAATCCGGCGAAAGACTGTGAAATTCCTTACAATACCCATTAAGCGACCCACTTTAATAAAAATTGACAGCTAGCAAATGCAAGTATCTGATAAACATATCCAAAAACGAGTTCATCCGCGTCAGTCACAAATTTTAATAAATTGGACATGGAGGGTGCGTCTGGGCGTGGTGTTGTGACATCCATGGCGGAAGAGACGCGTTAGCAAGGGATACCTTCGTACTTTGGCGGCATTACAAATGATTCCGATTCATCATCATTTGTATATGTATTGGAAACCATGAGTTAATCAGTTTTGAAACCTGCCCAAACAATGCAGAAAAATATTGTTCCTTTAGACGGCAATCGATTTATCAGAAAACATGTTCATAATAGTCCTAAGCTAAGAAATATATGCAATCCAGAATGGAAGATACAAACATGAAGCGAGTGTCCTACTTATATATGATCCGTCTGATGGTAGTGCGTGCGCAGGCCGCGACCCGCAATTATACACCCGAAACAAACAGCACAGATCGCGCCCGCGCCGGTCCTTGCATCCGTTTTAATTGTTACGCGTATTGTTCATCACACTGAATGGACATGACTCAAATGAGATCTGTCTGCGTGACAACATTTTGTTCCTACTAAGCATTTAACGCGCTCTGATATCCAGCGGAAACTAACTTTGTAATTAGCAGGGAAATATGAGACGGGCTACATCGAATGTGTCAGCATTCATCTATGTATTCTAATGAGTTACCAAGTAGGCCATAAGTAGCAAATTGATTATACAATTCATTGATAACATCATTACCAGCGAAGGGCACCCGCTGACAAACTTAATTGAATTTATCTATTAATTCAAACGCAACATTAGGTATAATTATTAAAGTGAGCTTGTCACGATATTTTGTCACATTTGTGTTAGTTGATGAGTCGTTTGGATTATTTGTTTAAATTAACCTGTATCTTCAAGAAATGTGTAAGGTTGTAGATGGGGTGCACCAGCGGCTTCCGGTCACTTGCCATCCGTAAAGGACGTTACCGAACCGTGAAAATCCGTTACAAGCCCTTTTTTTACTTTCTCATCCATGGGAACGAATGAGTCCGTTACAAGAATACACAACTCTAAATTTATTACACGAACTGTCTTACTTTCTGTTTCCTTTGGCGTGTTTTGTTTATAATATATCAAAACAAAAAGTGGCAACAATACAACAGTTTTGTTTGCACTTGAAACGTGTCTCGAAAGAGTCTGCATTTCATCTTTATTTAGGTTAACAGAGAAGCTGAACATCAACGACCATGTGCACACATGTGAGACGTAAACACCCGCAAAATTCACTCTTACTCGCTTACTCGCGAACAATTAAAAACAAATGAAACAGACCAATAAAACTGGGAACATCGATCTAATTCCAACAAAAGATTTCACTCGGTAGATACAACAAGAATAAAACGACCGGTTTAGAAGCTATTTACATGAAAAATTTGATTAAGGTTTATTGAACGTAAAATAAACAAGGAATTTGTGGCTTGGTAATTTAATTGGATTAATACCCGCACCACTAATTATATGACAACACAAGTCATGTTCCTAATAAGGAAGCGCGTAGTTACTATCACTGTTGTCCTATTGAAGCAGGGTAATTTTTAATTATTTTATCTTATTTAAAAATCAACACGCGACCCAGGGTAATGCAGGGTGAAATTTTAAGAAAACCGATGCTGTAGAAATATAAAAAAAAGAATTTAAAGAGCTTGATCTGGTAGAAACCTAAAGCTGAATTGATCATGACGATCATTTCCTGCATGAGGCTTGAAGCGTTGTTGTTGCTCTGAGAGCTCATATGGTGCTCCGCTCACCGTCATCTTGACAAGAACCTGCTACATCTCAATTTATTTGGGGAGGCGCAGCACGACGTTTTCTTCCATACAACTATATTACTCGTCATTTCAGAATTCAGTTTTCTAGCCATATCGTCTTTCATACAATCCATCCATCTTTTCTTTGGTCCACCTGCATTTACATTGTCCACTTGCTCATTTTGCCATCAGGCCCATTTACATTCATACTTAACAATTGTTTTGCCACCTGCACTTCATTTTTGCATATCACAAGAGCTGGGTGTGCAAAAATTTAATGCATAAAGTTATTACTTTTCTGATAGTCATTATTCATCATTCTAAAATATCCCTTTTCCAAATTATCCTCTTACATTTTACGCTTAGTTGCTTGAACAAATACAGTTGATGAGTGTATTGTCATTATCGCTTGGTTTGTTTGAAGTAAATAGAAGCAATTAATTATTTATTGTTCTAGTGCAAACTGGGGTGTAGCTTATGGCAAGAAGGATTGGAAAATTCATGTCAAATCGTTTGCGTAAGTAATCAAATCATAATTCATATTAATATCACGAATAAGAAGCAAGTAACATGTAATTTAATTTTCAGAATGTCACATCGGAGACTGTATTTTCGCGAGAACTGTACTGTGTTATGGGATGTAACGAGGCTTTGAATACTTACTTTCAAAAATTAAGAGGTATGTTTGCACTTTGCTCAGGAAATAAAATACAAATACAGACTACTACCGATCCCTAACTAGCATGTTTTCTTGATTCACAGAATTAATTGGGATACCAACCGCCCCAGCTTTAGTGGCTGATAGCTTAACGGCTACTTCCCTCTCGCTAGTGTGGGAAGCTCCCAATCTCGGCAACCTGAGCTACATGGTACAATGGCGATACGAGGAACTGCCGGGCACGTGGCAATATTACTCTAACTCTAGTCATTCGGATCAGTCCATAATACATGTGGACGGTCTAAGGCCCTACACAAAATATAGGGTAAGAGATTTTTTTTTGTTAAACAGTTTTTTAAGTACGAAAAAAATAAATGTATTTCCGGTCCATAATAATAATTTTATCAACAGTTTCGAGTGGCCATATTCCTATCTGGTCGAGGGGGTAATGGAGAGCCAGTTTACTCCGCACCATCAGTGGTTATCTCTACTTTGGAGAATGGTAAACCTAGTTCAGCTCCGTCATCTTTACGAGCCGTGGCTCCTGACCCTAGTCGAGTGGCCATCTCCTGGGAACCTGGCCCATTCCCCAATGGACCACTGATATCATACGTGTTGCGACTGACGGACACCCAGCCTAACACCAACGACGCTCTTGAGGTATGTATAGGATAATTGGTCTCAGTTATACCAAAACATATCAACCCTTATCTTTTCTTACATCTTCCGTAGTAGTTCTAATGATTTTGAACAGTTAACGGTGATTTAATTTTTAAATCTGTTCTAAGCATAAGTTTTTAATTCACTGTTTTTGCTGGGTAACAAACATATTTGAACCACATTTGAAATATTGGATGAAACAGATTTTTAGATAGATTATTTGATCTGTTTGGCATAACCGTTTTAAAACCTTTAACTTCTTAAACAATAATACTAAATTAATTGTTATTTTTAGGACATGCCAGCATCAAACTATACGTTATTCTACATGTTTCAAAACTTAGCCCCGGCTCGTGAGTATGAAGTATCAGTGGCAATGCGAAACTCAGTTGGAGAAGGACCTAGAGCTTACGTTAGAATATCTACTCCTCCTTTACCTATATGTAAGTTTGAAAACTTTATTTTCAATACACTTTGTATACTAATCCTCTACCGATGAGTTAACAAACAAGTAATGACGATTCATACTTTTTTTCAGCCGTTCCTAGTCAGCAACCGATTTTAATTTTGGGTGGAGAACAAAATGTTTTAGCTGCACCAGCTAATGATATGCTATCAGATCCTGTTGAGTTGTATAGCACGGAACACTCAATCACTGGTATGATTTTTATAGAGTTATTGTCAAAGAAGGGTTTTTAAGTCTGTAAAAAATTTAGTTCAGATAGTCGAGCATGGCTGTTCATGATATTGTCCTGGTTTCAGGTGTCGGTCTAGATATTTCAAGTGACTCACTTTTCACATCAGTATCAAATGGTTACGTATATCGCAGCAGCCTCTCTAAGAAGAGTACTTCCGAAGCAATCCTTACACCCGAAAATTACAAGCCTCAAGATTTATCAGTTGATTGGTTGAATCGTCACTTGTACGTGCTTGGCGAAGTTCACTACCGAAGAGCAGACTTCTCAAATGTAACATTTATTACAAACTGGGAAATACTGCGATGTGATTTCGATGGGAAGAATTTAATTGTTGCGTTATCAGGTTTTAACTCTCGTCCAATTCATTTTGAAGTGGACGCTTATAATGGGTTGGTTTTATTTTTTTCATTTTGATGACTATAATACAGCCATTCGAATCGGATTCCTTTTTCATTTCCTCCATTTTGGTTTTATTTTAGTTACTTATTCTGGGCTCAACAAGGAGGCGATCGTGGTGGTCTATACAGACTCGATTTGGCCAATATATCAAACGGTGTTCGTCACGACGGACCTCCAGAAATGATAGTTCGGGATGCGCACCTAGGAGCCTTTACAGTAGACCACGCAGACTTCAGAATACTTGTAGCACATCTTAGAAAAAACACAGTGTTAGCTGTGTCGCTTGATGGGTAAGTACAAAGTCATTCACAAACTTATTAATCTATGATGATATGCCTTTCTTAATGTGACGTGTTCGTTATATTCCAGACGAGAAGTTGCCGATTTCCGAGCTAACACACAAACTCCAATGTTCCTATCAACACGTTCCATAGCATACGCTGGTGGTCTTTTTTATTGGACGAATGGCAAAGAAATGTTGACGGAGGAATATCATGGACAAAGCGACAGTTATTTTCACAACGAATATCCTTTAGCTTATAACACCAAGACAATAGCAACTAGACAGGTTTTGGTTGCCTTGAGAAGTTGCCAACCTATCCCAGTGCCTGTGAACCCACCGTTAGGTTTGCAGAGTGTGATGGGTATCAACCGTGCGAAGGTTTCGTGGTCGCCTCCCCATCTTTTGGGTCATCAGGGAAGTGGAGCCTGGCAGCAGTGGATTTTCCATCTCCAACTTACGCATGTCGAAACAGGCGATGTAATAGACATGTAAGTACCTACTACTTAAATCTGCACATTTGATTACGTGGCCTAAAACATTAGGTTCTAATTGGAAAATATTTCATTTGATTTTAGTAGGAACATAACGGAATCGACGTGCATTGTGGAAAATTTGAAACAAGGTGCAGAATATGTAATTAGAGTGGCTGCCGTAACTGAATCTGGTTCAGGTAAACGATAAGCCAAAACCATTTTTTATGAGTTATTCTCTTTTATGCGTATATTAATGTTGTAATATCTGTAGGTCCATGGTCTTCAGAATTTGTTGGCAAAACTCTAGCGTCGTCGCCGAACACTCTACATAGCACTTTATTATGGTCAGGACCAGATGGACTGTTGCAAACTGATCTTACAGGGGACAATTTACAAATCTTAATTCACGGGTAAGATGCTTCTTTATTCATGTCATATTTTTTCGCATTGAAAGTGCTGCACATGATTTTCGAAAAATACATTTTACTACGCATTTCCGTTGTAAAATATAACTATATTATCTAAAATGCAAGAATGCATCCTCAGCGGTTTGGGTTATATGGTTATGGTAAATTCTTATTACATGAGGCACCTACTTGATATATCCAAATAACCGATTTTAACTAAATTGTTTTTATTTCAGGGCCGATCTAAAAAACTTTCAAATCACCGATATATCATGGTATCGTGACAAGCTTTACTTGGTCACAAATGTCTCTACCGTAATGTGGTATAACACTACAACTCATGAGAATGGTTTCATGCCCAGCATGGACAACGTGGGCAGTTTAGCTGTAGATTGGGTCGGCAAGAAGATTTACTGGTCGAATCCAAAACAGCAATTGGTAAGGAACCTAAACAATGCTTACTACAGCACAGCATTTTATCTCACGTAGCGGCGCGCGTTTTACTTGTGGTTATCAAGTGTACAAACACGTTGTGAATGTGTGTGTAAGCGCAGGAGCTCTCAGTACGGTCCGAGACTATGACGAAGTCGGAAGTGTATGATTGTGTGTGTGTTATGTTATGTGCTGACGCTGATTGTCAACACGCACTCATGCACAGCGTGTTTGTACACTTGGGCACCACAAGTAAAACGCGCGTCGATTCGTGAGAAAAAAATTATATACCTAGGCTTAAAAAAACGCATAAATTTTGGGAACGCGACGTCATACAGCTATGAGCGACCGAGACGGCGTTCTAAATCTAGAGCGCCGCGATATGTGCAAAATTGACCCTTGGGTACTGTACTACGTCTCATCCACAATAATATTGCTTCAATTGCAATTTTTCTTTCTTTAGATAACACGAGGCAATTTAGACGGTAGTAATCGAGAGCCTGTACCAATTGTGACGGTTGCTAAAGAACTTACAATAGACTCGTTAGGCGCATACATATACTGGAATACAGGCCACGCCGTTGAGGCGGCGAGGCTTAATGGAGAGAATAAGATGGTATACTATCCTGCGCAGTTATTTAGTGGGAAACAAGGTAATATTACTAACAGAAAATACGTAAAATTTAGCTTTTTGGAACTGAAAGAATAATAATTATGCTATATTTTTTTTAGTAATGGGATTGACTGCGGACTTGGAAGAGAAGTGGCTATATTGGCTCGTTCGTAGTTATGATGGATCTGAACTTCATCGAGCTCCTACAGCAGATCAAATAACCCACGGAGTTAGTGAGGTGTGTTTCATAGTTTGTTTAATGGTAATGTATACCTGCTTAGTTATCAATATCTAAATTGCCGTAAAACATTCGCACCTAATGGCGTACGAGACCTAACTTGGCTTTCAGCTGTAGGTACTTGCGACAAAATCTCTCGTATCTTATATAACTCTTGCGATCAATCATGTTGAGGGTCTAGCCATTACATTTTGATGCTCATACGACTACCCTAAGAAATACTAAAA
Organism: Conistra vaccinii; assembly: GCA_948150665.1. NCBI lineage: Eukaryota > Metazoa > Arthropoda > Insecta > Lepidoptera > Noctuidae > Conistra > Conistra vaccinii. The sequence continues at coordinate 12,865,163 of OX411329.1, forward strand.
TAATGCGCATACACTAGAAACTTCAGCAAAAAATATAGTCGACCACGTATATGCTTTACCACTTTTAACAAAAAAATCCAGTACAAAACTTCACTAAAATTATATATCACATTAGTCTTAACGCAAATTAGACGTGGCATGAAGTTTTTTGACACACAAGTGACATTCATTCTTAGGTGGTTAGCAATTACGAGGCCGACTGTACATGGGTCTTTACTCACAATTTGTATATTCCATAGATATCCGGTTCGCTGGTCACTCGTTTATCCGGCTCGGCAACTTTAGGACCCCTCTGCTACTTCAGCGGTCGCCTGGTGTGGGTGCAAGACGCTTCAAGAGCCGTTGTCTCGGACCTAGCCGGCAAGTACACCGCCGAACTGGTGCCAAGAGTCCATGTCATCGCTGTGAGAGACCCGACCCTGCATGCAGACAGTGGTAAGTTACAAAAAAACTACTATGATTGTACTTCAGCCGAACTAAACTTACCTCTTTTGTGAAGGACGGTAATTGGCACATTATTTAGCATAATGTTGTTCTTTGATGCTATAATGATGCAGTGACATTGGCAGCGACTATGCAGACGTTTTTTGGGTGTACCTGCATATAAGAAAGGAATCCATAAGCACATAATTATTATAACTTAATAAAACCAGTTTTCCATTTTGGAGAATTTCGTATGAGGTTCGATGTAATATGGCGAACCTATTGCCATTAATCAAGTACAATTCAGAATTCGAACTGCTATGGAGAAATACCCATACCCCATAGCAATCGCGACCCTTGAGCGAGAGGTATGATACCTCTCGCTCAAGGGTCGCGATTGCGACCACAAGATCAGGAAAGTAGATTATTAAATCTAAATTCTTATTTCATTTTCAGAATCTTTGATAGCAATTCCGGAGACAATAAACTCATCGTCGATAGCTGTGGTGGGCGAGTGGGACAGGTTCAACGTGACGTGGGACCCAGCCACAAGCGTCAATGTCAACAACAGCCGAGTCTATTATGACGTCAACTTGCACTTTCCTGGACAATACAAGATTGAGGTGAGAACTGCGCTCAAGTGATCATCATTTAGTAATCTAATAAAAGCTTATCAAATCTCTGCTTCGTCTCATTTCACGTTGCCAATTCATTGGTTATTTATCACAACTTTGGAATGTCATCAGTCAGGGTAATTTTGCAAGGTCTCATGGATTGCCGAGATTCGCAAGTGATAATAAAATAATAATGACGGTTATTTTTTATTCTTTGGAAAAACCCGAATATGTTGTTGGGATTGATAATTAAGAATATTGATAAGCTGATATTATCAGTACGAATTCTATACGCAACGAGAAGGAAGGCGTGAGTTTATGTGTGTATGTCAATTTATTGTATTTTTTTTTAATGAACTTATTATGTTTTATAATTGTGTTTTTATGGTTCATGTGGTTGCGAAACAATTATTGACACTGTCAATGTCTTTTTTTCGGAGCGCTTTTCTTAGGCGGTTTACACACGGCACCGCTCACCGCCGCGGCAGGCGGTGAAGCGGATCTCATGTCGCATTGGCCTCTAATAAATCCGTTGATGCCTAACACACGTACAGCGCCCGACCGCGCGGTCGAGCGGTGCTAATCCCTTTGCCAAAACCGCCCTCCGCGGCGGAGCGCGGTGCCGTGTGTGCACCGCCTTAGATGACGAGCGCCTTTTACCATACGTCATCAAACTTTGTAATACCCACATTATTTTTAATTTAAGTTTTTTACTTTACGAATTTTATATTTGATTTATTTTTTCTACTAAAACTTTTGAACGTATTTCTCAGAGGACGGTAGAAGTGTCATGGGTGGAGGTGGTGTCAGTGTCGGTGGCGCCGTACAGCAGCATGGAGGCGGGCGTGCGCGCGCACACGCACTGGGGCGGCGGGCCGGCCGCGCGCGCGCGCCTGCACTCGCCGCAGGCCGCGCCCTCCGCGCCCAAGGCGCCGCGCATCTACGTGCAGCCTGCGCTCAGGTACACTCTAGTCTTATATATCCTCGTGCGCGCGCACACGCACTGGGGCGGCGGGCCGGCCGCGCGCGCGCGCCTGCACTCGCCGCAGGCCGCGCCCTCCGCGCCCAAGGCGCCGCGCATCTACGTGCAGCCTGCGCTCAGGTACACTCTAGTCTTATATATCCTCGTGCGCGCGCACACGCACTGGGGCGGCGGGCCGGCCGCGCGCGCGCGCCTGCACTCGCCGCAGGCCGCGCCCTCCGCGCCCAAGGCGCCGCGCATCTACGTGCAGCCTGCGCTCAGGTACACTCTAGTCTTATATATCCTCGTGCGCGCGCACACGCACTGGGGCGGCGGGCCGGCCGCGCGCGCGCGCCTGCACTCGCCGCAGGCCGCGCCCTCCGCGCCCAAGGCGCCGCGCATCTACGTGCAGCCTGCGCTCAGGTACACTCTAGTCTTATATATCCTCGTGCGCGCGCACACGCACTGGGGCGGCGGGCCGGCCGCGCGCGCGCGCCTGCACTCGCCGCAGGCCGCGCCCTCCGCGCCCAAGGCGCCGCGCATCTACGTGCAGCCTGCGCTCAGGTACACTCTAGTCTTATATATCCTCGTGCGCGCGCACACGCACTGGGGCGGCGGGCCGGCCGCGCGCGCGCGCCTGCACTCGCCGCAGGCCGCGCCCTCCGCGCCCAAGGCGCCGCGCATCTACGTGCAGCCTGCGCTCAGGTACACTCTAGTCTTATATATCCTCGTGCGCGCGCACACGCACTGGGGCGGCGGGCCGGCCGCGCGCGCGCGCCTGCACTCGCCGCAGGCCGCGCCCTCCGCGCCAAAGGCGCCGCGCATCTACGTGCAGCCTGCGCTCAGGTACACTCTAGTCTTATATATCCTCGTCAGGACATATCAATCTGCCTAGCTTTTTCCCAACTATGTTGGGGTCGGCCTCTAGTCTAGCCGTAAGAGGCTGAATACCAGTATTTTACATGCAGCGACTGCCTATCTGACCACAACAAGCTAGTTACTGGATACCCCTATTTTGTAGAGAATCGTTAACTCGATAACCGCTACGAAGATATAAATAAGATTATAAAAGAAATTAATTATTTTGATAAGATGTTAAGACTGCGGCGACCGTTTAATTGTCCATACAAACGTAATACCTAAATCATTTGCAATTTGAGCATATTTCGATCATATTATGTTAATATTCGGATTTAGACAGTATTTATCTAGGCTTGTACATCTTTTTTTTTTCCAAAGAACTTATCTAAAATGAAGTTTAAGCGAATAGAATTTCGCATATTTTTACAGCTAAATGGCATATTTTCATACTGTTTTTTCTGTATTATAAACAACAAAATTTGGAATATTGTTTCGACAGGAGCATAGCTTATATTATCAAGTAACAAAGTATAGAAAAAGTTTTGAAAGAATATTAAGTTTTCATTCCTAATTTTTGGTATTACGGAACACATCTAAATTTATCATAAATTCCGATAGCTAGTAACAACACTAACAACACACAACACACATAACACACAACAGACACAGACAACAACACAACAGAACAGAGATAACAATATTCCAAACGCATTTTTCTCCCATCTCGACTTGCAGTTGTGAGCCGTGTTAGCCGGACCCTTAACAATGTTTTGCTATCCTGTGTAAGGCTTAATTTTGTCTTCCTTTACTAATTTTTACTTTACCACCCACGACATAATTGCCACCATGTCCTGATACCAACAAAATATCTTGAAACATCATCAATTCATCATTCTCATGCCTTTATCACAATTTATTTGAAGTCTTCGCAACATGACCTTTTCTTAGTCGCCCCTTTCTAGTCATATCATCTTTCACACAGTCCGTCTATGGTTTCTTTGGTCTTCCCCTACTTTTATAGCCTTTCGTATCTTAAAAATATTTTTTTTATCAGCGGCGGTCCCCAATCCGCCATATTCCGGTGGGGCAGCCCCGCCCGCGCCAACGGCGTGATCCGCGGCTACGAGGCCCAGTGCTGGGTGGTCGGCGCAGACTCTACCTCACCCACTAAGCCTTCTGCCTGTGCTGATGCTCATCTCTCGCCCTCTCATACCCAACTCATGCTGAGGGATCTTACACCTGCTTCTAAGTACTTCTTTCAGGTAAGAAGATTATATAAGATTAAAAGCCAGTTTCTCGAAAATAAATTATTGCAAAATTAATGTGACAAATTGTCAAGCGTGCGTTAAGTGCTGTGGTTGAATGATTTATCAACAGCCAATCGCAGTAGTTTACGCGCGCTTGACAAATTGTCACATTAATTTTGCGGTAAATTTCTTTCGAGAAAATTGTCCTTTGTATCCGACAGCCATAAACTAAAATGGTACGTTTGTAAGTATTCCCTGAAGGAGTCTAATGTAAAAAAACTTTCTTACAAAAAAAACAACCGACTTCCACTATAAAGTAAAAAATAACTAAAATTTCGGAAGTCGGTGGCAAAAACGAAAATTCAAAACCAAAGACACGGATATTCGTTACATGCCACCGACTTCCGAAATTTTAGTTATTTTTTACTTTATAGTGGAAGTCGGTTGTTTTTTTTGTAAAAAAGTTTTTTTTTCTCGCTTTTTAGTGGGTCGGTTTGTAATTTATCTAAGTGACAATAGCCTAATGTCAACTGCTCATCACCCTTTACAAAATATTGCTTTTCCCGATGCAGGGACGTTCATTGTTGAGGAGTTCTTCTGGTACTTCGCCATCAGCTCCTCTTCATCCTACGCATTGTGACGGACATAAATTGCTTGGCAACCATATTAAAGTAATCGAATCGCAAGTTCGCAACCCGTGAAATACGTATTATTGAGTTGTTCCGGTGGCCATCTGTGGTCTTCATCATCAGTTCCACTTCACTAAATGGTGCTTTTCGAGAGCAAATTCAAGAGTTACTATAAAAAATACCTAAATCGCTATAGGTGTGCCTATAATATTTCAAGAGTTCCCTCGACTTCTCCAGGATTCCATCATCCAATCCTGACTTGATGACAATGGGACCAACTAGAAAGTATATCCTTTCAAATAAAAAAAGAATTTTCGAAATCGGTCCAGCCGTCTTCGAGTAATCGGGGAACATACATAAAAAAAAAAAAAAAAAAAAAAAAAAAAAACATTCCGACGAATTGAGAACCTCCTCCTTTTTTTGAAGTCGGTTAAAAAGAGAGTGAACATTTTGCTTTCAACCGGGAGCACATATTCAGACTTCGAGCTGCTACTGAGAAATTACTGACGCAAAAATCCAGTAACACTTACCACTTGGGAATGAATCCCAAGTCGGAAGGTGTTCCCGTCGCGATTGCGATCACTAGATCATCGAGGCAGTCAAGCAAAAGGGCTTTATAATTTTGAATAAACCTGCTGCGAGACGATCATTTTTCATTATTTTTACGTTTTAGGTCCGAGCTCACACCGACGCTGGATTCGGTCAATATTCCGAAGTAGTATCCACTTCATCCGACGAAGTTAACCCTATACCAAAAGTAATGGTATCTTCTCAAGAATCTATCAAAATTATTGATCTAGACTCTGGTGAAAGTGAAACGATCCCTAAAAGTACTGGAATACCTGTTGACTTTGCGGTATCTACTGAAGAAAACATTGTTTACTGGGTCAATAACTTGGAAGAAATATTTTCTTCGAGAATCAATGGCAGTGGACACTTTAAGGTGATTAAACGAGTTTTTTAGTACCTTTTGTTACCCTGTTGTAGTAGTCTATAGATCAATGTATCTAATAAGTTTTTATTATTATTTAGCTAACGTCGATCAACGGTTCAGCGACCAGTATGTGTGTGGATTGGGTGGGCAGGTCTGTGTACTGGACTCAGCTGGAAATCACGTCCATCGAATCTTACGTCACGTACCGAGCTGACTTAGGTATGCCCAGCACCCGGCCACACATCACGCGGATCTTTACCAGGAAGCAACCAATCTACAGTCTGCAAATAGCACCCCTACATCAGTAAGTAGAACATTAATTATATTCTTTTAGTTTCAATTTCGAAAATTTATGGTTACTTATATAAATATTAATGTTTTAGATCACTGTTCTGGTACGAAGAAAGCGATACCCGCTTCCCAGATCTAGGAACAATAATGACATCTAATTTAAATGGCTCCGATATTAAAAGATTCTTCAGAAATCCTGAAGCCTCCGGCCGTGATTGTAACTGCCCTGAGAACCCTCAAGTAGCAAGACCTTTTGTTATCGATATGACCAGAACTAAAAACTATGATCTATACTGGGTAGATCCTTGGGTGCACCACATAATCGCTACAGATATGGACGCTTGTAAATGCAGAATAGTTGTCGATGCCACCGAAAAGAAAAAGTACGGATTCACACCCAGGTCCATCACTGTGGACAGCAGATATGTTTACTGGTTTAATTCTACTCAAAAGGAAATATTTTACACCACCAAACATCATAAGACAAGAATAGAGGAGAGGAAAACTGCATATGGATACAAGATCATGGCTTTGGATCCGGGAAATCAACCGTATCCTCCAAGACTTTGCCTATTCCCTAAAGTACTACATTTAAGACCGAGAGTCCTTTCACATTCGGCCAACAGCATAACGCTACACATGCCTTCCGTAGAAAAACCGAATCGATGCCACTCTTTAGAGTACGAAATGTCGACGACAGAGTACACAATATTTTACAGAGTTCAGATGAAGAACGACACTTCTCTTTGTGATAAAGAATCTTGTCCGTATGTCACTACTACGAACACAGAAGTTTTGATCAATGAGTTGAAACCGTTCACAAACTATACGGTGATGTTGGAAGCGACGAACTACTACGCGAAATTACATGAGGTGAAACCACTTGTTGGTACTCCAATGACAATTCAGACAGCCGCTGAAGGTAATTCTAAATCATAATAATAGTTATACCCTGCCGTAATTATGGCACATCGTATTTAAAAAAAATATCAACTAGAGCGTCATCTCTGCCATTAATACCGGTTATACATCTCTTTCTAAAGTCTTATGTGTCGTATTTACGCCCGTACACAGTACATTTATATTTTATTAAGTCAGACTTTGTAGTTTTTTTTTTGTGTGAATAATTTTGTGACAAAAACAAACACGTTACCTTATATTTTCAGCACCATTAGCTCCAAAAGACGTGACGGGAATGGTGTTAAGTCCGGTACTTGCGCACGTAGAATGGAAACCTGCTCCGGGACTTTCGTATGAGGTGCACTGGACTACCGATGACTCTCCGCATAAGCTTAAGGGTAAGCAATACATAGTTAGTACAGTTGTTGTGGTTTGTGTTGTGACTATGCTTCATATCAAAATTAGAAGTACTTATATCTTTTGTCGGTTTTTTATGAACCTATTCAGAAATAATAAAAGGTGCCATCACCTCAAAGGTATTATCAACAGAGATCGAATATTACCTAAAGTTAATTTTTGGGTAAGAAATGGAAGTCGCTTCTTATTTTTGAAGTGAAAACTTCTTTAGCGGCGTTGTGCACTTTTTTTGGGATGGGTAAAAAATGTTAAACTCGCGTCAGGATCAGGACGTGACCGTAAGATCCGTTGCCTAGCAACCGACAAAGTAAATATCAAAATAAATAGTCTTTGACATTACGTAAAGATTGCGAGGTAAGAAATTTTACCCATATTGATGGGTAAAAAAAAAGCACTCAAAACATACTTCATGAAGTGTTTAAATTGTTTATTTTTAACTTTATTTTGAAAATAAATAAATATACTACTACTACTAATGAATATTGTATTTAACCACATAAATTATAGTACTTTTATACTGATAAATAAAGCGATTCGTGCGAAATTATTTCCTAACCATTCCAAAATATAAAAAATGCACAATGTTCAAGTTTTCACTTCTGCCGGCACTCCCGGAGTGCAACCCGTTGTATTTTTTTTTGTTGATCCCGGAATCCCCGGATTTGTTCGATACAAAAGTGCATTCCGTAATAGCTAACACCTCAACTTTAGGTAAATATGCATCCGAATATCAATATCACTGATTATCAACTATTGGGTTTCTAGGTCGGACGCATTATGCCTGTTTCAACATATCGATTTCAGTTGGGAAGACCACAAGCTTGGGATAAATAAAACCTCTTTAAAATGCAACTTTTTAAGTCGTCATTTTTCAACAGAGCACAACACATTCGAAGTATCGCAAGACCGCAGCGCGAATATAACGCGCTTAACCCCGAACACGGCGTACACAGTGTGGGTGCGCGCGCGCTCTAAGCACAGCGCAGTGAGCGCAGACTCCGCACCGCTGCGCGTGCGCACCTACCCGCTGCCGCCGCCGCTCGGCACCGCGGGCGTCACGCCCTACGAGATACGTGTGCTGTGGCCGCCTCCTACTTCCTACCAGCTGCATCAGTAAGAATCTCCAATACAATTTCAACTCCTGGACGCACTCACCTTGTTTAAACTGTTAGGCTCCTTATACTTCGTTGTTACAAATCTAAATGTAGCAAAAATGGTTCATATCAATGGCCGCGATGCCCCATCAAAGAAGTTCATATCTAACCAGTTTGTAAACAAAATCCCGAACCCGATGACCACATCTGAACCACATTTGTTACCGGCCCGATTCTATAGCCACCGAGCACTGCAAGCAAGAATAGCCCTTACGGTGCGGTGGTTAGTTATGAACTTCTTTGATGGTACCTACTGTAGAAGTAAAACGGCGACATTTTGTTCTCTGGTTTTTTAAAGAACTACGATTTATGAAATGCTTTTAACGTTCCGTACCAAACGAAATTATAATATTGCCCCACTTACCAAACTTCTTCAGTCATCAAGATCTTATCATCTTCCGTCATCTCCAGGTTTAAAGTAGAGTACACAGAAGCGACACCATCAAGTGCAACATGGAAGGCCTGCACACAAGACGAGCGGAACGAGTGGGTCGCCGCCGAGCTGCGCCCCCGCACCCGCTACCGCTTCCGCCTCCGCCTGCAGTACGTCTCTAATGCACCGCCTTATTACTGGCCGCACGACGACCGGTTCACTTTTGAATCTCTTGGTGAGTTCTTGTTACTATTAAAATAGGACATCATAATCAAGTTATTAAGGACTCTAACACGTTTCATTACGGATTACGGCTTTCCAGAGGAGTCTTGAAAACCTTGTTTATAAAATAAATAAAATCAATCAAATATTCAATTATTAAATTAGTTATGTATCTAAAACTTAGTTATGATTAATTAACTAAGATTAACACTAATCAATCACGGACAATGATTGAATTTTTCAATCATTAGTAATTTCTAAAACGGTTCAATACCTAATCATATACACATAAAAGAGAAAACTGTAAAGTTGAGGTTAAAACATTTAAAAGTTAACACTTTGATGAATCCCTCTTAGAGTACTTCATGACCAACTGATTGAATCTTAGTCATCAATCGTCAAATTAAATTTTGCCCAACACTGATCCAGATTCACTTTCAAGGCAAGTGTGGTGTTCAAACATTACTTTTTCAACGTTGTGTTCGTTTCACAGGCGATGTGCCCGGCCCTCCAGGTCCTTTACGTGTGGAAGGTGTGGGTGATCGAGTATTGCGCGTGTGGTGGACCGAACCCGACACACGAGGTTCTGCCATCATAGCCTACCGCGTCTGGGGACGCCCGCAGCACAGGTACGAAAACTTTAGGTACTTTATACAGGCAGACTTAGGTACGTTTCCGTCTCTCTATCTAGAGCTACTAAGGACTTTCGTTTTTTGTCCGCCAGGATTGCGCAAGGGAACGACAACATAACAAAGAATTTGAGTGAGCTTCTACCAGCAAACCTGCCATCAGACATCGATGACAAGATGAAGATGCGCATCGCAAGGGAGGGATTGGAGTTACTTCATAACGGAACCGGTGTGTACCCAAGTTCGGACACGAGTTGTTCAATCTTCTCGTGTTAATATAGTTGAATATAGTCCAGCCAAATTCACAAAAACCTTGGAAATGAATACCTTAGTTAGAATAATAATTTTAAATGAATAAAAATATGTTTGTAGAAAATGAGTTTAAAAAAAATATTCAAGTCAAAATACGGTTTTTCGAAAGCATCTTCAGCGAAACATCTTATCAAAACAATTAATTTCTTTTTAAATCTTATTTATATCTTCGTAGCGGTTATCGAGTTAACGATTCTCTACAAAATGGGGAACCAATTTTTTTTACGTATTTTAAGCAGTTACCATTTTGGTATACAATTTATGCATGACGCGAACTTTTGCGTGGTTTTTATAACCGGGGTGTACTTATATGTCGCTTTTCCAAGCTTTTCTTTTTCTCCTAGTGTAGCTCCATAAAGCAAGCAGAAACTTCTCGGCCCTCTCGCACATACGGACTTATTTTGCTTCGTTTACGTCCATACATTTTGTGATATCCCAACAACAGAGCTACACCATCCAGCTACTCTTTGATTTTTTGTCAGTTCATCCATTTCCATCACATTAGTCCTCAAAATACCATTTTGATGCACATTTGCATGCATAATTAACACACATTTGCATGCATAATAATTAAGCACAGATTAACAGACACAATCAGATCTGTTTTTTTTTTCTTTTTTTTGTCACGTATTTTAATTTACTAATCTTTCTTCTGTCTTATTTTTTAACCGACTTCAAAACAGGAGGAGGTTTCTCAATTAGACCGTATATTTTTTTCCCCGGCCCCACGTTGGGCGCCAACTGTAACCCGGCTGATTGGGGTGGCAGTGCTAAAGTGAATTTATCAGGTATTGGGAAAGAACAATTAAACAATTACCTTATTACACATTACAAAGTTTATTGTATTATCAACAAAGGTACACATTACAAAGTTTATTGTATTATCAACAAAGGTAGCTTTCCCAATCTTAATTAAAAAGGCATCTGCCCTGACACGCGCTGTCTCCGTAACAAGGCGTGTCAGAGGAGATACAAACATGAGACTAATAATAACAAGCTCAAGGTCGCTTGTTAGGATCCGTGAGATGAACGCTTAACAACCTTTAGCTCAATCGTAAGTAAATGACCTATATGGTTGTGCTCCTATAAGAAATATAACATTTGGCAAAGCACCCAGATACACAACCAAACACATTGACTTTAGCACGGCCACCCTTTTCGCCGGGTTACAGTTGGCCCTTTTTCCCCTTAAACTTCGTTGTTTATGAACCGATTTTGATTATTCTTTTTTTGTTTGAAAGGGTAAGTTCCGAGGTGGTCCCATATATTTTTTTATCTTAGGTTATATGGATGATATGATGATAACTTGCTGTCAATGATATTTGCAAAGCAAGTAGTGGTATTCGAATTTGTGTGGGGTAGGTACCACAACTAAAAAGTGAAAAATAAAAACTTTTTATAAAAAAATAAAAACAGACTTCCTAAAAAACACTACAAAGTGAAAAATAACTTTAATTTCGGAAGTCGGTGGCAAAAAACGAAAATTTTAAACCAAAGACACCGACTTCCGAAATTAAAGTTATTTTACACTTTGTTCAAATAAATAAAGTTAGATTATAATAGTTTGATTTGAACCATGATTACGTGGATCTAATATTTTTTAACTAATTTAGATCATAGCCATTATCATATTTATTATCCGTTGCATTCAATTAAATATAAAAACAAATAGTAGCAGATATTGAAGAAAGGGGCCGGGGTTGCGAGAAGTCCTAAGGGGAGACCGTGGCCCCTGGCACAGGCAAGGGTAGAAACACGGGTAGGTTTTAGTCAGTAAGAGTCTGACACGCTCTTCCGCTTCGCCCAGAGCGGGAGAAGTCATTTGAAGATTTCCCGCCCAAAAAAAAAAAACAAAATTTTGAAGAAAGACAGAAATACAATAGAAGTGCACTCGACAATGATCAATATTTTAATAGGATCAATATTTTTGAAGCAACAAAGCATGAAACAAAAAATAATAGCAAGAATAATGTTTGGAGCATTGGCACGGTGCATGCAGATTATTGCAGATTAATTAACTGTACCCAGTGATCATCTACGGACTGTCGCATGCTGTAAAAAATTTACAATATTTATACAAAAAATGTTATCGCGTAAGAGATAATATTCGAAACCCCGTTTTATTTTTTACACCTTTGATCTCGAATTGAATAAACATTTTAGTATAGGTCAGCTAGAGGTCCCGGGTTTTTTTGTTATTTCGTTATTATATGATTATTTAAAGGTATGTTTATCTAGGCTTATGTTGCTAATTGAATTTTGTACCGCTCGGTTTTATTATTATACTTGGACTGGACGTAGAAACTGAAAGTGTTTAGGAAATAATCATAAATGTTTAATTCAGTTTTTAAAGTTATGGCTTCATTAATGAATGTCCGATGATTTTTTCCTACGCGACTCCCAATAAATATCTTTTTTTCTTTCTCCTCTCTCTTCTTTTCAATCGCTCTCTCACTACTGACCATCGTGACTCCGTTTCAAATTGTCAAGGGTCTTTCTCCATCTGTTACGATCGGTGGCCTGGTGGAGGGCGGCGCTGATAGGTACCTCCAGTTGCTCAGAAATTTGATCCGACCGTCATTTTGGACTTCGGCCTCTAGGTCTTTTGCCCTTTATCTTTCCTGTTACCATTAGACGTTCCATGTTGTTGGTACCTCTACGGGCAATGTGGCCTAAGTATCTCACGAAGTCACGACACGTTGCAGGTAGGCTGAAGACAGTTTTTGTGCTTTCTCCAGTTTGAGTCGTTTAAGGATCGAGACATTTGTGCGGTGGGCTGTACCACATTTCGAAGGCATCAATTCATGGCCTGTCGGTAGTTTTGATCGTCCAAGTCCAAGTCTCTGCCCCATAGAGAAGAATGGAAAGACAAGCGTGCGGACCAAATGTTTCTTTGGCCGATTGGTGATATTTTCGTCTCTCCATATTTTATAAGTTGAGTCATTGCTGTTTTAGCCATGTCAATCCGTCTTCGAATTTCTAGTTGGCAGCTACCCTTATCAATAATTACAGAGCTCGGATACTGAAACTGGTCGACGGTTTCATATTCTGCTAAGATGTCGGTACGCTGGATGGTTTAGAAGCGATCAACAAGGAGCTTAGTCTTACTTTTGTTTATCGCCAGACCCATAGTTAGGCTGGTAACTTCCAACTTATTCAGTAACTCTGGCATTTCAGCTTCTGATGATGCAAAGAGAGTGGTGTTATCTCCATACCGGAGGTTTGATATTATCACCCCACCCACCTTGACGCCTCTTTCTCAATCTTCGACCATTTGGCGCACAATGTACTCGCCATATATGTTATATGATGGGTGGGATGGGTGAGATCACGCATCCCTGTCTGATTCCCTTGTGAAAACTGAAATGTCATCTTCAGTTACAGTGCCATATCCTGAGTCATAAAGGTTGCGAATCGACATTAGAAGATGGCCGGAACTCCTGTCGCAGCCAGCACCTCCCATAGCTTCTCCCTTTTAATAACGTCAAAAGCCTTTTGGTAGTCCACAAAGCACACAATCGATGTAGTGTTGTACTCGCAGGTTATCGATGTAGTGTTGTACTCGCAGGTTCTGGCATTCGTGATAGACGATTTCTATCAGTTTGCTACAGTAACGAAGTCAATTTGGTTGCGACAGCGACCACCAGGAGATGTCCATGTGTAAAGCTTGCGCTTGTGGTGTTTATACCTTTCTTTCTTAACTCATGTATGTATTGCGGTGTAGAGACTTACTGGCTGCTGAGCGGCGGCGGCGCCCCCGGCGGCGGGGTGGGCGCGGGCTGGGTGGCGCGCGTGCAGGCGCGCAACGCGTACGGCTGGGGCGCGCTGTCGGCGCCGGCCGAGCTGGACGCGGCGGCGCTGGCGCCGGCCCGCCCGCCCGCCGCGGCGCTGGCGCTCGCCTTGCTGGCGGCGCTCGCTGCGCTGCTTGCTGTTGCAGCTGCTGTGTTCTACGGTACGTTCACATCATATTACATTTATGAACACTAATTTAAATTAAATCAATCACAACACTACAAAAAAAATTTTGACCGTACGTTCCTTTAAGTGACACTCTTAAAATTTTAAGAGTGCCCTGTGCAAGAAAGGATGGCAATGCACCTGAGATGCTTATGTATGGTATTCCAGATGATAACCATAGGCGGCGATAACCGCCTACCGTTACCATGTGAGCCGCTCACTGTTAGCCACTCCATGGCAAAGAAAATAAACAGATTTTTTGGGGAACTAATGAGGGCTTTTCATAGCAGAGTGTATCCACTACTCTCGTTTCTTACCTATTATTATCGACGATAGTTTAAAAAACCAGTTAACATTGCTCCACTTCTGGGAGTTCTTCTAATAATCTAATTCTATGGAATCATTAGCAGCATACAATGCCCGAGCTCGGAAGAAGGCAGCTATTGAAAACCAGATATCTATGAATCCCGCAAGAAGAGGACCCGATGTGGAACTTGCAACCTTGAGGCAGTTACCGACGACACATTCTACAAATATACTTTATAATCAGGCAAGTTTAAATATAAAACCTGCGAAATCATCCTTTTTGTTTAGTTATAGGATGCAACTTTCACTGCCTCTAGAGATAGAGGCAGAATTATTTGGGTCTTTGTTGAAAACCCTGACTAAGAAAATGAAGTTGAAAGTCTTATTTAATGGCTGTAGTCCTCATTATTAGGCGCCAATCTCCACGGGCGAGAAAATCTCGGTGATAGTTTCGCCGTGCCATCAAATTCAATAGAAACTCTATGAATCAATCTCCACACGGCGATAATTTGAAGGCACAGCGTGACTGTCATTGCGATTCTCTAGGCTGTAGAGATGGCGCCTAATAGAATCTAAAACCTTATTTATGTTGTGCCACAGGGTGTCCACTGCCCAACGGACGCAGAACTGAAAAGTTTGCCCCACATTCGCCGAGAACAGATAACGCTGACCAAGTTTCTGGGTTCGGGCGCATTCGGAGAGGTGTTTGAAGGCGTCGCCAGGCAGATCAATGGTAGCACTGCTGATACGAAAGTGGCCGTGAAAGTGAGTAAAATTTACACAAAACATAACATCACGCCTTATTTCTCCGAAGGGTTGTGCAGAGGTGTACCTGTAGCAGGTACACCCATATTCGTCAGTTATGTTTTTAAGTCCCATGTAATAGGGGGCGAGCCTATTGCCGTCAACCGGGCACCAAAAAATTTAGATAAAAATTGATTTTGAGTAAAATTTATAATAATTTTTTACAAAATTTCACATTAAGTAATTGCAACGGTATATCCTGTCTACGTTAATTGATTGTACTTACTTCTACTTAAAAAAGTATAGATAGATAAATAAATAGAATGCTCTTTATATGTACTTACATCATAAAAATTACAGATATAAATGTAATTGTTTTACTCAATACTCAATACTCAATATATTTATTGCTTCCACATGTGAACTTAGGTGGTAGGTTTAACAAAATATGATCATTGTGGACCCTGTCGGGCACAGCAAAAGTAGGAGAGAGGAAGAGGGCTTTTCATTTGGTTTACTTAATTAGTACCTATTTATTGTAATTATTTTATAAAACTTGTAAGTTAAAATTTGTCATTTAAATAATCATTAATATCATAATAGCATTTAGATAATAGGAATAGTTTTAATTTATTTATAAATGTATTCAATTTTTGTTCATTTTTTATTAATTCTGGTAATTTATTATATATTTTAATTGACATGACTAGTGTACTCGTTGAGTGCATTTTCAACTTAGAGCCTTTTACAAGGTGCGACAAAATGGGCGATCTTATCGCTAAAAGCGATCTTTTAAAGGACATAAAGTTTATGTGCTGCCTTACCTCACCAACGTCTCGTCTATCGATCAATCTTATTCGGTCTATATATTTGTTGGTCAAAATAAAAGCATTATTTGCAATGATCATCATCTTGGCTAAATATGGCCATTTGGAGGTGAAAGGCATATTTAGCCAACATGATACGACTCTGGTTCAGGAAAACTAGCCGGATTCGTGGCTATGGACGTTCATGAATCAGAGCTTAATCAGGCTTTGTATATTCTCAAAATCTTATACTCAATTTCCTTTCCACAGACATTACGCAAAAGCGCCACAGAACAAGAAAAGACTGAATTCCTAAAAGAAGCGGCGCTGATGTCCAACTTTAAACACGAACATATTCTGCGTCTTTTAGGAGTGTGTCTCGACAATGATCCGAACTACATTATAATGGAGCTAATGGAAGGAGGCGACTTGCTGAGCTACCTGAGGGCTAAACGAGTTTCATTGGTATGTAAACTTCAGCTTGCATAACCTTTTTACAGTTATTTATATTCTTCGAAAAGAGTGAACTGCCTTGATTAATTAAATAAGGCGAGTCAACGTTTATCCCGTTCATACTCGCACTGCAGTCTGTACTACCGTCACAGATGAATATAAAGCCACTCATAGTCATCTGTCAGATGGGACACTTCGCAGTTTAGGTTTGAAGCTACAAGTACGCGGCGGGCTCTACTTGCTGGGACAATTCAGTGAGTGTACCGTAGTCAGAAGATCTAAGAGTTACGCGATAGAAAGAGAGGCAACTTCTAGGTGAATATAACTGTAGACTTTTCCACGTCAAAATTATATTTATCACATTACCTTTATCCACAGTACACGCCCGAATCCCTAACACTACTAGACCTCCTGAACATGTGTGTGGACGTGACAAAAGGCTGTCGCTACCTAGAAGAAATGCACTTCGTCCACCGCGACTTAGCTTGTCGCAACTGTCTTGTGGCACATCGCGGCAATGGACGCGTGGTCAAGATTGGGGACTTCGGACTAGCGAGAGATATCTACAAGAATGATTATTATAGGAAGGAAGGGGAAGGTAAGCAATAATTATTTATTTATTGAAGAGCAGTGGTGGCCCAGTAGTAACGGCTCCGACTTTAGAGTTGTAGGTCGTGGGTTCGAACCCTAACAGGCGCTTTACTTTGTGTAAATAAACTCATTACCACTGCTCTCAAACGGTGAAGGAAACCATCGTGATCGTGAGGAAACCGGCATGTCTTAGAACTAAAAATTCGAAGACATGTGACATCTACCAACCCGTACTGGACACGCGTGCGATTACGGCCCACTCCCTCTCACAGAGAGGAGGCCTGTCTTCTAGCAGTGGGAA
The DNA here is from genome assembly GCA_948150665.1 of Conistra vaccinii. Classification (NCBI taxonomy): domain Eukaryota; kingdom Metazoa; phylum Arthropoda; class Insecta; order Lepidoptera; family Noctuidae; genus Conistra; species Conistra vaccinii. The sequence goes on from OX411329.1 coordinate 12,882,288, forward strand.
CATTAATAGGCTGATTATGTAATTTATTGAAGCTTGCTGCACAAGTAAAACAACACTGTACAAAGGCGGACTTAATGCCTGAGGCAAGTTCTACCAGTAGGGTCATGCAGAGACAAAACATGGCAGGTGCAACATAATAGATAGATAGCTCGAAAATACCCATTTATGAAATAAAAGAATAAGTACATGAATACACAATTATAACAAAATTAACTTTGTCAAGAGAAATAACGATCAGTTAAGGGAGAAAACAAATACAACAAATCACCAGGGAAGTTTCTGTCAACTTCTAAGCTGATATAAAGTTGTAGTGGGGAATCAGCCACTGAACTTAGTTAAATCAAGAAAAACACTATGGCACTAATTCCGCTATGCCAAGTTTTGTCCTAACCAGTAACATACACTGGCTGGTAATAAAACATGGTGGTGTTGGAAAGAACATAAGACTTCTGGAACTACTTTCAATAAAAATGTGCATGATGACGATAATAATATTAAGTAATTAACGTCCAATTAATTACGTGAGGTGATTTTGGCAATGTTTCGACGCCCTCCCCTCCCCCGAATCTCACGTGAGATTTTAAAAAAATTGTATTTTTATATTACACTGTTTCTTGTGGAAAAAAATAACTTGATATTTGCCTAGACCCCTATCACAACTACAAGAGATTGGGTGAGATTCTGCTCGACCACCCCCCTAAACGCCTCACGTAATTAATGAGCGACCCCGTAGGGTTACCATCCTTTCGAATTTGCACGGACATGTTCGGTTTTTGGCTCTATTCGGATGTTTTCTGGCTTTGTCATTCATCTGGACTTTTCGAATAAAGAGGATTATTTTTGACAAAAAAATATCGAAGTGTATAGAGTGCCGCGAGTTTCTTGTGGCACTCTAGTGTCACTGCCTCGGCTCGGCTAGGGTGCCGTGAGCGTTGCAATGTCACTGTCACTTGTTATTTAGGTTAGGTTAGGTTAGAACTGTGACCACACAACGCACGAGCCGAGCGAGCGTAGCGAGCGGTGCCGCGGTAGCGGCCGGTGAAGTGCCAGGGTCCGTTTAGGCACAAGAGAATGTAATGTTTTGGGAATGTGGTGTTTTACAGCGATCTTACCTCGACAATCAAACAAAATACCAAGTGACGTGACTTAGTGACAGTGACAATGACAATCCAATGCTTGCGGCACTTGAGCCGGGCCGAGGCGGTGTTACTAGGGTGCCTGTAGTGGCACTTTATCCGATAGGGATAGAGTGCCAATGGTGGCACTCTATACACTGCCAAAAAATATTTAAAAGTAAGTACGGACTTCTTTTGCAAATGTCCGGCTTTTTAGGGTAACCCTGTGTGAGTGTAGCAAAATATTGTAGATGTGTGTATTCTAACCTCCTTGCGTCCGCAGGTTTGTTGCCAGTGCGATGGATGGCCGTGGAGTGCTTGGTAGACGGCGTATTTTCTTGCCAGTCTGACGTGTGGGCTTGGGGCGTGCTGTGCTGGGAGGTAAGACCGACATTAGACAAGTAATGCATTTATAACTACGAATTGTATAGTCTGTTTTGCCTTGGATAAGTAAAGTTCTTGTTGACTCATCTGGCAGGTGTTTTTTCCATTTATCTGATTATTAGTGCCTATTCGGACATGGCGATAGGCAAACTCTTTTTGTCATGATTGTTATAATAATTCTCATGGGCAGACGCAATAATCTTCTGATTTCCATCTTTACTCAGTTTTAAATAATATTATTGTGTGGAATCAGGTACTATCACTGGGTCAGCAGCCATACCCCGCGCGCACCAACCGGCAAGTGTTGTCGTACGTGCGCACCGGCGGCACGCTCGACAGGCCACCTAATTGTCCTTCAGCTTTGTAAGTACTACATAACATTACGCCTGTAATCCTCGAAGGGTTAGGCAGAGGTGTACTCATAGAAATACCTCCTTTTCGCCAGTTATATTTGAGTGCCGAGTAATAGGGGGCGAGCTTATTGCCAATAACCGGGCACAAAACCAGCCTCCGGGCTGCAACTGGGAAATTCCTGATGGAAAAACCATAACACTTTGCCCGACCTGGGAATCGAACCCAGGACTTCATGCTCAGCAGTAGCGCTTGCGACCACTAGATCAACGAGGCAGTTGTAAGAACTACTACATATCTGAATCTCCAACTTGTAACGTACTCACGCTACGCAATTGCTGTCACGGAAGATGGTTATCCCACTCTGGTCAAAACTTCGGTGGTCACCAACAATTTTCAAAAAATGTATATTTATTAACTAATCTCAACCGACGGCGTCGGTAGTCTCGCTAACATACGTCTGTATTTCCCGAAGGGGCAGAGGACAGGTGACCGTCCGTGTGGTACATACGCGCAAATTTCAGCTGCACACAAATCCAGACTTTCGGTCTGCTGCTGAATTACTTCAATTAATTTGAAATCTCAAAAACACTTTAGTTAGCTCCTTAGTCCCCCACACTCTGCGAACACACTGTTACAACCACTTACACCAGTCACTAACAGGAAAAATCGTCTACGGTTGCAATATTTTTAAACTATGTGAGCACCATGTATCTATAATTAATTTATCTGTCATTGCTTAATTTTTAATACTTTGTGCCTATTGTAGTAAAGTAATTTTTTTCAAGGTACATAGTCTTCACACATAATTATAATTACTTAATGTATACAAAATATTGTAAAACATTTTCAAAGATTCGTTTCTTACCCATTCGTCTCTATACAAAACTATATTTTGGAAGCACCTAAAATCAATTCCAATTCGTAGAATCAATTTTGACATTCAAAACTGCCTTTAACGGCCTTTCACCCAGTTGCAACAAAGACAAACATTACGTAATAGATCATTAACGCTAGGTAATGATTTCATTAATTTGTTCAAAGAACCATTAAAATCGAAGGTAATGTTGCTTTCTACAACAAGTGGAAGATTAGCATTAAGGCTGGTTTTCCTCTCACGCTGACCGTCGTCGGCGCTGATAAGACAATGTATATAAAGTTTAGTATTCTTATGAAATTACGCCAACAGCGCTGACATCTGAAGTTCATACGTTTCGGCTGTCAGCGCCAACGGTCAGCGTGCGGTCAGCGTGACTCTAAAACCAGCCGTAAAGACAGCTTTAAAAGTTAAAGTTCATTTCTGCAACTATAGGTTTGATTTTGAACCGTATCATTTCTATTCTAGCTACGACTTACTTCAAAAATGTTGGAGTTATTCGGCGGAGGCGCGGCCGTCGTTCCGTCAGTGCCTTGAAGTGGTGCGAGCGTTACGTGACAAGACGTCGCCCAACATCACGCTGACGGCCACGCCCACGCCCGCGCCGCACTACCTCACGCTCCTCGGAGACGGTAAGCCTGCCAACCGTGACTGAACCAGCATCTCTTAAATAGCAGTAATATTTTATTAGATCCCCGAGCGTATTAACCATCGGCAAAAATGACGCACTTCCATACAAACTTTCATCCCCTAACCCCTTTCTTTAACGGATGATTTTTCAAAAATCTTTCCTTAGTTGCTAACCTTCGTTAGATAGGAAGTCTTGTGCAAAATTTCATACTTCTACATCCAAAGATTTAGGCTGTGCGTTGTCTGAAGGTGAAAGAAAGAATGATTTTTGAATTAGCGGCGTTGTGCACTTTTTTTGGGATCGGAAAAAAATGTTAAACTCGCGTCAGATTGTGCCGTAAGATCCGTTGCCTAGCAACCGACTAAGTAAATATCAAAATAAATAGTCTTTGACATTACGTAAAGATTGCGAGGTAAGGAATTTTACCCATATTGATGGGTAAATAAAAAGCAGTCAAAACATACTTCATGAAAAGTGTTTAAATAAATTGTTTATTTTTGTTAGACTATATTTTGAAAATAAATAAATATACTACTACTACAAATGAATATTGTATTTAACCAAATAAAATATATTACTTTTATACTGATAAATAAAGCAATTCGTGCGAAATTATTCCCTAACCATTCCAAATTATTCAAAAATGCACAACGTTAATGTTCAAGTTTTCACTTCTGCCGGCACTCCCGGAGTACAACCCGCTGTTTTTTTTATTAAGTAGAAGATTACTTCAGTGTGAGAAAAAAATGAATCTCTTTACCACTGTGAAGTAATATTAAAATAATACTGCTATAAAGGTGGTGATTGGCCCCCTGTTCATGATACACTCACCATCATACTCATTTCTCACCTGCATGATTTGCCATTAAAGGCCCGGCTACACGATAGATCGTACTTACATAATTAAATTACAATTTGCATTACCAAGCATATTGTGTTTATCGTGTTAACGTTGCTATTGTGTGAACACCTCATAAGTTGTTTGGCCAAACTTTTATACAAACTGTCATAGCGTATAGCCGGGCTTTATTTAGGTCCTCGTTCGCGTGTCGAAGCGGCAAGATCTACCGGTCCAGTATATTGCACGCCCAGATTTTAGTTAAGACTGTCTAACTAAAATCTGGCAGTGCCTACAATTCCACAATCTTCATCAATCAGCATGTTATCTGAAATGTAGAAGCGGCTATTATTTTAATAAAAATATGCGTTAAGTAATTTAAATATATTTTCTTGATTTCATGTTATCCCAACTAACTGATGTATTGTGCATGGGCTGCATGTTCAGATGCCGTCGACAACCGCACCTACCTATTGGACGAGAATGACAACGCCTGCTTAGGTTCGTGACTACAATCATTGAATGATATCATGCAGCTTACTTTATTACCAGTCTTCTTGAAACTAATGTAGTAATTATAATGCAGACGAAGACTTCCCGGAGCACCACATGGAACCGTCACGACTGCTTCCCGAACGAACTCCGAAGTACTTGGAGCTCATGTACGACAGCGACTCGGCGCCCGGCACCGTCTGCGACGGGTACGAGATCCCGCGAGCGCCAATCACGTACATGCCGCCATTCTCACGACACAGCATCGTCGGTGTCGCACCAAATAGACTGATCAAACCGCCGCTGTACAGAACACATTCCTTACGAACTCACACGCGCCCGCCGAACGCCACCATCATTCCTCTGCGGAACGGACTGGTAAAGCGAGCGTCACTGTGTGAAGAAATTAGCGCTCGAGAGCCGAGACCGTGTTCGTCACGAGAACAACCGCGCGTTGACTTAGACTTTGATAAGCACGTATTCAAGACTCCATTTTGAACTGTGATATTAGAAAAAATAATTATGCAATGTGTAAATTTTCCACCGAATGAGGATACTGTTTTAGAATTAAGTGAATATTTAATATTATTTATTTTCACTAGATTACAGTTTGTAAATAGAGGTGAATAAGTTTGTTGTACATATTAGTATAAGCTGCTGTGCTGCAATTATATTGCATCCGTAGAAAACATCACAAGACAAAATATTAATGCATTTATTAAAAGCCAGTTAATTAAATATATTGCCTATCATCTAGTCTACGTTCTTTTATTTTATATTCCCGTACGTGCGTTTAAACTCTGGCCAAACGGAAGCTAATCCAGCGCGGGATACTGGACGATATTCGCTCGCGCCTGGTGCCAAGGCCAACTTACTTGTATGGAGGTGTTTCTACTGGCGCGAATATTCGCCTGACTTCCTAATAATTTGGAAACACGTCCTGCGCGGGATTCGCCTCAGTGTGGCCAGAGGTCTATACCAAGTGAGCCAATGCTCATCTCCACCTAATAAAAACCTAGATAATGGTTCCAAAAAAGCAAATTTACTATAGTCACTTGTGCACTAAAGTGTGCACATATTAAAGCGATATTGTGCAATACTTTAGTTTCGGAAATGTAATTAAATCAACTTTTTTTCAAGACGTGCACTTTTTGGGCCGATCCATTAGAGAGCCTGTCCAGACAAGACGATTTCTTCGTTCGTAATACTTACTGGACGCAAACGTACGGCCCGAGTATCTGCCTCACGCGTTACGCGCCCATAACTGTATGCATGTGAACGGAATGCATTATTTTGCAGTTGGCACCTATTAGCTTAGCTATAGGGTTTAGTCTGTACGCGCGTAGTATCCATGCGCGCGTAAAACGTCCCCGCGAACAGGCGCAAATGTTGCCAACATTGCTCAATATTATGGTTATAAAACTATTAAGGTTATATTATTCTGTTACATGCCAGTTTATTAGTATATAGGATTAAAATAAAAACAAAGAACGAACATTTAATTTTTTATTTGATATACGATTAATTTATTTGCTAATGTTATTATGTTTTACAGCTAAGATAAAAGTGCATCTTTTCTAACAGTTAAATTAGCTAATTCACCTAGAAATTAGATTTTATTTTGCTGTTTAGTGAGATGTACTTTTTGTTATAATAAAATCCGTCACATATCGGGCCACAACGCGTGTACAATTGGTACTTTTTAAATAGTTTGATTAAAATGTAACACCAAAACATTTACCCACTTGTTTATAATATGCTATAAAACTTATTGTGTCCCCCAATTATAATGCCGTCTCACTTTATTTTTGATATGATGATGGGTACACACCGGGCGGACTGCTACGTCTAAATGGACTTGTCGATTAAGTACATCGGAACGTGAATTCAGCACAATAACTATAACTGCCAACAGTCATCGAGTCACAGGCATCGAGTATAGGCCCGATCTGTGCCCAGCAGCGGAAACAAATGACACCGACATAATTATAAGATTTCGAGCATAAAAATTATTATACCTGAACATTGTACAGCAAGTTTTATTAAAAAGGGTTCAGGCATCTATTAAAATAAGATGCCTACATTAAGACTTATTGTTGATTCGCTTTTAAGTCGTGTCACATGAGACATGATTATTAAACTACACTTCTTATTCTGGAAAATAAATCGAGGTAGTAAAATAATGTTAAGACGTGATACCACGTCAGAATCTCTCAAGAAAAAAAAAGTGCTTTCGGTTTCGCAAACGAAGGCTAATAATAAAAATAAAATATACCTTTCTTAACTAAATAAAAGTTCTTATGCGGTAATTTAGGTACTAGTCGTATCTAATCACCATCTTCGGCAATTTCCTGCTTGACGCGTTTCTCGTGTTTCAACTGTTCGGTGGTGGTGACGTTGCCTGCGATGGCGGGAGGGTCCTGGTTGTCGTCGTCTTGTGCGTCGTCCTTGCTGTTCTCGTGAAGCAGTACGTACTCCCGCTGAGAAAAACCGAACTTGACCACATCGCGCTCAAGTAACTCCACATAACGACGAGCCTCGACCTTTTTGTTGTTCACGAAAGTACCGTTCGCCGATTCTGGTGAAAAAGAAACAAGTTCTAGTAACTACTGAAAATCGTGTTGTAGTAGCTGAATACCAGTATTGTACATAGAGCGACTGCCTTTCTGACCTCTACAACTCAGTTACTTACTAACTACACCAGTTACTCCAAACTCAAAGCATTTATTACCAATTACAGGCACTTTTTTACTGTCCAGGGGACAGTCACTTAGTAACACGATACCCCTTGGTAAGACTGGTTGCCAGACTTTTGGACTTCTGACTACCCGTAACGACTTTTAAAGATCTACGAATGACAGTCGGGACCAACGGCTTAACGTGCTATTCGCGGCAAGGAGGGATCTCAATATGTAATGGATGGTTACCCATACACGAGCCGTGCAGCTCTTAAAATTTAGCCAAGAGCAAAATACCGTTGCCGAACCAAACCCAATAAAAACTTTGTGAATTGATTCAAATTCCATGTGATATACATGAAATGACCTACCAAGATCGATGACGTACGGCCGGACCCTGCGGCCCTGCGAGCCGTCGGCGCGGCTGAAGGGCGTGGCGCGGTACTGCAGCGCGGCGTGCTGCTTGCTGATGGACGGGTGCTCCAGCGCGATGTCTACCACCTTCTTGTCGCGTCCGATCAGGAACGCAGACTGACGGTGGATGTATAGGATCGGTAGCGCCTTGTCGCCTTTGAAGGGGTAGAATCTGAAAATTATTTGTATGGTATTACAGACAGTGGAGTTAATACGACATGAATTTGGAGCGCAAAAAGGTGCCAGACGCCAATTATTGAGCCAACATTTCACTATGAAATAACATTCCCCGGAAATTCAATGCATGAATTCTCTCTGCACTGCATATCAAAATTAGTCGAAGATATTTCTTTTCATGAGATATTTTTCTTACTTTTTACTAAATTTATAAATAAAAACAAAATATTTACCTCCATCTCCTTTTAGGCTGCTTAGCGTCATCAGGTTCTGTGTACTTGATCACAACTCCATTGACCGTATTGGCATCAGCCGTCAGTTTCCCAGACAGACCAAAGTTCGGCTTTTCTTTATCAGCTGGATCTTTGCCGTCCTCTGTCTTAACATCTCCCTTTCCCCAGTCGTATTCTTTATTCTCGTCAGCATCTGCGAATCTATGTAAACACATTTTGTTGATATATTTTTTTTTTTAAACTCTTTATCCATTATTATGCTACAATGACAGTGCAAAAACAATGTTATCTAAATGTTTGGCTGGCAAAAATAAATTACGCATTTCTATACGAATATGACCTTTATGCATTTATGAACATCACAAACCTGCTCTTGCGATCTCGTGACCTAGACTCTGTTTTTACTGTAGGTCGTCCGCGCTCCGCATTGCGATCTTCCGGTCTGCCTGAGCGCTCTCTTCGTTCATCCCCGCGTCCGTCCCTGTAACGCTCTTCTCTCCCTTCCGGCCTCTCCGGCCGACGACTCCGCTCTTTGTAACGCTCTTCTTGACTTCTCGATCTTGACCGCTCTCTAACAAATAATTACACAATAAATAACAGGTTTGCTTATCGCCTTATGTTGTAAAAATTATTTGCAGAATAATGTTGGAAGGCAAAAGTCGCCTAAGATGATTAAAATCTTTTTAGTAATATTTGTGCTGCTAGTAGAAACAAAAATATGCAATACCTGTGGTGTGACGCAGCCGGCTTGTCGGGCCTAGCAGCTGTGCTTATGGGCTTCTCTCGACGAACTTCACGTGGTCTGTAACCGACAAACATAATAACTGATTAGCCGTAAAAACACTTCCTAACACAGACGATTTACAAATATTGCCAAGGATTGCAAACTGGGTGCTCCACCACAATAAAATTTATTTCAAGCTTTAACAAAAAAAATACAACAAAAATAATAATCAATATATTGTAAATTTATTATTTAACTGAAGTAACCTAAAAGCCCTACCAAAGATCCTTTTATTTGGTCAATAGTACAAGTGAGAATTTTATTTGGAATAGGATAAAAAATCACTATTGACTCGTAAATAAGAGAATATTATGCTAGAGGCACTCCATCCTCAGTTTAATAACTGTTTTAGCGTAACAATATATTCATTAATTTATCTTCAACACGAAGAACCAATTATTTTGACACTCCTTTAAATCGTACACTTACCATTACTTTTGAAACACAATGTTGATTTCACGAGCATACCTACTACGTTCAGCCTTTCGTGAACTTCTCATATGTGACTAATTAATACATAGATGTTATAAATCAAATGGTTAGCTTTTAACTAAGCTAAAGCCAGTGACAACTGTTTTCTTCTTGTCTCATCAAGGCACAAAAGATGCGCGAGTCTACGTTCTTACAGTATGAAAATTGTAGTCTTCTATCCTCGTTTTTTAGTTTGTCGCAATTATCATATTATAATTCTTTTTCACATGTATGTGTCCATTTATGGTTTCTTTCGGGCCATATTTGCGAATATCTTGTATGCAATATCTTTTTATTTTCCATTTAATGTTTCTATCTTGTTTTAATTCAGGTTTCTTTATCTTCATCTATTTCGATTCATTGACATTCTATTGCATTTACGTAAACATAAGCGAAATTGCTTATAAATCAATGCATTAGCAGCCATTTCCAAGGTGCTTGGGTAGAAATGTGCTAATTTGCTGATGTCCATAGTGTACTTGTTTAGTAATGATGATTATGACTGATGACGAAACGCTCCAAAGTAACACAGCGCCCAAATATATCAGTTTGGAGATAGAAGTGATAAAAGAAATGATTTTCCAGTTTGAATCATTATGTGAATTGTCAAATGACTGAACATTTTAAGTAATCTTGAGTCTGCATTTCCATTCTATACTTACAGCAATGTTATTAGCTGTATGAGTTCCAATATCAAAATCGTTTTGGAACCTAAAGCAATACAGTTCATAAGAGTAGACAGTATTCTGAATAAACACAAACAAAATAAAACAAACGAAGTCAGCTCCAGTGTGTATGTAATCTTCAAATCCATTCCACAATATGATTCATTTCCATAAATATTGTAACTGAATCCTTATTCCTCAAATAGGTATATAGCATTCTTTGTTTTGCCATTCTGTCGACGATATTAAGCTTCATTGTCTTTCTTTCATCAGTTTAGGAAGCTCATCTTAAAAAATTCTATGTCTTTAATTTGAAAAATATTGTTTCTCTTTAGCTTAGTGATGTCATTGCTAAAGACTGATCCATCACGCAAATCCATCTTGCTTTCAGGTATATCTTATTATATTCTAAATAAAATCTAATTTAATATCTGTCTATTATTTGATCACATATTTGTGTATAAGAAGTCCCTCGTTGAAAGCACTTCAGTGCCTGCATATTCCAAAATGAAAATAGTAATCTTTTGCTAATAAGCATTCCAACAAATCTATAACAATCGATGGTTTCACACATGCCTATAGCAAGTATCATTTAGGGTGCAAATATTAAAATATCTTTGCAACACCGACATGCTCTGATCATTATATTTTTCTGTAGAGTAGTCACTGTAAAAATAAATATAGTTATTTAACGTCGCATGTACACTGTTACTGACCAGCTGTGGCCAGCAGACACGCATGCAATAACAGTCTGTATTGGTATGTGTAAAAATGTTTTTAAATAGATGAAATAATCTGTTTTGAAACAAACTACCAGTTATATCTAACCTAATAGCGTCTACTTACATCTAATTAACGGTAAGAAACACGGATTTACGTACCTTTCAGAAGAGAAGCCCTCTTCGTGATACCTCTCCTTCCTGTCGGGATACTCTCTCTCGCGGAAGCGCTCGTTCTCAGGTGGACCACGTCTAGAGATAACATTCACATAGAATAGTGTTTTTAGATGCATCAGACTAGTAAATACATGTGGGTAAGTAGTAAGGAAAGTAATGTTTTGTAAGGCGAGTTTTCCTTAATAGTTTTTATTTCAATCTTATCCCAGACTTGCTAGTTTTACTGCCAAAATGTATTATTGCACAACGTTTCCATGTTTTACTGATAAGAACTTAAAACTGTCGATTACTTTTGTTTCCGAGTTTTTGTGAGATTCATAGAGACAATTAGTGCTATTTTGCAATCATTACATAATTACAGAGGCGGTTATCCTTAAGGCAAACTAGGCACGTGCCTAGGAATATCTTGAACCACTGAACCGATTGTGATGAAACTTGGTATGTGGACAGCTGAAAACTCAGATTAACAAATTTTATCCCGAATATGGGCACCGCCGGGGTGCAAGAAAGTATCTTTCTTGCTTCAAAATAAAATATAGGTGTAAAAACATTCAGAACTAAAGAAATCCTCAAAAACGCCTAGCACAATAATAGAGAACTTAACCTTTTCGAGGCGAGATCCTAAAATTTCAGAGCTCGCTTCGCTCGCTCTTGTATTCTGTAGTCTCTCAATTCTAAAGCTTCTATGCATTAGTCGACAAAGTACCGAACTCCTATTTTCGAAAAAATTATCAGCCTTAGGCGGGGTGCTAACATTATCGAGCTTGCTTCGCTCGCTCTTGCATCCTACTCTATCTTAATTCTTAAGCTTCTTTGTATAAATCGTCACAGTTAGTCCTCTTTCTGTATGAATGGACAAAATAAAACCTTTCCCATTCGAGGCGAAACGCAAAAATTACCGAGCTCGCTTCGCTCGCTCTTGAATCCTACACTCTCTTTTTTGTTAAGCTTAAAGGTATCTGCACACAGCGGGCGGGGCGGGGCGGGGCGCGGCGTGGCGTGGCGGCGACGGGGCGCTGGCGTGACGGGAGCGGTCACACTGCGGGCGCGATCACGTCCCGTCCCGCCGCGAATTGAGAGAGAAAGAATATAAATAAAGTAAACAGTAATAAGTTCAAAGTAACTAAGTTAGTTAAAGTAACTTATAATTTATTAGTTACAAACTATAAGTTTAAGTTTTAAGCTTTAATACAATCTCTCAATTCTGAATGTAACCGTCACGCCCCGCCTCGCCGCTTCTGACTTGTATTCACGCCCGGCGGGGCGGCGGCGTGGCGTGACGGTTACCGTCGCGCCGGGAGGGACGGGTCTGTGTGGAGTCGTCCATAGTATCTAGTACATTACAACTGCTCAGCGTCACGTCGCCGTCCCGTCCCGCCCCGCCCCGCCCGCTGTGTGCAGAGACCATTACTGCTTAGGTCGAAAAAAATATTCCTTGTATGAATGCACAAACGATTACCTAACATTTGGCTATTATTTTTGTATAAATACTAGTTAAATGTTATCATTAAATGGGGTCATTTACAAGATAAGCGCTCCGACCACTCTCAGCTCAAATTAGATTGATAGCTAAAACGTCACAATATCACTCTTATTATTATAAAACTTTATTACATAGCTGTTATTTGATTATAATCGAAAACTGGTCAAGTATGTGTCAAACCATGCACAGTTAAGGGTTCCGTAGACGGGATGAATATTTACACATGCACAATATAAGTTAGTATTTCATGGGATTTCTCGAAAAAACTATGAAAAATAAAGTTTTTTTTTTTTTCATAATATGTTATTTTATCTAAAAAACTCTATGGAAAAAAATTAAAAATTCACTTAGAAACATCATAATCTTTTTAATTATGGGATCCAACAATATCCTATACACTTATGTGTATTGTATTAATTGTTTTTCATCCCTCGTTACATGTAGGAGTGCCACACCTAATATTTTTTTCGTAATTTCACTTCACTATTCTTTAGCGGTGCACAGAATACAGCTTCTTTCCAATTTTTACCCGACTTCGGCGAAGCAAAAAGGAGGGTTATGATTTTGACCGGTATGTATGTACCTATGTACATTGTATGTACATACATACCATGTTCATGTGTAACCTCATAACTTCTAAACTACTGATCATAATTTGACAAATGAGGTATTGCTGGAAGCGTCCTGATCGTCCGGTGGTTATAGGCTATGTGACGTTACATTAAATTTAATATGGCGCTCTCTACAGAACATTCATAAAGTGACGAACGAAAAAAATTTTTTATTTTTTTATGCCATTTTCTGTATCGAATGAAAAGGCTTGACGAGCACATTACAAATATGTATTATATATCATATTCTCTAAGTAAATAAATATGTTCAAATTGTTAAAAACATGCAAAAGTGAGACTGCTACGTACGGCGCGGCTGTAAAATTAATACCTATTATACAATTAAAACTAAACAAAAAAATAAATAAGCGGCTCTGCAAATACTTTATCAAGAAATTATAACCCCAAAATAATTTAAATAAAATGGTCAAGGTAAAGCCGTCGTCACATGCCATTATAATTTTGTAGCCGACAGGCGACCACGGTCAAAGTCAAAGTCAAAGTCAAAGCATTTATTTCAAATAGGCCTTTGAAGGCACTTTTGAACGTCAAAATTTACAAATCATAGTTATTATATTATTGATTCTACCGCCCCTTCCAAAATGTAGTTTTCGTATGGAGAAGAATGGGCAAGAAACTCCACCGTTACTCTTTTAAAATGTTTTACAATATTTTGTATAAGTACATTATTTATATAATTATAATATGTGAAGACGATGCACCTAGAATAAAATTACTGTATACAGTAAGAATAATTTAAATTGGAGCAAACGACAGATAAATTAATTATGTGGTAGATACATGGTGTTCACATATTCACAAACATTGTAAAAATAGACGAATCTACTAAAAATTTACAATTAATAAGTCAGTGTGTGAGGAACTAATCACAGGATGTAAAATCAATGTCATATAATGAAAAATAAATACAATTAAGTAAGCAACCAGTTTGATTTTGTTTAGACTCTAAATTGTCCTATGGAGCAGGACCAGCATGTTTCCAAGCATTCTTATCTTGGATATAATCCTCTAATCTGTAATATGCTTGTTTACAAAGTGTACTTTTTACATGAGTTTTAAATTTTCTTTCATTTAATTGTAATATATCACAAGGTATTTTGTTGTAACATTTAACACAGTACCCCATAAAAGATGTATGTACTTTAGATAATCTGAAAAATGGTTGATCTAGTTTATCTTTATTTCTAGTATTAAAATTATGTCTATCACTTATTTTATTAAAAAGATGTAGATTTTTCCTTACATACATAATATTTTCATAAATGAATTGGCAAGGAACGGTCATAATATTAATCCTTTTAAATAGTTCCCTGAGAGATTCGCGACGACGGAGATCATAAATGGCTCTGACAGCTCTCTTTTGCAAAATAAAGATAGATTCAATGTCAGCAGCCCGACCCCACAGTAAAATGCCATACGACATAATGCTGTGGAAGTAGCTAAAATAGACCAAACGCGCGGTTTCTACATCTGTTAACTGTCTGATCTTTCTAACAGCATAAGCGGCCGAGCTTAGCCGCCCCGCAAGAGATGTTATATGAGGTCCCCATTGTAATTTCTCGTCTAGCGTGATTCCCAGGAAAACCGTTTGATTAATAAATTCCTTAACCGTTTGATTAATAAACGGCTTTACCTTGACCATTTTTGTCCCTATGTCTAGATTTCTGTCCCAAATATTTTCTTGTTTCATACTTTTTAGAGCCTGATTTTCAGTAGTCTGGTTCTAGTTTTTGAACTTACTTTTTATTATTATTGATATGGTGGAAATAGTCTGAATAAAATGGCTGTTACACATCTTATTCAGAGACTGGATGGACATACAGACAGACATGACGAAAATAATTATAAAGGTCCCGGCACAATACCTTTCACGATAGTCTCTTCGGTCTTCAAACTCCCGCCTTTTGGGTCCTCCACGCTCCTCATACTGATTGTAACGGTTGAAAACTAGGATGAATAAAGCAAGTGAACAAATGAATATGAGCACAATGCAAACACAACTGTTGTAACTTAACCTACATTCTTATATATGAATAGGTTAGGCTCATGTTTGGTCACAAGCTCATTTGATGTTAACCAATGAGGTTTTCAAAGCCACAGTATTTAAAAACATTCAGGTACTAACCTCTTGTGTCTTCTCTTTGATGATATCGCTCTTCTTGCTCCCTTGGTCTCCGTTGGTATTCTTCTTTTGGAGATCTGTGCTCCTCATACCTCTGATTTCTAAGGAAATTAAATAATGTAATTTATATTTGTATTAAATTGATTTGCCCCAAACTAAGACCAGCACATTAAAGTATCCTACAAGCAAACATTTACGTGTACTTGTAATGTACCTTTTATACTCATAATCCCTCTGCCGTCTATTATGTTCTTCATTAGGATCATTATATTGAGAGCTTTGCCCATATTTCTCTCTATTTCTATCATATTTTTCTTGGCGATATTGTGTATATCTGCAATGATTTAATGATGTAGTGTAATGAAATATTACACAATATCATTTTAGCCCGGGATCCTATTAGCTTACCTGTCATTATGTTCCCTGTCATATTGTTGGTACTGTTCCTGATACTGCTGCTGCCTTCTCTCTTTGCTGGAACCTCGGTAGAAGCGCTGAACTTCTCGCTCCCTTTCATACTCCTCAGGTGACACTGATCTTTGATATTCCTTCCTAAAATACAAACCACAGGTTAGCAAAATTATTTATGTTTTTGAATTTCAATCATGAGAATTACACTTTTATTATAAAGAGGTAAAGTTTGTAAGTTTGGGTGTAGGAGGTAATCTCTTACACTGCACATCCAGTCCCATGTCCACGCTGAAGGTCCATTATAAACATTGGTGACAGAATTTTTGTATCCCGTTTAACGGGAAAAATAAAAGGGCTTTTCGCAGAGACCAACGCAACGTAAGTAAACGAACTAATGGTCGAGCTGCTAAATGTGTTTCTCGATATATGAACGCATAACGCTTAAAAAGGCTTGTAAAAAAAACCGACCAAGTGCAAGTCGGACTCGCACACGAAGGGTTCCGTGTCGTAAGATCGATCAAAAAACGCCGAAAAAAACAAATTTCTTGTATAATCATCAGCCTTATTATCCCACTGCTAGGACACAGGCCTCCTCTCGGTGAGAGGGAGTGGGCCGTATTCCACCAAAAAACATTCAAAGGTCAAAACATTGTTGGTTTTAGGATATGCCGGTTTCCTCACAATGTTTTCTTTCACCGTTTTGAGAGCAGTGGTGATAAAATAATAAAATTTACACAAAGTAAAGCGCCTGTCTGCGGGGCTAACACGGGCGTGTACCCAAGACGTTTGTGACATGACATGATAAATTTTATCATGTCTTACAATTTGTCTTAAATGCTAGCACGGTTCAACCATGTGATAAAATGTGAGGCGCAACATCATGGCAACATGCCTTTCTTGTTGCTAACTTCATAGTGTGACACAGTAAATATAAAAAATTTAAAAATTTAAAAAATTAAAATGTCTATGATCAGTGAATATGCGACCAAATAAAATAATACGTTTGTATAGTGCAGGTTCATAAAGTTTTACAACTTTTTAATTTTGTTGTGAACTAATTCAGTTTTGACGTACGGACGACTGTCATTATGTGGCATTTGTGACAAAATTGGTGTGCCCATAGTAGCAAATAAGACATAGAATCCCAAATAAACGTCAAGAAGTTATGTCACAACACAAGTCAAGAGATTATCTCCTGGTGCGCCCATAGTAGCAAATCAGACATAGAATCCCAAATAAACGTCAAGAAGTTATGTCACAAGTCAAGAGATTATCTCACGCCGCCGTGCTAGCATTTGTGACAAAAGTGTTTTATCGCCCAAATTGTGATAAAATGTGCGACTCAAGCTATCTCACAGTACGCCATGCTTGCTGCGCACCGAGCATGGCCTACTGTGAGATAGCTTAAATCACACATTATATCACAATTTGAACGATAAAACAGTCGTGTCACAAATGCTAGCACGGCGGCGTGAGATAATCTCTTGACTTGTGACATAACTTCTTGACGTTTATTTGGGATTCTATGTCTGATTTGCTACTATGGGCGCACCAATTTTGTCACGAATGCCACATATTGAATGTCGTCCGTACGTCAAAAGTGAATTAGTTCATAACAAAATTAAAAAGTTGTGAAACTGTATGAACCTGCACTATAAAAACGTATTATTTTATTTGGTCGCATATTCACTGATCATAGACATTTTAATTTTTAAAATTTACTGTGTCACATTATGAAGTTAGCAACAAGAAAGGCATGTCGCGCCTCAGATTTTATCACATGGTTGAACCGTGCTAGCATTTAAGACAAATTATAAGACATGATAAAATTTATCATGTCTTCTCACAAACGTCTTGGGTACGCCTGTGTTAGCCCCGCAGCGCTGGGTTCGAACCTACGACCTACAACTCGTAAATTGCGGCCGTTACGACTGGACCACCACTCATATCCTTAAAATATTATTTATTTATTTATATGTAGACCCATTATAGTACATGAGATACAACCCGCTGACAGATAAGACGGACGGACAAACAGCGGAGGTTTAGTAATAGGGTTCTGTTTGGCAACCTTCGGGTACGGTACTTGTGTGTCGGGTACATATGAGCGGGTCGAAAGCAAAATTGCCAATCGTTAATTTTATTCTTTATGAAATTGATAAGACTTACGCGGTGTCCTGCGTGAGCGACGAATACGACGCGACACGACACGACGCAATAGTTCGTGGTGTCGCGTGTGGTCGCAATCAAAACAAATACGTACAAATACGTCGCGTCGCGTCGTATCCGTCGCTCACGCAGGACACCGCGTTAGGTATAATATAAAAATAATATGAGTAAAGGCTTTCAGCACTTACTACATTCTTGTTCTGCGGAATAAGTTAAGCATATTTTTATCTCACAAACTTTTGTTTGGCCATGTAGTTACAAAAATAAAATACGCGCTTGACTAAACATTTACCTATTTCTTGCTTAAAATAATGACTATTTTTTGGCCCTATGACATGGGTACAAAGGGTTTTTGGCAATTCAACCTTTAAGGGTGGGATTTTGTTTCTATGAAAAATCTTATTCCATGAGTTAATAAACTTGGTACTTGCTCAAGTAAACAATAAAGTCTAAGGGGGTTAATCGGGTGTTAAAGTTTGTATGGAAAAATCTAAATATGCAGTCAATTAACTCAAAACTTGGTAGGTACTAATACTTTTAACTGAAAAGAAGTTTTTTCTTCGAAAATCTATCCCTGACGGTGATAAAGGGGTGTTAAATTTTTTGGGGAGGTTTTACCTGCCTTGATTAATCAAATCAAATCTCAAAGTCAAATAATGGAAGTACAACCCCATAAAATACCTACAGGGGGTGGGGGTGAAATGTTTTCATATAAACTATACCCCAGGTTACAGTTTATATGAAAAAACTTTTTACTTTGATCTATAAACTTGAAACTTGGCATGAATGCAGGTAATCATGTTTAAAAAAAAACCCTTCTAAACCCATGCAAACGAAGTTGCGAGCTAACTACTAGTGATTGTTTTAGTTATGGCATCTTGCAGGTCAACCTAGGAGGTTGTCGGCTGCTTAACTGAACTAAGCCTAAAACTAAGTGACTACACTCTAAGGGCAGACCCTGTGGGGTACGGACCTCAGCTTAGAGCGTCACTGGGGGAGAACAACAAGGGACAGGCTGGATCATATTTAGCTAGTAATTGTTAAAGAACTTACTGATTATAATAGGTCCGTATAGGTTGATTAGCTTCTTCTGAAGATCCCCGACGCTCTTTTACAACACTATGCAGGCGGCGCTGAATTTGCTCTGCATCTTATGGAAAAGACAGAAACAGGCGATATAGAATAATTTCAAGCATAATAATATTCTAATAATGAGTTTGTGTAAATACTAAATATCCCTAACCTATATCTACCTACCAAACAACAACACTCAATATTTATACATAATTATAAATCCCACTAACTCACCTTTTACACTAACTGACGTACTCCGCGGGCGCTTGTGCTTGTGTTTATGTTTGCGCTTCTTCTTGGAAGATATTTCGCCCTCACTGACTGAAGACACATCTTCGGGACCAGAGACACTTTCTGCCACGGAATCTGAACGCCTCTTCTTCTTGCTGTGCTTCTTCTTCTTTTTCTTATGCTTACGCTTCTTCGATCGTTTTTGCTCGTCGGAATCGCTTTCCGAATCTGAAGAATCAGCACGTTTCCTTTTCTTTTTGTTGTAGCGGTGTTCCGAAAGTGACGAGTCTTCACTATCGCTCCCAGAAGAGCTGCTGTTACCAGTCGCGTCGGATTCATCTGAATCCTCCGACGATGTATGATGTCGCTTCTTAGATTTCATTTTATGTATATTTTTGGTGATAACTTACAAATAAAATCACAATTTCACAAAGCACCACACAAGACCAAAAATAAAAAGCCACACAAAAAGCCACAGACTACAATCAGTAATCACAGAGGACTAAACTGAACCATAGAGAATAGAGATAATACATAAATCATAAATACACTGACTGAACAAATGAAAAGAAATCATCAATGAGCAATGTGGAATATTTGTTTATGGTATTGCTTGAGACCTCTTGAGACGAGACCCCAGAGTAAAACGCTTGCTACACGGTTGCTACAGAGCTGTTGCAACTACATGGTCGCCAACATGCTATTCTGTCGTGATACTCGAAGGCGAAGGCGTTTCACTTGAAACGCCTTCTACACTGTTGCCAACCGCGTCCTGACAGAGGTCACCTTCGTGGTTTACAAACGTTTTCGAAGCAAGCACTCAGCTGCAAGTTTGCAAGCACTCAGCTGTCATAATCGTGATATCTTAATCGGAACGCTAAATATTGATGTCAGCGATGTGAGCGATTATTTCCATAATCGGAAAGCGGCCCTTATGTCACCAACCACCAACAAGTGTCAATGTCAAATGACGAAAGTTTACAATTTGCAATTTGTTGACTTTTCCACCAGTTTTATTAATTATTATTGGATTTATTATTGTATACACTGGATAGTTTTAACGGCAGACCTCGTGCAGTAATTAATTCATTTATAAAAAGAAAAGTTTTACCGCTCATAATCAATTTAAATTTATAATATGGTCAATGAAAATTTATTACAGTACTTAGCTTGTTAAGGCATCGTTGGCACACTTGAAAGGTGGTTTACAGCACAAAAAGTGTATTACAGGCCAATATATATCATAAAAAATATGGCTACACGCAAGAGAAGTGGATCAGGGTCTAAAAGACACCTGAAGGAGAAAGTGGTGCAAATATATGAATCTTTCTTTAGAGGCGAAGATTTAACTACTGATAATGCTACATTCTGGGACGAATTCTTTCTTCTGAAACCTAAAATTCCCCAATTAGAAGCCGAAATTCATAAACTATCTGTGGAACAGCTTATGAGCATGAGAGAAAGTATTAATTTACTTGTTTCCCAATGTATTGAAATGTTAGGGCAAGAACATCATATAAGGTAGGATATCATATTGATTTAGTCTGTGCATTCAAATTATGAATTGAATTAACCCCTGTATTCAATTAAAGTAACATCAAAATCATCCATTAAATAAGTTTAATGTTTCAGATTGGTGTATGCGCTTCAAACTCTTAGTGCTCTCTTAATAACTATGTACCAAAGAGCAGGACAAGACCCTAACATTAATATCAAAACTGTTTTAATTGGTTCAGACAATCCTGACTTTAAAATGCAAAAGTTGTTTGAACATTGTAGCACCATATTATCAGGTATGTTGCAGTTTATGTAAAGATCAAGATTTGTAAGAAACAAGATAGCAATACTATAGTTAATTTGTTCTATGTGTTTTTTGTTATCTTATCAAAGAACTGGTCATTATTTTGGAAAAAGTGAGGAACCATTATCAGCACCATAACATAAAACTCCACCATTAATACTAAAGTTTTATGTTAGTTTTAACTGGTGGAATTGTTGATAATATTCAGTGATTGGATTTTTGGGTTCAATTACTGGAATTTAATGATGTGACCAGATTATGGAATAGTAAATTGGTCATGTAGGTACTGGTTATACTAAGTTGTACGAGTAATATTGATCTAACCGGTCAGTTTTAGTAACTTACATAATTATTTCAATTAAAGTTTGCATTTTCTTAAAAACACATAATGTGGTTGTCCATGACATGGACATTCAAAGCTTACTGCCCTATCGGTGTTCATAAACTTAAGTAGAACACTTACAAAACATATTGTTTTGACTTTTGTCCTTTTGTAAAGTGGCGGACACACTAACATACAAGGCATATTGAGCTCCACGATTATTGACAAATGCTTGCACTGACTGGACAGGTCCACTCAAATCTGTGTGGTTCTTTCCCCAAAAGACTATTTCAGACACTAATCTAGACTTTAAAAGAGACTGCAACCTCTGAGTTTGTTTCAGCCATTCTTCTCAGAGTAGTCAGTTAGGAAACGCCAACCTCATCTAGCTTATTTTAAATATTTTTTTTAATTTGACGTATAAAAGTGATTCCAAATATCCTATTTACAGAATAAACAATTTCATTTCATATCAAATAAATTCTTGTAAAAAAACTTTATTAATGCTTACATTTTTTTTTTATCTTTAAAGTTATAAATTCCTTTTATTCCAGGATTTCAATAGGTTTATCCCATACTAATAATATAATGATAATGTTTGAGGTTGATGACCCTAAATTGCACTACCTAATCCAATCACTGGTAATAGTGCTCACTTTTTGGCCATAATGATAATACAAATTGGTATTTAAAATATTTTCAGGAGATGTTCCAGACAGTTTAAAGTCAATGGTTTTAAAGCTTCTCTTAGTAATAGCAACGGGCATAGACAACATTGATGATAACTCTTTAGTTGAGTACTTTATGCAAAACTCATTGTTTGAACCTTTGATACAACTCCTGTGCACATCTACAGAGAGGCAACATCATGGTAATAATATTCTATTTCTTTATTATTATATTTATATCAATAGGCTGCAAACAGTATTGTGCTGTGGAATATGTAAACAATAATATTGTAATCTTGTGTATTTTATATGGGTTTAAGCCTGAATAAAAATTATTTGAATTTGAATATTATGATTGTATGCTCCAGTGTTGTTCAAGTGAATAACATAAAATACATATTGGAGGTCATATTACTTGTGTTATTATAAAATTTAATCAATAATAATTATATTATGTTGATGGCACCACCTATGCCATTCAAAATAATTAAAAGGTACAACTGAACTAAAAAAACAGTAAGTAGTCTACATGGTACCCATAATTTTTTATTTTACTATTATCAAAAATCATCTAAGCAACAGCATCCAAACAACTATAAGGCTGCCACTGGAGCGGAGAGGAGAAAAGAGGAGCGGAGATGTGCCAATATTAACCAATAGAATCTTGACTCAGGATCACTGATCTAAACTCAGGGGCGGAGTCAAGATTCTATTGGTTGATGTGCCAATATTAACCAATATAATCTTGACTCAGGATCACTGATCTAAACTCAGGGGCGGAGTCAAGATTCTATTGGTTAATATTGGCACATCTCCGCTCCTCTTTTCTCCTCTCCGCTCCAGTGGACCGCAGGCTTACTTTGGCGTAAATGATAAAGTTCATAAAAAACTAATATTTTTTTATTATTTTTGTTTTAGGTTATGATGTGGTCATGTTGTTGATGTTCCTAGTTAATTATAAGAAACAGGAATCGGCTAACCCATATGTTGTGAAATTATCAATACTAGATGATGAATTAGCATTAAATGGGTAAGTAGAGTACTTGGGGGTTGTCCATTAATCACATGTTTTATAGCAACTTTTAGCCCCCTCTCTTCCCCCTGGTGATACGTGGTGTGGTTTTAGACTAACCCCTCCCCCTCCTTCCCAAAATCATGTGCATTTTTGGTACAAAGTATCTTCAAAAATTTCAGAATAAGTATTTTATATTTAAATACAGGTTCCTTGCCTGTCTACTCCATGTCTTTCCCGCCGTCCTCACCGAGTCATCCTGCCATCTTTTCAAGGGTTTCCCTTTATTTCTCTTCCTATCCCTAAGGTACCATAGGGTCACAGGCAAGGAACAGGGAGAATTGGAAGGGGATGGAGGAGGCCTTTGCCAAAGGGCACACAGAGACTTAGAACTAAGACAAATTTATTTATTGTAATACAACTGTAACTCAGAATAAAAGGCTATAAATAAATTTTAATACTCGTAGGTAATCGTTGCGTAGCAACGGCGAGTCAAGGTCACGCGCCGCTTTTCGGTTTGGAAATCGCGCGTTCAAAGAAAAAATTATTACACGTAATATCTCACTACACCCCTCCCCCCTTGTGATATTTCATGATTTTTTCCGAACCCCTCCCCCCTCCCCCCTCCTTTCAAGCCTCACGTGATTCATGCGCGATCCCTTGGCGGTAAATGGTGGTAAAGACTTGTATTATTTCTTGTGGATTAACTTTTGTAAGTGGCTGCAGAAACTCAAAACATCGCCTATTTTATTTACATTTTATTTCGAGCACGACGTTAACCGAGCTAGATAGTAGGTTCTCTTGTATTCATAATCAAAAAATCAAAACCTATCCTATACTATTAAATGAGCAATATTTGTATATACAGGGTGGGTTTTTGAAATGGGGCATAAGGACAGCTACCTTTTTAACCGTTGTAGCTAGAGAAAAACGATCTTAGAAGACTGTCCTTAACTTTTGATCTGCATACATAGATTTAAAAAAAAAAAAAAAAAAACAGCAAGAAATTGGGCTGATTTAACAAAAAAAAAAATTTGATGCCAATCGATCCTGTGTCTTATAAGGATTAAAAAAGTGTATTGGAGTGAGGTTTGCGTACTAGAAAAGTCAGAAATCCCAAAAAACTGTGTTGTAAGATAAAGTTGTAATGTACGGGGGCGAAAAATCGATCTTGCTAGGTCACATATCTTTTCTCTATTTTCACAGTCTCGGGAATGTGATACAAAGTTGGTATACCTGGACGATATGTTTATCTATTTTCACCCGAAGAGAGCTTGGTCGGCCAGGTACTGAATATTAATCTGCAATATTCCAAAAGACGATTTATGCTATATTCTCTTTCACTTAGATACGGGCAAGTTATAACGGCAGCTCTGAACGATTATGTGATGTCGACGTTCGGCGGCATGCAGGGGGGCGGCGGGGGCGGTGGATGGCTCTCTTCTCTCACCAGCATGGTCGGTGGGATTTTTCTGACCAGCGATGAGACGCAACCGGTTGTTAGAGGGCAGAGGAACAGGTGAGGAATATTTTGTGATTAAAATAGTAGATTGTAATAAGTCTTTTTACGTCGACGGAGCCAGTTAGCGGAATGTTTTAAACATTCCTTTTACTGAAACAATAATATTGACAAAGACCTAGCCTTGTCTGACTCCCCAGACTGGGTAAAGTCTACTGCTAGTACTTAAAATATAGGCTAAATATTACCATTGACCAATAAAATATAGGCTAAATATTACCGTTGACCAATAAAATAAATTATAACTTAACATCACGCCAGTAATCCCCGAAGGGCTAAGCAGGGGTACACCTCTGCTTAGCCCTGCTATACCACCTCACCAAAAAGAAATGTGGGTGTTACTTAAAGGTAC
The DNA here is from genome assembly GCA_948150665.1 of Conistra vaccinii. Taxonomy (NCBI): domain Eukaryota; kingdom Metazoa; phylum Arthropoda; class Insecta; order Lepidoptera; family Noctuidae; genus Conistra; species Conistra vaccinii. Next base: position 12,907,090 of record OX411329.1, read on the forward strand.
AACTTTAAGTAAAAGCAAGCGACCCTATTTTAGAAATAAAATATAGGACTTAAAAAGCGTAGGTAATAGTAAATATAAATACCAAACTCTGAAACACCTATTTAAGGTACCTATTATAGAAATGCATGTAACTGTTTTAAATACAGACTGAACAGGTAATATCCGCAATCCGCATAATGTGATTTGGTCTGGCTTCTTACTACAACATGACAATGCATGGAATGTAGAGTACCGCAAATAACACTGAAGTAGAGATTAACTGTAAGGTAAATTAAGAACCTTTACAATATTTAACACAACTGCATAACTACTTACACTAGGTACTAAATAAATAACTAACTATACAAATAAATACAAAAACAAAGTTAATTTAGGTTTGTTTAAATAAGGTTACCCAAATACCTGTATCCATAGATCTACAATAATTCGATAACTTAGTGATAAACGGTGCAAGATGGCGCGTTCACACGAGCGTGAATATATGAAATTATCTGCCAGATAAGATAACTGGATCTTATTGTCTAGTGGTGGTGAAAAAAATTGGCTATTAACCATCATGGACCTTCTTAATAGTTATAAACAATTTCTGACACATAATAGTATAACAACTCACAGTAAAATCTGTAGCAACGTCCACCGTTAAAAAAAATATTTTTGTTACACCCAGCGGAGGCGAAGAAGGAATGTTACTGGCTTTATACGAGGCAGCTCACTTGAACCGCAATTTCATGACGACACTAGCACATTCATCGTCAGCCGCCGCTTCGTCAGCGCCGCCGTCACCGCCGGCGACCTTGCCGCCACATCAGGTAATGACACAAGTATTTGTAGACTACAGCAACTCTGACCCTTACCAACTCCAGCCCACGATAAACGTGCTACTAAACTCTCCCCTTATTAATGCCAACGATCGTATTAGTCCCTAAACTAACAATCTACTAAGCTAGTTGCCCTCTCCCCAGTGACGCTCTAAACCGATGTTCGTACCCCACAAGGGAACCCTTAAATTTTTCATCGGTAAATGCAACCATAATTTTGACGCTAGTCGATTCGATGTTTCCAATTAGGTATGGCAGGTAGTTAACTGCTTGTGCGCATCGTGCTAGAGACTTGTCGGCGAGTAAATAAAGTAAATCCCATGTTGTTTCAGACTCCTCCTAATTTAACACAAATTCAAGCGCTTGACAATGAACAACCGACGAATTTACTAGTCACGTTCTTTCAATATTGGTAAGTGCGCATACAGTTTCTACTAATTAAAGTGAGGACTATGAACAGCTTTAAATAACTTTCTTTTTTCAGTTCCATTGTAATGGCTGATACACGGACTGAGTCCAGCGTAAATAAATGCAGTCTATGTTTCATTATACTTACGTGTATAGTAGAAGAACAGTTTGCTAATTCTATTATGCACGACCAAAATCTTACTTTTAAGGTAAATATGATGAATTTTAGTCGTTTTCATTTTAGATTCTCAGAAAAATAATGAATAATTTTCACTTTTCTAGGTACAATTGTATAGGCTCCCAATGCGCCATAGGAAAATAGTTCTAGAAGAACCACCGTCGCAGCCTCTTGCATCGACCTTGATAGGTACTTATTATAAAAATAGTGAGAAAAAAACTATAAATCACCAACTCTTTTTCTGATAATTATTTATTATTGCAGATCTTCTGGTCGAGTTTATAATGTGCCATCTACTGAAGAAGTTCCCTGGAGAATTGTATCAGTTATGTGTGGGAGTACTGCTACGGTTGCTTAGCTATCAAAAGCGATGTCGTGTAAGACTTGCTAGGGACTGGCGGCCATTATGGGCCGCACTGATTGCGCTGCTGAAGTTCTTAGTAACTAATGAGAGCACTTTGTTAAGGAGACATAATATTTTTATCATGGCACAACAGGTATGTTTATCATTACTATAAATCAGTAATGTTTCGTGTTTTTTTTTTTTTTTTGTGAACTATATTGTTTTTGTGCATTTTGTTACTAGGTCGTGAACATTTTCAACCTGTTTATTACATTTGGCGACACTTTCCTGCCAACTCCTGCGTCTTATGACCAACTATATTATGAGCTGATTCGAATGCATCAAGTTTTCGATAATCTATTCTATATGGGTAAGTTATTTGGTACAGAAAATATTTGTAAGAAAGTCAAAAGGTCTTTTAATATTCATTCATTTTAATATTTTACAGCCTTACGCTATTCAACCAGTGACGGTGAATTCAAAGCGGAAGCGTTGCGACTAGCCAACTGTCTTGTCAACGTACGCGCTATCATTCAACACTTTTCGCCAAAAATTGAAGCCTGGCTGGCATCGCAAAATCTGTCCACGCCTACTGAAGATCAGGTCAGTATTTGTCCATTTCATCCAATAATATGAATTAATCGTAATAACGGATGTATTTATTCAAATAATAGTGACCATAGATATTTACATGATTTAAAATCTAACAGAATTAAAATAATAATAGTAATATGTACAAGTATATAAAAAGGGGGGGGGGAAACGGTCATAGGGCATCAAAAAATTCGTCCGCATCGCTGTCAACAGGAAAAGTGCCCAAAAGGCTGGCAGCATTGCCACGTTGTATGGCAATGCTGATTCTTTGGCCGAAGAATAGGCCAGCCCTCGGGTCACGTGAGGAGTCGACCAGCCGCTTGGCGATGTCCCGAAATACTCGATGAGCACTCGGACCCCACGGCCCCAGTGTTTCAACCCCAAACGGCTCAAAAATATAGCTACCAATGAGGTTGCTATATTTCCGCCGCTTGAGGTTTTCTGCACCAGAAGCAGCCGCCCCGGCACAGCCCGCCGTGTTGAGAAGATGGGATGGCGCGAGGGTGTCGACACAGGTTGCATCCCACACCAAAGGCCTACCCATCTTCCAAGGCATTATGGTCATCGCAATAACGGATGCCTCGCCAGGCGTATTTCAACTTTTCAGTTGATAGCTTGGGTAGTTGGCGCCCAACAAATTGATGTTGGGCGCCAACATTGGTAGCTGGCGCCCGACAAGTGTGTGATTGAGTTTGTGTAGTTTCAATTAAAGTTGATATACCTAATTAAGGCGATACTGTAATTATTTTGTATTTTACAGATTCTAGAAGTAGTGAGAAAGAACTACGACAGCCTAATCTTAAAGTTACAAGAAGGCTTGGAATCGTACGAGCGATATTCAGAGAGAGAGCATCGTCCACTGCTGTCGCGCCTAGTGCTGGCCGCGCGACAGAGAAGCGACAACTCGGCTGTACACCACCACACTGCAGCCGCTCTTGAGCATTATACTAGCATTTCTTGAAAATATTAACTTGTTATCACTCATTGGCGCGAGAACCAGCTGTGTTTTTGAAGCTCTATCCACAGAGTTCGGGATTTTTCAGGACTCCAGGTCGTCCGGATCAATATTTTTATTTCCGTGTGAACAAGTTGACGCAAGATGTACGCAATTATTCTTTATTACCCCTGAGTAATAAAGAATAATTGCGTCAGTCAAGGCCTTGGCCCGGAAGGAAGACCTTGACTGATTTGTGGATAGATCGACCTTAGGCGCCACAAAAATCTAGCGCCTAACAGACCTTTAGGTACTAGGGGTACCAAAAGGTCTGTTAGGCGCTATATCGTCTAAATTACAAAAAATCTAGGCTACAATACCCTAGATTTTTTCTGAAGCGCACTGATGAGCCAATAATATATTATAATTTGAACCAATATGTGATAAGTTTCAGCATCAGTTTATAGTTTCCAAAGAACTGACTGTTTTACTTTTTTACTAACATTTAATACTTCTTACATGATTTAAGCCTAGTCGACGTCTAGTTCTTATAGATTAGATTAAACGGCTAAAAGATGGTATATTTTTGGTTATCTTTTATGTTATGCTTAAATTATAATTACTACGATTTTATCGGTTATGTATTTTTTAATAATATCTTGTCTTAAGTCAAGTGTGGATGATCCGTAAAATAATAAGTTGATCATATCGATAAAAAGCGATTTCGCTGATAATTAATGTTCACTATAATTCGTCATGTTAATCCCAGTGGTTACATGATAAATTACTTAATGGATTTAAAATATATCAGTCGATAATCATAACGACAATAATTGTATCGATAATTGATTTTTTTTATCAGTTAGCACATACATAATAATATCTAAGTTAGTTTTTAAATACTGAACTGTAAGAAGGTATTCCTATGTTTGTTTATTTTCCTTATTGAATATTATTTAAGGTTTAGTATGTTGCACCTATTTTGTTGTTATATTAGTCGCTAGCATTATTCACCTATGACCACCACCATTAGTAACTATGTATGGAGACGTTTTCAAATAAAGATAAAAGGTCTTTATAAAAAAACCCTTCAAGCACACATATCTCTTTGGGAGGTCTGTGATGCAAAAATGTGAAAAAAGCATTTTGTTTACTTCAAATATTTTATTCTGCGTAATATTCGTAGGCAAGTTAAATTTTGTGTTCATATTATGTTTTAAATGCTTAGTGTACCTCTTTATATTATTGGCCATGTATTTTTAGAATTTATTATACATATTAGTATTTTAAAATGAAAATGCTTTAGGTTACTTATATCTGTAATAAAATTATCGTTAAATATTTATGAATTTGAGTAAAAACTCGCGTAAACAAAAAATAAATAAAATAATGGTAAATAATAATTTTGATAATTTATTATGTGTATAGAAAAAGCTTTCAAAATGGATTTGGAGTACCTATATATTATGATATAGATAATGTTACTTTAATAAATTATTTTTGTGAACCAAATGAATGGCTTTCCTTTAAGTAAGTACTTACACCAAAAATAAGAAAACACGAATCAAGATATTGTATAATATAATTAAGTACATTCGACGTAAAATTGCAACAACAATAATTAAACATACATCAATAGTAACAGACTAGATAATTGCTTTGTATAGACTAGAATTGAAATGATGGAACTTTTCTTTGGTACAGGACTATCACTAACAACGAAATACGAACTAAATTAAATAACACTTGTCAGATCATTGTACTCATAAACAGCAATTGATGAACATATCATCTAGATTATTCTGCAGGTTTTAGTTCAGCAAGAGCTTCCTTCACTAAATCCTGTAAATCCTGGGGCAAAACCGTTTTGGGCATGCTCCTGTGTTCGCCATTTGACACTTTGCACTTATCATCATCATCTTCATAAGCTTTCCTCAGATCTGTTGATGATCCATCGCTGTTCTCTTTGTTCATGTCATCATCACTATCGGAATACTTGTTTCTATTATTCTCTGAGCTGTCATGAGACTTCAACTGTTGTTCTTTTGAGTCATTTGACTTTACAGACCCAGAGTCTGTGAGAAATTCATCTAATAACATTTGAGAAGGAAATATTGGAATGTATTTCTGGCCATTACACCAGCTTTCTAATGTTTTTTCTAGTTCTGTTATTCTGTTGGCGAGAATTCTGTAAATAAGGAATTTGTTTAGACACAATACATGTAACAAGGTCTCCTTATCTGTATGACTGTATCCCAAACACGAGATAATTCTTTGCGGCCGGATATTTAAAAGCATTAGATATGGGATGGTTGATAACAATATCAGTTTATTGTTATATTATATTTTATATAAAATATTTGTATAATACATACTGATTCGTTTTCCGTTGATGTTGTAGGGCGACCGACTTATCATTAAGTGCTTCAAATAGACCAAGACATAGTGACCTGAATTCAGCTGCCGAACCCTGCTTCAATCCTGCCTTCGAATTAATGTTGTCCAAAAACTCTCGTACTGTAAAAATACAAAACAGAACATAAGTTAAAAAAATGTTCAGGTTTTGCATCTGTCACAAGTGCACGTAAATAATTGTAATGTCAATGTAGATTAGAATCAAATGCACACTCATGATTGTCATACCTTGCTTTTGTGTCATGACATCTGCAAAACCTTTTTTCATGTAGCTAGAATAGTTTTTATTTCTATTATCCAACAATGTCTGAAAAACAATTAAATTTACATGCTTATCTTTTTACTTCCTGATGTACTGATAAATGAACAAGTGATGTTAAAAGTATAGAAACCTTATATTTTGTCAATGTTCGTTTAACAATTTCTTTTTCCACTTGAAGTTGTGATATTCTTTCATGAAGGTATTTGTTTTCAGTGACTAGAGCATCAATATCTACAATAGGCTTTGGTGGATCAATTTCATTGCTATCTTGAAATTTGCCCCTGTTAGATAAAATGTAACTGATCTGATGGCTCAACCTCTGAACTTTGTTCTTGTAGTAATCTCTGTCAGAAACCAATTCTTCTTTTTCATCTAGTGTTGCTCGATAGTCTAGCTGGATTTGTTGATACTGAAAGAAAGATTAAATTTAAAAACTGTTAAAATAACCTTTTAACAGTTTTTGCTGTTAAATTCCTATCATTAATGAAGGTCCTCAAATGCATTTCTTTTTGTCAGCTATCTTATTAACCATAGGTATGTACAGACACCAGCACGTCAACTTACTACAATCTGTCAAATTTCTTTAATAGATTTTCAACTTTATCGCTAAAGAGGCTAAGGTTCAATGTTGATTGGGAAAATTTGACAGATTGGAGGTTGATGTGCTGGCGTCTGTACTTGTGATTTCTATGGTTTGACTAACCTTCTTCTGATTTTTTTCAAGTTCATTTACCAACTGCTCATAATCTTTATGAGAATAGCTGAATATAGTAGACAATTTCTTATTTCCATTGACTTCATCAGAGAGACTTTCCCTTTTCTGCAACTGTTTCTTCAGTGCTATGATGTCCCCTGTAGCTTCCTCTAATTTACTCCTGAGAGCTTCTACCTAAATAAGGAATAAAATTACCATAATCAGTATAAATCAGCAAAGCAAGTATTAATAACACCATGCTCCTGAATCCTATTAACAGCATGCTGTGACCACCACTGCATTTTTATTTAAATTTGTTCTTAGGCCTATTAAAAAAATCACTTCTATTTTTGGTTAATTCATTACACCAAATTACTCTTCAAGTATGTTAGGTACTCTACCTACTCTACCTACAGTGGACATTTCTAGTTATTATTGTTGATGAGTACAGGTATACATTTATATTACAGAACCTATTGTTAAACACTGAGTAGAACTGACAAAATTGATAATGAACATGTATAATAGACAAAAAAATATCAAAGCAGCAGTTATTGATGAAGAACACTTAGAAATATGATTACCTCTAATTTCAGCATATTGTTATGGTCCTGTGTTTTAGCAAGCATCTCTCCCCCACTGATAGTGTTAGTAGGTGTTAGTCTATAAGCAATGTTGTTAGCACCTGGACTAGATTTCATAGGAACTGTCTTCTTGCATATTAACTGTTCTACTAATACTTTGAACCTGTCCCTTTCCATGCTGCATTTGTCCAACTCCCTGCTCATTATAGATAGAGCATCAATCTTACTCTGTAACTTACTTTTCAAGACTGAATTCTGAAAACATAATCGGTGAAGGACCAATAGACTAAAACATGTGAAACAGATCTGAATTTGATTGGATCATCTATGTCTAGTTGGAACTTGAGAAGATACAATGACTTGTAAGTATCCATAAAATGTACAAAAGAAATCATTTAATACTGGACCAAAACGAATAAAATTACATTTTATTACCTCGAGAACATAGTCGTCTAATTGTTGATCTTGAAATTTCACTTTGTTTATAGATGATTTATTAAACATGGTTTAAGAATTTGTGCTCTATTTTATAGTAATTTATTAAATTTATTACAGTGCTTATTATTAAGCTATAATACAATACAATACATTTTCTTTGTAATAAAATACATCAACAGTCAACTGCTGGATTACATTCACAAATGACAGCGATTGTTTTGTTTGTTGACATAAAACGTCAAATGGTTTGAATCATTTGACGAGTGAATGAAATAATATTTCCCTTTTACAAACAAAGGGGTAAATTCTATAGGGTTTTAACTTGGCTTGTGTTGAGTGTTGATTTGCAAATTGCAATCACTTGCTGTTTTATACCATTTAATTCCGATCCAATTCATGATGGTTTTTGTGCACAAATCGAAGGAACCATGTTCCAGCGATTGTGATGCGTTTGTAGTAAGTCCAAATGTGTACAGCCAGGTTTTCGGTTGATGGGTTTCATCATAGTCACTCAATTAATGATCTTCATCCTTAGAACTCTTTATCACAATTATCATCTGTATCAGAACTAAAATCGACTAAATATGTAACACGTATTTTATCTGTGCAATAGCCGAACGTCACTCAAATAACAAATGTCAAATTGTCAACTTGATTTTAGAACAAGTGTTGCAGAGTAGTACGGATTTTTCTCATTTACTGCAGATGTTAAGTGAAATTGCTGCTTGTATTCACACTGAGCACTGCTTCGATGCAATGCGTGCCGTACAAACACAGAGGAGTAGGTTCCGTTCATCCTAACGCATGGCAAGGATGGCCGCGTCTGGTACCGAAATCGACGAGTTCTTGAACGGGCCTCTAGTTTCGTGGGTGAGTGCACAACGATTCGTACCTCTGTTTTTATTACTGTGCGCGTAAAAATGAAGCGTGAGTTGGATTTAATCACCCGTTCAGTACGAATGAATGTGGTATTTGGTCATTTGTGCATGTTCTACAGTCAATATTTATTTTAAGTCCTTACCATAGGGTGAGAGAATATTATAGTTATCGTTTTCTCTGTTGTCATACTTGAGTGATCAAGTTGTTTTGTAATGGATGGTTGTTAGAGTATGTAGTTACTTTACATCCCCTTTATAATTTAATATGGTTTAGCCATTGTTCTATAACTACATCCTTCCAGCTGTTACCAAATGTATTAGTGATTACAAAGACCCATCAAATTAAAGTTATAAATAGACATATAAATGTTTGTGATAAAAAGACATAACAACAAAACACTGAACAAAGAAAGAAATTTCAATATAAATTAAATGATATTAGAGAAGAGAGTTGTGTTCAATATCTGTGTACTACATTTCACTAAAATTCCCACACATGTTCATTGATCCATTGTTGGTGTGTGCTACCATTGAATCAAGTATACCCATATTTACAAAGAGAAATTCTTTAATGAGCCCTATAGCACATTGATCATAAACATAATGAATTAAACTTTCTTAGCTTTTTTATTTTGGATCAACTTCATCTTTAAATAGAATCTTTTATAAGTGTACAGTACTTTTAACCGGTTCGACCGGACTGCGGTGTGGATGCGTCAAAAATTCCCAATACCCTCAGTTGAACATCTTAAATATAATTGAGAAAACCTTTTTAATAAAATAACTTATCAAGACTTTGATGAAACCTAATTTATTGCAGATTAAATCATGTGTACCGAATCCAGACGTCATCACAGAGTATTCATCTCTGTTCAATGGAGACATTCTACATCAAGTCTACCTCCAGATAGACCCAGAACCATCATGTCACATTACAAAACTAGCCGGGTTAGAAGACCAAGCCCTGATATTAGGTAGAGTGAAAAACTTTGATGCCATCATCAAAAATGTGAAGAGTTTGTATGAAGAAGAACTGGGTATGACACTTCTGGTGGTCCCTGAGTGCATATGCTTGGGAAAATCACCAGAATCAAGGGAGGGTCTGGAAACCATGAAGCTCTTGATACTGCTTCTACTTGGTGCTGCTGTGCAGTGTCCCAATAAGGAACTATTTATCACAAGGATCAAGGAACTCAATGTAGATCTGCAGCATAACATTGTGGAGTGCATCAAACAGGTATGATTAATATTCTTGTCTAGTAAACTTTAATTAAAACAAACAAATATTGTAATTTACTCCTCTAAGTTTGGTAGTAATTTGCATTAGGTTTTCAAGGCCCTTGCTTTGAGGTTCCATTCAGGTATAATATATGGAGGCTTATAAAGAAGTCTGTCATCTATTTATGAATAAGGAAGTGTTCACACAAGTTTGCTTCAGTCACAGAACTGATAAATGAACCAGTCAAGCATGACTTGACTAACAATGACTTTAAAAGTACAAGCTCACACACAATTTTTTTTTTTTTTTTAGATAACATAAATAAATACATATAGGTCAATTTGATATAACAATTATCAGTTAAAAATATCAACAACCTTTTTAAATAAGCAATTATTTCTTATCACAAGTCCCTGATATTATATTACATTCATTGTGAACATGTTAAGACACACTCTGTTTATATTAACATGTGAACGGTCAACAGATGTCACAACAAACTGTGAAGCAGGATGTCATTGATGAACTTTTGACATTACTAACTGGTTGTCATAATAATATGTTGCAAGAAGTACTGAACTAGCTATGCAATATTTGATGTTCTAACTTATTAGTTTCCTTCAGTTTATTGCAAAATTATTTTGTTATATTTAATTTTTACTGACTTGATTGTACATGATTGGCATTATTCATCATCTCAGCCAATTATTTAGCTTTAAAATCGAAATTCAGCTCAATCATGTTAGTCTGCAATTAATCTAATACCAATAAAAGACACCAACCTATGGTTTGTTCCAATAGTGTCTTATGAAAATGTAAATAAATGGAACAAAAAATGTAAAATAAAATAAAGTTTATTTCGAAACAACGCAAGTTTACAATTTACAAAGGAAAACGAAGATAGCCAAAAAAGTAAAATACTGTGGCGCAGCTATCAAGTCCCAACCCAAAAATATATACAAATACATTGTTCCTGACTTCCAAAGAAAGTTAATTAATTGAAGCATAACAAAAAATTTTATTAAAAGGAATATACTCTATGTGGAGGTTACTATGTAGTATAAGTGTAGAGTGGAGCAGGTTGCAGGATGTTGCTGATGCCGATTTTTCGTATAGTCCCAGTCGCCCCCACATGGATTGCCACCAGGTGGCAATTGGGAGAAAAAAATCGGATCGGATCGCCAAACCCCCTCATCGCTATCTGTCTTACGGCCGCGATGACGGGGTTGGCGGTCACATTTCCAATGTGGTTTTATTAGTAGTTTTTTTTTTTTTTGTAAAACGTGATTGATGTAAATATTTTGATTATCTGTGATACAAAACACCCAAGTTTTTATGATTATGAGGAAATTTTTACGTTTAAATAATTTGATTGATAAAACATAGTTATTGTAAATATGTAATTATCTGTGACTGATGACTAGCTATTGTTCATTGTAAATACTAAGATTTTCTGTGATACGAATTTACACCAGGTTTTTATGATTAATAATAATAAGTGATTAAAAGCAACTACAATAAAGAAAATCTTGTTTGTATGTCCCAAAAAAATATCACTTATCTACTAATAATAATACACATTGGAAATGTGACCGCCAACCCCGTCATCGCGGCCGTAAGACAGATAGCGATGAGGGGGTTTGGCGATCCACGCCGCAATGTACAGCGGTTTGAAGTGGGGGCAATAAGGTCCCAGTCGCCACCCGGTGGCAACTGGGATTTTTTTCTCCCAATTGCCACCTGGTGGCAATCCATGTGGGGGCGACTGGGACTATACGCGATTTTTTCACATCCGCGAACGCGGATGTTTAAGATCTTATATAAATCTGCACCCTAATTACGTAATGCATTTTCAATTTTAAATTGAAACCAATTGAAAAAGATTGCCAGTCCATTGCTTCATTAGTTCGACAAAAAAAACTGAGCAGATTTTTTTGTCGAACTTATGAAGCAATGGACTGGCAATCTTTTTCAATTGGTTTCAATTTAAAATTGATCGTGCATTGCGTAATTGGGGGGATGGTATATGAATGAAGAATAAAATAATAATAATTAATAAACAATGATAAAGTAATTATTAACATTTTTAATAATGAAAATTAGTATTAAGGTGAAACAATTTGATATTTTTTCCATACAAACTTCGGAGGGGTTTTACTCCACTATTTGACATCGTACATTCAAAGTTAAACATGATATCGTTAGGTCTCATTATTAAAATTGTCTGTACGGAAGCAGAATAGTAAAATAAAAAGCCATTAAAAAGTTATGAGCCAACAAAGATTCGTTTTTCTTGCTAATTTTAACGCAACTTTGGGCGTAAATAAGTAATACAAGAAGTGTGAAATCTCGAAAACAAAATCCGTACCGACACAGAAAAATTTACGAAGATTTCAATAAATTTTATTTGTAATTGATTTATGCAGTGGTTATTTCAGAAAAACCTTTTTTCCAAAGGCCTTTTCGTAATTTTTGACGCGCTCGTTTTACTAAAATTGGTCGGTACGGTGTTTCTGTGCGTGCGAACTATACGTTGTCCATGTAGATCAGCTTCTAACTGCTCATCACTGATACTATCTCTGTCGGACACGATGCCAGGTGAGACAGTGTGGTTTTTGGCCAGGCCCACCATTGAGTTCGAGCCCGCGACTAGTTGCACCTTAACTTGTGGAGCCATGTTAGCACCAAATAGTGCTATTTTCATAATTTTGTGTCTACTGGTCCTATTTGTTTTTAACTTCATTTACTTAGCAGCGCAAACAAACACGTAATGATTTATTTACAAGAAACAAATGATCAACAACAAACGCGTCTGATCTTGTGTCACCAATTTTTTCGCTCTCATTGGTCATGGCCCCGCCCAATTTCTTTCTTGTCGCATCTTGTATTACATTCGCATCCGCATGAACATCCGCATTGATTATTGCGGATGCAGATGTCCAAATCTATGCGGAAGCTCCGCATCCGCAAATGCGGATGCGAATATTCGCAACATCCCTAGAGATAAGTGACTGACTGGCTTAAATAATTGTCTTATGAAGAAACTGTGCAACTTGTGGTATCATGACATGGTAAACACACTTCCACACGGAGGTTGTGTGGAAGTGTGTTTACCATGTCACAAGTTGCACAGTTTCTTCATAAGACAATTATTTAAGCCAGTCAATCACTTATCTCTTCACTAGAATTTTAGTCATAGGATAAATGTTAAATCTTATATTTATGTCATTGTAAAGTTTAGAGCTGGGTATGGTTAAAGTGGCGACTAACCAACGCTAACCTGCTGCGATCAGTCTTACAAACTCTGTCGGCACGCCGCTTCTTTGTTAGGGGCTGAGGATCGTAACAGATGCAGGTGTTTCTTAAAAACTATTTGTAGGACGAACAACTGTCTCACTGTGAGGACTTCACAAAGTGAGTAAAGTTCAGAGGTCGGAAATCTAATAGGTTTTTTGCCAGTACTTTTAAAACTGTTCTCTGAGGCCTCTCTAGCCGCAACATGATTGTCTTGTGGGTCCCTCCCCATATAGATAAACAGTAACTGAGAACTGATTGAGCGAGATAAATCATTTTTAGGGATTGGAAATCAACAGCCGCTCGAAGGAAGAAGCCGTTGGAGTCAGGAGATTGATTTATTTGTTTATATAAACAAATAAATCAATCTCCTAACTCCAACTAGAACAGAGTTAGCCTGTTTTTTTCCACGACAAGAGACTCCAATATAACCCCAAGATATTTGATCCTGTCAGTCCGTTCTATTTGGGCATTTTACAGGTGTTGGCCAGTAATGTGGCCACACTTGGGCCCTGCACCCTAATTACGTAATGCACGATCAATTTTAAATTGAAACCAATTGAAAAAGATTGCCAGTCCATTGCTTCATAAGTTCGACAAAAAAAATTGAGCAGATATACTGGCAATCTTTTTGAATTGGTTTCAATTTAAAATTGATCGTGCATTGCGTAATTGGGGGGCTGATCTTAAAAATGGTGGAAGACAGTGGTGACTAATAATACTCTGAGTAAAAGAGATCAAATTGGTTTTAGATATATTGAGCGTGAGCAGATTCGAGGCTAACCACATCATAACCATTTTCAGAGCCGATTCTGCCCTTGCACGAGTCTCAAACCAGCCCTTGCCCTGGGTTATTAGAGCTGTCTCATCCGCATGTGCAATAATTGTTGTGTTCAGGAGAGATAACTGACACAGCTCATTGACATATATGAGGAAGAGGGTTGGTCCTAGGACACTGCCCTGAGGAACCCCAAAAGTAAAATTTTCCTCATTACTGATGAATGACCCAACTTTTACTACCTGTATTCGCCCAGAAGTGTAGCTACGAAAGATTTCGAGGGCAATGCCACTAATGCTAATTTGTTCCATCTTTTCAATCAATTTAGGGACAGAAACGGTATCGAAAGCCTTCGTATGACTTCGTATATAATGTACTATGTAACTTATGGTACCACTTACAAATTGAGTGCTTTGATTTGATTATTTGAATAAGTACTTACACCCGAAATTCTAATTTAAAATCACCTTAGAGATGTTTTTCATTTAAAAATTGAGGTTAATTTGATCATCTTCTTTTTCGTCAGTAATTGAATAATGTTATTCAATCAATAATTGTTGAAAAAGTGGAGAGAAATAAAGTTAAAACAGGAATGTGTAACTAATTCTCATGAATGAGTGATTGCATAAGAATTTAACCTGAACAGGCTTTGTTTACACTTTCATCAGATAATTTTGGAACAGACTATACAGGTGTGGTGTAAATAGTGGTCCAAAGTTAAGTGATCGAAACACCGTATACTCACTTATCATCACATACCATAATTTAAACCTTTTTGTTACCATAAGTCTAAGAATTGCTTTTTAAAATTATTTTTCGAAAACTTGACACATTGCTTTACTAATTTGGCTGTAATTTCTCTAAATGACATCATTTTCTTATTATGTTTATAACTACTGAATACATGAGCTATCACATGCAAATAATTTTGTTAATTTAATAAATAAATAATAAATAAATCGTTTATTTATAAAAAGAGGCACATTTACAATAATTAAATAAAATAGAGCACAGTTGCTTATTTGCCTGAACTAGGTTGAACCAGTGCTTCAGGCTAGGAAGTGCATTACTACTTAGGGCCGATTTTTCAATCCTCAGATAAAGAATCGAATAGCGTTTATACCATAGATAGCATGATTCTGCATTTTTCAACAGTCAGATAGTCAGTATCGGACCGTTAAAGCCCCTATCAGAAGAATAAAGTTAACTGTCCCTTCAAGCCTCAGTTAGTACGTTATTCTAGTGAATAAATGATGTTTTGACATTTTTTTTGTTTGGGGTTTTAATATACTTTGCCTCTGTGTGATTTCGTGCTTTTGTGTTGATGAGAAAATGGATGTTTTTGATTCAAATGACGATAGTTTTTTTTTTTATATCTTCAAATATCACTTTTCTTACATTTTCAGGACGACATTTTTTTAGCAATTTAAAACCACTGCTCAACTTTTAGTACTAATTTGAAAACACCGTTAACACACAGAAAATTTGTTTGTAACTGATCCTTTATAGCTAAATACATGCCCACTTCTATCAACTTGGCTACAAAAAACAACAAAAAAAAAAAAGGTCGCCACCATCTGTGGATCTAAACAAAAGATAAGAAATCTCGTCAAAATGTCAAACATACGTTTTGTTTCTAGTCTTGTCTAACACGTTGAATACTGTATCTGTGCATCTCGCTTGCACATGATAGTGTGAAGTTGGTTAACAAAGACCTCAGATAACTATTCTTCAGTTATTATACGATTGAAAAATTGAAAATATTTATTCGTCTCATAAACAGCCAGATAATTTTATACGCTAGGTAACTATTCGACGATTTATCTGAGGTTTGAAAAATCGGCCCTTAATGTAATAAATTAACAATGAGTATAAAGTATAAACTAAACTAATTTTAAATGTCCTTAACGTTGGACCGCTATTTACGCCACACCCTGTATACATGTATAAATACTAGATGATAGCAACTCGCTCAGCAAGGACTTACTTGATTTAAAAAGTAAACAGCAAATTAAAATCAAGCATTTTTTAAAGGTTACAGACATGCAAACAGTGGTATTGACGCCGGATGCTATCGATCTCTTCCAATCACCGACGATGTTCAATCACATGCGACGGCTGGCCAAAGAACGCGATCACTATCTACAAAACTGGGCTTCCTTAGTCCTCCATGAAGGTTTGTGTGAGAACGACAATGAAAACAAAAACGGAAAGAATCGATCGACTCAGAATGTTAATCAAAATAATGGCGATAGTCAACATCTTGCTGTGGAGCTGGCAGATTGGAAAGCACGACTCAGGAAGCAGAGACAAGAATTGTGGGTATTTTAACAATTTTATTTTTGGAAAAATATTTTTGTACAGATCCTAATGCTGGGGCTACATTGTCGCGATAACGCGAACTATACTTCGGGCGCTCTCTGTTGCTCAGCGAGACGTCGAGTGGCGCGCGAGAAGTTTAGTTCGCCTTATCGTGATAATGTGGCCCCAGCATAAGAAAACTATGCGATTCGGAAATCATCGTCTTCCTTCGGAATACGAACACGCGATGATGAGATCTAAATATATAGAACTGTTATTATTACAACAATGGAAGGGCTTGCATATTTTGTATTACAATGATTACAAAATTGTAGATTTTGTAATCATTGTAATACACATAGAATTTCATAAAGTTGTTAACTTTATGAAATTCCAAAAAAACTTCAAATGACGATCTGCGAGTGCGACCGGAGTAGGCAACCCGACAATGACAAAACTTCATACAAACGCGCAATAATAGGCACATTACTACAAAGCGCGGCAGTACAAAACAGAAACTTTGCCTCTGTGGAGGGTTACTCTGTGATGCGACGATAGTGCTAATTGGGAAACACGAAGTTTATTTAAGCGCATACCTTATCTGGTTTAACTGTACCTTCTGTCTGGTCAGGTTTTTGTAACAAAAACACTAAGACAATGTCCACAAATATTTCTGCTGTCAAGGACAACCTCTTTAATTCTGAATATTTAATATGACTATTGTGACATTTTAGGGAAGAAAAATCTGAGCAGTTATCGGAATGTCGTGAAGAACTGGAACACACAAAGCTAGTGTTGGGAAAGTTACGCTCTGACAGCCAAGAGTGGTTCAACGAAGCCAGGAAATCAGCTGGTTATAGAGACGAAGTCGATGCTCTAAGGGAAAAAGCCGAGCGATGTGACAGGTATGATAATTATAACAGCCTTTTTATGAAAGACTAGCTTTTTCCCGCGGCTTTGCTCGCGTGGAAATCGGAAATTTTCCCAAGGAAACGTACTACCGGGATAAAAAGTATCTTTTGTCCAGGTTATAAACTATCTCGCCTTATTCAAATCCTATTAGTAGGATAACGTAATGATTGAATGCTATCGTGAATTCATGAAAGCCTAGTATAGTACTTTTTGGCTCAGAAATTGTGCACAACGTTTAAGGGCGGCCAACCCGCCATACTTTTCATACAAACGCTCGTACGTGATCATGGCGTAGTATCACACCTTTCTTTGATTTTTTTATGTAATATGTATCTTGTGCACTATATCTAGGTTTTAATGAGAACAAAAAATAAAATAAATTAGAAACAAATTCAGTATAAGAATCCAAAAATCAGCTTTTTTGCACATATTTTACCTGAACTTTGGCCGGTCATGATGTACTCGTGAATTGGAAAAGTAAAGAAAACATCTTCCTAGAAACCTCGCACTTGTAATGAAGATTCTAAATGACAAACATTTATTTCACAAACTTGCCAGGCTTACTCAAAAACACGTATGGCCTGAAACAAATCTTTACACACTATTCTTCGTACAATGTTATCGCGTTCTCACTTGCTTGTTAGTAGTTCTCACTTCCGCTGGATGAAACAACAAGCTTTTCGACTACGCTCGCGTTGACGATAGACGGACCGGGAAGGGCCCTCTTAATGATTGAAATTGAGAGAAGAATTGTAGAGGAGCTCGTGGCTAAGTAATAACAGCCGCACGGGTCGACCCATCAGGTTAAGCTACGGTTGCCGGGGTTGGTCTGTCGATGGGTGACCATCTTTACATACCGAGACTCCTCCGTGCCTTGGAAAGCACGTTAAGCCCTTAGTCCCGGCTGCCGGTCATGGATCTTTGACAGTTGGTACGGGTATTCAGAGGCCCGAAAGTCTGACAACCAGTCTTCTTGGTAAGACTGGTTGTCAGATTTAATTAAAATATGTTGCTAAGATAAGTATCTGTTTTCCGTTATCAGGCTAGAGCAAGAAATCCAACGTTACCGTGACCGCCTCGCCGACGCGGAATACTATAAAACGAGAGTTACAGAACTTCGCGAAGATAATAAAGCTTTAATGGAAACAAGGGACGCTTTAGAAGAACAACTGCAGAGAGCAAGGAAGCGTGCTGAACAATGTCTCACTTTAGAAGCAGCAATGATCAAGTTGAAAAGGGAGGCGAATGATATTGCATTGGTAAGTAAAACATTAACATGTGCTTAAGTCATTCAAGACACAGCAGTGGTTAAACACATACATACATGTGTACATTATACATTCTTATTTTTCATAGGAAAGAGATGCAGATCAACAAAAGATTCAAGAACTTATCGAAGAAAATAACCATCTACAATACATTACAAAGTCAGTACTGAGTGAAAGCAACAATAGTAATTTAGATACCGACAACGAAGGCGAAAGCACACTGGAATCCGGCGAGAACAGCTTATCTGAACAATTGACTAGCAATGCTCAAGCAAGAGCCTTAAAGCTCGAACTAGAAAATAAAAGACTGTTATCAACTATAGACAGCTTAAGAGAACAATCGTTATTGGAGAGTAGTGACAAAATACTAGAGTTAGAAAAAGAAAAGAAAAAATTGTCTTTGAAATGTGAGCAGCTTCACGAAAATTGTAACAGAGTTATGCAACAAAACTCAGAGCTAGAAGAAGTTTTCCGAAACGCTTTAGAGGAAAATAGAAAGCTACAAGATTCTTTTGACAGCCAGAAGACTTTTATAGATCGTCAAGCAATTGATAGAGATTCAGAAAAAAACAAATTACAAGATTTCGAAAAGCATTTAGAATCTATAACCAAAGATAAACAGAGAATTCAAATGTTATGTGACTCAATTCAAAGAAGAGCCGATGAATTGGAGAAGTCTTTAGATGCCAGAACTAAAGAACTTAATATTGTAAAGCCTGAAGCTGATAAAGTGACTGGTCTTATCATTCTCACTGAGGAATTGAAAACTAAACTAACATACAGTGAACGAGACACGCACAACTTGCAGAGAGAAGTTAACAAATTGAGAGAGGCAGTTGAGGAAAAGGATGTCTCTCTAGACAAATTCACCACTGAAATTGAACTCAAGAAGAAAGAACTGGAGAGGTTAGCAAGAGAACTTGAAATAAGTCACACTATAACCAGCAAAATCCAAGATTTAGAACAAAAGACTCAAGAGCTTAAATCACAAAAGAAAGTCGATTCTGAAACTATTCAAACTCTGCAAAAAGATCTTATTAAAGAAAAGGTCAATTTCGATAAACTTAGAAATTGTATGGATAAACTCGGCATCAATGCATTTGAAGTATTAAGTCGAGATGTTAGTATAGAAGATTTGTTGGAAAAAGTGATTACAAATGTTGATCATGAAGGATTAATATCAGAAATTGCTGCTAAAGCCAACTTAATGAAGCTGGTTCCGTGTGACTGCAACCATGATAATGATAACATGAATAGTGACGACAGTATAGTAAACCCTCAAATTGAACAGCTCACTTCAGATCTTGCGGCACTACAAGCTTCTCTAGAAAACAGTCAAGCTGAAAATGCCAAATTGCAAGTTAACATTGCAACTTTGAACTCTCAAAATGGTTCCTTGATATCTCAACAAATGACTTTACAACTTGCCAATAGTCAACTTGCTGCTGAAAAGGAAGAAATTATCAAACAGCTGGAAGTTCTAAAAGATAAACAAGATAACCTTCTGAGAGACCAAGTTGCCCTACAAACACTTCATGAACAGCTGAACACCGAATATGAAACATTGCTCAGTGAAAGAGAGCCTGTAAAAATCACTGTTAGAGATTTAAAACTTGAAAATCGTGAACTTAAAGAAAAGTTGTCGCACATGGAGAAAAAAGTATCCGATTTCGAAGTTGAAAGAGAAAATTTGAAAATTGAGTCGCGGAATCTAGTTAATCTTAGAGCAGAGCATTCCAAATTAAAGGATGATTTTAGAAACCTGTTTACAGCTAGTGATAGACTGAAGAATGAATACAGAAACATGCAAGAAGAATACAGAAATCTAAGAAGCGAGGTTACACAGCTGAAACTAAGGAATACAGAGATTTCGGGTGAAATCAATACTAAAGTTGAAATTATTACAAGCATGGAGTTAGAAATTAATAAGACTAATCAACATTGTGAAATGTTGATTCAAATGAATAAGAGCCTAGATGCAGACAGGCGTTCTTTGATGGATCATGTATCACAGCTATTGACTCAATACCATGAACTGCTTGCTCACTCACTAAAAGATAAGCAACATTATCACGAAGAAGAAAAGATGTTCGCCGACAAAGTAAATGCGTTGTGTCGTCAGAAAGAAAAGCTAGAAGAGAAAATTATGGAACATTATAAGAAATTAGATAACTGCACGACGAAAAGACGTGGCTTTGGTGCGTCATTTGTGAAGAGGGTCCGTAAAGCTGGCACTGATTTGATAAATAAAGTACCCACTAGAAACAATAAACGAATTGAAGACGCGAGTCGCTCAAAATCTCAACTAACCTTGGCTGGTTCTGAATCAGGTGAATCGGACCCTGGGAGCCAAGAATTGGAAAAAATGTCCAAAAATTCTGATCAAGATCAGGGTTCTTCTAATCCAAGTGCGGAATCACCGAGGCATAGTATTGACTCTAGTTTCACAAGAAGATTTGATGATAAACTTCTGAAAAAATCTGATAATATTGACATAAGTGGATCAATACCAAGCCTGGATTCAACTAGGTTGAATAGTGAAAGTAATTTTGTGCGAAGGCTCTCTGGAACATCGCTGCACAGTGGTGGAGGTGACGACGCGCTCATAAGAGCGTCGCTGAGGAGGCGACCGCATAAGGCTGTGCCGCCGTCACACAGAAATAGTTTCCAAGGCTTAGAAGGACAAGGCTTAGACACAGGACTACCAGCAGGTACGTTTTAAAAGGTTCACTATACTCAATTTATTTCGTTAAAGCATTTTACTGATTAGATCGCCAATGTCATTAATATTTGAAACAAAATAATAACTTTTAATGGAAATGGCGTTTGGACTTACCAACTGAATACTTTTTTTCAGTGTCAACACCAACGCCTTTCGGTACAGCCGGTACTCGTCGGACGGTATACGTAGCTGACGACGATTCCAGTGCCAACCTGAACAGTAAGCCACAAAGTAGTACTCCCATCAAGGAAACTCCTCCGACTTACTTGGTATACAATCGAATATCCACCGTCATAGGTGACGGTGCTTGTCAAAGTATGAACGATAGACCGCCTGCAGATCTTCATCGATCCATGTCTGAACACTCCCGGTCAGCAGTGGAAGAGAGCTTACCGGAAAGAGATGACCTGAGAAATGACAGAAGGTCTTTAAACCGAAACGAAAAAACAGATAATTCGAAAGAATCTGCAATTTGGTACGAGTATGGTTGCGTATGATGTATTTTTTTAAATGTTTACTAACTATATTATTAGTATGAACGTGTGGAATGTAATACAGACTGATGAGATGCCTTGTATTTCGAATTTTACGATATTCGAGATGATAGCGTGGTTGGAGTAATCAAACATTTATACTTATGACAAATTGGCAATGATTTGAAGATGTGATAAACTTCTTTTTTTTTTAATTTTATTATAAAAGCAGTATTAGTTGGCATTTAATTTGTTGATATGGGTGACAATAAATTTCCTTTAAGCTTTAAAGACCTGTAACGTAAACGTTTGTGACATGAATACCAGTGAACATTGTACAACATGGTACGTAAATTACTTGTAAAACAATTTCATAACATTTAACTAGAATTTAGTAGTAGATGAGTAGGTTTTTATGAATTCACTAGAACTTCCTGGCAGCTACTTTTATTTTTTGGATGAAAAAATTAAGTACAAACTTAATTTATTTATTTACGATGGACTATTAGATGGTATCTATATTAGAAACAAAAATACATTTTTTATGGTCTTTATAAAACATATTCGAGTCTAGTGTTAGGCGCGTTATACCTGGGCACTATCTAGTTTTGATCTAGTTGGATCTCGTGTGTGCCCTATAAATACTAGTGGAATAAAACATCAAACTGAGAGGGTGATGTAATCATTCCACAATAAAACAAAGTAAACAAAATGTCTATGAAGTTTTATCATTGTAATTTATGATCAATTTATTTTTACAGGACCAAATGATTTATGTTAGATTATATCAATTTAATTTACTTCTTACTATTTGAGATTAATACTCGAACATATTTGAGGCTACCACTCTTAACAATTTATAAATATTTTTAAATGTAAATATAAGTTTAATTAATAATTTGATCAGCACACTTTGTGATGTTTTCATATAGATAATATTTCCTTGCCAGTGATACTGTGACTACTGATATTACATAATATTAAATCATTTTCGTTTTTCAGTGTATGTTTATGTAATTTAAATGTATTTTTTAATGAACTGTTAAGCATAATATACAGCACATAATGTACAAACATGTTTTTTTTATTATTATTATGTGAATGTTCTTTTAAAATTAAGATGTACATGTGCTTTGCGTACCTACTTTGATATATTTATGCTTATAACTCCAGTTTTCTATTTATTAGCAATGGAATATTACAATAATCTATATATCGAATCGACATTAGCTTTTCATCACATATTTTGCCCTAGTACAAATGAATGTAATACAGAAATGTCGGCATTGTGTTACTTAGCGATCATAACTAGATTAAGTTTATTATTATTATTTTTTACAAACACTCAGTAAAGTCACTTGGTGAGATACAATATCCATCGTCACATGGATAGCATGGAAATTTAGTATTGATATTGAAGAACATAATTGGATCTGCATTTTATCATCAAATATACCTAATATTTTGTTTCCAATTATACCGAATTTATGTTTTTTTTAATAACAACAAGTACATGATTGTTGTAGAATAGTGCCTTTATAAGCCCATAATTTCAATTTTTCCAACCTTCCGGGAAACGATTGGTTGTAGTTTGGCTTCATACGCTTTGTTAATTGGTTCTATACATGGTGCTCTTCATTATTACAATGTGAATAATGTTAACATTACCGAAATAATTATGTTTAAAATGTAATTATTTTACTGTTTATTCAAAGGTAACATCAATTAACTTTCTGATTGTAGTAGAAGCACACTTTCTTTCTTTTTTTTTTTTGCAAGTATGGGCTGTTAAATTCTAATGTTTCCTTAAATCTGCATTTGAAACACTGATGTACAGAGTATCACTTACCATGAAAATTAAATGACTTAACTCCCCTTCTGTTATAATTTGTAATATAGGTAACTAATATAGGTACTTAATATGCCTCTCACCGAATTTATATTTTAGCACACATTTATAACTTCTCGAATACAGTTCTTTAATAAACATTTAATTTTGTGTTATTTTATAGTCTGCAAACACTACCCCATACAAACTTAAATATCCTAGTCGAATATATTTCACCACAGCTGAGAGCACTCGAACTGAGGGATGAAGAAGGCTTTGAAGAATGTGAACAGCTGTGAAATAAACAAAATTATTGATAAAACAAAAAACCCGACTGCAAAAACACATAACTGAAAAGAGAAAAACAAGCATTATAATCTATAGAATTTTGGTATCGCAGGCGGGGGACTAACTAATAACCAGAATTATGCGGGTGTAACTTTTGTTTGTGCCTGCGATGCCAAAATTCTATAGATTATAATGCTTGTTGTGTTTTTGCAGTCGAGTTTTTTGTTTTTTCAATCATTTTCTTTAGTTCAAGCTTTTTAGTTTTATTGCCCTCCTTTTTTTTGTATTTGCAGATACAATATATACCTAAATATTAATTATTATACGTTTTTTGTTTTTTCAATCATTTTCTTTAGTTCAAGCTTTTTAGTTTTATTGCCCTCCTTTTTTTTGTATTTGCAGATACAACATATACCTAAATATTAATTATTATAGCCTATTTCACTCCCACGATTAAGACGAATCTAACGACACCTCATATGTTAAAATCCATCAATCTGTTTAGGCTACAGAGCGTGCCAAAGAAATAGACATACATACATACTCTCGAAAAACATTACCCTCCTACTGCGGCAGTCGGGTAAAAAGGGGTACTTACGTAAAGGCTAATGCCTCACAAAAGACGAATCCTGAAGTATAATTTGTAATTTAACTAAAGCGTCAACTAGAGCGTCAGTCAACTAGATGGTACAATTGTTACAACTGTTCTTACTTTTAGCAAGATTCTACAGTTTACAAAATTTTTGTGTGCCTAGTAGACCATACTAGGATGGTACGACTCGAAAGTTTTAATAGTCTGCGTTTATATTTTGCGTACGTAAGGGGCCTCCAACTCCAACAACAATCTGCTTTCTACTTACTGAACATGTTTTAACTTATTTCCAGAAATTTGGGTGACTTCGAAGACCGCGGAGCCGGTGCGAACCGCCCCCGTCGCCCAGTCACCTCACCCCCCCTCCCCCTCGTTAGTCCAACAGTGGGGCTGCCAAAGAGTATAATAATAATATGGGTGGGGGCCTGAGGTGGGGGCTGCCCTCACAGAGTACTTTATAACATACCACAGAGTACTATACTATAAAACATACCACAGAGTACTTTATAACATACCACAGAGTACTTTATAACATACCACAGAGTACTATAAAACATACCATAGAGTACTTTATAACATACCACAGAGTACTTTATAACATACCACAGAGTACTATAAAACATACCACAGAGTACTTTATAACATACCACAGAGTACTTTATAACATACTGAAAACTGCCCTACTCCACTACAGCAAATCACCCAGTAGGTGTCTCTACACCTACTGGGTGATTCGCTTGAGAGTACTTATAGTGCATTCTGTGAAGTTATAAAAGGTGAAGAAATTTTGTTACCAGAACTATGATGAGAAGATGTGCAGAATAATAAAAAAAAATTATAAGTAACTCTATGAACTTTATTATCCAACTGCACTTCACATATTTATTTACTGCTTACATCTAAATAATTTTTCTAATTATCTAAAGAGATCCGTTACAGCCAGGTTCAACCTTCACCTCCCACTCAAACACAGGGCAGGACTGCATAGATACTTTGAATGATTGTCCAGATACAACTGCTTTCCTTCCGGGTTCGACCTTTTGCGGCAGATAGGATATGACGCACTGAAACAATAGGTACTTAAGAATTTTACCCAAATCAATTTTTATAAAGTTTTAAATTAATTTAAATAAAAATCAAAACAAGTACCTTGGGTCTATCACTTTCAGTAGACATATATCCAATACACATCGTTTTTGTAGTGTGTCCCCAAAGTAACTCTCCCTCTCCATTTATTGAATCAAACTTTAAAGCTAAAGTGCCACCTAGTCTTTCAGGAACATCCCATAAAAAAGGTGATTCTAAGAAATTTTCTTTGAAACATTTATCAAGACCTAAAACAGGGGAAGACTCAAGTAAACTTTCTGCAGAATTCTTAGCTAGTTGCGTTCTGATCAAATGTTCTCCACATCCTGAAGTGCAGGCCGCCACTGAAGGTTTTGTGCCATCCCTGCTCATCACTGCCCAAACACCACTTCCAAATGATGCTGCCTGGCCTACTCTTCCTTCATGCTTTAGAGAAACACCACCGGAACTTGCCCCAGAGGCCACTACACCATTAGAATCTACACAAATTGCCCCAACAGTGTCCAAGGGGCTAAATTTTACATCATTTTGTATTGAGTAACGTTTCAGCTTTCTTTTACAATGCTTATAATTCCGAAATGCACGAGCTGAAACCATTTTGTGATCATCCACAATTTCTAAGCCCATTCTTTCTGCCCAAGACCTTGCTCCATGTCCTGTAAGTATGCAAGGAGGAACTCTACCCAGAGATAAGTTATCACATTGTTTAATGCACAGTTGTTTGGCTAAAGTAATAGGATTCCAAACATTTGATACTGCTCCACAAGCACCGAAATGCAATGTTTGACCATTCATGACAGAAGCATCACATTCTACAAAGCCATTCCAACTTAGGTTTGATCCATATCCAGCATTTGTTAGTGGACTATTCTCCAATTCTGAAAGTATCAAAAAAGATAACTACAAAGTAAAAAAAAATTGACAAATTGTGTGTACATTTAGGTAAGCTGACCTAACAAGGGAAGAAACAAAAGACAATTTTATGTGATCTAACCGATCTAACACAAAGCTAAGCCATAGAATGAAAAATCAATGCAAAATACGGACCAATTATGGCCTTTTCCACTGCATCTACGGCATTACCACCCTGCTGGAGTGCTTCGGCGGCTTTTCTGCACGCTAAAAAGCAAGTTTTCTGATATTCCTTCTTCAATGCGTCACTATGATAACCAGCCCCTGGAAATGGTTATAAGGTACTTTATTCTGTAGTCTTTAGTCATCATTTCAGCCAAAACACGTCCACTGCTGAACATAGGCCTTCAGTAATGCTAAGATATTACGTTTTTTATCTGTTTCATGTACAAAATGTTTATTAAATTATAAAGAACATGTTTACCACAGTGGACTGCAATAAACCCATTCATTTTTCATGTAGTTCTAAAAGTCATTCCAAAATCCCTTCTCCACGAAATGGGTCACAATATAGTCATTATTATCTTTCACACTTTCATGGTAATCTAAAATGTATAAAATAAAAATACAGGAGAACGTCAAGACCAAGACAACAACGTCAACAACAAAACGACAGTTTCAGTCATCAGACATTGACAGACATAGATAATACACTTGAACCACAGACTACATGATGAACAACTACTACAAACTCAGTACTGCCAGATGAGGCTATTGAAAATGCGGTAGCTTAGACTTTAGACTAAATATCTATCACTGGAGAAGCCTTATGCGCAATATTCCGAACAAAAAAGTCTGTCAAAAAGTGTGCGGGGGACGAGGTAGCTTCTACGAAAAAAAACAATAAGTGCTCGCTCGGACGAGCAACTATTGTTTTATTTCCTAGAAGCACCAAGAAGAAGCAAGTAACGAACGTTACTTACGATAATTATGTTGGTTTAGGATAAAGCAATAAAAGCATATCTGTGTTTCGTTTAGGAAATACTGTATTCTGATTGTTTGGTTGCCTATTTATTTGAATGAAGTTTAATTTAAAGATTACTATTGTAATTCTTGTTTCTGAGTAACATCTAAACGCAGATTTTTAGAACTGTTCAAATTCAAACTTGTTTGAAATAACGATTTACTGTGCCTTGCTACAACTTTTCTTTTGTTTGTTGTTTAGTAATATTAAAACTTAAGATTTACAGTCGAAATTGTATCTACGGGTACCACTGTTGCAAAATTAATAGTTGTTTAGTGCAGTGCACTCATGTAAGTACAATCAATATTATTACGATATTTTTTTGTTA
Source organism: Conistra vaccinii (assembly GCA_948150665.1). Lineage (NCBI taxonomy): Eukaryota > Metazoa > Arthropoda > Insecta > Lepidoptera > Noctuidae > Conistra > Conistra vaccinii. Next base: position 12,934,601 of record OX411329.1, read on the forward strand.
TTAAAGAGATGGTAAGGTTTGGTGGTATGTGACTTGGATGGTTTTGGTGTTAATAGGGTGTTGGCAAGCATGTTATATTTTGAAGGTTTATGTTACATTGACCGAATTACGTGTATGTACCTACTACTGCTATCGAATGGGATCAAAAATAAATAATAAGATACTTTTTGAAATCCTTTGCTATTTGGATCGTAATTCGTAATCTAACATGGTTTTGAAAGCTTGCTCGCTTGTTCATCTAGAACTAACCTATCTTATGCTTTTGCGCAGTAGTAAGATAAAATAATTTTCTTTCCAGTATTCCGAAAATCACCATGAATAATGAAGAGCAGGACGAACTTGTATAAAACCAATCGGTCTTAGTTCCGTACCCAAATTCAGATTCGACGTACCTATTGTAGTTCAGAAATAGATTTCAGTGGGATTGATTCGGATGGATCTTGGGTTAAGTATACCAATGAGCAAAAAAGTAAAGCGACTTTTTGAATCTCCTCAACACACGGCGTCTACATCTACAGCTTCTTCTACGGTTTTGCGAACATTCTTTGAAACTTACAGCAGTTCTACTGAAACTGAATCGAACGATGGATTAGGTGACGATAATGAAATAGTGGGGAAAAGAGGATTTTGAAAGAAGCGTACTTATACAAGAGACTACCGGAGGAGAGTGATAGCGAATCATTAATATTATTAAGTATTGATGTTAGTCAAAATTGTTAAATATGAATAAAAATTTAATTTATGCATGGATTTTCCTTTTATTGTGAGAACCTGATATGTATTGAAACGCGTGATATTAGGAGAAAAAACAGTGTTATACAATATTTAGCCTTAATTATAGAGAAAAGTAGTAGCGTAAATGACGATTTTTAAATAACTAAAAGAAATCATGACATTTATTTTTATCTTAAGCGACAAAAGTACGCATTATTGAACTCTTTCTGCGATTATTTAATTGATTTTACGTCAAGCCGAATGTGTTTTGCAATACAAAAACCGGAGATCTATAAATAACAAATAATCAATAAAAAACCTCTCCTGTAAAATTTCATAAATGTCGCTTACGATGTTCTTCCATAACAGGCTCGATATGGAAGATTATTCGGTTCTTTACGTAAGTTAGACGTTTTTGAACGCTTTTTACAGAATTAAATCAAGTGCGTTAGAATCGATTTGAAAGTAGTTTTTATGAACCGACACGAACATTTTCATATACAGAGGGGAAGTGTTCGTAATGCTTCTCCAGGGATATATACTCAAAGTGCGGTAGTGTTGATTAAAAAACGCGGATTTTCAACAAAAATGCGGAATTTCTTGTGCATTTAGTTTTTTTTATTTTAACGTGTTACTTGATTAGAAAATAACCACCACTACAAAAACAGTACCTATTGTATTGTACCAAACCGTATTTACAAACGATATGTTCGATGAATCGATCAACTTTCAGAATTTTGAAGTGATAATTTTTAAGGGGGGTAAACCGCTTCGTTACGTAACGCGTTACGGCGCCAGTCTGTCTGTATAGTTCAACTTGGATTAGTTTAAAGTTATCACTTAACCGGAACCTGACCTGACGCTTTAGGATAATATTATGTTATATGACCTTTTTTGTTTGTATGAGTGTCCTCTATCTAAAATATAACTTACGATTTTCACCGCGATTCTGAAAAAATATCAAAATGGCAGCCTCTATCACTTTAGTGATAGTTTAGTTCGGTGTACAAGAGAATCGGCACCACTGTTCGGTTATTCCAGAATCACATTAGTAAAGTTTAGCATGTAAATGTTATATGGGATTCATGTCTGGGCTTCTTGCTGGCCACTTCAATTTGGCAATTCTAGCCTTTGAGGGGCAATTATCCACGCAATGTGTTGTGTGCGGCGAGCATTATCTTGCATCAAAAGAAATTTCCCACTACCAAGCAACGACATGTATGGTAAAACATGTTCTTGGATGAACTCATCAACGTACCACACACTGTAAGAAGACCCTTAACTACGGGCCAACCCTATGCGAGCGTCCGAACTTCATCCTTCCCAATTCATAACAGACCCACCGTGAAACTGACGGTTTGCCTGGTGGTTATCGACACCGCACCTTCTCCACAGCTGTCTGGAGCTCGTAAGACCACTCTGCATTCATCTGTCCATAGAACTTTACTCCACTAGTCGTGGGTCCAATTTGCGTGTTCGCGAGCAAACCGAAGTCGAGATTCACGGTGGTGTTGGAGGAGTTCTAGACATCGAGCTGGTCTTTGAGCACGCGCGTCCCGTTCCTCTATTCTCCTTCTAATTGTCCGCTCACTTACGTTTACCCCTCTAGTCACTTGTGGGCGCTGCCGTATCTCGAATGCAGTGAGGATGCGGTTTTTTCAAATTGCGAGAGCAATAAATCGTTCATCTTGTGCTGAAGTGCACCTAATTCCACCATTTCTTGGTTTCCTCATGTACTGACCAGTCTGATCATGCGTACCTGAGAGTTGCACGCGGTACATTTAAAGTTGCAGCAATTTCTCGCTGCGAGATGCCGCCCTTGATTCCAAAACAGTACAGCTTGAGCGACTTGAGCTGAAGTTAGAGGCATTATTTTTTAAATTCTGGAAGCAGGTTATGAGTGCAGATTAATCAAAAAATAAAACAATAAGACTTTAAATGCACGCCCAATTTAATATCAAATTTTAACTTACCCGTCTTCTACGCGTTCCATTAACGAATTGAAGCAAAGTGGTAAAAACGTTTAAGACGCAAACAATTTTTTTATGCTAGCCCTCTACTATCATTAACTAACATTGTAACAAACTGCCACTTCAAGTTGAAATACGCTTTAGTAAAATTCGTCTATTATCGGGTTGTTATTTTGAACAAAAATCGGGACGTCCCGGCAAAATCGGGACGTCTGGCAACGCTGCAACGTACCCCCGTCTGAGTCTCCCGTGGACCCTTGGGGGTTCACCTGGACTACTTTGGGAATCACTGGTGTACATTGATATTTATATGTATTGTTTTTAAAGTCCGTCTCGAAAGAAGTTTCGCAGACGCGGCGCTACAAGCAATTCATTTATCTCAACATCTTATTACAGGCACTTGTTAATAAAATTCACAATCACAAATAGTTAAAGCTGTCTCAGGTAAAGGGTTGTTGTAGAAATGTTGCAAACTTTAAGTTCTGTTGGGATTGTAATGCCCAACGAAAATGTTAAGTTGCAATATTAGAGAATAGCACAGCTAAACAATATCGATGTGCATTATTGAGTATGACGTAAAAAGTACCACAAAGGTCAATGTACAGCGTAGCTCGTACAAATTCAATGTGGAGACAACAATAAATGAAAATACTGGCAATACTAAGTGGTGCATATGAGTACCGAAGGTATTGATATTGAGATTATGACACATGAAAATGCTGAGTTGGTAAAACAGATTCTATAAAACAATGGGGAGACAAAAATAGCCCTTACGGTGAAGAACATATTTTGGATTTGACTGTACATGTCATTGGAAACATTATCTTTAACAATGGGAAAAAAGCGTAAGTTTATGTGTATGTAATGTAACCATCATGATAATTAACATTTAATTATGTAGCTTCATGTTATTTAGTTTAACTAGCTTCTGGCCGCGACTTCACCCACGTGGAATAGTCACTTTGGGCTAAAGCCAACTTTAACCCGCGACTTCGTTAATAACCGCCCCGATTTTGAAACATTCTTCATTGGTGCTCCGCACCTCTTGGTCTTAGCGTGTCGATATATAGCCTATAGCTAGCTAGCCTACCTAGCTTCCTCAATAAATGGGCTATCTAACACTGAAATAGTTTTTCAAATTGTACCAGTAGTTCCTGAGATTAGCGCGTTCAAGCAAACAAACAAACTCTTCAGCTTTAGATAAAAGTATAGATTGTATTGTAAACTTTGTGTACATGAGAAGTTGACAACACCATTAAATTATAAATACCAATTATGTAGATAATATACAAATAAAAAATCATGCCTTGGTTGAGATTAATCTAATGTATTTCTGCATAAATATCCATAGTCTTAATGAAAGCTGAAAAATCTAAAATAAAGTTGAGTATTACAATCTACTTTGAGAGACTTTTTCCTGTGGTCATCATAACACCAACAACTAATGCAGTTATTGTGAATCCTTGTGCCACTATTCTGACTCGCATCATTTGTTGAGATAATCGTTTACGGCCAGTTCTGAAGCTCCACAATCCATAAGACAGTGCACCTGCTGTGGCCAGACATCCTGAAACAATAACCAAGTCACTTAATAGGTAGGCTGGAAGGAAGAAGGAAGGAATTGGAATTTGAACCTTATAAAAAACAGATACACCATATGAGCGAATAAAAATGATAATCTAGTTATTCTATACAACACAGTAGGTAATAATTAATTATTGCATAATCGATGTTAAAGCAGGTACCTACTTAAGTACATATCTTTTTAAATCACAAAATACGTCCCTTTCAAATTTTTATATCAATTATATATTTAAAAGTCTTAAAAACAGGTATTAGAAGGACCAGAATAAATTCAAAATTGTTTCGATAGGCTTACCTATAGGAACAAAGGGATTTTCGTAAAATTTTCTCGAAAATTTTTCACTTGTTGTTTCAACATGTTGGTGCTGTCCCATTTCTTTTCGGAGCTGCACCCAGTCCAAATCAGTGGGTTCATCATTTGCCATCATTGATGAAGCTTAAATTTATATCTGAGGTAGTATTTATTTGTAATTTACAACAGTTTGTTTTTATTGCATCGCAACAAATATTGTCTAAATCTGTCAAAAAGATAAATAACCTACAAAAAAAATGCCTTGTCAAAAAGTGACTTTTAACTAGAGATGAGACCGATATCATGTCACATGTGAAAATCATCGATATTTTAAAATCATTTCATCATGCAATGACAACGACAAAATCATCAATGCTTTTAAATCATTACAATGAAAGTGAACTTCGGTGATTTGGACGGGACGTCTCGGGGGTGGGGCGATAGTCACCGAACTCAATCACAAGAGTTTCGAAAAAATGCCGGAAGCTGAACGCACGGAATGACAACAATGATTTCCTTGCGTTGATTATGTTTGCGCGCGAAATACGCGGCGAATGTAAAAATCTAGCATTTAGATTTAGTATTTCGTAAAGCATTGTTTTGATAAGACGAGGATGAAAGTAGAATGATAGATTTTTTTATAACTTAACTACTATTATTTTGTCAGTTTTTGCCAGACCTAAGCCTGGAAAAAGCATGAATGAAATATTACCGACCCATGCCTACTAATGATAATTTCACAATGCCGTTCCGCAATCATTTCAGCACTCATTATTGAAGCGACGTGATCATATACTCAAATAAAAATCATTGATGATTTTGTCATTGTTCCCGTCATCGATATTTTTTTGTCATTGTCATGTAGTCATTGATACAGAAAAATCATCACTCAGCCCATCTCTACTTTTAACTATCAGCTGACACAGTGTTACCAGGTACACGGTAATTACCGTAGAACCACGGTATTTTTGACCAATACACGGTCTACGGTAATGATTCATTACCGTAACTGTAATTTAATAAAATAATGAATTCCCAAAAATACGGATTATCTTAATACGCCTAAATGCAAAAGTGTTTCTGTTAGTAGTTTATCCGCTTCACAGATCACTATATAATACTGGTCCGCTTGTCTAACCATAATCAAAACTGGCTACCTATAAATCGCAGAACCGTTGCGCCTTTGCGCGGTTGTACCAGTGAATTTCAGTCAGTTCATTCAATCTGTGTTACAGTGTTTGGTTATTTGAGTTACGACTGCAACTGATGTATACAAAATGGACAGCGACTCCGACAGTTATGATACTGATCAATAAAGAAACGTCATCTTCCAAGAATAAATTTCTTGTGGAAAAGTTGTTATAGAACAAATCTAACTTGAGAGATGTTATTAATGATTTCAATGATTATAATTCTATGAATACATATCTGTTATAGTCGCGAATCATATCTTGATCAAGATACAACCTGACACTCACCTGCAAATTGCAAAAAGCGTAAGAAAATTTGAATTTCGCGGGTAGCAACTGTGGATTCACCTGTGGATAATTATAATGTTGACTACAAATATTGAAATTCATGGTCCTTTCTTTTACTTTTTACACGATATTTTTCGAATGTGTCTACTGTAATTTGAGTCTGAAACACGGTATTTTTATCCAATGACAGCAGAATGAACTGTGAACCAGTGTTGCCAGTGACAGAGTCAATTAAAACATGGGACAGCTCAAAAAGTAACATTTTAACGAGAAAATTTACATTACCTTATTATAGGTGGAAAATGACATTAAATTGTGGCACTTAAAAAAAAATTGCTGATCTATGAAAAATAAAAATTGATGTTGTTCGTTGTTGTGTTGTAGTTTTTTGTTGTTATGTTCGAATAATTGTTGATCGGATCGGTGTTTTGTTTAAGTTGAAACACAGAGAGTATAGCTCTATACAAATAAAAATGAAAACTACAATACAAAACAAAGACAAACTGAACAGTTTAAGCTGGGAACAAATTATCGGACGCGTCCGACGCGTCCGCGGACGTTTACTGTCAGTTCGAACGTGAATTGACGTGATCCTAGGGAACTGACAGTAAAATAACCCGTCACTACTAATTTATTCAATGTTTTAATGTACTCTCGACAAAACTGTATACTTGAAACTACCAAATAAAATATTATGAGCAGAGTGAACAAGTTGGAATTTAAAAAAGAAAGATAACGACCACAAACTAAAGATTATAATTCTATAAGTACAAAATAGATCTTAATTCGAACACAAGTAACTAAATACGCCTAGCTAAAACCCGTCCTAACACTCTAAGCGCCCAAAACGAAATGACCGAGGAAATGAGCTCGCCGCTTCAGCTGTCCGTCTGCCCCTCTCTTGCGCCTCGTGTCGTTCATTCAGCCGCCACGCCTTCATTCACAGGATTCTCCGCTAACACGGCCTCTCCTGACAGCGGTGTGTCCTCGCCCGCTTGATTTACTGGTGGAGTAGCTTCACTGGACCCTGGTAGTCCTGAAGTAACATCTTCAGGACCATTTTCATTAGTGCCTGAAACAGTCATATTGTTCACATTAGTTCTACGTTCATTTTCAGTCGTATAACTGAAGGAAACAGAGGCCTCAGCGTGCTTCAGTACAGTAATACTCCACAAAGCTCTTGGATAGAAGAGCTGTATCGTAATAATTAGCCATTTATCAGAAACAGAGCCCTCGGGATGTTACAGACTCACATCGAGTCCAAGTACTGATTACTGAAGACAGAGCCCTCGGGATGTCCAAATACTAAGCGTCACGAAATTCTCGATCTGATGACACTTATCTCAACTTTTCAACACTATGGCAGAGCCCTCAGGATGCCAAAGCCCTTTTGATACTCACATGACAGAGGCCTCGGCATGTCCCAAACTCCCAACTCAATTACCTCAACTTTTCATCACTATGGCAGAGCCCTCAGGATGCCAAAGCCCTTTTGATACTCACATGACAGAGGCCTCGGCATGTCCCAACTCAATTACCTCAACTTTTCATCACTATGGCAGAGCCCTCAGGATGCCAAATCTCAGTGTAGATAGCTATGAGAGCATACCCACTTCTGATATGAGCAGAGTGAACAAGTTGGAATTTAAAAAAGAAAGATAACGACCACAAACTAAAGATTATAATTCTATAAGTACAAAATAGATCTTAATTCGAACACAAGTAACTAAATACGCCTAGCTAAAACCCGTCCTAACACTCTAAGCGCCCAAAACGAAATGACCGAGGAAATGAGCTCGCCGCTTCAGCTGTCCGTCTGCCCCTCTCTTGCGCCTCGTGTCGTTCATTCAGCCGCCACGCCTTCATTCACAGGATTCTCCGCTAACAATATTTTATTTACCAAAAATCTTATGAAAGGGAACCTTGTTTTTCCGTCCACAGTGCGCCGCGCCGGCTACCAGGCACCGGCTAGCCGGCAACCAGGACGTGTGAAAAGGCACAGTTGTGAAAAGGCACAGTAGTGCCTTTTCACACGTCCTGGTTGCCGGCTGCTGGTTGCCGGTGGCAAATCACTAAAGTATTAGTGATTTGCATAGACTTATTATACAAGTCCATGGTGATTTGTAACTTGGTGACATTATTACTATCCACAGATTACATAGAGATACCTTACTATCTAACCGTAATCTAACTTAGGGACATCTCTACGTCAGCCATTTTAATTTTATTGTCTGTGTCTGTCTTGCTTGGATCTCGTGCGTTGAGTTGGTTGTATTATAAATTCGTAATAATGTTGAAAATTATTAGTGCTTCAGACATTATTCTTGACACAGTAAGTTAATACGTAACTACATTTTGTAACTTCTAGAAACCTAAGTAAACGCTTTCTTTCACAATCTTGGATGTTACATGTTATTTCAGCCTATCCGCATCACCGCATGATATGGATATGCAACAATAAATATTCTGTATTGCGGATTGCATTGTATTGTTTTGCGATACCAATATTTTTGTAAACAATGTAGACATTCGTTGTAACTATTGAGATGTTATGCCATTAGCTCTGCCTGTATATTTTGTATCTATCGTAACCAGAACATTTGGTCTGAACGTCCACTAATTAGATCGGAATTGTGATGGCATTGAAACTTACGTTCTAGTCTCGTGGATCCGCCTCGTGATTGATAGAAGTGTATGTCGCTATATCACGGTTACTTACGACTGCATCGTCACTGCACGAAGAATGTAGATATGTATAGATACCTACCTACTGCCTGCAAATCGAACCAAATTCACGACTTCCCATTTAGTACGATATAAGAGCAAAAAGTTTAATAAAATCTTGACCAGCAGGTCATCATAATCATAATTTTATTGTTTTATAAAATTATTTAAAAAAATGCACTTGCATAATAATAATTAATTAATCTCTCAATACTCAAATTATATACAAAGTGAGCCCTGTGTATCAAAAAGATTAATATTTAGAAATAGTCTACTGAAATGTCCAGGAATCGTAGAATGTCTCTGGTCAAAAGCTATTGTTATGAGTTGAAATTGTTGTTGTGAGAATAAGAAGTTCTGCTGTGTTTGCATGTGACTAATTACTATGAGTGGGTAACCATTGGCAGCTGTAAAAAAGCTATGGAAATTACCTGCAAGCCAATTGATAAACAAGGAAAAAGCAATACCTACGTATTGAATTTACTCACTTTATGTTGATATTCAGCAGTGAGTAGATTTAGGTCATGGGTGTGTTTTTAAACAAATAATTTTGTAGTTTTATGGAAATTCTTTTAGTTTTTAAGTGATTAATTTATTCTGAGAATTGCTACATTATTTGCTTATTTGCGTGTTTAATATTTAATACTGTATTTTTGGTATTCTAATGTGTCCGCACTGTGCACCTTCACAGCAAGATATATTACATTAGCCACATCAGAGCACAAACTCGTAACCTATGGCCCTCAAAAACAGAACTATTCACCATAGCGGCATGGGATTATATATACAATTGTATTTAGAAGATTTTTTATGCAGGACTCAGGATGATGAAGATAGCCCCTGTACTAGAACAAGTATAGCCATAGCACAGGACCACAACAAAAGGTGTTGTGAAAACAGAATCTAAAAAAAATCAAGGTCAAGAGAGGACAATAAAAAAAAAAAAAGAAATAACAGTCATAATAAATCAATGACATTTTCATTACTATGATGACACTTGTGCCTGATCAAATCTCTAGACAATAATATCAAATGTACTGCTCATATTTCTCATAACTGTTGAATGTTTTGTTTCAGATGACTTCATCATCTCTTTCAATGAAGTCTAGTGAAGCCCAAAGGGTGTCTTGAGCACGACCACAGTTAATTTATTTAATTATAACTTAATAATTACTTGTTATTAAAATATTTCCTTTTTTTTTCTTGTTTCATAATGTTGTCACACAATATTGCCAACTGAAACAATCTTATCATTTCTGCTCAAGATAAAACACCATTCAGTTTTTTGTGTACTTTTAAGACAGTCGTCTTATTATTCTCAGTAGATAAGTGATTTTATTATAACGTTTTGTTTTCATTCTACATTAATTACAAAGAGATTACAATGGCTTCAAGTGACCCAGAACTTAAGGATGGATTCACACTTTCCAGTTGGATGAAAGCAAAGCCTGCCAGGTGAGTACCTATTCTATTTTTATACATACATAAAGTCACACCTTTTTATAAACTTATGAAAATATTTATGGATCATCAAGACTCACAAAATGCCTGCATTCCATAATGGGTTGGGCAGAGGTGTATAGTAGCACTCACATCAAGACTTCTCAAGGGTACAAGGATCTCCCAATAGACCAATACAACAAAGACTATAATTTATTTATTTATTCATATAACAATTCGCATTGTGTCTGAAATACTTTGTACATTAATTAAAATAATAGATGTAGCAAAAAATTATAAATAATGAATTTCAAACAGTAGTTTCACCAAAACAGAAAAAAAAGAATCCATATTGGCACTGCACTAATAAGAAATGCCAGTGTTTATCACAATGATTATACTGGTGCTGCTGACTAATGGCCTGTCTTGATTTAATAAATGCCTTGGCAGAGCATAATAATTGTTATGAATAGTTAATTTAATTTATTGGTTGCTTAGTTATTGTTTTAAATTCTACATTTATGGTAATTTGTATATTTGGCAGAGCACCCATTATTGATTATGAATAGTAAAATTATTGGTAGCTTAGATAATGTTCTGTACTTATATTAGAGTTCGACCGAAAACTATTTTTCTGATTTGGATTCGCATTTTCGGCCCAAACTCTGTTTAAAAATATTTTTTGTTTGGCGGTAGGTTTTTCTTTGGTTAAAATAAAAGAAATGCAGTTTCAATCTTTTCATCAATATACCATTTAAACTTAGATCACACGAATCTTCATACTTTTTGCAATGACATAATTGTTAATGATCAAACAATGTTATTATAATAATACAAGAGCAATAGCAGTTTTGATCAGTGTGAATATGGTAGGTACAGCTTATAAAGGTGCAATCATGTATTTACTTTACCAACAAATCAATGAATTAAGATTCATATGCAATGTTTAAAGTGGTATATGCACCCAAGGACCCAAGCAATAAATGAACTAAAATAGAATGCAATATGTATGAATGCACAGCTACGTTCTTGGCAAGCATAAAATAGTTTGCTTGGGCAATTGAAATAATGTTCTAATGCTATAGAAATAAGATTACAATTTCCTGAAATCGTTTTATGTAGTGTACCTATATGTACGGGAGGGACACGTGTAGGTACATGATTTATAAACGTGAACTAAGATTATTATTATAATTAATTCTAATGTATTAGTATGTAAGTACCTACGTATAGTTTTGAGACTGAAGAGGTTCTTTCTTGTATTTTTTATTGTCCGGGTCGGAAGGACTCTTGGAATTTGTTAGACGACTATTCACCATAGTCGCAATGAGCAATTCCCAGTTTGATAGAGTAACCTTCTTATAATATAAATAATTAATTTAATAACATATAATTTACGAGTATAATTTAGTGTTAAAAAGTTATACGACAAAAAAGTCAACTAAAAAGTAATAAATAAGACATCACAGACAGACAAATTAGAAATCCGGAGTCACACTTAATCTGTTCGATTGGTGTGAATGTACAAATCCACACGTTGTTGCCGTTCCGTGTGGTGCCGGACTTAAAGTATCGCACTACCCTATTTCTTCCCATGGGTGTCGTAAAAGGCGACTAAGGGATTACTAGAGAATGGGCAGCAGCGTTCTCTATGCACTTTTAACACCATACTGCGATCGCCAACCCGCTTGCCAAGTGTGGCGATTATGGCAAACCCCCCCCAAAAATTACAAGCACCAGAAACAAACGGCTCCTAGTGCCCGGCGGCCTACCTACCCTTGGCTACGGTAGCAGTCAAGGTCACGGTGAGGCAAGGGGTGCGAAGAATCCCCGGAAGAGATCCGGCTACCAAAATCACCGGAAACTGGACCTGGCAACATTCAAAACGCGTACACTCCGGACCGACGAGAAGATCATCGAACTCGAGGAAGAATTGAGCAGGTTACGATGGGGTATAGTAGGGTTATCTGAAGTCCGAAGAGAGGGGGAGGACTCGATAATCCTTAAATCCGGAAACTTGCTCTATTTCCGGGAGGGCGACCAGCAGTCCCAGGGTGGTGTCGGGTTTATCGTCCACAAGTCCCTTGTGAGCAACGTGGTAAAGATCGAGAGTGTGTTGACCAGGGTGGCGTACCTTAAACTCAGAATATCCGCAAGATATTCGCTGAAGGTCGTACAGGTTTACACCCCGACCTCGTCACACCCCGACGATGAGGTGGAGTCGGAGACCATGTATGAGGATATTTCATGAGCCATGCATGGCTCTAAAACTCACTTCACCGTTGTCATGGGGGACTTCAACGCGAAACTGGGCAAGCGAAACGATGATGAACTGCGAGTGGGGCAATTTGGAGTTGGACGTCGGAACCACCGGGGTCACCTACTGGCCAGTTTTATGGAGAAGGAAGGCCTCTTTATGATGAACTCCTTCTTTAAAAAACGTGAGCACAGAAAGTGGACCTGGCAGAGCCCTGATGGTGCAACAAAAAATGAGATCGACTTCATTATGTCGACGATGAAGCAGATATTCAATGATGTCTCTGTGATCAACGCGGTGAAAACCGGAAGTGATCACCGCATGGTAAGAGGCACATTGAACCTAAATATCAAGCTGGAAAGACCTCGACTGATGAAGTCTACGCTCCGCCCAGCACCGATCCAAGTCCAAAACCGCGAGAGCTTTCAGCTCGAAGTTCGGAATCGTTTCGACTGCCTAGGGAGCTCCGTGGACGACTGGGTTCGTGGAAACTGTCCATACGGTCGGGTCCAAGATCTTCAAGACCCGTCGTACAAACCGAAACAAGAGGCTCTCTGATGCTACTCTACAGCTCATGGAGGAGAGGCGCGAGATGATCCTGCAGTCTTCAGACGATGCACTCAATTACCGGCGGCTCAATAGACAGATCTTTAAGTCCTTGAAAAGCGACCTTCGCCATTATAATACGAACCGTATTAAGGACGCAATAGAGCGGAACAAGGGCTCCAAGGTTTTTGCAAGAGATCTGCCTATTGGGCACAGCCAGCTTGCGAAACTGAAGACCGATGATGGCAGAATCGTATCCGCCAAACCTGAACTGTTGAGGGAGATCGAGAGGTTCTATGGACAGTTATACACGTCAACCAGTAACCCCGTTACGAATCTGGCAATCGACCCAAGAGCTAGATTAACCCGACATTATACCGAAGATATCCCGGACGTCAGCTTATACAAGATTAGGATGGCTCTAAAGCAGCTTAAAAACAACAGGGCGCCGGGTGATGACGGAATTACGGCCGAACTCCTAAAGGCCGGTGGGAAACCCGTTCTTAAGGCCCTTCAGAAGCTATTCGATTCCGTCATACTCGAGGGTAACAGGCACAGGCATGGAACAGAGGTGTGGTGGTACTTTTCTTTAAAAAGGGCGACAATGCCCTGCTTAAGAACTACAGGCCCATCACACTTCTGACCCATATCTACAAGCTGTTTTCAAGAGTCATCACGAACCGTCTCGCGCGCAGGTTTGACGACTTCCAGCCTCCCGAACAAGCCGGATTCCGTAAAGGCTTTAGCACCGTGGACCACATACATACGCTGCGGCAGGTAATACAGAAGACCGAAGAGTATAATCTGCCTCTCTGCTTAGCGTTTGTGGATTACGAGAAAGCCTTCGATTCGATCGTGACATGGGCTGTACTGCAGTCTCTTCAACGGTGCCAGATCGACTATCGGTACATCGAGGTGTTAAAGTGTCTATACCAAAACGCCACTATGTCAGTCCGCCTCCACGACCATACCTCGAAACCTATCCTTCTGCAGCGAGGTGTGAGACAAGGAGACGTTATCTCTCCGAAACTGTTCACCGCTGCACTGGAGGATGTCTTCAAGGTTCTGGACTGGAAAGGGCTAGGCATCAACATCAATGGCGAGTATGTCACTAACCTTCGGTTTGCCGACGACATAGTCATCATAGCTGAGACCATGGAGGACCTCAGTATAATGCTCGATGACCTCAGTAGAGCCTCCGAAAGAGTGGGTCTTAAAATGAACATGGACAAGACAAAGGTTATGTCAAATGCCCATGTAACACCCACTCTCATAACTATCGGAGACGCTACGCTCGAAGTTGTAGACGAGTATGTTTACCTAGGACAAACTGTCCAGCTAGGTAGGTCCAACTTCGAGAAAGAGGTCAATCGTCGAATCCGACTCGGCTGGGCAGCGTTCGGGAAGCTACGCAATATCTTTTCGTCCCACATGCCACAGTGTCTCAAGACGAAAGTCTTTGACCAGTGCGTGTTGCCAGTGATGACTTATGGCACTGAAACGTGGTCGCTCACAATGGGCCTTAGAAGGCTAAAAGTCACCCAAAGAGCAATGGAGAGGGCTATGCTTGGAGTTTCCTTACGTGATCGAATCAGAAATGAAGAGATCCGCAGGAGAACCAAGGTAACCGACACAGCCCGAAGAATTGCGAAACTTAAGTGGCAATGGGCAGGACACATTGCCCGCAGAACAGATGGCCGATGGAGCCGAAAGGTTCTGGAGTGGCGACCGCGTACCGGAAGACGTAGCGTTGGAAGGCCTCCCACAAGATGGACCGATGATCTTGTAAAGGCCGCAGGAATCCTCTGGATGCGGGAAGCACAGAATCGGTCGAAGTGGCGGTGCTTGGGGGAGGCCTATGTCCAGCAGTGGACGTCTTTCGGATCATATGATGATGATGACGTTGTTGGGTTTTAGTTTTAATATAATATATTATTAAGTATAAATATTTTTGTAATGTGCTAATTGAGCACTTTAATTTGATAGCATCTTAATTTTTTAGTTCATGACTATGTCCTCTAGCGGGCCGCACATAGCCTAGCGTATAACCAACGGACGATCAAGACACTTCAAATTATACCTCATTTGTCAAATTATGATGAGGAGTTAAGAAGTTATGAGGGAACAGATGAACATACATACTGGTCAAAATCATAACCCTCCTTTTTGCTTCGCCGTAGTCGGGTAATAAAAATGTAAATCGTATAACAATAATGTGCAAATAAAATCTGTGATAGTCTAAGATAAGAATTTCAGTAATTTTGTATTATTATTAGAGCTTTATCTGTTTCCAAGCGCAGAAAGTCGGATGCGCGATAATAAGATATGACGTCACCGGAGTATTATTGATGTAGGTAAGATCCATTTTATTATTGTTCGGTAGGTAATTGCAGGAACACGTTTACCATATCTTCAGATTGTATTGTTATCTTTGTACCCATGACAGGTCACGTTTTTCATGTAGGCGAAACATTGTTTTGACTTGCCAGTAAAGTGCCCGCTACACGGTTGCCAACCGCGTCCTCGACAGAGGTGACCGGCAAAGTTGATTCAACGTTTGGTCGTAAAGCAGTATCTACACGGTTGTAAACCACCAAGGTCACTTCTCTCGGGACGTGGTTGGCGACCGTGTAGCAGGCATTTATCGAAAATACTATTCCATGCGCCTGAACCTGAAGACATTTTGGTCAAAATTCCTCATTTTATATGCATCATTACTATTGAGGAATTAGACGGTTTTAGGTTAAAACTAGACTTGGCAAACAGCCAATTCTTCGCCTAATCATAATCAGCTGATGAAACTTAGTTCAGGGTTAAAATATCTACCGACAATACCACCTAACTATATTCCACAGAATTTGAATTAATTAATGTAGTTAGTCATCAAGTCATGTGCATGTCATCCTTTCATACCTTTTATACATAGTTTAGTTGCAAAATGCACAATAAATGTCCTGCAATTCTCGGAATATCCAATGTGAATTCTGCGAATCTAATAGTAGCACAGATTAATAGTAGGTAACCTACCTATTTGAATGCTGGATTCTAGTGACTAAATGATTACTAATACTAATTAATTATCCAATACAACAACATACTTACGGTTATTCCAGCACATTGCGTAATTGGGGGGCAGTTCGCTAGAATAACCGTAAGTATAGGTAGTTATTGTTTTTGTACCTACCAAGTACCAGGAAATTCCTTGTTTACGTTGTTTGTTATCGGAGCGGTAAATAATATCGTAGTCTATAAATATGGAAAAAATCTATATCTGCTGCCGGTTGTAGTTGTAAAAAAAAATTGGTATAAGTAAATTACGCGGATACAATAGCTAGACATATCGCTGATAAGGAGAACTTGATAAAGTAATTAGTAATTAATTACCGAAAATTCTATACAATTTTCCATTAGGTATATGTATTTAGTGCCTGGCTAAATTAAATAACTATCTTCATAATATGCAACATTTGTGTAATTAGTAGTAATAGGTATTACCTAGATACCTTACCGTTACCAAAATACTATTTTTCGGCATAATTTGTAACTTATAATGAGGGGGGGGCTTAGGATTTAGGAACCAGGAAAAGGAGAATGGGCGGGTTCGTCCCCAGTGGTGTATCAAGATGTGATACACGTCATTTTGAAGATCATAACAATAGGTTTATTTTATTGTATGACACCAACGACGAAACTCGTGCAGGGAAGGAACCATAAAATATTTTAATTTTATTTTTTTAATAATATTTTTTTTAGCTTGGACAATTATTTTGTGTATTTTTTACTATTTATTTGGCGTATTTAGTGCGGTGCGGGTATTTAGTGCGGTGCGGGTGGGTACCTGTCGGCGCCGTCGCTCCTTTGCTACTGTTGATGTTACCGGACCGCACGCAGCACGTATCAGATGCTGCGATTATGTCGAGATCAATTCATAATGAAGCTCCAATACATGTTGTACTTCATGCTAGTGATAGTGACGTACTCATTTTAGACAGGGGCTTCAGGGACTCTTTGGAGATATAGAAGACCATGGTTGTAATGCTTATATGCCTCCCACCGAATCACAACTCAGCACTGAAGATGCAAATAAGTCCCGGCTGGTGACAATAATCAGATTGGTCGTGGACGTAATAAATTGTCGCCTAAAACGTGATTTTAAAATATTACGGCAAGAATATTTCAACAGAGCACTGCCTCATATGTTCTAAGATATACAAATTGCTGCCGCTCTAACAAACACGTTTAATGAGCCTGTGACAAACACGCCACTTGCCAATCAAATTGTCGGAGAAATCCGAGTAAGACTTCATCAGCCAAATAAAACAATCTCAATCGGCAGCGTTCCATACTATTATGGATGAAGCTGTACGAGCATTGGCATTCCCAGTGTTAAGCAAGACCATAATTCCCGACCTAGCACTTTACGGGCTCAATGTTGAAGGAGTGCTTTTGAGAGGCCGTGTTCAATAACGTCATAATTATCCAATCAAATATATTACTCCAACATTGTAGTACGAACAAGCCGAATTCCATAAAGGCTTTAGCACCGTAGACCACATGCATACGCTGCGGCAAGTTATATAGAAGACCGAAGAGTATAACCAGCCGCTCTGCTTAGCGTTTGTGAACTACGAGAAAGGCTTCGATCCGATAGAGACAAGGGCTGTACTGCAGTCTCTTCAAAGGCTCCAGATCGACTATCGGTACATCGAGGTGCTAAAGTGTCTGTACAAAAACGCCACTATGTCAGTCCGACTCCAGGGCCAGACCTCGAAACCTTTCCTTCTGCAGCGAGGTTTGAGACAGGTAGACTTTATGTCTCTGAAACTGTTCACCGCTGCACTGGAGGATGTGTTCAAGGTTCTGGACTGGAAAGGGCTAGACATCAATGTTAATGGCGAGTATATTACTAACCTTCGGTTTGTCGACGACATAGTTGTAATGGCTGAGACCATGAAGGACCTCAGTACAATGCTCGATGACCTTAGTAGAGACTCCGAAAGAGTGGGTCTTAAAATGAACATGGACAAGACAAAGGTCATATCAAATGTTCATCTAACACCCACTCTCATGAAGATCGGAGACGCTACGCTCGAAGTTGTGGACGAGTATGTTTACCTAGGACAAACTGTCCAGCTAGGTAGGTCCAACTTCGAGAAAGAGGTCAATCGTCGACTCCGACTCGGTTGGGCAGCGTTTGAAAAGCTACGCAATATCTTCTCGTCCCACATACCGCAGTGTCTCAAGACGAAAGTCTTTGACCAGTGCGTGTCAGTGCCAGTGATGACTTATGGCACTGAAACCTGGCCGCTAATAGGTCTTATCAGAAGGCTAAAAGTCACCCAAAGGGCAATGAAGAGGGCTATGCTTGGAGTTTCCCTACGTGATCGAATCAGAAATGAAGAGATCCGTAGAAGAACCAAGGTAACCGACATAGGGCACACACAATGGGCAGGGCACATTGCTCGTAGAACAGATGGCCGATGGGGCCGAAAGGTTCTGGGAGTGGCGACCGCGTACCGGAAGACGAAGCGTTGGAAGGCCTTCCACAAGATGGACCGATGACCTTGTAAAGGCCGCGGGAATCCACTGGCTGCGGGAAGCACAAATCGGTCGAAGAGCCGGTGCTTGGGGGAAGGCTTATGTTCAGCAGTGGACGTCTTTTGGCTAAAATGATGATGATGATGATGACATTTTAGTTAATACAAGAACGACGATATGGGAGTCGATCTGTAATTATTACTGTTCGGGCCTAACTGGCCCTAATTAAAATAGAAAAAAAAAATACTTTGGATGGATAGAATAGTCTAGCTAGGCATACCCCAGGATATTTGCAGGGCAAAAGAGGTGGACGATGGTAAACTAAGAGAAAATAATTTTTTTCTGAAGAAAAATGTTATCATTCGTAGTTCTTCCCCTGCATGAGTGCGGTGGTTGGTGTAATAGAATAAAATAAAGCCATTATAATAAGCTTTAAAAAGACGTATTGCTCAATTTGATACAGTCTGGGGACGGAGCCCATACAATAGCGCCCATTCTCCTTTATTTACTTAATAAAAAAACTATCATAACTGTGGATGGTGTTCCACAATCATTATGTCATGCATTCAAACATACAGCCGTAGGTAGTAGGCTCCTTTTGAAGGTACCTCATCCGAAGAAGTATAACCCCCATTTATGCTGCAAAGCAAGACAAGCAGCGTTAATGTCGTTCGGTTTAAAAGGTGTGGGTCCAGTGCAATTCGAGGCACATGATTTTTCTGCACTGCGTCTGGTCTTGCAGGTGTTCCTAGGCACGCGCGGTGACTACTCGTGTCAGCCACCCAATAACATAAAAAAACACGCTAAAAATACGTTTTTTGGTAAATAAAGTCTAGGATAGTTTAAAATAATAGCGATTGCAGAAACTTCCAGAGTTATCTAATCTATGTTTTCGTTCTCGTCGTCAGTTCGTCACAGATATGTCTGAGACACGATTATTTGCATATTTGTTAACACTTCTACTTGTGGCATCAACAACTTGTTTTGATTTCTCAATAAACTTGGCTTGGAGGCTTGTCTCAGACGTCACAGAAATACCTGTTTGCTTTTGTAATTATCGCCTGATCGACACGAGACGCTGTTGTACAAGTTTTATATTAAGCTCTAAATATAGTTTTATACACTCATAAACTCACTTTAATTCGATGCAGCCTGTCTCTTACTGTCCCCCAGCGACGCCCTAAACCGAGGTCCGTACCCCACAGGGCTGCCCTTAGCATGTAGTTGCTTAGTATCTAAGTTTTATGCCCTGGTTGGATGGAGGCCTTAATTTATTGAGGCAGCCACAGGAAAGTGGTTAAGCAGCCGATCTCTTAGGTTGACCTGCAAGGAGTTATGAAAAAAAAAAACATAATCTCACTCCTTCGTCTCCTTCCCATGGGGTAGGCTGAAACTACAGAATTTGCAGTGGTTTTTTTTTGTTATTAAATCAAATCATGATTTATTTAAGAAATTGTAATGAATAACTATTCACCTAAATGCCAACAATATTATTCATTAACCCGTCTGTTGGTCGGTATATAACATGATGATTGATATACATATGTGCAAATGTTTTAGGTAGGTACTCGGGTAGGTACCTACCTAAAACATTTGCTATAATGACTAGACTATGAATGTCGTTGACTCATGTTATCCTAAATTGTTAATGGCAATGGAAATACAATTTGAATCGAATATTGTTTTGCTTACGCATATAAGGTAAAGTTTTTATTTTCGTAGGTGTGGGCTGAGGCTGGCTAGCATCTAACATTCTATCAAGTTAGTTAAGTTACGCATGACGTAGGACGGCATTATTTTATATCAGCACCATGAAAGTGGCATTCTCTTTATTGCCTTGACGCTTAGAACGCATTTTTACATTCCACGGCAATAACCTTACCAAAACTTACATAAATGCCACATGCACGCTTATGAGTGAGCAATCAATTAGGAAGATTTCGTGTGGATTTCGTTACCTGCTGAAAAATTAAGGTCTTCAAAATATTCACAAGATGTACTTAAGTCTATAAAAATATAGAGGTATAAGTATACATACAGCCTGTATTTATTTAACTCTTATTGCATACAATTATTCAAGTCCATCCTTTGTTGTCTTTAGTCTGAGGATGCCTGCAAAAGTTGTCTTTTCTAAGATATTTTTTTTTTTCGTGAGAGTTTGTAAAAAAAAATATTTCTTGAGGTTTAAATAGCTGCAATTATTTAAAACTAACATAATTACAATGACGTCATTGGGAACACTTTTATTATATTATCAACAGTGGTTCATAAGACGTTGGCATTTGTTTTCAAACACAGAAGTCAATACTTGCGAGGTCAACGTGTTCAATGTGGTCAACATAATAGAGGCGTATTTCTAAGACATTTCTAAACAAATACGTAGGTAAGCAATAAGCATTACGTACATAATAAGAATAACACACTTCCTTCAAAATGTTCCTCTGCTCATTTAAATAATTGTTACTGATGCTGATAAACTCTTAATTGTTATTGCGAAACGACAGTTGAATGTTTGGTTTGGTATTGACATCAATTTTTACGGAACTCGAGATGATTATTTGCCTTCTTGCTATAATAATATTTGTAAAGACAAATACGTGACGTATCGCAATCAATCTTTTCGATAATGTCACCTTATGTTACAGGTACATTCAGGTGTAGAAGTCAATCCAGTATTTTGACATTAAATTGATCGATCACTCACACTTTCTTTCTCATTTATTTAAAGTGATGATTTTTTTGTACTTACTTAATTACATTTTTAATTGGATAACTAAAATACCTTTAAGTAGGTGTTTTATTCAGAAAATGTTTTGTTATTGTTGAAATTATTGTGCCCGTTATTATTACCATCAAGAATCCAAACGAATAAATAACCATGTTTGTTTGTGTCCACATCGGAAATATACCACGGTCACTTCCACAACTTATTTACAATGGTAAAATCAAGTACTTATGTAAACTTGCCAACATTATGGGAAAATTATTTCTAAATGTTTTGACTTCTTCAACAGTAAGTACCTAGTTACTGCTGCACATTGTACGATGCCGATTAATTAGTATTGGATGTAACTTAAATCAATATAAACTTCTTGAATGCATTGCAATAAGTTTATAATGTACAAACTTTGTTTACACTTCTGCATCTGATTGTACATGATGATATAAGACAGCTTTGTCCATGACACTAACAATGAATCGGTTCTTATCAGGCTTTGTCCGATCGAATGATTTATTGAATGAAAGTATTAAAAAAGAAAACACCTGTTTTTTCTATCATCATTACTAAACAGTTATAAAAATCATCACAGCTTGCATAATGTCTGTAAAAAGTAAATTACTAATATTTTTAGAAGTGATCCTGAAGAATTGTGACTTGTTCCCAATTATTTTGGGGTCAGCTTCCAGTTTTTAATCGTATGCAGCTGAATACCAGTATTTTACATGGAGTGTTTTTAGTTTTTTTTTGTTGGTCTTATGCTAAAGAAACAATGTTCCAGTGCAGGCTTGTTTGTGGATGATAAACTTTTAATCCATGTTTAATGACTTGCCTTTATCAATCGACATTAATGAATCAATCTTTCTTTAAAAAGTGCCAGCTTAGCAATAACGTTAATGCTGGAAAAATACAGATGTTTCATTCAAAATTTTCATATGCCAAACTGCCTTCACTTCTTCTCTTTGTACTTCAAGACTACCAAGGAGCCAGGAGGCAATAATAACTTTCATAATAGGGTATTTTACTCTATATGAGAAAAAAACTAAAAATATATTATTGAGATAGTTTAGGCAAAAAGCAGTCTGAAAACGTTAGTCTTAGTTCATAAAATAGCAAACTAAATTTTTAAATTCATTTCAAAGGTTTCAGCTTTTTTAATCTGTTTCATAACACCAAATAGTATTCGCCATGTTATTACGTCATACGGCTATGTAAACTTAGAAGTGTCAACTGTCAACTATCAGTGTACCTCCAATCACTGCATTTGTTTACACAGCCAACTGACGTCATGACAACAGAGCAATATGGCGTCCATTGCGTTCAGCGTTTCCGTCAAATTACGCGCGAAATTTGAAAATGAAAAATTTAAATGCATTTTTATGGCACTTAACGATTGAATAAAAATTTTGTGAATTTTTTAGTGGTACATTAGCACTACAGAATCCAATTGAGACACTTTTCAGAAATGGGTGTAATACCCTATTATGGATGTGCTAGATAAGCAAGCATTTCAATCGTTTAGGAGCTTTTACCGATAGTACCTGGGCGACCGAGCTCTGCTCTGGTGAAAATAGAGAATGGTCAGTTGATAGTATAGGAAAAATCATACTAATTCCATGTATGGTACATACTAATTCTATGTATGGTACATACTATTTCCATGTGGTACATACTAATTCTATGTATGGTACATACTAATTCCATGTATGGTACATACTAATTCCATGCTGCCATGATAGTAGGTACTTACTTATTCCATGCTGCCACGTCAATATTCTAAGGTAGCCATCTTGTTCTAAACTTAGGGCGACCGAGCTCTGCTTGGGTGAAAACGAATTTTCCCACTAGCTAGATCCATTTTTCGCCCCGTACTCCTATATATTTCAACTATCATCGAAATCGTTAAAGCCGTTTTCGAGACCGTGATAAGTATAGGATTAAGTAAGATGTTAAAGACAGATGATATAATCTTGGACCACTATAATAAATCTTAAGCCGGGTCCGGTCGGTAACACCGGTAATTTATATGTAGGAACCCTAAAAAATATTTATCTCTGACTTTAATTATAATGTCAATATTTTTCAAGACTTGTTAGGTACTTGTTCCTGTAATCTTGCCCACACGGATAGCGTTATCGGTCTTTGTGTTATACATTATACCTAATTACTTTGTTTTGGAGATAGCCTCAGCATTATTTTTTATAGCCAGAAGATTTTACACTAACTGTTGTGTCACTACGTAATATTTTCTGTTATTAGAATGGTAAACGCTATTAATTAGTTACCTAACTTTTTTTATGCTTCTCAGTTTAGATTCGCAACGGCTACCTATATTTTGAGTCTGTGGCATACATATTCCGCGTTGTATTTTAGCCTTTACTGGCGAGTAGCCCTGCGTTTTTTGGCAAAGCTTTTTAGTCGAAGGTTCATTGACATTTTTGTTTGAACACTGTACAAAATCTTATTATAATATACCAATTTGAGTATTATTTTGCCACAGTAAATGTTCCTAAACCTACTTCACAAGTCGTACGTGTTTGTCTAAATAAAGATCCATTCTAACATGAATATGTATTATAGTTTAGCTAAAGTCGTCCTGGTTCGCCGGATATTGGCTAGCGTTTCTGTTGTGTCGTGCCCACTTCTATTTTAAGTTTAGTCTGCCCTCTTCGTAACAATTGCGTTACCAATGTAAACGACTTCGTCATGGGATTTCTTTTCGTGGAAATCTAGATAGAATCAACATTTTATAATGTGCCAAGATGTATCTATAGGTACGTAGCTAGTAACTGTGCTATTCTAAGATTCTGGTTTTAACCTCTACAGCTTCGCGCAGTCGCGCATGCATGCCATTCCTCGTGAAGTATTCTTGTAGAAGGGGAGTGCGCTAATCAGGCGCTCTTATTGGTTACCATTATCGTGACGTCACGTCGGCTTGTTATTTCACTTATTTTCGAAGTGACGTATCATTGTGTACTCTTATCGTGAACTTGTGTGCGAGAGATAGCTCTAGGGTATATAAAAAGGAAAACTTGAGCGAAACGTTTTAGTTATTTTGCTCACGGACAGCGTATCGTATCTCTTGCACAATTTATTGTCAACGGATTTTGCGATAATTTTCTTGTATCACAGCATCATCCTGTGATATTTGACCAAGTGCTGTGCGGCAACTAAAATCAAAACTTAAACTAAAGTAACTACTTGTAACAATGTACAAA
Source organism: Conistra vaccinii (assembly GCA_948150665.1). Taxonomy (NCBI): domain Eukaryota; kingdom Metazoa; phylum Arthropoda; class Insecta; order Lepidoptera; family Noctuidae; genus Conistra; species Conistra vaccinii. Next base: position 12,959,081 of record OX411329.1, read on the forward strand.
AAGAGAAATATGGTGGCTCAGTTCAACAACATCTTATCGTGAGTGCCTTCAGATTGACCGACAATAATATCAGACTCTTAACAATAATTGTCCATTGTTGTATTATAACATGTTTGTTATGGTACATTTCTAATATGTTATCTAATCCAATGAGTGGTGTTATAATAAATACTAATTCGCAATTGTTTTATCTGCAGGGAGTTCGAACCATTCGCGGCATCGCCACCCGCTCCAGAGGATTCATTCTTCTACATCCGATACCCCAGAACTGACGTGTTGTTCGGGAAGCAGAGACTCGACCAGGAAGGACCAAAAGTGTTCGCTGAGCAGTCCAACGAAGTCAAAGCCCCCTCAGCTTATAACATAGTCAAGGAGAAAGACTGGTCGAAGCACACGAAACCGTGCCAAGACGTGCTCCACGGCATTGCACCAATCAACACATCTGGTAAGTCCACTTTTTATATTTCAAAAGGTTATCGAATGACTTTGACATTGGCCGGTACACGGCTACATTTGTGTTTAAAGTATTTTTAATCTACACTAATATTATAAAAAGAAAAGATTTGTATTTTTGTTTATAAGGAATAAACTCAAAAACGACTGGATCGATTTTAAAAATTCTTTCACCAGAATGTTACCTATAATATTATCACTGAGTAACATGGCAATCTTAATATATATAAATCTCGTGTCACAATGTTTGTCCTCAATGGACTCCTAAACCACTTAACCGATTATAATAAAATTCGCACACCATGTGCAGTTCGATCCAACTTGAGAGATAGGATAGTTTAAATCTCAAAAAACATCGGAAAAAAATCACGAAAAAAAAAATAAGGACAAAAATCATGTTTTTATAAATTTTGCACTTATGATATCCCGGTATAAATGCCATAAATCCTAACAAAAAGTACTAGGCTTGCATGAATTCACGACAGTATTTTTGGAAAGTCCACTGGAAAAGTAGATATTTATCAAGCAAGACCGTTCTGAGCAGTAACCTAACAAAAAGTACTAGGCTTGCATGAATTCACGACCGTTTTTTTTGTTGAAATTCCACTGAAAAAGTAGATTTATCACGACCGTTCTGAGCAGTAACCTAACAAAAAGTACTAGGTCTGCATGAATTCACGATATGTAGGGTAGGCAGGTAGGGTAAGCAGGTAGGGTAGGTAAGTAGGATAGGCAGGTAGGGTTGGAAGGTAGGGTAGGCAGGTAGGGTAGGCAGGTAGGGTATGCAGGTAGGGTAGGCAGGTAGGGTAGGCAGGTAGGGTAGGCAGGTAGGGTAGGCAGGTAGGGTAGGCAGGTAAGGTAGGGCAGGGTAGGGTAGGTAGGTAGGGTAGGGTAGGTAGGGTAGGTAGGGTAGGGTAAGGTAGGGTAAGGTAGGGTAAGGTAGGGTAGGTAGGGTAGGGTAGGTAGGGTAGGGTAGGTAGGGTAGGGTAGGTAGGGTAGGGTAGGCAGGTAGGGTAGGCAGGTAGGGTTGGAAGGTAAGGTAGGCAGGTAGGGTAGGCAGGTAGGGTAGGCAGGTAGGGTAGGCAGGTAAGGTAGGCGGGTAGGCAGGTAGGGTAGGCAGGTAGGTAGGGCAGAGTAGGGTAGGTAGGTGCGCCGTAGATAAGTACTTAGTGCTACCCGTGCGAAGCCGGGACGGGCAGCTAGTAATTTATATAAAGATATCACGCGGGCGAAACCGCTGGCGAAAGCTAGTATGTAATAAAGGAGTTATATATTATGTGTTATATCTGCAAGTATAACTAATTCAAATAAACGTTCAGTAAAGTTGTAGTCATTCTTGTGTTATTCACCAATGTGACACTTAAAATATTGTATCCAAAACTCAAGTTCAAGCAAACTCCATTTTGTAAATATAACGCTGCGTCACGCGTCATCATAGAAATAAAATGACGTAATGTCATCGTCGGTGTTGCATTGCATTTTATTGCATATTGCAACGTTGTTTTGATTGCGTTTGTTTATTTCCAGTGAACCCGGTTTCTTCAAAGCCGAAGCCGGCGGGGACCGACGACGGATTCAAAGGCGAGGGCGCGGCATGCGGCACCTCGATTGTCAAGGTTGGTAGCCAATAGCTGAGCGACAGATAAAATTAACGGCTGATAATATTATAATAGTAAAATATAACACCACTGCCGTATCTCTATGTTGACGTCGCCGCGTCGTGGTGGGGCTGGCGCGCTCTTATGCACTCTAGGTCTGTGCCGGTAGAGTTTGCTTTGCCGAAACAGGTCTAGGGTGAGGAGCCAGACCAAGAGAGATACAGAACCGCAGGGCAGCACGTGGCGAGCTGTTGGGCAGTAGCGACCCCACGGCTACTATCTCCTGGGAGAAGTCTTGTTCATCATCTCTGGCTTGCCTTTATTGGCACAGAGCTGCCGCCTCTTACTCGCTTTTATTAGATTACGGCTTGAATGGAGATTCGCAAGTGCAAACGTGCTTGGAGGAAGTAAGCAGTAACATGTTGATAGAGATCTTGACCGTACTTCCGGGATTGCCCTGATAGCCGTGGAATACCTCTCCACTCTTCATAAACACGTTGTCCCCTTGTCGTTACGACACCGTGCTAGCGAAAGTTTTTGGGGCCCCTTTATTTAGTGTGCAAGTAACCCCCTGCCATTTTATCTGTGTATTTTTTTATAAAACATTTAATCAAAATCAGGTACGGGTCGCAGTGCCCATAGTCTTTGTATAGTTCTAGATAATCAGTTCACTTTAGACACCCAAACTAATAATCTAATATCTTTGTTTCCATTTCCTGCAATAGTTCTACACCAACCGAGGGTAGTCCTTGGGTGCACTTGCATAGTGCCCTGTTTGCAATAATTGTAGGTTCTCATTTAATTAAAAACGTCTAACGGGCACTTCGTACGCCTTACAAAAGTCTGTCTGTACTAATGACGACATTGCGGGATAGGCGACGAGAAGACTTGACGAACATTCTAGAACTCAATATGCCATATTAAAGCCATCTGGGCTTAAACTGCATAAGTCAAGGTAGGTGTCGAAAAAAAATAGTCATTATATGACTAACTAACTACTATAATATATAATATGATAGTCATACTATATGACTATACATTTATTCGACGCCTACATTATAATAATAATATCTATATGATGGCAACCGGGATTTCCGAATCACATTGGCTGTTATCTTTTATTGACTTTCATGATTAGCAATTTAGTATGCATACGCTCAAACACGTTTTATATTGTTGTAGTAATAGAAAGAAAATACGTCATGACTAATTTACTCGTGGGTTTTGAACATCATGTGACTTTGCATGAGAACCTATACCTACCTACAATATAAAATAAATCACAGTGTTATTATGTACCTACTAAAGAAAATAGTATGTCAACTTTCGTCGTTGATTATTTTTAATCTTGTAGAGGGGTCCGTATACCTCTCCGGGGCTCTCCGTATCGCACGAGCAGTTTGATAACTCGCTCAAGCGATCAGCAATGAATATGTTTTTAATTAGCTCTTATCAACAACGTACTTGTTTTTAGCCTCTATTCATATTCGCAGCTATTACATCATTTTGTAGGTGATTGGTTTGACTTCAGATATTCTGTATTATACATAATAATTATATTTTAGTTAGCAAAATAAGTTAGTGTTGAAATGGCAAGTAAACAGAGTTAACTGTTTATTTTGCAAAGATAGTGCTATCAGGGAATCTTGACTAAACATAATGTGGACACAAACAAAAAGCTCATTGTTTTAAGGATCTGTACACTACTTATTCTGTAGTGACGACAGACGAAGTGACAATAAACTGGTGCAACTAGTCGCGGGCTCGAACTCAATGGTGGGCCTGGCCAAAAACCACACTGTCTCACCTGGCATCGTGTCCGACAGAGATAGTATCAGTGATGAGCAGTTAGAAGCTGATCTACATGGACAACGTATAGTTCGCACGCACAGAAACACCGTACCGACCAATTTTAGTAAAACGAGCGCGTCAAAATTTACGAAAAGGCCTTTGGAAAAAAGGTTTTTCTGAAATAACCACTGCATAAATCAATTACAAATAAAATTTATTGAAATCTTCGTAAATTTTTCTGTGTCGGTACGGATTTTGTTTTCGAGATTTCACACTTCTTGTATTACTTATTTACGCCCAAAGTTGCGTTAAAATTAGCAAGAAAAACGAATCTTTGTTGGCTCATAACTTTTTAATGGCTTTTTATTTTACTATTCTGCTTCCGTACAGACAATTTTAATAATGAGACCTAACGATATCATCTTCAACTTTGAATGTACGATGTCAAATAGTGGAGTAAAACCCCTCCGAAGTTTGTATGGAAAAAATATCAAATTGTTTCACCTTAAATGTAATTGTTTCCAAACACAGGTAGACTCTTCTAATTGGCTATAGGAATAGACGTAATAAATAAGTAATCCTAATTATTTTATTCTCATTACAGGTCGCAAATCAAATAATATCATCGAAGCCGTCTCGAGGCTTCACAGTGGCTTCTCCCGAAGAGGAGCACGCGGTGGCTCCTGAGCTGCATCAGTACAACTTGATGCACCGGCGCGGCAGCAAGAGCCTGCCCGCCACTCCCGGACACTCGCCCCCCGGAAGCCCGACCAGCCGCAGGAGAATGAACGGCAACCGGTACGTACTTATATTTTTGTACATAACAAACTCTATGCATTTATTTTAAATTATCATATGCTTAGCCTTTTCCCAGTCGCTCCATGTAAAATACTGCATTTATTTTAAATAAACCACTTAATATAACCATATGAACCAAATGCCGCTAGTTGCCAATTCCGAAGCGTAGTAGTTTTTTAAGAAATTAAGAAGAGATTAAGAAAAAACGTTCAGGAAACTCCATGGACACTCTTTTAAATCAAAATAAATCACAGTTACATTAGAAGTAAGTACATTACAAGTTACATTAGTCATGTTGAAATTATACATGTGTGAGAAAGGGGTGCACGTTAAAAGCGTCCATAGTGAACAACTTAAATCAGTGTCAACAAATATATGTAGGCAATTTATAGTCATAGACACGAGCTATGTCAGCAACAAGTTGAGACAAAGAAAACAAGCAAACATCAACCTGACACATTAAACAAGTCTCTGATGTAAGAGCTAAGTAGATGGCTCAGCTCTGGAAAGTTGGCTAATCACTGTATTGCTGCATTAATTTATGGTCTAGAATCGTCATTAGTCGGGAACTTATAGTTGGTAGATATTAAAAAGGTTGTGCTGTCGGGCAGTGTCTAAAAATAAATACTTAAATAAGACTTATAATAATATGTAATAATAAAGTATATTTATTTTCTCTTCACAAAACTGTGATAGTGCTTCAAACTAGCTTAATGATAAGTTTACATTTGTGAGCGACTGGTGATTGAAATAAATAATAATCATTCAATCAAGTTCTTACTTTGGTCTTGACTTTTGAATCATGGACCAACAGTTTTTTTGTACAGGATATTATTTCGAGACGACTTTGTCAGAATGTTCCTACCCGTTGTTTGTTCTGGTTATGTTAATTCTCTACAAGTCTCGCTCGAACTGGTTTTTATTTTGTCCAAGACGATTTCATAGCAAATCAATACCTATTCCTTTGTTTATTTAATTTCGATTGAATGAACGTCCTATGAACTTTTATCGACTTACAATTGTTTATTCTTTGATTATTTTCAAGGTTATTTTGTATCAAAATGTTGAAATTCGCATTCGGGTACATTCGCAGAATACTCAGTGATAAGATTATTATGAAATATACATAAAATGTCGTAGCAACTGCACTAATTTGATATCGCAAATACATTCAATCAATTGGCATTCATTTTGTGCAAATTCAAGGAAAGTTTCTACACCGTTTCCATAAATATAAGTAACATAAATATCGGGAAGGATATCGAGTATCAACTATAACCGATTAAAACATAGAAAAAACATGTTTATCTAGGCTGCCAATCATTTCGCGGGAATCGCAACATAGCTTGAAAATCTGTATGTAGGTCAATCAGTATCACGGTACCGTATCAGAACAGTATTTGACCCTTTTGTCTTTTTATATAGTGGGAAGATACACATAGTATCCGCCTACAATGTGTATCTAATGTGTATGGATACAATGTGTATCTTCCACAGTAATGGCTGGCGTCTTGGATCTCCTTAATTATTATTTATTGATTTCATTGTTAGTGATTGCCACCAGATTTTTCAGATATTAGATGACAATCAGAATTCTGAAAAAATGAATAATGTTCAATAGCTAGGGGAAACTTCCCATCCCCAGTGAATGCCTATTGATCTGATTTTACTGTAATCAGAGTAAACAATCTAATTAGTAACATCACCACGACTATAATAAACACAGTTATTATGTATTTTCGTTTTTACTTTGTCTAAAAATAGCGCACAACTAAATGACTACTGTTTATTTGTTACAGTTTCTTCACATCGCCGTATGAACCGGTAGAGGACGCTAGCGCGTCTCGCTCGTGGTTGTCTATGGCACTGCTTGGCTTGAAGAAAGACCTCGCCACTTCCACCTCCACGCTGGCTGAGGAAGACAGTCTTGAAGTTCACACGCTTACCCACGGTATGTCGATTTTGACGAGCCTTCTATAATTATTGTAAACTTGTAAAATCTTGATTTGAATGTGGCACATTGCAAAACATAATGCATTGAAATTAGACCAGACAATAATATATATCAAGTTATTTTTGGACTTGAATTACTTATTATTTACTAGTGACCCAACCCTGATTCGCACACGATAAGACAAAATATCGCGACTTCTGTGCAATATCTGAGTTAAATATTAATATTTTAAACTTATAAACCTTTCGGAATAAATTATTTCAATGCTGGTGAAAACCGCATCAAAATCTGTTGCGTGGTTTAGAAGAACAACGACTTTGTTTTATACTATGTATAGATGTTCGTTTTCGTTAAACTAATATCTGCTTTTTTCTCTGCAGGTCATCTCGCGGAATCAGTAGAAAACTTGGGTCCCTCACCTAAAAGGAAAGAGACGACCAACAGTATGTCTCACAACCCAGCGACTCAGCCAGCAAAACCCGCGATACCTCAAGCTTATCGCCCCAAACCTTCAGAACTACGCGAAATGAATTTCTGGTCGCCCACTTCTATGTGAAACTTCTCGCAAGAGTTACGCTTTATTATGCTATGACCACATTAATTGCGTAGCTCTAAGCTTACAAGGAGTACATTATACACGTTTCTTGTCACGTGTTTTAGACGCACAAAGCGTACGAGTCCCGCGGGGCTACGTTATGCAGAACTGATTTCTGATAACCGTATGTTCTTGTGACTTAAGTTTTACTACTACAGGGTTTGTTCGTGTAGTTAAGTAAGATAGTTTGGCGATTGCCGGTCTCGCTATGGAAGTGCTGTAAGAAGCAGCGTTCAATATGTAACCTATATTTCTAACGGGAGCTAGATGTTACTGGGTTAGCCTAATTAAAAACGTACATGTTATCATATTGAACATCTTGAATCTTTTCTGCTGTATTCCATTATTATTAGGGGTGTTGTGCATAGCCCGTTTTATAAATTTTAAGGATTATTCTTTGGTGTAATATAATAATTAATCATACATAAGGTTAGTAGCTGTCCTAGTATGTGTCAAAGTCTCATTATTTTTGCATGTGGATAATTATATCATAGTGAAATCGATATTAAGTAAGAACTTATATTATCCTTAAGTAATAACATTTATTAACAAATTTTGTGACTTCATACATTATAATAATAATCGATGTTATTATTTTGTATGTGAATGAATTCTGAGTGCATGTAACAATGTATGACACTTTCTGGTATGAAATATGTGATATTATTTATTATATAAAGCGTGTTCAATTCTTTCAAATCGGAATATATATCTGTATCATTGTGGAAGTATTAACTTTTAAGACTTATTTAAAATATTTTTGTAACAAAATATAAATGAAAAAAAAAAAATACAAAGGAATCTATTTTGTCAAACGCATAATACCTATGATATTTGAGCAGAACTTTTAAGATTGTATTTAGATGTAACAATATTCTTAAATTCATATATTGATAATAGTTCTAAGCACAGGTTTTTACCACGAAGATAATATTTAACTAATAAATATTGTTGATCTACACTCGAAACGTTGTTTTATATCAATTTATACACTCCTATTCGTAAAAAGAAAGGAAGCCCCAATCACTAGTTACCTATACCTACCAATACCTATTCAGTTATACCAGTGGGCCAAGTCTACTAATTTACAAAGTCACAATGGGTCTTTCCATTGTGTTTGTTTACGGAGACGCGTGGCGTTGAGCGTGGCATGCGGCGTGGCGTTCGGCGGTGCGTCGGACGTTTTTTCTGTTTACAGACAGGCGGGGCGTGCAGCGGCCCGCGTCATCACACGTGCAAACAAACTTAATTATGGCAGTTTACGCATCGGCTGATATTCAAGCGCGCCCGTCATATAATAAATATTGTGCGATTTCTAAACAAGACTGATGAAAAAGTACTCTGTGCAAGACTGGCGGAAAGTTCCGCCGCGAGCGCCGTTTCGGGCGCAGTGGCGGATATCGCCGATGTTCGTATTGGAGCGTACGACGCCGGGGGCCCCGCCGCGTGCACCGCCGTGTGCAACGCCGGTTGCAACGCCGTCTGCACCGCCTGCATTTCAAGCAAACGCGTGTAAAATCGCTTCTCCGTAAACGCTCTCATACAACAAGCACTTAGTTTTTGACAGATTTGCCATACAAAATCTGTCAAAAACTCACAATGGAGAGACCATTGTGACGTTTGTAAAGTAGACTGCCCCCTGAAACAGTTACTTACATTAAAATAATATAAGTATAAAGCAAAACCGCCTCTGTGGTCTAGTGCCACCTGTCTCAGACCCAGAGGTACCGGGTTCGATTCTCAGTGGGAGCAAAATTTTCTGCTCGTTTTGGTTGGTGGTAGGGCTTGTTCTAAGTCCGCCTGGCTAGCTACCACCATCTTACCTAAGTCTGTCGCCATAACAACAATGTTAACAGTATTGTTGTGTTTCGGCAGTTTAGAGATAAGATAGCCAGTTTCTCTGTGGTTGAGGATTCCGGGTGAAGCTCGCTTCCACCTTCGCCCTGATCATCACTTACCATCAGGTGAAATACAGGCCAAGAGCTTCCACGTCGAGGGTAAAAAAAAAAAAGAATGCGGAAGAAACGCCTTCCTACAGACCGCGAGACAGGCCGACGCGCCGCGCCACGCCGCGTCTGCTGCGCTTTGAACTTACCGACTCCCGGCGGATTGCATGGCAGGCGACGACAGGCCACCGGAGGCGTCATCGGATGCGAGTGCTTCCCATGGCCTCTCGGTCTAGCTTGACGCGATATGGCCTGAGAAAAAGCGTGCCGTGGGACACCAGCTCAAGCCTGGTTCGGCCTATGTTACTCGTAGTAGTTTAGTAAATTGGTGAGTAGTAATTAAATATATCTGTCATATCTGAACAACAAAAGTCGGTCAATTAGTTTAGTAAGTGATTTAGTCGAGTCAATCCATTTTTTAACCGACTTCCAAAAGGAGGAGGTTCTCAATTCGTCTATGTTTTTTTTTTTGTATGTTTGTTACGCGATTTCTCCGTCAATTGTGGACCGATTTTGAAAATTGTTTTTTTGTTTGAAAGGGTATGCTCCCGAGGTCCCATATAAATTTTATTAACTTTACTTGGATAGTTTTTGAATTAGCTTCAATAATACGTATTTTTCCCACTTAGTTTATATGGATGATATAATGATAACTTCCAATCACTGTTATTTACATAGCAGGTTAGTGGTATTCGAATTTGTGTGGAGTAGGTACCACAACTAAAAAGTGCAAAATAAAAACTATTACAAAAAAGAACAACCGACTTCCAAAACTGTTTGTTCAAATTTTTTCAGCAGTCTCGGAAAAAATATGAACAAGTTAATTCGATTCGGAATCCTAGCATGTAGATGATTTTTGAAAAAAAATAAGTTCCGGTCGCTAAAATTGTAAAAGTTATAAAGAATTAATTTTACTGAAAAAAAAGGGATATGGTTTTTGCAAATATATCAAAATCGAATTAAGATATTTGAAATCTAAAAAAAGATTAAAAAAGAGGAGGAAATTTCTCTTAAAGAAAGTCCCCATTTTTCAACGTTCTTCCGGAACTGTAGAACCAATATTCATAATTTTTTCAGAGGGGTGAAAATACGGCCGAACACTTGTATCTACTCTGGCTTGCGCAAGCCACGTCCACTTCAGACACTTTAACAATAAAAAAGGCATTTACTGCATAGACGAATTAAATCACCGGGTTTTTTTTTTTTTGCCATTTTTCAATTCTTTAACACGTTCAGTGCCGGGAGCCCTCCTGGAAGGTTAACCTAGTCGCATATGGGATGCCGGGAACCCTCGCGGAGGGCTCATTTTAAATGCAGGTTTTTCTTAGCGAATAGGTACAGCATTCTAAACCGTGAAAATTAAATCACATGTATATTTTAACAAGATTTATTAGTATATGCGTTGGTTTTCAAATCAAAGAATTCGATTTTTTGTTCACGGTTACAAATATTCACTAAAAATTTTAAAGGTTGGAAAACTACCTACGTATATCGACAAGACCCCCAGAAAACACTATTTCACTTCTTCATTGTGCGTGGTCTGACACGCACTTGGCCGGTTTTTTTTACATTGTGTTGTATTACATTCTTGTCGATTTCTGCTGTAGTGTGACTTCAAGACTTCAAGATAAAATACTGTGATTTGAAGGTAGATTTAGTCCGTTGAAGTATAAAATGCACTCAACATTTTCGAAGCTAAAAATATTGTTAGGTACTGTAATCGAAGTCTTATCAATCACTCAATATAACACGGCGATCATCAATCATTTCCTCCTTAATGGATTTTATTACTTTCAATTGGTAGGTAGATAAGCCAGAAATTGTTATTTCATTTTTATAAAATAAATCACTAGTCGTTACATGAAAGTTCCTGTTGCGTGACAAACCTTCGTGTACATTACCGCGATTACCGACCATTTTGTTTTTTTTAAAGCTTTTCCTATTTTTTCTGAAATTATGCCGCCGTTACATTATACCCGTTTCGTTCGTTTAATAAACAGGGTAATGACTAGAGTAATGTAAACGAACTTTTATGATAAAAAATCGCTATAATGTTCGAGTAATTACGGGAATAAATCATGGAAAGCGTACTGTTAAAAGAAAAATTGGTTTAGGCTCAATTTAGTTATTCATGAAAAACGCTTATTTTAAGTAGTAGGTAGGTAGCTTTTTAATAAGTTGAAGGGAGAAGTGAAGTGGCTAAACGGCAGCCATAAAGTACACCATGCTCAAGATGGAGCGGCTCCTAAAGAATTTGTGACCGAAATTCAGTTCAAAATAAAAATGCGTACAAAGATATTTCGACCTATTTTCATACCATTATAAAGTTTAGTTCTAAACACTGAGTAGATCAAGACACGGATATCATATTTCTGAACAAAAAACTAAAAGCAGAAACAGTTATAGGTATATGAGTTTGGGGTTTTCTGATCGAAAGTTACTTGGCGAGATCAAAACAAGGTGAACAAGTTATATTGTTATAGGCGGCATTTACGTAAAGGTGGGGCCACACGCGATCTAACGCACGCACCTTTGAAAGACGGCTTTGAAAGGTTTTTCGTTTATAGCTTCCTTGTTCAACTGTAATTCGTCGGCGGACCGTCGATTCAGTAAGGTCACGACATAAAATCACGCATGGGCTCAAAGCTGCTATGTTAGTTTATGTGCTTGTGTTAGCACGCTAGTTCCCTTACAGGCTGATAAGACTTCTATGCGGAAATAACAGGCAATTCTAGCTGCGTGTGAAGTGGAATAGAATTAAATAGAAGGTCTTGCATGCTATAGTATAAATAGTTAAGCTCTTATTTAAAATAGTTGCTGGTACTCAAGTCATGTAGGTAGGGGTACACAACATTCAAATTCAAATATAAGTAATATCTATGGGCATCAACAAAATTCGGTAAATAAGTTACTTATCGTAATAGATAGGTATCTAAAGCGACGGATAAACGGATTTGGATGAAATGTGGCACACAGGTAGACCATAATCATATAATCCATAACCTAGATTACCATAAAGGATACTTTTTATCAGGGAACATGTAGTACCTAATTTACCTAGGATGCGAGTGAAACAGTGGGCGAGCTATAATCTTTATCGAAGTTTTTTTTTATTTACTGTCAACTGGGAAGCTCTTGGCCTGCATCTCACTTGATGGTAAGTGATAATCAGGCCGAAAGAGGAAGCGAGCTTCACCCGGAATCCACTCATCGGCTCGGCTTTATTTTCATTGTTATCGTCACCATACCATCATTTAACAACCCATTAAAGAACTGCCCACTGTCCTCGCATAGGTATTTGTTTTTTGTACGAAAAGATAAGAGAAAAACTTTGTATAGATAAGTACCCAGATAATATTTCCCCAGACCAGAATTTATAAAGACGGGACATTTTTATTTAATGGACAAAGGTCTTATAAGTACGAAAATCTGGACTTATAACACCTACTTCAAAGGCATTTTAAGTTCTAAAAAACAAATAGCTCTTCAGATAAAGCCCTGTTTTTTCATAATTTTTCTTCCGACTTTTTAATTAGTCTCGTTTCATTACTCAAATCGGATTTGCGTTCGCGCCCGTGGCTTTTAAGGGACGCCTAATTTTGTCGTCTGAAAAAGAAATAAAAGTCTTTTTGTCATTTACAATGAGTTAGATGCCATTCTTAATTATTTTGAAATAGGGTAAACTTAATAAGCTTAGATAGGATTAAGTGATTAGCTTGGTTATTTAGGTAACATTTTTGGTAAAAAAGTAGGTACCATCGAAGTTCATATAGAACACTGTAAGGAATATTTCTGCTTGCAGCGGTGGGCGGCTATAGAACCAGGGCGGTAACAGATATGGTCATCGTGTTCACAGCATTTTGTTTCCAAACTGCTTAGATATGAAGTTAGATATGTTTTAAGCTTAGTGACACGTTCTTGAACAAATCCCCGTCAAAGATCAATCATTTTACATGCTCCCGGATGTTTCCCTACCATGCCTCTGTCTACATGTTTTCCTACCTACCATAAAACTAATAGGTAGTACTTCATAATTATGAAGTTCTTCTTGTGTTACCTCTACTCTCTCCCTCGCACAGAGAGGAGGTCTATGTCACAGCAGTGGGAACATTAGATATAGGCTGTAGTACTCGTATGCTTGTGGTATGGTACCTACGGGTGCGCCAAAGTTCACCTAAATTTTCAACTCCGATAATTGGAAATCCGAAAATGTTCTTCCTAACATTTTTCATCCTAACAATCACAATTCCTAACTACTCTGTCTCTAATGTTCATAATCCCGAAGCATTCAACTTCATAATGTCAGTAGCAATAAACATCTATTCTACTTTTATTTGTTTTCCTATATTTTCTCTACATAACCATCTTTTACACTATTATTCAAAGTCATATCTTTTTTGTTTAGATTAGGATTAGGTTAGGTTAGGTTAGAACTGTGACCAACTACGCGCGAGCCGAGCGAGCGAAGCGAGCGGTACCTCGAAATTGGTCGCGAAATTTTTCTAAGTATTTTTTTCATAGTGCCCCCAAGACGACACTTTGACCTGAATTTCATTCATTTAAGACAAAAATCAGTGAAACGACTTTTAATCATTCTAAACAGTTGGTTTTTAGACATAATTATCTCAGGTATAGTTATAGTAATAAATATGTAACAACAATAACCAAAAATAAAATGGCTAAATGTAAAAATGTGAAAAGTTGTTTTGTAATCACAAGAAATAGTTTAAAAACAAAGCTTCTCCTTCAAAGCATCTGGTTCATGATTATGTTCTCTCAGTAGGATAAAAGCGTTTTATGATAAAAAACAGTAGGAGTTTAAATATAATTTACATTAATGATATTATTAATTACAATTTTCGGAAACATGAGTGTTATGAACATCGCCGGTAGCACTACAAATAGTATGAATGGAAACTGTAGGATGCAAAATTTGTAGGAAGAGTGATCATTCGGATTACAAATCATTAGGAAGAACAATTTCGGGTAAAGATCTTTAGGTGAGCCAATATGGACCCGGTACCTACCTACCACTTATTAAAAAAAAACTATCTGAAGTTCCACTGGAAATTCTCAGCAGGTAGTCTGATGCTTCGTTACCGATCGACAAGCACTATCCCTATTGGAATCGAGTTTGGTTTGCTAGTAGGTCGTTGTGCGTATGTAAACCAAATGATGTTTTTCAATTTAGGCCCGAGGCTTGAACGCAATTCCGACCTCGACAAACAGCTGAGATTTTTTGAATGCTGCAGGAAAATCCGATTGGATTTTACCTGGAAACTGAGGTTTTAACCGTATCTGTTACAAAGACTTATAGGTATATTATATGTGCTGCCACTAGATTAAATGCATTTAATATTGAGCTATGATTCGCAAAAATCGTGAGGTTTTGGGATTGCATATAATGTTCCCACTGCTAGGACACAGGCCTCCTCTCTCTGAAGACGTAATTTACCACGCGGGCCCAGTGCGGGTTGGTAGATGTCACAGTCATGTCTTCGAAGTTTTAGTACTAGGACATGCCGGTTTCCTCACGATGTTGTCCTTCACCGTTTTCAGAGCAGTAGTGATGAAATAATTTACACAAAATAAAGCGCCTGTCAGGGTTCGAACCTAGACCCGACTCGTTAGTCGCTGCCGTTACCACTGGGCCACCACTGCTTGGGTTCTTCTGACATGGACCTCTTTCACGACTCGTACATTAATCTGCCACTTGTTTGTTTCAGCATCCCAGTTGAATATCAGCTGAAGATTTGCACCCAATACCAAATAGGTAACCAGTACCAACTCAGCAGATAGTTCCTCTGCCACTTGAAGAATAGAAACAGTCATGATGTCATGAAAATAAATAAACAAAATTCATGTTCCTTCACGTTTTATTCTGTTTCTGACGTCACACTTTCGTTGATATCAATGATCGATGCATCGCTTGAAGATATGGAGTGACCAAAATAGAACCCGAAATGATGACATACTGTACAAAAGATGCAGCATACCGATTACTTACTTCAAGAGTCGCGTGATCACTTATACCTAAATAAGGTTACTCGTGATCTTGGAATGATCTTCATTAAAAGGTCGGTAGGTGATACAGTTCATCTCTTTACTCATTAGTTGAATAGTTTTTGAACCAAGATAAGGGGCACGAGCAGTTATTATAAAGTCATGAGTGTGTTGATGCAATATAATTAACATGATTAAATAGAATTACGATTTACCTACGTATTTCATGGGCTTCATTAGGACGCTGGAAGTTACCCAAAAAGTAATGGCGAGGGTTATGCTTGGAGTCTCCCCGCGTGGTCGAAACAAAAATGAAGACGAAGTAGGAGAACTAAGGTAACCGACATAGCCCGAAGAATTGCCAAACCTAAGTGGTAGTGGGCAGAACGGGTGGCCAAAGGGGCCGTAAGGCTCTGGAGTGGCGACCGCGTGTCGGAAGGCCTCCCACTAGGTAAACTTGACCTTGTGAAAGCCGCAGGAATCCGCTGGATGCAAGAAGCACAGACCCGGCCGATGCACGATGTGGTTATTATCTGAAGACTTATGAATGTGCATATTCGTCCAACTGTTTTACCTTACGACAATTTTAATACAAATGTTATAATTATAAATGACATACGGCTCTATGTTTAATTCATTTACGCAAAATATATTCAATACTCCTACAATAAATATAGGCAAACTTGACATGGCACTACCTCCCTTGGGTCTAGCGAGATGAAAATTAATTAAACAGTTATGGGTTAATTTGAAACAGCTGGTTCAGATATTATAATGGATATTGGAACCCTTTGTTCTTATTAAGTTGATACTGAAGTGTCGACATGACGTCGACTAACCAACCGTCTCTATGTCAAACAAACTGTTGGATTATTTTAATTACGATTAGGAATGACAGACAGAAGCAGAATTTGTTTCTCTGTTTATTGTTAACCGGAAATAACTGTCAAATTATTAATAAAGCAAAAAGTTTTAATCATTGATTATGGGCCTGTTTCACCACCTTACGATTAAGTGAAATAGGCCCTCAGGGCCTGTTTCACCATCTACGATTAAGTTCCTATTAACTTACTTGGCAGATTAGATTGAGATTAGAGAATTTCATACAAATTTTGTTCTATTTTTGAATTTATTCAGTAAGTAGTGGCTATTCGTAGGTGGTGAAATAGGCCCTAAGTGTTTTATTTTTATACGTCAACCTAAGTAAACTTCATCATTCTCATCATCAGCCTCTAATGTTACCACTGCTGGGATACCGGCCTCCTCTCTGTGAGAGGGAGTGGGCTGTAATCTACCACGCGGGCACAGTGCGGGTTGGTAGATGTCACAGGTCCTCGAATTATTTACACAAAGAAAAGCGCCAGGCTGGATTCGAACCGACGACCTACAACTCGTAAGTCGTTACCACTGGGCCACCACTGCACTGCAGAAGTCGGTAAATGTGATGCTAACTATATTAATCTGTGCTATTACCTAGGTAGGTATATCTACTTTCATATAGGTAGAACTAGTAAAAAAAAAACTCGAATTTATGGGCAGCTAAAAATCTTAAAAGAAAATTAGAATGTGAGAAAATTAAACTCATAGTATAAATACGATAACAGTGTTTATAAACATATTGAGGAGTGATTTTTCAAAGGCACTTATATATGTCGGTGGCCATGATAAACGATTTATCAGAAATGGAGCAAAACCAGTTTAACCATTTTAAAATTATACTGGAAATGTGTCCTTCTGTACGAAAATGAGATTTTTGTCTGTAAGTTTCCGTAGGAAATATGTACTTTTGTATTGAATTTTGGACTAAAGGCTAGTTTTTAACATGACAGTGACGATGGCATTCGTAGATTATTTTCTAGTAAAAATGGAAATAAATAAGCCCCTTTGAAAAATCACTCCTCAATTATGTTTCTCTAGTGTCTACACTAGAGAAACATAATATATAAAGAGAGAGAGAGAGAGAGAGTAGTGATCTTGTAGTCTAGCTAGACTACAAGAAGTACCTACCCTCACAGAAGCGAATGAACGCTCAAACCGCGAAACTACGAAAAAGCCAGACCTGCTTTAAACTCAATGTACATTAGGTAAGTAGGTACATTAATTAAATTACAAGAACATTACATTAAACTTGTAAGTAGGTATGTAGGTACAACTAGGCATCATAATGTAGAAATAATTGAGCGTTGTTTGTCCCAAAAGATTCGAGAGAGAGAGCATTCGGGATGAGTTACGTCAGAGTCGTATAATAATTAGGCTGATATTCAGCCAGTTTCTGACTCCGGAATTTAAAGTTGCGAACTTGTCGACAAAAGACTGTGATCTGAAGAAGAAAAAAAGGTGCTCTCAACACTCAAAATTTTCTTTGGAAAAAACGTTTGTTGAGTTTCGCGGGCTACATCGAAGCAGTCACCTTAAGAGCCCGTACTACCTCCAATTCACTTTTTATCTCGCTCGCACCATACTGCTCGCAGACTGAATGAGAGCGAGACCGATTGGAGTGCTGGCGGCTCCAAGGCGCCGATAATTTATGTTTTTAAGGTGAAAATAATGGTAATAAAAAATAAATAAAAAACATAGTAGGTATCTGCTTTATATTTAGTTCAGATAATAAGCAAGTTTTAATGAATAAATTTTAAGTATTTTTTGAATACCAGCGGTTTATTGCTTGGTTTGGACGTTGGAGGTAACTTTGGATATGAAGTCGTGTTTTCGTATACTTAACATGAATCCTCAACTTTAACATTGTATTTATTTCAAAATTAATGCTGCAGTATTTGCGATATAACGGAGGATCATAACCAATTGGAGGTACTATAGACTCTTAAGTAATGCTAAAGTAGATCTATGCTGACTAGTACTCCACAACTTCAAATTCTCAATTCAGAAACCGGCGGGGTAATTGCGTAACTGCGGCTTTCATTTTGACAACAACATTCATTGCGTTATTTACGTTGTTGAGCAGACTAACTTTTCGAACACATGAAGCAATGGATTAGCAATATCCTTTAGAATCATTCAAATTGTGATTGAAGATGTGTTACGCTATTACCTCGCAGGTGATTGAATTATTTAAAATACTACTCCGCCACGAAAACTAGACTATGAAAAATGTTAATAGTTTCCTTAGGAAGACCATTGATGTTTCTAGGTTAAAGACAAAAATTGTAAACACTTGTTATATTTTATCCAGTATCGTCTCGATGGAGTACCTACCTACAAACATCAAGCTACACAGCTTGAACCACAGTCTCTAGTCTCTAGTAATTTATTACTAAAACCTTAGCACATGTTCATTTAAAACTTAAACGTAGTATCGATTTCATGTGAAATTTAGATCTAATCTTAAATTGATTCGGGATGATCGTCCGGGGCAACCGCGCGAGCAATCGAATTTCTTCAGAGTCTAGTCACGTTTTGCTTCGTAGGTCCTGCCTGCTACATATGGCAGAACATGAGAACATAGTTATAATATATCTATTACATGTGTTGGGAACTCCTCTACAACTTTCTATAGTACCTATGTAGAATATTGAAGGGCTGAACGATTTTTTTTGGTAAACGTGTTTTTTTAATTTCCTCTTATTTAAATAAATCCGGACATGAAAATTTTCAATTATTATGAAAACTCTAGAAACTACAGATCGATTAAAATCCTTCATCTTTATTTTATAATAATCTTCTTTACCTAGCCTTTTCCCAACTATCTTGGGGTCGGCTTCCAGACTAACCTGATGCAGCTGAATACCTGTATTTTACATGGAGCGACTGCCTATCTGACCTCCACAACCCAGTAACTGGGTAATACGATACCCCTTGGTAAGACTGGTGTCAGACTTTCGGGCTTCTGACACTTGTAACGACTGGCAAAGATCCACGAATGACAGCGAGGAGTATCGGTATGTAAAGATGGTCACCCATCCACTGACCAACCCCGGCAACCGTAGCTTAACCTGATGGATCGACCCGTGCGGCTTGTTATTACTTAGGCACGAGCTCCTCTTATTTTATTTTACTTTATATTATAATAATATATCAATTAATACATAATTATACCTATTGTAATATTGTTAAATCAATTCAAAACGCATGAGCCTGAATAATCTAATTATTTAAAGCGATTACTCCAAAACTCAGAGTTATCACTTCCTCGGATGAGTTCGTCTAGTCTAGTTGTTCCGTTTTTAAGTCAGGACATTTAATAAATGTACCGTTCCGAGTTCCAGAGCAGAACACATCAGTTTAACTGTCACTTGGCGCTATTTCTGACTCGAAACAATTCCAGAAATGAAATATTTTTAAAGTCATTTGCTAGAAAGCCTTCCACCTAGAGTACATCTAGAGTAACACTGAAGTTATTTTTTATTTATATGCTGTGAGAAGATAGCTCTCGTATACCATACTCGTATAGGAATAACATCTTTTTACACTCGTGGTTTATTGTTAGAAATACAACTAGTTTTACGAACTTGGTGTGTATGAAGTGTATACAATGACATTGCTATAAAACATTAGTGGGTTGAAGTGCAAGTAAAATAACCCTTCGCAGTGCTGAAACTTTTAGTTGCTACAGTCATAAAGTGGTGAGTGGTATCTAGCACCACTTTTGCAACTGAAAGTTGTGACAGCGTGCACGTTACGCTTGTTCTCCAGTATGGAATCATATGCGTGCACTCTGTTCCGTACAGGGTGGCAGGGACATTGACGAATACAGTAACCATGTTACAGCGAAAACTGTAACCATGAATTCTGTACATGATTCTGAACCCTCCTGCGTTGAAATAACCGACGAAAAATTTCAACGAAGGTTCATGATGATGGAATCATGGACTGAATCCATGGTAACAGTTTTCGCGTCGATGTCCCGTGCTAGCCGACACCAACAGAATAGGCTAGTGTTGGTGTCGGCTTCCAGTCGAACCAGATGCATCTAGACACCAGTATTTTACATGGAGCGACTAGCGTTGCCGGAGAGTAATATTCCGAAGTATTCCCGTCGAATTATTCGCGAAACATTCCGAAGTATTGAGTAATATTCGGAATAATTCGCCAAGAGTTCGACTATTTACCGCTAGATGGCGACACAATTACCATTGCAAATTACAGTCATAAATGTTGCGTGCTAGTGATTGTGTATTCATATCCAAGAATCTTCCACTAGTCTTTATTATCCTTATCAGCAAACCTTGGTCACTGCAGCAGCAGAAAGCGCATACAGGCAAGCCCTACCGATGGAAGTTGTACAGTTACAGCAATTACCTGCTAGATGGCGCTAAAACTAGTGACATATATTACTACGCGTTCATTCATAAAACTGAGTATAATACGATTTGAAATTTTCCGTATATTACTTTCATCTACTCGGGTACTTAGGCTGCCTGTCCACCGGAGCGGAGAGGAGAGGAGAGGAGCGAGGTGTCAATATTAACCAAGGAATCAAAACTCCGCTCCCGAGGTGCGATTCTATTGGTTAATTTTGGCACCTCTCCTCTCCTCTCCGCTCCAGTGAACAGGCAGCCTTATTGGATTATCTATTAAAGTTCGACTACCTATTAACCGGTACATAACATTGTTTACCATATTTTTATTAGGTAGGTACCTACTTAAATAAAAAGGTAGGTAAGTAGGTATGTACCTAAGTAGGTACCTACTTTAAACTAATTGTTTCAGAGCTTAGAACTATTGATTACGGTTCGCGGTTGCTGAACACTTCTACAAAGAAAGAAATAACCTTTTTGGTACCTACCTATAACATCATGCATCGTCGTAAAAGTAGTTACTTACGTATACTACCTTACCTACCTACCTACTTAACAAATTATTTTATATGTTTCTTTCCCATTAACTAAGTAAATCGTAAAGCAAAAACATTTTTACGAAGTAAATTAAACTTGTAGGTAAGTACCTACCTACCTACTTCGCACAAAAACCACACATTCTAAACTCAACCATTGAAAAATAAAGTTACAAGTAGATAACTACTTACGCGGAATTATTCCCGCAGAGTAGGTACTTAGGCATCGAATAATACTTTGTTGATTTTATGAATGAACGCCCGCGAGGCTAGGACTACCACGTGCACGTAAGTCGGGTATAATACGACATAACTTAGATGAAGCATCGGCAAAATTCGTAAAACTGATCATCATCAGTAAACTGAGTGCGCCTTCAAAATCACCAATATTTATTACTGGTTTAGGTGAAAATGATCTTTACGCAAACGCAATAACTTGTGAAGTCATATAACCAAATACATTCGTAAAATTTAATTGAATGAAATCTAATTTATGCTACATCTAAGTTGTGTCGTACTGTACAGTTTATTGGATTATCTATTGAAGTTCGACTATTGACTACTAGATGGCGTTGATGCCAGTGACTTTAAATATACACTTACGTGCAAAAAAAATCGACCCACCTTGTAAGTTTCGATTCGGAACACTTTATAATAATATAAAAATTTGAAGGTATGTTTCATAAACTTTATTTGTACATACCCTACACTTCAATACACGGGATGTTGTTGATGATATTGACTCGTTTATTCGGACACCCTCATTTCTTATCACTACATAGTATAAAACAAAGTCGCTTCCCGCTGTCTATCATGTATGCTTAGATCTTTAAAACTACGTAACGGATTGTGGTGCGGTTTTTTTAATAGATAGAGTAATTCAAGAGGAAAGTTTATACGAGTATGTATAATACATGCATAATATAGTAGACAAACACTGATAATTTTAGAGGTTTCTAATGTGATGTAAATAAACACATTTTTTTGCGCTTACTTTGCAAACGCTGGCTGAACCCTACGAGTTAATAACGCAATCTCAGTGCCATTGCATTGTGTTAAAAGTTAATCAATTAATTGTTTATAGTCCGGGGAATTTACGCCGAATTTTAGGCCAACTTTGCATGTATTAAAAAAATAGATTTTTTTCATTTAACGTGTAGGGTATGGACAATGTTAAAAATTAAAATATATCCCGCGAAAAGTTAACCCCCGCTTGTACGTTTTTTTTTTAAGAAAACATTTTAATTCAATATTCCTTGGTAGAAAAAAATATTAACAGATATGTTTGTGTGGAGTATTTGTCGAAGAGATGAGTATTACAAGTAGGTTAGTAAATTAAACAACATCGTCCACGGAAATTTCGAAAAAAAAATTGTTATTTTTTTTTTGTTATTGTACTTCAAGCAAAAATATTAACAGCTGTTTTTTGGCATTAAATTACCTAATTAAATGTTTTAATGCGCTATCCAACAAAATTAAACATATTGTACCAGCGCAAGATATTAATCAAAGTTTTTTTGCAATAGTGGTTCAGGCAAAAATGTAACAGAGTTAAATTTTGTTTAACTTTTATTTATAGGCTCTCACTTAATTGCAAGAAAATTAAACACATTAAAGCAAACAGGAACATCAAAAAAAAAAAAATAGTTTAATTATTTTAGTTTAATTTTCTTGTCAATAAGTGAGATAGAGCCTATAAATAAAAGTTAAACAAAATTTAACTCGGTGTAAATGAATATTGTTGAACTGTCAAAATGAAACAGATTAGTCGGAATCGTTTACGAAAATGTGTTGCGTAATTAGATAGCTGGTGTATTGTAATCTTAGACTGAAATTTAACAAGCAGTGTGAAAAGAATTCATTACTTTATTTTAGATTTTTATTTATTGTGTTCTGAACGAAAGCGTCCGGGGTGGGTCGATTTTATTGCACGCAAGTGTAGTTGCGTTCATTCATAAAACTGAGTAATATACGATTTTGAAAACTTCCGAAATATTCCGAATATTTCTTTTCATCTACTTAGATAAGTAAGTACCTACTTCGTAATAAGTTTTTTTATGCGGTTTAGGTGTGAAAGTGATAGAGAGTTTTTAAACATAGGTAGGTAGATACCTATTTATATTACCGTGGCCTCGGTAGGTACGTATTAGGTAGGTACCTCGGTAGGTACCTTATTCGGTAATAAAAAGGTAATTCTAATTAAGTAAGGATTACTTATAATAATATAATTTCAAGTGTTAGCACAGACGCCAGCACATTAAGTTACTACAATCTGTCAAATTTCTTCAATAGATTTTCAACTTTATCGCTAAAGAATACGGTTCAATGTTGATTGGGAAAATTTGACAGATTGGAGTAGGTTGATGTGCTGGCGTCTGTACATACCTAAGTACCTATTTGAACTATATTTTGGTTGAACACTTCTACAAATCAAAGTAAAATTAGTACATTGTCGTAAAAAGTAGGTAAGTACCTACCTACTCACTTACTTACCTAATTAGTTTACTTCAATAAACATTTTTACGAAGTAAACTAAACTTGTACAAAACATCCACCCGCAAAAAAATCAACAAATTCTAACTCAACCATACAAAAATAAAATAATAAGTACCTAGTCAAGTAGATAACTACTTACGGGAAATATTCCCGCAGAGTAGGTAAGTAGGGAATAATTCCGAATAATACTACGTTGATTTTATGAATGAACGGCAGCGACTAACGAGGGAAGTTTGCCATTTACAGTTCTACCCTTGCCCGTTAGATGGCATTAATTCAAGTTTTCCAGCTAATTCTTTCTCCCTTCCAATCGAAGTATTCCTTTGAATATTTCCGAATTATTGCGAATTATTCCGAATTTTACCGAAGTTTTGCAACGCTAGGAGCGACTGACTGTCAGACCTCCGCAACCCACAAACCTTATCAGTATTAATTGAAAATAGACCTTAGTGATTCATTAAGTCTTAAACGAATTCCAAACCTGTACTGGTAGATTACTTTTGTGGCCGACTTTACACTTGTAAAGTCGGCCGGTACAGGTAGGCAGTTTACTGAAAATCTGTCAGCAAATGTATAATTTCAGTTTAAATAGGTGCTACGTCTTTGACAGTTCAATACGGTTGGATTCTTGTATTAATATTAAATTCTGAAAATATTTATCAGTATTTCTGTTAAGACTGAAACGCACAGTTATGCATGCACGCTGTTCGTTGATCCATGGTCACACAACAGTGTGAATTATCATACAGTACCCTGAAAAAAAAATCTGCTCAATTTTTTTTCGAACTTATGAAGCAGGACTAGCAATTTGTTTCAATTCATTTCAATTTCTTATTGATCGTGCATTACGTAATTAGGGTAAAGGTAACAAGGTTGTGAACTTCAAGATATTAATTGCTAGTTTTGCTCGCACCCTTCCGTACGTCACCATCATTAGGCCGCGCGCACTTTGGACACGAATTTGTATCGTGCGTAAACGTATTTGATCGTGGTCGTACGAATTGAGTGCGCACACTGAATACGTTTTTCTCCGTCAATAGTGTTCCGGTGATATCGCATTGAACGTACGAAAAATCTCAAGTTCGGATAGTTTTCGGACGTCGGAACTTTACGTACGTACGACTACGTATATGTACTACATATACGTACGATTCCGAGTGCATAGACTGAGTGCGAGTTAGTCGTACATATTATTATTATCTACGACTATCTCGCACTCAGTCTATGTGCTCCCTTAGTACTTGGAAGGTCGGAATCGTTCGTGCGTGTTTGTATGTGCTCGCGCGTGTCCAAAGTGCGCACGGCTTTACTAGTGTGATCTAACTATTAAATAAATTACCAGTGTTTTTCAAAACACAATATTAAGTTATCTTCCAGATAAGTGGTAGGACTTATAAAAGCCCCGACACCTACCTGCTAGTAATCGGCTTAAGTAAAGTGTGGTACGTACAGATTGGGCGGAATTTTATCGAATCTGCTTCCCTATCCAATAATATCCGCCTACGAAATGTCAGACCTAATCGCTGTCTATACCAATCGTATAATCCGTCAAGGAAAATATTCTACGAAATCCTTGGATAAATAGGGATATAATCTGACTTAATTGCTTTAAAAGTTTACCTAGGACGAACTGAAAAGTCGTATCGGCAAAAGAGAGTTTCTGAAAATCAATAATGATTAAGGTAGGTACTTCGTAGGTACATTACTTATTGAATAACATTATTATTGGTAGTTATGTAGATACCAAAGTAATGAAATTGTGCCGACGTGGACGTAATAGGAAATATTTGGGTAAAAGTAAATTTAACGATGCCGCGATGGTCAGCCATGTCCGGTGGACACCTACTGTCATTATCGTTATTGAATAGCAAATAAGGGCGAGTATACACAACGAAAGGGTGCGGCGACGCCACCAAACCGGTCAATATGGCCGGATTACCCGGCTTTGTTCTACTGATGAATAATTGTGTCCAGTATCCGACCGGGATTAAAGCGCTTTCTACTGATTTAATTGACAATCCTAGTATGATTGTTAGCTATTAATTGAACAAACTGAAGCCCATGATCCGATCAAAGTGTCGGGTGAAAGGCAAAGTTAAGATATGCAGAACACTGTCACTGCGTAATAAACTGACGGCTGCTAATCGCTGGTATTCGGTCATCAGACAGTTTCAAAGCTTACCGTTTATTGACGATGTGCGATTAGTGCCTGCCATTCGGTCGACACGTAGCTGCATAGCACTAGCTAGTCTAGTCTAGCTGCAACGTTATATCCGGATAACATGGCGACGTCCTGGTTGAATTACCGGCTTTGTGTGACTGATGACTCATTGTGCTTACTCCTCGTAAACTGTTATTGGAGATCCCTTCGCTCACGGTGTTCGACGATGTTATAGGGTTTTATAAGGGTTCCTCCTACTTTATTAAAATAACATGGTTTGTTTAAGGTTAATGCAGGATCGTTAAAGTATCAGTGAAAAGTCTGAGTAGCTTAATTAAACTTTTTAATGATGCCATTTTGATTCACTATGAGCAACGTAATGGCGTCAAAGTTAATAAAGCGTTGGAACTTTTATTGAATGTGTAATGTGAATTATGGCGCAGGATTCCTGCAAATAAATAAGCTGAAATTATAAAGTTCTGAGTAAAATGGATGTGAGTCTTTTTTATTCAAAGTGGATCAGTATTTTAGGGTTAGGTACTTCGTAATGGACGAATCTCCATAACCCTATATTAATGGGATATTGAAAGGGCACACGGGGCATCGGTAGGGAGGGTGAGTGTGCTGTCCTAACCATTTTCGTGATAGGTAAGTGAATTTTGTAAAAGCGGATTTAAAGGAGACTGCTATCGGAATTATGCATTTCCTCATTTACGAGTAGCTTGATTCGTTATACTTCTGACTTTGGCTGTCATTTGTAGATCTTTGACAGTCGTTACGGGTATTCAAAAGCCCAAGTCTCACAACCAGTCTTACCAAGGGGTATCGTGTTACCCAGTAACTGGGTTGCGGAGGTCAGATAGGCAGTTGCTCCATGTAAAATACTGGTATTCAGCTGCATCCAGTTAGACATGGGTAGCCGACCCCAACATAGTATTTTCCTAGCTCGGCAGATTGATTGATTCGTGTCGACTTTGTGAAATTAAACCTAATTTGTAAATTGGTAGTAGACACATAAGCTCACCAAATGAATTGATGTAAATGCTCGTAGCTAGGTTTCTCATTCATCTGTGGCCTGTGGGTCAACTCATTCGAAATGGTCGCGGTTGATGTGATGTCGGCGTTAATGACCCCCACGACCCAGCAAGACCAACATGTACCCAATTTAAACCCCTGACATTTGACATGGTAGTTACGTTGGTACGGTCGGTCAAGTGGTCCATCAGTTTTGACAACATATTGTAGCAAATGAAAAACATTGTAATAACGATAATAAAACCTGCCAAGTGCGTGTAGGACCACGCACAATGATGGGTTTCGTAATTGGGATTTGCATGGAGTTATCCTAAGAACAAACTTAATTTTGTAGTTCAAAAAATGTTCGATTAGCGTCACGACTTTGCAAATGTAAGTTGGTAATGGCAAAGTATTTTTGTTTTTAACTACTAATTAGCGATTTTCGGACTTTTTCCTTACTTGTACTGTGAGACCTTGCTTCTTGCCAAATTTCATGATTCTAGGTCAACGGGAAGTACCCTATAGGTTTTGATTTACCAGCGAGTATATAAATATGTCGCATAAATGGCCGTATTTTTTATTGTTTTGACTTAGAACCTTGATTTTTTTTTTGAGCTCCAACGGACCATATACCTACGTATTCGATGTTATTTTCACGCGTTCCTGAGAAAAAGAGTCTTTACAGATAGACAGACGGATAAAGAAGTTTTAGATGTATGAGGAACAGGGCGTAAAGTTCACTCATTCTCATTAGAAAAGGGATGATCTTTCGAACAGACGGCTGTCGTGTCTGGCAGGGAACTGCCCAGCGAATGATGCCGGATAGTCTTATATATGTATGTTGTTCACGTGGTAAACTGTAATTGCGCGATGCAGGATTTGTGACGTCAGGTCTTTGATGCATAGTTCGCATGTGGCGATGTAGATGCCGCCACAAAGTGATCTTATAAGGGTTCCATTTTTTCCTTTTGAAAAAACGGGACTTACGGGACCCTAAAAATACGTTTTTAGTACAACGCATGACATCACTATATTTCAATTAGATAGCATTAGTCATTAATTGAATATACGAGTATACCTTATTGTTTCATGACTTGTTAAACGGATTTCAATCTTGTAGTTATATGACTGTTTTGTCCGACTGTACATGGTAGAGGTAGGTAGGTACCTACTCTACCCAACGTCTGTTACCAAGTGTAGCTATTTCAGTTTAAACACTTCGTCAAAGGAATGCCTGATTGAAGGTAGATGTTTAAATTGAAACTTTGACAGCTGATTCAGATTCCTGTATTGAAACTTATTCATACTTACATTACATCAAATAAGTTAATATCTAACCAGTTTGAAAACAAAATCCCGGGAACACGATGCTGACCACATCTGTTACCGGGCCGGTTCTATAGCCGCCGAACACGGCCAGCAAAAATAGTCCTTACATACTCCTTTTACCTCGTTTGCGTTCATAAATTCTTCTGGACTTATTAAATTCTTCTGGACTTATTGACTAGTGCCGATACTCAGTCGTTACTTGGGACTTGCATAGGACTTGTTATTGATTATCCACGTTAATCGACAGTTATAAATTTGGGGCCTGTCAGAATAGGGCAGTTTAAAAAGACTTCATTTTTGTTAGTGTTTAATCGGTTTTTGGGTGACGTCTCTGAGTCTGGAAATTGTGACTACATTGTTGTATTGGGTTCCTACCTGTAAAGTATAACAAATGTATGTGGTATTAATAAATAAATAAAATAAATAAATTCTGAAAATATAATTACCTAATTAACTATCAAAATGTTAGAAGGTAAAAGATATTTTGGCTAAAATGACAAAGTCGTTTGTTACGTATAAGCGTGTACCTAGTTATAAAATCAAATTAAGTCAACACAAGCCATTAAAATAATTTTGTTAAGTCATTTAGTTAATTCAGAAGAAAATAATAAAATATTCTGTATGAAACAAAGTTTTTAAAATTACAAACTAAATTAAACGTCTATTCAACTCTAGAACAATAATCGTCTGCAGTTCGTGTTCAGGGTCTGAAAACAACAGTATTTCATAGAATCAAACTTGATTCGAGCAACTGTGTCCAAACAGTTCACATAAAGGGTCTCATTAGGGTAAGTTATAACAATGCTATAACGTAGCCCGAGCCTTGTCACTCCGACCGCAGGATACTAAAACGGATTCTTGGGCAATTCTCTGGGCCCACTTTGATTTGCTACCACAATTTATTGTGCTCGTACGCAGTTTTGAACAAAAGGAAATCTCAATCAGACGTTGCATTGTTAGAACTTAATGGATTAGTATAGTCTGTGTTAATTAATAAAATGTAGATGTGCCTATAGGGTCACATATATTACACATAGGTACATTACTGCCGCGGCCTGCAAAAGGGGCATTGATGGACGAAACTGAAAATGTAGGCCGAGGCGAAGCCAAGACACACATACCTGAGTCCATTAATGTCTGGTTGCAGCCAAGGCTTGTATAGTATTTCTCTCAAATAATGCGCGGAAAGTAAATTAATTATAAATTTCAGAATCATTGACGAACAACGATAATTTTACACGCGCCAATATCTTAATTTTTTGTTTCTTCTTTTTGCAAGCCAAATCGAAATTTAAATAAAATCTTTGATAAGTGGTAACTTGGTAAAATGGAAAAATTTTACTTCGGTCGTGACAACCAAGAAGGTATCCTAGGTTTTTAAACCTAAACCTTTAAATCCTAGGTTTACCGAAGTAAAATTTGTTCCATTTTTTTATTACACGACATATATGAGTTTTCAAAGTAATTTATAATCTGTAGTGATTTAGCAGACATATTATGTCTGCTAAACAGTACAGATATGGATTTTCTTACTAACATTGCCGGCCGCCTGCTCCGATGTATTTGACCAGACCATTTTCAATTTATCTCGAGAAGGTTGTCGAAATAATGCTCGAATTTCTAAGCATATTTGAGAAATTATTACCCTTAAAGTGACTTTGTATAGAATACTATACGTCTAACTTTAAAAAAATATTGTCCAATTTTATTTTATTTTATCTGTAATATTTTATCATAAATTACATTTCTGAACGTTTTTTTCTAAGTCAATATGACAAAACTTTTTTAAACTGTGGTAAATTCAAATCAGTTGTGAAAAATAACGAACGAGTCGCAGCCAGAAATTATTATCAAGGTGAGTTTAGGTAATTTTAGTGTTTTTATTACTAATTACAGATTTCCAATGCATAAAATGTAAAGGTGAATAGTTATTCTACAAATTTTGCTAGATGACTAACTTGGAAAATGTGGTGTTTGTATTATTTTGACTAGTTTATATACATGTATAGTATACTATACAATGCTACAGTTGCTTACATTTACCACTATTTTTATTTGTATAGTATACTATACAACGCCACAATTGCTACTATGTGATGAAACTAACAATTTTTTGATAATTTGATATGAAACGAGTTCTATAGAGTGCATAAATAACGTCTTGGCTTTTATTTGGGTGGTGGTTGACTTGCATGTTTGCTTTATGTTGTTTTAGACCACAATGAACGGAAGAGCTAGACGAATATTAGCTTTGGTTCCTGCACTAAATGCTAATTCTGATGCTAGTGATGAATCGAGCAGTGGTGATGAAGCGAGAACAGCTGAGAGTTCACCAGCACCGTCACTAGAATCGTCATTCGAAAGGCTCGACATTCTAGGCTGCCCAGTTTCGCCAGCCAACCCTTCAGAGGGCGATGTAGAATCAAACGCAGAAGCCCTTTCTGATGTTGAACAAGAAAATGCTCAAGTTCCCCTCACACCAATTCTGAATGCTGTATTTCCGAGCCCTACGCAATGCAACTATGATGCAATTTCTTCAATTGGTTCTGTGACGTCTGTTCAACCATCTTCTGCCATGGCAACTAACACACCTTTGAGGACACGTGGACAAAGAAAGCGTACTGGGCCTTCTATTGCCACTAACAGAGTCAAAAGACGCTGTATCAAAAAACTAAACTTACGTTTTCGTTCGTAGTGTCGTTTACTTTGACAACTATTTTACGTCTTTAGAGCTAATATATATATTACGAGAAAACTATGGTATATTTAGTTTAGGGACTGTTAGGAAAAATAGATTGAAGGATGCAGAGAGCAAAATGATTGACGATAAATCGCTACAGAAGAAAGGAAGAGGAGCTTTTACTCAGGTGGTTTGCAATGAAAACAAACTGAGTGTGGTCAAGTGGTTTGATAATAAGCATGTGAGGTTAGTAAGCTCTTATGTTGACGCTTTTCCCCTTGAGAATATCAAACGTTTCAGCAAAGAGTCAAAAAGTCGCGTCGATATACAATGTCCACAAATTGTGAAGCATTATAATCGCCACATGGGAGGTGTAGATTTGGCGGATATGCTAATAGCATTATACCGCACAGGTATAAAATCTCACAGATGGTACATGAATATTTTTTCCCAGCTTTTGGATATATGTGTAAATAATGCTTGGCTGTTACGTCGTGGACATGACAGACAAATAAATACCTAAGAAGAGGAAGCAAGATCGTTTGAAAGACTTTCGATACGAAATCTACGCTGGACTTCTGAAGCGTGATAGAACCGTGCCTGTAAAGGAAGTTGAATCTGTACCTGAGAGGCAAAAGATAAAGAAACCATTGGCCGAGAGGCCTTTTGATGATGTGAGGTATGATAAATACGATCATTGGCCTCAGTTAACCGGGTATCAGAGATGTAAATATTGTAAAGGAGGTCAAGCAAGTACAATGTGCACTAAATGCAAAATACATTTATGTTATGTCAAAGGTAGAAACTGTTTTTTGGCTTACCACACGAAGCACTAAAATAGCGCAACGTATAGTATGCTATACATTGCTGATTTCTTATTGTTTCGAGCAAAAGTGGCACCGTATAGTACTATACATAGGTTTTTCCAAAAAACAGCAGGTCTAGATTTTTTTTTGACTTTTTTGTAACTTTTTTATATGCTTAATAAACCATTAAAATGAATTTTACTTGTTTTCATTAACAAAAATCATCATGCGACTTTAAGGGTTAAGTAAGAGTTATCAGGTACCGTCAGAGAAATTACACCCTACGTCAATTTGCTGTGTTAGAGCCATTTCCTACGGCTGTCAAAGAATGATAGTTGAGATTCGAATAAACCTACAGACAATTTAAGTTGGTAGTCAATTTGCTTAACTATTAATTTCCCTGACTTCACCTACACATTATGTAAATGTAAGTCCTCGGACCGTTACTGAAGTTACAAGCTCCACTTGACTGACTATTATGAACTGAAGGATTGTTTTTCTTACTCGAAGTTCTAGTTTTACCACAGAATAGTCCAGAAGGCGCACTCCACATTTTAGATATAAGCTACAAGTACGCGGCGGGCTCGTCTTATCGGGCCAATTCAGTGAGCGTAACGTAGTCAGAAGATATAAGAGTTACGCAATAGAAAGAAAGGCAACGTCTTGGTGAGTATAACTGCAGGTAATTAGCGCTCTGTGACTTGAATTGCACTTTATTGTAGAGTAACAATAGTCGCTTTTTATTTAAATGATTTTGCGGAGTGCACCATCTGTACTCATCTGTGGTTTTACAAAGTTACTTACTATGTAGGTACTTATTGTGTTTTTCGTGAGATCGATTGTCACTTATTTATTTACACTTAAACTGTTGTAAACTTTTCAGAAATAGTTTACCTAGTGGATCGTTCACTGTGAATTTTGTAACTATATACAATGTGGAGACAATAGATATACGATATTAAATGAAAACACTTACAATACTAATAATGCATAAGAGTATTTTGGAACTATCAAATACATTAAAACAGTGACTTTCTCAAAGTAACTAAAAAGTAGTAATGGGCCGGCCGGTTTTGACAATCTTTGTCTAGCTATAGTGACTAAAATATTGGATATATTTGATTGAATTTTTGTAAGCAGACTGGGAACGGCATAAGATATATGCAGTTTAAATTATTATTGTCTCCAACTTGTATATCAAATATGATTGACGTGTAAAATTGTTTGTACAGACCTACATATAGAAATAAAATAATTTATCATTTATAAATACTGAGTATATTTTTACAGAACAAGAAACAAACAATCAGAAAACTTTAATTTGAAGACACTTGCAAACGGAAGGAAAAAAAACCTTCTATTGAACGTTTTCAATGAAAGTGGAATATTTTAACGGGTCCGTTCAACCGAGGCGAGGCTCAAAGCGCGGCCGCAACATTCCGCAAAGGGCTGCATTCCCTTCTACGATTGTTTAATTTTGACTTTAAGGTCTTTGTATCAGACCGTTTCGAGTGATTGAACTGATTCAACTGTTTTATTGATATGGTACATTGATGAAATTGTACGAAGATCTCTAGAGTTTTATCCTATTGGTCTTAGCGTGATGATATATAGCCTATAGCCTTCCTCGATAAATGGACTAACTAACACTAATAATTTTTCAAATCGAACCAGCAGTTCCTGAGATTAGCGCGTTCAAGTAAACAAACAAACAAACAAACAAACTCTTCAGCATTATAATATTAGTATAGATTTATTTTTAGCCTGTGTTGTCCACTGCAGGGCAAAGGCTTCCCTTTCTCCTTTCCACTCCTGTCTTGAGCTAGTGGACCAGTCCTGTCTGTAGGCGTCGAGCTCGTCTCGCTATCTTCTCCTGGGTCTGCCTCGATGTTGACGGTTTTCTAGGACCCACATGGTGGTAGATTTGCCTAGACTTTTGACTTCTCTAAAACTAGCAGTAGGTACTGTAGAGGTTTTATCCGGTTGCCGTTGATAACCTGCACAATATCCTAACTATCCTAATCCTGACTAATATTTAAATGCGAAAGTGAGTTTGTTTGTTACGGTTTCACGCTAAAACGGCTGAACTAGTTTGGATGAAATTTGGTCCATGGGTAGGCCATGATTTGGATTAGGACATAGGATACTATTTGTCCCGTTATTCCCACGGGGTCGAGACTTATGCGGGCGAAACCGCGGGGCGCAGCTAGTTATTTATAAGTTGATGGCATGTATAGAGCGCAGGCCATACTGGGAACGAAGGTAAGTTCGTTTAGCTTCG
Source organism: Conistra vaccinii (assembly GCA_948150665.1). Classification (NCBI taxonomy): domain Eukaryota; kingdom Metazoa; phylum Arthropoda; class Insecta; order Lepidoptera; family Noctuidae; genus Conistra; species Conistra vaccinii. The sequence goes on from OX411329.1 coordinate 12,992,780, forward strand.
CTCATGTAGCTACCGCGTCTTTTCACACTTCGGTTCATAGTTCGTGGTCTGAACTGAAGTATGCAAACATGCGGCAGCTACATGAGCGAAGCTAAACCAACTGAGTTTCGTTTCCAGTGTGGCCTGCGCTTAATGAGATAAACACTATTTCGTATCGCTGGTAGAGCGCGTCATGATGAAAAACATGTAGATAGATTTAATAATTACTCTAAATTCGCCTTTTATTAATATTCAGTGAAGGAAAAAATATGTTATGTAGTTTAAAGTTCGAAAAGGTAACATGGGCCCGGAATGTGGTAAAATTGCTTAACTTTTTTTGCTCCTTACCGTACTATTGCTATTGCTACCTATACTAAACTTATACGTAAAAACAACCACGATTTTAGAATGCAAATTAGATACCTTATATATGAAAACTGGGAAACTTGCTATCCCAATTCCATGTAAAACTTAAAGTGACTAGTTGGAAGGGCGTATGGGGGATTGTCTTTGTCGTTCGAAAAGTGCTGATTGTCAGCCTAGTTTGAATGAATGACTTTTGATTTTGATAACAATTACTGAATGCTTAATTTAGTACCTACTTGCTAGTTCTCCATCTCATAAGTTCTGAAGGTGGGCAACGTGGCAAATAGCTGTCACATATTTCGCTGTTTTGATTAATTTGGCAATATTACTGTATGGAAGTAAGAAATGTGGCTAACTAGCGAACTAGAATATTAATAATGATTTGCAATTGTAACATTGAATTTGTTGTTGTACCCGTTTTAGGTGTAAAAAAGGCATTTGAAAAGTTTCCCAATAGGTACTTTTTATTACATCTAAAACGAAATATTCGGTGTTATAATATTAATTATTGTTTTTCATAATGAATATTCTAGTTCGCTAGTTAGCACATTTCTTATTTCCATACAGTAATATTTCCAAATTAATCAAAACAGGTAAATAACTGACATCTATCATATACGACGTTGCCAACTTTTAAGATTCACGCTCATAACATGCAATGCTGAACAAAGAGACCTCATAGGAGGTCTCTCTGTTCAATCTTCCATAGGGAAGATTGGGGAGCTTTAATTAATACCTAGTCAGAGTCAATATACCAATATTTAGAGGTAAGGCACAAACCATGTTTGTGTGTCATCAGTAACGCTGTAGCCCACAATTTCAATTATATCAATATCCAATTATAGGTCTAATATAGATAAGGCCCCAGCCAAGGTGCTTACGGTACGTCATTCCATGTCAGATTGGCAACCACAACATAGCTGTGTAATATTCTGCTCTACTGCTAAGTATAGTCAGTGTAGGCAAAATGTGGACTGTATTTTTATAGATATAATAAAACACGAATCGCTGACACAACTGACTTTTAATTTTGACATACAATAAAAACAAAATTTAAAAGAAGAGTAAAAAACCATAAATATATATAAAAAGGTCGCAACATCATCCCCCCCGTGTAGCGAAGCTGCACAGCTACTGGAGCCCTTCCAGTACGGCTAACTTTCTAGCGGGCCTCTTCAGCGTTCCGCCTTTGGTGACTACGTCAGCTACGCGCACAACCCCATCTTTTCCCGGGTACACTTTGGTCACGCGCCCCATTGGCCACACTCCTCGGGGTAGGTCGGGATCCACGACCAAGACAACGTCGTCAACAGCCAAATTATGATATTTGTCTCCTTGCTGCTTCTTTGCCTTGAGAAGGGGTAGATATTCCTTGAGCCACCTACACCAAAAAATCTCAGACAGGCGAAGAGCTTTTTTCCACTCTTTTCTTAATGAAAAAAACGCCGTCGTCCAGTGGTGTAGGTAGCTGCTGATTCGATGAGCTGCCTATTAAAAAATGAAACGGTGTGAGGCTTTGATATTCATTATTAGCTGCAACATATGTCAAAGGTCTTGAATTAACAATTGCTTCTGCTTCTAATAAAAGCGTGTGTAGCAGTTCTTCTCGTGGGGCTTTTTCTTTTAAAGTCACGTGAAGGGCTGTCTTCACGGAGCGTATGAGCCTCTCCCAACAGCCACCCATAAAAGGCGACGCAGGTGGAATAAAGCTCCATTCAATTTTATTATTTGCAACAAAATCTTGCACAGCGTCGCAAAAAAATTCTGTTAGCTGTCGGTTTGCCCCAATAAAAGCGGTGCCGTTATCTGACAGGATTTTTCGTGGAACTCCTCGACGGGCCATAAACCGACGTAAACAGGAGATGGCGGAGTCAGCAGAAAGGTTTGCTACAATCTCTAGGTGCACTGCTCGCGTTGTTAAACATGTAAACAGTGCCACCCATCGCTTCTCTCTACGACGACCAATAGCCACATCCACAGGGCCAAAGTAGTCTAAACCAACGTTGGTAAATGGACGACTGTAACAATCAAGTCTCACATCAGGCAAATCGCCTGTAGCTGGCGTTTGAGGTGCTGCTTTTCGTTTCAAGCAAAATGCGCAATTTCTTGATGTCTCGCTGGAAAGGGAACAACAACTGCTGCTACGTGAGCAGCAACTCGCCGAACAGCGGCTAGCTCGCGACCAGCAACTCGCCGAAGAGCGGCTAGCTCGCGACCAGCAACTCGCCGAAGAGCGGCTAGCTCGCGACCGTAAGCTCCTCCAGCAGGTAACACGAGTGGAAGAACTCGAGTTGTTAGCGAACCTGGCGTCGCAGGAGGCTGATGAAAAGTCAATTCGTTCGGTGAGTCAATCCCGTACTCAATCTTGGGTTCACGAAAGTCGTCAATTCCCACAGAATGACCCACCGCGACAAGACATGTTGACATCCCACGATTACCCTATTTTGACTGGAGAAACTCATTTCATGGAACCGAATCATGATCTTCATGCAACAATTAGGCCCGTTGAAAAGTCACACCAAAAATTTACAAGACCTGAGGTTGTAATGAATCCAACAAACATTAATTCACACAGGTTTTCTCATAAATATATAGAATTAATGCCTTTTAGTGGAAAGCCTACTGAATGGTTAATGTTTAAACGCACTTATCACGACACTGAACATTTGTTTACGCCTACAGAGAATCTCGCTCGCTTACGCTGCGCGCTACGCGGGCGTGCACTGGAGAGCGTGTCTGCCTTGTTGTACACTGCCGAGCGCCCTGAAACAGTGATGGAGATGCTGGAGCAAACGTTCGCACTACCCGAGATTATTGTGTTACATGAGATTTCCCTCGTCCGAAATTTGCCTAAGATAAGCCATGACCAAAGAGAGCTTAATTCTTTTGCGTGTAGGTTACGTAACTGCATAGCCGTCATCAATAGTTTGAACCAAAAAGAATATCTGTATTCTATTGAAATATTCCATACTGTACTTAGCAAATTAACTCCAATATTATACAGTCAGTGGAAAGATTTTGCTTACCGTAGCGACCGATCCGTACCAAAACTACAAGTGCTGTCTACATTTCTTGATATTGAGGCCGATAAACAGAATAGGTTCGGTTTAGTTCCGGATTACGCTAAACGTCCTAATGCTTACCATGGCGGCAGTGATTTAGTTCGACGTGAAAGCATGCACGTCACGTCAACTGGTAGCACTAGTATAGGGCTTTGCCGGTACTGTAAAAATAAGCACGAATTAACCGAATGTAGGGATTTCAAGGCTCTACCTTTAGATGATAAGTGGCGTTGGCTGAGAGATGTTAGGATTTGTTTCAAGTGTCTTAAATCCAAGGCTCATCGGTGGAAGGCTTGCAAGATCACTCGATGTGGCGTCGACGGCTGCGAACGTTTTCATAATCCGCTTCTGCATTCAGCGTTGCCTATTCATGCGACCCACACTGTCAATGAGGCCCCCACTGGTTTACATTGCATCTCACCTGATGCTGATGATCCGGCTCGAAGGACCAAAAAATGTAGGCAAAATGTGGACTGTATTTTTATAGATATAATAAAACACGAATCGCTGACACAACTGACTTTTAATTTTGACATACAATAAAAACAAAATTTAAAAGAAGAGTAAAAAACCATAAATATATATAAAAAGGTCGCAACAGTCAGGTAAATTAATTGGTAACCAACTTAAATTGTCCATTTATTCAAATCACAACTCAAACTCACAGATATAAATCTAACTAGATGACGCGATTGTATGTACTTTGCGTCTCAAAAAACGAAGTAAAATTACGGTCAATGATCGTAATCAGAGCTTTCATTTAGCATTATCGGCACTGGAAATCCACCGAAATCTAGAAAAATGCCTTTTTATGCCATATTGAGCTGTAAAGACTGTAAAGAAAAAGTTGGCTGAGGCATTGGAAATGTTTTCTTTCATTGATGAGTAAATTTGTTTTTGAATTGTGTGTGAAAAAGTTGCACGTTTGGTTTTCATACAGATAGAGGGACTCGCGTTATCTAGTTAGATTTATATCTGTGCTCAAACTAGTTTATGAGTATGTAGAGAGTGTAGCACGTGGCGTTGTTTATTTCCTGCCTACCCCCATGGTAAGAAGGCGTGAGTTTATGTATGTAGGTATGTGCAACTCAAACTGTCATTCTTTGACAGTTGTATCAAATGGCCATTACACGGTAAATGAACGAAGGGTGTCAATTTGCTTACTAATTCATTTCCCTGACTGTACCTATGTGTGAAATCTGTTTCCGAGTTGTATGTGCATGTCATTCATTTATAAATGAAATTTCTTGGGAATAAAGGGAAGATGGCTAGACTTCAGGCTTATTCTCAAGATATTTCATTTGTTTTCCTCGGTAATTTAAGGGAAGCATTATTCATATTTATTTTAAAATCAAGCTTAAAATTATATTTCATAATTTAAGGTAAAATTACTGTAAAAGCTTTTAAGTCAAAGACATGGGAAGATGTCTAGCCTTCCTCATAAGTAGCTGTAGGCAGTACCTATCAACGAACACGTCATGACATTGTCAGAAAAAAGTTCTCTGTGTTCCGTTGCATAATTTGGTCAGTGACCACCAATCCGTTGTCAAAACTCCATCTTCACTTTTATGGGCAGTTTATGCCAAAAAGTTCAAACACTTGAAAAGTGTAATAAGGCCGCAAATAAAATATAGGAATATTGTAAAAGTGAAGAACTAGAAAAATGTCTCAGTTCATAAATCGCCTGAACTAAAAAAAAAATTGATGTATGTTCGGCTATGATAAACAGAAGTGGTAGAAATAATGTAAGTACTCGCAAGCGTCATGTTTCCGATGCTTTTAAACCAATTGTCTTGGGAAAAGTGAGCGGTGTTGAGTGCTCTGCAAGTCACAACGAAAACAATGTTCATTTTTTATGAAAACTTGCTGGAATTCAAATCAATATACTCGGAGAATGTGTAATAATGTAGAGTTCTTTTGTTATACATATTGGTTATTAAATGAACGAGGGAAATAGGTTGTTTAGAAATGAGCGTGCATTCTGAAAGTGGACAACGTCGCAAATAGATGACAAATATTTACCTGTTTTGATTAATTTGGCAATATTACTGTATGGAAATATGAAATGTGGCTAACTAGTGAACTAAAATATTGATTATGAAATGCAATAATTAATATCGCAAGTCGCAACATCGAATATTTAGTTTTAGATGTAAAAAAAGTATTTGGAAAGTTTCCAAAAGCCTTTTTTACACCTAAAACCTAAAACGGTTACAATATCAAATTCAATGTTACAATTTCAATTCATTATTAATATTCTAGTTCGCTAGTTAGCCACATTTCTTATTTCCATACAGTAATATTGCCAAATTAATCAAAACAGCGAAATATTTCACATTTATTTGCGACGCTGCCCACTTTCAGATTATACGTATAGTTTTCTTGTTCAAAGAAAAGCTTTAACCAATGAGGGTTTTCTGAAAAGACGTTCACTAGGTGGCAGCACTGGAGACGACAGGTCCGCCGGGCGCTGTCAAAGCGTTTATATTTTTTTATTCGTGACTAAATGAATGAAACGAATGATGGACGTCATCTTAATCTCTATCAGCCTTATTTATAAAAATCTCGCTAATCACTGATTAGCGACTGCTTAGCTAAGCAATTGGTTAGCTCTTAATGAATGCTTAAATTTTCTTTATTTATAAACGCTAATTAGCAAGTGATTAGTTGCGAAACGGAATAGAGGTAAAATTATGCCTTCGGCACAGGTTATAATCAAATTAGTCGACTAAAAAACAGAATTTTAAGAATAAAGTTGTCAATACCACGATTTTTGTATCTGTCGTGACTTTGACAGACAAAAGTCAACAATTTCATTGGAAAATATGAATTAGAATAAAATCATTTAATTAAGTTTATTTCATTGTGTTTGCGATGTTAGCAATGAAAATAATAAGCTCCAATAAATTGGAGTAAACAGGAAAAGGTATTTATCTCTGAATTTATATCTACTTACTTAAACCAATGTAGTCTGACCAAATAAATGTTAAAGCAGAAGATATGTATTTTCATGTCCTATATGCTTGATAATACGATGTCTGCTTTATATTTCTTCCTATTGCTTTTGCACCAGGGTTTCAGTATCTTTTAAAACAGTTCTTATACTTATTTACAGGTTCAAGTTTAACTGCTGCTATGAAACCCACTAGCGCCTAGCACAATACTATTCAACCTCGTAAAGATGAGGGAGGACCATGCTACATGTAAAAGATGAGGACTACGACTTACGAGTGGCATGAGAAAAGAAAAGCACCCATGTCTTTTGAGAAAGAATATTGGAAATCAAAAATAATGAATTCATAACGAAAATGTAGCTTTATTATGTATCAAAATAAATTGTTTTCTATAAAATTCTCTTCTTATTTATGTGCGACTGCCACAACGTGGCTTTTCTTTAGTTATGGGCCTTAGAGCTAGCGCCATAAGATGAGGGGCACATGGGAAAACACATTGGTTCACAATCACTATCTCCGATGAGCCTCACGAACTCATTCTCCTCAAACCACCACCTGAGCACCTACTGAGCCTCCTCCTGATTGAGCTTTCCCTATAAATCCTTGTATCATGTGTACTTCGAAAGAGGAATATTATCCAATAGGTAATCATTAGACTCGTAGCGTTTGTAGGTCTTCCTCCGTCTACTTCGCGCCGGTATTTCAAAATTATTTAATTCTTGTAAGTAGATCATTCTGAATTCCCGTAAAAGATTGTCGAAATCCATATTTACTAAGGCACAACTCGATATTAGGAACAAAATAACCTCGAAGCACACAATAATCCCATTGAATCGATCAGCTGATTCAAATAAAATCCGTCATCTTGCCTCTTAGCATCCTCTTAGCAGTGGACCGGTGGTGTTTAATTTTGACAGCTACTAATCAATTGCTTAGCGACCTCTTAGCGCTAAATAGCGTTTATGAATGAGAATTTTGCTAATCAATTGCTATGTAATTGATTAAAATTTAAGAGGCGTTTATAAATAAGACTGTATAATAATATATATTATACGATATTATATATTAATAATATATAATATTATAGATTCATTGTCGAAATGGAAGACCTCTTGTCAAAGTGGCGCCAACGCCAACGAAAATTCATGCCAGCAGCATGAATTTTCATGAAATCCCTCATTGTATTAAAACGGGCGGTTCCAGGAATTTCAGGCTCTATACTTTTGCCGTAAATTCCTGAAACCATCAGCTTGACGAGAGTTTATTTTAAAGTTTAGTAAATTAGATTGCCGTTAAGTTTTAAATAAGTGTATATTAAGCTCTATAATGTCACCTTTACATGTCTGAGCAATACTAAGTTTACCGTTAATAATATCGCCAGGAATTCTGGTTGGCTCGTTTACGTACGCGCTCAACGACCCATACATAGTTGGCAAAGCATTGCGTATTTAAAGCAATTAAAATGAGGTGACGTCGAGATCGTTTAGACGTAGTACAAAGTTGAATTAGGCTTGGTTCGCATGTCGCAAGCCCGTTGATTTCCCCACGGCCCTGTCAATTCCTCCGAGCTAGAATACCTCTAGCTGCACTCCACTTGATTAAAAATTAATGTGTTTTCAGACTTTTCAGCTTGCAATAATATAATGTCATATTTATGTACCTAGGACTCGTTTAATTAAAGTTTTTTTTTTCATTAAAGCTGATAACCATGATACACACGTCGTGGCTGAGCTTCGTAGCTAGTTACGATGAGACGTTAATTAATATTTATTTTCACTTCGCTATAAAGACGAACAAGGATAGGGTAACATTTTTCTCGGTAGGATTCTTTATAAAAACACATTCATTTTTTAGATAGATTCAAAGGCACGTTCAAGGTATTATAAAGAGTTGCTAATTATTTAAACAAAACAATGGAACGTTAATTAAATAAGCGTTATTTATGAACAGAGATGTAGACGAGCGAAGAGCTTCAGCGAGCTTCGTAGAATGATTCGTTTTTAAAGTATTGCAAAGATTTTTCTGATTTAATTGCAAATACTTGTAATTGCTAATGGACTGTCTATTAGGGATTTAAAGACCGAGTTAAGTGGAAACGATTGAACAGAACGATGGACAAACAAAAAAGTGAGGAAGATTTTAAATAAATCTGACATGTAATGAGTAGCAACTTTACAGTTTGTAAATAATGCCGAGGTTTTATGTACACATCTTAAAAATAAACAGAGATGCTTAAGCATGCCTGGTTGGAATAAATAGAGTTTACACTGTTATGAAAATCGGTTATAGCATTAAGTACCACAAGCGGGGGTAACAGAGGTTAGATGGTAGTATCCAGTTAATTTCGTTACGATGTAGATAGAGCACGTTGCCATTTGCCTCCGGCCCGTTTCCTCTTGCCACCTTTTAATTTCTGTTTAAATATGTTCACTGACTAAATATAACAACATTTTCTTCGAACGACCTAAATGTTCATTTTTCATAATTAAATTTAACTTAGTTATAAGTTAAACATGGAGTTTGAAAATGTAATAAAAGCTTCTCTTCGTAACGTAAAAGTTACATTAAACAAGAAGTTTAATGTAACTTTTTTTTCTTAAATCAGTTTTTATTTTTCTATAGTTTTTTTTACTTTTATACTTATTGTAGGCGCTACCAATCTCTTATTTCAGTACCTAGTTATATTACTCGCATGGAAATCGTTAAGGAGGACTATCCTAACTTATAATATTACTAGCTTTTGCCCGCGGCTTCGCCCGCGTGGATGTCGGAAAATATCCCACAGGAACGAGCTACCGGGATTCAGAGTATCCTATGTCCTACCTGACTCAGGTCATGGCCTATCCTTATACCTTCTTTCTTCTTTTTCAATTGAAAAGTTAAGTATGTTCTCAATCCAGTTTGGAAATTCGGGCAGCCGAGCCGCTTACAGCTTTGAGACGGAAACCTTTTTTTTTTTGAGATATCATCAAATAACTTCTCTCGCTCTGGGTGGAGCGGAAGGGCATGTCAGACTCTTACTGACTAAAACCCTCCCGTGTTCCATCAGTTGCCTGTACGTCGCCTGGGGCCACGGTCTCCCCTTAGGACTTTCCCGCAACCCCGGCAGGCATCGGCCCTAGCGGACCCCGTCAATTGTGCTGACATCTCTAAGAGGCGCGCGTAGAACACAACGCGCTGTCGACCCGGGCCTGGTCCTTATCGGACGGTGAGCTACCCATTGTGACAGGGCGCTAGTCCTACTCTTTTTTTCTACCCACAACGGGGAAGCTCTTGGCCTGCATCTCACCTGATGGTAAGTGATGATCAGGCCGAAGGTGGAAGCGAGCTTCACCCGGAATCTTCAACCATTAGGGGAACAGCTTATCTTATCTACTGCCGAAACACAAACATGCTGTTAACATTGTTGTTATACTCACACTATCGCCCGGTTAAAAAATAAAAAACAACTGGTTTATATGACTCTAAATGCCTTACCTACTTAAAATACTAATTATTAATTTTCCTATTAATAATATCATTAATTTGTAATACCTACTCTAGGGCCGCCATTGAACACACAATACTTATGTACATGACGGTAGAAAGGTTAATTTATGAACTTTAATAACTTTTGACAGACTGGGAAAATTGTAATTAAATAAAGATTAAATGATAATTCAAGATAAGGACTATTAAGTATATTTCCAATACCATAAATCTCTTTAAAATAAGACACAAAAAAATCAATATTACATGGAAATTTTAAATTCAACCCCTATTTTACCCCTTTGGGGGTTGATTTTACAAATACTCTGATACGCGTATTTCCTTATTTTTTACGAAAAGCATAAATGCGTATTTTCATATCGCTAACATAAGAAATCCCACAAACCATACAAACTTTCATTTTGAGACAAAAAGTACCCTATGTCTTTCTCCAGGATGCCATCTACCTCCTTGCCAAATTTTAAAATCTCTTGAAAATAAGATCAAAAAATCAATTTTACATAGAAATTTTAAATTCAACCCTTATTTTACCCCTTTGGGGGTTGATTTTACAAAAACTCTGATACGCGTATTTCCTTATTTCTTTCCAAAAGCATAAATTTAAATTTTCATATCGCTAACATAAGAAATGCTGGGTTTCCCATACAAACTTTCATCCCTTATATCACCCCCTTAAGGGTTATTTTTGAGACAAAAATTACCCTATGTCCTTCTCCAGGATGCCATCTATCTCCTTGCCAAATTTTATCGAAATCCGTTCAGTGGTTCAGCCGTGAAAAGGTAACATACAGACAGACAGACAGAGTTACTTTCGAATTTATAATATTACTAGCTTTTACCCGCGGCTTCGCCCGCGTAAAGGTCGGAAAATATCCCACAGGACCGTACTACCGGGATTCAGATTATCCTCTATCCTAACCCAGATCATGGCCTATACGGATTTAGTTAAAAGACCATACGCCTTTCAACTAAATCCGTTCAGCCCTTACGGCATGAAAAAGTAACAGGCACATTTTAGGGTTGCGTACCTCAAAATGAAAAAATGATCTCTTTCAGTCGTCAGTAATTTGACATTCGAAAGAAGAAGACAAAGCTTTGTAACTATACTATATGTTTAACTATACAGACGCTATACAACGTTTATTAGTAAGGAGGTAATGTTTGTAGCGGTTACACCGCCACATACGAACTACGCATGAAAGACATGATGTCACACAAATCCTGCATCGCGCAGTTAGAATTTACCACGCGAACGACATAGATAAGACTATCCGAAATCAACTTATGAGCAGTTGCCCGCCCGACATAACACCCGTCTTGTCGGAGGATCCTCCCTTTTCTATGGTGGATGAGTGAACTTTACACCCTGTTCCTCATACCACTAAATTGGTGACCCTGAGACTGAACGTCAACGCAGCCTTCGTGCAACTACTTCAGCGTGACGTCATCATCATCAATCCCGCAAGCTTTCGTGAGGCGAGTTACACAGCCAGCCAGCACCCACGGCTCAGCGGGTATCCTGACCACCAGCATGCAGCGAACGCGCATTCCTGGTCAACACCCTTAGACTCATCACCCCGACTCACTGGGGAATCACCGAAATCACCTCAATCACCGCAATCACCTCAATCACCGCAGACAGTTCCAACTCACTGTGAACTGTGCGGCACCCGGTTCCGACTCACTGGTAGCACAATCACCACAATCGCCACAATCACCGCAGACAGTTCCGACTCACCGTGAACTGTGCCGCACCCGGTTCCGACTCACTGGAACCACACCTTAAATCTCTTAAAAATAAGAGACAACAAAAATAATCACCGAAATCATCGCAATCACCTCAATCACCGAAATCACCGCAATCACCGAAATCACCTCAATCACCGCAATCACCGCAATCACCTCAATCAGCTCAATCACCGCAATCACCACAATCACCAAAATCGCCGCAATCACCGCAGACAGTTCCAACTCACTGTGAACTGTACGGCACCCGGTTCCGACTTACTGGAACCACAATCACCACAATCGCCACAATCACCGCAGACAGTTCCGACTCACCGTGAACTGTGCCGCACCCGGTTCCGACTCACTGGAACCACACCTTAAATCTCTTAAAAATAAGAGACAACAAAAATAATCACCGACATCACCGAAATCACCGCAATCACCTCAATCACCGAAAACACCGAAATCACCACAATCACCTCAATCACCACAATCAGCTCAATCACCGCAATCACCTCAATCACCGCAATCACCACAATCAACACAATCACCACAATCGCCGCAATCACTGCAGACAGTTCCAACTCACTGTGAACTGTGCGGCACTCGGTTCCGACTCACTGGAACCACAATCACCACAATCGCCACAATCACCGCAGACAGTTCCGACTCACCGTGAACTGTGCCGCATCCGGTTCCGACTCACTGGAACCACACCTTAAATCTCTTAAAAATAAGAGACAACAAAAATAATCAATAATACATGTGAATTTTAAAATCAACCCCTATTTTACCCCTTTGGGGGATGATTTTACAAAAACGCTGAAAAGCGTAATTCTTTATTTCTTACCAAAAGCATAAATTTGAATTTCCATATCCCCAACTTAGAAATATTGAGTTTCCCATACAAACTTTCATCCCTTATATCACCCCCTTGGGGGTTATTTTTGAGACAAAAAGTACCCTATGTCCTTCTCTAGGATGCCATCTATCTCCTTGCCAAATTTCATCGAAATCCGTTCAGTGGTTTAGCCGTGAAAAGGTAACATACAGACAGACAGACAGACAGACAGACAGACAGAGTTACTTTCGAATTTATAATATTAGTATGGATGGATGATAATAACTTCCTGTCACTGTTATTTGCATAGCTGGCAGTGGTATTCGAATTTGTGTGGGGTAGGTAGGTAGGTACCACAACTAAAAAGTGTAACATATTTTTTTTTACAAAACAAAAGTTATTTTTCAATTTGTAGTGTTTTTTTTGGTAGTCGGTTGTTTTTGTTTTGTAAAATGTTTTTAAAATATTTAATTTGAATTTCTTCATAATAAAAATGAAACAAACACTGCGGTTATTCTCATAAATTAGACATGCACTAAGTGCATGTAGATATGATATGAATTATGTTCAGAAGTAATTAGGTCCCACTTAGTCGTCCTTTATGTCACTTAAGGGAAGAACTGAGATGAGCTAAATTAATTTAATAAACAGGGACCAGGGGGCCTAACGCCACCTTTAAAGCAGTATTATTTTAATCTTACTTCAGTGGGGGAACGAGTTGGAGCTATACGTCATGTAGAGCTTCATCTCTTTCCCACACTAAAGTAATATTAGTATATTTGAAACATTTGCAGCATTTAGTACCCTCACTAAAATGTTCTATCACTACGTACCTGACACGTTAATGGCGAGTTTACTTGCAAAATACGGTTCTTGATCCTCTTAGCCAAATTCACCTCCACCAGTCTATTGAATGAGGCACTAGCTTCCTACAAATCAATCGTTCGGTAATCCAACTTGTGTTGCCGACGCTCTTCAAATTTCCTGTACGCGTCCCCTCTGCCGCCGCTAATCCATTCTGCTAGTAATTCAAAAACGTATTACCTAGATTCAATAGGGTATTGTATGGCCAGAGTTTGGCTACGACGCTCCTGGGCACTATAACGACCGAAACCAAGGCTTTATGGTGCCGTAATTAATTATCTAACTTCACAGCCCCCCAAGCAAACCTCACATTGATCGCTTCCAGCCTTCGGACAATAGATTCCAAGCCAGTTGCCTTGTTAATGGACTAATGGTAGATTAGTTATAAATTTATGGTTGTAGTCAAAGTTTTCCGACATAGTGATACGTTGAAATAACTTCGGTTGGTGCCCTTAATGTCAATTAATGCAAGATACATAGGCTATTACACCTAGTTAATATTAATATATTTACCTAAGTTTGTATTTAATTTCAGGCTATCCACCCACCAAGTTTTGAATACGAGTTTAATGTTAACAATAGAATTGACCACGATAAAGATCGTATTTAAATTAAAAGCACAAATTGAAAGAGGAGCAGAAATCTTGCTCCGAGTTCAGCCATACGTAACACGAGTACGAAAGTGGCGAGCACGAGATACAAATTGTACAATGTATCGAGTATTCACTCGAGTCGCGCCCAACGGGGAAGTTTGGAAAGGCACGTCAGCCGCGGTGGAGTACAACAAACCAATGAAAACAAGACTTGTTCGTTGGAAGATCGCTGGTGAAGTTGTGAAAGCAGGAAACATTCAATGATTCCCGACTAGTGATGGGCAATTCTCGAGAATATTCTCCTTGCGAGAACTTTGCTGTTAAGTTCTCGAGAACATTCTTTTGGTAGGGAATTTACGAGAATTTAAAAATTGGATGACTTTATTGAATCAGTTTTTTTTTAGAGTAATAGTTTTTAGTGCATTTGAACGTTTTACGAAGTTTTAGTTTAAAATAAACTACACCACAACTTAAATTCTCAGTAAATTCTCCTGAGCGAGAACATTCCCGAGAATATTTCCGAGAAAATTCTCATAAATTCTCTTAAATTTCGTATGGTAATAATGTTAAAGTACGATTTCTGTATTAAAACGAACTTTATGAGTTTAAAATAATCAGCATTAATAAAATGAATAAGAAAACAACATTACAAGAAAGGTTTATGGTGCAAATAATTAAAAACAAAATAACAATCAAAAATAATTTTGACGCAACTAAAATCGAATTTCACAATCGCGACTCCATGTGGTACTTGTTTGCCCTCCCTTGGGAATTATTTTAGAGCCGGAGGCGTGCAGGGGGGCGGCGTCGACGTGTTTTGATATGGAATTTTTCACTTTTTGTATGGAAAATATAAAAAAATATTACCTACATGTTGAGTTTTGGGGGTTAAGGGTTATTTAAAGGGAGTCAAAATTTTCATTATTTTTGCGATAGGACACACCATTTTCGAGATAATATAAGCTAAAGTAAATAAGAATTTAAGCTAAAATGTCTATTGTAAAAAACCAATCTTGAAAATTTGGTGTTTAAAACTAAATCTGACTATTTTACGCTTAAAAACGAGTGGAATAAAATTAGTTGGCATGCACTAAAATTCACACCAACACTTCGACTTCAGTGCAAAAACAGTACTGTATTTTTTTTTTCTTTTGCTTATATCTCGAAAATGGTGCGTCCTATCGCAAAAATAATGAAATTTTCGACCCCTTTAGGAAACCCTTAAACCCCTGTATCCCTACATGTTGGTAATAATTTTTCATATTTTTCATACAAAAAGTGAAAAATTCCATTAAAACTCTTCGAGGCTGCACAACCTGCGCGCCTCCGGCTCTAAAAAAATTCACAGGGTAGAGTACAAGTACCATGTGGAGTCGTCACGTGATTGTCAAATTAGATTTTAGATGTGTCAAAATATTTTTTTAATTTAGAGATTTTTTTGTCAGAATAGCTTTAAGATTCTCATAGCCAAAAGTAGGGAATTTTAGTGACAGTTTAGTTCGGTGTACCTACAAGAGAATCGGCACCATTGTCAAATTTGATTTTAGTTGTGTCAATATTATTTTTAAATTTATGTTTTTTTTTTGTAGAATAAGCAAAAACATAGCTTTATGATTCTCATAGCCAAAAGTAACGAATTTTAGTGATAGTTTAGCTAGTTTAGTCCGATATACAAGAGAATCGGCGTCATTTCCAGTCCGAAACATAATACAGTAATGTTTTTTCAAGTAAAGTATAAAATAACAACAAAAGAAGTTTACTTTAGACCTTGAAATCGAAATATATTGTATTAAAATTTAGCAATTTTACTTCCATTTTTAAATTCTCGTATATTCTCCGTCGAAAAGAATATTCCAGAATATTGCAGAACATTCTCGATCCGAGAATATTCTCCGGGTGAGAATATTCTCTCGACCCATCACTATTCCCGACCGCGTCCGCCTTCCCCAGCCTCCCCGCCTAAATATTTTGTCATTGCATCTTTACCAAGTACAAACTTTGTCGACGGAATCTGTCTCTACTTATGTGACATCAAGTCTGCAACAATTTCGGTTTCGGAGTTTGAAAGTTTTTGTTTTGTAGGTACTTTATTATTCATGGGTCTGAGTTTATTAGATAGGTTATACATATTTATAACAATATTTTTATTTTATGCGTAGGCAGGAAAATACAAGAAAAAATATAATGATAAAAAAGAATGACAAAATTCTTTCTTTTTATTCTCAATTAAATAAGAGTATGAATTGGTTATTTCAATTTATTTGAGTAGCCATCTATTTCAACATTTTTGACAAAATGGAAGCAGGGTCATTAAATAAATATCCCCAGCTGGAAACTTCGTAAAAGTTCTCTCGGAGTTTTTCTCCTAAACAAAGAAAACAAAAAGTCTCGCTAGCCTTCAAATATCATCATTTATTACAGACGGAAGAGAATCACGACTTTGATTTTAGAAATGAGAAGTGGTAATAAGTTATAATCTGACGAGTGAAATAATATTATATGAAAAGCAAAAATTAAAACAGTATCTACAGTAAAGTGGTTTTGAATCACCTCTACAACTTTACTCAACAAAAGCCAGTTCCAGACCAAACACGAGCGAGCACAAAAATAAACTTGTCTAAATGTCTACCTTCCAATTAAGTCTTAAATTGAAGTTCTACAGCCAATCTAAAAGTAGTGTTGCCAGCATTGCCAGAGTTGCCAGCTAATGGAGAAGCAATATTTCAATTGTCATATTCTGAGGGCAGACAGGTGAATTCCGGAAATAGGTTTTGCATTATACAAGAGGCTTTCCGAGTTTCAGTTCAGATATAGAGCTATGTGTCAAAATCAATTTTCACGTTTACAGGTCGCTATTTTCAGTGTAGTCTGGATTCTACCTTTGTAGTTCAGGAGAGCGGATCTTTTTATCGCGGTTTGGTTAAATAGGTCTCTTGTGACGAATTCGCGGCCGATTTGACAGGGTGGCAACAATTAGGGAGATAATTTGTGCCATTCGTTTGTTAGTTGGGGAAAATACTTTTCTTTTTTAAATTCTTTTTCTTGCTCATCAAAACAAATCATCAAGTCTTCATTCAATATTGACTAAACAAACCCAGTACAAGATGACGTACCATTTTACACGTAACTCATCCAATATGCACAACCTGAGGCACCAGCTCCCGTGCTAACGGCGCGTCTATTTGAGGAGCAGACGGCTCACGGCATGTGTAAGTGTGCACAGCCCGACCTGTCCAGTCGCGGCAGGCTAAATGCATCGGTGACTGCAGCGACACCGATTTGCACTTTGCCATCTGAATCTTTAATAGCCCAGGTTATTTCTACCCGAAGTCGCTAATTAACTTAAATGTATCGCTCCATTCGAACCATTTAAAAATGCAGCCATTGTTATTCCACGCTTTTAGACGGTATTGTAAAGTGATATTGCATGTTACAAAGTTAACGAATGCAAAATTTTGTCATCGTTTTGATATGTACTCTGATTGTTCCGCTTTTGAACGCTTTTAGTTAAATCGTGTGTCACTTTATACCTACAGGCTAATGGAATGTCAATAAAATTTAATATTTTCATTCATAAATAGTTGTTATAAATGAGATGATCCAGAATCCTTATAATGTACATACATTTCTATCCTTGTACTTTACCTTTAGTAAAGAACTCAGAATCAATCAAATTAGACAGGAAACCAGTGAGTAAAAACAACCGAAATCTTTGCTAACAAGAACTGACAGCCCTTTGTTTTACTTTACTTATGGGCTGTACGACCTCTTGAAATAGCCTCAGACTCAGATAGAGACGAAACATAGTGATACCAACGCGATAGAATGAGACGCTAAATTCTCCCATTACAAACTGCAAAGCCTCCCATTGATCACGGTAACGCGTAAAGCCTTCAAAAAATCCAGCAATTTATTTACTGAGTAATTCCCCACTTTACCTACAGCAAAGAATGGTTTTAGGCTATTTCGGTATTGTTCAACAAGGTACTTTTTTACCAGGAAATTGAAAAAAAAATGTAATTTATTCTCAAAGAATGGAACGTGGCTCGTGGCTAAGTAATAACAGCCGCACAGGTCGATTGATCGGGTTAAGCCGCGCTTACCGCGGTTCGTCCGTCGATGGGTGATCATCTTTACATACCAGATCCGTCCGAGCCTCCGAAAGCACGTTAAGCCGTTGGTCCCAGCTGTCATTCGAGGACCGTCAGAAGCCCGTAAGTTTGACCAAGGGGTATCGTATTATCCAGTTACTGGGTTGTGGAGGTTAGATAGGCAGTCGCTCCATGTAAAATACTGGTATTCAGCTGCATCCGGTTAGACTTGAAGCCGACCGCGACGTCAACATAGTTTAGAAAAGGCTACTTAGGCAGATTTTGGTTCTCAAAGAATGGAACGTCATTTAAGATTGTTTAACTCGGAACAAGTTTATATTTGGTTTCTAATAATGAAGCAACCTTTCCCAAAAGTTTGGAAGGAAATAATTTAAAGTGTTGAACTCGGTGCCCGCGACAGTTTCATCAATCTTACCAGTCAAAGAAACAACTAATTTAAATTGGCCTTTCTCGCGCTCAGCTCGGGAATAAAGACAGGAAATTAACGGAGTCGTCCAAGTTCTTTAATATACTGGTTGTGGTACTTTGTATCGATATATTGCTTATTTCAAGTTTGATGGATGTATGGCGTTGATTGCTGCTCTGATGTGGATAATAATTTAGGGCCACAAAAACATTGAACCTTTCCAACTGTTCTAGATGTTGTCCTTTATTTATGTGTCATATATTGTTTATAATATAATTATAATAATAATAATTTTTATATTTTTAAATGCTTTTTATATCTTTTTTTAAAGAAATATTTAAAAATGTAATTTATATGTATTTAAATGAAATAAAAGAAATAATAATAAAATATTTATTTTCAAGTAACAAGACTCATATTGTTAGTAACAATTTACTTACAAACTATGTTAGTTTAAACATAAACAACTACACAACAAAACAAATGCAGCCTTATTTATAAAAATCTCGCTAATGACTGATTAGCGACTGCTTAGCTAAGCAATTGGTTAGCTCTTAATGAATGCTTAAATTTTCTTTATTTATAAACGCTAATAAGCTTACTTAAACCAATGTAGTCTGACCAAATGAATGTTAAAGCAGAAGATATGTATTTTCATGTCCTATATGCTGGATAACACGATTACACTGTTTTAGAAATTTTAGCAGATACTTGTGTCTGCTTTATATTTCTTCCTATTGCTTTTGCACCAAGGTTTCAGTATCTTTTAAAACAGTTCTTATACTTATTTACAGGTTCAAGTTTAACTGCTGCTATGAAAGCCACTAGCGCCTAGCACAAATACTATTCAACCTCGTAAAGATGAGGGAGGAGACCAAGCTACGTGTGAAAGATGAGGAATACGAGTGGCATGAGATAAGAAAGGGACCCATGTCTTTTGAGAAAGAATATTGGAAATCAAAAATAATGAATTCATAACAAAAATGTAGCTTTATTATGTATCAAAATAAATTGTTTTCTATAAAATTCTCTTCTTATTTCTGTGCGACTGCCACAACGTGGCTTTTCTTTAGTTCTGGGCCTTAGAGCTAGCGCCATAAGATAAGGGGCACATGGGAAAACACATTGGTTCACATAATCTATGATCACTATCTCCGATGAGCCTCACGAACTCATTCTCCTCAAACCACCACCTGAGCACCTACTGAGCCTCCTCCTGATTGAGCTTTCCCTATAAATCCTTGTATCATGTGTACTTCGAAAGAAGAATATGATCTAATAGGTACTCATTAGACTCGTAGCGGCTATAAATGATATACTTCGCGCCGGTATTTCAAAATTATTTAATTCTTGTAAGTAAGTCATTCTGAATTCCCGTAAAAGATTGTCGAAATCCATATTTACTAAGGCACATCTCGATAAAGGAACAAAATAACCTCGAAGCACACAATAATTCCATTGAATCGATCAGCTGATTCAAATAAAATCTGCCATCTTGCTTCTTAGCATCCTCTTAGCAGTGGACCGGTGGTGTTTAATTTTGACAGCTACTAATCAATTGCTTAGCGACCTCTTAGTGCTAAATAGCGTTTATGAATAAGAATTTTGCTAATCAATTGCTTAGTAATTGATTAAAATTTAAGAGGCGTTTATAAATAAGACTGATGATCTCAAACAATAAAATTAACCATTAGAAGGTCTATGCAGCTGACTTAAAAAGTAAATGATAGGGCAATCCAGTTTAGACTGTTCGAGCTGGCACGCACTCTGCGCAACAGGGATGCTGCACACAGCGAAGCCGTCAGTTTGCGCGTCTGCGAACATACCCGAGGCACTGCAACAGCGTGGCAGCCCCAACAGCATCCTGAATGCATTGTTGTACTGGACACGAAGAGCATTAACAGCTTTTTGAGTGAAACTGGTACAAAGGCTACATGAGTAAAAAACTTGGCAATATGCCTTAAAAAGTGTTATTTTAACCGCATCCGTACAGCGTGAGACGTCCGTCGACCTTTATGTCCTTTGTTTTAGATCTTAAATAAATAAACTGTTCAAGCGGAAAAATAATTTTCAGCAGTAAAAGTTTAATTAGCAGGAATGCATATGTGTTAGTGTCTAATAGAGGAGTTGGTCGCTCCACAACCACACAGCGTAATAAGTTTCAATATACGCATGAACTTTCCTCACACATTTAGTTCCACAATTATGACATAGGCTAGGCACAGAGTGGCAATAAGCAGTTATAATAAGCTGGTGCGGCAGTAGTGCTAACTGAACACTGCAATACTGTTCGAGGATAAAGATTAGACTGTGGCGCCGAGTGCCGACTAAAGCGAGACATTTTCGCTTTCCGGCCCGTTCTCCACTGACGTCGGATTGCTGAGAAAACTGAAACGACAAACTGAGATTTTTCCAAGAAAATATCGTATTTTCTTGAGATATTTTTTTTTAGTTCCAGCAGAATTTAATTCTTAGAACCTTAAAGATAAATGGTGTTATAGAATAAAAGGAGAGCAGTGGTGGCCCAGTGGTATCGGCCCCGACTTACGAGTTGTAGGTCGTGGGTTCAAACCCAAGCAGGCGCTTTACTTTGTGTAAATAATTTCATCACCACTGCTCTCAAAAACGGTGAAGGAACACATCGTGAGGAAACCGGCATGTCTTAGAACCAAAAATTCGAAGACATGTGACATCTACCAACCCGCACTGGGCCCGCGTGGTGAATTATGGCCCACTCCCTCTCACCGAGAGGAGGCCTGTGTCCCAGCAGTGGGAACATTAATAGGCTGATGATGATAGGATAAATAAGAGTTTAGCAATGTTGTTTAATAAAATTATTTTTGTACACAACGTCCTTAACCTATTGATTTCTACGGCCTGTTGAAATAAGTAATCATTCTAAACGATAAAATATTTATTGAGAAATAATACTTTCTTGGAACTTTTAAGAATATTTTTATTTATTATATCGTTTAGATATACAAGGTGGAGACGACAATACAACAATAAATGAAAATACTGGCACTACTAATGCAAGAGTATTTTGGAACTGTCGAATAAATCCTAGCTTCGAAAAAAAAAAAGAGTTTTTAAACAAATTAAATGTAGTGTATGTGATCTACCCTAAGCCTATAAATTCCGTTTATCCAACTATATTATGTCTCGGGCATATCTTTCCGAATATCCGCCTTAGGGTGGATTTCTGGGGTGGATAAACGGAATAACCCGAGCCGACTATGGATTTTGCCGAGCTATATTGAATATATTCAAATGAATTTTTGTATGCAGAATGGGAATGTCATTACAGACACGCCGCGCCGTTAATTTTTTTTGTTGTATTGTCGTCTCCACCTTGTATATTGTTGTAGGACTCAAAATTGTATTTTTTCAGTATACGCAATAATTATAAAACGTTTTCAAAAGTACCTACTTATCGAATTATACATTAAGTTAGCTTCTTTAATTTCAAGTTTCTCATATGTCTTTTATGTTTTTTTTAAATTTAATGATAATATTAATACATGAGTTCAAAAATACGTTGGTAAAATAATTATTTAGAATGCCACTCAAAAGATCCAGAGAAATTGTTACCATTTCTAAAATCATTAAAAATTCATCGCGGCAATTTCCATTTTCACATTCCTGTCCTGTAATTTTAAAGGAAAATAATTTGTTTTGTATTATATTAAAACATAGTAACAAACAATATTAGGGTTTTAGATCGGTTTAGTAGTGTTAAAAAACGGCGAAGGAAAACATCGTGGGGCAACCGGCATGCCTGAGAGATATTTCTCGACAGCATGTGAAGCCAAGTCCGAGACCCATGGGCGGCTTTAAAACTCTGACACCAGGTTAGTCACTAACCACACGAAAAGAAGAAGATTATACCAATGCGTTTCCCCTACCGTTTCTAAATAAACAGTGGACGACAACACTTAGCTGAAGGCGCCACATTACTTCCTGGGAAACTTGTTAGTTCTGTCTCGAAGCGGCATCCCGGCTGCATCCTTGCCGTTTAAATTTGAAATAAACATTATAAGGTACTGTGCGAGCTCTAATTGTACATTTTGATACGGCCTTCGGGATTTTGGCATCGTATTTCTTGATATTCATATTATATACTTACTTTGTAGTGCTCTCTCGAAAGAATTAAACTTATCCATTGCGGATTAGAAAACCTTTCAAAGTTTTTATGGAAGAACAAATCACAGTTCTTGATGAGTTTCTGATTTCAATGAAAGTATTTCAAAGAAGAAGAGGAAAACATCAAGACCTAGAATCAAAAATTCGAAGACATGTGACATCGATGCGAGCGATGCGATGGCCGTTTTGCGTAGATGTGATGAATATTTTCCCTCAACTTGTTTATTTTTTTATTTTTTGTTCTCTCTTTGCGTCATGTTTACCCCAAATAAACGTATTTTCTTTCTTTCTTTCTTTTCTTTACCTCTATCAACCCGCACTGGGCTCATGTGGTGGATTACGGCCCACTGCCTCTCACCGGGAGGAAGCCGATGTCCCAGCACTTGCACTGGGAACATTACAGGCTGATTATGATGTCAAAAAATAGGTCAAACTTCGTAACAAGCTTTAAACTTTATCATGCAAAAAAAATATAATTTGAATATCCAATTTCAGAATGACTGTTATGAAAAAATGAGTTGCTTACTCAGCGTTATCCGGGCAGCCATCAAAATTTAATTTAGTAGAAAGCGCACTCTCTCAGTAATGTATGCGGAATGCGCGGGTTCCATAGTTGGTCGTCTTGAAGCAGTAACGAGACCGGTACATCTCTCTACACTTTCTTATTTAGGAAGCCAAGAACGCTGTAATGGAAATTTAAATAAAATAATTGAAGTACTTACCTTATTTCAATGTTTTACCTGTTTAAGTAACGGATACTCTTCCTCAGATGCTTGATAAATTCAATTTATTATTCACGTAGAGAGCAAAGGTGTGTTGAGTTACGTGTTTATTTGAAAATTGCGTTTCGTTTTGCGTAGGCGTGTACGGACGGTGAAGTGAGGAGGCTTATAATATTTATTGAAAATCATTTTGATCTCTCAATGTAATATGTATTGGTATAAGTTCAAATTGATTTTAAAATAAATCATATCAAAACCTGAGTTTATCCATTTGAGCTAGTTTTAGGGTACCTAGGCTTTATTATTATTATACCTACCTTAGGGCACTTTAATAAATTGCTACAAGTCTGGAGGCGTTCCTATCCCCATTCTTTCCATTCAGTAGTGACAAATTATATTTACCCGACTTAACGAAGTATTTTGTTACGTCTCGATATAAAAAGGTGCTCATTACCGACACCTGAAACGAAGTAAGCGCCTTCGATAAAAATATATTCACATGGAAATTGTAGTTTATCGAATTGGCCGAGATTGAAATGCTCGGTTCCTAATCGATACTAATTCACGCTACATTTTCCTACTTATTGGAGCTCTGGGAGTGGGTCGAGGGTGGGGATATGTGCAGGAGAGGGGGAACGATTTATAGTGGCATTAGATTCGCATTTGTAGCACAGCGCAGCCCCGGCTACGGACGTGTTGAACGTTGCCCTCTTGCATAATATTAATGCGATAGACTACTTACTGAAATTGTGCCTTCTTGCTTACTACTTTCCAAATGTTTCTACCATTCGTAGTGTATATTTTTGACGAAGAACTTGTTAGTTGACTTTTGAGAAATATTGTCGTGATTGTACGAAGTTAATATCAGACAATCACTAGACAAGACATGCTCATTTACTCAATTAGGTAACTAACACTAAAACCATGTTTCATTGTTGTCCATATTAGGCAGTACCTAAATGTGTGGAAACAACCATTAGACTTTATGAAATGTTAGCTCCTAGTTACGAACATTATGAAGGCAAGGTGCAGTGAAAAATGATTTTATTAAAATGTTAAGTGGAAGCCACAGCTCTTTCGAGCAAAGAATTTAATAAATCTTTATGAGATTTTGTAGTACAGAAATTCAAACTGTACTGACTTATGTATATCAAGGATTTAAATACATATTATGTAGCTATTTTCAAAAGGCATAATATTGGATCTTGGAAAGTTTGTATGTTTGTTAGCTAGTTGGATTTACATTTTTATTAGAATAGGTATAGGTTTTTGGTATAGGTTATGTTTCATACTTACTAATAAAATCATAGT
Source organism: Conistra vaccinii (assembly GCA_948150665.1). Taxonomy (NCBI): domain Eukaryota; kingdom Metazoa; phylum Arthropoda; class Insecta; order Lepidoptera; family Noctuidae; genus Conistra; species Conistra vaccinii. The sequence continues at coordinate 13,017,350 of OX411329.1, forward strand.
ATCCAGTTTACAATAATTGATTCGTCATTTTCATCAAGTTCAATCAGACATAATTAAGTGGTAAAACAACACGTCTATGTCCAGCAGGAAATTGTAGTAATTTCATTTATATAAGATTTAAAATGATAAAAAATAAGTCATCATCTGCCTAGCGGTTTCCCACTATTTTGGGGTCGGCTTCCAGTCTACCAGCAGCAGATGCAGCTGAACACCAAAAGTTTACATGCAGTGACTGCCTATCTAAAATCTGACTGGTTGTTAGACTTTTGGGCTACTGACTAACCGTAATGACTCAAAGATAATAAAAAAATATCTGGATACCGAGGGTATACAAGAATTGCTCGTTTAGAGGTATTAAATATATGTATAGATAAGCTATCATATAAAAGTAAATCGTAAAGTAAAAAGTAAATCATCAAATTAGTACTTATTAGTATTTCAATTTTAACATATAACATAACATCACGCCTTGTTTCCCCGAAGGGTTGGGCAGTTGTGTATCTACCTGTAGTAAGTACACCCACATTTCGCCAGTTATGTTTTAAGTGCCATGTAATAGGGGGCAACCCTATTGCCAACAACCGGGCACAAATCCAGACTCCGGGCTGCTACTGAGAAATTTCAGATAGAAAAACCCAATAACACTGCCTGACCCGGGAATCGAATCCAGGACCTCATGCTCAGCAGTAGCGCTTCCGACCACTAGACCAACAAGGCAGTCAGTCAAAGTTTCAATTTTAATTCCAACATATCCAAAATATACGGGTAACATTTGATTAAACATAATTTAACTCCCAAGATTTAGTTCGGCGTGCCAGTCGCAAGCGAGGCGGCGGCGCTTGCGACCACTACATTGCGGTTTGCCATCGCATATCACTGTTCCACGGGACAATTATGTCCGTCACTGAAACCACATCCATTTCGCTACGTAAGCTTCAAAGGAGGGTATTGACCGCAAGCGATATTGAACATTATAATCTTGGGAATATGAAAATGGTTCCGTCAGAACTGGTTTGCATTGAAGTACGATTTTGATTTTCGTATGGTGTAATTAATTTTACAATGAATTTGCTCGCAAAGGGCGTTTTCCAAGCAGTCAATTTGTGCGGAAAGTGTTACTTTTTTTGACTAGGGCTTTTTACTTTTCGGTTTTTTTAAAATTTTTGAGTCCGTCGTCAGCCCGACGCAAAGAATTTTATTTTTAATATGTACTTACCTATATTTGAGAATTTGATGATGACGATGACGATGGCGATGGCGATGAAGTTAATGTTGGCGATGGCGATGACGATAGCGATGGCGATGGCGATGACGATGGTCAGTCATTCAAAGTCAAAGTCGAAATCTAATTCGAAGTCGAAGTCGAAGTCGAAGTGAAGTCGAAGTCGAAGTCGAAGTCGAAGTCGAAGTCGAAGTCGAATTGAAGTCGAACTCGGATGTCGAAGTCGAAGTGAAGTCGAAGTCGGAAGTCGAAGTCGGTGTCGGTGTCGAAGTCGAAGTCGATGTCGAAGTCGAAGTGAAGTCGAAGTCGAAGTCGATGTCAAAATCGAAGTCGAAGTCAAAGTCAAAGTCAAAGCCAAAGTCAAATTCAAAGTCGAAGTCGAAGTCAAATTGAAGTCAAACTCAAAGTCGAAGTGAAGTCGAAGTCGAAGTGAAGTCGAAGTCGAAGTCGAAGTCAAAGTCAAAGTCATGAATGATGTTTATATCATTTATATACGTCAGCCAATATGTCAGATGTTAAACATCATAATAATTATGCGACTACTGTAAGGGTCGCTAGTTTTTAGGGTTCCGTACCCGAAGGGTGACAAACGGAACCCTATTCATAAGCCTCCGCTGTCCGTCTGTCTGTCAGCGAGCTCTATCTCATGAACCGTAATAGGTAGGCAGTTGAAAATTTCACAGATTGAGCATTTCTATTGCCGCAAGAGCAACAAATAATAAAATTAAAAAATAAAGGGGGGTACAATAAAATAAAATTTTGAAAAAAAAAATAATCTGACCCTGGCATGTGGGGTATCATTTTCTAGAACTCATCGAGTAGAGAATAAATATAATTTTTATTTGTTTTTATCTTCAAAAATGATGAATTAGGGGCCGTAGAAGTTGTTTATTTTAGACCATTTTTGTACGAGCTCTATATCAACAACTAAACAAATTAGGAATTTGAAACTTGTGTGTATCATGTAACATATAGGTACTGTTTATAATCAACAAATACTAAAAACGCCGATTCATAACGTATTTTATATAATATGGGCGATTTTCTGCAACTTAAAATAATAATTTTGTATTTCATGCTAATAATATGCGATATAAATTCCACAGATAACTATTTAATAGTCGGAGTAATGACATGGAATTAGAAAGTACCTACTATCATGGCAGCATATACTATTTCGATCATTTAAATTTCGATCATCCAAAAAGGTCTACAAAATAAACTTTCTTCACAAGATTTTAAAACCGGCCAGTATTTTTTGAGTTTAAGAACTTTATCGACTTTTTTCAAAGAGGGTTTCTAGACGGTGTTGATGTGTGTAGGTACCTCATGTTAAAACTACACTCCAATAGACAATATTCAGTAACATTGAAATGAATGCTGGCACAAACAGTGTACTATTCAGTTACCTTAAACCGTTGCGGATACAATTTCATATTGAGAAAAATTATTATTGGTGTAAAAATATTCGGTCACGGCGGCCAATCTCAACGGAGACTGGCCTTCGGCGCGGGAGATATTATAGTGCACAAGTGTGTGCGCAGACACGAGTGCACTCTCTCTTCCCTCACTCTCATAGTCCGATGGGATGTGTAAAAATAATAAGTAAGAAGTAATAGATTTCTGTATGACTATCAAAAATAACGTAAATAAATACCTGTATTGACCCGTGCGTTTGCACTGGCGAAACATCACGAGTACGACAAAACATGTTGAAATCTCTAGTTCCTGTCAAACATTGTATGAAAAATTGACAGAAAATAGAGATTCCAACATGTTTTGTTGTGAATGTTTCGCCAGTGCAAACGCACAGTTAAAATTAAAATTTGGCGTACTACTTACATTCTATTTTGTACAATATAGTCTGATGTAGCAAGAGAAATCCTTTTATTTATAAGTACTACCTTTACCCGGCCCGGCTTCGCATGGTTAGCACTAAGTACATATCTACGGCGCATCTACCTTTCCTAATTACCTATTTCTACCTAATTACCTACCCTACCTACCTACCCTATCATTCTTACCAGGGTAGGTAGGTACCTAACCTACCCTACCTACCCTACATATCTACCTGCTTACCTACCATATATACCTATTTATACCTACTAATACTATGTTAGTAGCAAATATATAACTTTGACTTTAGTTAATGCATGTTACTGGATAAAGTTAACTTAATATTTTTCTCTTAAAATAAATGAGATATACTCCTACACACCTTTATTTTAACACAACAACATTTTTTCATTAAAATTAGACAATTTCTTTATAAATCTTTGTTTTTTTATAGCGCCTCTGTTGTTACCTTTACGAAAGTATTACAAAAATTCATAGTGATAAATCTTGTACGACATGGTATGGAACCCTTCGTGTGCGAGTCCGACTCGCACTTGACAGATTTTTTTTGGTTTCCTCGCACAATGCATAGTAAAATGTTGTATGATACACGTGCGTCAGATGATTTCCGACTCGTGTCGACTTATACACTCGCTCACTTCGCTCGCTCGTGAATAAAAAGCCACTCGTCGGAAATCACATACTTTCCGCACTTGTAGCATAAATAACTATTTAGGTATTTGGAGAATGATTTAATGGTTTTTAGGGCTCCGTACCTCAAAAGGAAAAAACGAAACCCTTATAGGATCACTTAGTTGTTCCATTAGTCAGTCTGTCAAGACCCATTTTCTCAGGAATACGTAAAGGTATCAAATTGAAATTAATATCAAATACGTAGATCTATGTTTCCTTTTAACTCTAAAAAAATCAAGCTTCTAAGTCAACGCAATAAAAAAATACGGCTTTTTATGTGACATATTTTAATTTTCGCAAATAAATCAAAACCTACAGGGTACTTCCCGTTGCCCTAGAATCATGAAATTTGACAGGAAGCAAGGTATCACACAGTCCGAAAATAGTTGATTTGTAGATTTCTCATACAGTGTTTTTTTGCGATTACTAACTTACCGCCTGGCCACGGAACGGGCGGCGCGAACGGGGCGGCGCAATCGGCGGTGCGTCTTGCGGGGCGTGAGTAGTACATTTCTATAATACATTTGTTTTAGTCGCAAGACGCTTCGCCGTTCGCACCGCGCGAATTTTCGCTGTAGCGAATGTACCATGGCCAGGCGGTTACATTTGCAGTTGGAGAATTGACCGTGACGTACATCGATGTATGGGAGGAGGTTTCTCAACAAAAATGTTAAGTTTGTTTTTGGGATAAATTAATCATAACTACGGAATCCTTCATTGCGCGTGGTCTGACAAGCACTTGGCCAATTTTTTTAAGGTTTTGACTACGTCGTTGGTCAAGTTATCGCAAGCGCGGCTGCTAAGGATGAAGTCAGTGTCATTAAGTATTTTCAGTAGGAAATTCTCAGTATCCACTCAGAAAGTTAATTTGTGCCCGGTTAACGGCAATTCTAAAGTGTTGTTTTTATAGTATTAAGGAAATTATGGAACATCAAATTGATAATTTGAATAATTATAAGAATATTAACAATATAAATAAATAAAAAAATGTGAATAAATGCATGGTAAAAATATATAATCATAATTTAATAAAAATTTACACGCTTGCTTGCAGGCAGAATACAATGACACATATGTTATAAGATCTCACCTGTACCAAAACAATGTATTTCTAGCAAATAAACGTTTGATTTGACTTGTCTATACCCCTATTACATGACACTTAAAATGTAAATTTATTCATTTTACCAAAAGCCCTTAAAAATATCCATTTATGACTAAAAACATAAAAGGCTTTATCTAAAGGTCAATATTTACATAACTGGCTAATTGTAGGTGTACTAAACTGCCACTACCATAACCTCCAAATCATAGAGGCATGATGTTATGACATTTAAGAGGAATTCAATTAATCTGCCTAGCCTTTTCCCAACTATGTTGGGGTCAGCTTCCAGTCTAACCGGATGCAGCTGAATAACAGTATTTTACATGGAGCGACTGCCTATCTGACCTCCACAACCCAGTTACTGGGTAACACGATACCCCTTGGCAAGACTGGTTATTAGACTTTCGGGCTACATTTAAGAGGAATAAAAAAATGGAATAGCAAATATCAGGAATTTGCAAAATTGCAATATTACGTGACGTTTCATACCTCTTATCAAGATAAAAAGCAGAAGCCACATTTAATATTGTTCAAAGATCTGGTCATTATCACTCCCACTCCATTTTACGAAAAAGGGCATGGCTTGACTGAAACTTTAAGAGCTTTATAACTCTCTTAATTTTTTACTGATTTAATTAATGTTTCTAACTTCCTTGCCGATTCTTTTCAAAGGCTATTTACGAGGCGCTCTTTTTGTTCGGAAAATATGTTGCCCTTTTTGGTAAAAAAAGAAGAACTACAAACTGTGTGTGTGGGTTTTATTTTTTGTAGATAACGCTACACAATAACAGACAGGGGTTTTAGACCTTAATACTATGAGTATAGTTTGTCTCTTTACTTGTATTTGTAACCGAACAAACATTGGCAGATTTAATAAAAAAAGCAATACCTAAGAGCACGCATATTACAAAGAGGCAGGACAACATTGTGATGCACCTCTCGCGTTGCTTTCATATTTACCGGAATTTATGATTTCATTTTGGTGTCGCATATTTCAACCACACGGCATTTTGCATCGAAACAGGCCGCAATAACATACCGGATTCGCTTTATTGTTCCTTACAAGCTTAATAAATCCAACTGTATGGTCCCCGTTATTTTAATTTCATATTATGTTTACGCTCATATTTGTATAGTATGATTTGTCTTATGGAGTATGATCTACATACATATTTTAGTAGTAAACATTCGTGGTAGCAATCAGTTCCGTAGACATTGGGGTGCTACGGTGCTACGCGGGCGGCCTACGCAGCCTACGCGGGCGCGTACACGAGCGCCTACGCTTCGTCTTGTAGCTTGTAACATAAGTGTAGGCGCTTTTTTTTCAAACTACACTTTTACTTTGTTAAGCACTGAACTCAGGTATAAAATCTTCAGATTCAAATATACCTCTGATGAGTTCAAGCATATACTCGTCAATAGCAAAATTTCATACCATGATTTCTAGTAGTCCCTATTTAAGTTGGCTTTCACTGTAAAGCCAAGTAAAATAGGGACTCCATTCCGGATGTTTTTGTTTCACGACGTCTCTTCGTCTAAATATTTGAAATCAAACTGACTATGTGAGGTTTGACATAATGACAAAGGTAGCAGGTGGTAGCTATATTATACGTAGAGATTGATGTGCAGATATATTAACCAGGAGGGTTGCAATAGTGTTCGTTTTTCCTTGAACACAGCGGGAAGCAACCTGTTGTGAAGTTTTTAATTAAGTGTGGGGTCGCGCAGCGCCGTGATCCTTTTTGCTTCTTCCCACAGCTGAAATTACTGGTTCTTACATGCATTTTATAGCGAAATGAGGCTACTTTTAATATCCTGTTTGTTTATTGCAAGTTGTATCAAGAGAAGTTTTGTGGAACAAAGAGAGGCCGCAAGGGAAAATAAGGCGGTCGATTAGAAGAGGGCGGTTTGTGCCACTGACACCTCTCATACGTAGGTAAACTTAATAGTTTTCGATATTTCTTTCTTTTATCGTGGTACTAGCTTCTGCCCGCGACTTCGTTCGCATAAAATAACAGCCTCATTTTTTATTAAACTTCCCTGTAGTACGTTTGTAGTTTTGGTCCCAGTAGCCAAAATATGAAGAGAGTCAGGATTGGTGACGCTGGAGCAAGCGACGAACACTTGTCCATGTGAGAAGCAACTCGTCGTGAGGTCAACACCCGCAGCCTTCAGTTGCTATTTCCCTTTGCTTACGAAGTTTCTCGTTTTTAGTGAATTAATGACCACCTGCGTTCCTGCATATACTATCTAAGGTACAGTCAGCTGCAGAGAAATCTCACCCCCTAGCAATGTAAAAATACATGCCTGATCATCACTTAACATCAGGTGAGATGCAGGCCAAGAGCTACTACGTTACAGGTAAAAAAAAAAAAAATACTACATTAATATTAAACTTAGATATAGCGCAGATATCTCGATGGTCTCTCGTGTCGCCATTGCACCGCGCGAAGCAAGAGCAGAGTGCTAGTTTATAGATAAACAGTAAACACATATTACCTACTAAAATTAATTATTAGGCGCTGACATGAATTAGACCACGTTAATTATGAATGATATCTACAGAACAAAACGAGCTACAATACTGGGTATAATTACTGTGGCCTACATTTGTACCTAAACCAATTAATAAAATATCAACAACCGTGTCTGTTACTTACCGTACGTAGAACAATATATTATTTACAAACCAATAAGCTGTCTCGTTAGTTTACGAACCAAATGCCGTGACCGACTTTCGGCGGTACCTATCAATTGATTACATAATTATGCTAAAGGTAGCATTCCGTTCTTAGCGACCGCGACACGCGACCACGACTGGGTCGCGCGACCTACTGCTTATATGAATTTATATGGAGCATTAAACAAAACGCCGCGACCGCGTCGCGCGACCGGTGGGCGTGGCCGGAGACCACCGTCGCGCAGCGACCCGGTCGCGTCGGAGGCAGTGCCGTCACGCGACGCAGTCGAGAAGCACATCAAAATGGCGTCGTTTTCATCACACGTGGACGAGATATTGATAGAATTAGTAAATAAAAACCGTCCTTTATATGATGTAAGGCTCCAATCTTATAAAGACTACAGAATATTATCTTCTTCTTCATCCTCCAATAGCTGCTGAATAACTCTCTTTCTAGCTGCGGATATATTGTCCGACATAACGTACTGCAACAGAACACAACCGTCACCTGCGGGAAGAGTGGCGAGACTGGCGGGTGACGTCGCGCCGTCGCGCGTCGCGGTCGCTGACATCGGAAAGCTAGTGGTCGCCCCGCGACAGGCGACCGGGGTCGCGTGGTCGTCTTGTCGCCGTCGCGGGTCGCGGTCGCTAAGAACGGAATGCTACCTTTACACCCATATTCCAAAGGATGATTTCCACCCAACGGCTCGCATCGCATCGGATCGGAACGGATTTGACAATCTTTAAACGATATTAAATCGTGTACTAGTATTTAAAGTCTATATTACCAAGCCGCGTACAGCAGCTTGACCGCGGGCGTCTTCCGTGACACGCAACCGTTGCCGAAAGTATGGGATATCATATCGTATATCGGCTCCGTTCGCCTGTCGTCGTTTCGTCTCCGTTCGTCTAATGCAATAGCTAACAATACTACGTTAACTTCAACCATTTTCTAAATTTAGAACACGACAGCACGGTGGGAATTAAACTATTTGACTAGGGGCAAAAAAGGATACGTTCGCTAGCGACGGTACGGAGCCGATCGTATTCATCGACATCCTGCCGGACGCGATCGGCTGTCGCCGCATCCGTTCGTATTCTTTCCGATCCGATGCGATGCGAGCCGTTTGGTGGAAATCATACGTTGATTCCTATTCAGTAACATTGACAGTTAAAACTTGTTATAAATTGATATAATTTAATTAAAGTCATTTTTCCATGGAGGAACAAGTTTAAAGCTACGGTTTCCTAGAAGACCGGTGGCCGTCACAGAAACGTTATTTATGAAAGTAACTTGATGTGTTTTCGTTGACAGCGTTTATTGACAACGTAAAGGTACTATTCCGTAGCCGACAAGCAGGCGGCAGCAGCAGGCGACGTGTCGCCGCGTCACGACTGGTTTCTATGAATATAATATATGAAATGATTTCCGTATGGCTGCCATCTGTGCGGTCGGCTACAGAATTGTACTCAAAAGTCAAACCCCGCTGTCCACGGAATACCACAACCTGCTATGGAAATAACAGCGACAGGAAGTTATCATCATATCATCCATATAAACTAAGTGGGAAAAATACGTATACTTGAAGTCACTCAAAAACTATCCAAGCAAAGTTAATTAAATTTATATGGGACCACCTCGGGAGCATACCCTGTTTTTTTAAAATAAATAGAAAAAAAAATCATTTTTCAATATTGGTCCATAATTGCCAGAGAAATCGGCGGACATACATAAAAAAAAACATGCGCGACGAACATAATATTATCTCCTCCTTTTTGGAAGTCGGTTAATGAACGCCAGACTATAAATGTCTGAATTTGATTTAGTAGTATATTTATTCTAAATAAACTATCAAAAATTTATTCTGTTACACGTTGTGTTCATAGGCTCGTCGGTTATTTACAAAGAACCGTGTGAACCGATTCTCGTTTCCCCGATGACGCTATTAGGCGTCATGTGCACGTCGAGGATATCGGCATTTTTCGGGCGCAATTACTTTCACTATGCAGTTTGAAGCAAGAAAAATCCGGTTATTCTGCGGCAGAAAATATTTTTAAAGAATAGAAGTGTGAGATCCCGTGAAATTGTAAATCGGCCGGAAAAATTCTTGATCGGAATCTCTTCACAATGAAATGAAGAAGAAAATACAGCATAAAGTATTCTCGTTTCAATAGTGTTTGAGTTGAAGATATAATCACCGGAAACGCGCTGGATGCCGATTACCTGCATCGTAGTGCTTCGTAGCACTCGTAGCCTCTACAGTCTACGGCGTAGCAATTTTTATGTTTTATGCATTCTATTTTTTATTAAAGTGTCTACGCAGAAAATGCTGCCAGCAAGAACGTTCGTAAAACAAAACAAAATATAAACAGCCGTTCCAGACGACAAACAATACAAGCATAACACAAGTTTACGGGCTTCCCATTCAAATCTTTTGATTAATAAATAAATGTTAATTTAACGCAGCAATAAGACGTTTCCCATATTTTTTCACGTCGACAAGCTGAGGAAATATTAAATTTATAACGTCCCCAGTCATTACGACGATTTCATCAAAATTTAATTTACTTGAATAGGAACGTGAGGGAACTCATTTTGATGCGTCTCCCGCGACAATAGCAAGTAATGTTCTAATTTCTTATGTCGAGATTACTTTACGGCCCAGCGGGGTATTGTTCATATTTGCGAGATTGTTATTTTTATGTATGTAATCATAACAAGTGTTATACTGTGAACGAATTGGAACGAAGTGTTACGCTGGCATATTACTATTAACCCCCACGATGTGAGGTGGATTTATGGCTTATTCGGTGGAGTCGGATTGAACCTTTTGGAATGTCATCTTTACTCGAAGTTTCGATGTCAGTATACATACGATTATATTTAGGGTGCGGTTCAATGAAAGAACACATCATAAAAGAAAATGAGGCTTAACTTTTTTTATTCATAAATACTTGATATCGCTGAAGAGAGGATGTTATAAAACAGATATAATTTCGCTTTTGACTATAATTGTTTCAACATCTAATAAAGCAGGCTCACACCAACCAATTTCAGCGCAGACTCAGCTTGTTTGGTAAGCAGGCATACCTTCTCCAAACGTAGCTCATTTCTTATTAAAGGCCTATAAAAATTTAAGGGGCGTGTTTCAATCGCAGCGGATAGTAGAGGGCGCCACCGGAACTGAGCCGGGGACCGCCATAACCGTAACTCACGTACCAGCATCCGACTGCGTTCAAAAGTGATGTTACATGTGCACCTATTTATGTAGCCCACTACCTTCGCCCGATTGATGGCGATTAACTTCGGGTACACATTACATAGCTTGGATTCAACGTATTCAGGTCACAACTGACAATTTATTGGGCAATTAAATTGTGTTTAGTTGATGCTGGACGTCAATTTATATAAACTACGTGGCGGTTTAATTGAATTATTAATATGTGGAATTAATTTTTAGTTTTGATTCTTCAGAATAGAATATAGGTGCCGTTTAATATTTCAAGTTTGTTTTCTGAGTTTTCCTGTTTGTGTTTAGAATCTATTATTTTTAAATCAGGGCCTGTTTCACACACAATGTTTCTACTTCAATAAGACGCAAATTGCTATGTGAATACATAAAGGTGATTTACGCCTATGCCCCTCTTTGACCTATTACCGTTGCTGGGCAAGCTTCTACAAAGACTGTCAGTTGCCAGATTTTGTCGGAATTATTGAACATTAGATTCCAAGAAACATTGTCCTCAATTGTGTCCGAAAATATGTGCCAACTGGGAATCGTTTCATCCTACCTTTAATAAAGGTATTGGTGTGTACTGTTTATCGATTAACAATAAAGAATAATATTAGTGGCACGGGGTCCCGGTCACGAAAGTGCCCTTTTTGCCCTTGGGTCTCGTAAGGCAAGGCAGTAAGATTATGTCAGGAGTAAGGGCAGCCACCTGCACCTGTGTTAGGCTTTGATAAAATTTCAATGGGACTATCAAGCTGTCTCCTTAATTATGAAAAGATATAGCTCCATTGAATTTGGTGATCAGTTTTATTTTGACGTGTTGTTATACTCATTGTTTTATTTTTGGGAGTTTTATGTTCTAGCCAAAATAATAAACATTGAAAAAATAATAAGCTTCCACTTAGTTTAGGCAAGCACTCCAAAAAAAAAAAAAGTGATATTCAAACCAGTTTCATTCTTAAATGTATTGATTAAAAAAAACATTGTCTGAATAAGCAGAGGGCGAAATTTCCGCGAGTTAAGACTTTTCTTCCGTTTCCTTGGCCGGGTAACGAACTGTGTGCGAATGTGATATTTATGGACTTTTTCGTTCTCACTTTTTCCGAGAACATTATTGCTTAGAGAGGAGTGAAACGATACACAGCCATAGTAAACAGTTTTACTGTTATAGCTCAGGGTCATACGTAATCCTTACAAATTATATACGTCGTATTATTTTTTAATGGGCTCTGTAGCTTTGTTATTAACTTTGGCCTTGGGTTAGGTCGTATAACAAAATCGGTATTATTAAAGTAAAGAGTAGCGTATGACCTACTGTCGACCTTTTGCCTATTTTATATTATGATTACATTACATGTTGCTTATCATGTTTTTATTTTATTACTTCGCAGTATTTTTGGGGAACAAAAACAATGTTCCTCACAGTAAGTTTAAACACAATTTGTGGACATAAAGTTTGTTATATTTGACCCCCTTTTCTTTTGTATTTTAAATAACGCAAGCCATAAGATGGGTCAAGCGCTATGACGGCGTTGTATAAACCAGCAATTTTTCAGGTTATTGCATATTATTTTACCTAAAATCTACTGCATTAACAAAATGTTTACGATTTTATTGCATATTTAGAGCGTTTAAGATGCACAATAATTTTATGTTGCATTTAATCCACGCCTTAATTGCTGCGTAACACACTTCCAATTACAATCTGAATGATTTTTGAGGATATTGCTTCATATGTTCGAAAAATTAATCTGCTCAACAACGTAAATGACGCAATGAATGTTGTTGAACTGTCAAAATGAACATTGTTAGTTAGTGAGTTACGCTATTATCCCGCAGGTCTCTAGTTATTTTTTTTTCTTTTAGTAACATAAATATTCATTATAAAAACAGTTTCCAATGTAACATGCTGCACACAATACTATGTGTTGCGTGTTACTTATGTAGTAAGAACATAATAACATTTGCGCAAAGTTAGCTTTCCCGAGACTTTACTCGCGCGGTTAAATTGTGGGCGATAAAATATATTGCATAGTAAGTGCGCTCGGGAAGCGTTGCGATGACGATCTTCCATATTTCAGCGGTTAGAAGAATTAGAGAAAAACTACTTTCTATGGGCACGCGTATCATTAGGTACTACTTATACTCACTACTCCGCTACTCCTACTCTACGGAGTAGGTATAGACATCTGTTTCTTTATTATTTTTATTATTGACATCGTGCCGTAGATACCTTTCTACAGCCCTTTTACAGTTATTAAACCTCTGATTTTCCATCACTGTTGAAATCACCTAAGGCTACTTACTTTACTTTACTCTACTCAACTCTATTCTATCTCTTTTCTCGTTACATCGGCCACTGACAAGTCTGTCAAAGTCACAGTGATCTTTATTCTCGCATTAACGTTGCTGTTGGGTAACTGTGATCAACTGATCAGTGATCTTTATTATCATTCAAATAAGGTTGCTGTTGAGTTACTGCCACTGACAAGTCTGTCAAAATCACAGTGATCTTTATTCTCGTTACAATACAGTTGTTGTTGGTTTGCTGCCAATGACTAGTCTGTCAAAATCACAGTGATATTTATTCTCGTTACATTAGGGTTGCTGCCACTGACAAGTCTATCAAAATCACAGTGATCTTTATTCTCGTTACAATAAGGTTGTTGTTGGTTTGCTGCCACTGACTATTCTGTCAAAATCACAGTGATCTTTATTCTCGTTACAATACGGTTGCTATTGGGTTGCTGCCACTGACAAGTCTGAAAAAAGCACAGTGATCTTTATTCTGGTTACAATAAGGTTGTTGTTGGTTTGCTGCCAATGACTAGTCTGTCAAAATCACAGTGATCCTTATTCTCGTTACATTAAGGTTGCTGCCACTGACAAGTCTATCAAAATCACAGTGATCTTTATTCTCGTTACAATACGGTTGCTATTGGGTCGCTGCCACTGACAAGTCTGTCAAAATCACAGTGAGCCTTATTCTCGTTTCAATATGGTCGTTGTTGTGTTGCTGTCACAGAAAATTCTGTCAAAATCACAGTGAGCTTTATTCTCGTTACTATAAAGTTGTTGTTGGTTTGCTGCCACTGACAAGTCTGTCAAAATCACAGTGATCTTTATTATCGTTCAAATAAGGTTGCTGTTGGGTTACTGCCACTGACAAGTCTGTCAAAATTACAGTGATCTTTATTCTCATTACAATAAGGTCGTTGTTGGGTTGCTGTCACTGACAATTCATTCAAAATCACAGTGATCTGTATTCTCGTTTCAATAAGGTTGTTGTTGGGTTGTTGCTATCAGAGGTAAAATAACTGTGAAAGGATCTGTCATCAATCTGTCATGTTGTCTTTGGTTTCTTTTTTATCTACGGTGGTCACAGGAGTGCAGTTTCCCTATTTCTTCCGCTTAGAGAGGTATTCATAAGTCGTGTTCCAAGACATCACAATCTCCCTGAGGTCATTTTTGATCACATCTATTCTCTGTATCTCCTTTCAGAAATGGATCTTCGATGTTTTGCTTCGATATTTTGTTACTATAACATAATTAATTCGTCGCAAATAACAAGCGTAACATATACTTTTGTTATCAATGCTATTTCAAGTATAGCTTTGTTTTAATGATTAGTAAACAGTATCGATAATTGTAGATAAAGCATTCGAGTACTCAGAATTTGTTGTTTACTCAAACAAAGAACAAAGCTTAGTCATTAGTGAGTAATAAACAATATTCCTACGTATATAAACTTAATCAACCATTCTACGTATGTATGATATTTTTAAACAAAACGTCTTGTTACGCTGTTATCACACAACTTCACTCGCAAAGGTTAATTTTTATTTCGTTTCTCGTTCACACCAACACAAAAAAAAAAGTTTGATCGTTCATCCTCTCCTTTCCATATTTTCGATTACTCTTTAGAAATTCAACGAGTGTCGTTGGATCGGTTCACTTATGAATTTATTTTTTACTTTTGATTCACACACATCTTATGTTCACTTCCAGTGAAAGACTAAAATGAACAGAAAGTGAAGCGTCGGATACCGGCTATAACAAAAAATGTAGGTGTGGAGCCCTCGGGATTTTGTTTTAGAAACATCTTGTTTAAGGCTAAGAACTCACGGCGCGGTTTGCACCCGCGCCCGCCGCGGTTGCGGCCCCCAACTTCTGTAGGATGTAGATTTATATGCAAAAAGTAAGAGCACATTTCACGACGCGGTTTACACCCGCGGCGGGCGCGGTTGTTTGCGGGTCCCGCGGCAGCGGCGGGCAACTTGTAGAATCAAAACTAAGAACTCACGGAGCGGTTTTCACCCGCGCCCGCCGCGGTTGCGGGCCCGCAGCTTCTGTAGGATGTAGATTTATATGCAAAAAGTAAGGCTAAGAACTCACAGCGCGGTTTGCACCCGCGCCCGCCGCGGTTGCGGGCCCGCAGCTTCTGTAGGATGTAGATTTATATGCAAAAAGTAAGAGCATATTTCACGACGCGGTTTTCACCCGCAGCGCGCGCGGTTGTTTGCGGGTCCCGCGGCAGCGGCGGGCAACTTGTAGAATCAAAACTAAGAACTCACGGAGCGGTTTGCACCCGCGCCCGCCGCGGTTGCGGGCCCGCAGCTTCTGTAGGATGTAGATTTATATGCAAAAAGTAAAAGCACATTTCACGACGCGTTTTTCACCAGCGGCGGGCGCGGTTGTTTGCGGGTCCCGCGGCACCGGCGGGCAACTTGTAGAATCGTGCGGGCGGTGGTCACCCTCCTCCTCTGGCGGGCGACCGCAGTAGCTGGCGGGGCGGGGGGTACAGAAATCCGACGCCATTTTTGCACCCGTATTGTGATTATCACCCGCCAAGTTTGCGGGTCTCTCAACCGCGACGGCTGCGGGCAGGCTAAGAACTCACGGAGCCATTTTCACCCGCGCCCGCCGCGGTGGCGGCTCCGCAAATATTCGTACGAACTACGTGTTCGTACGAATATTTGCTAATATTTATAATACATGGAAATTTAGATATTAATTTTCACGACGCGGTTAATGACCGCGGTGCGCGCGGTTGAAAATTAACCTTAGCCTGCCCGCGAAAATCAGCGGTCTCGTGAGTTTTGAAATAAAACCGCAGATCCACGACCGCGGCGGGCGCGGGTGAAAACCGCGCCGTGAGTTCTTAGCCTGTGTACGTAGAAAAGAGACCACAGACAACAGATACAAATTCTAGAAAGGGGAATTCTAGGAGTTTTCTTTAAACGAAAGGCTAGCCAGTGACGATGAGGTACCTGGGACTCGTCCTCGACAGTCGATGGAACTTCGTGGAGCATTTCCGACGTTTGGCTCCCAAACTGGAGCGGGCCGGGGCTGCTTTGAAGCGGCTTCTGCCCAATCTAAGGGGTCCAAACGCCTCCTGCCGGAGGCTCTACGCGGGGGTCGTGCGGTCCATGGCCCTTTACGGGGCGCCGGTGTGGGCGCCAACCTTGAGGCTGCAGCCAACCCGCCGGTTGCACGCGGCCCAAAGGGTCATGGCCACCCGGATAGTGCGGGGATACCGCACGATCTCTGGCGAGGCAGCGAGCCTCCTTGCCGGAACGCCGCCATGGGATCTGGAGGCGAAAGTCCTCGCCCACATCTGGGAGTGGCGCGAGGAGATGAAGCGCCGGGGTGTAACTCCGCTGCCGCGACAAGTCACGGCACAGCGGACAGAGCTCCGGCAGGATCTCATGGCGGCTTGGAGAGTGCGATTGTCGCAACCTAGATCTGGGCACGCCACAATTGCGGCGATAAGTCCCCTCTTTGAGGAGTGGCTAGAGAGGCGCCACGGCGCCCTCACCTACCGCCTGACGCAGGTCCTCACCGGACACGGTAGTTTCGGGAGGTTCCTGTTTCAGATCAGGCAGGAGGAAACGCCCGGGTGTCACCACTGCGTGGATCGCCCGGAGGACACGGTGGAGCATACGGTGGAGGTCTGCCCGGCTTGGGTGGAGCACCGCCGTGTCCTCGTGCAGGCGATCGGCGGCAGTGACCTCTCACGTCCGGCCCTGGTCCAGGCCATGGTGCGGAGCG
Source organism: Conistra vaccinii (assembly GCA_948150665.1). Taxonomy (NCBI): domain Eukaryota; kingdom Metazoa; phylum Arthropoda; class Insecta; order Lepidoptera; family Noctuidae; genus Conistra; species Conistra vaccinii. Next base: position 13,034,170 of record OX411329.1, read on the forward strand.
AGAGGGCATGGCAGGCTGTCACCTCCTTCTGCGAAGCAGTAATGCTCGTGAAGGAGGAGGCGGGGCGCGAGAGGCAGAGACTAAGGTCGCTCCCTCGAGCCCCTAGCCGCCGCGGTAGTAGACGCCCCGGGCGTCGGGAATCCATCGCGGATTTCCGGCCACCGTAGGCGCGGGCTTGCGGACGGAGAGTGATGGGTAGCTCTCCGTCCGATCAGGACCAAGCCCGGGTCGACGGCGCGTAGTGTTCCACGCGCGCCTCAAAGAGTCGTCAGCGAAGCTGAAGGGGTCCGTTTGGGCCGATGCCTACCACTGGGGTTGCGGATAAGTCCTTAGGGGAAACCGTGGCCCTGGTCTAGGCAAGGGAAGGAACACGGGTGGGTTTTAGTCAGTAAAAGTCTGACACGCCCTTCCGCTCCGCCCAGAGCGGGAGAAGTCATTTGATGATTTCCCACCCAAAAAAAAAAAAAAAAAAAAAGACTGCCCGTGGGCGTAGTAAAAGGTTACAAAGGGATTTTATATCAAACAGCTTAGGAGCTGCATTCCCCTGCGCGCCTATAAATTATTTTGAGATTTCTTGTGTACCTACCTACTTTATTTTACGTATTTTTTTTTTTTTGCGTTCTGATTGATTTTATTAGATTTTTGTTGTTATAGATTTATTGGAAAGCATGGCAGAATAGAGAGGAAGCAGTCGGCGGAACAAGGCTGCCAATGCTGTTGATGATGATGGTTAACGATTGATCATTAAAGACTCACGATTGTATTATCGATTCGGTCAAAGACAAACTGATAACACAGTAGGTACACTGAGAAATTCAGGGTTTGGACGTCAGATAAACGGATAACTCACTTTCTTGTTTAAGGATGCTTATTGGGCCCTATCAGAATACCAGCGCTACGGTATTTGTTTTTTTTTTCAAATATCGTAGCATTATGCTGAGATAGGAGCCTTTTTGGGCTCGCACAGGTCTTCTTTTTATTTTATTTGTGTTCACGATTTTGTTACCTAGTATTATTTTTATTTTTATTTATTTTATATTATTGTTGTATTACCTGTGCGTGTCCCAAATAAAACATTTTTCTTTCTTTCTTTCTTTCTTACATATAGAAACAGGTTTCCGGCACAGGCAAACCCGTGCGGGTCGTTACTGATCTGTGCAGGAGTGCTTACATAAAGATTTTTTATATGTGAGCGCATAAGATAACGGAGGAATATTATACCTGCACCGATCCGTACTGACCCACACAGACTCGCCTGCACAGGAAACCTGTTTTTTTTTACGGAGAAGCTTTTGGCCTGCATCTCACCTGATGGTAAGTGACGAATCAGGCCGAAGGTGGAAGCGAGCTTCACCCGGAATCCTCAACCACAGAGGAACTGGCTATCTTACCTGTAACTGCCGAAACAAAACAATGCTGTTAACATTGTTGTTATGGCGACAGACTTAGATAAGATGGTGGTAGCTAGTCAGGCGGACTTAGAACAAGTCCTACCACCAATCAAACTGACCAGAAAATTTTGCTCCCACTGGGAATCGAACCCGGGACCTCTGGGTCTGAGACAGGTGGTTAAACCACTAGACCACCACAGAGGCGGTTATATTTCTTTATGTAAGCACCCTAGTCAGCCACGAAGGAGAATAATTGTTTGCGTAGGTAATATGTCTAGTTGTGTACAGAAGGCTGCATGCGATGGTAACAAAACCAGTATACGATGGCCTCTTGTTGTATTGAAACTCCGTACTAGGTACGCTAGGGCAAGGTCAAAGTGTTACCACATGCATGCGGCCTAAGTAGGTATTGTACTATTGATATTACTACGGAATCAATCCTCCAATAATTGCCTTGTAATTACCTTTTAGGTACACAATCAACCACTTGTCAGTTGAATATAGTTGCATTAATTTGAGCAGCAATAATTGACTCTATTGACATGGACCACAGTACATCTAAATTATTATTACAACTTGTAAAATGACCATTAGATATGTACAGTGCGAAGTGCATGTATATGTAACTTGCTCAAATTGCTTTATTTTTTAGTGATCTAGATTGTGGTCTACTAGACACACGTGTAAAAATGCGTTTATTGGTCTTACAGCAGAAAAATACACCCAGAAAACAATGATTAAGGATGCCAAAAGGCCCTCAGCTCAGCATAATTCAGATGACAACACAAAGTGACGTTGACGCTGATTTTCAGGTGCAACATCTGCAACCCACGAGTGCCTTATGCTAGCTACAATAATAAACACAGGGAAGTGAAGTGGGGGTTTTGTTTGGTGGTAGGGCTTGTTTTAAGTCCGCCTGGCTAGCTACCACCATCTTATCTAAGTCTGTCGCCATAACAACAATGTTAACAGCAGTGTTGTATTTCGGTAGTTAGATAAGATAGCCAGTTCCTCTGTGGTTGAGGATTCCGGGTGTAACTCGCTTCCACCTTCGGCCTGATCATCACTTACCATCAGGTGAGATGCAGGGCAAGAGCTTACCCGTTGTGAATAAAAAAAAAGAAGTGTCCGTTTTAATAAAGCTCTAGAATTTTTACCCAAACTTCCTTAGATTACAAAGTAGTTAAGTAATATAGCGACATAGTATCGCTTTCTTCCCAACATTTATACGAACACAATCCAACACATCTGGTGAACGTAATCTTGTTATGAAGAAAAACTTTCTTAATAAGAGCGCTGTTTGGTTTGCTGTTTCCCTTCATGGCATTGAAGAGGAAACGATGGAATCATTACTTGTGTTGCTGTCTGTTGCCTTCTAATTGATTTTATTTCTGTGAGCCGCGTGTTGGAGAAATAATCGAGTGCAGCAATATCGTTCTCCGGTAGATTTCATTTATTAGGAATGTATAAGGAGCGGAGAAAACGAGTCGTTTGTTTTTTTTTAGTTCTGATTTGGAATTAACAAGTTGGTCTTGTTTATGTATTCGAAATCTGATGGATAGCTATGTTTATTGTTTTGAATTATTTTAGACAGATATTGTTAAAGTTCAGTGTGAATCAATCAACTTGTTAGGAACTTATTACCTAATGTTAAGTTCAGTCTACGAAGGAGGCTAAACATAGTATTTGAGATTGGATTTCAAAATTGGAGAGAGATGATTATTTAAGTTATCAAATCAGCATTTCTCAGACTATCCTTTGCCTCTTCCTAATGTCTAAACAGACGTGGAACCTTTGGCATCCCGTCTGAAGTGCCATCTTTAATTTCGTAGTAATGTGGTGAAAAATAATACAGGTTTTCTTTTCATAAATGTTTTATTTGAGTGTTGATAACAATCACATATTACATTGAGTATATTTTGTACTTCAATTAAGTACCTATTTTAAACATTATCGTTTACGATAAGATAAATAATAATTTAGACAGATAAAAAAGTCAATAAGTATGCAGATCTCAATATTCCTACTTTCCACGAATTAGTTGTAGGTAGGTACAAAAGGTAAAAACCATCACAGTGCAGTTATCGAGGTAGCAGGAATTGCTGCGTGGTTTGAGTAACACAGATCAGAATTCATTTACCATAATCATTTGCAGGGCAGGTCACAGTTAACAGTTGGTGCGAACATGTACAAAATCGCATGACAGTTTTTGTCCAATATTGACCTGCTATATGAGTGTACGGTAACCCCCTGCTTCCAAGAACTAGCGAGGCATGAAGGGAGGGACTCCCCAGTGTGGGGGTGGTGGTGGATGGTGCGGTGGCGGCGGGTGATACGGCGGTGGTGGCGGTGGATGGTGCGGGTGATGGTGCGGGGGCGGTGGGTGATGCGGATAGTGGTGCGGTGGCGGCGGAGGCGGCGGCGACGGGTGATAATAGTGGATCTCTCGAGAACGGTGATAGCAGTGCGGCGTGCAGAACGTCCCGCACTGTGGCCCACAAGGACGAGCATGTGGTGGCGGCATAGCTGGAAGAAAACAGTTGGTTAATTTAAACAATTCTAGTTTATCGTACTGTATATTTTAGGTGGTGGAGGTACAGTTCTTGCCAAAGCTATAAACAGTGAAAAGTTAAATGTGGATTGTGCAACGGTAACTACTGATAAACATGTTGATAACACACTTTATATGACGACACGTCATCAAATTATTGTGTGTATATCACGTATGATGTGTTAGTAGGTAGGTATGCAAATGATCCATGGATGGAAAATAGGAAAACAGAAATACAGTAAAAAATTGGGAAAATAAACAGACCACTACATCGTCATTTCCTTTAAAAAGTTAAGGCAACGCCAAGCATGTTCGTACTGCAAAATTGATCTATGAACCACTACACTGAATTGCTTCAAAACAGTCGTCTCCGATTTGAAGAAATCATTTACAAAACATATTGCATAGACACCACTTTCTACGAGTATACAACTGTAAAGTGTCATTGAAATTAAGAGTAAAAACAAAAACAATGAAAAATTTCCCTTACCTTGTACTGTTACTTCCTTTTGTTCACAAAGAAAACAATAATTTTGCTCAATAACTTGTTTACTGCAGGTGAAATCAACAGTGAATGATAAGGGTCCTATCGTTGTACCTATTTATCGAATTTTTCGTAAGCTGCGCAGGTCCTTATCAGACGAGCTGATAAAGCGTTATCGACAACGTGACGCTGATGACTAATAGTAATAACTTAGTTTATAAGTAATAGGGACTATTTTCTAGTAAAAACGGAACTTGGTGTATACGGATATTATTTTTAGTGACACACATTATTTATAAATGTACAGACGCCAGCATATCGACCTACTCCAATCTGTCAAATTTTCCCAATCAACATTGAACCTTATTTTTTAGCCATAAAGTTGAAAATCGATTAAAGAAATTTGACAGATGTTAGTAACTTGATGTGCTGGCGTCTGTACCTGGCGTGAGTCATTTCTCATTTAGAAGAGTTTAGTTTTTATGTAGTCGTACATAGTAGTAATGATCAGAATGACCGCGGCGAGGAATGCTTGACGATCTGCATGCAGGGCAGATCAGGCGAGATCTCACACAAAATAGAGAGGCTTCCCTATGAACTTCCACACTATGAAAAAAGGTTGAAATTTAGTATTGATCATACGGTACTAGGTATAATTATACTTGTACATTCTTATATCACTAAGTCTGTTAGCTTATAGAATGACGAAGACATCAATATGATCTTAAATAAAAATACTATCAATACTCATTGCATTTGGAAACTATCAAATGAATCCTAACACTGAAATTGAAAGTGATTTTTTCGAACAGACTAAACAGCAGTGATCCAAAATCACCCCACTATGGGTTTTAGCAAAACCCATCGCCATCTTTGATTATGTCTATAGGTTCTTAACTATTGGATACATTTGGTTAAATTTTTGTATACAAACTGGGAACGGCATTAGATAAACGAAAATTTATTTATTGCCGTTTTGTCGTCTCCACCTTGTATAATATGTACATAATATTTTGTTTGAAAATAAATCAATCACTAGGTATTTGTATTTCTCAATCAGCAAGGTTGAGGAGGTCAGCTGAGGGTGAAAGGATTGGACTAGGACAGCGGGTTATGAATTCAGTGGCATTATCATGGCTAAAACTGTAGGTAAACGTACTTTGTCCTCCCGATAATTGTTTGATTGGCAGCTTGATTGGTTGGTATTATAGGTACTCTGTACCGAAGACGCCATCACCAAGTTTGTGGCAAACAATATTGTCAATCTACCAGATTATGAAGCTTTTGTATGTCCTATTGGGCCTGTTGTAGCACGTGGATGGGCTCACGGTGCAGGTGGAGCGTTTACGTCGTACGGCATTTCATACAAACTTTCAAGCCCTTGCGTTTCGAAATGACTGAACCGATTTTAATGAAACTTCATACGCATAAGCAGGATACAAAGGTCTAAAAAGTTAGTTAAGAACATTTTCGCCCGCCAGAAGAACAGTCAAGATATTGACACTATTTTCATAATGTAAACCCCACTTTAGGAATTCTAAATACTCGTAGAACACATTAGGCATTTTCAAGCAACAATACCAGTTCTTTATTTAGTTGAATCGGTAGAGTCCTTCAATAACACCATGATCAGTATGAAACATGTAGCTCAAATATGTTTTCAAGGCAAAAATCTGTTTATATTTCCGGAACAAAATAATTCGGTTGAAAAAGATTAGATTAGATAAAGATTAGCAACACTTGCTTTCGATACTATAATGGGGTGCAAAAGCCAAAGAAGAAGGTTTCTATTTATCCATTTAATTTATAAGGGGCGTTTTACTTACAAAGATGTATCTAAGAAATTCATACAAGACTAGCTTACTAGTCTTCAAAACACAATTTCTTAAAATTTTATCAAGTATATTTTTTGATAAATGTCCTTATCACGGTTTATTGTTCATTAATATACAGATTAGACTATTAGTAATTCGACCACAGCTGAGGAAGTAAATATGTCTTATATGAATATAAAAATAATGTTATGGTTTCATGAATTAATCTTTACACGTCTTTTTGATTAGATTAGGCATATTATTCCTATCTACTTACATTATGAATTGGTTAGGGCCCGCTTGCATTAAAAATCGCTAAATGCGTTTAGTGCTAACATATTTAGGGCTGATTTCACCAAAGAAACTGAATGCGATCAGCATTTCTAAAACGCGTTCAAGAGCTGTCAGTGTCAAAATTGTTATGGAATATTGTACACTGACCGATCTTGAACGCGTTTAGATGTGCTGAACGCGTTCAATTTCATTAGTGAAATCCGTACTTGAAACATCTTTGTATCTCTGTCATCTTCAAACTATTGATATTATAGAGGTGTGAGGAGTAGGGTGTAGAGTTCACTCATCCTCTATAGAAAAGGGATGATGTCCACTTTGGCCAGAGGATCTTCTCTTTCTATTTCCCGACTATTGTTGTCGGGCCGTTGGATATACCTATCCTAGTCGCGCGGCGATGCAGAAATTGTGACGTTAGTGTGATGCGTAGTTCGCATGTGGCGATGTAGTTCCCCAATAGAAAAAGAACGACGCGATTTTTTAAATTCGTTTAGCGCTAAAAACAAGTAATTTGTGATCTTTCTTGCTCTGTACACAAGAAGAGGCTCGATCTTTCTTGTTCTGTACACAAGAAGAGGCTCTATAGCTCTACTTAGTTCATACCGGCTCATTATATGGGAATGATAAAACCACTAGTATTATTTGTGATCGAATGTTTCCACAAAAATCGCTATCGGTTCCTCGGATATCGACGAAACACGATAAAACCACAATATACCGAGATAACACTGCGCAGGTACTTATTAAGGGTATATGAAAGAGTATCCAAGTATTAATTAATAGTTGAAAAGCAGATACAGTACTGACAAGTTGTCTTAACATTATTTGAAAGTACATTTATCGAAAGTGAGTTTTTGGTATATATTTTTAACCTTTCTTTATTAGGTTGTGTTCAGTCAAAGTATTTCTTTGCAAAACCAGGTAATATAACCTACTGGTCAGCCATTCGTGTTTAAAATGGGTAACTCACGTAAGTCCTTCAAAACTGTGTCTTTGTGTTTAAGTACATATGCGTCGGAGCAGTATACTTCTCCACCTCTCTCTTTTCGTGGGTGTCGTTAAAGGACGATTAAGTGTGACGAAGTTGTGTACAGCAACATACTTTAGTGCGCAATATTTTCTCTTAAACGTGTAGTGTTCCAAAAGTATTGAAGTGGTATTTTTCCAGTATTGATACAAACTAGACTTCCGGAATTTTCTTGACATAAAAACATCACAATTAAATAATTGCTATTTCGCAGAAGCACAGGCTGTGCTATAAATTATAGGAACGTATTAGAAAATTATACTGAAATTGAAACTAATTTTATACTGATTTCATCAGTAATTCCCAGACTACCAAACATGTTATTAAAATTATTCTTTTCACTTCACTATTTATTATGTTGCTCACGCATTGTAATATTTGGTACCTACTTAGTACCATTAACTTACCTACTCATATTTTTGACATGACATGTTTATTTTCAGATAACATGCCGCCACCGCACCACCACGGGCCACCGCACCATCATGAACCGCCTCACCACGGTCCACCTCACCATGGACCACCTCACCATGGACCACCCCACCACGAACCGCCTCATTTCGGACCACCCCATTATGGTCCACCTCATCACGGACCCCCTCTTCACGAACCACCTCATCACGGCCCGCCTCATCACGGGCCACCCCATCATGATCCGCACTATCACGGACCCCCGCATGGTGACCCACACCATTACGGACCACCTCCACCCACTTGGAGATAGAAGGTGCTAAGCTCATGGGCCCCGTATTGACGGTGCTTAATTACTTCATTAAAACATTCTATATTCAAATAAAACTAAGGACCTTATTATGAAAATTTTCTTTTTAATTACATAAGGTAATCGCTGACTTCACAATGAATTAAGATCCCAGGAATAAAGATAAAAATGTTAATGTTGTTTTTAAATTAAACTGGGAACTGTTGCCGTAGGTAATTTAATTAAATGCCAGTAAAGATTCAACTGTTAACTGTAATAAATTGTATATAAATTGTATTGTAAGTTTCGATTTTAATTCTTCATACTTTATTATCTGCATTGAATTGCTGTGTTTCGTTTCTTTTTATATAATTAGGTTTTTTAACCGAAATAAGATAAAATTGTTGTAAAATAAATTAATTTTGAACATAAAATGTGTACTCAAAAAAAAAAAAATTCAAAATATTTTATTTCACATAAACCTACATGGGCACTTATGAAACGTCAGAAGCTACGCACGGTTCCAATTGGTCGTTTCCTATGGAGAAGAGCCGGCAAGAAACTCCACGGTTACTCTTTTTAAAAATAATTGGGTTTTACAATATTTACAATAAAAAAAAATATAAAAAATACAGTATTATTAGGTATGCGAGGACAGTGTAGGTCTTTCAACAAGTACCAAGTATGTACTTAACAAAATAGAAGATGGTCAACAAGTGTACAGTCCACTAAGCCTACAGCGTTCTCACATTCACAAAATAGAAAAGAATCTATATAAAAGATAAATAAATTAATAAAAATAAAAACTATTTTAAACGAAATGACGTGATTGCTATTACAACTGTAACAAATCTGAATAATTAACATGTCCACAAAAGTCACTAATAAAGAGTTGAAAATTAAATAGTAGGTATATAATGTCAAATAAAATTATGATTATGTCAAGGAAGAATGTAAATAAAACAAAAATATAAACATGGTAATTTGAGAGCAGTTAATAGATTCTTACATATTTTGCCGTTAATGAGGTACCAGGGAAGCCACATGTGCAGAGGGAATTATTGCCAAACTTCTTTGTCTTCAACGTAGTCTTTAATTTTATAATATGCTTTCCTGATAAGGACACGTTTGATGTGGGTTTTGAACTTCCCATCGCTAAGTTCTGTAACCGACTTTGGCAACTTGTTATAAAATCGGATGCTGTTTATAAGAAACTGTAACTGTAACTGTAAACTGTGTATGTACTTACCTACTAACTTTTATTTAACCTGACATGACATTTTGCGTTGGTGAATACATAACATAAAACAATGGCGAGTAACGATAAAACCAACTACAGGCCTATTTCCCTAGCCAGCATCATAGTCAAAGTGTTTGAAGGTTTGCTTAACACACAGTTGGATGTACATGTGAGCCTGCACGATAACCAGTTTGGTTTTAGACCTCAACTGTCTATAGAAACTATTATACTGTGTCTTTAGCATTCCGTCAGATACTACACGGATCGTAAGACCTCTGTATACGCGTGTGTCGACTTGTCTAGGGCCTTCGACCTGGTTGTGTATGATTTTCTTTGGGATAAACTGAACAGTATTAACCTGCCGCGTGAACTTGTGACTATCTTGAAGTATTGGTATACGCATCAGGTCAACAGCGTCAGATGGGCGGGGGCAATGTCGGAACCATATCAGCTAGATTGTGGAGTGAGGCAGGGTGGATTGACCTCGCCGACTCTTTTCAACGTCGTCGCGCTCAGCTGTTGTCATGTCGGGTGCCACGTTGATGGTGTCTGCGTTCTATATCTTAGTTATGCTGTCGGCATGGTGCTGCTGAGCGCGTCGATCTTTGGCCTAAGGAAGCTGGTGCAGTTCTGTGAGGAGTACGCGCTTGGGCGTGGGCTTAAATATAATGTTGACAAGAGCTAATGCATGGTCTTTGGAGCCTGCGATGCTAAATGTACCACCAGCCTTCTTTTCTCAATGGTGTTCCCCTAGACAGAGCGGACCAATTTAAATAGTTATGGTCCTTGAAGTCAGGCGTGACTAGGACATATAGTCACGGCTGAATTCAAGGACCATGATCGGCCATCGAACGGGAGTAGAGGGCCTTGTCGAAAAGAGCGAATATGCTAGCTCGCAGGTTTGCACGTTGCTCTGATCAAGTTCAGATCAATCTTTGCATATTGGCATATTGCACTTCACTGTACACGTGCAGCCTGTGCCCTCGCTACACACAAGCGTGCTACAGCGCCCTCCGCGTACAGTATAACAACGCTTTCAGGGCAGTAAGGTAAAAAGACAATTTTGTCTAAAATAAACTGAATTAAAATTCTAACTTTAACGATTTTTTTTTTTGGTAAACCCGCCTTTAACATTAGGGTACTTACATTCAAGCACGTTTCAAGTATTTCCAAGAATGTAAGTAAAACAAGTGCGGCTGATAAAGTACTCGGGTACTGGGTAATACCAGAAACCTTTGATTAATTATTTATATGTCTAGAATTCTAGATAGAGTGTCGAGCTACAAAAGAACTAAATAAAACAAAGTGCCGGGAGCCCTCGCGGAGGGCTCATTTTAAATGTAGGTTTTTCTTCGCGAATGCAGCATTTTAAACCGTGAAAATAAAATCAGATGTATATTTTAACAAGATATAATAGTATATTCAAAAAATTCAAAATTATTTATTAGGGACAACAAGATCCACGTCTTAGTAGTTATACAGAAAGACTTAGACACTATTGTTAGTACTTAAATAAACTACCTACAAAGAACAACAAAAAGAAAACTGCATAAATAACTATAGAAAAACACACATGCACCTGTGACGAGACACCCCGCCCCGTCAAGATAACCCATAGGGAGACACCTCCCTAAGGATCACCAGACGAACGAAATGTCTCAACACAGGCGCACGTACGTCTTCAGCTACAGTTTTCAGGATGCTGTTGTGACTCCCCCGCACCCTCCTCATAATTGACATGACTTTATTCCTAATGACGGCATGAAAGTCGTCAGTACGAGCCTGCGCAAACATCTCGGAAGCACTGCAGAAACGAGGAAGTCCCAACATCATCCTGAAAATATTATTGTATTGGACGCGCAGAGTGTCCAGCGATTTTTTGGTATAACTGACCGATAGACCACCCGAGTACAGACCCTGACAATACGCTTTAAATAACGTGATCTTGACTTGGTCCGCACAGCGGGCGAATCTACGGACCAGCATGTTGCCACGGACTGACAGAGCCCTGCGCTCCCTCTCTATGTCCACATCATCCTTAAGGTCGTCGGTAAGGTAATGTCCAAGGTACTTAAACTGCGACACCCTATCTAAGTTTACACCATTCAAAGTAATGGGTGGCACAGATTCAGGACACTTACCGGCGGCCTTAAAGACCATGTACTGACCTCTTCCTTACATTGTAACTAAGTCCGTGTGACTCGGCATAGGCTTCACATACTCTCAGCATCCTTCCGACCGCCCCTGCAGTGGGACTCAGCAGCACCATGTCGTCCGCGTAACTGATATTATTAACACTAATACCACCCACCCTGCATCCGACACGCATGCTGCTGAGTTCCACTATGAGATCATTTACATACAGGCTGAAGAGCTTTAAATATGTTTATCATGTCCACCGGTACACCACTATCCTCTAGCTTCCTCCAAAGCACCTCGTAAGACACGAGGTCAAAGGCCTTGGAGAGATCCAGAAAACAGGCATATACCGGTGTCTTACGATCAGTGTAGTACTGGACAGTGTGCTTGAGACTTAAGATTGCGCTCTCAGTAGATAGTCCGGGTCGAACCCAAACTGCGCATCGTGTAGTTTCAGATATTTGTGCAAGCAAGAATCAAGCAAACCGTCCATCCAGCACCTTAGCTATCACGGTCGCGAGGGAGATCGAACGGTAATTATCCTTATCCGAGATGTTACCGGTTCTGTTCTTAACTATGGGCACCACTGTAGTTTTCATAAGGTCAGCTGGAAGGTACGCATGACTGATGCACATTGTAAACAACAGAGACAGGACCCTCGGGAGGTGCACTCCCGCATATTTCAGGTGTTCGACGCTGAGCCCGTCATGCCCAGGAGATTTGCCTTTGGTCATTCCTTTAATAAAAGCACTTACTTGTCTAGCTGGGAAACGCGACAGAGGCTCCTCCCCTTGGCTGCAGGGCGCAGTGCCAACCACCTCAGTAGAAGGACCAATCGGCGACCGAACTCTAAAATGGTTGCCAAACATATTCGCGATCTCACTCGGATCGCATAAGCCGCCCACACTCGCCGGGAGGCCAGGCCTAACATCCCATTTTCTGGTAGCTTTCCAAAACTGGGAAAAGTTTTTTGTGGCTCGACACTTAGTTATCGCGTCCATTTTCAATTGTTCTTGATTCTTTCGACACCACTTTAACCTGCCTTTAAAAATTTTACGGGACTCGCACATTTGTTCGTACACTATGCCCAGCGGTGGTCGATTGTGAGAAACCCACGACTTAAACCTAAGCCTGGCGTCCCAATGAGCTTCCCTTACATGTTTGTTCCAGCCACACAGAACCTTTTTCCGATGTTTAGCATTATTTCTACCCTTTGTTAGGATTTCCGGCCACCGTAGGCGCGGGCTTGCGGACGGAGAGTGATGGGTAGCTCTCCGTCCGATCAGGACCAAGCCCGGGTCGACGGCGCGTAGTGTTCCACGCGCGCCTCAAAGAGTTGTCAGCGAAGCTGAAGGGGTCCGTCAGGGCCGATGCCTACCACCGGGGTTGCGGATAAGTCCTAAGGGGAAACCGTGGCCCTGGTCTAGGTAAGGGAAGGAACACGGGTGGGTTTTAGTCAGTAAAAGTCTGACACACCCTTCCGCTCCGCCCAGAGCGGGAGAAGTCATTGGATGATTTCCCACCCAAAAAAAAAAAAAAAAAAAACCCTTTGTTAGGATAGCCGCCTTTTTTAAGACCTGCACAATTCGGCCATACAATGAGTCTATTACTAATTTGTGGGCACTTAGGTTACATGTCCCGTAGCTACAGTCAGTGAACTCGAAAGGAAAATCAATGGTTCTCAAACCTTCATGACATAAGGCATGATATTCACTGATTTGCGATTCATCTCTCTCCCCCCATAGAACTGCATTCCTAGGCATATCAGAATTACGTAGCTTCGGCCTAATCACATCTAGATCACATTCGATATATATAGGAAGATGGTCAGACACATATACGTTCTCTAATATACCTTTAAAATGGTTTTCCAAGCTGACAGGGAGACCACACAGTGATCTAGCCACCTACTACTGCCGTGATAATGGTCCACAAATGTGTAACTACCCGAGTCGGCGCATAATCAAAAAAAAGTATATCAAAGTATATGCGTTGGTTTTAAAATCAAAGACATTGTTTTTTTTAATTTTTTATTATCTGTTACAAATATTCACAAAAGAATTAAAAGGTTGGAAACTACGTCGCTATACGTAGTTTCCAACCTTTTAATTTTTTTGTCTGTTCAACAAGACTTATTTATCTGTTCCGTGGACAAGACCCCTAGAAAACACGTTCGTTTTACAGTGTTTTATAACACGGTTTTAAACCTAATGCCATTGATCGTCCGCGATGGTTAACTTTAGCGCAAACGTAATGCCGGGAACCCTCTCGGGGGGTCCACTTGCAATATGTATGGCGGCATGGTATAGATATATATTAAATCTTTGCATGAAACACAAAACATTTCATTCGATAAGGAAGGCACTTCTGATTTGTTGACGCATATGTGTAAAGTGTGTTTTAGTGCGACGTTAATATCTATTATCATGCTTGAGTCACTCAGGTAGGTACTCTCATTAAAATAGCCTTCAATAATGGCGATACTTACTTAATTTAAATGTACTTCCAGCACATCTTGGACAGGAACTCCTCCCAGGTTACCATCAAACTCATCCTCATCCGCCTAGCGTTTTCCTGTTTGCGTCGATTTCCAATCTAACCGAATGCAGCTGAATACCAGTATAGATACATGGAACGACTGCCTATCTGACCTACACAACCCAGGTACTGGGTAACATGAAACCCTTTAATAAGACTTCTGGGCTTCTGACGACCCGTGACGACTCAGACAAGAATCTGCGCATGCCAGGCAACGGCTTAACGTGTTGACCACCATGTTGTCAGAGCAATACTTTTACGAAGAGAAGAAGACCTTCTCAACCACTGAAGGATTTGACTTGCTTTCATTGTTCCTCGTTTACGGCCAATAAAATACTTTCTTTCTTACGAAATTAATAATGATTACCGACTAACCGATTTTTTGCGTTATTATGATATTTCCTACACTGAAATTCGTTGTGGAACTCTTCCAATTTAGAAAATTATAATACATAGGTCGGTTATGCTGTAATCACCTGTGGTCCCTAATTGGTCCATACCGGCTTATTATATGGGCATTATGAGACCACAAATATAAATTGTGATCGAATATTTCCACAAAAATCGCTATCATTTAATAGGATATCGATGAAATACGATAAAACCACAATATACAGAGATAACACTGCGCAGGTACTTAAGAGTATGTAAGTATTAATTAATAGTTGAAAAGCTGATACATTACCGACAAGTTGTGTGAACATTATTTGAAAGTAAAATCACCTTTATTTATTAGGTTGTGTTCAGCCAAAGTATTTATTTGCAAAACCAGGTAATATCTATTGGTCTGACATTCGTGCTTAAAATGGGTAACTCATGTAAGTCCTTCAAAACTGTGTCTTTGTGTTTAAGTTCATAAAGCGTGCGTCGTAGTGAAATACTTCGTCACCTCTCTCTTTCCATGGTTGTCGTTAAAGGACGGTAAGGTGTGTGTGACGAAGTTGTGTAGCAGCATACTTTAGTGCACATTATTTCCAAGAGTATTGAAGTTCCAGTATTGATACACATTAGATTTCCGAAATTTTCTTGACACAAAAACACATCACAAATAAATAATTAGTATTTTTCAGAAGCACAGGCTGAGTGTAATATGAAATTGAAACTAATTTAATACAGATTTCGTCACTAGGTAATTCCCAGAAAACCAAACAGGTTATTAAAATTATTATCTTCATTTCACTATTATAATGTTGCTTACGAATTGTAATTTAATGATAAATAAATTATTTTATTTCTGTAAGTAGGTTTGTACACTTTTACACATCAATCATTTTTGTTTAATAAAAACTAGATGATGTTGGCATTTCGTATCTGACTACTCTGAGAAAAAAAGGCCGATGGATGGATTTGGTACCTATACTTACGTACTCAAGTTTTGAACATGACATGTTTATTTTCAGGGAACATGCCGCCACCGCACCATCACGGGCCACCGCACCATCATGGGCCACCGCACCATCATGGGCCACCGCACCATCATGGACCACACCACCACGGACCACCTCATTTCGGACCACCCCATTATGGCCCACCCCATTATGGCCCACCTCATTTTGGACCACCTCATTTTGGACCACCTCATCACGGACCTCATCATGGTCCGCACCATCATGGTCCGCACCATCATGGACCCTCGCACTGTGGCCCACACCATCACTGACCACACCCACCCACTTGGAGATAGAAGGTATCAAACTCATGGGCTGGGGTATTGACCGTCCTTATTTACTTCATTAAAACATTCTATATTCAAATAAAACTAAGGGTCTTATTATGAAAATTTTCTTTTTAATTACATAAGTTAATCGCTGACTTCACAGTGAATTAAGATCCCAGGAATAAAGATAAAAATGTTAATGTTGTTTTTAAATTAAACTGGGAACTGTTGCCGTAGGTAATTTAATTAAATGCCAGTAAAGATTCAACTGTTAACTGTAATAAATTGTATATAAATTATATTGTAAGTTTCGATTTTAATTCTTCATACTTTATTATCTGCATTGAATTGCTGTGTTTCGTTTCTTTTTATATAAATTAGGTTTTTTAACCGAAATAAGATAATATTGTTGTATAATAAATTAACTTTGATCTTAAAATGAGTACTTATCTACTAACTTTTATTTAACCTGACATGATATTTTGCGTTTGTGAATACTTAACTTATAACAAAGGGAGGAGCTTGAGCCTAAGTAATAATGGCCACACGGGTCGATCCATCAGGTAAAGCTACGCTTGTCGGGGTTGGTCCGTGGATGGGTGACCATGTTTTCATACCGAGATTCCTTCGTGTCTCGGAAAGCACGTTAAGTCAATGGTCCCGGTTGTCATTCATAGATCTTTGACAGTCGTTACGAGTCGTCAGAAGTCCGAAAGTCTGACAACCAGTCTTACCAAGTGGTATCGTATTACCCAGTTACTGGGTTGTGAAGGTCAGATAGGCAGTCGCTCCAAGTAAAATACTGATATTCAGCTGCATCCGAAGTCAAGCCCAACATAGTTGTTAAAAAGCAAAGACATTAAATTATTTAAATCTCTTTGTTAAAATGCTAGGCAGATTGATAACAAAGGAGTCACTCTGTAAATTTTCCGCTTTTGTAAATGAGTACGTGCTCAAATACTCGAGTGTCGTCAATAACTGCAGTTGCCTTTGCCGTTGATAACGTACCGCTCGTGTATATGAGCACTTATATTAAAATGTTAAGATAAAAGACAATTTTGTCTAAAATAAACTGAATTAAAATTCTAACTTTAACAATATTGTGGTAAATCCGCCTCTAGAATTAGGGCACTTACATTCAAGCACGTTTCAAGTATTTTCAAGAATATTAGTAAAACAGATGGGGCTGATAATATTGAGTACTCGGGTACTGGGTAATACCAGATACCTTTGTTTATTTATATGTCTAGTGTCGCGCTGCAAAAGAACTAAAACAATCAAGCCAACTTTTTATGCTGATGTGCATGACAGTTACGTCTTCGTCATTGTGCTTTTCTACGTATAGTATGCGTGCATTTACCGGCTAGCAATTTGCATATTGCGTCCAGATAATTATGTTCTTTTCTCCGTACCGTACCTCCGTAGTAGCGTCGTGATCCAAGAGCGCTAGTTTGGACGCCCGTTCGGTACGGTCGTACAGCGTCTCACCGTCAGGCGTCCAAACTAGCGTACTTGGATCGGGACGCTGATACGAAACGGAGGCACGGTACGGACAAAAGAACATATCTGGACGCAGTTTAAGACGTAATTTTTTTCGATGAGTTCATAGCTTTGACTGTCTATCTAGGCATATTTACCTATATTTTTGCCAGAAACACAAAACATTTCATTCGATAAGGAAGGCTAGACACTTCCGATTTGTTGACGCATAAGTATTCTTTCTTTTTCGTGTGCAGGTTAGTGACGCATAAGTGTAACGTGTGTTAATGCGACTTTAATATCTATTATCATGCCTGAGTCACTCAGGTAGGTACTCTCATTGAAATAGCCTTCAAGAATGGCAATACTTTCTTAATTTAAATGTACTTCCAGCACACTCTGGACAGGAACTCCTCCCATGTTACCAACAAGCTCAACCTCATCCGGCTAGCGTTTTCCTGTTTGCGTCGATTTCCAGTCTAACTGAATGCAGCTGAATACCAGTATATAGGAACATGGAACGACTGTCTATCTGACCTCCACAACCCAGTTACTGGGTAACACGAGACCCCTTGGTAAGACTGGTTGTCAGACTTTCGGGCTTCTGACGACCTGTGACGACTCTGTCAAGAATCTGCGCATGCCAGGCAATAGTTTAACGTGCTTACCACCATGCTGTCAGGGCAATATAATTACGAAGAGAAGAAGACCTTCGCAACAACTGAAAGTGCTTTCATTGTGCCCCGTTTACTGCTAATAAAATACTTTCTTTCTTACGAAATGAATAATGATTACCGACTAACCGATTTTTTGTTTGTGTGTTATTATTCTAATGTTTCTTACAATGAAAATCGTTTTGGAACTCTTCTAATTTACAAAACTATAGTAGGTAGGTTGTGCTGCAATCACCTATGGTCATAGTAGTGCCATTTGTACTTTAGGATATGGATTCTATTGGGGATACCTGAATTTGTGGTTAAATTACCTAATAATGTACAGTACAACTATTTTCTTAATGTCCCTCGGCAAACTTTCTATTTCGTCAGTCGTCGGATTTCTATCAGTTGTAGGTATGGGTCGTTACGTGATTTTCGCGAAACGTAACGTAACTAGTGACTTCGAACGCGTCACCTGTTTTGAAAACTAGTGATTTTAGTAACTAGTTATTTTTAATTTTATTCTGTGATTCAACATGGTGATTATATCGAAGTGTTACAGTTATTGGCGAAACGAAAATATAAATGGTTACTTATGTAATACGTTACATTACGTTACTTTAGCTTTTAGTTTTTTGAACGAATAAGTTTTTGTAGCTACTTTTGCACTCGCAACGTACTTTAGTTTCGTTTCTCGCTTTTCATTCGATCACTGCATTGTAATGTAACTAGTTACAAAAATCACGTGTTTCTGTGTGACTCGAAACTAGTTATTCGGCTACATGCCCTGTAGCCAGTTATTGTAACTAGTGACGTGAAATAACGCCCATACCTAATCAGTTGCCCTTTGCACTTGGTGCAGACCGGACGCTCTCAATCGACTTGGAGTATGTTCCAAGTTGACGACTGATGAAACCTGAAGTTTGCCGAGAAACATAATAGTTGTATCTGAGGTATATATATAATACAAAGCCATATCTATACTAAGCTACAATGCATTATAATAATGCATAAACTATTGGCATTTCATCATTATGTAATTATTCATATGTAGGTATTATGTATTTGCAATACTTTACCTACATATAAATCGCTTTAGCAATGGCCATATTTTTAAACACATAATATTGGTACGTCACGGTGAATTAAGTGAACCTGGTTAATTTTAATTAGCGGTGATCTATTAATAATAATCAGTTCTCATTTCCGTTAACGAATCCCACATTTATTACGTGAACTGAAATATTTATGTGGTATTTTATAAAATCCGTTCCATTTAAGCCTATAAGCAAAGCGCTTTATTCAGCTTTATTGAAAACTCAAACAAATTGTATTAATGTTAGGTTTGGATTTCCTGTACCAGGTACCAGGAAACCACTCAATTTATTTTCAACAATGTACGTAGTTATAAATTAAAATAATTTAATGGTATAATGGTATATATTGAAAGTAGGGTGTGGTCTAAAGTAAAACAAATTCAAAGCAATAAATTAATCAAAAAGTATTCGAAAATAATAAAAGCTTGGATAATTTATGTAAAGAAAAGTTACTGGCTGAGGGACACGACTGGAGGCAGTGCATTCGATATAGGAAACGACACTGGTTCAAAAAAAAAAAAACCGTTAATTTCTAACTAATATTATAAAATGCGAAAGTGAGTTTGTTGGTTTGTTACACTTTCACGCTAAAACGGCTGAACTGATTTGCATGAAGTTTGGCACATGGGTAGACCATGACCTAGAGTAGGACATAGAATTATTATCCCGATATTCTCACGGGATCGAGACTGGTACGGGTGAAACCGCCCCAGTTCCTTCTGGCCTGGCCTTCCTTGAGGCCAGCAGTACCTTTTTTTTTGGCTTGGAAATCTTCAAATGACTTCTCCCGCTCTGGGCGGAGCAGAAGGGCGTGTCAGACTCTTACTGACCAAAACCCACCCGTGTTCCTTCCATTGCCTGTGCCAGGGACCACGGTTTCCCCTTACGACTTCCCGCAACTCTAGGCATCGGCCCTAGCGGACCCCGTCAATTTGATGACATCTCTTTGAGGCGCGCGTGGAACACGACGCGCCGTCGACCCGGGCCTGGTCTTTATCGGACGGCGCGCTGCCCATTGCTCTCCGCCCGCAAGCCCGCGCCTACGGTGGCAGGAAATCAGCTCGCGATTCCCGACGCCCAGGGCGTCTCCTACGGCGGCGGCTAGGGGCGCGAGGGCGCAACATTTGTGTCTCGCTCGCGCGCTCCGCCTCCTCCTTCGCGAGCATTACTGCTTGGCAGAAGGAGGTGACGGCTTGCCATGCCCTCTCGCTCCGTACCATGGCCTGGACCAGGGCCGGACGCGAGAGGTCACTGCCGCCGATCGCCTCCACGAGGACACGGCGGTGCTCTGCCCAGGCCAGCCCCTTACAATCTCACGGGGGTGTCTGGGTTAACAAAGTACTTTGTGGCCACCATCGGGTTTCGGGTCTCGTCATCCACGCCACGTCGCACAGGAACTGTCTGTGGTTCCTATGCCAAAGAGGTGTTTATTAAATGACCCGTGGCCAGTTATAGCTGCTGTAACTGTACGTAGCTGTTGTTTAGTTAGTTGGAGAGCCTGTTTCGTGAGGAAGTGAATAGGAAGTGCTTCCTTTCCTTGCCTGCACTCACCTTGGTCGGTCCATAGTTTGTGATGTTCGTATACCTGTTGCGTTGCCTTACCAGAGTGCATAATTACCCCAAAGGTAACGCGCGATGGGTTCAGGTCCCACTGGTACCATGTTCAACCCCCTGGCGAGCTCTTCAGCTGCATTGATGCCTAGCGAACCATTGCGTCCTTTGATCCATTGAATGGTTATGTTATTGAGGCTATTCACCTAATTGAGGCACTGGTGACACTCGTATATTAGCCCAAAGTTGACTGTGTGGCTGTTAAGCGCTTGCAGGACAGCCATGCTGTCTGAGAGTATGCGGATCGATTGGTCCTCAACCTACCCGGCCATGATGGTAGAAGTGGCTAGAAAAAAACACTCAAGAATTCAACCTGGAACACTGCCATGTATTGTTGACCCCCAATGGTATGGCAGTGTGTATGTTGAAGTCCTCCGAGAAGATTCCAGCAACCTGTTATGGATCCATCCGTGAAGATGCGCAGTTCCGGGATCAGTGATCCTCGTGGAGTTGAATTCTGTATTTGGTATACCGAATAAAAAACCATGTTTTAAGCATGGAACTTCACACATCTTACTAATGTTTGAAAGAGAGTTCAATCAGATGAGAAAATGAAAAAAGATCGAATAACATTGCTAGTGACATACCTACTATCGCACGAAATTCAAAATTGTTTAATGTTTAATAACCCCGTTTATTAAAAAAAAATCACCAAGATTAACAGGGCACAATTATAACATCTTACCTTTTTTTCTTCAATGGTTATTAATTTGTGTGAATTTGTCATCTAGGAACATTTAGGAACGATTTTTCAACGTTTTATTTACAACGTATATCCCTGTGATGATTTTTTGGCAAGTAAGAGGACTTGAAATAAGGTACAAGGATCAACCTTATGACTTCAAGGTGGCGTTGTAGAGGCAGCAGCATCAGAACGTAAATTATTGGCATCGTATTGCGATCATCAGACAAAGATAGTTTACGGTAACTTTTTATTGAATAAGTAGATAGAATCAAGGTGCAAAAAAACCAATCTTCAACGGTGGAATAAATTATTTCATGAGCTCTTTAGCGAACCTAATAAAAATCCAAAATGAGACCGACCTTACAATTGTTTCTGGACTAATCCTTTCCCGTCAGGTGTGGACTATACAAATTAATTTCATATAGAAAAAATTATAAAAGAGATAAAGAGGAAAACATAAAAACCGACGAAATAACGTTCTAGAGAAAGGAGACCGCAATCATTTGGTTGAACTAACTAAGGACAAACTATCAAGGTTCATTGGAAGCGATAGGCCACTTAATAATAATTTTACTTTGTCAGTGAAACGGCAATCCGTTAAAAGTTGTTTGGAGTTTTTCATAGCCCGTTTGTTTTGAAATTTCCTCAAAGCAGAAAATGCTATTTACTTATTGCGCCTCGTTTACTTACAAGGTATTTAGGTTTGTGTCGTCTGTTCCCAGTTTTGTATTTGGAAAATGGAATTTTCCTGTTGGGATATAGAAGGGGCGGAATTCCCAATCGATTTTCAAAAAGGATGTTTTGTAATAGCTATTTCGTTTTTGTTTACAGTTTGTTCTTTTTGAGGTTTCCCGTTCGTTTCATTTGTTCTTGTTTTGTGGTTTTCAATAACTGAGTTAGGCTTTGTCTTGTAACTGAATGATGAATATTATGATTAAGATTTAGTACAAATACCTAAGTATGATTGACAGTCATATCTAAATTTAGGCGTACCTGATATGGAAAAACGTGAATTAGTCAATATTTGTATTGACTATCGCTTGTTAAAGATAAAGACATCAATTCCCCCGCGCGATGGTGTAGATAAGGGTGCTCCAACTCAGTATATATAATCATCGATCGATTTTATTAGTAACATACAAAACTGACGATAAGCTTCACGCAGGAATATATACTCAGTGAAAAACTTTATTTCAAATACCTACACAAGTGAGTAATTTTATAATTTTGGAGCTATATCTTTCTACCGACGTATATTTTTGTCCATGTACCTAATATTACTGAAACAATTCAACTAACTACATAATAAGTCTAATATTTAAGTTACCTTGTAGGTTTACTATAAATGAGAGAAACAACTAGACACTATTATTAATGAGAAGGTTTCCAAGGTCTTTATTACAACAGCGAAAGGAATTACTAATTCATTATTTAATTCTTTTAAGTTTTTACTAATGCTGACTTCAGAGAACGAAAGAAAAGCTGTCGCATTTTAAAGTAAACATGGCTTTAGTGGATAAGAAATAAATTCTTGTTATTCGTTTTTTGTTCTAAGCTTGTTCTTGGTAAACAGCCTGGTGGCGTGGTACTTGGCTCCCATTTATTATCAGGGCACACTCTAATTCTAATGTATGTTCACAAAATGTCCCGCCAAGCCACCAAGTCACAAAAGTTTGAAGTTTATTGCCTAAAATTGGAACTGAGCCCGATAAACTGCGGATAATATGCTGGCTCTAACGAGGGACTCTTAATTGTGAATTATCTATTGGATTTGCATAATTATTTAATATTATAACCCTACTAGATATAATAGACATGAAGGGTGCACACCAAGAACTGAGCAAGCTAATTCTTCATTGCCCTGCCCGTATCCCAGTGCGTAGCATGTCTTTTGTTTCCATACACATGTAATTTTATTAGCCATCATCTCAGGATTAGTATAATATCCTCTTTCAAACCATATCACTTTTTTGTCAAAACCGTTGAATTGTGGACCTCTTCTATTTGATTGATTTCAGAATAATTATTGAATAATTTCGGTCCAACAAGTTCTTAGAACCTAATTGCTCAATCTACTCTAGAAACTCCAGCACTACTAATAGAGTTTGTTAAAAAAACAAGTCGGTGATGAGAATTATGAATCTTTTACCTGTTTCTATTGTTGTCGTTACTCCCTGTAATGTCTGTTTTTACGAACATGATTATAAAAACGTAAATTTGTTTTGTTTCAGATATGCCACCACCACCGCCGCATCCTGACCATCCACCGCACCACCCAGGTGGTCACCCCCCGGGACACGGTCCGGACCCGCATCACCCACCGCACCATCCACCGCACGAGCCGCATCACCCACCGCACGGTGGACCCCCACCACCACGCCATTAATAAGTGATCGATGTAATAACTACCTACCTACCACAAAATGTATTAACCTAGAAACGTCCTAATAAAACTTATCTTACAACTTTTATCTACAGTCTACACTCCAGCTTATTTACGCCCAAAGTTGCGTTAAAATTAGCAAGAAAAACGAATCTTTGTTGGCTCATAACTTTTTAATGGATTTTTATTTTACTATTCTGCTTCCGTACAGACAATTTTAATAATGAGACCTAACGATATCATGTTTAACTTTGAATGTACGATGTCAAATAGTGGAGTAAAACCCCTCCGAAGTTTGTATGGAAAAAATATCAAATTGTTTCACCTTAAGTATATTGTGTTTTGAATTGTAGAGTAACAAAATCATATTGATCAGTATGGTAACACAGAGACTTTCAACTCTGATATTTCAACATATATGCATGTATTTTCCAAAGGACAGAGGTGAAATTAAATAATGATTATTTCTCAAAGTTGATCTTTTAAGACTTTTTTTTTTAACTAGATGGCGCCTGTATTTCCTACGTGTATATTTACTTAACTAAGAAATGGGGGTGTCCTATATAGGACACCCCCATTTCTTAGTTAAGTCCCATAAGTGACGATCCATTCACGGCAGAAATCCAGACTGCAGACTGCTTTATCCTGATAAAAAGTCCAAAACACTTCGCACGACCGGAGAAATTAACCCAGGACCATAACTTCATTCCTAAATGTATGCCCAGGACCCTCACACGGTGACGCTTGCGACTAGTAGACGAAGCAGTACTCTACTGATCCATGATTTTTCTTTTTAGTGTTCCGTACGTCCGAATAAAAAACGGAACCCTTATAGGATCACTCGCGTATGTCTGTTTGTCACAGCCGGACACAAAAAAACAGAAAATATGTCCATAATTACAGATTACAGGAAAACCTTTAAGAAGTGTATTGTCATTAAAATAACATGGTAAATCACTCAATATTATGCGTACAGACTTACATTTGCAGTTGGAATGTATGGGGGATCATGTCTATCAACTACAATGTCAAGTTTGTTCCTGGGATAAATTCATTTCCCACACGCATTTGGTTGGTTTTTTAAAGCCATAATGCCGTGGCATCATTCCATTATAAGATGCATAATCAGTCTATAACGTTCCCAATGGTTCCCAATTTTTGGTTCTAAGACATGCCAGTTTCCTCACCTCACCACCGTTGTTTTCCTTCACCGTTACAAGGTGGTTGAACACTTGTCCTCGCGATTATCGCATATATTTTCCTGGGAGGGGCCTACGTGCAGCAAAGGACTGCGGTTTTATTGAATTATTAATAGCTTTATAAGATGGTGATTAGTTTCATTGAAGTGCTTTTAAAGTACATTACATTACACACATACATCAATACACAAACACACACACCAACGTACCGTACTTCATTACTTTTGATTACATTTTACAAGCACTTCGTTGTTCGTTTTGTATTGCGTTCAAATTTCTGATAACATACATATACTTAGTAGGTAGGTACATACCTGAGTGCATGCAATTTATGTAGGTATATAAGCATGACTTCAGTCCTGTCCTATTTATTAAATACGTTATATTACTTGAACATAAAAAACTCTAGACTATAGGTCCCCACAGGTTTTACAATGTACCATAAGGGCCCCATCACACGTACGACATGGCGTGGTTGTGGTTCGTGTGATACATAATTTGGGTATCTTGTCACGACTGTCATTCTCCTGATCCTTGAAACGCTGATGATTTAATGGATGCAAGGTGAAAATACAGTGTATTCATTATAACTTGACCCGTGACGCGATTGGTAGCACTGAATTTTGCAGTCTTAGTTTCAATACTAATATTTAATTAAACACGTCTAACGGGCCTCTGCGAGTTGGCTTCGGCCCCTCGTACGCCTGTCGCCGTCCCGAGAACAGTTACAAACTATTAAAAAAAAAAACAAAAAAAAAACTCCACAAATTACATTCGTATACTAGTGAGATATTTTGACAAAATGTTGTAATTTGTGGGAGATCTGAAATCTAAACTAAACCTAGGCCTGTATTTTAGAACTCCAGGTTGTCACACAGTAAAAATTGGTACAATTGCGAGAATAGAGTTCAAAATGGCGACTGACAGAACAGTACTACCAATCACATGACTGCAAAATTCAGCGCTAGGTACCAATCGCGTCACGGGTCAAGATAAAATGAAAGCACTGTAAATTAGATTGCCAGGTAAGCTAGTATGTAATACAATAGACAATACTTACGAGAAAACTGTAACAAATCAAATTGATTTGTCCTCAATTCGTGTCAACTACAAAACGAGTACTATACGGCATTATCCCTTCACATGAAATATGTCTGTTTTTGTGGAGATCCCTTGAAACGGACACAAGACTATTTTACGGATCGCTGCTTTAGGCCATTTCAAGTAACTTTTTCTTTTCTGTAGAATATCCACCCCTCCCCTCTTTTGCTTATGTGTTTATATTACCTACGCATACTCGTGGGGCTGGTAAGAATGGCCATCACAATATAAATAGAATCCTTTTTACGTAAACGTATTAATATACATACAAATACGCTGTTATGTTTTTACGGCAAAATAGTGTATTTTTTTGTAAAGGAATAGTTTATTTCCCGATTTGATTAATTCATGACTATATTACCTAAGTTTAACCCGGTCGGAATAATTAAATCAAATCCAATAGCTTTCTGAACCCGTTCCGTGGAACTGACGCGCTCAACTAATTATCACCGATACTTGGAGGTAAAAGAAATTGTCGTTTTTTACAAACCTTTATTAAACCATCAGGAGCTAGTTACTTAATTAGCAAAGAAGTCGTGAGCGGGAAAAGTGAGGAAATTAGGTGTACGGAAGAGCCATCTGGCGACGGGATTGTGCGCTGACCGGAATCTTTGAACAACTCTATCTTTACTTTTCATTAGCACGCCGTTGTGTCGGCGATTTTCACTTTTTTTCAATTTCATCGTCTTTTTGTCAAATTAAATGAATTAATTAAATGCCAGTCAGGTTTACTCGAGCTTTGAGATGGGCTGCGGTTGTGATTGGCTTTTTCTGTTCACAAGAAAAAATAATGGAAGTTAACTGTGCCATTTTTTTATTTATTTAGCTATTGGAAATGATTTTTAAATACCTACAAATTGTTTTGCGTTACCTAAACTTATTAATTAAATTTTCCTCGATTGTAATTAATGTAAATCATAATCTTACTTTGTAATTGAATTAATTTTATTTGTTTATTTTATTTGATTTATTAATTAAAAATTCCAGTGCTATAACAAAGTTAACGGTGAACAACGTTTTTAGTTGTAGCTGCAACAAGAAAAATCATTACCTACGTCTTAAAATTGCGATAACCAAACCACCTGCCAAACAGCGATTAGCACAATTTACTATTTTTCCTCAAGACCGTTCATTCTCGGACTCGGTCGACCGACGACGGAAAGAAACCGATATTTTTGTCACAAAAAAAGAAACCGTCCGAAATCAAGAACCAATTATGAATATTGCTCAAGTTAACGCATGATGGCTTAACGTTATAACAAGGTTTCGCACATCGTTATCAGCTTCCCGAGCGTATAGTTTTAATTAGAGCGGTAAATTTTAAGCGTTGATCGCTTCGTCGCTTAAATCTTAGCAGCCACGTAATTAAAATATTATTCGGAAGAGGCCGCGCTCATCCGTCGTATACAGGCAAAGTTTTATAGGCTCGATAACAACCGTACCTTACCTGTAAATTTTGGCAATTTATTGATAATCTAGAAGGTTTTTTACCTTATGGGGCAATATTTTATTTTTATAATGAGATCGTTATTTTTTTGTTTAAACGTTTTTTTCGGCAGCTACTCGGTTATTTTCTTATAATATCGCTTTTCTGAAAAGGAAAATTGGACAGGCGCGTGAATTGTTGCTATGTTGTCTATTCAAATAAATATTAAAAACCAGACGGAAAATTGAGCAGTAAAGTTTTTATGTTATTTAAAATTACACGCGGCAAACGAAACCGTACAAAAAACTAGTTTGGCTGTAAAATATTTACAGCGCTTCAATATTTAAAGTACGCCCAAGAAAACACGCCAACTTCGCCGTATTTGTGTGAAACAAACAAAAAAGAAGTCCTTTATTTAATGGCGACGTTTATAAACTTACAAAAGTGGAGTTTTTAGCGAAACACAAGGAAAGTAAGAAGTTACTTTTCAATATTATTAAGGAAATTCTTGATCCGAATCTAAAGACTTGTCAAATTACGCGGCCGATTGGTCGGCGGCGCGGCGTCAGTCGAGTTCTTAATTTAAATTCACTCGACTAATTGGTCAGCCGAGTCGACTCTTATTAGCTTTTTGATGGATATTGTTTTGATTAAATGAATTGCATGATTTTGTAATCAATTTCCTTGTGAATTCATTATGGAAAATGTTATTAGATGAGTGCTCATTAATGAGAATGTTCTTAAATATAAATTCGAAATGTTTAAATTGAGTGATGATTAAACGGCCAATAATACAATAGGATTTTGTCTACCTATTTAGTAAAACATATAAAAATAAAGGCATGCATTTAATCGAACCTCCAACAATTCCCATTTTGCTTTACTAAAAATAATGATTGCACCTCTTTTTGTGAACCTCAAACAATTTCCAAGTTGGGGTATTAAAAATACTTAATAGCCGAGTAACTGCAATCAACTTGAATGTGCCGATCGCTTCGCTCACTCGGCTCGCGCGCAATTGGTCATAGTTCTCCCAATTGATCTTACTGTGACCAATTGGGCTCGCACGTGTTTGATCACAGTTCATATCTAACCAAACCCGTTTGGTCGGAGTACCCTAGCTTCTTCTTCTTCTAGACCAGAAAATTCAAAAGAGGCTCATTTATTAAAATAGTATGCCACATTAAAAGACCAAAAAGTGTTTAGAGTGTAATATTATTTTTTTAAAGCGTACTTCCTTATGGGGGCAATAAGTTTTTACAGAATCAGCTAAATATTTCCCTAAAATAAACGTTAAAATCAATTAAACGTTACTTGCAAACAACTCCAAAATGTTCCCGGCAGTTCTCTTACATAGGTACATCGTGCAGTTCAACACACACGTATGTATATCCCATTGTGTTTGAATAAACATTTCAATTGAGAGGGTTTTCATTCGCGGTGTCTATTCGACCGGACCCACACATTCAGCTCTTTTTCGCGCTCCGCTGATTTCCGATGAATGAACTGCGGTCGGAATATTAGAGCTGGCCTATAACGTAGGTTACCAATGTACTTTTAATTATTATTGCTTTAATTAATGTATTGGAAATGGAGGAACAATATTTTTGATGCACACATTTTTCTTATAAATGTTTGTTACAGACTAACAAACATAATCACGTCTGATGTTCGGGATGTAGGGTTAGGTAGACTACTATATAATAGAGGGCGAGCCTATTGCTATAAATCCAGACTCTGGGCTGCTACTCAGAAATTCCAGACGAAAAAGTCAATAACACTTTGCCCGACTCGGGAATTGAACCCAAGATCTCATGCGCAGCAGTAGCGCTTGCAATCACTAGACCAGCGAGGTAGTCCAGAGTTGTGTGTACTTATCTTCAAACTGTATGGTGTACTGACCCAAGCACCTATACCCAAAGGGAATTAAGTGCTTCTTAAACTCGAAAATATTTTTTTAAGAAAATAATAAGCCGTTAGTTCATAAAAAAAAAGCTGAGAGGTGTCAAGGGACACCCGGATGGAACGAAGTTATGGAATGAACCTCACAAAGGCATGCCACTAATTAGTACCTGTGGTCGCTCACAGATGGCGTTATAATAAAAAATAAAAAGTGTTGTTACAACTTTTGGTCTCAATTTTTTCCGTCTAGCCCCCTTTCGCAACGCGCGAAAGGGAACTTCGTTCCAAAAAAAACTTGCGGGGCGGTCTTTGGGGATTGCCGATAGAAGTGAAAACTTAGTACCGCCATCTAACGGAAATGTCAGGAATTTATGTGGCTTGCTGTCAACAAGAACAGTTGTAGCTCCATTAAAAAAAATCCAGAAAAATCAAACAGAGTGCACTGTCAACAAAAAAGTGCAAAACGCGCCTTCGGTGACGATAACACGAGTTCCATGATTTTTGTTCATACAAAAGTGCTCAACGCGTCTAAAGAAGTATTCCCTTCAAAAATTGTTAGGGACTAAAATAATGATATAATATAATCTGCTTAAATAATAGCCCACAGGTGAAAGCCTCTTCTATTCACGCACCGTGCCACTCGATTAGACCTACCTTTACCGATCGACCGAGCAAAATGTCGCGATATTCTTAGTATTTATTATATAGGTAAAGAACCAAGTACGGATCACAAGGCTTTATCCTTTACTTAATTTTATTTCAGTGCTGAAAATAGATACTACCTGGTGCAGCATTGCGCTGCCGTTCAAGCCTCTTTTGTAGTTGTAAAAGTTTCATAAACTATTATTTCTTTTAAAAATTTCGAATTGAGTACATTTTCAAATTTTGAATTCTATATCGTTCAAAGTAAAACAATTTTTTTGACTTGCGTCATTCTATTGTGAGCCGCTCTGGACGATACGTCATGGTATTAAATAATTTTTCTCTGCTTCAAGTGTCGTGTTTTCAGTTTGAGACGCGAATGTAAAAAGATCACGATAATATCTTTGTGCTAGCTGGCCGCAGTTTTGATGAAGCATATCGTGTTCATTGTGGTGTCTAGTCCTCAAATTATACGTATAGTTCGTGCCAGCCAAGCGAGAATCTAGAACCACTATTTTTTGGTGAAGTATTTACTGTACAAACATGTGAGTATTCAACCAATTTCCCGTTTATCAAATCATACACTCTCGCGTCCCACTAATCGCGTAATCTAGCCTATGCCGTTTCTAAAACTCTCTCGTTTTCGGACCTTGGCAGATAACCAAGGCCGCAAGGCCTTTCCCGGACCCCCGTCCGTCGCCTGGACAGGATCCTGGCGTTCTCTACTCCCAGCCTGCGTCAACACAGACCCACGTCTTCTAGCCTCGTCGGGTTTCTCCGCCAACCAAGGCGAGATCGTTCCGGGCAGCAGCAGGACGGCGCCCCGTACTCCAGGACTCCAGGACTCATTGACTATTAATCTCCATCGCATTAGTTTTAACTTTATTTTTGAATCTTAAGCTAGGCAATCCATCTACCGCGCTGAACCCAGATTTATTGCCGGTTTAATTGCTCTGTTCTACCTCGCGTCTCCGGGATTAAATTAGTAAAGGCCTATACGTATTTAACCCGCGTGCGATCGTACACTCAACCCTAAACCGCATAATTCTCCGTTCGGAAAATAAAAATCAACCGTAGTTATAAGCGGCTCGCAATCATACTTAAATTTATTTACCACGTTTTATATATAACTGTTTCTGTTTTTTTTCTTACTTTAAAAAAATATAATACAAATCATATTTAAAATCTCCTATTATTTTTTTCTTTGTATTTAGTTATCCTATGCTAGTGTGGGTTCGATTCTCACCAAGCATTCTTTTTAACAAGTGGCAGAAGCTGATCTTCTAATGCTACAAGATGGCGCCCGAATTAAAGGTAAATAAAACATATTATTATTCACTATAATCATATTGTTGTGTATTAAACACCTAATAATACCCATAAGCAATTTGATAATTTTTATTTTTTCATAGCACCGGTGTGGTGTGCCCTTTTAAGAGCACAATTTCTAATTCCTAGAGCAATTTTGTTTGTTTCAGGTGCGGTCGTTTTAAATAAAATCTCGGCAAGCCTAACTACAGAACAGTTCGCGCTGGTGCCTTGCTGCTGTTGGTGCTCCTATTACGTCTACCTAACCTTGTGCCTTTCATTTAATGACCAATTAATTAATGTGATGAAATACGATTGTATGATAATATATAATTTAATGTAATGTACTATGATGCAATTCAAAACTCTGTAACCAGATCGAATACCTTTTATCTCAGACTTTTTTTCATTTCCTCCCAACAAATATATTATTATTCCCCGAGTTTTATTCATCTCTCGTAATTAGTGTAGCTAGTTCCCCGTAGGTAACGTGTGTTTGAAGTATGAATGCGTAGGGACCACATCTAAGGTAAGCGTTTTTTGATTGGTGATTTTGCTGAATGTCTAGTTTTTTCTTTTTCTCTTTAGCATTCAGCCCCACCCGTCTCTTTTGCTCGCCTTATCGTCTTTTTCTGTTTGTTCGCACGTCTATTACTCGTCGCCAAGGGTATGAATTAGGTACACACATATATTCCTATAGAAATACTCCATTCGAACATTTTTTTTCAATAACTCACGTATCACATATCTATCTTGCTAAAATTCTATTTAAACATTAGTTTTGCGCTTAATTCTAGACCCCGCCGTCGAAACAAACCAAATATTCGCTCAGGAATAAATTTGCATTTTCAAACCGCGTAAATATTCATTTTTCCAAACTCACTTCAAAATAAAGGAGACCGCCCATTCACGTTAACCCGAAATTTTTTAAAAGGACAACGACCATTTTTCTAACAATACTTCTTCCCTCAAACATTTTATCATTTAATAATTTTTTTGCCTCCGTGGGTTACCAACTCTAAATATGTCGGACGAAGAGCGATCCATTACCGAGACACCGATCTGTAGAAGCCCGATAATTTCGAGACCTCGCTCGATCCCGCCTAGAACGCCCAGGCCTTCAGCGTCGTCGGACGTTCCGTCGCCTATCAAGACCGATGAATGTCCGCTCCACTATCGCAGGCAGGTTTCACTCTCGAAGTGGAAGCTCGACTTCTCTGGCGACTCTTGTGTCCGTGATTTCTTCGTCTCGATTGACGAACGTAAGGAGGCAGACGACATATCGGACGCCCAATTACTGAAACATTTCCACGAGGTATTATCAGGGTCTCCGCTTAAATACTTCCGATCCATTCGCCATCCCGACCTCTCCTATCCAGACCTCAAAGAGTCCTTTCCAAGGACATTCGGCCCGATAGATTACGAATTTAAGACCGAACAGGATGTCCGGAATCTGAAGCAGAGATCTAACCAGTCAGTCAGAGATTTCGTCATCCAGGTTTCGTACCTGAACGACCAATTGTCCTTCCCCATAACTGAACCGAACTTATTACAGATTATTTTGCACAATATGCACCCTAAATACTACCCTTGTTTATCCGTCCACAAATTTGACAAATTAAGTTCGCTCATCGATATGGCTTCCCATTTTGAAAGTTTTATACCAGTTTCTCCTAAGGCTGTATCAACCGTTGCATGCGAGACCCAGATATGTCCCAAATGTAGTAAAAACGGTCACTCCTATCGTAATTGTCCTCATTTTCCTGGCATCCTTTGTTTTAAATGTCGGACTCCTGGTGTCATAACTCGGGATTGCCCGAAGTGCAATCCAAAAAATGTTTAAGCCACCGGCGACACGCTTCTCGTACAGTGTCACCGGTGATTACGAACGGTTCGTCGGATAACCGACCTTTTATCGAAATTTTGTTAGGTGATCGTCTGATCAAAGCCTTATTGGACTCGGGCGCGCAGATGTCACTCATCAGCGACGCCTTGATCCAGGAATTATCTATTCCATTAAATTTATACGACGCGTGTCCCCGCGTTATTTCTGCCAATAACTCGCCCATTGATATTTTAGGTACGGTTCACCTTCCAGTTAAATTTAATAATACGATCTTTTCTCATGAGTTTCTTGTAGCGCGCTCTATGTCTTCTTCAGTCATCTTGGGTATTGAATTTTGGAATAAGTTTGGCTTGACATCTGTCTTTAGTCAAGCATTCGATAAAAATATTAAAGGTAACATGTATCTCTCGTCCGCTAATCGCTCCCTTCCATCTGCTTCTTGCGTTAGCGAGCCACGGTATATACATCCTCGTAACGTCTTGTCACCCGATCAAGAGCGAAGTCTACAAAGAGTCATAGACGAATTTGAAATAATCTCGTCTGACAAAATCGGACTCGGAAAAACCACATGGCTGTCACATAAAATCAACACCACCGGACAGCCAATTAGGCAAAGGTTTTATCCGCTCTCACCCGTCAAATTAAAAATCCTCAACGACGAAGTTGACAAGATGTTAGAGTTAGGCGTTATTCGTCCATCCCGTTCTCCCTGGGCTAGTCCTGTTGTTATGGTCACGAAGAAGGACGGTTCGGTTCGTTTCTGCGTCGACAGTAGAAAGCTAAATAGCGTTACCATCAGAGACTCATATCCCCTCCCGCGCATTCAAGATATCCTTGATAATCTCCGTGGGGCGAGATACATAAGCTCTCTCGATTTTAGGAGTGCTTTTTGGCAGATACCTCTCGCCGACAACGATAGTTGTCAGAAGACTGCTTTCATAATCCCTCAACGCGGTTTATTTGAGTTCGTTAGAATGCCGTTTGGACTCACAAACGCAGCTTCCGAGATGCAACGTCTCACTGATATGATCGTAAATTTCGAATTTACCTCCACTAGCGACGATTGTGTTTTCGGTTACGTCGACGATTTGATCCTAATATCTAAGGATTTCCACAGCCATCTCGCCCTCCTCAAGAAGGTGTTGAACCGCCTTCAGGAAGCCGGTTTATCAATTAACCTAAAAAAATGCGAGTTCTGCAAGAGCGAACTCAAATATTTGGGGTATATTGTTAACGAAAAGGGCCTGCAAACTGACCCTGGCAAACTTGACGCTATTAGGGATTATCCTACTCCTACCTGTGCCAAGTCTCTGCGCGGCTTCATTGGAATGTGTTCCTATTACAGGCGTTTCGTAGACGGTTTTTCGTCCATAATCGCGCCACTCACCACCTTGATCGGAAAAAGCAAAGGTCGAGATCCCATAATTTGGAATCAGGCTGCCGATCAAGCTTTTTCCAAGCTGAAAGAGGCGCTAATCAACACTCCCGTAATGGCTTGTCCGGATTTTTCCAAGCCGTTCTTTTTGCAGTGTGATGCCTCAGCGGTTGGTCTCGGTTCGGTTCTCTCACAAAAAATCGATGGTGTGGAGCATCCTATCGCTTATTATTCCCGCCTATTCTCCAAGGCGGAGCGAAATTATAGCACTACCGAACGCGAGCTTTTATCCGTTCTTGATTCTATAAAACATTTCCGGTGTTATTTAGATGGTATGAAGTTCTCGGTTATAACGGATCATATGGCTTTGAAATGGTTACTCACTTTAAATAACCCTTCTGGGCGCCTGGCCCGGTGGGCCACCGTCATATCCCAATACACTTTTGACATCGTTCATCGCAAGGGGTCGCAACACGTCGTCCCAGACGCACTTTCCAGGATTTATGCCAGCCCTGTCTCGTTCGATCAGGGTCCCGAACATACTACGGACCGTTGGTATAAGAGGATTTATTTGGGCGCTCGAGATACGCCTCAGATGTTCCCCGATTACGCGATTCAGAACGGTGTCCTCTTGAGACGTATGCCTATCACCAGCCCTCTCTCATCTGACCCATGGCGCGTCGTATTGCCTTCAGAGAAAGTTCCACTCGCCATATGGGAAGTTCACAATGATTTCCCTTCAATACACCCTGGTGTCTTGAAATCTTACCTTAAGATCAAGGAACTTTTCTACTGGCCAAATATGTTTCGTGACGTCACGGAAACATTGAGTCAATGTGAGGTGTGCAAGGCCTATAAAATTTCTAACACTCAACCGCGCGGACAGATGCTGTACCCGAAGGCCGTCTCCTCACCCTTACAGCTTATTTCCATTGACATCGTTGGCCCCCTTCCTATCGCCTTTTATGGCTATCGCTATATTTTATCCATGGTTGACGTATTTTCCAAGTATGTTTGGCTCGTTCCTTTAAAAAAGGTCGACGCTAATTCTGTTGTTAAGGCGCTGGAATCTGAGATATTTTTTAATTTCGGAGTCCCACGCGCCATTCTTTGCGATAATGCCACCGTTTTCCGTAGTAACCGATTGCTGAATTTCCTCAGGTCTTACCACATTGAATCTCCAATTTTTACTCCGTATTATACCCCACAGGCTAATACAGTTGAACGTTACAATCAAAGCGTTATTACATGTTTAAGCATCTTAGTCGGCGAAAATCAAAGAAATTGGTCAAAATTATTACCCAAGGTCAAATTATACCTCAACTCATGTATCAACTTAGCTACCGGTTTTACCCCAAACTTTCTTATGTTTGGTAGGGAAGTTATTATAGATCCGACCCGTGCACACGGACAGACTCAAGGCACCGATTTAGCCGAAAGTCGGTCTCAACACGCGTCAAACCTATCTTCCCTCGCACAAGTTTATTCTAGGGTCGCCGATAATCTTTCTCTTGCTTTCCTCCGAAATTCAAAAACATATAACGCCAACCGTTCCGCTATCACCCTCAACGTCGGTGACACGGTCTGGAGGAGGAATTTCTCCAGGTCTTCGGGATCTGATTATTTTTCCGGGAAGCTTGCTCCTCGCTTTGTGAAGTGTCGGGTGAGTAGAGTACTCTCCAGAACAACTTACCTCCTTCAAGATTGTGACTCCGTTCATTCCGGGTCATATCACATCAAAGATATTTTGAAATAGCACCCCCATAATCTACATCAATCATCCTATTAGATTTCCTCCATTCCAAAATTCGCTGTTTCTTTCTTTTCATCTCACCTATTTCCTTTCTCGGGCCCCTATCTAGCCAAGGGCCGAGGAAGTTCCCCTATTTTTCCCCCATGCGGGGACTCATTCATTCCATTCGCGGGAGGATTTTTGTCCCCCGTCCGTCAGTAGGTCTGAGGGCCGGGAGATTTCTCTTTCTTCCTCTCGCGATGCGAAACCTTTTTCTGTCCCCCCGTCATGGAGGAGTTCCCCCATTCCTTTCGGGAAGGAATTTCCGTGTCCGGCACGCTTTTCACCCTTTCGTGGTGGAATCCCTTCTCGGTCTCTCCGTGGGACGAGGGCCGAGGAGACTCTCTTTCTCTGTCACGGAAGGGCTTTTTTCTTCTTCGCTTTTCGGAGGGTTTTTCTCTTTCCTGTTCTCACATTGGGCCCGTGAGTCAGGAAACCTTTTTTCCACGTGTTTTAAAGGGATTTCTCCTCAGTCCCCTGTTGGGCTGAGGGCCCAAGTTTTTTCCTGTGCTCACACTGAGCCGTGAGCCAGGAAATTTTCTTTTTTCACGTGTTTTTAAAGATATTTCCACCCCAGTCCCCTGTTGGACTGAGGGCCGAGGGATTCCCCTCTTTGTGTGTCCTCGCATACATCGTAGTCGTATGACCATGATCGACTGCAATGGCACATCAACCCCCTTTTTTACCCCCCCGTTTGCTGAGTGTGGGGATGTTTCTATCTTTCCTTTCGTTTGGGAGAGTCGTTCGCTTCTTTTACTATTTTATAGTCGTCGCGACGCCTTCCCCTTAACAAAAGGATGACTTTTACGATACGCAACCCTAACGTTCAAGTTTACTACAAAATGTGTTACAAACTCATTTTGAACCGCCGTTCTTATACGGCCTCATTTTCATTTCACTAACCTTTTTCTTCTTTCTGCATTGTGTCACCTCATCACACTGACATTGTCATTAAAAAAAAAAACCAAAATAAAATAATGTTAATATAAGTTGTTTTGTGGTTTATTCTCCGATTTCTCGGTAAGTTTAACAATAATATAACATCTCCCAAAATTCTCTGTTTCTATACAATTCCGTTATCTGATGTAAATAACGTACATAACACACTAAGCATACGGTATCTATTTATATATTGTTTTCTGTTTAATTTTACTCCGTAATTTTTCTTCTCTTCGCTGACCAATACGCTATGAGCGACCTTTTTGTTATGTTCCCTCTCTCCCTCTTGTAACCTCTGGGTTTGTTCGGAGAGGTAACTCATCGCTCAACTTTATTGTTGACTCTCAACAACTTTGTTAGTGAGTTTTGCTGTTAGGGACGAATAGGTTTGTGTTCGACCTCTAGGAGTTTCTTTGAGGTGCGCCAACCCTCCCACCTTACTATCACTCCTCTGATCAGACTCTAAGCACTCTCTTAGCTGAAAGTCGGATCAGGAGGGATACCCTACAATTAGGGACATTAAAATACTGGTTTATAGCCCTTATTATTGTAGGCTGGGGTATTATTTTTTCGGGACTTAGGTTTTTTCCTCTCGTAGCCTGGTCCTCCTCAGCTTATATTCGTTGATTACAACCTCTAGCCTCTTCTTTTATCAACATTGCCCTCTGAGCATGTGTCAATAATTAATTTTAACCTATGCTTACATTCGCTTTTTACTTTAGTTTAGCTTCTTTATTTCGTCTAGAGTCTATTTCGCCATGGTATATTATCCCGTGAGTTATTTTAATTCTGTTAGGCTGTATTTTTCTTTAGTCGCGCACTTAGATTATTTTTTAGGTTTAGGTGGACGCTGCCTGAGCTCGCGTCGAGAAGGTTTAGATCTGGAACGTTCCGTATTTACTCTTTGTCGAATGCACTTAGTAGGCGCTCCTTAGGCTAGGTATTTTAATTCTGGTTTAGTCTTGTTAGTTGTTAGTTGTCTTGTAAGTATTTCATTTTTACTCTGTTACTCAGGACTTCCCCTAGCCTGGTCTCGTCTCCTCTTCAACTGTCACCCCTATAGGGGAGACATAATTTTTTCGGTTTTCCCTATAGGGATGTCAAGTGTCTTTAGTGACGACATCGTCTAGGGTTGTCAAAAATTTGTCGATAGGGTCGTGATTTTTATCGATGATGCCTTCCGTCTTTAGTGACGACATCGTTTAGGGTTGTCAAATTTTTTTATCGATAGTATCGATAATTTTTTTTTTTTGCTGGAAAGGGTGTATTGCA
The DNA here is from genome assembly GCA_948150665.1 of Conistra vaccinii. Lineage (NCBI taxonomy): Eukaryota > Metazoa > Arthropoda > Insecta > Lepidoptera > Noctuidae > Conistra > Conistra vaccinii. The sequence goes on from OX411329.1 coordinate 13,072,715, forward strand.
GCATTGCGCTGCCGTTCAAGCCTCTTTTGTAGTTGTAAAAGTTTCATAAACTATTATTTCTTTTAAAAATTTCGAATTGAGTACATTTTCAAATTTTGAATTCTATATCGTTCAAAGTAAAACAATTTTTTTGACTTGCGTCATTCTATTGTGAGCCGCTCTGGACGATACGTCATGGTATTAAATAATTTTTCTCTGCTTCAAGTGTCGTGTTTTCAGTTTGAGACGCGAATGTAAAAAGATCACGATAATATCTTTGTGCTAGCTGGCCGCAGTTTTGATGAAGCATATCGTGTTCATTGTGGTGTCTAGTCCTCAAATTATACGTATAGTTCGTGCCAGCCAAGCGAGAATCTAGAACCACTATTTTTTGGTGAAGTATTTACTGTACAAACATGTGAGTATTCAACCAATTTCCCGTTTATCAAATCATACACTCTCGCGTCCCACTAATCGCGTAATCTAGCCTATGCCGTTTCTAAAACTCTCTCGTTTTCGGACCTTGGCAGATAACCAAGGCCGCAAGGCCTTTCCCGGACCCCCGTCCGTCGCCTGGACAGGATCCTGGCGTTCTCTACTCCCAGCCTGCGTCAACACAGACCCACGTCTTCTAGCCTCGTCGGGTTTCTCCGCCAACCAAGGCGAGATCGTTCCGGGCAGCAGCAGGACGGCGCCCCGTACTCCAGGACTCCAGGACTCATTGACTATTAATCTCCATCGCATTAGTTTTAACTTTATTTTTGAATCTTAAGCTAGGCAATCCATCTACCGCGCTGAACCCAGATTTATTGCCGGTTTAATTGCTCTGTTCTACCTCGCGTCTCCGGGATTAAATTAGTAAAGGCCTATACGTATTTAACCCGCGTGCGATCGTACACTCAACCCTAAACCGCATAATTCTCCGTTCGGAAAATAAAAATCAACCGTAGTTATAAGCGGCTCGCAATCATACTTAAATTTATTTACCACGTTTTATATATAACTGTTTCTGTTTTTTTTCTTACTTTAAAAAAATATAATACAAATCATATTTAAAATCTCCTATTATTTTTTTCTTTGTATTTAGTTATCCTATGCTAGTGTGGGTTCGATTCTCACCAAGCATTCTTTTTAACAAGTGGCAGAAGCTGATCTTCTAATGCTACACTGGCCTTTGAAATCGAGGACTTCTTGCCTTTCAATGGCAAAGCATAATAAATAAGGTAAACGGACGAGGCAGCTATTGTCAGAATAGAATCAGTTCCGAGGAAAATAAAAATACCAATGTAGGTATTGCCACAAATGTGAAGTGGATAGAAATACCAATCCAAGTTCACCCAAGACATGGGTTTTTCTAAAAACGTTTACGATATTCTATTATGTGATAACTTTACACGGTATTTTCTATTTATGTCTTGATAATATCGAAGTAAGGGAACGTGAAAGTTTAATCTATCTGTCATTCAAACAGGCCGAAGTGCGTAGTCGATTTTATCTTGACAAGCGGTACGCTTCGAACTTCACTCGATTGTTTGACATTTAGACGTCGCTGCGTTCAAGACTGGAGATATAAGTATACTTAAAACTTGATCATCAAATATTTATGCGTTCAAGCGACTGTTCCGTGAAAATTTAATGACCAATTGAGAGTTTCTTCAAGGGCTCTCGAATTAGCTTGTTTAATGTCTACCTATATCAAAAGACATACCTATGTACCGTAAATTTTTCTTTAACTACATCAAGGTATGTTGAATAAGTAATGCATACTTACTCGTAATTATATGTTTCATAGTTGAAGGTCATAAAACGAACTGGCGGATAAAAGGTTAACAAAATGATTCAATACAGTTTCCTCGCAATGAATTTGTTTTCCCAGCGTATATAATGTCAACCCTGGGTTTTCAATGCGGTCCCCTGGAGGCTCTACATCTAAGTTAAGTTTAAGTTAGAGCTGGCTCTGTCGCGTTATGTGTCTCTCGTGACACATCCAACAGCGAATTTTTGGTCAACATATTTAAGTAGCGCATCGCGACTACACTAGACTTTTCAAAGGAAGCAAATTGAATATTTTCGTTCAAACGCAAAAATACACAACGTTACTTTGACTAACACTGTTGTCTCGAAGAAATATTCAATTGAAATTGTAGAATGTCAAGCTGAAAATATTTCATGAAAAGAGACAAGAGCGACCCGAGCGCGGCCGTATCACGTAGGTACCTTTCTCGCTCGGAAATGCACAAAATAAAACACCAAACAAAGAATACGAAACTGGTCGGCAATCGTAAAGTAGCCGGTCGCCAACGTATATGCAAATGTGGCGAATTTAAAATTCAATTGATTCATTTCGAAACGGAAATGTCCAGGCATAAACCTTGCCCATTAGTGGCGTGCGGGCTACACTAGAACTGTCAATTTGCTTTATAAATTAGTCAGAGTTGTGCTAAAATAATCGCAATTAAATATTCAAATTGGGTAGTGCATAGACGTGTCGCTGCAGCGGCGCTGTCAGGACTTGCATTCGGCTTGTCGGTGAAATGAACATGTCTGGGCTGTGCAGCCTGCTGCTCCAGGAATAGCGTCGAACGGGACAGGTCAAACGGAAATAAAGCAAGCTGCACTCAGCGAAGTTTGGACATGTCTGATAGCTTTACTGGCGGCTCGTGAATAAAATACATGCTATTCCTGTCTAGCTTTTTCATTTCACTATTTTATTCGTGCGCCATTGCTATTGTCGTTTATGGTAATTTTTGCTTTATCATTCTTACAGTGTGTGTATTTGGTTTTAAAATGGCGGGATATTTTTAAGTAAGAATCTGAAAATACATTGTTAACTTGCATGAAATATTCAAAAAACAACGTTTTACCTGAGTTAAGTTAGCATTACAAAGTTTCGAGTTTATTAGCATGCAGGGGAACGAATGGCGCCCAACATGGGGCCGACTGCGACCGCTTAAATTGCGTTTTCGTAACGTGCATTATCCTCTGACGCCACATGTGGTCAGGACTTGAATACTCATCCACTTCGTCTTTTTTGGAGTATAATCATAGTTTGCGGTGCCAGCATATTGTGTAATATGTTTGTTTCTATGAGAGCTACTGAACGAACACGTTCTAACGAGGTTTACTTGTATCCGATTAAAGTTTCAATATTGTTATTGAAGAACAATATCAATAATTCGTAGAACCAGCAAAAGTATGGCAGTTCGTAACCTCACATGATGTGGTGGCATGTCATGTGATAACAATTGCAAAACCAATATAAATTTCTTGGCAGAGGCGCCTGGGTTATAAGAAAATGTATTATGAAAGCGAGCGGTTTTATTGTGTGGCAGTAAAACGGAAGAATTTGCATCGGGAATCGAACCAGACACTTGCAAATCGACGATCGTAAAACGATCCCGCATCGGTCACCGGCTTCATGAATAAAACCTTATTTTGGTGGCCGTTGAAAAAATAGAACAAGTAAACGTGTCTCACAGTTCAGGACATACACTATTGATGTATGGAAAAAATGTTTTAACAACGAAGCTTTGAATACATCGGTGAAAAAATGTACAAGAACAATGTATACTTATAGTGTGTGGCCGCATGTGTGTGTGAACGCTGCAGAAGTCACGTTCAGGCAATATTTGCTGTATAAAATTCAGCAACTGAGTCGGCGCTGTGTGTGTAATGTATACCTACTCATCACATGTGCTGCTGCAGGATTTTTTATATACGCATGAAATAGGAGTAGGTACTTGCTAAATAATTCCTTTATCTAAGTATGGCCGACACGTATTGTGTATTACACACATTTCTGTATGGCCAGTCCTAAGAGCGAGTAGTTTATGCACAAGTTTATGTTTAGAACTTTGTGCTACGAATACTTATACTAGTAGTTCTGCGAACAGTAGACCTCACGACCGCAAACTTTTTTGCAACAATTAATATATCTACTACTAAAGGCCTTTAAAATGGGATATATAGGTACCTACTATATTTTTAAAACAAAAAACATGGTAAATATCCCGTTTTAAATAACGTTACTTGTGAAAATAACAATGTCAGTTTAAAATCCTATAATTAATAAATATACTTATTCCAACTAAAAAAAAAAACCCGGCTACGACAGCAGGTTACTAAAAAGCTTAAGATGGCAAGACGATTATTAAACAGGAATAAACTAACCCACAACTAACCAACTACTATCTGTTAAACACGAGATTTTACTTTTGAAGCTACTTTACACCTAAAAAAACTGAGTAACAAAATGTTCGATGGAACTCAACCATTTGGCGAACGACAACGACGATGCACAGTAGCGTCCATCTAGTAACCATATTGTAAAACGTTTTAGAAAACTCTGAAAATTATTTTCAGAATTATATAAATTCTAGTTTTGTGATGAAGGGGCCAGGTGCTCCATCAATCCCTATCTAATAGTTAAAAGGCCGATTCCACTGGTAGAAATATAAAAGTGAGCAATTTTCTGCATTTTGAGGAGCTATTCTGCGCAACACGCCGAAGATCCTCGTCAGCTCTTCACCAAATTTTTATGAGATCAACTTAAATTCTTTCAAATAAAAAGAAGATTTCATAAGGCGGAGATAATCAGTACGCCCTTTTTGCCCCTTTTTGGAGGCAACGAAAAAAATAAATCTATGTATTAAGTCGTCAAACCTGTATACCAAGTTTTGTCCAGATCGGTTGTAAAATACGACCTGTAGAGGAGTACTAGCAAACTGACACATGTCAGTAAGTTTTGCCAGTCTTGAAACTGAGACGCTTCGTGACGCTTCGCGCGCTCGGTCAATAATTAACTTTCAATCTGTTCATTCAGCTCCTGTTTTGTGATACATTTTAATAATATAAATAGACTAGACTCGGTCTTAGATACTAGGTGATGTGATGGTGAAGGTAGATTCATGGTTTGTAAACTATAAGCTTCAGGGCATTTCATGAAATAACGCATGTATTGGTTCATAGTTAAACAACAATTTTGCTGTTATTTAAGTTAAGTAAGCCGAGAGCGACACGTGCCGCTAACACGGGTTTTGGAAAGTTATTATGAACTCGACACATTGCCGGCTAATTCAGAACACACTTTGTTACAATATTTGAGCAGGAATGTTGGCCGCGAGTTTTAATAAATGCCGCATCCGTTCCGTTCTCCTAAAAACGTGTCGGCTTTTAAGGGCGTAGTTTTCGACCATGAATGTCATTTCACGAAACACTCGTAATACGAAAACGTCAACATTACTCGCGCAGAAAAAGTGTTTCATGCCAGCAACGTTCTCACTGATGTCTTCAATTGAATCAAGTTCAGTCAAGCGAATAGAGTCCCTAGTTACGTTCTGGCAAACGTACAAGTAAACGTTCCCGCGCGTTAGGAGAACAAACAAAAAGAGATATTTGTAAGTTTGGCTATCGACCTTCGGACCTTGATTCCACTTTACGCGTTACACCAATTAGTTGAGTACATTAGGAAGTCTGGAACGTAGCTAGTGAGCAGAGTGTCTAATTAAAAAGTTTTTCCTCCAGTAACGAGGATGGACTTGTTCGTAACCTTAGATTGATGTTTGATTGAGTACCTACCTACACTTCTACAGTAAGTTTGCACCTGTGTCTGGCTCCAATGTTCTTCAAAGAACTTTGTTTCCAACTCTAAATCACTTTCAGTGGATAAGTGTGAAGTAATCGCCTTGTTAGAGATGTTACGCTACAAAGTAGGTGCTGAATCTAGGTCACCACAGTTGATGGCGGCAAACATGAGGTGCCCTAATGATTCCTGGTAGGGGGTAGGTACGTAATATTCTAAGGTTTTTGTTCGGTTTTTCCATGAACGGAATGTTAAAGTCAGCTGTATATTATTGTTGAATGCGTTCCTTGAAACGCTGACGTGGTTACATGGTTAGTGGTAGTCTAGGCTATCAGCACGCGTAGTACGACAACTGAGCGTTTCTCATTTTTTTTGCCAATACTCATTTGTGGGTTGTCCCATGATTTTGTTGATGAATAACTTTGGTGTAATCTATAAATTATTGATACTGTTTTGCTTAAGAGCATAATTGTTATTCAAATTTACAGAAAATATTTTACCAAATCATAAATACATATTATTTAAATTAAAAATGAACTAAATGTATGCTGTCGAAAATTGCAATGTATGAAAATTCGTATGTCCCAGTCTACCATTCGCAATTTCAAACTCAATTATTTTGATAAAGTTCAAAGAAACAATATGAGACTTTAATTTTAAATCGCTGGCCCGCGTGGTAGATTACGGCCCAGTCCCTCTCACAGAGAAGAGGCCTGTGTCCCAGCAGTGGGAACATTAATAGGCTGATGATGATGACGTAGCCTGCAGTCCCTTGGAGCTCTCAAAAATATCAAGCTTCTATGCCAACGTAATACGTCCATTTATGCGACATATTTTTATACTCGCGTATAAATCAAAACTTATAGGGTACTTCCCGTTGACCTAGACTAATGAAATGATAAATGCTTTGAGTTTCAGTTTGAAAGGCAAAAGTTCGAAAATCAAATAAATAAATTCTGATACTTATCGTTTTTGTAGTTTTTTGCGATTACAAACTTAAATTTGCTGTTTGAGAATTTACCGTGACGTATTACGATGTATAGGAGAACATGTTTTTCAACTACAATATTAAGTTTATTTTTGGTATAATTTCATAATTTTTAGAATCAATTCATCCCAACTACGAAATCCTTCATTGTGCGTGGTCCGACTTAGTCCGCACTTAGCCGGTTTTTTTCAACTTTATTCTCTATCCTCATAGAAAATATCGAAGATTTTCCATTTCATTACCTACCTAAATGAAAATTTGTAACTCTACGTATTAAAAGTCAATCATTTTCCGTAACGAAGAGTTCCTTAATTGGATTAATTAAAGCTAAAGAACATTATAATATTGACTCCACATTTTAATTATCCTCGTATACTGAATTATGTTCGTAGCTGGTTTTTACCGCATTCATTTTGTTTAATTACGTAATGCACTTCAGTCGGCTTAAGGGATTACGTGTGGTGAATGTTGGCGCTCCACTTACATGGGAAGTGATGGGCCATGCTCATAATTACGTATCAGGAAATATGGGGGACGTGGATACAATAGTAGATGGAGGACGATAATGCAATACTTATAATGTCGTAATCGCAGTAATCTTCCTTGAATTCATTAATTCACTGACAGACAACGCACAGCCTACGTTAGCTCTAGCAGCTCTAGCTTGCGCGCAACGTAGAGCTTCATCTCTTTCCCACACTTAAAGAAATATTATTAAAATAATAATGCTTTAGAGGTGGTGGTAGGCTCCCTGAACCAAGTGATTTAACTCCACCACCTTTAAAGCAGTATTATTTTAATCTTACTGTGACCAAGTGGTTTAACCTGGTTCAGGGGGCCTATCACCACCTACTAAGTGTGGGAAAGAGATGAAGCTCTACAAGACGTATAGCTCCATCTTTTTCCCCCACTGACGTAAGATTAAAATAATGCAGTGGTAGGCCCCCAGAAGCCTGAAACGTTGTACAAGAGTTTCTTATATGTAAGTACCTAACGAAGATGAGCACTAACGAAGGCTTTTTTTGAAAGTTCACCCCCCCTAAAAGGGTGAAATAGGGAATGAAAGTTTGAATGGAAGTTAGTCATTTTTGATGATGGGAAATCCCTTCAGGCACACGGCTTGTTGCCTCTAAATGGTTAGTTAGTCATAAGTCATTTATGTCATAACAAAATACATTGTATTGAAAATATTACAGTGATAATGAATAAAATAATAACAATAAAAAAAAATACATTACTTAAATTTAAATTCATTACGCATTAAACATTTTAAGTCAATATATTAAATAATGACCAACATTGTATTTAAATTCAAAATTCATTATCCTTTATTAATAATACTGGGTAATGAATTCTGTAAAGTATATCGAAGCTTGCCACTGAAATATTCTAGAACTATTTTTGTTTTGTCTACAAGAACCTAAATCGAGATCTGTGTTGTCTTATAAAGGGCAAATGTCGGTCTTCACTCAGATATACAACATCGTAGCTATAATTGTGTCACAGTAAGTTGATACTAATGAGGCTTATCATTATATTCAATGTGGAAAGGTTAATTAGGGGCGCTTAGGGGTGCCCGACCTAAGCATGGTCTTGCTTGGATGTTATCTTACTGAAATAATGAAATACTGGGTTTGAAAGTAAAATAAAAAATAACATTATTAAACAATTCAAGTAGGATTTCCATAGTAATTTTATTCACAATTTGCATAATTAACTTACGCATGAAATTCAATTGCACTGTCAGTAGAGCATATTATCCGATATTAAAATAATATCAACTTTAGTAGTTTTATTGAAACATGTTCACATCCCTCCATCGCTAAAGGGGTTGATGCACGCTATGCCAGAATTTATCGCACAAACTTCTTTTACGAGCAGCGCTGTAAATAAATAGTTTGGCTGTAAGTCATGCTGCAGCTGTGATATAGACTTCGAGTTATATCGATATCGAAGTCATGAAGAATGCAGACTTCGGTAATACGGAAGCAATGTTGACAAATGACGGTATGTTTTTCAAGTTTTTGTTATTGGCTAGTTTTCAGATTTTCAAGTTGGAATCAGAAAGAGTTTTTTTTTGAGAAAGTAACTGTTTACTGCAGTCGGTTTCTGATTTAATTTGAAGAATTAGAAGTTTTGAACTGGTTAAGCTCTGAGCTCTAAAAGGAGACGCGACGGCGAAATTCAAAATTTCTTACGTTTTTGCAAATAAATTTTGAATTCCGCGGGAGAGAGCGGGAGAGGAGGAATTTTGCGGGGGCAAGGGTGTAAGAGTTTTTTTTTCTCCAATTCGAATTCTCAATTCAAAAAGCGGGCCTCAATAGCGAATACCTAGACTATAGGATGTTATTGTTAAGAAAGAGTCTACCTATATTTTTTTACTCTTAAGCCATCGTCGAGGGATTTCTATGCGCCTTGATCTGTCCTCATCCATCTTCCTTTCTTAACGACTTTTACCAGTAAAGTTTAATACAACTTTAATCAGCGATAACAAATCCTAACTAATATTATAAATGCGAAAGTGAGTTTGTTTGTTTGTTACGCTTTCACGCTAAAACGGCTGAACGGATGTGGATGAAATTTGGCACATGGGTAGACCTGGAGAAGGACAGAGACTACTTTCATCCTGGATTGCAGACGAAGTCGCGGGCAACAGCTAGTGAATAATATTTTAAACTACCGCAGGCCCTTCTTGATTTAAACAGATATAGTAAATATCTGTAAAAGGGCTCGTGGCTAAATAACAGCCGCACGGGTCAAATCGAACGCTAAACCACGATTGCCTAGGTCAGTCTGTGGATGGGTGACCATTCATAACATATCGAGACCCCGCCGTGCATCGAAAAGCACGTTAAGCACGTTGGTCCCGGCTGTCATCCGTAGATCTTTCTCAGGCGCTACGGGTAGTCAGAAGCCCGAAAGTCTGACAACAAGTCTTACCAAGGGATGTCGTGCTACCTAGTAACTGAGTTGCGGAGGGCAGATAGGCAATCGCTTAATGTAAAATACTGGTATGTTTTACCTGTTAGACTGGCAGCCGACCCCAACACAGTAGGGAAAAGGCTAGGTAGATTAATCGGTATTATAATTTTTTAGTTTAGCCAGTGTAGGCATAGATATGCAATGATACTTTTCAACAGTTATATAATACCTCCTTTATTTCTGGTTTAATGGTACATAACAAACATGAACCTGAATTAAGACTGTATGCATAAAATCAATAAAAAATAATAAAAACATAATGTGGAACACGATATTTTTAAGTAAGAATCTGAAAATACATTGTTAACTTGCATGAAATATTCAAAAAACAACGTTTTACCTGAGTTAAGTTAGCATTACAAAGTTTCGAGTTTATTAGCATGCAGGGGAACGAATGGCGCCCAACATGGGGCCGACTGCGACCGCTTAAATTGCGTTTTCGTAACGTGCATTATCCTCTGACACCACATGTGGTCAGGACTTGAATACTCATCCACTTCGTCTTTTTTGGAGTATAATCATAGTTTGCGGTGCCAGCATATTGTGTAATATGTTTGTTTCTATGAGAGCTACTGAACGAACACGTTCTAACGAGGTTTACTTGTATCCGATTAAAGTTTCAATATTGTTATTGAAGAACAATATCAATAATTCGTAGAACCAGCAAAAGTATGGCAGTTCGTAACCTCACATGATGTGGTGGCATGTCATGTGATAACAATTGCAAAACCAATATAAATTTCTTGGCAGAGGCGCCTGGGTTATAAGAAAATGTATTATGAAAGCGAGCGGTTTTATTGTGTGGCAGTAAAACGGAAGAATTTGCATCGGGAATCGAACCAGACACTTGCAAATCGACGATCGTAAAACGATCCCGCATCGGTCACCGGCTTCATGAATAAAACCTTATTTTGGTGGCCGTTGAAAAAATAGAACAAGTAAACGTGTCTCACAGTTCAGGACATACACTATTGATGTATGGAAAAAATGTTTTAACAACGAAGCTTTGAATACATCGGTGAAAAAATGTACAAGAACAATGTATACTTATAGTGTGTGGCCGCATGTGTGTGTGAACGCTGCAGAAGTCACGTTCAGGCAATATTTGCTGTATAAAATTCAGCAACTGAGTCGGCGCTGTGTGTGTAATGTATACCTACTCATCACATGTGCTGCTGCAGGATTTTTTATATACGCATGAAATAGGAGTAGGTACTTGCTAAATAATTCCTTTATCTAAGTATGGCCGACACGTATTGTGTATTACAGACATTTCTGTATGGCCAGTCCTAAGAGCGAGTAGTTTATGCACAAGTTTATGTTTAGAACTTTGTGCTACGAATACTTACACTAGTAGTTCTGCGAACAGTAGACCTGACGACCGCAAACTTTTTTGCAACAATTAATATATCTACTACTAAAGGCCTTTAAAATGGGATATATAGGTACTATATTTTTAAAACAAAAAACATGGTAAATATCCCGTTTTAAATAACGTTACTTGTGAAAATAACAATGTCAGTTTAAAATCCTATAATTAATAAATATACTTATTCCAACTAAAAAAAAAACCCGGCTACGACAGCAGGTTACTAAAAAGCTTAAGATGGCAAGACGATTATTAAACAGGAATAAACTAACCCACAACTAACCAACTACTATCTGTTAAACACGAGATTTTACTTTTGAAGCTACTTTACACCTAAAAAAACTGAGTAACAAAATGTTCGATGGAACTCAACCATTTGGCGAACGACAACGACGATGCACAGTAGCGTCCATCTAGTAACCATATTGTAAAACGTTTTAGAAAACTCTGAAAATTATTTTCAGAATTATATAAATTCTAGTTTTGTGATGAAGGGGCCAGGTGCTCCATCAATCCCTATCTAATAGTTAAAAGGCCGATTCCACTGGTAGAAATATAAAAGTGAGCAATTTACTGCATTTTGAGGAGCTATTCTGCGCAACACGCCGAAGATCCTCGTCAGATCTTCACCAAATTTTTATGAGATCAACTTAAATTCTTTCAAACTCAAAAACTCAAACTCAAAGCATTTATTTCAAATAAACCAATTACAGGCACTTTTGAATTGTCAAGGGGTCGGTCAGTCAGAAAGATGAAGCTAGTTGCCCATTCCAAAGCGTAGTAGGTTCCTATGGAGAAGAACGGGCAAGAAACTCCACGGACACTCTTTTAAATCAAAATATTGTTACAATATATTGGTTACATCATTCATGTTGAAATTAAACATGTGAGAACAATGTAGAAAGACGTGCAAGTTAAAAGCGTCCGTAATAAAAACAATTAAAAAAATTAAAAATTAAAATAAGCCATGGCAGCTAAGAGATGACCAGTCCCTACTGACGGCGCCCGTTCACGAACATGACGCATGGATCAGCACCATTTAGCTCAACCATTTTGAAGGGAACTTAATGATCCAACACACACGCCACCACCAGCGAGACATTTAAGTGAGTATGACATATCTCAGCCATCAGGGCTCATTCAAGTCAATGAAAGACATACCCAGTAAATGGTAGTTTTGTAAAATGGTCACAGTGCTCACACATGTGCTATGCAATTATACAATACTAAGAGATTGAATTTATACAATGCAAAGTTAGTTTTTGCAATCTTCAGCGGCTCCAACAATATTTTCGATGCTAATCAACTAGTTTATGCGCCCTTGTGGAGCTGGACCAGCGTTGAGCCAAGCATTTTTGTCAGCGATGTAATCCCCCAACTTATAATATGCTTGGCAGCATAGTGTGCGTTTTATACAAGATTTAAATTTGGTTTCATTTAGTTCGAGTACAACTTTCAAATAAAAAGAAGATTTCATAAGGCGGAGATAATCAGTACCCCCTTTTTGCCCCTTTTTGGAGGAAGTACCCCTCTTATCTTAATCCCCAACGAAAAAAATAATTTATGTAGGTACCTATTAAGTCGTCAAACCTGTATACCAAGTTTCGTCCAGATCGGTTGTAAAATATGACCTGTAGAGGAGTACTAGGAAACTGACAGAGACGCTTCGTGGCGCTTCGCGCTCTCGGTCAATAATTAATTTTCAATCTGTTCATTCAGCTCCTGTTTTGTGATACATTCTAATAATGTAAATAGATTAGACTCGGTCTTAGATACTAGGTGATGTGATGGTGAGCTATGAAGGTAGATTCATGGTTTGTAAACTATAAGCTTCAGGGCATTTCATGAAATAACGCATGTATTGGTTCATAGTTAAACAACAATTTTGCTGTTATTTAAGTTAAGTAAGCCGAGAGCGACACGTGCCGCTAACACGGGTTTCGGAAAGTTATTATGAACTCGACACATTGCCGGCTAATTCAGAACACACTTTGTTACAATATTTGAGCAGGAATGTTGGCAGCGAGTTTTAATAAATGCCGCATCCGTTCCGTTCTCCTAAAAACGTGTCGGCTTTTAAGGGCGTACTTTTCGACCATGAATGTCATTTCACGAAACACTCGTAATACGAAAACGTCAACATTACTCGCGCAGAAAAAGTGTTTCATGCCAGCAACGTTCTCACTGATGTCTTCAATTGAATCAAGTTCAGTCAAGCGAGCCGAGTCCCTAGTTACATGCTGGCAAACGTACAAGTAAACGTTACCGCGCGTTAGGAGAACAAACAAAAAGAGATATTTGTAAGTTTGGCTATCGACCTCCGGACCTTGATTCCATTCCTTTACGCGTTACACCAATTAGTTGAGTACATTAGGAAGTCCGGAACGTAGCTAGTGAGCAGAGTGTCTAATTAAAAAGTTTTTCCTCCAGTAACGAGGATGGACTTGTTCGTAACCTTAGATTGATGTTTGATTGAGTACCTACCTACACTTCTACACTAAGTTTTGCACCTGTGTCTGGCTCCAATGTTCTTCAAAGAACTTTGTTTCCAACTCTAAATCACTTTCAGTGGATAAGTGTGAAGTAATCGCCTTGTTAGAGATGTTACGCTACAAAGTAGGTGCTGAATCTAGGTCACCACAGTTGATGGCGGCAAACATGAGGTGCCCTAATGATTCCTGGTAGGGGGTAGGTAGGTAATATTCTAAGCCTTTTGTTCGGTTTTTCCATGAACGGAATGTTAAAGTCAGCTGTATATTATTGTTGAATGCGTTCTTAGAAACGCTGACGTGGTTACAAATGTAGTCTAGGCCATCAGCACGCGTAGTACGACAACTGAGCGTTTCTTTTTTTTTTGCCAATACTCATTTGTGGGTTGTCCCATGATTTTGTTGATGAATAACTTTGGTGTAATCTATAAATTATTGATACTGTTTTGCTTAAGAGCATAATTGTTATTCAAATTTACAGAAAATATTTTACCAAATCATAAATACATAGTATTTAAATTAAAAATGAACTAAATGTAAGCTGTCGAAAATTGCAATGTATGAAAATTCGTATGTCCCAGTCTACCATTCGCAATTTCAAACTCAATTATTTTGATAAAGTTCAAAGAAACTATATGAGACTTTAATTTTAAATCGCTGGCCCGCGTGGTAGATTACGGCCCAGTCCCTCTCACAGAGAAGAGGCCTGTGTCCCAGCAGTGGGAACATTAATAGGCTGATGATGATGACGTAGCCTGTAGTCCCTTGGAGCTCTCAAAAATATCAAGCTTCTATGCCAACGTAATACGTCCATTTATGCGACATATTTTTATACTCGCGTATAAATCAAAACTTATAGGGTACTTCCCGTTGACCTAGACTAATGAAATGATAAAAGCTTTGAGTTTCAGTTTGAAAGGAAAAAGTTCGAAAATCAAATAAATAAATTCTGATTCTGATACTGATCGTTTTTGTAGTTTTTTGCGATTACAAACTTAAATTTGCTGTTTGAGAATTTACCGTGACGTATTACGATGTATGGGAGAACATGTTTTTCAACTACAATATTAAGTTTATTTTTGGTATAATTTCATAATTTTTAGAATCAATTCATCCCAACTACGAAATCCTTCATTGTGCGTGGTCCGACTTGCACTTGGCCGGTTTTTTTCAACTTTATTCTCTATCCTCATTGAAAATATCGAAGATTTTCCATTTCATTACCTACCTAAATGAAAATTTGTAACTCTACGTATTAAAAGTCAATCATTTTCCGTAACGAAGAGTTCCTTAATTGGATTAATTAAAGCTAAAGAACATTATAATATTGACTCCACATTTTAATCATCCTCGTATACTGAATTATGTTCGTAGCTGGTTTTTACCGCATTCATTTTGTTTAATTACGTAATGCACTTCAGTCGGCTTAAGGGATTACGTGTGGTGAATGTTGGCGCTCCACTTACATGGGAAGTGATGGGCCATGCTCATAATTACGTATCAGGAAATATGGGGGACGTGGATACAAAAGTAGATGGAGGACGATAATGCAATACTTATAATGTCGTATAATCGCAGTAATCTTCCTTGAATTCATTAATTCACTGACAGACAACGCACAGCCTACGTTAGCTCTAGCAGCTCTAGCTCTCGCGCAACGTAGAGCTTCATCTCTTTCCCACACTTAAAGAAATATTATTAAAATAATAATGCTTTAGAGGTGGTGGTAGGCTCCCTGAACCAAGTGATTTAACTCCACCACCTTTAAAGCAGTATTATTTTAATCTTACTGTGACCAAGTGGTTTATCCTGGTTCAGGGGGCCTATCACCACCTACTAAGTGTGGGAAAGAGATGAAGCTCTACAAGACGTATAGCTCCATCTTTTGCCGCCACTGACGTAAGATTAAAATAATGCAGTGGTAGGCCCCCAGAAGCCTGAAACGTTGTACAAGAGTTTCTTATATATAAGTACCTAACGAAGATGAGCACTAACGAAGGCTTTTTTTGAAAGTTAAAAGGGTGAAATAGGGAATGAAAGTTTGAATGGAAGTTAGTCATTTTTGATGATGGGAAATCCCTTCAGGCACACGGCTTGTTGCCTCTAAATGGTAAGTTAGTCATAAGTCATTTATGTCATAACAAAATACATTGTATTGAAAATATTACAGTGATAATTAATAAAATAATAACAATAAAAAAAAATACATTACTTTTTAAATTCATTACGCATTAATAATTTTCAGTCAATAAATTAAATAATCACCAACATTGTATTTAAATTCAAAATTCATTATCCTCTATTAATAATACTGCGTAATGAATTCTGTAAAGTACATATATCGAAGCTTGCCACTGAAATATTCTAGAACTGTTTTTGTTTTGTCTACAAGAACCTAAACAGAGATTTGTATTGTCTTATAAAGGGCAAATGTCTGTCTGTCTTTACTCAGATATTTTATACAACATCGTAGCTATAATTGTGTCACAGTAAATTGATACTAATGAGGCTTATCATTATATTCAATGTGGAAAGGTTAATTAGGGGCGCTTAGGGGTGCCCGACCTAAGCATGGTCTTGCTTGGATGTTATCTTACTTAAATTATGAAATACTGGGTTTGAAAGTAAAATAAAAAATCACATCACGTTATTATACAATTCAAGTAGGATTTCCATAGTAATTTTATTCACAATTTGCATAATTAACTTACGCATGAAATTCAATTGCACTGTCAGTAGAGCATATTATCCGATATTAAAATAATATCAACTTTAGTAGTTTTATTGAAACATGTTCACATCCCTCCATCGCTAAAGGGGTTGATGCACGCTATGCCAGAATTTATCGCACAAACTTCTTTTACGAGCAGCGCTGTAAATAAATAGTTTGGCTGTAAGTCATGCTGCAGCTGTGATATAGACTTCGAGTTATATCGATATCGAAGTCATGAAGAATGCAGACTTCGGTAATACGGAAGTAATGTTGACAAATGACGGTATGTTTTTCAAGTTTTTGTTATTGGCTAGTTTTCGGATTTTCTGGAATCAGAAAGAGTTTTTTTTTGAGAAAATAACTGTTTACTGTAGTTGGTTTCTGATTTAATTTGAAGAATTAGAAGGTAAGAACTGGTTGAACTCTGAGCTCTAAAAGGAGCCCGCGAAATTCAAAATTTCTTACGTTTTTGCAAAGATATTGTGAATTCCGCGGGAGAGAGCGGGGAGGGGGATTTTGCAGGGGGAAGAATGTAAGAGTTTTTTTTCTCCAATTCAAATTCTCAATTCAAAAACCGGGCCTCAATAGCGAATTTCTAGACTATAGGGTGTTATTGTTAAGAAAGAGTCTACCTATATTTTTTTTCTCTTAAGCCATCGTCGAGGGATTTCTATGCGCCTTGATCTGTCCTCATCCATCTTCCCTTTAATACAACTTTAATCAGCGATAACAAATCCTAACTAATATTATAAATGCGAAAGTGAGTTTGTTTGTTACGCTTTCACGCTGAAACGGCTGAACGGATGTGGATGAAATTTGGCACATGGGTAGACCATGACCTGGAGAAGGACAAAGGCTACTTTTCTTTCTGGATCGCAGCCGATGTCGCGGGCAACAGCTAGTATAAGAGCCGCACGGGTCTAATAGAAGGCGCTTGCCTAGGTCGGTCCGTGGATGGGTGACCATTCATAACATATCGAGACCCCGCCGTGCATCAAAAAGCACGTTAAGCACGTTGGTCCCGGCTGTCATCCGTAGATCTTTCTCAGGCGTTACGGGCAGAAGCCCGAAAGTCTGACAACAAGCCTTACCAAGGGATGTCGTGCTACCTAGTAACTGAGTTGC
Organism: Conistra vaccinii; assembly: GCA_948150665.1. NCBI lineage: Eukaryota > Metazoa > Arthropoda > Insecta > Lepidoptera > Noctuidae > Conistra > Conistra vaccinii. The sequence continues at coordinate 13,089,941 of OX411329.1, forward strand.
GGAGGGCAGATAGGCAATCGCTTAATGTAAAATACTGGTATGTTTTACCTGTTAAAGCCAACTCCCACGGTGCGCCATATCGCGGACGCGCACCAGCCCGCACGAGGACGCACCGCCACGCACGCGTACAACGCGCGTCTGCGCTACCACGCACGCTAGGTTTCCCACGGTGCGTCGTGCGCGTGCGTCCGCGATATGGCGCACCGTCGGAGGGCGGCTTTAGACTGGCAGCCGACCCCAACACAGTAGGGAAAAGGCTAGGTAGATTAATCGGTATTGTAATTTTTTAGTTTAGCCAGTGTAGGCATAGATATGCAATGATACTTTTAAACAGTTATATAATACCTCCTTTATTTCTGGTTTAATGGTACATAACAAACATGAACCTGAATTAAGACTGTATGCATAAAATCAATAAAAAATAATAAAAACATAATGTGGAACACGATATTTTTAAGTAAGAATCTGAAAATACATTGTTAACTTGCATGAAATATTCAAAAAACAACGTTTTACCTGAGTTAAGTTAGCATTACAAAGTTTCGAGTTTATTAGCATGCAGGGGAACGAATGGCGCCCAACATGGGGCCGACTGCGACCGCTTAAATTGCGTTTTCGTAACGTGCATTATCCTCTGACACCACATGTGGTCAGGACTTGAATACTCATCCACTTCGTCTTTTTTGGAGTATAATCATAGTTTGCGGTGCCAGCATATTGTGTAATATGTTTGTTTCTATGAGAGCTACTGAACGAACACGTTCTAACGAGGTTTACTTGTATCCGATTAAAGTTTCAATATTGTTATTGAAGAACAATATCAATAATTCGTAGAACCAGCAAAAGTATGGCAGTTCGTAACCTCACATGATGTGGTGGCATGTCATGTGATAACAATTGCAAAACCAATATAAATTTCTTGGCAGAGGCGCCTGGGTTATAAGAAAATGTATTATGAAAGCGAGCGGTTTTATTGTGTGGCAGTAAAACGGAAGAATTTGCATCGGGAATCGAACCAGACACTTGCAAATCGACGATCGTAAAACGATCCCGCATCGGTCACCGGCTTCATGAATAAAACCTTATTTTGGTGGCCGTTGAAAAAATAGAACAAGTAAACGTGTCTCACAGTTCAGGACATACACTATTGATGTATGGAAAAAATGTTTTAACAACGAAGCTTTGAATACATCGGTGAAAAAATGTACAAGAACAATGTATACTTATAGTGTGTGGCCGCATGTGTGTGTGAACGCTGCAGAAGTCACGTTCAGGCAATATTTGCTGTATAAAATTCAGCAACTGAGTCGGCGCTGTGTGTGTAATGTATACCTACTCATCACATGTGCTGCTGCAGGATTTTTTATATACGCATGAAATAGGAGTAGGTACTTGCTAAATAATTCCTTTATCTAAGTATGGCCGACACGTATTGTGTATTACAGACATTTCTGTATGGCCAGTCCTAAGAGCGAGTAGTTTATGCACAAGTTTATGTTTAGAACTTTGTGCTACGAATACTTACACTAGTAGTTCTGCGAACAGTAGACCTGACGACCGCAAACTTTTTTGCAACAATTAATATATCTACTACTAAAGGCCTTTAAAATGGGATATATAGGTACTATATTTTTAAAACAAAAAACATGGTAAATATCCCGTTTTAAATAACGTTACTTGTGAAAATAACAATGTCAGTTTAAAATCCTATAATTAATAAATATACTTATTCCAACTAAAAAAAAAACCCGGCTACGACAGCAGGTTACTAAAAAGCTTAAGATGGCAAGACGATTATTAAACAGGAATAAACTAACCCACAACTAACCAACTACTATCTGTTAAACACGAGATTTTACTTTTGAAGCTACTTTACACCTAAAAAAACTGAGTAACAAAATGTTCGATGGAACTCAACCATTTGGCGAACGACAACGACGATGCACAGTAGCGTCCATCTAGTAACCATATTGTAAAACGTTTTAGAAAACTCTGAAAATTATTTTCAGAATTATATAAATTCTAGTTTTGTGATGAAGGGGCCAGGTGCTCCATCAATCCCTATCTAATAGTTAAAAGGCCGATTCCACTGGTAGAAATATAAAAGTGAGCAATTTACTGCATTTTGAGGAGCTATTCTGCGCAACACGCCGAAGATCCTCGTCAGATCTTCACCAAATTTTTATGAGATCAACTTAAATTCTTTCAAATAAAAAGAAGATTTCATAAGGCGGAGATAATCAGTACCCCCTTTTTGCCCCTTTTTGGAGGAAGTACCCCTCTTATCTTAATCCCCAACGAAAAAAATAATTTATGTAGGTACCTATTAAGTCGTCAAACCTGTATACCAAGTTTCGTCCAGATCGGTTGTAAAATATGACCTGTAGAGGAGTACTAGGAAACTGACAGAGACGCTTCGTGGCGCTTCGCGCTCTCGGTCAATAATTAATTTTCAATCTGTTCATTCAGCTCCTGTTTTGTGATACATTCTAATAATGTAAATAGATTAGACTCGGTCTTAGATACTAGGTGATGTGATGGTGAGCTATGAAGGTAGATTCATGGTTTGTAAACTATAAGCTTCAGGGCATTTCATGAAATAACGCATGTATTGGTTCATAGTTAAACAACAATTTTGCTGTTATTTAAGTTAAGTAAGCCGAGAGCGACACGTGCCGCTAACACGGGTTTCGGAAAGTTATTATGAACTCGACACATTGCCGGCTAATTCAGAACACACTTTGTTACAATATTTGAGCAGGAATGTTGGCAGCGAGTTTTAATAAATGCCGCATCCGTTCCGTTCTCCTAAAAACGTGTCGGCTTTTAAGGGCGTACTTTTCGACCATGAATGTCATTTCACGAAACACTCGTAATACGAAAACGTCAACATTACTCGCGCAGAAAAAGTGTTTCATGCCAGCAACGTTCTCACTGATGTCTTCAATTGAATCAAGTTCAGTCAAGCGAGCCGAGTCCCTAGTTACATGCTGGCAAACGTACAAGTAAACGTTACCGCGCGTTAGGAGAACAAACAAAAAGAGATATTTGTAAGTTTGGCTATCGACCTCCGGACCTTGATTCCATTCCTTTACGCGTTACACCAATTAGTTGAGTACATTAGGAAGTCCGGAACGTAGCTAGTGAGCAGAGTGTCTAATTAAAAAGTTTTTCCTCCAGTAACGAGGATGGACTTGTTCGTAACCTTAGATTGATGTTTGATTGAGTACCTACCTACACTTCTACACTAAGTTTTGCACCTGTGTCTGGCTCCAATGTTCTTCAAAGAACTTTGTTTCCAACTCTAAATCACTTTCAGTGGATAAGTGTGAAGTAATCGCCTTGTTAGAGATGTTACGCTACAAAGTAGGTGCTGAATCTAGGTCACCACAGTTGATGGCGGCAAACATGAGGTGCCCTAATGATTCCTGGTAGGGGGTAGGTAGGTAATATTCTAAGCCTTTTGTTCGGTTTTTCCATGAACGGAATGTTAAAGTCAGCTGTATATTATTGTTGAATGCGTTCTTAGAAACGCTGACGTGGTTACAAATGTAGTCTAGGCCATCAGCACGCGTAGTACGACAACTGAGCGTTTCTTTTTTTTTTGCCAATACTCATTTGTGGGTTGTCCCATGATTTTGTTGATGAATAACTTTGGTGTAATCTATAAATTATTGATACTGTTTTGCTTAAGAGCATAATTGTTATTCAAATTTACAGAAAATATTTTACCAAATCATAAATACATAGTATTTAAATTAAAAATGAACTAAATGTAAGCTGTCGAAAATTGCAATGTATGAAAATTCGTATGTCCCAGTCTACCATTCGCAATTTCAAACTCAATTATTTTGATAAAGTTCAAAGAAACTATATGAGACTTTAATTTTAAATCGCTGGCCCGCGTGGTAGATTACGGCCCAGTCCCTCTCACAGAGAAGAGGCCTGTGTCCCAGCAGTGGGAACATTAATAGGCTGATGATGATGACGTAGCCTGTAGTCCCTTGGAGCTCTCAAAAATATCAAGCTTCTATGCCAACGTAATACGTCCATTTATGCGACATATTTTTATACTCGCGTATAAATCAAAACTTATAGGGTACTTCCGGTTGACCTAGACTAATGAAATGATAAAAGCTTTGAGTTTCAGTTTGAAAGGAAAAAGTTCGAAAATCAAATAAATAAATTCTGATTCTGATACTGATCGTTTTTGTAGTTTTTTGCGATTACAAACTTAAATTTGCTGTTTGAGAATTTACCGTGACGTATTACGATGTATGGGAGAACATGTTTTTCAACTACAATATTAAGTTTATTTTTGGTATAATTTCATAATTTTTAGAATCAATTCATCCCAACTACGAAATCCTTCATTGTGCGTGGTCCGACTTGCACTTGGCCGGTTTTTTTCAACTTTATTCTCTATCCTCATTGAAAATATCGAAGATTTTCCATTTCATTACCTACCTAAATGAAAATTTGTAACTCTACGTATTAAAAGTCAATCATTTTCCGTAACGAAGAGTTCCTTAATTGGATTAATTAAAGCTAAAGAACATTATAATATTGACTCCACATTTTAATCATCCTCGTATACTGAATTATGTTCGTAGCTGGTTTTTACCGCATTCATTTTGTTTAATTACGTAATGCACTTCAGTCGGCTTAAGGGATTACGTGTGGTGAATGTTGGCGCTCCACTTACATGGGAAGTGATGGGCCATGCTCATAATTACGTATCAGGAAATATGGGGGACGTGGATACAAAAGTAGATGGAGGACGATAATGCAATACTTATAATGTCGTATAATCGCAGTAATCTTCCTTGAATTCATTAATTCACTGACAGACAACGCACAGCCTACGTTAGCTCTAGCAGCTCTAGCTCTCGCGCAACGTAGAGCTTCATCTCTTTCCCACACTTAAAGAAATATTATTAAAATAATAATGCTTTAGAGGTGGTGGTAGGCTACCTGAACCAAGTGATTTAACTCCACCACCTTTAAAGCAGTATTATTTTAATCTTACTGTGACCAAGTGTTTAACCTGGTTCAGGGGGCCTATCACCACCTACTAAGTGTGGGAAAGAGATGAAGCTCTACAAGACGTATAGCTCCATCTTTTTCCCCCACTGACGTAAGATTAAAATAATGCAGTGGTAGGCCCCCAGAAGCCTGAAACGTTGTACAAGAGTTTCTTATATATAAGTACCTAACGAAGATGAGCACTAACGAAGGCTTTTTTGAAAGTTCATCCCCCTAAAGGGGTGAAATAGGGAATGAAAGTTTGAATGGAAGTTCGTCATTTTTGATGATGGGAAATCCCTTCAGGCACACGGCTTGTTGCCTCTAAATGGTTAGTTAGTCATAAGTCATTTATGTCATAACAAAATACATTGTATTGAAAATATTACAGTGATAATTAATAAAATAATAACAATAAAAAAAAATACATTACTTTTTAAATTCATTACTCATTAATAATTTTAAGTCAATAAATTAAATAATCACCAACATTGTATTTAAATTCAAAATTCATTATCCTCTATTAATAATACTGGGTAATGAATTCTGTAAAGTACATATATCGAAGCTTGCCACTGAAATATTCTAGAACTGTTTTTGTTTTGTCTACAAGAACCTAAACAGAGATTTGTATTGTCTTATAAAGAGCAAATGTCGGTCTTCACTCAGATATACAACATCGTAGCTATAATTGTGTCACAGTAAGTTGATACTAATGAGGCTTATCATTATATTCAATGTGGAAAGGTTAATTAGGGGCGCTTAGGGGTGCCCGAACTAAGCATGGTATTGTTTGGATGTTATCTTACTTAAATTATGAAATACTGGGTTTGAAAGTAAAATAAAAAATAACATTATTAAACAATTCAAGTAGGATTTCCATAGTAATTTTATTCACAATTTGCATAATTAACTTACGCATGAAATTCAATTGCACTGTCAGTAGAGCATATTATCCGATATTAAAATAATATCAACTTTAGTAGTTTTATTGAAACATGTTCACATCCCTCCATCGCTAAAGGGGTTGATGCACGCTATGCCAGAATTTATCGCACAAACTTCTTTTACGAGCAGCGCTGTAAATAAATAGTTTGGCTGTAAGTCATGCTGCAGCTGTGATATAGACTTCGAGTTATATCGATATCGAAGTCATGAAGAATGCAGACTTCGGTAATACGGAAGTAATGTTGACAAATGACGGTATGTTTTTCAAGTTTTTGTTATTGGCTAGTTTTCGGATTTTCTGGAATCAGCAAGAGTTTTTTTTTGAGAAAATAACTGTTTACTGTAGTTGGTTTCTGATTTAATTTGAAGAATTAGAAGTTGAGAACTGGTTGAACTCTGAGCTCTAAAAGGAGCCCGCGAAATTCAAAATTTCTTACGTTTTTGCAAAGATATTGTGAATTCCGCGGGAGAGAGCGGGGAGGGGGATTTTGCAGGGGGAAGAATGTAAGAGTTTTTTTTCTCCAATTCAAATTCTCAATTCAAAAACCGGGCCTCAATAGCGAATTTCTAGACTATAGGGTGTTATTGTTAAGAAAGAGTCTACCTATATTTTTTTTCTCTTAAGCCATCGTCGAGGGATTTCTATGCGCCTTGATCTGTCCTCATCCATCTTCCCTTTAATACAACTTTAATCAGCGATAACAAATCCTAACTAATATTATAAATGCGAAAGTGAGTTTGTTTGTTTGTTACGCTTTCACGCTAAAACGGCTGAACGGATGTGGATGAAATTTGGCACATGGGTAGACCATGACCTAGAGAAGGCAAAAAGCTACTTTTCATCCTGGATCGCAGCCGATGTCGCGGGCAACAGCTAGTATAAGAGCCGCACGGGTCTAATAGAAGGCGCTTGCCTAGGTCGGTCCGTGGATGGGTGACCATTCATAACATATCGAGACCCCGCCGTGCATCGAAAAGCACGTTAAGCACGTTGGTCCCGGCTGTCATCCGTAGATCTTTCTCAGGCGTTACGGGTAGTCAGAAGCCCGAAAGTCTGACAACAAGCCTTACCAAGGGATGTCGTGCTACCTAGTAACTGAGTTGCGGAGGGCAGATAGGCAATCGCTTAATGTAAAATACTGGTATGTTTTACCTGTTAGACTGGCAGCCGACCCCAACATAGTAGGGAAAAGGCTAGGTAGATTAATCGGTATTGTAATTTTTTAGTTTAGCCAGTGTAGGCATAGATATTCAATGATACTTTTAAACAGTTATATAATACCTCCTTTATTTCTGGTTTAATGGTACATAACAAACATGAACCTGAATTAAGACTGTATGCATAAAATCAATAAAAAATTATAAAAACATAATGTGGAACACAGTATTATTTAATTGAAAAACGCCCAATGCATTGATGTTTACTTTTAAAATTGTAATAAAAACTTGCCGGCCGCAATCAACATTGATGTCGTATTGAAATCCAATTGATGTATGTACGTATGTAGGACAAACCTTAAAATATGTCGGTTTTATTCATATTTTTGTGGTTTTATTTCACGTTAATATTTTTCTGAAAGCTTATTTCATTTGCAGGTTATTTTTACTGGAAATTAAGTTGTTGGTAAAAACTGCATGTTGTTTTAATTGATATAAAATTGTTTTAAATAAAATCCTACTATTCTGCTAGAAAAATATAAATGTGGAAGTTTGTACTTATGTTTACTTATGTTTATAGTTTGGATGTTTGTTACTCAATCACGCAAAAACGGGTGAATAGACTTGGATGAAATTTGGCACGCAGATAGCTTATAACCTGGGGGCCTACCACCACCTTTAAAGCAGTATTATTTTAATCTTACTTCAGTGGGGGAGAGAGAGTGAGAAAGAGCTATACGATAAGAGCTTCATTTCTTTCCCACACTTAGGGCCTGTTTCACCACAACGGTTAAATTCCTATTTACTTACTTGGCAGATAATTTCATACAAATTCTGTTCCATTTTTTAATTTATTCGGTAAGTAGTGGCTAATCGGACATCGTGAAATAGGCCCTTAAAGTAATATTAAAATAATAATGCTTTAGAGGTGGTGGTAGCCCCCTGGATTAACACATAAGACACTTTTACCCGGTAGGTACTACGTTGCCGTGGGATAATTTCCAACCACCATACAACCATTTATATAAAAGCTGTTGGTTGGAGCTGTTCGTAATTAATTCCATGAATCTACTCGCACGCGAAACTAGATTACAAGAGTGCCTAAATTAATTTATTTCAGGATTATGATTTTTATGGGGATAAAGCATGCTTATCAAATTTATTACCAGAGGCTTTAAGCTTTGTGCAGACCAGCGCGACATGTCACGCGACGCGACATCGGTTATTGTTATATCGTGAAGTTTTGTATTGTCGGTGTCGCGCTGGTCTGCAAAAGCCTTTATTATGAACACATTGTGAAAAAAGGATGGTGCTATCGATCTTGTATAGCTCCGTCTGTACTTTTTACTCAATCTATGGTTAACTGGCATGATGGCCCAGTGGTTAAGGCTCTTATGCTTGTGCATGGCCGCTCGCGCTCGTGCCCGGGTTGAAATCCGGGCAGCAGCAGTGTGACATTTCAATTCATGTATACTTTCTTAATTTATCTTTGACATTACTGACATCGGTGAAGGATTTTAACTTCGTGAGGACCTTATCTAAAATCGCCAACCAGTCTTGAGCAATTATGGCGATCAATGCTCGTACCTTCTTTGTATGCGAGTACCTTTGGCATTTTAGAGGTATGAGGTACAGGGTGTAAAGTTCACTCATCCTCGCGTCTAACTGCCCGATGATTGATGTCGGATATGTATGTCGTTCGCGCGATAAACTCTAATAGCGCGATACAGGATTTGTGTGACGTCAGGATTTTGTGTGACGTTAGGTCTTTGATGCGTAGTTCGCATGTGGCGATATAGATGCCGCCAGAGGCTGCAGTGGGACGGTAATAGGCTGGTATAATAGTTATCTACGAGGCTGGTATAATAGTTATCTACGAGGCTGGTATAATAGTTATCTACGAGGCTGGTATAATAGTTATCTACGAGGCTGGTATAATAGTTATCTACGTGTCGTTGACACAGGAGTCCTCCTCCTGTGGTGGTATCATCAAATACTTTTAAATTAAAGCTAAAAGAATTTCTCACGTGCAAAACGTATTATTCTATTAACGAATTTCTTAATGACCGAATTATTGACTGAAATGGTTTTTGACTTTTTCAATGTAAATTATATGACCGTAATAATTATGTATGTAAAATGAAGATGGTTGACTAAAACAACCCATGCAAAGGATAATAGCCACCAACAATTATGAGTGTAATTGTATTGTTATTAATTATTTTTTAATATAGCCAATAATATTGACATACATTTATAAATATTGTACACCCCATGGGTATGTTACAGTGATACAATAATGCTTATTGTAAGAACTGTCTTTTCACCAAAAAATAAATGAATATGAATATTTTTTCATAATATTTGTTTTATCTGGTATTTCAGGCCGTACAAAAAATAAAAAACACATGCGTAAAAGGGAAAAAGAACCTACTTAGAATAATGGGCATATTTTCCTTTTAACCCAATATTTTTTTTGGTTACTTTTGAATTGTTTGTTATAGTAACATTACCACAGATACTTATAAAACCTATTCCATTTCGCGAGGAATGCGCAAAATGGACATGACGCCTATACTCCGGTAATTTAATTCCCAGGAACATTGTAAACCGTGGACAGGGCTGTAACTCATAACCAGGTGTCAGGATTTACGTCCACACAATATGTTATAAAAATCCGGTCATTTTATTTTACGGGCCCACATGATATGGAGTTTTATTTTGTGCCAGAGTTATTCATCTTGACGCTTGTAAAAGGTGACGGGATAATTTTTCTGTTGTACTTTTACACAAAATCTTTTGCTTTGTGATACACAATAACTATATATTACGTCTAACAATAATAGCAGGTACCTATATATTATATAATGTATCTGTATTGTACCTATATAATTCACCATAGATTATGTTATATGTTTTGTGTACCAATATTTTGTACTTAGGTAATAAAAGAGTGTCCACGGAATTTTCTTGCCCGTTCATCTCCATAGGAACCTTTGGAATGCGCAACTAGCCTCATCCTATTGACTGACTAATTGAAAGTTCTAAAGGGCCTGTAAATGCTTTAATTGAAATAATTGCTTTGAGATTGAGTATGAGTTTTTTTTTTTTTTTTTCCTTATTATTAAGAACTGAAGTTCTTAGTAATTGATTACAATCTAGCCTAATAGACTAATAAGTGATTAAATTCTAACTTAATATTTTACGAGATAGATTATGTTACCAAGAATAGTGTCAATTTGCACTTTTACACAACGTCAACTTCGTAGCACTTTCTTAGGGTCTGATAATTGATAAAAAACTTTGTTCATGTGTTACGTATATAGCACAGCATTGTTACTATTTATTATTAATTCACTATTTACACACTACACTAACTCAAACGGTTTAGTTCTATTTAGCCTGCGCACTATGTCGGTGTTGTCTAGCAGCTGAATTGCCTCAACATTCACATGTCGGTGGAGTCTGTGTTCGTGGGCTTCAGCAAATTTTTGGATGATGGTGGTGACGAGTTCCATTTTAAGGTCACGGTGGAGGTCGTCATTTCTAATGTACCATGGTGCATTTACAGCATCCCTGAGTATTTTGTTTTGGAATTGTTGAATTATTTTGATGTTGCTTTGTTTAGTACAGCCCCAAAGTTGAATGCCATACGTCCAAATTGGCATGAGAATATGCTTGTATAATATAATTTTATTATGTATTGATAGGCAGGATTTCCTTCCGAGTAACCAATACATACTTAATTGAGTATGAGTGAAAAATATTTTAAAAGGTCATAAATATGCACAACAATAGGCCTGAAAAAACCGGCTGTCGGAGCGGAGAGTAGAGGAGAGGAGCGGAGATGTGTCAGTATTAACCAATAGAATCAAAACTCCGCTCCAGAGGTGCGATTCTATTGGTTAATTTTGGCACATCTCCGCTCCTCTCCTCTCCTCTCCGCTCCAGTGGACAGGCAGCCTTATGGGTAACAAAATATCTATATAAAAAACAACAAAATAACTGTTCTGTACAAAAATCTTACCTACTATCTAGGAATCCTACCTAGGTAGGATTTTTGTACAGAATAGTTGTTTTATTTAGGCCTTAGCAAAAGATGTTTATAATGATAAGTAGGTAAGATCAAAAAAAAAAGTTTGCTCTATTTTTGTTACACCAATGTAGGTTTGTTGGCCTTGATTACTGTAACACGTGTTATTTCAGTTGAAGGGTAGATCCACAGAAGGCGCTTAATTAGAAACTATGGAATGTGATGGACGGCTGATTGATTAAAAAATACCAATAGAAAACCTGTACTATTCACTAATTAATAAAAGGATGCTATAATAGGTATTTGCTCTGATAAAATTTGAAATTCAGATTCCTAGAAAATACAAAGGTTTTCAACATTATTTCCTATCTTAACATGTTTAGTGACGGGAGCCCTCTTGGAGGGTCACCTAGTTGCATATGGGATGCAGGGAGCCCTCGCGGTGGGCTCATTAAATATAGATGTTTCTTAGCGAATTCTAAGCCGTGAAAATAAATCTGATGTATATTTTAACAAGATTTATTGATATAGGCGTTGCTTTTAAAATCCAAGCATATTTATTTTAAAAAACATTTTTTTTTTACAAATATTCACAAAAAAAAAAAATAAGATTCAAAAGTACGTACAGCGACAATACCCCCTGAAAACACTATTTTACTTCGTTTTACAGTGTCTTAGAACACGGATTTAAACCTAATGCCGTTGACCGTCTGCGATGGCGCAAACGTAATGCCGGTAACCTTCCCGGAGGGTTTACCTACCAATATAGGTATATGGCGGCATGGCGTAGTATGAGTTTTATGAAAAGTGGAGTGTTAAACAATGCTTATGTTTTAAAGTTTACAGTTGTGTCTAACAAATCTGTCTGAAGTAGATGTGCCTATGTATCTAGGTAAATCTGTAAAGTAGCAAGTTTGTAAACTAACCGTGTTTATCTTGTACGTTTACCTAATACCAAGTTGAGGTTCACTCGCTAAAAGTTGTATGGTGTAGGTTACACTGCGTAGGTTAACGTTACGCTACATTTACATTGTGTACGTGTGCGTAGGGTAACAAGATGGTGCTGATACTATAATTTTCTTCGTGTAGAAATTACAATGTTAATATTTGGTGGTCTGCTCATAGGCACGTGTTTATTTATGGATGTTAAAGGGATTATGATGAAAAAGAGCTTACGGACCATATTCACTATAGTAACGGATGTTTACGCAACATGTCATATTCATTGAATGTCTCGCTGATGGTGGCGCGCCAACTCTTTGGCAATTCAAAAGTGCCTGTATATCATTGATATATTAAAAGGAGGAAGATATGTTACGCGCTAACATCGCAATTAGTAAACCTCGGCTCGGCACATGACTACATGCACCAAAACTCACACATGTGGATCAGTTGATCACGGTCGCAAACCTACAGTTACCGATAGACAAGAACAGAGATAGGAGACGGCGCTGTCGTGCAAGCGCAATCGCGTAGTACTCGTCGCCAATAAGTCTCGCAACTCGCGCATTATGTGCGTATCGTGTCTCTCACGCATGTTTGTAATATCTATCTCGCTCTCACAAACATGGCGAAGCAAACATTAAATATTATTATAACTTTCAACAAATTAGCATTTTTGGCTGTACTAACGAGTGGTAAGTAGTCCCGTGTGACTTATTTTTCTTCCTTGTTTTATTAACACACTGTTTAGCTGCACAAGAAGTCATTTTGATGCGTATTTACCACAAAAAAAACTATATTTATGGAGCTGTTTGATCAACGATATCCCGTGCGCGACTGAGTGCCAACTACGGGCCATCAAGTAGTAGTTGGTAGGACCAGGCGCTGTGACTAAGTCCCGTATCTACCGCTTTTATACATCAATGCTGTACCTAAATAGTTTAAATAAATTTAATAAATTGTTTTATTGAAATAAATGCTTGCAGTTTGAGTTTGAATTTGCTAAAATACAGATAATACCCCGAAAACTCTGGTGACATAAATAGACCTTTTAAAATCATCCTTGTATCAAAATGTAGGTACCGTCGGTCACCTGCAATAATTGGGACATCCGTATAGGTATAACCCCTTAAAATACCTCAGAAAAGAGGGTAACCCATTAATGCAACCGTCCCCAAATAATAATGTAGGTTACAAACATAAATTAACGTAATTGAAACCTACCGAAGCGTGGAAGCTTATTTTATGTGACCAACAATTTGGCTGTCAAAGCGATTCGTCTACAAAATGGTGGACACCGTTTAATCATTCGTAGGTACATGCGAGGCCACCTGTTTTTAATTACGAACACAGTCGTACCTATTGCCGGCCGACGGATTACCGGCTCGAATGAAATAAGCTCAACATTGGGTGTCTATGTTCATGCGGATTCCGGTAATGGTTTAGGTATCGCTTTGGGGTCAGAAAAACCGTTTTTGTAATCGCTTCGGGGTCAAAAAAGAGTAATTATGAAAAGAAAAAAAATCTCTCTCGATAATAAAAAAATATTAGTAAAAAAATATTTAGATACGTCGCATTAAAGTTGGGGAGTGCGGGGGCTCGCTACGTCACAAGTCGGTATAAAATCTACCGGAGAGTGACGTCATGTTATCCCTTGGCTGGAGGCTTTGAGTGTAGAAGCTAAAGGCAGCCACAGGAATGTCCGGTTAAGTAGTCATGGCCTCAGAGGTCAGCTACGAGCGCACTAGTTAAAAAAAAGTCATGCTTTGCCGTAATCTTTTGATTACGAAAAAAAATAAAAAATACGTGGCCATTATATTTTTTAATAATCTAAGACGGACAAAAAAAAATTTGACAACATCCCTATCCTTCTTAAGAAAATCATAAAGGAAGCCTAGGTGTTAAGTGTTGGTGTGAAGTCGCCAACATGCAATAAGTGAGCCTTATGGAGTACCTACCTTAAGGTAATCAATGCAGTCCTTCTCTGAAGCGGCCGCTATACCTAATACGATACGAATTCCTTTGACCATGTTGAAATCATTTTAAATATGATAATAATACGATGTAGTGTGCAAACACATGTATAGTATAGGTACATAGCTATAGATTTATCACCATTTGCCATTAGTATCCATGGTCTAATGTGTTCGTGGGATGTTACTTACAAAACGTATGTTTCCTTTATTTCCCGAGCTCTTCTAGCTCCTGAAGATAAGGAAAGGGCCGGATCCTTTTAAAACCTTTTCCGATTATCACTAGCTTTACACGATTGGGGATTCAATCGGTGGTCGGAGGCGCCACACGAACTCCTCCAGTATTCTTAGTATTTATAAAACATCACATTTTCTGATAAAATAAATTATAGCTGGAATGTATCTAATCTGAGCCGTCTTTATCTTTAAAAAGAAAACATCGTAAGCTTCTTTATGTAAACATTTATAAGTATTCATTTGAGAAAATCCGTTTTTATGTGGTAACGTTCTTTGATGTTCCTTCTCAAAGCATTCACTCTGCGTGGGATTTTACTTATACAGATCGGAAACCTTAGGTGAGCAAAGAAAATACAAAAACTGCTCGTGTTTTGTTGATGTTTAACAAAACGTTCCGTGGAGCACTCATGTGTAAAAAGAACTATTGAGGTAGAACTAGGTATAAATTACGCTAATGCATTAAACCGTTAGAATTAACTGAGTATTTGTGGTTTTCTTTAACCCCTGGAGTGTAAATTGTGTATGCTCTGCACTTTAGAAAATCTACATGAACGGATTGAATGAGTTTTATACTTAGGTAAACAAATTTACCTAGTCACAAGCTCAGGACAACGTTACCAGGGGTTTTATTTTAACCCGGATTCCCATTACTTTGGGTTTTGGTCAACCTAGGTAAGTTCAAATATTGTATTTTCGAAGCCATAGCCTGTAAAAATATAGTAGATGGCGAAAAAATATAAGTATAGTATAGTAAACATACCCAATGTTTCAAAAACATTTTAATTTTTCAAATGCATATTTTTTGCATAGTGGCAAAAAATATGAAGACTTTACTAACAGATAAAAAAGAAAATTTATGTCTCTTTACTGTTTTTACACGTTATAAGTTTACAAAATACCATTAATTCAGCTTTTATGAGATTAATATTGGCCCAATCGCGATCATCTCGTCATTTTGTATTGAAAAACAAAAAGAAGTAAGCTTACTATATTTTTTCTTTAGTTTAGTACTTAGGTCTCTAATATAGCAGGATACTATTATATTATACAGGATGGCGGGGATACCGACGCGAAAACTGTTACCATCGATTCAGTACCTGCATGATTCTGAACCCCCCTCTGTTCCATACATTTTACTATATTTTTTTTTTGTTTTTGTTTTTTATGAGACAGTTGATGTTTTTAAAAAAAACCGACAAAAAATTTCAACACGTAGGGGTTCAGGTTCATCCATGGTATCAGTATTTGCGTCGATGTCCCTGCCACCCTGTATAGTCGGGTTGGCAACCCTAGTAGTAACTGTTATTATACAGCCACCGCAATCTCATTCCCAAATCATTTTGCACAACTGTCCTATCCATCCAAGATTCATTATTGCATCAATTTGGTCTACGAGCAATCCCTTTGATGTATAACGCGACTAATTCTCGGAGTCAGAGCAAACAGTGCATTAATCACAATATTTGTGAATACGTTACCCGGCGGGGTGCGCTCGTCGTTTGCAATTAGTTTTTACTGGCGGTAATTAGGGAGGGCCGATTGCGCACAACTCCGTGCCTGTGCGCGACCACTGTGCGACGACGTTAGAAGGTTTAGAGGTGGACATGACTGTAATTAGGGAATTCTCGATATTTCTGTTGGCAGACAAATGGATGGGGTTGTGGGTCTATTTACACGCAGTTACCTATCTATTATTGATTTGATATTGAAAATAGAAAATTAAAAAAAAGATAATAATTTATTGTCCAGGTAATACAGTTATGGTTTACATGTTAATATTGACGGCGGAGATTACTATTTAAATCAGTTAAAATAATAATTTTAACTGATTACACGTTGAGTGCCGGGAACCTTTCCGGCACGGGAACGGGTTCGGGTTCACTCAAGTCGCATATGGAATGCCAGGAACCCTCGCGGAGGGCTCATTTGAAATGTAGATTTTTCTTATCTCATTCTCTTTTTTTTTTTTTACCCTCAACGGGGAAGTTCTTGGCCTGCATCTCACCTGATGGTAAGTGATGATCAAGCCGAAGGTGGAAGCGAGCTTCACCCGGAATCCTCAACCACAGAGGAACTGGCTATCTTATCTCTAACTGCCGAAACACAACAATGCTGTTAACATTGTTGTTATGGCGACAGACTTAGATAAGATGGTGGTAGCTAGCCAGGCGGACTTAGAACAAGCCCTACCACCAACCAAACCGAGCAGAAAATTTTGCTCCCAATGAAAATCGGACCTCTGGGTCTGAGACAGGTGGCTTAACTAACCACCAGACCACAGAGGCGGTATTCGGCATTATAAACTGTGAAACTAAAATCAGTTGGATATTTTAACAAGATTTGAATCCAGCCCGGTGACACTCCTCGAGGGTTAACTTTAGCGCAAACCGAATGCCTTTACCCCTCCTGGAGTCAACTTGCAATATGTATGGCGGTATGGCGTATGAGCTCTATGAAAATGAGTGGAGACGAAAGTGATAGTAGCAAATCTAAATGATTGTTATTTTTACAATCAATAAAATGTCGGTAGTCGGAATAGAAAGTCGGAATAGAAATGTATCTAAATTATTAGCAAGCACAAATTGATAGTCATTATAAACTTTCTGAGAAGTTTTAGGGTTTAAGGTTTTTATTTTTGTTCGAAATAATTTCACATTTTAGAAATTCAACTTCCAGTTGCTGAAATACCTATTTGAAGTCAGGATCTCGAAACTTATAAATTTTATCCGTTAGCGAAAAAAGTTTGGAAGAAGCTAACTCAACAACTCTAAGCATTCATAGTTCTACTTCTCCAGTAGGAAAGTACCAAAAAATAAAAGTTGCCGTCATCGCCACATGCGAATTGGAATTAGCAAGAGCTCGTTGTACCGAGGAGCAAACTACATTTGCATTGGAAATTGCACCTTATTTTTGTTATCGAAGGCACAAATTGGTTTATCGATGCAAATCGATATCGGCTCGATGCCCAAAATGTAGGAGTTTAAATGGAACGCGTTGTATTCCAGCATGTCATGTGTTTGCTTATCGAACTCTGTTAATTGATCCTAATGAAAAGCTGAATATTTTAATTTTGCTTTTCGATAGCTACCTTTGATTATAAGTAATTACATTAACTGTATAATTCGATGTTTAACTTGTGCAATTGTTTTTAAACTAAGGAATAATATTCATTTACCAAATACACTACAATTTTTCTTTTTCTTTCTTCTTTAAATACAAAAATTATAGTTTATTGGCAGACCAGGCATAATACATTGATATTACTTAATTAGTGGTTTTAATTTTGTGGTTTAACCGTAAAATGAACTTATACCGATAGTTAGGTACTTACTGATTTGAAATTGTAACAAATAAATTTTCCTTGTTTAACATATTCATCAAAACTTTTACTTTCTTATATGTAACCACAAGCGTAGCATAATCAGCCTATTAATGTTCCCACTGCTGGGACACAGGCCTCCTCTCAGTGAGAGGGAGTGGGCTGTAATCTACCACGCGTGCCCAATGAGGATTGGTAAACGTCACACTCACATGTCCTCGAATTTTTGGTTATAGGACATACTGGTTCCCTCACGATGTTTTTCTTCACCGGTTTGAGAGCAGTG
This sequence comes from Conistra vaccinii, assembly GCA_948150665.1. Taxonomy (NCBI): domain Eukaryota; kingdom Metazoa; phylum Arthropoda; class Insecta; order Lepidoptera; family Noctuidae; genus Conistra; species Conistra vaccinii. The sequence continues at coordinate 13,107,862 of OX411329.1, forward strand.
GTGATGAAATAATTCACACAAAGTAAAGCGCCTGCTTGGGCGGCCCCGACTTACGAGTTGAAGTACCTACAATTCATAAAACCGTTACCACCACCACCACTGCTCACACCACTGGGCAACCACTGTTGACCTTTTGCTACTTTAAATATATATTACAAACATTTCTTTTATTAAAATTTTAAAACAGTTTCTACACAAAAGCGTAGACCTTCCTACAAATAGCTTTGAATTCCATAAGAGAAAAAAAAAAAACCAAAGATAAATATGATAATACAGGCAATAAATCACACCAAGACAATCAGATCTCGCAATTACTCCCATTGGCAAGCTTACGGCAATTCTTTTAAATTATTCCATACGTTTTGTACGCAACGGCCGCCGTCCGACCTCCGGCGCCGGAGCCCTTAACCTCCGACCGGTCACGTAGGTTTTACCAGTGTAGCGGACCTTATCCGGGAAATACCCTAAAATAAAAGAAGATTAACTTATAATTCTACAAGTAGGTTTTATTTTTATACATTGCTACCTCTATTCGAAGTTTAACTTAGATTTCACAAGTATGTACTTACAAATTCCATGGATTTTACGGAATGTTTTACGATTATCAAAACTTTGCAATTTGACAAATTGCCGACATTACGAAATGAAAATAGGTACCTACAGGTATAATAGGTCCTATAGGTAAAATGGATGATTTTCATTTTCCACAAATGAAAAGAGCTAAATGGAGAAAAGAAGGGAAAGTGGCACAGAACATTGTTTGGCGCTGAAACAGAATCTTAAAGTGACTCTCTAGTGAATGGGGTGATTCCTAATTAGAGCTGCGTCAGACCCGATCCCGGCATCGCATGAATGAATCATAATTTTATACATCGTTAGATTAAACATTCTCTTTGACGTATAATACCCAGCTAATTCCCAATAGCTTTATTAAGTTACGATGCCGTCCCTAAATACTTGTTTAAAATTGAACGGTCCAGACAGTCTTTGTTTTTCCAAGCTCAGTCAGTGTCAATAAATTGTTGAAGCGAGTGCGGCCGATGCAATTTTTACAAAGCGAAAAAGTAAACGTTGTTATTCGAGAATCCACCAATTGCTAGTGTATTTATTGTTTTGCGCTGTTCGCGAACAATTTACTGTGGAGTACAAACAGACAGTGCGGATTGATTAGACTGTTGTTTTAAATGATACGCCAATATTATCATCGATGTAGTCTTATAGTTTTTAAAGTATGGGTTTTTGGTTCCGATTGGTTTTCGTTTTTGTATTTTATGAGACGAATGTTTCTTATTTTAGACGGAGAGTATTTTTAAAGAAGTTTATCCCAGATTTATTTGAATAAATTCTTAATGTTATGATTGGGAAGTCCGTTTTTTGCGGTGTATGTAGTATAGATTAATTTAAAGAATAAGTTTATGAGAGGAATTTCTGTTCTTTTATTGTAGTGATTTCGGTAGTTTTATGAAACATCTGCAAGTGCCTGTCACTTTCACATGAGAGTCTTCCCTCAGATTCTGATCAGTCTTTAGTAAAGTTTTTGAACTTCAAATGCCACATGTCTATGTACCTTATACCTTGCTGTTAATTACAACATAAGACTATTCCCAGTAGACCATATCATATCTTTCGAAGTAGGGTAACTTTATAAACGTGCACTTCTTTTGAATTTTCTTCTGCGTTGTATACTCGTATCTATTAAACTTAGAAGCGTACAAGGGCAGAAACTTGTTCAATATGAAACTTATGGAAGCAAGTAATCCACACTAGTGATGTTCGCTGGCAGACACAAAGAAATATTTTAAGAAGTTTGGTGCTTCGCAAAACGAGCACAACTCCCAGATGTTTTACAGCTCCTTTGACGCACGTGCCTTACAAATTCTTAATAGTAGCTTCAGGAACCTTCATAAAGGTAGGAAAAAAAATTTGCTCAATTTTTTTTGTCAAACTTATGAAGTAATGGACTAGCAATCTTTTTCAATTCAATTTCAATTTAAAATTGATCGTGCATTACGTAATTAGGGTGCTGGTCCACACTCGTATGATTTTGGTGTATCAGATCTCCGTTACGAAGCACCGACTTGTATCATTATTGACATAATGATAGATAGTCATTACATGATCGCTACAAATTAAGGTAATGATGAAAGGCGGTGGCATGCAATGGAGATCTGATATACCAAAATGATACAAGTGTGGACAAGCCTTACTGAAATTATGCTGGAAAGGTGAGATCACAAATGTTTTTTTTTAAGAAAACAGGGGGCAACGGCAATGTTCCACTTTTGCATGCCGTAGGTGGGTAATGTAATTCATGATACAGACTGAGACCGCGTTGTGCCGTATCCGGACGTGACGTCACGCCCGCCATTACACGTGCGGAGCTGTAGTGCCGTGCGCGGGTAATGCCGCACGCTACTTGATATTCGTGCGCGCACCCCACCACATTTCACCCCGGCACCGGCTGGTCTTTGGATCCTGAACTTTGTTATTTCACAAGCCTTTTTTTTCGTTGGCAACATTCCTTGGCTATGCAGTAGAACTGTAATTTTCCGCAATCGGTTATTATTAGTAATAGCCGATACTATTTCCATAACTCCATGTGTATTTCCTGGGTTGCGGGATTCAAATAGCGCTGCGAACATTGATATTCCGATGCAGACTAGACTGGAAGCCAACCACGTGATGGCATGGCATTATAAGGATGTCAACTATAATACGTATCTATTAATTTGATAATTTCCATCTCTACGACAGACATGCCAATTGGAATCGGGCAGATTACGGCTGAATTATAATATTATAAAAAAATCTATATATTCATAGTTGGAATTAAATAATGATAATACACACAAACACTGCTATTTGCGGTCCACAAAATTTAAATATGAATACGAAATAAACGTCAAAATATTTCCATTACAAAAACAGATATCCACACGGTTAATGAATTGTAAAACAAACGTCGGTAATTAAAACATCCCGATGCAGTGGTCCGCAATTCTCCAGTTTGAAAACCGACCAAACATGTAAACAAACCGTTCCCGTTAACCCCGATTTCGCCGACCGCATCGCATCCTCGCGTTTTGTTTTTTTTTTTAGTTTCAAGTTGATTTGTGTAGTTGTTGCTTGGTAACCCCAGCGTTATTCGGAATTTAAAATCTCACATAACATGAGCCGCGTTTTCCTTGAATTTTTTAAATGTCGAAATTGGAAGGAGGTTTTTCGGTTCCGGTATTTTATGTTCCACAGGTTTCATTACTTAATGTTCTAAATTAATCCGATATTGAGTACCAGTATTATAGAGGAAATGGAAAATATACATTTTGAGATTTTTCGCTCAAAACACTACATATTGCTTTCTCGAATTTTCTTAAGCGTATAAAAATCTTCGGAAGATTTGTAGTTTCCTACTCATTTTTCATATAAAGAAATAACTTCAGTTATCTCAAAAATACACGTCAGCAGATTCGCAGACCAAGTTCACGTAATTAGCGAAATGTTATTAGGTCGTGTCACTTCCACTTAACTTTATGAGGTGTCGGCAGATTCTTTTGGAACGGTTCCCTTTTGATGTAGTCACCATAACCGCGGTAATTTATTACTCGTTACCGACCCGCCGCGTAACCCTTATTTATTCCGACAACCGAAACTATTTAGGTTGCCTGTGAATTATGATGTAGCGAAAATATTTCGCCCGTCAAATGGTAAATGACAATGTTATTTACAAAAAGCTCGTTAGTGTTCAAAGTATAAAGTGCAAAGTGGTTCGCTCGCTGGAAAATCGGAAAAGCACGTTTGAGAAGTTGCAAACACAAGATAAGCAATGCATTCTTTAAGAGGAAATCACACGTCGAGAAAATCGACACTCAGTACTTAGGTGCGAAATCAAAATTTCTGAAAGAAAAAATATCTTATTGAAAGAAATAAACTAAAACCACAGTTCGTAAAGTATTCTGATATAGTTGCCTCCTTACGCCATTTACAAAAAAGCTTCCAAGAAATCCGATAGACCAGAAATACTTACCGAACGATAGACAGATCCTAAATCAGCGGGAAGGGCCGGATTGTTATTGTCTCAGCATGCAAATAAAGATTTACGGAGTCGAAACTGAACAAGTTAAACGCCTCTAAATTTAGTAGGAGCAATCTCCCTCGCGTGCGATTCGTTATGTAAAGAGTCGAGACATCGCTATAACACTCGCTTTACAAGATAGAAGCTGCGATAAAAAATTCAACACGCTCTCGATTCCGTTTTTCAGTATCACCCTGACCTTTTTTACGACACGTTGACTATTACAGCGGTATGTTTTTTCATAAGCAACGACGTATGAGAGAGTTCCTTATAGTTCGTCGACGAATACAACTTTAACTCCGTTTCTCCGAATGCCGTGCACTAAACATGCTTGCTTTCAAACTTTTATATATAAACTTTGTGAATTACACCCGAAAGCAGCTTCTTGCGATGCGTACCGTTTTTATATCAAAAATATTCTTGTATGAGTATAAACTAGGTTTTTAATCTCGACATAACTTTTTACGGCTGCGTTTTATGTCTTAGCTTTGTCTACGTTGTTATTTTTAGTAGTAAATATTCATAATGTTGGCATTACAATTCAATAGTGCGTAGCAAAAACTATAAAATTCTATTACCTACGGACGAATTTTGGGGAAACCTAAATACGATACTAATGAGTTATTCGACGCAATTAGCGCCATCACCTGCATTGTATACCAATTACTATAATATATAACGTATATTACTATATATAATACATGGGCGCCGGGAGCGGGGTGCAAGAGAGTGCACTTGCACCTCCCTGGCTTCAAAATAAAATATAATTCATGTAAAAATATTCAGAACTAAAGAAATACTCGAAAAAGCCTTACACAAAAATAGAGAACTTAACCTATCGATAGGGTTGCCATAACTTCTAGGAACCAATACGGGACGTTTTCTCTTCCGATGCCCAAAATTAATAACACATTTAACGACGACACCATGGCTTTTCAACTACACCCAGGGCCGCCGTACCCAGGTATTCATTTGGGGGAGGGGGACCCCTCCCCCTCCCCCAAATGAATACCTGGGTTGGTTGGTTTGGCAACTTTTTTAGAAGAAATAAAGTATTTCTGATTTCGAGAGGGTAAATAAAGAGTAGGTACTTATAGATGTATAAAAAATAGTTTTATCGGGGGCCCAGGACCGGGAGGTTCTGGTTAGCCCAGGTATGCAGAAAAGTTTAAGAAGTTGAATACACAAGCGAGCGGAGCGAGCTCGAAAATTTTGCACCCTACATTAATATTTAGAATACATAGTAGGCCCTCGCAGACCGCACCTGCCGCCCCCCCTTAGTCCGCCAGTGCAGCGGTTGGGCCGCTACGGACGATTTAAGATGCAAGAGCGAGCGAAGCGAGCTCGAAATTTTTACTATCCCGCTCGAATAAATTAGGTTTTCTTTGTCTTTGACCGTTCGTACAGAAATAGAAGTAAATTGATCGACTTAAGCAAAAAAGTTTGTGATTATTTCTTTTTGTAGATTATAAAGTTCTCCTCTGCGAAATGGATTACAATTATCACATGTATTAAAGTACGGAGGTACCCTAGTAGGAGGGTCGATCTCTGGATTGAGATTGTGGTTTCTCACATTTCGGGGGGTTCAAACCCCCACAGGGTTTGAACCCCCAACCCTCCCCCCTGGCTATGGCCCTGACTATACCATACACATAGCACGCATGTGAACATGTGAAAGACAAACTATGTGTTTTCTAACAGATATCCTCTGATCTCAACCGTAGTGGCTATCAAAAGTTTTAAATAAATAAAATAGCGCGCCCCCACTTATTTTGTCGAAATACGGGACAAATACGGGACATTGTAGTAATACGGGAACGGGATGGGATGGTCAAATACGGTGACAGTCCTGTATATACGGGACGTATGGCAACCCTACCTATCGAGGTGAGAACCTAAAATTTTCGCATTCTACAATCTGTCAATTCTAAAGCTTCTGTGCATTAGTCGACATAGTACCGAATTCCTATTTCCGAAAAATTAATTAGCCCTAGGCGGGGTGCTAACATTATCGAGTTTGCTTCGCTCGTTCTTGCATCCTACTCTATCTTATTAGCTTCTTTGTATAAATCGACACAGTTAATCCTCTTTCTGTATGAATGGACAAAATAAAACCTATCCCATTCGAGGCGAGATGCAAAAATTATCGAGCTTGCTTCGCTCGCTCTTCTCTTACATTCTCTGCTTTTCTGCATAAGTCGACAAACTCCTTGTATGTATAATATGTAAAACTTAGAAAAAGCTTGTCATTGTGAGGAGAAATAAATAAATAAATAAAATAGACAAACGATCTAACGTATCCGAGGTGAACTGCAAAAACGATCGAGTTAGCTTCGTGGAACTGAAGATGAACCCCCCTGAAAATAACACAGTACGTTTAAAATTCCTTACCTACACATTTTTCTTAGATACGACACTATCAGAAAATCGATGAAGCATGTCCTTAGCTGGTATTCCAAACAACATAATTTCCCAGTTCTAAAATGCGCTAATTAAATGGTCTAGTAGAGTTATAAAAATTAAATAAACATTAAGTATTCCTACGATACCGCACCGGTTAGAATGTGTGCGTTTTGTAAGCTTTGATCCGAAACTAATAAAAGTAGTGGAGGAGTGCACACGAATACTTCTTGAGAGCAACTTTTTATCTGTTTAGTTAACTTGTTGTTGCTTGTTGAAGTTATTGTATAATATTCTACACGGTAAGAAAGTATTATAAAGTACGTGTTAGAGTTTACGAAGTCAGCAGTTGGTTTATTGATGTTGAATCAAGTTCCGTAAAGGCATCTTCCTCACCGGTTTCAAGTTTTTGAGTTGCTTCATTATTGTCATACCTGCTTTACGTGGATATAATGTAGAATATAGACAACGTAATCACGTATATTTGGGTAAATTGACATGGCCTCTTTAACAAATCTCATAAACCGAAGACGAAAATCTTGAAAAATAAATCAGTACACGTCCACTTCTTCAAAGGACGTTTGTATTAATAAAATTGAAACGTCAAATTTTCCGAGAGATGAGCCAAATGGAAAGAGGGCACTCCTTTCATGTGGCAACATTCACAGAAACATCTGAACATCTGGGATGTGTCTTTCACATGTCGAAGAGACCGAAATGATACGCGATTTATCGGATCAACGCTGTGTATACAGTTGCTCTTGTGAAAATATTCAGCACGTATAGCTGGCTATAAATATGTTATATGTTGTATGTCGGTACTAATACTACTAATGCTCGGTTTTTGTAACTCTCTTGCTTTAAAGGATGGGGTGATCGTGGTTAGAAGAATGATGCAGCTGTGAGTAAGAGTAGAGGTCGGATAAAATAGGTTTGTGTTGTTGCGACCGAAAACTTTATATAAATGGTCAGTGTAATATGTATTCGAATGTACATACTCAAGGTGTAGGAAAATAGAATGACAACGCAAAAGAACAACAAAAAACAAATAAAGTAAGTAAGCCTTCCAGGCATACCTACAATATATCGTGCTAAAAGAAACCAAGAAATTACTTCTTACAAAAACATGACATTTCGCTTACAGTAGGTACCTTTATTTTATTTATTTATACTTTGTTGTACACCAAATATTACATAACAGAGAATATGAACAAGTAATTTCAAACGTAAAGGTACCTATTACAGTAGAACTAACTCCGACTACAGAGAAGTTGCGTACCATTCCAGTCTCAACCACATTCTTCTATCACTTAGCAATGGAATCGTCTCCGGTAAGGATTCTTCAGAAATTCCCAGCTTCCAAGTTAGTAAAAAGTTTATTTGGAACAAACTGTCTGGCTCCGTCGACGTTGTAAATGAAGCTGATAAGACTAATTAGATGGAACTCCTGCCACAACGGACACTTTCGAAAGTATTCCTAAAAAATCTTTAGACAATTTAATCTCGTTTCTGTTTTCATGCCTAGGTAAAAATGCAGGAAACTTGGGAAATGCACGGTGTAAGCTATCAACGCGCAAACTGTTACTATATATTATGCTGCACATGATTTTAGGCCCCCTAGGATTAGGGTTACCACATGAAAAAATCAAAAGTTCGGAGAAAAGGCCTGAGTTTCATTGAAAAATCCTGAGATTTTTTAGTTTGAGAATTTTCTCTCAAATGTACTTAACAATTTAAAAAAGTCGTAATATTATCGTTTATATATACTGCCGATCTCGCTCACGCGTTGCACATCGTTGCTTCTCCTACGTTACTTAAAAATGTATCTTCACATACTAAGTATGATAAAACTGATTTGTAGCTACTTGGATAAATAAGTATTGTTTTTAATTGTGCAATTATTACCAAATGAAGATTATTTTTAGTTTGTTTACCTTTTTTTTTAAAGAGATCTTTAAAACGTGAGCTGTATATTATTGAAAATGCAAAAAATCCTGAGTTTTCATAAGATTTGCAAAATCCAGCCGCAATCCTGAGCAACTCCGCAACTCTTCTCAGGCTTGCGGCTGGATTTTGCAAATCCAGAAATCCTGAAATCTCAGGACAAATCCTGAGATATGGTAACCCTACCTAGGATAGATATAAAAATTTTTAGTCGGTTATAAAAAAAAATATCTACTGTTTCATACAAAAGTGCAATACGTACTTGGTCAAAATGTATGAAACGGCTGATTTGCATTAGGGTTCTACACTTCGTCTTACAGGATCACTTCGTTGTCCGTCTGTCTGTCAGTCTGTCAAGACCCATTTTCTCAGGAACGCGTGCAGGTATCAAGTTGAAATTACCAAATACGTAGATTTATGAGAGCAGTGGATAATTTCATTACGACTGCTCTCAAAACGGTGAAGGAAAACATCGTGAGGAAACCGGCATGTCTTAGAGCCAAAAATTCGAAGACATGTGACATCTACCAACCCGCACCGGGCCCGCGTGGTAGATTACAGTCTACTCCCTCCCACAGAGAGGAGGCCTGTGTCCCAGCAGTGGGAAAATTAATAGGCTGATTATGTACGTAGTTATGGATCCTCGGCGCTTTAAAAACAATCAAGTTTCTAAGTCAACGCAATAAAAAAGTACGGCCATACGGTGACATATTTTGATACTAGCAAATAAATTAAAACCTACAGGGTACTTCCTATTGACCTAAAATCATGTAATTTGGCAAGAAGCAAGGTTCTTCAGCACAAGTAAAGGAAAAATTCGAAAATAATTAATTTGTAGTAACATCAGTTTTTTTTAATGCTTACAAACTTACATTTGCAGTTGGAGAATTGACCGTGACGTATCGACGTATGGGAGAACATGTTTTTCAACTACAATGTTAAGTTTGTTCTTGGGATAAATTCATTCCAACTACGGAACCCTTTATTGTACGTGGTCTGACACGCGCTTGGCCAGTTTTTTATTAATCACTATTACAATCATGTATTGTTTACGCGACGATGATTATATTCAAACTCAAACTCAAAGCATTTATTTCAATTAAACCATTTACAGGCACTTTTGAATTGTCAAAGTGTCGGTCAGTTAGTCAGAAAGTTGAAGCTAGCTTATACCCAGTAAATCTAAAAATGTAAACAAAGGTGTCTCATATATTTTGTCTTATTGATAACGTATTTGTATTTTCGGTCAATTAATTTGAATCCAGGAATATTAATAATATTAATAGCAATATCGTGTATTAACGCTACATTGGGAATCGTGATTGACTTTCGGAGTAATTGTAACAGATTGATTTGTATTGGTACATACGTGCATATTATAATATCACAGATTAATAGATGATATGAACTAGACCTGCCGGCTTTGATATTGGTATATGCCGTGTGTAGCATACGGTACCTGTTCCATCGCCGTGCCGAGCTAGCAACTAAATAAAAACGAGTTGGCGAGCAACGAGCAGCGAGTGACGAGTGAGTACTCGCTGGTAAGTGTATGTACCAAGCGTAAGTCTACGAACTATTAATATACAGGTCAACATAGAAGACTCTGACATGCTGACATTTGGAACTAGTATGATGACGGCACTAGTTTGCCGACAAGTACTAGTAGGTTTTGATATAAGTCACCCACAAGCATCGTTTTTTTGTTGTACATTTATTTTAACTATTTATTTCCCATTCGAAGTGACCTAAGTGCGATAGTGGCGCCCTCATTTTTTCCAAACTCTTTTTTGCCAAGCTGTATGTATCTCATTTACTTACATATAATATATATTTTTTGTACGTTTCTTGAGGGAGAAATCGTTGATAGCTAGCTTCCTCGTCAGCGTCTCGATGTGGGAAAGGTGCTTAAAAGTCCTGTTTATTCTTTATTTTGGATGAAAATTAAATGCAATTCATATTAAATTAACAAAAGTTGACTGGTAGAAAATGCCTATGGCATTAAGTTCGCCTCTGTAAATTGGTGTGCTTGAAGTATTAAATAAATAAATAACATTAACCTGCCTTTGACAAAAAAGTCTACGATTTTCTGTTCAAATAACATCTACCTATTGCAAAAAAATAGTAGAACTATTTTTCTACGACCTTTTCAGATGACATCAACTTTAGATTAATTCTAAACACCTTGATCAGGTCCATGATCAATTACAGTATTACAAGTAGGTACAGTACGACACAACTTAGATGTAGCATAGATTTGAAAATTTTCATTCATTCATTTCAATTTTACGAATGTATTCGGCTATAAGACTTTACAAGTTATTGCGCTTTCGAAAGATCATTTTCACCTAAAGCAGTAATAAAGATTGGTGATTTTGAAGGCGCACTCAGTTGGGATGGTGATCGGTTTTACGAATTTTGCCGATGCTACATCTAAGTTGTGTCGTACTGTATCTATTCGTTCAAAAAACATTAGTATCTGTTGAATATCAGTTCTTTACCTACGGTAATCTATGTTCGTGCCGAGATCATTTCAGGGAATACTCTAGTAAAGTAGCATGTTCATACGTTAAGCGAGGTGTACCTACAATGTACCTAAGATAGATAATTTATTCCCTCTATTTTACCAGTAATGGCGGGAGTATTGAAAACTAATAAGTATCTGTAGAGTGGCATTTCATTGAGGAGCTCGTGGTGTAATAACAGCCGCTACGCTACGCTACGCTTGCCAGGGTTGTTCCGTGGATGGGTAGCCATATTTACATATACGAGACTCCTCCGTGCCTCGGAAGCACGTGAAGCTGCTGCCCGGCTGTCATTCGTGGATCTTTGACAGTCGTTACGGGTCGTCAGAAGCCAGAAAGTTCACCAGTCTTACCAAGGGATATCGTATTACCAAGTTACTGGGTTGTGGAGGTCAGATAGGCAGTCGCTCCATGTAAAATACTGGTATTCAGCTGCATCCGGTTAGACTGCAAGCCGACCCCAACATAGTAGGGAAAAAACTAGGCAGATTGATAGAGTGGCATTTGATTTGAAGATTTTCTCTCGAGTTTCAAAAACAGTTTGTAATCATGAGCTTATGTTCCCGTTGTGCCGTATGCACCATTGACCTGCACCATCAATGGTGCAGAGGAGACTAATTAGTTTCGTTTGCACTATGAATATTAATACAACTATTTCACCATACTTTTGCCGTATGCACCTTTGACCAGTGCACCATCAATGGTGTAGAGGAGACTAATTAATTTCGTTTGCACCATGAATACAACTATTTCACCATACTTTTGTAGTCATAGGTAAAATAAAAACCAATAATAGGTCGTATTTTGTTTGTGTACACCACTTTTTCATATTAAACAACCAAAAAACAACAATAATAATATGTTTTACAAATAAATTCCACAACTACTTCATGTAATAATATAAAAATGACCCACAAACACTTATATTTTATTGTTGTTTCGGTTGTCATCGATTATAGATTTTACTTATAGTAAGTAGTGGCTATTCGGACATCGTAAAATAGGACTAGTAATCAATTAAATGTCATTTGTTATATTCGTGTATTGTAAAGCCAGGGATATTTATTGTTTATCACATTGACTACCAATATAAATTGTTTCTACTTACATTCAAATTACAATTGTAATTTTTTGACAGTTGTATGAAATAGCTATAACATGGCAAATTGGCGAAGTGTGTCAATTTGTTAAAAAATAACTTCCGTGTCTGTACTAGTAGGTATGACTTTGATTATGTAAAGCATTTGAATCTTAACTTTTTAAACACGCTCTTTCACTTGTCCTTAATAAAATCTTGGAACTCAATTTTAACCTACTTCTAATTGTCGTATCGAAATAAAACTTTGTATGTATATTATATAGTTCGGATGACAATACTATAATATGGTATCTTGGAGCTGATCTGATGATGGATCCTGGATGTGGATAGTGGATCTCTTCAGTGGCTAATAGTAAATCCCTCGAGTTTGGGTAAACTTTAAATGCATTCTGAACATACCATGTAAGTTATTTTAAGACTAAAAAGTAAAAACACAAAACATGGAGCGCTTTTTGGTTGTGTGTACTTTTAATTAAGTTAAACAAAGCGCTCCACGCTTTTAAAATCAGTCATACGATATAAAAGAAGCAACACGCGTACTAATAACTACCAAGGGTATCTACGAGTATCATATACCACGTATTGTTTAAAAAAGTACTACAGATGTTTGCGTTTACTCTACAATGAAGTTAGAATATTGGCAAGGGTAAATGTATAGGCTCTTATATCGTAACTGATATGTGTCAAATTAATTATTTTATATTTTTTGTGCATGATAAAAATGTGTTTTTATTTTGTTACTTATCCTACTAGGTATAATATTAGGTATAAACGCGAAAGTTTGTAAGGATGGATGGATAGATGTTTGTTATTCTTTCACGCAAAAACTACTGTAGCGGTTACGCCGCCACATACAAACTAACGCAGCAAAGACATGACGTCACACAATTCCTGCATCGCGCAGTTAGAGTTTACCAAGCGAAAAACATAGATAAGACTATCCGAAATCAACTTACGGGCAGTTGCCCGCCAGACACAACACCCGTCTGGTCGGAGGATTCTCCCTTTTCAATAGAGGATGAGTGAACTTTACACCCTGTTCCTCATACCAGTAAACTACTATACGGATTTGGATGAAATTTTTCACACAGATAGTTTATAATCTGGATTAATATAGGATACTTTTTATCCCGATATTCCCACGGAATCGAGACTTATGCGGGTGAAGTCGCAGGGCATTGCTAGTACTACATAATTTAAATACAGAGCTACCATCTAGAAACATGAATGTAATCAGATTTTCATGCCATCTTACTGCAAGAGACTACACGGTTGAGTGATGAGAGATTACCGTTTCGAAACAGAACAGAACTATCAAAAATAACAATCAACCCATCAAAAATAAGTGTGCAAGCCGCCTGTATATTGTATAATTGAGTGCTATTAGTCATTACTGCAGTATACTGAGAGCACCTGTACGCGGGATGATTCGCATGAGCCAAACCAGAAGGCAGATGTAGTGTGTGTAAATGTTCTGTTTGATCGACGAGATTGCTATTTATTATTTCTGAGAAATAGGACCACTGTTCTATATAATAATAAATCTAAACTCCAATATGTCTCTGGCAATAGCATTTTCAGGATTCTTTGTATTTTTGTATTTACTGCTTTGTATTTTGTAAATCATTGGCTTTTTAAACAAAATCTTTGACTGGTTTCCAAGAAAGAATATCTCTATCTCTAATCGTTTCAGAATTGTCCATACTGTACTATCCACGGATATCGAGTACCATCGGATCACACAGTAGTCTGTAATAAATAAAATGATTGTAAGAAGTCTTTGCTCGTCCTATTTGGAAAATGGTTCACAAAATGTTCAAATATCGATCTTTAATTCTATTTACCCTGACACATTATTAATTCAAGCAGCACTTTTAATCATCTAAGTACATTATAGTACACATACTACATAGTAAATAGCTCTTACATACCATGAAACAGTTTTAACGAGTGTACTAAATAGAACCTAGGCAATTTACTGAGAACACCAAGTCCTTTTAAACTTGATTCTCTAGGGGCACATAACCGCTAGAGGGTGGCTTACACTACTTGTTTTATTCACATTACTACACTCCGGTTAAAACCTTATTTAAACTTCATGAGCATTACCAGATTTCGATATAAGTACACGTTCTTACTCTTTCATTTGAGACACAGATGAATACAGTTGTTTCACTACACACTGTTTTTTGTATGAAGCTACAAGTACGCGACGGTCTCGTCTTGTCGGGCCAATTCAGTGAGTGTAACGTAGTCGGAAGATATAAGACTTACGCGATAGAAAGAAAGGCAACTTCTAGGTGAATATAACTGTAGGTAATTAGCGCTGTGCGACCTGAATTGCACTTTATTATGTCGTAGCAAGAGTCGCTTTTTATTTAAATGATTTTGCGGAATTAATCATCTGTATTTCTGGAAAAGCTAATTCATTGCCTATCTGCGTAGCTATAGATGTCGTAAAAGCTAACTCATTGCCTATCTGCGTAGCTATAGATGTCGTAAAAGCTAACTCATTGCCTATCTGCGTAGCTATAGATGTCGTAAAAGATGCCTAAGAGAATGGACACGGACAGCCTACATCCTTACTGTACTGAGTATTTTGTACTAAATACACAACATATATTGCATGCTGAGAATGAAAGCGACCTAATACAAAATTTACAAAAATCGAGTTTCAGTCATATAGACCTAAAAGCCAATACTTTATTTCCTACAAATTCAAAATATTAGGTCATTTTCGTTCTTAGCGTGCGATTATGTAGATTTATACTGCGATCATCAACCCTCATACTTATCACTTGTAGTAAGTGATAACAGCTGCTCATTGTATCAGACATTGGGATGCAATGCCCAGCAACGGCTGATAAGGCCATATTGTTTCCTATTGTCCTATTAAGTAGCCCTGTATACTCGTAGGTACTCGTATTATAGAATTTCTTTGTTCTAAGTGTATTATCTATGGTTCTAAGGTACTGTGCTAACACATTGCTGTATTTCATAGGTCATGTAATATTTAAGAGCAGTTTTGGCCCAGTGGCAACGGCCCCGACTTACGAGTTGAAGGTCATGGGTTCGAACCCAAGCAGGCGATTTACTTTGTGTTAATAATTTCATCACCACTGCTCTCAAAACGGTGAAGGAAAACATCGTGAGGAAACCGGCATGTCTTAGAACCAAAAAATTCGAAGACATGTGACATCTACCAACCCGCACTGGGCCCGCGTGGTAGATTACAGCCCACTCCCTCTCACAGAGAGGAGGCCTGTGTCCCAGCAGTGGGAACATTAATAGGCTGATGATGATGATTTTATCGAAAAATCTTTAGCCCCCCTTATGGCTTTTGTCATCTCTTTACTTACCCACCTCTTTTTAATACTTACGAACTCTGCCTTCACCATCTCACCTTCACAGCATGGCATTGTAGCAACATTCACCCACAGCAGCAGTGAAATATCGAATTTAGAAATACTAAGGCCGTTTCCTCATTGGTCGGTGCGACAGCGGTGCGGTAAAGTATGCTCTGTATACCGCACTACTTTCATTTACGGACCCGACGCGACGTTATGTTTTCGGTATAATTTATGCAGTACCGCTTAATTTCTCGCCAGAAAATGTCGTCTTCGAGTGATGAAGATGTTGTGGCGTGTTATCTCCGTTTACGAAAAAAACGAAAGCGCTATTGGCGAAATCCGTAAATTGTTTTTTTTTATATATTTTAAATGTTTAATTTAAAATATATTAAAAACGTGACGTATTTCAAAACACCGAGCAGGCACTGGATGTTTTTACCGAGACGCGGTAAACCGACACGATCCCGCCCCGCTCCTGGGTATACCGAGCATCCTAATCCCGCACCGCTGACGCACCGACCAGTGAGGAAAGGGCCTTAGTATCTCTTGAAACTATTGAGATATTCTGGCAACTAACATTGTTTGCATATCATAAGTCAAAATTATCAGCAGACTAAAGTCAGTATACTTTGAAGGCCGCAGGTCGGTATTCATACGCAAAAGCTCCATCTTATTAGGAACATTGAATGAGCGTCAATGTGAACAATATTGCGTGGAGGCAGCCTCCCTGCGTCCGTAGCGAATTATCGATATCGAGTTTCGTAGCAGTTTGCTACGAAAGTGCTACGAGATTTCATTTTAACTGCTTTATTAAAATTTAATGCTACGAACTTAAAACTGAGTTGTGAAATTGTTTGTGTTGGCATATGCGTGTGTATTGTTCTTGCCAAATTAATTAGTCCACTTGATTCTTACAAAACATTACTAGTTAAACGGGAAATCCGGTCTAAATCCATCCTGAAATTAACTAGTAACGCAATTTCAACCGGCATACGTACGTCGGTCGTAGCTAATGTGATATTAATGATATTCATACTAATTTGGCCGGGGCCGCAGAACGAGGCCATGCCAAGTTTCGACTGTCTAAATAATTACTAACTCCCCAATGACGCTCTGCACACCTACTTTGTTACTAGATTAAACAAGTTAGTTGACATTAAAAACTACTTTAATGCCGCAATTTTGGAGCTGCACATAAAATTTTGAATTTTTGATCCAACATTTTTATGTTGACTTTATAACTATTTCATCACTTTTTAAGATGAAATAACAGTAATTTTATTTCAAACTTAGCGTCTTAGCTTATCCCATAGAAAGTTCAAGTAATCCCAGAGAAAAGAAGCGTCTGTAGGCCGTGCTCAATTTAAGCAAGTTTCAAATCTTTCGGATTCCATCTATCCGAGCTACTGGTCAAGGTCGGTCACATGTCGAAGTCCGTAATAAAAGAAACAAGAACATTAATTGTCACATAATGTTTATTCCCAATCTTTGGACCCTATAATGCTTTAAAACTAATAATAACATAAATACAACAATGCAATAATTATTATCGAAATAAAGAGATTTTATATTTTATCGTATCTGCGTCACTTCTGTAAACTAAATTGAAGAAAACATTGTATTTTGATATCTTTTTCTCGAATTCATTTTACAAAATGACGCACCAAAGCAGACATGTCTACAAAGCAACGTTTTAAAAGCTCAACTGTCAATTTTATATCTAATTTCAGTTATCCTAAACTAGACACCTATAAAAGTACTATTTTTATTTACTATTAGACACATAATATTGAACATAAGTTCGTTCGAGAAAACAATGATTATATTATTTCGTTAATAAAAGATCTGTTACCTACGGGCTAATCTATAAAACATTTTCCTATTTACTGTCTGAATACGTTAGTTGTTACGGTTGTTCTCGACACGTGCTTGGAGACAATCAGTAGCTCAGTGGCTCAGAGGATCAGTGGCTCAGTAGCTCAGTGGCTCAGTGGCCCAGTGGCTCAGTAGCTACGTGGCTCAGTAGCGGGCTGACGCAGACAGGGTTTCAGATGAATAAAAACTTCGATTGAGGATGAGCTCAAATTTATTTGAATTAACAATGACGTCTCCAATGCCACAATACTCCATGAAGTAAGAAAAGAAAAGTAATGAACATCTATAAAAGTTGTAATAATGATAATTAAGCTAATTTTATCACTATTTTTACAATGTCATTATGTTTTTCTTAAATCACAATAACACTTTACCTTTGCTCTAAAAGCATTTAAATAATCCAAGTCACACAAATCTAACAATTAATTACTAACTATATAGTTTGTATGGTTTATTTTGCTCGATATACAAATAAGTTTTCAGCAACGCACTAACTCTTGTCACCGAAATTAAAATAAAATGTCATTTAATACTGAATACGAAGCGATCTGTTAAAGTAATTTGGTAATTAAGCCATGTTAATATATTCTAAAATAACAATAAAGTAACGTACAAACTCTACAGCGATAAACAAATGGAAACTTGCGCGACACTACTCCGGGACTATGCGTACGATTCACGTTTCAACACAATTTAATCGATATTATCATTAAAGTACGAAAACAACACTTAGCAGGTATTTGATACTCCGATTATTTTGTCTTCTTTATTCTATTCATATTGTATCTCTTAGAATAGTATTTAACTAAATTTATTAAGGGGCACAGAATTGATATGTTTCCGATGCACGGCGTTTGTGTGATACCGCTTCACTTAATCTAACTTGCAAGGCGACGCTACACCCTACACTAGCCTATCACATGCGGGTCAATGTCACGCGTCTTACATAAACAACGACGATCCTATCACCATCTATCTACTCGATTTCACAGTAAACGTTAAGAAAATATCTTTTTGTGAACATTAACTTTTTGTGTTTATAATCCCTTAGAAATCAAATTAATCAGAAGTGCAGATAAATCCGAGTGAAAGGATAAGACGACGGCGAAGCGAATAATATAGTATTTCGGAAACGCAAAAGTGGGTTAGCGTGACATATAGCCGATTCCATTATAAGTAGTAGACGAGAATACAGAATAAACGTCTCTATGAAACCGCTTTTTTATTCCTAATTACACATTAAATATTACATGATGATATGTATCGAGTAGTCCCGCAAAGGTGACGTAGCCGTGTCCGCAGCCACTGGACGTCTCTTACTCGCTATCTAAGGTTGTTGGACGGAATCATGGCGGCGACGGCGTCCGCGCGCATGCCGCCGCGTGCCGCCCCGCGCGCTTGCGTGATATAGTGCGTGCACAGCATGGCAGGCGGCCGGACCTCGCTAATCAAAACGTTAAGTCTGTCGATGGCTCTACAAAACATTAAAACTATGATAGAGATTTCAAAGAATGATACACATATGTCTGAAGAGAGCTTAACATTGATCGTCATTGACGTAATAAAGCCATCGACACACTCACTCGGAGCAACTGAAAAGAACAAACAAACTTTTCGTTGTATTTTAGTATGCGCCAGAGGACGCCGCTCGCCGAAGGTATGGGAGATCACTACTACATTATTACACAATTACTTACACACGAATTAGCATTATATATCGAATTAAATAAGTGAACATTGACTTAGCTTAATTATTATAACCGACAATGAATAATTAATAATATATAAGAGAATCTGAATTGTCAGGAGTTTTCATGTGACACAAAACATTGTTATACATATTAATGATTGATTTTCATTTTATAATAATGGCTTGGGTATAAAACTGAATCTAATTGTATATTTGATTTAATAAATTTATCTTTTCATCTCTATCGTTAGCAAAAGTAGGTAACAATGAAATAGTACAATACGATGCCTATCCTAGGTGTCCTCGTGTGTCACCGCGGCATCAGCCTCATCTTGGGTTCGTAACCAATCATGTCTGCATAAACTGCTGTGGCTTTAAAATAATCAACTTGTCGTGTCCACTAAACATTGCAGTACAATGCGCCTACAAAATACAAGTTTGGTACTGTCTGAGGTTAGTATTAAAATTATGTATAATCCTTTATCTTTGGTCTATACGCCACGACGTTCGGTACAATGTGAAGTTACAGTTACTATAAACAATGTATAAAATTTTGCTAAGTCAAAAATTGACGAAATTTCTATTAAATATTGACTAAGAGATTTCATAAGAATTCACATGCGGTATCTCTGGCCGGCGACCGACAGCAGTCGCGTGAGTACCTCAATAGATTTCTGTCGCGTCAACATTGGAACCCAAATATCCAAAACCTTATTTATATAGCCTAAGCAGGGATTTTTTTTTACTTTTTTTTTGTAAATTTTACATGTTTACATCAGCAGAATACGTCACTAAATACCTATCATAACATTAATATTTCATTTTTGGTTTATTGCTATCTCGCTCTGTTATGTACTTATGTCGTCACCGTAGTCGACACGTAGGTAACTAAGTATTCATTCTGTATGCGATAGTCAACTAGCTAAAAATAAAAAATATATTAATCTTCATTTTGATTAATCCTAACATTTCAGTAAATTTAAATTTCATTACATCGTTTCATTATTATGTATGAATAACTTTCATTAAATAGTAATGTAACTATGCTGATTGTCTACAATAAATACCCTTATCTAATATTATATTATTCACCTAACGATTACACAATAAAAGTAACTACTAAATTTTAAATTAGATTATTACCAAAAAGCTCGTCAAAGCATGCAGATAGTAGAATAATGTTTCACTATTCAGCGTCGGCGCGCACGTCGCCGGCTAATTATAACTATATATTAATTAATATAATGATTACATTTAATTATTTAACTCTCATAAGGCCAAGGCTAAATTCTCGCAACAAGAGACAAGACTGAACTGATCTCGATTGTGTCGCATCGCATACTAACCGCGAAGAGTGAGGGAACCCGAACTGGTACAATGCAGAACATCCAAATAAACACTCCAACTTGTGAAACCACGAAGTTAGAGTTACATCGAAATGATTTTAGGATTCTTTTTCGCAAGGCACAAGAAATTTGGTAGTCACCTAAGTAGAGAAGGGTCATAACAAACTGAACGGGTCAGAGTGACCGTGACGTAAGTAGGAGATGCGTGCGCACACTCGCGTTCAGCGCTCTGTTGCACTCGACAAGCGGCTCCGAGGGCTTCCCGTCCTATCGCACAATCCTACTCAAATATTATAATTATTGCAATAATTCATTTACAGATAGAAAGGATCGTAAGACCAACACTAGAGTGCCAGCGCGACAACGAGTGATTGAATATTATAAACATTACTAAGAAAGTATTAGGTAAATATAATTTGAAATAGTCATGAAATTCATTTAAATACGCTAACATTATCGAGGCTAAAACAAAAGTATCGTATTATTACATACAACTTCATTTAAATCATTCAACTTGAAATATTATTTAACAAAACGTAATCTTTCTATGAAGGGCACCTTTGGTTTTTAGCTTACTCGAATGAGATATATCCTAAAATGTTTAATTTCTGGTAATACACTATATTCATAACAAATCCTCTCAGTTGTATACATCGGCCTTGTAAAAACAAATATACAAACTTTACCGTACAATAAGTTAGTTGTAAATAAATCTTATGTTACACGATAAATTGAATAATAATATTAAATAAACAGGCTACATTTATAGGAAATTAATAGATTTAAATAATAATGATATATCATGAACAGTAAACAATAAACCTGGAATGTTAATAATAATACAATTAACACTTGCTAATTTTGGTATAAACGAAATAACACCACACCTCTGACGCTGGGAGTCAGGGAACATAATAACAACAAAAGAGGAGACAGAGCGTCTAGTGAGGACGTAGGGATGAGTGATGTGCTGCCCGGTCTCCTGGCGGGTCCGATGCGATGCAGAGGATCTCGACAGGCGTCCCTCAGTGAGCTGGTTGTCAAGTACCGAGAGCCACGAACGAACTAATGCTGTTCGCCCTCTTCTCCGCCTTTGGCTCCCTGCGTAACACAACACACGTTAGTATATCATCAAACAATGATAGCGACGTTCTCTAAGGCTTACGAGTTAACAGGCATTATTGTAACTCTATATAGTGCGAGGTGCATGGTGAAACATTAGTAGGATCGATCACTTCGAAGCTCATGAGTTCATGACACTTACAGTCTTGAATTCTTGTGCATGAGAACCGAAGCATTATCGAATTTAACACATAGCACTTAAGAATATACTTTTTAGTATTTTTTCTTATTGTTTGGAATGAATCTGTCATCATCAGAGTTTAATTATCGTATTATATCGATTTGTAAGTAAAATATAGTCACCAACTAAAATGGAAAATGTGATTTTGACAGATGCTTTTCAATTCTTTACGAATGTGGATGCAATATCAAGTCAGCAGTTGACTAAAATGACAGACCCTATATGACACTTATAGAATATCAGTCAAATGGTATCAAAACTAAACATAGTGCGCGTGCATACTTCATGTGCGAGAATCCAGCCGTTGTGTGCCATCTTATGCCTCGCATATTCGAGGTGGATGGCGCCTTCAGAGCTGAGAAGCAGAGCGCCTTGCAGGCGAGCGAGCGCAGCGGCCGCGTCCGACGCGCTAGCGAAGTCGACGAAGGCCACCGGACCCGAACTGCCGCCGCCGCTACCGCCATTCAGCAGCCGCAGCCGAGAGAACCCCGGACAGCTGTACCATCATACTCTATTGTGCCCACTCGTACCCCCTCAGTATGACTTTGTGTGTCTTTGAGACTGACCTAATGTTGTGGATTCTTGTAGCTAAATTCAAAGAATGCCACATTTTTGAACAATGTTTGATAAGGATGGTGATTCTTATTCAGAAAGCAATGTTGTTATTATATATGGTGCTTCTAAATTCTAAGAGATATAAACTAAACAGTGCGACATTTGTCATCCTCTTTAATGCTGCGGATATAAATATCGCGGTCGGTGTGTGCGGCACGATACGTACGACATAAAAAGTTATATTCACGGCTCTCATATTGTGTGGTGTTACAGTGCTAACGTACGACTAGTTGTGACAACTGTGGAGATATAGTGACGTTCGTCATGCTTAGGGTGGTACGGGTGCAGGCTTCAGATCTCACACAAACGATGTGGCTCAACCAAATAGAGTTTCCTCTAGAATTACCTTTCCAAATCAAATAGTTTGTGTGAGACATCTGAGACATAGTAGAGCCAAAATTGAAACATAAAATTATAACCCAATAATGTATAACGTGGACGACATTGTGATATTCGGTGCAACATGCACTGTGGAAAGTTACATTTTATTAACTTCATATACATTTTCGAATGCTTTCATATGTTTTATTACCTTATGTGTTGCGTGATCATGCACATAACATCGTGTTATTTTTCGACTGGAAATATTATTTTATTGTATCATTTGAAATTCTGCAGATATTTTAATATTGGACTGTATAAATTGTTATTTTCAGTCGAAAACTTGAAGCGTTTTGCACATATACGATTGCATACGGGTTAATGTTGCGATGTTGTGGACGTACCTGCTAAAAATTTCCTTAAGTTCATGTTCTGAGACGAACTGTCCGAGGTTAGCGACGAAGAGTGTCGAGCAGGGAGGTGCGGGGTGCGCGGGGTGCGAGGGGGGGCCACTGTGAGCCGGCACCGCCGCGCCCGGCGAGCCCAGCGCGGGCGCGGGCAAGACGCACGCACCCAGCGTCAGGGGGGTCTGGACATTATTACCATGATAATAAGGTCCAAACTCCTAGTAAAGTTTGAATTACATAAGAAACCGCACAAACATTGAGCGGTCAAGCGTTCTGCGTTCTACGAGTTTCTGAAATACGTGCATAGTGCAGAAGTTTCGTCTAAACGTGCTGTGTAATGGAGTATTTGCCTAAATTACATAGAACGCAAAATGCTTTACTGCTCATAATTTTAATACACAGTCAATATACGTATAACAAATAACTTAAACTTTTAGCCATCAATATTTAGAGGTGATGAGCTTTCTAGCAGGCTTAGATCTGAACTGACTAGAGTACAGAACAACAGAAAGCAATATTAGAAAGCATTGTGCAATGATAAGAGAGGCATATTCAGCATATAAAGGTTTCGACACAGAGGTGAGACGCAACTACTCATTATTTTCTTGTCTCTTGACCGTGTCACCCCCTTTGTTGACCCTAAAACTGTGGACTATTTTAGCAACTCAGAATTGGAAGGTAACATACGTGGTGTGGCCTGTCGGCGGCAGCTAGTCAGAGGTAGGATCGAACTGGTGCCATCTGTGGGTGGATGGCGGGATGCACCAGTCCGTGCGACAGCGCAGGCAGTTCTCCGCCGTACGCCAGCGGGTGATGCCACAGCTCGCCGCCGCCCGGGAAGAACGGACTCGCTAGGTCTGTCCACCATAACAACAACGTCACCAAGCGCACATTACAATCAAACGAGCTGTGTCAGTCTGTTAACGAATTCAATGTTCACGACGTAACTATGAAAGTGATATTAGAATACTGCTATAGAAAATTATTATTTACAATGTGCTTATAACATGTTTTCACGGTTCTTAAATGTACGATATTTAGTTTTGAGAATATATTCCAAAAATTATAAAGAAATAATAAAGGGGTTGATACCATAATTATTAATTCTTCCAATACCTGTTCTGGTATGATCTCGTAGTAGATAAAAATAAAAACATCATGTAAGTGTTATCATGAAAACATGTAAAAGTTGACAACAGTGGTAAGAACCCGACAGATCAATCAATAGCTTCGCGGAGCTAGGCCTTGCGTGGTACGTGTAAGCGGTCACAGATACTTGTCTTTCGCGTTTGCTCGACGCCCCGACGGTACCCATTACGTGCCTACTTACACCCTCTTAGAGCCTAGCGCTCGGGCAGCAATAGTGAGGATACTAGCATTATAGTGTAAGGATCGGCACAGACACAGGTCGTGCGATTTTATTAGTGAGTAGAGGTACGGTATGGGTGTGTGGGGGCTTCGAGCGAGCGCCGGGCGGTGTGTGCGTTCGGCGGTACTTACGTCCAGTGAGTGGGTGCATCAATGCGGGGTGTGCAGCTGGCGCGGCTGTGGCAACTGCCGGCTTCGGCTTGCTGACCTTCGTGTTGCTTTTAGCGAACTCCAGCCGAATCGTTTGCGGCATGTCGGGGTCGAACCGGACGCCCTGCTGTGAACAGCCGCGAGCGGTGCGGCGCTCCGATATAATGACGATGGAAGGGTCGGCGCCGCGAGTCCCAGTGGTACCGAGCGACCGCTGGGTGCGACCAACGATAACGGGTTGGGAGGGCGTCGGTATTAACTCGTTATTTGGATTGCTTTGACATCTTTAACTAACATCATCATTAACCATTAATCCCAAAAACCAATTTCATAATGTAACCTAAACGGGACAGTTTATGTGTAAGGGTTCGGACATAGCGATTGGTTTGTCAATTTTGTCTCTACATTGGATATATTCGATAGAATCGAGAGGTCCGCGCCTGCGCCTGCTAAGGTGACGGAACACAGTGCTCGGGATGTGACATCAAAACCTGTCAAACAGTGACATGCATTGCTCATCGTATTTACACCGTGACATGATCGGTCACAGTCCGGCGTCGCGCGGCGGTCCTCACAGCTCAATGACACCGACTTGATGACCCGACGTGGTCTATTCTGTATGTGCATGGGTTTAGCATAACTTACGATGCGGTTACTCGAGTCAGGAAAATGTTATTCCAAGTCTACAATGAGAATATTAACTATAGTGCTCATTGGCTGTGTTTGAGGCATGTGATGAGAAGAGGTTTAGTAACACCGTGCGTTATACATGTTTTAGTATTTACAATAGCATAATATTGAGCTTCGAATACCTAGGACATATCTCAGTCTTTCATTGAGATACTGCGGCCCTTGTGTTACCTATCATACTGTGTTCTGAAGCCATTCAAACTGATTAGGCGTTGTAGTGTACGTGGATATTTTTTGTTATTGTGTGATTTTCCGCATTGTAGGAAACATAACATCATTTTAGTAAGATTTTATTAAGTTTTCTATCTGTCAGTTATCTACGGATAAAATATTTATTGAGTTCGCTCCAATATGCTGAGGCAAATAATGTTTGAAGGAGTTTCGCTGAGATATTGGGTCAAACTCAATGCTTAGTAGTAGCGGTTTAGGATAAATTCTAGAGCTATGAGACTTTGTGACAATACCAACCTGAAGATCTTGTTTAGCTGCCTCTGCGCCAGCTCGCGTATGGAACGTGACGAAACCGACCGGCTGCAAGAAAATGTACCGTATAGCGCATTATATTTTATGTAACATATTATTTTTTATGTAACACATAGATATAATATTTTATGGCATTACTGAGATACCACAAATATCACATAACATGCTGTTAGTTCAATACGAAATTGGTGCATTAAATGGCGTAACATGCTCGAAGCTTCCGCCTTTCGCGTTGAGGTTTTAAGCAGTTTTTCACTTGATCGATGGAAATATAATGCACACGTACTACAAAATCACGTTAGCTTTATATTAAATACATTTAATATGCGTATGTTATTTGTATAAACTCACCGAAGCTGTTTTCCCATTCTTGCTGGTAACCTTTAGCAGGGAACCCTCGTAACCCTGTACAAACAAAATTACAATGATTATTTTAACTTTGTTATGAAAACTTCTCCCCACGAGTGTAATGTTTGGTGAAACTTTTAGATGGGACTACATTATCAAATTGCTAGAATCGTCGGTGTCATTCATGTCGCAGCAAAATTCTATTCAGACGTAATAATGTTTAAAACTACCGAAAAAAGGTGGTACCCGGTGGTGCCTGGCGCGGCGTTGGCGTCGTCACGCGATGCCCTCACTAAAACTAACCCCCGGTTTAACTTTAGGCACCTTTATGTTTGTGGTGCTATCCGTACCAGCCGAGGATCGAGTGTAATCCCCCTTATCGGTAAACAGAATCGATTCAATCCGAATATTACGAATCGGAGCATGACATTTGATATTTACGGCACAGTAATCCGAATCGAGATCTAGTCGCGTGACGACGATGGTGCTTTCCCGTTTTTATTTTCTCTCGATAAATATTTTGACATTTCTATTAGTTTCGGATATTTCGTAAGGAAAGTTTCACACTGGTCAGTATTATTTCGTATTTCGAAGTAAATACACCAGCAAACAAACATGCTATTCTTGGGGCAATTAATTAGAAGACTGATCAAGTATTTCTTTCGACATTGTTATTTAGTTCTCAAAATAGACTCATGTCTGGACAGATGACACCGACAATCGACACATTCACCAAAATAGACGACTCTAGCCAATTAATTTCCCAATATAAGTACATGTAGCTGTAACAAATAAAGTAATTAATTGCGAACATACCTCGTACGCTCGAAACAGTAGATAGAGCTCTCGCGGCTTCGCGTCCATCGGCAGCCCACTGACGAACAGTGTTCGCACCTGCAACAATACAACGTCCATTGAAATGTTTTATTTTATTGCATTCCCTCTCTATAGAAGGTGAATTGGTTACATGTAGCTTATTCGGGTTTAATAGCTTTGTATAAACGTTTTACGAACTTGTATTACTGTGAAACGTATGAGGAACGTTTATCTGATAAAGAATCTCGCTAATGGAGCTTTCATTAATATAAATACAGTTAATTATAATTCTTTTTATAAGTATATAGATACGGAGTAGAAACTTTAGCTATGATTAATTACAAAAATAAAAGCAAATCCATGTTTCGTAAAATGTATGAATAAAACTTGGCTTACAAACGCCTAATGACTCCGCATAGGTGGTGGTGGTGGCAGGATATTCTACGTGAGCATTTTGACTTTGTATTTCTTTTGTTCCTAACTATGAAAGTAAACTTAATATACAAAAAGAAATGGAGACCGGAAAATCGATTTACACCGTTGTTGTACAGTTTTCTACAAACTCCATGATTGACGTTTCAATTATTTGTTAAACAGAGCGTACTTTGAGTGAAAGCCGGTAAAACCGCTAAAAGTATTAAGTGTATTTACAACAAACCGTTTTGTAAGCAGAACAAAAAAATAAGACGGAATATTCACGTCAAACTTTATAGGTTCAAATAGATTCAGAAAACAACGCAAAAAGATATCAAAAGAGTCGCTGGAAGACTTAACAGGCTATTTTTCCTCAATAAACAAAGAAAATGTCGGACAATTTTCACAAACAGCCACAAAGGAGGCATAGAAAACTTTCAATGCCGGTTTTTTCCGATTCTTTCATCGGTTTTGTAAACGGTGCAGCGCATTAATTCGACGGGTCCATTTAATGAAATAAAACAGAGCCAGTAATGGCGGCGCGATTTGGCGCGTGCGGGAAATGGAGATTAATTGCTGGCAACACCGACCGCCGCCGACGCTGACGCCATCTTGTTGCGCACTTTATTTATGCGTCTGAGTGCGCTTCCTATTACCTTACACTTTTAAGACGGATAACTAGGTGACAATAACTCAATGGCCGAGGCGTTTTGGGTCGAAAACACGTCTAAACCCAGACGGTTACAAAGTTCGAAGGACCTTTGAACTATTGTGGACGGTGGTTTATCCACGCCTACACAATCATAGCCAAAGCTCTTAGTTGAAGGAATATTAAATTATTGTTGTTGTAACAATGGAAGCTAACTGAATTATATTAGTTACGAATACTAGAATACGTTAATCAATTATACATTGTTAGTTGTAAGTATTAAAACAGTTCATATTAGGCACCTTCTCACTCGTTAAGTGCTAAAACTCAGCTGAATATAATCATTATAATAATATATTATAAATAAAACAATTTAATAATTCTGGTTTTGCCTAATATTCAGTAGAATTGACATTACGCGATAGTAACTTTCGTGCTATCCAAGCTGGCTACAACTTGTGCAAAAATAATAAAAAATTGCCATGCCATAAAAAAAACCATCGAAACGTGACGCAGCTCCAACAAATAAAGATCTGAGGGCATAATATTTGGCCGGGGAGTGTTGATTTATCAGGTTTTATCAACATTAGGACACTTGCGGCGAGGGAGGTCCTCGGTCCTCGTATATATTTTATCGGCATCCGTGCCCCGGTCAGTGGCAGAATGTCGGACCTTTATGTCGGCTATTTTCCGGTCGAATGCACGGGAATTCCCCGTTTCGGCGAAATGCGATATTTTTACAGCGTCATTTTTTAATATTGCGGCATACCGAAGGAAATGATTACATAAATAAGTGCGTGCTTGTGTATTTCTAATGACGAGTTGATAAGGCGTTGTTATTTTGATGTTTATGATATCTACCTAGTTAATTGTCAGACGTACGGAAGGAAAAGGTAGAAAAGTTGAGTTAGGAATGTTTTATAAAGCTACATATTTACTGACATCAGTTCTATTAAATGACCTGATGACTGACGTCAGGCCTATGAAAATGAAGACTACCTACAGTTGACCAAAGATAAGTTTGGTCGAAATCACTAGCTTGGGTCTGGAAGCTGCCTAATTATAATAAAATTAACTATGTTAACTATATTTTCCCCATTTTATGGGAAAATGTTCCACGCTAGAAAATTTTATAGATCACTTTCATTTTATCGAAGATTTTTCTCGAAGCTAAGAAAATATAACTTGCAACGTTGGAAGAGTTTTAGTTTGAAATATAAAATGTATCAGTATAGATTATGTTAGATACGTAGGTACAGCATCCTCGGTATAGGTAGCGCGGGAGTCGTGAGTTTGAATCCCGGGAGAGTAATAAATATCTGTTTCTGTTATATGCAGTCACTTTGGATTTCCTAGCATGAAGGATAACTCGGATATAGTTAAATCAATTTATGGAATAAAGAAGAAATATGTTAGTGCTGAAATAATGGCAGAACTTTGTCTTTTGAGAATTATTTTGCAGAGAGTTTGTAGAACGTAGATTGTATCAGTTTCTTAACTTCATTCGGAAGTTGTAAAAGTCAATTGAGAGAGAACGAGCTTCTAAACGCCGTTTGTGGACTAACAAATTGTAAAGTTTACGCTTACATTAGCAGGATTTTTAAGCTTCAGCACTGTTTCGGTGACCGTAAAAAAGATTTTAAAAGAAAATTTATTTACAGATGCCTTCATATCAGTGATGATGTTTTTGCAACTTTCTAAGGACATTGATATACAGTGCATACTTATGGCATCGAATATAACATTATTTTAATGACACAATCTTAGAGAGCCTGTAGTTCAAGGAATTTCGTGACAAACAAGTCTATTTATAAATATGTACAACAAAATATCTGTCAAAGCTCTAAGATTCGTTCAGCGTACGTGTTATATAAAATATCTACATAGGGACACATGTTTCTATCACAGAATTCCGTCAAAGGAAATCTATAAAACATGAATTCCGATCCAACACTTGCGTGTGGATATAAGAACGTCAAATACCGGCACACCTAACATATTTCACGGAGGCAAAGGGTGGGCGCCCGGGCGACTGTCCGGTCAGTTTGAAAATGCCCCTCCATGTCGACCATTTTACACTCGGTTGCCCCTGAATCCCCTACGCTCACTATTGAGTTATGTTTCATACTCGGCCGGGAGAAAGCGAATTTTACCGAATAACACATACACTGAAAAGTTTGCGCGCTGTGATAACAAGTTTTCTTTTTACGATACTGCATGGTAGAGAATGAAAGGCGAGTCCGCTAACGTACCTAATAGATGACACTGTATTTTTTTAGTAATTACTTTAAAAGTGATGACTTTGTGCTGTTACGTTTAGGATTATAGTGAACTCGGAATTAATGAAAAGCTCTATTTGAAAATGTCTTTTTTTATAAATCATGTTACCTAGTTGGAATCCTATTTCCGCTACTCAATAGCCTAGCCTTTCCCGACTATGTTGGGGTAGGCTTCCAGTCTAACCGGACGCAGCTGAATACCAGTATTTTACATGGAGTGACTACCTATCTGACCTCCACAACCCAGTAACTGGATAATACGATACCCCTTGGTAAGACTGGTTGTCAGACTTTTGGACTCCTGACGACCAGTAACGACTATCAAAGATCCACGAATGACAGCAGGGACCAACGGCTTAATGTGCTTTCCAAAGCACGGAGGAGTCTCGGTATGTAAAGATGGTCTCCCATCCACGGACCAACCCCGGCAAGCGTAGCTTAACCCGATGAATCGACCCGTGTGGCTGTTATTAGCGTGTAGCTCCTCCACCTATTTCCGCTACTATGATACTTAGATCCTTGTAAAATAATTCAAATGAAAGAAACCAGTTGTTCGTATCATCTTATTTTTAACTTTCATTTTTCCATGAAAATATCTCCGTGTCTTAGCTTCGTCTTTATCACTCTGAAAACGGCAGCGTGGTATAAGTGGTCTATTTTGAGCTTATCTCAATTTTACGCCTTTACGGTTCTGAAAGCGGAACGAACATTTTGATCTGTCCAGAGAGACCGATACCATCTCGAGTTGACGTTAATACGACAGGCCGCAAAAAATAAATTATTTTCCTCTTTAACATGATAAAGTATGTATTAGAGACACCATGCTCTATTTCCTCGTGCCCGCAAGCAGTTGATGTGCAGTAACCGCAGATGTAGCTAAACATTTTTGTCTACATATTTAATTCTACGGATGCTGCGGGCCCCGCATGCGGGCGACTCACGACTCGGAAAAAAAAATGCCGTGAATTTTGTTCTTTTAAAATACTGTATTAGCTTCCTGTGATTCTTAAAACGCATACTTACGGATTACTCCAAGAGAACAGGAAACAGTTTTTTTATAAATTGCTACTAACAAGATTATGACCAGTGACCACCAATCCGTTTGTAAAGCACGGTGATCATCGTCGACCCTTCACTCCAAATGACCCTTTATCGTCTGATATGATAATGTGTTGAACATAACACATAATGATCGTATTAGTGTAGAATCGTGAATGAGTAATCAAAGAGGAATGTGGAGCGTTTCAGTGCACTCCACAATGGGTAGTTGCAAGCTATGGTGCCTAATCATGTGTGAATTGCAATACATGTAAGTGTATTTACGTATGTAAAGTTTTGTTTTTCAATACTTGGAATTATTTGCAACTTTACATTCACCAAATGGAAATTTTGTGGAATATAGGCTTTATAGGAGTTTTAGTGTCGGCCCCCTCTGGCGGTATGGCACGGCAAATTATATTTATGCGACGAATAGAAATATAACATATTTGTGTGAATGACAATAAAATTGAAATCAATGATGATGCCTAAAGACGTCGCGCCATGCCGCGGCGTGCCTAAGGATCCGATGCTGCAGCGGCATCGCTGATTTCAATTTTATTGTCATATACATAAGTTATATTTCTATTCGTCTCATAAATTCTTTGCCATGCCGTGCCGCTAGTGAGCGTCGGCCCGGTGCGGGAAGTCCTAAGGGGAAACCGTGGCCCCTGGCAAGGCAAGGGAAGGAACACGGGTGGGTTTTAGTCAGTAAGAGTCTGACACGCGAGTTGAAAAAAAAATCCGGGTCGTCAATGTATGAAACCTGAAAACATTGTAGCTTGCGATAAAATCAATTAATTGAGTCAATTTTTTTTTATACATTCGTTTCAGACATAGAAGGAACCCTATTGAAAATGGCTCTTTTATTCAAAGTAGTTTAATTATAATTAATAAAATACTAACTAAAATATAATATCTTAATCTAAATATTTCCAACCTTGACTTGACGTGTTGCCTAGCAACCCACAACGTAAATATCTAAATAAATAGTCTTTGACATTACGTAAGGATTGCGAGGTTAGAAATTTTACCCATATTGATGGGTAAACAGGTAACAGCAGTCAAAACATACTTCATGAAAAGTGATAAATTGTTAATTTTTGTTTTGAATTTCTTTTTGGTTTATAAATGAGTGTTATGAGGCGTGCACTTTTGGATTTTGCAAACTATTTATTTTAAAATATTCAACCAATACCCAATTTTTTATTATTATTAAATGACGTCAACTGTCATACCTACGTTGTTGATTGTACGAAAGCTGATCTGCCCAACAGTTTGGTAATTGAACAAGCAAGGGGTCAGTAGTGCGACACAATCGTCACCAATTTCGACGCGCGTTCGAATATTAATTTAATACCTACGAGTGTTGCCCGATGTGATAATAGTAATTGAGCGTTCCAATTGGCAACCCGATTGCATTCGACGCTTCGACAATTTAAAAAATAAAATTATTAATTTCACTGACGTTTATTGCTAAAATGTCAAGTTATAGCTTTAAAAAAAATGCATTTTAATTGTTAGGGTTGCTGATTTTATAGTTATTTATTTAAATGGATTTATAACAAAAATATTGTTATTCGATGTTCGTATAAGAATTTCAAAAGTGATTCTCTACAGCTAACTTTTTAATCACTATCTTGTAACTAGGTTGCAGTGTTATCCGAGAATACAAAAAATAACATAGTGGAAAAATATTATAGAAATTTTTATTTTTATCATATTTTATTTATCTACCCGGCAACCTGGAAAGCAAGCGGGCCATGTTGACATTCAACAAACAGCGCCTATAAATAAATGAAAATAAAAATAAAATACGGATAAAGGTGTATTCACACGATCGATCGCACGGGCGTGCATCCGAAGCGATTGGAGCGGAAACGCCCGGGGCACTGCACAGCGAATTTATCATACGTTAGTGTGTACCTACCTAACTTTCAACATGCAATCTCGCATGGTAGATACTATGTTTACCAAGTGTGATTAATAACTATTACCTATACCGAATATAACGCTCGACAGCGAGTTGAGTCAACAAACGCCAGATCAAAATTATAAATGGAATATTGATGCGAAACCGTTTTAGAATAAAACGTGTAAAAGCTGTGTGCGATTTTCGAGTAAGAAAAAACAATAAATAGAAGAGCAAAAACAATTGTTTATTGAGGAAACGATGAGACAGGATGTTCTCGTTAGGACTTCCCGGATTGTTAGTACTTAAGGTATAGCATACAAATACTATATACTATATTTGATTGTGATTGTGATATACTAAATGTTAGGTAAAATAAAGATTTAAAATGCCAATATCAAACAACAAAAACGCCCAAAAAACAGCGGTTTGATCAAATCGAATACGTGTGCCATCTGCCTGCGATGTGAGGACGTTTTTTTTCAATTCCACACAAAGTAGATACACAGAAAAGGGAAAAAACGCTTCCACGCTTCGAAATCGGTATACAAAGAGGAATATAAATTAAATGTCATGGCGTCTGATATCAATAAAAGGAAAACAAGTAAAATCAACCATTTATTTTTTCCTGACTGTTAGAATAATTGGTACCTGTAGGGTTTGCATTGGACTTGGTACGTACTCTTTGTTGTTTCGTCTTAGTCCTTTCGAAGCCATTGTTGACTAAGAAGCCGGTATAGTGCAAGCAAGCAATATTCCAAGGAAATATAAACAAACTTCTGTTTGTTTGAAATTACCGTATAAATTTTTTGTTCGGATTTCCATATTGTTTACTTTACGAAGGATTTTCCAACAAAATGAATCTTTAAGAAGTCGATGTATATTATAAAAGGTTTTTCATCAAGACCTTTAAAATAAATGCAAATTACCTACACTTGGTTGCATCATTGCATGGAACAACCAGTAGCCGAAAGTCGTGTTGTTCGATTTCAGTTCGTAGTTGATTGAAACAGCGGGGTGTGCTGAATAGAAAATCGGTGGTTAACTTTTGTTTTATCCCCTCTAACGAGAACTTTGGCAATTCATTTGTTTTCTTCTTTTACGGTTCGCCGGATGAAAAAGTAAACCAGTGCTGACGCATTGTTTTCTGGCGGTTAGCTTTGTATTGCAATTCGAATTAGCCGTTCCACGAAGTCAGGATGACCAATTGGATTATAGCCATGTTTTGGATTCCTTTGTATTTATAAGTATCGAACTTTAACATTTCTACGCTTTTACACTATTCCTACAGTGACATAGATACATACTCTCATTATAATTCTAAACATACCCTTACTCATTAAAATCTATTTCAGGAATATCTAACTACTCCTCCTCGCTGTCAAGATCGAATAGAAAATTATGTCAAATCTTTCCGCTAATTTCTGTTTAAAAATTCCGTATTTCAAATCCATACACGACAACTTCAAAACAGGCAATAAACCAAAAAACCTAAATCAATAACTGAGAGCGTGCCGATAACAAACTGTGTGAAAACTTTGCAAAATGAAGTGCTGAAACTTCTCGAGGCAATTTTTCTTCGAGCCGTCAATGTCAGAGGCAATATTTCACGAGTCTAACAGGGCCGCGTAGATATCGAAGCCGTGGGGAATCCCCGTCGGACTGGATGTTCGATGGACGTTGCCCAGGGAAACCAACTAAGGCAATTTGTGTGTAAATAGTTTGTGGAGTTATTATTTGGGTTATTTATTTACTAATTGTTTTGTCAATGTCAGGTTGGAGGTTTGTTTTGGCTTTGAATTTACTTAGGTGTCTGTTTCTTAGTATCTAGTTGAGCTTTTAATTGTAACTTTAATATTAAATATAATACCTTTATACGAGCAATTCTTATACATAATTATATATGTATATATATAATCTGAATCTCGGAAACGGCTCCAACGACTTTCATGAAATTTAGTATGCAGGGGGCGATAAATCGATCTAGCTAGGTTTAATTTTTAGAAACCCAGATTTTATTACTTTAATTTAAGAACTGTATTCACAACATACGTTACACAAAAAAAAAAAAAAAATTGGCATGATGATTATGATTGAATGTCTGAATTCCAATAATCTGTTCCTTTTAAAATATTTGTCACAACTAACTATTTACACTCATTATCTATTCCAATAATGGCTTTCGGTAAGTGCTGTTATAATGCCTTTTCCTCCAATAAACATTGAAATAAAAACGTTTTCCCCAGATTGAACGATTGACTGAGATAGAGATATTTCTAATTTTTCGGTTGACCTGCGCCGCCGAGATTGTAGCACTAGAAAATAGATAAAACGAACGCAAACAGACTGGAAAAGTAGAGAAAAAGAACTGAGCTGCCCGACGAGCAAGCAGAATATACCAACTAATTGAAATCATTGAATACACTTCAAATATTTAACTTGACCAGCTCTTTTAGATATTATTTCACCAACTTTGATTGAATCTTTCTAACTTTGATTAAATCGATTCATAATGTCGTATTACTAAGAAATTCACTTTTAAGTGAGTAGTAAACAATATCCGTTGATATCACAATATTAATGACTTCGTCCGACCCTTTGTCTCTTCTCAAAGTAATATTTTCTTAAGGAATCCCTCCAGGGGGCGCAAAAACGTCTATTTAACCACTATCATTAATAACTTGGACCTCTTTTCGGGGATTACTTGCAAGAAATACGATCGAGGATATTATACTTCAATGGGTAGATATATGAGTACATTAAGTATCAATATGTTACCTTTTAGTTAATATAGGTACTCGCTTCGAAAATATATCTGGAAAAAGAAAATTTACGACTAGTCATGAAGAAGGATCATCTTGAAAACCACATGCGCCTTTAGATTTATATACAAAGTTTAGTTTACTTCTTGTTCTTAGCGTGAACACGCGAATAAATAAAAGTTAAACATAAAATTCCACTACTATTTCATCTAGTAACATGAGAGCAACATTAACGTAGGCAGTAATCCTTTTCGTATCAGTTTTATTCTAGTACTCAAATAACAGCTCCCACGCTATCGATAAATGAACAAAATCTAAATAAAATATTCGGTATAAAAGAAAAAGTAGAAACGAAAGTAAAGAAAGAGTTCCAACAGAGCAATATTGCCGACCACCTGCTCCGCTGAGATAGGGATCATAATGTTAATTTAATTAAAGGACTAATCTAAATTGCAGACGACCCAACACTCCGCCGACCATTAAAAGGATATTTCGTCGCCGACACTAAGTTGGGAAAGTCGCTGATTATAAATATCTTGGAAAACAAGTCAGGGGAGACGATTTACAGTGAAAACATCAAGTAAATACCGAAGTTTGTGGAAGTTTTAATCTGCAGGGTATATTTTTTATTCAAATTAGCCAAGTAAATATGTACAAGTATAATAACATTTCTGATGAGAATGGACCGTGTAAACTTAATTTAGGACAAGACATAAAAAGGAATTTTGTATGTTAATAAAAAACAACGTAAGAAGTCTGGGAAAGTATTCTTGAATGTAGTGTTTTGTAGAAAGAACTTCTTCAAGAGAACAGCCGTACAATCATAGTTGATGAACAGCTATATTTAATTAAAACGCAAGTAGGATACTTATCTAAATTGCAGACGGCCGGTTTAAGTTTCATTAAAAGGGGTTCTCCGTCTCTACACAAGGAAGAAAAAGTTTTGCAGCGATAAAGATGCCTTTCGCCTTGAAAGCAGACAAAACTTGTTGGGAGGTGGGTGGAAAACAATTTATTATTTCCTTTGATAGCTAAGAATCTCGAAAGAATTTGCTAATTTTAAATGCTCAATGCACGATTATTCTTCTTTGTAAGTATTTATTTGGCTGTAATATAGTTTGAGCACTTTTTCTCGCTTCTTTTCGTGAATTAAAATGTCAACTTTTTGGATTAAATTTTGAACGGCTTATTTTTGGATAAAGTAGTATTTCTGCCTGTTATATCTTAATTAAAGGTAATTCAATAATGGCTACAGATAATAATATATATAATGAAGAGACAACAGCTGATATCAATTCAAATTCGAGGGAGCGGTCCGTTACAGCAGTGGCCCGCTGGTCCGCCCAAATTATGTTCAATGGATAATTAATCGTCCCTGTTCACTTCAATAACAATGGAGGGCCATATCGAGATAGATCGATCATTATAAAGCTATATTGCACGGATAATATCATTTTAACGACCTTTAAACGACTAATGATGCATTATTTTTTCGCTATTGACCTTTCAAATTACCTGGACGATGGGGACTTTGTTTGTTTTGCCCTTTGTCAGTGAAGCCTCGCTTGTTTGTTCCGCCGCAAACTGGAGCTTCTGTACTAAATGATGAAGTTACGAGTATGAGTTACACTGGTTTGTTTTATTTACTATTTTATATAAAGTATTGTGGTTTGGTTATTTGTGGCATAGCTTTTTAATTAAAAATGTAGGATTGCTTAAGAACGTTGCGGTTAGTCAAATTCACTGCACAATTATATAAAAAAGCATAATTATAGCTATTTAAATATTTATGTGGTTTAAAATTAATTATGACACCTGGCATTGCAAGAACTTTATGACTTTCTTGCGATTTTATCCTCGAGAGAAACATACTTGAGCGCGGTAGTATTATTTTAATGGAACCCCAAAGAGAGGGTCGCTAGCAATTAAAATTTTCCATTTTATTAAATTAACGAGCAGAGGCAAGTGCGTCGAGTAGGTACTTCACTAAGCTTTTTACTTGTGCAAATATAACGATATGTTATATTGACAAATATAATCTAAACCTGAAAAGGTTCAGCGGTAAGATAAATATAGCGAGAGTTAACATTTCTTTGATTTCGTATTCTATATTTGTTTATACAATCAAAGCGAAATAATCCCTTTGTAAGGCTCGGAACAGACCTGCGGGGTGTCTCTAACGAAAACTATTGGCAACGATAAACATACAGGGTTACAAGGAAACTGGGTTTGTCTCATCCTATTTGAATTTCAAATCCGTGTGCAGGTGAGGATACGATTGGGCCCAACTTCCTGTACGGTTTAGATTTACCAGCCTCAATTGAATCTAGCGCTGGAACTTGCACTGTGTATCTCTTTGATAAAGTAGCTTATGATACTGTATTAGCCAAATTTGATGTTTTTGTCCTGTGTCAGTCGGAAAAAACTTCCAAAACATTTCTCTAAAACATGATTAATAAATAATTTCCATTTAAAAATTATTGTTTATTGTTCCCATAGTTACTATTATACCCAAGATTTATTTCATGAGAATAAGTGTTAATTGAATTCCTGTACAATAATAACGTCTTGTGTCGTCTTGGGTCGACACAGGGCTATATTGCATTAATAATAATGGCTTTCTAACCCATCGCCCGTGGGCATTATAGCATCCCTTTTGTCTTACCGGCTTTCACTAACTTGCATGGGAAGGTAATATAATCGTCTTGTACATTGTCGTTTGTTTCTGATAAGATTTTGTAAACAAAGGATGCAGAGGCAACTAAAGTTAACTCCACCTAAACTGGAATATTCTAATGTCAAATCTTTATGAAGTGGAGAAAAGACACTGAAAAACTGGCGAAGTCGTAATTTTATTGTTTAAAATTAAACTAATGCTTTACCCAAAACTACGGAAAGTACCTTACCTACCCTGAGCCGATCATAAAATATGACTTTCATAACAACATTCCAAATGATGTTACATTAAATCATTTATCGAGCAAGGTATAGTTTGTAGCATATAAAGCGTAAGTACCTATGAGGGCCACGATTAAATTCTTTATTCCTGAGGTTGGGGGGGAGGAAGAAATTCCTCCACTCGACGTCTACATCCACGGCAATTTTTCACAAGATATATCTGTGGACGCACCGCATTGTGAGCTGGTACAATATTTAAGTTAATGTACGTCGATAAATAACGGCGCATACCACCATATTTTATTCGAAACATTT
The DNA here is from genome assembly GCA_948150665.1 of Conistra vaccinii. Lineage (NCBI taxonomy): Eukaryota > Metazoa > Arthropoda > Insecta > Lepidoptera > Noctuidae > Conistra > Conistra vaccinii. The sequence goes on from OX411329.1 coordinate 13,146,931, forward strand.
TTATTTTTGCCAAGAAATTGAGTAATTCGGTTATCAGTTGGAAAAATTGTATGAAAGTGTTTTGTTTCAGGCTTCATTAAACATTGCTGCTGTACGAAAATGTTGTTGATACAAATGTGAGTAAATCTTTAGTACTAGACCTGTATGTAATACAGAATATAATAAAGGCCCAAGACCTTTCGAAAAAGTTTTATTTAGATAGCTGTACTAAAATCTGGATGGTATTTGGTACACCGCCATTTTTAAACTCGAGCCATAAACTCGAGTTTAAAAATGGTGGCCTCCAAACATTAAGTTTATCTTATAGGATAGTTTTATTGCAGCCGGAAGTACCGGCCACTGCTCCTAACTTGCACCAAACCGATAGCTGTATCTCAGAAACCGCTTCAGACCATCTGATTGATGGCTCTAATCTCCACAACTATAGAATTTGTGTGAAGATAGATAACCTCTTCACTGAGGATTAAACATTATGTTTGCAGAAGCAAGTCAAAATATTGAGAGGGAAAAGAAAGTCGTCCCCACACCAAATATATTCGTGATACATCGATAAAAAATGTCTCGGAACGCGGTCAACACAATAATAGATTGAGAGTCACATCAGTTATATGACTCAATTTAAAGAGCGAATTCAATCAGTCCAAACAAGCAGAAAATCGAACCCCAAATCATCCAATCGTAGTAAATCTCAAATTCCGAGTACGCAGCTAAGGAGCCGGCCCGGGCCGTCCAAGTCCCTGATTTAAATTGCAGATGCCCCTCGGGAACGAACGCCGACTGCCGCGATATGCTAATCATAGTCAAGCCAAGGATTATCCCTGTTTACACTTAACAAACTCACTTAATTTCGCACCGACCGATGTCTTGCCATATTTGTTGTTCAAAACGTTGAATAGTGGACGGCCTAAATCTGACAGGCGAATTAAGGGATATTAATTTGTTATACTGTACTGTGCCTGTTTGTAATCTTATTCATAGCTTTGGGTAAGTCTGTCACGATGTTTTTTTGAAATGTAAGCGGCTATAGTATAGTAGCTATATAAGTTTTTGAATTGTTGATATCAGGTTACGGTTTTGGAAATTATAACCTCCATACTTTTATTTACTTCTCGAAAGAGTAGACTATTTACAAAAATGTTCATTTTACTCTAGAAAATTTAGTTTACTATATCTGGTAGACAAATAATCCCCTGGTGTTTATTTTATTCTTCGATGCTGCAGTTAAAACAATTTATTTTTTAATAACATCACCTGCTGTAACATCGTTTGTGTACGTCACAAACATACGCTATTCACTGACTGACCTCAATATTATGCAGCTTTGTATAAAGCATTAGTAAATAATGCAGTATTAGATTCGAGATAAAACCTCCTTTAGATAACAATCTTTTTTATGTATCCATTACTATTCATTTTAGTATTATTGTGAGTTTATTGCATAATTTTTAGAAATCTTTTAAAATCTTGTTACGATATTCAATTAGGTATAGATACTACATTTCCATCAGTCTAGTCTTCATAGATTTAAATAAACTTTTCAAACACTGTAAAATGCTTTCAGTAATTAAAATGTCTTCTTTTTTAAGGCAAAATAATTTGAAAATATAACTTTTCCTTGAAAAAAAATTGGAAATCTACATATATGAATATTGGTAGTTCCATAAAATCTTGTAGCTCGAGAGTTAGGGCAGAAGTTAAAGACAAATATAAGAAGTATATCTCGAATTTCGGTTCAAACAACTATTCTGCAGGCAAACACATTAAATAACATTATTTTTATTTCCATTAAACATTTAACGTGTCGGGTAAATAACTAGACCAAGCAATAAGTACGCCTGAGGCGTCGTAAAGTCGATCTGAGGTGGCACTAATACGAATTTATGTCGATGGACCCACGGAGGCGCTCTGCTCGATATCGATTCGCCTAGAGCCTATAAATGTTTCAATTTTCAAACCGCCCATTTTATGTTAACCATAATATATTTTACTATCGTGAACAAAAAAAATCTTATTTATATTTTTGGCGCCCAAACTGGGACAGTCCCTGTTGGGCGCCAAATAATGTAATGCGGTATTATGTGATAGTTTGACTTTGTTTTCAATGTTAGAAGACATAATAATACATACCTATGTTTTGTTTTAAGTCCTATAGAAATCAAATAAATTTGTTTTTTGTGCGTGACTTATATTTTTTACGTTACGTTACGTGACCTTTGAATTTTTTGGACGTAGAGAATTTCTCAGCAAGGCATAACTTCCAACAAAACGACAAGTACTGCAAACGCGTTAAAGTTTAGTTCCATTTTGTTTGGGTACTTATCTTCTCCTCCCGTGTATAATGGAAGTAGGAAAACGATTAAGTCATATTTTACGAGCTCCAGACGACGTCGAAGAAAATTCTGTCAAATGTTAGCGTTGACATATAAGGGGCAAGTAAGCTCTCTGGTACCATTTAACTTATATATCGAATTTGGGGAGGAAATCTCTAAAATTTACATGAGAAAGCGTCGTGGAAAGAGGGCTGCGTTCCTAGAGATGTCTCGGGAGTCGCTGTCTTCTAACAAGGGACGGGAATGTTTGAGGTATCCGAGGCAAGCATGCGGAATACGACTGGAATATTTGATTGAAATTGTGGACGTGTTTAATATCAAATTTTTTCTTGATTCTATTTTTTTAGTCTAAATGTAAATAAACCTATTCATGTCAAGGTATATCGATGGATTATGTGACTTTATTAAGTATGCAAAGACCTGATCAGTTTAAGCGTTTCAATAAAGACGCAATAAGAGTAAACCATGTGTACCGTGTGTTTTTATTTCCGGAAGTATTCATAATTTAATGAAATTAAGTATGGCCAAAACGAATTTAGTAATGAAATAAAACTTTTTCTATGATCCCACATTGTTAACAAACAAGATTAAACAAGGCCCCCTCAGCTGACATTAAAAGATAAATACGGTGGCGGGGGCCCCACGTTGGGCGCCAAAGTTCGCGATATGTGGCCTGCCACATGAGTAGTAATTAACACCGCCTCGCGAGCACTCCTCCTCCGCCCCGCACGCACCCCTAGCACCCGACCCCGCGCCTCTCGGCCTGCCACCCTCCCAACACTCACTGGGGCACACCGATTGAATTAAACTTCGGCACGGTTGTTGTGGTTCGGATCCGAGGTTGGTTTTGTCGCCCGCGTTTCGTGCAGCTGCGATTAAACTAGCAATACTTGTCCGGCATTTATTAGTTTTGCTGGTAACATTTTGGGACGCAAAAAGTGATATTGGCATCAATTTGTAATCATTAAGGTACTTATTGATAGATTACGTAAATGACGTTAGCCTGAGTGTTTCCAAAATTAGGCGAATTGATAGGCGAGCTTTTGTTGTGGTTGATTTTGATAGAGATGATAATAATGTGGGCAAATTATGGGATTTAATGTTTTCTAGATATCTTCTTAACACAGCTGAACACTAGCTCTAATGAGGTGACGACAACAAACTAACAATAAAACACAATTAAAAAGGCTGTTCCCTTTACGGACCTTACGGAGCATGAGCTCAATGTCAACAGTTATAAAGTTTTTCTCTCCGTACAATAAGTCTCCGAAACAAGAAGTGTAGAGCACTAGGCAGAGTAGGGGGAGGGTTTTGCCCCACCTAGAAGCACAATTAGCGAGCGCGACTCAACACGACTTGAGTTTTAACAACGCCGAGCCGAGCACTCGGCATCATTCACATGAGATGGGCCGGGCTATGCTGCCTTGCGGGATTCTTGTGTCCTACACACGCGTTAAAGGAACTGTAACTGTATTTGTTTTAAGTGGGTTTTCAGGTAACGAATGTGTTTAGTGTTGGCACTCGATTCGTTTGCGTGTTGGCTCGAACTGGGTGCTGTTTATGTGAACGGCGCTCGAGGGTAGAATGCATAAATTTCGGTTTCGACTATCAATATTTATTTGATTGACTGCACAGCCATCTGTTCTTTAAATTGATCTGAATTTATTTTTAACCCTATCGTTATTTTCTAAACCGTTTGGCAAGTTTAAATTAAATTTATTCAACCATGAATTCGTAACTAAACCCAAACCGCATGTTATTTTAACTATAAGTGACAAATATTTGTAGCACGTAATTACATTAAAACAGTTTGTAAGGCAATTAAGCAGATAACGGGAGATACATAACCTCCACGAAAGCTCTAAATCTCATTGGGTAATTAACACTGGCTGTGCTAACAACGCTTGAAATTGTATTTATGTTCTATATTTGGGTAGATACTAAATAGTATTCAATTTAACCGAAAAGTTTAGAAACAATAGATCTTCAAATATCTAGTGGTCGTAAGTAGGAAAGAAGTCCTCAGCTCAATTCCCAAGTCGGGCAGTTTTATTGTGTTTTTCTGTGAGAAAATTTTCATTAGGGGTCCGAAGTTTGGAATTGGACCCGATAAATGGCATAAGCTCGCCCCAAACTCCATGGGGCTGCATACCGTCTTCAGGGAAATTACGTTATAAGTTGAAATTTAGTATGCCTTAGCTTAGTAATACAGGCACAATAATATTTATAAATTCCATTCCAATGTTATCCTGCACTCCAATGATGCAACGTTGAAATGTAGTAATGAATTAATTATCTGAAGACATAGGTACAAATACTTAGTGTTGTCATCATTTCGGAATTTGGATGCGTGCATATAATTACGCTACGCCATTACGCTTGTTAGATGATTCTGGCTACAACGACATTTTCGTCCAGTGTTTACGGCTTTTCGGAGTAACACTTCTAGTGATTGATGAAATTATTATTGATTTTATTGCTGCTTTCTGAACCATGCCAGTTATGTTTTTCTGGAATACCATTTTATCGAAGCAGCTTTTCTAGAAACTCACTGTAGTTTCCATTCTGATATATTTTTATTTTAATAGTTTGTTAGTTAATTTACTATAAGAAGTTTTTCTAGTGTATTATAAATATACACTGGATAAACTTCTTATTCTTTCTTGAAATTCGTAGAACAAGTCATATCAATGAATTAATAATCAGTTTAACAGTTATTTTGAACTAAATGGACTAAGTGGCATGAACATAACAATAAAACTGAGTTTTCAGTCAAAGCCACGCTATAAAATTCTCAAATGAAAATCTGTATGTGGTTATGTGCATAGGATACGTACATATTTGAATTCCCTACATAAGGGAAAAGTCTTTAAAAACTTTAATAAAAAGCGTATATTACGCGTCCACTTGGGCAACGAGTTTTTATTGGATTTTGTGGTGTTTTCCTTGACTCTTTGTATCGTTTATTTACTTACTTTAACATAACCTTATGTTTTTGTTTACCTTATACCAACAGATATAATATAAGTGGATTATTGCCAACTTTTAATTCATAATACCTTGTAATTTTATTAACATTTGCCTATAACCGTACAAACAACGAAATATGGATACAAATACAAACTAGAACGTCAAGAGATACACGAAGAATTATAGGTAACAAAAGTTCATTAATAGTCGATAACAACGTATGACTAGGTACAAGTAGCCAAACAAGTTCTGTCGCGCGAGTGTCGAACGCGTGTATAGCGCACTCCACTGCTCTCTGCGACTCTGCAACACTCTAAACTCCTCTATAAGCCTCTCTCATTCCCTGTTACTCGCTCATTTCAGCTTTAGTATTAAGGATAGGCTCCTCTCTTTTCAACTCGACTTCACTTTGAACTTTATCTGTCTCGATGTCTCTATTGTTACGATGTACTTTTGTCTTATCCATTGCAGCGAAATAGATTCTCCGTTGAGCCGTGCACCTTGAGAGGTTATTGTTGATACTTTGATAATTGTCTGTATTATTTCTTTAATTATTATCCTTTACTAGATCTTCTTGTCCGGCGTCACCGGGTGAATTTCATGTACCTATCTCCAGTGGTAATTCCGATTCATACATGCGGCAATTGATTTTTATTTGTATAGATTTAACTTGACATCCTCTATTCTTGAAAAAGTCTTTGGATTTCTAACTTTCCTGCATGCTATCTACATATAGAGGAAGTAAATTGTCGTGTCGGATTGTGTAAATTAAAAGCCGTATTAAAAGACGAGCAGTTTAATTGAATTAATCGAATCTATACCTACGAACCCGTCTCAATACGTCTGAACCAGCTCCCTGACGGTGAGCTCTCCTGATTATCAGAAACTATATGGGATACATAGCACGAACTATATTTATTCACACGTAAACAGTAATGTTCTCGTAAAACGTATGTAACGGGCGGTTTAGCGTAAAAAAGTGCCGCAGAAAAACGTGCGTACATTATAGGGAATCTCGTTTAGTATTAACGCCGGGGTAGAGGTAGAGACGCGAGAAATATCCGCCCACCTAGTATAAAAGTTAATAGTAGGAGTACGTAGTGGTAGTTGGTAAGGGTTTTCCCAAGATGTCCATAGCAAGTACTACGAGATCTGCTCGGAGTACTCGCGGCATTCAAATCGCTGCGTTAGCATACAATATTTGAGCAGGAGTCGGGAATCTTCATCGGGTGCGGGTGTGTATGCCGCTCTGCCCTCGCAAATAGAATTTCGATAGCGAACTGCTCCCAAAAGGGTTTGTTTGCGGATGCCACTCACGCATTCCGATCTCTTGGTTACGAGTGTTTACAATTAGTTCATATCGACTAAACTTTGATTACGTATAAGATTTCATGTATATTGCTCGAGGTGTTTGGGGATTTGCTGTTTTAGAAATATTTGGACAATCGTGTCTAATAATGTGTATTGTATGTAACATTTCGGCTTTAAATATGTCTATTAAAGACGCGGCTGATTTATCGGCGTTATACGTTGAGGTCATAAACCTATTGTTGTAGTTAGTATCTAATGAAAAGTATCAACAAAACACGATTATTTTCGTTTTTCCGCTAACCTCCCTCGACAGGGGGTAACTTAGGCATACGAAACTACGTACCCCTTTCTCTCTAGCTCGCCTATTTAACTATTAAACCAGCCCGCCCCAACGAACTAACGTATTCATGACTTGGAGAATACCACCCCCTATTTTACGAGCGGTGGTCGCAGTGAATCGGAAAGGTTACCTATTCGGACCCCGGCCTATGTGAAATATCACGCTACCATATGCTACGTAATTTGAGGGATCCACGAAAGGTTTGTCCTTAAGTCGACGCGATTGTTCTACATAAAGTTAAAGAGGAAGTTGAGTACGTGTATTGTTTTCTATTGAAGGTGAATTTTTGACGTATTTTTTCTAACAAAAAGCGCTTTAGACGTTTGCAGGACGGCCAGCAGACTTACTAACTCTATATAAATGGCAATGACATGCTCATCCTCATCACATTAAAACACATTTTAGTTCAATTTGTTTATGAATAAAACTCAAAGGGAGATCACGGCATTAAAATTCCGCGATTGTTTGCATCCGAATGTTCCAGGTGACGCACGGGTGAACTCGATGTGCAAAAATCGCACGCGGCCATCAGGCACTCACGCTGCGACCCTTCCCAACATCCCTCGTCCACCTCGTTACGCGATATCCGTTTTCGACCTTTAATATTTATATTTGGAACGAGCTGTCGGCCAATTAGGCGACTCCGAATTCAAATTGGCAGTTCATGTTGACAGTTGCCAGGTGGCAGTCGCGAACGGTGCACGTCTCGGAAATCGAAATTTATATGAACGTCCCTCGACATTTAATGACCTCCTTTGAAGTGTTAGAAAATGGTCGTAAAGCTATTTTAGAAACCGACATGGCGATTACTGCCGGTGTTTGTGTTGAAATGAATGTTTCAGTAACAAACCGCAAACTGCTGACAATGAATGTGCTAATTTTGCGTGAAGTTAATAATGAACGCGAAGTGCTGATAAACAATGTAGGTACCTAATCAGGACTCTCAATTTAACAACATTGACTGAAAATTAAACATAAATTATTGATATTATTTAAATCGTACCTCGTATAATATTAAAAGAAAGAACAGCATGGTATTAATAAAAAGCGAGAGGTCGGTACAGACGACATCTGTCTACGGCTGAATTTATCTCGGGACAAATTGCAACGCCCGAGTCGGCGCACTGGCGTTCTGCTATCCTTTGTACAAATGAGACACACAATAGCGCAATGGTTTCGCTAAATTAATATGTTTGCACCATCTTAAATTCTGCAAATTGGATCTGAGTCAGGAAATGAGACAAGATTCATGAACCGCGAGTATTGTGAATACACTTACTTAAATATACCTGTTTCAAGTGAAATCTTTTGATGTTTCTTCGCTGGCTCGTTTAACAATTGATCAACAAATCGTTATTCCGTGTAAGTAGCGCCAAGGATTCATTTATTGCCTCTTGGTATCGCATGTCCCCGAAGGGAGAATACGTGTGCGTAATACTTGAATGTAGGTGAGTTCTTATCGCTGAGCGCCGTTTTTATATCCAGAAACTTCCACAAAGTTTAGAAGGTGAAAGTGTTATGGCTACGTCCAACCGTGGACTTGAAAGACTCAAAAGAAAACAACAGGTTTTTTTGACAGGCGACAAACAAAAATTAGAAGAAACCACGTTTCTTAATTGAACTGGAACAAGGACAAGAAATAAACAATGTCTTCAAAACAAATAACTTCTTTTCAATATCCTGATCAAAGCGTCATTTCTTATTAAAACATCAGAACCACAGCCTGTACTGCAAACAAGGTATAAAGTCACAAGACGACAACTTGACAAAATTTATCCCAACAACTCGGTTTGTTTAAACGTTAATTATCGTTTTATTTATGTTGGAAATATTCTAATTTACCCCAAGAGCTAATACCCGAGCTGTTCGCCGAGACGAGACAAGACGGCGCCCGTCCCGCCATCTGACAGGTGTCTTACGCGTGGTCGGATTTATCTTGAGATAAATTGCTACGAGCTCTGTTTTCTACTATCGTGTGGACCTTGCACGTCACGAGGATTACACCACGATTTAAATCTGTAAGATATCGTGTTAGTTAGTTTGTGTGACTCTGTGTAACGTGGTATTTAGGATTTAAGGTATTTGTTCTGAAAATATATTATCTGGACGAGAAAGCTGAATCTTGATATAGAGTTGGCTTATACTCAGTTTTCAATCCTGAATTGTAGAATTATGTAGGAATTTCAAAAGGAGTAGCTTGGTATAGCAAAGAACAACCTGCAGGCCCCACACCACCTTTTTCTCGTAAGCAATGAAGGCAAATGTTAATTTAAGAACAGACTTTGCGCCATTTACACCTTATACGTATTGAGGGACACTGTGGGCAGATCCCCCTCAACTCCTTTGTTTTAAATATGCATCGCGCCGTCTCTACTCTCGAAAGTGTCTCAAAAGTGCTCCGGCGCTTTTATTAATATTTAAGAAAGGAACTCCAATCGAGACGCAATTTCTTTGGAGCGTATGTTATTTTCATACCTTTTTTACGACAAGACGTTTTACGTTTAGGTGAGAGAGATATTGGGGGCAATTACTTCGGGGATAGTAAACGTTAGATCTGCTAATTGAAAACTAGAATATGAGAGGTAATAAAGATAGACCATTATGACATGTGTAGAGCTAAATAGTGATTAAAACCAATCTACCTTAGGTTACCATTTACCATAATTATTATCCTACTGAATTTTCGAAGTCGATAACTAGAGCGTCTATATATTAATACAATTTGCCATAAGAATTTAGGATTCAAGGAGAGGATTTTAAAACTAATTTCTCACTAGACTTGGACATAGGATTAAACAAAAGTGGCAGTGGACCTAACCAGAGCGTACCACCAAGTATTCATATAGGGAATGAAATAACAGTTATGAAAATGTAAGAACAAGTAGATGTAGTAATAAACGTTCTGATTATGAAACGGATGAGAGAAATGATCATTAAACTCATTTTCATAATGACGTCATATAAAAACAACGTCATTATTTAAATATGACGTGCAAAGGTAATGTAATAACACGAACAAGATAAAACTCAGTTAAATCGATATCCAGTCAATTAAAATCAGAAGCTGTGATTACTGACAGTGTCAATGTAAATTGTGTTTGCGATCCACTTGTTTGTATGACGGGGATTTTAAAATTAAAACTGTAATATCCATAGTATTACTTAATTTTGGGTTTTAATCAGCTTTGTTTCGGCGTTGCTCGAGAGGTGAAGTTTAAAATGAAAAGCTACTTTTGAGTTTGTAGCCATCGTATTATTTGGTCAAAGGGAAGGATATTGAAAGTAATGATAAATGCTAAAATCCAAAAAATTCTGAACACAGTTCTTTAGCAGATTTCTTCACGACCGTACTAATAAACACAGTATGATATCAGGTATTCACACACGTGAAAATGTTGATTTTGTACCTTGAGATACTTGCCTGGTTGGTTTCAATAACCCCAAAGCGAAAATAGAAAGTGACCTTTAAATATTGGGAACATCACGGTCAAAAAGTAGTCTTAATTAAAATTAGACCTAAGCCCTTGCATAATTAAGCTGCAAACTGTATGAAAACTATATAATTAAGTAGCCACCATATGATCCTAGGGGTGTTATGTGTCTTATTGTCAGTTTATAATGAGACATTCAGGATGCACGAGAGTTCCTGTCTGGCTGCTCGCATTCGCATTGTTGTACATCCATTTTTATTGTTTGCATAATTATTTTTGTAGAGACAGAAGGGATTTTAGCAAAGGTGGTGTTATAAAGATGAGGGTTTATTCTAAGAAAATGTTGAAAGGTTCTGTCTAATTGAAATGCGAGTATCTGGGGTTAGAGGTTTCCATTTGCAATCATCTGAACAAAAGCAAAGCTTTCACTGTTATTTTACCATTTGACTTTGGGTCACTTGAATCAGCTTACATAGTCATCTCACTTTCTTTAAAAGGGGTCCATTTAGTACCAAGTACTATAAAAATAATTTTCAGTTACACCAAAAATATTAACGTTAATGATATTGTCACAGCGTTCTAATCCTGAATTTAATTAATACAATGTCTTTGTGAGACGGTGGTTATATGCAAACGTATGTTGAACGAGAAATTATACAATTAATTAAATTTTGTAACATTGTTTTGAATGTCGTGGTGTCTAGCTTATGTACCCTATTTACATAAACGCGCCATGTTTTCTAATATTCATAACATGTTTGCGAGTTGCCAACTTGTGTATTTTTGACAAAAGGCGCAAGTTATTGTGAATTCTGTGCCTACAGTCACTATGACAGACGGTTGGGAAATTATTTTGCCTACTAGTTTGATATTTTTTATTGTTGTTTCACGTTAGATTACCTATTAATCCCGACTAACTGTCTAGTATCAATTTACGTAAAATAAGATATCCTCTAGAAATCTTTCATATTTTTAAAGCGATCAGTCTATCTTACATGGAGCGATATTATTAAAGTAAAATGACCTAGTTATGGCAGGATTTAAATATAGCTTCAGCTATGGTAATCAAAATAAACGATCTCCATTTCACTCTCTAAATTATGCACAGCCTAAAAGCAAGTAATTAGGCAGGTGCAAGAATAAAAAAAAACACAAAAGCGCCGCAATAGACCATTAAATATAGTACCGTAAGCTAATGCGGTAATGCAAGTAGTGTACAGAGTAGCACAGCCAACCTGCCCGGAGTAGCGAAAGATGCAATCTGCATACATTAGCCTAACGTCCCGTAGTTTTGACACCTGCTCTCAGCTAGTATGAAAATACGGCTGCTAGATGGATGGCGCAAACATGTCAAGAGTAAAGGCAGTTGTTTCAAAGTTGTGAGAGTCGCCTGAAGAATGTATTGTTTTACTCTCTCGTGAGTCGGACTGCGAAAGCTTTTAACTAAGTGTTAAATTGTTGTTTGTAAGCTGTTTGGGAATATTATAGATAGGTATGTTAGCACATGCTATATCTGGTGGAGCTTCGAACTTTTCACAATCTTCATAATTAAGTGCAACTTCGATATAAGAGTAATTTACAGTTCTATGATTTAAAAGATCTTTAATAAACAGTGGCTATCTTAACCACTATTTAAGCTTTAACTAAAAATTTAATCGTTGGTGTTTGTGAGTGATTTATTTTAATCGTAATTGTGATAATTTAATTGCAATATGATTAGAAATGGCGGTTTAAATCGGTGATTTAAAAGGAGCTGTATTGACAACACTTTAAAAGAGTATGCTTAGCTGGTTTAGTCATGTTGAGAGGATGAATGAAAGGTGAGTAACAAGGCAGATGTGAGTGGTAACCGGGAGGGTACTTCCTAGGAGGATATATAGTGACCACATTGGTGATGTTCTTCAGAAAGGTCAGGTGCGTAGTAGTCGCAACCGGCGAGCATGTATGATCAGATGTATGAACGTAAATGAGGCAAAAGGAGTTTGTAAGGATCGTAGCAGGTAGCGTTCTGTACTTCCTGCGTATCCCCATGGGAAGAAGGCGTGAGTTTATGTATGTATAATTAGAATTAGTTATGAAATGGAAGTCTTAAGTCAATATTGTTAGCACCCAACTACAAGAGACTACTAGAAAGCAACTACTTATTATAGAGCATCTAAATTACAAGTTATAACGAGCCCAACATTGTGTAGTACACAATTTACAGCGACACTACGGCTCTGCGCTGAAGGTGCCAGCTACCATAAACTAGTACCCCACTGAAGCAAACACCTTAAATACTTAACAGCTCAGTTACCGAGTCAAGTTTAAATGCTCGCCCAGGTCGAGAGGGTTGTCACGTCACGGCACATTTTAATAATGCACCTGTTCGTTTAGTATGAAAATTAGCTGGCGTGTGGCTGCCCTGTGCGCCTGTCGCTTGTTTTATTGATGGTGCAACTACAGTGTTAGTGTAGACACCTCTATCGGGCTTCGGTAATTACTAATTAATGCGACGTTTCACCTTCACTGTAAATGCAGACGCTGTTACCTTTGACGATTTTTAACTTGATTGCCAAATGGCTCGTGGGAACCCGCCTTAGAACGTAAAGGTGGAGGAAATGTAGCAAGTAACTCTCTAACTCTAGTTCATAGAAATGAAGGTATGGTTATTTAACTTTTACGATTCTCTACTTTGTATGATTAAACGTATATAATCAAACTAGCTTTTTCCCGCGGCTTTGTTCGCGTGGAAGTCTGAATTTATCCCATGGAAACGTATTACCTGGATAAAAAATAGAGTATGTGTTAATCCAGGTTATAAGCTATCTGTCTCCCTCATCCAAATCTTATTAGTAGTCTAACATAATGATTGAATACTATCGTGAATTGATGCAAGCCTAGAACTTTTTGTTAAGTTACTGCTGGGAAAATGTCCAAAACATGTAATGATTAAATAAAATACTGTCTTGAATTCATGAAAGCTTAAGGTTGTGCCAAGATTCAGGTTTATTAACTCAAGGAGTAAGATTTTTAATACAAACGAAATCCCTCCTTTTCACCCCCTTAAAGGTCGAATTTTCAAAAACCTTTTCTCAGTACTCCCCTACGTTATAAGAGGAAGCTGTGTGCAAAATTTCACGTTCCTAGTTCCAGTAGTTACGGCTCTGTGCTGATATGTCAGCCAGTGAGTCAGTTTATCCTTTTATTTAAATTGATGACTGTGAATACAATAAACACTCACATCCTACTACTTCATTATGTTCATAAAGTAGAAATACTTCCCTAAGGTCGTGGTTTTCAATCAAGCAACTTAATCTATTCATTAAACCAATAGTCTTACCCGATTTACAAAGGATTTCAATCTTCTAAGTTAGTTGTCACTTAACAGATTGAAGTCTCTCAGTAAACATTGTTCCATTAGACAAAAAATAATTAATCAATCAATCGACTAAGCCAGAAGTCCCCTACTGCACATAGGCTACGTCACAACTCTCGGGAGTTCCAAATCCCATTCCACATTTAAATTATAAATTGAAAGTTTGTGAAGATGTTTGTAAGTTTACGTTTGTTACAGGAGTAACAAACATACGAACAGTCACACATAAATTGCTGAACGGATCCAAATTGAATTAAGCACACAGGAAGACTATACTATGGATTAAAACATAGAATATTTTTTATCCGTTTACCTGAATTTATTCTCCTAAGGTGCGAGTGAAACCACGAGCAAAATGACAGTATAAAAAAACTACTTTGAATAAAAGAGCCATTTTCAATACGGTTCCTTCTATGGCAGAAACGAATGTATTAAAAAATAATTGACTCAATTAATTGATTTTATCGCAAGCTACAATGTTTTCAAGGCGTCACATTGACGGACAGGAATTTTTTTTCAAACTATTTTGATGCTTTTTTCATTTCTGCTGCATTAAGTATATCAATTGTTGAAAAAAACAGTATTAATCTCCATTTAATCATCTATACAATGATATATAAATTAAGTAGGTTCTGTGTACTAGCAGGAGTGTAACAATAAAAATAGTAGCAGAAATGGGGCAAAAAAAAAATTTCGATCGTAGAGCACACTAATGCTTCGCATTATGAGTCGTGCAAAATTGGGGCTACGCTTTTGTATTAGGAAAAATGGGCCCGGACAATAATGATCACGTACAAAGGCTATGAAAGTTAATCTATTTCAATTTTTGTTTTCAATGTATGGTCTCCTCTATCTTATCGATGGATCTTCACCCAATCGCGAACAAGTACCTTCACGCCTGCAAAGCCGATACGTGACTCGATTTTCTATAGATAATCTTTGTAAAGTTGTTTTAGAGGGAAAATGTACGAGTAACATCGGGTACATTACGCGAACATCTACAAATTACTAGCAAGTAGAGTTTCAATGTTCTACCTTCTAAACCTGTTACTTTATCTTGTTGATTCGTAAACATCGATAAAAGGTTCTACATGTAGAGTTCCAAAGGGCAGACATCGCAATAGAGTAGATATTTATAATGTTGATAAGTATTTTGAACCTAATTAGTGCATATCTCTCCATTCAATAGAGATTCGGCTTTCTACCTATTATAAAACAATAGAAAGCAGATAATACAAAAACATTATTCTGCGAATATATTATGTTCAAATAACAATTTAATCCCAACATATCTACGTTATAATTAATTTGTTCGGAACTTTATGTAAAAGTGAAACCACATGTTTACATTGTAAATGTTATGAACGGGCCGAGGAAACAATGTTTTAAAGTCAACAGCGGGCTCCTGAAATATTCACACAACTGGAAATTCAATTTGAAGTTTCCACGTAAAAGTATTAAGGTAGTTTAGCGTTCCCCATTATTATAACAGTGGCTTCGAAACTACGGCCGAACATATTTTTAACCAACTTCTGTTATTAAGTTGACACTAACTGCGAACAAGTTGGTCGTTTGTCAACTTTCGTCTTGAAACTTTACGACCCCGGCACAATTAATAAAAGAAATGGTTGTAAGTAGAATCAGAACTTAAGGCTAGGACACTCGCGAGCTTGTTTCATAAGTACAATAGCCCGCGCAGACGAGCGAGCAGACTGTTTTGTTGTAAGAATGGCACCGGTAATTCGTAGCCACAGTCGTCTGTGTCCGCAGTAGCACTCCATCTTATACATTTTTAACTTCGATCTAAATTCCTGTTCAAAAATCGATGTTGGGTCCATCCGTAATTCAAGTACCTTGTATTCAGTTTGTGTGTTCCTGTGCTCATTTATTATTCTCGCATGTTGTTTGACCAACGGACTAAACGCAGTCTAGCCCTCATAAATAATATAGTCTGCCATTTTCTCCAGTTCCCATCAGGCAGGAGCGCCGAAGCGATTACTTCGCATAAATCACACAGATTTGAATGCGGACCGCCGCGTCGTGCGGCTGTTACCGATGTAGTGCCCATTAAAACTCATCCTTTTATTTTTATATTCCATTCGCCAGCGCTGATTGTTTGCTTTCACCTTCTTACTGCATTTTCCAGTTGTGCTACAATCTTCGCAAAGTAAATGAGCATCACTCGAACGCATTGTATCGTTAATTTCGTACTCACGCCCACATGAACATTTGCGTAAATTAAACATTCATGAGCTCAATTACCTTCGACATGCAAATAGAGGTAAACCTAATATATAAGGAGGAGGAAAATACATTTTTACGTTACAAAATTACGTTTTAACATAAAAATAGAGACAATATCGGTAATAAGACGTGAGTGATCCCGTAGCATGTCAAAACCGTTACGCGTGCCGTTAGAAATTTTCCGGGTTCTTTAACGGGATTCATTCATAACTCACGGTCGAGTGGAGCCTTCGAATATTTCAAGCTGTAGAGCCCCACCCCTATAAATTCCGCGCCTCGGGTTGCCAAATTAGGCGCGAGGAACGTAGACTTATTCCCCCCATTACCCCAGGCCAGCCGAGTGAGACTTTTAAGGAAACTTTCCACGTCCTGTCGCAGGTGTTGTAGTCATAAATAATAATTCCCTTGTGCGTTGAGCGTTGCAAAGTTCCGATGAAACTTATAAATCATAACAGAGCGAATGCGACATAGGCTTTTGAGCGTTTCAATTCTTGAAGGGTTAATCATTTGAGTTTATTAAGCACGAGGATTTCCAAAACTGATACTTGCATCAAAATTCGAAACGCCATCCATCCAGTAACTCTTAAAAATGCAATATAAAACTTCCACAATCTGGTCTGATCACCTCTAAAGCAATTATGTGGGTCGCATACTGTTCCGATGTAGAACACATTTGTACTAACAATCGAATGAACTTCCACCCAATTTACTTTATGTGTAACCTATTATTATAATTGCTACACAGTTACAAAGTTGGGAGCCGCCGCCGACGCGATGTGAACTGAGGCGAACTGACTCAAATACAAATTATATTCAAGTTTGTTCTTTTAAGTTGAAATGACTTTAAGTTCAGCCTTATGGAAGAGCTTTTACTTTTCTTCCTAATGTAATTTAGTGGATTTTTACGGTCAGATGTTTTTGATCGACTTATTGCCGCTGAATTTTGGCTAAAAGCACGCTGGCGCTTCGATTTTAACACAATTTCCACTGAAATTATTATCTAGACAAGTGTCAGTTTTAGAAAAGTGAGATATGCATCGTGCCGGTGCGTAACATGCCGCGGAGCCGGAGGACAAATTCAAATCTACATTTTCAAATATGGCTTCACAGAATAACATTTTGATAACAATACTATATTTAAATATACACTTGGTGAAATGTTAGCATTCAAAATGTTTGGATTATATTTTGCAGTGATGTAGAGTGGGGGAGGTTTCATATTTCACTGGAATGTTTGTTTTTAGAATCTGATGAAACGAAAACAAACGAATTGGGGGTGAAATGAAGTGCAAATCTATATCAATATTTGGCGTGACAATCGTCATCGGGAATAATCGAGGGAACAACAACGGGTCGGTGCCACAATGACCGGTAATTTAGCGGGTGTAATTCCAACGGACGAGCGTTTGGTGAATTTAATTTTATCTCGGATAAACCCTCCGCTGTAATAATTTATGGAAACCACCACGCGACCCCAACACGTACTGTATTGGCGAGATTTGCAAAAAATGGTTGCACGCTACATCACACACATGATGCCAGTAAATATTTAATTATTATTTTATAGACCAACTGACAACTATTGAAAACTGTACATGACTTGTTAAAATGTAAATCTGGAAAAGGCTTCATGCGGTTTATGCTTCAATATTGGATCTTAAAACAAAAACAAAGTTTTGCTTTAAGTATTGTATTTCAATTTGTAAGTAATGGTAGTATTATTGGAACCCTTGTGTGTAAAGGGAAGCCTATAACACACTTGTTTCAAGGTATTGGTGATCAAGGTTGGGAGACTAAGAAGTACGAGAGTCGAGTACAATGTTCAACTCAACATTTGTTTCGCGAGATGAAACAGAGCAATTGAATTAATTCAATCGGAGGAACTTTGTATTCAGCCTCAAAGACAATTGTTTCTGCTCGTGTTACTGAAATAAAGGAAGCCTCAAAGGGTTTAGGCAATGATCCACGAAATGATTAATATGGTTGATCGGAACTTACAAGCTAGCAACAAGTATTAGCTACTTTACAATATTAGAATTATATAAAGATTATGAGCTAAGCTCTTTACAATGTAAATGTGCAACATTTATTATACATTAGGCTTTAAACTTCGGTGAAAATACTTAATGTTGCCAAAAAAGTTCGTATCTTGGTCATAACAGTAGGTATGGATTTATAAGTATGTGGTTTCCCTCCTGATAATCCTACCATCATTCATGTGATCTCCGTATAATTTATGTAAATGAGGGTTTCATGTAGCATACAAAGTTGTCAAGCGCGTGAAAATGTCTTCTTTATACTCGCACATCCAAAAAATGTCGCAAGGGACTCAGCTGTGGTATATTGAGTCATATCTGGTCCAATTAACGTCTGTTTGTTTTGCATTTCCCTTGCATCTCGGAAGCAGTGAGGGCGTAATAAAACGGTCACAACAATGCGGATCACGTCACAACGGAATTATCTCGCAGCGCCAGAGACGATCAATTACACTGACAACGAGCACGTGGAAAAGGGCGGACGGCTCTCCAGGAGGCTTTTATTTTAACACGCTTTTTTGCAATACAGACCTTACGCTTGCGTATTTTAAACTGGTTTTTGTTTAAAATGCCTGGTGCGAGGGTAGTAATCGTAAGACCAATTAGGCGTAGTGGAGGCTGTTCAGCGACAGTCGTTTCGTTCCCCGCTTAAAGACTCAACCTCTGCCTTTATTACTGGTACATTGTCATCGTTATCGTCCTTAGTTTTTATGTACTCAATACCTAGACTCGTAATTTCTTTGTGTAACTTTCGTGAACAAATCTGGGTTCAAGTCTAGTCGTCGATCATCGTAGTCCAACAGTGCCGACTAAATACGCAGTCACGCGAATACTCCATTTTGTTCGCTACACACTGAGTGTTATGTTTGAGCGTGTCTATATAAATCTTCTCGTACAGAAGCAATATATTGTAGTAAGTACTCCCACTCGTCTTGTAATCTTCGCGCAACTCCAAATGAAATACTAATTGTATTCTCAGAACATGTTAAATGGTACCCACATGTTGTTGTGTGCTATGAAGGGCGTCAATACTGCTGTTGATGACTATGTATTTAATGCTTACAATAATACGACGTTTAAATATTCCTTTTGGAGACTAGAAATGTTTGTAGGCATAGTATACATACATACATTACGACTGTTTATATTTACTCCTGTTATGAAAGCTACGAATGGTATCGAGAACTTCTGTTTTAGCTGCTGTTATCGCCACACGCGTGAAGATAAAGATGCCAAAATGTTCATACCAGACCATAATTTAGTTTAGGCTCAAATCAAAATAATGATCACAAGGATCTTCTGTCTTAAAACAAATAAATCCCGTACACGATCTATTTGCAATTTAAAATCTCAACTGAACGCAGGTATTCTGTTACAAAGCGTCTCTAAGTAGACTCAACAGATTGAAGTGTGTAATGCGATGACATTTCCGCGAGTTCCCGCAATCCGCGCTTAGAGGGTAGGTAATAAAACAGTGACAAGCGATAGGACGGGATCGAGTCGGAACGAAATTATCTTGTGGAGACGATGTAGATCAATTATACGGGGCGTCGGGAATTAGAACGGACGGTAAACCGGCGAGTAGGTGGAGATTTATACGGCAGAATTTATAATTTGCTTAAGTACGTACGCTTTTCCAGGTTGAGCTGATTTCAAACGGGATCAATGTGTTTTGCATTTTCTCCAATAAAAGCAACACAAAGCAGACATCTGGGAAAAATTAAATAAGTATTGTTTGTGACAGGTAACCTACGAAGATGTTTGATTGAATGCACATAAACTCTCAGAAAAATATTCAACCGAATAAATTACTTTTATATCACGACTAAGACATTGAATAAGTAGGCAGGCCTAAATACACATTGAGTTAACATTATGGATTTTTAAAGTTCAGCATAATATAAGATGGAAACGTGGGTCAGGTAAGAAAACGTATGAACCACTGGGCAATGATATCTACCCAAAATTGGCTTATTAACACGAAGAAAAGCCAATACAGGTTGCCATATAACTGTCAATACAGGCTCTGTCATCACAATAAATAGGGATTTATTCTTCGTTAGATTGCTATTTTCCAATTATTTGTGATATTTTCACAAAATGTTATCACAAAACAAAATGACATTAATCAACAATAGTAATCCACAATTAAGCACTGGATTATACTCATTTGAACAGTATCGAGCATTTTTGTTATTTCAATACAAATAATTTTCATAAATATGTAAGCCCGGGATTTGAATATTTCGCAGAAACACGGTATATTTGCTGATATTTTATTTATTCCGTGAGCAATATGTTGATTGAGTGATATATTTAATATTGTCTTCCATGAAGTACACATACCTTTTTGATTTATAATTAATGTAAATCATTATAATCTACTGAGTGGTACGGAGCAAAGTTAGACTGCCTCTAAAAATAAATCCTTACCCGTCTGACAAAGTTACCGTAAGAAGTAATTAAAAGATTAGCAAACGTATAAGTTCCAAGGAAAACGTGGAAATGGCGTAAGTAGGTCTCCAACTTAGCCAATTGCAAAAAAAACTAAATTAATTTAAATAGAATTAATAAAACGGTTCTCAATTAAATTCGAGTTATACGGGATGCACAGTGGGGCGCGTGGCAAACGCGGATTAAATACTAAAGTGTCACGATTACCTACCGAAGCCGACCCTAAGGCGCTATTAAGAATTCAGCAAACGAATTGGGGACAACGAATCGACAAAATTGAGCTCGCCTCATCTTTTCTTACATCGTGTGTTTTCGTCCCCTAAGAACAGATATTTTAATATTTCTCTGACTCCAGGGAAGAGACCGCTGTTTTGATCTACAACTCACAAAATACACATTTTTTCAGTACAAACATAGAATATTCTTCTTCATTTCTTTATGGGGCATAACTTTGTGAATACGTCGCTGAATAATACGAAAATCTTTTATGAATGAGATTTTTGGGAGGGTGCTCCAGAAGGGCCAGCGGGGCAACGGAGCGTTGAAGTGAAATATGTTCTGTAACTCACCCGTGCGTTACGAACTTAAGATAATAAACAGTACCTGAAACAGACAAAGGAGACTCATTAATATACAATTTTGTTATTAACAAAATCAAGATTTGTACCTAAATAAAATCCTTAGAACGTTGATAAAAGATAGAAATCTCTTAAATCATAAACGTTCGCATGAAAGGATTTCAAAGGTCGAGAGAACAAAATTATGTTAGGTTAGGATTTGCTGGAGTTTGATTTATTAATTTTAGTATATTCACGCGCCACTGGCGAAATCTTGTTCAAGTATATTTTTTTATAAGCACCTTTTAAGTAAAACTTACACTTTTTATTTTAAACCAAGAATTAATTTCACGGAGTGTCGAAATAATAAAATTAAAACGTAATTCCATAATGAATCAACATGCTGTCAAGTAATGA
Organism: Conistra vaccinii; assembly: GCA_948150665.1. Classification (NCBI taxonomy): domain Eukaryota; kingdom Metazoa; phylum Arthropoda; class Insecta; order Lepidoptera; family Noctuidae; genus Conistra; species Conistra vaccinii. Next base: position 13,168,379 of record OX411329.1, read on the forward strand.
GGTTGAAACATTTTGACCCGATCTTCATTGACCTGGCGTCATACGGGCCAAGCGTGTGGCCGGGTCAAGTGCTTTAATTGTATGGTCATGTACCAGTAGGTGCTACGACACATTAATAATATCATCTGTATTAAATTACCGAGTAATATGTGGCCATGAACATGGATTTGCCTAAGGGATTCTACCAAATAGAAATATATTCTAATTTATCTTTAAAGTTACTCTTACGAGACGTAAATAACCGTACTAAAACAATGAGTTATTATAATTTACTGATCTTTAGGCATACATAAGTAGGCAGACTTCCCTGTCTCGGCTCACAGTAGTAGGTATCTTGTTGTCCTGACGTGTACATGTCGATGATATCATTCTGCATTCAAGTTAAAACGGACATTTGATTGAATGATCCCCGTGTACCCTATTGTGTGCAAGGGACCAAAAATGGTTGCGGGTATTATCACCTCGGCTTCGCACACAAAGGATGTTTGCAAATCTCTCACAGTAAACACTAAGTGATCGGATCAATGTAACCTTGTTCTTTAGCTGCCAGAAACGGCGAGACACAATGGGTAGGTACGTAGGTGTACGTAACTATAACGTACTGCCTTATATTGAAAAATATCGTAATTTTCCTATCTCTTTTACCTGATAAAAATGTTGTCACAAAAGGTCAAAGAGCAAAAATTGGATAGTATTTCCCTTTTTTAGGGACAAACGTTTTGAACACGATTGAAGGGACAACGTATAACGTTTTTAACCGTACCTAAATCCTTTTACTTTACAAAAAGAAACACCATTTCCCGGGACTAAAGTTATTTTACAACAACAATGAGAAAATTGGCGACAAAAAACGACCTACATGATGCGGTGTCAACAAAGATAATATATATCGTGGTATCAGGGTGCTTCCATCGCTATTGTTGTCCCTAAACGCGGCCATGATCCCGGGATCGCCAGCCCCGGACTCGTTTGTCCCGGGATATCCTTCGGCAAACATCGACGAAACCCGAGATTCACTAGACCTTTACACAAGTGCTTTGTTGAGTCGCTGGAGGATATAAAAATATAAATATAAACGTCTTTTTTTCTCCCACCTTATTCGAGCTAGTGTTATATTGGACGCGAAGATTATTTATTGTTTCATCGCGTAGCGGGATAATCCTATATTGTCGTCACATCGTTTACTTTATTTTGTCTTACAAGAATCTTACTCTTGTTTCCTATTATGATATAACGAGGAAACAATTATGTTTCGATGTTTCTGGATTGTCGGTTCAAGTTAATTGGACGTGTCTCGGTTTCGGTCACGAAAAGTAACCTCCAAAGAAAAACAAAAACTCAAGGAAAAAAATCAAAAAGGTGCGATTTTACTACAGTCGTGGTGTAAGTAATGTTGGATCATTGTCAACCAATCGCCTATTGCTAGCTCATAATATATTACACATTACGGTCTATTAATTCGTTATTACACGTCGTTTAAGGATATTAGCCTAATACATTGTAGGCATTAATTAGGTAAGTGAGTAGATAGCGATACGATAGTTTAGTACAAACAACACGAAATAAGTTACAAATATAGCCGTTCATAAAACTGTAGTTTCAGAAATTCTGTTCAAAGATCACGTCGATTCCTCAAGGAGTGTAAAAAGACGACAGAGCCAACTTTGCACGGAAACATCCAATAAAACGAAGTGTGCCGTAGTACCGGGTGCACGTAAAAAGTTTGCCCGTGTACGACTAGTCGGGCCTCCGGTCGCCCAAATCGCGCGACTTGTCGGCACAACTTCGATATTAGTTCGCGCGTGATCGATTTAGCAGGCCAGTTTGACAGTTGCGATAGTGACAGATGACGCAGACGCCATATCGCACGGGTGATTTGTCTTCAACTTTACCTAAAGACAGTTGTTTTCACTGCTCTCCGTGCAGATCATTCCCAGCGGCTAAGTTTTATCTATAAAGAGCGATGTGCCCCAACGATGCCTACTTTATTTAGGTTATTGTCACTTCGAGACACATCAATTTCAGTTTATATCATAAGCGAACAACCCCGTCCTAAATTATAGCCGAAACAAAATTCTAAAAATACAAGATGCCAAGGAAACCCTACGGAGTTGTATATAAATATGGACATGTAGGGATATCTGATTCCATATAGGGTTGTTTATTTTCAGAGAGACTACGGCCCACGGAGAAAAACATTAGCCAAGTTATTAGCACCTTATTTCACCGTAATAGGCATTACATCGTGTCGCTTTTCTGGGCCGTTTGCCTCAGGAAAGTGTTGAACGCCTTCACTGTCATTCCCGTGATTAATTTGTGTCGGCTCTGTCGTGCTAATGGGCTAAAATAATTTAGTGGGCGACACTGATTATTTATTGTCAAGCGTCCTGGTTAACGTTTGCTAAGCGATTTATAGTTAATACTACGACAATTATAATATTATCAGACTATCTATTCTCAGCAGCCTATTAATTTGCTATTGGGGTTAAATTGCAGTTCAGTTTACATCCTACATGATTTTCGACTTGCGTATTTTCAGGAAAACAGAAAATCTAAAGACGAAAACATACATTTTGTACTTAGGAAATTCTCATTTTACACCGGAAAATAACACTGGGAAAGTTTACAAACAAATACAGAGTAACGTCAAAATTAATTTGCCAATCAATTACAATATGATATGTATTAGTGTGCAATGATTAGTTACACATTCAATATTGTGTGTGTATGCAAATGATGCTGATTACACTTTGTTTGTTTAGTCCGCTATTACTGAACACGGTCGGACAATGGCGGCGGATCGTAAGCTAACAATCGACTGACAATATAAATTTTAGATTGAGCTCATATACGCACAGATTATTGTGATGAATCGGTGGGCAGTACCTACCTACGTTATTGTTTGGGGAAAATGTTGGTAATCGAATATTTTGTTATGTAAGACAATATATCTACAAGCAACGACCAAGGCAATAATGGTTCTTTAAAAAGCTTAAAACCCTCATACATGTAATTGATGGTGTTCTCCAATCGAAGCGTGGTAATAATGGTAACGTGGTAATTCATATTTTCAACTGACTACATAAAGAAGGAACTCACCAAAGCGCTCTTCGTTTCTGGATTAAGTAATTTCATGACTTTAACTTACTTTACAAGGCGTAGATTTCAGACACCGTTTCAGATAGGTATAACATAAATATTAGGTACGCCATTTGAAGTTGGTTTTTTTTCTTTTTACTTTCATTTTTTCCAGAAAAGAAAGGTACACTGTAATACATAAAAAAAATGTGGCACGGGCCTGAATTTCATGTCATTTTCAGGTGTGACACAAAAACCTAATGTACATGTAGGTAAATAAACACCGGAAGAAGGCTTTTTGCCATCACATAATGTATGGGCGTAGCTGAGGTGGGGCAAATGGCAAGCAGCACTCTTCCTGATTGGCCGCGAAAACACGAACAGAATATTACGATATTGTTTGAAATTTTATTGGAAATGTAGAACATAATATTATCTACAGAGTTTGAATTTTAACTTAGATTTTAATATAATATTTAAACAGCTGACGGCTTTTCCAGATACATCAGAAAAAAATAATCTAGGCATCATTTTCTGGAATTATTTACTCGGGCATTACTAGTTATTAGATAAAAGGGTATTTTTAAGCTAATTTTAGTATTTGAGTCGCAAGACGAGTCATCCATAAACTAATTAACAAATTCAATTTCACACAGTAAACCAACAAGACTCAAAATAACCACACAACATCCATTAGGGGAAGGCATTCTGATTTCCTCCGACCATAATTAAAGTCTCAATGGATAAAGAACAAACTTGGGTCGCATCAACGTCACGCAACAGCCAACTGGAAGTGAAAAGCCGCCAGGAATACGATGTAACTTGTCTGATTTCACTGAAACTTGCCTCAATCGGCCAACTTGGCTCCAACTTTTCACACAACAGATCGGCAGCCGAGCAACAATACTTCGGGAAACAAAAGAGCTCTTCGAAATACTTATACACTGCCGTTCAGATTAAAGGGTGCTCCTTATATATTTCCTCGAGGCTTTGTTGTGGTAGTTGGTAGTGAGGACTGTTGTTTAATCTAATTTCATTTACCGGTCTCGTTTTAATTAGCTGTGTTGTATTTATGTTTATTTAGCTGCCATAATTATACAGAGCCATATTGTGTATTTCGCCGAATCGTTTGTTTAATATTAAATTGTTTACTGTAGGTATGCACATAAACTACAAATTTCAGAATGTAATAAAATAAACAGTTTTGATTTCAAACACAATTTCCATGAAATAATAATTTAATCAATTCTCTATTTAAATAAAATAATGGAATATCAAGTTATAATATTCAAAATATTTCTATTTAACTTTGTTAATGTAACTTAAATTGAAGTGAGACTATTTAAATGCCCGAAAGTGTACACCGAAAACTGGAGTGCCGTCATCACTTAATATTAGTTTCGTATAAAGCAGCTGCTATTAAAAGAGCATCAAATTTAATTTTAATAGCATTAAGAGGGCGCGATGGGCCTCAAAAGCGTAAAGTGTTTCATTTGGCGGCATTATACATCTGACTTTAGCGGTACACCTACACACGTTACCGAGCATGTTAAGAACATCTCAGGATACCCGCGGCTTAACTGCCTCTGTGTAATATGCAGTTATATGGGAGTATATATAAATTGTTATAAGCGTAGGTAGTTTAATTCGAGTTTGTGGCCACAGGTGCTTTCATGTATACGTTTCTGTCAGCGTCAGGCCTTACATCACGGCCTCATTTGCTCTACTTGGGGTAATTTCTTACCGGAGTACCTTAAGGGCGTCGTTACATTCCTTTGCGTGTGTGATTAACTGTATTTATATTGTTGGAATTCCCTTTGTTTTAAGAGTGGTATAGTCTTGTTATTCTCACCCCTCGTACCTTTCGTCCCCTAAGAGTCACAAGAGCAGCTTACGTCGGATTTACGAGATCGATGATTGTGAAATTGTAGGTATTGCAGCGGATTGCGAAACATGCTCCACCTCAGTCTAGACTTTTATTTGTATTTTAGTGACGGTGAAGGAGCAAGGCTTTAGTTAAACATCATAAAACCGGGTAGATGCCCTTATGTTGTAATAAGGGTAGACTTACGTAACTGAAAGAAACGTTTTTTAACTAGATAAAATATTTAACCTCTCTAGAAAAAACGAATGAAATAATTTTTAACTTGTTAAAATTATTTAACCTCTCTCGAAGCACTTACTTATCCAGGAATTTTGTCAGTTCAAACCGTTATTTTTATTTAAAAAACCTTTTACTTGAACAAATAGATGAAGTAATATAAGAATTAAAAATTGTCCATTTGGTATCAAAAAAATCTTCGCCTCTATTTATCTTTCATCGAAAGCGAAATTGGCCCGGAAAAACAGAAATAATACCGCCTAAAAATAGCCACATATCTCTCTATTATTCCGTCCCAATACTTACGAGCATAAAAATGGGTACAGCGTATTTGTAACGCTCGTTACAAAATATTCGAAGGTTATTTCTCTCGACCCTTGTAAGGCTGGCTTAGAGGGACTTTCCGAGATCGATGCGAGCCTCAAACCTCGACTTATATCGCTTTGTAACAATACTACAAAAAGTAGACACGCACGACGCAATTTTGTATGAAAAAGGTGTGATAAAAAGTCTCTAAACATGGAGCAGCATTTAAGTAAGCCACTAGTTTCACTAATACCCCATTATTCAAATTAAGCGCTTACTTCAATTTAAGTTGTAGCGGGTGCACGTGATTTTGATACAAAATAACGTTACGTGACTCATATTTTTTTATTAAAATCGCGTGCAATACGAAATACTTGAATTAAAAGTTTTTACATATAAAAAAAACAACGTAAGAATATTTATCTAAATCGCCAATTCATAAATATTGTACCTCTAAAATGGAATAGTGAATGTTTTTGTCCGCAAGTGTAGGGCGTGGAAGTAATGCCCTTGTCGTGCCGAATGAACTGTAACTATTGTTTTTATCCGCGGAGCTAACAGTTCGAGGATAACAGATGGGGAGCCTTGTACATTTTACAGCTTTATATGCTACATATGTTTTATATGGGTACCTTTCTTTCCTTTCCAAGATTGAAGAGGCTTTGTCTGGAAGGGAATACTTTGTTTGGTCCAGAACACTATTGTTTAGGAACGAGATCGATTACCTATTCAAATAATACTGAAACAGGATAATATAATTTAGAAAATACTAAGAAATATCTTTATATGATGAACATAACACTAACCATAGAATATTAAACAGTTGTGCTACAAATGCTTTTCAAATAAACTTGAGGCCAAACAAACAAACACCGCATTTGAAATTTCCAAAACCAATTTGAATTCTTGAACCACACCGAAAATACACAGCAATACACGACAAAGCTACAAATCGAGCTTATGAAATAATAAAACACGAAGTACCGTAGAAATAGCTACGTGGTAGGTAAAATCGATATAGCACGGGACATAATCCACCTGTCGTTCAGTTACCTAGCGACCGGGTACAAACAAGGTGACTACTCAAATTATACCTCTTTTATAGTACCTATATTATACCTCTTTGTATAGAACCTACAAATTAGCCACATAATGCCTCAAAGACAATACGTATAATCATTTCTGTTAAAGGTAGGTATACGTTTTATGTCGTTGAGAATTTGAATGTTTTATGGGTGTTTATTATCTTGTCTCTACTTTTACTAGAAATACTACTATTATAAAGAGAAAATATTTGTATTTTTGATTGTAATGAATAAAGTCAAAAACTACTGTGCATGATTTTTGTGCATGATTATAGGACAGTACACATACCAACTTGCGATTGTAATATTTCGATTTTGTGTGCGTTGACTCTGATATTTTAGTATATTAAAATAATAAATCTATACTTCAAATGAGAGAGATCTATGACATTGTCCTCCCCTAGCTTCAAGTCCGTGTTGTAATATACGACTGGGGGATTATGTGAGGATGGGCAGCATTCATCTATGTGCTAATAACATCGGCCGGCCACCAATCTGCCTGCCAAGCATAGTGATTACAGCATTATCGATCCCCCAAGGATAGGTGTTAACAACATGCAGTGCAGTGGCAATAGTGATCAGACGACATTTGGGCTAAATTGGAAAATAACCATAAATTGCAATCGGAGGGCCAAAAATTTCCCGCCTCTGTGGTCTAGTGGACCTGTCTCAGACCCAGAGGTCCCGGGTTCAATTCCCAGTGGGGGCAAACATTTTTGCTCGGTTTTGTTGATGGTAGGGCTTGTTCTAAGTACGGCTGGCTAGCTACCACCTTCATATCTAATTATTTATTTATTAAAACTTTATGCACAAGTAAAAAATATACCGTACAAAGGCGGACTTAATGCCTGAGGCATTTTCTACCAGTCAACCTTAGGGTGATGCAGAGACAAAACATGGCAGGTGCAATATACGGGATTGACAACAAGAAAACAACTATAAAATACAAGAATAAATACATAAATATATACATACATACATAATAAACAGAATAAACTTTGTCAAGAGAAATAACGATCGGTAGAGGAGAAATAACGATCATTAAAAGGAGAGAACGAATCCAGCAAATCACCGCTGGGATGTTTCAGCCAACTTCTTACGTATATGCTCACGTGTTTTCACTTTAAAAGACAACCGACTGGTTGCCGTCCTGATGTTCAGAGGTACCGCATTCCAAAGAAAGACCGCCTGGACAAAGAAAGAAGAGTGAATGAAACCAGAGCGGTGAGAAGGACATCGTAGAAGACGATTGTTGTGGTTGGTTAATTCTGTCGCCATAACAGCAATTTTAACAGCGTTGATGTGTTTCAGCAGTTAGAGGTAAGATAGACAGTTCCTCCGTGGTTGAGGATTCTGGGTGAAGCTCGCTTCCACCTTTAGCCTGATCATCACTTACCCTCAGGTGAGATGCAGGCCAAGAGCTTCCCCGTAGTGGATAAAAACAAAATGTAATTTTAGCGAATTTGTATCTAGACTGAAACGGTGAAACCTTTAGGGCTTACGGCACTCTACAATAAGCCTACTAAGGCTAAGGCCACTCTCGGAAAATTATTAGGGTAAGGCCAGACTACCACACTATTTCGAATTCGATGCGTTTGTATTCAGTGCAATTACGTAGATAGGGTTCAGGTTTACGTAAGTGGTGTAGGCTAAATGTGCGTTTGCACTGGCGAAGCATCACAACAAAACATGTTTAAATCTCTAGTTCCTGTCAGATATTGTATGGAACATTGACAGAAAATAAGATTTCAACATGTTTTGTTGTGAATGTTTGTTACTCAATTGGTGCCCACACTGCTGTTAAAAATATTAACAAACATTTTCTTACATCGTTTTTGAACAGAACTGAAACTTTCAAAACCTATGTTAGAAAATATTTGTTAACATTTTTTAACAGCAGTGTGGGGGAAGCACCATATCACGCAATAACGGCTCAATGGATTTGTATAAAATTTGGCACACAGATAATTTATAACTTGGATTAACATATAGGATACTTTTTATCCCGGTAGTACGATCCCGTGGGATAATTTCCGACATCCACGCGGGCCAAGCTGCGGGCGAAAGCAAGTACAAAAATAAATATCTTCTATAACCTGATTACATACAGTAAGTACCTACGAGTATCTATCCTACCTATATCCTCTTGGGATAATGTCACACTTTACTTTGGTAAATTCCAACGCAGCCGCGCGTGCATACTGCGCAAGGCACTTACTCAATTATTAATATACCGCGTCAAAATATCGTGTTACTTACGAACAGCATAAAAGCCATCACCGTTTTACAGCGCAAAGAGGCATTAGCAGCATTAACGCAAACTTGCGCGTTTTCACTAGAACGCGGAGTAATGGGTTACAGTTATTGCTCCCTGTTGTTTGGTTGATGTAACGTAATTACGGCGAGGCGCGCGCATCACGCGATGTGTCGTGTCGTGTCGACGGACCATACCTATGCTCCACCTTCCGACAGAAAAAGTAGATTCGAAATGTCAATGCCAAAAAAACAAATTAAGATTTAGTTTCGTGCCCTTTAACAAAAGAAAATCTGGAAAATCTGTTTCGAACCTCCAAAGAAGCAATTATCGGCTCTAACATTTGAACAAAAGCTGTCAAGTAATTTAGACGGAATGTTAAACGTAGAATAATACATCAATGTTTAGGAAATGCGTAAACCATTTATCATAACAAGAGAGAATTAGATAGCAGCCCTCCGGCAGCGGAAAGCCAGTGCGCTCTTATCTACACGGAGGCTACTGTTACTAGTAACAACGCCGCGACTGAGGGGTGGGAAACGAAAATGTTTATGATATTAATGAACTTTCCTCTACTTGTTTTTTTATTACGTAATTTAGATGGAAATGTTATTGTCACCAAAGTGAGGTCATTAGTGTCCACGAAAATGATTGACGGTGTTCAGACACGCTGGCATTAAAAAGTTATCGCTGCCGTGAAATGTCATACCGTGAGGAGCACTCCCTGACTTTCAGGGTGTTCGCGTACAAAAACTATAAACATCTACTTCAAAAGACAATTTCAAGTTCTCTTTTCGCAGATAAAATTACCATCAGCAACGTTAATATAGATTTAACTTTAACGAAGTAAAACACTTAGCGGGACGCTACTTTATATTCACATTTAACTTTGTCTCCGTAATATGAATGTTAATATTTTTTAGGTAAAGTTAAATACAAAAAAGTTTCGTGTGCCAACATGCAGAGCCCGTCCGCACGTTAGCAAATATTTTCCGCAAAGTAAAGGAGCCAATGTTGGATGTAAAGAGCCCAATAGACAGTGGAGCGGCTCAAAGGCACAAAAAGCCAAGCCCATTACGGGACACACGTTGCCGGAAACCACAAAAGACCCAATTATTCTGCTGTGTGAAGCCAAAAAAGGGTTGGACCAAAACCAACTTGTCGAGTGTTCTGTTTCACTTTCCGAATGCACGCTTGCCACGGATAAGCTCTCATTGGCAGAGCAGTTGGTGTTTTGTTAAGTTTTTTAATGAATTAGTAGGTCAGAAAAAAAGCAAGCGAGACTTACAGTAGGAGGTGTATTCCCGTTGTCCCCGTATAAATGTCCCCGTTAAAGGTGACAAAGGGAAATTTAATAAGATAATTTAAATTACTTCCCGTTATCCCCGTTGTTCATATATTTCATCTGACATCCCACCTTGGTAATAAGCAACATAAAGGCTGCCTGTCCACTGGAGCGGAGAGGAGAGGAGAGGAGCGGAGATATGTCAATATTAACCAATAGAATCGCAGCTCTGGAGAGGAGTTTAGATTCTATTGGTTAATATTGGCACATCTCCGCTCCTCTCCGCTCCAGTGGACAGGCAGCCTAAAGGGGCAAGGTCGTTTCTGACGGCCAATTCTATCACCGCGCGCGCTCATTGGTCAAATGAAATAGCGCGCGCTTCCCCGGCTTCCTGTGACACACTTTCGTTCCTTGTCACGAAATCACTCCCACATATTATTATATGATTATTTAGATTTTGATTTTGCGTGCATCATCAATAACGCATAAAGCAATTATGTCGTCGATTTCTTAAATCAGCATAAATATTCTTAGAAATTCAGAGCTAAATAAGAAAGAAAATAAGAAAGATTAGCAGTGTCACAAAAATAATGTAAAATTATTTTTCCTTTCTCAAACGTAACCTGTTTCACTGAGCGTCATATTATCATACGAGTACAACACATTTATTATGAGTCTTAATGATGAGTGACAGTATTATTCAACTGAAATTACCTGAAAAGACGTCGATTGACGGGTATGTGTCAAATTTATCACCTTTGAAACAGGGAGAAGACGTGGTATGTCTCTGCCTCAGAAAATCAAAGAAGATTGTTAGAAGATAAATTGTTTAAAGGAATTTTGTCATTGATCATGGTAATTTTAGAACATGTGATGGTATGCCTCGGTTTCTTAAAGATGTTATAGAGCAGTTTGATGATCGAATGGAAGTTATTAACACCTCTATTAATAAAAGTGGAGAAAAGTTGTAACGCCTACAGACAGGACTGGTCCACACTGGCTCAAAACAGAGAGGAGTGGAAAGAAGAAAGGGAGGCTTTTGCCCTGCAGTGGGACAACACAGGCTAAAAATAAATAAATAAAGTTGTAACCAAAAATCCGTTAATTGTAAGTGTTGTGCTTTCCTGTAATTTAGATACATGCGAGATCTGTTATTACAAAGACTTTGGGTTAATGCTGCGTATGTGTTTAGTTGGTAATCCTTTAAATAAATAAATAAATAAACCAGTATAACGTTCAGACCATACATTTTTCGAGATTTGAGTTTGGCATAATTTTACCTTGCGTTAATTAATAAGAGGAAACCGGTAAAGGTTAGTCTGACAGATGAGTCCAAAATTATTACCTGCTCTGGTAAGGCGGCTTTATAAAATTAATCATAAGTATCAAAGACTTCCTCCATTAAACGTTTAACATGACTATGAAAGTGTCGCTGTACCATTAAATTCGTATTATAGTGCGCTATATTTTTTTGCAGCTATAAAATATTTTATAGGCGACAAACTTCAACGAAATTTCCGCAATATGGTGCGTGATTTAATAACGGCCACATGTTGTTTTAAAGTATTGAAGTTGTTAATAATAGTTTCAGTTCTAACTAAACTTGTGCGCTTTCTAAAAGGTTTAAAATGAACGCAATGTTTCGGAAAATCGACAATATTTACTGGTCAAGGAGATAATGTTGTGTTTTACATCTCATGTTTTTATATTCATTAGATTATTTGACATTCGTTTTATTCATTTAAAAGGCATCATACCCTCCTCATCATTTATAAATTGTTAATTTAAATTATCCACTTAGCCATTTAATTAAATTATCTGATGGAATTATGAACAAAGTCAAAACTCAAAAATACAATATTTCGGCTTTTCGCTACATAAACTTTAATGGTGAATAAATCACGAAGAAACTTTGCTCGGCAGTGGACCGCGGGTGGGAAAAATACGCCATTTTCATAAGGGGAAAAACAATAACTAGAGGCACGGAGCAAGGGCCGCTTTTAAGGCACATAAATCAAAACAGACGATATTTTCGGTGTAACGCCGGGTGGGCACTTTCGGTACGGGATTTTTTGGGGACACATCAGGATTAGTGTTGTTTTTACGATTCACTTCTACTTTCTGTTGTTTCTTTATTGACAGGGTCGTAAAAGGCACTGATTTAAAGTCTTGTCTTGGTTTACATTTAAAATTATCTTGCAAATCGAATTTGATATCAATACAGAACTTCACAATACATGTATATTACTAAATTGAGAAACGAACACATAAATGAACTGCGGATTAAACTCAGTAACTCAATGCTCAGCGCCCAAGTAACCCAACTATACACTTCATTTGCTTTGTACAATTTCATTCATTCATACATTCAATATCCAACATCATTCCCGCTCCTAGAGCAACGCTTCAGGCACGAACGGAATGAGATTCTTCCTTTGTGCCTTCATATTTCATCCACCTACTAGGGTACCCCAACGCACCTAGATCGTGAACTAGCATTCGGTACAACATTAAAATCGTCTTTCCCTTAGCTGGATAGAGTTCAATTTCAGTTGTTCGGCATGTCAGGGTAACTAATACAATGTTCTGACACTGCACATGGCAAAATTTGCTTTTAGGAAATTCGGTTCAGAGTGCTGCGATAGCACTGCTGATAATTCAGTATAAACGGATCCGCTGGAAGCCGAGATGCATATTGTTTAACACAACCGGTGGGCCAAACATGAATTTAAAAGCTTCAGCAATTGTTTACGTTAAAATATTAAAGTTTGGCTTACAATAACAATTTTCATATGTGTTTGCCGTAAGAATTGAACATATTTTTAACCCATTCTGGTTTAAAAATATGTTCAATTTTTGTCACCAAACGTGATGTAGAGCAACTTACATTACAGTATATAGGGGTACCATACAATTTAATATAACCATTATGTAGCACGCACTGTAATAAAGAAAAATCACCGTCTTCACTTCAAAGAAAACATTACCTAAGAATCCACTGCTCGTTATAACGTGACAAATTGTCGACATTTTTTTCCGCAAAGCTTCGAGAATTAGCGTGATCAATTGCGTTCTTCGGCACTTCGTAACTCACGTCTCTTTCATTCTTTAGGGGGACAAACGAGATAGAGCATTCTGTCGTCTTTATCTTTTATGGTGGAATTAAGCAGACGTTCCAATAGCTAGATCACTAGATATTCGCACCTCTAGCGACCTCACTTTATTGAATACAGTTTGGAACTAGCTGTGGTTTTGTGAACTGTGTTTCCTAATTTTATGAATTATGTCGAGATTGCGTACATTATTATATATAAACTTAATGTATGTGTGTCGTATCTTAAGCGTAATATTTACCCACTAATGGCTCTCAGACAGCACTAGATGGAATCGCCTGAAGCCTCAACAGCGGAGACGTATTAAATTCTGCGAAACATGCAGGTGCGTTTCCGAGATCTTTAATAATATACTTAGCGGAACTGTAAATGTTATTTATGTGTCGCCTACAATAGTGCCTGAAGGCAACCTTTTTATGGTACTTATCGCTGTTAAAGTGTACAAATTAATTTCGTTAATTAATGAGAATATATGATTATGGTTCCTCAAATAGGAATTTCATAGCCCCCGGGGTTTGGAATGGTGTCCGTTTGATGGTAATAGAAACTGATTTGATGTAAACTTGTTTGATGGTAAAGCCCCACCGTTACCAATTGGTAACGGTAATCGGCAATTACCGTAAAGCCCCACTGTTACCAATTGGTAACGGGTGACTCATGCGGCTTGAGTCACTATTGTTACTGCTAAATAATGACTATAATCGTCTGACGGCTGATTCTCTCTAGGGCCTGACAGATATTCTCGTCAATTAGAAGTAAAATGACCAAAAAATGGCAGATAACACCGAACAATTCTGAAAAATTTCGAAAGTGACGTTTTGCACGCGTCAATGTCAAACCGCGGGGTTTGACCCTAATAACTTTACATTTTTCTAGGAGCTTAAAGGTTAAACATTACTGGCGAAATGTGGGTGCATATTAAATACAGTAACCAAATACCACTGTTTACCTCTTCGGAAAAAACGGGCCCTAATGTAATATTTTGAACCAAAAACTCTAAGTAGACACAACAAAATCTTTTTGATAAACTCTTCAAGCGTAATTAATAACAAGCACCTAATTACAATGAGACATATCGTCATGTCGACCATAACTCCGGGCAGAGGCACTCGTCCGTCTGCCGGTGACAATTATGAGTTCTCAGTTATGGATAGCAGAGGTTCCCCCGCCCCCTGGCGCCTAGATAACGCAATTACGCCGCCGTTATTAAGCGACGCCCATTATTCATTGCTGAGACCCTACATTCATCAACCAGAGGACTTTAGGTGAATATTTTTATTTGAGGAACCATGAAAACAGCATCTGTTATTGTTAGAGTGATGGGGTGTTGGAAATGTTACTCTCTAACGTCAAAGCTTTCGGTAAAATTGTACGTATCTACTTCAGTGTCTCATAATATAACAAGGTGAATGTGCCTAGCTAGGTAATAAATAATTAGAATAAAAACCGCTGTTGATTTAGTAACAAGTTACTAAGCTTAGTATTTCAGTGCGAGGAAATTTACAGATTTCCACCCTTCAAAGCCTATTAGTTAATGCAATACCAGGTATGAACTAAAATTAAATTAGGCCTAAACCCGATATCCAAATTTCACATGTTCCACTAATGTAAATACCAAACTATATTCCATTACGGCTAATCAAATACATATCGGAATTTTCGTATCAGGGTAAATTTTGACTGGCGTGGCGTCAGCCTAACCTCAAATTAATCAACCACAGATTGACAGGGCATTCCAATCAATAATTAACGCTCAATTACCTAAATATTATTGGAGAACGGTAGACTATACTCCGCGTAGGGCTAAAGTGGGCCACTCAACAAGTCATTTGCGTACATAGCTGTCAAATCAGTGCACGATGTAAAGGGACTTGTATATGTAGAAACACACTATAAACTGGAAATAGGGTTTGGCGGAAACAACTATTCAACCTCTTTTATCTGTGCCGTAACCTTGTTTTAAAGCCGTAAAGTTTTGTAGCTGTTTTTAGGTATCCAGCAAAAGAAGTCACTTAAACATTACTCTCCTTCTGGGGGAGCCGGGTAAAAATGTAACACGTTGAATTAAATCATAAAATTAATTTGAATTGATGAGAATATTCTATCTACCCATAAAAATCCTGTGACTTAAAAGAATTTTCCAAATGGAAAATCGAAAACGATATCCATAAAACTGACCAAAATCGCATCTTAAGTACCTACACCATAAATTAATCTACTATAAATTGCCTATTTCCTATACGAAAATAAACGATAATAGGATATAAATTCTAAGATATTATGTAGAAAAAATGTCCAGTGCAAGAGATAGGGCTGCGATTTATTACTTTCAAACAAAGGGAGCGATATTTTTGACCGATATTAAAGATAAATATGAACGGTAAGTCATGATTAATATCAGTAGGGTAAAAAGGAGAGCGCGCAAGCTATTTAGAATAATTGACATTCATTACGAAAACCAAAAGGTTAACGCTTTAAAACGAAACCAAACTGAGGACACTGGTGCTAATAATGAAATGATGAGAACATTGATGGCCGGCCGCGACTTATGATTTGTATGTAGGTCGTAGCTTCGAACCCAGGCAGGTGCTTTACTTGGTGAAAATTATTTCATCACCACTGCTCTCAAAACGGTGAAGGAAAACATTGTGAGGAAACCGGCATATAGAACCAAAAATTCGAAGACATGTGACATCTACCAATCCGCACTAGGCCTGCGTGGTGAATTACGGCCCACGCCCTCTCACCGTGAGGAGACCTGTGTCCCAGCAGTGGAAACATTATAAGATGATTATACTTATGCTAATGAAATGATTAAGGGTAAAGACTGACTATCAGTCCTCAATCATAGAAGAACAAAGCTCCAGTTTAACTTTTAAATAAAACCACAAACAAAACTCATCCTATTAAAGAAAATAACACCACAAAGCAAAAACGATGGCTATCGAACAAACTGTTTGTTGGTATCAATGGCGGCTCTGTTATCTGTAGGAAAACTTAAATTGAGTTGAATGTGTGTACAGGATCATGAATTTTAACATGGAGTAAACTGTTCGAGCATAAATCGAAGGCGTATTCGATCCCAAAGTGGTATTACGAGCATACAAAAGAGTATTAACCCAGTCGACCTCTTCGGTGAAAAGGTGAGAAAATATTTCATGTCGCCCTTGTATATGCATAAATGTATGAAAGGCATGTGGGTGACTATTCTGTCGAACATTCGGAATTATTAGCGAGAAGCTTCCTAGCTATTTCTTTATTACATCCATTCTACCGTGCCGTCTTATTTCACATGTTTTTATTGTTCCCTTTAAGTTTACGAACGTAAAGTGAAACATTAACGGCAACTCGTTACTGGGAAGTATCTATTTTATGGATTAATTACCCTTTGTTTTAGTCATTGTTTGAGACAGTATTTAGGGAAAATCCTGCTTGTGGTCTATCGCGTTGCTGTGTTTTATAGACTTGTCGTCAAAATTTCAGAGTCGGAAATGAGTCGCAGCTATACATATTTCAAAGCTTTTCTTATATAACTGTTTTATGAGAAACGACTGTGGGTAAACATCAATTACTTTGTGGTAAACAAAATTTAAACAAGACTAAATTCTACATAAATCCTTTAAAAATAAAAACAGTTTTACAGTTTTGTTCTAAGGCTAACTTTGTTATTTTTCTTATCCGTAGCGCGGCGTTAGTGTAGAGACCAGCTGAATTTATTGCTATCGCCTTGTTAACTGATAAATGTATTGCACCTTGTTAGTCCCTGGCTGTATCGACCTCCCCTATAAAATTATAATGAACAGAGTGAAATTGTAATAAAATAGGTAAAATAATAACTATTTTACTATACTGAGTGTTCTATTCAATTCAGCCCGGAGTCTGCTTTGTGCCCGATTGATGGCAATAGGCTCACTCCCTATAACATTGGATTTAAACATTACTGGCGAAATGTGGGTGTGTTACATATACACCTCTGCCTAACCCTTTGGGAAATACAGGCGTGATGTTATTGTTGTTTCTTAAGAAAATTCGGTTGAATAGGGTTCAACCGAATTTTCTTAAGAAACAACAAGACATAGTGCTATTGTTAGCTTGATTAATTTGTTCGTTTTCGGCCACACTTTCCTCGCTATAGATTTAGTGAATCTGGCTTCAGATTAATTACTTAAAATCATTCATTCATAATAGGATTTCTGATTTTCTCTATATTATCATTGCACTGAACTGTTTGATGCTAAAAGGCCCATGTAGGACCCTTTTACCCCAGGAAAACAACTATCATTTGTAAGAAAATGACAACGCGAAAATTTTGGCTATGGGAGTAAAGTTTTTACATTGTAAATTAATATTTCATGGCGAAAAAAAGATTTATTAGTAGTCAATAGAATCAGTTTACGCGTAGCACGGCCACCTCAATCTGTCGGGTACAGTGTAATAGAATCGACAGAGGCGGCGGTTGACCGCCCGGCCCCGGATATGACCTGTCATCCGGCCAACTGACAGAATTGTGTAAGGGGTGACATGGCTTGTTTACTCTCCTTATTGTGTATAAACAGTACTTGAATTTATTTTCGTGTCGCGATCGGGTATCGATGTAAAATATTGGTTTTGGGGTCGAGATGAAATTTTCGTGTACTTTAATGTTTTAAATGGAAAAGTTTGCTTGTTCTTGTTTGGGTATTCAGTAGGTATTTTAGTTTCTCCTCTTTTTGTACTGAAACCGGTTTAGAATTTTGTTACTTAAAAAATTTTACAACTCCACTACATGCACACCGAAGTACCATTATAGAACTGTTCAAAAATATCAATTAATAAACTGGGGCAACTTCCTTTGTATTTCTAACCTTCTATTTTCGCATTTAGTTCTTCAAAATCTCTATTAGTGTGTAGTCTGTGTAGTTGGGGGCCAGTTAATTGTTTGCGGGGGCCGCGCGGCCGCATCGGGGGACAGCTACACTCAGTCGCTGTCACAACGATGGCGCTCGCTCTGGCCCCGCTATATGAGGACACCGCAGAGCTACTAAACCTTCTGGTGTACCACATCCCTTAGTTTATTTTGTGAAATGTCATTCGTGTTTAATTGGAGGGAGGGCAATGGTTATTTGGTATAACGTAAATTATGGGCTAAATAAAAATAGCTTACCGACAGATTCCGTTCGAAGTTTGATTATGGGACAATTTTGAAGAGGTGTCCTTGTGAAACTTACCTGTAAATACGGAAAAATTACATTAGTTATTGTTTAATTGTTTTAGTACCACACAATTAACATTATTTATTTATTTGGTATACAATGAAGTGATAGAAAAATGCAAAATAACTCAAATCTCAATCGCATTTTCACTTCTAGTACAGCCCTAGGTCTGAAATAATTTAGATAAGACGTCAACACGTAATTAAGCGGCGACATTTATCAACGTCTCGCCGCGCCCGACACATGAAAAATAAAACCTTCTTTATCTTCGTACATGGCGGGCACTCGCGCCCGTCGCCCGCTGATCCCTAGTGAACAGTGTGTGTCAGTTGATTGGACAACGGACCTGACGTGAGTGGATTGATTCCGGCTACCAACACCCCCAATCCCCCCCAGCACCAACACCAACCCCCGAGCCCACCACAAATTCCGCGACAAATGTTATTACAGAAACTATCTACCACGTCTATTGACCCACTTCGATATTTCTCAGAAATTCGACGGCATAACTTTGCGGTTGTAATGATAGCTTCATATTAGATACACATCAGGCCATGGATTCAAACGCAAACTGTTTAGGCAAATGTATGCCAACGTGAGTTTGCTTTGATTAAATATCTAGTCATTAATTCGAGTCAGTTAATTCGTTAGTGTTTGTTCAATCTGAGGTGATTAGAATTGAATAATATGGAACATTGTGGGAATAGAGGTGAATAGTCCATCTCAATTTCAAAGTCAGCAGAAGTTACAAAGTTGATCAATTTCATTAAAAGTTTACACTTTCCTTCCCACATTGTATCAAAGTCTTTGGGGAATACGCTTTTCTCATTTCACGTGGTCGTCGAAAACTGGAGCAAATTGTAGGGATACTTCGCACAAACCAGTGGCGGAGTTTTTTAGATCATATTACACACGTATGCTAAGACATCACAATGCCAGACATAACGAACGAGTTTAATAGAATACAGACGAGCAAAATTAGAACTTTGTTATTGATACAATCTTTGGTAGCGTAGCAAAGGGAGTTTCGGGTTAATATGGACCATATGGGCGACAGTGTGACGGCCTACTTGGCTGCAATCCTCCTTTATTGATACTGGCTGAAGATTTATTCACCCTTTTAGAAAGAACATAATAGGTACAAGTTGATATTAGTCGTGGTATATCGAGCATGAGTATGTGTTCTTCGTTGTCCCCTCTGGAGCTTATTGTACAGTGTACGGGACAGTCGGGGTACCGCGGTTGGCTGCGGTCGCGCGTACATTAGCCGCGTGTGTCCTTAGGGGCGGGTAACAGTAGGGCAGTAGTGGAACACCGAGGAAATTAGAGTTTACACTGATATGAGTTTACGGTTTGCTTTTCAGCAAGCTTTATAGTATTTAGGAGATTCATATTAAGACAGGTACTGTTGTAAATATTATTATTATATGGTTAACTACGTATTCCAGTGCGTATAGGTTGTTCACTTATGAATTGATATAATTCAAATTTTCAACCAAAATTCCATTACTTACAGTAATAGAACAGTAGGGATACTTCTCGGAGTTAAGAGCCAAGACAGCTTTCTGTGTCAAAAGTTTAAATTTGCAGAAACATCTTTCCGTAACAAACATGTTTTGAAAGGTTTAGTAAATCCGTAACACACTTTCGTAATAAGAGTTGCTACAAAACTGTGCCACATCTATGCCTTGTTGTACACTTCAGTAGAGGAGATGTGAGAAATAGTTCGATATTTATATATAGACGCACCATACAATATGAGAACAACAATTCAATTCGAGATGAGAGTGCGGGGTGTTAGGCCGCCCGCCGTCACCTGCGACGCAAATCTCGCTCATGTATCAAAAGCACGGCGCGTAAATCACGAATCATTTTACGGGATGGCAATACTAGGACGTCCATATTTCACTCCGGCCACGTTTCCCGGGTTCCGTCGGCGGCTTTATGGGAAATATTTGCGGAGTCAACGCTAAAGCGAGCGTTTTGTGTGGCGCTGTCAGACAAACTTGCGTGGAGGGTAACCAGACTAACCAGATACGATATAATGTTTATTTTTACGCAGTTTTTCGTATTTCATGTCAATTTAAACACGCACCTTTTGATGGTGGAATAAGGAATAAACAAAATGGACTGTAAGAAGAAATTGGATACGATGTAGACTCAGCATATTCTGATGTCACTTCTTTGCAAATAAACAAGATGATTTCATACCCATTAAACTAAAATAGTGCTCTAACAAATTACGTTAGCGTAGCCACGTTAATTAAATAATGTGGACAGCACAACTGTCCTAGTTCTTGTTAAATTGTGTGTAGCATTAGTGACTTATATTACAGCGGTCGTAATAAAAATCAATAAAGCGCCACCATGTCCCATAGAGTGACGTAATAATTGGTCACCGCGGTAGACGGGAGCGGCGCCTTTGAACTCATATGAAAGGCCCAGACTACGCCAGCGTCACGGAGGCACGTTCCACACCACATTTTTCTTAAGGAATATTCAAAAATAGATGTTTCTCACGGAAGTAATGAAGCTTACTGTAAAACGATTTCAGTGAATTTCATACATGGCGGAAAATTTTATTGGAAATGTGGAGGTCATGCACCCCTTCTCCCATTTTGCTCCCCGGTACTGAAATATGACGGTCTTTAAGTCTTTATTTTATTGTTACCGTTTCTTGTGCTATTTGACGTCATTTCTTTCCTGTCGGTTGTGATGTTGCTCTTATGGAGACATGAACCGACTGCTTCTCGTTACAGAGGTGAATGTGTTCGTAATGTGCTTAAATGCCATTACGGAAATTGGTTAATGTTAATGGCTTGTGACGGTATCTATATGGCACTTCGACTGCTTCAATATGCTCGATTAGCTGCTACATGTAGGTAGAGGGATAATAAGCAACATTCTTAATTTTCTAATAGACGTTGAAATCATGTTGTTACCTCACGATCAAAAGTGTTTAATGGGATTCAGCAATGTTGTTACCTCACGATCAAAAGTGTTTTATGGGATTCAACAATGTTGTTAACTCACGATCAAAAGTGTTTTATGGGATTCAACAATGTTGTTACCTCACGATCAAAAGTGTTTTATGGGATTCAGCAATGTTGTTACCTCACGATCAAAAGTGTTTTATGGGATTCAACAATGTTGTTACCTCACGATCAAAAGTGTTTTATGGGATTCAGCAATGTTGTTACCTCACGATCAAAAGTGTTTTATGGGATCCAACAATATGCTACTGTGGTGGCATCTACATCGCCACATGCGAACAACGCATCACACTGACGTTACACAAAATTCTGCATCGCGCAAGCAGAGTTGACCGCGCGACTAGCATATATACAACATCCCGACATCAACTGTCGGGCAGTAGCCCACTAGACACAACACCGTCGGACGATCATCCTAATTTCTATAGAGGATGAGTGAACTTTATACCCTGTACCTCATACCTCTATGTCTATAGTATTTGCAAATGATCCTGAAAAGGGGTTTTTCCTCCGGATATACTAGAATGAACTGTACAGTTTCATTAAAAGTTGGGTCGGTTCTAATCGAACAGGACTCGGTGTAAATTAAATTAGGGCTGTCCTCGAATGAAGCAGGTTATATATCTATGTACTAGTGCTTAGTTACGAACTATACGTGTACCTAATGTACCTATTACTTAGCTCCACATTTACATATGATGCGATATTTTATTTTATAAAGTAAACTAGTAGGTACTATACCAGTTTTCATATCAATTAAGAGGATAATTAATGTTGCTCTTTTGAAGCGAAACGATAAAGAATTTGAATATGGTTTTACCATTTATAGTTTTGTCAACCCTTTAATGTGCAATGCTAAGTATGACGATCCCTAATACCTTGACTTCGAATTGAGATTAGTACCAAGTAGCTCTTTCTAAAAAGTCTAAGTCTCTATGAGAATTCTTCTTATGACATTTTCAGCTGCAAGTATTTTAGTTTCGGTAATATTACAAATATAATAAAATATATCGATACCACCAACTATCACGTTATCACTTTAACCACAGCATCACACCGTCCCTCCCGCTCTTGCGGTTAGTATTAATAAATTCACTCACACATACGATTTTCTAATTACAAAACATAGATGGCGTAGCGACACTTATCTGGGTGGCCACACACGACCGATGTTTGCTTAGGACTGTTGTTCTAATGGACATGGATAACGTCGAACGGAGTTTTCCAACCCTAATTTTCAAATCTGAGCCAATGAGCGACGTCAATTTTACGAACTATTCGACCGTCCGTCTTTTATTATGGTAGTATGACCTTACCCTTAAATGTGTATGGCAGGGTTAATTGGTGTGATTTAAAGACCTGACCTGACCCTCTGTGTTCACTGATTTTGAAATTAATTATTGCTATATTTGTAAAAGTAAATTATTTTGCTCAACTTGGTAATCATCATGGTGCTAGGGATGAGGAAATTAAGATACCTATATTTTGAACGTCCGATATTTTGTAATTAGAGAGGTGTTTTATCTCGAAACAAAACTGTCAATTCATTGAGATTAGATTAATATGAAAGTCTTATAATTACTGGTAAAGAAGGGCAAAGTATTGAACCTTGCGGAACTCTCTTCAGACATTAAGTAATTACAAATAATGCTATGCGAATAGGTACCTACCGATGCTACCTATAGATTAATATGCAAATAAGCAAACTGGTACAGGTAAATGGCGTAAAATGATATAAAAGAAACACTTAATGTAAATAACCTCTTTCAAAAGCGGTCGAGCTAAACATTTAAATTGTATTTCAGAATAATTCTCATTAAATTATAATAATTAATTGAAAGATAGGGTTTCTTCAAATTGAAAACTTTCTGACCTTTGCAGTCAAACAAAACTTACCCACGCTATGTCAGAAATTAAGTGAAAAGGAATAGTAGGTAATAGGTAAGTACTTATAAAAAAACCCGAAAGCAAAAAAAGAGTAACTACAAGAATCTTTATAAAACACTAAGAACGACAAACCTTTGTCAAGAGAATTAAGCTCTACAAGCGAATCTTTATTTGTATTCGTTAAAGAAAATGGTGAAAAAATTCTGGTTAGAGCGGCCCAAACGTCAGCAACACATATTATCCGACAACACGGCGAGGACACAAAACTGTTCGTATCAACACTTACGATACACCCCAATCCCGGGGGACCGCCCTATTGCGTTATATTGCCTACTTCGTGTCGAACTCGAATCGTCTTGATCCCATCACTGAATGCTGAAGCTTCGGGTTTTTAGATACACGGGCTTTACGTAAGCTATGTGAAATTTCGGAGTGTTTTGGGATCAAGATTGCTAATAGTGTTAATGCGAATTTTATCGTATCAAACATTACATTATTGCCGATAGTTTTTTTTTTTATTCCATAGGTCTAGAGAATGTTGTGGTGGCAAGGACAAGGACAATAAATTTTTTGAAGCTAACTTTTACGAAGATATGAATATTAAGACCCACCCATTATTAAGAGATTGATACGAAGATATGAATATTATAAATATTGAGGAGCTCGTGGCTACAGTAATAATAGCCACACAGGTCGATCCATAAGGTTAAGCTACGCTTGCCGGGGTTAGTCAGTGGATGGGTGACTATCTTTACATACCGAGACTCCGCCGCGCCTCGGAAAGCACGTTATGCGCCTGGTCCCGGCTGTCATTCGTGGATCTTTGACAGTCGTTACGAGTCGTCAAAAGCCCGAAAGTCTGACACCAGTCTTATCAAGGGGTATCGTATTACCCAGTTACTGGGTTGTGGAGGTCAGATAGGCAGTCGCTCCATGTAAAATACTGGTATTCAGCTGCATACGGTTAAACTGGAAGCCGACCCTAAGATAGTTGGGAAAAGGTTAAGAAGACTGATGAATATTAAGACCCATTGTACGAAATCATGTTAAATAAGCGGACGTAAAAATAAAACTAGAAAATAATGAGACGTTTAACGATAGAACAACGGATATTCAACTTCCTAAGATCAAGATTCTTTATAACAATACTCGATGAAATAGAATACTTTGAGCCAACGATACCACTGCTCTCGACGTTCACCTAGTTTCAGCAGCTCACTTAATCTCCGGCTTCACTATCAAAGTACATTGAGCGCCGTATACGAAAAACCGATAGATAAGAATCCACAAGTTCTAGAACCGCAGACTACAACTTTCACACCCACACAAACAGAAAATTGCGTGTTAACGCACACAAGTGCTCGTTGCCATGGCAACCAGGCTGTGATCCCTCGGGAGTGAGCAATAACTTGCGCCTGGTTAATAGGGTGTCGTGAAAATTAGGGAAAGCACCCGGCCTCGAAGCACTAGATGATTAGAAGCGGGGGTGAGCCGGAAAATTACTTAAATACTTGATGACAGATGAGGCCGCGCCATAAATATTTACTTTCGTCCCATAAACCGACGTTGCTGTACAAAGTTTGGATTAACGACGTAAGAGTAAACACATGTTGCACTAAAAGCATTTTATAGACGTTCATAAAACATTTTATTTAAAACTGTCCTTTCGCTATATAAATTGCTGGAACACAAGATGCGGTGTCGTCTAAACGCCTGCTCGACTTTATTGAGCAACTTGTTTGCATTTGTATGCAGTGAACTTGCCGCTGCAGGGGCTTACGTATGAATGACTGTTTGTTTGATAAATACATAATATTAAATTGGACCTATCTACTTTTCAAGACTTGGTTTATATAAATTATAACCAAATAAACTTTATTGAGATACAAAATTTCAGATCTTCTAAAGTAGGTATCTATTTAAAGGCAGAACTTTATTTTCTATTAGATGAGTAAAGCCACCAACCAGCGTACTTGGTATCTCCTGAGGAGAGTCGCCTCAATAAGTTTGAAAAGATTTCGAGACGACATCAACAGTCAAATAAGTTTCTGGATTGAAATTTCCTGCAGTCCTCTTGAAGAGCATTTTTCAAAGACTACTACGCAACATACAACATTTAAATACATTTTAAATACAGTAAATACGAGTAAGTATATAAGCTCGATCACATTATTATTCTTGTAAGGAGGGAAATAAAATTAGATAAATTAGTACTTACTGTAATATGACTGTTTAAGGCATGTGTAGGACTGTAGGTAGGTACTAAAATCTAATAGGTAGAAATTATAGCATGTCAAGTTTATCAGATTATTGTTAAGATGAATATTAAAGCATACCTACTTAGCTAAACTATCGCCATATTAGTAAAGATACGGTCTTTGCTCTGTGCCATCGCATCTTTCGATCTTTAGAAGTACACTATGTGTTTTTTATCTCAACCGTTCAACACAGGAATCAAAGAAGTTTCTTTCAAACTTCTACACAACCTCGTGTAAGTACGGAAGTAGCCCATCGTGTTCCCGGTACCAACATTAATACATTTTTCCGCTGCTATTGAGAGCGAAGATGGATTAATTTCAACGAGTCAAGATCCGTCTGTCGCGCCCGCTTTCAGGATCCTGCCTTCACAAGAATACTACTTTAGTTCAGACTGAGACTAAGTTCGAATTGAAACTAGTCCTGAGACGGGGTACTTACAGTTTGACGACAGATTTGCGGTTGGATTCCATTCGAGTGTTAAAACTACGGAGGGAAATTATACAGCGCCTGCGAAAATAGATGCAGCAATGGATACTGTTAATAACTTGAATATCAAGGGTGTTATCGTTTTAGAATGTATAAACACGTCTTTTCTACATGTAGCTTATGAACCCTGCTTATGCTGAAGCAGTGATAGCCTAGTGGTGTGACCGTCAGACTGCCAAGTCATAGGTTTCGAGTTCGAACCCAAGGCACGACCCTCTGACTTTTTGATTTCATGTGCATATTGTATAATAAATTATCACTTGCTTACAAAAAAGGTGAAGGAAAACATCTTGAGGAAACCGGCATGCCTGAGGTATTTCTCGACTGCATGTGAAGACCAGTCAGAGGCCCATGGACGGCTTTAAAACTCTGACACCAGGTTAGTCACTAACTGCACGAAAATTTCCGTTCAGTTTTAAGGTTAAAGCGTTAAGCTGCGGCTGCATCTGCGTCGTGACGTAGCAATGAGTTACGAAGCTACGCATGTTTTGCTCGCTAAAAAGTTATCACGCTAATGCGGTGCTGACATTAGCGTTAGCGCGCTAAAACCCGTTATATACCCGGCGATAAGTGCTACGCAGCCCGAAGTATCGCGACGATAACCGATAATGGTTGGTCACATCTGCGTGTATCGTATCACTGTGCAAAACTTCGTCACGATAGACGCAGTTGTGGCCGCAACATAATATTATTGAAAAGAAGAAGAAGAACTCTAAAAGGTTGAAGGACTCCCAGAGATCTTTAGAACTAAGGAACTAAGATTTCGCATATTAAAATTGAATCAGCACAATGTTGCAAGTGTTGCAACCCGTCAACTTGTTTTAATACTTCAGTTAACTTGATAACTAAATATTTACTTAGTTGTATTTTAACAAGGAATATATCCAGAACTTAAAATAAAGGTCATCATAATACAAAAAAATAACGTGTATTTTCAAGGTAGGTTTATATCTCTTGTAGACACTAGTTTCAACCCAGTCCAGTGCTGAATTCGTGTCCTCAAGTCAGTTTAGTTGACTAACCTACCCGGCTATTTTCGGGCATGACTTAAGCGCAGGCCACACCGCCAGCTAGCGGGCGGGCGGGCGAACATCGTTTCACCTCTTTACATACTTCGGTTCACACCGCGAGGTACAATATTTCGCGTAGTTTGTATAGTTTCCTTCGTTCGCTTCGCCCGCTCCGCCCGCTAGCTGGCGGTGTGGCCTGCGCTTTTTAGGCTGCGTTTCCACCAGAGATGAGCGAGGATACGTAGCAAGGGATGTGTGTGAAACTAACCAATAACATCGCTTCACTGTGACTTATTGCCAATTTCGTCTACAAGAACCCACTGACTGGGTCGAGTCTTTGGGTCCAGTCACTGCCATCGACTATACCAGGCATTAGAAAAGAGTTTCAAAGAAGGCAGTGTATAGAGTGCCACCATTGGCACTCTATCCCTATCGGATAAAGTGCCACTACAGGCACTCTAGTAACACCGCCTCGGCCCGGCTCGAGTGCCGCAAGCATTGGATTGTCATTGTCACTGTCACTAAGTCACGTCACTTGGTATTTTGTTTGATTGTCGAGGTTAGATCGCTGTAAAACACCACATTCCCAAAACATTACATTCTCTTGTGCCTAAATGGACCCTGGCACTTCGCCGGCCGCTACCGCGGCACCGCTCGCTACGCTCGCTCGGCTCGTGCGTTGTGTGGTCACAGTTCTAACCTAACCTAACCTAAATAACAAGTGACAGTGACAATGCAACGCTCACGGCACCCTAGCCGGGCCGAGGCAGTGACACTAGAGTGCCACAAGAAACTCGCGGCACTCTATACACTTCGTTCAAAGAATAATGTATCACCGAATATTTCCCAACATTTATTCACTGTTACTACATTAAAGTTTGAGAATTATATGAATAATTCCGCCATTTTTCATCGAATCATCGGTTCAGTTAGCCTTCATGAAAAAAAAGTGTTTTATAGCATGTTCCCTTTTCGACCTTTTCATTGGGGACAGGAAGGAAGGGCGTCTTCCTTTGATAAAGTGAAAAATAGCACCTTTAGAATGTAACCTGGTTTCACCCTTTAGAGGGTGTGCGTAGCTGAGGGCACATAGGGCTTTTGTGCAAGAAGGGTTTTGGAGATCTTCAGTTTTGGATGATTTTTTTTTGGTAAAGGAAAAAGCTCGGTACTTAACATAAATCTTCTTCTAAGGATGTCTTAAGTATAACATACTTTAAGTGAGATAAGAATTTTGCACGCTTACCGCGGAAACCAAAAACGACGTACAACATTCACAATATGCCCAATTTTGATCACAGCCCAATGTTCTCGTCTACGTACTGTTAGGATGGCACTCCGTGGGTCCTTTTAATTAAAACACTGAGATTCTGCTACACTGAATTTATTTTAAACTTGCACACAAAAATTACAGTAATTCGGAAAAAATGTGGATCGGTACAATTTTGTGGGTTGACTGCACCGCTATGCATTGCGAGCAGTTTTATATACTACATCAATACTCAAATCAGCATTATTATACAGTAGTGAATCGTAGTGATTTGGAACTTATTTATAACATCTCCCCCCTTAAGACGGAGCTTTATATTTTACAAAATTAAGCGTAGGATAAAATCCTAAAACATAATAATTAAGTACTCCAAAAAAAGGAAAGAGAACAAAACATCATACATATGAGAAAATGTGCTTTACAGACAGAAAAGTATGTTACTAACATTAACATAAATAATCAGGCAAATAATAAGTAGAGATAAAATAAAAAAATACAATGTAAAGTATACCTAATAGTATGTTTTACATGTTTAATAATAGCACATGAGTAAAGAAACAATGGTGTTCATATTTTGTCAACGTGATACATTTTTAGCTAAGTACAAGATAAAAAGTGTTCAGCGACGCTCAATGTAAGTAATCGGAGAGAGCATAATATGATAACTGTTGATTATTTTACAATAATAATTTTAAGTTTAAGTATAAAAAAAAAAATACAATGTTAATAAAAAAATAGAACAATTACAAAAATCTGTTTTAAGATTATTATTCAACGATTTAAATCAATCTTATTAATAGTGTGGCAAACAAAAATCTTAAACACATAAAATATGGTAGGAAAGTGTAGGTAATACAATAATTTGAAATATGCAGTCTATGATAACATTATTATGAATAAAGTAGAACATTGTTTAGGCTTAGACTAAATGTAAACAAATCATACATAATGAGGGTTTTTGATGTAACTTTGAAATCACATCATTTAAAAGTAGGATTGTTAATCATAAACATAAAATAAAAGTTAATACAATACAAATATTGCATACCACTTAGAATAAATTAATCGCAAATCTAGCATCCGTTACAGCCATATAAAACACAGTAGAATGAATAAGAACATGAGGTATTAAAGATAAATTGAAATTATTTTAACGCAAACTAGTTTAGTAAATGTATCTAAAAAATCTAACTCTTTGATTTCTTTCATATAAATATTAAAATAAATGAATTGATTGCGATTATATATATTTATAAAAATAAATGATAAACTACTACTTTTGTTAAAGTTTTTCTTATAATTATGAACCTTAACAAGAAAGAGAAAGAATATTTTATAATTTGAGTCAACGAACTGTTCAGTTTCAAGTTCGCGTTCAGCTGATTGCAACTCAGCGGAATTTGGTATCATTGACAGCTGTTTGAAGTCTAGTGAAACTGGACACGAAATTAATTGTTGCTTGGATAAATGTAAACTTGAATTATTTAAATTGGAATTGATAGTTGCATTTAATAAATTAGGAGATAAGTAATTTGAATTATAAATATCAGAAAAATGAGACTCAATTGATAAAAGATCAGGCTCAAGAACTGATTGGTTTAAAAACCAAGGAAACACAGTAGAAATCGTAGAACCAGTGTCAAGTAAAAATCGTAAAACTTTATCATTAAAATTAGGTTTTAAGTAAACGTGAAGTAGATTAATATTGTTGGTAATATTCTCACGTGAGCAATCCCTAGGAAAAGAACTCTGATTTTCACGAGATGAGGAATTGCGTTTAAAAATATTTGAATTTTCTGAACCTTGTGTTTTAAATAATTTAGGAACACGGCCTTTATATAATTTACTAGAAGACTTTGTGTGTGCACTGACCTGTGTTGTAGAAAATGTAGGAACACAGTTTGAAGGACTTTTGATACCTTTACTTACGCTAACCTGTGTTGTATAAAATGTAGGAACACAGTTTGAAGGACTTTTGATACCTTTACTTACGCTAACCTGTGTTGTATAAAATGTAGGAACACAGTTTGAAGGACTTTTAATACCTTTATTTGCGCTAACCTGTGTTGTAGAAAATGTAGGAACACAGTTTGAAGGACTTGTAATACCTTTACTTGCGCTAACCTGTGTTGAAGAAAATGTAGGAACACAGGATTTAACAGAACTTTTTGTGTCATTTAAATGAATAACAAGAGGTTTCGGCAGACACGGAACCGAAATCCTATTTAGTTTAAATGATTGATTACTTGATTATCATTTAAAGTGTCAACAACATGCACATTAGAATGAATATTATTTGCAGAGCTATGAGTTTTTGGTGCATGTGTACTGGATAGTGTCGCGTTGCGTGAATCATTTTTAAACTTAAGCTTGCGACATTCACCTATTACATGACCTCGTTTTTTACAGTATGCGCACATTTTATTATTGTTGAAATAGGAATGATTATTTTTAAAATTATGATCTTCTGAATTAACTTGACGAATATTAGGTGTAGAATAATTTTTATGATAACAATCGGAAGCGACATGGCCAATATTTTGACAAATTGTGCATTGTTTGAATGATCTTTGAGACATTTGAGAAAGATTATAGATCTTTTCTTCTTCAATTGCATTTGTAATCGCTTCTGATAAAGTTTTAGGGTTCCTACACCGCACAATATGGGAAAAATTTGAATTTAAACCTAACAAAAATGTATTTAGGGCCAAATCTTCCATAGCAGCTAATCTACCTATAAGTTCTTTGTCATCCTCACAGCTGTAATGAACGTCAGATAGAATGCGTGTGAGACATGATTCAAGTCGAATTGAATATTGCGTCACATCCTCAGAAGGCAATTGCTTGCAGTTTTGTAAATCTACAAGTAAATGGGTCGAGTGTTTTTTCTCCCCGAAAGTGGATTTTAAAAATTGTTTTATTTCAGACCACGTGTTTAGTCTTTTTAAGCAAATTGCTAATTGTGCTTTGCCTTCGAGTTGTGAAATAATATATTTACACATAAAATTCTGTTGGTCTGTACTGGCTAGCGAAATTGCATTTTCGCAATTCGTCAAAAATGCGGGCAATGTCTCGCGATCCCCGTTGTAGGTTTTAATAAATTTGGTTAACACTGAAAGTGTGATTTTGTCAGACATTTTATGAACCTTACTAAAAACGTTAAATAATTAAAGCAGTACAGATCATCAGAAACGCACTTAAAATGAAAATAGATTTATAAAATATAACATGCAAAATAAAGCTAGAAATTACGAAAAATCACTTTCACCAAAATTCACTTTGTAAACATTGAAATAAAAACTCACATTAAAAAAAATCAGCACTCACTAAAATTTTGGAGACTTCCGAAAACTAAAAGTAGAGCAACACGTGGCTAAAGTGCAGCGATGACGTCAACTTCGGGTGTCCGGCGATTTGTCAACTCAGGGAGTCGTATTACACGGTACCTTGAAGTCTCGTTGCGATGCTCGTGAAAACTTGTCACATGGAAGGTCTACGAGTATGTGAGCTGGTGATGATGGCGAGTCAACCGTCCGATGATAGTGATAAAAGGACTTTGGACTGATGATGGATTTGATGTACAGGCTGAGGTCGTCAGCGAGACCTCTCTTGTGATGCGGGCTCGCACTCGGAAGTGGAGACTGACCGTCGACCACAGGGTAGCAGGAGGTGTTCCGGGGTGACGCGGGCTCACGCTCAACAGCGGAGGCTGATCGTCGATCACGTGGAATGCAGTAGCGCGGGCTTAGGCTTTTGAGGAACCCAAGGCTTATCGTCGACCACTTACCGAAAGGACTACTAGGCCACGGAGCCAACAAATACTATGGTGCAGACGAGTGGAAACGAATTCGCGACGCCTACACCTATAGATCCCAGTACTCAACGATTTTTCCTGGGACCCCACTTCTGACACCAATTTGTTAGGATGGCACTCCGTGGGTCCTTTTAATTAAAACACTGAGATTCTGCTACACTGAATTTATTTTAAACTTGCACACAAAAATTACAGTAATTCGGAAAAAATGTGGATCGGTACAATTTTGTGGGTTGACTGCACCGCTATGCATTGCGAGCAGTTTTATATACTACATCAATACTCAAATCAGCATTATTATACAGTAGTGAATCGTAGTGATTTGGAACTTATTTATAACAGTACGTCCTGATAAAATAGACAAAGAACATTTCTGTGTAGGTAAACAAAACCGACCCCAAAGAAAACGAAACAAAAATATTTAATCTCGTTGTCATATTTCTCAACTTTCGTCGGGTTTTCACTATTATATCCCAAAAAAACCTGTTGAAATACATTTTTTTGAAGTTGAGCTTGTGACGTGTACGAGGCAAGTGTCGTCATCAAAAGCCCTTCAGCGTGAGTCGCAAGTTAACAATGCGGCCGCCCCCACCCTTTGACCTGCCTGATGCTTTGTCGCCGCGGGCACAGATGAGATGACATCTCGTATACACGCCATCACTACGTATAGCTACAACCCTAGTACACTGCATTGAGCTCACCTGTATCTATTAATAGCTTTGGGGTTACAAGTTCAAGTGCGCAATCACGTGATAGTACTTAAAATGCGGACTGCGTTAGTACATCGTTAATTCGTTAGCATGGTGATTATTGCTATAAATATGATTAAACCTTGAATATAAACAAGTGGGCATAACGTTTGAGTGGGGTCGAGCTGATTGGCCTGATCGAACGACGCTCTGATCAGACTGAATAATTCCGTCTTTCCAAAGGTAATTAATAAAGTATTAGCGCTGGTGATCGATTGTAGCCCGCGGTGATTGCCAATATACGAAATTCAAATAAATTACAAGAGGAAAATCAAGACCACGAAAAATTAAAGTATGAAGCCCCATTCAAAAGCTTACTGAATACAAATTCCAAAAGGAAATGACAGAAGTTTCATGTTTTCCTTGTTAACTTGAGATATTTCGCAAAGAAATAATTTTGCCGGCGGCAATGTTTCATTTTTGAAACATTGTACGTTATTGTAAAGCAGGAAAGGCCAAAGTAACATGACATTCTGTTCTGCGTGACGTCAGTCTTTACCTTTGCCTCTCTTTGCAGTCCTCCTGAATGCGTTCAAGCGAAAATATCCAGCAACTTCAAAAAATTGTTATCTGATGTTTTCGCGCGGATGTAAAGTTGAAATCTTGCGAGATTACATTTGTCTCGGTTCACGGGCTTTGGCGTGGAAGACTTTTGACATAAAAACATTGATTTACGGTAACGAAGGAAAATTCGGTGAGCAATGTTAAACAAAGTAGCGATGGCCTAGATATTGATTTCGGTCTATAACAATTTCATGACTGGAAAGTGCTCAATAATTCAGCACAATATCGCAGAACCAAGGGAAACAAGGTTCAATGAAATGGAAATTGATGCAATGAATTGTTATACCTGCCTATGTTATAATATTTGAAACGTGTGCTGAAAATGTTGCCAAATGCGAAAACGATGAAAGCAAAATGAAAATGGCGATGATTCAACAAAGTTATTGGATTACACAGATCAATGTTACAAATGTTGAGTTATGCGAGGGTTGTTTTGCACGATATGACCTTAGAGAATAGAGGTACAGGTCTAGCGATCGTGTTCAGTTCAGTCACGGAATAAACGCAGATTTTGTCGCGTACGAAAGTCGCGCTTAGCAGTCGCATCACGTACTACTTGATATCTAATATTTGGTGGCGACAAAAAAACGGATTTTACAAGACTGAAAATACGCGCCGCGAATACGAGTATTATGAGACATGTGCTCTGATTTTTCCGTGAGTTTTGATGATTAGTCATAGTTTTCATGTTTTGTGCGAGGTGGCGTGCTCCACATGAATAATACATAGGTGTCTATTGCTTACTAGGTTGGAACTGAACATTTTAAATTTTTATGATCTAAGATGATGACTTGCTGAGAACTTTAGCAATGTTCTTATTTGAATCTTATTTCTTTAATCATTTTTAGGGTTCCGTACTTCAAAAGGTAAAAAAAAGACGTGTGGCACTCGGGGACTGCCGCGGCAAAGCTATTGCATAGCATTTTTTATCAACTTATGCAATTGTAAAATATTTACCCGAATACAAGAAATAGCAATGGTGACATTGACAGAAACTGTTATTCACATTTATAGTTTTTAAAACTTGACACAACGTAATGGGAACATCAAACTAATAAAAAGGTTTTAATTTAACTATTAATAGTCAAGGATCATTCGTCTAAGTAAATTTGAACTTTATTGTCAAACAGTTAAACATAATTTTCAATACAACACTCTCGTATCATTCGTCTAAGTTAATTTGAACTATGTTGTCAAACAGTTAAACATAATTTTCAATACAAAACACTCTCCTTAGGTATTTTCGTTACGGAATTGAATTCTGGATTAGGTCTCCACGCTCAAGGCCCGCGATAGAAGCTATGCAATAGCTTAAAAAGGAACCCTTTTAAGATCACTCTCTTGTCCGTCTGTCTGTCCGTGTGTCATCGTTTTTGCAGGAACGGGTGGACCTAGCAAGTTGAGGTCTATATCCCTATTAAGTACCCCATACGTTTTGGGTACCGAGTGTGTACTGTCAAAACCTAGTAATAGATGCGAATTATTCTCATAAACCCAATAATTTAATTAACTAAAATTAGTTTGATAAACACCTGCAAATTTCTTGAAATTAATAACATAAATAAACAGCCAACAAGTTCTGTATGAACGTGTCTAGAATCATTTACTAGGAGCAACCATTCACCCATAGTCACCTGTTATGAACTCGTTCTTCCAGCCGCTTTAATAGCTTTTAATTTTATAGCGGTTTATGATTTACGTTTCATTTTATGTCCCGTTTATCACCTGAACAACTGCACGGTTTTCAGCAAAAAGCGCTGCATGAGCTATAAATAATAAATCTAGCAATTTTCGTGGAGCTGATAATGTGGATATAAGCTGTTGAAGCGAGTTTAAATGTGGGTACAATTTTGGAAAGTTATTCTTTTTCAGACAAATTCAAATTCTTGTAAACATGCGACTAAACAGAACTTAACTTTACAACAGTGATGATTATATTAAAGGTAATAGAAATCTACATTGTTTAGTTTAATTCCTTTATGATTATGTAGTATTTTGCGTTCATTGTTTATAACCTCAAACAAGTACGCACTAGGTTTCTCTTTAAGGCAACGATAACCGACTTAAAAAAATCTATCAATCGTATTTTTTCTGAAACCATTTTAAAGATAATTTAATTATTGATCTTTTAGAATACGTGTTTTATTAAATACTTTTTGTAATATGTATAATAAATTAATATTGCGTCTTATTTGGGACCGCTCCTTGATGGGCGAATCCTATTACTGGAGCTATTACGCGTGAGCTCAGTTCAGAACACGCAAGCTAACTACTCAAGTTCACTGCCATATATCTGCGTCTTAAATTTTACTCACTAACTACGCTTCTACTAATGATGTACCGGTGTAACAGCAAGACATGCGTGTCGTATAGCTTGATGCCACATTTTTATTACGACATTTCCGTGTAATATAACCAAGGAATAAAATTTTCACCAGCTCCGGTTCCATAAAACTGTGAATGATTTTATTTCCCATCGTAAATGTTCGATACATGTACATTAACTTAGCATGTATGTTATATAGATCATGTATGTTTTCTATACACAAATTCAGTTGATAGAGAAGATAAAAATCCAATTTGTTAAAAAGCAATATTGTAATCGGTTAATGCGCCATGTCAGAGTTGACGTCGATGTACGTTTCTATTTGTACAAGCTTTTATAAAATGTCAAATCGTATTGGAAGTTCTTCTTTCATTAGGGGAGAAGTTTTCTGTACAAGTTATAGAATAGCTATTTCTATGTTTTACTTATTGACTGGAATAATGAAATGAATAATTTAATATGTCAAATTATGAAATCCATATGAATTTGCATCAGATTCACGCTAGATCATTTGGCAGTTCTCTGTATTTTCAACAGTCATATCTTTCGAGACAGTATTTTCATCCTTCTGCACTATTCTACTATCCATCTTTTATTCCATAGTAGGTACTAGAAGTATGAAAACTATTCAATCCCAACATTTGTATATTCTCTCATCTCTAACTTATAATAACCACTTCAAGTAACTTCGATATCTATAACCAACCATAGTTCGTCTATTAGCTATCTCTGGTAAGATTTGTTTTGTACTGCAAATATAAAGTTTTAGAACAGCGCATTCAACAATTCAGATATCTAGGATTCCTTCAGTACTTTCTGAAGTGAGTGATCCATTTCACAAAGCTGAATAAGACTTTAATATAGGTACCTTGAGGTATCCGATCAAGAATGTCAATTTGTACCTATTGCTTTCATGTCTTAGCTGAATTTCAAAGATGAATGGACTGGACAAAGTGTAATTTAAACCAGAGAAGTATTTGAAACTGAATCCAGTAAGTACTAGATTAAATGTTGGACTCTATATATTATCGACAACATGTACGAAGATTTAAAAGTTCAAATTGAAGTGAAGCAGACGAGAAATGAAATCGTCAACCTTGCGGAAAAACTGAAAAGCTTCATGAAAGTTATGAATCAAGAGTAATAATAATAACCTAATACCTTTACAGGTAAATTCTATTATTAAATTTATATCAACAATACCATAACAAGTTGGATTTCTAATCGTAAATTTCAGGAATACAGGAGTTATCGTACTTAGCAACACTGCTTTCTCAGAGAGGCTTATTGGAAAACTCCCGATAATTCATTACGGCCATGATAAATGTGCCATTCGACGTTACCATTGAAATAGGGCCCTTTTTACTTTACGGTGATACGCAAAAAGGGGCGAAAGGGGTGAAGAGGGAAAACGGGATGATATAATCAATCTAGGGTTGTCCCTCCGCCAGTCGGATGTGTATTGAAGTGTGTCTGACGTGTGCAGTGATTACACACCACTGCCTATTATATTTCGCGGTGGCAGGAACACTTATTGTTCTTCGTTCAAACTTTCGGAGCTACTAATTACCAGTATTCATGCGGGTTATTGGATAAAAATTTTTCAAGATGAAATAGTTTGACGGCGTTAATTAACTTCACTCTTTTGTATTCTATAAATACTGTTTCGGTAGGCATCCGTATACAATATGAAATTTTTGACCAATCTTGAGCTACAGCCAAAATATCGATTGCAATAATGTATGAAATCGATTCTAAGGCTTCAGGATTCAGAGCCATGTTAATCACTAAGCCAAAGACGCTATTTACCACCTTCATAATTGCTAATAATCCTAATTATTGTGCTAAACCGTCACATACATAACGTCTAGTGTGAATCTGATTATCATCGTTACTACATACAAGGCATAACTATGTACATATCTACAGGTGTAAGTGTTTATTTGTGTTTAAATTTAACACAAGCTTCTTAGTGTAATGCATTTAGATCGTAAAGATGACTTTAGATAAACATCGAGCAATGCACGTGTTTGAGTAGTTTCTGATGTGCAGATCTTGAGAGCCGACATCTGCAGTAAAAAAGACAATCGAAAAGTAGATCTAGTAAATGACCCAGTTAACGATCGCTAGAAATATAATATTGTCATGACTTAAGAATAGATATCGGTAAACCACCTGTCGTATTGAACATCCGGTATGGGCTAATAACAGTGTTGAAAAACCTTGCTTTCGATAGTAAAACTGCCCGGATTTTTAGCTCATTTGTATGGGGTTCTACTGAGTAACATCGAGCAACAAATTGGAAAATGATATTTGTCTTTAGCGTTGACATCCGTCACTGCCAACGCTCGTTATGTCATTTACCGATTTTCCCACAAAACATTGGAATTTTATAAAAGATATCATAATATTTTATTATGAACGTTGTTTGACCGATGTAAATCGAGGAAGCTGTAGTAGGCTTTGAAATAAAATATTTAAATGAGACTATTCTATGCAGAGGCAACGATCGGTATGCGGGCACAAATAAATCAGTGCGCAATGCACAAAACTGCAGGACCGTGTCGCCCGCGCCGTGTCGCCGTGTCCCATCGAGAATGTGTCACCGATGCGTCGACACTTGTGCGTTTACACACGATATGCGCTATACCTACCACGAAACGTGCTAGCTAAACTTCGAATGCAATATTGAACGGTTTTTTTGCTTTGCCGTATGCAGTTTGTCGACTAGAGAAAGCAATTCAGCAAATACGACGTTCATTTGTTTGTGTTTCCAAAAATCGCTCGGAAATATGATTCTTTGTTAGCAAGTTTTGTTTGATAAAAGAAAAACTCGAAGGGGAAAAATGATACAAAAGTGCTATATTACTCACCAGATAACACACACGTATTAATTATCCATAATTACTTCATTACTCCACCAAAGGAAAACAAAACGAGTGTGTTCCGTTTTTATTTCCCGGGCAACCCATGAGCGAGGAAATTAACCTGTTTCTACCTTCTATTTTTTGTTGTTCGCATCAAACAATAATCTCTGAATAAATCTAAATGGGGGTTTCATTATTGTATTGTGAAACGGCTGATAAAGAGAGATATATTTTATCTTGACAAAACATCATGGACTTGAGTTACGGGGAAAGAATGCCGCCCTCTTATATCGGCGGGCCGCGAGCGTACTCAAGCCAGCTATTAGTATACGAACGTTCTAAATCATAGTACGTATCTATTAAGAAACTTGAAAGTGTGTCACATTCGCGTGTTGCTCGTAATAAAATCCGTTTCGATTACATACAGCGGGCGTGTGTTTGCAAATCGCTCCACACATTGTCGAGTTGTGACCGGCGACCGCGACTAACCCCCACATTGCGCCGATAACTTGAATTCCGAATACCTTTTTCACCATTTCCAGTGTTCCCGTATTACATATGCATACTCTCAGTCCGTAGCACCGGTCGAGGACAGATGAACAATGCACGGTTTACTCCGCTGCGCTGTAGTTTGCGATCCGTCGCGCGATTGATAATGTCATAACAACCCGTTCGGCTGGAATCATTGCAGTTATCCGGGGTTTAACTCGCTGTCGAGATGTCAGCGTAACTGACAGGTTTATTAAAAATCTACAACAGTAAAATAGATTTATCATTCAAAGCCTTTCTCTCTTGCTTCTATTTTTAAATCAATGACAATGAATGCCAGAAGGGGTAAACTGATGTTCAATAATCTAGGCTAGATTATTAACCAATCAATTTCTCGCTTGTTTGACGGATTATTTTAAAATATCGGTACATCGTAAAATCCAGGCCGTAAAATCCCTGACATCATTGCCTACTGAGACGCTTTCGAGAAAATTGGCCAACTCAGAGGAAATCCGAACCAAGTTTTGACTTCTAACTGTCACAGCTTTTCGCCATTGTGTCAGTGTCAATCTTTCGTCAGTTTGTCAGCGTAAATAACCCTAATTAGTTTGCATTCAAACTGATTTAACGAAAACATGTCAAACCTTAATAAAAACAAAGAAATAAAAATCAGGAAGACAAGAAATTTGGTTCTAATAAGAAAATATGGCAGGAAAACAGTTGGATGCCGGAAATTTCAATCATTGATTAGTAAAATTACGGGAAAAACCAAACATTTCGTATTATATTGCTCAAAATATTTTGGAAGCACATCAAACGGCACATAAATCATAAGTGACGGTTCCCAGACATTATTTGCACCGAGTAGGTGTGTATTGCCCGATAAATGCCTTGTTGATAATATATCTGTCAGGATACACGTTAATGAGGATTCGACGCCAGATTAATTAGGGTACCTAAGAGTTTCCTGGAAAGTAGGCCGACTAGCCGGTATAACCGACTATAGATTGTTTGGTGAGGAACCAAACAATCTCGAGAAATCTGCAAACGCAATAATGACACAAAGTACCAGAATTCAGTAGCAAATTAACACGTGCTAAAACATTTGAATTTAGAATATTCCAGCACAAATTGGAACATCCTAACGTATATATTTTGTGTTTGAATTTATTTTATAAACCGTTATAAACAACAGAAAAAATGCAAAAAGTCTCTTTACCGAAAGCTTCAAACTTTTTGTTATTCCGTGCCAAAGACGGTTCTTATGGTCGACTGAACGCAGAATTTTACATAGCATTA
Organism: Conistra vaccinii; assembly: GCA_948150665.1. Classification (NCBI taxonomy): domain Eukaryota; kingdom Metazoa; phylum Arthropoda; class Insecta; order Lepidoptera; family Noctuidae; genus Conistra; species Conistra vaccinii. The sequence goes on from OX411329.1 coordinate 13,208,803, forward strand.
TGTTCCATTTTAGCATAAAATATTAATTAAGGCCACATTTTCGGAAACAAATTCGCACTGCGTTATTATTTTAACATGATTTATCTTTTTGTCTAAACGTTACTCGGTCGTGAACCGTATACACAAACTCTTTAATGCAAATTTAATCATTTGGATAAATAAATTCTATAAGAATTTGTTTATTATAAATCTGAAAACAAGCCAGAAAATCATTATTATTACGTAAATCCCTAAAATATCTAAACAGATATCACGTAAGATCTATATTATCCCCATAGACGTAATTCTGTCATCGGGGACACAATTAGACCAGATAAGAGCCCTCTCACTCTACATACTGAACAGCGGGTCCACTCATAATAATAAAACGAGAAATAAACAGCTAAAACAAAAGTTAAAATCGCTGACACACAGAGATTAAAGCAGGGTTAATTAAATAGTTTTGGCACGGATAAAGCTAACCTGTTGGGTAACGTTAAACTACAGGAAACCTAACTGATTCTAGTTTTAAAACATGCCAAGGAAACTTGCCATTTCATGATATTTGCATACACAAATAGTTTGGAAATTCCAAAAGTGCACGCCTCATAACACGCATTCATAAACGAAAAAGAAATTCAAAACATAGTTTCTAACAAAAATTAACAATTTATCACTTTTCATGAAGTATGTTTTGACTGCTGTTTTACCATCATTAAGGGTAAATTTCTAACCTCGCAATCCTTACGTAATGTCAAAGACTATTTATTTAGATATTTACGTTGTGGGTTGCTAGGCAACACGTTCAGTCAAGGTTGAAAATATTTCGATAAAGATATTATATTTTTGTTAGTATTTTATTAATTATAATTAAACTACTTTGAATAAAAGACCCATTTTCAATAGGGTTCCTTCTATGGCCGAAACCAATGTATTAAAAAAAAATTGACTCAATTAATTGATTTTATCGCAAGCTACAATGTTTTCAAGCTTCATAAATTGACGGACAGGATTTTTTTTTCAACTATTTTGATGTTTTTTTCATTTCTGCTGCATTAAATCAATTAGTAAAAAGTACAGTATTAATCTCCATTTAATGATCTATACAATGGTATATAAATTAAGTAGGTTCTGTGTACTAGCAGGAGTGTAACAATAAAAACAGTTGCAGAAATGGGGCAAAAAATATTTTTCGATCGTAGAGCACACTCTAATGCTTCGCATTATGAGTCGTGCAATAACCTAAAACACAGACAAAAACAATTAACAATTAAGACGTTCTGTTTGACAGTTATGACGCGGAATCATTTCACGGATCTCACGACTTAATTGAATCGGAACTTATGACAACACTTTAGGGATTTAACAAGAAGGAATATTCGCATCAGTGAGACCGTACACATACTTTTAGAACCCATGTCCATGTTAAGGTACAAGTAAATGCAACTTACAGCGACTGTAGATTATATCAATAAAAGTCAAGTGAAGAATTTAATCAATAATAATCTCACGATTCTTATACACAAATAACTTAAAATACAGACCAACACAAACACTTTAACAATCAAGAAGACGTTCTGTTTGACAGTTATGACGCGGAAACATTTCACGGATCTCACGAATTAATTGAATCGGAACTTATGAGAACACTTAGGGATTTAACAAGAAGGAATATTCGCATCAGTGAGACCGTACTTTAATGCCCGCAAGTCTCGCGACACGCGCGGTCCCGCATTTTATGACTTCCCGTGTCGTCGCGCCGCGATCAAATTTGTGCCGAAAACACATCAAAATACTGTCCGAAATAAAATTTAAAAATATCCGGTTGGTACGATTATAAAATATCGCTGATGTGTGGTTAAACACATTAGAATTAAAATATTACATTCCAATTTCTAATGTCGGACCTTTTAACAGCTACTACGGTTTATAATTTTCTTCAGTTTTCAACGGCCTTTGTCTAGGAGGTCTTTATTTAGGCATATGATTTAGAATGGTTTTCAAAAACACACAGTCTGACCTTCCCTGAAGGCTGATAGTCTGACCAGCAACTTTTCTTACTTGCAAACACATGCAAAGTTTATTAGAAGGATTGTAAGACTCTGTAGGTAACTAAGTCCTGGTATAATAATACTTAAAGCTTTTTTTCCATACAAGGTAGAAGGATATCCGTCAAGTATGTGACGACAATGAGAATGTGGCGTGACACTTCAAATGCGCGGAACATTCGTAACAATGGTCAATTTAAAAAGTATAATAACTGCGTCAGATTGTTAAGCTGTCACCACTTCTATTTCTGCTTATACATTATTTATTGCAAATACGTATAAAAAATATTTATACCTACTATGTTAGACAAAGACACGTATACACCACGTGATGCTATATTAATACTTTTCAAAATGTCTAGTTTAAGAGCGTTTACGTCGTACGGCATTTCATACAAACTTTCAAGCCCTTGTTTTTCGAAATGACTGAACCGATTTTAATGAAACTTCATCCGCATAATTATGCAAAATACAATGGTCTAAAAAGTTAGTTAAGATCATTTTCGAAATGTCTTATTTAAAAACAGATAACTGGAAATCTCTGTTTCTATGAAAAAATTAAAATCGGTCTAATTTGGCTGTAACACTATTTTTCGAAAATGTTCTTAATTAACTTTTTAGACCTTTGTATCCTGCTTATGCGTATGAAGTTTAATTAAAATCGGTTCTGTGATTTCGAAAAACAAGGGCTTGAAAGTTTGTATGAAATGCCGTACGTCATAAACGCTCTTGCCCGAATAAACTGTTGAGAAAGTCATACACATTCTCCCCAAACGTGCCAAGAAATATGCCAGATTGTTATGCATACCAACCCGCCATCGGTTACTAGATCTTACACCAGAAACATGATCGCGGACACTGAACCACATTTACATCGTAGTAGGTAGAGGAGCACGCGCGCACGCCGACGTGCACCGGTGAATCATGCGCACTCCGTCATGTCACATCATTACGACCTCGAATGTAACACTAGTGACACACTCCACCCAGTTTATATGTCGATAGACGCTTTTTATTGCTAATAAAGTTTATTTTTTATACTCCGGTTTCTAATTTGACGACTTAATGCGTATTTATACGCAAACAGACAATTCTCTTAGTTTTATTATTATAATTTGACACTTCAATAATTTTGTTTTAAAAACTTTTGCTAGTAGAGTTTTCCTGTTGTAAATGTATTCCCACATGCCATATTTCATTGGGAAACTACCTGTCTTTTATTCTAATAAATGTATCAGATGCTCACTGGTCGTATATTGCAATACAAACGCTAAGAGCTTAAAGGTATTTGCCGAAGCAACATAATACTTGAACAGTTAATTTGAAGGAGAACATTCATGAACAACAAAGTGTGTTTAGGAAATACAGCAAGAGTCAATAAATTGCGTTCCCGGTACTTAGTTGAAACGTTTGCATTATGCTATGCTATTAAATACATTGCTGCAATTGCATTACTTCCTTTAGACAATTTATTTGTGAAGTTCAACGTTGTAACGAAATTTTGCTAATGTTTAGAACGAGATGTTCGTGTACGGTGTAATTAAATGCAAGTTTCAATTAGAGTGGACGTCTGTGAATATATTTATAGACGTTAACTGACTTTTTCGTTTATGAAGAGTACCAATGTACCAGAGTTTAAATGTCTATAAACTAATATATAAAATATCAGAAGACAAATCTACCCTCACAGTTATGTCAAAATTGCTAAAAATAAACAACAGAATTTAGTAAACTGTCGATAAATGTGTCGCAGCACTATTGTTATGCTAATCTGTGGCTCGGATGTCATCTTGCGCAACAGGCGAGCCGAGGCGAGCACCGCGAGTGTGTGCGCGGCTTAACTTCAGCTAATGCCCCACTTCGAGACTCAGCCTTAACCACTGTCATCAGCCTAAGTACACTGTGGGATCATTTTTCGAAGCAAATTACGCAGCTGGCAAATTACAGTCATTATGTGAATATATAGTCTCTACGAAACCACAGTGCTGTGACAAAAATCATGTTGAAAATGTTGAAATATAGGTTTATAAATGTGAGATGAAAAAAGACGCGAGGAGACGTCAAAACACACGACATTTATAGACGTGTAGTATTCAAAATATCCACTTAATTGGCAAAACTTGAACTTAATCAGAGTAAACCATTTATCAAATTCACAGGACAATTAATTATTAAGGGTAAGTATACGAGTAGTCTGTCTCATCGAAGATGATCTGATTGGTTTGAAACTAATGAGAGATTAAATGGAATAATCTCGATGCTAATATTAAAGTTGTTAAAAATTAAAATACCTACTTTATTTCAGACCTACCTTACCGACCTTTTTTATGCTTACCTTGTAATATTAATAGCAGAATAAACAACATAAAGATGTAGAGAAATGGTTTAAAAATAAACTATTGCACGACTCTTAATGCGAAGCATTAGAGTGTGCTCTACGATCGAAAAATATTTTTTGCCCCATTTCTGCAACTGTTTTTATTGTTTCACTCCTACTAGTACACAGAACCTACTTAATTTATATACCATTGTATAGATGATTAAATGGAGATTAATACTGTACTTTTTAACAATTGATTTAATGCAGCAGAAATGGAAAAAGCATCAAAATAGTTGAAAAAAATTTCCTGTCCGTCAATTTATGATCCCTGAAAACATTGTAGCTTGCGATAAAATCAATTAATTGAGTCAATTTTTTTTTTATACATTCGTTTCAGCCGTAGAAGGAACCCTATTGAAAATGGCTCTTTTATTCATAGTAGTTTAATTATAATTAATAAAATACTAACTAAAATATAATATCAATATCTAAATATTTTCAACCTTGATCCGGTGCCGTTGCCTAGCAACTGCCAACGTAAATATCTTTGTCAGTCGTTGACATTACGACTTCATGAAAAGTGATAAATTGTTCATTTTTAGACTATGTTTTGAATTTCTTTTTCGTTTATGAATGAGTGATAAGTATGAGGCGTGCACTTTTGGATTTTCCAAACTATTTGATTTTCCTTTCAGTTAAGTTAATGGATCATTAAATTTTCATAACATCAGCCCTAGTACCTAAATGTTTATTGAACATATCCTTTCTCATACACGCTAACAACAGAAATAATATAAATATATGAAAGAGCCACCTCTCAAGTTTCATTGTAGAATTTGTTAACTGCACAAATATTTCGCCATTTTTACCTTCAAAATGGAAGCTTTTAAAGTAAAGGAGGTTATTATAACCAGTAGGTACGGTATAGCACCTGACGACAGTAGATCGACGGTCGTGTAGCGCCGGAAGCGAGCAGTTTGGGGGCACGGCCCCTTCCGGTGGTCGCGCGTCGTTGCATGCAAATAGTCGACCGTCCGTCCACCCGATCGGCCGTCCGCCCGGCAGGCAGGTGACGAAAGTACGGAAAGAATACCTTTGTAACACATTATTGTAAAAGCTTTAGGTGCGGGCTAATTATATTCGTGTCAGGTCGCGATTTCGCGCATGTATTCGTATTTGGAGTTGTGTTCGCCTGTTTAAGGATTTGGTGTAAAGTTTTGGTGACGACTAATGTTATAACGGAGATGTTTTATGTCTGTTTGAAGCGTTCCATGACTGATAATTAGATTGTTTGACAACGCACAGCGCAACAACTGAATCTCATCATCATCTGACCAGCCTTTTCTCAACTATGTTGGGGTCGGTTTCCAGTCTAACCAGATGTAGCTGAATACCAGTATTTTACATGTAGCGACTGCCTATCTGACCTCCACAACCTAGTTTCTACGTAACACGAAACCCCTTGGTAAGAATGGTTGTCAGCGCAACAACTGAATCTATTCTATGAAAAAAGTCCTTTGAGGCGTAGAGAGGCTCTAGGATAAATATGTTTTAGGAACGTAACCCTTGAACAAGTCTTACCACAAAGTAAATACTTATAATAAACACAGAAATTAAAAAATTAATAAGCCCCCGACACAAACATTTTTTCATTTCTCTTTCCTATTTATACTCCATCACCAGACCCTGTTCACCAGATGGTGAACAGGGTCTGGTGATGATAGATATCTATAACCTATTCTGACACGATTCCTGTGCTGTAAGTTGGTAAAGGGAATTGGGTATCCTGCAAATTCCAGGCGATGCTGCAGCATCAGCTCAAGGTTATTCTAATATAATGAAAGTAACAGAATACCTAATTTTAAATCGATCAGACCTGTGGAAGACACTCACATGATGTGAGTGTCTTCCACAGGTCTGATCGACACATCACAAAATTATAACCGATTCAGCTGTTTGGGAGCTACGATGGTGCAGACAACCACAAAGATATACACGTTAAACTCCCCCTATTTTTCCGTCGGGGGTTTAAAATCAAAATCACAAATTCAAATCAACATATCATCCAATAATCTACAAACATGTGTCTGAAATTGGTAGCTTACAAGAATCAAAAATAAACTTATCAATGTCCATTGAGGTTGGCTCTCGTACAATCAAATTAGACCGGAATGTGGGTTACCTATATCAAGGAGCGAGACTATGTCACTTTCTCTATTACCCCGTATTGACTAAATCCTTTCTCTGTCGGGATGTGACAGTGAGACGGATTAGACAATACTGTAGGCCAAGTGTTTCTCGAATTCCCAGTCATGTGCCGGAGTGCCCGGAGCCCCAGAACAATGCGTTGAGTTATGAGCTTATCAGCCACGATGCGTGCTTAAGTGTTTGGACATTTCGTATAGGTACTTGGATTATCTAGAATACAATGTAATACTTATTTTGTCACTTTTATTTACGCAACACCTTCATCTTTTTCCAACCTGTTGTGCTGGGCAATAGTTTAATTATTTTGTAACTTACAAGAATGATTGCAGTTTGGGAATTGGACCTGCATGTTTTTAAGCACATCTGCGTTTCTATGCCTAGTATTATTCCATGGCTGGTTAAAATAACCCATTGTTATAAAGCTTCTCGAAGACTCCCAGACCTTCGAATCTGGAGCCATAGAGAATAAAATAAAATACTCTTTATTATGTATTCGCACGGGTCGATCCATCAGGTTAAGCTACGCTTACCGGGGTTGTACAGTGGATGGGTGACCATCTTTACATACCGAGACTGTTCCGTCCCTCGGAAAGTACGTTAAGCCATTGATACCGGCTGTCATTAGTGGATCTTTGACAGTAGTTATGAGTCGTCAGAATCCCGAAAATCTGACACCAGTCTTACAAGCGGTATCGTATTACCCAGTTACTGGGTTGTGGAGGTCAGATAGGCATTCGCTCCTTGTAAAAGACTGGTATTCAGCTGCATCCGGTTAGACTGGAAGCCGACCCCAACATAGTTGAGAAAAGGCTAGGCAGGTGATGATGAGATTCAGTTGTTGCGCTGTGCGTTGTCAAACAATCTAATTATCAGTCATGGAACGCTCCAAACAGACATAAAACATCTCCGTTATAACATTAGTCGTCACAAAAACTTTACACCAAATCCTTAAACAGGCGAACACAACTCCAAATACGAATACATTCGCAAAATCGCGACCTGACACGAATGTAATTAGCCCGCACCTAAAGCTTTTACAATAAAGTATTTTTTCCGTAAAAAAATCGGCATATCCTTTTCCCAAGTATGTTGGCATAGTTGGGAAAAGGCTATGCCGATTTTTTTTAACTATTATTATGTAAGTACACCATATGAATAACAGATATAAAAGTAGAAATTTTACATAGGGTGACACCATGGGCGGTCTTATCGCTAAAAGCGAACTTTTAAAGAGAATCTGGATGGAGAGAAACGTTCGCTATAACATTTCCGTCCATTTCAAGACAAACCCTGTTTGGGGGATAGCGACCGTTTCTGATGAAGATGGAAATTAAACTCGAAGCTTGGATCTTGTACTGGAGCAAACGGTGGGGAGGAATTATGCTGGAGCTCGGGCAGAGTTTCTTCTCATTAGATGTGTTCTCGTTGCGTGCTGGGATCGAAGTGACGGTCCGCCAAATCGGCCCGTCTTTTATACACAAACGCGTAAGCGCGCGCCACCCTCTGCCCGCACTCCCCTTCTTCACCCCCGCTAGCTTTATTTATTGTTTTCTCATTACAATATTTACATTACAGTGTCTTATTTACTATGTCCTTACAGCTATTCTTATTACCTAACTATTGACATATAATGCTAGTCTCTGCGACGTCCCACTTAGCTGTGGCGTGAGGGTACATTACTATTTCCCTGCCCCCCGCCTCAGCACTATAAAAGCGCTCTGTCGAGCGCGCGCGCTCGTTATTCTTATTGGGAACGTCGCAGAGGTAAGGGGAATGAAACATACCAATTTTAATCGTTTATTTACCTTATGTTAATAACTATTTACTATATTACATTAGTTAAAACTTTAAACATTAGCATATGAATTTACTTAACAATTTTACAAGTTAGATTCTTATTATAACATCTTTATTTCTTATAAGAACAATAGTTTTACTTTATTATATTATTATTAGACTTATAAAAACATTAACACAGTATGAAATATGATACAAAACATAAATCCTAACTATAAACATTCCGCATTTTCCGTAGCGGTCGACGCGCTAGTTGCGCCCACGAACGAGGTGACCTTAGGGCATCGTGCACATTCTCCCGCCGTCGCCACGCTAGCGCTGCGACTCCGTTGGTAACACGATGATCTTCTTCGTAGGACGTCTCAGGACATGGCCGCCGCTGATGGTGACGTCGACGACTCGAACCTCCCCGTCGGCACCTGGGTGCAGCTGGCTAATGAGACCTCGTGGCCAGGTGTTTCGTGGTAGGTTCCCGTCGCATATGATGACGAGGTCACCGACCTTCGGCTGGACACCTGTGCTGATGGGCTCCCGCCGGTGTTGCAGTAGGGGCAGGTACTCCTTGACCCATCTTCTCCAGAAGATGTCCGCCAGGACTTGAGCTCGTTTCCATTGCTGGCGGGCTGTCACGTCGCTTTCTTCGAAGTGACCTGGAGCTGGCACGTGGGAGTTGGGCCCGATGAGTATGTGGTTCGGTGTCAGCGCTTCGGGTTCGTGCGGGTCGACTGAGACATGGGTGAGAGGTCGTGAGTTTACTGTGTTCTCGACCTCTGTTAGCAGCGTCATCAGTGTCTCGTCGCTGGGGTATCTCTCGTTCAATGTGATCTTCAGTGATTCTTTCACCGACCGCACCATACGTTCCCACGTCCCTCCCATGAATGGGGACGCAGGAGGAATGTATTTCCAGGTGATGCGTCGACAGGTGGCTTCGTGTTCCAGGGCTTCGAGTGCCGCCGCGCCGAGCTCCTTATCAGCTGCTTTGAAGCACGTAGCGTTGTCGCTCCACAGCTCCTTCGGGCAGCCTCTTCTGGCCATGAATCTTCGTAGCGCCGACACAGCTGAGTCAGCACTTAGTGAGTGTGCGATCTCTATGTGAATCGCTCGCGATGTCATGCAGGTGAAGAGGGCTCCGTACCGCTTTTCATGGTGGCGTCCGACTGTCACTTCCATGGGACCAAAGTAGTCGAGTCCCGTGAAAGTAAATGGACGAGCGTGATGTGCGAGGCGCGCCGGAGGTAAGTCACCTGTGAGCGGGCTCGCTGGCTTCATTTTTCTGATGCGGCAGGGTAAGCAACTCTTGATAATGTTTCTTACTGCGGGGCGTATTCTTGAAATCCACAGTCGCTGTCGTAACTCGTTCACAACTGTTTCTACGCCGCCGTGATGTAAGCTCTCATGTACATGAGCTATGTACAGACGTGTGTAGGTATGCTTGCCGTCTAATATCGGAGGGTTCGACGCGTCTTCTTGTATTCCCTGTGCGGCCGTCACTCTTCCTCGCAGGCGCACGATGTCTGCAGCGTCGATGTAGGTACTGAGATGACTTAGGCGATCGCTAGTGTTAGGCGTCCCCTTACTCTTGATACGTTCTATCTCAGTTTTGAAGCTCTCCTGTTGACTGGCGCGTACCCACAGCTGTTCAGCTTTTGTTAGGTATTCTGTAGGTATTTCTATGTATTTGCGGATTTCGTTATGTACTACCCGTTTTATTGGTTTAGGTAGTGTTTTCTTTGAGTTGCGCCAACTGGAATCTTTTTCTTCGATTTTCTTCGTTCGTTTTCTAGTGGCTGCGACGGTGTCCTTATGTACTTTACACAAGTCTATGTATTGTAAGACTCGTGCTGTCGCTCTTATTAATCGGAGCCACTTTGAAAATCTCTCGATCTGTGGTAGGTGATCGAGATTGTGACCGTCTTCTTGTTGACACGAATGACATTTTTCTCTTTCTTCTCCCGTGTCGTATTTTATCACGTTCTCTTCTTGTGGCCACTGTGACTCGGGTAGCTTCAGGAATGAGGGTCCCTGGAACCACCTGTGTGTGGCGTCGAAGTCGTCGGGCGTGTCTCTCGTCGCGTCGTCGGCCACGTTGTGTCTGGAGGGGAGCCACCTCCACTCATTTTTCTTCGTGGTTTCTTCGATCTCCGCCAGACGATGAGCTACGAAGGACTTGTAGACGCGGGGCTCTGACCTGATCCACACTAGTGCTGTGCGTGAATCACTCCAGTAGGTCTTGCTCTCGGGTCGGTAGTCGTGCTCTTCCAGCACCGTCTGTGCGAGTCGCGCGCCCAGTAGGGCTGCTTGTAGCTCCAACCTGGGCATGGATACCGGCTTGAGGGGGGTGACTCGACTCTTCGCAGCTGCTAATGACACGTGCACACTGCCGTCGTGACGTACCGTTCGCCAGTATACTGCTGCGGCGTAGGCTTCTTCACTCGCGTCGACGAAGGTGTGCAGCTGGATGGAGACGCTCTGCTCGTAGTCGTAGCATCGTGGTAGTCTCAGCTGTTCGATGGTGACGAGTGACGTGATCCACTTTTGCCATTTTTCTTGCAGCTCAGCTGGCAGCGGGTCATCCCAGTCGGTCTTGTAGCGCCAGGTGTCTTGAAATATTCTCTTCGCCGGCGTGGTGACAGGTGAGATCAGTCCCAGCGGGTCGAAGAGTGCCATGATGATGCTCAAGGCCTCTCTTTTTGATGGAGAGCGCCTGTTTTCTTTAACTTCTTTAGGTATTTTCATAGAGTTTGTGTTGAACCCTATGCAATCTTCGTTCACGTGCCATAGTAAGCCCAGCGTTTTTTCTGTGTCCTTGCCACCTAGGCTTACTGTCGCGGAGCTATCTTCTGTAGGTAGACCAAACTCTTCTATTGTTCGTGCGTCGTTCGATGTCCACCCGTTCAGAACGAAGCCCGCCTTCTTGTGAATGAAGTCGACTGCTTTCGTTATTTCACGTGCTTCTTGTATTGTAGAGAAGCTCTGAACGTAGTCGTCCATGTAGTGATTCTTCAGTATCGCTGCTGCCGCTTCGGGGTAGTCGCTCGCGAACTCACTTGCATTTTTATTTTTGATGAACAGCGCCGTACATGGTGATGAAGTTGCGCCGAAAATTACAGAAGTCATTCTGTATTCCTCCGGTCTGCCCTCCCGCCGTTTGCCTCTCCATAGAAATCGTAACGCGTCTCTGTCTTCTTCTCTTATTTTCACTTGCATGAACATTTCTTTGATGTCTCCGCTGACGGCGAATGCGTGTTGACGGAACCTCATGACGACCCCCGGTAGTGATTGTAGGAGGTCGGGTCCCGAGTACAGCATGTCGTTGAGACACATGCCGGCTGTCTTGGCTGACGCGTCATGAACAAGTCTTGGTGGCTTGTGAGGCTTCGCTGGGTTGATGACCGGGAAGTGAGGCAGGTACCATGTTTTTCCTGCTGGAGCCGGTGTGGGCGCTGGCTCTGCATACCCCGACTGGAATAGATTTTCCATCCTCTCTTCATATTTTTGTTTGAGGTCCTCTTCTTTATCTAATCTCTTCTCTAGGGAGTGCAGGCGCCGCTCAGCTTCTTTATAGTTGCTCGGTATCTGGCAGTCTTTTTCTTTCCACAGCAGGCCGGTTTCGAATCTTCCTTCTGGTAGTCGTCTGCTGGTTTCTTCTAGGATCTGGATAGCTTTTTGTTCGGGATCTTCTCTCGGTCTTCTTGGCTCGATACATAGTGACTCGAGTCTGAAGTGATTCTTGATCAACTCTTCCAGTTCATCTTCTCTTTGTTGAAGTCTGCCACAGAACGCTACCTTAGCTGTGAGCGAGCTGTGACAGCCATGAAGAACCCAGCCGAGCTGTGTGAGGGAAGCTACGGGCTGGTTACGACGGCCGGTGCGAAGCTTTCTTGATACGATGAGATGCCAGTTATCTTGACCAATCAACAGCTTAGGTGAGGCGTGTTGATAGCTTATCTGATCTTTGATTTCGATCAGATGTTCACAATCTTCAATGTGTTCGGCGAATACTGTCTCCGGTGTGAAGCTGAGTCTGTCGACAGTACGTGCAGCTTCTATTTGGTATTCTTCCTCTGCATATTTTCCTCTGATGCTGAGACTGACGATCTTGCTATTGTCGTGCTTCATCTCGTTGCCGATTCCTTGAATCCACATAGTATTTTCAGGCCCGTCCGCCCCGATGACCTCGGCGATTGATGCGTCGAGTAGAGTGACGGTGCTCCCTTCATCTAATAGAGCATATGTTTCAATGCTGGAGTACGGCCCCTTTATGATTACGGGCGCGATCTTCAAATATGCACGACGGTTGCTGCCTGGCTTCGCTGCTGACGTGATTTCAACTGAAGATGCTGCGATTTCTTTCTTCTCTGGTTCACTCGCGCTGCTCTGTTCTTTGTCGTGATGCAGCAGCTTGTGATGCCTCATGACGCACCCATGTTTTCCACACGGCGGAACTTTACATTGAAGTCGTCGATGCTTGCTTCGAAGACAGCGGTAGCAGATGTTGTTCTTCTTTGCGATCTCCCATCTTGTGTTGACGTCGAGGGAGGTATACTGCTTGCAGTCAGGTAGCTTGTGATCTTGTTTGCAGAGAGGACACTGATCTTCTGATGAAGATTTCTTCTCTGCGGCGAAGGTGCGCTCTGGTTTTCTGTTTCTTCGTTCTCTGCCCCCGACTTCATCGATGGTAGCCTCTGGTAAAGCGTAGGCTCCACACTTGTCTGCTTCTTCGTTCAAGAAGGTAGATATCTTCTTTAATTCAGGAGTATCTTCTCTCTTCGTTGATGCGTAGTCGTACCACTTGTTCTTCAATATAGGAGTAAGCTTCTCAGTAATATTTCGCGCCATTTCAGGGCTGTGTAAATATTGCGGTTTCTTCAGTGCTTCAATGGTGCCCACTATGTTTGCGATTCGCCCAGCGAAGATGCATAAATCGCGAGGATTATCGCTGACCCGGTTGAGTGACTTGATCTTCTCTATTTCGACGTGGATCAATGCTTCTGGTCTTCCGAATCTTCTTTCGAGAGTTTCTATGACGACTCTCGGATCTGGTTGGCTCACTAGGAGGCAGCCAACAGCTTCTTTTGCAGTTCCACGCAGACTCCGACGTATACGTGCCATGTTTTCATTTAATGTGAAATACATGAGGGTTTCTTCGTACGCAGTCTTGAAGCCGAGCCAGTCGGCGCTGCTTCCGTTGAAAGGCGGCAGCTCTTGAATATATTTCGGTGGCTCCCTCGTGCTTCGTACCGCTTGAGAGAGAGCGGCGGCTAGGGTAGCCACGTCGATCAATGGCTGGCTTGTTTTCGTACTATCTTCTTGTTTTTTCTTCGCTTCTACGTGATCTTCTTGCGTCTTCTTGCCCTCTTCTTGAAGAATTTCTTTATTCCCTGACTGCTGCGGGTCCGGCCCGGTGCCTTGAAACCAGGTGCTGATGCGGACTGAAGCCAGGTCATCTTCTATTTCTTCTTCTTCATCTGAGGTATCTGCTTCTGCTTGAAGACGTTGAACACGTAGTTGTTGCTTCTCTGTTTCAGCTTCTATCTGTGCCTGCTTTAATTTCAGCTCGGTTAGCCGCTCTTTCGCCTCCAACTCCGCGAGGAGTCTCTTGCGGGAGGTTCCGGAGCGACGTGACCGTGCGTCTGCGGGCTTCAATGTTCGCTGAGACGACTTCTTCTGAGACGTGTCACTGGTTTCTTTTGTTCCAGTTGAGGTGCTTGCTTCTGTAGCGGTCGACGTGCTGGTTCCGCTGCTGGTTCCTGATGACTCGGCAGCGGCGTTCGACGCGCCCTGCGCAGGCAGATCTCCCGACGTAGTCTCTTGTCTGGTCCCGGACACGCCGAGCTCTTCCTGACGACGTTTCGCTTGTTCTCCATCCTTGCTTCTAGTAAGGACCATCTTCTTTTCTTCCAGGCGCAGGTTTTCTTATCCGACGACGAAGGACCAATAATGTGGGGGATAGCGACCGTTTCTGATGAAGATGGAAATTAAACTCGAAGCTTGGATCTTGTACTGGAGCAAACGGTGGGGAGGAATTATGCTGGAGCTCGGGCAGAGTTTCTTCTCATTAGATGTGTTCTCGTTGCGTGCTGGGATCGAAGTGACGGTCCGCCAAATCGGCCCGTCTTTTATACACAAACGCGTAAGCGCGCGCCACCCTCTGCCCGCACTCCCCTTCTTCACCCCCGCTAGCTTTATTTATTGTTTTCTCATTACAATATTTACATTACAGTGTCTTATTTACTATGTCCTTACAGCTATTCTTATTACCTAACTATTGACATATAATGCTAGTCTCTGCGACGTCCCACTTAGCTGTGGCGTGAGGGTACATTACTATTTCCCTGCCCCCCGCCTCAGCACTATAAAAGCGCTCTGTCGAGCGCGCGCGCTCGTTATTCTTATTGGGAACGTCGCAGAGGTAAGGGGAATGAAACATACCAATTTTAATCGTTTATTTACCTTATGTTAATAACTATTTACTATATTACATTAGTTAAAACTTTAAACATTAGCATATGAATTTACTTAACAATTTTACAAGTTAGATTCTTATTATAACATCTTTATTTCTTATAAGAACAATAGTTTTACTTTATTATATTATTATTAGACTTATAAAAACATTAACACAGTATGAAATATGATACAAAACATAAATCCTAACTATAAACATTCCGCATTTTCCGTAGCGGTCGACGCGCTAGTTGCGCCCACGAACGAGGTGACCTTAGGGCATCGTGCACACCCTGCTAATCTAACTAACTTAATCGTAACACAAGACGAATATTAACGTCCATACATCATATTCCAAGTTCCCCATCCTCATATACAATTCCGTAAGCGTGACGCCGTCTTACCCGCACATTACACAAGGATGGCATCAAATATTCGTGCCGGATCAACTGAACGTGGATAGTCGTGACGATCCCACTTCCGCACCACTACTGTCGCAGTACCGTTGCTGGTCAGTGGCGCGGTGAATTTTTTATTCCCCATTATTCCCTAGCTGTTTATCCGGTCTGCTTGAATCTAGGACTTGAGTGAACATGGATGCGACGTGCGACGTGACGTAACGGAAATGTAGTGGGGTTTAATCATTTGTGATTAAATGCACTCGAACGCATTTTCCTATTAACGTGCATAATCAGCCCATAATGTTCCCATTGGTGAGACACAAGGCTCTCTGTCTCTGAATTTTAAATTCTTAGACTTGCCGGTTTCCTCACGGTGTTTTCCTTCACCGTTTCGAGAGCAATAGTAATGAAATAATTTGCAATAAGTAAAGCGCCTGTCAGGATTCGAACCCACGACCTAAAACGCGTAAGTTAACGTGTACAGTCGTGGAAATAATACGTTTCACTTTTAATAGTGCACGAGATTTTCAGGATTATCTGTGTGCTGTCAACGTTGTATATGCAAATAACAGTTCGAAAATGTGACATATACCCGCTATGCAGAAAAGAAATGTAATTTAAGTTGGGAATTTGGGATCACTTACCAGTCCTTACAGTTGCAACTGAAATCATTAGGTAGGTATGCTAGAAGCAATGACTGTATTCTTAGAGCTTTCATTCGTTTTTTTCATTTGAAAATAAAATTAATCTTTCGTGAATCATTATGCAGATACCATAAGCAAAGCGTTCGATCATCTTTATAAAATATTATGTTCAAATTGTCAAAATTTAATTAAAACTCTAATTGGGTTCTACAAAAAAAATTACTACCTAGATAGAACAAAGTTACGCAAGCAAACAACGCTTATTTCAACAATAAGGTGTCACGTTTCAATCTTAAATTAAATATTTTATTTTAGATGAGCAGAACCGTTTACAAAGAGCTATTTCTCACGAATCGTTGAAATATTTTCTAAGAGTTAAAAATTTAATATCGTATCACTTGAACACAAAGATGAAAGCAGTACTTCATAACACAACAACTGTAAACTCAATAAAATTTAATATTGACTTAAATTTATCATCCCTTGTTATCAAAGAGATACGAAACACGATTTAATATTGAATCTTGAAAGTTTGTAAATTATTAAAGAAGTTAGAGTTTAGGGAACTGACTGGCGCCCGTTGCGCTGGCTTTTACACTTATATTAAACTTTGTTACGCCGAGGATTAAATTGTATGTACCTTACTTGACCTCTTATACAAAAATTATGCGTAGGTATACTTTCCCTTCAGCAGAAACCCTCGAAAGGAAAATGTAATTATCAGGCGCATGCGCAGTCGGAACATAAGAAGCCACGGGACTTAAGAATGCAAATGACAGTTTTCGAAAAGGTGACAATTTCGTGTGTATTGGAAAATTGCCTAACCTTCTCGTTCCACGAGTATACATGTTCTTGAAAGTTACTATTATAACTCTGCTTTACTTTAAGCCGTATTTTGAGCTATGTGCGATGCTATATTCTATAGGTTAATAACCTCTGTAATTTATTTTAATATTAATATAATACAACCGTCAGGTTCGAATCCCCAGAAGGCTACACAAACCATCGTAAACCTACAACTCATCGATGACCGTATTAAGTCGCATGTGAAGAGGGTGATTCCACCACACTTTATTGGACACAATATTTTTCCGGAATGAAAACCTTGCTGCTCTATTTTTTCTGTGTGCCTAGGAAATTGAAAATTGGTAGGCAACGCAACTTCAGCCGTGATTGCAAGTTAAGGCATTTGTTTTGGCAATTATATTATAACATCAGTTTAAAAAAAAAAATACTGATGGCCAGAAATAGCCACAGATCGCATAATATAGAGAGGTATGGAAAGAAAAACCTGATGACCATGATATAGGTATCTGTATTCCGAAACCTGAACGACGGCAATGAGAGAGTATAAAATTTTCTCAAAACAAATGAATTAGCATAATCGAAAACAACCGCAACTGACCCAAGATGATGAACAGTTGCAAAAAAGCAACAACAACATAAGGATTACGTGCAAGAATTCAGCTTAGAACAATGGCCGGCCTTGGGCGAGCCGCTGTAATCACTGTTCTCGGACTACCGACTACAATGGCGTGGATACAGATATCTATGTAGATGGCCGGCTTGTTTGTCCTTGTCAGTAAGACATAACACGGTCGTAGTTGCGTACTGGTGACGTGACAGACTCTGGAGGCGATTAGTTTGTAAACGAAAGAGAATTGAGTAGGCTCTGAGGCTGTAGGTGGTACTAACCTACCTTGTTGACCGACAAGGTGATGTTTGGGCTTTGTGTACGGAAGACGAGTTTGCGTAGTAACGCTTTGGGCTGAGGTCAGCGTTTCGCTCTTAGGCTTTTGATAGCTAGTTTGTGGAGCGGTTCCAGTGTTTCTATCCTGTGGTGTACCGATATAATCTGTGGATACTGTTTCTAAGAACAATATAGGTAACCAATGAAAAGCCTTCGTTGAAATATCTGAGAAAAGGTATTTTTAGCATCCAATCGAATAACTTTGCTGAAAAACAAAATAATAAAAGTGAAATTTACCCAGTACAACAGCATTTACGTACTTACATTCATCAGAATCCCCCTCAAGCTGAAACCTGTCAAATTATCAAACTTTATATTTCACAATTGCCTTTTGTCCAAACTCTCGTTAATTTTTTAATTGTTGATAATAAACTTCATGTTCCCAGAAAACATCTGCAATACATACCACTTGTAAGTAAATAGAAGCTGATATAAAAAGTGCTTCAGAAGCGAAGCCGCTCGTAAAAACTAGTATTATAAACTTGTTAGTCTCAATTAGTATAAACAATTCAATGGTAATATCATTAACTGCTATATATCTACTTTTGCGTTTGTTTAAATAACAGATGGCTGATATAATTATTCTTATAGATTTTTATGTTCGTATTCAAGGAGAATTAAATGAATTAGAAACATAAAAGGACTAGCTTTTTCAGTGAGTGTAATTCTTAAGATTGCTTTTGAAACGCAAATGTTACCCTTCTTGTGTATCTTTGGAGTTTTATACATTTAGGTACTGACTGTAAAAGCTGTGTTTGATTTATGATATTGTCTTAGGAGTTATCAAATTGAGTTTTATACATTTAGGTATCAAAACAGTACAACAGCTCTCAAATGTGAAAGATTTATGAATAGAAGAGTAAGTTTCTCTCAAAGCTCCACTATAGATTCATCGAAATTGATAAATGTGTTTCAGATACATTCGCAAACTTCCTCCGGATCTCTGTCTATGCAAAGTTTTGTCTGTCTCACTAAAGTACCTTGTAATTTAGTACTATCATTGTTGTCTTCAAACGGGTTACCGTGTACCAAAGGTATTATCGTCTCAGTAAACGTTTACGAGCTCGCAAGTAGTTTGACAAACGTTATAACGTATTGTCGCCGTGTGTATATTGTTATGATCATGTTATCTTGTGTGCAGAGGCGGGAGCGCGGCAAATAACAGTAATTTTATCCAATGTCGTGAGAACCGACGTTGAGCAAGGAGTTAACCGCTGAACTAGTTCACAGATTAATCTCAGGTTAATCTTAACAACTATCATTTAGATCTAGCGGTAAGACACGATCTTAGATAACGACGATGTTTTACATAAAGAAGGTAATGATTGTGGGTCTAGTGCACACATTGGTCATAGTAACAACATCTAGATTTGTATTAGTATTCTAGCTTCGATCAATGTTCGAACAAGTATGACAAATGAATAAAATTGTAATGCAAATCACTGGTTGTAGCAACATACTGCTGAATTATCAAATCTTAGAATATCCTTTAAAGTTTTGACTTCCTGTCAAGGAGTAGTAAATACATGACGTCATGGCTCCACCACCTTATTCAAAATATTCAAAGTGTACCTGTAGAGTGTAGACTAAGCATTGATGACTCAGTCATGGTAATATTCGAAAATAATCACCGACAGACACGTGTCTTGTAGGTATATGAATTGTAAATAGCTGCATATTGCATACACACAAGGATGGAATATGCATGAACAGATAATATAGTCATACTTCATTTTATTCATTCACAAATTTTCTTTGAAATAACAGGATGAAAACTAAAAAGAATTCTATATCGAAATCAGTACATTGAAATATTTGCATCTATAAAATAAAGCACACTCTGAAAGTCGGTAACAGGACTGAAAGTTTTAAAATTCAATACCGCTGGATTGTTAGCTATCTGTAAGATCAAAAGAATGACACAACTGGCGTCCAAGAGTTTAATCTGAAACTCAATCAGCGAGCTCACAAAACCGACACGGTCCAATCCACGCGGTGGTGAAATCGAGACCACGGACCATGGTTACAGTAAGTGAAACTGTACACTATGCAACTTCCGTCCACATAATGTTGTCAGATATCCGATGACTGTCGGATAGAGGGCCCGGCTGCGGTTGTGCGTCCGTCCGACCCTCTCTTATGTCATATTCAAATTAACGTCATATGATACTTCCATTTTTCAGATCTCATAATTGCTAAATATTATTTTCTAACAATTTCCAACATTAGTTTCTAACGTAGCATGGTTAGATTCCAACTAAAATTAGTACAATTTGCATTTCGCACCTGAATAACTAATTATAATATTGTTTTCAGCAGCCAAACGCCACAAAATAAATTAGTTTGTTTAAACGCTCCACGAGTTTTCATGCCTCGCTTACCGCTAAACTTTAGGTACCTAATAATATTTTAGTGAACCGATTTATAAATGAAAAGTTTAATGTAGAGAAAATAACACTACATCAAAAGAAAACATTTGATCAAGTAAAAATAGCTGAAATAAAAAACGAGAATATTTTTATTGTGAGCGAAAGTAGATTCGACGAAAAGAGATTAATATCGTCGTAGACATACGAAACCGTAATAAAAAATACATAAGTAAGTGCCCGGGGCGGACGGACAGAAAGTCGCACGACGCCTGCTCCTCCGGGAGCAATAAAAATGATATAGGGCCTGCAGCTTTGTCGCAACAGGAAAATCAATAGGATAGAAATGTCAAAACAAGGTCGTGGAACTCCCCATGCAATAGCAACCTATCAAAATTACAAACAACTACGATACCGCTGCCGTGCCCGCGAGCACACTCTACCCCATCCTGCTCCCCAGGGATCGGATTTCAGAAAATATTTTATAGACGGCACTTACGTTATTTGCACAACGTTCGACAGCGCCCTAGTAAATTTTAATTTGATAAAAATTACTCACCTCTACGGCACTCATAGGTACTGCTCTATATCATAATTGAAATTATTTTATTACCTGAAACAGAAAAAAAAACATGGTTAATTACCTACAATTTGTAATGTTGGACTCATTTTTGACATGGAAATACAGACAGATATAAATCACAATAATCATAATGTCTTCCCACGTGAGTCAACAAGGTCTGGCTAAAATATGAGCTGTCATTAGAGCCCCAAACGCAATATTGTTGAAGGTGATACACTAATTGCGCCAACTGGCTCCCAGTAAACATACCAATTTATTACAAAAGAAAACTGAACGCTTTGATCATCTTTATTTATTTGGCGAACGGCAATGTCAGCAGCCTTGCGAACTATTTGCTTTGGATGCGGATCGGTGGAAGATATGCGATTGATACAATGTTAATACAAATCTTATTAGATACGAACCAATTGCCATTACACCCGCGCACATATCCACATTCACAAAAGCACATAAATTACGCGCACCTTACGCCAAACGGTGACAGATTTATTTAAACATGTGGGTCGGAGTGGGACGTTTAATTTTATTGCGAACCAATTGATTATAGGAACTATTTAAGTACCCTTTGATGATAATGAGACGTGGAACAGAACAATATGTTACGATTGACATTGTCGAGGCGACGTGGTAATCAAACCACAACAAGCGGTAACACTTGCAGTCAATGCTAAATCAACAGAATGTTTTCGATGGTAAATATCATAAACGTACTTAATAGCTAATGATTAGGAAAAGCTACATTAAGAGCGTTCCTGTTGGAGAAATGTCTATATTCGATAGACGATGACATGGGTAATACAAGTTAAAAAAAAAAAAATTTGTTAATGTTAGACTGGATAATATTAATATGTTGTAGTAGCTTGTAATGTTATTGAATTTTTCATTGTATTGAATGTTTAATTTGTAATATTATTGAATTTTTATTTCATTAATTTTCTGTTATTTTCTATAATTTATTATATTATGCATCTGTTAGTTTTATAGTGAACGTGAAAATGAAAATGTGAATTGTTCCTGTATAAAATTAAATTGAATGGCAATGTAGTGAGATATAATTTATCAAGGCATACCTAAAATAATTATAATCAATAGTTAAAGAAAGATAAAATCATCAATATAGCCCAATCGACCTCCAACTGGTAGAATTGAGTGCCAAAGTTGAGTATTACAAAAGCGAAGATATTATTATTCATAGATAACCATCAAATAACTGTTGCAGAAATGCAAAAAGGACTTCTGGCTAATAATGCTAAAGAAATAGTTTTCGATCTAGATGTAACTCGGTTTGGTTAATAATCACTTAGTGAAAATACGTTGGCACTTCTGCCAGAAAATTAACTTAGTTATCCGATGTGGCAACGTTGCCAGCTACCTATCTAGACGTCTAGCCAATGGCGACTGACACGAGATTTTGGTATGTCTTTTTTGTTTAAGTTTACTTAGACTGCTCTGCCAGAATAACTGGATATCGATCATGCCATTTCGTTGATAATGGGGATGTTCTTTCGAATATTTTGTACCTAATGATCTCACCCGAAATGAAGAGATCCGCAGGAGAACCAAGGTAACCGACATAGCAGAATTGAAGAATTGCCAAACTTAAGTGGTAATGGGCAGTACACATTGCTCGCAGAACAGATGGCTGATGGGGCCGAAAGGTTCTGGAGTGACGACCACGCACCGGAAGACGTAGCGTTGGAAGGCCTCCCACAAGACCGATGACCTCGTAAAGGCCGCAGGAATCCGCTGGATGCGGGAGGCACAGAATCGGTCGAAGTGGCGGTGCTTGGGGGAGGCCTATGTCCAGCAGTGGACGTCTTTCGGCTAATATGATGATCTCACCCCATTTGATGTTGATTGATGATGATGATGGTGATTGATGTTTAAAATTTGAAGTGTAATAGTTTACCGATGCAAAAATCAAATGATGCTGTATTTAGTGTTTTAGCCGAATAGATTACCGATGTGATTTCGGCACTGCCAGTGCTAACATAATTAATAAAATTAGTTCACAGTCAATGACGCCGTGTCTCAGTTATGGATTTGATCGCAGAACGATGCTAGATTATCGCACTGGATGCACAGAACGTATTGGCAATCGTAACTGCACTCAATCACTAATACTCTTAGTAAAGACATCCAATTCGTAATTTAATGAAATTGCGTAGCGTAGAGTATGCCTGTCAGGCTCTAAGGTTGAAGCTATTACAATACAGAACGTATGTGTTTACTTACACACTCATTTTCATAATATTGTTATGCATTTGCGACATTTGGATGGAGGCTGCTGTCAGATTACTTACCGAAACACGTACAATTTGGTCAATAAACAAAGAATGATAAACTGCTAAAAGAGCTTAGATTTACACATGTTAGCAATTTATTACGTCTTGTTTATTGTCATATCGGATCATTAACTTTGAATATATTTTGATAAATTGACGTACCCGTTAATCTTTAAATTATCTCTCGTTATTATTATTAATGGCTTTGTTATGCTTGGGTTCCATATTTCATGTTTAGATGACTTGTTAGTGTTGTTACCGCCTACCAATATGTTTATTAAAATCTACATGTAAACAATAAATGACTAAAACATAAAACTATCTATATAATAATTAATACGTGAAGCAAAAACTTTGTACTTGTTTTTACGAAAATTACGCGGGCGGAGGACTTTGAAATGTGGCACAGTTAATTTTTTGTGGAGAAGTAGTGCAGAAAGCTAACATTTTTATATAATATGCATGAGAAATAAAATAAATTAATTTAAAAAACTTTACACACATTACCATGCGTTTGACATACACTTTATTAATGGTTAAAGATGCCACCTTAGAATTATGACATGGCAGCATGATATTAGTATGTACTATGATGGCAGCATGGTATTAGTATGAACTTTTAAATGAATTATGGTCGAATTTCGACCACTGGGCAATTATTACCTAACGACAGATATAATGGTGGTCGAAAAAAAGTGTCGTTAAGAAGAAAAATTAAATTGATTTAGTTCCAACAAACAATCCCATAAAATTTATTTTTCATAATATTATCGTAGAATGTAGATTAAAATACCGTGTGGTTGCTATCCGCCCTAAATATTTATACCATTCTATGTATATATTTTATAGTTATATCCAGTTCAGGGCTACTATAATTTTGTTCTGTCGCAATTGTTAAATTGAACCCAAAAATGCTGCTGCATCTGAATTCAGTGACGGTGCACAGATACATTGTATGCAGTGCACTCAAACTGATTAGATTCATTTTTATCCGACTGCGCTGTACTAAAACAAAGTAACGAGATACGTTAGCGCGTACCAGACTTACTGTCTTTATCCATTTATTTTTATGTAGATTTAAATGTAAATTTTGGTGTAATGACGCGAAAATCTGTAAGCTCTTCTCATTAATATTTATAGGGACTGCATCTACTACTTTTACTGCGTTGATTGTATGGTTTAGTTGTCACTTGTGTGTATACCGAGTGTGACGTTTTATTTCTGGTTGATGATGATACCTCAAAATCAATCTGCCTAGCCTTTTCCCAACTATGTTGGGGTCGGCTTCCAGTCTAACCGGATGCAGCTGAATACCAGTATTTTACATGGAGCGACTGCCTATCTGATGTCCACAACCCATTTACTGGATCACGATACCTGAAACCCAAGTCCCCCAGTCGGATAACCAGTGTTACCACTGGGTAAGACTGGTTAGCTTCAGACAACCCGGAACCAAAGGTTTGATCTGGTTTCCGAGGCATGGAAGGGTCTCATAGGGGGGGATATGTTATGGATGATCACCTATCCGCGAATTGTCCGCGGCAAGCGTAGCTTAACCTTCAATCGACCCGTGCTCTGATGATGATAGTTACGTCATTTAATTGAAAAATAAAACAACCGTCAATGTAACAGATACGTCGTGTAACAAATCTTCAGTTATAGTAACAGTTAAGTGTGAAGAGCGGGAAGAAAAAAATAAGGAAACAAGAGTGACTGTAACATTTCAACGGTAGCTGTTTACGCCCGACCTTTTTTACGATGTTGTTAACTGTTGATTCTTTTTAAACATCTGCGTCGTGAACTGTAAACTACATTGTTCGCGGTTTGAAAGCTAAAATGACGCCCGAGACGTGCTTATTGCTTAATCGTTGGATATTAACATTTTCTATAAAGAAATTCGTGACAAATGAGGACGAATTATGTCAGAATGATTTATGTACTTACTTTTATTCAAAATCGGTTCACAATTCTCACAGTCGTTAATAACTTCTTTGTATGACATTTTATCAATAGGGAATTATTATAAGTTACTAGCTGATAATTGATTCTTATTTTACTGAGAAATGAAGCAAAACATTGCAAAACTAGAGCATCTCGACTCTCAATTCTATTTTATCCTAATTGCCCAAATTCTTTCAGCCTACAATGCCACATCCATCAATCCGATATCTAAACACACACAGTAGCCGCGAGAAAACATGAACCATTCGGCTGGAAGCATCATTTTAAGGCCTCTTAATAGTTCGGAAGACGTTCAGAAACCACCTCACCGTAGTAAGCGCAGATTGACATATTGTTTAACTTTGAACGGAAGTCTACGACTTTATCTCAAGGGGTGTGTGAGAAACACATGAAAAAACGTGTTTTTTGTGTACGTTAGGCATCCTTAGTGGTTGTTTTATTTGAGTAGTTTTGTTTATATTGTACTACGATCAGGTTAACGACTGAACTTAAGTTTATAGTAACAGCTAGAGTTTGCGTTACACTGCCACATTCAAGAGTAAAATGTTTTAGGGGCTAAACCATTTTGAGAGTATTAAAATGTCTCATTAGGTAAATTACTTCTTAAAGATGACGGAGCCTCGAAATTGTTGTACCTTTTTTAATTACGGTTATTAACAATAACCGCATAATTATTTCACGGGGAATATTTGTATTTTAAACAGTTAACGGAAAATAGTGAATATGTTGCAGATTGTGGAAGATTTATGAGTACTAAATGGAATTCAATTACGTTGGCTCTTCTTTCGTAGGTACTATCGATAGCCGATGAAATCCCCAATATCACCGAATAAACGGCTGTAAATTTTTCATTTGTCGCCCACAAAAGCCGAATTCATTTTCTGTGCGTTCAACTTCATATTGACATGCTTCCAATGCAATGATATTTCAATACACACAGGATTATTTTGTAATTCGTGCGACTACTGGACTGGAATCGATAAAAGGAGTAAATAATTAAAAAATTGATCGGTCAATGAATTCAGTTCAGTTCCAAATAAATAAACCCATTACCAATAGGTATTCGTAAAATACAGTGGCACCCATTCCCACTAATGTTGTTTCATTTTCAACAACAACTAATTTTCTTTTCTCACTGCATTCACTATTACAAGCACGGAAGCCTTAATCGCCTCTAGCATCGATACAATTTAAATCGGAATAAAACGAGCAAAGCGAATCGATCTCTACCCTATCGAGAGCAAATCGCACGACTAAAGACGCTCTCGCGGACGGAATGCTCCGAGCGATTGGAAATACTTGTGTCTGTAGTTCAAAAAGAAAAAAGTTAATTGGTACTGTTTTTGTCATTGCCAGTGCCGTTATTCCTTCAACTAATCTCTCTATTCTCAATCGAGACGTCTTTACCTAGTTTGACACGGTTTAGCTGCGAAATTGCGAAAGTCTTGTTGAAAAATCGGAACACTGACTTCATTTGTTCTTTTCCGTGTAAAATTGATTATTTGGCTTCTTAAGAATTAATTTCGTACTTCTAAGTTGAATTAAGTAGGTTTCATTGATTTGTAACATCAAGTGATTTAAAGAACTTGGCTTAAGGAAAATTGAAGGGAAAAGTTACTGTTAAGTAGGTACTTGAATTAACGAGAATTTGTAATTTAAAGCGAATATAAATAGGCACGGCACGGTAGCGGATGACAAAAACAATAGTTTTAAAATAGATAAGAGCATTTCGAGTTCAAATGGATAATCATTTCAGAAATGAAACAGTATTTAGAAATTGAATATTTCGTAGAGCTGTTGAATAATAAATCATAAGCTTTACGAATATCAAAGGGGATCTTCAAAGTGTTCACTTAACGGTGTTATGAAAGTGGCGTGTATGTAGTAAATTAAGCCATCCACCATATTTTGGGAGAACAACTTTACACATGTCTTAATCCCCCACACCCACTGGCTAAATTCCAGACACACGTAATTAAAAAGGGAATTGTCTGAAATAATACGCAGTAAGAATTGTAATATTTCAAAACTGTGTGGATACTTAAGATAAAATCATGACCTGAAATATTATTATTATTTTGGTAAACCTCTATTAACCCCTAATAAAATAACTCACATGAGTTACTGAGTCATATTTTTCTAGTTAATGTCCGGCTTTGAAAAGACGTTTTAATAAATCTAGGAATTAGTTCGTAATTTAAAATAGTGAATAAGTTACGCAGAATTCACACAGCAGCGCTTGCGCAGGCCGCGAAGCGTAAATAAAGCGACATGCGCTGTAACAGTTACGCACATATTAAATGCGCACGCATCACGAAGTACCGTATCTTTAATTTTGCTACTTTTCATATTAACTGTCTGCCGGTGTGCTAACAAGAGACGTAGTTAAAACACACAATTAAAAGATAAACAAGAAATGTTTTATTACTAAAAGACATCTCACAATCAGGGAAACACGCTTGTTATAAAAGCCTACTACTTGAATAATAATAACCACCAAGGGAAATAATAGTTTCATTAAACAAGCTTTATGTAGCTACTGAACATAGAACAACAGAACGACCTTCACAACGAACAGCATGACTCCAGCTACCCAAAAATTCATTCCCGCAAGTAATAAATATCTACCACGAAATTAATTGCCCCGTCCTGTATAACTTCAATACATTTTTCATTGTTTACATCCGCCGCGGTTGGCCAAACGCCGCACCATGATTACATTTTCACGTCAGTGTCAACTTCGAACAAAGACATAGAGAGAAAGCCATCAGTCATTATCAGGAATTCAGGAGAAAGAACAATAAAACGACGAGTCACGGTCGTTAACGGATTTCACCTTACATAAGGAACTCTGAGGGCACCAGCCACCCTGAATACTTGGTTAAGGTTTGACGGAATGTTGGCAAATCTGAAGAGTCACGGCTGCCTCTCACGACGCAAGTAATTAGGTATTTAAATAAATTAGCTACTAAGTAAATGTTGAATTTGTGTAATGGGCTTAGAGACCTTGGTCGCACTGCGGAGTAAAATTAGTTTACAAGCCTTTTTAATGAGCACTAGGTTTTACAAAATTCTCGGTCTTTTGTTGGTTCAGTAACAAAGATAGGGTGGCGTAACTTTTTAACGACCTTTAGTAGATAATATTGTTCTTGATACGCAGACCATTATCATCAACATCTTCCTGCCTGTATTCGAATTTATTTGGATCGCCGCAGTACATCTCTTTAAATTTTATTTATTCAGGGAAAATAAACAGCTAAGTCATCGGTCCATCTTGTGGGAGGCCGACGCTACGTCTTCCTGTACGTGGTCGCCACTCCAGAACCTTTCGGCCCCATCGGCCATCTGTTCTGCGAGCAATATGTCCTGCCCATGCACAAGATGGACCGATGACTTAGTAAAGGCCGCAGGAGTTCGCTGGATGCGGGAAGCACAGAATCGGTCGAAGTGGCGGTGCTTGGGGGAGGCCTATGTCCAGCATTGGACGTCTTTCGGCTGATATGATGATGATGATGAATAAATAGCTACAAAATGCGTTGGAGCAAAGAAAACATAATACAAAACATTAACAATATTGTAGCCCACTACATTATCTGCATATTAACAAAGAAAATATGATAATGAGTGCCACTAGATAGGTAATAAATAATTACATCACATTAATAATAATTAATAACATCATGCAAAATAGAGAATCTAATTAATTGATTGATTGCTTGGCAACAGAGTAATAATTACGAATTATAAATTATTACGAGTATTGACTGATGACTGATCAGCCTATTAATGTTCCCACTGCTGGGACACAGGCCTCCTCTCTGTGAGAGGGAGTGAGCTGTAATCCACCACGCGGGCCCAGTGCGGGTTGGTAGATGTCACATGTCTTTGAGTTTTTGATTCTAGGACATGCCGGTTTCCTCACGATGTTTCCCATCACCGTTTTTGAGAGCAGTGGTGATGAAATTATTTACACAAAGTAAAGCGCCTGCTTGTGTTTCAACCCACGACCTACAACTGCACGAACTGCAACAAGCGGCGCGTGGGCTCACCTCGGTCGTCTTGAGGCGTCGGCGGTGCGTCGCGCGCTCGCTCGTTTGCCCCCAAAACGCTCAGTCGGACCAGATGGCATACCACCCTTTATCCTTAGGGATAGCCGCATGGTGTTAGTTGAACCCTTACTGCACTTGTTCAATGTCTGCATTGCTACGGCGACATTTCCTGATCGTTGGAAGCTTAGCCGAGTGGTACCGGTGCCGAAAGGTCGTGGAGGTACTGACGCGACTGACTACAGGCCTGTGGCAGTTTTATGCGCTCCCGCTAAAGTGTTCGAGGCAGCCATTCACAGCTATTTATACACACAGGTAAGTGCACACTTGTCTGATGCGCAACACGGATTTCGTCCTGGCCGGGGTACAGCCGGAAATTTGCTTCACTTAATGACGCAACTGGTGCCAGCTGTTGATGCTGGACTACAGGTGGATGTAGCCTACCTAGATTTTAGGAAGGCGTTTGACACAGTGGATAATCATGTGTTGCTGTTGAAATTAGCCAACATGGGTTTCACACCGCACACTATGAAATTCTTCGCCGATTACCTGCGCGGCAGACGTCAATATGTTGACTGTGGTGGACGCTTTTCTGATATCTATTACACAAGATCGGGCGTCAGCCAGGGTAGTAATCTTGGGCCGTTCCTTTTTATTCTTGTGGTGGACGACTTACCGAAAGTAGTCAATGGGTCAACTTGCCTACTTTTTGCTGATGACCTAAAGTTGATTCAGGTAGTGAAGGATAGGGCCGACCATGACATACTGCAGCGGGACTTAGATCGAGTCACCAAGTGGAGTCAGGAAAATAAACTTTATTTCAACGTGGCGAAATGTTCTATACTTACATTCTCTCGCGCCCGTTCCCCACGTCATCATGAGTACCACATTGAAGGTAAGCCGCTGCAGCGTGTCATGGAGGTCAAAGATCTGGGCATTCATTTTACCAGGGATCTGCACTTCCGCAAGCATGTTGTAGAGGTTTGCAAAAAGGCATACCGCAATTTGGGGTTTGTTTTGCGGCAGGCAAATCAATTCACTAACATGAGTGCCTTAAGAGCCTTGTACGAAGCACTTGTAAAGAGCCATTTAGAATACAACACGGCTATTTGGAGTCCTAGTGAAGCCAAATACAGTACGATGCTGGAGCGAATACAAAACAAATATATTAGGTTTATGTATTTGAGGTTACATGGAGTATATCCGGGATACCCATTGCTGTATCCAACCTTATTTATTTTAGGAATGGTTGGATATTGCAAATTAGAGATTAGGCGGGAACTAGTACTAGCCACATACTTGTTCCATGTAATGAGGGGTAAAATTGCAAATTTTGCCATACTGCAGTCAATTCAACTGTGCGTACCGGATGAGTATGTGAGCAGGCGGCGACGGCCGCCGCTGCTGGTGGTGCCGACCGCGCGCACCAATCTGCTTCAGCGCGCACCGCTGACACGCGCGCTGTGTACGCTCAACAGGGTGGCAAATATAATTGACTTGTTTTCTTGTTCTCTGAACGATTTTACTTTGGCGACCTCTAGGGTGTTATGTTATACTTAATTAAATTAAATGTAGTTGTTATGTTTGTTTAGTTTATTGTGAATTTTGTTTATAATGTAGTTTTTTATAGTTTTTATTTAATTTAGTCTATTAGTGACTAGGAACTATGGAAATTTATATGTACCTAGACTTAACTATCGCATTAGGGCAACCTGTAATGATAGATTTAAGGTGCTGTTATAAATAAATAAATAAATAAATAAAAAAAAAACTCGTACGTATTACGAGTATTATATACGTACTTTCTTTCTTTTCTTTTAAGCTATTGCATAGCTTCTATCGCGGGCCTTGAGCGCGGAGACCTATCCCGAAATTCCGTAACGAAAATACGGGTACCTAAGAAAGAGTGTTTTGTATTGAAAATTATGTTTAACTGCTTGACAACAAAGTTCAAATTTACTTAAACGAATGATACGAGAGTGTTGTATTGAAAATTATGTTTAACAAAGTTCAAATTTACTTAGACGAATGATACGAGAGTGTTGTATTGAAAATTATGTTTAACTGTTTGACAACAAAGTTAAAATTTACTTAGACGAATGATCCTTGACTATTAATAGTTAAATTAAAACCTTTTTATTAGTTTTATGTTCCCATTACGTTGTGTCAAGTTTTAAAAACTATTAATGTGAATAACAGTTCCTGTCAATGTCATCATTGCTATTTCTTGTATTCGGGTTAATATTTTACAATTGCGTAAGTTGATAAAAAATGCTATGCAATAGCTTCGCCGCGGCAGTCCCCGAGTGCTACACGTCTTTTTTTTTTTCTTTCTAATTTACTCTAAAAACAAATAAATAATAAAATCTAGACTAGCTTACATTCCTAACAACATGACTGGTTGTTTTTAATATTCTTCCATTTCATCTCTGCTTTCGTCAGCCGTAATTATATTTTTGCTCTTACCTAGGTATGGTCCAAATCATATACCAGCAAAAGTTAACAAATCATATTAAATAAATAGTTTAGTTACCTCCACTACACAATATCAGCAGGTTATCTTAGGTTTCTGTAAAGAGGTTCAGTTATAAGAGAAATGGTATCAGAATTCTAATCCCTTTTCGCTATTGGAAATACGGGTAGTAAGTAAGGTGAGCTCGAGAGCAGCATAACTCTGATTTGGAACACGACTCTTATAATAAAATCTAACATCTCGCAGATGGCGGATGAATAGTCTGCGCTGCCTACAGGAAAGCAATCCATTGAAATTTTCAACTCGAATTTCCTCGGAGCATGTCAATTCAAGCTTAGAAATCAGACAACCCGTTCTACAGCAATTATAAATTATTTATCACCATTATTAATTAATGTCTAAACGTTTATTGGTATCGTATTTCAATCATCAAATACGCAAATTATAAATCAACAACTTCCTTTTACAAGATTAAGATAGTTTTATCATGATTTATTTCAAAGCGGCGCAGTTGAAAAGACGTAAATTATATTCAAATCTGAATAAGCTAAACAGTGCGTCGCAAGTCTTAACTTGGCTAAACTGGCGTACCTGCACGTACGTTCAACCACATATGGGTATACCTAATTATTAAATTTTCTTGTACGCCAGTGTATGTTTTAGTACGTTTGAATAAGGATGGGAATGGCGTGTGTGGTTGCTGAAGATTTAGGTCCTTCTCTATGCGTTATATGCGTCAGCCAAGACCATTAGAGCAAAATGACTGTATGAGGTGTAGAGTGTACGAGGAACGTTGCTGACACGGTCCAAGACTCCGCGTCAACCGCTACGACGTATAAGATTTTAGTTACTAGACGATCTATTCGTGCTTCATATATATCAACTAACAACCGTTTTACGTCTGTCTCTAATCTGCCTGGTATTAGTGAGTTAATAATGTTAAACATTACGTTCATAATTTACATATTTAGGGACGCAGGTACAGAAGCTGTGTGAAATTGCGACAAAGGCAATCATTTTAGTAGGTAGGCTACCTCTGTATTTTATAATCAACAGGTAGAAAACATCAGACTGGTCAAAACAAAAGCAGTAGCTGTTATGTATAACGCAGGCGCAACGTCACGCATACCATAATATTTACCATAGTTTGTCCTACTAGTCACAATTACATGACATTACTATCATTGTATCTCGATGTTACGGCCGAGACTGCCAACGCAGAGTAATAACCACCTCTAATCGTCATGCTCCGGGGCACTCGAGTACGTCTTACTGGAACAAGTTTCAACATCATGCGCATCTCAAAAAAAGAAGACCACATCAATCATTAGAGCACTTTCTAAACTGTTTATTGTTATTTGAATCTTTTATACAGACGCTGCAACAGTTCAACGTCCATTTATTGTATCGGCTTCTGAGTGCTTGAACCAATCTGCCGCTAGATTAGACTATTAAAGCTATTGGCTGTGCCTTGTTAGCAATTATTTAAACACAATACTTTATTGATGCATTTAAAGAGCTCTCCAAACTTCAAAAAGCTGTTACTCTCCAATTTCATGCAATTCTTCGTTTAAATGGCGAACTACGCTTTGGAATGGGCAACTAGCATCATATTTCTGACTGACCGACTCCTTGACAATTCAAAAGTGCCTGTATATGATTTAATTGAAATAAATCATGCTTTGAGTTTGAGTTTAAAGCACGTTCAGCTAAAAAACGATCTCGGTAAATCAAATACCCTTTCGTAATGTTTCTTTTTCAGCCGTAATGCATCAAATAGAGTTGATAAAAAGAAAAAAGATGCGCGTAATCACTTCAACGACATAGCCTCGGCAAGAACGAACAATGGTCGAGAAAGTTACGATGACCATTACTATTGTATTGCTTCTGATTTAACACTCGAACTAATAGTTCTGAGCCTAAACTGCCCACAATTCATAATGATGGTCAAATGACTTTTGTAGCAGCAATTTGTAGAAGAAGATGTTCTTTGTATTCAAATCATTTGAATAAATTGAAGATCCGCCGGGTAAAACCTCGCATAAAACTATCCAGGTTACCTAGATATTTTATTAAATACTGAAAACAATCAAGATTAAGTACGGCACAAAATTTAAAGATCGCTGCATAATTACTGATTTAACGACCACCATGAATAGACTGGCAAATAAAATTTAGCACTCAAAAAGGCTGGCAAGCAGCTAGCAGTAACAGTAAACTGTGTGTTAAAATTTTATGGTTTCAAAGCTTTGTTTCTGTATCGCTCGAAAGGTTGACAAATCGGATTGTGGAGCGAGTTACCATGGTAAAGCCAGGTCGTTGTACGGCAGAGTTCTAGTTCAGGCGATAGTGGATAAGGAACAGTCAACATGCCCCGGCCAAACAAAGGACGCACTTGTTTTGCTTTATTTCGCAATGTGGTGCTTTTATGGCTGCTTTTCCGGTTGACATTTTTAAGGTATTTCTTGAACAATGTAATTTGTAACGGTCAGAGTGTCTTAAAATGAGGATGGGTTCTATTCAGACGGTGAATGAACGGACTTGGTTGGTTGAAATTAATGTTAAAGAAAGATCGTTTTGGAAAATATTCAGTTTCATCGAAGAACGTTCGTGCTTATGAATATTTTATCATACCTAGTTTGGATGCTCAATGTAACTGGTAACTTTAGAACTTCTTTGTGCTCCCAAACCTTCAATGACTATTTTGAGGTTACTATTGCTTAAAAAGAGTACAGCCTTAAATGGGCTACACTTACTTTAAAGGTAGGTACAGTCATATACGTATATACAAGGTACAAGGTACATTTACTTTGGTTCATACAGAATGGTCTTGCACTCTTCAAACACCAAAGACCCATACGTACCAAGACAAAAAGAAATCACGCCTAATTATCTATTTGACTCTGGCGAATAGTTAGTTATTCAAAAAGCCTGCACCCCTTTCCCCCCTCACCTCTGTTACTCAACACAACACGGCTCATTAGAACCGTGCCGTGGGAAGCGCCGGCCGAGTAGTGCCGTACGCACTGACGACGCGATGGCTAAAAACTTATCGATAAACTTTATGTCTACGATTAAGAGAAAAATTATCTAACAATGGTTTGGGCGCAAATTCTGCTATACTCGATCGTCATTTGTATTTTCGATGAGTAGGTAGTCCTTACATTTTTATTCATGTTAGTAAAAGTGAACATGGTTGTGAAGGCTGATTGTCACAACCAATGATTAGATAATGTAGATTTAGAATACTGGAAAAAAAGAGGATATTAAATTGAAAAGCGGAACCTGGAAGATGCCATTATTAATTACGCAAGGTAAAAGAAACCATTTATCTATTAAATTTAAAGAGAGCTTTTTTATTTCACTACCAAGGAAAGTTGGAGGACTTTGCGTTTAAAACTTAAAATTGAGTACCTTTAATTTTATTTTAGAGACAAAAGATACTTTTAGGATTTATATAACAGGAATGATGGACGGTTTTAATTACGTTTTATATTGGAATAATATTTCACTAAACGGACAAACAAAAATTTTAATTAAATTAGCTTCAAGGTAGAATTTCCTCCATCTTTCGCATTTCCCATTTTATTTTGAATTAGAAATTAATTCTGTAATAAAGAACTGCGTGGAATGTTTTGACTAGCGATGATTGACGACCGATGGAAATATAAATTTTATGATCACGAAATCATGACACTGTAATAAACACAGTATCGGTGGTTTAAATTGGGGTCGCAGAATTTGCACAATTTTATTACGAACTGTCAAACATAATCTACATTTTCATAACATTTTGGTTCAATCGAAAACTCTTGAAATAATGTCTTCATTTTTACATTCTTTGTATTATCGACGCCAAATAAGGAATTTAAAAGTTGATGAGAAATTCATCGACATTGTTTATGAGAAAACCTCGCCAGACAGCAACCACTAGTTAGTTTGCAGCGCAGCGTTTACAAACAACGGTGGCTGCGAACGACTGACTACATATGAACACTATGTGAATATAACTTTCAGTTTCAACATACGTGAGAATAGCGAACTTATGTTCAGCATGCACAAGGGCTTTGGCCGCAAACACTTGGATGTTGGCCCCAACGGGCACAGCCAATAGAGCCAACGTACAATTTGTCAAACAGCTCACGGTGTTATTTACTTAGCCAATTTGACTGTCTTGTTTCTCGTAATGTTGAGTTATGGTAACTAACACAGGTGTTTTGTATCATAAGTAGTATACATCAAGATACAAAACGTGTCTTGGTTTGAACTGGATGTATTTGTAATTAGGTAAATCCGGGTTAGACCAAAAATGAGTGAAAAGACATTGTTCGATTTCCCTGGTCAAATACGAAAAGTTGAATACGGATTTAAGCTATAGCAAGACCGAAAAATTTAAAGAGAAACAGTACCGTAGCTACACAAAAGATCACATATTTTCAGGAATGGAATAGAGACCGTTAAATCCCACACCACACTAACTACAGTGCACATGCCCGCAGTGATTTCGAAGAATCCACAAAAATTCCGACTACACACTAATTCCCTGAAATGCTGCAGATAGAGCAAGGTTAGTCTTGTCGCTCTCATGCGCTTACTACAATAAGCTCCCAAATAGTTTAATCCCACAAGCTCGGCTTTAAAGCTCCTCAAACTTTGACAAACAAGCTCTATTAGGCCATAGACTGAAATTCTAATAATTTCTGAGAATAATTTTGCCTTTAATTGTGTGACCAGTCTCATAATTTCTTCGTCATAATTAGAGGTAAAACACAAAGTACTTAATAATAAAGAAAACAGATTCAGTAGCCATTAAAAAGTTGCCAACCTTATCTAAAAATCTGTCTTTCTTAAAACAAGTTGGGACGGGCTCTAGTTATATTAGCCTGAGAAGTGACATTACAAGGAAAATTTCATCTTGTTTAAGTTAAATCGTAACTTTTTATAGCCTTGGGTCGCGTGAATTCACTCAGTTAAGAACAAGATGCAGATATAACGAGATAATATTTTTCCTCATAAAAATATTTTCTGAAATATTGGATAAGCTTATTTTTCCGTGTCAAAATAATGTTGTAATTTCTTTCCATTAAAAGCGGTAAGCCCCGTTTTGAGACAGAAATTAGAATTCAGAAAGGTAAACGAAGTATTGTTTTTATGATATAAGGATTACTTGTAAATTAAAATACTTGGAAAAATCGGAGAAAATATTGTACAACCCATTATGATTTTAAATACATTCTGGTACAGTACTGTGTTTACACATTTTCATAGATTTTGGTCATTGAGAGGCATACATCTGCTAAGATATAATATAACATAACATCACGCCTATACTCCCCGAAGGGTTAGGCAGAGGTGCACATATCACCAGGTCCCATGTCCCATGGGTGCGAGCCTTTTGCCATCAACTGGGCTCAAATCGAGAGCGGTGGTTGCCCTGTGGCCCCGAATTACGGGTTTGTAGGTCGTGATTTCCAACCCAGGCAAGCGCTTTACTGTGTGTCAATATTTTCATCAGCAGAGCTCTCAAAACAGTGAAGGAAAACATCGTGAGGAAACCGGTATGTCCTAGAACCAAAAAATCGAATACATGTGCCATACATAACCCGCACTGGGCCCGCGTGGTAGATTAAAGCTCACTACCTCTCGAAGAGAGGAGGCCTGTGTCCCAGCAGTGGGAACATTATAGGCTGATTATGCTGGGCACAAATCCAGACTCCGATATTTGAAAAAATATTTCCTTCTGAATTAAATAGTGCGTTTGACAAATAAAAAGCTGCCAACCTAGTGAAACTACAGAACCAGATTACAAATTGGACAGTTCTAAATTTGAAAATGAAAGTAAGAAGAGCTTACAACGAGGTTGACACAGCTTGGACGGGCCATCGTGCATCGGTAAAACTATCAGCAGGTTCCAGAAGAAATAAGCTTCGCCAGATCCTTGTTATTCAGTAAAAGTAGGTTAAAGTTCTAAATTAAAACTACGTAGGTACAAAGTGTGTTAAGACTCGTGGATATTCTAAGACGGAGTGAAGGGATAAATTGTTTATACGTATAAATTATCGTGTCAGTTAGTACGCACCAAATAATCCCTTGGTATGCGTATGCGCCAATCACAACTGAAAGTTAACGTGTTTTCATGGAAAATAAAATATAATATGCATCTCCTATTCAAAAATGTAATAAATTATCCTAAATTTCACTCGAAATTATTTTAAAAGGTGTAATAAATATCATTAAAATGTTTTTTCTCACACCTGAGCACAGTTGGACGTTGTCCAGATTTTGAACGTAAAAATTGCGGCTACAAGCTGCGTTTTGCTGCCCAATGCCGCATATGATATTTCTAATACATAAAGTATTAACAAAACGGGTAATGTATGTTGAATAACATTATATTTTATTGCGGTTAACAGTTATATTTCACATTATTATAACGTTTGCGGATCGTCGTGATTTCATGTTTTATCATAAAACGGCGCGATTTGAGTGGATTTGAGAGTATTTAGCTAAATAAATCCGCAGATTCAGTGGTGTTTATTTAAATTTTATGGGGTAGATTAATGCCTCTAACAATTACCAAAAGAAACTGTCACAATGATACAAATAATACCTTTCTATATCTATGGTACCTACTTGTAAAGAAATATTTACGAAATATTATAAAGTTTAGGTACGATATCTACCGAAAATATCTTGAAACATTCGTTATTTATTGCAAGAAATTTCCATTTTATATTATTCTGATGACTGTTTTCAGCTATTGATTGTGAGTTATAATTCAAAGCACCACATTATTTTTGATGAATGTAAAGAATACTAGGCGCGAGTATTTGAGATGAAGATAAAAGGAAAAGTAAATCATAAAATGTTTTTTTAAATAATATGATGACTAATGTCATCATCATGAAGACACGAGGCGAGAGCGAGAGGAAGCTTCACAAGAATGTACCTAGTATTTATTTATGAAAAACTTAAGCCCATTTCATTGAAGTGACTCATGCAGTTAGACCTTATATAAAGTCTATAATCCATACATAAATATATAATCTATAAAGTCAATAGGTATTGTTATCACGCAAATGACGCATGTTTTTTTACTACGATTACAGTGGGGGTTGTATAATTATCACTTACTTCAAAAACGGTGAAGGAAAACATCGTAAGGAAAACGGCATGTTAAGCCAAGTCAGGTTAGTCACTAACCACATGAAAAAGAAGAAGTGGGGGAATAAAAAAGGGCCTTACATGTATTTATTTTTCCAACGAGTATCTACTGCCAACATCTATCTATCTATCTGCCGCAGTAAGATGGTTATAGCCGTGTTATAGTTATATACCTAGGGATATAGCTATATACCGTAATATAGATATATTCTTCATTCTTTTTTTAAATCTTTGCCCCACACTAGGAATTTCTCCTGTATTGTGCGTTTACAAACATTTAACTACTTGTAGGTCTTACAAATATCTGTGCCGTGCGGGAATCAAACCCGCGACACGCAGCGCAGCAGTCAATCGCTTAACCACTGCGCCAACCGTGCCGTCAAAAGTCGTCTAACCGTAACTATCATACTAGGAATATAACTATGATACGAGCACGATCTAGTAATATTTATAAGGGCTCTCCGACCAATTAGGTTAGGTTAGGTTAGAACTGTGACTAAAAACGCGCGAGCCCAGTGAGCGAAGAGAGCGATGCTGCGGCAGCGGCCGGCGAGGGCTACATGAAATTGGTTGCAGTAAAAAAAATAGGGCAATCCAACAGTTATGAACGGCTTTCAAATAAGTATATTACAGTATTTAGCTATATCCTATTTTATACTTATTTGTAATATTATATTTATTTGAAAGCGACTGTAACCATCTTTCACAGTAAGATTTAGTTATATCCCTAGGGATATAACTATATCACGAGTCAGGACTATAACCATCTTACTGTGAAATATCTGTAAAATACTTGTGGACGGCTGGACGAATTTGGCAATTTTTCGTTTAAAGTATTGTGCAGACCAGCGCGACTTGTCGCGCGACGCGACACCGGTTATTGTTATACCGTGAAGTTTTCTTAGAACAGTCCGAATAAAGTCATTAAGGAAAAAATGGAAAAGTCGCCCCAAAAATGAGAAATTTTCAGAAGAACCGATTGGAATTTGGACAGAGCAACATCTGTTACCTAGTTTTGTATAAAAATTACATTTCCTAAGGATGCCATTGCTTTACCATTCCCCGAGTAAACACAAAACCGACATACTTATCTAATGTTCTAACGCAATCCAAATATCAATGTAGGCACCAAGGTACCAAGTTTAATACAAAAATGTAGCAAAAAAAACGTACAAGACCAACTAACGGACAATTCAAAACCGGGTCTCTTTTCCCATTATAAACGCATCGTAAGTCGTAGCGTTGCAAGCAGTGAAGCAGTGTATGCGGAACTTCTACGCACCGGATTCGT
This sequence comes from Conistra vaccinii, assembly GCA_948150665.1. NCBI lineage: Eukaryota > Metazoa > Arthropoda > Insecta > Lepidoptera > Noctuidae > Conistra > Conistra vaccinii. The sequence continues at coordinate 13,248,567 of OX411329.1, forward strand.
GCCACTCTCGATCGTATATCATTCGACATAATTGCATTTACACTGTGTATAATAGCAGGTATAATCTCACGGTCCGGTGTCGCCCGCTATTTAGCACTGTTAATACTGCCACGTTTTAGAACAATAGTTCGTAAAATTTATTTATAACCTGTTTATTATTCATCAAAATAACAATAACTGGCGTTTTATTCCGTTTGGTTTTAATGTGATTTGGTTCTTACATCCGTTTACTTTATGCTGGTAGTGGTTTAACAGTGAAGTCAAGCATGTCAAATAATCTGTACAGAAAACCATTTTAGTTTTACCGAAAGACTACTTTCTAAAACAAAACCTTAATTTAAAGAGCCAACAGAAACAATACCACGCCACATTACGCCAGCTGTTAACTTAAAAAAAGAACTACCCCAAGTCCGAGGTAACGGACGGGTCTATTTCAAATAAAAATGTCGATTCGGATCTGTCAATTCGGAAATCGTAAGTTAAAAAACGGGCGATAAAAACATGTGGTCGGAGCCGTCCGGGCACGCGGCAGATGTCCGACATCAAGACGTTATGGAGGGTAATCCAGCTCACATGTTGTACGAAAAACGATCGGGTGTGCACGCCGCGTATCGATACAATACTACACCCCGATCCTCTGACATACTTGGACGCTGTCACCCGCGCCTCTATAATATTAGAAATAGATCAGATGTAAGCAATAAAGGCAGCTGACGAAAGATTCAGCCATGTATTTGAGATATGAAATAGATTTATTCAATAACCCACAAATGTATGCCGTGCGATTTTAGTTTTATTGCGATTATGACATCCATTCGCATTTCACACTTTATAAATATTCGCCGTTCTGTTTATTTCTTTGCTGAAATGTCGCGAGAAATTTTCGCTAACTACACGTAATAATAGATGCACTATGTCTAAGGTTATATTTAGATAAATCCTACGCGCAAAGTACGCTAGTTACCTGGACCGAATGTTAAACCTAAATACGTGCAGTGTTGCGTTCAGTTTACACAAACTTCGAAGAAACTCGACCGATTGACGCAATTCCGGTCATGGATCTCGAGTTGCCCGAACCGAATTCAACTGCTCTTCGAGCTAATTTCCGAACGTCACTTTGTTCTTTATTCAATTTCCGATTTCGGAAACTCCACGTTCCAATTCTAAATTTATTTTTGTTTCTTTTTTAATTAATCGCGATAAAAAAATCATGGTATACAATTACAAGCAATCTCGATTTAATTAATGATGTTTGATAAGATAAATAAATTAGCAAACAAAAAAGGGAAAATATACATTTGGCTTCCTAAATTAAATTCCTCACCGGGATTAACGGGAATTACGCAATTAGGGAAAATAAATTACTATCAGGGATTCGAAGAAACGGGACGAGTGGCGAGCTACGCGGGTCCTATTGGATACAAAGGGGATGCAAATACAACAGGTTGACGATGGGGTATACAAACACCTTTCACATTAAAATTTTACGTGTAAGAACGTTTATCCCTGCGGTCCAACATACCACAATTTAAAAACGCGGTCATAATCCAAAGACTGTTTTTGTGGGTAAGTTAAGCGGATTTTGTGGGTCGTGTCTGTTTTTGTGTAATAATAATACTTAATAGCAGGTGTAAAATATAACAAAACGAAATGTAGCTGGATAAAATGAAAAAGACAATGATTGATACGGGGTCGTAGTAGGAGAAAACCATTTTCCTCAGAAGCTGCCCCGCACCCCCGCCCCCTCAGCCATCATAACAGCCGTCTCGGCCGAATATTAAATTTGCTTCATCAGTAAAAAGCGAGTACATTTCGCAATATTGTGAATTTTGTTCGGATAAATTCGACAAAAATGTTTCACTGTGGGCGATGAATGTAATTATTGAAATAACTAACTATAAATATTGAAGCGTACACTTTTCACGAATATGCGAATGAATACGAATATCTGAATGTTCGAAATACTACGCTGTTGTTTTTGTGAAGCTAATATTTCTAGAATATTAATCATTTATATAGGTGGATATTCCGACGATATATTCGAAAGTTATTAACTTTCTATTCTACTTACATTTTCCGACAAGAGTTTCCCGGTAGCGTCGATTTTACGCCTAAAATAAATCTTGGAGTCTTACCTGAAAAGAGAAAAGTTTTTATTAAAATCAATTCGTAAGTACATTTACTACAAAACTGTTAAATATAGCTGGCCGATATTTAACCCCCGACGCAAAAAGACTGTGTGTAAAAGTTTAACTGCTTTGTGTGTGCGTCTGTCTGTGGTACTTAGATATGTTTTATTAAAATCGGTTCAGCCGTTTGAAGATTATCAGCTCTTTTCTAGTTGATGAATGGAAGTGAGCGTGTCCACAGGTCTGATCGATTTGAAATTTGGTATTCTATTACATAACATCACATAATCAGTCTATTAATGTTGCCGCTGCTGGGACACAGGCCTCCCCACTATGAGAGGGAGTGGGCTGTAACCCCACGCGAGCCCAGTGCGGGTCGGTAGATGTCACATGTCTTCGAATTTTTGGTTCTGAGACATGCCGGTTTCCTCACGATGGTATTCTATTACTTCAATGATATTAATCTTTTAATATCATTGTAACCTTGAACTGATGCTGCAGCATCACCTGGAAAGAGAACAGGTATCGTGTTTGAGCTCATATACCTACTGTTACTGACAATTTAATTTTTTGTTTTTTTAATGAATATTTGAATTTTAATAATTTTATTTAATGAGAATGACATAACTAATTTAATGTTCCAACAAGAGTTTAAATTTTAACAATTTTATATAATGAACATGTTTGCATGCCGAATGGTGAAATATGGCAGAACTCTATGAAAACCTACTACTACCTACTTATGTATAACCCATATTTGCAAATAAATGCTATTCTATTCTCATTGGAATGTTCTCAATGAATAGGTTATAGATAGATGATGACCAGGGTCTGGTGATGATTAAGGGAAGAATGAGGAAATGTTTGTGTCGGGGGTTTTTAAAATTTTAATATAATTTCACTTGTAAATAAAATATATTACAGAAAAAGTAGTTGCACTATAGGCACACATCTGCCTAACCCTCCGGGGAATACTGGCGTGATGTTATGTTATGTATTGAAGAATAAATATCTCAATTTATCATAACACCTCTTACACTTAAGAGGCGGGAGTCGTAGAACAGTTACGATACTAATGTATGACAGCTGGTCTTGTTACTCGTATAATAAATACACTACCTGATTCAGACTGGTCTAGAAAGTCTTACAAAACTAACTGACTCCAGACATAATAAAGATTATTCTATATTACATAAATCGTAATAAAAAATATTATTTTTTTCTTACCAATAACATAATAACGTCTAATAACGGACAAGAGATTTCGAAAAAAGAAATCTTTGTCGTAAAACATCGTCAAGTATCGTAATGCGATGACTTTGAGTTCGGCTGTTGCTATGCAATTAGGAAGGTAAAACAAGAAGGAAAGAAATAAAAGTGCATGCCCTCGACAGATGTTGGCGCATTGGCGCTGAGCGATCGAGACAGGTGCATCCCACAGGGCTGCTCCGCAATCCACAATGAATAATCTATGCAAATAATAAAAATTAATTTATGATTAAAAGAGATTTTTTGTCCGATTGTTTGTCTGGATGTATGTTCCGGATTAGCACAAAAACGGCGGAACGGATTTGGATGAAAATTGGCACACAGATAGTTTTTAACCTGAATTAACACATAAGGTTCTTTTAATCCCGGTAGTAGGTTCCCATGGGATATTTTCCGACAACCACGCGGGCGAAGCCGCGGGCAAAAACTATTTACTTTAAAATTATAATTCACACACCACCGCTGCGTTTATCGACACGAAGAGTATTTCATTGACATATTTCACTACCAATATTTATGTCATCGCCAATAACTTCATAATGGCAGTGCTAATAGTTTAAAATGTAGAACAAATTAATTAATTTTAATTATGTATGTGCTAAAATATTTACAGGTTGAGAATTAATGGACATTTTGGCGGTTTAATTATTTTGTTTGGGGCATTTAATGTTGGTTTAAGCAATTCATTTATCACAGGGTTCGGGCCATCCTACCACTCAAAGGTCGATAGATCCAACAATTTGGCAAACCGAGCAATTTGCACTAATCGCGATAGTTTCCGAGCAATTTGTGCAAATGACGCGTTACTGGCTCGACACGATGCTCTTCCACTAATGAGCTATCCACGCAATTATTACGCTATCGATTGTTACTCCTTGAATTGAGAATGCGGACTGATTGATTTTGTAATTAACAACTCCAGTTGTACCTACCTAATACTAATACCTCCCTATATATTTAGTTGAAGATGTTGTAAGATAATCAATAATCCTCTTTATTATATAGTTGTCTAATGAATACTACAATGCCTACAATTTATAAACAAAACAAGATTATCTTCGGCTTAGATCTGGAAAATATAAGAACCTACCTTATATTTTCCAGATCTAAGCTGAAGATAATAACAATTACTTATAGATATAATTAATTATATACAATATTTTTTTGATAAGCAACAACAATAAGTACCTTATCGTAGACTTAACGTGTGATTATGTACTCTCGTGTGCTGTAGGACTATCACATAAAAAAAAAAATGTAAAAAAGCTTTGCAAATTTTTGCCAGCCCTGCGTAAATAATCGAATATCGACAGCGCAGCCGCTTCTTGGCCGCCTGCTAATCGACCTACTAATCGCCCGCCGGCCGCCGAGCAGTTAGCCCACCATCCGCTGAGAATAAATACTTACCAACTTACGCACTTTATTACACCAAGACACACACCCTGCACATTATTTAAAATTCGACAGCACAACGGATACTAATCGAATTTATACTCCTGTTATAATAACCACCTGTCTTGTTAATTTGCCGTTAATTATTATCGCTTATTGTCGCACAACCCGCTGTTATATTTTATCGCGACTGTTATGAGACGTACTGCGATAGTTTCTCACCAAGAAATATGTTACATAACACGGTTTACAATGTTAAGAAATATAAAACCGCGGCTTAGTAAGAAAGCCGCTTGTAATCGTCACGAGAAAACAAAGAAAAAATTAAGTCGTGAGCCAAAATTATAATAAAGCAATCCCAACAAAGACATTCCACAAGTCCGGCTTACGGCACCGGCCAAGCCGCGGCGACGAGCCCCCCCCCCCTCCCTCTCCCGTCGTTGTTTAATTCCATTAAACCACCCCTTTTATCTTTTTCGCTTTTATCTTTTCCCCACTATTGGATTACTGAACAAAATGGCGTGCAAGAGACACACGCAATCTTTCGCCTTTGCCATTACTTCACCTCTATTTGTAATAGCCTTTTCCGTAGCCGCTACAGCTTTTGTGCACGCGCAATTAAAATATGAACTATTCATAATTTTCTTTCAGAGTATCTTTTCTGAGATAACATCTGTTATGTTATGTAGCTGGAATGCTTTTAACGGTAGGTAACTTTGTAGAGTCACAAGTAACAGGTCGTGTACCGAGAAACTTTTATAAAGCGTTTTTAGTTTCAGACCGCTGCTAAAAATTAAACCTGATAGCTTAAAGTAAACAGCAAAAAAAAAAAACAAAAAAAAAAGTCGGGAGGGCTCGTGGGACACCCTAATACACGATCAATCAGAGGGCTTAGTATGAGTTTCATTTTACCATCTCGATCAAACGCATCGACCGCGTTTGGCGCTCCGATTGGCAGTCGGCCAGCCTTCACCGGTGAAGGGCCAATCGGAACGCCGAACGCGCTCGATGCGTTTGATCGAGAAGGTTAAATGAAACTCATGGTAGCCACAGAATCTGAATCGTATTGAAATAGGTTGCTAATCCATTGCTTCATAAGTTTGAAATAAATTCGGCTCAACAACGTAAATAACACAATGAATGTTGTTGAACTGTCAAAATCAAACAGATTAGTCGTAATCGTTTACGAAAATCTGTTACGAAATTAGATAGCCGGTTGCAACAAAGTTCATTTCGCTGTATATTATGTATTAATACAGAACCATCTTGTATGTTAGCGTCTAAAAACTTATAATACTTAGATGTCTCTGTATTAAAAACAAAATAAAAATCAATATTTCAAATTGAAATTTGAAACCTTGAAACTGAAAACTTGAAATTTGAAACCTAGAAACTGACTTTTTCGGGCATAACGCTTTTAGTTACGTGACGATTTCTACCAGTCAACTCCTACCACAAATCGCGTTAAAGAACTTCGCTCCAACAGTGTATTCACTACCCCTAACGAATTTCATAAAAAAGGGCTAGATGTTTACAAAACAAACAGTACGAACACTAATTAAATACCTACCTACCTAGTTTGTTTGGTTTCATTCTCACATTACCGCCACCCTCGCACACCACTCACCACTTTAATCTATATCGCGTAACACGTAAACAACGAGTTCAATTCAATCAAACTCCTCGGTGTAGTGTCTGCGCGAACTGTCAAAGTAGCATTCGTAGTTTAAATGACGTTCTCAAATTGAAATGTTGGCGCCCGCGTCGACGACGAATCGAGCAGTTCATTCGGTCGTGAATGTAAACTGAACACGAATTTTCACTTAATTGTTAGTAATATTATATGAGCAGGGAGTAGGTAATGCCTGATCTTATGGGGCCCATATTAACAGTTTGATTAAGTTTGCACTATATAAATTTTAAGTCAACGTACTAAAACGGTGGCTTATTAAAAGTTTATATTAAAAAAATTCTGCTACGGAATAATGTGCGTAAATTTTTAAGTTTCACGAATAAACTGTTAAAACACATTTTTTCGCTAAAAATAACTAAAACTCGAGCCTAAAGCCCTTAGTATTTTTAGCAACGCAAAAAATAACCTCTAAAATCACGTTAGTGAGGCGGCTAGCCTCACTCACGTACATCGAGTGTTAACTGTTAATTCGCTTTACTTTAAAGCCGCACCTGAACTCCTAAACAATGTCGTTTGTCTTGAAACTCCGTCACTTAAACAAACACGCATATTCGCAAGTTGTGTAACCATCAAAGTGATAGTGTAACTTCCTACAGGTCGATTAGGGTGAGTAACGCAAGTAACGCAACTAATTTCTAATATGTTTCGTTAACGGCACTTACATGAGTTCCCGTCGCCGACCGGCAAATTTTCACCGTTGGCAACATAGTTGGGTAACTTAGTTGGATGTTCCATGTTATCACTGTGCTGGGAGGCAATCAGGGCTTTGAAGAAGCGAAAGGCTATAAGTAACTCACTATCTATGTCATCATCCGTCACTAACCCGCTCAGAATAAGGGCAACGGAATCAGCAGCATTTGCTTATACAATAGTGTCAAGTCAAGGCATGTGATGAGATTCTTCCTAGAGAATAGGCACATGGTCAGTTCTACCTACAGATAATTCTGATCTGACCAAATTCCGTACCTTCTGTGGCTGCGATGACTGAATCATACCGACCTGGCGCACTTTCGCCTGTCTCTCGCATGTAGCGTCGTGTCATAATCAGCCTGTAATGTTCCCACTGCTGGGACACCGGCCTCCTCTAGACGAGACGGTTGTAGCATCGTTTATGGTAGCCTTAAGGTGGGTTCATATATGTATGATATGTAACACAACAAATAGGCGAATTTGTTTCAACTAGTGGTACATTTCATTTTGCATTGCGTATGCCTACGGCATGCGGTATGTTAGTTTCATCGAATGTTATTACCCGACTACGGCAAAGCCAAAAGGAAGGGTTATGATTTTAGCAGTCTATGTATGTATGTATGTTTGCTTTTACGTGTGTTCTAAACTACTAAACCGATTTTTTTTTCATGTTAGGTTTCAATGTGTACCCACCATTAAAAGAGCAATCGATAGTCTTTTGTTGTATGCTGATATTTTTATATTATAAATCAAATGGTTACGTCAGTCTCATGATACAGAGCGTTTTCTAAACATTCTCATTCACATGACGCGAAAAGAATTTCATATTACTCGTATTTGACGCGGAATTCTGCGCCAATAAGCAGATTGTTGACAATATCTTCGTTGTGATATGGTTTCAAGTATTTTGCTATTTATGTACGTAAGAATAGAACCTATATATATCTATTATATGATACGCTAAAGATTTATTGATTCCCTTGATATGGAATAAAATATAATTAAAATCATGTTTTTCTCTCAGGTCCGTCCATTTTGCGAGGTGAAATCAAACTGGGGGCCAAATAACTTTGAATAATTGCAGTTGACATACAAAGAACAACTAATGGATGCATTCTTAGTAGGTACATCATTGGCAGTAGACTTTACAAAAAGAGAATGCGCGTGCGACGTGGCGTGTCTAAGCGTCAGGGTTATACCAACTAAGATTTTATAACCAGTCTAGCTGACCCGACGTTGTCCTGTCCAAATTTCAATAATTCATACAAAATTCCAATAAAAAATGCCCTTTCATATTTCACCGAATTTTCAAATTTTTATTCCCGCAAAAATGAACATTGTAAAACAATAGTTTGCCAAATCGGTCCAACCGTTCTCAAGTGATACCACAGGTGATACGCTTTACCAACGAACATCATTTGATTTTTATTATAATTATAGATAGTAAAAATTACTCGATGGAAAATATTTTGAGGAAAATATTGATCTTTATTTTTAGTCAAATATTGGTAAAGAATTCTTAATCTTGTGAAATGATGTAGTACCTAATCCGATAAACATTTTACCTGCCGTTATTTACCCATAATATTTATCCTGTTTTTTTTCCTCGTAGTTTAGCTATAATCTGGGCAATATTATAAATCCGCTGCACACTTTTTATAGACAGAAACTTGATAACGACTGGACTAGACGAACTGGACTACGGATAGACAGAAAAATCCGTGTAAACAAAATCGGACCACGCACTATGTTGTTCAAACGTTGACTAAGAAGCTTGATTTTTTACAAGCTTTTATTTAACTTGCCGTATTAGTTAGTATGTATTAGTCAAATCTTGCAAGCTGAATTAAAACCATTTCCTCATGGTTATGAGGAAGTGGTTTACGGAGTTGAACTTTATCCGTTGGTTCAGTTTTGATGACAATGCATTTTTTATTATGCATGACCTGATTCTACACTCTGGACTGGCTCCAGACGAAGGAACTCTACAACAGTCAACGGTACAAACACGAAATTTAATATAGGTACGCATTCAACGATGACAGCCCATTCTAAAATTCGCCATGATCTGGAGCCCCAAGGGACCGTAGATCAACATATTTGATTTTCATTTCAACTTGATACCTCCATGCGTTCCTGAGAAAAAGGGTCCTAACAGACCTACAAACGGACGGACAGACGGACAACGAAGTGATCCTATAAGGGCTGCATCTTTTACCTTTTGAGGTACGGAACCCTAAAATTAAATAAAAATATACTCGTGTAAACCATCACGTCAGCAACCCTATTTCTAATACATAGCAGTTGCGTTCCATATGCCATATTGATAGTCGCCACTCACTTTCATTGCGCGCGCGCACCGAATTGCATTGACTTAATTACGCGTCAACGGTGCGCGGCCCAACTATGCAGAGTTAAACTGTTGCTGTCAATTGCACACAGTAATGCGATACGTGCCCTAAAAACGAACAACTGCTACTAATTAACACCTACAGTTTATTACACGGTTAATAATATGCATGCAAAATTTTCCGTTAGTTAGGTAGTCACGACAGTTTTTTCATGGTTTTTATAATCGTTTTGGCTTACCGGGAACTTTCTAACTCTATAGCATTAACTTTTTAATTAGACAGTCTCTCCGCTTCAACTAAAAGTTCATATCCAAATAATTCCCCCATCCAACCGAAAGTGGGGCAAAGCACTGAATGTAATAATCATTAACCAAATTGACTTTGAGCAAACACATTTCAATATCACTAAAACTAGACAACACATTGAGTGGTATTATTCCGTGCGATCGGATTCGCATTATTTAGAAACAAACAATCGTAACGTATCGGAGGTGGAATTAATCGGTACGACGGCATCAACCCCTCTGAGGTGACGCCGCCATTTTATAACCCTTTGTGATCGGAATCACTTTGATCGGAACACAATTGCTAACAGAGGAAGGTCGTAATCAGTGAACGATTGTGACAGTTTCGTACCGTCGCGGTCGAGAATAAGTCGAGCTCTGCGAAATATCACAGACGCATCAACAGACTAATCATTTCTGCTCGGCACTATACGAGTTATTTTCTGAGATCAAATAATAACACGCAGTACAAATATAATAACATGATCAATGTGACGTATCCGGAATGAGAAACAATGGGTGAATCGAAATAATTTCACAGATTCCGAATAATGTTATGGAAATTGAACACAATCATGAGAAGTCTCATGCAAACTATTCAGAAACTATGCACTCAGAACGAGAATCTCTTATAAGAAACTAGTTGGAGATTCCTACGTATTTCCTTAATGCACCCGTTTGCAATGCCACGAAATCCGTAAAGGATCTTCCGCCAACTCTGAGTTGTAAGCAAATTGGAAATTAGATCGTGTTAAGTACCGAGTTGGCTTTCTGAAGACATGAGCGTATATCCGAATGTTGTACCAGTATACTCCAGTAATAACAATTCCATGATCTTACTCATTCCTCGATTTAGTTGGATAAATTTAGTTTGCGCGTTATGACGTATATCGCAGCTGATCATCATAACTCAGTAGTCATATCTTTGTCGCATCCCTTTACATAGTTTCGAAAACATAGTAAACAATCAAGTACTGCTGACTTTTCAAATATCCTTGGAAGAGGATAAAGAACGCACATCTCTTCGAAATAGCTTTTTATATAGAAACTATGAATGAATGAAGTAATGAATGAAATGCACCGATCCCGGCGTGGTTTAACCAGACTCGATAAATCGAATGAACCCCAAGATTTGCACTAACCCCCCTCATGTTGCATGGGGTTACAGAGGCCACTACGAGGGAAAATCTAAACACTCTAATCTCACACGACCAAGACAATACACCAAATGAGATAGAGAAACCAATTAAGTCCTCAAAACCCAGATATACTTGACGCTGAATATTGCCACCATCCACCAATTACTTATAAAAACGTCCCGAGTTCGTTCCCATTAAAGCCACATCCAATTTCCATCTGTATGAAATGACGGGCTCCGTCTAATGCTGCCGCGTCATGCATTCTATAATCCCCCGCTGCCACTGTGTGCGGCCCTCAATCTGCACTGATTGAAACGCGACTGCTTGCCGAGCGATTCGTCGCTTCTACACGACGAACGGTGAACGGTTACGACTGCACGTAACAATCATATCTCCATTCTTCACAGTTTATCTCGTCATCGCTGACTGTGATCAAACAATATGAAATATCGTAACAATAAATTATGTCATGTTCAGAATATATGACATAACGGTTCGACGAAATGTCGAAGAGATATAAGATTTCACAAGAGCGCACTGTTTGTTTGTAAATTAAGACTTTTGGCACAGAGAAATTTACTCAGATTGAATGTTCTCTTTTATCGTGAACTTTTACTGACGAAATTCAACACAGTTACTTTACTCCAATTCACTCCGCTTTTACTGTACATTAACATCAAATGGCATAATTTTAAACTCGTTTACTTCGTTGGGTAGGTATGTGAAATCTGCGAGGTGGCGTTAAGTGGCGGATAATTTATTCCACATCCCGGGAAATAACGATAGACCGATCGGGACGCCGAGACACCCTCCCTTCGCCTCGCCGTATAATCCTTTGATGGATTCTACTCCGCAGACGCCCGAGAATACTGGAAAAGTGCACTCCGCTAAGGAAAAACACAAAAACATATCTTTGAAGATTTGCTTGTGTAAACTTTTAAAGAGAATGCGTGTCGAACTGTATGTTACTAGAATGTAACACGATTATAACCGATTATTATTGTTTACATCGATTTCGTAGAGTCGTGATGATGTTATTACTAGATGGCCATATTGTATTCTCTATCTCTCTTTGGTTTGGCCATTTAACGCAAATGATACACGAAATGAACTTTCTAAAAGTAATGATTTGTCAGACATTTCGTTAATAGTCAATGAGTTTCTTGCTTGCCAAATCAAGCATGAAATATCACAACAATTTAAATAAATAACATAAAGCTTTCAGAAGCCAAAATAAACAACAAACAGGGAAACTATAAGCATAAATAAGTAATAAATTAACGAAAAAGCCTTTATTAATTAAAATAAACTGTAAATAACTAGCCGCACGCGCGGCATCCGCATTTTCTGTCATTTCAATGAGAGCATCTGACCAATAGGAATGTTTCCCGCTGAGTCAACGACCGGACGAGCAGCCAATCGCGACGAGTATTGCGGCTGCTCTAGTGCTCGTCATCCGAGACAAATCGATGTTATTTTGTATTTTTTTTCTCGTCACGACCACGGCCATCTCTCTTACGAGGTCTTACAACCATAAAGAAAATCATGTCGGCGAGATTTTTTACTACCTATTAAAAATATTTTTCAAGTCAAAAGACGATCGAACGATTCACTTACACAAGATTGCCGAATAAAATAACTTTCCATTAAAATTGGGCTTATTTTGGTTTGTTTAGTATTTCTCAATGTTTGATATCTATTTTCTCTGAATGTTATAAACTCCCATCCATCATATTTCTGGAAATTAATAGCATTCTATAAATAGCGCGCGATTTGTTTTCAGATTGGTTTATTTTAACTTAGTAAGCTACCCAGTGTACCACATCCTCTCTCGGAACTGTCTTTATCGTAATTCAACGAAATACTTGACAACCTAGCCAGAGTACTCCTTAGCCAGAATCCACTAACAACCATGTAATCAAATAGTTCCATCGCCACATTTCTTAACCACGTACCTATCTCAGTTTTACCTGAAGCTGTAACATTAACGGTATACTGCTATTACGATTATTATACTTTATTATGTGTACACAAAGTTAACTGTGCAAGCTATAGCATGCGAGCAGACGTTCCGCTTCAAGTTCAGTGAGCAGCTAGCGTGCAACCATGCAACCAGTATGTACCAGGGTAAAAGTAATTACAGAAGAGTTGTTTACTACAATTTGTAGGCAAGCTTTGGCAAGGACCGCGAAGTTTCGAACGATCCATTAGAAACTATTCAAGTAGGTACACAAACAATCGCAGTTAACTTCAATAGTGAGCCTCAAAAAAATAGAGACAATAGTAAATTCGCTAGACCAAGTCTATGACGGTACAGTTGATCCTCTTACAGCCAGGATCAATGCGGAAACCTACATAGTTCTGGATTCCTGTACTTATTCGAAAGGAGCCTCTTGTCTTTCGGTTGTCAAAGCTTTGCCAGTTAATTGGGTACAAGCTTCAGAATGTTGTGCAATATCGTACTACCAACTTGATGCAGTGGGCCTTCTGTATTTTCTCATAATGTGTTAGTTTCCCACGATACATCGCCCTCTATTATTAACGGCATAGCGGCACCTTACCGGAGATGATAATTGTGCATATCTCTTCTTATTATAAAACGCGACGTCCGTCCTGCACAATTAAGAGTGCTCCACTAATTATAATTACATCAATTATAGTTCTTAACCTTTAAGGCTAGTGTAGACACGGCCAGTATTTAATGGCCATAGAACAACGATAGTAGATAAATCGACAGTTCTTGGAACATTCAAATTGTATATTATACCTACTCTCCAGTCTTGACCGAATTGCTTTCGATGAACCGTAGATAGTTCAAAGCCTTGTCTGGCTATAATACAACAATTACTGTATATTTACACGAGTCTAGAGAGAACCTAGAGGGGATGCGTTAGCTAAGAAAACCAGATGATAGCGAAACAAAAATCTCACTAGACAAAACCAATTACAATTCCATTAATTTGCCAAGTACAAAACCTAGAGATCTCCTAACACTACTAGTGCTAAATGTGCTAATACAGAACTTATAAATAACAATGGATTAACAAAGCGAAGAACACAAGAGTCGGTAAGATTCATGTGGTGGACAGCGGCCAAACGCCAGCCGAGCGCATAATGCTCAGAGGATTAACAATTTGGTAAGCAGATAATTTGCGGCGAATATTTAATGAGACATTATATATTATGAACTATAGTGCAGATTGAAGCTGAGTAGGTGACAAAGACATTGATGTCATACTTGTTCATGATTGATGAGATGAATTTAATCTTGTTGTAGTAGGTGCGCAGCGGCGTACTGCATTATGTGGGCAGGTCTTTGAAAATATAGGTAATGATTACATCAACCTACGCTGGGATACTGCGCTACGTCGTCTATTAATGACTAATCTACGTAAAGCAATCTGCCTCGTGTTGAAATGGACGAGATCACTCCAGCAAGGACATCACGTGCAAAAAAAAACAACGGGTTGCACTCCGGAAGTGCCGGCAGAAGTGAAAACTTGAACATTAACGTTGGGCATTATTGAATATTTTGGAATGGTTAGGGAATAATTTCGCACGAATTGCTTTATTTATCAGTATAAAAGTACTATCATTTATGTGGTTAAATACAATATTCATTAGTAGTAGTAGTAGGTATATTTATTTATTTTCAAAATACAGTCTAACAAAAATAAACAATTTATTTTAACACCTGCTTTTTTACCCATGGGTAAAATTTCTTACCTCGCAATCTTTACGTAATGTCAAAGACTATTTATTTTGATATTTACTTTGTCGGTTGCTAGGCAACGGATCTTAGGGTCACGTGTCCTGCCGCGAGTTTAACATTTTTTACCCATCCCAAACAAATTGCACAACGCCGCTAAAGCAGTTTTCACTTTTCACTTCTAAAAGTGTGGTATGAAACGTATGTCTATTTTTGTATATTCTTGTGCCATTCATATTCTGCTTTAAAAGTAAAGTTTCGACAATATTTCCATCCACAAGAACCATGCTGAACAGAAGTATGCTCTTTACGCTATTTCAGGTTCAAAGCTCAATTACAAGTCCATTCACTAACGTTTAAAACTGAGAACCAAAATCCCAAAATGTAATACTCAAGCCACGGTTGAAAATTGTTGGTGAACGAAAAGACGGGCTTGTAAAACTAAAGCTCGCTCACTGAACTTCAAACTCAACCGCACTGAAGCACCACTTTAGGAAGCATACATTGCCTGTAAAATGTTAATTATTAAAATCACTATAACAGTGAGAAAGTCAAGTTGTTGAAGTAAAAACATTGCTCCAGCATCTTTACATTTTATTTTCTTTAGCTCAACGTTTATTATAAACAAGCATACCTACTGTCTGTTTAGTTTACATTTGGTATTCATTCATCTACACTACGTAATTACATTTCAGTATTTCCCAAAAGCTAAGAATAGTCTTCAACACCGACCACAATATTGGCTGTCATAACTCATAACAATAATACCAACACATATTGTAACCGAACACGCAGAAAGAGAAACATCGTTCCTCAACCAACACTCGGAAAATTCGGTGTCTCAAGCATAAGTTCTCGGAGCAATCCAACCGCTGTACAAACACAGCGCCATCAAAGACAGACAGTGTGTTATGAAAACAAGCAACGGAGAATAAACACAAACAAACACGCGAAACAATTGATGAGAATGAGACGAGGGGAAGGGGGAGGGGCACAGTTACGTATTCATTGCTATGTAAAGGATTTTTCGTCCGTAAAACTGTCAAGACGCGTGTGTCTCTTTTTGCGGAATTTTTGGCGTAAATAAACATCAAAACCGCTCAGCGTTGTCATTGTGAAATGAAAATTATTACCGGGACCCACGGAATTGAAAGAAACAGGCCCCGAATGTGGAAGGCTGATAAAAAGTAAACAAAGATAAAATTGTATTTGCTCTTTGCCCAAAATTCATCAAACTGTCTTATATGCCGTGTATACAGGCGTTCGAGAAATATGATTCTTAAATTATATTCTGTAACTATTGTCTTTGTTTTTGTCTAAGTCATATATTGAAAGCGATCCTAATAAGGCTAGACTAAACAAAGTAAGTACCAAGTTACCCCCTAGGCCTTCGCACCGTATGTTATAAAGTCTCTGACAAACCGTCAGTCTAGAAACAGTAGGCTTTGAATATTGCATATCAGTCGAATAAGTGGCTTTGAACTTGAAGAAGGCAACTGGAAGATAATAGAGAACTGGGAACATCCTAACAGTTCAAGGACCGGTAGTGCGAATAGGCTTACACGATACTGAGGGAGATTGATTGAAGCTTTACCAAGAATCCCTAACAAAACGCAACGCTCTTCAGTAAATATATAGTATCTGCTTTCCAACTTACTTTCATCGTCCCTGTATAACTCATCGAGTCTAGTTGTTTTCACAAAACTGCTTTATCTAATACGACAAATGTATGGTGACAACCTGTAACCTGCGCAAGCGTTACTGCCGTAGGAAAATGGTTATTACCACCATTGAAATAAAACTTAGTTTGAGTGCCACAACGATATCAACAGTACGGTACCAGACGACGGCGACGTTTATCGACAGAGGATGTAGCCGGCGAACGACGCGAAATTGCAAATTGTGTTTAACCTAACTCGATAACGACAAAACATTCTAGCGTAACTCGCGTATTCTTTTATCGGGACCCTGCTCTTCCTTTTAATTTACAGCTGTCGCCTAAATGGTAATGGCCACCATTAGGTGTTCAAGGGAGTGGGCCTAGCGACTACACTAATTTTAAGCCGCCATTCCGCCATACGCTGGACATCATTCCCTCACTTTATCGAGTCCATTTGGCCGGTGATACTCTTTTTAATAACGTACTTTAATTTTATGTCTCTTTATCTCAGGGATTATACCACTTAATTGAGGTTTTTCGTCCACATGTTTATGTAAATTCATATTTGTACCAAATGTAGGGATTATTTCGAGGGGTGATTATTATTTTTAATGATTAACATTTTCATTATAATAATATTTAACACACAATGCGTTGTCACGACCATTAAACCCCTTTGAAGTTTGCGAGAATGGAAGCATGAAAGGTTAAAAATACTTTGGTATTTTCCTTTTTACATTATTCGATATGATGGTGATAAATTAAGTCTGTTAAAAGTACCACAATAAATATTCAAGGAAATATGTTGGCACGATATCTGTCTGTTCGGTACTAATTGTTAATTAATACCTCTTAATTGGTCGCAACCCTAAACCGAGACAAATAAATGAACTCACAAAGGCAGCCATAAAAATAACAGTGCATAAATCGGAATGAACGGTGATTCCAACAGCTTAAATGGGCGGTCTAATGAAAATATTTTAACTATTAAAGTCCATTTGATTGTTTCCCCTGGCAATAATCTGGCAATTAATGATCATTCTGTTAGTTGTCTGTGTGTAATTTATTACACAATTTCGTGGCTGATGTATCGACGCCATTGTACATTGAACGTTACTAAACCTGATGTTGTTTGTTAAACATTCTCACCGAACTTACACACACGACTTGCAGGTGATAAGGACTGGTTTGACTTCCTCTGAAACTGAATTAGCAAACGAATGTACAGACGACTGATAAAATAAATATGCACAAAATAACTTTGACGTCCGCAATGACTTCTAGTTCATATGTCAATATACACACTGCGCAATAGCCGAGGCAGTAAGAAGAAATAGTACAAAGTAAAGAGACGCATGCATATTCGGTGCAAACACGTAAAGCAGTTCAAAGGCAGGAGCGTCCCGAGCGTGGCGAATCTCCACGAAACGCTATAAATTTTTACTAAAACAAACAAACGCGAGTGAGCAAACAAACATAACCACGCATGCGCCGCGTCTAGTAACCGCGTAGCTTATGAAGCTTGCTAAATATATAATAAAATATGTACAACGCATTTATAATTATACAAACAGCTCGAAACGGTGCAGCCATCGACCGCGCCGAATTAATGTTTGACTTTTATGTGATGAAAAATTAAGTAATGAATTTCGCATTGACTATTTTGGTATGTGAAACTGAGCCTTTGCTTCAGGCTAAATAAAAATACGATATCTTCTGTTGTTACTATTGTGAATTTACCTTTAACGAACCGAAGACAAGAGGTCTAGTAAGAATCTATTTAGGAATCACCTGTTGGGGACCCTTTACTAATATAATAATGAAGCGATACTCTCGGTCCATTTTCAGCTAGCCCTCGCCACTCCATTAACTACGCTACAGACACTTACTTATAAATCTATCGCTCCCAATTTAGATAATCCGCGCCAGATTCCGTCCCCGTGAATCTAATTTTAAACTTCATTGTCGTTCCATATACTCTCATCATTACGACACTGGCCTGTGACCCATTGTTCGAATTTCAAATGAGCGACATTGAACGTGAAACGAGGCCCAAAACTACGAACATTTCCGACAAGATAACGAACTTGGTGCATGATCGCTATTCAAATGTTCTACCATTATTTTCTCGTGTTTGGAGTATTTTAAACTGAAAATTGGGTATTCTATAGACCTGTCGAAAGCTTAAAGTTCGTAAAGAAGCTTTTTGAGAAGTATTTCTTTCAGAACGTCCTAACAACTAAAACATGCAGATTAAAGTTAAAGTCCTTCACGAACTTTGTACCTTGCATGAAAGTTTTAACTAGTCGTTATAATATAGCATTGGGATGGCAACTTGATCAAATTGAAGAGATTCTCTTTGGAAAGTATAAAGCTGTCAGTAAAGGTACTGTAGAGACCGAGGATACAGAGAATAAAGAAAATTTTATTCGTAAATAATTTCTATTTGTGAGAGCACCCCACGCCTCATAACTTTAAGTCGATAAATCACAATATTAGACAGCTACTCCTCGAGGGTTGGAAGGAGCGAAAAAATAAAATCGTCTTTCATCAATTACTGGGAGCAAAAGCTTTCTGCTCTCCTTATTTATATTCAAAATTCTCAATATCGATGGCATTACTTGTCTTGACAAATTATTGAAACAAAACAAAATTGGATTTTATGGGTTTTCGTTTCGATGTCTGTTATTTTATGTTGAAGATAATTCTTTAGTATCCAATGAGTCTACTTGATGTTGAGTGTCATTGACAATGTTAAGTAGACAAAAGAGAGAGTGATTTGTAAATAAGCAAATAATTTAAGATTCATTCTATGCATGGCTGATCGATTGCTAAGATCATCGAATATGCAATGATGATAGATTGCGATTTCTCGCCATCGGCGGCGGTCGCATCGACTTCATTCGAGAACCTTTTAGCTACATAACTGGATGATGCGGCATTATGAAAATTGCTCTGATATTTTCCATCACGCGGCTTGTTACCTCGGTCGTCACCGTAGACTTGTAATATATGTTGGCGTCACCACTTTTAATTTTAGATATATATAATGTATTGCTCGCAGACTGCTTCTAAGCTAATCTAACGGAGTATTGGTAGAGACAGACAAATCATAGATATTAATGTAGTGAAAATTGGACAGTTTGTCATTTTTCTGTCTAAATTATTATGACTGATCGAAATAGTATTTTTGATTCCGAAAACTACAGTTGTAAATCTTGTGGATCACGCGACCGGATCCGTAGACAAAAGCTCGCAAATAAATAATAAGTAATTGTGTAAAAGATTTTCTTCTAATCCACCACTAAACAGATCGTAAACGTCAACTAAAAAAAAATCATAACTCCTTCATGAAGGTATTCTAAAAGCAGAGAAAAAAATAATTTTCATTCAACTAGATAACTCTTTTGCACGTTATAATTAGACTACACAAGACACACATTTTCATTAACACGCAGCAGATAAATATTATGACGAGCTACCTAACAATGGACGTTACCTTTCACACCATCTTTCTAATTAACTTATTTTATTTTTGTTCTACGAAGAACTGGAGTGGCATGCAGTGCTGTAATGGAATTCTTTAGTAGTCAACTACAAACTACAATGGACAACTGGACTACGCTATTACTTTTTGAGCTATATTTTTGAGTTGTATAAAGTACTAAAAACTACAAGGATTCTATTCTGCTTTAACACATAAAGCAACCATTTTTTCGGTTTTATTTTTATTATCAAACTGTGTTTTAGCTGGTTAACGTTAAAACGTACGGTAAAACCTTATAAGCTTGGTAACGACTTGTATCAGTAGAAGATTGGCTAGTTCCTAACGTTTAAATTGTAGCAAAACCTATAATCAGTCGTCGACAACCAACCCATAACTTAATCATCGGTATATGAAGAAACAAACTCCCACTCGGAGATTATTTTTATTTTCCTGTTCTTATATAAACCTTCACAATTTTCTAAGAAGTAAGAACGTTTAAAAACCTCGGTATTTTCCTTAGTAACTCTATCACGTGTAATAGTCGATACGGTACTAATTAAGGTAGAATTTTCATTATTTCGCCAACTTTCTCTGTTACTCAATGTCGAGGTATACGCTATTCTTTCTTCAGCGTGTTTGATCAAAGATTAAAGCTTAAACTTGGGTACATCATATAATTCTCCTGAACCAAGTACCGCGGCCGTGTACGTAGTTGTCGACCTTGAAGTGAACTCACTCGGTGAATCACTACCACGAGATATGATAGAAACAGAAGGTCTACTTTGTATAGAATCGATGTTACCAAAATAAGGTAAAAAAAAACCTAGACATTTTTATCTGCAGTGACCACAATCTTTCCAGCTTTGGCAGTAGGTACATGGGGACTGTTAGCAATAATATAATATACCTCTGTTGTTTGCAATGCTAATGTTTTTCACCCTAGCGTGTTCTAATGTAGGAGGTGTGAGGTGCGTGGCAGGGGTGTTTTTTTTTTTGAGAATTCCAACTTCTCCGTGTCATAAGCCGTATTACCAATTGGTAATAGTAACTGCTGTAAGCATTTGTGTGATCTCAATGACATCGTGTACATTATCATTTCATTTAGTTTTTGATCGGTGATCGTTTTGACCTTCTGTTTCGTCCATTCTTTGTCTACCTCGAACATAATTATTTAGCGATTTACGAATGTTCGCGAGCGTGTCTAGTTCCCATAACGTTTTGCATCAGATGTAACATTGTATCATGGGCTAGCATTATTTGATACGCATCTCTCTAGAAACTTGTATCGCTTCGCGATTTATGCATTGGTAAGATTCTTCTTTGGCTACGTCACTTTAGTGTAAGGTGGCGTGAATCTTTAGCATCGTGCATCAATGTTCCTTTTATCTATTCCTCTTCGTCTAGTGGAAGACTGTTTACTGTATCAACTTCTATAAAATTTATTTATATGAGGACAACTTTTCATTCGGTGCCGCTTGTTTGCAATTGATGTTATTTTCACTAAAGCAAACATCAACTTTATGTTAGTGTAAATAAAGTTGATTTTAGACTAACTAGTCATAAAAATATGAAGTTGTAGCACAAACTGAACCTTATGTGTAAGCATTACAGTTGTTTTTTTCTAAAACTTGTGTTTGTTTACATGTTTGTATATGAGTAGGTAAGGATCGTAGCAGGTTCCGTTCTGCAGTTTCTTCTTACCCCCATAAGAAGAAGGTGTGAGTTTATGTATGTAGTTATTATCGAAGAATTTCATATCTAAGCAGTTTGCAAACAAAATCCCGTGAACACGATGACCACATCTGTTACCACCCCGCACCCTAATTACGAAACGCAAACTCAATTTTAAATTGAAACCAATTGAAAAAGATTGTCAGTCCATTGCTTCATAAGTTCGACAAAAAGAATCTGCTTAATTTTTTTTGTCGAACTTATGAAGCAATGGACTGGCAATCTTTTTCAATTGGTTTCAATTTAAAATTGAGTTTGCGTTTCGTAATTAGGGTGCAGGTTCTATAACGGCCGACCGCTGCAAGCAGAAATGGTCCTTACGGGGTATATAATATGAACTTCTTCGATGGTATGTAATTTTACATTCGCGCTGATATTGTAACCTGCTTCACAACTGGGGGCCAAGTCTACTAATTTACCAACGTCACAATGGTCTCTCGATGGTGAGTTTTTGACAGATTTTGTATGGCAAATCTGTCAAAAACTAACAATCGAGAGACCATTGTGACGTTTGTAAATTAGTCGACTTGGCCCCCTGATCATTTGTAATGGTCACTCATTACCTCAATAAAGCGGAATCAATTTTAGAGATATTCAATCGGAGGGATACATATTATGCAGTACAGCTAAATACGATAGCAAAATTATTTCCTCTAGAGGCCACTATCGACAGCGTGATTAACAAAATTAATCATAACACCAACAATTTTAACACAGTTTTTAACAGGAAATCGCGCTCTATTGACCAACATGTTACTGATATTGATACCAGTTCTATTTATATCATATTTTTTGTTACCAAATACTACTGTAATGTTACAGTTCATCTTATTAATATTACAACACTATGATTCATTATCGCTCACAGCTAAATCGTGATGGATATTGTAACATAATATAGTATTATCGGTTTCCTACGTAATTGCACGTTATGTGATCACGAATTACACCGGTTTAACTTGCTTTAAGAACTTCTCTTATTACGGAAATGTTCGGATTTCTGATATAATATTTCATTGAAACAAAATGCTACCAAAAAATTATTATGATTAAGTTACTTTGGTTATTGCAAGGTTGGGCAGGGGTTTTCTGTACCACGGGCAAGTGTTATTTAGTTTTAGTTCCAAAATACATTATACTAAAAACTGCCGCTGGAGGGCGCGACGCAATACCGGTAGAACAATTTCCGTGAAGTTTTCATAGAAATCGTTCTATTAAAGTCGCGTCGCGCCTGTCTGTAGGAGCCTTTATGGTCACAGCCTAGATCTCATGTAAAGCGCAAAACAATAAACAAAAGTAATGTTGGTACGGATATCATATTGTGTGAAAGTTGTGAGTGCGTGTAACTTTATTGTTTGTGCACGAGTCAATTCAAATTCAAACATCAATCAAATTGTTATTCGACCAAAAATCAATCGTGTGTCTGAACCCTGCTTAAATTAACATTTAGTGATTTGCTGCTTTTTTCCAATTCTTTGCGGACCATTAACAGCGATCAAGTATTTACCATTCCCCTAAATAGGGGTGCTACAGTATTTTGTTTCTAATTTTTACTTTAGCAGTCCCCCAAATTCGTTATGGGTTTTATCACTTTATCTATTCAATCAGCCAAGAGAATGACCACCGTCTGGTGCAAACTTCCCTCTATTTGGGGGATCGTTAAAACTGAACGGAACTTGCCAGGTGTTGTGCTTATTGCCTCGTGCGATAACCAGTATCAACCCTGGCACTGAACTGTTCAATTTACATGAAATACCAACAGCCAATGCTACACCTTTAGGGAGATCGTGTTTGCGCTAGAAACACTAATTGCAGTATACAATTACAAACAAGATGTGAATTTAGACCAAATTAGTATTTACTTTAGCTAATAATTGCCTTAGCGGAGTATTAAAACAGGGTTGCCATACACAGTTGGAGAAAAATAAAAAAATGCTATAAATGAGACGCTCAAAATCAAATTAAGTAGGGTTCACAAAATAGGTGCTTCCACTTTATGCACGATTAAGTAAAGTGCCAATAAACATTTTACCATTTTGCTCGCAGTTAGTAATTTGATATTCCAATGGTTAGCCTTCACAATACTAATAAATTATTAGCCTTATTTATGACCACGCGTTATCTTGTGTGTTCTGCACTTAGGTGGCTTGTGACTGTGATGTCACTGTTACTGAAAACTACGCTACTTTGTTCTAAATTTTATAATATTCACTGAACTGAGGCAACAGCTAAATCCTTTCAAAAAAATTATCTCAGAAATTATCTTTAGGCCAAACAGTTCCGTTCTTTATAGCCTCTTCGGACCGGACTTGTTTGGAACTCGATTACAGTAACGTAACTTACAAAGATTACGATCTTTTTCAAAAAAATATTACGCTAGACATCCCCACATTCTATATGCGAAGGTGAACAGAACCCACATAAGTTACCAAACAAGTAACATTTAATATTTCCACGTCGGGGGAGGGCATCGTTACGGGGGTTTGCGACCGGCAGGTGACTTCACATATGCCTCCCCTGAATGCCAACGACCCCGCTTTTACATAAACATAGCCGCTTTATTGATAGGTACGGTAACAGCTGATCGTTTTAAATATTAAAATTATAGCCTCCCGTAACAGATCCTTTTTACTGCCCAGTAAAGGTTTAACTTCTCCTTAAAGCGAAACGACACACATTTTAATATTATATTCAAATAAAATTATGAGTCAACGTAACAGCTTCTGCATTAAACTAAAAAGGCTGGCTAGGCACAAAAACTACAAGCTCTTGGGGATTTAAAATGCCTGCACTTGTTGCTGTATGCAGGTAAAAAGAAAGAACAAATTCCTAGAACACTCATTGTGAAAATAACCTGTATTTTCATTAAAATTCTTTGTGGGTTTAATATAAAAATATGAGGAACGAAAAGGGGTATAAAAAGTTGGCACATTTGATAGGAGCCGGATGCCGGCGGTCATTAATTAATAACTCAGTTAAGCCCCTGTACTAAAGCTTAACACATCAACCCGGGGGTTGCACAACTTCCGGTCAAATCCCGCGCTTCCACCCGCAAGCACTTCCGGTCAACGAAACTCTGCCGGGAGTTTACAAATAACGTGCGGGAACGAATAATAATACATAGAATATTTTATCGATATACATAAGATGGTACTTATGTAGATACCGGGAGTTTGAGGCTTGGATTAAATAAGGTACTTATGCTATGAAGAGTATGGTTTATGAGGGAATGTGCCCCGAGGGTTCTTAAATTAGGCCTGACACAATCATGAGGAGAAATTCGCCAGGCGCTGAATACTTATGTACTCTCAAGGCCTGTTGAATTAACCTTGGCACGGAGATAAGGAATTCACTTACAGTACTTTCTCGTGGCTGTACTTCTCTTTAGCTTCTAATATAATAAGACAGAGTTTGAATATTACGTTAACTTGGGTCATAATGTGGTTCTACTGTGACCTGGTTTGCTAATGAGTTACATTCAAGATCCGTTAAAAAGTTATTTAATTTTTAAATGATTTTAACTGCCTAGTGGTCGCAGGCGCGACTGTAGAGCAAAGTGTTATTGGTTCTTTCTATCAGGAATTTCTCAAAAGCAGCCCAGAGTCTGGATTTCTACCCGGTTGATGACAATACGCTCGACCCCTATTACTATGCATGGCACTTAAACATAACTGCCGAAATGTGGGTGTACTACAGATATACTTCTGCCTTACCCTACGGGAATACAAGCGTTAGGTTATGTTATTTTATTATCATCGGTCAACACTAATTTGATGACGCTTCCACACTACACGGTGAATAACCGTATCAGATAAAGGTCCTATGTACAATATTCAGTTAGCATCCCCTACAATGCGTACCATAAGTCCTTTTACCACTAACTTGCCGTTGGAACTAGTACGTTTAACAAATTATATGCGCCATTAAACTGTCTTCAAGAATAAATTTGACTGTCTCTCTCTGAGGCTATTCAGACTCGGGAAGAGAAAAAAATACAAAAGGTTCAGGTTCAGTGACATTGAACCATAAAAAAACCGGTAATGAAACTTCGAAATACTGCAAGAGTACTTTTTAGGGTTCAGTAACCTAGGGGTGACAATGAGACCTTATTGCTGAGCCTATGCCATCAGTCTGTGTGACGGACACTGGGCTGTATCTCATCATCATCATCTTCTTAGCCATTTTCCAACTACAGCTGCTGAGGCGTAATAGCAAAAATAATTAAAATTCCAAACCCAAACGACTCGACATAAATGTTTTTTTTCCAAAAACTAATTAATACTCGATCCCGCAGACAGAGGCGATGCGACTCTAGTGGCAAAAATTCTATGAAAACTTCAAGGAAATTGTTCTACCGGTCTCGCGTCGCTTTAGCAAGAGCTCCCTTTATCTGAAAAACGTTAATCTAATACATTTAAACGAGCAATTCTTGGATATATTTATATTATATAATCAGAATCTCAGAAACGGCTCCAAAGATTTTCATGAAATATAGTAGGTATGCAGGGGGTTTCGGGAGCGATAAATCGATCTAGCTAGATTTCATTTTTAGAAAATGTACCAAAATAAAAAAAAACAGATATTAATAATACGGAATCTTCAGTGCGCTAGTCGAACTCAAACTTGGCTGGTTTTTTCAAATAGGCGTCATTACCATCGTACCGACCTACTAAGTACTAAGTGAATAATTTCAGAGACTTATTTCAAAGGATATCTGAATGTCTCGACGGCCATTAGTTCTTGGACTGAGATAGTTTATTCAGTTTCAGATTACTTCTGCTGTAATGGAGCAGGCGCCATAATGAATTAGATATATTTTATAAGAGCTTTGGCTTTCAACAAGGAGCAATAGACTGCTGAACCTTTGATATTCATAATCTTATTTACTATTTATGTAGTACTTTAATGAAAAGCAGTTTTGTATAAAAATAATAATGACAATGAATAAATTTTTAAAAGAGCTGTTCCAAGTTATATAGCTTTGCAAACTACTGTTGCAAGCTTTAAATCTTAACGTTGAATTTCCGTACAGCTACAAAATATAACAACGTAACAATTCCAAGAAAAAGTAATAAATGCACACACAAAACAGCGTATGTAGAAAAACATTTAGATACGAATAAATTGTGAGACAAGACAGCCCACCCGTATTTTACCGGCTTATCTTCAGTCACCGAAATGTGGTTCCCTGTTAACCTTAGATAGGACGTACAAGGTGCGGCTTGCCAAAGTAAAAACAAAAGGTATTTAAGCTAATTTCTGTGTAAGCTCTTTAAACCAATAATTTCTCGGCGCTCCAAGTTGACAGTGGTCATGGGTAAAGTTGCGAGCCGGCGAGCGCCTGCGGTGAACCACGGCCCCCGTTGGCTTGGATTACGGACGGTTCAAACGACTAAATGAATACAGACGAGTAATTCACGTTTTATTGTGTAAACAACGAATTACAGGCTTTATAATATTTGTGTTGACTTTAACATAGTTCGTTTCCCAGTATAAAGAAGAAGCTACCACATTTTCATACACTTTTTTAGGGTTCCGTACCCGAAGGGTGACAAACGGAACCCTATTCATAAGCCTCCGCTGTCCGTCTGTCTGTCAGCGAGCTCTATCTCATGAACCGTAATAGGTAGGCAGTTGAAAATTTCACAGATTGAGCATTTCTATTGCCGTAAGAGCAACAAATAATAAAATTAAAAAATAAAGGGGGGTCGCCATACAATAAAATTAAATTTTGAAAAAAAAAATATCTGACCCTGGCATGTGGGGTATCATTTTCTAGAGCTCATCGGGTAGAGAATAAATATAATTTTTATTTGTTTTTATCTTCAAAAATGATGAATTAGGGGGCCGTAGAAGTTGTCTGTTTTAGACTATTTTTGTACGAGCTCTATCTCAACAACTAAACAAATTAGGAATTTGAAACTTGTGTGTATCATGTAACATATACTGTTTATAATCAACAAATACTAAAAACGCCGATTCATAACGTATTTTATATAATATGGGCGATTTTCTGTGACTTAAAGTAATAATTTTGTATTTCATGCTAATATTATGCGATAAAAATTCCACAGATAACTATTTAATAGTCGGAGTAATGACATGGAATTAGTAAGTACCTACTATCACGGCAGCATATACTATTTCGATCATTTAAATTTTGATCATCCAAAAAGGTCTACAAAATAAACTTTCTTCACAAGATTTTAAAACCGGCCAGTATTTTTTGAGTTTAAGAACTTTATCGACTTTTTTCAAAGTATCCCTAGACGGTGTTGATGTGTGTACCTCGTGTCAAAACTACACTCCAATA
The DNA here is from genome assembly GCA_948150665.1 of Conistra vaccinii. Classification (NCBI taxonomy): domain Eukaryota; kingdom Metazoa; phylum Arthropoda; class Insecta; order Lepidoptera; family Noctuidae; genus Conistra; species Conistra vaccinii. The sequence continues at coordinate 13,276,414 of OX411329.1, forward strand.
GACAATATATTCAGTAACATTGAAATGAATGCTGGCACATACAGTGTACTATTCAGTTACCTAGCTTAAACCCACAGAACAGATTAAACCGTTGTGGATACAATTTCATATTGAGAAAAATGATTGGTGTAAAAATATTCGGTCATGGCGGCCAATCTCAACGGAGACTGGCCTTCGGCGCGGGAGATATTATAGTGCACAAGTGTGTGCGCAGACACGAGTGCACTCTCTCTTCCCTCACTCTCATAGTCCGATGGGATGTGTAAAAATAATAAGTAAGAAATAATAGATTTCTGTATGACTATCAAAAATAACGTAAATAAATACCTGTATTGACCCGTGCGTTTGCACTGGCGAAACATCACGACAAAACATGTTGAAATCTCTAGTTCCTGTCAAACATTGTATGAAAAATTGACAGAAAATAGAGATTCCAACATGTTTTGTTGTGAATGTTTCGCCAGTGCAAACGCACAGTTATAATTAAAATTTGGCGTACTACTTACATTCTATTTTGTACAATATAGTCTGATGTAGCAAGAGAAATCCTTTTATTTATAAGTAAATAGCTTTACCCGGCCTGGCTTCGCACGGTTAGCACTAAGTACTTATCTACGGCGCATCTACCTTTCCTAATTACCTATTTCTACCTAATTACCTACCCTACCCTTCTTACCAGGGTAGGTAGGTACCTAACCTACCCTACCCTACCTACCCTACATATCTACCTGCTTACCTACCATATATACCTATTTATACCTACCAATACTATGTTAGTAGCAAATAAATAACTTTGACTTTAGATAATGCATGTTACTGGATAAAGTTAACTTAATATTTTTCTCTTAAAATAAATGAAATATACTCCTACACCTATATTTTAACACAACAACATTTTCTCATTAAAATTAGACAATTTCTTTACAAATCTTTGTTTTTTTATAGCGCCTCTGTTGTTACCTTTACGAAAGTATTACAAAAATTCATAGTGTTAAATCTTGTACGACATGGTATGGAACCCTTCGTGTGCGAGTCCGACTCGCACTTGACAGATTTTATTTTATATTTCTGGCAGAAATTACGGTCGCAGCCTGAATGCATTTTCGCTTTGCTTACTCCGCAAGGGAAATAAGCATAACGACGATTTAGTAGCGCAATATCTGGTTATTTTATGAGGAGATAAAATAAGCGTTATTTATTTACTTTGTTTTATCAGATAAATAGCTCGTAAAAATCTAAACAAAAGAAATGTAGGTGCCTATTAAAAAATTCCAACCATTTATTTCACTTTTGACAGCTAAAGTAATAATGTCCAAATTGCATTTCTGACTCGATTTCGAAATTCATGATGAATTTAATCGAATTTAAATTAAATACTTAATTGAAATAATGATATCATCTAATTCATAATTCGAAGAAAAAAACAAAGTGCCCATAGCATTGCATTTTTTCACTTTGGTTTTTAATGTAATAATTACGGAACTTCTTAAGCGTTTATATGTCAAAAGTTAAATAAATGGTTGTAAATAGTATAGGTAGGTAAATGGAAATTGCTACCACGGCAAAAACTAACAGATCGATCAATTCTACTATTCCAAAGAGTATTGCAAGAATACAATTAATTAATAAGCTAGTGCATATCTAAGCTACTTTTATTATGCGACCTTTAAAGGCGAGCGGCATGCGCTCGGTAACAATAAACACTTTGAATTTTCACCGTAAGCTAATAAACAACCGGTTGAGAGCAAGGTCCCATTCAGCTGGTGGTTCGCCCTAGGGCTGAGCGTATTCATAACAATTACTCTAAAGCCTTATCGTGAGTCTTGACAGTTTGACAGTGGCATTTAACAGTAACTTCTCTGGCCTACAGAATTCTACATTGCACAATCCTTTAGTGTTTTTGTGTCATAATTTTATTTTTGCAAAAAATTCAAAACAAAAAACTTTCTGGTATTTTAAATGATCGTCCATGTAAAAAATATAGGCTTAAATACCTATGTCATATTTTAATTTGCCCGTGGGCAAACTATGTTTCATAAAAATATAACTTTGTATAAATATGTCAGCATGTTACGAATTTATTTAATTTCACAATATACGACATTTGAATTGTGAACATGGCCAGTGCTGTATCAAAAATATCCCGTTCAAAAATTCCAAACAATTCAATTCGCCACTCGCAATCTCGCATTCATAGTTAGGACTACAACCCCGAACAAACCTAATCAAATATGGAGACCCCGCACCAGGTGACGACTGGCAGGTGTAGAACAATAGCTCTTCGTCTCTTTCACACCTACGCGTTACGTATCACCGTCCCATTCACACGTTGACGTTAATATTTTTTCGTATTAGATTTTTTCCAGGGGGGTAGATACGCATCGGCTTGATATACAGTGGTGTTGTGACTTTTCATACGTCCACGTCATGCATTTCAAAAAAATTGGCTTTTGAGTTAGTCGTCGCTATTGTCGTTTTGCCTCGCTCCAGTTTCGCGTCACAGTTTTCGTGTTCATAGAGCATTCACAGCAACTACGTAGACATAAAAAAAAACTTTTTATGTTAATTAAATTCGAATTTTACTAGTTTTCTTCAATCGCTCTGATGCTAAAAAGATACTGGATTAACAATAGGTAGATTGCGCTATCAGCTTCCATAAAACAATGGAAAATGAACACATACTCTACATTATATAAAGGCAATATGCTAAAGAGTATTATTTCAATGCAATACTTATCGGGGTGGAGATAAATGTGAGCGATAAGCTATCAGTGGATCAATAAACCGTAATGTAACTTTTGTAACCGCTTCGAAACAATACGTGGGCATCTAAACGTAAATAATAACTTTTGGTGTCGAAACCGGGCATGAGTTGTGTAACTTAGAACAGGATGGAAGAGATAGGTACACTGCAAATTAACGAAATAATACATTACTTAATCATCGAGGCTAGCTAGAGGTTATTCTTAAGGCGTATAGAAGATTTCGCAAACAATAAAGTTGTGTATGCCCGATGCCAGGAACGTTAGGGCCGATAGAACGATACGTTGCTTTGGCGCGGTGGCGGCGCGGCGCCAGAACAGTGTAGCTGCGGCATCCTACACACAAATATCCATGGTATGCCACACGGTGCATTCCGGTGACGGTCCGCACATACACCGGACTGGCAACCCGCGAAACGAAGTGTAGGTACGCGTTACGACGCCGGAACGGCACCGCTCAGCCTCACCGTGTGACCGCCAATGCGGCGAAATCTTTGCAGTGCGGCGCCGTAACGCATCGTGTGAACAGGTTCTTAACGATTGCATTTCAGCAAAACATTGCAACAAGAGTTGGTCGTGATCTATCATTGTCAAGTACACGTTGAACGTCTCAGTTGAACTGAAGTTCACCTGATTCATTACTATAGTCATCAGTCAATTGCTTATCAGACATAACATGGATCCAGTCCCATACTCAACTGTCCTTGCTAATGATTGGCGCAAATCCTCGTGTAATTTAGAAAATATGTGCTTTTTGATCTCCAATTTTACGACGATCACTAATGAATTATAAGATAATTTAATCAAAATGTTTTAACGACTTTTCCAATTAATTGGGTCCTCGGGCAGAAGGAAAATGTCCGAGGGTGTGTAGCGATTATCTCGTATGGCCAGCCCTCGGCAAGTCCTGCTTTCTACGTCATTAACCTTTTATTAACTTATCTGTTTAGCCTCCTACGTTATTATTTTAATGGGAACAGTGTAAGCACACTACTTAAAGTAGCAAAATAATTAGATTTTTTAAGTCGGTACTTGCTAAAACTGAAATATCTAAAAGTTTAAGATGCAGATCGCAAAAAAAAAAAAACAATTTCGTTCATCTGATTACGAAAGCTTTTAATCTAAGTCTAATGCCAGCCACACACGTAACGATTTGCTTGCGCAAACTTAGGCTTGCGCAAATCTAATTTGACGTTTTTTCAAAGAAATTAGCATGATGCTAGCCACACACGTTACGATTTGCTTGCGCAAATTTGTGTTTGCGCAAGCAAATCGTTACGTGTGTGGGAAGAAATTTGCGCAAATTCCTTTGAAAAAACGTCAAATTAGATTTGCGCAAGCCTAAGTTTGCGCAAGCAAATCGTAACGTGTGTGGCTGGCATGTGTATAGATTGTGCAATCCACGAAGGCGCGCCCCACTCCGCGATTACTGTACTGTAAGCTGTACTTTAGTACGGAGCGGAGCGGAGTGGGGCGCGCCTTCGTGGATTGCACAATCTATACCGAGATTTTATTTTTTGGTACGTTTTCTAAAACCTAGCTAGATCGATTTATCGCCCCCGATACACCCTATATACAAAATTTCATGAAAATCGTTGGAGCCGTTTTCGAGATTCAAATTATTTATATATATGTTTTTTTTGTATTTTATACATACATCTTAGTTATATTTCATCACAATTTTACAAGATTATTTAAACTGATATTTAAAAATTAATTGATGTTATTTAACTGTCATAAAAATTATGTTACGGTGGCAAATTATTGACTTCTGACAGTCATCAACTAGTTAGTAACACCTCATAACATACATTAAAGTGCCATTTACAAATTTTGCTGCGACACAGGACATAAACATCGAAATTCTCGAATCGAACACGGACATTTTAGCTGTTTATTTATTTATTCCTTTGAAATTCAATTTAAAGACGTCATTAAAACTATAAATACATGCACCGAAGCAGTAAATTTTCCTCAAACTAAAAAAATAATCTAAACAGTGTCTTTACGACACGTCTCACACTAAATAATTCTGTCACGAAATGATATTTTTTCTATGTCGCCCAACAAAGTGTCATAAATGTGGACACGTCACTTACATATTATATGAGCGCGTATGAAATATTGTTAGAGGAGCTAATGGTGCGTTTGCGTGTGGCCGCACCTTTACAGCGCGCTCGCCTATTTGCTGCTGTGTGACCGCGCCTTAATATTACCATAACGCTGATAGTTATTTCATAGAACTACTTAATTTATTTTTTAATTAGAACGCGATTTTTGGATTTAATTATAATTAATTAACTTGATTAAGGAGACCTTCACGAATTGTATTATTTCATGAATATGTAGGTTTATGGTATGTAGGAAAGTTGATTAAAGATAAGTTACCATAGTTTTTACATTCATATTTTTATTAAAGTTATGCCATAAAGTGTAATTAAGCATGCAATTTAGTGCTCAGGAGTAGCGTGACTCGTACAAAGTCATGTGAAAAACTGTTGACACATAAATCACGTCAAAGTTAGGCGCTACACAAAACGTCTCACGCGCAGCTATACATAGAAATTATATCTTTTGTTGTAACAACATTGTTTTACAAATAGCGCTAATAACACTTCAAATAACTTAAGGTCGAAACAGATTGAAATCTAAATTGAATAACGTAGTGTTTTTTTCTCACTATTGTGTCAATTCATTCATTGGACCGTGGCGATTTACTGCCGAGTGCCGCGACACACGGCTGTGGGGATTGGAAAACCAATCACCAAAGCGAAGGGAAACTGACAATCACCATCATTATTATAAACTCATTTTTATTGTTATCGACAAACAATGTGAAATCAGCTCACACGATACAACTTGGTGTCTTATTTATCATCAGTTTTACTTTTTGAAACCTTTAGTTAAACCCGTTTCACTATTCTAAAAAATAGGTACCTACATTGAATGGGATTAGTGCAAGCCTGTGCAAGAAATGACACATATTTGAAAACGACATCAATGTTCTGCATCGTATTTATTATAATGTCATTTCTGAAACCTAAGAACAACTAACTGCACCTAATGCTAATCTTAATAATTAGCTCGAGAGATCTAGCTTTTCAAAACACTTCAAGCTATATACGAATTAAATAAAATTAAGCAACAATAAATCCAAAGAAAAGAGCTCACATAAGCTTTTACAGCTCTCTAGCTTAGTCTTAGTCGAAGCTGCAAGCGAACATATTAATGTGTTAAGCCGCCATCTTGTTCAGTACCATGCTTGCCGAACAGCGCGGTAATATTTCACGTGGTAGTCGAGATTCCCAGAGCATTGTTACAAGTACAATGTTGTTTTCTTGTGCAATATTGCTGAATTCGCAACGATTGCGAAACATTCAAGCATACACGTCCGTCTCAGCGTATGTTTGCAGTTATGCATTGTCATATGCCGTGGAATTCGTAAACGGTGCACACGGCACACGGCACATAATGGTTGTTCTTTTGAACGTGTTTCTAGTAAAAGAATGTGATTATTTGAATGTAATTGTGTCGAGAGTGTTTTGTTTTTCGGCTGAGATAACAAACTAATTGTACATTACCGTCGCGGCCTGCAAAAGGGGCATTGATGGTCGATCGTGAAAATGTGCGCCAAGGCACACATACGTGAGTCCATCAGGTTGCGGCCAAGGACTGTATAGTACTTTCCTCAAATAATGCGCGGAAATTCAAACTAAGTAAATTAATGATTAAATTCCAGAATCAATAACAAACGACGATAATTTTTCACATGCCAATATGTTCATTTGTTTCTTCTTTATTTTAAACAGCTCTATTTTCAAACCAAATCGAAATTAATTAACAAAACTATAAAAGTACCAATAAGTAACAATGCAAATTATGTAAAGCCATTCAAGAAGGTAAACTTACTCAATAAACAAGCAACTCTAATCAATGTAAAGTTGCACTCAAATGCTACCTACATCAAACTTTAAATAGTCGTTTCTTGCAAACTAGACAGTTTAACCTGTTGATCTTTCTTCTTCAAGAAAGAAGAAGAAGAAAAAAAGAACAGATTGATGTGTCAGTCTAAGACACGCCTTGGCGTCAATTTCAATACACAATATTAGTCAGGCTATAAATTACTCCTCGTTTTGTACTCACAATTACATAGTACAAATAATTCTTGTTTACTCACATAGCTAGCAAACTGTCTCCTTGGTCTAGTGGTCGCAAGCGCTTCTGCTGAGCATGAGGTCCTAAGTTTGATTCCCAGGTCGGGCAAAGTGCTATTGAGATTTCCGTCAGGAATTGCTCAGTAGCACCCCGGAGTCTAGATTTGTGCCCGGTTGATGGCAATAAGCTCGCCCCCTATTACATGGGACTTAAACATAACTAGCGAAATTTGGGTGTACTACAGATATACTTCTGCCTAACCCTTTGGGAAATACAGGCGTAATGTTAAATAATCCTTTTTACCAACCAATAGTTAGCAACCTAATCAATACTAGAAGAAGATCCACAAGGCTTCGGTACATCGGTGTTCCAAATTACATTAGTATGCAAGGGACGGAGGAAGGGACATCGATGTCCCAATATTTCAAGCTATACGCGACGCATACAAAACTTTCGTGTATCCCTTACTTGTATAACATAGAGAAATATTTTTATATATATATTTGTAATCATTTTCTCGAAAACGGATCTAACGATTTCGATGGAAATTTCAATATAGGAGCGAAAAATCGATCTAGCTAGGTCTCATATCTGGGAAACCCGACCAAAGGTCGGTCACCCAAAGTTTAGAACAAGATGGCTACCTTAGAATAATGACAAGCCTGAAATGGTAGTATGGAATTAGTAAGTAACTACTATCATGGCAGTATGGAATTAGTAAGTAACTACTATCATGGCAGTATGGAATTAGTAAGTAACTACTATCATGGCAGTATGGAATTAGTAAGTAACTACTATCATGGCAGTATGGAATTAGTAAGTAACTACTATCATGGCAGCATGGAATTAGTAAGTAACTACTATCATGGCAGCATGGAATTAGTAAGTAACTACTATCATGGCAGCATGGAATTAGTAAGTAACTACTATCATGGCAGCATGGAATTAGTAAGTACTATACCTACATGGAATTAGTATGAACTTTCATAATTATACTATTTAATGAGCATTCTCTATTTTCACTAGAGCAGAGCTCGGTCTAGTAATACTAACATAAGCTTTGTTAGGCTCTCTTTTTTTGTCTAGTGGTAAGGAACAGTATCAAGTAAGGTTTTCTGAAAAGACATTCACTAGGTGTCAGCACTGACACGTCAGGTTCGGGCACCTGTCAAAAGTGTCAAATCGCCTAAATTTTTTTCTTAAGTCGTAACTGAAGATGAACGAATGAATGATAACGGTCATCATATATTTTATATTCATCGAAATGGAAGACTTCTTGTCAAAGCGGTGCCAACTGGTGCAGTGGCTTGAATTTACAGGAAAACCCTCATTTCTGAGCCAAGGGTTTTTTGGTTTTTTTCCGCCTCTATTAGGTAGGTACTGGTGAAATGTGGATGCACTGTAGGTATAACTCTGTCTCCTCCTTTGAGAATACGGGCGAAAATAAAACCTTAAGGCGTAAAGCGAAATTAATAGGTACCATAAGTTATTAATTTATTAAAATTTAGCACCTAGCTATTTTGTCGTCTAAGCATTATTAATACTGTATTAACAGTTATAATATTAATTAATGCAAGCCTTGAATATGTTATGATAAAGAATACAGCGGCTTTGTTTATTTATTGTAAAATCTAAATGACCTAGTTTGTATTATAAAGTTGTTTGACTATGTTTGAAAAGTTAATTGAAAATATTAATTACATAATACGGAAATTGATGCTTAACGCATTGTCAACCCTTTGTCTTTGTGTGGAGCCTTAATTGTTGAAAAAGTATTAATATCTATAAACTGTGTCTAATCAATAAACTGGCTGTCAAATCTAAAGTACCAGTACCAAGCTAAAGTGATTGGTTAACCACATAATAACCATTAAAATAACTTAACAAAAGAGATTTGAAACCATATGAAACTGCCTTTTGGGAGGGGCAACTATAATAGAACCAATTCTATTTTCTTGTAAAATTTGACTTTCAAAAGTGCCTTTTAATAGCCGTCTTGAAATAAATGATTGACTTTGACTTGCAGTTAATTTATTTCACATTTGCAATGGAAAAGGCCTTCCCTTCTAATTCTAGCCCTCGCCGCGGTTTCTGAAAGCGTTTAATTTCATTTGTTGTCTAGTCAATGTTATTGTGATCAATCATTCTCAACAGCTAACACGAGATTCGACAGCAGATTCACTTATCGGATTGATCTGGCTTTCAGAATCGTAATCTATAATAAAGACGAAGAGTTTGTTTTTTGTTTGTTTGAACGCGCTTATCTCTGGAACTACCAGACGGTTATGAAAATTATTTTTGCATTTTTCAGCCCAATTCATGAGCAAGGTTATAGGCTATATATCATCACGTGACGACCCTTAAAAAGAACCCAAAAAGCCGAAAAAGAAAAAAAGTACTATTCTGTGCCCTAAAGCCCTTTGTACCCGGCACGGTTTCTTTACGGTACGGGATATAAACCGCGCCGTAGAAAAAAACAAGGGTTGCACTCCGGGAGTGCCGGCAGAAGTGAAAACTTGAACATTAACGTGGTGCATTTTTAAATATTTTGGAATGGTTAGGGAATAATTTCGCACGAATTGCTTTATTTATCAGTATAAAAGTACCTACTATAATTTATGTGGTTAAATACAATATTCATTAGTTAATATATTTATTTACTTTCAAAATATAGTCTAACAAAAAATAAACAATTTATTTAAACACTTTTCATGAAGTATGTCTTGACTGCTTTTTTTTACCCATCAATAAGGGTAAAATTTCTTACCTCGCAATCTTAACGTAATGTCAAAGATTATTTATTTTGATATTTACTGTGTCGGTTGCCAGGCAACGGGTCTTACGGCACGTTCTGACGCAAGTTTAATTTTTTTTACCCATCCCAAAAAAAGTGCACAACGCCGCTATAGAAGTTTGCACTTCAAAAATATGTTTCTCAACAAGCTTTCATAATGATCCATACAACGCTGACAACCGTGCCCACACACGGCGTATAAACCGTAGTTTTTCACGGCAAGAAAAACGTGTTTTTACAAAGGGCCGTGCCCAAGTTCAGGTTCGACATTATTTACGAAATCAGAACGTCTTTAAGCAGACTAAACAAAAACAATCAATTTACAACTCCTCAAGGATATGAATGAAATAAACATGTCAGAATACCAATAGGGCCATGTCTGTCAGTTCTGAACGTGTAGTGTCATAAGTATTGATTGAGATGCATTTTATTATGTCTGGCACGATTTTAATTTTGACAGCTCGAGGACTTGATGATCATTCTAGCCCAGTCAATAACAACAACAAACCTCGCAAACGTGTATGTAACTACGATTTTTTATATATTGTTTGGTCCTTACTGAATCATTGCGATGCCACACCATCGACCATGTGTACGTTCAGGCCATGGCTGCCATGTTGCGATGTTTGACCAAAGTGGTTGAAAACATAGCTGAAGTAGGTACTTTAGGTGTGGCTGAGGTAGGTAGGTTGAAGTACTACTTTGGTAAAAACGTAGCTAGATTTTCGATGGATACCCACCAGATGCAGCTATGAGCACTAAATGCCCATCTTTCATTAACTGTATCTTCGCAACCAATAAGCCTAGAGTGCTTGGGTTGGGCTAGAAGATACCTAAAACGCGTCCTCAAGGTAGATTTTTCAGAAAAACTGAAACAAGTGCCAGAATTTCGCAGTTTTTCGAGCACCATGGGAGAAGCACAAGGTTTTCAGGGTTGCAAACTTGGGTATAAACTTTTCTCAAGGGACCTAAACAAATCAATCTGCCTATCCTTTTCCCACCACAACATAAAAAAAATCGTAGATAGTCACAGGCGCTTTTGCAACGTTTGACATTTTTTGTGTTGATTTTGACTGGGCTGTTCAAATATTGATAAGTGTTGAATTTTAAATTATAGGTAGAGCTATTTAGAGCCCAGACAGTTAATCGTTATGTTATCTGTAAGTGCAAACATCTTTTAGAACCAAAGACCGAGGTGACCATGAAAGGAGAGAATAAAACTTAGGTAAACATTTAGTAGGACTAATGCGAAATTGTGGCTCATTAAATTGTGTAACGGACTCCTTAAGGTGAGTATATACTAGAGCATTTACTTGTAACAGAACATCGAGCATTCCCCGTTTTTAAATTTTATAGCACCGCCCTTCGACACGACCGCGACGTCCGCGACCCTCGATGTTTTGTGACAACCTGATTTTAAAAACCAACGAGCGTATTGGTGTAACATTTTATCGAGCCTTTGCTTGGTAAAATGTGCGCGGGACGAGGGCAAGTCCTTACAATGAACGTAAGGTAGAAAGTAATTAATGTTACAAGTAAATGCTCACTCGCCGTGAACATTACGCCAAACGCAGCGTCGAGCATTCGCAGAAATGTTACATTACATGGAAATGCTTTTTAAATCGAGCTTTTGCTTGTATTTTACCATTCGTTAGAACGTAACATCGTAACATTACATGGAAATACTCGACAAAATGCTCTAGTGTACTCATTGTAGAGCAGTTTGGCGACGTTGCCAACTTGAAATCTATTGTCTTGCAATCAAGTCGAAATAAAACCAGTGACGTTCACACAAAATTCGCCATCAATTCTGTCAAACTGTCTAAACATTCAGACAAACAATCGACGAGTTGTTTTAAACGCAGCATTCTTGTTATTCACAATACACTCGTTCTTCGACACGACGTCTATTACCAATTTCTTACCAGTAAAATACCTGAGAGGCTGAACGCTGCTGAAATATATCTGGCAACAACACTATTTTCTAATTCACAAAAGCACATTCATTCATTCAATTACTAATGCATGCAACTACTTGCGTATTCACAAAATAATTTATTATAATGCTTCTGCACCTACTCGTACATCAGACTAGAAGATATTGGAGCAAAGTTTAACGATTCTAGAAAACGTATTTTCACCAAATATTTACGTAATTTTAAATATAGTTTTAAAATGTTATTCTTTTCTGCGGCCACGGGTACTAACTATGCTTGTTTTACTAATATAGACTACGAAAATAAGCATTAACGTTGTACACTGCAAAGTATGGTTAGTCCGACGTATACGCGTAATTACCTCTCAACAGAAAAAAACGCTAATGCTTTGAAATTGTGAACACAGAGCAAGTTAGTGTTAAGAGCTCAAACAAAGGGGTATGCAGAGTATTGCAAACTGCACCGTCGGCTTTATGAACATAACCGAAATCCGCAAAAACAGCGCTTGTAATGAATTTCTCATTTGAGTAAGTGCCGGTTGGCCTGCTCACTGGACATACCTCGCACGTTAACCAGCATAGGGTTGAGTGTCAACCTTCTAATTGCATTTTATACTCGAATAAATCCTTTGTTTCAGTTGGCGATGCACTTACCTGTAACAAAAAAAGGAAATGGTTAGTGTGGTAAAGAAAGGAAAACAAATACAATAGATGACGTATATTTAGTAACCTAATCCGCTTAACTATTCTTAAAGTGTCATAAAGAACCCTGTAAGAAATCGACACGTGTTTAACCAATCTACGAGGTTGAGGATGCCCTCAGGATGACGATTGACTAGTTGCGAACCCGGACATGACGTGTTTCGTCACGTCGTTACGTCGATTTCTTACAGGGTTCTTTATGACTCTTTAAGAACAGTTAAGCGTATTAGGGCAGATTTCACCAATGAAACTGAACGCGATCAGCATTTCTAAAACGCATTTAAGAGCTGTCAGTCTCAATGGAATACTGACAGCTCTTGAACGCGTTTAGATGTGCTGAACCCGTTCAATTTCATTGGTGAAATCAGCTCTTAGGTTATTAAATATACTTCATCTAGTGTACCTATGTTATAACGGATTTCCGTAGTCTCGCCTGAATCAATTAACTATCTTAAATTTGAAAGGAACTAAAACGGATCGGGACACGATTGGAGATAATTAAAAAGTGTCAGTGTAGTGGTACAAATTCTTAACTTTACCACAAAATTTTTAAGAGGTTGGCAATACTATCCAACTACACCAATCGAACTGTATTCCTCGGTATTACACACAAATGGAAACCATCCCCTTCTTAACTCTTTTACCGCTGTATTTTACGTAACAAACCCTGTAATCCCACGAAGGGGTAACCCTACACCCCAACAGGGACAAAAGCGAATTTCACTCGTAACCCTATGTCTGTATCCGAACGTATTTACCCACACCACGTACTTCAGCCGCGAATGAATCCGAAATGAGGCAAATAAGCAATTATGCGCTCATATTCAGGTTCGATTACGCGATGTGGGAAATTTTAGATGCACCGCTGGACACACGAGATCGCAGGCCGCGGAGCTGACTGACAGTACTGTTCGCGGACACCGATTTAATTAATGATTCTGGAATTCCAGTAAATGGAGCACCGCAGGGTCAATATCAATATGCATGGTGCGAGGGATGATATTTTTAAACCTACGAAAAATTGTATGCCTCCTACATTTAAATTTATCGTCGGTTTAAAAAAAAGCTCCATCTAGAACCATGTACTGAATTCATGGCAACAGTTTGCGCGTCGATGACTCACACACCCTGTACATGACAGTGTTCCGTATTTAAAAAGAAGAGTAAAAAATCGAACTTTGTCGGCCATTTCCCACAGAGTTTGGAGACGTAATAAGCAAGTACTCAAGGAGCTCACGGACCGTTTTGTGCAACGTCTGTCGTCTGAATGTCTGCGCGTGTTCCACCCCACCCTACTTCCCTCCGGTCAGCACGGATAAACTTCTGCTATATAGCTTATTCCTATTTGGAGCGTGTAGTCCGTAAGGCGCCTGCAATTTTATCAACAACATACATGAGGGTCGCATTTACATAATAAGCCTCCGCCCGCATACGAAACATTCCCAATGTATTCAGATTTTCGTTATTATTTTACCTCATTCAATCCGCTCGCAAATTATGTGGAGAGGGTTGAATCAAACACATTGATAACAACGAGGTGAATTTAATATTCATCGCTGCGTTTGCGGGTTAACTGATATGAAAGATAATCTTGTTTGTACGATTTAGTTGCATTGATGTGACGTCACGATATGCTGTTTAATAATAACCGCGCCACTAGTTGGACTCTCGTTAGTAAATAAAATGCCTATTTGCGAGCGATAACGCGGTATAATAGTCATATATTTTATCGTACCTACTGTATAAAAATAATGGTGTACAATTTCTATGCAAAATATAGTAAGCCCCTTATCGCGATTACTAGAACAGCGATTTTACAGACAATACCATCTATTTATTGTCATAAATTTCCACGAATTAATTTGCCGTTTTGCGTGAAAAGGAAAATGGCCTTTTAAAAACTAAGTCCTCTCGAATAACTCGTCATTTTCGTTTCGAAAATAACTATACAAACAATAATACTGTTCATACCTATTTATTTGTAAAATGTCATAGTTTATTACGAATTGGTAAATAACTACTGGGAAATCAGTAATGAACATAGCTTTATCATGCATACGATGTAAATACTCATGAAGATTTTCCTAATAAACTCACTAGTAACGTCCAAATCGTTACAAGGAATTAGGTGTTTGCGTCTCCCTTCAGTAATTTACCCGATAAAGGTTCTGATGAGAACATAAAATAAAACCGAATGGTCAGTTCGCAGTCAACGACACAACGTTGGTACGGCGCCAACTGTCTCGCGATGTCGCGTAATATCGTACCGACGCGCGACCAACGTTAATCGAACTACCCACCAAATTATAATTACGCTTCAGTTAACAATTGACATTTTCCAACGAAAAAACGCAACAATTTGACATTTGAAAGCACTAAAAATAATAACCTTAGATCTTATAAAACAGAACCGTTATCCCAATAAATATCAAAAACAAACACTTCGCGTTATTTATGTTATGTCTTCCGTAATGTAAACTACCAATCAATTAAACAATAGCATCTCACTTTGAAGTTTAAAATATTTTAGTTTCCTAACAAAATTCAGGAAGCTACATTTTCCAGATAATTTTTGGAGAATATGTAGTGGAAACTGTCTCGCTCCGTCGCAATTAGTCCCCATTTGAGGGAGGAAATACGTCATAATTATTTACTTCGACCCTATTTAAAGGACAGCTCCATCGCCAATTTAAATACACAAATGGTAGACTTAAGCAACATTATTGTAGGCCAAACGTAGCATGAAATCATCGTAGTAACGCGATTACATCCCAATAATGACTCAACTAGACCTCACCCGCAATATAAGACTACAAATGCACTGACAGACGCGCGGTACGAATGTTAATGTAACTGCGTCCGCACTTCGTAGTCCCTCGTCGCCATAAATCATAGTACCTTTTGTGGCTTGTGTCCCTGTCCTCACATGACTACCGGATTGGACGAGACACCTTCAGTGTTGCCAAACTCACTTAATCCGAAACGGAATCATGACATTATTATGCATTATATTTGGAAGAATGACTCCTCCGCAACGTATCGTCCTTTTCGGAAATGTATTTATCATTTGCAGCTGATTTATGAAACAAATATTTTAATTTAAACAAATCGTTCATGATGACAGTCGTTTTAAAATTGAATATTTTTCTCTTTAAAATTATTTTTCCGGTTTACTTAAGCTCGGCGTGCATGAAAATGCGATTTCCTCAAATTGATTCGGGATAACTTTTTGAAGACGTGCAAGGAATAAAACAATTTCCTTGTGGAGATTACAGCGGCGAATAATGTTTGCTTTGCACTTTCAGAAAGGATATTACGAGATTTTTTCATTTTCTAATGAAAATTAGAGGGTTGGCAGCAAATCAAAATATCTAAAGGACCGAAAGAATTTATGAATCTTATCTGGAGCATACGCATAATTTTAAGAATTTATGAACTCAAGTAAAATATTCATAGATTGTGAAAGAACAGCCGCGTAGTAGTCATCGTAATGACTGACAAATCTCAACTGTTAGAAATAACTTATATTTGTTACTAGCTGTTGCCCGCAATTTCGTTTGCAGACCAGAATAAAAAGTAGCCTATGACCTAATCCAGGTCATGGTTTATCCATGTGCCAAATTTCATCCAAATCCGTTCAGTCGTTTTAGCGTGAAAGCGTAACAAACAAACAAATAAACAAACTCACTTTCGCATTTATAATATTTCAATAAAATTTTAAATATTTCGCGACACATGCATAGTGCATCCAACTCAAACACGATGCACAAAACATCAACCTTGCATACATAAATATTGCTAAACACACATACTACAAACTGTACCTCGATGCTTTTACTTCCCGTTTGCCTAGCTCTTAGATAACCGACAGGTATACCGCTCGGTAATTTATACTACCGATAGGTATACCTGCCGGTACAGGTAGACGGTACGTGACGAGATCGCCATGTGGAGGATTTCATGTTCCCATCGCGCCTTTACTATAGATTAGAACGATTAATACTGGAACTATAGATGGTTCGCGATACACATCCCATGCAATTCGTTTCGGATTAATTTCTTTATTATTTGACAGGGTAGAAACATGACGTGTGTTAAAAGGCTGGTAAAAAAAAAAACTAAATAGTTTGGAAATTCCAAAAGTGCACGCCTCAGAACACACATTCATAAACGAAAAAGAAATTCAAAACATAGTTTCTAATAACAAAAATTAACAATTTATCACTTTTCATGAATTATGTTTTGACTGCTGTTTTACCCATCAATATGGGTAAATTTCTAACCTCGCAATACTTACGTAATGTCAAAGACTATTTATTTAGATATTTACGTTGTGGGGTGCTAGGCAACACGATAGGTCAAGGTTGAAAATATTTAGATAAAGATATTATATTTTAGTTAGTATTTTTTATTAATTATAAACTACTTTGAATAAAAGAGCCATTTTCAAAAGGGTTCCTTTTATGGCCGAAACCAATGTATTAAAAAAAAATTGACTCAATTAATTGATTTTATCGCAAGCTACAATGTTTTCAAGCTTCATAAATTGACGGACAGGAATTTTTTTTCAACTATTTTGATGTTTTTTTCATTTCTCTTGCATTAAATCAATTGGTAAAAAGACCAGTATTAATCTCCATTTAATCATCTATACAATCGTATATAAATTAAGTAGGTTCTGTGTACTAGCAGGAGTGTAACAATAATAACAGTTGCAGAAATGGGGCTAAAAATATTATAATCGTAGAGCACACTCTAATGCTTCGCATTACGAGTCGTGCAATATTTTATTAAGGGCCCATTTCACGAAGTCCAAATAGCTACTTCTTACCGAATAAATTCAAAAATGGAACAGAACTTGCATGTAATTATTTACCAAGTAAGTTAATAGGAACTTAATCGTACGTGGTGAAACAAGCCCTTAATGTCCTTATTTTTCTGCATGTGATAAGTAAGTACCTACTAGCGTATGCTATTATTAAACTTGGTTTAAATAAAAGTTAATTGGTAGAACAGATTCAATAGTAACCGTAACCAATTATTTTTGTTTTATCGCCATATTTATGCCAAAAGTGGTTTCAATTTTCACTGTTTACATACGAGCACACGACTCCACCACATATTCGAATTATTTTCCAAGTCATATCAGTAGTGATTTATTTACCAATGCGGAAGTATTTCAAGAGTTTTCAACATAATGCAACAAAAGTATCCACATCAACATATTTCCTGAAACCGTTCAAGCGAAAAATAATGCAATTCAATACAAACTTACTCTAGATTCCAAATGCTCTAGTTTAAAAATATTCGCAAAGACGCGACTGAGATGTATTACAACATTACTTATGTGCTGATAAACTTGAGCATTCACTTGTAATGAGCATTCTAGCGAATGTTACATTACACAAAATTAAACGGGAGCGTTTTAGCGAGCATTCTAGCGAGCGTTCTAGCGAGCATTCTAGCGAAAGAACAGTAAAGCTTCGAGCTTTTTGCCAAGCCGAGCCATTGTCATTGTTCCGTTTCCTTCTTCGTGAAGAATATATTTTTGACGAGCATCGACTAATAAACGATGAACGGACTGTAAAAAAGGTTTATTTACCCGACTGCCCCAGAGGGTAATGTTTTTAAAATGTCTAATCTTATATCAAATAGAGTATAGTTAAATCGTAAATTGCTATCTAAACAATAATAAATAAACACAATACGCTGGGTGACCTCATTCCGATCATCGCGAGTTGATCGAATCTGACGCATCGTGCATTTTAATTGTTGCGCTTCGTTGCGTCAATTATATTAACACTGGACCAGTTAAGGGCGCGTTTACACTTGGTAGAGTCACTAGACTTGTACGGTAGTGCACTTGTATCATTATACGGCTGCACATCGCAATGACTGGAATGATGCAAGGATGCACCGCTTGACTAAGCGACGCTAAATATGGATTGTGATCTTTTGCATCACATTTTACTTTTGTATCATATTTATTTTTCGTGAGGACCAAAACTATTTATTTATTTACTAGCTGTTGCCCGCGACTTCATCTGTGATCCAGGATGAAAAGAGGTACAAAGTTTTTGCTTATATATTAACTAGCTTCCGCCAACGGCTTCGCCCGCGTGATAAATTAATAAATTATAGCTTACTATATTATGCATGTATACATATAAATAAACCTTCCTTTTAAATCACCCAATCTATTAAAAGAAACCGCATCAAAATCCGTTGCGTAGTTTTAAAGATCTAAGCATACAAAGGGACAGACAGCGGGAAGCGATTAAAAAAAAATATTATGACATATAGATAAATGTACCCAATGTGTAATTTTTTTGTGGCTACACATTAACACAAGGGAAAGTAGACATTCAATTAATTCTTACATACATAATTTTTAGGCTGACTGTAAGTACAAACCGATGTAAACGCGCCCTAATCTATTTATCATGCATTAATTGAATATACTCTTGCGTAGGTAATAGACGATGTAATAAATCTATTGTAATAAGTTTCAATACGCATACTGATAGCGAATGTGCGTAGAAATCGAAGGATAGCACTACATTCGACTGTCGCACGATGAATTATTGCATAATTCGCCAAGACAATTAAATATCAATCTGCCTAGCCTATTCTCAACTATTTTGAGGTCAGCTTCCAGTCTTACCGGATGCAGCTGACAACCAGTATTTTACATGGAGCGACTGCCTATCTGACCTTCACAACACGATTACTGTGTAACACGATACCCATTTGTAAGACTGGTTATCAGACTTGGGTTTCTGACTACCCGTAACTGTCAAAGATTTACGAATGACAGCCTCCGGCTTAACGTGCTTTCCGAGTCACGGAAGCTCGATATGTAAGGATGGTTACCCATCCACAAACCGACCGCAGCAAGAGTAGCTTACCTTTCGATCTATCCGTGCTGCTATTATCATTTAACCAGGAGCACGCCGTAAAGGCAATAAATATCTGATGTAATTAATCATGAACGACATGAATGTTATAAACAATTTAATTAGTTATAACAAGTATTAAAGGACAATCTATGCATGTATCGCAGTTATAACTGACATAGCATTGAAATAAAGTTAGTATTGTATTGCTTAGCGATAAACTATTCGCATTGGCACGCTAATATCGCCGATGTTGTTTGTGTAATAATTTGCTCTTCATTATTAGAGAAATAGTTCTACATAGTTATTAGTTACATACGCATTATTGCAGTAGAAGGTTTCTGTCTCTCAAGAGATCTCTTCTTTTGCATTTTAAAATTTCCGGCAGCCAGAAATAACAAGACCGGTTATGTTTTTAACCTTTATTTCTGAAAACTAGCGGTTTAACTGGTTATCCAACATCCAGTGCAAGTGCGGTGTTCCTAAAACAGACTATGCCCAATATGCTAATATCCCAAATTTCTGCTCACCTGCAACCTTGATAATCTGAACAATGCCTCTAAGGCCAGGCGCGCACTAGCGGCCAGGCCGCAGCGGCCAGAGAATAGTCGGTGGGGCCGCTGGTCGCGTTCGGCCAGGTGCGCGTGCTCCATGGCGATTTCATACTAATGTATGTATCTCGCGACCTAGCCGCAGCGGCCTGGCTGCTAGTGCGCGCCTGGCCTAACGCGCAATAAATGTGGCCACCTATTGGGTCCAAACAGGATAAGAAACATATAAGATGTACCGTCCAAACGGAAAAGAAAGACTGGTGTGGCCACTTACTGGGCCCAAACAGAATAAGAAACTTGTAAGACGTACCGTCCAAACGGAAAATAAATACTGGTGTGGCCACCTACCGGGCCCAAACAGAATAAAAAACTTATAAGATGTACCGTCCAAACGGTAAAGAAAGACTGGTGT
This sequence comes from Conistra vaccinii, assembly GCA_948150665.1. Classification (NCBI taxonomy): domain Eukaryota; kingdom Metazoa; phylum Arthropoda; class Insecta; order Lepidoptera; family Noctuidae; genus Conistra; species Conistra vaccinii. Next base: position 13,296,622 of record OX411329.1, read on the forward strand.
GGCCACCTACTGGGCCCAAACAGAATAAGAAACTTATAAGATGTACCGTCCAAACAGAAAAGAAAGACTGCTGTGGCCACCTACTGGGCCCAAACAGAATAAGAAACATATAAGATGTACCGTCCAAACGGAAAAGAAAGACTGCTGTGGCCACCTACTGGGCCCAAACAGAATAAGAAACATATAAGATGTACCGTCCAAACGGAAAAGAAAGACTGGTGTGGCCACCTACTGGGCCCAAACAGAATAAGAAACATATAAGATATATCGTCAAAACGAAAAAGAAAGACTGGTGTGGCCACCTACTGGGCCAAACAGAATAAGAAACTTATAAGATGTACCGTCCAAACGGAAAAGAAAGACTGCTGTGGCCACCTACTGGTACTGGGCCCAAACAGAATAAGAAACATATAAGATGTACCGTCCAAACGGAAAAGAAAGACTGCTGTGGCCACCTACTAGTACTGGGCCCAAACAGAATAAGAAACATATAAGATGTACCGTCCAAACGGAAAAGAAAGACTGCTGTGGCCACCTACTGGGCCCAAACAGAATAAGAAACTTATAAGATGTACCGTCCAAACGGAAAATAAGGACTGGTTTATCTATTTATATTTAACATTCTTAGTATCAACCATCCCTATTTTTCGAATCCTTAGCTAGAAGTGCTCATAATTTCTCATATCTCACGTGCTAGACAAGAGAATAATAGCATCTCTCAAATAGCTGCATATCATCTTCCTTCTGTTCATATTACATGACTAAGTGTCGCCCACCTGTATTCAGGGAGCCGATTAAATGCCGCAAATCGAATAGTACGTCGTGTTCCGTGCTGGATATTATTGGTGCGAGACAATATGCATGACCCAGTGGCGCGATGGCGTACGATACGTTTAATATTCAAGAGTCGCGCGTCCGCGGCGCACGCCTCGCTGTAATAAAAGCACGCTCCGACGCTTAACGAGCCCGACCGATGAGCTCCTTCGTATTTCAAACAAGGCGACCCCGCACGTGACCGCAACCAGCCAAGAACTTAATTTGTGCAGTAACAAGAAGATTGTGAATTATTGGCCGCGTTAATGCTCCCTGTTTGAACACGAACCCCCGATGTCGGCGCCGTGATACCGCTCCTCGTTAGACCAAAACTTACCCCAGAGTTTCTCTGAGACATCCTTATAATGAACTCCCCTTGATTACTCCGAACCGCACAAACAAATTTAATTTAGTCAGCGAAAATTATTGAAATGATAAGAAAATTTTCAAGGCTACAAAAGTCCGAAACTCCATGTCTGCAGAAAACACATTACGCTGAAACTTCTTAAATAGATGCCTAATTATGTAATCAGATTCTTTCTCACAAATTATTTTGAGCAAAGAATATCTTCGTTTAAAAATTCACTTTCCATTTTGTCCCCACAATGGAGGACGAAGTTTGAAGAATTTAAACGTGACTAAAATTCAGAACAATTTCTTTCTATTGGAATACGCATAAAAATGTATTTTCGGAATGGTTGTATTTCAGAAAGAAGAACTATTCTGAAGTACAAGTAAGTACGGAATAGTATTAAGTGAAGAGTTAAATATATGCCCGGGTAGCAGTTTCGAACTCCAACTTCCCGGGGTTCAAAGAAAGTTATCAGCAATCGAGGGCCCATTGATTGCGCACAAAGAGCCTTTCGTCTTGCGACATTCGAGTTCGATTTTCCGCTCACAATGCGGGCGTCGATTTTCGTCTTGCATTCTGGATTATACTTCCACGCTCCATTCGGTTTGCATCCATATTGTTCGACCCTCGCTCGGTACTCGGACTTTGTCGTAACGTCTGTCAGAGCAACAATTGCATACTTTTTTTGTACTAGGTGACGCATTTATCAGGCTCTGCATAACAATTTCTGTGAATTAATACATTGCTAGGATTCATAAAGCTTTAGGGTGCGTCCATTTTGGCACGCAGCCAAGTTGGTTGCACAATACACGATAAATACCTACTATTACTGCGACTACTCTTAATTACTTCACTCACATTAAGTAGCATATATAGCTGCTGGTAGCGGAGGCCGATATGGCTTGTTTGACAATAAATACTTCTACACGTTCAAACTAAAATAAGCGAGCCGTAAAATGCTGAATAAAAAAATAAAAAAAACAACGGGTTGCGTTGTGCATTTTTTTATAGTTTGGAATGGTTAGGGAATAATTTCGCACGAATTGCTTTATTTATCAGTATAAAAGTACTATAATTTATGTGGTTAAATACAATAATCATTAGTAGTAGTAGTATATTTATTTATTTTCAAAATATAGTCTATCAAAAATAAACAATTTATTTAAACACTTTTCATAAAGTATGTTTTGACTGCTTTTTTTTTACCCATCACTATAGGTAAAATTTCTTATTTCGCAATCTTGACGTCATGTCAAAGACTATTTATTTTGATATTTAGGTACTTTGTCGGTTGCTAGGCAACGGATCTTACGGCACGTTCTGACGCGAGTTTAATTTTTTTTAACTATCCCAAAATAAGTTTACAACACCGCTAAAGAACACTTCAAAAATACGAATTCCCGTGTTACGAAATACTGTTCTGTAATTTGGAAAATAAGCGCTAAATGAAAATTCCTCAAAATCGTGTAAACGAAAATTCGCTAGACCGATATAAAGCCGGACGCATGGAACTGCACGGATAATTAACCCTCACGTTTTAAATTTCCTTTTTGGACTTTAAAACATCAAACGAGACCTTTTTGTTCTCTTTGGTCGGCGGACGATCGTCAGTAATCCGAGGTGCAAAAGCGATAGAGAGGCTGTGCTCAGCGCATTGGAAAACAGTTATTCAATGAGCAACATCTCTGTTTGCGCGGTCAGCCCGGTGTACTCAGCTGAGTTGACCTTACTTGATGTTGCTGTGCTCTGATTTATAAAGCCGACGCTGTCATTAAACCTTGCCGTCTCCAAGTGTCATTGGTGAGTTATAGCGACGATTAGAGCTGTCGCATTTTAATGTCGGATTAATGTGTGAAATGTTGCTAAACTATTTTTAGACTTCCTAAACATATTCGCTGTCACCGCTTCATCATAACTTTGATTCATGTAGAAATTATAAAAGAATTTTAAAATATTTCTCGCATTCTGCCCGAAATATATTATTTTGTAGTCATATTTTTAGGCGACCTTCATTATCAACAATCTTGAAATGAAGTCCAAACAGCAAGTTATAAGAACTTTGACAGTTCTCTGAAGTTACACAAACAGGTTAAATAACTTTCACAAAGCGTTACCTAAAAATTGTTTTAAAGCCGGTTACACGCTCCCGTCAAAAAGCCAAAATCGACCAACAAATTCAATTAAAAGTTTTCTGCGAGTAACTCAAACCGACGAACATTAGATAAAGCTCTATTAATTATTACTCTGTTAATGGACAAAAGAACCTCTCTGCAGTGCCCGGCAAACAAGATTCAACTGAACTAGACAAAAGCTTGAACGTAAACACCAATCGCTCATTGAAGCGACCCGTAAACGCGAAGCTTGGAAAACTATCCCTCCTTTTTCCCCGTTTAGTTAGAATATATCTATCTTTATCGTTCTGTAAGGGGAAATGCGGGAGCAGCTATTTGTTTTTACAGTCGAGCGCAGACGAACAAATTAGGTGGACAAACTGTTGAAACGGTCGAGGTGTCTATATTCCACTCTGCGGAAATTCTTCTCTTAAAACCGTTCGGGAGAGAATGTCTCCGCGATTGAACTCGAGCGAGGTAATAATTTTCTCTTCAGTTCCCATGGAGATGTTCCCTCGATCTGCGTATTATTGGCAGATACTTAAAGGATTTTCAAGAACGAAAGCGATATCGTCTATATGAATTTTCTTTCTTTTCGACTTTTCGAGTTTATCTTTATTACTTGTTTATTTCCAGCTTACAGGTTATTGGTTTTTGTCAATATGTACTATTATGCTCGTATCGGATATTAGAAAATACAATACGGCAGTAAAATCGGACATAAACGTTAAAAGAATTTACGACAAAAATATCTAAATCTCCATATTGACGAACAAAGAAATTTACTGTGGGACCTGACCGATCTATCTTTTGTGGAGACCTGGTAGTAATTTATCTGTCTGAATTTACTTAAGTAATTTAGGTTTTCGGAAACACAAAGGGGATAAGAGGGTTTCGTCCGATGTTTGAGGGTATTTGAGACTAATTCACTGCGCGTTTCAGGGAATAGGCAACGCGTAAAATGGAATAGCATTGGAACTGTGTAATAATCGAGCTGTATGTAAATTTATGTAATACACTTCGGAAGAAATTGGAGCCATTAGGGATTCAGATTACTAAAACATTGGCCTGCGATCGAAGCAACGTTTCTAAAGCACTCACGAACGAATGGGTAAAGTGGAGTTCATGTGTAACTCGATATTGAGACTGGAAGTGAATTTTAAAAGTCTACTGTTTGCTTTTGAAAAATGATAGAGTACTGAAATTATGTTTCCATTTTGCTACAATGGTTTGGTATCTCTACAGCGGTTTCACAGAAACCATCCATGATGGGTTACCATCTTTACATACCGAGTCTCCCAAGTGCCTCAGAAAACACGTTAAGCCGTTGGTCCCGGCTGTCAATTGTGGATCTTTGACAGACGTTACGAGTTGTCCGAAGCTCGTAACTCTGACACCAGTCTTAGCAAGGGGTCTCGTATTACCCAGTTACTGGGTTGTGGAGGTCAGATAGACAGTCGCTCCATGTAAAATAATGGTATGCAGCTGCATCCGGTTAGACTGGAAGCCGACCCCAACATGGTTGGGAAAAAGGCTAGGATGATGGTTTCACAGAAACCAGTCTTCATAAAAAAAGGTAACATCAAATTAGCACAATAAAAAAATGCTCGTTAAGATTCTATCGAAACAAAACATTTATAAAATTGGAAATCTTTTCTTCAAAGTTTTAAATTGGACTGCCCAATTGACGCCTCAACATCGAAATTACCCAATTATTTAAAAGAAACTCAATCTCTTTGACCACTGTCAGAGAAAGATACTACGGGAATGAAAAAAACTCGCCTTGTTTTTCTTGCAGACAGGACGGCCGACGGAAAATACAAATAGTCTCCTACAATAATGTTTATGAGTGTCCTTTCATTAAATTTATTGTGACAGAGTTGAGAGTTGGCACTTCCGTAGATAATGCTTACCTAGACTGAAGTTCACAATCTGAAAAGTACTTATATCTTCTAGAGTATACAACACTTTTAAGAAAAGTTAAAGATGTATTATTTATTGTAGCCAGGTATTTATAAAGCATTTGAAACTAGATAATAGACCAATATTGACTATTTCAGACAACTAACACGTGTGAATTAATAAGGCAAATGACACCAACGAAATACAAACAAATATTTGCGTACATTAGCATTTGTAAATATTTTGGCCACGTTGTTCGGGGAAGTTGTAGAGTCGCGTAACTTTCGCGGACAAAAGTGAACGAACCGTTGAACAAAAAGTAGTTACAGGTTTCAGGAAGCCGTAGTGGTGTTGTCTGCGATGGCCGGCAGACTACGTATCACCCGACTTGTCACTCGATCGCTCCGGATACAAGGCGAAAACGATCGATGCATTTATCATGCTTACAAAATACGAAGCAATAAGTGTTTTTGTCACTAGTCGAGGTTTTGTGGGAGTTGCTTGGATAGAAGATAGAGAACGCTCTGTAGTTACATGTGATGGTATAAGTGACGTCATAATTACAATGTACTGGTTTATGTTCAGTTTTATTGATCGTTTCGCTTAGAGCTTGAGTGAGGAGACAGCTGTATTATTAGAGCACCATCTCATCAAATAGAAAATAAAAAATAGTTTGGAAAATCCAAAAGTGCACGCCTCATGCATAACACTCATTCATAAACGAAAAAGAAATTCAAAACATAGTTTCCAACAAAAATGAACAATTTATCACTTTTCATGAAGTCGTAATGTCAAAGACTGACAAAGATATTTACTTGGCGGTTGCTATGCAACTTACGGACCATCAAGTCAAAGGTTGGAAATATTTAGATAAAGATATTATATTTTAGTTAGTATTTTATTAATTATAATTAAACTACTCAATAAAAGAGCCATTTTCAATAGGGTTCCTTCTACGGCTGAAACGGATGTATAAAAAAAAATTGACTCAATTAATTGATTTTATCGCAAGCTACAATGTTTTCAGGGTTCATAAATTGACGGACAGGATTTTTTTTCAACTATTTTGATGCTTTTTCCATTTCTGCCGGATTAAATCAATTGTTAAAAAGTACAGTATTAATCTCCATTTAATCATCTATACAATGGTATATAAATTAAGTAGGTTCTGTGTACTAGCAGGAGTGTAACACTAAAAACAGTTGCAGAAATGAGGCAAAAAAAAAATTTCGATCGTAGAGCACACTCTAATGCTTCGCATTATGAGTCGTGCAATAGCTTAAGAAGCCAAATGATCCAAGACCAGTCAATAGGTACTCAATGTTAAATTGATCAATGTATCCGGTTGCGAAGCCTCATTCCGGTCTGGCTGGCATTAAAAATCGTCAGATAAAAGTTTATTATACGCGATTGTTGAGTAAAAATAGACGATGGTGTCGGGCGGTAGACCCGACGGCGCCATCGCCCTGTCTGCCGCCATCGGTACCAGACGAACGCACTCCCGTACTCCCGACATCCCGGGCTCCCGGTAACCCCCCCGAGATTACACACGAAACGACATCAACCTCGATTGCGATTGTATGAGCGCACGACAACTGAACAAAAGCAAAAGAAAGGAAGACACTTTTCGTTATAAAAATAGATGCTTTTATTACGTATGTTTTAGTTTGATGTGTGAACGATATCTCTGAATAGGTATCGAAAATTCTATGATAGAATAAAACATGGCAGGATATTTTTATGTGTATCCTCCGATTAGATTTTCCGTAACATCATTGTATCCCGAAGGGTCTGCCCAACCCTAACTGTAGTATATAACCCACATTTTGCCAGTTATGTTTGAGTCCCATATAACCGGGCACAGATCCAGACTCCGGGCTGCTACTGAAAAATTCTAGATGGAAAAACCCAATAACACATTGCCCGACCCGGGAATCGAGCCTCATGCTCAGCAGTAGCGCTAGCGACCACTAGACCAACGAGGCAGTCATTAGCTTTTCCAATTAGAAAAAAAAAAATGCAAAAAAACTAATCGAATCGATTCCCGGTATGGCTAGTTTTTCCATTTATTTTGAAATAGGATACAGCAAAGCACCCATGATAGAACGCTACACACACCGCACTTGTGTATAGTAACTTAGTACAAGACATAGTGAACCGCATGAATGAATGCACCCACGCTACATGAGCAGAGGACCCTGTTTATAAACCAGCCCCTCGCTCCGCCGACCGGACTCACATCAAAGCGAAGTGGGAAATCAACACTAACTTGCCAAACAATGGAAACTGGACAACAGTATTTATTTGGTGGATTCATTATGGAAAGGATTTACACAAAAACGTACAGAACAAAGTTTGACTAACTACGTTGGTTAGTAATGTGGTTATTGTCGTCGGGTTTGATATTGGGAACTTGAGAGTCGGGTAAATGGAACGGATAATGTGAAAGAGAAATAAAGAAATTAATTTAATAAAGAAATCAAGAAACAAAAACTTATAATATACTCATGACACATACTGAAAATCGTAAATGTACCTAAGCGAAAATGCATGTAGTGAAAGTTTATGACTTTTCCACTAAGAGTCAAAAGTGTTATGTCTACAACATAATTGAATGCAATAAACGTTAACTACATAATATTTGCGGAACCAACCAGGATTACGCTACTTAAAAATAAATGTTTGCATTGATATTGTACCAGTCATTCATTTCGACTCATATACTCGGAAGAATGTCGTAGTGATCATTTAGTTATTTTTGCCAGGTATAAAATTATACTACGGAATCTAAACATTGGTGCATCTGGAACACAGAAATGTCGCATTGCTTCGAATCGAGTACTATCGCTGTTTCTGAATTTATCTTAGTAGTTCGAATGTGCATTTCAAATAAAGCGATGCATTAGATTAGGTCGAGTTCTTCCAAGAAATTCTTCAAGCGCTTATATCTAATCTTCCCTATTACACATTACTAAGTATCCCTGCTTTAATGCATAGGATCTAAAAGACAAGATAATGTAACAATAAAACAAGCTATTTATAAAGCTGTCCGTTCTGGAAAGCGGCTGAAAGCGGTGAAGCGACATCTACTCTATTTGTCTCTGCTAACACAACCGCTGGCCACTTCTCTCGTCGCGTCGCCTCCTCCTAGTTTGCGTTAAGGATTTTATCGCTTTTTCTCTAGGGTTGTGCTTGTTACTTTATTTTTCTTTGACGTTATGGTTTAGAAACATCCAAGCTTTACTTCAACGAGATTGAAGTTTGTGTATTCTTCATTACAGAATTTTATTTTACGACTTGCAATTTTTTACTATACTCGTAAAAATACTGTTAAAACATTATGAAGTTTTCATGAAATGTGAAAATATTTCGAGGTTTCAATGGAGTTGACAAACGTGCAAATATAATAATCAATTATAATTTATACACAATCCCAATTCGGCGTTCGCAGAAAACAACTCGCGACTCTGTCCGGAAGTGACATGGCGCCGCAAGGCCCGTAGTGCTGCTTTTATAATATCGATATCAATTCCCAAATTGGATCTTTAACTCCGAAGAAATAGAGACTAAAATATAATGATAGGTAAAAGCAATATAATCTTTCGATTCGATGCCGCCTTTGTCGCGAGGAAAATTTCCTTTTATTGTGTTAGCGAATGCTTATTGTATATCCGAACGTTTTCGCCATTGTAACAGCTACGGCCCCGCACCTCTTCGGTATTACTTTACAATTGTAAGATGACAAATAGCTAAAGCGAAACGATACATTAAGTCCTCTGCGAAAGGGGAATTTGGCGCGTTCTAGTTCTATTGTTCATTTACGAAAGTACGACAACCGTGAAAATGAAAGATAGGAAGGGTCCGGATTACGAGTTCAATTGTCGCAGCGATCGGCTTTAATTAATTATGTTTGCTGAATGTTTTTTCTGGTAACAATTAGTCTTGACACATTAATTGTTGAAAGAGAAGAGTCTTGACTTACCTCTTCCTCAGTGGTGGCGGTGTTCACGGAGTCCATGCTTTGACAGAGCGCGAGCTCCATGTTCTTGTGTTGCGGCGAAGCGGGCCGGGGCGAGGGCTGCTGCGGCGGCACCAGCGCGCCTTGTGTCGCTCCTGCCGCCTGCTGCGCGCCTGCGCCGCCCGTAGCTGCAGGGCTCTGCGCCGCCTGCAGATTCTGCGCTGCCTGGAGGCTCTGGGCCGCTTGTAAGCTCTGCTGAGCTTGCAGATTCTGTTGCGCTTGCAGGTTCTGCAGCGACTGATGCGCCAGGTTCAACTGGTGCTGCTGCACGATACTCTGTTGCACTATGCTCTGCTGAACTTTAATGTGCTGGTGCACCGCGAGCTGGTGGATGGGGTGGAGAGACGCTGGTGGCGCGGGGTACGGGGGGGAGAGCCGCTGGCGCTTCACTTGCGCACTCTGCAGCGCTTCGTGCAGCCTCTTCACCGGAAGGGGGCTCTGGCCGAGGTTATCCACGGCTGTGGCTGGGCGGGCCGGCCGAGTCACGTGACTCTGGCGAGCACCGACTATGGCAGCGACAGGTTAGGGACCGCGCGCGACGCGTCGCGGGATCGATGTCGACGTATCGACAACAGCGCAACACTACGCTGGCTGTGGTACGCGATATTAATTGACTTATCAATGTAGATAGTTAAAGGACAGCTATTTGCGAATGTTTTTATTTTAGCGCCGTAGCACTTTTGTATTCATTCGTATAAGTTGATCCTCTGCTTGTAAACCACTCCTGAAAGCAAAAGAAAACATATTTAAGGTAACAATTCAGACCAATGAATTGAAAAACAATAAACGCTTTGGGATAAAGGCAGTGATGCAACGCACTGAGATACACTTTTCTTTACATTTTCAGTCAAGGCACAATATGTACATGTATTTTCCGAATTGTAAGCACCAATTAGGGAGACAATCCTCTTACGACGCACCGTTCTGATAAATCGATGAGTGTCATCAAAAACGGTATTTGTATCACATATTACATCCTCATTACTTATATAGAGATTATTTTTTGCTCCCAAATTACGTACTTGGAGCACATATTACACTTGGAGCAAATAATTGAAGGTAGGTACTGTAGAAAATATTTAAGCGAAAAATTTTCACATTCACAGAGCTATGCAGATAATTTCAATAAAATGAACACATACACTTGTAAATAGTTGTAAAGGTATATGGAGTAATTGGTTCCTTATGGCTTTGTTCAGCCATTTCTATAACAAACGAATGAATGACTTGATAGACTCTTTAGTATTTCAAACAAAACGTTAGCCATTCTCACGATTATTTTCTTGATTTCTAGCTAGCAGTAGGTACGTCTGCTTGCAAGAAATCAAGAAAATAATCCTTGGTATTATTTTTCCAAGATGAAAATAGTTTTAGTGTTAATTTATGTTTATTAGAACGAGGAGTAAAATAGTTTGGTGCCTCGTGTAGTCTGATTTAAAAATTAGAAATTAATTCGCAGCTCAAGGAAGGTTAGGATTTTTCCGCGACTATTCGGAACGCGAACTAAAGCGTTTTTCGTGTAACAATTATTACATTATGACATATTTCTGATCTCAGTATAAAAAAGTTCCACAAATATTATCTATTATTAAACATAATCACAATAAAATATTGTTGCTATACCGATTAAATCATTCTACACCTAATACATAACGCTATACGACACAATTTACATTGCATAAAACAGTTATTTTTATGTGTCAAAGAGTGCCGATTGCAATTGTGTGGGTCGTAGTCAACCATATAAACGGTTAGTCATCGCAGGAAACGTCTAGAATCTTCTAAATTATAGACTAGACTGATGATATCAGTACTGTAATTTACTATGGCGTGTAATAGTCTATTAGCAAGTACTATACGACTATAGGTTCCTATCAATGGGTCGAAAACGAGGACCAAATAATAATAGTTTTTTTTACCGAGACCTACAAGCGGTGGCTACAAATAGTCGCGTAAATAGTTTAATTTTGTATTTTTTAATTCTAATTTTGATTTTATTTATTAATTTTAGTTTTTTTAAATTAATTTTGATTTTTTTAAATTTAGATTGTTTACTTATTTTTGATTTTAATTTGGATTTAATTTTTTGTTGTGATTTTTTATTTTAAATTCTAATTTTGTATTTTTGAATTTATATGTTATTATTTTATTTTATTTTTTATGGATCAAGCAAAAAATATTTTTTTTTTTTTTTACAGAGAAGCAAACAAAATTCTTCAAATCCCAATATTCTAGCAACCAAAAACAAAAACATACCTACTACCGAAATGACTGCTCTATTATCGCCTGTCCTCAAAGCAAAACGTAAATAGACGAAAAATCTAAAACATTATATCGTGTCCTTAACCAGCGCTGAGTTAAAACCGGACACAGTTTTAATATGTAACAATCACGTGTAAGAACATTACGTTAGCCAAGGCTGCTTTTTGCCTCAACTCCGTGACTAAGTCAAGCTGGTATCTAAAGTAAAAAACCGTACTTCACAAAAGCGATCATACGTCCAACTTCCAAATTACAATGATGTACGGACAAAGTAAGGCCATTCGAGACCGAGATTTTTTAATGTCTCCAGTTGGTACATTGATAATAACATAGTTCCTCTCAAGTTACGCAATCTCAAGAGTTGACTTATTGTTCGACAAAAGTAACAAAGATTTGTACTAGTGGTTTTCGAAACGTAACTTTTGACCATTATGTCCTCACGACCGCAAAATTACTTAATTGTGTTCCCCTAAACGTGTGAATTATAATGTTATTTTGTAAACTAATTACTTGCTGGACAAAGTAAATTGTCTGAGAAAAACTTTTGAGTTAAAAAAGAATAAATCAAACCCTCGAATTCACACAATCTGAAGAACTTTTTGAACGTAAGTGAATTCTGTTCGATAGCTTTAGTTTAATGAACTGTTTTAACAGTAGACACGAAACATAAGTCCTTAATATACTTTTTGGACTAAACTGCACTCCATATTCGGCACACCTTATAGATCGTAATGACCTTACACAAAGATTAGATCAAATAGAAGGCAAAACGAAGACGGCAGAGGAGAAATAAGTAAGTTTAATATTATATTCAAAAGACATCATTTAAACGCCGGTCGTGTACATACATGTGACTCATCTATTACCAGTCAATGAATATTTTTTAAACCGTGGCAATAAACCTTTGAGGATAGCAAATAGATCTTGTATAAAGACTCATCTTTTAAATACAAGCTTCATAGTTTCGAAAAGATCCAGACGGACTTCAAAGTCTGAAAGTTAAATTTAGTTTACATCAGAATTTAAATCTAAGATAAGTATCAAGTTCAAAGGCTACTCAAACTAAATACTGAGTCAATATTATTTAATTTACTCATAGCTCAATTTATTGGCAAACTTATAAATCGTGTTTGACAATCGCCGATAGTAATAAAAGCAACAACAACAACAACTTTTCATTCATTCGACAGCAGTTTTGTATTCTCAATTTCTCCAACATTTCCTTTGACAAAGAAGGAGCAATACTGTCGTAAAACTTTTCAAATATATTTAAAGCTTGTACCTACATATTGAAACGTGAATTTTATCTTAACATCTGACCAGTACAAAACACGCAACGTAAGGGAGGGTACTAACTGGTCGCATTTATGTGTTGTGTAACTGCCAAAATTCGAGTTTGGAATATTTCTATGGCGCGTTCACTTTATGTATTGCCCGGAGCTGCGTTCGCTTTTGTTTTAGATTGTCATTTGATAAAAAGTAGTGGTTGGCTTACAGACGTGAAGAGTTGAAGACTGACGTTCGTTATCGAGAATTGTGCGTTCATTATACCTTGTCCCGTGACGCGATTGGTACCACTGTTCTGTCAGTCGCCATTTTGAACTCTATTAGAATTGAAACTAGGCTTGACAAGCAATAGTGCCAACTTAACGGCAAGAGACAAGTTACAGTGAATGATGTGTAGAGTGAGCTACGTTAAGCTCAACATACAATAGAGCTATAGATAGAAAAACTCCTACGAACCAATTTGTATCGTTACTTTCATTAGGAATTAAATATATGCATGGTGTTTTTATATGTGGTTTAGATTTAGAATCATGTTTATTTAATTCGAGGTATTAGCTACATTACAAGCAAACGCTAGGTCAGTGCGCACCTTAAAACAAACAAACTGTAATATGTGAAAATTACATACGCGCAGAAAACTCCATCGCGCAATATTTCCTACTTCGCGGAATACTTTAATCCGTTCGTGTATTTATGCTGCGGTGGTGTCTGTAAATAAGTCCCGGCCAACTCTTACAGTTTCCATTTGTTATAACTACTAAGTCCCGGCGAGATCCCGGACTTGAGCGGGACTTTGTACCTACGGGATGTAGAAGTTCGGAATAAGTGATAAGTAGATTGAATTGGACAAATCATAATGATATTTGGGTATATCTATCGGGGTCCGATAAGGATTGAATGATGCCTTAAGTTTAAGTTAGCCAAATTGTGCTTAATCCAAGTGGTATTTATTTTGTAGGATATGAGAAGAAGAAGAATATAATAATCGTATAAGTACTTATAATATTCTACGTAGAATTTTCCAGCGTAAAATTCTTATTTAAAGGGGAAGGGCCAACTTTTCCTTATCTAAAGGTACTTTTATAATAAAGCTGAAGAGTTTATTTTTTTGGACGCGCTAATCTCTGGAACTACCATTCGGACTTGAAAAATTATTTTTGCATTTGATAGCCTATTTCTTGAGGAAGGCTATAGGCTATTTAATATCACGCTAGGACTCTTAAAGCCAACTCCCACGGTGCGCCATATCGCGGACGCGCACCAGCCCGCACGAGGACGCACCGCCACGCACGCGTTCAACGCGCGTCTGCGCTACCACGCACGCTAGGTTTCCCACGGTGCGTCGTGCGCGTGCGTCCGCGATAAGGCGCACCGTGGGAGGGCGGCTTTAGAAGCCGAGCAAAAAGAAAAAAGCTAAGCGAAAACGAAGTAATAACGCGGGCAGGCGATGCGATGCGGCATGGGTTGGGGGAACAAGAAATGAAATGCATAGGACTCATAGTAACCCATCCGTCATGTTTTCCGTAGATAAATGCTTTTCCCAAGAACTTCGTCTTCTTCTTATGAGGTTCAATGTTCTAAACAAACACAATTCTGAGTTAAATTGTAATAGTAATCGCAATAATCACTAGCAGGCCTCATTAAAATCAGCACGAATAATGAGCGATAACAATATTGTGCGGTAAGTAGCACATTACTCGTAGTTCTACTGTGCGTTCTGGTTCACACCCGGCATTCAAGATACATATCCTACCTATAAATTACATTACGCGCGAGTATACAATGTCATTAATTTATTAATCGATGTTAAATACCGTGAATAAATTATTCGATCGGACGGTAATGTCATTATTGATAACGGAGTGAAATCAATAAGCGCGCTGTACGGAGTGAGTGCGCCGTTTAAAGGCTTGTGCAGACCAGCGCGACTTGTGAACAATGATACAATTTCTAAGAAAACTTCACGGGTAACACAGTGTCGCGTCGCGCTTGTCTGCACGAAACTTTATTCGGTTCGTTCGCCGTAGTGATCAACTAAATACGCAATTTTACTTGCCGTGTTCCGCGGTTCTAATATTAAACCTTACACAAATCTCTTACTATATTTAGTGACGACGGAAGCCGTTGAAATTTTGCGAATAATGTGATCACAGTACTTGTTAACCATACTCTATGCCAATTACTGTTTATTAGATTAGTTAGCAAAACTTTCGTTATGTACTTAATCTTCGTTAAATAATTACCCGTACGCGCCTATCCCTAACCTTAAAGTTAAATCCTGCGGTCAATGCGCAGTATTCATATTGCCTCAACAAACTCCTTTAATTTAATTTGAAAACTATGGGGTCGGGCACAAAGAAATAGTTGGGTTGGTTGGGGCGGCCCTCGCAAGGATCCTGAAGTGTAGTGGTGGCTCAAGTTTGCAAAACTGACAAAAACAACTCGTATATTATGCGACAGGTCGAAGGTAACTTCATTAAATTTTACTTTCGCGGAGGTAAAATTATGAAAGCTTTTTCCTCTTCCGGTCCAGGTAGATACGAAGGTTCTTTTCCCTACCAACTTCTTGAAGGACAGTTAGATAATTTTTGGAACTTTTGGAGGAAATATACAGTATGTTAACACATAGGGCGTTCCCGTACAGCGTCCATACATGCAAAAATAAAAAATAACATCGAAAAAGGAAAAGTTTTTAATTACTCTTTTTAATAAAATTTTCACTAAAAATATTAAATTGATACATAAAAGAAACACTCTGTCAACAAAACTATTCCTTTTTCGAAGATAATTTTTTTTTTGCTTGTATGGACGCTATAATATTGTGGGTTAACGAAACGCCCTCTGTTAGTTAACATACTGTTATAAATGTCACAAAACCATTTACATGTCAAAAATATCCTGCTGCGAATTTTAATAGATTTAGTGTTTAATATAGTTGTTGGAAAGATAACGAGACAGCTACCTAGTAGTTTACTACCCGGATGACATAAAGTTCAAGATTTTAATCACTTATATTACACACATCAAGTTAATTTATTGGAGGTAAATGATCAAAATGACACAGTTTTCATTAGATTAATAGTTGCACCGGGTGATTAAAGATTAAAGTAATTTAAAATTGTCCCACTTAGCAAAAAGAGTGAGCAAGTCCAATTTACGTAATAGCAATTTTATGACCAATATTTTAATGAAGAATTTGCATATTATTTATTAATAACTATCATCGTCAGCTAAAACCTGCTACATGTGGCGTCACGAGCGGTTAAATTAAAGCGAAATGGTAACAAAAATTACTGGTTCTCTCCAAAAAGTAGGAACTAGGAATTATTGCATATTCATCAATCACAGTTTGAAACATAAATGTAGGGATCTACAGTTTTAAAAGGTGTATCTTCTACTTCTACGAGTCCCGGAATTAAAAGGCGTATCTTCAACAAGTTTCGGAATTAACGCACTCCACCAAACGCCAATTAGAATATTATGTTATTATCATAATACATACTCTGAATTTTTATTATTATGTATAAAACATTACATTATTTATTTAATTTGTTATACTGATTGTGGGAGAAAATTGTGATCACATTACAGAACTACGTACGCAAGCGCATAGGCGCATACGAAGGGTCTAGCGTTTTAGGTAGTAGGTATGTACTGTAGACACTTTGTTGTCTACGGTACCGGGGTGGCATCACTACATTGAATAAAAGACCCTTTGGTGATATTACTCGAATAATTATTGGTCCATAAGAATACAATTATAACACATCATATTTTACTTTAACTCGTTTGACAACCCAGGGACTGACTCTCTATCAAACAAAATAATCACATTCCTGTCCTATTAAATACAAATTGTCAGACTATTCGAATCCTATTTTCTTAACAGCCTGTACAACGTAAGGTTATTTATTGCATAAAACCTTAAAGCGCCTACACACGGCCCTAAAATCAGAGGCAATATCGGGAGAGTGGTGGTGGGGATGAAATCGGCTACTACTCTACACACGTCCCTGCTAGTTAGTACCTACGTAACCCACCGCGCAGCAAAGTGCTCGTCGAGCCGAGATGCCACCCGTAGTACGCATGTTTTCCAAGTTTTTTAAGTCGGCCATCGCAGTGTCTTTACCGACCTCTTCATTGTACACTTGTAATAGCATTGTAATAGGCCTCCTGCCTCATCATCATCATCATCATATCAGCCGAAAGACGTCCACTGCTGGACATAGGCCTCCCGCAAGCACCGCCACTTCGACCGATTCTGTGCTTCCCGCATCCAGCGGATACCTGCGGCCTTTACAAGGTCATCGGTCCATCTTGTGGGAGGCCTTCCAACGCTACGTCTTCCGGTACGCGGTCGCCACTCCAGAACCTTTTGGCCCCATCGGCCATCTGTTCTGCGGGCAATGTGTCCTGCCCATTGCCACTTAAGTTTGGCAATTCTTCCTGCCTCATATCACGGTTAAAATACTCTTTATGTTTTTTATCCCATAAATACGACAACTCCTTGAAAAGATCAATTATTTTCGTCCAGGACTCTCGCTCCTTCTCCTTCGCCATATCTCCGCATAATATAAAAAATATTTACAAAAACACGTCCTGTTGCCACTACAGTCGCACGCACAGTGCGGTGAAATCGGTTCCGATTTCGCTACTCACGCACGGACAATGCTCCCTAGACGATAATCGGCCCTAAATCGTGAGTTCGCCCGAACCAATTTCTGAGTTAGGGGTAATAATAATAATACTGATTACGATTTGCCTACTCACGAGGCGATCAATGGAGCGATCTAGGGCGCCCCCCACCACTTCCCTGATATTGCCTCTGATTTTAGGGCCGTGTGTAGGCGCTTTTACAGTACCTACCTACGGCATAACGGCATCCATTATGGTTTGTTTTGACTGTGAAAGTGTGACTGTAATTTACGTAATTTACAAACACTTACGTAATTATATTTTAAAATGACAGAAATCGATTCAGTAACCGATTCTAAACAAACTACTTTCATAATGTGCATTAACTCAGTTAAGCATTGTTTATATAGCGAAAACCATATCGACGAACAATTGAAATTGAATGCTATTCCATGAATGTGGCTAACAAAACAAGTCCATTCAATTAACATCGTCGGCCTGACGACCGATGGAGCCATTCGCGTAATGAAATTTGGACAGGACACAGACCGAGCTACAGCTATTTATAATGATTTTTACCTTCCCATCCGGTCTGTAGCAATAATGTAATTAAAACATACCTACTAAACATTTTCTCCCACAATATCTTCGCAAAACGAATTACGCCGAAAAACATTCGTGCAAAGAACTTTCTCCACAATGGTGTCTAATTAGTTACATTTACAGTGGAAATTAGCGTCTCTTCGTACAAAATTCAGTCTAATTTCACGAGAAATGAACCTTTGTTACACGCGGGCCCATATTCATAGTGAGCAGAGCGTCCCGCAAATTGAATCTAATTGCCGCAACGAAGTGTGGAATCAGACCGACGGCCCTGGCGTGATGGCGGGGCGGTGGCCTAAATTGCGCCTATTTACCCATTTAGGATCAGAAATACTGAACACCCACAGACCACCTGTTTATGGAATGAAATTTACACGAGGCGGTGACATCAGCTGTCGCACGATTGTCTTCATTAAGCGCCATCTGCCAGGAACGTGTTTGCGCTAGACTCGACAGTTTGACTAAGGATGACTCAGGCACTCAGGCACAAGACTAGAAATAAAGCTAGGCATATATGCTTTGGCTAGCATAATTTCTAGTCTTCATTCTGCAAGTAAATAATCAATCTGCCTAGCCTTTTCCCAACTATGTTGGGGTCGGCTTGCAGTCTAACTGGATGCAGCTGAATACCGCTGTTTAACATGGAGCGTCTGCCTGTCTGACCTCCACAACCACTTACCTGGAAAATACAATATCGCTTGGTAAGACTGGCTGTCAGACTCTCGGGCTTCCGACGACTCGCAACAACTGTCAAAGATCCACGAATGACAGCCGAGCCCAACGGCTTAACGTGCTTGTCGAGGCACGGACGAGTTCTGTTTGTAAAGATGGTTGGGCATCCGCGGACTAACCCCGGCAAGCATAGTTTAACCTGATGGATTGACCCATGTGGTTGTTACTTACTTAGACACGAGCTCCTCTCTTCAAGTAAGTAATATGGAAACCAAAAGAGAATTTTAAAGCTGTCAAAAAGGTATTTGGGATTACTTATATTAGCCAGGTGCATAAACAGTAACTGTTAGTTTTATTCTTAGATTATAGACAAGTATATAATCTATGGTTTTATTATTGTTTCTAACTAAAGACTCGGTAGTAATTGAAAGAAAAGGTAATAAACTCAAAAGCTTAACACATAACAAATTATTGACTTTGACAATTAAAATAGCGAACTATCGTGTTTGGTTGTTTTAACTCAACACGGTAGGCCATCAATTCGATCGTTTAAAAGGTTTTTCTGCACATTTTTCAGCTCGCTTGAGACGTTGTTGCTCAGTGCTCGGTAGAAACCACGTCATGCTACATTGAATTAATCACCTAAATAGATTTTATTACTGCAAATATTTACATTTGCTGTAAAGTGATGTCTGTAACCAGCGCTCCAGTTTTATTTCGAATCTGAGAACGAGGCGGTTGCCCCTTCTTTCTTTATTTTATGGTTTTTAGGAAACGTCCAATATTATGTTGTGCCATGGTTCAAACTTAAACATTTCCATGACTACATCATTATCATCTGGAATTATGTGAGTGTAGTTTGAATTTCCACTGACAATGTTAACGAAATAGAAAATAAAAAGTGTCTTCCTAGTACTTCATACTGCAGACATATCTCGAAGAGCTGTTGTATGTCAAGCCTCGTAAAGTTGTAATGCTGATGAAAAAAAACAGATAAGGCTTGTAAAAACTAGTTGGCATTGGAAATTGCTTAAAATTTTCCAAATATCCATAATTCTATTCGTTTCATCCGATTGCTCAATTTTCATGCGTGTGGCGTAACTGGAGCAGTAATTAGTATCACACGTATCACATCGCCCACCTGTGGATATCCATGTTTTGCTAATAAAATCCCATAAATATCCATTTTTATTGGTAACATTTTCGCTCGTCATTACGCGGCGGGCACTGCAGCCTGTTGTGAAAGAGGCCTCACCGCGGAAATCGTGACAAAGCAATATTTTTTATTGCAAATCAATGCTATCCGATCGCTTTCCGGAACACACAAAACAAATTGCTAGTCGGCGAGAATCCTATCAAAGCTATTTTATACCTATGCGCCACGCGATGCGACGGTTTGATGTCTCTTGCCAAGTATTCAGTTGTAACTGTTACCTTTGATTTTTTTTCTGTTATGATTTTTACTATTTTACGAGTATCCTTTCAAAAAGAAATACCAGTTTCTATTTCGCGTTCCTGACCAATGTCTGCTCTGGTAAAGCTTTGAATTCTTGCTGATTTAGCAAGCTATTAAGAAATACAAAACTTCCGAAACATGATAATTATTAACTGTCGTTTCCCGTTTGGCTCACTTGAAAGTGACACAAGAATGTTTTAATATCCACGGTTCAAATAACAATTTCCTTTATGTTACAAAGTGGTCTTAAATGGACGTAAAACTTCCGAATTAGTCGCAAACAAAGTTCCTCGCCTTTTCTAACATGAAGGCGATCCATACAAACATAATTATTATTACTAACATTATACCTGCAAAGGTTACAAAAGTGTGACTGGAACACATCAATCTATATTTTGTGCGGCTATAATTAATTTAACAAGCGGCTATTAGCCGCCCTTATAGAGCATAGTCATGTCACGAAGTGACGCAACCACCACAATAGTAGACCTTGGTATGTCTACCACCATTCGGAATGGTCAGCGCAGTAATTACACCAACCAAATAATACTACAGAAATAGATTAACAAGGAAAAAATGTAATGGAAGGCATGCTCGTTGCTGATATTGAAAAAGTGTACAACACATAAGAACCTCTGATAAAAAATGCTAAATGATGATCAACAAACCCGAGGCACTTTTCGGTGACTCATAAATAAGACAGACGTATATATTTTCATCGTCCCCATATATTTGTTTTTAGAATAGAAAAGCAAATATAGCATCTCTGAATGAACAGATGAATTTTGGAACATTGACTTTGACCCAAAAATGTTATATATGTTTTGTAAGTTTATTTGAGGGCACTGAAATTAATTCAGTGAGTGTCACTGTAGAGAGGGCTTAAGACTTTGCACATTGTTGCCATATTGCTAGTTATGTTCAAACCTTCTAGCTACACGTGACTTCCACTAACCCCACATGAAAAGTCTGAATTGTTATGGCGTGTGCTAGAAAAATTAGAGTTATAAAATGGTGTATCTGGAATTACTTTAGAGAAGAAAAAAAATTAAAAGGAAATACCATTTCCAGATAAAGACGTTATCAATAAACCCGATACTGAATGATCATTGAAATTAGACCGCACATAATAAAAATATATTGGATTGAAATAATAAAGGCAACATTAAACCCGTGGAGAACGCGTTTAAGTTAGGAGATAATTAGAAATTTATCGAACATCCAAGAAGCACGATCACGGGCCAAGCCAATTACTGCTAAAATATTACTTCAGAGTGGCAAACGAGAACAGGGACTGAATAAAATGAAATGGTACACAGCAAAAAAATCTTTACCAATTTAACAAGCCGTGAAAATGTACTTAATTTCAAATAACGAATAAGCAATTTGCGCACCAGCTAACTGCTTGTAGCTAGCATTGTAGACATAATGTGATTACGATTGCATTACTTGAAAATATTTTTCCATGCCGATATGGGAACCTGAGAAAAACAGTTTACATCAACTGTTTATTTTCTCACACATTTATGAGTGAACGAAAGAAAATAGACTCATGAGCAACCTTTCACTCTGTTCTGCAATCAACCACGTAAGTTCGCTAGTGTTTTACTCGACGCTGAGCTGTATCAGTTGTTCTTATTAGAGTTGGTCCAAATAGAACCATTAGTAAAAACTTTATCGATTTATTAAAAGTTTGAATTAGCCTATCCGTCAAAGTTCCAACGCCTAATGTAATTTGACTTCAATCCACGACGGAGTATACTTCCATTAACTCAATTAACCTCTCATTTCTTAACGTAGGGAGTCTAATGGTCACGCCGCTGTTTTAGAGGTCATTTTCATTTATTGGGATCAATTAGTTAAAGCTCTGTAATACGTCACGGTGTAACATTAATCATTATTTCTTCACAATAGATTGAAGAATAATTGTAATCATTTGACGGTGAGTCCAAAAATTATCTTGAAGTTTGTTGTATATGATGTCAGTTTGTGTTGATTCCGTCACTGTCTCCGAAAACATTATTCATGGGTGTACGTGTCTATCTAACGACTTTGACGAGTATTCGACCGTGGCGAGGGAGTTCGCTCGTCTGTCTTGCATTTGTGTGACCATCAACCGTGAAAAAAGTCATCCATTTACATCAACTTCATTCCACAAACGCCTCTGTATTTGAATGCAAATAATTTGTTAAAGTTTTAACAAACTCTGCGCTGGTCGCTAACTCGTGTTATGCAAATGTTTGTAACAAGAGCCATTGTTTGCGGCTATTGAAACTGATATTGTGAAAGAATGCTATCGACAGCAGTTACATCTCAAATACAGTTCGGTAATTAGTCATCGTAGCCGATCTTTTGGCGCACGATTCAGCAATATTTAGTGTAGTAAAATTTGCCTTTACCATTATGATGAAATCATTGAACCCATATCAGGAAATATCTTGTGATATTTTAACTTTTTCCTCGTGGAATAAATCGATGTGGTTGCCATTAATATGATTATTATTAACCGCCAGACCAACAATAATCAGCGAATAATCACTTTCAAGAGTATTATTGTTTGCGTTTTCTAGTTTCTTTTCTTCGTCACGCAATTGTGTTGCATTATGACCAAACTGACCATTCAATAAATCATTATACAAGTTGCTTTCTCTTCATTATGAAATATCAACAGCTATTGATACAGTTTTTTGTTTTGTTTTGCTCTTTTTTCAATCATGCAATTAAAAGTATCTATACTTCGGCAAGGCTTGATACGTTATTTTCCAGATATTTTCTTTTGGGAACAAACTTTTCTTTAATTATTGCATAGAATTTGGTCTGTTCGATAGTTATAATTTATTTCGGTCGTTTATCGACAGCCTCAATTGAGTTAGTTGTATGATAAATAACTGTTACATATGTATTTTCTCATTGTTTGGACCCAGTACAATGCCTGGTTTCCGAAAGTGCTCCCGCTGTCGATACTTGGCAGTAATTTCTTCGCTGCTATTGTTGTGAGCCTCGCTTTTGTGACTTTTGTGTATCACATGAATGACATGACTACGCGTGTTTCTCATTTCGAGTCCCATTTTCTCAGAAATAAGTATTTCCTCTTTAAATAACATATTATGTTCTTCATTCAATCACATTTATACAATTCTTTACTTTAAAAATTTTACATGCACTTTAATTATTTTTTTCAGTATATAGGATTTATTAAAAATCCTTATAAGAGTCTGATAAGTTTCAGCTTCTCTGCAAGTAAAAGCAGTGGCAAACAGTTTGTTAGCCTTATCTAAAGCGGCGCAAACAATTAAAGGATCATAAATTCATATCGTGACTAATAAGAGTTGCGCGCTTTAACAAAACTTTGATAACATGCTCCACTATGTGCAAATTCACTTGCAGAGTAACTGTAGCTATTTAGCTAATAAACCGGCAGCTTTTACAAAAGTACCTCTGTGGGAAATAATATAAAAGTGAAATTAACAACGCGCCAACAAGTGCATCAATTAATACGTTGCATCCGACTGCCTTTTTCAAACAAGAGTCTCCGTTACCTAGAAAACAATAGCACATCTCACAAGCACACACACTGCATTCGTCGGAAAACGCACATGCACAATTTTCCGAACACCGATTACGGACACTGCGTCGGTCGCGTCAGAGCAAAGGGCGGCACGTACAAGCGCTGCCTCTGCGCGCGATAGACTGACGGTTCTCGGGCGGACTTGCGAGCGAGCGGGACGCGCGGCGGGCGTGCCAACACTCTGCGCGCGCATAACGCCTCTCTGTCCTACGCCAGCGGCTCCTATACGGTTGTCTCGCTCGCACACGCTCGAGCACACCTTTCAGTTCCCGAGACAGGTGTTCCTATCCCTGTGTGCGTCCTGATATGGCTGGCTTCGCGTGTATGCGCGCTTCCTGCGGCGGCGGATCGTTTTTTATGCCCGGCAGAAATTATAAAAAGTAAATGGAGGGAAAATTAAATAAAACGTTTACAATGAAGCGTTTTCCTGTGCGCTTTCAATGATTCAGTGTGCGCTATTTTTCAGGGAGGATATCATCAGTGTACACAGGGAGCGTGATTACAGGGCTTTTTACGGATGTTTGAGTGATGTAGGCGGGCGTAATTAGGCACGGGGCGGAAAGGTATATTGATTGCGGTGACGCGGCTTTGTGGAAAAATCGATATTTTTGTATTAAAGGTGGCACGCGATGTGTCCGGTCCGTGCGTCCGTGGATGAGTAAACCTTCGTATCGATCCAACGCCGACAACTTTCGACCCTAGTTTATGGCGCGCACTATAACTTGAGCCACACTTACCTATGAACGTTATCGAGAACGCTTTGGCTGAACGACCTCGTCTTTCATAAAATCTTGAACGACTTGAGCTTCAAAGCCAATATTTGGAATTTCGATAAAATCAAAACATAACATTTTGGCAAGCTTCACCTAAAAGCAGACTTGAATTGACACCACATCCGACCGAACACAGAACTCAATATATGATGAAAAATGAACGGGATGGAAAACCGTTTAAAGAAAAAGATATTTTCGAACGACGAAAATGAATTTATGAATAAAAATTTTTTTTTTGAATGAACATTAAATAAGAAGCATCCAGCTGCGATTTAAACCACTTGCAAAACCTCCAAAAATCTATCTTCGACGGTTTTCATTCCCACAAACAATTTGAGACTATCCTTACAACAACTATGTAATACCTAGCTTATTCCGAATTCGTTCTTGAATTCTGATTTTAAATTTTCCATGAGCTGCGGTAAGACCGCGAAAGGCAATAACATCTCTGGGTTTAAACACCCCAGCAGTGTGTTACTATAGGTACTTCTTACTATAGCCAATCGAACACCTTACTCACAATTTTCCCTCTCACTGAATTCTTATGACTTTATCCAGAAAGGTCAGTTTGACCACACTTCAGCCTCAATAGATAGATTAGGTCAACTTTGATGACCCCTTGTATAACGATACAGGATAAAGTGTAGTGAAAATGAGTGGTTTATGAGACATGCAGTTGTAGGGTCTTTGATAGAAATTGATACAGTTTTGTTTCTGCCTTGAGTCCCTTTTTCCCCCATTCTCATTCTTTAAGAAGGTTAGAAGGCTACTATTAACTGATGATCATAACTAATCGCAACATCGAATGAATGAAACAATAGTGGTTGAAGCCTTTTGAAGTTATTTTCAGAGATTCGGCTCGAAGGACCAGTCAAAGTCAAAGTCAAAGTCAAAGCATTTATTTCAAATAGGCCTTTGAAGGCACTTTTGAACGTCAAAATTTACAAATTATAGTTATTATATATTATTGATTCTACCGCCCCTTCCAAAATGTAGTTTTCGTATGGAGAAGAATGGGCAAGAAACTCCACCGTTACTCTTTTAAAATGTTTTACAATATTTTGTATAAGTAGGTACATTATTTATATAATTATAATATGTGAAGACGATGCACCTAGAATAAAATTACTGTATACAGTAAGAATAATTTAAATTGGAGCAAACGACAGATAAATTAATTATGTGGTAGATACATGGTGTTCACATATTCACAAACATTGTAAAAATAGATGAATCTACTAAAAATTTACAATTAATAAGTCAGTGTGTGAGGAACTAATCACAGGATGTAAAATCAATGTCATATAATAAAAAATAAATACAATTAAGTAAGCAACCAGTTTGATTTTGTTTAGACTCTAAATTGTCCTATGGAGCAGGACCAGCATGTTTCCAAGCATTCTTATCTTGGATATAATCCTCTAATCTGTAATATGCTTGTTTAGAAAGTGTACTTTTTACATGAGTTTTAAATTTTCTTTCATTTAACTGTAATATATCACAAGGTATTTTGTTGTAACATTTAACACAGTACCCCATAAAAGATGTATGTACTTTAGATAATCTGAAAAATGGTTGATCTAGTTTATCTTTATTTCTAGTATTAAAATTATGTCTATCACTTATTTTATTAAAAAGATGTAGATTTTTCCTTACATACATAATATTTTCATAAATGAATTGGCAAGGAACGGTCATAATATTAATCCTTTTAAATAGTTCCCTGAGAGATTCGCGACGACGGAGATCATAAATGGCTCTGACAGCTCTCTTTTGCAAAATAAAGATAGATTCAATGTCAGCAGCCCGACCCCACAGTAAAATGCCATACGACATAATGCTGTGGAAGTAGCTAAAATAGACCAAACGCGCGGTTTCTACATCTGTTAACTGTCTGATCTTTCTAACAGCATAAGCGGCCGAGCTTAGCCGCCCCGCAAGAGATGTTATATGAGGTCCCCATTGTAATTTCTCGTCTAGCGTGATTCCCAGGAAAACCGTTTGATTAATAAATTCCAGTTTTTCTCCATTCAATATAATGTCACATTCGCTACTTCTAACATTAGGTAATTTAAATCTAATGCATTTGGTTTTATTTTTATTCAGTACCAAATTATTTACCGTAAACCAATCTTGGACCTGAAGAATAGAGCTATTCACGTCGTCAAGATTTTGCGACCGTCGGTTGATTTTAAAGATCAATGATGTGTCATCTGCAAATAACACCATCTTCGGTTGATTTTGAAGTAATTGGGGTAAATCATTAATATAAACTAAAAAGAGGAATGGACCCAATATCGAACCTTGAGGAACGCCCATTGCCATTTCAGACCCTAATGAGTTTATGCCGTTTACTTGAACTTTAACCTTTCTATCTTTCAGGTAAGATTTTAGTAAATCAAGAGCTGTATTCCTAATCCCATAATGCTCCAGTTTCAGCAGAAGTGTCTCATGGTCTACGCAATCGAACGCCTTCGAGAGGTCGCAAAAGATTCCAATGGCATCTTGTGCTTCTTCCCAGGCATTAAAAATGTTCTTTATTAGGGTGACACCGGCGTCAGTAGTACAACGCCCTTTGGTGAAACCGTACTGTTGTTCATGAAAGATGGAGTTTTTATTAAAGTGACGTAACATTTGATTGAGCATCAACTTTTCAAACACCTTACTGAGAACTGGTAGAATTGACACAGGCCTATAATTGTTGGGTTCTTTACTATCACCGGATTTGAACAATGGAACTACTTTACTGTGTTTCATGAGATCCGGAAAGACTCCTTGGTCCACACTGTTGTTAAATATGAAAGCTAAATAGGGCGCAATGGTTTCGATAATAGATCTACAGACTTTTACAGACATTCCCCAGAGATCTTCTGTTGATTTAATTTTAAGATCTTTAAAAGCTTTTATAACAGCCTGAGGGTTTGTATGCTGAAACCTAAAATCCAAAGGACATGCCTTCACATTCTGCCTAAGTAAGGCAGCAGAAAGCGCGGGTGAGGAATTCAATGCTTCAGTAGTTTTAAGGGGAATATTAGTAAAAAAGTTTTCAAATTCCTGAGCTATTTCTATATCTGAGTTGATAGGGCCATGTGCAGTCTCTAAATTAAATTCAGTATTTCGCTGTTTTTTCCTACCTGTTTCATTATTTATTATTTGCCAGGTAGTTTTTATTTTATCCTCAGCTGATTTTATTTTATTACTAATGTAAAGAGCTTTGGCTATTTTGCACACCCTTTTAAACGTTTTTGAATATTTTGCAACATACTTATGAAAGCTTGTATTGTTCATATGTTGCTTTAGTCCATAAAGTTCAAATAGTTTTTCCCTACTTTTACGAATACCTGGAGTCGCCCAATCACTAAATAAGAACTTTGTGTAAATACTTTTAGTCTTTAGTGGAAAAGTGTTATTAAATTGCGTGTTTAATATTGAAAAGAACTCGGCGTAGAACTCATTTGGGTCACCTATATTATTAAAATTCTGAACACATAATTGACTGGCTAACGAATTATTATATTTCTCTAAACTTTTACATGTAATGGGCCTAAACCTTATTTGTATTTTTTGTAAAGGTATGTAGGAGCAAAATGTTATTGTTTGTCCACTGTGATCTGATGGCAACTTGTTTACAATTTGTTTGTGTAAGTAATCACAATTACAAAAAATATTATCTATACAAGTGGCAGAAGAAGCTGTCACTCGGGTTGGTTCAAAGAAAACATTTGATAAATCAAATGACCTAAAAAGACTTAATAATCTAACAGTATTCGAGTTATTTTCTAATAAGTTAATATTAAAATCACCACATATGATTATTGACTTACTACTAGTACTGAGTTTCTTTAATACATCTTCCATTACAGAATCAAACATGGATAGATTCTGGTAGCTTGGAGGTCGGTATACGCAAACTATAACATGCTTATCAAGCTCAACACAGGACAATTCAATGTTGTGCTCAACAGACAGTCCGGTGATGTCTTTTCTTTCTTTCGATTTAATAGAATTTTTAATTAATATTAATGACCCGCCATGCATCATACGTTTTCGGCTGAAATGGCTAACTACACCATAATTTTCATAATTAATTGACATCACTTGATGATCTTTTAACCAATGTTCTGTTAAACAAATGACATCAAACTTGGTATTTTCCAAAAACAATTCTATTTCTAATAATTTGGAAGAGCAACCTTGGATATTTTGATTAAATAATTTTAAAGTATGTTGCACTCCCTTTGGTTTAATATTATGAGTTAAGTTCTAGTAAAGTTCTAGTCCAGAAATTCTAGTACCTACTGGAAGATTTAAAACTGAATTTTGTAAAACTCTTAGGAAGCTCAATGTACTGTTCGCTGAATCTTCATTAATCGCTACATCAACTGAAGAAACAATAGTGGTTGAAGCCTTTCGAAGATATTTTAAGAGATTCGGCTCGAAGGACCAAAAATTACAAGTACTGGATGATTTAAAACTGAATTTGTAAAACTGTAAACTTTTGGAGTAATTAGGGTCCAAAAAGGCGAAATTTTAAGGATTCAACATCATTAATATGACTGAGTATTGGCTCATTTACGAAAAATACTTTTTTAGAAAACTTACACAACTTTAAATTGGAAAATGTTTAAAAAAAACTGTGAAACTGTGTGTGTTTGAACTGTGTGGAAACTGTTTTACTGTGTGTACATAAATAATTAAAAGAAAAAAAAATATATTATCTTCGTCGAGTATAAGAACTCATATAATTTTAAATAAGCGCTCAATATCCATCAACAACATATAAGTAATGCATGATGTGCTTACCTGCAAGAGATTGGTACACTAGTATAAAAGTCTATTGGATGTATCTCATATCTTTGTATCGGTGTATTCAATTGTTTGTCAGACAAAAAACAAGAACTTTATCAAACCTTACAATGTGAAAATAAACCAATAGCATCAACTAATAAAGATCCAAACACAACACTACATTGCTGTCACAGTCGGCAAGTCAATCACACACCTCAGTGATCCTTTTCCTCCCGTCAGCCGTACGGAGCTCTCACAGACCCATTGGATGTCAACGGTTGGATTAGTAGCTACTTCGATGGGCCTCTTGTTTATCAATAGAACTACGAGGTCGTGTGGTAAACTTGGACGGTAATAACCCAAAATGGAGTCCTATGTTCTTAGTGGAATGAGGTTAATCCATTAAATGCCTTTTGATACGTTGTACCTATTTATAAAGGACCTTTATCAACATCTACACAACTTAGTCTCTGTGAATGGCAAAGGTTTACTTCCTCTTAATTTGCGTAAGTGAGGAGACTGGCAGATGGTCCAACGCGTGTTTTGCGGTAACGGTAACTATTACAGCTGCAAGAACATGTAGGTCAAGTTCACGTAAGATGTTAAAGTACCCTACAAGTTACTGATTCGGTAGATGTTTTTCCAGAGACGTAGTATTAAACACCAGCATCCAAAATTAAGCAAGTAATAACAGCCGCACGGGTCAATCGATCAGGCTAAGCTATGGTTGCCGCGGTTGTTTTGTAGATGGGTGACTATCTTTACCACGGAACAGATAACCTTATTTATCTGTTCCGTGATCTTTACATACCAAGACCCCTCCGTGGCACAGACGTTCGTTGGGCCGTTGGTCCCGGCTGTTATTCGTAAATCTTTGACAGTCGTTATGGGTCGTCAGAAGTTTGAAAGTCTGACAATCAGTCTTACGAAGGGGTATTACCCAGTAACTGGTGGGTTGTGGAGGTCAGATAGGCAGTCGCTCCATGTAAAATACTGGTATTCAGCTGCATCCGGTTAGACTGGACCCCAACATAGTTGGAAGAAGGCTAGGCAGGTGATGATCCATAGTTAAGCTCTATCTTCCAGTATGGGTATTTAAGAATACCGCTTGACTGTCACTAATGAGACACAATAAAATTTCAATTGTTTTCGAGCTGCATCAGTCTTTCGGACAGTTGAGCATCTACAGAAATTATCTACTTTAAAACTTCGTGAACATTAGTCGTTTATACTCCTCTAATTAAAGGAATAGTCTTAAATTGTCGGAAAAATAGAAAAAAAAACATCGGACAGTCTTTGGTGACTGCCGATAGAAGTGAAAACTAAGTAACTTTTTGATACAACGTAACGCTATCTAACGAAAATGTCAGGAATTTATGTGGCTTGCTGTCAGTAGTACAAAAACGAAAGCTGTAGCTCTATCAAAAAAATAAAACAGAGTGCGCTGTCAACAACATTTCTACTCTCCCTCCGTCTTACGAATTTTCGATCAGGTCACGTATCCTGACGCGAGTTTCACATTGTTTACCCATCCCAAAAAAAAGTGCACAACGGTAAAGAAGTTTTCACTCCCAAAATGTATTTCACAAATAAAACGAGTGTAATATTTTCCAAATGTTGTTCATCATTTTTCGCAACATATTTTTAAAAACACTCATGCATGATTAATACCATTTTGAATTCATTCTCCTAAAATGTTTTTTTTACCTCTGAATGAAATAAAATGGGTGTGTAATTTATTTTTCAGAATTTGCTTTGTTACACCCAATTAATATTCATTTAACATAATTTCGGTCAATTAGCGGTTTTCATATTTTTTTAGGAACAGAGCATAAATGTCAATTTAAAATTTATTTCGTTCTTACATAACTTCAACACGAATGATGTAAACAATATTTTGTAACCATATTTTTATTTAAAAGAGTGTCCGTGGAGTTTCTTGCCCGTTCTTCTCCATAGGTACTTACTACGTTTTGGAAAGGGCATCTAGCTTCATCTTTCTGACTGACCGACCCCTTGACAATTCAAAAGTGTCTGTAATTGGTTTATTTGAAATAAATACATTGCGTTTTTTTTTTTAAACGGTGTCGATACTTTTTGGGGAATAGTGATACATAAGCCAGTTCAAATGGAATCTGAAATTGCTCAAAGGTGAATCATTCTATTGGCAATTTTAACGATACACCTTCGATATGCAATGCTAGAAACCAGACACCCAACTCAATACGATGCACTCATAAAAAATTAGTCTGCATTTCCAAGATTGAACAGCACTATCTCTCCTCAATAGTACCTATAAGTTTCAGTTTATCAAACATTACGTAAGTAATAGACTTTAGAAGTTTTTTCCACGACATTCGTGGCTGAAGCAGCAAACGTAATAAATTATACTCTTTCAGAATAACATTTCGGCCGCATTCCGCTGAGCATCGCCTTTTTTATTAAAGAGCAAAAGAAGCAAAGGCCTTCGAGTTCGGCGACTAATGTACTGAAGTAATAAGCGCGGTCTGGTATTAAAATTAAATACGTTAATTTATAATAGGATTGTGAACCGATTCGCTTTTGCGATCGCCTTTTTGGCGTAGATTTCCATTAGGTTTCGCCTACGGCAACCAAAGTTATTTGAGTGTCGAAATAATTGGCAAAAGATTTCATTTTATTCATATACATAATATTACCTAAACTTCCGTCATTGATAGGATAGTGTTGTGATTGTCGTCTCATTCTTTCCATCAAAAAATGAACCGAAAAAAGCCCCATAAAGCTAATGACGCATTAGCAAGCCTTATAGTGTATAATAAAAAAAGAAAACAAACAAAATCACTGAATAATGAAAAGTATCTTAAAATACATATTTTTTATTTAGATATTCGTTTAGCTCTTCCCTCATACCACATGAGTAAAGACTTTACTCTGTGAGCATACTTAAAGGGAAACCTTAAAGTTAACAGGATAACTTATCTAATATCTTTTATTTTAACCCATATTACGTAGCACGAATAATTTAGAAAGACCTTTTGGGACTTCGCAGAAATTCAGGCAAGTTTGAAAAATCTTTATCTAAATCATACTCTGTTATTGAGGGATCTAGTAAAAAGAAAATGTCAGAAACTAACGAAAAAAATTTAAAAAAGTATTTTTTTTTTCGATCGACTATGTTGGTTTTTATTAGTTATAAAAGACAACATAATCGATCGAAACAAAATATACTTTTTAATTTTATTGCGCTATTAGAGGTGCGGTTCTCGGATGGAAGGACCATCAATAGTGACATTCACTTCGTAGCCTAAAAAACATCTATCACGTATCCTTGCAATTATAAAAGATTAAACACTAATATTTTCAAACAGTTTAAATTGAGAACTCCATATCGTTATTAGAATAATATTATATTTATGACATTAACTAGAGCTGCGACCTCATACGAATTCGATAACCAGCAACAACGGGTTATCCATCCGAAAATACCAACTATTTATTTCAAGCCGTTCCGTTGTCGAACAATTTTAATTAACAATAAACAGTATTTATCAGTAAGGCTGCGTTAACAGCGGTAATATTTCACGGTCTTTGTCATCATAATAGTATTTCGTTGCGCCCAGATGTTGGAGCACTTAGCGGCCTGCACCGGTTTTATTATGAATAGCAACGGAAGTACGGAACTAGTATTTTGCGGTTTCCCTGTGGAGGCAGACGCAAATTAATGCCCCAGCTTTCAGCTAGAAATTAATGTAATGCACCTAGGTTACGTAGCCAAATTGTTGGCATTCAGCAAATTTTGCAATGCGCAAACGGGATATAGCGAATTTTATAATTGAATTTTTGATACGGCAGCACGATATCTGTCGTGATTACGTTGTTTTGTAATGTTTAACGTCGAAATAAACAGTTGTTGGAATATTTAACATTATTAGCATTGTTTTTGATGTTACTATTCGGTGACCAAATAATAACATCAAAAACAAACCTAAGGACCACTGGACCAAATTATGGTCCTTATTGGGTTCGCAAACTTTGTCTTTACATCAAATCTACTGGTCAACAGGCTATTCTCTGTATTCTAAAGAGGGTGGGTGCTTCTAACTTAGTTTTCATTATTAATGGGTTAGCTAATTAGATGTTGAGTGCTAATAAATTATTGCAGTATGATGCGACTTCTTTCTTCATTGTCTTAAGACACAATTGCAACTCCCTAGATATACGTACAAAGGTAGCCTATTATGTTGTATAGTTCAAGAACCATCAAATTATTTTAAACTATGCCCGTGACTTCATCCACGTGGAAGGCAACTATACTTCCCATGAAACATGGCCTATGAGACTCGGCAATAGCCACAGACAGTGAACAATTTTTTTTGCACGACTCATAATGCGAAGCTTTAGAGTATGCTCTACGATCGAAAAAAAAATTTGCCCCATTTTTGCAACTGTTTTTATTCGTACACTCCTGCTAGTACAGTCACGAGCACCAATATGTATCCACTTAGCAAAATTCAAAAGTGATTTTCTCGTGTAACATTGACTGCAACTTTGAGATAAGGCCTATTTTATATTAATACGGGTTCCAAAATACTATATTCGTAACAACATAAAATAAAAATCAACACAGTAGGAGCAAAACACTTTTAAAAGTTGCCAAGTGTATACATATTGGTGCTCGTGACTGTACA
This sequence comes from Conistra vaccinii, assembly GCA_948150665.1. Lineage (NCBI taxonomy): Eukaryota > Metazoa > Arthropoda > Insecta > Lepidoptera > Noctuidae > Conistra > Conistra vaccinii. The sequence continues at coordinate 13,330,532 of OX411329.1, forward strand.
CAGAACCTACTTCATTTATATACCATTGTATAGATGATTAATGGAAATTAATACTGTACTTTTCAACAATTGGTTTAATGCAGCAGAAATGAAAAAAACATAAAAAAATTGAAAAAAAAATCCTGTCCGTCAATTTATGAAACCTGAAAACATTGTAGCTTGCGATAAAATCAATTAATTGAGTCAATTTTTTTTAATACATTCTTCTCAGCCATAGAAGGAACCCTATTGAAAATGGCTCTTTTGTTAACAATAGTTTAATTATAATTAATAAAATACTAACTAAAATATAATATCTTTATCTAAATATTTCCAACATTGACTTGACGTGTTGCCTAGCAACCCATAACGTAAATATCTAAATAAATAGTCTTTGACATTACGTAAGGATTACGAGGTTAGAAATTTTACCCATATTGATCGGTAAAACAGTATTCAAAACATACTTCATGAAAAGTGATAAATTGTAAATTTTTGTTAGAAACTATGTTTTGAATTTCTTTTTCGTTTATGAATGAGAGTCATGAGGCGTGCACTTTTGAATTTTCCAAACTATTTTTTGGAATCTGATCGGAGCTTTCAGATTACCTCAAAAAAACAAACAAAAAAATTTACCTACCACCTTATCGTAAACCTAACTTAACATTATAAGCATTTATAATATTAAGTAAGGATTTTTACGCTTTCACGTTAAAACGGCTGAACGGATTTGGATGAAATTTGGCACATGGGTAGACATGGAGAAGGACATAAACTACCTTTCATCCTAGATCGCAGACGAAGTCGCGGCCAACATCTAATCAATCTACCTAGCCTTTTCCCAACTATGTTGGGGTCGGCTTTCAGTCTAACCGGATGCAGCTGAATACCAGTATTTTACATGGAGCGACTGCCTATCTGACCTCCACAACCCAGTTACAGGGTAATACGATACACCTTGGTAAAACTGGTGTCAGACTTTCGGACTTCTGACGACGCATAACGACTGTCAAAGATCCACGAATGACAGCCAGGACCAACGGCTTAACGTGCTTTCCGAGGCACGGGGAGGAGTCTCAGTAATTCGGTATGTAAAGATGGTCACCCATCCACAGACCAACCCCGGCCAGCGTAGCTTAACCTGATAGATCAACCCTTGCGGCTGTTATTACTTAGCATCAAGCTGCAGCCAACAGCTAGTAAGTATAATATTAAATTACGTAAACGAAGCGAAAGAAGTATGTAAGGATCGTAGCAGGTCGTATTCTGTAGTTCCTGCCTACCCCTTAGGAAAAAGGCATGAATTAATGTATGTACCTATGTAAAAGAAATATTAAGCAGTGTTGGCCCAGTGGTAACGGCCCCGACTTACAAGTTGTAGGTCGTGGGTTCGAACCCAAGCAGGCGCTTTACTTTGTGTAAATAATTTCATCACCACTGCTCTCAAAGCGGTGAAGGAAAACATCGTGAGGAAACCGGCATGTCCTAGAACCAAAAATTCGAAGACAATGTCACATCTACCAACCCGCACTGGGCCCGCGTGGTAGATTACAGCCCAGTCCCTCTCACAGAGAGGAGGCCTGTGTCCCAGTAGTGGGAACATTAATAGGCTGATAATGATAAGTAGGTAATATTAGTTTACATAGTTTAGATTGGAATAAAACAATATATTTAACAGCAAACTGTCATGTTTATATACCACTACATGTGTCTACGCGTTGTATAACCATCTGTAGCCACACTTAAAGAGATTAAAACGCTTATCGTGTGAGTTTCTTGCTCGTTTTTCATTCTCTTATTTAAGGGCTTTTACTTTCCTTGCGTTTATGTGATGTGCTCTACTAAGAGATTAAATTTAAGGCCTCCGCTCTACATGAAGCGCTGTGCTGGAACATACGTAGAGCAGAGTATGTAATATATTATTCAGGCGATTTTCAGCAATGTTCATGATGGGTTTACTAAAGCTTTTTAATGATATTAAACTTTTAATTCTTAATATATTTTAAATTGTTACTTTATACCTGAATTGATCGTGACAATTATTTTTGTTATTATTCTTAATTGCTTGTGATATCCTTTACGAGACATGTGATTTCGGTTTTTTATAGTCTGATTTATGTCTTGGATCTATTTGTTGATAAATATACCTACCTAATATCAAACAAAATTCTAAGGCTCCACAAAATTTATTTGAACATAATATTCTTTCAAAGGCTTACTATAATCCATATATTGATTTAGTAACATTGGAGTGTTAAATCAAAACAAGTCATTAGCACTACATCCCTGTAGATGCTCAACTGTCCGAAAGACTGATGCAGCTCGATAACAATTAAAATTTTATTGTGTCTCATTAGTGACAGTCAAGCGGATGATGATGATGCAAGATATAACGGAAAGTACAAATAATCTAATTAGGTTGTTCATCATATACAACACACACAGAAAGGTTTATTGAAACATTCGAAGTAACAGTAGAACACTGACTCCTAAGTCAAAGGTTTTCCTAGTTTAGGAGGCAGGGTTTCCATTATTTAAGCTACCTTTATCTGAACTTGTAACCTAATCGTCAAGTACTTTTGTAACAAAAGTTATCTGTATCAATAAAATTTTTAATTTAATTTAATTTTAATAAATCAATAACGCCAACTTGACAGCACCGAGATTAATAGAAACAAAATTGACATTTGATAGACCTGCCAAAACTATATACGTAAAATGTGGTGAAACATTCGAAAACCAAAACAAGCTTTAATGAACTTGTGAAAATATTCTGTCACCGAAAACTACGTGTCACCGACATCATGCGGTCTACGCTTCGAGTATGGTGACCAAAACGTTAATTACTTAGACACCGTCTCACCCGTGTATGCTAAACATCCTGTATAATTAGCTGTGATTAAATTTTAACAGCTGGAGTAACAGGTTGGCCCATGTCCATTCTGTACCGTAGTTTGCAGGTAAACCCATAATCACTACAGTAAACGGTTTCGTGATTGCAACATCATGTTATTTGCCTACAAATTGGCGCTACAGTCTACCATCATACAACTGTTTCACAAAGACTGAGGTCGGAAAACACACCAACTAATTCGGCTAAGCCTTCTGCCCTTACTGGAGTCCTGGTCCTTACATCCGCAATCGTAGGCATTGGTTATTTGAAATTAGTCAGGACACCACTGCCTATCCTGTGACAACAAACCTGTGTTGACAGCATTTACTTTACCAAGAACTACACGACCAAACCAACTGATATTGAGTATATTTGTATTTATACTAGGCTAGGCAAACATTTCCACATTTCTCACTACTGTCACTCCATAAAGCCTGGCTCTAGGTGACTTGCGTGAATACCGAGCAGTAGCACTCGGCGCTTACTAGCTCACCTACTTATACACAAACAATATAAATGATAACATAGTTATACAAGTCATACATTACAATAATTATATTTTGAAGAATATACTCGTAGGTATGTCGACTATCATCGACCATGTACGTTAAAGTACAACCAATAAATGACTACATAGTAAATTAAAAAATATATAATAACATATATTATATAGATTTTCCAAGAAATATATATTATTTTTACATAATACATATAAAATTCTACATATATGGAGACACTTGCTTAGCATTAGCAATTTCCTTTGCTAAGCATTTTCCTGGTTTAAGAAAACATTGTAGGAAAAAACTACAGCTAGAAAATTCATGGGGAAGATTTTTCTCATTTGAGATTTGGAAATTGAATAAAAACATGATACTGATTTTATGACATAGATATTGTTATGTATCTTTTTTACAAGGCTTCTTCGAAAGATTTTTTTAGCATGAAACTGCTTGCTAAAAATGGCGATGACAAGGACTTTAGGTACGTACTCTATGATTTCACTATCAATTAATCTTAAGTGTACAAAAAACAACTTCACTCCCCCACAGAAACAGATATTTCAACAGTTTTAATTTAAACAAATTAAACGGAAATTCAAAAGAAAAACAGCTACAAATGAATAAATTCACACCCCACGCACATTTTACACACAACTTTCCTGCGTATGCATATTAACATTAACGTTGTAATAAACATAATGCATAATTCAGTGGGTAAAATAAAAATCTCATCCTCAAAATGGGGTCGGATGAATGGACCTCCTACATTTCATCCGGAGAATTTCACAGCAGCTAATACGCAGGGAAACGGTCGCAACTCGCGTCGAGTATGGCAACAATTTTAATAAATAATTACACTCGTCCGTGCCTCGGCGGATAAACAGATCCAGCTTAATCCGTTACTAATATATCCACTTAGGGAAGAGTCAATTTGAATTTTTAAACCTTTTCTAATTATAAATCTCTAAATATTATAAAACAAAGTCGCTTTTCGCGTTTGTATGTATGTCCTCGTTGTTCTTCTAAAATACGCAATGGATTTTGATGAAATTTTCAACATCATTTAGAGAATTCATTCCGGAAGGTTTCTGTGTATATATTAAAATTCAACTTAGATATAGCACAGAAATCTCGATGTTTTGACACGTCGCCACATAAGGGGGACAAGTCTACTAATTTACAAACGTCACAATGGTCTCTCGATGGCGAGTTTTTGACAGATTTTGTATGGCAAATCTGTCAAAAACTAACAATCGGGAGACCATTGTGACGTTTGTAAATTAGGAGACTTGGCCCCCTGTACATTGTACCCGTGTGAAGCAGGGGCGGGTCGCAAGTAATAAAAAAAAAATTTTTTTTTAATGGTATGGATTTTGTTTTGGATTTCATTGTTGGTACTTACTGTACCTACTTAGTACACTCATCAATATCATTCTGTCGAAAGAAGTTCACTGCTGTATCACCGCTGAATGCCGAAAACACAGGATCAGTCGTTTAAGCGATATACTAGCATAATTGTTAACTTATTAATAGTTATTAACAACTAGCTTCTGCCCTTGACGTCCGCGTAAAATTTCTTGCGCCCCCGACCCACCCCGTCGCATCGCATCGCCTGCCCGCGCTTTAACTTCATTTTCTCTTAACATTCTTTCAGACTTTTTTTATTTTTCGAGGCTCCTAAGGGTCTTAGCGTGATATTAAATAGTCTTTCTCAAGAATTGGGCTATCAAATGTATTTTTTTTTTTTTTATCCGACTTATAGTTCCAGAGATTAGCGCGTGTACATAAACAAAAAAAAAACAAACTCTTTAGCTTTATTCTTAGTATAAGAATAGGTAGAGAAAAAAAATCTATAGTCTCCAAAACCGTATTTACCTACCAAAAACTTCGTTTCTATTCACAAAAAAACATAAGTCAATCCCTAAAAATGCTTTCATAAAAAAGAGGTTTTTAAAAGACGAGAAAAGTTTCTCAATCTCTGACTTGCAAAGTCAAAATAAAACAATTTCAAAACACACATTTTGAAACTTTTTAAACCCAGAAAGTTCAACAATAAGTTGTATCCATTTTTATTCTAAATTCCAAAGCATCATTATGTAAGTACAAAATATAAAATCATACTTTTGATCCGCAAAACTATTAAGGTAGGGTCGGCGTTCGAACACCCATAATTTGTCGCTATGGTACGGTCGGTCGGGAATACGCATGTTACGATGAGCAATCCTATGGCCAATTGTCAAATATCTCAAAAAGTTATGGTACATTCGTCAAAGAAAAGACACACCCTAGGTCCGCTTGTAGAAAACGAAGCAACTTGTCAACGGAACAACGTACCTGTTTCACTTTTAATCAGCCTTCATTTTACTGCAGCGAGGTATCGGAGCATCAACACGGAACATAACAAAAATATCTATGTGTGTGTGGTAAATCCTAAAACAAAGAAGGTCGACTTCACGTTTGAATGCTTTAACTAGTCATCAAAAAACAGGATGTCGTGCAGAACATAGATACGACCCAAATTAGTCCCCACAATTTTTGGACACGTTGATACACCAAAAAGGCACAGCGGACAATTGGGCACTCCTAATATGCTGAAGCTAATTGCAGTAAGATACCGTCCTTTTGCTAATTCGATATGTGTTACACGGGGCGCGGCTTCAGACCAGTGTGCTTAGGATAGAAATGCGTTCAAACCCCAACTAAAATTCAACCCAGTCGACAACGGCTTAGAGACGAATTTTGAACGTAACGCTTAAAATTTAGGCTGTTCCTATTACGGCGCGCCTTAATGGAAATTGTGAGCCGTGCCCGTGTCGTTACGCGCTGCAAATGTACATAATGTGTCGTCAAAAGGGTGAAATATACTTTAGTAGGCTGTGATTTCGTTCGTAGCGAGCCGAGGCTTACTGGCTTTTAAAAGTTTCTCGAATGTGATCCCCGTTAGACGGGCGACGTTCACGCCAGAATAGGGACACAGCTGTTTGTAAATTCAAATTATTTTAGACAGTTATACGAATATTATGATTTAGTCAAAACTCATATTAGGCCTTATTCACACTTATTTTTATCAAAGCCAGAGCTGTAACAAATAGACTAAACACGTGAGCAGGAAACGTTCTAAACTGCAGTGATTAAAATAATTTCTCTATTGTTCAGATTTAAAATTCATCCTTATAGTATTTCTAATTAACTGATGTATTGGGTAATTGATTAATTACTTTTAAACTAAAACAAAATATAAAAAAACATGTATGTAAACAAATAAACCTTTCAAAATCGTTACATATTTAAGTTAATTCGTTGAATACCAAACCAAAACAATTAATAAATTAATTCATTGAATTTATGATTCGACCTCGCTGCTTATCAAGCATTTGTATCTTTCAGTTTACAGGCAATTAGTAAACGCTAATTTGTTTATGTTACGTCATTTTATTTCATAATAATTTCAATTATTTCGAACACAATGAATAACAATTATTTTAAGATCGTGACACTTTCTGAATGGCTCTTTTTGTTTCATTGTTTTGAGTTATTTAGAAAAGTAATTTATTTTCTTTTAGTTCAACTCATGTCATCATCTATTGAATAATAGAAAATGTTTTGTTAATTGATCATACGACACAGCGTCGAATGAGTCACCCAACCGATTAAAAAATGTATGCTTGCACGACTTTTAAATTCCTTTCAACTTTTTGTTTTTCATTTTCCTGCCTAGCCGACTCCGAAACAATTAAATTCCCAATTCCACGAGTCCAGCCCGTACACAATATTCTTATCTCGCGCGAAACAAAAAAGTGATACTCAAAATATGACGCTTTTATTAAATTCTTCTTGCGTTTATTAAGTTGGGGAGAAAAAATGCTCCAAGTTGCTGGGAGAAAACTAGAGTAAAAAAAAAGTTTCGTGTTTCTTGACTGAGGAATTTTATTAATGTTGGCTACACTGTTTCTTGGGGAAACATTATTTTAACACCCATTACAAGGCTCTGCTTGTTTCAAAATAATTCCGTTTTGTTAATCAACGAGGGGAAATATGCAGAATTGATAAGATTATGGGTTCGTCAAAATGTGTTTTGCTAATAAAGTCTTGCAATATGATCAACCTAAATGTTAGCATTCAGCTTTCAACTGAAAATTAAAGGCACAATTTATGTAATAATCTTTTTTTAATTAGACATAGGTCAACTATCATCAGTTCCAAGAAGTAAATGGAACCAAAATGTTTGGATTATGTTACAAGAGTAGTCGGCTATTTACGAAAAGATAAGGAAAATGAAATAAACACTACAATAATCTGAAATATAGGACTTAGCATCGTCTATAATATAGATGATGCTAAGTATATTTCAGAATATTAATAATAATGAGAATGTTAATATTACTATAGATTCTATAGTAATATTTACTTCGCCAGTACCTACTAACAAAGTGTATATTTAATTCTACGATATCGAAGCTGCAGGTTAAAGTTAGTCGCTGTGAAGTCTGAAGTCACAAAGTGCGAATAAAAACGTAATATTTCTATTTAAACTACGCTTTTTGCTGCTTACTTAACCGTAACCTAATTTCGCAAAGTAATGGTAGTAATATGAGTCGCATTAAGGCTGTGTTCAGACTAGCAAGAAGCGTTTAAACCGGGTTTTTTTTCCACAGTATACATCTTTTAATAGTATGAGTAAGACTAATTAGACCTCTCCCTTTATCAGCTTGACATCAGCTGAATAATTGAAATTGACCCAAATTCTGGTCTTTAGAGCCCTAAAGACAAGGTTAGTATAAGCTACAACTGGGACATTTTTAAGAAATGCAACATAAAATTATAACAGAAATTCGTTCTTCCAAAATAAGCAGGAATAACCACAAAAAAAAATGCTCCAGGCCTAAAGAAAAAACGTTAACGTTAACGTGTTGCTGTGTGTAGTTAGAGTGTTTTCGTAGATTTCTAGTGGATTTGTGAACTGCGCCGAGTGTGTGTTGAACAACTTTGTGTGTTTTCGTTCCTTCGTCTCTGCAGGACTGCTTGCGCTACGCTACACGACACTGGAGATTGATCAACTGTGTGGACCGACGGACCGTATTTTATGCGTGTCCGTATACAAGGTAACGGTCGTAGTATGAAACAATGTGATGGACGCGACGACGGCCGGCGCTCGGACGCGTCTAGTGTCGCCGCGTCCTATGAGTTTTGCTCTTTATGACTTTCAATGTGAGGAGCCACATAGACTCCGGGCGGAATCGAATATGATGTCGCGAAAGTGTTAACGTTAGTGAGATACTTATTATAAACTTTTACTTTTAGTACAATGGCAAACGGGTGGCTTTATGATATTCAAACTACGGCTTGTCCCAAGTCCCAAATTCACGAGCACTCGTCATGTCAAACACAAGGGCCACTTGCACCACAAGTCACTAAATGCATTTAGCACTAAACGAATTTAAAACATCGTAATATTTCTGTCAATCGTTTGAAGATGACTGAGACAGAATGAGGATTTAAATACGTTTAGCGTTATACGCTAATGCCTTTGGCCTAAGATTTTCAAATGCCGTCGCGAACGCAAGCATTCGGCACCTCACATCTGAATGCGCCCTTAGTCTAGAATCTAGCAAATAAGTAGGGTGCTTTGAGCTAGACTACACCCTGCACATAAAAGTCGCAATATTCTTAACTAGTTTTCTTTTTTCAGTAACACTGTAAAAATACCCAACGCGACTGCAAATTGCAATCCTGGTCTTCAAAATAATATTATTTTTTGGATCCGCGCTGATCCCCAAATGAAAGAATAACAGAAAGTCAAGGTTGTTTTACTATGATGCGTAAGTTTGGTTTATTTTATAAGGATTAAGCGAAAAGATATCTGAATGATGTAATGCATCTGCAAAATGGAGGACAATGTTTTTTTTTCAAGATTACTTTAAAAAATTATTCATTTTAAAGATTACGGGCTTACGCTGAACTACTAACAACTTTGCAAAATAAACCTATCTAAGCCTATATTCCAATAAACTTTTCTTGATAAAATATTGTTAACAGTTTAGAATTTTCCAGGAAAACTGCCACTCGTTAGTAAAGATATCAGATGGAGGTATCAGATGTTTTCACGATGGAAAAATTCAGTCGGGCGTTTAAAAATCCATTTTATCTATTTTTATACAACGTAAAATTATAATTAAATTCTTAAAAAATCACGAGAAAACATTATTTTTACAGATACAAGACTGAGGTAAAAGTAAATCGCAGTACAATGGAAGAGGGAAAAATATTTCTACTTTCTTTGCTTTACCGTTCAGCGTGGAGTTTTCTAGACTTCAGACTCTGTTAGTTCGTAACAGCCTATTAATATCCGAGCTTAAGAAAAAAGCCACTCGTTGAAGTTTTTAACGCAACTATGAGCTTCGCCTTTCCTTCGGGTGTTGCCTAACGGGTAAAAATTATTTACAAAATGTTAAGAATATTTATCTTATATCTATCATTTACTATGTTTTATGTGTATAGCTTTCGATTTGTATGTATAGGTAATACCTATAGGTATACAACATGTAAAAAAAACCCTGACCGATCCGTGAGGGTGTTAGGTATCGTACTAAGATTCTATTTATGTGAATTTTTACAGGAAATCCGGAAAAAAAAATTGTGTATTTTTTTTTCAATGGGGTATTTTACCAGTTTATTACATGGGACGCGGGTGTTTGTCGGTTAGCGGGTGTCTGTCAAGTGTTAACTTATGGGGCCATAAGTTATGACTTGTAAACTCTCTTGAAAATTTGCAAATTTTTAATGAATTTGCGGTAATTTTGGTACAAAAAATTAGATTTTTAAATAACAAAAACTTTTTATTTTCAAAAATAATTAGATTTTTATTACTTTTAGGTAATGTTATTGGAGTACCTATGACCCCTTTTCGGATCGGACAGGGTTTTTTTTAATAATTATACTCGTAGATATCGATTAATCATAGAATCTGAAAATTTTTGTCAAAATGACTGTAAATTCGATCCCATAATTTATTTTTCGCCTTCTTCATACTCGACACCATATTGCAAACTGTATCTTTTCATGCGAAATTATTTAATTAAGATTTTACAATAGAATCTAATTGGGCTCGTCCAATTATATATAATGAAAGTAATAAAAAAATAAGTATTTTAAAATGAATAAACAACAATTGGAACCTTCCTTGAATTATTTTCAATAATTGCTTTCTCGGTTTTAAGTTTTGAAAAAGCACAAATTATTCGATAGTCGTCCGTACCTAATAGGTATTTCCAAGTAAATGGCTATTAATCGTGAAATACAATCTTAAACCTAACTTTCTAACTAATATTATAAATGCGAAAGAGAGTTTGTTTGTTACGCTTTCACGCTAAAACGACTGAACGTATTTAGATGAAATTTGGCACATGGGTAGACCATGACCTAGATTAGGAATAGGATACTTTTTATCCCCGTAATACGTCCCTGTGGGATAATTTCTATCATGCACGCGGGCGAAGTCGCGGGCAACAGATAGTATTCTATAAATCCTAATATCGTAGCTCGACTAACAGCAATCAATATTATAATACCCACCTTTATCAACAAATAGTTTTATGATGTTATTGTTTGCTAGATTAGACTAGTAGGTACTTTTCTATGAGAAATTAAAACAGATTATGTTTTAATTTCTCATGAGTCCATATTAAATAGACTAAAAATAGTTTGGAAAATCCAAAAGTGCACGCCTCATACATAACACTCATTCATAAACGAAAAAGAAAGTCAAAACATAGTTTCCAACAAAAATTAACAATTTATCACTTTTCATGAAGTCGTAATGTCAAAGACTGACAAAGATATTTACTTGGCGGTTGCTAGGCAACTTACTCAAAGGTTGGAAATATTTAGTTAAAGATATTATATTTTAGTTAGTATTGTATTAATTATAATTAAACTACTTTGAATAAAAGAGCCATTTTCAATAGGGTTCCTTCTACGGCTGAAACGAATGTATAAAAAAAAATTTACTCAATTGATTGATTTTATCGCAAGCTACAATGTTTTCAGGGTTCATAAATTGACGGACAGGAATTTTTTTTCAACTATTTTTATGCGCTTTCCATTTCTGCTGCATTAAATCAATTGTTAAAAAGTACAGTATTAATCTCCATTTAATCATCTATACAATGGTATTTAAATTAAGTAGGTTCTGTGTACTAGCAGGAGTGTAACAATAAAAACAGTTACAGAAATGGGGCAAAAAAAATTTTTCGATCGTAGAGCACACTCTAATGCTTCGCATTAAGAGTTGTGCAATTATCCATATTTGCTGAGAATTCAACTCAACTTCAGGGAGTCTGTCCCTCAGGGATTAGGCAGCCCCTTAATAAGAGTTTTTGGAAAAATCACCCAAATGGGGGGGAAGAGGATGTAAGATTGAACGTGATATTCTGAAATACCCGCGGAAAATATACAGAAAAATGTGTTCATATTTAAGGGCGTGGTACAGACCAGCAAACTGAACAACTTTATCTGACCAACGTCGTGGGACCAACGTCGTGGGACCAACGTCGTGGGACCAACGTCGTGGGACCAACGTCGTGGGACCAACGTCGTGGGACCAACGTCGTTATCTCGAAAAATATATATCAACTGGCCCATACTTAAAGGCCGAAAAATATATATCAATATGCCGAATAAAATGATTCACATATAATCCAATACAGTGTCATTATAAGTAACACAGGTGTAGACACATATAGCGTAACCAACCTTGGTAAACTAGTAACAAACAGAAACCTGGTAATGTTCCAAAAAGCCTATTAAGGCTAGGCGGGCCGGTATTCCGGTGCGATATGATAAATGTCAAAAAAACCCAAGCCGCATTGCGGGGTTAAAGGCTACAATTTGCCAACGCAACTACGTTACAAGATATTAATGACCCCACCAATTACAATAAAAATACCATTTAACTTAAGTTTTTTTTTTGTTGTTTTTATCGTAGTGCTGGCGTATCGTTTATTATTGTATGACGGTTTCGATAAGCAAGCTCAGTAAATACTCTCTATAGTGATTTAAGAAACTTTTAGTAGGTACCTACCCGAAGTGGGCGGGAGATTCAGATTATAAATCCCTCCTAGTCTATCAATATTAGGTACAGTACGACACAACTTAGATGTAGCATCGGCAAAATTCGTAAATCCGATCACCATCCGAACTGAGTGCGCCTTCACAATCACCAATCTTTATTACTACTTTAGGCGGAAATGATCTTTCGAAAACGCAATAACTTGTAAAGTCTTATAGCTAAATACATTCGTGAAATTGAAATGAATGAATGAAAATTTTTAAATCTATGCTACATCTAAGTTGTGTCGTACTGTAGAAAACTAGGTTTTTCTGTCTGGTACATTTTCACAGCCTACTATTTAAATTAAATCATAAGCGGAAATGCTACGTTTATAAATTCTTGCTTCACTCGTTTATTACGTATAGTGCCACGATTTCTACAAATACGATTTTTTTAAAGTGAAAACTTCTTTAGCTGTGAACTTTTTTGGGATGGGTAAAAAATGTTAAACTCGCGGCAGGCGTCAGGCGACAGGACACGTGACCTGATCGAAAATTCGTAAGACGGAGGGAGAGTAGAATTTGTTACCAGCGCACTCTGTTTTATTTTTTTGGAATTGTTTTAATGGAGTTACAGCTTTCGTTCTTGTACTGACAGCAAGCTACATAAATTCCTGACATTTTCGTTAGATAGTGTTACTTAGTTTTCACTTCCATCGGCAGTCTCCAAAGACTGCCCCTCACCGTTTTTTAATCTATCCTATCATCGACGTACGAGACAATTAATAAGTGTTGTTGTTTCTTAGTCTCTATCTACTGTACCATTGCTGGGTAAAAGCCTCCCCCAAATCCTTCCAGGAACTCTTTTCAAACCAGCCCTCTCGGTACGCGTCCAGGTCATCTCGCCACCTCTTTCGCCACAAGTTTCTCTCATCATCATCATCATCAGCCTATCAATGTTCCCACTGCTGGGACACAGGGCTCCTCTCTGTGAGAGGGAGTGGGCCGTAATCTACATACATAGATGTCACATGTCTTCGAATTTTTGGTTCTAAGACATGCCAGTTTCCTCACGATGTTTTCCTTCACCGTTTTTTGAGCAGTGGTGATGAAATTATTCACACAAAGTAAAGCGCCTGCTTGGGTTTGAACCTACGACCTACAACTCGCAAGTCGGGGCCGTTACCACAGGGCCACCACTGCTCTATTTTAAGTTTTTACTTCAAGTTTCTCTACTTTACCATAATCCCTATACTCCTAGATCAATCGAACCACAACAGTAACATCCATTCACCACATACAATATTATTCGTTTGTATCCTGTTACCGGTGTATTATACTGACGTAAAACGTGTTATAATACGATTATGCTCTTTGGTTATTAGTTTTGGGTTTTAGTGTGTTTCCTAATAAGATTAGACTAAAGCCTATTTTCTTTTCCGGGTCTTGTTTAAGTTCTTTTTTGTTAAAAAGAAACAAATTACTAACAGACGGATTTGTGATATTAGGATATTACGTGTTATACCAGCCGTTACTGCAATATAACTAGTGCACAGCTTATTTATTTAATGGAGAACTCTAATATAATATATCATATGTTAACACGTGTCACATGTATTAAAATAAATATGACTTATTGGGTCACAAAAATTATTAAATTAAAAAGCTGACTTATTTTCTTCATTATTCAAAAATCACAAATTTTGGATTAGGTCATTTTCGTTCTCAGCGTGCGATATATTCAACATTAGCCGCCTTTACACGACACGTGCTTTCACTCGCGATCGGAGTGTGCGGATTGAACGCGGGAAAGCTTGCACTTGTTCTTATCCATTTTTCTGTGTGTTCTTTCGCGCGCTATTACTTCTGTATTTTTATTATTCAGAAAAGAAATAACGTCGTATAAAGGCTAATCACACGTGATTGAGGTATGTATGAGTTCTCCTTTTATAACTTTAGGTACATGCGCGCTTATTCCCGCGCGAAAGCCGATCGTACGTGTATAGGCGGCTGTTAGCTTACAATATTAATAAGGAAATATATTACTACTAATATATTGTATACACAACTCGAAAAACCCAAAAAAGAGTGGTATCTATTTTGCTTAAAATCGAGGTCCCTTATAAATTAAAGCAGATACCTAAAAGACATAAACAAACTGAATGATGATAACGTTAACATCCGTAATCGAGGAAAAACCAATAATTTCTAAGAACAAACGAATTCACTTGTTAATAAAATCAAAGTCAAATACAAAGCATTTATTTCAATTAAGTCATTTACAGGCACTTTTGAATTGTCAAAAGAGTCGGTTCTTCAGACAGATGAGGCTATTACCCATTCCTTATCAATATAATACGCCCATAAACCGCAAAGTTAATATGTGAAAATTACAGTCAGTTTCAACGTATGTTTATCTATATGGGGTTGTTATAGTAACGGCTTATTCTATTGATCCGAAACCTACACTATCGGATACATATCGCAGAGCGTCCAGATTATAACAGATAACAGCCACGCAAAAGTTGAGGGGCGTCTATAATAACATTATCAGTCAATAGATAAATTGGGTATATCGCATCAATAAGGATAAAACGTTAAAGTAAATAGAGGAAATATTATAAATAAAAGGCTAAGGGAAACTTAGACTGCATGATAACAATCATAGCAATGATCATTGATGTATAATTTTCCAGATAGATTATGCGGTTGAAAACTGTGAAGGCCTCACAGTATTCTACTGCATCAATGAAAGCGTAGTCAAGGAGACGTATTTGAAGCTTTATTTGAATTACATTAAGATTGTCAGTTTGAAATAATACTTAAATATTGTTTCCAAGTCTTCACTGTCATTTTCACGGCCTCACAGTTTTTCTTTTAGCTACGAACAATCAATCTGCCTAGCGTTTTCCCAACTATATTGGGGTCGGCTTCCAGTCTAACCGGATGCAGCTGAATACCAGTATTTTACATGGAGCGACTGCCTATCTGACTTCAACCCAGTAACTGGGTATACCCCTTGGTAAGACTGGTTTTCATACTTTCGGGCTTCTGATGATCCGTAATGACTGTCAAAGACCCACGTATGACAGCCGTGACCAACAACGGCTTAACGTGCTTTCCGAGGCACGGAGGAGTTTCGGTATGTAAAGATGGTCACCCATCGACAGACCAACCCGGCAAGCGTTGCTTAACCTGATGGATCGGCCCGTGCGGCTGTTATTACTAAGCCACGAGCTCCTTTTAGTTACGAGAAAAAGAACAGGAGAGAGATCCATAGTTAAATTAGCCAGAAGAGGATGAAATTCATCCACACAACTTGCTGGATTAGTTAGTAGGCCAAACTGTCAGTGGGTTAGCGAACTATATCATGGAGATAGAAAACCCAGTGACGAAATGTATGTTAGTTGAGGAAAGCTTAGTTGATTGATTGAATTGCCTAAGACTTTTCCTAGCGTGACAGTGGGGACGGCGAACAGACAACGGGTGGATTAGGTGTCGATTAAATTAACCTCAATGCCCAAATCTATCTCGGAGAAGCCAATCTCCACCAATGTTCCTGCATAGGTAAACTCGGGCCAAAAGGACAGGTGCGTAGTACTTGTAATCGGCGCGTGTTCTGACAGATTTAGGGCCTATTTCACGATGTCCGAATAGCCACTACTTACCGAATAAATTCAAAAATGGAACAGAATTTGTATGAAATTATCTGCCAAGTAAGTTAATAGGAACTTAATCGTAGGTGATGAAACAGGCCCTAAGATTGTTACTGACTGTTGTGACTGTTAGATTAGAATGCGTACATTCTTAAAATTACGGAAAATGCCCTTCAGATGTTATAAAAGTGGACGAAGCAAAAGAAGTTAAGGAATATAAAGAAAATCGTAGTACGTGGCATTTTGTAGTATCTGCAAACCCTCATGGGGCAAACACGTTTGTTAAAGTTACTAAACCAACCAAAAATTGCGTTGAACTTGAAGATTACTACAGGGCATATGTAGACAGGTTACCGACTCGCCTAAGAACGTTAACTTAGTCTAACGAGTTAATTAAGCTAGATAGGTGTTGACACAACTTGTGCGCACGATAAACATCTGGTTTATCAATGTTGTGTATGACCGCTACTAAGCACGTGAAGTTACTAAGGCGGGCCCTAAACCATCAATTCCACAGTATCACGAATTGCACAATGCTTTTGACAGGGTTAATATTGAAGATTGCTCAATGATTGAACGAAAGTTTGAGCGAGTTGAATTTTTAATCAATTTTTTTTGTCTATTTTTAGCTTAGACAAGGTCAGGACTACATGGACATAAAAATGGCGTCGCAGGTTTCCATAATTATTAAGGAAAGGCATTGTGGAGAAATAGCACTGTGAAATATTTAATCTTCGAGAGTATTTCCAGCCGATTGATACCTACATTGTATTTTTTTTCTCAATCAATGGTGTTACCAAGTCTAACTCTTGAAACTTTGGCAAATCCAATCTTCCAAAAAATTTAAAGTCCTTTTCTTCAGTAAACACCAAGTTTTTTAAAAGATGTTCGTATGTTTCAGCCTTTTCTGATACCTCTCTTTCGACCAACGACATTTTCTTTTTTTACATTTAGTCACAAGGAGCAACACTATAATATAGCTGCAGCCAAATCTTGGTCTGACATGCTCACGAAACACTATCAAATCGCATCAAATTAAATCAGGCAAATCTTGCTCATGCGAAAACATTGACGCTCATGAGCCGTCAATGTTATTGTGACATACAATTGATCGTTTGAGTGCCCTGGGTGATTCAATATTATTGCACAAGAAAAGTATGTCACAGTTTTTTATTAGTTGTAGGTGTAGGGCCCGCCTAATGTTACTTTCAACGTTTTTTTGGATAATTGAGTTATTTGGTATCGACGCGGAATTTGCTGGGCTATAGCCACATTACTACCGCTAAAGAATTCGCTAGTACGAGTATATACAAGACACGAAGACTCTTGATTTTAGTTTTAAACGCATTTAATGAGCCTATACTTCAGAACCTCTAGTGCACGCTGAGGCATGCTTCCAACTTTGCCTTCTGATTAAACTTTTCAAGACATGGCAAGATGGCGAAACGCTTCTCCTATAAGCTTCAAGAACTCCAGGAACCCATTATGTGAAAGTCATGCCAATTTTGGGTACCTGTTCAGCGCAATACACATTCTAAACATACCACAAATGTACAGTCTCTGATACAGACAAGGGCAAACATTTCGACTTGTTGCTCAACCTCTCTGGGCTTAATTCCGGAGAATGTGAGATTCGTAGGATCGCCATATAATGAGCTACATTTTACGGTCAAACCCTTTGAGTGCGGTGACAAAACTAGCCTGGGGCTCGTGGCACATTCACAAGGCCTTCAGTGCCACCGTAAAATGGTCAATTAGGTAAAATTAAAAGCGGCGCATTTGCAAATTGGTGTGTTTAAACCACGGACTACAATGGCGGTCGCACATAATGGGAACTAAAGCGGAATTATCCTTTTGTGTGTGAAAAGTCCTTTGAAAAGCCACGGTTTTTTTTTTTATGTAGAACGCGACGCAACTGCGATTGCGTTGTGATACAAACCATTGAGGGAAACAATGTCTTTGTTGTTGTACCATTTTTCAATATTTTTGTTCGTTCCGGTATTAAAATCAACGAGGTCTGCGAAAAAAAAAATTTTTTTTTACAATATTTTGATTTGCCTTAAAATTGACAGGTTGTTCTGAATAATCGGTTAAACCGAAAAGTTTCTTTCAATAACTTTCAGTAACTGTTGAAAAAATATAAATAATCCTATTTAATTTATTGGTCTTCCAAAGATGGGTTTTATGGGCAATGTGGAAACGACTTTCTTACAGCAAATGCTATTAATGAAATCCCTGCACACGCACTTAGACATTAAATAACGAGATAAACCTACAGTTTCATTAATTATACATAGATGTACATTTACGCATAAAGATATTTGCATGAATATGACCAACTCCATAATAATTATCCCTTTGATGTTTATGTGAAACACTCATTTGCCGTTGAAAGTAAATATCGGGCCGTACTCTGCACTGGTGGACAAAATCACCCCATGCCGTACTTAAATGTATTAAATTTTTATTATGCATGTCTCATGTTTTTATCCCCCATAGGTCCACATAGAATATAAAATGTATCGACTTATTGCGAAGTCAATATTACTTGGGATCATGCAAGTCAACATATTCCCATTCTTACGAACTATCGTTGTCACTATGGTAGGTAACAAATCGTTACCGCATCGCATTTTAACGTGATAGTAACTTATTTGTAAAAACAAACAGTAAAGAATATAAAATTTTAAGCTTCTGAAATGTTTTCAATATTTTTATTACAATCCATTCGATTTATCCGTACAATAGAATAGCATTAGTTTAGCTATACCGTACACGGAATCAAGTCATTACTTAGTCTATCGATCTGCTAAAAATACGAGCAACAACGCCGCGCTAAGAAATACAACAAGACTTTTTAAAACATGACCTCAAACTAGGATTTTCTTTGCTAAGCCGGTAAGCCGTGGATTTTTGGGGCATTACGTTTTATTGGCCCGGAGTGTACGATGTGCAAGCACCTGAAGCTTGAAGTATTCATAAAGCTGAGGACGTCGAGAACTAGACTAGACTTCGTCCTGTAGGGAAGGGACAATGCGGAAAAGTGTCGATAACCGGTAACGGTAAATAACGATTAACAGTCGATAGTTACTGTTATTTTGTCACGTACATTTTAAATTGTTAGTGCAATATTTGTGATATAGAGCGTACATGCGAATTTAATGTTACTTTGTAACACAATGGTTTGTTGAATGTTTTTGCTAGATTTGCCTGAAAATAGGATTTCCATGGAAATGCATGAACGTGAATACGAAAACTTGCATTCAGGGGGCCAAGTCTACTAATTTACAAACGTCACAATGGTGTCATGATGGTGAGTTTTTGACATATTTGCCATACAAAATCTGTCAAAAACTCACCATTGTGACACCATTGTGACGTTTGTAAATTAGTAGACTTGGCCCCCTGAAATACATAGTTTTACTCATTGGAGATTTTTTTATTTCATCAATATAAATAGTTTTCTATCTATCCATAGATTTAGAAATAGAACATCCGAACGGTACTTCCCGTTGACCTAGAATCATGAAATTTGGCAGGAAGCAAGGTCTCATAGCACATGTAAAGGAAAATGTCCGAAAATAGTTAATTTGCAGATTTAGCACACAAAAAATTTTTTTTTTTTTCATTTACATATCTTCATCATTTACAGTCGGAGAATTGACCGTGACGTATATCAATGTATGGGAGAACATGTTTTTTAAATATAATGTTAATTTGTTTTTGGGATAAATTCATTCCAACTACGGAACCGATTGTGCGTAGTCCGACACGCACTTGGGCGGTTTTATTTTTAATTGTATGCCAAAAACTATAAATGAACAACTTTGCCTAGGTTACAAAGAAGGCTGTTAGCCTTAAAAATCTTAAGAAAATCAAACAGTGAAACGAAATAGAATAACAGAACGAATTAATAACTAAAGACCAAAACTAAACCGTCGCCCATCCCTATAACACTGTCAGTGTTACGACTCGTCACTAGAGGTCGGCGGGTCAGCTGAAACCTGTGGGGGTGTGGGAAAGGGGTGCGGGCGTTGTCATGGCAACCGCGCCCCACAACACGCCGCGGCGGCGCCGACCGCGCTCACACACAAACGTACCTTATTATGTATGTTTTATGTATTTGTTGGTTGTAACGTGGATTGCAACGCCAACACACACATGCAAACACACACGAATAAATATACGCGCGGGAAATAGAACGCGTTTTAATATTTAAAAACGTATAAGGACAGCCGTACGGTGGTCGGTATTAGCTGTGTATTTACCAAATTACAGGGTTTGCGCCGCGGCGTCGCTTTGGATTTGAAGGTTGAATAACAATTCAATGTAGTGCCGTCAAACATTAATATTAGATGTAGACTTACTTAGGCTAATAGTAGCTGGGCTATTTAATCAATTGAAGTGAAGCTAGCGAGCGCCATAATATATTCAAATTTAATTTTGTTAGTACCTACTATAATTACAGTAATGTTCGTTTAGAACTTTCTGCAAGAACTTCTATTATTTTCACCTGTTGTTTTTGTAGAAGTCTTACTGTGCGTGATTAAAATTCCACAAGCCAACCAATGGATTCGTCATACTCTAGTTTGTGTCAAAAAAAACAACAAAAAACCGTTAATTAGGTACAATAATTGTGGCAATTACAAACGTTAGTTGTGTATATTCAATTATCTACGGAACCTTCGGACTGTTCTAACTCCTCTGAAGCACACATTCGGTGAAATTACAGAAACGTTATGTTAGTAATTGATGCCATAAAAGGTAGTTTACCCAGGACGGCCGTTATTATAACAAATTCTGTGTCGGTAACTGCCACAGAGTAACTGCCTTCCGCACGCACACTGACCAAGAAAGCGGACAAGTTACACTGAATTCTTTATGCTGTGGCGTGTTTATTTTGGTAATAATTAATAAGATTACATTTTGTGGTGTGCGCGTGAGTGCGTATGAATTACATTAAACGGTCTTTCAAATTAGTATGTAATAGTGCGTGATAACTTTAGGCAGTAATAAATGATGGCACCTAAGCGCCCGTGACTTCGTCCGCATGAATTTTGTATTGCGCTTTAATAACCAAGACTATCCAGTTAGTAATAGTTCATCAGAAAGCCAACCAATTAATCTATCTATATACAAAATAATAAAAGTAATAGGTTTTAAAAAAAAACCGGTCAAGAGCGAATCGGACTCATGCACCGGGGGTACCGTAAAGAGTTTCATTCGTATAGGTACCTAAATAGTTCTGTGTCCAGAAACTAGTCCTCTAAATTGTATGAGTGCCCATACAACTCGGAGGACTATCTTAATTGGCGTCAACTATGTATTTATGGGGACACCCTTTAATTTTCTACTTATTTATTTTTTTGGAATTTACCGTTATTTGTGCTGTAACCTCGCTTTTTGCCTAATTTCGTGATTCTAGGTCAACGAGAACTACCATATAGGTTGTCGACCCAAAAACTATAGGATACTTGCGGCTGACCTAGAATTCTCTATTTTGGTTAAAAGCAAGGTCTTACAGCACAAGTAAAGGGAAAATTCCGAAAAATAAAAAAGTTGAAAATTACTACTAGGTACTTACAAGTTTTCGCGAAAATCTAAATTTGCCCATATCTTTTTATCGTGTTGACCTATATAAACCTAATAAGGACTATAATAGACCTCAGTATCTGGTATAAATTTCAACTTGCTAGGTCCACCCGTTCCTGAGAAAATCGCTTGTGACACACGGACAGACAGACGGACAAGAGAGTGATCTTATAAGGGTTCCTTTTTTTTACCTTTTGAGGTACGGAACCCTAAAAATGACTAAATGCCGGCAGTAAATACATATAACGTAGAAGTGCCAAACAAAGCAGAAAGAAAATTCTATAAAGAAGCGGAATCCACCCTTAATCATAATTAGAAAAGCACAACTTTCATTCCCACATTAATATTTAATCAGTCGATATGCCAAGGATTCCATTCCTTTCATATTGCTGACGTTATTATAAAAATATGTAGGTATAGGTTAAGTAGAAGTAGATAGGCTCTTAAAGGCCGGTGGGAAACCCGTTCTGAAGGCCCTCCAGAAGCTGTTCGATTCCGTCATACTCGAGGGTAAAACGCCACAGGCATAGAACAGAGGTGTGGTGGTACTCTTCTTTAAAAAGGGCGACAATGCCCTGCTTAAGAACTATAGGCCCATCATACTTCTGACCCATGTCTACAAGCTGTTTTCAAGAGTCATCACGAACCGTCTCGCGCGCAGGTTTGACGACTTCCAGCCTCCCGAACAAGCCGGATTCCGTAAAGGCTTTAGCACCGTGGACCACATACATACGCTGCGGCAGGTTATACAGAAGACCGAAGAGTATAACCTGCCTCTCTGCTTAGCGTTCGTGGATTACGAGAAAGCCTTCGATTCGATCGAGACATGGGCTGTACTGCAGTCTCTTCAACGGTGCCAGATCGACTATCGGTACATCGAGGTGTTAAAGTGCCTATACAAAGACGCCACTATGTTAGTCCGACTCCACGACCAGACCTCGAAACCTATCCTTCTGCAGCGAGGTGTGAGACAAGGAGACGTTATCTCTCCGAAACTGTTCACCGCTGCACTGGAGGACGTCTTCAAGGTTCTGGACTGGAAAGGGCTAGGCATCAACATCAATGGCGAGTATATCACTAACCTTCGGTTTGCCGACGATATAGTTATCATGGCTGAGACCATGGAGGACCTCAGTATAATGCTCGATGACCTCAGTAGAGCCTCCAAAAGAGTGGGTCTTAAAATGAACATGGACAAGACAAAGGTCATGTCAAATGCCCATGTAACACCCGCCCTCATAAAGATCGGAGACGCTACGCTCGAAGTTGTAGACGAGTATGTTTACCTAGGACAAACTGTCCAGCTAGGTAGGTCCAACTTCGAGAAAGAGGTCAATCGTCGAATCCGACTCGGCTGGGCAGCGTTCGGGAAGCTACGCAATATCTTCTCGTCCCACATACCACAGTGTCTCAAGACGAAAGTCTTTGACCAGTGCGTGTTGCCAGTGATGACTTATGGCACTGAAACGTGGTCGCTCACAATGGGCCTTATCAGAAGGCTAAAAGTCACCCAAAGAGCAATGGAGAGGGCTATGCTTGGAGTTTCCCTACGTGATCGAATCAGAAATGAAGAGATCCGCAGGAGAACCAAGGTAACCGACATAGCCCGAAGAATTGCCAAACTTAAGTGGCAATGGGCAGGACATATTGCTCGCAGAACAGATGGCCGATGGGGCCGAAAGGTTCTGGAGTGGCGACCACGTACTGGAAGACGTAGCGTCGGAAGGCCTCCCACAAGATGGACCGATGACTTAGTAAAGGCCGCAGGAGTTCGGTGGATGCGGGAAGCACAGAATCGGTCGAAGTGGCGGTGCTTGGGGGAGGCCTATGTCCAGCAGTGGACGTCTTTCGGCTGATATGATGATGATGATAGGTTAAGTACCCAGTAATAAGTTACTCTATTATGCGATGGGAACGAAACATCGATAATTTCAAACAATTACAAAATCTGACCTGAAACATTCTGTTGATATTTACTGACGGGAATTCAGCGAATCGCTGCTGCAGTTTATCGATTATTGGGTATTTAGAATTTAGCGCTTTATTACATACCGACATAGAAATGCATACAAAAGTATCGATATTTCTGTGAACTGATTGTACCTACATCACTAGAAAGGAGAACTGATATTTTTAAGCAGTTTTCTCGGTTTATCGTGATTACTACACTATTTTTCTTTCCAATATTGGATTTTATTTTTGATACTTCTAATGTGATAATTTAAAATAAATAACCGTTTTTATAAGATAGCCTCAGGCAGTCGGCAACTAAATCTTTTACTAGATTATGGAACTAAATAATCCTGAAATGCATGGAAATCTATAGACCCGTCTGAATAAAACTTGATGCTGGGAAAACATTAAACTTTAATTTCGGTTACTAGTTAACAGACGTAAAAATTAAATCATTTAGCGTTTATTTACATTTATTCAGCAGATTCAGCTTAATCTCCATACTTAACAGCCATAAATGGCTGTTAAAATTTAAAACCAAAAAAAAAATCTCAAAAATATGCAATAAATTCAATGGCAATTACGACATCAATATAAAATTGCTACTGCATTCAAAGAGTCAATCTGCAATCCGATATCGCTAAAATGTTCACACATTTTCAGAGCAACAGTAATAAACAGAACACATTTCAGGCAAAAATATAGGCAGATATATCGGGGACGTGTTCGATCCTGAATTTGCCTCGTACAGTATAATCTGTGACTGCATGGCCGATTTTGAAACGCCATTTTATCGTATGTCAACGTACGACAGACGGCGCGGCTGCGTGCAACACGCCAAATCTCAAAATCTGTCATACGACTCGCGCACGCAACAAAAATTATAACCAATTTTATTTATGAAAATTAACCATTTATTTACCGTCATGTACTGCTGCCCATTTATTTATTACGTGACTCATATCAGATAAAAGTAATATTATTATAGAAAAATGCGTCATGAAAACTTTCCCTGTAACATAAAAATCTGAAAAAATATTTCGTCACGAACAGGACAGTCTGTAGACCTTCATTACGTGTAGGCAAGTTTAATACTAAAAGGAAAAACGGAACCATTATGGATTTTACCATAGCCAGCACCCTAATTACGTAATGCACGATCAATTTTAAATTGAAACCAATTGAAAAAGATTGCCAGTCCATTGCTTCACAAGTTCGAAAACAAAATTGAGCAGATTTTTTTTGTCGAACTTATGAAGCAATGGACTGGCAATCTTTTTCAATTGGTTTCAATTTAAAATTGATCGTGCATTGCGTAATTGGGGGGCAGGTTTATTTTCTGATAGAAACAAACAATGTTTTCCACCCTGAAAATTCCTGTGAAAATACAATTAAGATTTTGATTGCCAAATGCACTACACTACCCTTCTAATCGTTGATTCCCCAAATCGATACACCCTTCATCAACATAGGCAAACCTATTTGACGTCAATCAAATGATCATCGTTTAACAAAATTAATCAATGCTCGTTCTATACACGACGGGCAGTGAAATCGCGAATTGATTTATAATTCGACCCCAATTCAATAATGGTAGAATCAGTTGGTACATAGTGTCACCGGAAATTGGCCCACGGGTCGGCGCGCGCGCTCCGCCGGAAATGAAATCGCGTCCGACATGGCCGCTGATCTATTGTGCGATGCGCGCGCGCTTGTTATTGTTCATGCGTTTTCAAGCATTTTATTATAACTGTATATTTTTTTGAATATTTTTGTAATTTGATTGAATATGCTGTTTGTATGAATTGTGATTAACAATTTAACCTTTTACTGGCTAGGCCTGTCCAACCAATCCAATCGCGAAGACGGTCTCTAGATTTGCCCCTACCCCCCTACATCTCAACCTTGCACAAGTTTTCCGACGCGTTATATTTTGGATCTGGTTTGATTTCATTATCTTCTTTATCATTTTAAAGTCCATAATCTACAACAAGTATTTTTTTTAAGTATTAAACCCAAACGTTTCCTAAATAAGAATTGTTTAATAAATAATCTGAATGTTTGAGCATCAACGACCTAGGTAATAGGTAATACGGGCTGGTATCCGCAACTCCACGTCAAAGCGCGTATTTTGCGTACGGGAAAATCATCAACGACCTAACAATTACATATAAGATCCGCTCCGCGCCAATTTCCGCGCATCTCTCACCAATCTCCGTAAAAAAAACCTACAATATAGTCTAGACCAGACAGTAGAAAACGAAATGTTTGTGAAATGATTGCTTCACAAATAGATAGACGTCACGGCACTCTGCGCCCGCGCCGGATTCGAAATCGCAACCGGACAATTAGGATGCTCTTTGATGCGTTACGGACCGCCGACCGCACCTTCCCTCTTGTACAATTTCAAGTACTTGCTTTTTGATAACCATTTCAACGTTTCAACGCCTCATTGGTCTAGTGAGGTGAGGGGTCGTGGGTTCCTTACTGGCTCGTCTACTTGAACAGTTTACTTTGAATGACTTTCCTGATATTGGTGTATGACCTTACAACCTTTCATGTATGTTCCTTGGTAGCTCAATGAGTGTAGGGGTATTTCGCCAACTGCCATGTCCGTCGATAGAGTTGGGTTAATAGTGTGTGCTGCCGATGTGACTTATGCTTGGCCAAACTTTACATTAAAAACGATTAATCATTCTCTCTACATCTATTCCTGTTTCTCTGTTGTTCGAGTTTTTTTGGTGTCATTACCTTTGTATCTTCTTTTTGTTGGATATTAATATTGATGTCTCTACAACGAATCTTCATTCGCAAAGCCGAATGATATAGGGTATTAAAGTGTCTTATAAAACCTGTGTTAAAAACCTTAACTAGAGCCTTTCAAGGCTAAATCGATCAGAAGCATTGCTACGTCGAACTACCGACTCATCGATTATTCTGCAAGGCTACAGAAACATCATTAAAACATCAAGATATTTTTCTATGTCTACAAACTGATCAACATTATGTATTTTATAGTTCTGCCGCATATATTACAATCGTCTTGCTCGACTGCATATAGCGGGGTTGTATTCAATCATCCAACTCACGTTGCTTTTGCAACTAGTGCATAAAGATATACCACATATTTCTTCGTTCTCTGATCGTGTATAATTCTCTTAAGGTTTAAGCAGAGGTTCAAATGTTGTAGCCCTAGAAACCGCAACGCGTGAAGATGTTGATGTAATTAAGATAAACTTTGAGTTGAATATTAGGGTCGAAAATCATACAGAGCGTGACTTTTAAAACATTCCGAAAAGTGAAGCTTTGGTAAAGTGAAGGTTTGGCTGTTACGTTCCCGTTACAACAGTTATGTGAAATAGGAATAACGTATGTACGCCTCGATAAATTCTTGTTTTGTATAGGCTGAGGTCCAATTTGTTTCGAAGTACAAAAACTACAAAAAGCACAACAGTTAAAGGTACTTACAGTTTTTATTAATCAGATTAATTATTTGATATGTATGCCAGCACATCAAGTTACTACAATCTCTCAAATTTATTTAATAGATTTTCAACTTTATTGCAAAAAATAAGGTCCAATGTTGATTGGGAAAATTGTACAGATTGGAGTAGGTTGATGTGCTGGCGTCTGTACATATCAAGCAATGAATGCTAACCTAACTAAATCATTTGTTTAATCTATAGCACAACAGAATGACTCTATATTGACTGCTTAGCTAGAATAAAATAAGAAATCGAATCCCAAGAAAGTATAGCTCTTATTATCTTACTGAATAAAAGAGTCACAGAAGCGACAAATCCATCATTATAATACAGTTACAAACTACTCTTACTACCTATGTCAGAGGACACTTGTACCTACAGCCTTTGAGGCGCCTCGTGTTATAAAAGGCCGCCTTATAGGTCATCGTGGAATAGCCTCACATCTCTTGGAAATTCCTTCCACGAAAGTTGTTACCACTTTATCAGAAAATCTTCATTACCAACTCCCAATACTAAAAGCTTATATCTACTGAATTGGGTATACCAAGTACTCCCTATGTTTGTAGTAATAGAATTAATTGGGTTACATACACAATAGGTACACAGAAGTCGGTCTCTTCTTTGAAAGCCTAAATATAGTAAAGCACGAACGTCAATATCCATAATTGCTTAGCTGTGTACTAAAATGTGGAAAAATGTAGGCAGCCACTATAGAGGTTAGGTACCGTCAGCATGCGAGGGAAACGCAAGCGCTTGTGAACACGCGAACCGCGCCCCGGTGTGTTCCATTCCAGTCAACATTTTATAGGGGAAATAGCTAATGTTTTCTGCTATTGACATAACGTTCTTGTTTGCTCGTAAAAGTACCCGCAGTGCGATTGAAGCGGCGTCACATCGTTATCAATTTAAAACTCACGAGGAAGGAAATTGTATCTAAGGAAAACGTAATACATCCTTCATTATGCCTCCTTTATATTTATGAAGTTACTTTCTTGGATAATAATGCTCATTCGTTAATTTATTTAATTATGTAATTGATACGCGACGGAAATGGTAAAGGCTTTTCACGATATTTTCTTTATTTTTGCTTACTAATGAACCGTTCCATTTCTATTGATTATTTCATGAAACCATAAGGTATATTAAGATATCAAATAATAGTGTAATGGATGATAAGAATTTGTTAAAACCAAGGGTAACTACTTACTATAGGGTTTCGAGGTGGTTGCCTTGAAACCTGATAGCAGATACTACTTATATTCATTAGAAAATTGAAATTGTGTAACTATTTAGTTTGAACGTTCAAAAGTCACGTAGAGATAACATTGTAGTTAAAAGAAACAAGCTGTTTACTATGTAAAACCCAGACTGAAGCAAAATTTTCAGATTTACACGAAAATCCTGCGATTTATTTCTTCTACACGAGCCAAAATATTATAAATTCCTTGTTTATTTTAGACTTTGAAGTAAATAGGTTGACAAATCTAAGGATTAACAGTTAAGCAGCTATGAGTGTTGGAAGTCAACCCACAAATACCGCTGTTGAAATATTTTTTATTCGAGAATTTTCTTCCAATCAAATAAAAAGTTGAAACAGTTCATGCCTTTCATTCCACATGCGATGGACTTAAGGAGGTCTAATTAGGGTTATCAAGTACATACGTATGTTAAGTATGACTCAGATTGGTAAGCACTACATATATTGCACGACTCTTAATGCGAAGCATTAGAGTGTGCTCTACGATCGAAAAATTTTTTTTGCCCCATTTCTGTAACTGTTTTTATTTTTACACTCCTGCTAGTACACAGAACCTACTTAATTTATATACCATTGTATAGATGATTAAATGTAGATTAATACTGTACTTTTTAACAATTGATTTAATGCAGCAGAAATGGAAACGGCATCAAAATAGTTGAAAAAAAATTCCTGTCCGTCAATTTATGAACCCTGAAAACATTGTAGCTTGCGATAAAATCAATTAATTGAGTCAATTTTTTTTTTATACATTCGTTTCAGCCGTAGAAGGAACCCTATTGAAAATGGCACTTTTATTTAAAGTAGTTTAATTATAATTAATAAAAAACTAACTAAAATATAATATCTTTATCTAAATATTTCCAACCATTGAATTGATGTTGCCTAGCAACCGCCAAGTAAATATCTTTGTCAGTCTTTGACATTACGACTTCATGAAAAGTGATAAATGTTTACATTGATCTCAATGATTTTTGTTAAAAACTATGTTTTGAATTTCTTTTTCGTTTAAGAATGAGTAATATGTATGAGGCTTGCACTTTTGGATTTTCCAAACTATTTGAAATATTTTATTGGTAGAACCGGTATTGACGTATTTTGCATGACAACTTGACCCAACCAACCAATGAGTGGATTGGAATGAAACGTACCCATATTCTGTCTAGCTTTTTACAAACTGGGTCTTGTAGTGGCTTCCAGCCTAAATAAGTTTCGAAAATTAAGATAGATCAGAAACCAATAAAATAAAATAAAAATGAAATAAGGAACTATTGTTTCCTTTAAAATATTTGTATGCCAGTCCATGGCCAGACATTCCATAATTAGGACCAATAATTATTTATTTATTTATTATTAGGCTCTTCAAGAATGAGTGCACTATTACTTTACAATTTGTACGTTGCAAACTTAAGTCTAATGCCAGCCACACACGTAACGATTTGCTTGCGCCAATTTAGGTTTGCGCAAGCAAATCGTTACGTGTGTGGCTGGCATAAGGGTTATTATTGTACCATTTTTAATGTAAATAAATATATTCTATTCTATTCTACATTTTTTTACTAACCTATTCCCTCAGACTATTCCTAAATCGATTTACAAGAACTTAGGTATATGTACAAAATGTCCCAGAATTAACGCACACCACCAAAGAATATAAAGGTATAATCATTATACATACACTGAATTTTTTACTATTATTGTAGAACACGTATAGTTACTAAATTAGTTATACTGATTGTGGGGCAAAATTGACGTAGTAGGTACTTCATTCATTTTGGTTTGTTTTGACAGTACAGCGAAAGTGTGACTGTAATTTACGTAGTTTTAATTATTTTTGGAATAACAAATTGCGATTCTGAACGAACTACTTTCATAATGTATATTAATTCAGTAACACATTGTTGATACCATAGCAACTACACTGCAGTATAAATAGCTCTATTTCCAAACCTTTCCAAATTACAGCGAAGGCGATTTCACGGAAAAACCTAATTTGAATTGTGTATGTTGTCTTACCTCACCTTTGTGTGGCTTCCCGTCACTACCCCAAATTTTCACTCCATCAAGGAAACGACTCGGTAAATACACATTATGTACGCAACGCGATATTGTAACGGTTTGAAAGCGATATTTTACCGGAGTTAAATACTGCTATAATTATAGCGTTAGTCCATTTTTTGAGTGTGATAAAGTTTTGTTGTGTTAATGAAGTAGAGCTGTCTAAATGAAGGATTGAGAAATAGAACATAAGGTATATAATTATGAGGGATTCTTCATAATTTACTAATGATGACCGACTTACGATGTTTTTATACGCATCAAAGTTTGCTTTACATAAGCTACACAGAAACTGACATTTCAGTGAATTTCTTTATATCATCACCGCCATATTAAATCAACTTTTACCTACTTCAAAAAATTATTACAAAATGCTATCGCTAATCGGTCTGCCAAGTGTGGTGATTTTAACCAATTCCTTTCATGACCCATTTTAAAATCCCGAAGCAAAAAGAGGGGTGTTATAAGTTTGACCGCTATGTGTGTGTGTGTCTGTCTGTGGCTCCGTAGCTCTTATATGGGTGAACCGATTTGAATGCGGTTTTTTTTATTTGAAAGCTGGTTTTCTAGCAATGGTTCTAAGACATGTTTTATCAAAATCTGTTCAGACGTTTGAAGATTATCAGCTCTTTTTTGGTTGATGAATGGATGTGAGCGTCTTCCATATGTCTGATCGATTTGAAATTTGGTATTCTGTTACTTCAATGATATTAGAAGAACCTTGAACTGATGTTGCAGCATCACCTGGAATTTGCAGGATAGCCAACTTCCTTACCAACTTACAGCACAGGTATCGTATCTGGACTCATTGGAATGGTCTCAATGATAAGTCTTAATAGATAGATGGTGAACAGGGTGTAGTGATGGAGTAGGAAAGAGAAATGAGGAAATGTTGTAGGTTTTTTTAAAGGGGTTTGAAGATTTTGGCCCTAAAATCAGCCACCAAGTTGTTTTTTTTTTTCAAAATCAAGGTGCACAATAAATATCATATATTTGGATAGGGGACACTTATATAAACATAAAACTTTATTTAACATAACATCATAAAGCGTCACGTTTCTGAGATATCTAAAGACAAAAATAAGAATTTTTATAACGAATTTATTTATTTATTATGTTGTAGTTACTTCATGTTGATTAAGTTATTTATACATGAATTAATTGACTACACCCAGTGGATTTTTTAATCATATTCGGTATAAATAATATCATCCAAGAAGGCAGCGGGAAAATCCAAGAAAATCCTATTCAGCCTATAGGATTTTCTTGGTGACGCGCCCATGCCATGTACCATATAATACATATATCATATAACACACGTCCTCATTTGGCGGGGGGTATGCATATAATTTGTCTATTTTGCTCTTAACTAAATATATTAACGCTCTTAACTAACTAAATATTACCTATACATGATGCAATCATGTTTTCATAGTTCAATATACTTACCTGAAGGGAAAAAACAAAAAAATCCTTGTTTCAGGGTTAAATTTTCGACTTATATTTCGGTGAATAACTCCGAAATGTGACGCTTTAGATATTATGTTAAATGACATTTTTTGTTTGTATAAGTGTTCTCTATCTAAATATATAACTTTCGATTTTCACCGCGATTCTGAAAAAAAAACAAAATGGCGGCCTCACGTTAGGGCCGCTCTCCATACAAATTCAAACCCTTTTAATATAATTTCACTTGTTAATAGTGAACGTTTAGGCGTAGATGCGATCACCACGTCTCTACCTGGGTGTAATCGACCTCGCGATTCCTTTATCACACTAATGTTTAATATCACATGCGCGTCATAAAACAACATAGTCTAGTCACATAGTTTCAACCTTAGTGAAGTAACAATAAAATTCACCTACTGGGAGTTTAAGACCAATGTGGAAAATCAATTACGAGGTCGACTGTACAAAATAAGCTGGACAATGATGAATTCTAACTAATATTATAAAAAATGTGAAAGTGAGTTTATTTGTTTGTTTGTCACGCTTTCACGCTAAAACTGCTGAACAGATTTGGATAAAACTGGCACCTGGGTAGAGCATGGCCTGGGTTAGGACATAGGATACTTTTATCCCGGTAAACGTAGACAAAGTCGCGGGCAGAGTCTAGTTTGTAATAAATTTCAGTTAGAAAGACATTAAAATTGTCTTTCAACATTGAAATTTATATAAGCGTGACTTTTAGACATTACTCATTGCAGTGGCGCTGCAATTTTTTCAATAAACGATGTTTTAAACTTATGAATCATTGTTTTCCGCGTTCGTGAAAAACTGTATGACAGCACCTACTTACAGCTCAAGGTAGGTATCGAAAATCCTCATACTAATATAATTATGGCAATCCATTTAAACACATGAATGAATCTACGTCAACTACGACACAACTTAGATGTAGCATCGGCAAAAGTCGTAAAACCGATCACCATCCGAACTGAGTGCGCCTTCAAAATCACCAATCTTTATTACTGCTTGAGGTGAAAATGATCTTTCGAAAACGCAATAACTTGTAAAGTCTTATAGCCAAATACTTTCGTGAAATTGAAATGAATGAATGAAAATTTTCAAATCTATGCTACATCTAAGTTGTGTCGTACTGTACTACTTAGTAATAAGATTTACTCACCAAACGATGTCTTCTTCCAAAAAGAGGTAGTTTGTAGAACTTTCAAGTTTCAGTTCAGTTTCACTTATAAGATACTCTTCTCCATATAATTAATTAATATTCAAAATCGCCAAAATATTGTAAAATGCTCTTAGGTATAATGCAATATTCATAAATTTACGGTAAATATAAGGGATATTTAATATATTATTCTACAGGCACAGTAATGATATGTATTTGTTTGATATTATTTTATATGCTAAGTCATCGAATATTCGTCACTCCAGTAGATTTATCGTGTTTTTTGTTATGTCATTTCTTGCTTGTACATGCTGTCTCCATGCCTCATAGCCGCGGTAACGATCAGTTCCTTCAAGGTTGGCTGAGAGGAGATGGTATACTGTTCACTTTTGTTAACATTCTTGAGAATCACTGTTGGCTTTCGATGTTATTATCACTTTATATTTCGTCCAGGCTATGGCGACTTGCTGTTTAGATTACATTGGGAAGCCACCTACAAACAAGCACAGAATTTACGTATCTACTGGTCACTGTGACAAGAAAGGCGAGGTGAAAACCTGAGCGGTATATTAGAAGCACTTTTTGATAGATCTGATGATGGTGCAGTTATTATTTGCTCTATTTTCAGGGTGTATTGCTTCGCAGTGATTTTCTAAGCGTGCCTCAAAATGTCAGAGTTGTCAGATGGTGTGCACATGCGCAGTGGGTCCCCTTTTGACAAGTTGTTGGAGGGCGATGTCGATAAAACAGGGGCTCAGTCGGCTTGGAGGTTGAGGCTTCATGTTAGTAAATAACTTGGTCGGTTACTAGAATATTAGCCTGCATCTAGGTTTCTTCTATTTACCATCTCGCTTTTATTCTCTAGCGGGTCTGGTAGAGGGATATCTCTTAGTAAAGTTGTACTATTTTTCATGTTCTTGCGGGAAAGTCTTATGACATGACACTTTTCCATATTAACATTTTAAAAGACTTGGACTTAAACTAGTATCTAAAGTAATGTAAATAAATAAAAGAAAAGGCTACACTTCTCGGCCCTTTGGCATAAACAGGTATAAATATTCAATCAATCTAGCCTTTTCCCACCTATGTTGGGGTCGGCTTCCAGTCTAACCGGATGTAGCTGAATACCAGTATTTTACATGCAGCGACTGCCTATCTGACCTCCACAACAGGTGGTGGTATTATTTCGATTAAAAGTATATTTCAGTAGCTTTTGCCCGCGGCTTCGCCAGCGTGGAGGTAGGTAATTATCCCACGGAAACGTACTACCGCTACAAAAATTATCTTATGACCTATCCCAGGTCATAGTTTTTATAACCACTAGCTTCTGCCCGCGACTTCGTCCGCGTGGAATAATTACTTTGGACTAACGCTAAAAAAAACCCCGATTTTGAAACATTCTTCATTGGTACTCCGCTCCTATTGGTCTTAGCGTGATGATATATAGCCTATAGCCTTACTCGATAAATGGGGTATCTAACACTGAAAGAATTCTTCAAATCGGACCAGTAGTTTCGGAGCCTATTCGGTACAAACAAACAAACAAAAAAAAAATCCTCTTTATAATATTAGTATAGATGTGCCAAATTTCATCCAAATCAGTTCAGCCGTTTTAGCGTGAAAGCGTAACAAATAAACTCACTTTCACATATTTTTGTAACTCGCGGTTTCACACGCATAAGTCTCGATCCAGTGGGAATATCTGGATAAAAAGTATTCTATGTCCAAACCCAGGTCGTGGTCTACCTATGTGCCAAATTTTATACAAAATTGGTTCAGCCGTTTTGGCGTGAAAGCGTAACAACCAAAGAAACAAACTCACTTTTGCATTAAGTTAGAATTAGGATTAAGCTATTAACTAAGCTAGGTAAGTGTTTTACTCCCACTAATAAGTTGAAGTATTCTTACTTAAAGGTAATTATTATTATGAGCCATGAGCTTCCATTATTTCTATTTGCGTATCTACAATTAAAAAACCCGCATATAGCTACGTTAACGTAACTAAAGAAAAAAACGTTTGTTTCATACTACATTTTTGTAACAAAAACTTTTCTGTAGCGTTTCAAGATTGTGATCAAAACGAAGTATGGTTGACCTGACCACATTTTCTTTATTAAACGCTATTTCTGTATACATAGCGTGACAATTTATAGCATTTCTTATGTTTTTAAACATTTTCTTTGTTAAATAAAAGAAAAATATAAAAGAAACACTTCTTGCGGTCACTTCACTGAAAGTAAATGACCTCACTTTGCGTGATTATTATTAATAAAGATTTTTTATTATTATAACGTTCGCTTTTAGATTAATACTTACTTTCTAACGCATAATTAGGAGCAATAAAACAAATCTCAACGATAAAGTCGGGGGTAAAAAGTTCATCAAATTATTTTACTTCTACACGCATTGCAATAATGACGCATTTCTCTGATAAAAGTTACTGAAGAGGTCAAAAAACCTTTGCGGGGAAAACTTGAATATAAGCAACGTAGTCTAGGAAGTAGGAACTTAGGGTTAAAAGAAAAGTAAAAACGTAGCAGTGATAATAAAAAATCACTATGAAAGTGAACAACGGGAAGTCTTGTACAGATATGTCATATCTTGTATTCGCCCTCATCCATCGTATATATAACGTAGTGTGTAGATGCCGTATCTTGATTAATGACGATACGAGAAAACTAAAGTTTTCCAATTGAAAAACTACCAATATACAGTTGAAAGTAACAATAAACTACGACTCTACGTCAAGCGTAGCAATCGGGAGATTACCTGCTACGCCACTACGAGACTACGCCATGCTACGTAGACTACACCACGCTACGAAGACTACGCCACGCTACGACGGCTACGCCCACGCTACGAATTCTACGCATCTCTGTCATCTGTTGGTAGCAGAGGGCTTAGTATGAGTTTCATTTTACCATCTCGATCAAACGCATCGACCGTGTTTGGCGCTCCGATTGGCAGCCGGCCAGCCTTCACCGGTGAAGGGCCAATCGGAATGCCGAACGAACTCGATGCGTTTGATCGAGAAGGTTAAATGAAACTCATGGTAGCCACACAGGTATACTCTCTTGACATCAAAATATGTAAACGCTAAACGATTCGTTTCGTGTGTGAGTGTGTGCGATTCGTTTAAGTTATATGAACCTTGCATTACAATCCAGCTATATTGTAGACTAGCTGCGCCCCGGTTTCACCCGCATTAGTCTTGATACCGTGGGAATATCGGGATAAAATGTATTGTATGTGCTAACCCAGGTCATGGTCCCGCCGTTCTATCGTGAAAGCGTAACATACAGACATCGCATTTATAATATTATAGTTAGGATCAGTGAGGAGCTCGTGGCTAAGTAATAACAAGCCGCACGGGTCGATCCATCAGGTTAAGCTACGCTTGCCGGGGTTGGTCAGTGGATGGGTGACCATCTTTACATACCGAGACTCCTCCGTGCCTCGGAAAGCACGTTAAGCCGTTGGTCCCGGCTGTCATTTGTGGATCTTTGACAGTCGTTACGAGTCGTCAGAAGCCCGAAAGTCTGACACCAGTCTTACCAAGGGGTATCGTATTACCCAGTTACTGGGTTGTGGAGGTCAGATAGTCAGTCGCTCCATGTAAAATACTGGTATTCAGCTGCATCCGGTTAGACTGGAAGCCGACCCCAAGATAGTTGGGAAAAAGGCTAGGAAGATTGATTGAGTTAGGATCAGTGTACACGATACCATATTTTTCCTTCTAAAATTAAAGGGTAACATTTTCAGCATTTTCTTTTATATCCCAACCAACATAGAACTTAGAACTATAATAAAAGCGAAATATGACCAATAAACTCCCCCGTGATATTCCAAAAATACTTTACCATAACTCCATAAGCCTACGACGATCTACAGGACAATAAAAACGCGACAGCCTCAAGGTTCAGCGGTCACGGCGACATTTGAACACTGCACAATGTTATACGTATAAATAAACTATTGAAGCGCCCTATTTTACCCTTGGGGTAAGATATTTTACTTACAAACACTGTGTTTCATGTACATATGTTGTGTAACCTTAGCATACCGGTATCCCCTGTGTTTTGCAGAGGTCAAGTGGTATTCGTCACGTTTAAAATGGTGGCATTCAGTTGCATGTAGATGACTGTAATCCAAATTGTGAAAGCTTTGGTAAGGTGAGCTTAAGGTGTGTTGTCCATAGAATAAATACTTAGCATCCTGCCGGTCTATTCAGTTTATATTAATATATTAAGTTTATAGTAATACTGCTTATATGTTCACAACTGAAATTCTATCATAAGTCTAAACGCGAAGACTTGTAATTGGTTTTCTGTCGACTATTGTTTCTTTTTTTGCTGTTCTTTGTAGGTGTAAGTCTTCCATGCATAAATAAATAAAATCTCACTGTGAAAATTTCGGTGAGGTGAGATTTTGGTGTGCTGACAATAGTGTCAATCCAACAAAAATAATTATGTAATAGCAAGTTCAGAAATCCCTGTTTGTCTAAAGTTAGAGAATGTTTTACTGCAGTGATGAGTCACGTGAATTACTATCTACAATTCTACACGCACAGAGTTGAGCTAGCAGAGCCACGCAACAGAACAATAACATTAGGGTATATTGTACTACGCACGGTAGTCGCAATGCATTGTTTTAATGGTAGCAATAAAGTGTCTTCAAATTAATGGTTTATTGTTCTTTGTGAGCGGCCAATGGATCGGAACTTACTGTGCTTTGTTGTACTGTTATGATAATGATCCACGTAACTTTATACTGAGCGATAATATTAACGATATATTATGCTATTTAAATTAGTGTTGGGTAATTACGTCTTCCTGTGTATGGTGTTCTTCGGTGAGGAAACGGCCACTCCCATCTCCCTTTGTAGAAGAAGGACAATGTTATCCTAATTTTCTTTTCATGGACACTGTTATAGAAGTATTTACTGGTCTGTACTCTGATGATATCATACTTCGATCGCCTGTTGGCTTTCTAGGCGTCAGGTGAAAATGACATCACTTCTAGATTTCTTGCGCAGTACTCAATGCGTCTAGTATGAAAACTGTGTTCCTACCCAATATCATGAAAGATTGTTTGGATAGAACATAAAGTAAAGCTACCTTAATACATTGCAGCTTGTTGCTCGGAAGAAATAAAATTCTCTAAAGAAATAATTTTAAGTCTAACCGCTAAACAAACCGAAGAAAAGAATAAAATTTTACGTCAACGCTGTGTAGTGCCCTCCACGGGGCACGTTATTTTCATACGAAAAAAACAAGTCTCTAACGTTAATGTATATAACGCAGTCACGGCCCAGGGCCCCTGAACAATTTACATTTTATATAAATATTGAAGAATAACCATGTTGGTAATGTTCGAGATAAAATGGATTCCGACGACCTCCGTCCATTTGGATGGGAACGCGGTGTGTTACCATTTTGTTATGACGAAATTATACAGGGTTTCATATTATTGTTTGCTGATTGGGAGTTGAATTAAACTTTAATGTTTTAGCAACTATTTTTAGTAGGGTTTACTGAAAAATGAAAGGCAACTGAATAATCGAAAGGAATTAGCAACTATTTTTAGTAGGGTTTACTGAAAAATGAAAGGCAACTGAATAATCGAAAGGAAAATCATCCGGAGGGTTGGATTGATCCTACGATTGACTACGTTTAAATAAAAAACAATTTAATTTTAATTTGTTACATTGCACACTTGTCAGTAAAACCCGTTCGATAGAAACGTTGGCGCACAAACGACAACTTTCTGTCCTCTAGGGATCAAGATACCATTGCTAGCATATACGCTATGTAACATTTAAAGCGTTGAAGCGTAAGTTAATCATATTTCCTTGTCTTTTAAGTTTTCTCTAGAGACTGAATAAAATTAGCGAAAGATAACGTATTTAGTGACTGAATGTGGCGGTAATCTGACTTTCGTGTGTCTTTTTGTAGTAACTCTACTGGGTTGATGTGTGTATTTTCATTTTCCAAATGTCATATTATCATGCCCTTATCCCACTTATTTGGTGTCGGCGCAACATGTCTTTTTCTCCCATACTTCTATATTAGTCGTCATCCCGGTAGTCACTTTGTCTCTTTATCATCCTTCACACGGTCCATACATCGTGTCTTTGGTCTTCCCTTACTCGTATAGCCAGCCACATTTATACTCAAAAGTTTCCTGTCAATATTTTCCTTATCCCTCCGCATCACATGCCCATACCATGATCACCGATTAGCTTTTCGATATGTGTCTTGGTGAGAATCTGCCATCTCTAATAATACGTAATTCAAACAGACGCGGTGGCCGTGGAGGTGGACAGTTTGAACTATGAATAAAACGAGAACATTCACAAGAGTGAGATTCGAAGTCTTCTACAACAAATAAAGTACCGAAAAAAACAATGAGGGGCAGTTTTTGAAGACTGCCGATGGAAGTGAAAACTAAGTAACGTCATCTAAAGAAAATGTCTGGAATTTATGTGGCTTGCTTTCACTACAAGATCGAAAGCTGTAGCTCCATTAAAACAGAGTGCGCTGTCAACAAATTCTACTCTCCCTTCGTCTTACGAATTTTCGATCAGGTCACGTGTCCTGACGCCTGATGCCTGACGCCTGACACGAGTTTAACATTTTTTACCCATCCAAAAAAAATGTACAACGCCGCTAAAGAAGTTTTCACTTCAAAAAATATCTTCGTCATTTACAGAAAACCAATTTTGTTAATACACATTTCAGGTCACAGTTACATCGAAACTGCCTAATCGAGAACACGGTTGGTCTATACGCGGTTTAGTAGAACATTATTATTGCACGAAGCTACCACGTGGGGTAGGATCACATCTGGCAACGTGGAAAAGGTCCACTTTTTATTATTGGGTTAATTTACAAAAACGTTATGCGATCGAATGTGAGAGCTGTTTTTGAACGGGTTAGGTTCGTGGATCATGTTTATTGTTAGATTTATTCGGATAATACTCTGTTACCTTTTTGTGATGTGTTTTGTTTCATGATTCTGTGATACGTATTTGTAAAACGATACAAAAATATCTACCTGTCAATAGTGCCAGCCTTTATGACACTTTTCCCATTGACAGTGATGCAGACGATTTTATTTATGGCCAATGAGCTGTTCCCCTTTTTAAAATGTACCTACGTACATGATAATATTGAGTGTTAGCTTGCTAAATGTTTTAGGTATATTTCACACTAAAAAGTTGAAAAAAAAAACATTAAAATATTCAGGTAAGCTTCTACAGAATAGTCTATATCCTACAGGATAGATTCTATAACATATTTGTGAATGACCTCAATATCTGGGTACAGTAAAACTTATCAAACATAGACTAGCATACCACATGGGACAGTGGCTGTCATCGAAGCACTTAAAGTGATGCAACAATACATGTCTACCTTACCCTCTGGGAGACACAAGTGTACACACATGATGTCAGTAAGCATTTATATTATATCCACAGTAAATAAACCAGGGCATAAATATGACATATCAAGCATAAGAAAGTCACACAAGTATTACATAAGGTTAACGACCACTGGTCCGCACCGGCCGCAATGTACGCAATGCACGCATGGCTCGAAACGGATTAAAAAAAAAAAGAAAAAAAAAAGCATTAAGCGTAAAGACTTTGCTTTGCTTTGCTTTTGCGGGCTATGCGTTCGGCTCTTGTCGTGGCAACACGTCGTGTCTGGACTCGTTGAGAGGTGAAACACCTGTCTATTTCTTACAGTATGACAGGGTGTTTTATAACTGATTTCCACAAAGACATGCCCGAATCAATAAGGTTACTAATATGATGCCCCTTGGTAAGACTAGTTGAAGTACTTTTGGCCTTCTGACGACCCGTAACGACCGTCAAAGATCTACGAATAACAGCCGGTACCAACGGCTTAACGTGCTTTCCGAGACACGAAGGGGTATCAGTATGTAAAGATGGTCACCCATCCACGGACCGACCGCGACAAGTGTAGCTTAACCTGATCGGTCGATTTTTGCGGCTATTATTACTTAGCCACGAGCCACGAACCTATTCTAATCTAAACGATAAGTTTATTAAGATATTCGAATTACTTAGAACAAACAAATATCAGATTTCGATGAAGGCTGTATATTAATATCAATCCTTTGAGCTATTAAGATCCATTGTTTATTGTAAATTACAGAAGCCTTGAGACTAAAGGCTGCTAAGAGAAACAATTAGAAATCTGAGTCAAACGCGTTTGCGTGCTACCCAAACAATTAGAAGCAAACCTCTCGGCTGGGCCGGGAGCCAATTAGCAAGATTATCGTTCGTTCGCAAAACTTGCATCAACTGGGTCATGATGGGCGCAGTCAGTATTTTACTGGCAACAAAAACTATTGGCATTTAATTTCGATTGTTAGACAATTGATAGATTTTAACCCCTGAACAATGTCTATTGTGGCTACGCCGTCGTTCATTATAGACAAAATTTTACAATCTGTAGGTACTTAGTGAAATAATTTTGTAAATACTTAAATCCAGTATAGTTAGTGTTGGAACCTATGTGGATGATTATAAGAGGAAGACCAAAGAAATGATGGATGGACTGTGTGAAAGATGATATGGCTAGAAAGGAGATGACTACCAAGATGACGACTAATAGAGCAGTATGGAAAAAAATACATGTTGCGCCGAACAAATAGGGCAAAAGTGAGTTATTGTTGAAACCTGTTCTTGTTCAATGTTTCCATTATTGGGACGTGACAAAACCCTGCCAGGATCTGATGCGACTCTGATGAAGATGACTTCCATAAATGTCTAGTCCAAACTTCTAAAGGTAGGCAGGCAGCAGCGTCATCAGTTCCAGAAGGTCAGCTTTTCAGTCACCAACCCTAGCCCAGCATGATGAATAGAAAACAACAATAAACCTTGAAAAGCTGACTATATAATAGCTTGGTTTTACAACGAGTCAATGACCTTTCGGAAAATATTCTCTAGTAATAGTACCTACAATACCTACACGTGCCACGAGAAAAAAAAGCATAACTCTACTACAAAAATATGTAGCTACTTTTTAATTCTA
This sequence comes from Conistra vaccinii, assembly GCA_948150665.1. Classification (NCBI taxonomy): domain Eukaryota; kingdom Metazoa; phylum Arthropoda; class Insecta; order Lepidoptera; family Noctuidae; genus Conistra; species Conistra vaccinii. The sequence continues at coordinate 13,372,648 of OX411329.1, forward strand.
AAATGAAATATTAAAACAATCATAACGAGTTCACTTTTAACTCACTTCAACTAATTGGTTAAGTGGATTATGTTGAGCTCAGCTCCCGCGCTAAAGTATCTATGTTACATCTAATTGCGACTGAAATCCACCTGTATAACCTGTAGGTATTGCACTGTTGGATTATGAAGGGAACAATATTATGATTCTGTATTATAATAATACGATTCAATCAAGATTTTGTGCTATTGAAATCCTGTATTTGGTAGCCATAACTGAGAATTGAAGTAGTTAACGGAACAATCACAATTTTGTATAAACATTAGGTCTATTTATTCTTGTCGTGCAATGTTGAGAAGTGGATTGCTGTAGGCTGATAATGACGTGAATTAATCTTGTTAATTACCTAGTCAGTCACATCTACTCAGCAGCTCTGCCCAATCCTAGCCTCAGTCACAGCTAGGAAGCTTGTTGATGGAGCTTAACAAGGTGGTTTGTGTGAAGTTGAGGCGTATAAACCTATGTATGTGCCCTGCAATTGCAACTAATGGACAGAGAATTTTGCACCACCAAGTTAAGATTTTATGACAGCCACGTCATTTACATTTAACTTACTGATAATTTATTTAAAATCTCATTTGCAGGTTTTCTTTGTGTATGTTCTGGCAAAAAACACCTTGAATAACTTTACCAGTAGATACAGCAAGTCAATGAAACTCCAAGTGTTCGCGGTATGCGCTCGGGCCGCGCCGCGCAACCCAATCCGCGCATCCAAGATGGCGCGCATAGAGCACTGCGCACACGCCGTGTCCGTTACGCTTGACCACTGAAGCGCGAACAGTTTTTTTCTACATAAACATTGTTCGCAGTAGAGAAATCGACGGGCGTGACTGCGGCCATTGTTGTACGAAGCTAAACGCAGAGAATATTAGAGCGTGATACGGTAAAATAACGTATAAATATACAATACGTGCATATGTAATGCCTGTACGGGATGAGGTGACATTTTGTGATGTAGCAGCAATTTACTTTGAAAGCTGATTTATAGAAACAGCAGTTATTTTAACTAAAGCTCACACATCTAGAGCACTATAAAAACTTTCAATATTGGATCTCTAGTCAGAATGTCGCTTCGAAAACCATTCCATTATTTCCCTAGGGTGATTTCAGATGCAACTTAGGTAGGTATTGTCTAAGGAAGTCTTAAGGTACCTGAGCGCAACGCAGGACTGCCATCCATGTTCTTCATTTATACATGAATATGGTAATGTTTCCCCATGTTTGATTAACTTGCCTAGCCAAGGATGAAATATTGTAGGAAGGAAAAAACCTTGTTTCTTTTTCTTTGTCGTGTGCCTGGCATGTGCCAGATACTGTAGATACTCGTAGTGTCAGACATCAAGGTTTGTAGCGGAACTGAACGTCCAGGGTGCGCCGGACGTACTTAACTATTGTTACTAGTATCGCATAGACTGTTTAAATGATGAAGTGAGCGACAGCTTATTCTAAACTAGCTTCCGCCAGCGGCTTCGCCCCCGTGATATCTTTATAAATTATAGCCTATGCTATTCAGTATTAATATAGCAATCTACTGGTGAGAATTTTTCAAATCCGTACAGTAGATTTTGTGTTTATTAATTACAAACAAAAATACAAACATACTAATCCTTTCTCTTTGTAATATTATTAGTGTAGATAGGTATTACTAGATTTTGCCTGTGGCTTCGCCTGCGTGGATGTCCGAAAATATGCCACCGGAGGAATAATTTCCTTGTTTTCATAAAAATATTGGTTTAGGCGAGTAAAGGCCAGTAAAGCTTTTAGTCGGTATAATTTTTTCAACAATCATAGTCATATTTCAGTCAATTTACACAAAACCTTAAGAGCGTTTACGACGTATCTAAGGCATTTCATACAAACTTTCAAACCCTTGTTTTTCGAAATGACTGAACCGATTTTAATTAAACTTCATACGCATAAACAGGGTCTTCAAAGGTCTAAAAAGTTAGGTAAGAACTTTTCGAAAAATAGTGTTACAGCCTTAGACCGATTTTAAATACTCCATAGAAACAGAGATTTCCAATTATCTGTTTTTAAATAAGACATTTCTAAAATGTTCTTAACTACGTTTTTAGACCTTTGTATCCTGCTTATACATAAGAAGTTTCATTAAAATCGGTTCAGTAATTTCGAAAAACAAGGGTTTGTAAGTTTGTATGAAATGCCGTACGACGTAAACGCTCTTAACGAATCATACACCTCTAGACCTTCTCCATAATCACTCCGTCCATTGCTGAAAACCGTATGAAAATCCATTCGGTAGTTTTTGAGTTTATCGCGTTCAGACGTACAAACGTGGGCGAGGGGAATTTGTTTTATAATAATACTAGCTTTTTCCCGCGGCTTCGCTCGCGTGGATATCGGAAAACCAAGGAAACGTACTACCGGGATAAAAAGTATTCTTTGTCCAGGTTATAAACTATCTGTCGGCTTAATCCAAATCCTATTAGTAGCATATCGTAATGATTGTACTTTTTTACCCGACTGCCCCAGAAGAAGGGTAATGTTTTTCGAGAGTATGTATGTATGTATGTCTATTTCTTTGGCACGCTCTGTAGCCTAAACGGCTTGATGGATTTTAACATATGAGGTGTCGTTAGATTCGTCTTAATCGTAGAAGTGACATACGCTATATAATATTTATGTATTGCATCTGCAAATACAAAAAAAAGGAGGGGAAGGTTTTTCTAAAAATAAATTACAACAATATTGGTATCAAATAAAAGCTGGTAAGTCAATTCCAAATTAAGATATATTAATAAAACTAAAAAACTTGAAATAAAGAAAATTATTCAAAAACAAAAAACCCGACTACAAAAACACATAACTCTAACACATAACGACCCATCAGGTTAAGCTACGGTTGCCATGGATGGTCTGTGGATGGGTGACCATCTTGACATACCGAGACTCCTCCATGACTCGGAAAGCATGTTAAGCCGTTGGTCCCGGCTGCCATTCATGGATCTTTGACAGTTGTTACGGGTCGGCAGCGTCACCTATCGGGCCCAACTGTGAATAGCAAATTCCAAAAAATAGATGTCGTTGCGTGTATCTTGATATAGGTCAGTGCGATGCAAATAAAATATTTCAACCCTTTTCATCCCGGTAGGGGGGTTGTTTCCGAAAAATATTGATACACGTTATTCTTTGTTTTCGGGTTTAAGTATACCTAAATACTGAGTTTCGAGTAAATCACACCTCGCATAAAAAATCTTTCATACAAACTTTGACACCCCTGATCCCCATTTATTACTATTATTTATTTATAAGTATTCGTACGAAGTACTCTCTATCGGCTTTAGCACCCTCAAAAACTACGAAAGCGACACCCATGACGAAAAATGACAAATTTGTCGCAGCCGCCATCTTGGATTTACATTTAGACCTCCCTTTCGGCTTAAGCACATTAGAAATCTATGTAAACGACACCCATGTCGATTTTTTTTTAAATATTCACATCCGCCATCTTGGATTAACTTTTTGAAGTCCTATCGGCTTTAGTACCCTTGAAAACTTCGATAACGACACCAATGACGAAAAATAAAAAAAGAATTCACAGCCACCATCTTATATTTACATTTTGACCTCATTATCGGCTTTAGCACCATCGAAAACTACGAAAACGACTCCCATGACGAAAAATAAGAAAACTTTCACAGCCGCCATCTTGGATTTACATTTTGACCTCACTATCGGCTTTAACACTATCGAAAACTACGAAAACGACACCCATGACGAAAAATGAGTAAATCGCAGCCGTCATTAAAATATTTTAACCCTTTTCACCCCGTTAGGGGTTGTTTCCGAAAAACCTTGATACGCATTATTCTTTATTTTCGATTTTAAGTATAAATACTGAGTTTCGAGTTATTCGGACCTTGCGTAAAATTTTTTTCATACAAACTTTGACACTCCCCAATCCCCGTTTAGGGGGTAGCTTAGAAAAACTAAAAATGTCAAACTTTATGATTTACTTAGGTAAGTATTCGTGCCAAGTTTCAAGTCTATTAACTCAAGGAATAAGATTTTGCATACAATCGAAATCCCCCCTTTTCACCCCCTTAAAAGGCGAATTTTAAAAAACCCCTTCTTAGTGCTCCCCTACATTATTAAAGGAAGCTGTGTGGAAAATTTCACGTTCCTAGTCCCAGTAGTTTCAGCTGTGCGTTGATATGTCAGTCAGTGAATCAGTCAGTTTCTCCTTTTATATAATAAAATAGAAAGATAGATGTAGTAATGATTTAAGGCAAAAGTAGGGAAATGGTTAGAAAACAGTGGATAAAACAGTAGGAGGACAGCACTGGCTAGTAAAAAAGCATGTGATTATATAATCCTTGGGGAAGTAGAGTAGTATTCTATCATGGTTGCTAGTAAGACAACAGTTCAACATTAGCTACCAGCAAGGTTGTTCCTAGGGTGCTATCGAGCATATAATGTCAATTATCAATTATAATAAAACCCAGCAAAACTACTTGCATGATTTCTTTCCAACATCGTTGTGTACGAAACCCGTTTGTTTATCGCTTCCGGTTGATTATCCTTTGTTCAAGCCTGTTCAGGCGCATCTATTCAAATTACATGATACTCATGCGCATACGCGATGAGCCCGCATGTACCGTAGGAGTCATTATCGATCGTACTAAGTTAAACTTAGGTACTTTGATACTGCGGTTAGTTTTATCGAGGGGTCATCAAGCGTGATGACCCCTGATAGCAGGAGAAGTTATTGGAGACTAGCTGTATGTTCCTTAGATTTGTAATTCTTGTGTAGCACTACAGTTTTTGGTTTAATTGTAGAAATGGCTACCTGAGCTGAAGAACTCTTGGTCAAATGATTAATGATAGGGTTTTTACCTAAGCGGTGATCCTATAGAGCTAATTTGAAGATGAGACAGGCAACAAAAAAAAAGACATGTGGCACTCGGAGACTGCCGCGGTAAAGCTATTGCATAGCTGTTTTTATCAACTTATGCAATTATAATACAACCAATGCCACCTAGAGGCGAGTTGCTGAACTAAAGAGACAGGGATGTTAGGTTATTTTCGTTACGGAATTTCTGGATTCGGTCTCCACGCTCAAGGCCCGCGATAGAAGCTATGCAATAGCTTAACAATGAAACGAAAGCATAAAATATTAAACTGAAAATACTCTCAAGTACTACTGTACTAATTAACTAATTAAGTAACAGACATAGTACCTATAGATACTCAAAAAACGTGGAAAAAACTCTTGTATTTTCAAGACTTCAATTTTAAGTTTTCAGGTTTCAGATCTACTGGACCTTACGATCAATGGCTTCGATGAGTGTCTGAAAGCTTATTGAATTAAATCGAATGTCAAACTCGATACAACATTCCGGTCAATCTCCAGCATTTGATGGTCTGTATAATTATTCAAATGTCTTTTTCGATCATACTACCAACATTATTGGCAAAATTTAGATGTTCTTCCACAAAAGCCATCAGTGAAGAGTTGAAGTTGAATTCTTATATCATACAACCAACCACAACAGTCATTATGAGATTTGGCAGCAGGGGGCCAAGTCAACTACTTTACAAACGTCACAATGGTCTCTCGATGGTGAGTTTTTGACAGATTTTGTATGGCAAATCTGTCAAAAACTCACCATCGAGAGACCATTGTGACGTTTGTAAATTAGTAGACTTGGCCCCCAGGGCTACTGATCGTGTCCAGAACAATCAGAGCGTTATTAAGGCTACATAATATATAAGTTTAGTATCTACTTATTTCCAAAGCTCAACATAAAGACCGACGTAGCAATTAGGGACCCTTCTTTCTAGATTACGAAACAAGCTTTCACGATAACATTAAAGACAAGAACTGCAATCTGTCTGTCAATTTGGCCAATTACGTTAGGTTCAGAGTTGATAAAATTGCACCGTCTAATCATAGGTTCGATATCTCGATGGGTAGTTGTCCATCGCCTTTCCACTGGTGCTTAGCAAAGTTGCACTTTCTCTCGATCATTAGCTACCTGTAACTGTCCAGATGTTTAGATTTTCTTTATATCGTACTTATTTAGTAAATGACAAAATATAACATAACATCACGCCGTAATCCCCAAAGGGTTTTGCAGAGGTTTATCTATAGTACTATACTATAGTCTACTTAGGTACCTACACCCGTAATAGGCGACGAGCCTATTGCCATCAACCGGCCACTCAAATCCAGACACCAAACTGCTACTGCATTTTTTTTGTATAATATTACTTATTAAGAGCCCTATTACATTTCGACTGATTTCGACGGTGATTTTTGCGTTAAATGAACAACTTTGGCGTTCTTGTTCTGAGTAAATGAAAGACTTGGACAGCTATGACTTATTGAGTTGTGGAGAATAGTTATTCGTATAGTACATAGCGGCGCCGCTTTTTGCTATTTTTTCTTAATTGTTTATATAAAACCAAAATTCCGAAGCTAGTTTTTCAAAAAATGCGCGACGGCACTTTTTTGAGCTCCTGGGTAGTACAGTCAGCTGCAGAGAAATCTCACCCCCTAGCAATGTATTTATGTATTGCTAGGGGGTGAGATTTCTCTGCAGCTGACTGTACATAGAAAATAAAATGAAATTTTTAAATAAGATCTTTTAAAAAGTGTTGTAGTTCATAGCGGCCTCAGAATTTTGAAATATTTATGGGATACTTATCTAAAAAAAATCCAATTCAAAATCATAAAAAACGCGCAGAATTAACTGTAAATTTCTCCTTTCTATTTTCATATTTTACGTAAAATTTATACCAGAATAAACGTTTGTTCATAGGAAATTAAAATTGCATACTTAAAAAACAAAAACTTTATTATACAACTCATAATAAGCATAATTACAACTGCCAAATTGCTATTTATGCGATGCATCGGGCGCTCGAACTGTCAAAACGCAATTTTGCGATAGCCTTCTTAAGGGGCCGTGCGTGAATCGACAGATTTTGATCATTGTTTGTGAGAAAAGGCAAAAGAATTTAAACAAAATTATTTGTGATTTGAAAATTTCAGTCTTTGTTTTGCATGTGGCTGGAAGAGATTTTTCAAATAAATTAAGTATTTATGGAAAATCACTAATATTCATAACATCACATGCGAGACTGACTCTCCCGGAGGGTTCACTAAGTCGCATACGGGATGCCGGGAGCCCTCGCGGAGGGTTCATATTAGATGTACGTTTTTCTTTGCGAATACAGCATTATAAACTATGAAAATATACTACTACTGTCTATTTTCGAGAGAGCAAAAGTGATGAAACTATTAACTAGTGCTGTGACTTATACGAATGGTTAGGCGGCATAAAAACTGTACTTTTATAGTCACACAGACTAAATGAATACATTTTTTTAAGCTTTCTTACATTTAGATAAGAAATTGTCAAAAGATGGGTTTTTTTGTGCACGGAGCCTTAACTATTAGGTACTTTAATTTATTTAATAACTAGCTTCTACCCGCGACTTGACCCGCGATCCTTTACTCAAGAATTGGGCTATTAGCCCCGGTTCCGGAGATTACCCCCTACATACTGTGGCATTCTGCCGCGCAGAACCACAATTTTTAGTCTACTTTTATGCTACTATACTAAACAAACCACCTTTTGATACCTTACCTATTGAAATCCAATATCTCATGTAACTTTCCTTTTATTTATTCTTAATAACACTGTAAACGTTACGTTACAATACAAACTTACAAACAAACAAACAATATTAGTATAGATGGAGGTCATTTGATATGAATACCGAGAACGATTGAAAATTGTGAACATTTTCCTTGGACAACCTTCACATATATTTTCTTTTATCAAAGAATATCCACAACCAATAGCAAAAATCGATGGCCAGGTAGCTACTTAAATATTAATACAGTTACAATTTACAGCCAGTCAAAGACAATTGCCTATTAATGAGCCACAAGTGAAGAATACACGTTTGATTGGACCATGTGTGTCTATTCCCACAAATAGCGAGCCATAGACAAAGGAACATCGATTGCGATTACGTAGGTAGACCACTTTTATATTCTATTTGAGACTATAATTTAAGTCTGGATATCTAGTGCTTATCGTATTATTTATGCATAACAGACGGTAGGCAATGAAGTAAAATTATTTATTATTATAAATTATTAAGGTTAAGTAGGTAATGTTTTGTTATGGTATATAATATTCCAAAGCCTATAAAAAAGGTAGGTAGGTATTGTCATAGGTAGGTACCCAAATAGTTCGAATTCAAATCTTTCCTACAGGCAATCAATTGCATTTAGGTGCTCTACTTGTTACAAAATAATGTTGGTACCTATCTATTTATTTCAAATAATATTATTTTCTGTTTCATCCACGTGCTTGAAATATGTTAAGTGCGTGACGTACCACGCACAATGGAGGCTTCCGAAGTTGGGATTTATCCTAAGAACAAACTTAACATTGTATGTAGCTGAAAAGACTAGTGTGATTTAATTATCTAGATATGCATTTAGATATCTTTTAATTTTTTTTTTTTTTACTGTTTCTCCTCTTATTCAGAGCACCTGCCATCTTATCTCTTCACCACCCTTGGTTGACTGTTAGAAAATGCCTAAGGCATTAAGTCCGCCTTTGTACCTCAATGTGTGCGAGAAGTTTATATAAATAAATAAATAATATTTTTTATTTTTTATTTTTAGCCTGTGTTATCCCACTGCAGGGCAAAGGCCTCCCTTTCTCCTTTCCACTCCTCTCTGTTTTGAACCAGTCCTGTCTGCACTATTTTATAGTTAGTTTATAAAAATTCTAATTAGGAACACTTACCTACCTTATACCTTTTACTTGACCATAGTATTCATATCGCCTCTACTTTCTCTTTTTTAACATAACATAACATCACGCCTTGTTTCCCCGAGCGGTTGTGCAGAGGTGTACCTGCAGCAGGTACACCCACATTTCGCCAGTTATTGTAATAGGGAGCGAGCCTATTGCCATCAACCGGGCACAAATCCAGACTGTGGGCTGTTACTGAGAAATTCCAAATAGAAAAACCCAATAACACTTTGCCCGACCCGGGAATTGAACCCAAGACCTCATGCTCAGCAATAGCGCTTGCGACCACTAGAACAACGAGGCAGTAAGTTCTCTTTTTTATAAAAACCAAAATAGCAAGATATCATGTCGTATGTAATTTTGTATTTATTTAGGTTAGCCCTGTGCTACCACAAAAATTAATTTTGTGATTGCATAAATTAGAACCCAATTGTGTTCCATGCCACCACAACATGTCATAACAAAATATGAAGCGGAGGAGTCTTTGTATACAGGGTGGCAGGGACATCGACGTGAAAACTATTACCATGGATTCAGTACATACATGATTCTGAACCCCCTGCGTTGAAATTTTCAGTCGGTTATTTTTTTTTTTAATACAGACATTTTCACCGCATAGGTATTGCAGGTTTCTATTAAACAGCAGCTTTTTTCTTTTTAATAACCTACTTAAAATTTCAACGCAAGGGGATTCAGAATCATGTACTAAATCTATGGTAACAGTTTTCGCGTCGATGTCCCTGCCACCCTGTATACAAGCAGCAAAGTTTTCACTGTCTAGACATTCTAGCAGAATTTATGAATATGGATAGATATGACCTAATTTATACAAACGCCAGCTACAGTTTTCCAGTAGTTTTGTACATGTTTACTTAACACAACTTTAACCATTTTTTTTTTTTTTTTTTTGCAATTCTTTTTTTTTTTTTGGGTGGGATATCATCAAATGACTTCTCCCGCTATGGGCGGAGCGGAAGGGCGTGTCAGACTTTTACTGACTAAAACCCACCCGTGTTCCTTCCCTTGCCTAGACCAGGGCCACGGTTTCCCCTAAGGACTTATCCGCAACCCCAGTACCACTTTAACCATGGAAAAGAATATTGTATTCTACTGGCAGTGGCATCTCGCCCATGCTTTGCACGGGTACAATCTACTGATGTCAAAATATCGAGACTTTCATGCTTGGCCCAAGTCAAGTAGGTACCAATGCACTATACACAAAAACCCCCGGAACAAATGTCCCAAATAATGGTGAAAATCGCACTCTATTATGTAGTTCAAAAGATCTTAAGAGCATTTAATCTGGAAGTGGACAACGTCGCAATTCGCAAATAGGTAGATGTCAAATATTTTTCTGTTTTGATTAAACGCAATATTACTGAGTGAAAAGTTTCCAAACAACTTTTTTACACCTAAAACGGATACAACATAAAATTCAATGTTATTTATTGCAATTCATTATTAACTAGCTGCCCGCCCCGGCTTCGCACGGGTAAGCACTTATCTCCGGCGCACCTACCTACCCTAACTAACTACCTACCTACCTACATACACCTACCTACTTGCATACCTACCTTCCTACCCTACCTTCACCTACCTATCCTAAGAACCATCTCCTTACTATAATAAACACAACAAAAAAAGAATTAGCGCAATTGGTCCAGCCGTTCACGCGTGATGCCGTGACCAAGGAAATAGGGATTCATTTTTATATATATATAGATATTCTAGTTCGCTAGTTAGCCACATTTTTTATTTCCATACAGTACATAATATTGCCAAACTAATCAAAACAGGTAAATTTATGACAGCTATTTGCGACGTTGCCAACTTTTGGGTTAAACGCTCATATCTGTCACAAACAGACATGGAAAATAGTATAGATTCTTAAATAATTCCCAGATTTGAAGCACTACAATCTTACCTACGTGATTTTGTTATGTCCGTGTCTTCAGAGGTGTACCTAAGTACAAGAGAACTACCTTCATTTAAAACGGTAAAAGGTGATTGTACCTACCAACACTGGGTAAGTTAAGTTTACTCACATTTGTTCTAGTTTGATAACGCCTTTAACAGTACTTTTCACTCGCTTGTTTTAACTTTTTTACGGCTTGGAACACGCAACAATATTTCTGACACGAATGTCGTCTACTGCCCTTTCATTTTAAATACGTAAATAGGTACCTACTTATTTTCCAAGCACTTTATATGTACTTTCCTGAGTTTTTGTATTCAACACAATATAACCTACTGCATCACTCCTGTAGGTAGTCCCTGAAGGCTTAGGCAGAGGTGTACCTATCCTATAGTACACTAATATTTCGCCAGTTATGTTTAGTCCCATGTAATAAGGGGCAAGCCTATGGCCATCATCCGGGCACACATCCAGATTCCGAGCTCCTAGTGAAATTAAATTCCATTTTTGGTTTTATCGAATTATTTTTTCGTAGCTATAATAACCATAACTTGAACAGTATACCTCTCTACTCGCCTTATACCTTATTAAATGTGTAAAACCTAAATAAAAAATGTAAGTACCTACTTACCATGACTTTCCGTGACGGATAATTTAGTATCGTCAACGTCGTGGTATGTAATATTCAAATACTTACCTACTTTTCATAAAACTTTGTTTGTTTCATGTTAGTCATTCCCTAGGGAGGAATATTTATGGGTGAAGGGGTTCCTTTTAAAACGTGCTTCTTTCAATTTACAATCAAATTGAGGACATCAAAATTCTAAAATATATGGAGCTGTTATTCGTAAGAAATTGTAGGAAAGAAAAAGGAAAAGAAGGAAGGAAAGGAACGATTTTCATTTTCGTTTCTTTTTCAAAATAAGTATCCCTTGCCTCAGATGTCTTATTGCCTTGCCTTGTGCCTTATACGTTCTCACCAGCAATGACTGCCTAAGCAAACGCTCTGTTAGAGTTTTATAGCGCGGCTTAGCGCCAAAAGTTGGTAATAGGTAGGTACCTGGCTCCCTAGTAGGTATAAAGAATTACAACAGTCGAACATACCATAATCAGATATAAGACTTCAATTTTAACCTTGCCTACTAAAACTAGTGTGGATCTACTAGTCCGCGCCACACTGAAGTCCAAGACATCCTTTTGAAGCGGCGTTAAGTTCGTATGCCGTTGCATTAAAAAAAACGTACTTAGTACCACAATTTTCCGCTGGCCTTCTTTCGTGGCGCGCAATCTACCTACCTATGGAACTGACTGATTATATTTTATTAGTGATAACTTCAAGTCTTACTAGGAATGGATCAATAATGTTCAATTGCTGTAATTGGAGTGGTTCGTTTCTAGAGAAATAAACTAAATGACAATAATTAAGCACCAACTTTACCTCTAACTTTATCATCATTTTTTTTGCCGAAAGTCGTCCACTGGTGAACAGCCTATCCCAAGGATTGAGACGATAATCTGTTATGCGCTGCACTCATCCACCGGATTCCCGCAACCTTGACCAGGTCTTCGGTCCACCTTGTGGTGAGGAGCCTATCCAAGTTACATTCGGGAAAAATTATTAGAAAAAACCAAATTGTGTAACACACTTTCAATCACAATCCAAGTGTTTTTGAAGGCAATTCCTAATCTGGCCTAAATCATTGTAACGCAATGAACGTGCCTGAACTGTCAAAATTAAAACCCATTGCGATCAATTATAATTTTATGTGTTACTCAATTACCCTGTCGGGCACAGCAAAAGTAGGAGAGAGGAAGAGGGCTTTCTATTTTGTTTACTTAGTTAGTACCTAATCTACCTATTTATTGTAATTATTTTATAAAACTTGTAAATTAAAAACTCAAAGCACTTATTTCAATTGAACCATTTATAGGCACTTTTGAATTGTCAAAGAGTCGGTCAGTTAGTCAGAAAGTTGATGCTAGTTGCCTTTTCCAAAACGTAGATCTCTATGGAGAAGAACGGGCAAGAAACTCCAAGGACACTCTTTTAAATCAAGATATTACTAAATTCTTGGTACATTATTCGAACGAAGTTCTCGTGTAAACTTTTACAAATCGTCACGCTAAAAAGTGTTAATACTTGCAACTTTCTTCTTTTAATACAAAGAATAAGAAAGAGATACAGAGAGAACGCCGTGCCCCGCCGGCAGTAAAAAACAAAGAAAAGATTGAAGTAATTACAATTTACAGTGTTGTGGGATAAAGTTGTATAAATCGGTAAAAGAGAAAGTGTGAATTTGGTCAAAAAGAAAATCCAAGAGGGCGGCTACGAAAATATTCAAATTTTTCGACATGGGTGTGGTTTTTATAGTTTTCGAGGCTGCTAAAGCCGATAGTGAGGTCAAAATGTAAATCCAAGATGGCCGCTGCAATTTTTTTTGTTTTAAATCATACGTGAGAAGGGAGTTCATTCCTGACGGGGTTCCCCCGAGCGCACATGTTTTTTTTGTTGCTATATGTCAGAACAATGTAAAATTAAGACTATTTAAAATATAATATTAAAAATAGGAGACAGTCAGATACAAGATGACCAGTCTCAAAGGCTCAACTGACGGCGCTCGTTCACGAACATGACGCGTGGATCAGCACCATCCTGCTCAACCATTTTGTAGGGAACCGAATGATCCAACACACGCGCCACCAGCAGCGAGCCAGCTCTTTCAAGTCAACATAAGTATATCAAATTAACTTATTAAACGGCTCCATGGTAGGTTTCACATTTATTATCTCGACAAACCCTTGAAATTGCAATAATTAAAACACACATCATCACCAACCTTTACAACAGAAACAAAAGCTTTAAAAATTCTATACATTTATCTCTAAGTTAGACGAGTGTACCTAAGTAGGTCCATTCGCTCTTAAAAAGATTTAGGTACACATCGACAATAATTGATTTCATTGTCTACAATATTTGTTTTCTATAGATATATATATAACTAGCTTTTCCCGCGGCTTCGCTCGCGTGGATGTCGGAAAACCAAGGAAACGTAATACCGGGATAAAAAGTATTCTTTGTCCAGGTTATAAACTATCTGTCGCCTAAATCCAAATCGCCAAATCCTATTAGTAGCATAACGTAATGATTGTACTTTTTGTTAGGTTACTGTTCAGAAATAGTGCACGATGTCTAATGATAGAAATTGATGAATTGATAGAAATTGAGAGAAGAATTGTAGAGGAGCTGGAAACTAAGTAATAACAGCCGCACGGGTCGACCCATCAGGTTAAGCTACGGTTGCCGTGGATGGTCTGTGGATGGGTGACCATCTTGACATACCGAGACTCCTCCATGCCTCGGAAAGCATGTTAAGCCGTTGGTCCCGGCTGCCATTCATGGATCTTTGACAGTTGTTACGGGTCGTCAGAAGCCCGAAAGTCTGACAACCAGTCTTACCAAGGGGTATCGTATTACCCAGTAACTCGGTTGTGGAGGTCAGATAGGCAGTCGCTCCATGTAAAATAATGGTATTCAGCTGCATCCGGTTACACGGGAAGCCGACCCTAACATAATTGGGAAAAGGCTAGGCAGATTGATTGTTTAATAATTGAAATACTATATCGTGAATTCATGAAACCCTAGTACTTTTTGTTAGGTTAGTTTAGGTACTGCTCAGAAATTGTGCACGTGTCATGAACAGAATACCGTCTTGAACTTCGATTGCAGCGTCACCTATTGGGCCCAATTGTGAATAGCAAATTCCAAAAAATAGATGTCGTTGCGTGTATCTTGATATAGGTCAGTGCGATGCAAATAAAATATTTCAACCCTTTTCATCCCGGTAGGGGTTGTTTCCGAAAAATATTGAAACACGTTATTCTTTGTTTTCGGTTTTAAGTATAAATACTGAGTTTCGAGTAAATCAGACCTCGCATACAAAATCTTTCATACAAACTTTAACACCCCTAATCCTCATTTAATATTTATTACTAAGATACGTATTCGTACGAAGTACTCTCTATCGGCTTTAGCACCCTCAAAAACTACGAAAGCGACACCCATGACGAAAAATGTCAAATTTGTCGCAGCCGCCATCTTTGATTTACATTTAGACCTCCCTTTCAGCTTAAGCACATTAGAAATCTATGTAAACGACACCCATGTCGATTTTTTTTTTTAATATTCACATCCGCCATCTTGGATTAACTTTTTGACGTCACTGTCGGCTTTAGTACCCTTGAAAACTTCGAAAACGACACCAATGACGAAAAATAAAAAAAGAATTCACAGCCGCCATCTTGGATTTACATTTTGACCTCACTATCGGCTTTAGCACTATCCAAAACTACGAAAACGACACCCATGACGAAAAATTTGAAAATATTCACAGCCGCCATCCTGGATTTACTTTTTGACGTCACTATCGGCTTTAGCACCCTTGAAAACTACGAAAACAACACCAATGACGAAAAATAAAAAAGAATTCGCAGCCGCCATCTTGGATTTACATTTTGACCTCATTATCGGCTTTAGCACCATCGAAAACTACGAAAACGAATCCCATGACGAAAAATAAGAAAACTTTCGCAGCCGCCATCTTGGATTTACATTTTGACCTCACTATCGGTTTTAGCACTATCGAAAACTACGAAAACGACACCTATGACGAAAAATGAGTAAATCGCAGCCGTCATTAAAATATTTTAACCCTTTTCACCCCGTTAGGGGTTGTTTCCGAAAAACCTTGATACGCATTATTCTTTATTTTTGATTTTAAGTATAAATACTGAGTTTAGAGTTATTCGGACCTTGCGTAAAAATTTTTTCATACAAACTTTGACACCCCCCAATCCCCGTTTAGGGGGTAGCTTAGAAAAACTAAAAATGACAAACTTTATGATTTACTTAGGTAAGTATTCGTGCAAAGTTTCAAGTCTATTAACTCAAGGAATAAGATTTTGCATACAATCGAAATCCCCCCTTTTCACCCCCTTAAAAGTCGAATTTTAAAAAACCCCTTCTTAGTGCTCCCCTACATTATTAAAGGAAGCTGTGTGGAAAATTTCACGTTCCTAGTCCCAGTAGTTTCGGCTGTCAGTCAGTGAATCAGTCAGTTTCTCCTTTTATATATATATATATATATATAGATTATGTACTATAATTTTGTATCCATGTGTAGGGCTCATAATTATAGTGACCTAATTAGTGATATTCTTCAGAAAGGTCAGGTGCGTGCGTAGCTACCTACCTACTCGCAACCGGGCGTGACCATTGACCGTAAACGAAGTAAAAGGAGTATGTAAGGAGCGTAGCAGGTGGCGTTCTATAGTTTCTGCGTACCCCCATGGGAAGAAGGTGTGAGTATATGTACCTACCTATGTATACAGGGTGGCAGAGACAACGCCGCGAAAACTGTTACCATGGATTCAGTACATGATTCTGGACCCCCAGTGTAGACATTTTATGTCGGTTATTTAAAAAAAAACTGCCGGTTCATAGAAAAGTGCAATACGTACGCGGTCAAAATGTATGGAACAGCAATTTTTTGGAACGAAGTTCCCTTTCGCGCGTTGCGAAAGGGGGCTAGACGGAAAAAATTGGGACCAAAAGTTTTCGACACTTTTTGTTTTTTATTATAACGCCATGGTACTAATTAGTGGCATGCCTTTGTGAGGTTCATTTAATTTATTATAACGCCATCTGTGAGCGACCACAGGTACTAATTAGTGGCATGCCTTTGTGAGATTCATTCCATAACTTCGTTCCATCCGGGTGTCCCTTGACACCTCTCAGCTTTTTTTTTAAAAAACCGATGATATGGCGTTCAGAATCATGTACTGAATCCATGGTAACAGTTTTCGCGTCGATGCGAAACGAGGAGAATTACACGAAAAGAAAAATTTTTATGTGTAACTCCAACTCACAAGAAATAAAATGGCACTATCGTTATTCATAATCAAATAATTAAAATATCTTACTGCAGCTGAAAATTATAACGTCAAAAATCATGAATGGGCGTAAAATAGTTATTTGTTATACAAGAGTGCAAAGTTGCTTTTTAACCGCGTGTTCAATTTTGATGACCGAGCAAGCGAAGGATTCTAAAATTGAATCACGAGCGCAGCGAGTGATTCAAAATTAGAAGCCTGAGCGTTAGCGAGGGAATCAAAAGAGCACGAGGTGAAAAATCTTTGCACTCGAGTGCAACACGTAACTTTTCATTCCACCTCAGCGAGGAAATGACTAAATGCAAAAAAAAAAACGTTTACAATCACAAGATAGGTACACTTTTATTTCAGTTTAGGTATTAATTACTACATTATGACAGGTAAGTATTACAGAATAATCTTTAAATTATAACAAAATAATACTAAGGTATAATTAAGAAAATTTTAAAGTAACGTTGCTACAGTTATTTAAATTGAGTGTAATATTTTTGTTTGGTACTGTAATATTGGTGTTAGTCACTTGTGTACTGTTTTTCGGTAAACTATCTGTCATACTTAATAGTTGTACCGATTCATCGGATTCCCTTGGCGTGAATGTTGGAGAGAGAGGGAGATGGTTAGGTGTTTCATAACGGCTTATTTTTGATGTAGAAGGGCCAGTCCAAGGATCCGATTGAGGCTCTTTCAGTGTAATGGCTCCTACGATGCCTTCACATATTTTAGACTTATTTTGGATGGAATCCTCTATGTATCCCTCTACAACTGCATTGGACTTCCAGCCTCCGTGGCGCTTAAGGGACAGGAGATCAGCTCCGGAATCAGCCAAAAGTGTGGCTGAAGTTCGTCGGAAACAATGACCCGTGTACAACAGGGGTTCTGGAAGTTCAAGAAATGTTGCTATTTCTCGTGGGATACTGCCAATTTTATTAGTACCCATAGGCTGTCTAACACACTTTCCATTGCGATACTGTAGAAAAAATCGATTGATTGGAGTGTTAGGCGGGCGTAAGGCTTGATATTTCTCAACAATCGTTACGTATTCCTTGCGAATGACGAAGTTGCGGTCTCTTTTTGTCTTTGTATTAGGTAAATTAATTAATAGTAAGTCATCTGAATGTTTCTCAATGTTTTTGACATTAAGTTGTGTTAGTTCATTAGTTCGACATGCTCCGTTTATTCCAATAATAAGAACAACCTGTAACGTAAAGAGTATTGTAGTAGATAAATGAATAAAATTGATATGAACGCATAATTATGCCTATCAACATCTACTAAGTATACTATTTAATTGAGATTAATATACTTAAGTAGATACTGAATGTGCAACTGACTTACTTTTGCCGCCAAATATACGGAATCGGGTGCTTCATTAAGAAACTTTTCAATATCAGATACTGTGAAAACCTTCGATTTTTTTGGTTGATGACCAGATGAGGCTCTTTTTAAAAATGCCACTAATTTAGGATAGGTATCGATATGTTTGTCTTTTTTCATCTTTATTGTTGCTTTTAGCATCGAATACGTACTCCATAGAGTGCTTGCTTTCTTGTTCTCGGATAATTCTATAAAATATGCCAGCAAAACGTTTTCTGAGAAAGTTTTGGCTCCTTTTGCTAGTCGCCACGTGTTGAACATATCGTACTGTTTTAAATACTTCTCGCGTGATTGTTGAGGGAGAAAGCTCATTTGCGCATTATTAACAGTTTCAGTCAATTCTGTTGGCGTCAAGCAAACTTCCTCGTCGCTAGAATCACTCATTTTAGTTTTTTCACTTGTTTTCAAGTTTCTTGTTTTTAATAAAAGGTTTAACAATGACGTGAAAAAATGCCGCGTAAAGAACCGCGTACAAAGCAAATTGAAAAAAGAACACCAAGAAGGTTCCGAGTCTGAGTTTTAAAAAAAATTAAAAAAAAGTTGTATGATATATTCGGCACCATAGAGGTAGCAGTAAATAGGTTTAATGTTTTTTTCACAAACTTAGTGCACACGATGTTCTAAATTCAATTTACTTTATCCTCTAGCGAATAAAAACGGCTTTTCCACTCAGATATTGAAGATTAAAAATACTCTTTCCGAGATGGTGGGATGAAAAATGTATTATCAGACTCTTTCGTATAACTTTGACAGTAGTCGTTACGGGTAGTCGGAAGCCCAAAAGTCTGACAACCAATCTACCGGATAGATTGAACACCGACCTTAAGATAGTTGGAAAAAGGCTAGGCAGATTGTACTTAGGAATAACCACAAAACATAATTATTAGGCTCATTCATTGGGTACCTATAATTAATTGTAGCGAAGTATAACAGTAGGTATCTATTTACAAGACAAATTGTAGACTATCAATATCAAATGAATTCTTGTCGTTGTGTAGGTACCTAGGTACATCTTTTTGATGCTGACTAAAGTCCTAGACTAAAGGCCTAGTGCCTACCTACTGTTTCTGCTAAGTATCTAATTAAATTACGCAACACACATTTTGGTAAAAAATTAAGAGTAATCTGATTGATTTTGACAGTTCAACAACCTTTATTGCGTTATTTACGTTGTTGAGCAGATGTTTTTTTCGAACTTATGAAGCAATCAATGGATTAGCAATCTGTTTGAAAACGATTCAGGCCCACAAAAGGTCGTGACAACTGGTGGAAGGAACGTCGATATCTTTGAATGTTTGATTCCGTCTGCGAGGGGCGAGCGAGACTGTGGAAGTGGAATGTACCTAGCTCATTCGCAAGACATTTCAAGTTTTAAGTAGACCAACAAACTTTTCTGTGCGTTTGGCAAATTCGCATTTAAGTAAACTGATTTTATTTACCTATCACAAAATGTTGAAAAAAAAATCTAGGAAACACGTTACTGATTTCACTAATCGGGACGCCAGCGCTGCCTAGCGGCATTCGACAGAGTCTACAACGAAACGCTGGGGCCGGCCGGAGCTGGAGCTAAGCAGACTTCATGGGTGGCGGTCAAGCATTGAAGACATTTAGAAACTGTCGTGCATTCCGAATACTTGTGTCGTGTACCTACTACAGTGTGTAAATTGCTAGTGTGATTAATGTGATCGTAAATTATAATTACATCTGAACTCAAAACGGTTTTTCTATTGCGCAATAACCAACAACACTACCCACAGTAGGTATAATGGCCTGATAATATCGAAAGAGCACATACATTTAAAAAAACTAGTGAAAAATGTTATAGATAGACCCCCCCTTTTGAAGTTTATTTTCGATATTTTTTCATGAATATTCAGAAAATTACGGGCGGTCACATGCGCATGGGCGACATTGTACCTATATCTCTTGAATCAATGCAAGCTACTTATCCCCCTTGGTAAGTTATACCTGGGGATCAAGAGTACCAACCTATTTGTACTTAGTTTACCAGCTACAATGCACTTATTGCGTCGTTGCCAATGGTAATGAACGCCTTATCGAATAAATAATCATTAATGAATAGCAATAGGAATCTGCACCTGTTTATAGCACCTACGTGCTCTAAGTAACAGACATAATTATCATATTGTAAACCTCTTGTCACATACCTACTTACGAGTAGGAAATGTAGGAATTTACTGATCTTCAATTACCTAATAGGTACAGCCGTCCGCACTCCGCAAGTCGCGTCGTCGGTGGTAACATTTTGATCTTGAGCTGGCCTAGCGTAGCACGGAGGTTCAATAGAATAAGAGGTGAGCTTATACTGGTCAAGCCACTGCTCTCAAAACGATGAAGAAAAACATTGTGAAGAAACCGACATGTTATAGAACCAAAATTCGAAGACACGATTGTGACATCTAATAACCCGCACTGGGCCCGCGTGTTGGATTACGGCCCATTCCCTTCCACCGAGAGGAGGCCTGCTTCAGCAAGGCTGATTATGTTTATGTGTGGTTATACCTACTGGTTTTGTCACCACTGACATGCGGCTTATTGTACCTACCTAGATACGCCTCTGTCTATGCTACCTTAGATGTTTATTATATTATACTTACGTAAAAGTGAGTGTTAATCATCTTTCGTTGCTGACCGTACTTTATGTAGGTACCTACCATATAGGCACAATTAATAAATTTTTGATAACCTAACTAAAGAATTCTATAAATAAACGTAGGTACTGTCACTGTCACTTTTCTAATTACTAGTTCCATGAAATACGGGGATACTTTGCCGTCGTCGCGTCGTCCATAAGGACACGGACATAATGCTGCGGTCCCACGGCCCGCTTTCTCACAGGCCAGATCGCGCCAGGCCAGGCCGACAGGCCGTGGGAAATTGGGAACGTCGATCCGATGAGACCTGTGTGGTGTGAATGCTCGGTACAGGCCTCGACAGGCGTGGCCGCGCGCCAGGTCGCGACAGGCCTCGATCGACATTCCCGGTAATTACAGTAGGTTTCGTCGATGCGATGATTAGGCTAGTTATACCGATGATTATAATAAGATAATTACCTACGTTGAACTAAAAGTTGATATCAAAGTAGGTCAAGGTATGTACCTTATAGCTAACACATACCTACAGCCCCAAGGGCACAGATTAATACAGATGGGACACTCCGCAGTTTAGGTATGAAGCTACAAGTACTGAAGTACCCGGCAGGCTCGTCTCACTGTGCCTATTCAGTAGGGCTGCCGCGCACCGTTTGTCGCAAGATATTAAAACTAAAAATACTAAAATGAAGGCAGCAGTTTATTGCATCCCATTTGGCTGCGTATATAATAATAAGGATCCGAACCTCACGTTTTTCTCACTTCCAAAGGACACGAAAAGGTAAAGAAATGCACGTCTACCTTTAAGTAAATAGTAATGACCTATGAATAGCAATTAATGTAAACGTTCGGTAGGTAGTATAGGTACCAAACGTTTACATTCATTGTTATTCTTATATAAGTCACACGTATTTACGTAGTTCTTAAATATTCATTATTATTATTATACTTAGTATAGTTAGGTACTTACAAGTTCTGTTTACAAGTTCAGGTTCAGGCTTCGATAAATAGATAGGAAAGTACATAATTAAATAATATTTTTGTTTGGCGGTATCCGTGGTAGGTACACCACGGACTTAGTGTAACCATATTTAAATACCTATTATGTACTTAGTAAAAAAAATATTATGTAGACAACAGGGTATTCGTACATACTTTTTTATTTGCCCAGTTACGTAGGTACATATTAATAAATAATGGAGACTAAACAAATTAAAGTATCGACGTATTTTAATTTGTTTATTCTCCATTTACCGCAGGCGGCAGCAGCAGGAGACGTGACGCCGCCGCCGCGACACTTTGGTTTCTATTGTATTTTCAAGAAATCGAATCGCACTTTTATGAAGTCGCCTGCGGTCGGTTACTTACGGATTGGTGGTAAATTTAAAAATATAATAGACCAAGAGCTGATACCTACTTAATTATCTAGTAATTATTCTTTAAAAGATGACAACCCTGGGTCAGAAGGTATAAGAGTTACGCGATAGAAAGAGAGGCAACTTGTAGGTGAATGTAACTGTAGGTAATTAGCGTTGTGCGACCTGAATCGCACTTTATTGTGTCGTAGCAAGAATCGCTTTTTATTTAAATGATTTTGCGGAGAGTCCCATCTGTATTAATCTGTGCCAAGGGCCAAAAGAAGAGCAGTTGTAAATGCCGACAACACGTGGCGACAGCTAGCAATTCGGGAACGCGTCTCGCCCCTCACGCCCCGCAACGTAAGCAGTTCGGTACACGTCTCGCCCCGCACGATTGCTCTGTCTGGACTGGACGCCTTCGTAAAACGACTGTATGATGTTTAGACTGTGCTATAATGTATCGAACGAAAGACATCAACGCGAGAATCAAAAAGTTACTTAGTTTTAACTTCTATCGGCAGCCCCCAAAGACTGCCCGATGTTTTTTTTTAAATACTTACAAGCGGTGTAATTTCTGGTACCAATCTATATACAGGTAGGCAAGAAAAAACCGAAAAATTTCAAACAGGCCTTATACTATGTCTCCTCCTTGCTCGGCATAAGTTGAGCTATAATAAATAATTCAGGTGTTCGTTCCATTAAACTAAATAAAAATAAAAGCATCATGTTTCATTGCACGAGATATCTGGGTTTGTTCAATATTGAAACACCTGTAATACTCAGATCGCATGCTGTGCTTATAACACGCGAATGTGTCATTTTTGGTTTTTGCTTTGCAGCTATGTACGTAGTTTTTGTATCAATGTCGATTTTTTTCCATTGTGATATTACTTCATCTAATGAGATAATGATTCAAAGTTGTAAACTTTTTATTTAATGATAAATACAGTTTCGTAAGACTGATTGTTAGCTCATATAATTTTCTGCGTCAATTTTATTACAGGACATAATTTAGTTTTTTTATAATATCTCCGACAAGTCGACCAATAATCTAATATTATTCGAAAACTCGAAAATAAATCAGTCGATAGAATCACTAGCGCCACATAATTAAAGAGCAGCACTTGATTGAACTAATCCACATGGAATTATCCGTGAGGCCGTGAGGTATTGGGCACGTCACAATTGCGGCGATAAGTCCCTATATAATTCGCATAAGGCGAGAGGAAACGCCCGGGTGAAACCACTGTGTGGATCGCCCGGAGGACACGGTTAAGCATACGGTGGAGATCTGCCCGGCTTGGGCGGAGCACCGCCGTGTCCTCGTGGAGGCGATCGGCGGCGGTGACCTCTCGCGTCCGGCCCTGGTCCAGGTCATGGTACGGAGTGAGAGGGCATGCCAAGCCGTCACCTCCTTCTGCAAAGCAGTAATGCTCGCGATGGAGGAGGCTGTGCGCGTGAGGGAGAGACAAATGTTGCGCTCTCACGCCCCTAGCCGCCGCCGTAGGAGACGCCCTGGGCGTCGGGAATCGCGAGCCGATTTCCGACCGCCGTAGGCGCGGGCTTGCGGACGGAGAGCAATGGTTAGCTCGCCGTCCGATAAGGACCAGGCCCGGGTCGACGGCGCGTCGTGATCCACGCGCGCCTCAAAGAGATGTCAGCACAGTTGACGGGGTCCACTAGGGCCGCCTACCGTGGTTGCAGGAAGTCCTAAGGGGAGACCGTGGCCCCTGGCAACGTATAGGCAAGGGAAGAAACACGAGTGAGTTTTAGTCAGTAAGAGTCTAACACGCCTTTCTACTCCGCCCAGAGCGGGAGAAGTCACTTGATGATTTCCCAACAAAAAAAAAACAACGGGTTGCACCGGGAGTGCCGGCAGAAGTGAAAACTTGAACATTAACGTTGTGCATTTTTGAATATTTTGGAATGGTTAGGGAATAATTTCGCACGAATTGCTTTATTTATCAGTATAAAAGTACTATAATTTATGTGGTTAAATATAATATTCATTAGTAGTAGTAGTATATTTATTTATTTTTATTTATTTATTTTTTATTTTATTTATTTGGTTCACCAACAATTGTTTACACTAACATCTTAAAAAATAAAAAACATGGTCTTTGAGAAATTTGCACAGTGTAAAACACCGCATGAGCTAAATTAAATTATGCTAATTGTAAGCCAAGGTACATGTTCAGTTTACAACTAACTTAAAACAAAGGACAAAAAAAAGAAATATGAAGCCCAAGTACCTATAACTAATGACTTGGTAATACAATTAGTGTGATTGCCAAAAATTTAAAGACAAAAATGAACATTAAAAATTATAATAAAACAAAAACAATTAAATACGAACAAATTAATACCTTACACCAGATAAACAACTCAAGATCTTAGATTTCTGCTTAGTCAGAGAATCAAAGTGGACATCGATTAGATCGCTGCAACTATTCAAAACCCTACAGAACCTAGCGCATGGAGTTAGATCCCAACACCGTTCTTCTCTGTGGAGTTATGGGCTTTCGTGGAATTCTTGAAGGAGCACAAAAGTTTATAAGTGCAAGCAGCGGCGGCGAGTCAATATTTCCTTTCAAGATTTTACAGGCAAACATTGCATCGTTTAATCGTCTACGCTCCTCCAAGGTATGCATGTTGAAGACTTTCAATCTGTCTGTGTTTATTTAGCTATACCGACAGAAAAAGCCAAATGCCAAGCAAAGCGCTTTTGGACACGTTCTAGACGCAGACTATGAGTAGCATAGTGCGGCCGCCACACCACACTACAGTACTCTAATATGCTGCGAACCAAACTATAGTAGAGTAAAATTTTTGTTTTACTTTGACGAAAACCTTTGCATTGTCTTATGACAAACCCCAACATTTTTAACGCTTTTTTAACAACATGATCTAAGTGTGGCACAAACGTTAATTTTTTGTCAAACAAAACTCCAAGGTCGCGTATAGTGTCTACTTCATTAACCTTGTCTTCATTAAATGTAGTATACTGTCTCTATATAATTATTTTTTCTTGTATAGGTACTTAACATGATAACATTTCTTTGAGTTCAGATGCATCTCATTATTTTTGCACCATCGGATGAGACTATCAAGGTCCTCCTGTAAAAGCGAGGAGTCACTATCAGACTTAATTATTCTAACGAATTTTAGGTCATCCGCATACATAAAAATCTTGGAGTACCGTAAACATCTGGGAATGTCATTAATAAAGTAGATAAACAATATAGGCCCCAGATGTGAACCTTGCGGGACCCCAGAGGAGATTTTATATACATTAGATTGGTAACCGTTTACCACAACAAAGAAAGATCTATCTGCCAAATACGAAATCGTCCATTTAAGCAAGCTACCAGTGATACCATACGCGAGCAACTTATGAGATAGGATTTTATGGGAAACTTTATCAAAGGCTTTGCTAAAATCAGTGTAAATAACATCTGCCTGGTGACCAGAATCAACAGCTCCAATTAAACTTTCTGTAAAAGCAACTAGATTAGTGCTCGTGGATCGTGATCCAACAAATCCATGCTGATGATCGCTTAAGAATAGCTTGAGATGGTTCTGGAAATGCGGGCAGAGTAGTGATTCAAACACTTTGGCAAAAGTTGAGAGAATTGAGATGGGCCTATAATTAGAAATATTGTCATTACTATTCGATTTATGAACAGGCACCACCTTTGCCATTTTCCATTTCGTAGGGAATACACCAGAAGTCAAAGATTTATTGTAAATGGCCATGAGTGGATGCACCAACTCCTCCGCACAAGCGGAAATAAATATTGGCGGTATGCCATCTGGTCCAGCACCTTTGTTACTATCCAAACTTTTTAATTTCTTAAGTAGGCTCTCACTGCTTATATTTGGACTTGTTAGAGATAGATTGGTATCCTCAAGAGACTGTGAGAATAATGTAGTATTAAACTGATTAGTCGATATTTGGTCGGGGCTATACACAGACGAGAAGCTTGTGGCAAACATCTCACATATTGTCGTACCATATTATCAGACGTGAACACTGATCCGTCTGTCATGGTCATGGGGTAGGCACTAGACCCCCCCCCTTTTACTTTTTACATGCGTCCAGAATAACTTAGGGTGGGTTTTAAGCTTGTTTTATGTATTTTCAAAATATAGTCTAACAAAAATAAACAATTTACTGAAACACTTTTCATGAAATATGTTTCAACTGATTTTTTTTACCCATCAATATGGGTAAAATTTCTTACTTCGCAATCTTTATGTCATGTCAAAGACTATTTACTTTGTCTGTTGCTAGGCAACGGATCTTACGGCACGTTCTGGCACGAGTTTAACATATTTACCCATCCCAAAAAAAAGTTCACAACGCCGCTAAAGAAGCTTTCACATCAAAAAAAAAAAAACCCGTGAGGTATCCAGTGAAAGTCGATCTCTTGCAGGTATTTCGACGGATAATAATTAACAGTCCATGAACGATCAATCCGGATTAGTTCAGTCAATAGTTCACAGCAGGATCTTGCGTGGCGCTAATAGCATTATCAAGAGAATTAACTGATGTTTAAATGTAAATTAATTCTAGGGCCGGTAGATCGGAATTATTGTAATTAACCGTGCAGGGTGTATTTAACTTGGATTCGACTCTTAGGAATTCTTCGGATTTGTTTTATTTATTATTTATTGTAGCTACCTACACCACATAACACAAAAATGTTTAAAACTAGTGCACAATGTGTCTTCTCGCATGACAATGGGTTCATATTTATTATGTTTTAGGGAATTTAGAAACTAGCTTATTTCATGGAAAAATCGTTCAATTCTTTGAGATGTTGAAGCTTCACACCTACACTTCATGGTATATTTTTAAACCGCAACGTTCGTTGATGGGACAAAGCTTATAGATCTGACCAAGAAAGTCTCAACTCTTGGGACAAAGCTTACATCTGACCAAGAAAGTCTCAACTCTTGGGACAAAGCTTACATCTGACCAAGGAAGTCTCAACTCTTGGGACAAAGCTTATATCAGACCAAGAAAGTCTCAACTCTTGGGACAAAGCTTACATCTGACCAAGAAAGTGTCAACTCTTTTTACTCGCTTATTAGAAAAGAAATGCCTTGAACAATTCAAAACATTTCTTTTCTAATAATTTTAATTTTCTTATCATATTTCTTCTTTTTTTTGGCCTTTGTGTCTAAACAGTTGCATCAGCAGAAATGTTTGTTTGAGGAAATTGTCTAAACAAAATTAATAATAACAAGGCGTTTCATTTGGAGCATTCGAGTTTTAATACTTCACACAATAAATTACAAAAGCCATAATGATTAATTTAATATTTCATAATATATTAGATGTAGTTATTTACAATGAGATCCTCATTATAAAAGGTCATTGACCGAGTGCTTCGATAGATAATCTCGAAGCGAATAACTTTTTCTCGCCACCTCTGCCTGGCGGTAAATCAACTTATCTATTTACAAAATCCTGAAGCAAAAGGTGACTATTAATTGTTACACAAATTTTAATACATAATTACAACTACTGAACAGCAAAGAACTTGTAAGACTTGAAACCCAATTCATAAAAAAAAATCTTTAAGTCGTTTTGCTTTAAGCCCTTGTTGTTCTGAGTAGGTAGTCAGGGGTATGGCGAATGTACAAGTATCTCTCGGGAGCCCGACTCATGGTAGTAATAGGAACAGTGGGGTTTAAGTCGGTAGGAATCCGACATAACCCTCCGTTCTCTCAAGCCGGAGGGTATCCATGAGGATTTCCCCACGGAAAAAAATAAATATCTATTTGTATGTTGTATTTTAAATAAGGGGTCCAGAATATATTAATATTTTTTAATAATGAAGTACAACTACGACGAACAGAAACTAAAGCGTAATAAAAACAAAAAACATTAATGAGCAGACTAGCAAAACTATAAAAAAGCAAAGGAAAATAACAAATCAATCATGGTAATTATAACAATGTTAGGAGTAACCAGCACCCTAATTGCGTAACACACGATCAATCATAATCTGAATATTTTTGAAGGATATTGTTAATCCATTGGTTCATTTTATGTTAGAAAAAATTGTCGACCACGTAAGAAACGCAATGAATGTTGTTGAATAAAACAGATTGTGATTGATCGTGTGTTACGCAATTATGGTGCAAAGGGGACTCAATAAAACCCGCCTTAATCTGGCGTCGGCTATAGTCGCGTAGATGCTTCGCTAGTGTCGCGGCGTTAGCGTCACGTATACGTTCGAATAACGCCTACACTAGATGCGAAAGCTGCCTAATGCAACGGGCATTCACCTTCACTAAGTGACACTTAAATGAATCCCTAAATATAAGTGCACTGTTGGATTTTTATCGCTAGGCTCAGCGCTGAGAGTTGAAAATCCAACAAAAGGAATTCATTTAAGTGTCACTTAGTTGTAGGTGAAAACGGGCATAGTCTCACAATTAAGTATTAACATCATTTATCACAGAATTTATATTTCCTAGCATCTTTTTAGATCAAATCTCAACTGCAACAAATGACAATAAATACAACTTGTGCATTTTCAGCCGCAGGGCTTTGGTAACGTACTTTCTTATAACTAAAATCTTGAGCTTTTCCATCAAACGTTGTCCATACTACCATCAAATATTGGACTGTAGTACACCCCACTTAGGCTGCCTGTCCACTGGAGCGGAGAGGAGAAAAGAGGAGCGGAGATGTGCCAATATTAACCAATAGAATCTTGACTTAGGATCACTGATCTAAACTCAGGGGCGGAGTCAAGATTCTATTGGTTAATATTGGCACATCTTTTCTCCTCTTTTCTCCTCTCCGCTCCAGTGGACAGGCAGCCTTAAAATTAAAAATATATAAACTGAGCTAGCTATTTTGCGCTCAAATTCTTTTCGAAAGAAATCTTCACATAATATGTCTTATTTCATAATCTGGCTGCGAATTCAGTCAGTCATAAAATAAGCCCAATTTATTTAGTCACCACTGAGTTTATTTTACATTCCCCGTGATAAGTTGAAAGTTTTTAAATTCTACTAAACATTGCATGCTGTTGCACAATATGTAGACTAGACAATAAAAGCTAAAGTATATTTAAACCTAGGTTCAAATGAGATTAGGCATTTTATACTTTTGAATTAAAAATCAGATAATCAATTCACTTGCTTGCTTTTAAGAGTTCTGAGGGCCTAGACAAATGACATTCGCTTCGGAGCGATTCTATTTCGACAATCGCTATCGCTTCAACGACATACCTACACTACGTTTCGCTATCGTCTGATCCATTGGTTTCTTCGATAAAAATTACATATTGTCTCTGGTCTTTCGTTAGCAAGTTATCGTTCGAGGCTGTATGAATGGAATTATGTTAAATATTGTCAAGCTAATTTCTATTCGTTGAGCTATGATCACGTGACGTTTCGATAGCTTTTGTCAATCCCATACATTTTTGACATTTCTACTAGCGTTGTCGCTAATCGAATGTTACTTTGTCTAGGCCCTCTGGTCTGGCTCTTGAAAACCATTCCAATTCACTTGGTAACAATTTATAAAAAATATCAAACATTGTTTTTACTTCCTAAGTAGTGCACTTAGCTAATATAATTCTATTGTCCGAATGTCGATGAATTAGAATTATAATGGAATAACCTAAAAAAAAGTTTATCTGCATCTGAATAAAAAATATTGATTTATGGTTACTTTCAGGTTCACTATGTAAAGCATGAAAACACAACTTTTACAAAACTTAAAACGATTAATCAGTTGGATATTTTCAGACTGTTGGGAATCAATGATAAATTAAAAACGTTTATATACTAACACATTTACACACATAACATCACGCTTGGAATCCCCGAAGGGTTAGGCAGAGGTGTACATGTAGTACACCCACATTTCGCCAGTTATGTTTAAGTCCCATATAATAGGCACATCTGCACAGTAGGTATAGATTTTGCATGTATGATGAAAGAATCAACAATTAAGTAGTAGGTAGCTAGATCGATTCTATGTCCTTATAAAATAAATTAACTAATCGAATGTAGCATTATATTATACCTGATAAATTCTAAGAAATAATTAGCATCTTGCTGTCTAATGATTAAATAGGCACACAATTTATCCAAATTGAATTATTTTACACTAGCCGCGCTCCGCGGTTTCACCCGCATAAGTCTCAATTTCGTGGGAATATCGGGATAAAAAGTATACTATGTCCTAACCCAGTTCATAGTCTATCCATGTGCCAAATTTCATCTAAATCAGTTCAGCCGTTTTAGCGTGAAAGTGTAACAAACAAACAAACAAACTCACTTTCTCGTATATAATAATAATAATCATTTTGTTGTATTTGACAATACTTGTAATTTCATGTGTCAAAACTATTTAACTACTATTCTCTTTTACTTGAGTTTGAGTTAATTAATATTTCAGTTCAACAACTTAACTGTTTCCTTACAACTCTTATAGTGATAGTACCAATGCAAAAATAAAAAATATTTTCTATACTTAGGTATTTAAAAAAGAAATACTAGCTGTCAAAACTCAAAGGCTTACATAATATGATATTATCAACACGGCAGTTGCCGTCAAACAAAGTAGCGAAAAAATAATACATCACCGGTTTCAGATTTGAGAATTGTCGAACTCTACTTTAGCACTAATCTACTTTACAAGAATAGTTTACACGAATTTCTGCAACATAATATCAGCTACGCGGACGATATAAAATTTTGATTGTATGTGTATACTATTCTTAGTCCGTTTAAGATAAACTGTTTGAAGTACTAGAACTATACTTTTGTTATAACTGAAACGACACTGCAAATCAAATATTGAATAAAAAAAATAGGTTTAACCATAATCTTTAAATGTTTACTGTTGAAATCCTAAATAGTTCATGCGACCGACATATCATTATCTACTGCAAGCTAAATGGTTGAAGTGACAACATCTAACATTTCATGTACAGAGCTAAATGTATGGATCGACACTGGGTATGAATTTAACAAAGAGACTAAATGTATTAAACGACATTCTTGTATATTTATAAGGTAAAGCTAATTGTATTAAACGACACTGGATAAGAATTTAACAAAGAGGCTAATTGTATGAAGCCACATTTCTATATATTTATAAAGCCAGGCTAAATGCTTTAACGTACGTTGCCTGTAAATTGTTGCTCCAGGAAAAAAAGTTTAAACGACTGCCTGGTATTTGGTAGTTAGCTTAAGTACACAGTTCCTAAATTTGTCAATATTTTGTGTCGCTTCATACATTGCAGTCCAAAATGGGCCCAAAAATGCGGTTGTATTAAGCGACAAAAAAGTGCTCCGATCGTCACCAAACCCAGCTCAAATGACGCAGAAAAATTCGCTGATTCCAAATATGTATAAAAGTCTATATCGCTCAGAGTGTCGCTTAATACAATTAGCCCGGAACCCCTCGATATAGTTTTATTTAGTTGAACTTTAAAGAATTTATTGTTGTTACATATAATGTTATTTTAAGGTTTTTTTTGTTATGTGTGTACTTATTTTTATTGTAACTTAAGTATCTTAGTTTTTTTTTTAATCTATGAGAACATAGGTATTTTTCTGTAGCTAAATCTTATTAAAATAAGTACCTAATATGGATTCATATCAAATTAATGTGCATGCCCTAAGCAGGTAAAATATGGACAGCACACGTAGCATGAGCACATTGAGCACCGCTTTTTCGACGGAAGAGTAGAAACAGGCAAAATATGGACAGCACACGTAGCATGAGCACATTGAGCCCCGCTTTGTCGACGGAAGAGTAGAAACAGGCAAAATATGGACAGCACACGTAGCATGAGCACATTGAGCACCGCTTTTTCGACGGAAGAGTAGAAACAGGCAAAATATGGACAGCACACGTAGCATGAGCACATTGAGCCCCGCTTTGTCGACGGAAGAGTAGAAACAGGCAAAATATGGACAGCACACGTAGCATGAGCACATTGAGCACCGCTTTGTCGACGGAAGAGTAGACAAAAATGACGTTCCGTGTAGACAGTACAACGGCAGCAAAGTAGAAAGAGCCAACTGCACTTTTACGAAATTCGCTATTTTACATAATTCGACTCAGAATTCTTTGTTTCGTCATAGGATGTTTTTTCTGTTTGATTCTCAATTTTTTCTGATATTAAGTCACTATAAACACAACTAAGTACAATTTTTTTTTTCTGAGTATCGAAGTCCCGTGTTTTGGACCAAAATAATATTACAGTAATATTGGTCTTAACCATTTCCTTGGTAATATTAACTAAATTAAGTATGTAAAATAGGAGAAGGTATAAGCTTTGTTGTTCTATTAGTTATGCTTATCACAGTTTTGCGTTTAAAACGCTCTGCTGTATGTAAATCATGATTTTGTAGATAACCGTGTATACTTTGTGACCGTCGAGTAGAAAGTTTCACTATCTTAGACAACTGTCAGTTGTCAGTGTGGTTTTGATAATTTGGGATAGAAAACTTTCTTCTGAAATAGTCTACATATAAGAGGACCTAGACAAAGATAGTTAGAAACGAAAGACAAAATTACAGATTGTAGAAAGATTTCTACGGTGCGATGTCAAAAATGGAGAAAGGAAATATCACTTTGTATAGAAAAAGCTGTGTCTATTCTTCGTAGACATAGAAAGCGTCATGCTACGCGTTTGACGTGGAGACATTTGGAACTAAATATTTTACTTTATGCAGACCTATGATGATGACACTGCTTTGCCGACAAATGCAGCGTTTTTTATTGCACATTTACTTCCCATTCCAAGTGACCTAAGAGCGATAACGGCGGCCTCATTTTTCCACTCTTTTTTGCTAAGCTGTACCTTAATAACCAACAACTTTAACACCTGTATTTTCTACAAAAAAATAAATTTCTTACTACTTAATGTGATTCCATCAATGTAGCCCGCTAAATTCAGAATTTCTTAGACAATATTTTGAATTTCGCGGGCTCTCGCCTTAAGTAATGCTAAATTGGAGTTTGACAAGTTCTCAACCTCAAATTCTCAATTCGGAAACCAAGAGTAAGTCGTAACTAATAAATAATAACATAAGTATATAGCATAACTTAACAATCACTTCACAGCTTGATATAAAAATCAAGGGCTTTTTTGTACCTGTTTTTCTTGAACTTGACAGTACTATAATAATTATGTGAGAAACCACACAACAGGACTATAAATTCATTGTACAAAAGTACCCATTAATAACTAGATAACAGGTTCACAAATTATAAATTTGTACTTATATTTTGGTTGCAAAACTGCAGTCAGACCATATCACTATCAGTTAAATCAATAATACAATAACTATAATAAACCATGGAATGAAAATTACTAAATCTAAACTGTGTACACTTTCTTGAATATCTTTGAATTTAGCCCAGGTACGCACGGGCGGTTTTTTCCTGCGTCGATTTTTTTTGTACGCTGGATTTTCAACGCTCTGCTTAGGGCCGAGAGTTGCAAGTCCAACAGCGTTTATTTTCGACGCGCTGGGATGCTCTGTAGGATTCTCAACGCACTGCTCAACACTGGGAGTTGAAAATCCGCCGCGATATTTTTACGTCCGTGCGAAGTTGGGCATATTTATTACATAATTAATATTTTTCTTACAACTGAGATGGAAAATCAATAAGCAAATTATATTAAATAAATAAACAATGGCGGGTCATTTTAAGCTGGTGAGATACCTTAATTTCAAATCCAAAATATAAGGTGAAAGAAGAATGGACAACTGACATACCTCTGTAAAATAATTCTTTATGTTTACTACACTAGTGGAACAATGCACATTGAATAAAAGAAAGAATTTGCGTTTACAAATGGAACAGAACACTAATCACTTGAACAATAAAATATGTTTAATTTTAATTATGAATGTTCATTAATATTTTAATGTCCATTTTTCTTTCATACAAACATCTAAAAACATTATTTTTATGAGTTATGGAAATACATGTCACATAACAATGGAAACACTAGTTACTTATGTAAAACTAATTAAGAAAGTGCAAAATTACCATGAAATCCAAGGTGGTTGGTTCATTTTACCAATTGGCACATGTGTCATGTTTATAGGCAGATTGACCACTGCATAGCTTTTTTTTAATTTTCTTAATGTGCGAAGTATTGTGGCACCACTTCGACCAAGAAGGAAAGCTGCCGGTATATTTACATCTACCTCCATTCTGAAAAATATAATAATAGAATCAGAAACACCAAAAGCAACTATTTTGAACATAGCTATTCACAACTATTTGACAGCCTTCGATTCGAAAATAACACATTTTCGGTCACCTGATTTGCCTAGTCCCCAAAAGCAAATAGCTCTCGACGCTTGTCGAAGAATAGTGGTCATTTAATTGCTTTAAACTATCAGCATTTTTGAGATTCAGACTTGTGAACAGCGTTTAGAGGACTCCTTTGATAACATTTATTGAGTTTCAATTTGGCATGGAAGTACATCGAATAGTTGTGAATAGATCTGCAAAACACACTTAGGAACTCAACATTCAATAAAAAATGTGCATTAATGATGCTATTAAATGTTGAAAAACATTATTTTACCCAGTACAAAAAAGTAAAACAAGGCTATTAAAATTTTACTGCTGCAGTATAATAATAACAGTTATAAAATAACATTTCGCCTGTATTCCCCGAAGGGTTAGACAGAGATGCACTATCAAAGAACTCTATATCTAAGCAGTTTGAAAACAAAATCCTGTGAACAGGATGACCACATCTGTTATCGCTCCTGTTCTGTAGGGGCCGAGCGAAGCAAGCAGAAATTGTGCTTATGGTGTATAGATATGAACTTCTTCAATGGTACCTATAGTACACCCATATTTCGCGTTATCTTTAAGAGGAGGCTCCCTAAATTGTATGTTATTTGCATTAACATTCTGAAACAGTCGCGTATACAATCAAAATGGAATTTTAGTATATATGATTTATTGGATCTTTATCTTTCCAAAAATAAGACAGATACGTAATTGGAATATCTTTGCTTGATTCATTTTTTATTCGAAAATCATGTGTTTTTTAAAGATTATTAAGAACCACAACAAGATTACTCGACTTTTATGTCTAAAATAAGTATTTACAGTAAGAAAATATAGTTTACTATCCAAATATAAGATATTTTTTTTCTAGATCAATTATTACTTTAATTATAAACGAAATAAGAATTGAGACTTACGACATTTAGTTTCGAACTCGTACATGGTCAAAGAGCGCACGCGATATACAACTTTATTACTGATGCGTTAGCGTTTAGCACATATGGGAGGTGTGGGGTGCGGGAGGGTGGAGCTTGCTTGGAAATAATGTTTGGAGTGCCTGGGCTTAAGTCCCATGTAATAGGGGGTGAGACTATTGCCATTAACCAGGCACAAATAAACTCCGAGCTGCTACTGAGAAATTCCTGATGGAAAAACTCAATAACCCTTTGCCCGACCTGGGAATCGGACCACATGCTCAGCAGTAGTGCTTGCAACCACTAGACCAACAAGGCAATCAAGATACAGATATTATAAATGCAGTATAAAAGAAATAAGAAACCAAAAGCTAAAATAATGGAAATATAAGACCTTACTTATCATCAACCATCTCTATTAGATGATCAAGGGAATCATCCCATTTGTCTACGGACTCTGTTATAATAATAGCCCTTGCTCCAGCTTGCTGTGCTTTGGCAGTCTTGAACACAAAGGAACACTCCCTGAAAATATATATTACAAATTATTACTAATACAAACACTACAAATAAAAGCATTATTAAACAGGCTTCAAATGAAAATTAGATTACTGAAAAAAAACAATTTTAAGACAAATCCACAGGAGAAATCTATGAATCCTTTTTAGTATTTATGAAAGTAATTATCAACATTTATAGTCGATCCTCATCCCACAGTTGGACTCGGCACAACATGACAACCAATAAATACCTATTTCCTTAGGTTTTCTATATATGGTGCAAATAATATATGAATGTAAAACTTACCCTCTTTCAGACAATGCAATCTGTCCCACAATATCATCATGATTTACTATATCCGAGCAACTATGCAGGGGTACAGTTGGTACCAACCGAGCATCCTGGAATTGTATACTCTCATTCTGAAAAACATTACACAATTATTTAATATTTACTCAACTTATATTTTAAGTCACAGTCTGCAACATTTTCAATAAGCATTATGATACTTACGAAAGGTGTACCAAAATCTTTGGCTGGTCTGATTCTATAGGAATACCTAAGTTCTGGAGGATCTAATATT
The DNA here is from genome assembly GCA_948150665.1 of Conistra vaccinii. Classification (NCBI taxonomy): domain Eukaryota; kingdom Metazoa; phylum Arthropoda; class Insecta; order Lepidoptera; family Noctuidae; genus Conistra; species Conistra vaccinii. Next base: position 13,409,007 of record OX411329.1, read on the forward strand.
TCGAAAAACACGTCACCAAATATAACGTCTGCTGTAGATACGCCATCATAGAAGTGTAAATCGTTAGCTGTAACAGTAAAATAAACAATAATAAACGCCTATTAGAACCCAGATAATACATACATAACCTACAACAACAGAATGATGAATTTACCACCAGGCGACACAGCACTTGTAAATATAATGAGTAATAAGCTAGAGTATAAGGGCAAGAGCCGTTTTTTAGAATTGAGTTTCATTTTAGGTAAAGCAAACAAATAATCTTCTATTCGCAAATTCCCGTTTATTTGTCGAATTTGACACTGACTAACTCACTCAGTCACTCAACAACTGTCACTAACTGTCAGTGTCACTAGTCAAATCAACATTTCAGATTTCGACAGGTTGACAGCACATTTTTTTAGTACACAACCCTCCACAACAATATTTTAGCAAAAAAAGTAAAGTACCTATTATATTTTATCTAGTGGAAGTTATTATTATTGGAAAGCCATTATAATAAATAATAAAATTGTTTGAATAAACGAATACTCCAAAACTATTAGCATCTATGTTTGTAGTTTGTCTATGCGTGGGGAGAAACTGAAATCTCGAAGTCGAATAAACAAAGGCCAAAGCTGCATTGCATTGTTATTTATAGTTTTTGCTTTATCTAATTAGTATTTACAGCTATACATGTTACGACTGCGTTATAAGTCTCTGGCGATTTATAAAATCTCAGCCTTAAACTCACCAAGCTTGGTAATAGCATTATGTTGTTTATTACTATTGGAACGAGTTTCTTGTTATTCATTCTACGGCAACGTACAATAAAGACGTTTTAAAATAAAATTTTGTGTGTTTTTAGTGTTTACTTTGCTAAAACTACTAGATCCGCCATTGTGCTGCAGCTCCATATCTATCATCTACATCCAAAATTTATTAAGTACATCACTCATCATTTCTGATGCCGAAAATATAGTTTTTAGAATTTTTGTCCGTTTCTCTGTTTGTCTGGATGTATGTTCTGGTTTGGCTCAATTTGGCACACAGAGCGTTTAAAACCCGGTGGAATATTTTCCAACATCCACACGGGCAAAGTCGCAGGCAAAAGCTAGTAAATAATAATAATAAGTCATGTAGAAACTTGAAATACTTGGACCTATTTATTTGTTTGTAGTCTGTGCTTGGACCCATTGAGCTTGGACCACGTAGCGTGACGTGTATTTATTTACTGAGTAGAGAGATTCTACTCTATGACTTGGGAATAACCACTTAAATTTATTAGTACGTTCCGTTTGATACTTTCAATTATGAAAATATAATAATTTGATCTAGTAGATGTTGAAGTCCAATTTATTCTTTTTTATGATAAAATTCGGCCCAATAATTATAATTTTTAATTATAAAGATCATGAAATAAGACATGAAATCTGAAGCTAAAATATAACACGTCAAACGAAACGTAAAATGGCAATAGCCAGAGATGCCATATTTTAAAAGTACCATCTATTTGGGAAAATTACTGAAATAAGTCGTCTCCACTCTCCGCATAGTTTGCAATGCTTTTGCGTTAATGCGTTTTATATGTAACATCGTATTTTGTGACTAACAGATTCACAATGGATTTTAGAACAAAGTACTGTTTGTGTAGTAAATAATACGTTTTTCAACAAATAGTATTCTATGGCGTATTCTCACAGGGCAAATTCCGGGAAATTTTACTCGCGAGTATGGTAGCCCTTAAGCTGTCATAAAAACAAAAGGTGGAAGAGTGTTGTGTGTGAGTGGTGGAGAGGGAACGTATTTTATTTAATAATATTTCCTTGTCCTTTGTGAACTCAATAGTGATTATGAGTCAAGTGCACGGAAGACCATAATTATTGTAAACTTTGAAGAAATACTAGTTGCATCACTCATTGGCCCAGGTATAACAACAGTTTAATTTTTTGTGAATATGCTTTATCGCCGGTAAATAGCGGTAATAGTGAATTTAAGATTTTATAAACATTTTACGTCTCTTTACAATAGTGTTCCATTGAGCTAAGTCATTGAAATATTAGGAGTAAATCCTAGGATTAAGTTTTTATTTATCATTGATTTCTTAACAATTCCATTATAATTTTTTATTTATGTGATTTAAAAAAACCAATAAAATTTTAGCTCGTCAAACTTTGTAACTAAGTACCACTAGATTTCTTTATATAGGTAAATACATAATATTTGTTTGAATATTATTACACAATGATTTCTTGATCTAATAAACATTTGATACGATCAATAAATGTACAAGGTGCTGTAACTATGTCCTGCTACATACAAATATTTGTTTAAAATAAAGTAAGATCAAGATTGCTGTTTTTAGAAAAACTACTCTAATAAAATATGTCTCAATACCGACGCTTCACATCTTTTGCAAAAACAAAACAGCATTCATAATTAAGAAAAAAACAAGTTATTCATAATTTATATGGAATTTTATTTGCATAGATAACATCAAGATGGATTCAAGCCAGGGACCAGATGTAGCTGCAAGTGACCAGCTAAAGGCAAGGCCTTATCAAGCTCAGCTGGAAGAAATTGCAACAGATAACAACACAATTATATACTTACCAACAGGTATGTTTATTAGGTACTTTATCTATATAATAAATAATTGTCTTCCGTACCCAATTTCGGCCATGACGCTCAATCTCAGCGGAGGAGAGAGGAGACCAACTTCTCATAATTCTACATATTAAACTACAACATGTTTTTTTTTTATATCCCATAACTCTAGGGTATTAATGAGACCATGTCAAAGAATCATATAGCGTATTTTTTTTTTTTTTAAATCATAATTTACCACTAGACTCTCGATTTTTGTGTATTTAAGTTTCATTGATAAGTACGCGTAAATCATTTTCATTCAAACCAATTATTTATATTTAAAGCTCAGAAAATGGGATGTTGACATATTTTCTTTTTATGAACAAATATAATCTGAATTAAGTAATATTTCATATAAATAATAATGGTTTTTTACATAAATAATCGTGAATTGTCGAATTAATTATTCAATTAATTCGACAATTAAAAAAAAAAAAAAGATTTTTTTTTTCAAAAACCAAAAAAAAATACGTCATTTGATTCTTTGATATGGTCTCATTCATATCCTAGGGTTATGGGATATCAAAAAAAACACGTTGTATAATTAATTAATAGGTTTTTAAAAGCTATACCACAGATTACTATTTAATTATCAGCATTAAAATAATTATTTTATCAATTATATTTTGGTGTTTATTGACCATTTTCCTACTGTTTTTCTACCTATAACTTTTATTAATTACTTAATGTAAAATGTATATTTTATACTGTTGGGGTACCTATTTTAAATAATTAAATATGTCTCTTATTTTTGTTTGATACTTATCTTTTTAAAGTAGGTAGGTATGACTTTCACAAATTATGTTTGTTCAGTTACTTTTAGGATTAGTCTAAGATCCGAAGTAAGATCAACCTAAACCCATCTGTTTACCTTATGAACATTATTTTTTATTAAATATAATTTGTTTACAAATATGTTGCCTAATTTAAATACCTATGTTCATATTTAATTAAAAATACTGTAAGTAATAATTTTTTTCACTGAATTGATTATCAACAAACTAGATTCCAATTGAAACTTTGTGCGCTCATACGCTCTAGCGGGTAACCAGTGGGGCGGCTAGCCGCTTTTTCATTATAATATGCAATCGCTTATGTTTGTACGCACCAAATCGCCTCATCAACCGCGGCGGTTGAATGGACGGCCGCGGCCCGCTTTGCGGCTAGCCGCCGCCGTCTTGTCTACACGCACTAGGCGATTCATGGGCGGATTGCGGCGAACCACCGCCGCCGGTGTGTTTGAGGGAAAGACTGCCTAGGGACCAGCGCACACCTGGCGACGCGCAGCGCAGCGCGGTTATCACCGCCAAACAAATATCAACGTTACGTGCCCAACAATAAAGTTGAGAATAAATAACCTGAGACACGCGCCTCATTCCGCTTGGACGCGCTCTCGAGTTGATGGAAGTTTATTTATTTTCAACTTTATTCCAACTGGTGCAAGGTCTATATTAGTTTGGCAGCTACGGTTGACCTAGGTCTTAGACCGCTAGTAAGTAATTGCGTATGAGCGTAGCGCTATGCATACAGAACATGTAACAGTTACTTATTATACTCCATTTGAAATAAGATTAGACATTTAACTAAACCTTTTTTACACTCCGTTCAACCAATTTTGACTTCTATTGCGTTGGTGGCAAGACAAATGGTAGCTGCAGTAAACAGTTGGTATTGTAACCACTTTTTTGCTTTTAATGCCATCCTTATGCCTACGGTATACAAGTCAGAATCGGTTGAATGGACCTTTAAAAAAATGTCTAATCTTATTTCAAATGGAGTATAGATTGCCAGGTGAGTTAGGTTAAGATTAGGACCAGAAAAAGGTAAGCAACCTAACTGTTACAAGCTTTGTATGTTTTATATTTTCAATGGGAATCTAACTTGTATGAGATAAAGAGAAAGAAAAATCTTCAGTATTTTAAACGAAGTGTATAGAGTGCCGCGAGTTTCTTGTGGCACTCTAGTGTCACTGCCTCGGCCCGGCTAGGGTGCCGTGAGCGTTGCATTGTCACTGTCACTTGTTATTTAGGTTAGGTTAGGTTAGAACTGTGACCACACAACGCACGAGCCGAGCGAGCGTAGCGAGCGGTGCCGCGGTAGCGGCCGGCGAAGTGCCAGGGTCCGTTTAGGCACAAGAGAATGTAATGTTTTGGGAATGTGGTGTTTTACAGCGATCTAACCTCGACAATCAAACAAAATACCAAGTGACGTGACTTAGTGACAGTGACAATGACAATCCAATGGTTGCTGCACTTTAGCCGGGCCGAGCCGGTGTTACTAGGGTGCCTGTAGTGGCACTTTATCCGATAGGGATAGAGTGCCAATGGTGGCACTCTATACACTGCCTATTTTAAATTAAATATAGCCATGAACATATTTAAGTAGGCAACCCATTTGCAATATTATATTTCTAAATAAGAAACTCAAGATGTGACTGAGTTAGTTTTTACAAACAAGTTATTGCTAACCTTATGTTTGGCTAATCAACTTATCTTATTTATCTTTGATAAATTATATTATGTCTAAAGAGAGTCGCGCTGCAAAAGAACTAAAATAAACACGCGCTTCTACTCGCGCCACATCATTGTGCTCTTCTAATGCGCGTGCATTTAGCGGCTAACAGTTGGACGCTATTTTTTTCGACAAGTTCACAGCTTTGACTGTCTATCTAGGCGTATTAATATATTTGTTCTTTACGTTATGCGCAAGTTAACGTTTCTATATTCTAAGGTCAAAGTATCTTATCCCTCAAAAAATTTGGCATGCTGGTAAAAACTAGCCAAGTCAAATCTTGAGCTTCAATTTATCCTAAGTGCTTTGTGTAAATAATTCGATTGTTCAAAAAGAAGTTATATTTTTTTCAAGCTAACATTGTTGTAGCAGAAAAAAAATGTTTTAGTTTAATTTTAGAATGAAATAAATTTCAGGATTATAGAATCTACAGAACTTGGCACCCATTTAGATCTCAATTATTTTTTCGGCGAAGTCGACAACCACGCATATTCTTAATATTGAACTTTGCTCCCATTTTCACATTTATGTTTTTGATAGGATAATTGAGGCCGCGAGAGCAAGAATGGCCCAATTTTATAAAAAAAAAAGTTAGTGGACCTGTCGCTGTCAAAAATATGTTTTTTAAAAGCAAAATGGCCTAACATTGATTTTTCGAGCCACCAAGAGATGGAGTTAATACCACATTTATTGCATTAAATTTTTTATTCAATATCTTTGATTATCTCAATAAGAAAAATTAGTAGTAGGCCGTTCTTGCTTTCGCGGCCTCAACTATGATAATGGTTTCATCCTACAATCTTCTTTGGCTAGACTGTGCTAAGCCAATAATGATGACGATTAAATACCTATTCTTTGAACAAAATTAAATACATATATGTAGCTTTCCTCTTTAGAACATCTACGAGGACTTTCTTCAGAAACTACAATTTCCATCAAACTAGAACAATATTTTTAGCATGTAAATCCTTTGCAGGCTCCGGGAAGACATTTATTGCAATCTGTCTTATCAAAAAATTCCGACAAGCGCTGCAAAAACCATGGGGACAAGGAGGGAAACGAACTTTCTTCCTGGTCAACACTGTGCCCTTGGTCATCCAGCAGGTATGTTGATATAGATTATTCATATTAATCTGGTCTTCAATTCAATAGAAATACATTAATAGGAACAGAAATTGTGGCAATCCATACTATACATACGTTAGGTACATTAATTGTGGCAATGGTACAGCACATTAAGTTACTACAATCAAATTTCTTATAGATTTTCAACTTAATCACTAAAGAATAAGGTGGGTAATGTTGATTGGGAAAATTTTACAGATTGGAGTATTTTACAGATTGGGTTTGGGTTGACAACTTTTTTTTGAAGAAATAAAGTATTTCTGATTTCGAGATGGTAAATAAAGAGTAGGTATTTATTAGATGTATAAAAAAATTGTATTATCGGGGGCTCGGGGCCCAGGTATGCAGAAAACTTTAAGAAGTAGAATATAAGAGCGAGCGGAGCGAGCTCGAAAATTTTGCACCCTACGTTTATATTTAGAATATATAGTAGGCCCCCGCAGACCGGACCTGCCGCCCCCCCTTAGTCCGCCAATGGGGCCGCTATGGACGATTTAGGATGCAAGAGCGAGCGAAAAATCGAAATTTTTACTATCCCGCTCGAATAAGTTAGGTTTTCTTTGTCTTTGACCGTTCGAACAGAAATACAAGTAAATTGATCGATTTAAGCAGAAAAGTTTGAGAATTAAGTGATTTTAGGATGCAAAAGAGCGAGCGAAGCGAGCTCGAAAATTTTTTAAGAAAAATCTTCTACATTATAAAATAAAAGTTTTTATTCAAAATGTTACAATATGTTTATACTTTTATATTGCGCGCGCCCCCACTTATTTTGTCGAAATACGAGACAAATACGGGACATGTAGTACATACTATAAATATTTTATACTAACTCGCGGTTTCACCCTCATAAGTCGCGATCCCGTTGGAATATCGGGATAGAAAGTATCTTAGGTACTAAACCAAGTAATGGTGCACCCATGTACCAAATTTCATCCAAATCTGTTCAGCCGTTTTAGCGTGAAAGCGTAACAAACAAACAAACAAACCAACAAACAAACTCACTTTCGAATTTATAATATTAGTTAGGATATTTTAAAACCGAGACACGATGTAGCTTTTGCCTCAGCTTTGACTGCGGCTTTGCCCGCGGATAGATCGAAAATGATCCCACGGGAACTTAAGTACCACTCCGCGGCAGAACTAAAAAGTTAAACAGATTTTCATCGAAATCCGTTTAGCCGTAGAGTTACTTTCGCATTTATAATGATTTGAATTTGTCGCGTTTTTATGAGAGTTAGGCATCGATCACTAATAAAGTACTAGATACACAATCCCAAACAAAAGTTCTCTTAAAACTGTCACCAAATTGTGTTTAAGTAATAATACTTGAAATAAATATACATTAATGTAAATTCAACCTTAAACGCAATGCTTAAAGTTTATTTCACAAAGCTATGTTCAAAAAGCAATAAATTTTTACGACCGATACTATGTGGCATGTTTCCGTCGGAGCGTTCGAATGCTACTAAATCAAAAGCGCACATTGTGCTGGTGCTGGTGCTCATTCGGTGAGGAGAGGACATATTTTGCCGCTGATTGTGTATCTAGTTCTTTATTAGTGATCGATGGAGTTAGGTCGAGCGGGACACACGTTATTACGTGTCAGTTTATGTCGTGACCCGCCAGTGACGTGTTCCGACCTGTCACTTTGCCGCTTACAGTTCGCTATCCGCGCCACTCCTTCATGGCGTCTCATTGCACATTTGCTCTCGATATTGCGTCATCCTTATTATGATCTTTATATTAATCTTGGCATTTTGCATATGATTGGGCAAAAGCATCACAAATTTTGTTATCAAATTACATGGTCTTGCGCAAATAGTACCCTATTGATATTACATCACCCCAGCTTGCCGAAACATCACCACCACCCACGGTCGTTATCAATTCATAACCGCTTCTGTTTGTTTTAGGACAATAATCCATTGTAGTTGTATTGAGGTAGTTAGGTAGTTACACACGTTTGTTCCCAATAGTACTACTGAACAGTTCTACATCAACCTATAATTTCCAGTTTATGCTGATCTCGCATTGTATAGGATATCCTTACAATGCGAGGTCAGCTTATACTGGAAATGTATAGCTTGATGTGTAGCCTAGGGCATGCAAAAACCGGGTTGTTTAATAAAACCGGGTTTTTCGGGTTTTTTGTTTACAAAACCGGTGAAACCGGTTAAATCGGTTTTTTCGGTATTTTTTTCAATTATTTAAAGAAATGAGAAATATGTGTGTAAACAAATGAAAATGCTGAAGTTTAATCAAAATATGTATTTTATTACGTTTATCTCACTTATTTTTATAATAATGAGCATTTGTTTGGACTGAAATAAGCTACAACTACTTAGTAACAATACAAAAAGTTTCTTTTCTTTTTTCCCAAACAAAGAATAAAGCTTATTATTTAGGACCATAACATATTTTTCAAAACTTAAAGTACCTAACATATAAAATTAAGAACATTTGGTAGGTACACAAAGGTCTAAAATCACAGAATATTAAATAATTTAACTGTCATAAAATACAAACAAGCAAAATCGTACGTAAAATGCGATCAAAACAATTATTTAAATATTACATAAAATAGAAGTCTTATTCCTAATTTACCCAAACAAAATAACTTTCTTATCTACTTCATTTATAATGTCTTTATAAAATAATGTTTGCACTAAATTACGTCGATCAACACTGACATCAAACTCAAAAACACCATCTTCATCATCACTGTTTTCAGAGATATCACTATCTTCTCCTTCATTTTCACTCGGTTCTCCAGGTTTTCTAGTCACTTCAGTAGTTTTTTTTGTATAGCACATCAACTATGCCTAGTTGAATCCCATGCGCCAGGCAAAATTGCTGGTTAGCCCTAGCAGCCCGGCCTAAGGCTAAGATAATGCTGACCCCATCAGTGGTCAAACAAACGATGTGTTCATCCAACGAAAGTCTAAAATTTGACAGTTTCTTTTATTAAATTTCTAAACAATGTTGCGCGGTCCCTTATTATGTGCGACCAGGATCTAAATTAACGTGGCCGAAATAGGAACTAACGCCACCATGCCGTCCTGTCCACATTTGTCAGTGATATATTTAATATTTTGTTTGGGAAAATTAATCAATAACATAGGAGAAAAATAACCGAAAAAACCGAAAAATCCGGTTTTGTTATCCTAAAAAACCCGGGTTTCAAATCAGTCGGTTATCCGGTTTTTACGGTTATCCGGGTATCCGGTTTGCATGCCCTAGTGTAGCCGGGTGTACCTAATGTAACAAATCATTCGGCAGACATGTTTCGTTCAATAGTGAATTCGTTTAAAACTAATTCGTCGGCATATCATCCTAAGGCCCGTTTACTGAGGTCCTCAGTAGCGTTGCCGGAGAGTAATATTCCGAAGTATTCCCGTCGAATTATTCGCGAAACATTCGCAAGTATTGAGTAATATTCGGAATAATTCGCCAAGAGTTCAACTATTTACCGCTAGAGGGCGACACAATTACCATTGCAAATTACAGTCATAAATGTTGCGTGTTGGTGATTGTGTATTCATATCCACGAATCATCCACCATTCTTAATTATCCTTATCAGCAAACCTTGGTCACTGCAGCAGCAGAAAGCGCATACAGGCGTTCACTACCGATGGAAGTTGTACAGTTACAGCAATTACCTGCTAGATGACGCTAAAACTAGTAACATATTATTACTACGCGTTCACTAAAACTGAGAATAATACGATTTGAAATTTTCCGAATATTACTTTCATCTACTCGGGTACTTATTGGATTATATAGTAAAGTTCAACTATTAACCGGTACATAACATTGTTTACCATATTTTTATTAGGTAGGTGGGTACCTAAGTAGGTACTTTATGCTAATTCTTATACCTATTATTTTAATATGTTTCTTTTCCATTAAGTAAGTAAATCGTAAAGCAAAAACATTTTTACGAAGTACCTAAATTAAACTTTTTGGTAAGTAAGTACCTACCTATCTACATAAACCGTGACATAACATTCGCACAAAAACGACACATTCTAAACTCAACTATTGAAAAATAAAAGAATAAGTAGTTACAAGTAGATATCTACTTACGCGGAATTATTCCCGCAGAGTAGGTAGGTACTTAGGCATCGAATAATACTTTGTTGATTTTATGAATGAGCGCCCGCGAGGCTAGGTCTTACCGTGTCTATACCGTGGCCACGTGCACGCAAGTCGGGTATAATACGACATAACTTAGATGAAGCATCGGCAAAATTCGTAAAACTGATCATCATCAGTAAACTGAGTGCGCCTTCAAAATCACCAATATTTATTACTGGTTTAGGTGAAAATAATCTTTACGCAAACGCAATAACTTGTGAAGTTATATAAACAAATACATAATGAATGAAATCAAATTATCAAAATGCTACATCTAAGTTGTGTCGTACTGTACATTTGGATTATCTATTGAAGTTCGACTATTGACTACTAGATGGCGTTGATGCCAGTGACTTTAAATATACACTTAAGTGCAAAAAAATCTACCCACCCTGTAAGTTTCGATTCGGAACACATTATAATAATATAAAAATTAGAAGGTATGTTTCATAAACTTTATTTGTACATACCCTACACTTCAATAAACGGGATGTTGTTGATGATATTGACTTGTTTATTCGGACACCCTCATTTCTCATCACTACATAGTATAAAACAAAAAGTCGCTTCCCGCTGTCTATCATGTACGTTTAGATCTTTAAAACTACGTAATGGATTGTGGTGCAGTTTTTTTTATAGATAGAGTGATTCAAGAGGAAAGTTTATACGAGTATGTATAATACATGCATAATATAGTAGACAAACACTGATAATTTTAGAGGTTTCTAATGAGATGTAAATAAACACATTTTTTGAGCTTACTTTGCAAACGCTGGCTGAACCCTTCGAGTTAATAACGCAATTTCAGTGCCATTGCATTGTATTAAAAGTTAATCAATTAATATTGTTTATAGTCCGGGGAATTTACGCCGAATTTAAGGCCAACTTTGCATGAATTAAAAACAGTTTTTTTTCATTTAACGTGTAAGTGAGGTAGAGCCTATAAATAAAAGTTAAACAACATTTAACTCTGTGTAAATGAATATTGTTGAACTGTCAAAATGAAACAGATTAGTCGGAATCGTTTACGAAAATGTGTTGCGTAATTAGATAGCTGGTGTATTGTAATCTTAAACTGAAATTTAACAAGCAGTGTGAAAAGAAAACATTACTTTATTTTAGATTTTTATTTATTGTGTTCTGAACGAAAGCGTCCGGGGTGTGTCGATTTTATTGCACGCAAGTGTAGTTGCGTTCATTCATAAAACTGAGTAATATACGATTTTGAAAACTTCCGAAATATTCCGAATATTTCTTTTCATCTACTTAGATAAGTAAGTAATAAGTTTTTTTATGCGGTTTAGGTGTGAAAGTGATAGAGTTTTTAAATATAGGTAGGTAGATACCTACTTATATTACCGTGGCTTCGGTAGGTACTTATTAGGTAGGTACCTCGGTAGGTACCTTATTCAGTAATAAAAAGGTAATTCTAATTAAGTAAGGATTACTTATATATGTAATCCTTACTTAAAGTGTTAGCACAGACGCCAGCACATTAAGTTACTACAATTTGTCAAATTTCTTCAATAGATTTTCAACTTTATGGCTAAAGAATAAGGTTCAATGTTGATTGGAAAAATTTGACAGATTGGAGTAGGTTGATGTGCTGGCGTCTGTACATACCTAAGTACTTATTTGAACTATATTTTGGTTGAACACTTCTACAAATCAAAGTAAAATTAGTACTTAAAACACTGTCGTAAAAAGTAGGTAAGTAACTACCTACTCACTTACTTACCTAATTAGTTTATTTCAATAAACATTTTTACGAAGTAAACTAAACTTGTACAAAATATCCACCCGCAAAAAAATCAACAAATTCTAACTCAACCATACAAAAATAAAATAATAAGTACCTAGTCAACTAGAATAACTACTTACGGGAAATATTCCCGCAGAGTAGGTAAGTAGGGAATAATTCCGAATAATACTACGTTGATTTTATGAATGAACGGCCGCGACTAACGAGGGAAGTTTACCATTTACAGTTCTACCCTTGCCCGTTAGATGGCATTAATTCAAGTTTTTCCGCTAATTCTTTCTCCCTTCCAATCGAAGTATTCCTTTGAATGTTTCCGAATTATTGCGAATTATTCCGAATTCTACCGAAGTTTTGCAACGCTAGTCCTCAGATAAGATCTTGTTTGCTAATGAGTCAACAAAGTTATCTAGTTGGGCGAAGTTCTTCTTTAATATTTGGTCGATTAATGATTAGGTATTGTGCGTTTAAAAACACCCCTAAAATAATAATACTCCGTGGTAAATTGTTGGCAAGACTGATAATTTAATGGAACCGATAATAATCAGTCAACCGTATCTATGAGACCGTATCCGTAACTTCACATGACTTGGGTTAGTGACAATCTAACCAATTCTAATCAAATGTAACGGTAGAAACGTGCAATAGAACCGGTGAAGATAAATTACTATGATTCGTTGTTAGTCGAGTGCCTGGAGCGTTAAAAACATGAAAACCTCGGATGTCTATTACAGTGAATGAAATTCAAAAATTTTAAATTATAAGTTTAGCTAATAATATACATTAAAAAGTTTACCTATTAAAAAATAGAGATGCTGATTTGAAAAAAAAAAGAAGATTTTTGGAACAATTCAAGTAGTATAACGCGTAGGCTGTAGAATATTTTTGTATATTATCATGCTTGAGATAGTACAGTCACGGACTTTAATTGATGAGCCACTTTCAAATTTTGCAGTTTTATACATTCACGAGATTACACGATTAAACACGAACTCAAACCGCATGCTCGTCAAAAAGATGACAAATTACTAATAATCGGAAATAGTCCTATCCATAGAGGTTGAAGGCTGACTAATAAGGTGTCAATGATAAATCAATACAATGTTGCATACGTGTACCCAATCTATTTGATACTGACCGCTTTTTAATTAAAACCCATTAAATACTCGTTATTTCTGAAAATCTATCTGAAGACCAAAGAGTATAATACCTGACAGTTATCTTATTTATCGTTCATGAACGTCATCTTGGATGCTACGTGTTCGGGTAAAATCGTCGGTCCGAGTTTTTCCGAAGTCGAAATGACCAATCATAATTTCTCCATAAGTTAACGTTACTATCGCTAGGCTAAAACAATTGTTTACGGTTGCTAGACCTGCAATTGGTTGCATTTGGGTAGTGACTCTGCTGTCAAGTTTGTAGTTCTGGCTCACAGGTTAGCCAACCGTAAATATTGCTTGAAATTGTAACATTTTAGAACAAGATAATAAGAAGACGTATGAATTTCCGTGTCTGGATGTACGAGTATAACCGACTACACCCGATTTGCATTACACGGCTAAAATACAAACAGTGGAAGATGGCTCATCAATTAAAGTCCGTGACTGTACCTAATCGAAACAAGGGGCTATTAAAAAAAAAAAAAAAATTACAAATTACATCGTTATAAAAAAAAAAATTTTCAAACAAACAAACAAAGTGTTTGAAATCAAATATTTTTAGCTACCGTCCTATCTTATTAAGATAGAGAAATGAAAATGGTATCAAAAAACGTTACTTGAAAGGGCAACAATACTGCAAAAAAAAGGTTAAGTAATAAAATGCTTTCAGTTTTTCAATAAAAAAAGACGCCAATTTTTGACCGTTTCTTTTGGAACTTTTTCAAAGAATTTTAAACTTCTCAAAAACGAAAAGAGATAATTATCGTAAAAGTAAAAAATAAGAACCTGAATACTTTAAAGGGCTTTAAAATGATTTAATTCTGGTTTCGATAGGATTATAATAAGGGAGTAAGGGGAGAACAGCAATACTATCTAGCTGACCCAAATGTCAACCTCACCTGCACGCGCTGGTGGTTCGTATGAATAGCCAGCGGCGATGGTCCTTCTGGCCTTCGTGGTGCCCCCTGCCAGATAACGAACGAGGCTCTAGCGTCCGAGCAATGGCGGTATAACCATACACCTGACGGCTTGCCGTTCAGAAGAGGCTACAGAGGCCTTGGGAATTAAATAACCCCAAAAAAACCTGGTGCAGAAGGCAACGGGAAACCACTGCACTATTTTCCCAAGAAAACCACATGACAAGTTTGAATAAGTTAAGGGTATTGTCATGCGATCCGACTGACCCTCGGCGCCATCGTGATTCCGGGTTGCATGGTGGGAAATATGCTACCGGCCACACCGCTGTGGACCACCAGGCAGCGAGTGGAAACTATGCATCTGGTCTCGGCACAGGTCAAAATAGTACCCAACTGAGAAAACATCTGCGAGTGGGTACTTGGAATGTCAGAGGTTGCTTAAGACCCGGCAAGTTGGAGGTTGTGGAAAGAGAGATGCAAAGGTGCAAGATTGACATTCTAGGGCTCAGCGAAGTGCATAAAAGGGGCAACGGACACTTTAACACGAGTAACGGGAACATCATGTACTATACAGGGGGCGAAGATCATAGCGCCAACGGAGTGGCCTTCATCGTGTCAAAGAAACTACAGAGTAGTATCAAAGGTTACCAAACTCCAAATGATCGGATTATTGCCATCAAACTTGATGCGTGCCCTGTCCCAGTTAACGTCATACAGGTATATGCGCCCACATCCCAATCTGATGAGGACGTCTCGGACCAATTCTATGCCGATGTGGACAGCATATTGCGCACCATACCATCTAGGGAAGTTGTGATCATGCAGGGAGATTTAAATGCTAAAGTAGGATGCACCAGGGGTGATCCTCTTCGAGGTACAGTCGTTGGTTCCTATGGACTTGGCAAAAGAAATGACAGAGGCGAAAAATTTCTGCAATACTGCGTAGAGAATCAGTTGGCTGTCATGAATACTTGGTTCCAAAATCATCCGAGGAGGCTATATACATGGACATCTCCAGCAGGGCACAGAAATCAGATTGACTATATAGCAATTAGGTCGAGGTGGCGCTCGTCAATAACCAATGTTAAAACACTTCCTGGTGCTGATTGCGGTAGTGACCACCAACTTCTGGTTGCTGACTTCAGATTGCGTTTAAAAACCCCTCGGCGGAATTCGCAGACTAACCTTCCCCTGAACAAACAAGCTCTAGACCACTTCCAGGAAACGATTGGCAACAATATCAAGTCACTAAAATTAGGTCCATTTGACTCAAGTGAAGCTGACTGGAATAACCTCAAGAGGACTGTTTTAGATACGGCCAAAGTGAGTCATGAAGCTTTCAAAACTGTACGGAAGAAGGAAGAGTGGATAAGTCAGGAGTCTTGGAAGTTGATTGAGGAGAGAAAACAGCTGAAATCAGAGGGTCTGAATTCTGATAGACAGAAAAGCAGATATAATCAGCTGCATGCAGAAGTTCAAAGATCTACTCGGAAGGATAGGGATGTGCACATCAACAGCGTCTGCGAGGAAATTGAGGGACATGCCGTTAAAGTGCAATCTAAGGATCTGTTCATGAAAATTAAACAGCTAACAGGTACCTTCAAACCGAAATGCTGGGTAGTGGAAGACAGTAGAGGTAACACTTTGTCCGAACTAGATAGTGTTTTGGATAGATGGAGAGACTACTGTTACAAAATATCGCGATGTGGATTGTTTGTGCACCGAGCGTAGATGGGATGACCACTTGGAAGAGCCAGGTATACTACTATCTGAAGTCCAAGATGCTATACAAAAACTAAAGCATAAAGCAGTGGGTCCTGATGGCGTCTCTGCTGCCATGTTGCAACGTCTTGATTTGGATGGGACAAAGGTTGTGCACCAGATATGCACAAAGATTTGGTTGACAGGCCAGTGACCAGCAGACTGGTCACAATCAGCTGTTATTCCTCTTCACAAGAAAGGCTCCACCAAGAAGTGTGAAAACTACAGAACCTTATCGTTCATGTCCCACGCCAGTAAGATCCTTTTGCGCATAATTAATACGAGATTATCAGCGTATGTAGACCACCAGATACCGAGAGAACAAGCCGGTTTTGTTGCCGGCAAGGGAAGAGCAAATTTTGAATGTCCGCATTCTCATCGAGAAATGTCGTGAATTTAACAAGCCACTGGTCTTGTGCTTCATAGATTACGCTAAGGCATTTGACTGCGTACAGTGGCAGACAATGTTTGACGTTCTCATTGAAATGGGCGTCCCCCCACATCTCACTTTTCTGATTCAGAATCTGTACCTTGACGGCACCAGCTTTGTGAAACTGGAAAATAAAAAATCTAAGTCTTTCCATACGGAACGGGGCGTGCGTCAAGGCTGTATTCTGTCGCCAAAGTTATTCAACCTCTACGGGGAGCATATCATGAGGAGAGCGCTGGATGGTTGGTACGGCGGTGTCATTGTTGGCGGTGAAAGACTCACGAACCTGAGATATGCGGACGATACCACTATAGTTGCGTCGAGCGAGGTAGAGATGGCGGATCTGCTGAAGCGTATAGAAGCAGAGAGCGCTAAACTTGGACTCAAGATCAACCATGCCAAGACGAAAGTAATGGTGGTAGACCGTGCTCATCTTCTTCCGAGCTCAAGTCTACTCGACGGCTATGAGAAAGTCAGTGAGTTCGTGTACCTTGGGTCTTTGATCACGAATGAGGGCAGCTGCTTTGAGGAAATCCGCCGTCGTACTGGTATGGCCAAAAGTGCAATGACCAGTCTAGGGAAAATTTGGAGGAACCGTGGCATCCGTCGAAATACCAAAATACGACTGACCCGTGCTCTAGTTTTTTCCATCTTTTTATACGGCGCTGAAACGTGGTGCATTAAAAGCCGCGAAAGCAGTAAAATCGATGCTTTCGAGATGTGGTGTTGGCGTAGGCTACTTCGTATACCATGGACCGCCATGAGAACGAATGAATCCATACTGGAGGAACTCAACATCACCAAGCGGCTATCTACAATGTGCCAGGAGCGTGCCCTCAGCTTTTTCGGACATATTATGCGCTCACCTAAACATGGTCTGGAAAGGCTTATGTTACTAGGCCGGGTGGAAGGAAAACGCGCTCAAGGCAGAACACCGATGAGATGGTCAGACGCGATCAAGAAGGCTGTTGGAGGCAGCATTTACCACGCGGTCCACACTGCAGAAGACCGCATAGCTTGGAGACGCGTCGTATGTGGTCGCGATCCTCAGCATTGAGGGAACGACGAAGAAGAAGAAGAAGAATATGGGTAAATGTTTACCCCTTTCGAAACACCTTTTTATAATTGCTTTTTTTAAATAAAAATAAAAAACATTATTGTGGCCCTTTCAGTAACGCATCTTTTGATATACATAATTTTCATTTCTCTATGTTAATAATATGTAAGTTAGCCCACCGGTCGTACTTTTCTTGAAAACGGATACTCTACTGAAGCGATTGAAAAATCATTTAAATGCTAAAAATAAAAAAAACAAAAAAAAATTGGTAAAAATTGCAATTTATATTACTTATAAAAAACAAAATAACACCTCTATTTCAAATATTCATTCGCTGTAATAAAAATCCGAGGATTTTTCGCTCCACTTCTTCTTAGCGTGTCGATGGCAAAAATAACACGAAATAAATACATATTATGTTCTAAGTTTGGCGCTCCACTAACAACTATGTGTACATAAACAAGAAGTCCTAACCATAACAAGGCGCTTTTGTTTTGAAATGCATTACGATAAGCCACAAGGATATGAATAAGTCATTTCATTCACTTTTGAACCTTATGTGTATTACATAAGGTTCAAAAGTGAATGAAATGACTTTGAGGCTATTTTAGAAAAATAGTTCTGTGAATGAATAATGCTACTGAAACAATCAAATTATAAGTTGTGCAAGCGCACATCAACCGAAAAACCTAATAATCCTCAGTTGATATCGACATAGTTCTTTAACAATGTTTTGCATAGGCCTAAGAAAATTCGTTTACCTATCAACATATTATTCGATTCGGTTGAACTGTGGTTCTAATGCAGTTTCAGTTTTCTTTTTGTCCTCGACCGAGCTCATGGTTCTTTCAGTCACTAAACCCTGTATTAAACAGGGTGAAAAGTTGAAGCAGGTCCTGGCCGTTTGATGGCCCCACTCCCTGCGCGTCATGATCACGATGCCTGTCTCAGGCAAATGGCCATCTCTGATTCTCCGCTAACAAGAGCGCTTACGAACGCGATCGTGATAACATTTAAGAATGCCGTGTTGTTCAGTGAGTTCTTGTAAAAATCGAAGCCAAACTAGAAACTTTATAAATCAAAGAACCACTTATCATATATCAGCACAAGTATTCTACTATATTTGTGTTGAAAATCATGAAAAACAACAAATCGTAAAATATTTCTTGCTTTTACTACGTTATTTTTGTTTTCATATATCACAGCGACTGTACTATTTTTGCAGTAAATACATTGCGGTTAACCACTACCTACCTAAGTATCGCTAAGTTATTGTACATGCAATGTAAAAATCACAAAATGATACTATCTGCGGTTCAATCGCGTAGTACGGCCGCAGCATCTTGCGAAAAGTTAGTGATGTGCTTGTGCAGACCCACTAACGTAGGCTATCGACAACAATGTCATGAGAAAACCCATGAAAAAACATTTTAGTTTATGAACGTACCCTGAAAATATTCATAAAATTTTTGTAGAAGAAAGTAATAGAAAAGCTGTGTGCTGTGACTGGTGTCGGCGCTTACAGCGGTGAAGATGGAGTGGATTATTGGGACAAGGTCAAATGGGACGCTGAACTGGAAAAAAACCAGGTAATACACACACACACACACGGTGGAACAGTCGGTGGTACACTTTGTCGTTTCAGAGTGTTAAGGTCTATTCAGATATATGCCATATCGCTGTCGCGCTCGGTAGCGCTCGGTATCGCTACCGAACGCGACAGCGATATCGCTTTTATCTGAATAGGCCATTAGTCATCATAAGTTATTCTAAGTTTACACAAATGAAAATGTTCTGAAACATCTTAATATCTTTATCTAAATTCTAAAAGTCAGTTCCAGACATCCGCGAGGCTTGACGAATACAAGGGTAACACCGTAACACTGAAAGTTATTAAGAACTGGTTGGTTACAAACTAATATAATGAAAAATTAAAAAAAAAAAACGAATTTAGTACTCTTTGGTAACCCTGATGATGTATGAATTCATTTCGTCATTCATTCAGGTTAAAAAGTGCATGAAGCGCGTCAAAATGAATTTAATGCGAGAAAATTCGATCTATGATTTATTATGACTTTCGTTATACGAGTCGTAGTCTTAGTCAACTACAAAGTTATGATAGACTTCAATTAGCCTTTCAGGATGAAGCCCCAACACGTACTAGTTTACAACCGTTTAATGAAACTTCATACGCATAAGCAGGATACAAAGGTCTAAAAAGTTAGTTAAGAACATTTTCTAAAAATAGTGTTACGGCCAAATTAGACCGATTTTTTTTATTCTGCATCCCTTTGATCCTGCATATGCGTATAAAGTTTCATTAAAATCTGTTCAGTCATTTCGAAAAACAAGGGCTTGAAAGTTTGTATGAAATGCCGTACGACGTAAACGCTCTTAAAGCGTCTGGAAGCTATGTACTAGATGCATACCCCATAATTTGACCGAAGACCAAAAATACCGTGAAACGGCGTGAACGTTTGGTTCGTAACTCAGTGGTTCCGTCGAATGCCACGCTGCTTAGAAAGGAACAGAGAATATTTCAAAAAACAGTAAGGTTATTTTGTTTTATTTTCTAAGAACTTTCAGTGTGTCCCACGTAGGTACTATGAATTAAGAATTCAGCTGACAAAATCTTCAAAGTTATCTGTCACGAGCACGACAAGGGTTAACTTATTTTATATTCTTCATTTTTATTCAGGTTATCGTAATGACAAGCCAGATACTAAGTGACATGTTAACACACCAGTTCATAAAAATTGAAGATATTAACCTGTTGATATTCGACGAATGCCACCACGCCGTGGTAGACCATCCCATGCGAAGTATTATGAAACATTTCGCTAACTGCCCGAGATCCGACCAGCCGCGAGTTCTCGGTAATACACTATGTTTATGGAATATTTATCATTGAATTATTTTTGATGGCATGTTTCTGTGAACTGCTTTTGTATCAACGCTTAATAGATAATGACTTCCTTTGGCCAAAAACTATAACAGATATAACCATAGTATTTTAGGCTGCCACTACAACATACATACATACATAATCAGCCTATTAATGTTCCCTCTGCTGGGACACAGGCCTTCTCTCAATGAGAGGGAGGATGTCACTACAATGTGCCATGGAAGTAGATGGACAAAAGAGATTGACCAAGCGACTAAGGAACCTAGTAGTAGTAGTAGTAGTACGAAACATGCTGTGACTCAAAGATTTATGGTTTAATTTAGAGAATGATCTGAGGGCTTTCAAATATAATTTACCATTTTATGATAAATCTCGGCATTACACGGTAATTAGGTCTCAAAATCTAGGTTTAGTATCGAATATCTTACTGACTTTTGGTCATTGTATGCTGGTAAATTCAAAATAAGAATTTGTCAAAATGACGTTTGAGTATTTTGAATGATCGTCAATTCCGACAGATATAGGTTGATGTAGGGGCTTTAGAAGTAAGTAAAAACTCGAGAATTCTCGATTTACCGGTGTTGGAGAAATCCAAAAAGCCAGAGTATTGAAGACATTTTCACTAACTTCTTTCAATGACTGCCAACGTAAATACCGCAGAAGAATCGAACAGTTAATACACTGACGACCAGACCTTATCTTTATGCAAAATGTGTTCACGTTAGTTAATTCTTTCGGTGGTTATTTAAACCCGATGGGTTTACAATATTTACTTGTCTATCGAGACAAGCAAAAAGTCAAAAGTGAATCAGAATATAGGTGCATTTATATTTGCCGAAAGTAAGTCTTGGGACAATTTCAGTCTTCAATTAAAAAATTATCTATGCGATATAGAAATATCCAAATTGCAAAATAATAATGACTTAAGTCGATAAAACAATTTTTTTTAATTAAATCATTCAAATATGTATATAATAATAGTAAACTATTATTAAAAGTAAATACTTAAATACCTACCGTTCGAGACTATATTTAAAACTAAACGAATGGGACGTGCATATATGCTAGAAAGAGAAAACTCGCCGTTCTATCGCCAGCATATTTTGCTCAGGATGCGCGCGCATAGAATAGGCGCGCGTTTGTTATGTTTTCAAAGAGTTTCTATTGATGAATGAAACAGGAAAAGGTCTCTCAATATATTCTGCCTTTGTCATAATACCTACAGATTATTATTACAATGTAATAATAGTAATTAGTTGTTAGTTAATTGACTCAGGCGTGACCTTGCGGAAATCCATCATAAAATACAATAGACGATGTATATCTAGTAACTTAATCCGCTTAACCGTTCTTAAAGAGTTAGAGAACCCTGTAAGAAATCGACACGTGTTTCGCCTCTCAACGAGGCATCCTCAGGACGACGATTGACCTGTTGCGAACTCGGACACGAAGTGTTATCAACGCGAGCCGAACGCAAAGTGAGCTTCAACCGCCCGTCACCCCCACTTATATAGGATCTTTTGTTACTAATTATTCAACTATAATTTCAATATTTGAATGCGTAAATTAATTATTTTGCGTAAGTCAAGAAGGTTTTATAGTTTGCATACTCTTTGAAGCCAATCACATGTGACATTACTTGCGTGAAAAAAAAAACTATAGGGGTAAAATAGGAAATCGAAATAAAAACTAATAGTTTAATGGTGTTTAAGCGGAGAATTTAAGGATTCGCATTACCAGATAAAATTATTATATTTAAAAACAAGATTTATCAACATTATAAACTTAAGTCACAGCCTGTCACAGCAGAACAAATAGCGATACCAGGTCTGGTCAATGTCTTTAACACAGCGTTCTCACGTACCCGTCTAACCAAAGACATCCAAGCAAAAAGAAAGTGATTTTATTTTGACCTAAAACAATAAATGGCATTGGGTAAACAACATTTTTAGAGTATTTTCGTTAGCAGATTTTTTTTCTTGTAAGTTTTTTTACTATTGTCCTTATTTTGGTGGTCTGAATGATTTCTTAAAGTGTGTCTATCTATTTTAATGGGACCTTATAGATGGAGTAATAAAATAGAAATGCTTCATGTTTAAACATGGAGGAATTCCTTTGGTAGTAAGCTACCAATAAAATAGTTCCATATCACTTAACTTGCCACAAAATAGCACTTTGTGTTCGCTATTTAATTTGTTTGGCCGTGCACTATACGCTTACATTATTAATGTGATTATTTTGAAGGTTTAACGGCGACTCTCCTAAATGCAAACGTGAAGACGGGGAAGGTGGAGGACACACTCCATGAATTGGAAATTACTTTTCACGCCACAATCGCCACAGTTGATGAGCTTGGCCAAGTTTTAAAGTATGTATTTTCCTTGCCCGGTTACTAAGATCTTCATATAAAAGCTCAATTGCTATTGATTCGAAGATTTCGAAGTTCGGGATCAAGCCATTTTCTTCCTTAACCGAGTCTCCAGAAACGCATTGACTAAATATATCGAACAAATATTACTATCGAATAGATTAACTCGATTAAGTAATCGAAACCAATCCAAACTAATAACATTACAAGTACTTATAAGAATATGGTTCTATCTTGTCTTTATTTTTTTGGGTGGGAAATCATTAAATGACTTCTCCCGCTCTGGGCGGAGCGGAAGGGCGTGTCAGACTCTTTGACTAAAACCCACCCGTGTTCCTTCCCTTGCCTTGCCAGGGGCCACGGTTTCCCCTTAGGACTTCCCGCAAACCGGGTAGGCATCGGCCCTAGCGGACCCCGTCAGTTTTGCTGACATCGCGCGCGTGGAACACGACGCGCCGTCGACCCGGGCCTAGTCCTTGTTCTGTCTTGTCTACTATGACAACTTTTAAACAGTAAAATCTTGTTAAAACGTATCTTTAAGAAGCTATTTTTTATTTATTTTTTTATGTACGTGCTACACAGCACGTACATAAAGAACGCCTGTAAGTGACTAATTCGCCATAACTCCATGCTTTTGTTATTTTTTATCATGGTAATGTTCTAGTGAATAGGTCGAACTACATTTTATGTTCTTATTTCAGTTACTCGACGAACCCTAACGAGATGGTTCAACTTTACAAATCTGCGTCAACATCTGCAGTGTCTAGGGCAGTAGTGGAGATGTTAATGGAGGTCCATAATTTAATCATGGACGTAAAATTGCCTAATCCTACTCCACAACGCAATGTTCAACTGAAGCAGTGGCAAAAAGACATTACTTCAGATCCTAAGAAGGTAATTGACCGACAAAATTTGAATTCAGAATCTTGGATACTTGTCAAGTTTTTGAAACGCTACTCTCTTGATATGCAATTCCATTGCGCATTGCAACCAAAACTTTTTTGTATTTTCTTATTTAAGTTGTCAGTCAAAAATCAACTCTGATTACATAACGTTACAGTAGATAGTTGGGTATGGTAATTAATGTAAATAAAAATCATCATCATTTTTTTTAATACTTTAAATTGCAACTATTTGTCAAGAAGCTTGTCAGGCCGCGAATCATAATTATTTAGATCAACATACAACCTGATACTGACCTGCAAATTGCAAAAAACGTAAGATAATTTGAATTTCGCGAGCTAGCTTAGCGCATCCCCCTTAAAGGCTACGGCTAAGGTTTACTATAAAATTTTAATTTTAATTTAAAATACTAATTTATTTTTGAGGTCAAGAATTTCGTCAGTGTGTCCGTTCAGTCCTTTTTCAGTGCGTGTTCCGATACGCACTTGGCCGGTTTTCTCAAATGATAACGCACCTGTGATGCTTCCAGTAATTCCAGTAATGGGTCGTCCATTAATCACGTGATGTTTTTTACCAACATTTTACTTACTTTTATTTTATAGCTCGTAAAAGCAGTGAAAAACATGATAGCCGCCATGATAATGTTTTTAGAAGAATTGGGCATTTACGGCGGCGCTTTGGGTATACTCGCCTATGTTATATTGTTAGAACGCTTGAAGCGGAAAGCGACAACAAAAGACGAAGAAAATCTTTACAAAATTGCTATAACACGTTCTGTGGAGTAAGTATCACTACATATTTATAAAACAAAGTCCCCCCCGCCGCGTCTATCTGTCTGTCTGAACTCGATAAACTCAAAAACCGAACTTTACCGAACGGATTTTCATACGGTTTTCACCAATTGACGGAGTGATTCATGCATGAGGAAGGTTTAGGTGTATAATTGATTAAAGTTTTGTGTAAATTGACTGAAATATGACGGTGTAAAATACTCCAATTAGGATGAATATCCGTTACAGCTCAACGCAACTAGCTGATACGACAGAAAAAAATAATGAAAGCATATAATGCTCTGCTAACCGTGCGAAGCCGGGGCGGGTTGCTAGTTATAAATAAGTATATGAGTACAGTACCCTGTCGTTAATATGCCTTATCATCGATCGAATAAATAAATAAATCATTTATTTGCATAAAACATGGTATACAATATTTATACCAACGTATACCAACATCATCATCATTTCAGCCAAAAGACGTCCACTGCTGAACATAGGCCTCCCCCAAGTACCGCCACTTCGACCGATTCTGTGCTTCCCGCATCCAGCGGATTCCTGATTCATGATTTCTTGTATACCATGAAGAGATGTAATACAGTTCAATTTGAACCTCATGTCATACAGATTCAAATAATGGAAATTCAGCATGAGATTGATGACATGTTTCTATATCTGTGTGCATTAAATTAACATTTCTATTCAAAATCAAACGAACGGCTAAAATACTAACTTTTGTAAGACTAGAAATACAGCGAAAATACCTTAATTAAAATGAAGATTATTTTTTTTAATGATTATTTATTACTTTTTGTGCTTGCAGCGCACGAAATGTTTTATTACAAGCGATGGAGAAGGAAACTGGATACGATAGAATAATTAAGTTTTCCTCAGAAAAAGTTCTGCTTATGTTGAATATATTGAAAGAATATAATCCAACTGTGTTGAACACTCCGGGTGGTAAATATATTTCTCTGTTTTAATTAATAAATTATTTATCGACACCCATGCTATAAATCCTCTATAAAAGTTTCTGAAACAGTTAGCTTATTGCCAACATTAAAACAACCTGTGTCATAGTAACTGTAATATCATCCAATTGAGTGTTATAATGTTTTACTAAATTTCATCATACAACTCCTTTGCTTTTTCGATCCCTTCCTTACTCCTCAAACAGCCCCATTCTCACTAATCATTTCGTGGTATCATTATGAATTTCATAAAAAGAACTTTGTCATGAACGCGCAATACAGCGCCGTAATTAAAAAAAAAATACTTATAGGTTACTCGAATTCACGTCGTACCCCGCCATTTTTGTTCAATATTAGTATTGCAAAAATGTATTTTTTTGTTGTTTATAGAGGATTCATATCATGGGTGTAGATAAAGTTTTGTATGCAACTGTACATAATTAGATACTATTATCACACTCGGCTTCGCGAAGAGCTCGTGGCTAAGTAATTACAAGCCGCACGGGTCGATCTATCAGGTTAAGCTACGCTTGCCGGGGTTGGTCAGTGAATGGGTGACCATCTTTACATACCGAGACTCCTCCGTGCCTCGGAAAGCACGTTAAGCCGTTGGTCCCGGCTGTCATTCGTGGATCTTTGACAGTCGTTACGAGTCGTCAGAAGCCCGAAAATCTGACACCAGTCTTACCAAGGGGTATCGTATTACCCAGTTACTGGGTTGTGGAGGTCAGATAGGCAGTCGCTCCATGTAAAATACTGGTATTCAGCTGCATCCGGTTAGACTGGAAGCCGACCCCAACATAGTTGGGAAAAGGCTAGGCAGACTGATTGATCACACTCGGCTTCGCCATACATTCGTATTTTAATATCCCTTATTATACAACAGTTGCATAAATAACTATTTGAACATTATTAATATAAACCTTACTTATCTAAATCTTGAATTTCCTAAAACAGCGATGCCGCCACATAACGGCAACAATGACGGTACTATTTATTAGACTTTACGATTTCAAATAATGCACTTTATCTAGTATACCATATCAACTTATTACCATTTCTTTTTTTATTGCTGAATGGGCTTGCGCTTGACCTCGATCTTGCCTGATGAAAAACGATGGATGAGGTCTATGATGGATCGAGTGTGCCCAGAAAATGCCTGTTCACCATTACTAAACAACGACATGTGACATTGTAGACCGCTGAGCTGCCTCGGAAAGCACGTTAAGCCGTTGGTCCCGGCTGTCATTTGTAGATCTTTGACAGTCATTGCGGGTAGTTAGAAGCCCAAAAGACAACCAGTCTTACCAAAGGGTATCGTGTTACCCTTAACTAGGTTGTGGAGGTCAGATAGGCTCCATGTAAAACACTGGTATTTAGCTGCATCCGGTTAGACTGGAAGCCGACCGACATAGTTGGGGAAAGGCTAGGCAGATGATGATAGGCCTCTACACTGCAGTCAAAATGTGGCGACATCTATCACTGGCCCTTACTCTAACAATTTTTTTTTTTTTCTAGTGGCTCTAAAAGTTAATAAGGCAAGGAAACCGCTTTCGGCGATCATATTCACTAGACAAAGGTTCGCTGCGAAAGTTTTGTACAACCTTTTGAAAGATGTAAAGGAAGCGAATCCAAAAGAATTCGACTTCCTTAAACATGATTTTGTCGTCGGTTTCAACGTGAATCCGTTGAAAAACACAAGGGAAGAATACTATGTGAAGAAGTCAAGCCAACAAGCTTTGCTGAAGTTTAGGAACAAGTAAGTTTTTGCTGTATGTCTTGAATTTTTACCAGTGCATTCTCGCATTTAATGTCGTAATTATTTTAAAAGGTTTTAAAAACACTGACAAATCTATTTGTAGCACAGTCTTTACGGGTACTCAGAAGGCCGACAGTCTGACAGACAACCTGTTTTACCAAGGGGTATCTCGTTACCCAGTATCTTGGTTGTAGAGCTCAGAAAGGCAGTCGCTCCATGTAAAATACTAGTATTCATCTTCATCTGGTTAGACTCTAATTTACCCCAACATTGTTGTGAAAAGACTAGCCACTTAAATTCACACTTAAGTATTAACTATTTTTAAAATAAAAAAACACCACCAAAAATCATAATAACAATGATAAAATATTGAAAGAAAAATCACCTTAAAATTACTCACACGGCATTTAAAACTAACCATAATTAATAATTTTCAGTGACCTGAACTGCCTAATATCGACAAGTGTAATAGAAGAAGGGATAGACATACCACAATGTTTGCTTGTACTGCGCTACGACCCGCCCTTGGAGTACCGGTCGTATATACAGAGTAAAGGTTTGTAACATGTCCCGGAATTAACGCACACCACCATCACCCCCCCCCCCCCACCTCCACCCCTCCTCCACCCCCCCCCCCTCCTCCTCCTTCACCTATTAGAATATTATGTCATAATCATAATCAACGTTTTACACACGACGTGCAGCCTGTGGGCTAGATATACCCACAGGTCGTGCAACGCTCTTCGTGTCCTATACAACAACACTTTCAGGGTATGGGTATTGCCCCGTTTTGTAGCGCATCGGCATGGGGTCTCAATTCGAACAAATTATAATTAGTCTTGAAAAAAGATCATAGATGGCAGCATATGTAACAATTATGAAATTAACAGTCACTAAAAAGCGATAAACGGAAGATTTTGGCTGAAGTAAGATTAGTAAAAATCAAAACTTCCTTGTTTAATGCTGATTTATCTATTGTAACTCATAAATCTCGTATTTTCAACAAAAAAATATTTAACCTTTTTGTTTAGGGCTCTTTACAATAGATGGCGTTTTACTCAATTTGTCATAAATGTAGCACATTTAGCCAGTCAATAGCCCGACTAGGGAGGTGTCATTTCTTTGTATGGGATTGGGTATCTGTACGTAGTATTATATTATCTGTGGCATCGGGAATGTTCGCGGACGCACATAAATTGCTTTTTCGTAACGATGCGAATGAGATGTGCATCCCTGGTGCGCAGAGTGCGGGCCAGCTCCAACAATATCCCAAAAATGATCGCTAGCTGGCTCGATTGCATATACTCGTACATCAATCACTGCAGTGCCATCTCCCATGGGGTGAAATAAATTGAAATTAAATGAACTAACATAGTTCTTAAGTTTACTAACACAAGTGAGTCCTTGTTACTTGAATAAAGATATTTATATTATATTTATTTATATAATATACACTCTGAATTTTTATTATTATTTATAAAAAAAT
Organism: Conistra vaccinii; assembly: GCA_948150665.1. Taxonomy (NCBI): domain Eukaryota; kingdom Metazoa; phylum Arthropoda; class Insecta; order Lepidoptera; family Noctuidae; genus Conistra; species Conistra vaccinii. The sequence goes on from OX411329.1 coordinate 13,437,658, forward strand.
ATTTATTTATTAAATTAGTTATACTGATTATGGAAGACAGTTGTGGTCACATTACAAATCTACGCGCGCACGCAGTCGCACATGTACAAGGGTCTAGCCGCTAGACCCTTATACAAATGGACGAAGTACAGGTTGGTTTTGCCTGCACAGCGTGTGACTGTAATTTACGTAGTTTTAATAATTTATGGGATCAAAAATTAGAAAGGGGTCTGTCTAAAAGTAAATAAAACGGAACGTCTTTACACTTCGCACTATTGAATCAAACTGAAGCACACGCTATAATCTTAATTTATGAAACATTTGTTTTTAATAATTATGCTTTCACGACCTTCCTGCCCATTTCAAATCAGTATCCTGTATTAAAAATGACAGAATCGATTCAGTAAACAATTATGAACAAAATATTTTCATAATGTGCATTAATTCAGTTAGACATTACATATGCGGCCGTTCACACGCACGTAAAGTACAACGCCGTGTGAACGTGGGATATTTATTTCAATTATGAATGGGTATTTACAGGCATTGACACAAAAATATATTAAACAATCTTATTTCCACTATTTTGCCAACTTAAAAGTAATACAGAATCATTAATAACATCGATTTTTCGTAGCTTTTACACTAGGTGCATCGCGAAGACCTGGTACTGCACTGTATTGAACGCCAACGTTCGCGGTCAACACGGTCATAAAATGAGGGAACTAGACCGTTGTTATATTGGCTGTCCTACTCGCATGTTTTATGACCGACACTTGTCTCGGTGTTTAGTATAGTAATGTGCAACCCTCATACGAGTATATTGATTGTCATTATTTTAGGCCGAGCAAGGAGTTCTGAATCCAGCTATGTGATATTAGTAGACAGAGCAGATGAAAACAAATTCATGAAAAATTATAAAGAGTTCCAACATACTGAACAACTTATACAGAGGGTAAGAAACTGTTTAGATTTTGTTCCTTAGTATTCATATTAAAGTATTTTGTTTTTCGATAGATTTCACTTTAGTAAAAAAAAAAGCGGTTAATATGATGCGGTAGATATTTAATCCTTACATTTAACTATTTAAACTTAAATTATTTGCTTGTAAAAGTCATTTTTATTTTTAATCAACCTCATATTTTATATTATAAAAATTATTGTTTTAGATATTGATCGGTAATACTGATGATCGCAACGAACCGGCTGCGTCGGAAATTAACATTCAACTCTACAAAGACGAAGATTCACCCCCATACATTTCACCTAATGGAGGTACGTTATTGAAATAACACAATTACACTTCCTACTCAATTAAATTTAAGGTCATTAGTATACTCGACTTCGTAATTGCTTTACCACCTTTGTTACAAACTCCTAGTAAATTGATACTTCACAAACGTTGAAACTATCTGTTTCATTGGTCTTAGGCCCGGACTACACCAAAGTGGAGATGGGTGGAGATATGCTAAGCGGAGAGGAGAGGAGATGCTTAACAGCTAGGATGTATCCACCGAACTAGGGGTCCCGCTCGCCGCACGCTGCTTACATCTCTCGTCTCCGTTGCGCGCCGTAGCCAGCTTACGAGACACAGCTCATATCTCTGTTTTGTTCGTGCTAAACAAATATAAGGCATCTCCTCTCTTCTCAGCTCACCTGTATCCGCTGAAGCTAAGCGGAGACAAGATATGTAAATAACAAAATCCTATTGGTTGTTTCCAATACATCTTCTCTCCTCTCGTTTCATCTTCGGTTTGATGGAGTCCGAGCCCTAAAGCAAAAATAAACTTTGATGACGTGCAACTGTTATTCAAACTTAGGGTGGTAACGCTATGACGAGGTCGGCTATACATACATCTGCTAAACATGAGCTCGTAGATTTCGGAGTCAACTTCTAATCCATAGCTGTGTTAACCTTGTTTTAATCAATATAATTATGTATGAGTAATAAACAAGGAATGCCGCTTGAAAAAAAGAAAATGCTAATTTCGATCAAAAGTTATAAATGGTTTTACCATCTCTTTCTGACTCAAAATTATTTTTTGCCATTTCTATCACTCGCATACTTAGTTTGTCGATTAATCCTATACATCTGACGCCTTTTCAGGTCGCTTATCATCAGTATCAGCCATAAGTCTGCTAAACAGGTACTGTTCAGTATTGCCACACGATCAGTTCACTGTCATAACGCCAATGTGGATCCAGGAATCGAAATTGGACAAAAATGGGACCGACCGCAGGCTTGTAACCATAGTTATGCCTATCGCCTGTCCGATTAAAGAAGAAATACTGGTAAGTGATTATAGTTTTACAAACCCTACTTAATTTTCTTAATTTATTTGAGAGCAGTGGTGGCCCAGTGGTAACGGCCCCGACTTACGGGTTGTAGGTCGTGGGTTTGAAGCCAAGCAGGCGCTTTACTTTGTGTAAATAATTACATCACCACTGCTCTCAAAACAGTGAAGGAAAACATCGTCCAAAAATTCGAAGACATGTGATATCTACCAACCCGCACTGGGCCCTCGTGGTAGATTACAGCGCACTCCCTCTCACAGAGAGGAGGCCTGTGTCCCAGCAGTGGAAACATTAGTAGGCTGATTATGATGATAAACCTAAATTCCTAATTAAAAAATGATTTGGAATCTTCCATATCAGGTCTAGAGCATGTTATAAAATACGCTTTTATAAAAAATCAAATGTCTTTTATCCAAATTACTCTGAGAATCAGCACTTTTTGAACGTCAAAATTACATGAGCCAATCAAAACGCTTCACCACTTCCTAGTGGTTTAGTTGGGAAGAACTGGCGTAAAAAATAAAGCTTGTAATGACATCACTCGTCAATGAAACTGATTTTCACCGTTATTTAAATGAAACTCATTCATTTGTTTCTTACATCCTTCATAAATTGGAAGCAATCTTGTGCAACAATTGCGCAACATCAGAAGACCCATTCCCGTAATTCAAGACATTCAAAATCTAATTTTAAAAAAAACCTCAATTATGCATTACGAATGCTAAAGTATTATTTTTCTTTTTCATCTACAGGGAGCGCCTAAATTTAGTTTGAAGGCGGCCAAACGATCGGCAGCATTAAATGCTTGTATTAAACTGTACGAAGCAGGAGAATTGGATGCTATTACAATGCTACCCATCCGCTACACGTAAGTTCCTTATTAAAATGACACTGGCCGTAAATGTGACACATCTTATAAAAAACGACATTAACGACATAAAAGTTTTGTCCAAGCCCAAACATGCGAGCCCGTAACTGTATTTTGAACTCTATTCCTACATACATAATTTCCTGAATACAAAATTGACAACTTGGTCTCTCGATTTAAAATCAGTTTTTGTATTTGGAACTTTCAACGTTGTAATAAAGTTTGAAATTCAAAAATGGTTCGATAGTTTAAGTCCTGGGTCTGAAGATAAATCTTGTTTTGTAATAAAGCCTAAGTTTGAGAAGAAATTCGGCTTTATAGTCTGTTGTCTCTGTCACTCAACTGTGACTGTGTCTAAAAATTCATGTGTAATATTTACGTCCGGGTACTGTTAGACGGCTTACTAATAAACTCCCACCCCCTTATTTATAAACACGGAGTATAGTTTCAACTAGGGATGCATCCGATACCGATATATCGGCGATACTCGAAGTTTGCCGATATATCGGCATCGGCGATATTTTTATGGCCGATACAACGATACTTTTCAAAATTCGCGCTTTAAAAATGTAATGTAAACGTGCGTGTTGTCTCTTCTATTTTGTTGGAAACGAGGCACGAACTAACTATGCTCGGGGAAACCCCGCGCTTTTGTTTCGCCCGCCCACTTTGGCCTCGCACTCGCTTATCTATCCCATTTCGCTAGGTGACGCATGAGAACTGACTCAGTTCTCATGCGTCTAATCTCAACCTGTCTATAATTTTAAACGGTTTTATTTAGTTAGTCCTGCTATTTGTTCTTTTTATATTAATTAAAAAAATTACCTGAAATGCGGTTTATTTATTTTACTTTCATTTTTGAATTCAATAAGCGTATCGGTATCGGTATCGGTATCGCCGATATTTTTATAAGAGTATCGGTATCGGTATCGTATCGTGTAAACTTCAGAATTACTATAGAGCAAAAAGAAAGAACAATTTATTGTTTACCTCGCGGTTTCACCCGCATAAGTCTCGATCCCGTGGGAATATCGGAATAAACAGTATCCAATCTCCTAATCCATGTCATGGTCTACCCATGTACAGCACATCAAGTTACTACAATCTGTCAAATTTCTTTAATAGATTTTCAACTTTATCGCTAAACAATAAGGTTCAATGTTATGTTGATTGGGAAAATTTTACAGATTGGAGTAGGTTGATGTGCTGGCGTTAGTACTAAATTTTTTTCAAATCTGTTCAGCTGTTTTATTGTGAAACCGTAACAAATAAATATACATACAAACAAACAAACAAACAAACTCACTTGCTCATTTATAATATCATAGTGAGGATTCTACACCGTACATTTTTCGAGATGCAAGTTTACTCGGCGTTTATTAATAAAAGGGTCAAAGAATAACTAACTTCATCATGTTAACGTATCAAATTTATATTACAGTGCTGTAGATTTTGACGGCACAGATGTAAAGGGTTGTTTTCCGAACTGGCGAAGTGATGACTTAGGGGATGGAGACTCGGATGTTCCACATCCAGGCACAAAGAAACGGATACGGAAGCATAGAATACAGGTTCGTTTTACAAAAAGCCTACTGCCAAAATAAATATGACTCTTTAACATCGATCACTAATAAAGAACTAGATACACAATCCCAAACAAAAGTTCTCTTAAAACTGGCACCAAATTGTGTTTAAGTAATAATAGTTGAAATAAATATAAATTAATGTAAATTCAACCTTAAACGAAATGCTTGACGTTTATTTCACAAAGATATGTTTAAAAAACAATAAATTTTTACGACCGATACTATGTCGCGTGTTTACCGTCGGAGCGTTCGAATGCTACTAAATCAAAAGAGCGCCCAAATGTTCAAGTGGGTGCTCATTCGGTGAGGACATTTTTTGCCGCTGATTGTGTATCTAGTTTTTTATTAGTGATCGATGCTCTATAATAACTAATTCCTAACGGCCGCGCTGTCATGAAATTATGACAGCGCGGTTTGAGTTGACAGTGTCAAAAAAACGCTCTCTAGGAAAACACGAAAACACCAACTTACATTCATAAATAACGTTTCAGTGACGTCATTCTAGTAAATCGCGGACACTACGTGGCTGCCACCGCTTTTCTAGGGAACCGTAGTTTTTGTTTGTTTTTTTTTTATACGTGGGCAACGTATAAAAAAAACACACACTTAGAATTTCTCCTGTATCGTGGGTGCGTTTACAAAAATTTGAACTCACACACACAAGCAGCGAGACCAGGAACAACTACTTGTAGGTCATACAAATATTTGTTCCGTGCGGGATTCGAACCGGAGAGTTCAATATCTAACAGAGCGCATTCAGCACGTATCCCAGCGCGTCAAGAAAATACACTGTTGGATATTCAACTCTCTGCGCTAAGCAGAGCGTTGAAAATCCAATACGGGAAAAAAATTCGCCGCGATTTTGTTACGTCCGTGCGAACGTCTCCTTACAAGCAACATTGATCAATGCTATCGATTGATGAATATAATCCTTATGTAATAATCTCATTTTCAGTTCCCATCGGTCCTCGACAGTGTACCAGACGGTGATGTGTACTATTTACATATCATAAAGTTAGCGACTGCGTTCGAAGAACCTAAAGATTCTCGAGAGAAAGCGTTGTATAACCTTCTTCAGCAAAGTGAAGGATATGGTTTCTTGACCCAGAAACCATTGCCAAAACTGTGCGAGTTCCCAATGTTCATGACTGTTGGGGAAGTTACTACTTCCATCGATGTGAACTATGCCGTTATTAAACTCAATGCGAAAATGTTCCAGTTGGTGAAACAGTAAGTTTTGTTTTGAAAGTTTTCCTCATTTTAGTGGCAAATAAACAAATGTAGTTCAACATATAAAAAAAACATCATTTTACAAATGATAAAAAAGAAAACTTGTCTAGTTGAAACAAGGCTCCGAAGATGTAATTTTTTATTGCTCGGGAAATATATCCACTGAATATCAAGTTTTTCTTATGGTTTTCAAACTCACGATGTTTTAAAAACACCTTATATTCCAGATTCCACTACTTCGTATTCGAGCAAGTACTAGCTATTGCTAAAAAGTTCCTAGTTTTCGAAGGCAAAGTCAACTGTATGTACGTCGTGCCCGTGAAGGATGACAACGGATACGATATAGACTGGAATGTAATGACCACACATGACTTCATACAACCAGTCCAACCAACTTCTTATGAGGTAATTATTATTCTTTGAAAGTACGCTTTTACATGACGTATTTTTGGTGTGGAAATGCTCGTTATTGCACGCTCGTAAACGTCACAATGAAAATCTCGTACAACCGGTGACGTGATCGGCCAATCCGCTATGTTGACACAGAATGTATTTGATCGGCTCACGTTTGACCACTATCTCACTCTCACTCTCACTCACGATCAACGCCCTTACACGCACTTACACCCCGATTCAAATTTAATGGTGGTTCTTAACATGAAGCGAGTGGCTGCGCCGTAATGAATTCATTTCATTCATGAGTAGCGCATTTCCGAGCCGCCATTAAGTTCGAATCGAACTGTACCTTTGTAATAACGTGTGTATCATACAAGTGTGCAAAAAGAACCCCGAAAATATACACAATCTTATACTGGCGTAATATTACTTTGAAGATTAATTGTACATGTTTTTGTTCTGTAGGAGAGACTCTTCATAGATGTGACGCCAGAAAACTACAAGAATTGCGTCGTCACACCCTGGTATAGAGTTCTACCAGACAGGTGAGTTTCTAACAGTAACTAAGGGTTAGTTAGACATCGGCGGCAGTGACCTCTCGCGTCCGGCCCTGGTCCAGGCCATGGTGCGGAGCTAGAGGGCATGGCAAGCCGTCTCCTCCTTCTGCGAAGCAGTAATGCTCGCGAACGAGGAGGCGGGGCGCACGAGGTAGAGACAAATGTTGCGCCCTTGCGCCCCTAGCCGCCGCCGTAGGAGACGCCCTGGGCGTCGGGAATTGGTAGCCTATTTCCGGCCACCGTAGGTGCGGGCTTGCGGACGGAAAGCAATGAGCAGCTCGCCGTCCGAAAATCTCTTGTATAACATCGGCGCTCTTCTTCAGTAGACAAAAAAAAATAAGTATGATTTATTTGCTGAAAATACAGGTTTTATCAGATGTAAAAAATTGTGGTATACGCACAGTCCATATTTTGCCTTAAAATTAGTTTTACATTAATAATACCTACATCATAACCCCAATGACGTCAATGTTATTGAGCGAATATTATCTCCCGTTTTGAAATGTTTGTCATTTATTTTACAGGTACATTGTGTCGAATGTTCTGGAATATATGACACCGCAATCGCAATTCGATTCAGATTCCTATTTGACTTTTGCTGATTACTATACCGACAAATATAAATTGGAAGTTATTGGTGAAAAAACACAACCTTTATTAGAGGTAAGTCCTACGACTACATATCATAACTATTGCCGTCAGAGGCGAATCCAGGATTGTCGTTTGGGAGGGGCTTTACCCCGCTGAGGGTAGGTTTTAACAAAGTAAATATTAAGACCAGGCAAGCTAAAGACAATTTCCATGCTAGCTCCGCCCCCATACACCCCGCCACTTCACTATGTTCTAAACGCTAACACATCAGTAATAAAGTTGAATATCACGTGCGCTCTTTGAACGTGTTCGAGCACGGAACTAAAAAGGCAAGTCTCAATCAAGGTTTATAACTAAAGTAATAATAGATCTAGAGAAAAAATTGCTTGTGGCTGGATAATAAACTATATTTTCTTACTGTGAATACTTATTTTAGATATAAAAGCCGAGTGTTTTTGATTTTATTGAAATATATCAGTCTTATTTATAAACGCCTCTTAAATTTTAATCAATCACTAAGCAATTGATTAGCAAAATTCTCATTCATAAACGCTATTTAGCGCTAAGAGGTCGCTAAGCAATTGATTAGTAGCTGTCAAAATTAAACACCACCGGTCCACTGCTAAGAGGATGCTAAGAGGCAAGATGACGGATTTTATCTGAATCAGCTGATCGATTCAATGGGATTATTGTGTGCTTCGAGGTTATTTTGTTCCTAGTAACGAGTTGTGCCTTAGTAAATATGGATTTCGACAATCTTTTACGGGAATTCAGAATGATCTACTTACAAGAATTAAATAATTTTGAAATACCGGCGCGAAGTAGACGGAGGAAGACCTACAAACGCTACGAGTCTAATGATTACATATTGGATAATATTCCTCTTTCGAAGTACACATGATACAAGGATTTATAGGGAAAGCTCAATCAGGAGGAGGCTCAGTAGGTGCTCAGGTGGTGGTTTGAGGAGAATGAGTTCGTGAGGCTCATCGGAGATAGTGATTGTGAACCAATGTGTTTTCCCATGTGCCCCTCATCTTATGGCGCTAACTCTAAGGCCCATAACTAAAGAAAAGCCACGTTGTGGCAGTCGTACATAAATAAGAAGAGAATTTTATAGAAAACAATTTATTTTGATACATAATAAAGCTACATTTTTGTTATGAATTCATTATTTTTGATTTCAAATATTCTTTCTCAAAAGACATGGGTGCCTTTCTTTTCTCATGCCACTCGTAGTCCTCATCTTTTACATGTAGCATGGTCCTCCCTCATCTTTACGAGGTTGAATAGTATTGTGCTAGGCGCTAGTGGGTTTCATAGCAGCAGTTAAACTTGAACCTGTAAATAAGTATAAGAACTGTTTTAAAAGATACTGAAACCCTGGTGCAAAAGCAATAGGAAGAAATATAAAGCAGACACAAGTATCTGCAAACATTTCTAAAACAGTGTAATCGTATTATCAAGCATATAGGACATGAAAATACATATCTTCTGCTTTAACATTTATTTGGTCAGACTACATTGGTTTAAGTAAGTAGATATAAATTCAGAGATAAATTACCTTTTCATCCCACCATCTCGGAAAGAGTATTTTTAATCTTCAATATCTGAGTGGAAAAGCCGTTTTTATTCGCTAGAGGATAAAGTAAATTGAATTTAGAACATCGTGTGCACTAAGTTTGTGAATTAAAAAAAACATTAAACCTATTTACTGCTACCTCTATGGTGCCGAATATATCATACAACTTTTTTTTAATTTTTTTAAAAACTCAGACTCGGAACCTTTCCTTTCTTGGTGTTCTTTTTTCAATTTGCTTTGTACGCGGTTCTTTACGCGGCATTTTTTCACGTCATTGTTAAACCTTTTATTAAAAACAAGAAACTTGAAAACAAGTGAAAAAACTAAAATGAGTGATTCTAGCGACGAGGAAGTTTGCTTGACGCCAACAGAATTGACTGAAACTGTTAATAATGCGCAAATGAGCTTTCTCCCTCAACAATCACGCGAGAAGTATTTAAAACAGTACGATATGTTCAACACGTGGCGACTAGCAAAAGGAGCCAAAACTTTCTCAGAAAACGTTTTGCTGGCATATTTTATAGAATTATCCGAGAACAAGAAAGCAAGCACTCTATGGAGTACGTATTCGATGCTAAAAGCAACAATAAAGATGAAAAAAGACAAACATATCGATACCTATCCTAAATTAGTGGCATTTTTAAAAAGAGCCTCATCTGGTCATCAACCAAAAAAATCGAAGGTTTTCACAGTATCTGATATTGAAAAGTTTCTTAACGAAGCACCCGATTCCGTATATTTGGCGGCAAAAGTAAGTCAGTTGCACATTCAGTATCTACTTAAGTATATTAATCTCAATTAAATAGTATACTTAGTAGATGTTGATAGGCATAATTATGCGTTCATATCAATTTTATTCATTTATCTACTACAATACTCTTTACGTTACAGGTTGTTCTTATTATTGGAATAAACGGAGCATGTCGAACTAATGAACTAACACAACTTAATGTCAAAAACATTGAGAAACATTCAGATGACTTACTATTAATTAATTTACCTAATACAAAGACAAAAAGAGACCGCAACTTCGTCATTCGCAAGGAATACGTAACGATTGTTGAGAAATATCAAGCCTTACGCCCGCCTAACACTCCAATCAATCGATTTTTTCTACAGTATCGCAATGGAAAGTGTGTTAGACAGCCTATGGGTACTAATAAAATTGGCAGTATCCCACGAGAAATAGCAACATTTCTTGAACTTCCAGAACCCCTGTTGTACACGGGTCATTGTTTCCGACGAACTTCAGCCACACTTTTGGCTGATTCCGGAGCTGATCTCCTGTCCCTTAAGCGCCACGGAGGCTGGAAGTCCAATGCAGTTGTAGAGGGATACATAGAGGATTCCATCCAAAATAAGTCTAAAATATGTGAAGGCATCGTAGGAGCCATTACACTGAAAGAGCCTCAATCGGATCCTTGGACTGGCCCTTCTACATCAAAAATAAGCCGTTATGAAACACCTAACCATCTCCCTCTCTCTCCAACATTCACGCCAAGGGAATCCGATGAATCGGTACAACTATTAAGTATGACAGATAGTTTACCGAAAAACAGTACACAAGTGACTAACACCAATATTACAGTACCAAACAAAAATATTACACTCAATTTAAATAACTGTAGCAACGTTACTTTAAAATTTTCTTAATTATACCTTAGTATTATTTTGTTATAATTTAAAGATTATTCTGTAATACTTACCTGTTATAATGTAGTAATTAATACCTAAACTGAAATAAAAGTGTACCTATCTTGTGATTGTAAACGTTTTTTTTTTTGCATTTAGTCATTTCCTCGCTGAGGTGGAATGAAAAGTTACGTGTTGCACTCGAGTGCAAAGATTTTTCACCTCGTGCTCTTTTGATTCCCTCGCTAACGCTCAGGCTTCTAATTTTGAATCACTCGCTGCGCTCGTGATTCAATTTTAGAATCCTTCGCTTGCTCGGTCATCAAAATTGAACACGCGGTTAAAAAGCAACTTTGCACTCTTGTATAACAAATAACTATTTCCTGTTTACTCCAATTTATTGGAGCTTATTATTTTCATTGCTAACATCGCAAACACAATGAAATAAGCTTAAATGATTTTATTCTAATTCATATTTTCCAATGAAATTGTTGACTTTTGTCTGTCAAAGTCACGACAGATACAAAAATCGTGGTATTGACAACTTTATTCTTAAAATTCGGTTTTTTAGTCGACTAATTTGATTATAACCTGTGCCGAAGGCATAATTTCACCTCTATTCCGTTTCGCAACTAATCACTTGCTAATTAGCGTTTATAAATAAAGAAAATTTAAGCATTCATTAAGAGCTAACCAATTGCTTAGCTAAGCAGTCGCTAATCAGTGATTAGCGAGATTTTTATAAATAAGGCTGAATCTTTAAAAAAAAGACATGATGTTCGAATAAAAAATGAATCGAGCGAAAATTTTGACAATTACGTAACAGTCTTCTACATGGAAAGAATAAAATTCAATAAATCATATACTAAAGTTCAATTTTGATTGTATGCGTGACTGTTTCACAATAATGCAATACAACACAATCTAGGGAGCCCCTTCTTAAAAATGCACACATTTTATTTTGCTTAACGCATAACAAGCCTGGTCGAAGCACAGAATCGGTCGAAGTGGCGGTGCTTGACTGAGATGATGATGATGATAACAACCTTCCTCGACTTTTCGCAAATTCCTCAATGGAAAACATAATACTTATTAATAAGTTAAAGGATATGATGACAATTCTACCTGTAGGTAGTGTCATGCTTGCTAAAAAGTTTAATTAGAATAATATCAAGTTCACTTTAAGATTTGTCACGAAAGAACTCAGACGCTTTTGGAGGCGGGGGGCTTGAACCCTTAGACCCCCCTTCCCCCCTGGATCCGCCATTGTTTGATTCTCACCTTAAACTCTTAAACTCTAGTTTTGCTTCAATACGAAGTAGCTGAATTTTTGAAGTAAAAACTTCTTTTGTTGCGTTGACCACTTTCTTGTTGACAGCGCACTCTGTTTTATTTTCATGGTTTTTTTTTTGCGGAGCTACAGCTTTCGTTCTTGTACTGACAGCAAGCCACTTAACTTCCTGACATTTTCGTTAGATGGCGTTACTTAATTTTCACTTCTATCGGCAGTCCCAGAGAGCCCCGCATGTTTTTAACATCTTTAGTTTTAAAAAGAAGATTTTTTTATATTTTAAACTCTTTAATATGTTCGTAGGTACGCAACATAAGTTCAAGAATGAACTGTCTACTGCCCAGAGCGGCTACCATTAACTCTCTGACGGACAAACAAAAGAAGCTGGTGTCGGCTTCCCAAGGAGACGACAAGACCAACAGGGGCTTTGCAGAAATATTTGTTGCTGAGTTCTGTGTGAAATACGATTACCCTGGCGTTCTTTGGTACAAGGGTATTATGCTGCCGAGCATCATACACAGGTATATCCTAATTCCTATACTATTTAACAAGAAATATTTGTATAATATGTAATCAGTTAATCACGCTCTCCAAAACGGCTCTAACGATTTAGATGAAAGTTGCAATATAGGGGATTTACGGGGAAGAAAAATTTATCTAGCTAGAACTCATATCTGGGAAAATTTGTTTTCTCCGTATTTTCACCCAAGCAGAGCTTGGTCGTCCAAAGTTTAGAACAAGAATACCTTAGGCCGTATACAGAAAGAACGCTGGAAACTTATAAGCGCTTATAAACGCTTACCGGCGCTTGTCAGCACTGGTAACCCGCGCAGGAAAATATATGAACGCGCGCCGATAAGCGCTGACCGGTGCCGACAAGCTTCAACACGCGCTGGTCAGCACTGGGCGCTGCCATTTAAAATTAACCTGCAATTACGACAGGCATATTTATTTTGATAAATATTAAAATGGATAGTGACGTGTTGATATCCAAATCATCGTCCGATGAGTCCGACATTTTGCTTGGTCTGCTTCAACCTGCTTCCTTTGTGTAGAACGTACCAGCGCTGGCAAGCGCCGGTAAGCGCTTATAAGTTTCCAGCTTTCTTTCTGTATGCGGCCTTAGAATGATGACATAGCAGCATGGAATTAGTATGCACTTGAATATGAACTATCCTATACTATTTAATGAGCATTCTCTATTTTCACCAGAGCGGAGCTTGGTTGCCCAGGTACTTATAGAATTATCAAAGATAACGATAAAAAAAAGAGCTTCTCGGGACGCCCGACAGAAGGATAACTTAAACCTAATCTAAGTTGAATCCGATCATCTGTTGATCGGCCTTTATAAGGCTATAACAATTAAAATTCTATTGTGTCTCGTTAATGACTACTTTATTACCGTTAAAGTTACAAAGACGTAAATTTTGACTGTAAGTAAATAATCTTCAGACCTGCTTTTTTTTATCCACTACGTGCATGCTCTTGGCCTGCGTTTCACTTGATGGTAAGTGATGATCAAGCCAAAGGTGGAAACGAGCTTCACCCGGAAGCCTCAACAACAGAAGAACTGGCTATCTTACCTCTAACTGCCGAAATACAACAATTCTGTTAACATTGTTGTTATGGCGACAGAATTAGATAAGATGGTAGTAGCTAGCCAGGCGGACTTAGAACAAGCCCTAACACCAACCAACAATAAAGTACTCTTTGTTCAGAAATTGTTCTCTTCCAGGGTCTTTATGTTGCTGGTAGCTCACGAATTGCTCGTAGAAATAGCCGAGGAAACCAAATACGGAAGCCCGGTCCGTAAAAAAGGCAAGTATATAAAACATCCTGATATATCAGGTAAGTTTTTGGTAACATTTCAATGCATGGTGGTTAATCCCGCAACGTGGCTGTCATCTAAAAACATTCATTTTCTTTTGTGAATGCTGGGTAAAATAATTTCTTGTGTACTTAATCTAAACATTATAGTATGTAATACATGGTCTCCAAATAGTGAAGTCATAAAATAAAAATAGATTCCTCATGCCCAGGGGTATCCGAACGTCCCCCAAGATCCCCCTTTTTTTTAAAGCGATTACTTTGAAATTAAAAAAAAAACAACGGGTTGCACTGCACTCCAGGAGTGCCGGCAGAAGTGAAAACTTGAACATTAACGTTGTGCATTTTTGAATATTTTGGAATGGTTAGCGAATAATTTCGCATGATTTGCTTTATCTACTAGTATAAAAGTACTATAATTTATGTGGTTAAATACAATATTCATTAGTAATATATTTATTTATTTTCAAAATAAATTCTAACAAAAATATACAATTTATTTAAACACTTTTCATGAAGTATGTTTTGACTGCTTTTTTTACCCTACAATGTGCTTAAAGCAAATAAATAAATAATATTCAACACAGCAAAATCGTCGCTAAAAACCAGCTGCGAACTGTACGAAAACACTCAACTAGGCTATTACTGTGAATAATTGGGTTCAATATAATCTACTTACTAAAGGCAGACAACACAAAATACAGGTATTCAGTATTTACTTCTCCATACTCAAGCCTCAATGCATTACATTGCATTGTAATGGCTTGCATTATACATTACAAACTCTCATCTGCATGCACATCAATATGAAAAAAAAACCTTTCAGTCAGCTTGTATCATTGTCCTATTATCATTAAAAACTTGTAAAATACATTTTAATATCCCACCTTTATAATTAACGATACATTCTCCTTTAGACAACATTAATGAAAAGGGATTTGAAGATTTTGGCCCTAAAATCAGCCACCATTTTGATTTTTTTTTCAAAATCGAGTTGCCCAATAAATGTCATATATTTGGATAGGGAACACTTATACAAACATAAAACTTGATGTAACATAACACCCTAAAACGTCACGTTTCTGAAATATTCAAAGATAAAAATTACAATTGTTATAACGAATTTATTTATTTATGCTGCAGTTACTTCATGTTGGTTAAATTATTTACTGTTAATCTGAATTAGATAGAGAACGAAAGCATGTATTATAATACTAATCATTTATTACGTTCATTAAAATCTTTTTTAATACAATCGGAACATAAGAGTACCTATTAGATAAGTGTGTTGAATTACAATGATATATTTGTAGGTAAACATGAATTAATTGAATACACCTAGTGGATAAAACACAAGATTTTAAATCATATTCGGTATAAATAATATCATCCAAGAGCGGGAGAGAGCGAGAGACTGAATAGGATTTTCTTGGTGTCACGGCCATGCTATGCACCATACAATGTTGCCCATGCGCATGTGACCGCCCGTAATTTTCTGAATATTCATGAAAAAATATCGAAAATAAACTTCAAAAGGGGGGGTCTATCTATGATAACATTTTTCACTAGTTAAAAAAAAAAAATATACACAATTTTTTACCGAAAAAATGACTTCGATTCCGTTTTTTTGTAAAAAATTTCGTTTCTCGATAATTTTTTGTAAAAAATTTAATTAACCTGTTAAAATAACTCATAAGCTTTTGGAAATAATAAACAGAATCCAAATCGACCCATAAACTTCGGAGATGTGTCAAAAAACAGAAAGCAAATCTTTAAAAAATTTAAAATTGAATAACATGAAAAATGTTATAGATAGACCCCCCCCTTTTGAAGTTTATTTTCGATATTTTTTCATGAATATTCAGAAAATTACAGGCGGTCACATGCGCATGGGCGACATTGTATAATACATATACCATATAATACACGTCCTGATTCGGCGGGTGGTATACATTATATTTTGGTCTCTTTCGCTCTTAACTAAAATATTACTTATACATGATGCAATTATGTTTTCATAGTTCAATATACTTACCTGAAGGGAAAAAAATAATAAAAAAAATCCTTCTTTTAGGGTTCAGTTTTCGATTTATATTTCGGTGAATAACTCCGAAACCTGATGCTTTAAGATACTATGTCACATGACATTTTTTGTTTGTTTAAGTATCTTCTATCTAAATATATAACTTTCGTTTTGCACCGCGATTCTGAAAAATAATCAAAATGGAAGCCTCACCTTAGGGCCACCCTCCATACAAATATCTTCTAACCCCTTTGGTTAAAAGAGTGCGCAAAATAATGTAATGAAAAAAATACTACGAACAATTAAAAATTAATTCGTCGCACAAGTTAATTGGCTTTCGGTCAAGCTATAATATTCAACATTATATTACTTCATAGGGTGAATCATTAAAAACGAATTTACTTCCTTTTAAACGATGGAGGAATATTAAAGTAGCTTTATGTTTTCTAAAAATCGGTTATCCTGCAACAAGCTGACTGTTTGCAAACTTTTCCTTATCAGCACACCATGCTTGCTTACAATGCTGACAATACTCACAATACAGGTAGTATGCATTTTAAAGTAACAAGTTTTTGCCAAGACTTGTTCTGGACAAGTCTTGGCAAAAAATTATAATTCCTATACTCCATAGGTTTAGGAAGTTAAATAAAGGTAAACAAAAAACGTGACCACGTGACGAGACACCTTTCAAGTAACCGATTAAACGTTATACCTGTCACTTCAGTTATCATGCTACGTCACACTCACAGTTGTATTCTTCAATTTAGCAACGTTATAATTCGTTGACGTTTAGAGTTTGGGTTCTTTACAATAGACAGATTACAAAATATTATATTATTATTATTATAAGTCTAACTATAACATTGTGCTCAAGGAGTTACAACTATGAAAAGTAGTTAAAGAATAAATTATAAAGTTTAACATATTAATAGAAGAGGAAACTATTGTAAAATCTGAGATAAATTGAATTTGGTTTTATTGTATTTTTAAACAAGAAAATGTCAGCTATAAAAACCCTTTTTACAATTTGTTTACCTTTTTTAATTATCTAAACCAATGGAGTATAGGCACATTTCTGTACAATAGATTTGAATAGATTGACTAGAGAACTAAGTATTTATCATCATCTTCTTGTGCTTGTCCTATATTACTTGGAGTCGGCGCGACACTTTTTCTTATTCCACTCTGGTCTGTAAACCGTCCGTTCATAAAAATCGATTGCTGCATGTATGAAACATCATCACTAGAGAATGGCTCGACCGATTTCACAGTTTTTTCTGTTGTTGTAATTGACTAGACAAAGTTTGCATGAAAGAAAATCCACCGAAAAAGTCTAAAATACACCCGGGCGACGCCGGACATGAATAGCTAGTATGTAAATATGTAGAAACTATTTCTTACGAACAGACGGAGGACTTACATTCTGAATAGGTACAGTAGATAGTTGTAATTTGTTTTTAAAATTGAACTCTTTGCAGTGCACGACTGGCAGCCAATAAAAGGCAACCTACAAATCGCTACCAACTCGCTTCTCGCCCAAATCGAGGAACCTACCCAAATAGCATCAGTAGACAGGTAAGATTATGTTCAGTTCACACCAGAGGTTTAGTCAGACTATAAGCGTATCAGATCCAACGCCGCCATCTTGTTTTGTCAAATGTTTAAAAACAACGGCCTCCTATCAATGTCATTCAGGTGTCAAAAGATCCTTGCAACACTTTAAAGTTCAAAATGACAAAGTTCGAAACGTCAGCCGCATTGACTGCTGGGGGCCTACTACCTCTGAAGCAGTATTATTTTATTATTACTTTAAGTGTGAGAAAGAGGTAAAGCTCTACAGGACGTATAGCTCCATCTCTTTCCCCCACTGAAGTAAGATTAAAATAATTCTGCTTTAAAGGTGGTGGCCAGATTCTGTCCGCTGACTTTGAGCGAGCATACGCTCGGTGTGAACCTGCCCTAAACTATTTGATAAATTGTTCAATATTTCATAGTTAATCAGTTACTGTACTCCTCGTCGTTTATATTATACGAGTCAAATAAATATGTTTAAGCAACAAAATACGATGTAGAGGAATGTAGCGGAATGTGGCCGCTTTTCTTTAATTCGAGTTTTGTTGCTTCGTGTCACAATATGAAACTTTATAAAAGGTATTAGAAAGTTCTAGATACTCTTACCGAGGGTCCTTACTAGCCGTTATTCATAATTCCTTCTCAGCCACGAGATAATATTTTTTTAAAGGAGTGGCGCTGGGCGCCCTTTTAAGGCTAGTTTGTTACGGTCTTAGGAACTGGTCTGCTTATAGTTTGACAGTTTGCAGCGAGTTCTATTTTTAAACTTTAGCGGTTTCACATTGTTTTATATTTTAATTGAAATTATGCTGAATAGGTTCGCCCCTTATTACATGGGGCTTAAACATTACTGGCGAAATGTGGGTGTACTATTGGTTCCCCTCTGCCTAACCCAACGGGGATTACAGGCGTGATGTTATATTACGTGTATGCTGAAAATATATTTTATTTTTAGGATTAACAATCCTATTGATGATGGTGGAAAACGTCCCATCTTATCCATGAAAGAGTGCCTATACCAATTACAACAAAAGAGGCTCAACAAGGAATTTCCGTGGGACGTAAGTACTTTTGTATTTCAGTTTGCGGCTTGAACCTCATTTCGACTGAAGGTTATTGCATATCAGCTGCATGCGATTTAAGATGTATATGACGTCGTCAACGAAGCAGAAGGAGTAGTATAAAGATCGTCACAGGTCGCGTTCTGTAGTTTCTGCCTACCCCCATGTTTGTATGTACGTCGTTATATTATGTGAAGCAATACGGAGCGACTCACAGCGAGACCGTCAAATGTAGTTTTTATATTTCAAAGTTGATCGACAATACATAGATGAAAAAAATAAGCTTATTGTAGCTTTAAGCTAAAGCTTATTTTTAGCGACTTTAATTTATAATATTTATAGAAGACTACAGTCTTCTAAACATTATTATAAATTAAAGTCGCTTTTCGTGTTTGTTTGTATGACCGTGTTGTTATTCTAAACAACGCAACAGATTTTGATACCTACGGTTTTCACCAGCGTTTAAAAAATGTATACGGAAGGTTTATGTGTATAATACGATAATATTAAAGTTACATACCTATAACTAAAAAACTCGATGTTTTGTCATTCGTAAAAACCGTGCGATGCAGGAGCGGGTCGCTAGTAATCTATAATAAATATTGTATATTTAACCTCTGAAATCGATTCGAATTGATCGATTTTAAAAATAAGATAAATTACTCGTATTATAACTTGAAAAAACATGTCCCATATGTTGGAGTGTCCAAAGTGTCCACCTGCACTAATGAGGACCAAAACTACGCCACTGATGCCACCACCTATGGGGCCACATTTTGCACAACTCATAATGCGAAGCATTAGAGTGTGCTCTACGATCGAAAAATATTTTTTGCCCCATTTCTGCAACTGTTTTTATTGTTACACTCCTGCTAGTACACAGAACCTACTTAATTTATATACCATTGTATAGATGAGTAAATGGAGATTAATACTGTACTTTTTACCAATTGATTAATTGCAGCAGAAATGAAAAAAACATCAAAATAGTTGAAAAAAAATTCCTGTCCGTCAATTTATAAAACTTGAAAACATTGTAGCTTGCGATAAAATCAATTAATTGAGTCAATTTTTTTTTAATACATTCGTTTCGGCCGTAGAAGGAACCCATCGAAAACGGCTCTTTTACACAAAGTAGTTTAATTATAATTAATAAAATACTAACTAAAATATAATATCTTTATCTAAATATTTCCAACCTTGACTTAACGTGTTGCCTAGCAACCCATAACGTAAATATCTAAATAAATAGTCTTTGACATTATGTTAGGATTGCGAGGTTAGAAATTTACCCATATTGATGGGTAAAGCAGCAGTAAAAACATACTTTCATGAAAAGTGATAAATTGTAAATTTTTGTTAGAAACTCTGTTTTGAATGTCTTTTTCGTTTATGAATGTGTGTTATGAGGCGTGCACTTTTGGATTTTTTAAACTATTTATATTTACTATCGATTCCAAACGCAGAAGACGAATCTAACAAAATCTACATAATCATCTGCTTTCAACAGGAGAAGATGGAGCCGATTGACATAGACCGCAACCTGTCAACAGTGACGGTAATGGACGTGGAATGTTACGACGAGTTCGTGTCTGCGCCGGTGAACCCGGCTTCGCCTTCGTCACCCTTTCACGTCAGGTCGCCGCCGCACTCCGCCTACGGTCACTCCGCCGCTGCTATTTCTGCGCCACCCGCAAAGTATGTGTGCCTACACTTTTCTCTACTAACGCTTGTAAAAAAACGCTTAACAAAGCCGAGAGTCACTTGCACTCGTCTTTGTGATGTATTTTTTTGAAGAGAAAACTTCTTTAGGCGCGTTGAGCAGTTTTTTGTTTACAGAGCACGTGTTTATTTTTTTGGATTTTTTTTAATGGAGCTACATTTTTCGTTCTTGTACTGACAGCAAGCCACGTAAATTTCTGACATTTTCGTTAGATGACGTTACTTAGTTTTCACTTCTATCGGCAGTCCCTAAGAAAAGCAGCAGTCCAAAGACTGCCCCCGCATGTTTTTTTTATACCGGACCATACCGGGTAACCTTCTAGTTTCAGAGATATTGAGGGTCAAAGTTCCAACTTTTTATTACTTTTTTTTTCACCAAAACAAGTTTTAAATGTTATAACTAAACTTTGAATACACCACAACTCGTGTACCGTTGCCATATGCATAACTTTTTGCGTGCATTACATTGCGCGCTGCCGTAAACAGAGACTTTTCACACCAAAAATAAAATAATTTCCCAGCTATAATTTTTGCTCAATGTTACTTAGTTTGATGTACAGAATGTGTAGATAACGGCTATGCGATGGGTCATGTTACACCCTGCATATTGGAGTCGGCTTCCAGTGTAACTGGATGCAGATGAATATCAGTATTTTTTTACACGGAGCTACCTATCTGACCTCCTCAAACCAATTACTGCGTAACACGATAGCTGAGCCCCAAAGTATGTACCGCAGTTTGTAATACTTTGCTGGACTTGTGAAACCAATTGTTTGTTGTTTGTGACGATAAATACGTGGTCTGGTCAGGGCAGTCCCTTGTTAAGCATAATCAGCCTATAATGTTCCCACTGCTGGGACACAGGCCTCCTCTCTTCGAAAGGGATTGGACTGTAATTTACCACACGAGTTGGTAGATGTCACATATCTTCGAATGATTGGTTCAAGGACTTTTCCGGTTTCCTCACGATGTTTTCCTTCACCGTTTTGAGAGTAGTGGAGATGAAATTATTTTTGGGTCTGAACCCACGACCTACAACTCGTAAGTCACGGCCGTTACCACTGGGCCACCACTGCGTTAGGCTGCCTGTCCACTGGAGCGGAGCGGAGAAAAGAGGAGCGGAGATGTGCCAATATTAACCAATAGAATCTTGACTTAGGATCACTGATCTAAACTCAGGGGCGGAGTCAAGATTCTATTGGTTAATATTGGCACATCTCCGCTCCTCTTTTCTCCTCTCCGCTCCAGTGGACAGGCAGCTTTACAGCCCGATTCAAACTTAATGGCGGCTCGGAACATGAGGCGAGTCACTGCGCAGTAACGAATTTATGAGTCAGCGGGGTGAGGGGTGGGGTACTGCGCAGCGAGAAACTAACTTCCGAGACGCCATTAAGTTTGAATCGAATTATACTACGGTATAAGCTTTACTTATAATTTATAGTTCGTGCCAATGCGCAAAATAAAGCAGTACTTTACAAAATAGAGGCAACTATGACATGAAATATTTATTTTGCAGTGATGTATTTAGAAAAAATATATATCACCGCTCACCAGATTATATTTTTATGCAAAGCACAATAAAAAGTATCTTTGAATTAAATTACGCCTCAAGTACT
Organism: Conistra vaccinii; assembly: GCA_948150665.1. Taxonomy (NCBI): domain Eukaryota; kingdom Metazoa; phylum Arthropoda; class Insecta; order Lepidoptera; family Noctuidae; genus Conistra; species Conistra vaccinii. The sequence continues at coordinate 13,459,486 of OX411329.1, forward strand.
GCAATTATTCCAAACATCTACGTTGTAATTAAATCTATTCCCATTCTAATTACATTATTATCTCTACAGGTACAATGACCAAATACAATTCCTTAGACGAGTGGCTACCGGAAAAGGACCAGAGTTGCGGGACATTCTAGCTGCACTGACAACGATCAAATCCCACGATACGTTCGATCTAGAACGAGTGGAGACTTTGGGCGACTCTTACTTGAAATTCGCAGCGAGCTTATATTTATACCACAAGTTCCCGACCCATAATGAAGGACAACTAACAAACATTAAGAGCAGACTGATTAGTAACAGGTAATTACTAATGTTATTATTTAATTTAGTGATAAAAAAATTACGAGTTTTAATGGAAGATGCATTAAATAAATCAATCTATTAAACCACATAACACACGGCGATGACCTTGACCTTGTGAAGGCCGCGGGAATCCGGTGGATGCGAGAACAAGAGCAGTTGATTTGCCGACGGTTACGGTCAGCAGTGATGACATTCGGCCGAAATGAATTCAATCCATTCAGCATTTCGCAGTCCACTGCTAAGCCAAGAAAGACCTAAGTAGCGTCATAAAATCTAATTCTGCAACCAGTCTGTACCAGCCGCGTATTTAAAGTCATCGGTCCATCTCCCTGGAAGCATCTCACACTACTATTGCCGATTCGCAGGGCAGAACAACCTGATAGTAAAGGTTGCGCATACGCATATTACGCATATTTGGGCGGACCGTAGCGCTACGCATAGCATAATCAGCCAATAATGTTCCCACTGCTGGGACACAGGCCTCCTCTCTTCGAGAGGTAGTGGGCTGTAATTTACCACGCGGGCCCAGTGCGGGTTGGTAGATGTCACATGTCTTCGAATTTTTGGTTCTAGGACTTGTCGGTTTCCTCACGATCACGATGATTTTCTTCACCGTTTTGAGAGCAGTGGTGATTAAATAATTTACACAAAGTAAAGCGCCTACGTCGGTTCGAATCGACGACCTATACAACTCGTAAGTCGGTGGCGTTACCACCACTGATCTCGGCCACCACAGCTCTCACGCAACGCATAAATCCTCCTAATCCCGATACAGCTTTTGCCTTATTAGTTCAAAACCTACACTTCGCATGTCACCTCACTTTTCCAATATTCAGTGCAATGTAACCCTTAGGGTCTTCTACAGGAGACGAGGGTACTGATGAGAATATTTCAATGCTATATTTAATTTTAGGAATCTGTACTACGCTGGGGAGCGCTTCAACTTAGCAGGTCGGATGAAGATAGAGCAATTCGGTCCAAGAAAGGATTTTATGTTGCCAGGATTCTTCGCGCCGCGCGAGGTTGAGGAGTTCCTTACCGAAAAACAGGTTAGTCCATGTCAATAATTATTATAAAGTAAAGTACACTCACATTTGAGCAGTTATATTGAAATCAATGATATTATAAGTGTCTACCTCCCAAGATACAGGATTATTTTAGTTTGGGGGGCAGGGTGCCTGTTCTTATTGGACTTTCTACTTCAATACTCTTTGTATAATTTCTACTTAAGTTTGCTACCGTTCTGTATACTTATTGTCAAAGTTTATGTCTTAAAACAAAGTATATGTGAATAAAAATGATCTTCATAAACGGCACAATGTCTCACTATTAGGTGACACGTAGGACGGCGGAAGTAAGATGTCGTAACTATTGGAAGGTTAGCGAAGGACGTATCATAACCTATCTACCTCTTTTAAACCAACTTAAAAAAGAAGGAAAGGAAAGAAAAAAATGCACTTTTTTTACTTATATTGTCATTGGTCAAAGCCCATGTAATAGGGAACAAGCTAATTGCCTCAACTGGGCTGGGTCACATAATTATAGACTCCGGGCTGCTACCAAGAAATTCGTATTGGAAAACCCCCAATAACGCTGCCCGAACCTGGAAATAAAATCCAGAGACCGCCACGCTCAGCCGTCGAGCTTTCGACCACAAGCACACCACAAGACCAATGTGGCTTGGAAATGGGGAAATGATTCATGGTATGATAATACCACTACGAAAGAAAAATTAAAAACGATACAATTTAGTTGCACGTTATTTACTTTTTTATTTTTGAATGCGCCCTAATAAGCTCTTATAAGCATAGTAAGTACAATTTGATCATATAAATATATTTTTTACCATAACAACAAGTATTTTCATTGATCCATCCTAGTGAACATACATTGTGTGGCTAGTTTTGCAAAAACACGATTTTAAATCAGGGAAAATGAAAAATAGTTGTTTTTCTTTGTATTCAGCAGTTTTGTTGTTTAAAACAAAATATTTGTAATTGTAATTGAATCCTTACTTATGACTAGTATGCACATGCACATAATTATTATAAATCTAAAAGTATAAAATCTTACAATCACTTACTGGAAATCTCTAAACCACGTTTACAAAAGACTAGGCAGATTTCACCAATGAAACTGAACGCGAACAACATTTCTAAAACGCGTTCAAGAGCTGTCAGTGTCAAAATTGTTATGGAATATTGTACACAGCTCTTGAATGCGTTAACGCTGCTCCCACATCTCCGCCGCGAATTCAATTCCGAGTCTCAATTTCATTTGTGAAATCCGCACTAAGCGGTTATCATGCAAACTTACAAAATATTATTTTTATTTAGGAATTTATATTTACAGAAGGAATCCATACAAATTTGGATCGCTTAAGAATAAAACCCCTGATTTTTCGAATTTAATCTGCAGTCATATCACATTTGGTTGGCTGTTGATATTTTGCCCAGCCAATCACAACTGTCCATGTCCCGATGTCCCACTTGCTAGTGTCCTAAGTGCCTTTCAGTTGCACCTTTGATGACCTAAAGCAGTAGTCGGCAAACTCATTAGTCAATAGAGCCAAATATAAATACTATAACGATTAAGATTTCTTATAAGAGCCAATGCTTTCTGTGTGCCCAAACTGTCTCAATACACTTTTCTTAGTGCGGATTTCACCAATGAAATTGAACGTGTTCAAGAGTTGTCAGTGTACAATATTCTATAACAATTTTGACACTGACAGCTCTTGAACGCGTTTTGGAAATGCTGATCGCGTTCAGTTTCATTGGTGAAACCAGCCTTTAATCCTTAAAACTCCCATCCTCTTTCACTCCACAACGCTTCCTAAAATTTACTTGCTAAGCAGTAGAATGCCTTCATCATCATCATAATATCGGCTGACAATAATAATTATGATGAAGTCGTCTTTCAATCATCATCATTAACAAGTTAACCTTTTAAAACTTTGAAAGGTACAGTAAATGAATAATGTTTGATGTCTTGTAAATTTTTGGTGGAAATACTTGGGAAATAAATCTTTGAAATATAGTTTGAATTTTGAATGAAACTTGATATCTTGCTTAATTATGGCTTGCGTATTTACGCTCGCACTCATCGACATTTATACAGAGCCACACTATTCATACATAGAGGCCAAACTCGCATGAGCCTCGCGACCCGCGGTTTGCCGACCACTGACCTAAAGAATGCTTCAATATAACATGGTCAGTTGGTCACATTCTGAGCTCAAATAATATAAAAAGGTGAAATCAAATTACCGTCGACACGAAAATAAGATGAATATGAGGTTTTACTACAGTTTAACTGAAGTCTTGTTCGCTTTTCAGTAACCGGAACTAAGTTACCATTGTGTAATGCCCCATCCCATGCAAATTTCATAATTATGTATGATATACAAAAAAGTAAAAAGAAATCAAAATATGCATCTGACGCCATTGGCAAGACTTTTATTACATTACTCAACAATTTAATTATATTTTAATTATTATGACTCAAGTTCACAGACGTAATATGACCTCAAGATCTGACAGACGATAAATAACTCCTTTTTTGTTTGGAACGCTCAACGATGTTTTCCCAGCAAAAACATATGACAAATACTGGCTAGTTAGACAAATTTGCTATATGTACAGCAGACAAATAAGATAAATACACATGCACTATACTACTTTAAGTCCCTCTCGCACCAAAAATCTCTAAATACATTTAGGGCTGAACATCATTCAGCCTCTGGCAACTTCTAATGATTAAGAAAACAAAAATAAAGTTTAAAATATTTCAAAGGTGTATTTATTGATTTGAGGTGCATGCGGGCCTTACCTACTCCATGATAAGCGTGTTTATAGGCAAGTCTGACATCGCTCTTCTAGGCGTCGTTAGCTAAAATATTTATTTATAGTACAGTCATTTGGTGCTCAAAAAGGGGGTTAAAAGAAAAAAAGAAAAATGGAAAGTTTTCCAGAAGTTTTGGAAATTGGTGATTCACTTTGCCACCTCGTATCTTTGCCATTTAAAATGAATCGGAAAGGAGATATTGACAGAAACGTGTAGGTATTCGTTCGCCATTGCTCCAATATGGCGGTGCGAGAGACATACGAGATGGCAAACTGAAAGTTGGAAAAGGGCACGACAAAATCAATAAAATCACCAATTTTCAAAACACCCGGAATACTTTCCAGGTAAAACTACGAAATGACTGGACTATAATTTAAACAAAAATAATTAAATTGACAGCGTGTCGAAAGATATTACTTTTTACTTGCATACAAAACTCTTTTGTTGACTGTACTATACTGTTTTTAAATTGCCGCAATTGTGTTTTTATTTATTTTTTTGTGTACTATGGAACTTGATAAAGTCTTTGGCAGAAGCAAACACGTCATCTGCTAACACCTTAGGCGTGTGTAACGCGGCAAAATGTCCCCCAAAGTCGAAAGAGGTAGATCTTATTAAATTCAGGAACTTGTCTTTTAGTATCCAGTCTGGTTGATAGACGACTTCATATAAGAATTTGATTGCAGCTGTTGGTACTTCAGTCGGTATGCTGAAATGGAAAATTAGGGAAAGGTTTAGTTAAATTACGAGTTTATAACTTTTGGCAGATTTTAAATTAAGTTAAAACCTTTATTTTCAAGGTGATCGCACCTGGCATCTCTATGAAAATGAACCGTAACAAAGATTTGATACAGAAATCTGGTGTAAACATTGTGTAAAACAATGTTGTACTTATTTGAAATAGTAATGGTATAGTTCGATTCAAACTTAATGGCGGCTCGGAAGTTAGCCACTCGCTGCGCAGTACCCCACCCCCGCTGACACATGAATTCGTTACTGCGCAGCGACTCGCCTCATGTTCCGATCCGCCAGGCTGAATCAGGCTGTATATAGTTTTTAATTTGTGAAAGCTTGTAATTGGCAAACGTAAGCGCTATTGTACATACTAAATAGATATTACGCTGTCACAGCTTTCCTAAGAATAAATAAATCAGAATCTCAGATTCATCAAGTTTTGGGAATACAAACTCAATGTCATACATGACAAAGTTCCAATTCTACGATACGATTATCATACGATTCCACGATTCATACGATTTCAGAATCTTCTTGTTACGAATGGTCAATCAAAAATTAATTTAGACTACATAACGCTAAAGTAAATTTTTGATTAAGTGGCAATACGTGGTAATTAATTTAGGGTACATAACGCTAAAGTAAATATTTGATTAAGTGGCAATACGTGGTAATTAACTAAGATTGTTTATTGAAGTACAGTTTCATCATCTGCCTAGCCTTTTCCCAACTATATTGAGGTCGGCTTCCAGTCTAACCGGATGCCAGTATTTTACATGGAGCTACTGCCTATCTGACCTCCACAACCTAGTTACCCCTACAACCAAGTTAAAGCCCTTGGTAAGACCGATTGTCCGACTTTTGGGCTTCTAACTACCCGTAATTACTGTAAAAGATCTACAAATGACAGCCGGGACCAACGGCTTAACGTGTTTTCCGAGGCACGGAGGGGTTTTGGTATGTAAAGATGGTCACCCATCCACGGACCAACCGCGGCAAACCTAGCTTAACCTGATCGATCGACCCGTGCAGCTGTTATTACTTAGCCACAAGCCCAGCTCTGCCTAGTATAGGGGGCCTACCACCACCTCTAAAAACAGTATTATTTTAATATTACTTTAGTGTGGGAAAGAGATTAAGCTCTACAGGACGTATAGCTCCATCTCTTTCCCCCACTGAAGTAAGATTAAAATAATACTGTGTTTACCCCCAGATTAACCTAACAAATGTAAGAAGTTAGATTGTATACGTTTTCAAAACTATAACTTACTTTTGAACGATACTAATTTCGGGATAATAGAACCCTTCCGCATAGAGTCTGGTAGCAGTGACAATGCACTCGTTCATCCACGTTATAGTCACTGTGTCCAATACGTCATCTATATCAAGGTTTTCCAATCCTCCATGGGGTGTGTGCAGTTGGTCCCTGTTACTGCAAATTGCTATTTTCTCCATCATGTACGCTGCTAAACCAACTGGAGAGTCGGTGAGGGCAACTCCTGTAAAGACATTCATTTTATTTACTCTTGCAAGCGTGATATGCTCTTAATAGGGGTACCGTTTGCGTCCAAAACTATTCCGGCAATCCCGTAAGTTTTAAAACAACACAGTATTTTGAGACAAGACGTAAGAAGTGACATGTTTTAAGGCGATCAATATCGACTGGTCTACGTTAATTGACCGCAGTCTGGTTAACATAAATAATTGTGGCTAAAAACTGTGTTAACATGCTTAGTATGCTTACATAAGCAATATTATTAATATTCAAAATTAGACATGTAGTTTATTTTTCAACAAACTGTTTTGTAGATTCATCCAAGGTCATTGCCAAGGTCTACTTTGTTTGTTTAAATGTACATTGGCCGACATGAAAATTTTGTTACACACTTTGTTTTCTGTAACAACCAAGTGTTGCAGCAGCTTCAAATTCCGCACGGGACAAATATTGATGTGGCCTTCCGGAGCTGTACTATGACGTGTTAAAGCCATTGTTTTTTCGGTGTCAGAGAGAGATGGAGCTATACAGGACGAATAGCATTATCCCTTTTTCACCATGGAACTGTGATAGCTTGAACACGTCATGGTATGGCCCCAGATAGTTTTTTCAGGTTACTTATGTGACATTAGTGTTTGTGAAATCACCCAGTCACCCACGATACAGGAGATCCATATGGATTAGATTTTTTTTGTGTAACTACGTCCAATTTGTGCGTGGCAACGTTTTTTCTAACAAAACATCTTACTTACCAATAGTATCAGGTTTCGTAGACTGAATATGGAAATATCCGCTTTCTCTTATTAAGTAAGTAAAATGGTTCTTCAGGGGATATATTCTTTCGGGACGATCTGAGTCTATCCAACTTGGGAAAAGAGATCCAATCAGTAACTTTATGTAGCTAATTGGTCTTGAAGATAGTGGCATGTTACAGTGATATCTGAAAGAGAATTGAAATATTATACTAACGATAAATTAAAGAAACAATAAAAAATATTGCCTCCATGGTTTTCTGGTCGTAATCGCGGCATGCCCTTTAAATACCACTAAGTTCGCTATATTACATGAGACTTCAAACATAATTGGTTTGAAAATGTGAGTGCATATTGCTATGCCTACCCCTTAAAAATATTGGCTTGATGTTTTTAAATAATGTTCATTGTTATTGAGTGGTATCTGTTTTCTTACTATGACATAGTCATCTGAAAATAAGTTCTAAACTAGTCTAGAGTGCAACTAGGATCTTTGGCTCCTGAATGACATCGACAGGGTTGTTGGAAAATATTGTGACATTGTCACAGAAATTGTATTGCAAAAACAAGCTTCTGAATACCGCAGTATACCACATAGAAATCATGTAGGTACATAATTATTTGGATTAAACTTATTGTCCAATCAAACATACAAGATAAGATTGGTGTTTGATAAGATACCAAATAATTATGGGTACTTACACCAATTTCAGTTACCGGCTAATAATGATTAAGGAAAGTGTGACTATCAGATAAAAAAAGTACTTTACCCCAAAATATTCTCGGGGAAAAGAGTAGCCATATGTGTAGCGCACTGGGAACCCCAGTCTCCTGCTTGAATGTAGAACTTTTTGTAACCAAGTCGCAACATTAAGTTACGCATCACTATTCCAATCTGCAATGGGTTTAAACCTGGCTTGTTTGTTCCCTGTAAAAAGTAAACATAGTTGATGAATGAGTTGCTCATTACCTAAATCAGAACGCAAATTCTTCTGTAAGGCGTGCTATACGCTTGTTCGGGTCAGCATGATTTGGCAACGCTGGGCGGCAAAAGATAGGGTGACTAGTAATTAGTGACCGATCAAAAAAATCTGTTGTTGAATTTGAGGACTTATGCGAACATAAATGTAGGGAACAGCTGATTTTTTAATCGTGATTTCAGGTTCAGGAAAAAGTTGTTCATAATTATGAGTAAAGTCACGTGTTTACGTATCGGTTACTAATTACCAGTCATCCTGTAATATATTCGATTCTGCCGTGTGAGTCTATCTGGCAGGCCCCAACGAGATTTATCAACAGGTGATAGGTTTACATAAGGACATTATTTTGTACCTATAGAAAATAAATAAGATATATTTTGTACCTCGACAGTTTTTGATTAAATGACGTTTCTATGAAGTGTCTAGCTAGCGGGCCCCTTATGATTATTTTTATTGTTATTATACTTTCAGATCGCCCAGTAGTGCTCGGAGTTAGAAAATATTATGTACCTTACAAATCCGAAATTTCGACTTTCCGTGAGCTATACTTTAGGAGATATTCGTTACTTAGACAAACGTCCAGCCAGCGGGCCACTTTTTAAATACTACTGTTTTATATCATACAATAGCAGTAGGAGCTTAATCCTATTAAGTACCTTACAAATCCAAAATTTCGACTTTCTGTGACCTATACTTTAGAAGATATTCGTTACTTAGACAAACGTCCAGCCAGCGGGCCACTTTTTAAATACTACTCTTTTATATCATACAATAGCATTAGGAGCTTGATCCTATTATGTACCTTACAAATCTAAAATTTCGACTTTCTGTGACCTATACTTTAGAAGATATTCGTTACTTAGACAAACGTCCAGCCAGCGGGCCACTTTTAAATACTACTCTTTTGTAACATACAATAGCATTAGGAGCTTGATCCTGTTATGTACCTTACAAATCCAAAATTTCGACTTTCTGTGAGTTATACTTTAGAAGATATTCGTTACTTAGACAAAGGTCCAGCCAGTGGGTTTGTTTCTAAATACTACTCATTTATATCATACATAGAATAAGAAGCTTGATACTATTATCACCCATCAGTCTAAACATCATACAGTCGTCTGATGAAGACGTCTAAGACAGGGTAATCTTGCGGGGCGTGAGGGGCGAGACGGGGGAAGCGCGCTCCCGGACTGCTTACGCTACCGTGTTAGTAGTTCGGGAAATAACTTTCAGGGCTATCGTGTTGAATTTAATATTGTTTTAATTTATGTATAATATTATAATGGTGCATACGACGTGTGTTGTGAAGAGTGCAAGTCGTCATCTTACGTTAATAAAAAACTGCGATTTCATCTATTTCAGCTTAAAATACTAGCCGTGATCGCTTCGGAGGACTACAAGTTCCTCAGGATGATTTTGTGGATTACATCCATAGCTTGGAAACAAAATTGATGTCGATTTTTAATTTTTCTGGAAACAACATTGGGTCTAAATTGTTTGAGCATTTGAGTCAAATAGAATTCAATACCAAACCATGTTCATGCTTCCCAATATTTTTTTTGTATTAGGATGAGGATTTTTTATATAATTAAGTTCAACAACAGAAATTTCAAATCCAGTAAATCTAAAAACCAAAAATCTAATAAATAAATCTAGTAAATCTAATATTTCTCAGTCGCCCATTTATAAAGATACCTACAGTTTTATAGATGAGTGGCTGGTACACAAAAACACGATCTTTTTGATAATTGTTAATTATTGTTTATAATAATGTTGATGCCCATGTTGATCTAAAATAAATTAATAAAATAAATATTGTTAACTTGGGACAACCCTAGCTGTCGTGACAATGCCTACACGTTGTCTGCATTTACCACGAGATCAAAGGCATCGTCCTACTGTATCTTTTTATACTGTGCTATTATGTACCTTCAATCTGCCTAGCCTTTTCCCAACCATGTTGGGGTCGGCTTCCAGTCTAACCGAATGCAGCTAAATACCAGTATTTTATATAGAGCGACTGCCTATTTCACCTCCACAACCCAGTAACTGGGTAATACTATTATGTACATACCTTACATATCCAAAATTTCAACTTCCTATGGACTTCATAAGGTATTCGTTAATAAAATAAGCGCCTAGCTGGCAAACCCGTTTTCAAACATTATACCTGCTTTCATAATCACTCAACAGTGCTACAACAAAACTAGGATTAAGAAAAAGAGTAGTTTTTTTAAGTAGGGCGCTATGTAAATGGAAAATGAAATGAAATAAAGAGAAAATGTAATACCTAGTTATTATAATCTTTAATGAGTAAATGATAGCTTGAAGATTGACATGGGAGAATGGAATAACTTCTAAAGTATAGCTCACAGAAAGTCGAAATTTTGGATTTGTAAGGTACATAATAGTATCAAGTTCCTTATGCTATTGTATGATATAAAAGAGTAGTATTTAAAAAGGGGCCCGCTGGCTGGACGTTTGTCTAAGTAACGAATATCTTCTAAAGTATAGCTCACAGAAAGTCGAAATTTTAGATTTGTAAGGTACATAATAGGATCAAGCTCCTAATGCTATTGTATGTTACAAAAGAGTAGTATTTAAAAAGTGGCCCGCTGGCTGGACGTTTGTCTAAGTAACGAATATCTTCTAAAGTATAGGTCACAGAAAGTCGAAATTTTGGATTTGTAAGGTACATAATGGGATCAAGCTTCTACTGCTATTGTATGATTAAAAGAGTAGTATTTAAAAAGTGGCCCGCTGGCTGGACGTTTGTCTAAGTAACGAATATCTCCTAAAGTATAGCTCACAGAAAGTCGAAATTTTGGATTTGTAAGGTACATAATAGGATCAAGCTCCTAATGCTATTGTATGTTACAAAAGAGTAGTATTTAAAAAGTGGCCCGCTGGCTGGACGTTTGTCTAAGTAACGAATATCTTCTAAAGTATAGGTCACAGAAAGTCGAAATTTTGGATTTGTAAGGAACATAATGGGATCAAGCTTATACTGCTATTGTATGATTAAAAGAGTAGTATTTAAAAAGTGGCCCGCTGGCTGGACGTTTGTCTAAGTAACGAATATCTCCTAAAGTATAGCTCACAGAAAGTCGAAATTTCGGATTTGTAAGGTACATAATATGTTCTAACTCCGAGCACTACTGGGCGATCTGAAAGTATAATAACAATAAAAATAATCATAAGGGGCCCGCTAGCTAGACACTTCATAGAAACGTCATTTAATCAAAAACTGTCGAGGTACAAAATATATCTTATTTATTTTCTATAGGTACAAAATAATGTCCTTATGTAAACCTATCACCTGTTGATAAATCTCGTTGGGGCCTGCCAGATAGACTCACACGATTCTGCCGCCCGCTGTGCCGAATCATGCTGACTCGACCAAGTATGTAGCACCCCTAAAAGATATTAATGACGATATGCCAATGTGCTTTGATGCCCAAGTTTCTTCTTTTTTTCCTTATTACAAGCATATAATGTAAACATTAGGATAAATCATGTAATTTATATTGAGATAATCTTGAGTAATAACAAAATGTTTTTAGATGTACCTAGGTACCGATGAAGGTCGATATTGCTGTCGTTACTACGTACAGGCAAAAAATATGTTCTAAAAAATAACACGTGGAACGCTCAATGTATTTGAGATGACCAGCAAATTAGAATTCAAGGATTTATGTAATACCATTTTCTTATTACAGTCACTGCGGACTATTTGAACGCCTCCCGTCTCGAAATATGGAAATGCCTATATTATATATAATTCGTGTTCATATTTGACCATTGTGTTCCTTACTTTAGTTGTGTTTACATTGTACCTACCTACGTTAAAATCTATAAATATATGAAAACTGGTTTTCGTAACTTTTCCTTTGTATTCAAGATGTCGGTCGAGATAGCCAGATTTACACGTATAAATACGCTGTTATTTACTTGGCTCGTTTTTGTCAATGAAAATATACTTATCTTACCTCGGAAAACCCGTAACCGGGTAAGTCTGCAGCTACAATTTCGAAGACGAAGTTATAACCTTCTTTCGGTGTCGTCAACATTGGAATAACTTTGTCGAACTCTTTGGACGAACTGGGCCATCCATGTAACATGAGCAGTGGTAGGACTTCAACACCTTTATTTACTTTAGGCTTTACGTGTATGTAATGTAAATCCAATCCCTGTATTTTCGTTTTGTAATGAGGAAATAAATTCAACAGTTCTGCTCTCTTTTTAAATTCATATTTCTCAACCCAGTAAGTCAGAATCTTTTCCAAGTAGTCCGTGTTCATTCCGTACTCGGATTGTATGCCTTCTAGGGGTTTCGTCAACCTCCGTCTGTTTTTTATTCTTTGTTTCAAGTCTGAGATCATCTGTAATAGTTACAAGTACTATAATATACAATTTATCTTGGTGGTGCCCCCTATTACATAGGACTTGAAACATAACTGGCGAAATGTGGGTGTATATATACTATAGGTGCACCTCTGCCTAACCCAACGCGGATTACTGGCGTGATGTTATGTTATCTTGGTGGTTGGTAATCAGTTAATCAAATGTGAGTCAACAATTATGTATATACATGTATTATTCATATACATTAACTATAGATTTTGATACAGAATTAAAATATAATTAAATTATAGCAATTTTGTAATAGATATGATTCTCATTTATTAAGCTCTAGTTTTAGCTGAGTCAGCAAAAAAGTCTGACATTTTTTTTTGTTGAAACTCATATCTGACTGGTTTTTTTGTTTGCTTAAAAAATTTACTATCGTGGGAGTTTTTTGTGGTCAGTTTTAATATATTTCCTATATTTACCGTATCATTAAAGTCTATCTTGAAAGGCCTTATAGACTCGTCTTGCTTTTCGGGCCTAATGCCAGTTCCCCACCATTTTTCAAGATCAAACTCTGGCAGGTCATGTACTTTATTTATCATAAACTTGACTCCTACAAAAATGGCTCCTATGACTACAAACGTCGATAAAAGTAATAACTTCATCTGAAAATAAATGAAACAAATATTAAGGTTCATCTTCAATGTGAAACATGACCTCGGATTAAGATGCATAACAAGAAAATCCAACAATTTTTTCACTGCACTGCAATGTAATTTGAAGGTAGTCTCCTTTTTATGTAAGTCCGAGAAAACATAATTAACAAATGCATTACAGTCTAAAATCTAAAAGATTTAAAAAACAATATGTCTATCGTTGACATAATACAAAAAAATATGTAAATAAATAAATAAATAACACTGTTTTTTGGTTGAGTCGAGACTATTGTTGAAGTGTGTGCACGATTACCTACTTACTTCGAAAGTCGAACTTAAGAAAGTCTAGACAAGTCAGGTCTGTAAGGCCTTAGAATTTTCTAAGGAAAACAAATGTTGTAGTCGGGATAAACGGCACCTAATGTGCTCATTTGGTGTCCAAAATTATAAGAAAACTACCAAATGAAAAAAGAATTTTCGAAATCGGTCCTCAATCAACGAAAATATCGATGAACATACCTACATACAAAATATACGAATTGAGAACCTTCCTCTTTTCTAAGACGGCTAATTAACATTTCTTAAATTGATTATGAAGTGGTACGGTTTCCTACACATAATAGAATACTAATAATCTAGTAGGTACCTAATAATTTTTCTAGTAGGTACCTATCCTATAATAGAATGAATAAGTATATTGGGAAGGTTTCGGCATCTATGTAATTCACTCGACATAGGCCGTCTGTAAATTTAAAAACTTCGAGTACCTACTTTTAGGCATTCAATTCAAATGTAGTTTCTGCAACGTTCCTTTAAAACTGAATTTAAATTACGAAACTAGTTGCGAAAACTTAATTATTCATTATAGTTTCAAGTGAATAGATAATTCTTTACACGTGTAACTATAAATGAATACTTAACTATTAAATTTGGCTTTACTAAATACTTATTATAGTAATGGGCCTTTATAAATTGTTAACTGTAGGTACTCCTAAATCGAGCCACCCTGCAATTAATTTTTGAAAAGTGTCTATATTTTTTAAATGGTTGTGAATTCAAATTTGGAACAATGATTACACCAAAATGACGGCCAGTATTTCGGCTTCAAAACTACAAAAACTTACAATTATTATTTTGGTGTTTGAGGTCTATATGTACGCAGATATTAAGTGGCTCGATTTAGGAGTCTAGGAGTGTAGGAGAGTAAATTAATGTAAGTAAATCAAACCAACAGTAGAATAATGAAGATAAATTATGACAAGGTATATGGATAGCAAATTAATATTTCGTTAAATAGGTACCATTATTTTTGTGTGCGGGTATGAACGAAACAAAAGCTAAAGATAGGATCGTAGCTGGTGGCGTTCTGTACTTTCTACCTACCCCTATTCGAAGAAGGCGTGTTTTATCTATGTATTATTTTTGTTCTTTAATAATCATTTTTATTATAGAAACCTTCTTAAAGAATTACTTTTTGTTTACTTATCGATTATTGATTAGATTTCACCAACTAAAGATAAAAAAATATGGAGATGACTTTGTAATGTAAACTGTGTAAATAAATAGATAACTGAAAACCTTACAAAGAACAAAAATACTTTTTAGATAAAAATATTATTATGATGAGAACTTATATTGTAAAAAGGAAAATACTTAAAATATTCAATGTTGTTATCATAACACACACGTTTCTAAAAATATCACAAGGTTCGTTTTATTTATGTCAAGTAATCTAATAACCAACATAACCAGTTTTCCTTTTGTAATTTTTATATCAACGTAGGTTTGTCTACAATATTTTAAACATGTTTGTCCTACAACTTATGTAACCGGTTTATTAAAGGTATTTGCAAAATTTAAGGTCTATGTTCAAATAAGAATAATAATATCTATTGTAGGTACATTATAGCGTGAATTAAAATATCGTAGACGTTACCGTTATTTTTTTGGTGATTTATAAACGCAGTTCTTTCAGTTGTATTTTCAGTGTTGTATTTCTGTGCAAAACACTTTCACTCATTAAATTGCATAACAATAGATACGTATTTATCAAAATATGACTCACTTTTTAGTTATGCAGTACTCCAGGCTAAAACTTAAAACACTGTGCACCCACCCTCATAAGTAAAAAAAAATATCGATGTACCGATCACACAACTTATACGTAGTTTATTTGCTCGCACATGACACGTGCGATGCCGGTGATCACCGAAATCATATTGTGAATCTGTGATAATAATATGCTCGCGACGTTTCGAGTTCGCCGCACCGACCGCGACCCCCGACCGGCAACCGGCAAACCCCCCCGGCCTTGACCTTATTAAGCCCTTATTGAGTGTTAACGTTTATAATATTGGTACGTTCTATAAAATGAATAAATTATGTAGCCCCCTAAAGAGTTATAGAGGGAAGTTCTCAATTTACTGGGTTCTAGGTTGAGGATCAAGGGCTAAGGCTCCGTGCACGAAAAAAACCCATTTTCGTCAATAACTTATCTAATCGTAAGAAAACTTAAAATAATTAAAACATTAAGTCTGTGTAAGTATAAAAGTACAGTTTACGTAGTGCTAAACCATTCGTGTCAGTCACAGCACCTTTTAATAGTTGCATCACTTCTGCGCTCTCGAAAAGACGGTTTATTTCGCCTTTGATTTACTTAATGAAGATATTGTATAATCATAAAATAAACTTTTGATTTTATTTCAAGGATAGCTGAAGACTAATGTGTGTTTTTTAAATTTCTTGATATGGTTTGCTAAATAATAGGAAAAAAACATTACTGAAAGGGTTTTTAAAAAAATATGGTTTTTTCAACATTATTTTTCTGCTATATTTTGTATCGAGGTTGAAAAAAGTGGTTCTGCCACATGCAAGTAGACCATATAACGATGTTGATGATATTTTTAAATGTTCAAAATCAAAAGGAGTTTCTTGTAAAAAAGTGATCAAACGTCAGTCTCGCGTCAAGTTTCGAAAAACTTGTTGCGAATATTTGTGATTTTCCATGAATACTTAATTTATTTGAAAAATCCCTTTCCACCACATGCAAAACAAAGAACTCAACTTTTCAAATCACAAATAGTTTTCTTTAAATTGTTTTTCCTTTTCTCAGAACTAATGAACAAAATTGATCAAAATCAGTCGATTTCGTGCACGGCCCCAAGCTTAGGCTTAAACAGTTGTAAAGTTAATAGAGCACTAAGTTTGCATGTGGGTAAGTGTGTGATATTAAAATCCCATCAATTAATTCAAATAGGGGCTTAAAATGAATGACACATTTTAAAGGGTCGTTTTTTTATTATTTTCATAACAATGAGGGTAGGTGTTGTAATAAAATAACGACTTGCTCCTTGTCATCATTACATTTTTTATTTTTTGTTATATTTAAGTATACCTACATGTAAGTAATATTTAACTTTACCTACATCGCATATTGCGGAATTTCCCACAGTGGCGATGATTTCTAATTAGAATTAAATGCTTTCGCATTTTCCTCACTATTTAGAAAGTGAGGAAAATTGTTATGAACGTGCGTCAATCTTCATCTATACAAAGCAAAGCCGGAACCAAATTCTGCGAAATTGACACATTGTAATTACCTTTAATTTTAAATAAAAATAAATACATTTTTATATATTTGTTAGCCTAATTAAACTAATGAAGAACCACTTTCATACACTTAACACTTTCGTCGCAAATTGAACCCGAAAATATACCCGCATAGTGTCTGCCTGTCTTTTACGTTTGAGCGACCAACGACAAGATAGCGAATAAATTATTCAGCACATTCAGGTATAAAAAATACGCTGCGTACTTATGCTAAAAATTCTTAACTTATATTGCGAGCTACCTACACATATCTATGGGAAATAGAATACTTTTGTTTGTTTACGGAAGTTAGTTAACAGATCCTTATTGTTTGATCGTAAGTATTAGGTATAGACACTAAAATACCTATCCTTATAATAAAGACAAAAAAGTGTCGTTACAACTTTTGGTCTTAAAAAAAGTGTCGCGAGTTGCGAAAGGGGGCTAGACGGAAAAAATTAAGACCAAGAAGAGATAAGTATATACATAATGTTAAGTCAGGCAAATTAATCGTTAAGGAAATTGACTACTTATGTCTGAATACCTAATAGCCATAACACAGTAAATTGACGTTGGCGCTTCCCCTCATATTATGTATTAGGACCATTGACTGGGCTCTGCTCGGGTGAAAGAAAATAGTGAAAATGATTTTTTCCAGTTATGAGACCGAGCTAGATCGATTTTTCGCCCCCGTATTGCAACTTTCATCGAAATTGTAAGAACCGTTTTCGAGAACGTGATTACAAATGTATATACAGGGTTATTGGTATGTCGGCAATCCGTTAAGAACCCTATTACATTTCGCCTGATTTCGACGGTGATTTTTGCGTAAAATGGGCAACTTTGGCGTTCTTGTTCTGAGAAAGACTTGGACAACTATGACTTATTGAGTTGTGGAGAATAGTTATTAGTATAGTACATAGCGGCCTCGCTTTTTGCAATTTTTTCTTAATTGTTTATATAAAGCCAAAATTTCGAAGCAGGTTTTTCAAAAAATGTGCGATGGCACTTTTTTGAGCTCCTGGGTAGAACGGTAGAACTATTGTACATAACAAACGAAATGAAAAATTTAAAATAAGATCCTTTAAAAAGTGTCATAGCGGCCTCAGAATTTTGAAATATTTATGGGATATCTAAAAAAAACCCAATTCAACATCATAAAAAACGCTCAGAATTACCTGAAAATTTCTCCTTTCTACATTCATATCTTTAATTAATAGCCTTTGTTTGAAAAATAAATGAATTATTATTGCATTGATAATAAATTGTGCAGTGCAGAGGATACTTATGTAGGTATTATATGTGGCAATTTGTGAAGATATGGTGTGAATATTGACATTATCGCTGCCGTTACTAGGCGCATTGGTAATCTCGGTACAATGTATACAATCATAATACATCATACTTATAAAAGTGCAAGTCTGCACTTTGGTGCGTTATTAAATCTTTATGAAAATGGCAGTTTCCAAAATGTATCATTGCTTATGAATTGACCCATTGAATAATAGACTTAAGTTCCTACTTTAAAATTGATTCGCTTTTACCCTCATTAGTATTAAGCATTTCTTCTACAAACTAGTGGGTATACTGTAAGTGTTTCATATTAATACAATCTTGTAACTATTCGTTATAGAGAAGAGCAGTGGTAGCCTAGTGGTAACGGCGGACTTACCGAGTTGTAGGTCATGGGTTCGAACCCGAGCAGGCGCTTTACTTTGTGTTAATAATTTCATCACCACTGCTCTCAAAAAACGGTGAAGGAAAACATCGTGAGGAAACCAAGTCCAAGAACCAAAAATTCGAAGACATGTGACATGTACCAACCCGCACTGTGCCCGCGTGGTAGATTACGGCCCACTCTCTCTCACAGAGAGGAGGCCTGTGTCCCAGCAGTGGGAACATTAATAGGCAAATTATGTGGATACAGTGTAAGTGTTTCATTTAAATACAATCCTAGCTATAACTATTCGGTACCTATAAAGAAGACTTTAAATATCCCGACTGCCTCGTTGGTCTAGTGGCCGCAAGCGGTCTTGAGCATGAGGTCCTGGGTTCGATTCGCAGGTCGTGCAGTGTTATTGGGTTTTTCTATCTGGAATTTCTCAGTAGCAGCCCGGAGTCTTTATTTGTGCCCGGTTGATGGTAATAGGCTCGCCCCCTATTACATGGGACTTAAACATAACTGGCGAAATGTGGGTGTAGCTGCTACAGGTACACCTCTGCCCAACCCTTCGGGGAAACAAGGCGTGATGTTATGTGTATTATGTATCAGAGATATGACCACAAGAAGCTCGTGGCTAAGTAATAACAGCCACAAGGGTTAATCCATCAGGTTAAGCTACGCTTGTCGGGGTTGGTCCGTGGATGGGTGACCATCTTTACATACCGAGACTCTTCCGTGTTTCGGATAGCACGTTAAGCCATTGGTCCCGGCTGTCATTCGTAGATCTTTGACAGTCGTTACGGGTCGTCAGAAGCTCGAAAGTCTGACAATCACTCTTATGGTATACAATATAATTTATTTCTCAAAGAGCTCGTCGCGCAGTTAGCCAGTAATAAAATTAGTTGTAACAAATCTTGTAAGTGGGTATAACGAATTAAATCACTCAGAACGCGCGCGTCGTTGTACACATCGAGCGCGCTATTCTCTTCAGCACCGTGCACACTACACAATACTAGAAAATATTATAGTTATTTATTTATTTATGTTGGAACCGTCGTAGATGTGTTTTATTTAATTTTTTTTTTAAACATAAATTAGTTTTAGCTTCTTTAATGTTTTTCGGTAGTGAATTGTATAGTTGTACTCTTTCTCTTTCTTTTATATGTAGTCTTACCAAGGGGTATCGTATTACAGTTACTGGGTTGTGGAGGTCAGATAGGCAGTCGCTCCATGTGAAACACTGGTATTCAGCTGCATCCGGTAAGACTGGAAGCCGACCCCAACATAGTTGGGAAAAGACTAGGCAGATTTATTGTCCTATTCCTTGATCTTATGGACAAGGACGTCTACGATAATAACGTAGCATAATAATTATAAAAGCGCACAATAGGTACCTACCTAGTTAAACTTAAAAACTAAAGTAAGAAGGTAATAAATAAATCTGAGAATAAGGCATTACAGTTTTTATTTTTCTTCTAATTATAAATCTATAGTGTAGGTAATATGCTTTTTTCATTAGAAATCTATGATGAGTGTTTTTTTTTTTAAGTATTTTGAAGCTTTTTCGAGCCTCATAAAAAAAAGCAGTCATCACTTATACGCTTATTTCTTAACGTGTAACAAAAAGAAAGAAAAATAGGTTTATTTGTCACAGAAACACGTGCATATTAAAAGACAAGAGTAAACAAAATAGAGAACAAAAATAGTCGGCAGCTGCACGTCATGACTGTGACAAGAAGGCTTCCACTCAGCATAATGCTGTGCTATGGCGGACCCACAGCACAGCGCTGATTTTCAGTGATCACCCGAAAACGGATAACTGGTTTACAGGCTGCTGACTGTCGCTACTAAAAACAATATGTCTTGGCAATGTGGCTTTATAAAAACTTTAAACCTAAATATTAACAGCAGTAAATCTTTCCAGATCCGGCCGATATTCCTGATTGGAGTGCAATTCCCGCCGTCAGAAGTCCTCGATGGCAAGCTGTCTAAGGAGAGCATGGACATGGTACGGGAACGATACACTGACTGCGATGGCGCCGCAGAAATCGAACCAAATGGCCGCGCGCAGAACGCTATGCAGTTGTACGTCCATTCACAGGCTGTGGCTGACAAGGTAAGAGGAGTATTTTTTTTGGTTAAGCTTTTTCTGCCCCACTGCTGGGCAAAGGGGTCCCCGAGTCTTACCAGGAACTCTTTTCCCGCGCTACCTCGAACCAGCCTTCGCGTTACGCGTCCAGGTGGTTTCGCCACCACTTTCTGGGAGGCCTCGGTGGCGCCGTCCATACAGAAAACGACCCATCACATAGCCGCATTATTTACATCAAACCTAGTAACATTGCATAAAACAATATGCTGAGAAACGACTTTTATTTTTTGTGTGAAATCGCTGTTTCCGACAATCAATCTTCCTAGCCTTTTTCCCAACTATCTTGGGGTCGGCTTCCAGTCTAACCGGATGCAGCTGAATACCAGTATTTTACACAATTCGCTGTTTCCGACAATGCATCATATAACGCACACAAAACATTGTGCTTATGGGTGCATGCAACGATACAGGAGTTGTATTTAAAGTTAAGATAGAGGACCCGTAGGTATTTAAAGTTAAATTATTACATTTAAAACTTGTTTTCGTGAAAAAAAATTGGAATTTTGACCTTCAATATCTCCGTAATCAGAAGACATGGTCTAGTACAAAAATATATGTCACAATGACGGGGAGTAGAAGTGACTCTCGGCTTCGTTAAGCGTCTTGTTCCTCGTAATTGCTTTAGCTTGAATGTTACTAATGTCACTTGCAGGTCATAAAACGTCAAGGTCTTGAAAATTTTTGCTTTAAGACCAATTAAAGAAAGAAAGAAAAATATTTTATTTGGGACACGCACAGGAAATACAAAAACTAAAAATGAGCAACAAAAATATTTTCTTTTTTAATTAAGAAAGTTAGATAGTTTCATTCAACCTCAGTGAAGGTTCAATGTACTAGGATTTTTTGTCAAAAGTGGTGAAGCAATAACAAGGTCGACTAAATACCAATATTTGATTTAAGTTTGGTTTTGAAAATTTTAATCTAAGGTGGAAGTATATTTCCGAAAAGGAACGGACTGAAACAACATAGCATAGACATTTATGGCATCGATTAGCATTTAAATGGATCTTATGGAAACGTTACTAATCCAGTTCATTTCAAGACATTAAATTGAACTGAAAATAATTTGTAAGTTTGTGCAAACATGAATCATACAATGTTACCTAGATTATTTTATGTCAACTCTTGTTAAAACACTGTCTACTTTACTACATTTTAAGCAGAATATGTACACTGGCCAGTGTACTCCTCTGATTACTACTTTGTCACACGTTCCACGGACCATGGGTTCCGTAGCCGAGATTAATGCGAAAACGGGACATCTTTTCAAAGACATTTTATTACTTTGCAAATGTAGGTAATGTAGGTAGGTGGAATTTTCAATTTTGAATGTAGCATTCGGTCTTTATTAACTGGATAGTTTTGACTTGTAAATTCGTATGCACATTAATCTTGATTATGCTTATTGCTAAGTATTATTCCTCTAACATTACGAGTCAGTATGTTGTTGTCCAGAAAAGGCATTTCAATATCGTGTTGCTTGGGTTGAATATTTTTAAACAACGTGCCAAAAGTAAAATTTTAGATACCTGCTATCAATTTCCTGTTTATATGGCAAACAAAATTATCTAAATGATAATCTTCATTACGCAATTTGATGCGGAACTATAAAGCTTACACGTGCCTTCCAGACTCGGGGCGCTGACATTAATTCGATTACCCGTCGTGTCGTGCCCGAGTTTGCCGTTCAAGATAATATACGTTTTCCACGTGCCAAGAGTCGTTTCTAGGTCTATGACATTTATTTAATGTTGCTAAGACTTTTTGCTGGGTCATCTGATTCTGATTTCGATAAAATAAAGTAAGGAATATAATAAAATATTACTCATTTGTTGCTTAGGCGGCAATAGGGGAAGAAAAAAAAATCTTTAAACATCCTTACATCCAATTAGACTTTTGTGAATTTATTTATGAGTTAACAGTTTAATAGTTAGGAAACTAGCACACAAAGTAGCAGGAATACGTATATTTCTTCTTTTAACACTGTCAACATTGGCGTCATTTGAAAGAAAACCTCGTTATTTTGGTGGCCCATTTCTAGCATGACCATATTTAATTTATTTAAAAAAATACTTCATCTTAGGAATCTCTTAAAAATAGGAAGAGCTAAAAATACTCGAGTAGGATATTGGTTTCCCCCACGAGGTTATTGACTTGTGGAATGTAAGACTAATGCAGTCATTGAGCTGATATCTATACGTCCAATGATACCCATCCCTTGGCCCTGTAGAAATATTTTATAATATAAATCAGTAAGTATTCAAATAAATTAATAATATTCTTCCAAATTTTCAGTCAGTTGCTGATTGCGTGGAAGCGCTCATCGGTACCTACCTTCTAAGCGGCGGAATCGCAGGTGCCGTCAAAATAATTGAGTGGCTAAAGGTCATACCTCCAGAGGTATGTGAAAAACAAATAATAACTCAACGGTCAACAAAAAATGTAATAAATTAGAAACATTTAAATTAGCTATGGATGTTCGTTCGGTAGAGATAATAATGATGCTATTTATAATACTGTTAAGTAGGTATGTAATTTATTATGAGGATCCACAGTCGAAACTTACATACTTGATGATTCCTAGTGTTCAAAACATTAAAATCCTTACTTGTATAAAAATACAACAAAGTCTGATTTACATGGTGCGATTTATTGCCTGTGGCCGGTGGCATACCATAAGTTGATTTGTTTCTTCAATGTTATTAAATGGCAGAGACTAGAAAGCATTGTTGAAACAAACCGACTGATATTATCTTTAATTTTGAGTAAGTAGGTAATGATTATCGTTACTGATTTAAAATGTCGAATTTATTGTGAAACATTCGTGGTAACTTAAGTAAACTTTTTCTAGGATGATTTCGAAGAATATTTGCACAGAGAGGTGACGACCGTCATCGCGGAGGGCAAAGCGACTGAAACAAACATCGATTTCCTATTAAACTATTGCAGACCTGATGTGGAGACAATTATGAACTATAAGTTCAAGGATCCGTCGTTCCTGCTAGAAGTTAGTAGTATCATGACATAATGCATTAATTATTTAAATATGAAGAAGGCCTAGCCCGCACTGCGATTAAAAATCGCGCGAAAATTTAACGTAATTTTGTAACACATGGCTTTGTATGTATTTTTTTTTTATCCTCAACCGGGTAGCTTTTGGCCTGCATCTCAGCTGATGGTAAGTAATGATCAGGCCGAAGGTGGAAGCGAGCTTCACCCGGAATCCTCAACCACAGAGGAACTGGCTATCTTATCACCAACTGCCGAAACACAACAATGCTGTTAACATTGTTATTATGGCGGCAGACTTAGATAAGATGGTGGTAGCTAGCCAGGCGGACTTAGAACAAGCCCTACCACCAACCAAGTCGAGCAGAAAACTTTGCTTCCACTGGGTCCTCTGGGTCTGAGACAGGTGGTTTAACCTCTAGACCACAGAGGTACATGTATCTACACGCACTGGCGATTAAAAATTCGCGCTCGTTGCAATGCCGTTCACTGAATATAAACCGCGTGCAATGCGGGCTTGGCCTAATTAATTCGAAATAGCCGGCAAAAAGAGCTGTATGGAAGAAGAACCTAAATAAATTGGGATAAGAGCAGGAGGATGATGATGAATCCGAATAAATAAATAAATACACAGAACTGTAAAACATACACTGACCTTTGATGACATTGGTCTAAACAATCCAGAAGTGCACGCCTCATACATAAGGCTACCTAATTCAAAAAAGTTTTTTTTTTTTAGATTAATAACAATTAAATGACATTGAATTAAACAGCCATTTTCAACACAGAATCAGAGAAAGCAAAACAAAAAAAAAACGATATTTGGAGTATTTCGCACGTTATCGTGACCACACCCGGGATCCCAAGGGAAGGAACACGGGTGGGTTTTAGTCAGTAAAAGTCTGACACGCCCTTCCGCTCCGCCCAGAGCGGGAGAAGTCAATTGATGATTTCCCACCCAAAAAAAAAAAAAATGCATGCGTACAGGCATACGGACGTCCGAAGATTTTTTTTTCGTCTCAGTTTTTTCTTATACAGGGTGTTAGGGTAAACACCGTTATCCTTCAAACCAGTGGTTTGGTTTCGTTTATAGAACATAAATTCAATGGAAAATCACAACTTTTTTTTTTTTAAAGATGTACATTTAGAATCGTCACGCAATTCCTAAGGTAGGTATTTTTGCCTGTCTTAAGCCAGGAAAAGGTTGTATTGTATTTATTCATGTGTTGTGTAGGTAGGTAGGACGGGCGCCGATCGATTATGTCACTCGGGCGGGCGCATATCCATTAATTTGCGGACGGTGTCGGACAATAACCTTTTTAATATTTGTTAAAGAAAATAACGTAATTATTTTTTACTCGGTTTTTTATGTTTATAGTTAAGCCAACTGCCCATAGTTTGAGTGACAACGGTGTTTACCCTTCCATCCTGTATAATACGCAATGTTAATTTTTTATTATAATTGTGTTAAAAGGATAGTGGTTCTCTATTGTATTACCTAAGTTTTTTATCCATAATCTAAAGTGCTATAATTTTTTTTGTCCTAATCATCATTTTTCCGAATAATAACTTGCCCGAACTTAATGTCACATAATATAACATGACATAAAATTGAAATCCCTAAATACAATATGCCCTAAATTTGTTTGTCATAAATATTACAATCAATAATAAACAAAAGACTTAAAACTGTTTCCAATAAACGTTATAAGTCCTTAATTCAAATTATTTAATGTTTATTTATATTAATTGATTGTGAACATGAGGTTTTTATTTCCCTTTAAAGAAGCATGCAAACAAGCATACACCATACATGCAGCAAGCATGCAGCATGCAAGCAAGCATGCAACATGTAAGCAAGCATGCAAGCAAGCATACAGCATGCAAGTGATCATGCAACATGTCAAGCAACATGCAAGCAAACATGCAGCAGGCATGATTTCTGTCACGGCTCCGGCGCTGCGGGGCTCCGGCGGTCCCACGCGAGCTTATAGTCGCAGATGGTTTAACGCTCACCACCGCAGCTTCGTCTTGCCTCAGCCGCGACGGCGAGCGTTACAACCACCTGCTCCTCAACTCGCGGGCCGCCTCGCCCCTCCGCGCCTACGCGATTCTAAATTACACTCTAGGGGTAGGGCAGACAAGACTGCGTGGAGTCGGATTCACAGCGATTCGTTTCTGTCACTATTTCACTTAAACCAAATTTTTTGCATATGTTTTAGGACTAACCATTTAATTATAACATTCGGAATAATACACATTATATAATACAATACTTAGGACATTATGACTTTATTCCATACAAAATTAGGAGATTTAATTATTATAGTACTCGATATTATGACTAAATAGTTTTAGAAGTAAAGATAATTATGTAAAACAAAATTTCGAATTTTTGAACATTATGGATACTGAAGTTTATAGCAAACGTGTTATGGATAATGATTTTAGGAGAAGCAAGGGAGTACCAAGGATAGTATTTCTTCTTTTTTTTTAACTCAAATTAAAGTATAAGTGCGATATGCATTTAAGCAATCAAACTTCAAGACAGCCTCAAACGCTTCGCGTTATGAGGCGTGCAATATTCCTTTTGACAAAATATGTCATCAACGGTCAGTGTATGTTTTAAGAGTTTTGTCTTTCTTTTAGATTTAGTAACATAACTAAATGTATGGGAGCTGTTTCAATTATATTGACAATACATTTTATGTTTTCTTTTCTTTTAGGCTCTCTCCCATCCATCATACATCCGAAACAGATTGACCCGTTCATACGAACGTTTAGAGTTCTTAGGCGACGCCATATTGGATTTCCTAATAACGTCACATATATTTGAGAACTGTGGAGAACTAAAACCTGGTGAAATGACGGACCTTAGATCCGCTCTCGTCAACAACGTCACATTTGCGTCATACGTTGTGAAACTTGGACTGCATAAGTAAGTAATAAATATAGAAATTTATTATTGACTAACTTCGGCCCGCAAGTTCCTCCGCGAGTCTATAACATTCCTCAAGCATTGGGCTATCCAATGCAAAAAGATTATTTCAAATCCGTCTGGTAGTTCCGGAGGTTACCCCCTACATACAAACTTAGTTAAGATAAAGATTACATCTATTTAAGTTTTTTTTTATCTCGATATAAACTTGATAAACGATAAATTTTTGACGTTCGAAAACTGCTAATTCTCAGCCTAGTTTGAATAAATGACTTTTGAATTTGATAAAGCCATTTAAAAATATAAGCGCTCTAAAATGATACTTTTGAATACATTTAGATATATTTTTTTAGTTTTGTAGATGATTATTTTAATAATAAACCGATTTGTAATTAGTGCTACTTTATAAAAACTAACAGCCGCAGTTGGTTTGTTATTTGTGAGCGACAACTACATGCGCTCGAGTGGTGGCCTTGTGGTAACGGCCCCGAGTTACGAGTGGTAGGTCGTGGGTTCGAACCCAAGCAGGCGCTTTACTTTGTGTAAATAATTTCATCACCACTGCTCTCTCAAAACAGTGAAAGAAAACATCGTGAGGAAACCGGCATGTCTGAGAACCAAAAATTCGAAGACATGTGACATTTACCAACCCGCACTGGGCCCGCGTGGTGGAATACGGCCCATTCCCTCTCACAGAGAGGAGGCCTGTGTCTCTTATTAATAGGCTGATTATGAACTGTGATTTTTCTTGTTCTTAAAATAGAAAATTAATTGTTTCAGATTCCTCTGCTCCGAACTAAATCCATGTTTAGACAATGCCATCATAATGTTCGTGGAACATCAAGAACAACGAGATCATGAGATCGTAGAAGACGTTCTCTATCTGATAGACGAAGAAGAATGTCATATTGCTGAATATGTTGAAGTTCCTAAGGTTGGTACTGCGCCATCTTTTTTTTTAAATACATAAAGGGTATGTCGACTTATCTAGGTTGCGCGATGGTTATGATCAAAATGATGGTATTTAGACGTATTGAAAAAAGAACCTTGGCTATGTGGTATCAAAATAAAGAGCTTGCGGAAATGATTGCAAAAATAAAACACACAATAGGTAGAAAAAAAGAAAAAGAAACCCGACTGCAACTAAAAAGTTAAAAACAAGCTCACTTTTCAAGTAGTCTAATGCAGTTGCCTAGTTGGTAACATCAAATCTAAAATTGAAAACAAAATTACTGCCACCAATGTCTGATTTAATTTTGGAACCTTAATTAAAAATAGTAGGTACTTATATAATTATACAGAAATATAAAAACAAAAATAGAATTGCTTTTTATTAGGCGAGCTAGAATCCCTCTTCGGATTCAATATATGAATCCGAAGTGGGATTCAAGTTCAAGCGCGCCCGCGACATAAGACACTGCTTTATCCCCTTGATGAATAATCTACTATTTAACTTCGGACCGACTCAAAACCAAGAAACACTACTTTAAAAACTAAAATGTGGTATCACAGGTCCTCAGCGATATATTCGAGGCGTTGGTCGGCGCGATATTCCTGGATAGTGGAGGCGACCTCCAAGCGGTATGGAAGGTGGTGTACCGCATCATGAACAAGGAAATACATGCCTTCTCCAGCTGCATACCGCAACAGCCAGTCAAGATACTGTACGAGAAAATTCATGCGTGTCCTTCGTTTGGGTGAGTTTGTTTAGTCATTTATCTTCACCCACCGCCCATCACCCTATGTAAAATTTCTACATTTATACCTGTACTTTTTATGGTGTACATAATAAAGAATATTCTATCTTCTATCTATCTATCTTTATTTCACTACTGCACTCCTTCTATTTCTAAGATATCTGACGTCATAAATATATGGCGATGTAATAAAGACATTATGAATCATTTGTGAGCTTCAGTATAATATTATATTTCATACTAGTAAAAGTATGCATGCGGCAGTGCATTTGTCTGCTTGCGTGTCTGGTTATTTTAATTCTGTAATTTTTCGCGTACCAACTTATGAAACGTGTGTTTTATTGATTTTAACACAATATGTGACGGAATTAACGTCAATCTTTCGAGAGCAGTGATGGCCTAATGGTGATCGTCAGACTGCCAAGTCATCGGTTTCGAGTTCCAAGGCACCTCTGACTTTTCGGACTCATATTGCGTATTGTATAATTATCACTTGCTTTAAAAACGGTGAAGGAAAACGACACCAGGCTAGTCACAAATAACACGAAAAGAAGATCGTCAAGCTTCTGTCGCGTAATTTATAATTTGCTTTGGTAGTAACAAGTAAACCATTTGATCAAATGTATACAGTGTGAAATGTTTGTATGAATTCCATACAGCCTTGTGTAGCCTTGCACGGCGGCAGATCGGTGACGTCAATTCCGTTAGATTTTTTTCGGTTCTTAGTTTATCCGTTAAAAAACATAATTGGAAGATAGGCCACTATAACGCACTCTTTTGAAAGTCTAAATTTACAAGAACATAGAATTGATTCTTGGCGCATCTTCCAAAAGATATTATCGTATGGAGAAGAATGGGCAAGAAGCTCCATAGTTACACTTTATAATGTTTTACAATACTTTGTTTGTATAAATTGATTATAATTAGGATATGTTTTATGTGAAGACGATATACCTAAAGTAAAATCACTTACATAAACACACGCCTTCTTGCCATGAGGGTAGGCAGAAACTACAGAACGCCACTACGTACGTTACTTACGTACACCTTTTGCCTCGTTTACGTTCATCGGTTCATACATCTGGTTGCGAGTACTACGCACCTGACCTTTCTGAAGAACATCACCAATAAGGTCATTATTATGTCCTCCTAGGGCGTCCTGTGAGAATAAAATGATTATACTACACTGCTAGATATAAAGTATTAAACATTAAGCAATAACAGATTAATTATTTATGTTTATAGATACATGATGCTTACATATATTTACAAATATTGCAATCGTAGACAATTTTTCCTAACTAGCCAGTTATCACGATTAGTTTAAAATAAAAATATTTTTGCTGAGCACATTACAACAGAGTTTGTATTTTATTTTCAGGAAAGCGGAAATCATTAATCCTGACATACCAAAGATAAGGGTGGGAGTCACAATAACGAAAAACGACCGACAACACACAGTCTTCGGTGTTGGCCATAACAAGTCTCAAGCGAAGCGGGCTGCCGCGAAAATGGCACTTAAAGTCTTGAGCCTTTAGTTGGATAAGCCTATACAAAACAACACACACCCATTTGTTTCACTTTTTTTTCTTTGTAGTTCGATGTTTAGACTTATGTTTTAATGCCAGAATAAATTATTGTTTGTTGTGAACTTGACACCTAGGTGGGGCAGTATGTTGTTTAGTGCGAAAAAAAAATCACACCCAAAAAACAATATATTTTTGAATGCTTCCGCTATTACTGGCAAGGCTCCATAAATTGAAATGAAATAAAAGAAAAATTTGGTGGTTTTTTTTTTGTATGGAGTTGAGGCGCTAATTTATAATAGTACCGCTGAAAGGAAACGCCCTACTTTAATTAACATAACATACTGTTTTGTCTCGATTCAAACCCTGTAATTTATTCTGGTGTAAAATAATAGTAAATGAATAGTCGTTGGTCTAAATGAGGGTCTTTATCCTAACTAATATTATGAATGCGAAAGTGAGTTTGTTTGTTTGTTACGCTTTCAAACTAAAACGGCTGAATGAATTTGGATGAAATTTGGCATTGGGGCATTGATGGAGGAATGTGAAAATATGGGCCAAGGTCAAGCCGAGGCAAACATACGTGAGTCCACCAATGCGCCTGGTTGCGGGCAAGGCTTGTTTAGTACTTTTCTCAAATAATGCGCGGAAATTCAAACTAAGTATATAAATTTTTCTCAAACATGCTTGGAAATTCGAGCATTATTTTGACAACCTTCTTCGAGATAAATCAAAAATACTATACTGGTCGAATACATGCGTGTTTAGCGGCCGAATAAATTACTATGAAAACTCATATCTGTCGTGTTATTAAAAAAATGGAACGAACTTTTTACTTCAACCATGGCAACCAAGGACGTAACTTATCAAATATTTTATTTAAATTTCGTTTTGGCTTGCAAATAGAGCAGTGTGGCTACCATGAGTTTCATTTAACCTTCTCGATCAAACGCATCGAGCGCGTTCGGTGTTCCGATTGGCCCTTCACCGGTAAAGGCCGGCCGGCTGCCAATCGGAGCGCCAAACGCGGTCGATGCGTTTGATCGAGATGGTAAAATGAAACTCATGGTAGCCACACTGTTCGAAGTAAAGAAGAAACAAATGAACAAATTGGCGCGTGAAAATTATCGTTGTTCGACATTGATTCTGGAATTTATTTACTTATTATTAATTAATTTACTTAGTTACACACTAACTAAGTAAATAATTTTTTCTCTAAGTATGCTTGAGAATTCGAGCATTGTCAATATAGACAATCTTCTTCGAAATAAATCTAAAATGCTGTACTTGTCAACAATGTACTAATAAATTCTAGAATCAATTACGAACAACGTTCAATTTTCACGCGCCATTATGTTCATTTGTTACTTTTTTACTTTTGCAAGCAGAATCGATACCCAAATAAAATCTTTGATAAGTTACCTCCTTACCTAGTAATTTATTCGGCCGCTATGGCCGCTAAACACGACAGATATGGATTTTCAAACAAACATTGCCGCCCGGGCGGGCGCCCGCATATTAGACCAGAATATTTGATTTATCTCGAAGAAGGTTGTCAAATTATGCTCGAATTACCAAGCATGTTTGAGAAAATGAATTTATTTAATTATTTTAGATATTAATCAATTGTTATTATTTTTTACCGTTGTCTATTAGCAGCCCGCCCCTGCTTCGCACGGTTTTTACGACTTGACAAAAATATAGAGATTTCGTTATTATAATGTTAATTTAGTATACACATAAACCTTCCGGGATAAATTCTCTGATGATGAAATTGTGAAAACCGCCTTAAAATACATTGCGCAGTTTAGAAGAACATCGCAAGCACACAGATGGACACTAAAAGCCACTTAAATTTATAATACAGTATAGATTCCAGGCTCTTTAGAGCCGAAGTATGCAAAAAAAATTTTGCATCGAAACTTCGTTCACTCCCATTTGCGTGGCCAACTTCGTGGTTATAACATTTCTAGACCTTTTAAGACCTATATGATGGGTAAATTATATATTTATGAAATTTGTGAACGTTGTCAACCATCATAGACTGTTTTTGATTATTGTTATTATGGCATACATTTCTCATAGAATAAGTTTGTGTTAAATGAGTTCTCTCATAGGCTAAATATGATAAGAATGACGTGTTAAATGTGTTAATACTATTAAAATGAAAACTTCTCTTTTAGGATACGACACTAGATTAAATCCTTCGCACACCATAGCAACTCGACACTAATCCAACACGGAGTAAGTTAGGTTTTGGTTCAATATCGTGAAGGAGAGAACAAAGCGTCAGCAAGGCGTCATACAAGATTTTCACTTGTTATTGAAAATTACACTGTCCGTAACAGGATGTGAAGCTCCCATTTCTATGTGTGACGGGGGACAAATGTCTTGCGACATGAGTCGCTACCGATGTCGAGCGAAGTCGGACGATGTAAACCAACGTCGCCAGACATCTACGACTTCGCCCGGTGTCGCTTGAGACACGTGTGGCGGGACATTAGTCTCATATTGAATACGAGGCATTGGTGTCGTGCCGTTACGGTGTGGGATGGCCTTTATAAGTACTTAGCATGGTCATAATATGTACTGGATTTTAAAAATATAATTATAAAAATTAATGTATTATGTATGTAGATATAGTTAGGAGAGAGAAGTGTGTAAAAAGACATTCATACAGGGAAAGTTTAAATATATGACTGGGATTATAATGGAGATAAATAAGTGTAAGCGTTTAAATTGAATTTAGTGTGGTTGTTTGTATGTTTGCCACTTTTTATGCAATTCTTTTTCGATAATATTGTAATAAATTGGAATGTTATTAAAAAAAATAAACAATTTTTTTTTTTTAAAGCGTCTATGTATAATAAAATTAGATAAATCACGACATTATAGCGAAAAGAACAGTCAGTTGTTTTGAGTTTTTAACCGACTTCCAAAAGGAGGAGGTTCTCAATTCGTCTGTATGTTTTTTTTTTTTTGTATGTTTGTTACGCGATTTCTCCGTCAATTGTGGACCGTCCCATATAAATTTTATTAACTTTACTTGGATAGTTTTTGAGTTAGCTTCAATAATACGTATTTTCCCCACTTAGTTTATATGGATGATATGATGATAACTTCCAATCACTGTTATTTACATAGCAGGTTAATGGTATTTGAATTTGTATGGGTGGTTGTGGTAGGTACCACAACTAAAAAGTGCAAAATAAAAACTTTTTATAAAAAAAGAACAACCGACTTCCAAAAAAGACACTACAAAGTCAAAAATAACTTTAATTTCGGAAGTCGGTGGCAAAAAACGAAAGTTCAAAACCAAATACACCGACTTCCGAAATTAAAGTTATTTTTGATTTTGTAGTGTCTTTTTTGGAAGTCGGTTGTTGTGTTCTTTTTTTATAAAAAGTTTTTATTTGTGGTGATATTTTTATTAAGTTATGATATGACTTCTTTCTTTTAAAGCATTGCTTAGTTTCAGGGTCGTTAATATAGAAATACGTGTGATAGGTGTATACTGTAGTCCGATACCTACATGCAAATCGTGATGCATTTAAACTCGTGTATTTTTTTTAAATTGTTATTTTACGATTTTTTCCTAAGTACCTATATTTTATTTTCAGATCTTGTGTAGGTTTTACTCGATGTGTATTTATCCATATTGGTAGGTAATAAAAACTTTAAATACAACTTTGCCTTGTTTATTTTTATTAGTGCCGCCCCGTGAACGGGACGTCAACGAGATTACGCGACCATAGTAAATGTACTGTCGCTACTTGGCGGCAGTGCCGGATTAACCATGTAGCAAGAGTAGCAATTGCTACGGGACCCGCGCAAATGGGGGCCCCGCATGTCTAAGGGTCGGGCCACACCTGCCGAACGTTCCGCGGCGGAACGCTCCGTCGCGTCATATTTCTATGGACGTAAAGTTCGGCTGATGTGTCACAGGTAACTTGAAAAACATTAGGAGTGTATTCAACCGAACGTTCCGCCGCGGAACGTTCGGCAGGTGTGGCCCTACCCTAATTGTACCTAATTGAAGTTTCGTGGTATATAATTAGGTATGCTCCTACAGATGCCTGGCATTAGGCCTGAGAATTAGGTATCCTCCTCGGGATGGCGTAAATTCTGCGGTAGCATTGAATCTTGTCAGCAAGCAAACAGGGTAAGGAAAGTACTGGCGCAACAGAATACACCTGGGCCCGTCACGCTCCGAAAACCTGATAATACACTCACTTCGTCGCCTGAAGAAGCAAGACGCGTCCTAATCGAAACTCACTTCCCTGGATGCGTCTTCGCGCAGGTAATTGACTGGTAAGATGAAACACAAACACCGTCAGACAATGATTGGAGTTACGCACACAGGGTGATCACGTTGGAGAAACTCCAATGGGCCATCCGGAGCTTCCATCCTTTTAAGGCAGCTGGTCCTGATGGAGTATTCCCCGCTTTACTACAGTGGGGGGGTGCTCTGGTCGCAATAAGGTTGGTGCCTTTAATGAGAGCGTGCCTGGCTTTCAGATACGTTCCAAAAGGATGGAGGGAAGTGAAAGTGATATTCATCCCCAAGCCAGGTAAGGGTGACTATACAAACGCCAAATCCCACCGACCAATCAGCCTGACCTCCTTTCTGCTAAAAACTATGGAAAGGTTATGTGTTAGGGAGCTGAGGGACGGCGCTTTAAAAACTATACCGTTACATGGTAATCAACACGCTTACAGCTCAGTCGACCGAATCCGCTCTCCACCTAGTGGTCAGCCAGATAGAGGACGCGATTCATCAAAAAGGCACCTGCCTGGGCACTTTCATAGACATCGAGGGAGCCTTCGACAAAACCAACTTCTCCAGCATCAGCAGCATCAGCAGCGCCCTCTCCAGACATGGAGTAGAACAGGTACTAACGGACTAGATTACAAACATGTTAAGCAAACGAGTGGTTCGCCTTGAGGATGAGCGGCAGTTGGCTATGAAAGCCAGAGGCTGCCCCCAGGGAGGGGTTCTGTCCCCCCTTCTATGGAATCTGGTAATCAATGACCTCATTACTAAACTCAACGCTAACCGCTATTACACATTAGGGTATGCAGATGACCTCGTAATCCTTGTATCGGGGAAGGTGACGGGAACGATCTGTAACCTCACTCAGCAAGCACTACGCATCGTAGAAAGTTGGTGCAGGGAATTTGAACTATCAGTGAACCCCACTAAAACTGAACTAGTCATGTTTACCCAAAAACGAGCATTAGGCCCTTTCCGCCTACCCAAACTGTTTGATACAGAACTTCAGTTGGCCAACGAGGTCAAGTACCTCGGGGTCATTCTAGACAGTAAGTTAAACTGGAGTAGTCATGTGGATAACAAGCTAAACAGGGCCTGCATCACCTGGCAGTGCAGGAAAATGATAGGTAAGAAGAGGGGCCAATCCCTCAAAATCATACTGTGGCTGTACACAGCAGTGATCCGCCCCATGATCGCCTACGGGGCCGTGGTCTGGTGGCCCCGCACTCAGCAGCTGGTTACAACTTCCAACAAACTACAGCGCATGCAACGGCTAGCCTGTGTGGCGACCACGGGCTACATGAGGACTACTCCGACCGCAGCAATCGAAGTCATGCTGGGACTGCCCCCGCTTCACCTGTTTATACAACAGGAAGCGACAATGACGGCGGTGCGCCTTAATACAATTAACCTCTGGGGTAAGAGAAAAACACAACACACCGCGCTGCTTGAGGGGTTCAATAATGAGTTCCCTATTACGAAAGCCATTAATGACCGGGTACCCAAACAATTTATCTTCGATAAAAAATACAAGATCCAACTTCACGAAGATGGCCGATGCGAGGGTTTGCGCCCCGCAGAGCTGCCGATCTTCACCGACGGATCCAAAATAGGTAGGTAGTGGCACAGGTGCTGGAATCTTCTCGAAGGACTTCAACATACACATAGCCACGCCATTGGGAGTCCATAACACAGTGTTCCAGGCCGAATGCATGGGTATATCTCTTGCCGCTTCAGCCATCATGGCCAGGGAAGTTAAGGACCACTCGATACGCATACTCTCGGACAGCATGGCTGTTCTGCAAGCGCTAAACAGTCACACTGTTGACTCCGGGCTGATATACGAGTGCCACCAGCGCCTTAATCAGGTGGGTAGCCTCAATAATATAACCATTCAATGGATCAAAGGACACAGCGGTTCGCGGGGCAACGACGCAGCTGACGAACTTGCCAGAAGGGGGTCGAGCATGGCACCAGTGGGACCTGAACCCATCGCGCCACTCCCCTTCGGGTACCTCAGTGTATTATCTATGGGGTACCTACGCACTCTGGTAAGGAAACGAACCAGGGACCAACATCACAAACTATGGTCGGACCACGGTGAGTGTAGGCAAGCCAAGCTCCCTACAATCGATGGCCGCCTCACGAAAAGGGTTCTCCGACTAACGAAACAACAGCTGCGCACAGTCACAGCAGCTGTAACTGGCCATGGGTCATTTAATAAACACCTCTATGTCACAGACAGTCCGCTGTGCAGAGCCTGCATGGAGGACGACGAGACAGCAGCTCATGTGCTGTTAAACTGCCCGGTGGTCGTCGCTTACAGGGCAAAGTACTTCGGTAACCCAGGTACCCTACGTGAGATTGTCAGTGACACCAAGGCGTTGCTGGCCTTCTTTGAGGAGCTGGGGTGGATCGAATAACCTATTTTCCCACCCGTACGCAAAATACGCGCTTTGACGTGGAGTTGCGGATACCAGCCCGTTTTACCTATTACCTATGCTCCTACAGTTGTTTTGGGTTTTTCGCAAATATCACGAAAACTAGCCTCCTAGGTCAAGACGCCCCGTGGGATTTTTGACTACTGATTAAGGATGACCCATAACTATTTTAAATAAAAAAACCGAGTTTGTTCCCACATCAGGATGTGGATTTTAATGTTATTATTATTGCATACATAATAAAATTAGAGGAAGTAGGTGCTGGGCCTCTTGTATGCGAATTTGTTGAGGCGTTTGTGGTTGTGCACGCGCTTGGGCAGCGGGAATCTGATGTGGCTGTTGTGGAACTGCTTCACTTGCGGCCGGCGGCACGCTGACGCCTTGATAACTTCCACTTTGATGATCTGGAACAACAACAAATTTTTGTGAAATGTGTATGATGACTAATTTAGACTTTTCTCATTCCCTCAAAGACGTAGGTTTTTTCTCAGTGGATACCAGATGCTTTATTTATTTAGGATTCGGAATTTATTGTTGTGACGTTTGGGACATGCCTTATGTCGGCTTGTGATAGCACCACTTAACAGACAAAAAAGATTTATAGAAAAATTGGTTCACAGCAGACTAGCAGTTTGTACAAATCAATCTGTAGTTAATTAATAGAAATAGTAGAACCACTGCAGTGAACCAACTATCAATTAATTTAAAAATATCCAGTAATCATTTTTAAATAATATGCAAAATAAGAAAATAAAACACTATTTATTTTCTGTATTCCATGTATAAACACCCTGTACTGTGTATCTGGGAATTAAATTACTTTGAGTTTAATAAATACAAGTTAATGGATAGGCATAAGCATTCTCCTTACATAAAAAATACTAAACTGTTTTCATCAAGCAACATAATAAACAGTGGCAAATACTACAAATATGCCAAAACAGAACCATAATTTTTGTTGCAATAAGTAAGTAATTATTGTGAAAATCAACCACATTTATTCATTTGGATTGGAATAAATCCATTTAATTCTACCAACTTTTTTAAGATCATTTCAAAGATCTCAATTTTACTCTTAAGATATTTATTATGATGATGAAAACATAAAGAGCAACATATTCCATGAATTGAGTTTTACCATAATTTTATTCTAGCAGATTATCTTACGACAACTAAGACAGGTTCCCAGGACAACGCAACCTAACGCGCGTTTCGAAAGCGTGCAAGTAGTTTCAGCCATGCGTATGACCATACATTGTGAGCGTTTATTGACGCAAACTGAAAACTAGGTAGTATGGTTATACAACCATGGTTGGCTGTTCAAGTACAGTAATGCAAATCAGCTTCTTGTCAGGGCAACTAGGCCTTAAGCCTGCACTTCCCTTGGCGCATTTGTACATATTTGTGTTTCTTCACTATTCAATAATAAACTGTATTCTTGTTAAAATAAGGTAAATTTTAGACTAGTAAAATAAAGCACAAAATTCGGAGAAATATGCCAAGTGATTTGCCCAGTTAAATGATACAGGATCTGATAAGTTACCTGGATGGAGTGAGCACGGGCTCTGTGCCTGGCTCCCATGTCGCGGTAGCACTGAGTGACGGCGCCGCCGACGCTGAGGTCGCGGTATTCACGGTACATGTTGTGTACACCGGAGCGGGACTCGTAACGCAGCCAGATACCGAAGTTCTTGATCTTCACTGGGCTCCTTTCGGGGATTTCCTGGAATTTGTAATGTTTGGTTTTGAATAATGAGACAACAATAAAAGCATGACTGTATTATTTTCAAAATCCTGAAAGTTAAATTATACTTATTAGAACAATTTGTCACCCTTGTCTAAAATAGTAATAGGTTGGCCCCGTCTTAAAGCAATCTTAATGTTGGTTTTTGTGACACAGAAGGCAAGAAAAATGAATTTCTATAGTCAAGTTCCATGAGCATGAAAGAGACAAGACTAATAAAAAAAAATTATGGATAGACTGTGTGAAAGAATCATCTTTCTTGATGATAGCTGAATGGCAGAAAAGAACATACTTCATAATCCTAAGTAATCCTAACTAATATTATAAATGAGAAAGTGAATAGTGTTTGTTACGCTTTCACACTAAAACTGCTGAACAGATTTGGATGAAATTTGGCACATGGGTAGACCATGACCTGGGTTAGGTCATAGGATATTTTTTTAACTCTGTAGTTCCCCTGGAATAATTTCTGACTTTCATGGTCAACGGGCGAAGCAGTGGGCAAAAAACAAATTAATTAATTAAAATGTTTATTTCAATAACATAAAAATACGCTCTACTAAATAATACTCTACTCCTAAATAAATCGGAAAAAGGGCAGATTGATGACAATCCTATGCAAAATTATGGTACAATAACAGTTTATTAGGTACATTTCTAGTACATAATTTTTTCCATTGCCATTTGTATCTTTTGCCATTTGGTGATTTCCAAATAAAATGCAGATCTTAATCTGCCTGCAACTCTGCATCAACATTCAAGGCTGACAAGCCTTACCTCAACATATTATTATTGTATTCAGGCTCTTGGGAGTTAGCCTGTTAAACAGCTGGTAGTAGAGCATATATTTTTATGATTAAACCTTCAACTGTCACTTCTACAACTTCAACATTAATGAGACACAATAGAATTTTGATTGTTATAGCCTTCTAAAGGCCAATCAACAGATGATCGGTTATAAGCTCAAGAACTCAAGTTGTTGTAATGTGAACATGATTTCAAGTTGTAGTATTTTTGCAGTTTGTCACAAAGGGTACCAGTTTCCATAAATACACTCCAATATGTAGGAAGATATACTCACCCTGATGGAGACAATTTCACCAGTGGTCTTCTTGAACTTCTTCAGTTGACGCAAGAAGTACCAGAAACGGGATTTAGCCACAATCTGGTCTGGGGAGAAAATTCTCATCTTGTATAGAGGAGGCTTGGGCTCGCTCTCCGAAGGGAGCTTGCGGCCGATGACCTCATACTCCTTCAACTGAAAAAGATATTTACATATCAGCGCATGCTTATTATAATAATTTTGGAAGAGTTTCAACTTGAAATCTTGAAAACTAGTTGTATTATATTTGCTCTAAAGTAAACAACTGCGTACCACTATTTAACATTTTGTTTGAAGAATTCTGAAACACGAGATTCAGAACGTACGGCATCACAACATGACATAACCTAAAAGCACACATAGTTATGCGTCAATAAAAGTGCATCCGCCAAGCGTTGATAAGAAAATTATATTGAGTATTGTATTACTCTGCACGAAGAATAAGAATTTATATTTATATACAAGTAATAAACGATGAAGTATCCAGTAATATAATTGGAAGGGATACACCGACAACGTGTACGACTCACTCATACCGTAATTCTCACTTTTTAACCACTGGTTTTCATGTTTCTGGTATTGATTAGGATTTGTAGACTAAATTTATTAGTTTTGATATAAATTTTGCACTTATTTTGCTCAAAATTACGAGACTCACCTCTCCTTTAGCCTTCATTTTCGGAGGTTTTAGTCTGAAAAGAATCTGTCAACGGAAGCGGAACACTGACGCGAAAGGAAAATGGCGTCAATTTACTCAAGTTGCCATATGAAAAAAGTGAAACGGAATAAAATAATAGTATTTATTCCGTTTCACTTTTTTTCGAGAGTATTTATATACTCTCGAAAAATGTGAAAAACTTACAACTTTTGCCACAGGTATCGCTGGTATCGCTTGATTCACGGAAAAAGTCATTAGACTGGCAAAGAACGAAACTAATTTACAAAAAACTTGAGAGGTGTCAGGGGACACCCATATACTAACTTAAAAATAAATACATAACTTTAGCAAAAAGTGTCGTTACAACTTTTGGTCTTCAACAAAAGTGTCGTTACAACTTTTGGTCTTAATTTTTTCCGTCTAGCCCCCTTTCGCAACGCGCGAAAGGAAACTTCGTTCCAAAACTTGGCGTGGCCAAAAAAGGCCACGTTATATTATATAAGAATAAAATCTTTGCAAGCTCTTGCTGTTACTAGTTATCAGGCATGTTGCGGATATTCGCATTTCGCATCCGCATTCGCAATCGCGGTAATAAACACGAAAGAATTTATTTAAACCTCCCCATCCGCAATAATCAATAAAATGGAAATCAGCAATATAGTTCTAAATCGGCCCAGTTCGATCAATATACAACGAAACACCGCTGCAATTTGCAAAAAAGGAAAGAAATGTTGAATAAAAAAAATCTAATTATTTATTTCAGAAAAAAAATAACGCCTTGCCGTCGTGATGTGAATTGTGAGCCAACAAAAATCCGCATCCGCATGCAAAAAAATCTGCATCCGCAACATCCATGCTTGGTAGGTATTGTAAAACATTTTTTTTAAATATTGTAAAATGAGTATGTTTCCTTCCACACAACCTTCCTTGTTTAGGTGTGCACTAGCTTCTGCCCGCGACTTCATCCGCGTGTTTCTTGTTTTAACGTATAAGGATGAATTTAGCAATACTCTAGCTCCCATAAACTCCCATTAGTGATATAATTTTCGGAATCGAATCAGTAGTTCCGAAGATTAAGTCCGACCGAAACAGTACTTTCTATTGAAACTAGGTTTAAATGCTCTAAGACTGAAACCGAAACTGAATCTTCGGTATCTATCTCAGTTTCAGCCGAAACTGAAAACGAAATCGAACCTTTTTTAGACATGTTAAAAAACTATTGTTTACTGAAAGGGGTTTGAAGATTTTGGCCCTAAAATCAGCCACCATTTTGATTTTTTTTCAAAATCGAGGTGCACAATAAATGTCATATATTTGGATAGGGGACACAACAAACATAAAACTACATCTATCATAACATCATAAAGCGTCACGTTTCTGAAATATTCAAAGATAAAAATAACAATTTTTATAACGAATTTATTTATTTATGTTGTAGTTACTTCATGTTGATTAAGTTATTTACACATGAATTAATTGACTACACCTAATGGATAAAACATTTTTAATCATATTCGGTATAAATAATATCATCCAAGAAGGCAGCGGGAGGCTGAATAGGATTTTCTTGGTGTCGCGCCCATGCCATGCACCATATAAAAGTACGGACAGACGTGCTCATTAGTAGCACGGAAGCATGCTTTATTGAGCTAGTGATCATTAGTAGCACGTGTGTCACAACATTCCTAGTAATGAGCATGCTTATTTTAAGCATGCTCAAAAATCAACGTTTGATTTTCGACCATGCTACCTGAGGATAAGAATGCTTATTGCGAGTATGCTCATTTTAAGCAAGCTCAAGAGCATGCTTATTTTTGAGCACGTCTGTCCGTACCATAATGGTACTGACACACGTGCTCAAAAATAAGCATGCTCATAAGCTTGCTTAAAATGAGCATGCTCTGCAACTGTTCACATTTGCTTGCAATAAGCATACTTATTTTAAGCATACTCATAAATAAGCATGCTCAAAGCAAACGTACGGACAGACGTGCTACTTGGCACCAGTGTTGCCAGATGCGGTGCACTCGAAGTCGCTTAAAATTTCGTCCGAAGTAGCCTAAAGTCGCCTAAAATTTCCTAAAATTTTATGGTACTATGTTTTTGGCATAAAATCTGTTCGGTAATGATACCGAACAGATTTTATGACAGTCTATAATATAAAGTACATACACACGTTCTGTTTGGCAAATGAAGTAAATTTAAAACATAACTTACCAGAAAACTGCGGTTCAGCTTCCCAAGACGCTATCTAATTACGCATAGTGATGGGCAATTCTCGAGAATATTCTCCTCGCGAGAACTTTGCTGTTAAGTTCTCGAGAACATTCTTTTGGTAGGGAATTTACGAGAATTTAAAAATTGGATGACTGTATTGAATCGGTTTTTTTTAGATTAATAGTTTTAAGTGCATTTGAACGTTTTACGAAGTTTGAGTTTAAAATAAACTACACCACAACTTAAATTCTCAGTAAATTCTCCTGAGCGAGAACATTCCTGAGAATATTTCCGGTGAAAATTCTCATAAATTCTCTTAAATTTCGTATGGTAGTAATGTTAAAGTACAATTTCTGTATTAAAACGAACTTTATGACTTTAAAATAATCAGCATTAATAAAATGAATAAGAAAACAACATTACTTATATGAAAGGTTGGCGCGCAGGGGGGCAGCGGCGACGTGTTTTTATATGAAAATTTCACTTTTTGTATGGAAAAAATAATGAAAATAAAATATTACCTACATGTTGAGATTTAGGTGTTTAACGGTTTTATAAAGGGGGTCGAAATTTTCATTATTTTTGCGATAGGACACACCATTTTCGAGATATAAGCTAAAGTAAATAGGAAATTAAAATAAAATGTTTATTGTAAAAAACCAAACTTGACTATTTTAGATTTTAAAATAATCAGCATTAATAAAATGAATAAGAAAACAACATTATAAGAAAGGTTGGCGCGCAGGGGGCAGCGTCTACGTGTTTTTATATGGAATTTTTCACTTTTTGTATGGAAAATATAAAAAAATATTCCCTACATGCTGAGATTTAGGGGCTTAAGAGTTTTATAAAGGGGGTCGAAATTTCCATTAGTTTTGCGATAGGAAACACCATTTTCGAGATATAAGCTAAAGTAAATAAGAATTTAAACTAAAATGTTTATTGTAAAAAACCAAACTTGACTATTTTAGATTTTAAAATAATCAGCATTAATAAAATGAATAAGAAAACAACATTATAAGAAAGGTTGGCGCGCAGGGGGGCAGCGTCTACGTGTTTTTATATGGAATTTTTCACTTTTTGTATGGAAAATATAAAAAAATATTACCTACATGTTGAGATTTAGGGGTTTAAAGGTTTTATAAAGGGGGTCGAAATTTTCATTAGTTTTGCGATAGGACACACCATTTTCGAGTTATAAGCTAAAGTAAATAAGAATTTAAACTAAAATGTTTATTGTAAAAAACCAAACTCGACTATTTTTAAACGCGATTTTTAATCGCGTTTAATTTTGCTTATTCTACACAAAAAAAACCCTAAATTTAAAATTATTTTGACACAACTAAAATCGAATTTGACAATCGCGACTCCACATGGTACCTACTTGTTTGCCATAACCCATGATTTTTTTAGAGCTGGAAGCGTGCTTAGGCAGCAGCGTCGACGTGTTTTTATATGGAATTTTTCACTTTTTGTATGGAAAATATAAAAAAATCATAGCTCCAGCTTTAAAAAAAAACACGCGGTAGGGCAAACAAGTACCACGTGGACTCGAGATTGGCAAATTCGATTTTAGTTGTGTCAAAATTATTTTTATATTTTAGAGTTTTACTTTTGTAGATTAAGCAAATTTAAATGCGATAACAAAATCGCATTTAAAAACAGTTAGGTTTGATTTTACAATAAACATTTTTGCTTAAATACTTATTATATCTCGAAAATGGTGTGTCCTATCGCAAAAATAATGAAAACTTCGACCCCCTTTATGAAACCCATTAACCCTTTTTTTTTTTTTTTTTGGGTGGGAAATCATCAAATGACTTCTCCCGCTCTGGGCGGAGCGGAAGGGCGTGTCAGACTTTTACTGACTAAAACCCACCTGTGTTCCTTCCCTTGCCTTGCCAGGGGCCGCGTTTTCCCCTTAGGACTACCCGCAACCCCGGTAGACCCTTACAGCTCAACATGTAGGTATTTTTTTTTTCATATTTTCCATACAAACAGTGAAAATTTCCTTCCCCCTCCTCCCCCCTAGCAGCTCTTAAAAAATTACGGGCAAACAAATACCGCGTGGTTTCGCGATTGTCAAATTCGATTTTAGTAATGTCAAAATTATTTTTTAAATTTAAGAGTTTTTTTTTTGTAGAATAAGCTAAAACATAGCTTATCATAGCCAAAAGTAACGAATTTTAGTGAAAGTTTAGTTAGTTTAGTTCGGTGTACAAGAGAATCTGCGCCATTTCCACTCCGAAACCTAATACAGTAACCTTTTTTCGAGTAAAGTATAAAATAACAACAAAAGAAGTTGACTTTAGACCTTGAAATCAAAACATATTGTACTAAAATTTAGCAATTTTACTTCCAATTTTAAATTCTCGTATATTCTCCGTCGAAAAGAACATTGCAGAATATTCTGGAATATTCTGCAATGTTCTTTATTTTATTTTGACACAACTAAAATCGAATTTGACAATCGCGAAACCACGCGGTATTTGTTTGCCCGTAATTTTTTAAGAGCTGCTAGGGGGGAGGGGGGGGAAGGAAATTTTCACTGTTTGTATGGAAAATATGAAAAAAAAATACCTACATGTTGAGCTGTAAGGGTCTACCGGGGTTGCGGGTAGTCCTAAGGGAAAAACGCGGCCCCTGGCAAGGCAAGGGAAGGA
The DNA here is from genome assembly GCA_948150665.1 of Conistra vaccinii. Lineage (NCBI taxonomy): Eukaryota > Metazoa > Arthropoda > Insecta > Lepidoptera > Noctuidae > Conistra > Conistra vaccinii. Next base: position 13,504,277 of record OX411329.1, read on the forward strand.
ACACAGGTGGGTTTTAGTCAGTAAAAGTCTGACACGCCCTTCCGCTCCGCCCAGAGCGGGAGAAGTCATTTGATGATTTCCCACCCAAAAAAAAAAGAAAAAAAGCGTTAATGGGTTTCATAAAGGGGGTCGAAGTTTTCATTATTTTTGCGATAGGACACACCATTTTCGAGATATAATAAGTATTTAAGCAAAAATGTTTATTGTAAAATCAAACCTAACTGTTTTTAAATGCGATTTTGTTATCGCGTTTAAATTTGCTTAATCTACAAAAGTAAAACTCTAAAATATAAAAATAATTTTGACATAACTAAAATCGAATTTGCCAATCTCGAGTCCACGTGGTACTTGTTTGCCCTATCGCGTGTTTTTTTTTAAAGCTGAAGCTATGATTTTTTTATATTTTCCATACAAAAAGTGAAAAATTCCATATAAAAACACGTCGACGCTGCTGCCTAAGCACGCTTCCAGCTCTAAAAAAATCATGGGTTATGGCAAACAAGTAGGTACCATGTGGAGTCGCGATTGTCAAATTCGATTTTAGTTGTGTCAAAATAATTTTAAATTTAGGGTTTTTTTTGTGTAGAATAAGCAAAATTAAACGCGATTAAAAATCGCGTTTAAAAATAGTCGAGTTTGGTTTTTTACAATAAACATTTTAGTTTAAATTCTTATTTACTTTAGCTTATAACTCGAAAATGGTGTGTCCTATCGCAACACTAATGAAAATTTCGACCCCCTTTATAAAACCCTTAAACCCCTAAATCTCAACATGTAGGTAATATTTTTTTATATTTTCCATACAAAAAGTGAAAAATTCCATATAAAAACACGTAGACGCTGCCCCCCTGCGCGCCAACCTTTCTTATAATGTTGTTTTCTTATTCATTTTATTAATGCTGATTATTTTAAAATCTAAAATAGTCAAGTTTGGTTTTTTACAATAAACTTTATGTAAAGTAAATTTTACTTCCAATTTTAAATTCTCGTATATTCTCCGTCGAAAAGAACATTGCAGAATATTCCAGAATATTCTCGATCCGAGAATATTCTCCGTGTGAGAATATTCTCCCGACCCATCACTAATTACGCAAAACATTTTCGTAAACGATTCTGACTAATCTGTTTCATTTTGACAGTTCAATAATACTCAGATTGCTAATCCATTGCTTCAAAATTTCAAAAATAAATTCTGCTCAGCAACGTAAATAACGCAATGAATGTATAATGAATGAAAGCCCCAAAATTCTCCATGAATTTTTTCTTCTCGCCAATCATTTCCCCAAAATTCCTCCAGGAGCCAAATTTTTACCCAAAATTGCGAAAAAAATACCCAATCTGGTAACCCTGCTGTCGCGGATCGAGATCGAATCGATAATAGCATGCTCATAAGTAAACCTGTTCAGACGTGCTCGGAGCACGCCCCCTTCCACCCGCACCTCAGGTAGCATGCTCGAAAATCAAACGTTGGTTGATTTTTGAGCATGCTCAATTTAAGCATGCTCATTACTAGCATAGTGCGTCACACATGCTTATCTTGAGCATGCTCAAAAATCAACCGACGTTTGATTTTCGACCATGCTACCTGAGGATAAGAATGCTTATTGCGAGCAAGCAAGCCTCATAGGCTTGCTTGCTCGCAATAATTATTTTTCGCATGCTTATTTTTGAGCACGTCTGTCCGTACTTTAACACACGTCCTCAATCGGCGGAGGGTATACATATATTTTTGTCTCTTTCGCTCTTAACTAAAATAAAATTACCACGGTTTTACAGTTATAATATGTACAACATTTGAACTTTGGATTTAAATGTTTTCTCAAGCTTTAGGGTCATAGGTGGATGATAGACATGCGAACGTAAACTCCACGGTTTTTAAGTTTGTCAACCTACTCGGCTCGCCGTCGGTGACACAAGTTGCTCACACTATATCGCGATGTTGTCGTATTTTCTGAATCAAACTACGCAAATATTACACAAATGTCGAAACAAAATGCCGGGTCGCGACTCGCAGCGATGACAGACGTACGAGACTACGAATAAAGATGGGCTGCGAGCAAAATTGCAATATGTTGTTGGATCACCGACGAATTTACTCAGCGGTTTTTAAGTGCGCGTACTTACTATGATACGGGCGAGTAAGGTTGCCGAGCCATATAAGTACGCGTGCTTGGTCGCACGTCTATCACCCCTTTTACGTTACCTGTGTGTGAGCTTCCGATATTCGACACGCTTGGATTAAAACATAGCTAGATTCGATCGTCAAGATGGTATAGTGGTTCCTCTAGGAAACAATTTTTTTTTTCACCTTATTTATAGTTGGCAGCACCAGGGTACAGTACGCCAACTTTAGAATTAAAAAATCACCCATCAGTGTGCCAACTTCACAGAGTTTTGACAGTGACAGTCAGTGGTGGTGACTGATTGAGGAGTGATAATGACATTGGTTGTTCACGTTCTAGTTGCATGCGCTGTCGAGTGCCTTTACGTAGAAAATAGTGTCCTAAACAGTAATATGTGAGTTTTCCGTAGCAAATAGTAGTTATTAAACATGTTCTCGACGAAACTAACACGGATAGTTAAGTATGGACTCTATGGTAGTGTTGCTATCGGCGGCACAGTTACGGCTGCTGTAAAACTGCAGGATGGTGATTACGACTCCTTGGCGATCGTAAGGCTCTCCAGGACAGCATTCACTGCTGTGGAAATAGGAAGAACGTATAAATCCTTGCTGTACAGCAAAGATTGGGACAGAAGCTCGAAAGAATATTTGGAGGTCAAGAGTCAAGCTCACCAAATTGGGGCAGACAAATTGCTCACTCTATGTAAAGCCAATAAAGGTGTGTACATAAAAGTTGGGCAGCATGTAGGTGCGTTGGACTACTTACTGCCTAATGAATATGTGAAGACAATGAGAATATTGCATAAAGATGCACCACAAAATTCTGTGGAAGAGTTGTATAAAGTTATCAGAGAAGACTTAAAACAGGATGTAAGTATTACAAGTTAAATTGTTTAAAATTATTATATTACTTTAATTTCAGAATGTTATTTAATTATTACACAATGTTTTCACTTTTCAGCCCAACGATTTATTTGATGAATTTGACCCTGAACCTCTAGGCACTGCATCATTAGCCCAAGTACACAAAGCTAAACTGAAAGATGGCACAGAGGTAGCAGTCAAAGTACAGCATTACTTTGTAAGAGATAATGTAAAGATAGACCTAAAATGGATGGAATTTATAATCACAACAATGTCAAAGGTATTCCCTGACTTTGAAATGCAATGGCTAATTGATGAAACTAAAAGAAATATAGCAAAGGAATTGGATTTCGTACAAGAGGGTCATAATGCTGAAAGAGTAGCAGATTTATTTAAGAATTATAAATGGTTGAAGGTGCCAAAGATTTTCTGGGACTACAGTACTGAGAGGGTCCTCGTCATGGAGTATGTAAATGGTGGTCAAGTCAATGATTTAAAGTATATTGAAGTAAGTATGAACACCACATGTTTTGTAATAGTTATGTTTGTATAATGCACATGAATGAACATAGCTATAGTGTTTGTTTGGCCTACTTTCTGGTACTGTGTAAATTGTATGGTAAAATACCAGCTACGTCTATTTTCACATATTGAGAATCAGCACTTAGATGTTACCTTGACTTAAATTGCTTTTTTTCATAAGTACTCACCAAAAAAAATATTGTACTTACGAATACTAAATATTTCATCATACACAATATAGAAGTCATATGATGAAATTGTATACTTATGATTATTTTTCTCACAATGATTGTTAACAATTTGACTGTAAAATATTATGTAAATAATCTTCTCTTGTGGACAAAGGAGATAAGAAATTAACGTTGTTGCAAATTCTAGGCAAAATTAATTATTATTGCAGACATAATAACTTTTAACATTGATGAACAATGTCCAAGAACTACAGAGCACATTCTCAAGATGGTTTGAAAAGAAGTTAGCTGCCTGCACCCTAATTGCGTAACACACTTTTAATCACAATTTGAATGGTTTTGAAGGATTTTGCTAATCCATTGCTTCATATGTTCGAAAAAATTGTCTGCTCAACAACATAAATAACGCAATTAATCTTGTTGAACTGTCAAAATGAAAACCATTGCTACTGTAAATCTGTTATGCAATTATGTCATATTTTGTTGACTGTACCGTTGTTAATAATAACTCAATTTCCTTTTAGGAGCACAGAATCAACAGATATGACCTCTGCAGAAAGCTGGGTGACCTGTATTCACACATGATCTTCATCAGTGGCTTTGTACACAGCGACCCACATCCCGGCAATATACTTGTAAACAGGGCTCCAACGGACAAGGATGTTACCGTCTACTTGTTGGACCACGGTTTGTATGCTGTAAGTTGTAACTAAGTGTTTCATACAGGTATTTAAGGGTTTTTCATGTTATATGTCACACTACTTCACGAGAACTAATAGGTATTAAATAGTAAAAAGGTAGTTGTTTTTTTTAAGCTGTAGTTAAAAGGTAGTCGTTTTTCTTAAGCTGTAGTTAAAAGTTAGTCGTTTTTCTTAAGCTGTAGTAAAAAGTTAGTTATTTTTCTTAAGTTGTAGTAAAAAGGTAGTTGTTTTTCTTAAACAGTAGTAAGCACCATTTTGTTAGCCTTTCATCCATTTTCGGTCTGCTATAAAATTTGCCAAGTTATTCTAGGAATAACTTGTATACGTATAGCTAGAATAACAAAACAATTGTATAAGGTGGATGTAGTTTTTAGTACCTAATTATTATGTTCTTCAACCATAAAAACTTATGTGACATTGGACATGGAAGGAACTTTTTTCGTGTAGTTGGCAAAGTGCCAATTGACGTATTATCATGGCTTCATCATGGTTTATTTATAGGTATACCTATAAATAAATACTATGAATAAATATTAATTAGACTGGAACTCGTGACTGACCATAATAATATCGCGAATTACGTGACCTGAAAGTAAAAGAAAAAAAAACAAGGTTACGGCCAGATATTTAAAAAGTCGGCGGCCTTTTAGTAAACAGCCCTTCAGTGCCCACAGCTCTAACCTTGTACGTGAAAATACGCGGCAAAAGTTTGCGTTTGCACTTCATCATGTATCTGGGCAAACGCGCGTGCACGTTGCGTTTTCCAAATTCAAATTACTATGTTTATTTGTAGAACACAGGTAAACGAAAAAAAATAAAGATGTTATTAGTTTCCACATAGATCTCTCCTGAGCCTGCCTAAGCTATGGCACCATATATTCGTCCGAAGCCTGAATATATACTTTTTCTTTCAGCAATTGACAGATAAGTTTAGGTATCATTATTCAAAACTATGGCTATCAATAATTGATCGGAAACGAGATGAGATGAGGATCCACGCCGAGGCATTGGGGATACCCAAGGAATTATATGGATTGTTTGCATGTATGGTTACGGGGAGACCATGGGACTCTATTATGAAAGGGATTGGTCGGACTAGACCAACGTCAGATGAGGCAAGTATACATATTAGAAATACAAAATAATATTTACGTAATCACCTCTTCCTAATTTTCCTAATCCCACTTATAACGACCGATCGTTATAAAGATCAAAAAAAATACTGGGGAATACCCTCAATTTAAAAATAATAACGAGCGGATAACTTTTGCTTATTGTATACCAATCGCTGCAGTGATCGTTTGACAGTGTTTCGGTGCATAGAAAATTATCTTATGATCATAATTTTGAAGTGCGTTTGTATTTTAGTCCGTATTGGCATAATTAACTTTCACTATGTCGTCAAAACGGTAAGTTTACAAATTAGCTTGTGATTGAAATTTATTTTATGCACGTTTTTTTATAAATTTATAACCTGTCTAACAAAACTGTGAATTAAAATTTGATCTTGTTATATCTTTTATAAAAAAAAAATGATATTATATTTGATTATCGTTTTAACGATCGGTCGTAATTTGGGGATATATACAGATAACTACTGGAAATGACAAATTTGCAAAGTTGAGACCGCTTTTCAATGTCCTGAACGAAATATTCCTGAATATGGCTACTTTAGAAGAAATGTACAGCATAGACGAGGCTATGGTACCATATTATGGAGGACACAGCTGTAAACAATTTATACGTGGAAAACCCATTAGATGGGGATATAAGTTCTGGGTTGGAGCGACTAGATTGGGATACGTACTATGGTTTGATCCGTACCAAGGCCATGCAGCAATTATTCCACCGGCTTATAGGCAGTTAGGTATGGGAGCTGGTGTGATTTTGCGTTTTGCTGATCATTTACAATTTCGTCACCCAGGTGTGCCTTGTCACTTATTCTTTGACAATTTCTTTTCTTCTATTCCACTCTTCCACGAATTGAGTAACAGAGGGCTCAAAGCCACTGGAACAATTCGCGAGGACCGTACAAAAAAGTGTCCTTTGCCGTCCAATAAAGAATTCAAGAAGACAGAAAGAGGCACATTCAAGTACAAGTCTAGCCAACCAGAGCATATTTTGGTTTGCAAATGGAATGATAATAGTGTGGTGTCGGTTGCATCCAATTCAGAAAACATCGAGCCCTTACATAAAGCTAAACGGTTCTCGCATCAGCAGAAAAAATATGTATACATCGATCAGCCTGCAATTATAAAAAGCTACAATGAAAATATGGGGGGAGTCGATAAGTCCGACCAAAACATTGGTCTTTATCGTACATCTATCCGTGGCAAGAAATGGTATTTCTCGTTGTTTTGTCACTGCTTGGACAAATGGACATGGCGACTCACAATGCGTGGCAAGTTTACAAAACGAATGGAGGAGAGTACGATCATCTCACATTCCGGAGAACTATCGCCAGAGGTATCTTGGAAACATATAAAAAAAATGAGAAACGCGGTACTTGTCCCACTCCTAGAACATACAGGGAAACTTCACGCTATGATAGAGTTGATCATCTAGTAGAGTACAATGACTCTCAGCTTCGATGTTCGCTTTGCAAAAAAAATACAAACTTCACCTGTCAAAAATGTAAAATCCATTTGCACCCTAAAACATGTTTTGTTACTTACCATACTCCTACATAGACTTGTTTGTTAATTAACGTTTTATATTTAGATAATAAAGCCTTTTTCATAATTACGAGTATAACCGTTTCTTTAATTTAAAATAGGATACAATCGATAAAGTGGTAGTTATATGAGCGTTAACCTACCTGCCTATTACTACTGATCGTTAAAACGATCCGCATTTTCCGAGCTTTCCTGAAAACTCAGTTTTTTTTTGGTATTTTTCCATGTTTACTATATGCATCAAGGTAACAATACTAAAAAATTACTGTGATTCGAGATAAAAAAAAGTTTCAGTAACAACTGGGTTAAGCAAAGTTGCAGCGTTGCGAACGAACCAGTGGTTCAAGTTTTTTTATAAGTATAAAAAATGCACAGAATAAGCAAAATAATTTGTTATTCATAACTTCATAAGTCATTCATACATAAGGTCGAAAACAGAAAGAACAAAAACTTGTTTCCTGCCCTTCATATTACCTTCCATAAAAAATACACCTTGTATATAACTTTCAACAAAATTGTCTTTTATTTTTCCAGAAATCAACATTCCAAAATGAGCTACCAAACATTTTGCACTATGTTACTCAATGCCTAGAGCACGTCGATAGGCAGGCGCTACTAGTATTGAAAACGAACGACCTGATCCGTAGCATAGAATACGCGCTCGGCATGCAAAACCGCATGTGCGGGTTTGTTATCATGAGCCAGTGTTGCGTACAGAGTGTGTACAACCTCGAATATAAGGTGAGTTCTTTTTTTAAACGTATTACGAAATTGTCAAAAAGGTTGTATAGATCTGTGTATTTTGATTCAAAGTTTGTTTACGCTCTTTGAAGGTTACAGTGTCCCAATCTCACACACTTCGCAACTATACTGTTTATTTAACGCACGGTAATAATTATTCGGTCCCACATTATATTCAAGGCAATGGCACGTAAAATTTAATCGGAGAGGCAACCGGATGGCGATTGGTAATCTGGGTCTTGAAGTGATACCGAACCCCCGCGTTCGGTACCATCCGAATGGACCCCAAATGGGCGGGGGCGGAGATACCAATCGCCATCCGGTTGCCCCTCCCCTCAGACGGTACGGGGTGATTCGGTATCACTTCAAGACCCAGATTCCCAATCGCCATCCGGTTGCCTCTCCGATGAAATTTTACGTACAATTGCTTTAACTATTAATCATGTTTTCTTCTACTAGTTTACACTAAGAAGTATAATAAAAAATATCATGTTTGTTTCAGAATTCAAAGAACATTTTCAGGAGCTCATATTTAAACCTCAAGTTTGGTTGGTCTTTAGTGTTGTTATATTTCTACAGTTTATACCAAAACATACATTTTAAACTTTCGTTCAAATAGCAAACATTAGTCAATTTTGTAAATGGTAAAGGGATTTATAAGTCTGAACGAAGTCACTAGAAGCTTTGAATAGTATGTACCTATTTAGAATGTAAAGCTATTTGGCGCGCGTTACAAGACATGGGCATAATACGACAAAAACCAATAGAATCAATTGCTAGGTATGGATGATGAATTATAATGCGCACAGAATAATGTTACATATTTTTAATAACATTTTATACGCCCTGTATATCACTAAAACGCATACAAAGTTTATAACTACATACATAAATTATGCATTACAATGACCATGAACTTGCATTGCATCAGATATTAATATTGGCAACACAATCATGCTAACGAAATTCTATAGTAGATAAATATGTTTCTTACCTAGATACACACTTGGGTTGTGTTTAGTGTAATAATAAGGGCATGGCAAGAATAGTAAGGTATAATACTCGGTATGGTTCACAAAGGTGACGTTGGTCACATGAACTTTACTCCATTTGAAATAAGATTCAAGATTAGACAACTAAACCTTTTTTACAGTCCTTTCAACCGATTTTGACTTCCATTGCGTTGGTGGCCTGACAAGTGGCAGCTGCAGTAAACAGTTGGTATTGTAACCACTTTTTTGCTTTTAATGCCCTCCTTATGCCTATAAGTCACAATCGGTTGAACGGAGTGTAAAAAAGGTTTGTTTAAATGTCTAATATTATTTCAAATGGAGTATATAGTTATTTATAATAGTTACACTAGTCCAAATAATACCTCCAACGGCAGAGTATTATTTTTGTACATAACCAGTGTAAATCTGATACTTGTAAATAAAAATCAGCTAGCGCAATTTTATACCATGTATAATGAATACTGTTACATTGTTAAATAATAATTATTTTTTAAATATAGATGTATTTATTTAACATGTTGTTTTACTACTAATTTGTTGAAATAATTTGAGTTCAAAGAACACCAGTTAATGGTACCTAAAGCTGAACAGACGCCTCAGGTTTTGTTAATTTATAGGTATATTTCATTCAAAATGAAATTTATGAACACAAAATTAAAAACATTGTAAAATGAATTCATTAGTGTAACGATCCAACGATGATTTGAATAATCGAAAAATGAAATGAATTGAAACACATGAACGTTCTTCGTAAGTAATTTAGTCTGTGTCGTGTGAACGTGGAATGAAACAAAAAAGAGCGGCCAAGTGCGAGTCGGACTCGCCCATGAAGGGTTCCGTAGCAGTAAGTAACATAATATAAAAGTTCTTGTAGTTCGTTAAAGGTAAATTGCGGTTTACGATTTATGACGTATTAAAAAAAAAACTACTTACAAGATCTCGTTCAAACCAATTTTCGGTGGAAGTTTACATGGTTAATGTACATCATATATTTTTTTTTAGTTTTATCATTCTCTTATTTTAGAAGTTACAGGGGACGGACACACACACATTTTACCACTTTGGAAGTATCTCTCGCGCAAACTGAACGTGAATATCAGCTTAACATTCACTAATTACGCAGGACCCCAGAAAGTGTATTTCAACGCCAAAATAAAAGACAGCGAAAGAAGATAATCATTTTCCATTTAATTAATTTAAAAATCGGAAACGTATTCACACCGAAGGCAGCTTCTTTTCTAAGACCGACAATTTAGTGTTCAATGTAGTCAGATCACCTTGTATTTTTAACAGAATATTAGCAAAGTTGTCGCGACTTTTCCTACCACCTAATTTGAATAGTGAGGTACTGGAAATACGACACGATATGTCCGACTTTTTGAATCCTGAAAGCAGGGAATGATGCGCTGTCATTTGGTTACCTGGAATGTGGAGTTTATTCAAAGCCATTGTTTCATTTGATAGTGTAGATTGAGCTGAAATAACGATATAGCTAGATTACATTATGAATATCACGCTGTAAGGACTCTCGCCTGATGTCATCTTTCACAAAGTCGTGGATCGTCTGTGTGAAAGATGACATGGCTAGAAAGGGGGGTGGGTGACTACCAGTGGCGGATCCAGGATTGTCGTTTGGGGGGGGGGGACTTGACCCCGCTGAGGGTAGGTAGGTTTTAGCAAAGTAAACACAAAAAAACCACACAACGTTATGATTTGCTTAAGCCTCCTCGGATAAGATAATTAGAATACTATCAGGTTCACTTTAAGATTTGTCACGAAAGAACCCAGATGGTTTTGGGGGGGGGACTTGAGCCCCCTAGCCCCTCCCCCTGAATCCGCTACTGTTGACTACCGAGATGACGACTAATAGAGAAGTATGGAAAAATTAGATATGCTGCGCCGAACCCAAATAAAAAAAGTGCGGTCTATGAATCTCGCCCTTAGGTTTAACCAACGAAACGTTTTCTTTTGCGGCTGACGGCTGTATGTAACGCCTGGTTCTGTAACGAAAACCAACACAAAAACGGAACCTGCTATAATTCTCTGAATGAAGTATCAACACTCAAAGCTTGCGTTTAATTTTGATGCGTCGATAATTTTCGTATCAGAAAACGGGCGTAAGTCCGCGTAAGTAGGTAATAGGGAAAGAACCAATTGCCATTCGTCAGACATTACCTATTATAGACTGCAAATACTGCAATGGAGAATTTTTAAATAGAAATTTCTGATTAACAATCGGTTAAGCATTTAATTGTCAGCCAAACCATGACCATGCATACATATTATTCGAACACATTATAATGAATGACCATCGTGCCTTTGAATACAAATGCACTTTTTAGTATGTGCACCTGCTAGTTCGTTGGAAAGCGTAGGTATATTTTAAAATGGCGGACTGCAAAGTGACACTTTTTACTTTCTAACTAGCATAATCAGCCTATTATTGTTCCCACTGCTGGGACACAGGCCTCCTCTGTGAGAGGGAGTGGGCCGTAATCTCCCACGCGGGCCCGGTGCGGGTTGGTAGATGTCACATGTCTTCGAATTTTTGGTTCTAAGACATGCCGGTTTCCTCACGATGTTTTCCTTCACCGTTTTAATTTACACAAAGTAAAGCGCCTGTCCACATTCGAACCTACAACTCGTAAGTCGCGGCCTTTACCACTCGGTCACCACTGCTTTTTGTTGGTGTTTTAATTTAAAACAAAGTTGAATTACGTAGCTAACACAGTGTATATTATTTTATAAGTAGTATTTAAATTGTTTGCGTCATGTCGAAGAAGAAATCACGCATTTCGACTTATCGACGGTTTTATCCGACTAGTCGCGGACTATTCGCCGACTACAAATATGGCCGACTAGGTAGTCGGCTTCGACTTGTCGGTACATCACTATATTTATCGCAATGAACGTGGGTGAACTGTCAAAATGAAACCCATTTCGATCAAATAGCGGTTTACATGTGTTACACACAATTACCACGCGTGTATACATCTCAGTTAGTAAATGCATGATGATACTTACAGAAACATGTACAACCACACAATTTGTCGTCTTTATTATCTTGCAACCTGATGTTCTCAAATATCGTTTCGGTGGGCTTTATTCGATTTGCATACTGTGACTTGTCGGTGTCACTGTCACTGCCCATGGTCAACATATTGTTATGAACCGCAGGTGAGGCTGTAAGTACATAGAATATTTGGTAACTGGTACTCATTGTTAGTGTTCAAGGTGATAATTTACTCAGCAAATAATGTGCGTCATACGCAATGTAGTTTGAATCATTTAGCACTTATTTGTTAATTAAGAAGTTCTTACTGCAATCGGAAAAGGAATGTAGTTACCTACCTACCTACCTCTATACTCTTATTCGTCGCGTGGTAATATTAAATAGGATTTTTACGTGACTTCATGGTGATCCGTAGTTCGTATTTGGCTTTGTCGATGCCGCATAATGATAAGTACGGGAATCGAACCCGCGACTGCGATAACTGATGAAAGCCTAAGTTGATGGCATGTTACTCAGGAAGTCCGCAATATCTAATATAATTATTATAAATACCGGTAAAGTCTCCACCGTTACCAATTGGTAACGGTCGGTGCTAAATAATGGCTAATAACGTCTGTGGGCTGTTTCCACAGATATAGATAGGTTTCACTCTATGGGCTGACGGATAATATCGTCAATTAGACATAAAATAATCACAGGTAACACCGAAAAACTCTGTTCCTTGTCTGCCTGTGTGAACACGCTGTTCGTCTAATAAACTATGCAACGGATTTTGATGTGGTTTCACCATAATTTAGATAATTTATTCCGGAAGTTTATTTGTATAAAACTGTATAAATATTAAAGACATCTCGATGATGGGCGGGTCGCTAGAAAGATGATATACCTCCCTATTGTTGTCCCACTCCAGCGCAAAGTCCTCTTCTCGTACAGAGAAGGCACGAGCATTGATCACCACGCGGCGCCACGCTTGCTCAAGACGGGTTGGCGACTTCAGACTTATATTAACTGTAGGTAAGTTAAGTCCAGGATTTCTCACGATGTTTTCCTTCACCGATGTCAGTGATGTACAAGATAAATTTTAACCCACAACCTCGAGAGGCAACTAAAGTAAAAAAAAATATCTATATATCGCCACTCACCTTGCATTCGATTGCCGGGCGGAAATACTTCAAGAATATACGGATGTTGGGGGTCGTTGCCCTTCCGCAGTTCGAAAAGGGGTACCACAACATCTTGGTTTGACTTTAGCACAATAATTTCTTCACAAAAATCGGGCAAGTCCAACAAATGCCACACTTTTTGACGTAGCACTGATGTTGAAGCAGTTGGCTTCACTGCTATGTACCGGAGTCTTTCTTCGAGCACTGGAAATATTAAGTAAGGTAATAAATATAAGTGTTAATGTCGTGGTCGCTCAGTGGTTGTAGATCCTCCTATCCAGGGCGTCGACTTTGTTCTGAGCCCACTTGAGTAAGCTGAAAGAGTACCTCTAAGTAGGTACATCAAAACTGGCGTGACCCAACCGTTGAAGGCGCGCACCTAATTTCCGCCTGATAGATAGAAGACTATTAAATATTTTCTTCAGGCGAATAAACAAGCGCTCCTTCAACGATTGCTTCATGTCGGTAACATTCATGCCTAACGCTTCCGACATACCCAAACACAAATACCAACTTATAGGTTTCGGATGCGAAAAGAGCTCTTAAGCTTTATGGAATCCGAGAGTTGGGTTCCCACGGTAGGCAGACTGGGTGCGGTTGTGTCAGGTTACGGTTGAGACAATCGCAATATGAAAGAATACCGGGGAGGGTGTTAGGGGAGAGAGGAGCGCCATGCGGGTCTGAACCGTGTATGACAGTATTGCGTCAGCCAAAGCGCGACGTTGACCTTAGCAGAGGCCTTCATTACTTTTTAACAGTCAAAAGTAAGTATTTTTATTCGATTTCTTTTAAATGATTGTTGTTATATGTTTACTTTTATTAAAGACCACAAATCCCATATTTGCAACGCCTACCTAAACCAGAAATTACTACCGGTAGGTTGCGTCCGCAAAACATTTTTTAAATTTTCGAAATTGATTATTTTACTAGACTGATAAGTCTGGGTGTAAGTACAGGCAATTAAGTCTTCAGACGAAAATAATATAATTATATTAGTATGCATTAGACGAAAATAATATAATTATATTAGGAGCTCTACCGGATCACAAAAGCAAGAGAAAGGAGAACGAGAGATATAATTCACATGAAATGTATAAAAGATGACGCCGGTAAGGTTTTGTGCAAAGATGACGAAATAAAAGAACGATGGAAGATTTATTTTGAAAAGTTAATGAACGAAGAGAATAAATGGAATGGTGTGCTTAAAGAGGTACATGTAAATATGGGTTTGGTCAGGGAAATAAGCATGGATGAAGTGAGAAAGGCAGTTCAAAGTATGAAAAATGGTAAGGCTGTAGGCCCAGATGATATACCAGTAGAAGTATGGAAGTGTTTAAAAGAAGATGGATGTATGTGGCTGACTTTATTCTTTAATAAGTTGTTGCATGAAGGGGGGATCCCACAAGAATGGTGCAATAGTTCGCTAGTGCCCATCTTCAAGAATAAAGGTGATGTACAGGACTGCAACAACTACCCAAGTAACAAAATTTGGTACTATAAAAGTCCTGAGAACGTTTTAGAACGTGCTAGTTAGTGTTCAAGATTAGTACTATAATGGTGTTGTAAACGTTTACAAAACCCCGAAAAGGCCCTAGTTTTATCACTGATTTATTATAAAAACATTACATAAAGGCTCTTACGGTGATAAATCAGCTCTATAGTTGAAATGTAAAAGTGTCGAGAAACGCTTTTTAGTACTAAAATAGTGCTGTCTGCAACTTTTATATCACAAATTGCACTATTAAAGTAACCAAAACATGTTTATAGTGCTATATTGCACCGTAAACGATTCCAGTGATCTTTATTATCACACTTGTTTGCAATTTTGTTCGTGTTGTGGTTTCGTCGTGAGCATAGACTATACACATAATATATTATTCTTTATGTCATTTGCCATGTTTGCTTAGCGTAAAGGACATACTAAAAAAATGTAACTCTGCCATAAATTGCACTTGCGAAAATAACTGTATCGATAAAATCATTATGCTGATTTAAAATTTGACGATGCGCCCTCATATTTTTTATGTTTTAATAAAATTTTAATTATTAAAATAAGGACTTGTCCCGACTATGGCTGCTATAGTACATATTGGCTCTAGCCGTGCTGCTAATGTCTTATCAAGGCAGAAAACAGCAGCCATCTTATTTTCACCACAAGCGAATTAGGGTTCGTTGTCCAAATGTAAAATAGTGTATTCAAAATACATTTATTTGTATGGAGTTACATTAAATGCACACGGACATAATTTGGAATATATATATGTACATGATCTGTCGACAGTGTGCCACCATTTATGAAATACTAGTGATATAATTGACACTGAAAATCTAGTATAGATCTAATTAGCCCTTTAATTATTGATTTTAGTACATTTATATTACGGTTTAGTCTCGTAGCAGTAACAAAAACTCACCAATAGAGCTATTTAGAATTTAAATTATTTAGCAACTGCACCAGGAGTCGCTATGGTGCTATTTAGTACTATAGAAGAGTGTTCATTACTTTTACATAGCTACCCCATAGCGATGTTGAAGGAGCTCTTAAGAAGCTTACAGGTTACGTAATGGTTTTGCAAGGTACTTTTATAGTGCAGATTGATCCTGTAATAGTATTTTCGATACTGCTACAATACTAGCACTGTAACTTTTACAGTGCTAGTATTGTAGCAGTTTTGCCCTATTATTAGTGCAAAATAGATACATACAAGTGTCAGTAAGATCATCTATAGTACTAAATAGTACCATCATGGCTTTTTCATATCTATTATAGTGCAACACTTTAAAGATTCTTTTGTATGGTCCTGTAAGCGTTTTAAGAGCTAACTTATAGAACTTAAATGCTCTTTAATCTTATAGAATCAAAACGCTCTGTTAAAAACCTTTATAGTACAAGCAGTCACAATGGTTACCATTATAGGGTTACTATATCACTGTTTGGTGATAAAATGCCTTGGTAATAGAAGCTTTTGCTACTTGGGTATCGAGGGATAAAGCTCATGTCACATAGTATGAAGGTATGGGAGAAAGTAATAGAGAAAAGACTGAGAGAGGAGAGTGAGATTACCCCAAACCAGTTTGGGTTTATGCCAGGTCGAGGAACAATGGACGCCACCTTTGCACTCCGCCAATTGTGCGAGAAGTACAGACGTGCACACAAGAACTTGCACATGGTGTTCATTGATCTGGAGAAAGCGTATGATAGGGTACCTCGGGATGTGTTGTGGTGGGCCTTGAAAGAGAAAGGTTTGCCCGGGAAGTATGTAGAGTTAATTCGTGCCATGTACAGCCAATCTCGTACGTAACGTTCGGTCGGCTGCTGGCAATACTGATGAGTTCAGTGTGGCTGTAGGCTTGCACCAAGGGTCGGCTTTAAGTCCTTACCTCTTCTTGTTGATTATGGACGCCCTAACGTCGGACTTACAGGAAGAGGCACCCTGATGCATGCTGTTTGCCGATGACATTGTTCTTGTCGGTGAGGATGAACCTGAGATCCAGAGCAGATTGGAGAAATGGCAGCAGAAGCTGGAGAGTGTTGGCTTGAAAATCAGCAGAACCAAAACTGAACATATGTTCTGCGATTTCAGCGGTCTCTCTAGTTCTGGAGCCATAGCGCTTGATGGCACGCTTCTGCCAGTCTGCTCCGACTTTCGGTATCTCGGCTCACTCGTGCAAAGCGATGGTGAAATAGATCGGGCGGTTAAGCACAGAATTAACACTGGATGGATGAAATGGCAGCAGGTCACGGGAACAATCTGCGACTCCCGCATTCCCCTTAAACTTAAGGGGAAGATATATAAAACAATGGTTAGACCTGCTGTCTTGTATGGATCAGAATGTTGGGCCACCAAAGGGATGAATGAAAGGCAATTGCATGCAGCTGAGATGAGAATGCTAAGAGGGATGTGTGGTGTTACACGAATGGATAGAGTAAGAAATGAGTACATAAGAGGAAGTCTGAAAGTGGCACCGGTGACCGAAAAGTTGTGCGGTAATCGGTTGTCATGGTATGGGCATGTGATGCGGAGGAATGAAGAAAATGTCGTGAAGAAAGTTTTGAGTGTGAATGTCGATGGTTATAAGAGTAGGGGAAGACCAAAGAAACGATGGATGGACTGTGTGAAAGATGATATGGCTAGAAAGGGGGTAACTACTGAAATGACGACTAATAGAGAAGTATGGAAAAAAGGGACATGTTGCGCCGACCCCAAATAAAATTGGGATAAGGGCAGGAGAATGATGATATTAGTATGCATTACTTACGAACTACTTATTTATTTTTGTATTCCCAAAAAGCGGGACTAAGGCTGTCCCGCGCAAGACATTAAACTACAACTCGGGACGTCTGGCAACGCCTGGTTGTAGCCATACCTATAACACCTACATGCCATGTTTCGTCTGCTCAATGCAGGAATAGAACCCGCGACTCAAAAGCGCTGAAGCTAACCGCTCAGCCGTTGCGACCACCAAGTAATCTATCATAAGCAGACTTTAAAGCTAATATCTGACTTTTATTTTGTGTTCAGACGTTTTACTTCGAGTTGTGATAACCTAGTGGTGTGACCCGTGTTACCGTCAGACTGCCATGTCATTTCTCGAGTTCGAATCCAAGGCACGCACCTCTGACTTTTCGCGTTCATGTGCGTATTGTATAATTATCACTAGCTTCAGAAACGGTGAAGGAAAACACCTTGAGGAAACGGGCATGACTGAGAGATATTTCTCGACGCCATCAAGTCAGAGGCCCATGAGCGGCTTTAAAACTCTCGACACCAGGTTAGTCACTAACCAAACAAAAAGAAGAAGAACTTCGAATCCTGAGAAAAGGGTGTTATAATGCAGGCGTCCTAAAGTAATCGAATAAGTTACTTGAACAAGTACTCACCGCCGAGATCATACCGTCGAATGATGATAAATGTAATGACATCCTTCCAAAACAGTTTTATCGGGGCTTTTAAGAGCTTGGTTAGTGACATGGTATAAATTTATCACTGTTTATACCCTTAAAAGCTATAAAATACATCTATTTCATAGTATCCAAAACATCTTTTCAATTTTGTAGGTGTTCTTGTGGTATTCTTTGATTTCTTAACGTCAAAGTCATTGTAGTCATTATTATTAATATGACAGCAGATTTTGATGACGAATTCCATTTTTGCGAGGGTCTATGATAAAAGTATAATAGGTATCTTACAAAAATACAAAAAGTATGAATTTGTTCTTGAAAACACGTCATATTTCACAAGTTCAATACTAAACTAAATCATAATAGTACTTTTTTGCTGAAACTTATAGAAGAGCCATTGGCGATTATGTTTATTGATCAATTCAATACCTAATGAAAAAAAAACTCTTCAATTCATCAGTCTTATTATTACTATCGAAGCTCATTCACTTTGAATCGAATGGGTTCCGTATTCATCAAAGTACCGGTTCAGTCCATAGATTTACGGATAGTCACGACAGAAAGTCGTCGGGGTATATAATTATGTTCTTGTTATAAACACTTAGACAAAAATAAACAACACATTATAACACAACAACTCTATTTCAACACATGACAAACACTTTGAATACATAAAACAAATCGTCCTGACTGCCACCAATATATTGGGAGTATTTCTTAGTTAACCCTTTCTTCTTTACCAGAAATTAACTAATTTTGGCAGCCTGTATAGCATACATTAGGTGTTGGTATTGCGTGAAGTCCCATTTGCCAGATAGAGGGTTGTAACTCACTCCGTAGGTCAGTTCAACATGGCAATTATCTGTAAAAGAAAACATGAGATATGACAACAAAAAAAAAAAGTCAGCCTTTGTCTAAAGTGAATCGTTTGTTCTCTTCGGTTTCAAAGACTGTATAGGCATTATTAGTCTCATGTAAAGACCGGGTCTTAACATGGGACCAATAAGGTAAGGAAACCGGCATGTCCTATCAAGGGCGAATCCAGGCTTTATTTCTGGGAGGGACAGATAAGAAGTGTCTCCCATATCTTGTATTGCATTATGCTGTTTTTGGGATTCATCCTTTTTCGATGACGATATAGTAGCCTACTTCTTCAGCGTTCATTATCTTCGTATGCATTACGGCCAGTCCATTCAGATGATTCGATTTTAGTTTACTTAAGCCGTTTCGAGGGGGGGGGGGGCACGTTACTTAAATCCGAAGTTCTAATTTTAAATCACTATAACGATAATTTACGTCGATGATTCTTCAATTATTAATAGCGTAATTCAAACAATAATTGTTGGATAAAGTGGTGAGATATAAGGTTGAAACTTTCCAAATACAGATGAATGTTACTAGTTCCCTTTAGCGAGTGATTGCGTAAGAATTTAACTTAGACAGGTTTTGTTTATACTTTCATCATAAACTTTGGAACAGACTACACCGACCGGTAGTGCTATTCCGTAAAAAGATCACCGTGAAAACTGGGGTCAATGCCAATCAGATGGAATGACAGCCCACTACAAGCTCACCTCACTACGCCGATAGCACACCTCCGGCTCGCGTCATGTTCCGCTACTCGAATTTCGCGTAGCGGAACATGACGCGAGCCAGTTGAATTGAATTACTGCGGTATCGCTGCTACAGTTTCAGATTTTTACAGAATAGAGCGGCTGCACTGGGCCCGCAGGGTGGATAACGTTATTAACTGTCCACCCCCTCACAAGACAGGGGATCTGAACCCACTGGACTGCAATGTTACAGCATTATAATCTTATACATGTATAAGCTATGTTGTAACTTTGGAACAGGAACAGGAAAAACCTATACCGTCCCAATGCGCGTTAAAACTATTCCCCTAGAAGATAAAGCCTTAATTTTTTTTTTATGAAATAGGAAGACTGCAAATACTTACTTCTTTCTAATAAAAATGTGAGTTCATTAGGCGTAATAAATTTATCGAACTGATGGGCCCCTTTAGGTACGGATTTTAGTACATTTTCACCGAGGAATATAACTGCAAACTGGGACAGTCGTGTCCTGTTAGGCGTTGTGAAGAATAATTTGCCTCGGGGTTTGACAGCCTTTATGCAAGATTTGACAAATAATTCCTGGTTCTGTACATGTTCTATGACTTCTGAAGCCACTACTCCATCATAGCGGTTTGAAGCCTCTTTTGCATGCTCCTGAAAGATAAAAAAAAATACATGTTGTGTTCTGAACTACATACTTAAATAATCAGCCTATTAATGTACTGCTGGGACACAGGCCCGACTCTTGTGAGTATCCCGCCGCGTGGGCCGTAAGCCACCACGCGGGCCCCGTACGGGTTGGTGGATGTTACACGTCTTCGAATTTTTGGTTCTAGGACATGCCGGTTTCCTCACGATGTTTTCCTTCACCGTTTTGTGAGCAGTATTGATGAAATTATTTTACACAAAGTAAAGCGCCTGCCTGGGTTCGAACCCACGACTTACAACTTGTAAGTCGGAGCCGTTACCCCTGGGCCACCACTGCTCCGAACTACAAAAATACCTAAATAGTGTGGGGAACATCACACTCACACAACTGATTGTTTCTGTGTTTCTTTTGTTTTAATTTATAATACAAGCAATTATACGCACTTGCGGGATAATTGCGTAACCTCGTACAGTAGCTTTCATTTTGACAGTGCAACAACATAAATTGCGTTATTTATAGCAATTGATTAACAATAACGTTCAAAATCATTCAAAGTCAAAATATTTTATTTCACATAAACCATGGGCACTTATGAAACGTCAGATGCTAGGTGCACGGTTCCAATTGGTCGTTTCCTATGGAGAAGACCCGTCAAAAACTCCACAATTACTCTTTTAAAATTAAATAGCTTTTACAATGTTTTCAAATTACAGTGTTAATCTGTAAACAAGTACTAGGTAGGTACTTAACAACATTATACCATTGTCTATTTGAGAGTGCGAACATTGAAGGCTTAAGCCTACAATGTTCTCACATTTACAAATATAAAATGATCTTTATTAAAATAAATAAAATTATAAAAATAAAAACGTATTTCAACCAAATTTCATGATTGCCATTACAACTGTAACAAATCTGAATTAATATCCTGTCCACATCATCATTTGCCTATCCTTTTCTCAACTATGTCTTTGTTGGGGTCGGCATCCAGTCTAACTGGATGAAGCTGAATACTAGTATTATACATGGAGCGACTGCTTGTCTGACCTCCACAACCTAGTTACCAGGTTACACAATACCCCTTGGTAAGACTGGTTGTCAGACTTTTGGTCTAACTACCCGTATCGACTGTCGAAGATAAAAGAAAGAAAGAAAGAAAGAAATTAAATTTATTTAGCACAGACACAGACAAACAAAAAAAGAAAAAAAAAGATCTACAAATGACAGCGGGGACCAACGGCTTAACGTGCTTTCTGAGGCACGGAGGGGTCTTGGTATGTAAAGATGGTCACCCATCTACGGAAAAACCGCGGCAAGCGTAGCTTAACCTGACCCGTGCGGCTGTTATTACTTAGCCACAAGTCTCTTATTATCCTGTCCACAACAGCCACTAAATAGTTAATTGTAGGAATTCAGATTGTGATTGAAAGTGCGTATATTACGCAATTAGCCCAGCACCCTAATTACGTAATGCACGATCAATTTTAAATTCTAACCAATTGAAAAGATTGCCAGTCCATTGCTTCATAAGTTCGACAAAAAAATTTGAGCAGATTTTTTTTGTCGAACTTATGAAGCAATGGACTGGCAATCTTTATCAATTGGTTTCAATATAAAATTGATCGTGCATTGCGTAATTGGGGGGCAGGTTCGCACGGTTTTTATGGCGGCGATTTTTCATCGTGTATTGGATTTTCGACGCTCCGCTTAGCGCCGAGAGTTGAATATCCAACAGTGTGTTTTCTTGACGCGCTGGGATACGCGCTGAATGCGCTCTGTTGGATTCTCAATCGTCGGCTCAATTCCGAGAGTTGAAAATTCAGTGTACAAATAAAAATCGCCGCGATAAAAACACGTCCGTGCGAACGTGGGCTGAGGGTGCAGGATCCATATTTCCGCTTGTTTTTTTTTTAAATAGTATGTTCATAAAAACTTACTTCTATAGTACAATTGATGTAATAAGGTTTGTTCATTTCTATTTTAGGGTCAACATGTTTGTGGTTTTCGGCCAAACGGATGAGTTCTTCGCTTGCATCGATACCCGTTACACATGCTCCAAGTCTTGCTAATCCCTGAAAATGATATATTTTTGTATTATAATAAGTTTATTTTATATTTATTTATATTATACTGGCCATCAACCCCAGTAAAATATGACTTTATTCATTACCAAAAACAGTAAGTATAATATTTATGGTGCCTTGTTACATTATTTCATTTTATGATTGAAACTCAATTTTTGTTTAAAGGTACTTTGTTTCTATTCACAAAAATAACAATTATTATAGCTATAATAATTGTTCTTCGAGGTTAGAATCGCCTAATTATTATTATACTATTGTTCATGGTATCCTTTGTAATTGTATAATTTATACCAATTGTTTATATTTTTCTCATCATTGTTTTTAAATTTTAACAAGTTTACTCTATACGTCATTGTTACTGGGTTGCAGAGACAGAGCCTTTTACCAGTGGCGTAGCTAGGTAACCAAAGGCCCTGGGGCAAAAAATAAACTAGGGCCCCAACGAAACTACATAAATTTAAAATCGTTTGTTCCGTATTCGACGTTATTCGACGTACATAAATAAGTTGCCATTATTGAAGTCGCGTTCCTGAAAACTGGTTTATTTATATTACGAATGTGGGAGTTCAATTTATATTTTGTAAGTCAAAGTCCGAGGGGCCCCCGGACCTAGGGGGCCCCGGGGCACTGCCCCGTCTAGCCCTCCGGTAGCTACGCCACTGCTTTTTACCTTGTGTCCTAACCAAAAGCGATCGTCGCGCGGTTGCGCGATCGACGCGATGAATTTTGGCATCGGTTAGGACTCGGCCTTACAACTACAACTGACTACAAGTGACATTACTTATAGTGTCCGACCGAAACAGGAATTTCTACCGAAACCGAATCTTCGGTATCTGTCTCAGTTTCGGCCGAAACCGAAACCGAACCTTTTTTAGACGTTAAAAATCTCTTGTTTACTGAAATTTGGCTTATTTCTTACACTTATACAGAAAGTTAACACGTGTTAAGAGGGTGCATCCTAAAAGTTGGCAACGTCGTAAATAGCTGTCAAATATTTACCTGTTTCGATTAATTTGGAAATAATACTGTATGGAAATAAGAAATGTGGCTAACCAATTGACTAGAATACGAGTATTAATAATGAATAAGTATTTTTTTGATGTTACTGCTGTAAAACAAACTAAATTATAATAAAAATGAACAAGCATGTTATAGTTAACTAACATGTTTGTTAATTTTTATATTTTTTTCTTCTTGGAACAATTTGTCAATAATCAACACTTATCTACATTATAAAGGAAGGACCTCATAAATTGAGTCAGCCAAACGACGCGCAATAATTGACGTAGGGACCTTCGAGTTTCGGTGCGACCGAAGGTTCGGCAGATTTCCTACCGAAACCGAAACTGATGCCGAAACTTGCCGAAACCAAAACCGAACCTTCGGTTGGACACTAATTACTTATACAGTAAGGTAGATAAGAGGGGACATACTTTAAGGGAGTGTAGTCAGGGTTGGGCAGTATTTGAATTACTTGTAATTAAAATACGAAATTGAAATACAAATACGTAATTGGTATTTGTAATTCAATTACTTCTTATAAATGTAATTTGTAATTGGTATTTCAAATACCTGATGCTGAGGTATCTTGTAGTTAGTATTTCAAATACTTATGGCTCCAAAATACATTTGAACATAAATACATTTAGCAATCTTATTTAACTGCGATCTGCAGAAAATAGCGCTCCATAGCTTTCATAAGCAAAATGGCGACCGCTAAATATGTCAATCTTTAAAGTTTGCAACACTGCACTTAAACTGTACTGTAGTCTGTACTGCAGGTACATAGGTACGTCAAATTGTCAATTACATAACTTGTCAATTGTAATTTTCATTCGTCGATGGAGTGAATCATGTGAATGCTGTATTTTGTAATTTGTATTTTGTATTTTAAATAAAAATAGTCAAAATACTGTATTTTGTATTTTATATTTCAAATACCTACACGACTTAAAAATATTTTGTAATTTGTATTTTAATTAAAGCAAAGCATGTATTTTGCCCAGCTCTGAGTGTAGTACTCCATCGAGGCGACAGTTTGTATGAATTTTGGCATCGGTTTTAGGACGTGGCCATACAACTTCAACTGACTACAAGTGACATTACTAATACAATAAGGTAGGTAAGAGGGGACATACTTTATGGGAGTGTAGTAATCATGAAAATACATCCATAGTGATCCATTGATCACTTAGTAAAAGTTATTTATTTTATTTTACCATGTAATACATGAAAAAAAATATCTGCTGTTCCATAAGAAAGTGTTAACAGCTCCCAAAAAGAAAAAAAAAATTGCTACTTTGATAGATTAATTTTAGTTTAAGTACCTACATTCTAGCTATCTACACAAGAATCATCATAATCATAGTCAGCCTATTAATGTTCCCACTACTGGGACACAGGCCTCTTCTCTGTGGGAGGGAGTGGGCTGTAATCTACCAGGCGGGCCTAGTGCGGGTTGGTAGATGTCACATGTCTTCGAACTTTTGGTTCTAAGACATGCTGGCTTCCTCACGACGTTTTCCTTCACTGTTTTTGAGAGCAGTGGTGATGAAATTATTTACACAAGTAAAGTGCCTGCTTGGGTTCGAACCCACAAACTACAACTCGTAAGTCGGGGCCGTTACCACTGGGCCACCACTGCTCTCTACAGAAGAATATACTAATTATATTATTTTTGGTTCTCACCTCAGCTAGGATACCTCCACCGCAGCCAACATCCAAAATCTTTTTACCTTTGAGAGGGTACAAATCTTTTAATGCAGTAGATATGAGTCCGTCTCTGACAAAAGGAACTCTGTAAGTATAAAAATAAGAATTTAAATTGATTAAAATTATTAATGCCGGCAAGATGGGCGGACGACATTGTTGCCATCACGGGAAGAACCTGGATGAGGCTGGCACTAGGATTTTGATTTGTTTATTATATTACAGAATTAAAGTGCTATTATTCATCACTCTTTTAGTTACATGCGTTTCTAAAAGTGTGATGAATATAAATGTTAGTAGATGGTTGAAGTTGAAGAGCAAAGAAAAGATGGATGGATTGTGTGATAGACGATATGAAAAGAAAAGAAGTGAATGATTGAGTGATGGCTGATAGGGGTGAATGAATAAAAGAAACGTGTTGCCCCAATCCCAAGTAACATGGGACAAGGGAATATAAATTCAGGACATTACAGAAAGAAAATGTTATATCTTCGCGGCGCCGGCGCATGGGAAATATTCATTCGTATACACAAACATTCGGTCCGGCGCCGGTGCTGTTCCGGCATAGTGTCATTCTTGGATTTTGGAACTGTTGTTACAGGTTGTCAGAAGCCCGAAAGTCTGACAATTGGTCTTACCAAGGGGTATAATTTTACCGAGTAAATGGGTTGTGGATGACAGATAGGCAGTTGCTCCAAGTAAACCTAATGGTATTCAGCTGCATCCGGTTAGACTGGAAGCCGGTCTCAAACAGTTGGAAAAAGGCTAGACAGATGATGATATTAACATCTTACCTTATTATATTCATCCGGTGTAACAGAGCCATTTTGCCATCAGGATCCCACCAGTCATTCATTTGTTTCGAAAAGAATTCCACATCGGCGACATCGATCGTTGAGGTTCCCGGAGGCTTTGTAGCAACCATGGTAATCGCATGAGTCTTTGGAGGAACATCGTCGCTGTGAATGGAACTTGAGGACATCCGGAAACCCCATTGTGGTAATTTTGATGTAGTATTTCTGTAAGTTTTCAATGAACATCAATCAATACAAACTTTAACATTACCGATTCTATATAACTGCATCCACAGTTATTATACATACATAGTCTTATCTGAAACACATCTGCTTAATTTCCGAGACCACATTTTCGTACTATTGTTTGTAAATAAACGCCGGTTTTGATTTAGTTTATTTTAACTTTGACATTAATGACGTAACTATAACCTCACTTTTATCGTCGTAGAGATGTACTAAACGAAAACAAATGTTAAAAAAAAATCAATGTTTACTCGACTAACGATAAAACGAATCGGTTTTTTTAAAGATTTTTCTCAACGGTTATGATAATGGTTTTATGATCGGTGCTGTAGTAACGAGGGAGCTGTCTTGTGGAGTGATGCTACTAGGCAATATTATAAAGGACTAGAATTAATGTGCTTCAAACGTCGACACGTCTACGACTGAATCTCTTTAAAACCGCATAAGCCGACAATGGCTATTTTTTTACATCGTGATCACATGATTGTATTGTTTTGTAACGTAACCAGCTGTGAAAAAAACTTTGACGTCTGCTGGTTTATTTCGCAGCCTTGACGTTGAGAATACCTACCTACTAGAATATGCTCGGAAAAAGTTAATAAAATAAATATTGATACCTACCTAACTCGACAAACAAGATGTTCGGTCAATGACTACCTTTCACATTATAGCCGTGACGCGAAGCGACGCTGAGCGCACATTTGAAGATAGTGATACAAAATATCCTACCTTTATTTACTACACAAAAAGATACACACACTAATAATTAAATATGTGTATCTTTTTGTGTAGTAGTCACAATTAGTGATAATTCTAAAAGGTCCCGTGGCGTCGGGCTACGCCGCCGCGCCGCGCTGCGCCTCAAGATACCTCGCGGCGTAGCGCGACGCATCACGACCACGACGTAGCGCAGCGGTGCACGACTTCACAATGCGCCTCGCGACGTTGCGATGTGTCGCGCAGCACCGCGCTGCTCAAACCACTGGCCTCTTCAATTTAAGCATCATCGCGTCGCGTAATCGCATCACGTCTTGGTGTGAACTGACCCTCAGTTGGTGTTATTTCATAGAAAGCGTTTTTGACACCGTAAAGCAAACCCCGCCCCCTAAAGATCCGTCGCCGTACTCAGTCACAAGAAAAAGTGGTGAGCTCGCACATTATTAAATAGCGTTCCCATGGGCTATGGCAAATAAGTGTAGTCACTGCTGCATTGTGTGTCAGAGGTGTCAAAATGATAGCGAAACCAGGGACCGTACAACCCCGGTTAAGAGTTAAGCTATTCGAAGGGGTAAGCCGTTTATGTAGATCAGATAAAGGTAACCCTTTATCTGATGTAACTCCTTGAACGGGTTCTATGCTTGAAACCCAGTAAAAGGGTTATCTCGTCAATATGGATAACCCAATGAATGGGTTCTATAGGTACTTGAAACCCAGTGAAAGGATTACCCCTTCATTATGGGTTTTGTTCGGGTTACCACATGGTTATTCCATAAACTTGTGCTAAGTAGGTGATGGGTGGGGTGGAGCCAGCACCACGCACCATCCACCATCGCTGGCACACATTGCCTTTATTTCAATAGACATCGTAGGCTTGTATATGAAACAAGTGCTACCTACATTTTCGATTTAAATGTCTACATAGTAAGGTGTTGTGTGTCCTGAGTTTCTGACAATTTTTGTCTTGTGAAGTTGTGACCCGTGTTATCGTAGTCAATTGAATGAGCAATGGGTTAGTAAGAGTTTAGACTCGTAACGTAAATTGACGTAATATATTAATTAATAAGAAACAAAACAATTATAGGTATGTAGGTAGGTACACTCTAAATAATTTTCCTACCCTTGTCCCTTGTTATACTTGGGGTCCCATGTTTTCTTCTTCCATTCTGCCCGGGTTAGGGGTCATTCGGCCCACTATATGGAATTGGGACCGAGGACCAGTTACCCCTTTTAAAAATTGATAATGGTTAACTGGGCCCACATATTCAATAAAATAAATAAATAAAATAAAAAAAAATATAATGAAAAATAAAAATAATGAAATGATATGATATTGAAAGCGTCAGGGTAGCCCGCGAAATGCAAATTTTCTTACGTTTTTTGCAATTTGCTCGTCAATATCAGGTTGTATGTTGAAAAATTTTTCGTCGGTTATTTAAAAAAAAACAGCTGTTCCATACATTTTGACCGCGTAGTATTGCACTTTTCTATGAAACAGCAAATATATTTTTTTAAACCGACCAGCAATTTCAACGCTGGGGGGTTTAGTATCATGTACTGAATCCATGGTAACAGGCTTTGCGTCGATGTCTCTGCCACCCCGTATAATAGTTTTTTTTTTATTACTTTTTTTTTTTGGATATTGATTTTTGCTCCTCCTTGCATAATTATTCTCTTTCTATTCTCTATTGTAAGTATAACATGAGATAACAATATATAAACTATTTTAAGCCACCCTTTGCTGGTACAAGCATTTAAACAAGCCACCCGCTTAAAATTGTTTATATATTGTTATACAATAGAGAATAGAAAGAGAATAATTATGCAAGGATAAAAGACAAAATCAAAATGTAAAAAAGAAATCGTTTTTTTATTAAAATAAAAAAAAAACAAAAAAAACCATAAAAAAAAATATATATCATTATATTAATAACATATTTTTATTATTTTTCACAATATTTTTTTTTTTTTTTTTTTTGAATTTTTAAAATCTATTGTATACTTAATAATATATTTACATTACACACACACACAATATATTTACATTTTATTATTATTTTACATTTTAAGCCACCTTTCGCTTGATTGAATCAAAACAGATGTGGGCCCAGTTAACCATTATCAATTTTTAAAAGGGGTAACTGGTTCGCGGTCCTAGTTCCATAGTGGGCCGAATGACCCCTAACCCTCTGCCCTGTCAACCGTCATGCTATCATTCTCTTTCTACATTCCCCACACAATCCTAGGTATCAGTAGTGTAAGCTACAGCTCAGAATTAATAACGGATTTTAGCAGTAGAAAACTAAACACATTACTTTAGCACAAACATATTTATTTCCCTTTCCACAATATTCATAAAAACACTAAAATCACCAAAATAATAAAGCCCGTTACTTACTTGCTAAGATTAAAATGACACCAATTCAATTGTAGCCGATATTATAAGAGGTGTTCACTGTTCGGTGTCTTGAACAAGAATGCCGGCTGTCAGTTGGCTCCCGTATTGAATGACAGTGAATGTTTTCAATCAATCAATAATTTATTTTTGTTAAACATAGATAATATGGTTACAGATAGTTATAGTCTGAAATATGTGCTCTATGTTTTGCCAATATATGGCGTACAAAATGAACATAACTAAGCAATAAAAATTAAGGTATCATGTCAAAAGATTAAAATAAAAAATATAAAAAAAACATTCAATTAAAAATATGTCAGATAAACAGGTCATAAATAAAATCATATGTGCTTAATTTGCAAGTCGGAATCTTCATACCTCTGTTTATCAGTAGTAAACTCAGCGATGGAGTAGTAACATCTATCTATAAGAATTTTGATGAACGAATAATCGATTGAGTGACAAACGAGTATTAGTCGATTTAATAAGTAGGGTTACCGGTAATCTTACAGTAGCTGTACCTAAATATTGTAACGTAAATCCAATAGGACCGAACATAGTCCCCTGTGGCATCCATAACACTATCAACAACAAAATTACTTAGGTACCTTGGTAGGTACGTAACAAAAAAAAAGTTTACAGAAAAATAATAATAAAACTGTGCTTCAATAGTATTAGGTATTTGGAATTTGGAAAAGTAAGTATAACATAGGTAACGTCACGCCGTGTTTCCCCGAAGGGTTAGGCAGAGGTGTACCTGTAGCAGGTAAACCTAGGAATTGTATGCATTTTCAAGGAAATCGAGTTAAATGTGATAATATTATGACGACCTACCTACCTGTTATATTTTTATAATTCGAGTTTTCGGGAAAGTCTCGAGTCCCTACTTGTGAAGTTCCTACTTCCTATGATCCTGAACATAAACTTACTTAGAACAATGTTTGAAACAATATTTCCTGCATAATTTGACTTGATGATTATAAAGGATGGGTAGATAGAAGACGAAAAGCTTAGTGATTCATTCACAGATATAGATAGACATAGATAACGCAAGTATCACGATCTGTATGAAAACCAAGCGTGCCATTTTTTGACTACCTACTATGACGTCACAAGCATTATTTAGTGATGGGAAAATAAAATCCGCCGCACGCGGCAGCGTCTTTGAATCGATTTTATTATCTTTGAATCGATACTGCTCGCTCACCCAGCCAGCAGTACGCTAACTAAAAGTCTTCGCATTCTGAGGTTGTGTGCTCGTGCGCGTTCCGTCGACGTTCACACGTCGTTTTTGGATACCTTTTCCAAAATTTCAAGTAAGTTTACCATTATAAATACGTGAATATTCGATTGAAATACCTTATATTCAATTTAGTTCTAATGTTTACAAAAGCAACGAGATTCTACCCTTTTTCATCTCAATTTTGAATAAAGATCGCCTTTTTATTATACCATTTCTCTATTTATTGAGTAATCGTGTACAGTAAAGAATTATTGAGAATCGCTTAAATAGATTAATTAATCGATTTTGTGACATAGTAATGATATAGACAGAAGAATGAGATAGACAGAGGAATGAGATATACAGAGGAATGAGATAGACAGAGGAATGAGATAGACAGAGGAATGAGATAAACAGAGGAAAATAAAAATTTCTGATCTGCTTAGTAG
Source organism: Conistra vaccinii (assembly GCA_948150665.1). Lineage (NCBI taxonomy): Eukaryota > Metazoa > Arthropoda > Insecta > Lepidoptera > Noctuidae > Conistra > Conistra vaccinii. The sequence goes on from OX411329.1 coordinate 13,535,027, forward strand.
GCAGTAAGGGATTTATAATTTCTTTAAATTGTTAGTATTTCCCTACTTATTCCTTGTAATTGTTGTAGATTATCTTTCAGAAACAAAAAAAAAACCAGAGAAGAAATTTTAGAACGTAAACGAAAACCCAGTAAAATACGATATAATAAAATTAAAATGGATGCAAAATTACTTGAGCTACAACAGCAAAAAGATAAAGAAAGTTGTGATCTTCAGTACATCAATAGTCGGATATGCTGCTTTTGTTAATATTCGTTACTTTTTCCCTTCAACAAAGCATGCTTCCTCAAAATGTATTTAACAAATATTATAATGCTATGCTTTGTTGGGAACCAATCTTTATTTCCCGTCGCCTCAATCCATTTTTCTTTTAAATTGGGTTCATGTGGGAAACTAAAAAAATCACTAAACGTTACGATAATTTATTAAAATTGTCTACATAATTACTACATATAAAATACAAAATCATTCCTCTGTTTCCGAAATCGATTCTTGAGAATCGATTTGTGTTGCATACGATGAACAGCACTAATCGCTAAAATTGACAGAAAAATGATAAAAGCTCCTGTACTACGAAACCGATGCGATATACGATAGTATCACTTGCTTCGATATTCATCACTTGTTAAAACAAAACGTCGCATCAACCGCTTCAAGTAAAAGCCGCAATGTAATACGAATATTCAGTTTATGTTTGATGACCTATGTTTTTCTCAAATTTGGTATTACAGAGAGTATTAGATTAAAAATAATTGATTTTAATATTAAATACGCATAATATTAATCACAAAATGACTTATCGATGGAAGGAATCGTTTCCTTTATTTTTTCTCCTCACATTTGTAAAGTTTTTACAATGTATAACTGAGCAATTAACCATTTTAAATTATTTTACTGATGTCCGTCTAGCTAGCGTGGCACAACGATGCAGACTGAGCGCGAAAGTGGCAGCTTACGATTATTGTACGTAAGCTGGGCACGCGAAGTAGTTGCTCTTGCGTTATCTATGTCTATCTATATCTGTGGATTCATTAGTTTCTACGTAGGTAAAGACGTACCTACCTAACTGTGCGTTTGCACTGGCCAAAAATTCACTTCTATACATGTTGAAATCTCTATTTCCTGTCAAACATTATCGAAAATTTACAGAAAATAGAGATTTTAACATTTTTACGTGACCACTACACTACATGTTTCGCCAGTGCAAACGTAGAGTTGAGATATCTCAGCCTTATGGTTAGACAAAGCAAGCACAGCTTGGACAGATTATGGTGCAGATAAGTTTCGGTGTTCAATTAGCTGATGGAATAGCTTTCACAATCGAGTTTGATCCGCTCGCTGGGTTGCGAGATGCACGACTGTAGAAGTTAACGTAAAGTTAGAGCCTCGCAAGGCTAGGATTAATTTGCAATAAGAACTGTTATTTCTATAGGTAATATGTTATTGATTGCCGTGGAGTTTCTTGCCGGTTCTTTCTCAGTATATATCTCTTTCTCAATAGTTATAATGTATTTTTTTTTTCTCAGCAAAGACCTCTGTGGCAAAGACAATAGTTAATTAGTTATTGTTTTTTTTTGCAGCTGTTTTTGATTGTTTTGATCAGTCAAAATCGAACGAAGTCAATGTCAAAATATTATGGAAACTCGATCGCCGCGCATGTTTTTTGTAAAAAATAAGCATATTTTACGGGAATCAAGATCTAATGAGTAATAAGTTGACGACGAAAGTAGAACCAAAAGGAGACACGAAAGGACCGAAATTTGTATTCGCAGATACAAGTAACTGCTGTCCAAGTGCCTTCACGCTCACTTTTGTGGTAGAAGTGGTTGGCATCGATATTTGGCATGATTGCAATGAGGGATGGCTTGACCTCGGGCCTGTAGCTCAAGGGGTGAAAGTATCATACCAATTGTATCCCGGACATAACTTTGATGTGGATGTGGTGATATGGCCGCACGTTGCGAAGGTGACGGCAAATGTTACAGTTGATCGTTCATCATCATCTGCTTAGCCTTTTCTGAACTATGTTGGGGTCGGGTTCCAGTCTAAACGGATGCAGCTGGATACCAGTATTTTACATAGAGCGACTGCCTATCTGATTTCCACAACCCAGTTACCAATACGGTACCAATTAGTAAGATTGATTGTCAGACTTTCGGGATTCTATCGACCCATAACGATTGTCAAAGATCCACGAATGACAGCCGGGACATTTTTAAATAATGCATAATGTTAGATGCTGCACTTTACTCATCGGCTTTTTTTTTAATAGGTCCATATTTGATAGATTGCTGGATTCGTTGATGAGCTGGTACTGTTTCCCGAATATAATTTTTTGGTTATAAAACATTTCCCTGTGTTGACATTCTAAGAATTACAGGAGAAAGCCATGAAGGATTTATTACACACAAGCATAGCTTCCACTAAGCTACTAACCTAGCCACCTCCAGCCCAGCCCATCCAATCATATTTGGGTTCGGTGCATGAGTTCTTCCATAAATCTGTTAGTCGTCATCTCTATAACCTCTTTCTAGCCATAATTTATCATCGAATGATGGAGTAGATAAAAAAATATAAAATTGACAAACTTCTTTATGACATACCTAAAATTTAATAAGAATTTTTCATGATCCGTCAGGTGGTCTGCGGAACCAACTACGGTTGGGTTCGTACTTGGCAGTTTCTAGAAAGAAGATGGCTGACGTTCTCGATACGTCACGCGTTTCCTGTAAGAGTGAGTGACCTGCGCAACTTCGAGGCAACAGTGACCCCAAATTCCGGAATAGGGGCACTTAGCGCCAAGTATGAAAGCATTTCTTTCATGTTATAGAATAGAAAACACGCAGTGTCCCATTGCCGGAGAGTACCTAGCTACCGCCGTATCATAGACACTTAGGTACAACACATAGGCTACCCCCATAAAGAGAAAACATGTTCATATGCCACAAGATTTCACTGGCAAAGATTCTTACCCTTTAGGTTAAAACGAGACAAAGCAGTGATAAATGTCCAGTCTTATACTGATCTTTGTTATTCACTTTTCTTCAGTTCCAAAGCTGTGAGTGACACCGAAGTATACCTGCCTCCTCTGCAATTCGGCGAACGCCGCCAGTTTGCTAAAGTTGTAGAGGCGGAGTATCCTATAGAGAATTATATCAAAGACATGATATGGTTTCTCGTTGAGAATTATATCCCGACCTCGTTTATGGATGGACCGTTTGATACACCGTCTCCAGTTCAAGGTTAATTCTTGTTATTCTGCTTTATTATGAACTAATGAATGATTGTTTTTCGTGCTGTTTGATTATCCCTAATTTGCGAGAATGAATGTGGTTTGTTTGGTTGGCTAAAGTCTACAAGGACGCTTGCGATTCTGTTTTCTATTTGTAGAATTTTATCCGTGGCGGGTTAAATTTGAATCGATTAGTTACCTACCTAATCGTTTTTTTTTTGGAAAGTATATCTAACTAAACTATACTAATCATAACTTATCCTAACTAATATTATAAATGCGAAAGTGAGTTAGTCGATCGAAGAATTTAAAAGCATTTATCTTTTAATCTCTGACTAACTTAGGTATTGCAGTTTTCCACCGACTGTACTTTGGCTGACGAATTAGGTAAATAGACTGACGAATCGACGAAAACTGGCAAACACTGGCAACTGTCGAATTAACGCAACTGTCTAATCGGCAAAACTGACGAATCAGTGACACTGACTAATCAACGAAACTGGCATATTAAATAAACTGACGACTGAGGGAAACTGACCAGTAATACGCGGACTCGTTAGGTCATAGGATACATTTTATCCCAATACTTCCACGGGATCGAGATATAATGCGGGTGAAATTGCGAGGCACAGTTAGTGTTTAAGAGCGTTTAGGTATTCTGGCTCAAAAATGTGGCTAACTAGCGAACTAGAATATTGATTATGAAATGCTATAATTAATATCTTAATCCCGAATATTTCGTTTTAGATGTAAAGGAGAGTAGTGGTGACGGAGAGTAGTGGTGACGGAGAGTAGTGGTGGCCCAGTGTTATCGGCCCCGACATACGAGTTGTAGGTCGTGGGTTCAAACCCAAGCAGGCGCTTTTCTTTGTGTAAATAATTTCATCACCACTGCTCTCAAAACGGTGAAGGAAAACATCGAGAGGAAACCGACATGTCTTAGAATCAAAAATTCGAAGACATGTGTCATCTACCAACCCGCATTGGGCCCGCGTGGTAGATTACGGCCCACTCCCTCTCACAGAGAGGAGGCCTGTGTCGGCTGTGTCCCAACAGTGGGAACATTAATAGGCTGATTATGTATATGTATAATATGTAAAAAAAGTATTATATATAACTTTCCAAATACTTTGTATAAAATTTACGAAGTGTATAGAGTGCCGCGAGTTTCTTGTGGCACTCTAGTGTCACTGCCTCGGCCCGGCTAGGGTGCCGTGAGCGTTGCATTGTCACTGTCACTTTTTATTTAGGTTAGGTTAGGTTAGAACTGTGACCACACAACGCACGAGCCGAGCGAGCGTAGCAAGCGGTGCCGCGGTAGCGGCCGGCGAAGTGCCAGGGTTCGTTTAGGCACAAGAGAATGTAATGTTTTGGGAATGTGGTGTTTTACAGCGATCTAACCTCGACAATCAAACAAAATACCAAGTGACGTGACTTAGTGACAGTGACAATGACAATCCAATGCTTGCGGCACTTTAGCCGGGCCGAGGCGGTGTTACTAGGGTGCCTGTAGTGGCACTTTATCCGATAGGGATAGAGTGCCAATGGTGGCACTCTATACACTGCCTAAAATTTAAATCAGTGTTTTAATTGAAATTCATTATTAATTTTCTAGTTCGCTAGTTAGTTAGCCAGATTTCTTATTTCCATACAAGTAATATTGCCAAATTAATCAAAACAGGTAAATATTTGACAGCTATTTGCTTAAATATACAAACACTGTTAAGTAGTGTTTAGTACGTAATAAGAGAGCGTTGGCCGAAGATTTCATGGAACTGGTCCTACATTACAGACGTAAGGCATCAAGATGCAGCCATTTACCAAGTACAAGATGTGATCTTAAATCGCCGGGTAGAGGAGGAAGAAGAAGTTGTGGAAGAAAAGGAAGAAGAAGTAAACAGTAAACTATCAAAAAGGAGACAATCAACTAAAGAAATCAAGAAAAAGCCTATTAGTAAAGAAAAAAATAAACATGAAATCAAGCTGTCCGGTGATTGGATCCTAGCTGGTAGTTTCTTTACATTACTATGTACTGCTGTGTAGATAGAAAACCACGAAAAACCCAGGCCGGCGATAATTTTTAGAACGAGAGATGAGGCGTAAATATGCGATCAACGTGTTTTTTCTTGAAGTGTTACCCGGTTTTTCTAAAGGTTTGTCCAAATATTGAGCACCAATCGTGCGCGATTGCCGCGTGCGGCCTGCCGGGCTGTCATTGGATGACTGCCGCGCACAAACATTTTTAGGAAACATTCGTCACTATTGTGTCTGAACGTTTTTTTTTTTTACTAAGGCATCTCACAGCTGACCACTAAGGTTCTGGCTGCTTAACCGGACTTTCCTGTGGCTGCATTTAGCTACTATATTAAAAGCCTCCAGCCAGGGGCATAAACTATTCTAATTCAAACTAGGCGAACGCTCGCGAAGGGCACCCCCTGTGGAGTACGAACCTCGGTTTAGGGCGTTCGCTGAGGGGAGGACGGCAAGAGGGACAGGCTGGATCAAGGATAGATCATTATTATTAATAGTCATCGTTATCGAGCAAGGGTCTGGACGTATTCCTGCGGGCGTATTAAAGGTTAAGCAGATTGATATGGCCAAGTGAAGTGCGCGGCGTGCGTGATGTGCAGCGCAGTACTGCCAAGCTAACATTTCTTGATTTGGTCCTAACTAGAGCGCGGCAGAAATGTGTCCTGCAAACGCCGCGCGTTGCTGCCGCGCTCTTGCCGCTTAATTTTTGGACACACCTTTACTGTGCACCTGTCAACGTCATAATATTACAGTGTACGTAGGTTTATAGAATAGAAGAACTTAACGAATAATATGACAGACCTGTAACCGAGCGGGTGCATTCAATACTAACAATCTGCGCCTTCGACAGATCCAGCGCACAGTTAGAAAAATGAGTTATACTGACGTAATTTCGGATTTCGAATCAATTTGTAGTTGGAGAAGGTCCAACGACCCCATTAGATTTCTTGTAGACTTCAAAAACCCGTATGAGTGCTTCAAAAATAAACCTAACTAATAGCTCTCTCTAATAATTAAAATTTAATGATTTTAAAGAGTGGCATTTTTATGTGTCTTTGATGATTTTATCGATAAATGCACGAGTATAGAACTTTTTTTTTTTTTTTTTTTGGGTGGGAAATCATCCAATGACTTCTCCCGCTCTGGGCGGAGCGGAAGGGCGTGTCAGATTACTGACTAAAACCCACCCGTGTTCCTTCCCTTACCTAGACCAGGGCCACGGTTTCCCCTTAGGACTTATCCGCAACCCCGGTGGTAGGCATCGGCCCTGACGGACCCCTTCAGCTTCGCTGACAACTCTTTGAGGCGCGCGTGGAACACTACGCGCCGTCGACCCGGGCTTGGTCCTGATCGGACGGAGAGCTACCCATCACTCTCCGTCCGCAAGCCCGCGCCTACGGTGGCCGGAAATCGGCGATCGATTCCCGACGCCCGGGGCGTCTACTACCGCGGCGGCTAGGGGCTCGAGGGAGCGACCTTAGTCTCTGCCTCTCGCGCCCCGCCTCCTCCTTTACGAGCATTACTGCTTCGCAGAAGGAGGTGACAGCCTGCCATGCCCTCTCACTCCGCACCATGGCCTGGACCAGGGCCGGACGTGAGAGGTCACTGCCGCCGATCGCCTGCACGAGGACACGGCGGTGCTCCACCCAAGCCGGGCAGACCTCCACCGTATGCTCCACCGTGTCCTCCGGGCGATCCACGCAGTGGTGACACCCGGGCGTTTCCTCCTGCCTGATCTGAAACAGGAACCTCCCGAAACTACCGTGTCCGGTGAGGACCTGCGTCAGGCGGTAGGTGAGGGCGCCGTGGCGCCTCTCTAGCCACTCCTCAAAGAGGGGACTTATCGCCGCAATTGTGGCGTGCCCAGATCTGGGTTGCGACAATCGCACTCTCCAAGCCGCCATGAGATCCTGCCGGAGCTCTGTCCGCTGTGCCGTGACTTGTCGCGGCAGCGGAGTTACACCCCGGCGCTTCATCTCCTCGCGCCACTCCCAGATGTGGGCGAGGACTTTCGCCTCCAGATCCCATGGCGGCGTTCCGGCAAGGAGGCTCGCTGCCTCGCCGGAGATCGTGCGGTATCCCCGCACTATCCGGGTGGCCATGACCCTTTGGGCCGCGTGCAACCGGCGGGTTGGCTGCAGCCTCAAGGTTGGCGCCCACACCGGCGCCCCGTAAAGGGCCATGGACCGCACGACCCCCGCGTAGAGCCTCCGGCAGGAGGCGTTTGGACCCCTTAGATTGGGCAGAAGCCGCTTCAAAGCAGCCCCGGCCCGCTCCAGTTTGGGAGCCAAACGTCGGAAATGCTCCACGAAGTTCCATCGACTGTCGAGGACGAGTCCCAGGTACCTCATCGTCACCTCGACGTCGATGTGAACCCCTCCTACCGTTATTTCGGAACCCGACGGTGGCGCGTTCCGAGGGCCATGAAAGCACATGACCTCGGACTTGTGCAGCGCCACCTCGAGTCCCAACTGCCGGATCCTGTCGACGATTGTCGCAACCCCGCGTGTCGCCAATTCGGCCGCCGCCTCGTGCGACCTCCCCTGCGCCAGGACCAGCGTGTCGACAGCGAAGCACACTACGCTGACGCCGCTAGGGAGGTCGGCGCGCAGCACCCAGTCGTAACCGATGTCCCACAGATATGGCCCCAGGACCGATCCCTGTGGGACACCGAACGACATCTCTCGCCGGTTCCATTCCCCCTGGTGACCGGGGTAGATGACGGCCCTGTCCGTCAGATAGGCCTCGACCAAACGACAGAGGTAGGTCGGCATCCGGTGATACCGGAGTGCTTCCCTGATGCAACTCCAGGGCAGGGTGTTGAAGGCGTTGGCGATGTCTAGAGACACCGCCAAGACGACCCCACCCCGGGCCACAGCATCCCCCGTCGTGAGGGCCCGCACGCGCATGATGGCGTCCACCGTAGAGCGCCCTTGGCGGAAGCCAAACTGGCCATCCGCCAAATCCGGCCCCACCCGCACCAGCTGCCCGACGAGGCGGTTTGCAATTACTCTTTCAAAGAGCTTGCCCACCTCGTCGAGCAGCACGATGGGCCGGTAAGCGGACGGAGAGTCCGCAGGGCGCCCCGGCTTCTTGATGAGGACCAGTTTCCCGGTCTTCCAACGAAGTGGGAACTGGCCCCTCTCCATGCATGCGCTAAGGAGCCCCCTTAGTCGAGGCCCGAGAGCCTCCATGGCCAGGACCCAGGCTTTCCCAGGTAAGCCGTCGGGTCCTGGGGCGGTATTCTTGGCACTCAGCCTACGTACCGCCACTCTCAACGAGTATAGAACTTGGAACTCGAATTTTAGACGGCGGTAGGAAGAGTACTTCGCATCCATCGTTATTATAAATTCGACTCATATTACTGTGCTAGAGCTCTTTATATAAAATTAAAAGTAAAGTATGTTTCACTTACCCCATCTGACCTTACAATGAAAAATATTATAATGAATTAAAATGCGAATTAAAATTAAAATATACCAGGAATAGATCTTGGCAGATAAAATACAAGTGCTGTGAAGTGCTTTGTCTTAAAGTAAGTAATTGTTTTGTTTATGTTCGCATATTTATTATTTTTGACGTTCAAAAGTGCCTTTTATGTGCCTAATTGACATAAATTATTTGACTTTGACATACCTAATTTTATAGATTCTGAAGATCATTTCGCCAGCTGGGTTTGCTCAACGCAACCTACAATACCCATCTATTTACCTAAAATATGCACTAAACACTTTTTAATTTTAGGGATTGGAAGAGTAAGTCCTTTTGTAACAACAGGGGACCCAACGGGTCTTGGAGAAGTAATGGCATTGATAAGCAGCATAAATTTGCCGGCGCAAGACGACTTCCCAGTTTTCTTTGTTAATGTTTGCAATCTCACTGATGTGCCAATTGAAAATTTGAAACAAAATAGGTAATTTCCTCGTCGAAACACTCGCAATTCAACATGTATTAGGTAGCTCATGCTTGTGCTGACAAGGTTCAGCTTAGTGGATGGACATTTCAGCAGGGGGCCAAGTCACAATGGTCTCTCGATGGTGAGTTTTTGTCAGATTTACCATACAAAATCTGTCAAAAACTCACCATCGTGAGACCATTGTGACGTTTGTAAATTACTAGACTTGGCCCCCTGGTTTTACCTAATTGATACATTTCGGTTTAAAGATATTTAATCTCAAAAAAAGTCACAAAGTCACTTACATGAGAACAATGCTCAAAATAAGTTATTAATATAAAGTTAGTCACAGACAAACAAAATATTAATAATTAGAATATAAAATCTGTGTGTGTGTTTGTGAGTGTGTGTAGTGTTATTAGTATATACATATGTGCGTGTTTATTGTTTAGTATACGTAGTGTATTTTAATTATTAGTATTTACTTAAATCCGGTCCATGTAATTATTTTTGCAAAGGCAATTCAGACAAACAAGGATATCTGAAATAAAAAAAGTGTTCCCCATGGCTTCTTTCTAAATACGAGCTGGCACAATCCGACTTCGGATCTTCATTTGTTTCAGATTGGTTTTGTATAATATCACAGGTTAGGTTTAGGTGTAACATTTAGATGAGGTGGAAATTATAATATTGTATTGTAAGTACGGATTTATAGTATGAATTGTTTTCTTTCTTTGGTGCACCTGAAACAGTTATATTACAGATTTACACACATTTATACAAGATGGACGATCAGTGAAGAAGAACGAAACTCACAGCAGCAGACCTTACAATCAAAAAAACCAAGAACTGAGGTTAATTTCAATGATCGTCACTCTGTACCACTGCCAAGTGCTGTGGCATCGGATGTCATGGCTACATTCTTGGATGAGCCTTTTCGAATAGAGGTACATATTGAATTTTTTATCTTTCTTCGCTGGAACCGAAGAAGCATTTCATGACGGGGCACACAGGAGTATTCGACCTCAAAATCCGGTCATAATGATTTCTTGCGATTTTTTAAGTGGAGATGATTTAAAATACTGACTTTAATGCTATATCGTATATATAACGTAATAATCTTGGAAAAAAATAAAACTATATATGAAATACTTAAGATTTATTTCCAAAATCTGTAATAAACAAACAGGACACAAGTTTACGCACAATAGAATCATAAAAATACCCAACTCAGTCACTCACACTTTTTTGCCCTCGTAGGAGTGGCAGTGACTTCCTTTATTATTTTCGACGCTTCGATGTTTCCTGATTTTCGTTGACTAACACTGGCAGCGTATGTTAATTCTTAGACCGGCACTTGTTCTCGAAGTTCTTTTGTTTTTCGCCTCTTGCTGCGATCAGTTAATTCGTCGAATGACTTGCATGGTCGCCCTTGTTTTGATGTAGACATTGTTGACCAGCTATGCATGGTTATGGAACTGTCTAGCCACTTTTTATTTATACTGAGGAAACGTGCTTCTGTATTGTTGGCTAAGCTCCATCTTAGCTTCAAATCTGATTTAAAATGTCTCAGATCATTCCTAATTGTTCGAAACTCATTTTCTGGACATTTCGTAATCTTCTTAAGTTTCTGTTCCATGTCCAATAATTTATGATCTAATTTTCGTTTACTGCTGTCTCTAAAAAGCGTGTATAATGATCTTCTAGACATTTGGATGTCACATGGGGCCGAACCTAAAATGAAAAAACAAACTCTTAAGTCAATGTGCAAAATATGAAAAAAATACACTCGAAACTTAAACAGCCTTTAAAAAAAATGGTGGCAAGATGGGTGAGATATTTGTATTTGGATGGCATAGCTAAGGTATATAGTTACCAATAAAAATTAAAAATTGGCCGATCATGACCGGAACTATTACAAAAACACCTTTTTTCTGAACAATTTAGTCAAAAATATCAATATTTTAGTATCAGTCATTTTAACCTCGAAAAAGAAACTAAATATCAAAAAGAACAATCATATTTTGGCATCATAATTAAGTACATACCCTGTGCTTCGGTATCCATTGAAAATCTTCACAAATATCACCACAAACTACTCAAAACACAAACCGCAAAGTTGTTAAAATATAGGGTGTATTGAAAACAAAGACGTGCGCATTCAACATCGACTAGGTTCCGACTACCTGCACCAACTGCGGGTGGCTTCCAAGCCGTGTTTGGAAACGGTTTATACTAGTTCGATTAGTGATGTGTGCAAGCAATGCAAATTGAGTGTCAATTGTTAAAATAGTTTTTTGTGTCTTTTGACCGGATTTTGAGGTCTAATACTCCTGTGTGCGGGGGGGCAAACTCCATTGGTCACCCCTTTCCAAAAATGAAGTACTCCATGACAAGGGGGGGAACTCCTTTGGTCATCCTCTTCAAAAACGATTTCATGTAGTAATAATTATATTCATAGTATCTACTTTAAATTCTGTCCAAACAAAAAGCAAATCACGGTCCAAAATATCCTAACCTACTACAGGTACAATTTATACACCTTTTCTTTCTAAACCTTTCTTATATTTTTATATCGAATATTATTGTTTCAACAACTATTTACTTGGATGAAACATTATTTCACAGAAACACAATTCAATTAATTTTTAATCACATTTTTTTATTTAACAAACCTATCAAACAGTAGAATTATTTTTTAAAGAATATTGTTTGTTCAGTTATTTCAACGAAAATGTTTCTTACATTTTCGTTGAAATAACTGAACAAACAACAATAGACGTTATGCTATAAACAACAATAGTGTGTGTGTGTGTAGTGTAGTGTCTAGTAATAACTATTAGGGCACTCCGACCATATAGGTTAGGTTAGGTTAGAACTGTGACCAACTACGCGCGAGCCGAGCGAGCGCCACATCGAAATTGGTTGCAGTATCAAAAATATAGGGCACTGGGGATTTTCTTGGTAATAAGCTTTATACTAACTAAACAGTATGAGAATAAAGAATATTTGATTTGTTATTCTATGATATGAATATCGAAACTTTTAATTTTATTTGTAACAAAAATCAATGATTAAAGTTTATTCAAAGTAAGTATTCTGCGTATTGATTATTCTGTGAAATGATAATATATGAAAAATTTTATGTGAAACGAAATTCTATAAAACTATTTTCTATAAAACAACGTACAACCAATTATAATATCATTGGCCTACGCCACACTAGACGGAAATTCCGACAACGAACGATCGGTGCGCGGAGGACGAACAGACGCAGAGGGCGAGCGGTCCGCGACGGAGCGACCGATCTTCTGCGTAGTGTGCCCGTTATTAGTCATTTATATGCAATAATATGTCCTATTGGCGTTCCGACGCGGAAGATCCGCGACGGAATTTCCGTCAAGTATGGCGTAGGCCTAAGCGTATGCATTTTTACGTTTTGCTTATGTGATTGTAGCTTCGTGGAATCAGAATACCACCGCCAATAACAAAGAAGTCGACATTTTTTGGTTACAAAAAAACAGATCGTGATTTTAGCATAGGCGTGCCACCTCCTATACCTAACCAAGACGTAGACATTCTGATTGCACAAACAAAGATTGATGCAAAAGCATTAACAAGAATTAATGGAACTGTTAAAGGAGAGTTTCCGTTATATCCTCCTGAAGTCTCTGTGGTGTTATTGGAACGTGAAGGATTCTGTACAAACGATATAAATGCAGTGAGAGCTACAGTTAAACCTGACTTAGTTATTCAGCCAGGTGTCATCCTAGAGGCACAAATGACGATAGAAGTATCTTTGGGTCTTGTTGGGTGTAAACCTAAGCCAGATGCTGAAAGATATTCTAGACTATATTGTCTTATTAGTGATCGTGTCGCCATAATGACACTAATATCCAAAATAACTGAAATAAATGAGAACGAAACGGAGAGTAAAGAGGGTTCATTGACAGGATTTGCATTGGATACAGGAGACACAGTGATGTTATACGTGGAAGGTCCAAAGGAGGGACACATTTTGCGAGTTTGGGAACTGACAGAAGACTTTTATCCTGCTGTGAAACCCATTTTCTCGACTTCCGCTAAGTACAGATGCCGATTGTACCCTGGTAGGTGAAAATGTTTCTATGTTTTATTTACAACAATAGCGTCTTCATAAAAAATTTGACTGCGTTCGCGATTTGGTTTCTAAACATGTAACCAAAAGTCTGGGTTGTGTGTGGAAAATCCACTTCTAAACCCAGATCAATCTGCCTAGCCTTTTTCCAACTATGTTGGGGTCGGCTTCCAGTCTAGTCAGATGCAGCTGAATATCAGTATTTAACTAATCTGACTTCCACAACCCAGTTACTGGGTAACACGATACCCCTTGGTAAGACTGACTGTCAGACTTTCGGGTTTCTGACAACCCGTAACAACAGTCAAAGATCCAAGAATGATAGCCGGGACCAACGGCTTAACATGCTTTCTGAGGCACGAGGAGCGGTCTCGGTATGTAAAGATGGTCACCCATCCACGGACAGACCGCGGCAAGCGTAGCTTAACCTAATCGATCGACCCATGCAGTTGCTATTACTTAGCCACAAGCCCCTTTATTAAACTCTGATATAAAGTTCACCGTTCGACAAGCCCACTTATATAGGATTACTGCTCGGTCCACCTCGGCTAGCGTTAACAGCGCGAAATTTTTGTAATGATAAGTTGATATTTGTTTAAGTGGAAAACAATATCAATTTAAAACAAGGTTTAGTTCCATCTTGACACCTTCCCATTTCCCATCTCGTCACCCAAGACTTGAATATACTCTAAGGGCTGATTTCACCAATGACAAACACATAATTAATAGTGCAGGGCTTCCTCTCTCCTACCCTTTTGCTGTGCCCTACAGGGTCCATAATGATCTAAATTATATAGTTACCACCTAAGTACACATTATGGTAAAGCAATAAAGATATTGAGTATTGAGTATGAAACTGAACGCGATCAGCATTTCTAAAACGCGTTCAAGAGCTGTCAGTGTCAAAATTGTTATGGAATATTGTACACTGACAGCTCTTGAACGCGTTCAATTTCATTGGTGAAATCAGCACTTAGTTATGTATTTTTTTACTTCAGAATTGCTACATGCCGCAATGCCTTTCAATATCATGAAGATGTGTGTGCCGTTATCTGTGCTATTAAGTTTGACACCAATTTACGCTCGACCAGCGTTACCGCTACCTACTCGTTCTGTAAGTATTAGCTAAATATTTATCACCAACCTTGCTGAGTTTATTTTGGAAATTATTGATATCGGTTAATGAAAACATCGTGAGGAAACCTCTACTCCCGTGCCCAATTTCATCTTAATCCGTTCAGCCATTTTCGCGTAACAAACAAACAAACTAACATTCTCATTTATAATATTAGTTAGGATACTAGCTTTTGCCCGCGGCTTTGCCTGCGAGGATATCGGAAAATCTCCCGTGGGAACTTACTACCGAGATTAAAAGTACCGTATGGGTTAATCCAGGTTATAAACCATATGTTTTCCTTTCATCCAAATCCGTTCAGCCGTTTTTGCGTATATCCGGAACATCCATCAAGATAAACTAAGAAACGGACAAAAGTTCTAACTCTACTATTTTATTATTGTATAGATAAGTCTGAAATCGCCACTCATCTTGAACAAGCGTGATGATTAATGCCGTGCCTTCTCTGTTTGAGATAAGTCTTTGGCCTGCAGTTGGACAGTATTAGGCTGGTATTATTATATTATCAGGAGCCAAGGCAAAGAGGCAAGCCTCTTAGCCTGCCAGATGTGTTTCCCATAAATTAAAATTAAAATCTTTTATTTCGGACCCATAAATAAAGTTCATTTGGTTAGAATACACACGACTCAGAAACTAGTGTTAGTACTTACATCTACCAGAAAAAACAACACAAACTATTCATTAATTACGCCACAGTGGCATGTAGGCGTATCCAATGTCCAGTATGGGGTTGTCCCATCTATCGGCTATAGTTTTCAGGATGCTGTTGGCGGCTGGCGCGTACCCTGCGCATAATGGAAGCGCAACGCTTGCGCATGATGGCGTGAAAGCCATCTATTCTCGCTTCAGCGAACATGCCAGAAGCACTGCAGTAGCGCTTCAACCCCATCAACACCCGGAAAGCATTATTGTATTGTACGCACAGGGCGCTGTATGCCCTCTGCGTGTAGTTGACCCACAGACTGCATGTAAAGAACGACTGACAGTACGCTGTAAATAGTGTAGCCTTTACTTCAGTCATTAACGTTTATTTTTCTGTCGGTAAAACGATGTCAATGCTACATTCGTATTTTTTTTGTAGGCGGTGCTCAAGATAGGACGCTTGATAACCAGCAAGTTAAAAAGCTATCCATCTTCCCCTGCAATGCCAACGGCTATGGAACTCAAGAGCTTTAGACTCGAGCTCTGTGTAGCACCTCGGCCTCTGCCCGTTCATGTTTCAGCAATTCCCAGACCAATATCAACAGGTTTGTGCAAGGCTTATCAGCGTAAAAATATGCTAAAAGCAATGACTTAATAATCCTATGAAGTACCTACCTACAAAATAAAAGTGCCTAGGTTAAGGCCCGGACTTCACCAAAGCGGAGATGTGCGGAGATGCCCGAAGCGGCGCCGAGAAGAGATGTTGTTCAGTTAGGATATATCCACTGAAGCTGTGCGGAGATGCGTACTGGCTAGACTTGAGCTGAGATGTGTGCTGGCTTGAGCGAAACTGAGCTGCGTGCGGCGAGCGTTGGATGTTAACGAAATTACTGCGCCGCTGACTGCACGCCGCCGCCGCTCGCATCTGTTATCGTCTCTACTGCGCGCCGTTGCCAGCTTGTGAGGCACAGCTGACATCTCCGTTTCGATCACGCTATACAAATATGATACATCTCCGCTCACTGGTATTCACTGAAGCTGAGTAGAGACGAGATGTGTTAATAACGAATTTCTATTGGTTGTTTAAAACACATCTCTCCTCTCGTCTCGTCTCCGCTTTCTTTTTATTTTTTTGTCTGTTTTTGGCAGGTCAGTCGTGTTTTTTTTTTTAAAGGCTGAACTTGTAGAACCAATCTGATTTTGAGCGAAATTTTACTCATTTTGAGTGATGGTAGTAGGTAAACCAAGGCAAAAGCTAGTATGGCAGACCAGTTCTTGTCAAGATTTGGATAGACGGCAGTTTGTAGGTGTTTTGTAGTTTAAATTGTAATTATTATGAAATGAAATTTCAATTTTTGTTGCAGAACGACCCAGGGAACAGGGACATAGGGAACCTTCCGTGCAAAAGATCAATTGGGAAAAGAAATAATCGAAGTAAGGTTCGATATTAGTTCTACCTGCTAATATCGAACTCACTTCGGAGACCCTTACTTAACTTTTTATAATTTTATTTTGGTTTTGTTTTATTAAAATGTTATGATTTGGTACGGGAACCCATGACTAAAGTTTTTACCTTATTTTTTTACGAATAAAACCGTACAAAATCGATAGATTTGGTAATTCTGAATCCAAATATCCTAATTTCAGACATTTTCCGCGTCACGTCTGTCCTGAGCGCATTTTTAAATATAATGTCAAAAGAAATACCGAACTGTTTCATAGTAATCTGTCTGATTTTCAGAATGTAGTTGAACGATAAATTTTAGCTACCGAAAACACAATTTTTAGGAACCAGTAGCGTCGCAAGTCCCTTATTAACAAGTCACCAGATTCACAACTCGTAAGATTGGCAACTCATCAGACAATGTTCTATCGAACTAAGAAATAAACATAACATTATAAAAACTGAAGTACGTACCGCAACTTCACCACCAAACTATAACTACAACCTTATCGATATGAAGAAGAGGAACCACCAAACTTCACTCCGTCTCACTCAAATTCTAATTGGAATCCTTCCGTTGCGTGTCAACTCACACACGCCTCAACTCCTAAACTTATAACAAACCGCGTCAAACTTTAAAATTGTGTCTACAACTAAAATTAATTGTAGGCAACTGTAACTACTTAGCATTGTTAGACCCCTAGAACGTGCTAAGAGCTTTATCACACAAACAATTTGCTAGCGTGTTTCCAGCATGGCAATTTTTAAAGCTTGCAGTGTGTCGTTCGCGGTGTACTTGCCCACGGTGAACTGGCTACGGACCCGCGGTGAACTTGCTACGGACCCGCGGTGCACTTGCTACGGACCCGCGGTGAACTTGCTTTGCAAAAGCGGTGAACTTGCTATGCAAAAGCGGTGAACTTGCTACGCAAAAACGGTGAGCTTGCTATACAAACGCGGTGATTTAGCTACGCATATGCGGCGATTTTGCTACGCACACGTGGCGAACTAATTAGGAAATACACTCGCAAATCGCTAGTGTGACAGCGCTCTAAGTTACATTATTCCGCTACAATAGTGTACCTACAGGTATTTAAGGCAGGTAGGTAGTTTAATCTTGGAAGTTTACGCGGGTTGTTGGCTCTTAAGTCAGGTAAGGAGCTTACTAAAGCGCTGGTTTGGGTTTCTGTGTTAACACTTTGTGATAGGTTAGCGAAATTGACGTGATTGGAGTTTTAGGTGTCTAGTAATTTTGATGGTTTCAATTTGTAGTCGGTAGAGAGCGTTGAACTGTCTAAAGAGTGCTTTAAACTGGATTTCCGCGAGGTAGCGAAATAAGTATTTTATTAACATCGTGCATACGATGCAGGATGTCAGGTCAATAAAATAAAAAAATTACATTTAGCTTTATTATGGTGGTCGACGCAAAGATGGAAACACCTTTTTGTAATTAATTAATTGACAATGTATGAGTATTTAATTTTGTAGGTCATGCATAACATATCATGAAACAATATGTAAAAAGCTACTTGTTATCTAAATAAAATATGACAAGATCAAGTCATTGTGAGCAAAACAACCGGCTAAGTGGGTTTCGGACTACGCTCAATGAAATAATGAATTTATCCGAAAAACAAACTTAACATAAAGTTGAAAAACAAACATACATCGATATACTTTACGGTCAATTCTCCAACTGAAAATGTAAGTTAGTAATCGCAAAAAAAATGTGATAAAACTACAAATTAACTGACTTGCTAGATTTTCGGACCTTTAGGCTGCCTGTCCACTGGAGCGGAGAGGAGAGGAGAGGAGCGGAGATGTGCCATTATTAACCAATCAAATCTAAACTCAGGGGCGGAGTCAAGATTCTATTGGTTAATATTGGCACATCTCCGCTCCTCTTTTCTCCTCTCCGCTCCAGTGGACAGGCAGCCTTAAGGTTTGTGCAGACCAGTGCGACCTGTCGCGCGACGTGACACCGGTTATTGTTATACCGTGAAGTTTTCTTAGAAATTGTATTGTTCGTGTCGTGTCGCGCGACAAGTCGCGCTGGTCTATAAAAGTCTTTACTTTTAATTGTGCTGTGAGAGTGAGACTTGCTTCTTGCCAAATCCCGTTAATCGATATTTTGGGACCGTATTTTTAATTGAGAGCTCCAAGGAACCATAGACCTACGTTTGATATTAATTTCAAATTGATACCTCCTTGTTCCTGATAGAGAAAAAGGGTCTTGACTGACAGACAGACAGACAACGAAGTGATCCTATAAGGGTTCCGTTTTTTCATTTTGAAGTAGGTACGGATCCCTACAAATGGAATAAGTGAGCGTTCCGGGCATTGTGCGAATAATAAATCTGTATGTCATAAAAATGAAAGGAGATAGCAATAAAATCTGTCATCTTAAGTAATACCGTCGTGTTTTAGGCTTATCTGTTAACGACGACAGAAATCTTCGCCTCCGTGAAATTGGCAAGATGGTAAAGTAAAATTTATCGCGTCGCTTGTGATGTCACTGCTCTAACCTTTTCTTGTTACCTAATTAAACCTTATCTTAAACGTTTCCCGAAATTGATCCGTAATTTTAATATTGTATTTCTGGATAAACCCACATTCGCGTAATTGTCTAAAATGAAAAATCTGATCAAAGGTAGCTTTGCGTACCTCAAAGTTGTAAGTGATGTATTGCTTATAAATATAATATAATATCGCGCCAGTATTTCCCGAGGGGTTGCGCAGAGGTGTACCTATAGTACACCTACATTTCACCAGTTATGTTTGAGTTCCATGTAATAGGGTGTGAGCCTATTGCTTCCAGGCATAAAACCAGACTTCGGGCTGCTACTGAGAAATTCCAGAATAACACTTTGCCCGACCTTGGAATTGAACCCTGAACTTAATGGTATGCAGTAGCTCTTGCGACCACTAGACCAACGGGACAGTCTATTGCTTATAATTATGGACCAACAAAACCCAAGGTTATAATTTTCATCATCATCATATCAGCCGAAAGACGTCCACTGCTGGACATAGGCCTCCCCCAAGCACCGCCACTTCGACCGATTCTGTGCTTTCCGTATCCAGCGGATTCCTGCGGCCTTTACAAGGTCATCGGTCCATCTTGTGGGAGGCCTTCCAACGCTACGTGTTCCGGTACGCGGTCGCCACTCCAGAACCTTTCGGCCCCATCGGCCATCTGTTCTGCGAGCAATGTGTTCTGCCCATTGCCACTTAAGTTTGGCAATTCTTCGGGCTATGTCGGTTACCTTGGTTCTCCTGCGGATCTCTTCATTTCTGATTCGATCACGTAGGGAAACTCCAAGCATAGCCCTCTCCATTGCTCTTTGGGTGACTTTTATGCCAGCCACATACGTAACAATTTGCTTGCGCAAATTTTGGTTTGCGCAAGCAAATCGTTACGTGTGTGGGAAGAAATTTGCGCAAATTTCTTTGAAAACACGTCAAGTTAGATTTGCGCAAGCCTAAGTTTGCGCAAGCAAATCGTTACGTGTGTGGCTGGCATTAGCCTTCTGATAATGCCCATTGTGAGCGACCTCGTTTCAGTGCCATAAGTCATCACTGGGAACACGCACTGGTCAAATACTTTCGTCTTGAGACACTGTGGTATGTGGGACGAGAAGATATTGCGTAGCTTCCCGAACGCTGCCCAGCCGAGTCGGATTCGACGATTGACCTCTTCTCGAAGTTGGACCTACCTAGCTGGACAGTATGTCCTAGGTAAACATACTCGTCTACAACTTCGAACGTAGCGTCTCTGATCTTTATGAGAGTGACTTTTGTCTTCTCCATGTTCATTTTAAGACCCACTCTTTCGGAGGCTCTACTGAGGCCATCGACCATTATACTGGTCATAATTTTACCATATTGTAAATACAATAGATGACCTATATTTAGTAACCTAATCCGCTTTTTAAAGAGTCACAAAGAACCCTGTAAGAAATCGACATGTGTTTCACCTCTCAATGAGGCATCCTCTGGATGACGATTGACTTGTTGCGAACCTGGACACGACGTGTTGCCACGACAAGCGCCGAACGCAAAGTAAGCTACACCGCCCGACAACCCTACGTACCCGATTACTGCTCGGGCCACTAATACGTCGTCTATTGTATTTTAAAATGGATTTCCGGAAAGTCACGCCTGAGTCAATTATCTATCATATTGTAAATACCACACAAAATGAATCTGCAACTCTATCCAGTAAAAAAGTGCTCTTAGCATTCCTACAATGAAAAATAGTCGTCATGAAATATGTATAAATGAAAATGCATAATTCATTTGGATCTTTTCCAGTGGACATAAAACATCGAGTCTTTTATTACTGCTACTAACATGAAAGTTAAAAGTCTTGTCCCATCTTAAATATTATGTTGAATATCATGAATTAGAATTAGAATTTTGAAGTGAACACTTCTTTAGGCCGTTGAGCACTTTCTGGGTGAAAAAATGGCTCAAAAATCATGGATTTCACGTCATCGTCAACGAACGCTTTCCATGAGCTATATGTATACTGTGTACATATGTGTACTTTTTGGGTGAACAATAAGCGTGAAAACAAGCGTGCGGTGACGATGACGTCATCGTCACCGCGCGCTTGTTTTCACTTCTATCGGCAGTCGATTTTCAGTTTTTTTTTTGGGATGTAGATTTAAAAATGGTATGAGCTATGAGTTTAATATTAGCTGCAAGGATAGTAAAGGGGATTCGAAAATTACTGTACTTGGTAAAAGGGATACTCCTTTTGATAAGATGCTCCATAAGATTAAATTTGTTTCTTGTTTTAATTAGACAGGCGGACACTACTGTGGCTGCATCTACGCGAACTACGCATCAAAGACATGACGTCACACCAATCCTGAATCGCGCAATTAGAGTTTACCGCGCGAACAACATACATAAGACTATCCAACATCAATCGTTGGGCAGTTCCCTGACAGACACGACACCAGTCTGGTCGGAAGATCCTCCCTTTTCTATAGAGGATGAGTGAACTTTACACCCTGTCCCTCATACCTCTAAACTACTGCCTATCCTCCTGACTGTAGGTCATCTCTAGGGTACTTTTTACTACACATACAGGTTAAAAGGGGTAACCTATTATTTGTAAGGAACCACATGGTAAAGGGTTGAGTTTTAGATCTATAATATCATTTACAAACTTTTGGTCGGCGACTAGGTCATAATTTCATAAATTATTGCACAGAATAGGGTAAAGTATTCAGTGAATTAGCCAGAGGGACGTAATGTAACAAACTTGGTGCGAACTTAGTTGACAACAGTACAGTATCACTTATTCATCATAACATACTAGGCACTCCTGACGATAATCGTTGCTTTATACAAAGTGAGACGTTAAAACTTCCAGTGTTGCCAGCAACTTAATACAACATTTTGCACACCTAAGCGGAATGAAGTTAATAATTATACATAATTTACTTTTACAACTTTATGAAAGTTTACGCGAACCACCCGGTAAAGTTGGTAAGGTGTTGTAACTTTGGCCCATGTCATAAGTTCGTAACTTTGACATTATCACTGTTCACACTTAAGTTATTGTGAAGTCTACATTATATTACTTGCAGGTGTATAAATTTTAGAGGCGAATTGTTTCAGAAAACAACACTTAACTGAAGTGTCTTTGTATCTCTCGTCTTTGTATTCGCTTTATTTTCGAGAACTAGGTACTACGTGGCTTTTGAAAGTCTGTCACCATTCAAAACATTTTGCGGAGATGGTATAAGATTATATGAAAACCCTTTTTGCAATAATGTATTTGGTTTCTGAATAATCCCCAACAGCGATTACAAATTCAAGCTAAGTAATCCTTGACAGATAATCGAGACACTTTTCAATTTCATTCAATAAATCTCCCTTCGAACGGTGACTTTAGGGGTTCGGGAATTGCCGGGAATCTTAGAGTGATAGCTAAACATCCCCTAGTAAGATTAATTTGAGTTTTTCGAAGTAGATTTATGGGGAAGGTTGGATCCCGTAAGCATGGGCGCGAGCGACGACCGTTCTGTTCGGTCGATCATTTGTCAGTGTCTCGCTTTATCTGATCCGAAAACTGAATGAATTTTGGCAAACGCTTTCAGAATGCCTTGATTGGATCAAAGCAGACAGATGTATGTGGTGCCTGAGGCTGGTTTGGGTTAGGTAAATATATGCTGAACGGTTTTGACGTATTTTCTCGGGTAACTTACAATTTGCAGTTCGGAATCTGAATTTCTGCTCGGTTGATGGCAATAGGCTCCCCGAGATATGAGCGTACAATTGCACATAGTATATTATATACACTTCTGTATATTCGTTACATAACATCTGGAGATAAGATAGAAATTGTGACAAATACACTGCATAAAAGTTTTTGGTACATCATTCTTAAAATGTATAAAAAAATAACAAACAAGAACCTCGCAACACCTCCACACCACACCCCACCCCCAACACCTCTGCCCAACCCTTCAGGGAAACAAGGCGTGATGTTATGTTATGTGGAAGAACCCCACAAATAAATACACTTAATTAACTTGCATCAAAGTTACTGCCACGTTAAGGTGAAGACGACAAGTATGGGGTTTCTCAAATAATACGAAAGAGGTGTCTCGAGACATGGGACAGTGCGGAGTCCCGGAAATACCCTACTCAACCCTTACGTGACGTGGTTCCCGACTATCTGATTTTTATCACAATTAATTTAGCTTTACAGCTCCAAATGTTCTTTGTAAAATATATGTTGCCGATCTTATTTGAAAAGGCGATAACATTCTCTTTATTGCTGTAGAATGGAACGGTTTAAGTTATGGCCATATGTGTGTGTGTGTGTGTTTGTTTAGTAAAACACGGCTATTATGTGACGTTGTTTGGTTTTGTTGTTTTATAGGAGAGATGTACGACTTGCCGATGATGATGGATTTGGAGGAAACATTGGGGAAACCCTTAACTTACATTGTTAAAATACCCTTATACCTATTTACCTAATAATAGTCTTCTTCTATTCGTGTGGTTAGTGACTAACCTGGTGTCAGAGTTTTAAAGCCGCTCATGAGCCTCTGACTTGGTTTCACATGCCGTCAAGAAATATCTCTCAGGCATGTTTAGTCACGATGTTTTCCTTCACCGTTTCTAACTATAGGTACAGTAATTCGTTACAACAATTATTTCATTAGGTACGGGTCTATTAAAATATAAAATTAAACACTAAAACAATAACGTTAAAAATAATGGCCTGGAAATAATTTGAATGTCGAAATTAATTCAAAAAACATTCTTGTTAATTTAAATAAATGACTAAGTAAACTTTCAGCGATAAGTTAAAAATAGACGCATGCAAAGTTTGAATTATACTATTTCTAGTCAAGACACGTTTTTATCGACACATAAGGCTTTTTTGCGCCTAACCATGCGCGTATCATAAGCAGTATTTTCTTTCTTTCTTCTCTATTATATTTCTTATAGTTTATTTCCCTGTGTTATCGTGATGCAGTGATGTGGACGTTGACGTCCACAATAATATCGTCACGTGAGAAATTATAAAAGCATACCATCGCTTAAACTATGAGTACATCAATCAGACTTAAACACCCCGTTTAAATCGTTTTCCTTTTTTATGTTTATTATTTGTTCCTTTTCCACGCGATTTTATTTAGGTTTCTGTAATACTTTCCCAGGATAAGGTCTTAAATAAAAATGGTAATCTCTACTCTCATAAAATCTCGGCAGAATCTTAAAAATTTTATGTTTCAATATATTTCAATGCGATCATTTGTGAAGGTCATTTTCGAAGTTTGTAGACAACTGTCGCATGATACAGTCGAACAATCTTTATAGGCATTATAGAATGGATAGGAGAAAATTGGTTCTAGTAGGGAACATTTTTGACGTAAGTACGAAGCGTGGATTTTCTGTGTTCGTGGCTGTCACAAGGTATGATAGATTACTGTTTTTCTTTTGATCTCTGACGGAGAAGAGACTGTTGGTTTACAAATAAGGTGCTCTACAGTTTTGTCTGTTGTTAATTTTAGATCTACTTTTCGTATTTCTATTACAGAAAAGTTCGGCATCTGTATTTTTCAAAGAGTTATACTATAATGCCTCACCCTTTGGGGAATAAGTTATATACGTCTATACTATTAATTAATAATAATATACACGGTACACGTGATTCTGAACCCCGTGGCGTCGAAATTTTTCGAGTTATTTTTTTTCAAATCTGTTGTTCCATACATTTTGAACGCGTAGGTATTGCACGACTCTATGAAACTGCAGAATTTTTTTTAAATAACCGACGAAAAATTTAAACGCCCCTCTGCGTTTCAGAATCATGTACTGAATTCATGGTAAAAGTTCTCGCGTCGATGCTGCCACTCTGTATAATCTATAAATACTAATAATATAAAGAGGTAAAATTTGTTTGTTTGTAAGTTTGTATGTAGGGGGTAGTCTCCGGAACTACCAGTCGGATTTGAAAAGTTCTTTTTGCATTGGATAGCCCAATTCTTGAGAAAGGTTATAGGCTCGTGGGCAGAAACTAGTATGTTATAATTGACTAGTGATCCGCCCTTGCTCCGCACGGGTGCTATCTATTAATGTGGCGACAAAACATCGAGATTTCGGTGCTTCAACTAAGTTAAATATATAAATCTATTCTACCCATAAATCTAAATGAATGAGAAATCTGCATCAAAATCCGTTGCGAACAACAACTTGTCACACAAACAGACAGGAAAACCAATTTGTTTTATACTATATTCCATTTGAAATAAGATTAGATATTTAACTAAACCTTTTTTACACTCCGTTCAACCGATTTTGACTTCTATTGCGTTGGTGGTATGTCAAATGGCAGCTGCAGTATACAGTTTGTATTGTAACCACTTTGGTGCTTTTGATGTCATCATTATGCCTACGGTATAGAAGTCAGAATCGGTAGAACGGGCTGTAAAAAAGATTTTTTAAATGTCTAAGCTTATTTCAAATAGACTGTGTACCTATAGATAGGTAGCGTTGGAAGGCCCACAAGGTGCACCGAAGACTTGGTGAAAGCTGCAGGAATCCGCTGGATGCAAGAAGCACGGTACCGGTAGAAGTGGCGGTGCTTGGGGGAGGCCTATATTCAGCAGTGGACATCTTTCGGCTGAAATGATGATGATGATGTTAATGATGATAGTATACGACGAAAAAGATGAAATTAAAGATAGCAAACCATTTTTTTTCCACTTTTAAAGTTAAGGGACACTTCTTTGTATTAATTTTCGTAATAAGACTGCAGGCGCGGATCCAGCCCTCAAAAAAGGTTGTGGGCACAGCCACCCGAAAACTGGCAAAGCGCGAGTCGGAGTACGACATTGACATATTATTATTATCATAAAACGTCAGTTTGTCGTTTAGTTGTTCACAACTTGGAAGTAGTGCTCGCTGGCCACTGCTGCGGCACTACCCACTCGCCTCGCGCGTGGTTGGTCATAGTTCTAGCCTAACCTATTTTGTCGGGGTGCCACAAGCGGCGTGGAATTAAAATAATACTTAAAATTATTTTATAGGCATTGTGTATAATATCATCAGCCAATCGACCTCAATAGACCGTGACAGGGTGACGTCAGGGCCGTAGCCAGGAATTCATTTCGGGGAGAGTTTGGGTTGACAATTTTTTTTAGAAGAAATAAAGTATTTCTCATTTCGAGAGGGTAAATAAAGAGTGTAGATTTATAAAAAAATTGTATTATCGGAGGCCCGGCAATCTAAATGGTTCTTTAAGTTTTCGGCATACTTACCAGGGGCCCATGTATGCCAAAAACTTAAAGAACTAGAAGAACATTAGAATATAAGAGCGAGCGGAGCAAGCTCGAAAATTAGTTAGCCCTATATTTAGTATACATAGGAGGTCCCCGCGAACCGCACCTGCCGCCCCCCCTTAGTCCGCCAGTGGGGCTGCTACGGAGGATATAGGATGCAAGAGCAAGCGAAGCGAGCTCGAAATTTTTTACATCCCGCTCGATTAAGTCAGGTTTTCTTTGTCTCTGACCGTTCATACAGAAATAGAAGTAGGTTTATGAAAAGTTTGAGAATTAAGAGAATAAACGATGCAAAAGAGCGAGCTCGAAAATTTTGCACCCTACCTTGGATAGGTTAGACTCTCTCAGAGAATGCTGAAGTTGCAGGAATTCATTCAATACAAAGTCAGACTCGATAAAAATACAGACGTATACTGTTATTTTTGTAGATTATAAAGTACTCCTCTGCGAAATATATTACAATTATCACATCTATTAGAGTAAGGAGGTTCCCTAGGAGGTTCGATCTCTGGATTGAGATTCTGGTTTCTCACATTTTGGGGGGGTTTGAACCCCCATACCCCCCCTGTATACGGCCCTGGGTGACGTCCCAAATCTATTAGGGTTGTGGGCATGCCCATCGTGCCCACAACGGTGGATCGGCGCTTGTAAGACTGAGACTATTTTCTCCACCTAGAGATAATGCAACAGATGGGACACTATCATGTGTTCGTGAGACACAATCAATAAATTATACAATGAGTGGTTTATAGCGTCGTAGAGTAGATAAACCAAGTTTAAGACTCTTAGGTTTCTTAAGAAAAATTACTTACCGGGTCTTTTGCTATGCCATCTATTTTGTACCTAAACATTTTGTTTTGCCATTTTATTACTGCAGTGGCTACAAAACCGCAAACAGTGTTAGATGCTCATTTATTTCCCTCCTTCTATTTTCTGAATCATAGAACAACGAGGTCAAGTACTGGCAACCAAAAATCTGCGGATCAGCGTCTATTCGAATTTCAAATGTTTGAAGCAGGCAGCCTGCCAACTGCACTGTTTGATCGCGACAATTGCACAGCCACGGCATTTCATACAGCGACCTTATAAAACCAGAGCAATAAGTCATTTTCACAACTTTTTACGTCGAAATGTCAGGAGGCAATTTGTGAGACTTGTTTTGTGTGCGTCGTGATGCTCACGGCATGCGATTTATGAAACTGCACGTTAAAAACTACCGGCTTTCTGTTGCATTGGACCTGCACCTTATTTCAAGGGACGAGAGATCATTTTCCATTGTTTTAAAATTCATAGCTTTATTCCACAGGCAATATACCCGGAGCTGAATAACGGGCGGGTTGTCTGCGATTTATGCTTGGCGAAATCTGTTATTGGGATACGGCATAATAGACACTATTTATTACCTTAAGTAGGTGTTTAAGTCAATAGATGTTTGTTTGTCCGGGAAGGGTAATATCTACATATTTCGAGAGGATTTAAGTTTCCTATTTGAAATCCAGTTCGTAATATTAAAGTGTTGAGAGCAATGAGGTTATGTATTGTATAACCTCATTGGTTGAGAGAGAGAGTGTTGAAAGTAGAATTTCTTGGGAATTTGAGGAGGTCGTTGGACAAATCCTGTCATGTAGTTTTAATCATAGATTTAGCAGCATTAGGGAGAATATAACCAAACGTTTATACCTTGCATAAGTCTTATTCTGCGAATACATTTTGAATTCACTTTTTCATAAAGTTCCTGAGAATGTCCTTGCTAACCAAACAGACAATATTTAAGACAACCAGTCGATCTATTCTCTAAAAATCTTAGGTGAAGTAAGCTTGAAGCAATAGTAGAGATGTTACGGAGGATGTTTTACCGGAACCGGAGTAGGAGGTTTTAAATTTGATTGATTGGAGTCGGAACCGGAGTCAGAGTTAGCGGCGGAGGTAGAAGAAAGATGTTCCATAAACGTATTGAAATTAACTTATCACAACAATTAAACTATGACAACTCACTTCCCCTAAGATTTCACGGTGAGATTTTACAGAATAAACCGGCGGCACAGAATAACATCCGCATGGGTTGATGGTTAAGCTACACTTACCCGAGGTCAGTCCGTGGAAGGGTGACCATCCTTAACATACTGAAATTCCTCCTGCCTGTAAAAGATTGCCTGTAAAAGATCGCTTTTAGCGATAAGACCGCCCATTGTGTCACCCTGTGTACATAATAAAGAGTATTCTATCTATCTATCTATCTCCTCCGTGCCTCGAAAAGCACGTTAAACTGTTGGTCCCGGCTGACATTCATAGATCTTTGACAGTCGATACGGGAAGTCAGAACCCGAAAATCTGACAACCAGTCTTATGGGTATCGTGTTACCAATAGTAACTGGGTTGTGGAGGTCAGATACGGACATGGAACGGCTGCCTAGTGGCTCTATGTAAAATACTGGTAATCAGCTGCATCCGGTTAGACTGGAAGCCAGTCCCAACATAAGAGAACGGCGGCAGATATCTGGCAACGTTAAGGGGAACCACATACAAATTCTTTGAACCAAATATCCGTAACTGGCGGTGTTCAGGGGTGCCCATAAATTGTTCACCATAGCAGGCGTTACAAACTTAAGGTTTTCGAGGCTTCAAACAGTAAGGCGAAGCTTCAGTGTTTGCGATTCTGATAGAGGACCAATCACAACAGATTCGTGTAAGGATAAATAGGAAACTATTTTTCCGGGATCTCGGGTGTAACAGTGGCCTTGCAACCTGTCTTTCCTGTCCTGTTTTTGTTCAGTTGTTAAATAATACAAGCTTTTATTTTTTCGAGATTTTTCCTGTTTGGAAAACTACGTTTGTTTGCAAATGAGCAGCTCTTTAGATCCAGTTACATATTTAAAACTTTATGTTGATATGTTTAAGTCAGTAATTACACTAATTACTTATACGATTATGTTTGCTAGCACAACTACGTAAGATAAAAAGCGTGCTATTTTTCGCTACGTTATTTAGTTGTCTAATGAAACTAAATACCCATATTTTTACCTTAATTTGCGACGAATATGTACCTAATCAATACAAAGGTTTTAAATGCATGTTGGGGTTGGCTTCCAGTCTAACCGAATGCAGCTGAATACCAGTATTTTACATGGAGCGACTGCCTATTTGACCTATACAACCCAGTAATTGTTTAATACGATACCCTTCTGTCACTTCTGACGACTTGTAACGACTGTCAAAGATCCACGAATGACAGCCGGGACCAACGGCTTAACGTGCTTTCCGAGGCACGGAGGAGTCTAGGTATCTAAAGGTTGTCACCCATCCACTGACCAACCCTGGCAAGCGTAGTTTAACCTGATAGATCGATCCATGTGACTATTATTACTTAGCTACGAGCTTCTGAAAGGGGTTAAATGCAACAGAAATTAATTCGTTAATTCCTTGTTTATTGACAATAGAAAAAAAACTTTTAGCGCTAAGTACAGCCAAGCGTCAAAATATGCCGCATGTAATATTGTATATACATACGTCCCCGCTAGTTATTTGTGAACAGTTCGTAATTTCACTGCAGCGCTCACTGAATTTAAGTGGCTATTAAGTAGAACAGACGCAGTTGTGGACGTATTGTGCACATCATGCTGTGTAATTACTAAAACGGTCTCGGTTATACATTTGAGGACACATTCATTTGGTTATTGTAGTAAAAACTTCTTTAGCGACGTTGTGCACTTTTTTTGGATAGGTAAAAAATGTTAAACTCGCGTCAGGACACGTGACCTGATTGAAAATTCGTAATACGGAGGGAGAGTAGAAACGTTGTTGACAGCGCACTCTGTTTTATTTTTTTGAATTTTTTTGATGGAGCTACAGCTTTTGTTCTTGTACAAGCAAGCCACATAAATTCCTGACATTTTCGTTAGATGGCGTTACGTTGTATCAAAAAGTTACTTAGTTTTCACTTCTATCGGCAGTCTCCAAAGACTGCACGATGTTTTTTTTTTCTCATTATTATATGTTGGATTAGTTTGTACTGTACAACTATTTTCTTGTCCCTCGGCAGACTTCGTGTTTCTTCAGTCATCGGATTTCTTCAGTTGCCTTTTGCACTTGGTAATTATGGTTGAGGGAAACGTGGGCGCAGCAGTAGGAGTCAATACGTACAAGCACCAAGTGCAAATGGCAACTGATACAAATCCGACGACTCACGAAAGACGAAGTTTGCCAAAGGAAATTAGGAAAATACTTGTTCTGTACTACATTAAACCTAAGAGCGTGTTCCAGGTCTGATAAGACGACCGTGATGATTTACAAAGTTGATACAAAGCAAAGATGGCAATGGTTGACCAGATAAATATCCTGATTACAAAACTGTTTATTTTACATAGAAAAGAATATTATTTGGGCGTGATAGGTGCTTAAACTAGAGATATCAAGATAATATCGATGACCACAGCTAAACTAAACCTTTTTCTTAAGGAGGAATTATTGCCATTACTACCGCCAAACGGTTTGTCAGAACATTCTGGATTAAATTAAATTATTCAGCTCCAGTTCCTGCGAAGGGATTAAATGAATCGATAAACATTTTGTCAGATTACAAAAAAGGGTCGCGCAACAGTACGCAAAATAAGTGCGACGAGCAAACCTTTCATATGATTAAATAAATGGTTTTGTGTTATCTTGACCCACATTACTTTGTTGCTAGCTAGCTTTTGGTTTTATATCAAGCCATAAACTGTGTACTGTTTTATTGCTTTGAAAAGATCTAAGTACTCATAAAATATCGTGGTTATAGTACTGGAGAGATTAAGAAGACTAAAGTTATGGTTTGGTAAAGACGGGCTACGGGTACACATCGGGCTACGGCGTAGTATACTTCGGGCTACGACGTAGTAGGGATCGGATATGACGTAGTACGTATTAGGTTACAGCGTAGTACGCATTTGGCTACGGCGTAGTTCGGATTTGGCTACGGCGTAGTTTGCATTTGGCTACGGCGTAGTACGGATTTGGCTACGGCGTAGTACGCATTTGGCTACGGCGTAGTACGCATTTGGCTACGGCATAGTACACATTTGGCTATGACGTAGTAGGCCTACGGCCGTTGCTACGATCTCGTAGCAACTCATTCTAACGTAACACATTCGAAATGGCAACATAATTAAAATAGTTACCTTGCGCTCAGATGATGAGTTGCAATATTAGGGACACAGTTGAAATACTCATGAGCCTGGATTTTCAGCCCACCGGACATCCTTCAGTATTCAGAAAACTTTTGCTGGTTTTGCTTAAATAATTTTTGCATTCTTTTTCTCGCGTATTGTCACAAACTATAATGATATTAAAAAAATTGAATCGCTACTCGTGGAGGCTATTTTAATGCACTACTCTAGATGCCTTTTGCATAAAATAATAATAATATCATTATTATACATTGGCACTGAAAGAAACTGAAGCAGGTAGAGTTGAGACGAAGAATAATAATTCTTTTTTTTTTTAAGTAGTTAAAGCCCGCTTCTTATATCAGTTCCACGTGGCTAGCCGATTAAAAATATTCCCATTGTCTTTAAAATACTTAGAACAATTCCCGTTGCACGGACTATTGCACCACTCTATCACGGAGGCTCCTCGAAATTGCATCGTGCCCGGAATTAATTCGAGATAGCATAGCGGAATACCTAACGAACTTATTACGGGTATTTTTTGTATAAAATTTGCGGTACTTTTTTAGTACTATTGCTTGCTAAAAGTGCCTTTTATTTCAAATAGAAGACAATTAAAAAAAAAAAATCAGCCACCTGTATCAAACTACTTCATCTCCGCCGGAGACACTATTAGCAACTATAGTCCTATATTCAAATAAATGCATCATTTTCTCTAACACACAAAGTTACATTGACGCGCCTAATAAAAACCAGTCACTTGCAAATTATACACGTAACACGAAACTAATAACCGTTCCCTTTATACAGAAAGTTGAAGGCTCGATATTGTTACTGCTTCTACCAAACTGTTATCTACAATGTTTCGTCTGTATGTTTGGCACAAGTTGTTATCGGCACTGGCAGTTCGACTCTACTGCGAGTCTGCGACCAAACAGAACACACAATAATGTTCCGTGTTTACATAAAACTCCATATCTTATCTGATTAAAAGTTGTCAAATTCCACTCGAAACATCTTATAAAAGTTGGGGATGCTTTGCAACGCCTGGAATGTTCTTGCGAATAAATTTGATTTAGTTATCAGACCCTAACCTGCTTTACAAAGGACGTGACCTGCATACATTTAAAAGAGATTCAAGCGGAAACGATTTCCCGAGTTCCATATAAAAATATAGAAATGAGCCCTCCGATTGTGACTGGATTTTCTATTTAACACTTCGATAGAAACGTACACTTCTGCATGAATGGAATAGCAAATATATAAATGGTAAGTGTTGGGGTCCTAATCAAAATATAACTTATCATATTTTTGCGGGTCCCTCGTCGAATAAGTCACATATCCACTTGACTTGGTAATTTTTCCAGCGCGTTTGTGAGACAAAACCTCTGCAATCTCTGTACAAATCAAGTGACTGATTTATTCGTTCGAATCTTCTGGGACCGGCCTCGGAATTCATGTTGGCGTACGCCAACGTCGGATGTCAGCTGTGTAGATGCTGACGGGGAGATTATACCGAGGTTGTGTAGTGGAATAATAAGATTAGTATTACAATGTAACAAGAACGGTTGTACAAAAATGTGTAGGAATGAATGAATGTTGAATTATTCAATGTGTGCACGTGTCGTTGAAGTCTTTTACAATCCATTGAACCAAAAATTTAAGAGTAATTTGCGGTTAATTGGAAAGTCCATTCGCAAAATGAAATCGCATACAGTGTTCTCAGTACACTGATGTTTGGATTTCTTATTGAATGTACATTTCCCAGCAAGGATAATGTTCGAAATGGAATGAGCTTTTTCCATCGCTCGCTACAAATAAGGTTGATCGCGAGAATTGATGATGGGGGCCGGAGATGGGCAAACATGGCGCCCATGGCGGATACCATAAGCACCGATATAGGGCAATTGCTTTGTGTTATTAATAATACATTATGTATGGCAACATTTGCTCTGACAGACGCCCAATGACCGTAACAAATTGGATAAATCTAATTCGTGTATCTTCGTCAAAATCGAAACGTAGTTTCCACCGTTCGCGTTGGAGCGTTATCAGGTAAAGTTACATCCTCTCCTCGGAATCTTTTCAAAGACTCAGCTGGACTTTTCAAAAAGTAATGATGGCTATGTAACACGATCCGTTTTAGCCCTTCGCAACCTAAGGCATAACTTTTGTAATAGAAGCTCTTGAAGGTCTTTTCTTCAAGTAAGTTCAAACATTGAAACCAGAGAACTGAAATGAGGCTTATTTCAGTTCTCTCTTCCCTAACAAAATGAAATCTAACTCATAAAGATCCCGCTTTATTCGTCCCAAAGTGTCACACTATTTATGAAATGGCGACACGTTACAAATTTGTATTCGTCCCAAGGCAAACATTACTTGTCTAAGATCTGACTTAATTACGGGCGGGCTTAATAGACTCGTTCATAAATTACAGGCCACTTTGACGGACAAGATCAGAATTCCGTTGTGTATAGGGTTGCTTTATATTCATTTGCAATCATAAAAGTCCTTATTAAAAGTCGGACAAAAAAAAACCGGATGGTTTCTTCATCATTAGCTTATAGCAGTCCACTGCTGGAGAAAGCCCTATCCAACCGTCTCGCCATCGCCATCTCGATCTTCGATAACTTAAGAGTTACCGAAGGTCGAGATGGCGTTCGAACGTAATGAACGATGGCGATCCAGCTTCTACCAGCCACCCTGCGAAGATCGTCAATCCACCTAACTTGAGGTCCTTACCTTTGCCGATTCGCGGTCTCCTTTCAAGAACACGTCTACCCCAACAGTCACCGGCTTAACGGCTAATGTGGCCAAACCGGCAATGGTTTGGCCTTACCTTTGCTTTGGACTTCAGTTTACTTATTCTGTATACTATGTCGACTACTTTTGTTCTCTGCCGAATCACCTCATTCTAAATTGAATCTCTCATAGTTCCTACGACAATTTAGTTTTAATTTTCCATTTCCATATATCATTTTAATTTTCAAAAAAATCTGCTTTAGTTAAAAAGTCCTGACAAAGTCCGGGACTCCGGATGGGATGCAAAAAGCCGGATATGTCAAATCCGGACGGTTGATAACCCTAGTCATGGCCAGTCTCTAAGGGACAATAGGTCTACAAAGTCACACTACTAAGATTATCTGGTGTTTTGGTTGTTTTGGTCAGAATTAAATTTTGAGGCTGTTTGTTCTAGATAATAGGACTTGGTATATTGAGGTCAGATCCAATATTGTATGGTTGAATATGTCAAAGTAGATTGATTTATTTTATCTTGAGATGTTTGCCTCAATCATTTGGCATACAGATAGACTATGTCCTTGATATATCAGAAAATATACTTTAAATACGAGTCCATAGATTACTTTTCTTATACGAGAGAAACCGCGGGTAAAAGCTATAAATCTTTCCGTAGACTGAATCGCAAATCAATCACAAAAATAATTTCCATTTCAATGGCCAAACAAAGAAAATTCGCCTGTACCACTATCATATAAGTATTTTCAGAAGATTAATTCCATCTGTGTTGCTCACTGTAAACTATTCGAGTACGAAATAGCCCGGAAATCGACACTGAACGTGAAAAATGTGGCGAACCGTGGCAATAGTCCGGTTTCCTGTTGTTTTTATAACATACATAAACGTTGGTTTAGTGCGATATAAAATTTATGGTTTTTCTTAACAAGAAATACGTTTTGTAACCTTAAATATTTTGTTCTGAAGGTATATTCATTTAAGTTTAAATGTGATCCTAATTAAATGAATTAATATCTACAACCATACTCTTTCGGCCGTCATTAGTTTATAATGTGTGATTCGGTTAAGAAGGTATGGGTGTGATGTAGTAATATGCAACATTTTAGCTTTCACTAAAACGCTGGTAACGCATCGGCAAGCCTCTAGGTACACAGAGAGGCACCCACCTACACACCACACCACCCACCACAAGAGGCAGAGGGAGAGTTACTACTTTTCGTAAGGTAGGCCACGAGATTATTTACAAATACATATCCTACTCATCCTACTATCCTACTATCCTACTATCCTGCCATCCTACTATCCTACTATACTACTATCCTATTATCCTACTCTCCTACTATCCTACTAATATTATAAATGTGAATGTCTGGATGTTTGACTCAATCACGAAAAAAGGGTTGAATGGACTTAGATGAAATTTGGCACTCGGATATAGTTTATAACCTGGATTAACACATAGGATACTTTTTATCCCGGTAGTACATTCCCGTGGGACAATTTTCTACTTCCACGCGGGCGAAGCCGCAGGCGAAAGCTGGAATCAAATAAAAAAGAGGCATGAGGTTCATTCGAATGTTTACTGAAAATGCCTTCAGAAAATATGTTTTCAAACGCGCCAATTCTGTTTTGATAGTAAGTTAAGGTATACTTAGATACGGATCATTTACCTTTACTTGTTTAGCAAAGTTTTTTATGGCATCGTTCGTAAAGTAGTAACTATTGACGATGCCACGGCCGTGGGGCACGAACGTAAATGGGGTTTTTTCAATTTTCATTATTCAGGTTTTAGTTATAAAGCTAAAATCTTAATTAACCTAATTATATTCAACAGCGTTTGAAAAACT
This sequence comes from Conistra vaccinii, assembly GCA_948150665.1. Taxonomy (NCBI): domain Eukaryota; kingdom Metazoa; phylum Arthropoda; class Insecta; order Lepidoptera; family Noctuidae; genus Conistra; species Conistra vaccinii. Next base: position 13,571,083 of record OX411329.1, read on the forward strand.
TAAGGTTTAGGTACAGAAAATGGTGTTCAATATTAAGAAGAAAAAAAAAACCAAAATACAAAATGACTAATTATAAATTTACATTCTAATTAGTTCTTGAGTAAAAACTAACCCGACGTGATTAAGGAGTTAGTACAAAGAGCCGTGAAAATGTACCGAAAAATTATACACGAAAATGTTCAAAGAGTACGAAGGCTTAGACTTATTTAAATAAGGTAAAAAGTAAGTCTACTTAAGCCTTCAGGGACTATTAGGGTGATTTTCTGTGTCTATATAAAGTGAACTGAATTTCAGCAATGTTCACTAAGTAAACCGATGTTCGGGCTCTAACCGGTTCTGGCTGGAAGCTGAAAAACTGTTGAAAACACACCTTTTTTAAGTAAAATTATTTGTATTGTAGAGGTTACACCGCCACATACGAACTACGTATCAAAGAGATGACGTAACACAAATCCTGCGTCGCGCATTTAGAGTTTGCCGCGCGAACGATATATACAAAGACTATCCGAAATCAACTTATGTGCAGTTGCCCGCCAGATATAACACCCGTCTGGTTGGAAGATCCTCCCTTTTCTAAGGTGGATGAGTGAACTTTACACCCTGTTCCTCATGCCTACCATTAAAGTATCAAACATAAAGTACTATAAATACAATTCATCAAATAACTGATTATAAATTATTTAAGAATTTATTTATTTATTTTGGCATATCCCACCTACAATATTTTTCGATGAGTTGTGTGATTTCTTTACACCTTCTAGGTACATTTTCTCGGTTTAGTAGACATTGGACTTATTCGCGAAATGACCTGTAGTCGTTTATGAACTTATTCGCGTCATGCCTCATTCAAAGTAAAATAACCTATTCTACTTTGGACTCATTCGCGGAAAGACTTATTCATAAAAATACCTATTCTCGATATGCCCTATTTTTTTCTAAGTATTCGTTAATGGAACTATGAATAGACTTTGTTCATTAAACCAGTAATTAAGAGAATTTTAGAAAGATAAGTATCCTGGTAGAAAGACATCAATAACAGCTAACTACATAGATACGCAAAGGTTGTCTTTCCAAATATAGCTAATCAGCCAGTCCTCCAAATATAAAATATAATACACAACCCAGGTACTGAGTTATAAATTCCGCTGACCGTTGTCAGAATTTTGAATATCAGTTGAGACACCCGTTCTCTCATCTCTCCCAAAAACCAAACCCAAAAATTAATGTGTCAATTGGCCTTAAGAAAACATCGTTACATTTACAAATGTGCCAATAAACAGTACATCTGGCGTTTGGCGTTTATAAGTGAATTAAAGGAACTCGTCTTAGTAGATTATTGTCTCAATTTGTGAATGCTTACGTTGGTTTTGTGTTGTTATCCTAAGCCTACCGGAGTCCGGATGGCTATTGTAGAGGAGGGTTTGTCCCATTGTTGCCTAATAAAGTCAGGAGTGTTTGGGCTTAGCTTTGTACCGTATTCAACTTGTTTAGATAAGTCGCCTTTCCTTGAAATGTATAATAGATGGTTTAATCTTGTATTCGGGAATTACGTCTTGAAGTTTTCGGATAAGGGTACTCGAGTAGAAATTACGGAAATTATTGCTTGCTTTTAGTTAATTAGATTCAGTTTCGCGTCATGTTCGTGAACGGGCGCCGTCAGTTGAGACTGGTCATCTCTTTTCTGCCAGGGCTTATTTTTTATCTTATATTTTGAATTCTTTTTGTTTTTTTTTATTACAATGTTCTCACATATAGAAGCAACAAGAATAATGTACCCAGGATTTTGTAATACAGACAGATAGATAGAATATTCTTTATTATGTACCTACACCATAAAAAGTACAGATATAAATGTAGAAATTTATATGTAATGATGAATATCTTTATTTAAAATAGTGTCCTGGGAGTTTCTTGCCCGTTCTTCTCCACAGAGATCTACTTTTTGGAATGGGCGACTAGCTTCAACTTTCTGACTAACTGACCGACTCTTTGACAATTCAAAAGTGCCTGTAAATGGTTTAATTGAAATAAATGCTTTGAGTTTGAGTTTGATTTTTACTTTTGTTGCTTGTAAAATTGTTAATGATTCAATTTACGAGTCCCTACATTTTGATAAGCATTCAATGAATTATTATAAGAAGTTAGTCGAATGTCGAAGTGTCGCATGTCATAAAAAGTAGTTAACTTTGTAAGTAGGATAACGAATTAATCGGCAACACGTTACGATCACTAATTTGCGTTTCAAGCGTGGTGATTATGTCAAAATCTTTCATAACTCTTCCAACAGCATTTAACATATAGCTCCAAACAACGACGCTATTTAAAACAATTGAATTCCACGAAACAAAAAATAAAAACAACAAACACTCAAAGAAAATCAAGTTAATATCGTTACTCCGGCGATATATTATGTACAGTCGACAACACACGAGCATCGAGCCATTTCATTAGCTCCTTCCGGATCCCCCAAGCCCCCAACAGATTACACAAAGAGAGACGAATAAAAAACATATTTTTCACCTTTGCCACTTATCTTTGTAGGCCGTAACGTATTGTTGTGAATTAGGTGATAATACGAACGTGGAACGAAATAATACTTATTCTGAGTTTTCTATGTTCTATGTTATAGGGTTTGGTTTCCGCACTTAGTCCGTCAAATGAACCATTGTACGTATTCTGAGTTTTATTTATTGCATTTCTGTAATTTGGTATAGGACTAGTTCTTTCACACGGGTTTGAATATGTTGTTTTGGGTTGAATATAATATAAATTTTTATCTAACTGACAAATTATAGTAGGTAGGTACTGTAGGTAATAAGACGTAATGATTTTTGGTCAATAATGTAGGCAAACCCATTTTGGATTCTATATTAAAGGTGCAGAGCAGAGCATCGTTCATCAAAACTTTACAAAAAAAAACAACATACAGTCGAATTCAGAACCTCCTCCTTTTTTAAGTCGATTAAAAATCAGAAAACAATAGACAATGTATAAAAGTATAATCAACTGTAAATTAAGAACCCGCGAACTTTTCGCTACTCCATAGCACAGATAATAAGTATAATACTACGTATCCATAGGTAGTTAATAAAACTTATTCGCCGATAAGTTACAGCATTGTGCACTGCCTTAATCCACAAAGATACGTGACACGTTACTGTTCCAAAAGGCACTAACTAACTCGGAACTGCTTCAATCAATAATGCAGTAACTGCCAACTTGGTTTATCACAGGCGGGGCGCTCTTCTGAAGGAATACGTGAGAGGATGTCGTGACTGTCGTGCAATCATTAGGTTAGGAAAAAAGATGATAATAAAATAATATAGACAGGTAGGTACACCTGTCTATAGAGACAGACGATGACGTGATTGACGTTTAAAAGTGTTTGTACAAACCTATTTACACAAATATTGTAAGTTGTAATATTGTGGTGAATTTCTCCTATTATTGTCATGACTATTATTGACATTTATGATAATTATTTTTAAATTCTTGCATTGACATTTATTTAATTCAATAATACAATTTTAATGGGATTGTCTGTTTAATGACTGCATGATTATGATCAATTATTTTAAATAAAATATTATGTAACTTTATAACTTTATTTTATATTTGCACGCCGAAATTAAAGGCAGAATAAAATAACAATTTTGTACGTTTTACCTAACCTTCTCAATTTTGTACGTTTTACCTAACCTTCTGTACCTTATTATGTAAATAAATGAACTTGAAATTGAATAAAATCATTTATCACTTATCATTTACACTACGACCGTTAAAGCGCCAGTAACAGGTTTTTATTCTTCAAATAGATGTTTTACAGACCGATTTAAAGAAATATTGCAAAACAACAATGTTAGGTAGAAAGAAACGATGTTTTAGCATGTAATTTCAGCGATCGCTATTTTTAGCTTTTTAGCTCAACGCTTACACTGAGTTTAGGCGTTCGTTCCTGCTAGACGTACCTATATAATATGTCTGGAATAGCCTTTCCTGCACTGGTACGTAATAGAGCGATATCACGGACTATATATTTTTATTTTCTACGTTTAAGCGATATAGCACTGTGATTTCCAACATTTTCAACACAAACATTCAACAGGATTCTCTGGCAATAACAAGGAAGTCAAGAAAGTCTTATAAATTTTATGGCAACAAGGAGATCGGGAGAAGTCGACAGATAAAATTTTACAACGGACTAATGCGGACTTTAAATTTTTTTTTTACTGATAATTTCATGATCCTTCAGATGTTAAGAATTTCCTGTCGAAATATTTCTTAATACACTTTTTATGTTCGTCTATCAGCTGGGTATAAGCAAATTTCGAAGCCAAAATAGGGAAGCAATAAAAAGGAGGTCAATTTAAGAGTCCCCGCATTTAAGGATCCTTTTATACGTACGTTAATGTTACGTTTTAATTTATTTAATCGCATTAAGTTTGTGGGTTACTAAGGGATAACAGGAATTCAAACGAAGTTCGAGTTTTTCGGTCCCTGGAAAAACATGATCCGTCTTTTTTTGGAGTAAAAGTTTAATGTGCGTATTACCCGAGTAACATTTAGGCACAGGTAACGGCTACCTGTACCTAGATGTTACTCGGGTAATACGCACATTAAACTTTTACTCCAAAAAAAGACGGTTCATGTTTTCCATCGTGTTGGTCATGATTCATGAAGTATTCGTGACGTAATTGAAACTTATTGCTATGTAGGCACTTTACATTACAGTTTTGTTCTTATGAATGAAAATTCTGGTAAAGTTTACACGTGTACGGTGCACTGCTGTAGTAAATGATAAACAAAAGGATAAAACATAATCGACTTCCAAAAAACACTACAAAGTGAAGAATTACTTTAATTTCGGAAGTCGGTATCTTTAGTTTTGAAGTTTTTTCCACCGACCCACCCACCACCACCTGCTATGTAAATAACAGTGACAGGAAGCTATTATAACATCATTCACATAAACTAAGTGGGAAAAATACGTATTATTGAAACTAACTCAAAAACTACACAAGCAAAGTTAATAAAAAATATAAAGGGTGACTGGTAATTAGTGACCGATACTTAAACACGTGACTTTACTCATCATTATGAACAACTTTTACTATGGGAAGAAACCTATAATCGCGAAAAAAAAATCAGCTGTTCCCTACATTATGTTCGTAAAATTCGTCAAAATGTATGGACAGCTGTTTATTTTTCGCGATTTCATGTGTTGTTCCATAGTAAAAGTTGTTCATAATGATGAGTACAATGAGCCCTTAAGGAGTTTAGTATAAACCAAAAAAAAACGTTGTATATGGGAGCACCGCGCAAGCTTTCTCTACCAAATAAAAAAATAATTATCAAAATCGGTCCACTCTTAACGAAACAAAAAACATAAAGACGTCCTCCTTTTTGGAAGTTCGGTTATAAAGGATACAACTTTACAGGTTTCTCTTTAATTTATCTTGATCGAAATTGGTTTCGCGAGCTTTACGACGCCTTATGACGGATGAAGTAATACAAAGCGACGTAACTATTGGTAAAAGCTTTATCTCACTCCCACAAGTCGCTCAGACCAATTTTTCAGACCATTCATATTCCGAACTCGACCGCGAACAGATCACGAACAAAACTAGGAATATCGAAGATTACAAGTAGTAGGTCTCCGGGGAGTGACTAACTATAAATGTCACAACGACGCAACCCCTGCAGCTTGTTGAAACGTTTTATGGACTATAAATCGGAACGTAGCACCCCCGTTAAGTCCTCTGCTTGGTCAGATGTTGAAATGTTTTATTCTCGACATTAAAAGGGTGAAAACCTTTGGAGTAACAAATTATACGTTTTATTGAATCTTAAATTCTCGTACTTAGTTAGTAGAGGCGGGTTTTATGGAACAGAATTGGTTTAATTCCTCTCACGTGATTTAAAACCTTCAGGGTGTTTTTTTTCCTTTGTCTGTTACAGAAGGTGTTTAAAGTTTTTCTGGGGTGTTTGCCCGTCTTTCCTAGCTGGTGTTACATTATGAAGACCAAGAGTATGTAGCACCTACACATCTACACACACACACACACACACACATATGGAGTACACAGTGTGTACCCTATCTTTGTGCTTAAGTAAAAATACAATGCTATGTATGTCAAGGCAGTTTACTTTAAAGCGCAGGCCACATTGAGAACGAAACAAAACTAAGTTCGTTTAGCTTCGCTCATGTTTATAGTTCGCAGTGTGAACCGAAGTATAAAAAGACGTGGTACAGTGCAACACAACTTAGATGTAGCATAGATTTGAAGATTTTCATTCATTCATTTCAATTTCACGAATGTATTTGGCTATAAGAATTTACAAGTTATTGCGTTTTCGAAAGATCGTTTTCATCTAAAGCAGTAATAAAGATTGGTGATTTGGAAGGCGCACTCAGTTCGGATGGTGATCGGTTTTACGAATTTTGCCGATGCTACATCTAAGTTGTGTCGTACTGTAGCTACGTGAGCGAAGCTAAACCAACTTAGCTTCGCTTCGTTTCGTTCTCAGTGTGGCCTGCGCTTTAAAGCTGACCTTTGAACTACGCCTGAAATAAATCTACAGTGATCAATACCTAAAATAAACTGGGGATGCGAATAAATTAAAAGTCAGCTTGCAATAAAAAAATCCCAACTTTATTTTTCCCCGAAAATATTCAGGTAGTACAAAAGAATGGTAGGAATTTTTCACATTTTACTGCTTGGGTCTATGAATGTTAGCAAGCCAGGATATTTAAATATCTTACCGCCGTATTGATGACAATAACAGAGGGGCCTTTGCCTAACGGACCGGTAGTAATGTGCTAGTATTCTATTCCATCTAGAATTGGGGTTAAAGGTCAAAATAAGGAATTTGAATAAGACGAAATGAATTTACGTTACGCAAGAGTAGCAATGTAATTTCGAAGTGTCGCTTTCAATTGATCTGTCTCATTTTCAGTTGGCTACATTCAAATTACTTTAGTAAATATTCGTGAGTTGTAAAATATATTCCTAATATAACGTTTTTGAAGTGAAAACTTCTTTAGCAGCGTTGTGCAGTTTTTTGGGATGGGTAAAAAATGTTAAACTCGCGTCAGGATGTGACCGTAAGATCCGTTGCCTAGCAACCGACAAAGTAAATATCAAAATAAATAGTCTTTGATATTACGTAGAGATTGCGAGGTAAGAAATTTTACCCTTAAATATTAATGGGTAAAAAAAAGCAGTCAAGTTTTCACTTCTGCCGGCAGTCCCGGAGTGCAACCCGTTGTTTTTTTTTTCTTTAGGTTTTTGATGTGTAATATCTTTCCTTTCATTTTCCTGCAATCAAAATTTAAATCTAAAAAAATCGAAATAATCATATCTGTGGGAATGATTTCGTGAAAAGCGACGGAAGTGTGTAACAGGAAACCGGGGAAGCGCGCGCTATTTGATTTGACCAATGAGCGCGCGCGGTGCTTGAATTGGCCGTCAGGGGTTACTAACCCATTTTCCGAGAGGTTGTAAACAGGATGACGATGACGATGGCGATGACGGTGACGGTGATAGTGACAGTGATGGTGATGGTGATAGTGATGATGATGAATATTATTTATATCATATATGCCTCAGCCAAGATGTCAGATACACATCTTAGGCGACTACAGTAAGGCTCGCTCGTTTTTTTTAGCACAGTGGATCAACTACTTACTGTGATTCATCGCATATACTTTGACAGGACTTAAGAAATGTCAAAAAAGACAGCTCAATTTTAGCTCCAGCCCCTTCCCACCGCAGTCGACTGCTCTGCGAAAACGTTTGTGGTGACCGTTTTATAGGTACACTGTGGTATAACTACCTACTATAGCTTTTCTCGGGTAGTAACTGTTGGCACATAACTATAAGCAGGCAACGCATAAATTAGTATACACTGTACCATTGCCAAGTCTAAAGGCTTAGGTATCTACTGGCGTCATTTGATTCGGCACTGACAAGGATTGAGAATAATTGATGGGATTACAGTACGCACTTAGCCAACTATGTTCCACTCGTTCTAATAATTACTTATCTGGATTACGATTCGAAATCATTGGCTAAGTAAGTATTAGTTCGAATTGCGGTTCTTTTTGTTCGAATTATGTTCTATTGGGATTGCAATTTTGTTAAAATATGTTAGATCGATACATACGTTAAAGGAGACACTAATTGGTAAAATAGCCAGAGTAAACAGGCATCTTCTGGGCACGCTTGTTCCAACATAGACCTCATCCATCGCTTTTCATCGGGCGAGATCGAATCTGAATAATTTTGAAACAGATTGCTAATCCGTTGCTTCATAAGTTCGAAAAAAAAATCTTTTTATCAACGTAAACAACGCAATGAATGTTGTTGAACTGTCAAAATGAAACAGATTAGTCGGAATCGTTTACGAAAATATGTTACGTAATTAGATAGCAGGCCTATTCAGAAAAAAAAAGAAAACTGAAAATCAGGGCGCTAAATAGCTGGTCCCATAGCGTAGGTCACCAAGCAACAAACTTTTCTTTTTTATGATGACCAAAATTCCGTGAGATTAATTGTCAGTCCTTTTTCACGATATCCCTGAATATAATACGAACATGGCGCCAAAATTAATTGGCACCAAAAATCAAGCTTTATAAATATAATATGCCAAATTAAAACTTAACACTAAGTAAATTCCAGCCAATGAGCATTGATTATATGCTAGTGATGTTATCGTTATAATTTATTACACTGTTAATGTGATCGTTCGATCTAATCTGGATAGATTATTGGATGGAATTACTGTTGCAGGTACTGGCTGGAAACATTGAAGTACCAGTGATGATTCTAAATTTAAAAAATACGTTCGTCTCTTCTAGACCTTGGCTTGCACTATAATTTGTCCCTTAACGTCATGTTGGCCCCATTTCATGCTATTTCAATATAAATAGAGTTCAAATTGGTGACTGACAGACCAGTGTTACCAACCGCGTCACTGGACAAGTTATAATGAACGCACAGTGCAAGTATATTTTGGCGCCTGAATGACATTGACGGGCTCGTTTTGTGAAATTGTGTAACAGGTACTGAATTGATAAAACAAGATGGCGGCTGTAGTTCAAAGTTTGGCCACGCGCCAATATATACCCTTGTAGCGTTGTAATGCGTTTTACGAATTCTTGTAGTCCATGTAGGATAATTCAGAACTGTAAGTAAGTACCTACATACCTATTTGCTGGTAATTGAAAACTTCGGCAAAGCCGTATTATTAAGAGATGTTCAGCACTTGGCAAAGGTCGATTTAGACCAAACGAGTGAATACACATTCTATCTCCACTCTACCAAATTCTTTTTGTTTAAACAGGGACAGATCATTCCTTCGTTGGTCTTTTCCTACTAAAATGTCAAGAATATTGATATAATGCTCTAGGTTTTGTTCTGGTTTTATGTTCGTTTAGTCTAAACCCACGAAAAAATAAAGAAATTAAGAAAAGGAAGGAAGGGGTGAGTGGAGGTGATCATTGTTTTTTTTTTTAACCTTTAGCTTGAAATTTGTGTGTGGGTCATGATAGCTGGACGAATACTTGAAATCTGTAGTTAGGTAATAGTAATAATCAGGTGTTCAATAGTTTCATCATCACCCAATTGCCAATTTCTTGGGTTCTTGAGAATACGTTACAATAATCTCGATTTCGTTGGAACTGCAGTTACTAGTTTACATCTGAGATACAATGTTATATCATCACGCCTTGTTTCGCCAAAGGGTTGGGCAGAGGCGTATCTATAGTATACCTACATTTCGCCAGTTATGTTTAAGTCCCATGTAATAGGGGGCGCGGGGACCCTATTGTCATGAACCGGGCACAAATTCAGACTCCGGGCTGCTACTGAGAAATTCCAGATGGAAAAACCCAATAACACTTTGCCCGACCCGGGAATCGAACCCAGGACCTCATGATCAGCAGTAGCGCTTGCGACCACTAGACCAACGAGGTGGACACAATATTATGTTCGGAGTAAATTAAATGAACACAAGTAGTATCAAGATTGCTCAGGACCAAGGTGTAACTTGCTTCGTAGGACGTGACTTTATGACTTGAGATTTTGTTTGCAACAAACTATGTAAGTAGTAGTTTATCTGAAGTACTAACGAGCTTCGTTGCTTTTAATGAATATAATGTGTTATGCTAACATTCATATTTTGAGTATAGGTGCATTTTCAGTTTTGACACATGAAGGTCGTATTCTGGAAACATGGATGTGGTCTCCGTTGAAATACGAATTTTATATTTAACTCAGTTAGGCGAGGTTCACTCTGGATGTCTGGACGTGGGACACGCGCTCGGTCACATTACGCTGGGCAGTGTGGCCGAAACCTTTAAAACGGGCAGCAAACAGTCCAATATTGTGAAAAGTCTCTCCTGGGAGACGTAGTATTTTTCGAAAAAAAATTAACCTTTGAAATAGTTGTACCTTGCAATGTAAATATTATTACTAAAATTAGCCCTTTTCATAATCATCAGGTTTTAACAGATTAATTTAGAGGTTTTATTTTAAGTATGGAGGATACCTGCAATGTAATGGAAGACCACCCTCTTCCAAAGATGATCTCCTCTTCCCTTTGAAAGGAGTTCTGTCCTAAGTCCATACCTTTCGGAGTCTCGAAATATCTTGCACACTGTCCAATATATTATCAAACCTACCCAGATGAAAACTATAAATACCAAGTCCCAAATCGACAAAATTCGAACAATTTAACTATTAGCCATTATTAGTTGAACTGTGAGCAAAATGGTTGCCCCATTGATTTCAGGACGACTCGATTAATAATGGCTGGGGTTTGAATGCCCCAACAAATTGGCATAAATTAATACGATTCAGTAAATGTCGCTTACGATCTATTCGCCTGGGTGGTAGTAACTGGCTTATTTGTGATGTGGCTTTAGAATGAGATTAATTTTAGTTAAATGAGAATTTTGACCATTATTTTGTTCGATTGATGCACGAGATTTATACATATGAATGCATGTTTAAAACTTTTTGTTCAAAAACATGAATAGCATATCTCTCTATTTTACTCACATATTAAGGTTATATGGCCTAGAATTTACCAGAGGGGAAAAAAAAATACCTACAGCTATTCTATACCTGCTTTTTCATTCAAGACAAGAAAAAGATTCAACTTTGTCCCCTTAAACGTAAGACGCAGGTAAAAAGAAAAATCTTTTGGTTTATCGAGAAACAAAATATAAATTAGTTAGAATAGCACACCATCACGTTCCTACAAACCTAATTCAAAGAAAAACTCACCAGACGCCCCAGGCGATATCACAAACGGGCCAAAACGTTTAGTTTGTCAAAAATTTGTACATCAAAAGAAATCCTTCCACTCAATTCCCAAGATCTCAACGGAATTCGGTATTATTGATACGAGAATTTGCAAATATACGAAAAATATTCTCTTGGGGCGGGATCGCTCGTAATATACGAATACGTACGTCGCGAAGACGGCTTTTACGACGTGCCAGTGGTTTGCGAGATACGGAATAAGGATATTATGTCGAACCTATTCGCACCAGAATAGTGTTTTCTTATAAACAGCTCACGGAGTATATTTGATTTAATAAAAATCTCTGCGTCAAAGATAAGGGCGAGTGAATGGTTTTCAATACGTATCGTGATAAGCAGGTGAGATCTGGGATCCCGTATTCTTTTGTTTTACTTTAGAAAATCGAACGAATAACGAAACTACATATTTCTACTTGCATTTGGTTGGGAAACAAAAGGAGAAAATTCACAGCTTTGTCTGCTCTCTGCTTTAACATACAATGGATCGTTTAAAAACAGAATGTACCGTTAAGGTGTGTCCAAACATTGAGCGGCAATCGTGCGCGGATGCCGCGCGCGCCGCGGTGTGTTTGGACGACTGCCGCGCGCGAACGCTTTTGTCTACCTGCCGCGCACAAACATTTTTAGGAAACATTCGTCACTAATTGTGTCTGGACGTATTATAGGCTAGGTAGATTGATATTGCCAACTGAAGTGCGTGGCGTGTGTGCTGTGCCGCGCAGTACTGCCGCGCTAACATTCGTCGGTTTGATCCTAACTAGAGCGCGGCAGAAATGTGTCCTGCAAACGCCGCGTGTTGCTGCCGCGCTCGTGCCGCTCAATATTTGGACACACCTTTAGAGCTCGAACAAGAAAACTTACATTAGCCTTTTTTCGACGTGCATTCTCATCTATTTCTCGTAATTGGCTCATTAGCGTTACGCCACTTTACATTTTAGTTTAGAATTATGAGCATAACAACGAAAATTTGAATTAGCAAAGTTTAAAGCGAAAAAGATAGCCCAGGTGAGTTTTTAGCTTTGGTTCTAGTATTACAGAGATGTCATAGGTGGAAGTGTTCACATGCCATTAGGCAGGGATGGGACGCCTGATTATTTGCCACCAGAACCATTAAAAAAAACCTAATTTTTTCAACAAACTGAGGTATGTAGGTAATTCAGTAAAACTCGTTAAAACCTACCTAAAATCTATACTAATATTATAAAGAGGTACAATTTGTTTGTTTGTTTGTAAGTTTGTATGTAGGGGGTAGTCTCCAGTACTACCAGTCAGATTTGAAAAATTCTTTTTGCATATTATAGCCCAATTCTTGAGGAAGGCTCGCGGACGTAGTCACGGGCAGAAGCTAGTCATTCATATAAAATTAATTGATGATTTCATACGTTATTTAAACGTAATAGAATGAATAGTGTTGTAGCATACGTTCAAAATGGCAGCCAGTCAGACCAACCGCGTACAAACGACGCGTAATGCGGTGTATTACGACACACTCATTCTGATATATTGCACAGAGACCTGACAAGATTAATTTATACGACCGCGACAAATTTTGGTTGGAAACTCTTTATTTGTTTAAAGCTGATCGTGTTGCTAATAGCAACGATTGTATTTTCTCTTTTCGTGGTTGTCGAAAAAAGGGAATCATTGACTGTAACATAAGATACTGCCAATACTCCATTGGTTTAGGTAGTTAACTAAAGGTAAACAAAAAAAGACGTGTGGCACTCGGGGACTAGCAATAGCATTTTTTATCAACTTATGCAATTGTAAAATATTAACTCGAATACAAGAAAAAGCAATGATGACATTGACAGGAACTGTTATTCACATTTATAGTTTTTAAAACTTGACAACGTAATGGGAAATCAAACTAATAAAAAGGTTTTAATTTAACTATTAATAGTCAAGGATCATTCGTCTAAGTAAATTTGAACTTTATTGTCAAACAGTTAAACATAATTTACAATACAACACTCTCGTATCATACGTCTAAGTAAATTTTAACTTTGATGTCAAACAGTTAAACATAATTTTCAATACAACACTCTCGTATCATTCGTCTAAGTAAATTTGAACTTTGTTGTCAAGCAGTTAAACATAATTTTCAATACAAAACACTCTCCTTAGGTTCAGGTATTTTCGTTACGGAATTTCTGGATTAGGTCTCCACGCTCAAGATAGGCCCGCGATAGAAGCTATGCAATAGTTTAAAAAAACAAGTGACGAGAGAGCTGTCAAGTACCTGACTAACCGTAATTACCTGTCACTTCAGTTGACATGCTACATCACAGTTGTACTCTTAAACGCAACGTTATATTTCATTGACGTTTAATGAATCTGTCTTTTGGGCTCTTTCAATAGATACAAGACGTTATGTGGCCTGAAATAGGAAAAAGGATACTTTTGTCCCGGTAGTATGTTCCCGAGGGATAATTTCCGACATGCACGCGGGCAAAACCGCTGGCAAAAGCTAGTTAACTATAAGTCCAGGTTAGTTCGATGTTTTCGTTCCCCGATGACAGTAATGTCCTAGATAAACTCAGAAAGTAAGAACATAATTATCATTTTGATAAATTATTTCTTAAGAATTTTGGAGCTTCTAAAAGACTTTTAGTGTTCGTCCCTAACGACTTAGCTGTGGGACAGATAATGTGCTAAGGCAGGTCTCCTGAATCACATAGTATGCAGTTCCTCGCGCCACAAGAACAATATATTGTCCCGGCGGACACATCGGTAAGTGCATGCTCTTTAATGTGTGCAAACGCTTCGGAGAACGAAATTTACTGATCTAGTTTATGTTCGTCGGTTAAAGGATCCTATAAACCTCGTTAAAGCCTCATGACCATTTCAAGTCTTGGTGGATTTATTTGCGAAAAATATATACTATCGAAGAACTTCATATAGCAGTTTGAAAACAAAATCCCGTGAACACGACGACCACATCTGTTACCGCCACGATTCTACAGTAATAATAGTCCTAATAGTCCTTACAGGGTACAGATATGAACTACTTCGATGGTACATACGTACAAAGTAAAAATGGCCCATGAAGAAAAAGCGTAGGTGTATGACGCCTTCTTCCCATGGACCACAGTGGGAAAAAGGCGGAAGAGTCAGAAACTACAGAGCGCTACCAGCTACGATCCTTAGATATTTCTTTTGGTTCATTTACGTTCATACATCTGGTCATACTCACACGCCAGTTACGAGTACTACGTACCTGTCCTTTCTGAAGAACATCACGAAACAGATTGATAATATTTCTGACGTTACAAATCTTACTGATTAGGTTATTTTTTCACCACGGTTCGTGCTGGTTTTGTAGGAAAAGAGAGCTGACTCCAAAGGTCTTCCTATGTTTTATCTTTTTAGGCAGCTTTGGAATACCATCTGGCAAATGGCTTGCCGATCACCAAGTACCGGAGCTATAAAACTATGATTTAAATACTAAGGGTCAGTTCACAATAGTCAGGTAGACCGGTCAGTTGTCAGAGGCCCGAAAGTCTGACACCAGTCTTATCAAGGGGTATCGTATTACTCACTTACTGGGTTGTGGAGCTCAGATAGGCAGTCGCTCCAAGTAAAATACTGGTATTCAGCTGCTGAACTATCTGGGGGTCGGCTTCCAGTCTAACCATCCGGTTAGACTGGAAGCCGACCCCCAGATACACACATCAAAAGTGTCTAGGGATCAACATATATTTTTGCAATAACTTTTCTCCTGATTGATATTAATTAAAATTTTCTTTAAGGATTCATCAAATAAAGTGTTTTCGTTTGTCACAGTAACGATAAACCAAGTCACCTTTGCATTAATAAAGAAATTTGCCATTTTCCTAATAAAGGGATTTTTGACATTTGAACCACTAACATTAAAGTTCGAAAAAAAGACTGAAATAACAGTTTTCTTTAAAATTTTATTGGGTAACTTAAACAATTAATAATCCGTGTTTCTACCGCGAACACTAACAACACAAGAACATCGGTTTGGCATACTCAAAATGAGTTCATCCAAATCACGCTGTGGAATGGCCGCCCATGTTCGTTGCAACAACAAAAAAAGGTCTTCTTGCGACTGGATACCCTCCATATTCGGCAGAGCTCTTCTCTGTAGCATATCCCATGCATGCTCAATCGGGTTCAAGTCTGGCGACTGAGCAGGCCAGGGCAGGACATTGATGTTAGCTGCGGCGAGAGTCTGTCTTACAACTCTTGCGGTGTGCGGTCGTGCATTATCATGCATTAACTGAAATAAGGGACCGATTTGCACTTGTAGAGGAACGATGACGTCTGATACAATCGTCTCAGCATAAATTTGAGCGTTGAGGTTGCCTCTGATCCAAATCAACTCAGTTCTTCCGCCGATCCAAATACCCGCCCATACCATGATGGTTCCACCACTATAAGGATGGACTTCCTGGCAGGATTTTAATCGCTGTTGGCGTCCAGGGGTTCTCCAGTGTCGTATACGTCTTGTATCCGGTCTCATACCAAAACGAGACTCATCAGAAAAGCACACGAAACGCCATTGTTCTTCTGCCCAATTTCTGTGTTCAAGAGCCCATTGATATCGAATCCTACGATTGTGCATTGCTATAGGTGGTACCCGTAGCGGTCTTCGGGAATGAAGGTTCACTTCATGCAAGCGGTTTCTGACTGTTTGGTCGCTAATTAAGTTCCCTGAAGAGTGATGAAGCCTCACGGCTAACATCATGGCGGTTATTGTTGGAGCTCTTCGAGCTAAGATTTGAATGTATCGGTCTTGTCTCCGTGTGGTGCAGCGATACCGTCCTCCATGGCGCTCAGCCACGGTACCAGTGCTTCGGTAACGTGTCCAAAGTCGACTGATAACACTCTGACTTGTATTCAGAGCTAAAGCCACAGTACGTTGCCGGGAACCAGCTTCTATCATTCCCACGGCTCTGAGCATTTCTTCCCTGCTTAAATGACGTCGCTGCTCCATAATAACGTTGGTTTTAATCAGTAGTAGGGAAACAGTAGCACTAATAATGTCTTCAATGCGTTGTATGTTTTTATAGGGAAAATATTGACAGCTGATTTTCATCTTTTACTCGAATTTGATTCACAGTTCCTGATTCAAATTATGAAATGCACCAAAAAGGATCCATATAAATTTATAAAATCATAAATTTATTACAAAGCCACATCTCAATCTCAAGAAATCCGCATAAAAATGCTTGATCCCTAGACACTTTTGCTGTGTGTAGTTTACTTAAATTTATTGAAAAATTTATGAAATTATTTACTACACAATAAGGTACACGCGCTTTGTAGCACTGAATTGATACTTTTTCGTGTAGACCAAAATAAAAAATCTTCCTAGCCTTTTCCCAACTATCTGGGGGTCGGCTTCCAGTCTAACTACCTTATTGTGTAGTAAATAATTTCGATATTGTATTGCAATCTTAAGAAAGTGCGCGCAGCTTCGCGTTGCGTCAAGTCGCGTTGTGAATTGACCCTAAGGCCTACTTGCACCACATAACACTAAATGTATTTAGCGCTTATCGTATTACCGCTTGACCGTTACAGTGGACATCAGGAGGGCATAACAATTAAAATTCTCTTGTGTCTCGTTAATGACAGCTGAAGGTTTAAGACATAATTTTGTCTCTGTCAAAGTTTAATCGTATGTTTCTGAACACGATGTTTTTAGTTCGTAGCATTAAATGCTGTGATTTGAGTTGCAAGCGTGCCTCAATATTCTGAATACACTCGGGAGCAATGAATCCGGGTCACCGACAAAAGCTTCGAGTTAGTTTCTGAGATATTAAGGTTGTGACCCGGATTCACTGCTCTCAAGTGTAGTCTGATATAATCACGAAATCTTAAAACAATATAGGTAGTATATAATGAATGAACAATGAGAGTAAACACTGGCCATCCGCCCGAAATAAGCCTTAGCTAGCACCCTCTCATGATAAGAGACGACGTGACCCTTTCTCATCTAATATTCATATCAACAAAGTACCCGAAAAATACACGTAAATAATGTAATATATTTTCTCGGATTTTTCACCTCTACAGCCTCCACTATAATAATAGATGTTCCAAAGAAAACAAGTTTCGAAAGGCTAAAAAACGGTTACCTTTAACGGTTATCTTTTTGGTAAACAGAAGTTTATTTCAACATTTCAAATTGTTTTATCTAATACCTGTAAACGAGCAATTCTTGTATATACTCGTAATATACTCTGAATGTCGGAAAAGCTCCAACGATTTCGATGAAAGTTGCAATTTAGGGGTTTCCGGGCCCTGCCGGAGGCTCTACGCGGGGGTCGTGCGGTCCATGGCCCTTTAGGGGAGGTTGTGTTAAATAAGAAGGCGAATAACGATCTGTGTCATATATTGGAAAACGATGCTTATATACAGTTTAGTTTAAATGAAATCAAAATAAATAAGGTACATGAATAAACTTAAGACTAACACAATTCGGCAATGTCGGTAGACTGTGCCGCGCTCCCTACGTTGTACGAGCGTGATGATACAGCCGACCGATTCGCATTCCTTTCACCTCGGCAACTTAGTATGTGCGGGCGCACGGTGGCGACCGGCCGGTTGCGCTCCTCTGATTGTATGTCTATACGTAAGTATGAGCTGCTACATCATTCCCCCGCTAGTGAAACGTACGCAGGGCTTCGATATCCTTCCTGATCTTGTGACGTATGCGTACGTGTCTGTGACTGGTGCTTCTGACTCAGTGTTGATCCGGAAAGCTGGCTTTAGTCTGTCAACAGTGATGTTGGTGCATCTATTGCGTAACTGGATAGTAAAATACTTGTCCTTGCGACTGATTACTTCGTACGGGCCAGTGTACGTCGGCGTTAGGGGTTTTCTTGATGCGTCATTGCGTAGGTAAACATGCGAACATTTATGTAGATCATCGTGAATAAATGTCGCTCGGGATTGGTTAGAATTGCGTTGCGCCTGGGCCTTTTTTAACGCTCCATTCAACTTATTCATGAAGTTTGAAATCGTATCGCGATGTTTTATAGATTCTTCATAGAATTCTCCGGGTAATCGCAGCGTCTGGCCATAGAGTAGTTCAGCAGTACTTGCGCCTACATCTTCTTTTATCGAAGCACGTAGTCCCAGCAGCACTGTAGGTAGCTCATGCGACCATGTTGTTGAATTTAGCCTTGCGGTGAGTGACGTTTTGAGTGAGCGGTGCCATCGTTCTATCACGCCGTTACACTGCGGGTGGTAGGCAGTGGTGTGGGTGCGGTGAATTCCCATGCGTTGCATCAATTTATTAAATAGGTCAGACTCAAATTGCCTCCCTTGGTCTGTGGTTATGGTTACTGGGCAACCGAATCTCGCGATCCAACCTTCATAAAATGCGTTAGCAACCTTCTCTGCGGTTATATCTTCTAATGGAAGGGCTTCGGGCCATTTGGTAGCCCTATCTATCATGGTCAATAGATATCGATAGCCGTCAGAGATAGGTAACGGGCCAACAATATCTATATGCACATGCTCCAGTCTGTTTGCTTGTTGGAAACTCGCAATAGGTGTCTTCGTGTGTTGTTGCACTTTAGCACGCTGGCACGCGTCGCACGTTCGAGTCCACTCATTTACGTCACTATTCATGGAGGGCCACCAGTAGCGAGCAGTGATTAGCTTCCTAGTCGCCCTTATGCCCGGGTGACTAAGGTCGTGAATCGCTTGGAATGCTGTTTTTCTAAAATCTGATGGCAGATATGGACGAGCAGTGCTTGATGACATCTCGCAGGTAACTGGTTTGGCGGTTGAGTTGGGAATTGCGATCTTCTTGAATATGTACTTCCCTTTATTTGCTAGCATTTTTAATTCTTCGTCTTGGTCTTGTTTTCTTGCTAACTCGGTGTAATCTAGTGGCGTCGGGCATGTTATTGTTTCAACGCGTGATAGTGCATCTGCGACTTGGTTGTCTTGGCCGGCTACGTGTTGAATATTTGACGTGAACTGTCCGATATACTCAAGGTATCTTGTTCGGCGGGGCGTCTCAGACTTGCTGTTTGAATTTAATGCATTACACAGCGGTTTGTGGTCTGTGTACACAATTAACTCTCGTCCTTCAAACACACGACGGAAGTGACGTATTGCCATGTAGATTGATAGCAACTCACGGTCGTACGTGCTGTATTTTTGTTGAGCGTCACTGAACTTCTTGGAGAAAAATCCTAGTGGTCTCCACTTGCCGTTGATCTTTTGTTGTATGACGGCACCAGCACATGTGTTTGAAGCGTCTGTCATCAATGCGAAAGGTTCGCTCAGTGATGGATAGGATAATAATGCGCAGTTCACGATATCTAGTTTACATTGACTGAATGCTTCTTTTGCCTCTTCAGTCCACTGTATGTTCGTTTTATCGTTTTTCTTGGCGTTGTGAAAGTATTTACTCAATTCTCTTTGATGTTCAGCCGCGTGGGGTATACTTGAACGATAAAAGTTCAGCATCCCGATGAAACGACGAAGTTCTTGGATCGTTTTCGGCAATGGATAGGACTGGATTGCTTGTACCTTTTCTTCCGTTGGTGTAATTCCTTCAGGGGTTATTGTGTATCCCAGGAAATCGAGTTTTGACTGCCCGAAAGTACACTTAGCGACGTTTATTTTTAAACCACTGTCGTTGAGTCGCTTAAACAATTTTTCAAGCTCTCTTCTGTGTACTTCTTGGTTCTCAGAAGCTACCAGAATGTCATCTACGAATGGGAAAACAGGTAGGCCGCGAAGCACATTGTCAATGTGACGTTGGAATGTCTGGCCTGCGTTCATCAAACCGAAACACATCCTAGTGAACTCGTACAAGCCAAAAGGAGTAATCACGGCTGTCTTCTTCACGTCGTCTTCTCTGTTTTTAATTTGGTAGTATGCTTTCTGAAGGTCAATTTTTGAAAAAATCTGCTTGCCTTGTAGGTTATGTGTAAAGTCATGCAGTCGTGGTATCGGGTATCGATCGGGTGTGGTTACTGCATTGAGTCTACGGTAGTCGCCGCAGGATCTGTAGGTACCATCCTTCTTCAAAACCATGTGTAATGGACTAGCCCATGGGCTGTTAGACGGTCGACAAATTCCTTGGTTCATCATGAGTTGGAATTCTTGTTTTGCAGCGTTATATTTATGCGGGGGTAGTGGTCTCGCTTTTGTAAATATCGGCGGGCCGGTGGTTTCAATATAGTGTTCGACTTCACTATTTCCCAGTTTCGTTAAGTTTGGTCTCGTGATGTCTGGGAACTTGGCCAACAGGTCGTGGTAGGGAAGCGTGTTGTCGATGGTTCGGATGCTTCCTTCAGCTGGGGGTCCAGGAAACCTCTTGCCGATAAATTGGTTCTTTTATCCACCAATCGTCGTCCCTGGAGATCCACCATAAGTGCGTGGTGGTGCAAAAAATCAGCGCCTAATATCGGCCGACTGACTGTTGCAACCATAAATCGCCAACTGTAGGCACGCCTCATCCCGATGTTGAGAACAATGGTTCGCTCGCCGTATGTGGGTATTTGTGAACCATTCGCTGCGTACAAGTAGTTGGTTGGTGTCCGCTGTTTATCTCGTGCAGTGGCGGGTAAAACCGAAACATTTGCACCGGTGTCGATTAGGAATGTTTTCCCGGTTGATTTGTCGTGTAAAAATAGGCGGTATGTGGATAAATCGTCGACTTCGGCCACCGCCTCGGCTTGAGTCTCCCTTAGTTTTCCGACTTCTCACTCGACGTACCTTTAAAACTGCACGGACTTCTGCATCGGTATGCTGCCTTTCCGAATTTCTTATGGAAATAGCACACAGCATTTTCTCTATCCCGAGATTTCGATCTGGAACGGCTTCTGAAATTGTGGTATCGGCGTTGAAATTTGCGGGATCGATTTGTTTTCAGCGCTGCGACTTCCTTGGTCAGGGCCTCAATCATGCTGTAGAGTTTCTTGTCTGCAGATTCAGATGCCGCTGTCGCTGGGGCCTTCGATGTGGTAGGTTGACACTGGCAGGAACACACGGCGTTCACCTCTTTCAGCTGCTCTTGCATCCTGTCTGCCATGGCAGCCAACGAGTCCAGCGTGGATTCTTCACTCACTGCCAACACTGTGCGGGTAGAAGCAGGTAGGTGTCCTTGCCACAACATTTTCAGGGTGTCATCTGGCATCTTTTTCCCAGCAAGGTTTCTCATTCGGCGCAGCAACTGCGATGGTCGTTGATCGCCGAGCTCCATTTCATTCAGTAATTTTTGTAGCTGAATACCCTCGCTATCTTCATAAACCTCCAATAGCCTTCTTTTTGCAGCGTCGTATCGGCCGGAGTTGGCCGGTGACAAGATGATATCGCTGATTTGGTCGATGTCCTTGATCTCCAGCTGTGCCACAAGAAGTGCGAACTTGCTTTCATCGCTGAGCTTCTGGTTGTGGATAATAACCTCAAATTGGGCAAACCAAAGCTTAGCTGTTGCACCAGAATTTAGGTATGCGAGACTGGACGCTAATTGCTTCGACGTCTTCAGTTGCAGTAGTCTTGTCTTGTTCCGTTACGGGCATTTCGAACGCGGGGTCACCACTTTAGGGGAGGTTGTGTTAAATAAGAAGGCGAATAACGATCTGTGTCATATATTGGAAAACGATGCTTATATACAGTTTAGTTTAAATGAAATCAAAATAAATAAGGTACATGAATAAACTTAAGACTAACACAATTTGGCAATGTCGGTAGACTGTGCCGCGCTCCCTACGTTGTACGAGCGTGATGATACAGCCGACCGATTCGCATTCCTTTCACCTCGGCAACTTAGTATGTGCGGGCGCACGGTGGCGACCGGCCGGTTGCGCTCCTCTGATTGTATGTCTATACGTAAGTATGAGCTGCTACAGCCCTTTACGGGGCACCGGTGTGGGCGCGAACCTTAAGGTTGCGGCCAGCCCGCCGGTTGCATGCAGCCCAAAGGGTCATGGCTATCCGGATGGTCCGGGGATACCGTACGGTCTCCGGCGAGGCGGCGAGCCTCCTTGCCGGAACACCGCCATGGGATCTGGAGGCGAAGGTCCTCGCCCACATTTGGGAGTGGCGCGAGGAGATGAAGCGCCGGGGTGTAACTCCGCTGCCGCGAGAAATCACGGTACAGCGGACAGAGCTCCGGCGGGATCTCATGGCGGCTTGGAGTGTGCGATTGTCGCAACCCAGATTTGGGCACGCCACAATTACGGCGATAAGTCCCCTCTTTGAGGAGTGGCTTGAGAGGCGCCACGGCGTCCTCACCTTCCGCCTGACGCAGGTCCTCACCGGACACGGTTGTTTCGGGAGGTACCTGTTTCGCATAAGGCGGGAGGAAACGCCCGGGTGTCACCATTGTGTGGATCGTCCGGAGGACACGGTGGAGCATACGGTGGAGGTTTGCCCGGCTTGGGTGGACCACCGCCGTGTCCTCGTGGAGGCGATCGGCGGCAGTGACCTCTCGCGACATACAGACATAATCTTGACAGACATAATCTTGGTCAAGCCATATGAGAACCATGTAGATTAGTGTCTGAAATGGTCTTTTGAGGAAAGAATTACACAGGTATGTGTAGACCTGTCCAGTCAGTGTAAACATATGTCAGTAATCGTAAAGTGTCTATTTAAAGGCTTGTAATTACGTGTTCGTTAATGATAAAACCTTATCTAATACGAAAAATATAGCACATAATTCCCAACCTACTCATTCAAAGGAAATAACTTTCATAATGAACTAACCCACAGCCACCATCCGACATGTTGGTAGGTAGGTTCCTAGTTATAATTTATAACGAACGGTTTCACTGCCAGCGCTTTCACCGCTGAAAAGGGCGTACGATGAAAAACTTTGCCATTTAATTAGAGGCTCTGCAATCTCTCGGTTTTTGAGCTTGTTCAATTAGTTTTGCGTTGCGGTAGAAGTTTAGTAGTTGTAAATGTGTCAATAGTTTTTAGGATGGTTTGGTGGTTTTTGTGAGCCCTCTTAGATGTGTGTTGAAGCTAATTTCTGAAAATGTTTTTGAAGAGAATACTTCTTTAGCTGCGTTGTGCACTTTTTTTGGGATGGGTATAAAAAAATGTTAAACTCGCGTCAGGACACGTGACCTGATCGAAAATTCGTATGACGTTCAAGTTTTTGTTGACAGCGCACTCTGTTTTATTTTTTTTGGATTTTTTTTAATGGAGCTACGCTTTCGTTCTTGTACTGACAGCAAGCCACATAAATTCCTGACATTTTCGTTAGATGGCGTTACTTAGTTTTCACTTCAATCGGCAGTCCCAGACTGCTCGTTTTTTTATTTTGACGTAGTTTTACCTACGCTATGTTTTTTTTGTTATTACCTTGACTAATACGTAAATACAGTCATGAGTTTCAAGGCAAGGTATGTCAGTTCTCACTGCTGGGACACAGGCCTCCTCTCGGTAAGAGGAAGTGGGCCTAATCCACCACGCGGGCCTAGTGCGGTTTGGTAGATGTCAAATGTCTTCGATTTTTTTTTTCTAGGACATGCCGGTTTCCTCACGATGTTTGCCTTCACCGTTTTGAGAGCAGTGGTGATGAAAATAATAATTTACACAAAGTACTTAAAACGCCTGTTTGGGTTCGAACCTACGACCTGCAACTCGTTATCACTGGGCCACCACTGCTGGCATTTCGCAATTTCGAGGCATTTTAATTTATTTATGAAACTATAAGTAATTCTGTTCAGATTTTCAGAAACTTAGACAATGTTTATGCCTAATGTTTTATATGGTTTCGTGAATAAGTTTTTGTTTTTGAATTACTGATGTTTGTGTTTGCTAGGTATAGTAATTTTTACACAAAAGCATTTGTGTGTTTTTACACAATCATGTTGTTCAAACAGTACGTCTAAGCCAGGCATTACTCTAAAATAAACAAACTGCACTAAATTAATGAAACTTTTAGTTTGTTTTTAATTACAACAGTCGGTGTTTGTCTGTTCCAGACATATTATTTTTGTAAATGAAAAATACGTTTAGATGAAATTAAAGGCTCTTTACCTTTAGGTGAGGCTTTAAGTGTTGATTATTATTTTCTGAGTATAATCAAAGTAATTTGATAGCAGAAGTCTTTCTTCGCTTCAATGCTAGATAATAGAAAAAATACGCGGTGCCTACTGTCAATTTAATTGTTGGCAACATGTGTTTTTTGTACCAATATGGCCCTACGAAAAAAAAAACAACGGGTTGCACTTTGGGAGTGCCGGCAGAAGTGAAAACTTGAACATTAACGTTGTGCATTTTTGAATATTTTGGAATGGTTAGGGAATAATTTCGCACGAATTGCTTATTTATCAGTATAAAAGTACTATAATTTATGTGGTAAAATACAATATTCATTAGTAGTAGTAGTACATTTATTTATTTTCAAAATAAACAATTTATTTAAACACTTTTCATGAACTTATATAATGACTGCTTTTTTTACCCATCAACATGGGTAACATTTCTTACTTCGCAATCTTTACGTAATGTCAAAGACTATTTATTTTGATATTTACTTTGTCGGTTGCTAGGCAACGGATCTTACGGTCACGTCCTGACGCGAGTTTAAAATTTTTTACCCATCCCAAAAAAGGTGTACAACGCCGCTAAAGAAGTTTTCACTTAAAAAAAAAACGAATTTCCCGTTTTAATGCAATTGTGAGCCAATCCTTTGAAAAGGGGTCTAGCTCATCTCCTTCTGGGCCTGCCGCGTTATCGTTTTAGTTTGGATTATTTCAACATTTTCATGCACACACACATATAAAATAGCGCATATCCTTGATAATATCCCCATTTGAAGTCAATCTACTAAATCCCCTTGACAAAAACAAAACTGCCAAAACACCGAGCGAACAAAAAAGTCGCTATCTGTAACAAAATCTGGCAAAAGATTCCGCGCTTATATTTCGTTCAATCTCATAGCGTGATGCGCAAGAATAAGAATGATGGATTAATCCTTAATTGCTGTGACAACACCAACTGTTCTCGAATTTCTTCAGTTGCCATTAAATAAGGGGTGCTATACACGTGTTCGGGTCGGCACACTCGATTTGCCAGTATTCTTCATCTTTTCGTGTGGTTAGTGACTAACCTGTACCCTAATTACGTAATGCACGATCAATAATAAATTGAAATGAATTGAAACAGATTGCTAATCCATTGCTTCATAAGTTCGACAGAAAAAATTGAGCAGATTTTTTTTTCGAACTTATGAAGCAATGGATAGCAATCTGTTTCAATTCATTTCAATTTAAAATTGATCGTGTAATATGAAATTAGGGTACTAGTGTGCCACCTATGGGCCTCTCACTTGGCTTCACATGCTGTCGAAAAATATCTCTCAGGTATGCCGGTTTCCTTCACCGTTTTTGAAGCAAGTGCATGATAATTATACAATACGCACATGAATCCGAAAAGTCAGAGGTGCGTGCTTTGTGTTCGAACTCGAGACCTATACAAATACAATACTTACAATATAAAATAGTTTATTGTGCCAAAAATTACATTTCATTACAAAACGTGTTTGGAGCCTCCTTAGCAAACAATGCCTGTATTAGAAGGCTCCGCTCTTTCACATCATTGTCGTACACTATACTAACCAAGTTAATATAGTGTACTGTGACCTTAACGGTAAGTGTGCAATGTCAGTACATTTTTCTGTTAGAGTTGCAATTTAAATTATTAACAGTAAAAACAATAATTAAAAAACTAAAAATATAATGTATTCCCAGCTAACGCGTGTGATGTGGGGTATAGTGTGGTGTGGTAAGTAGTGGGTTGTTATGTGTGGTGTGTGATGAGGCGCGCGATGTGGTGTGATGTGTGGCGTGGTGCGTGGTGTGGTATGAGGTGTATGGTGTGAGGTGTGGCGTGGTCTGGTGTGGTGTGGTGTGCGGTGTGTAGTGTGGTGTGGAGTGTGTGTGATGAGGTGTGAACTGTGGCCTATGACTTGGCAGTCTGACGGTTACACCACTAGGCTATTACTCGATTTGCTAGTATTTGCAACAAAGCCGATTTGAAGCTATTACTTCACATA
Organism: Conistra vaccinii; assembly: GCA_948150665.1. Taxonomy (NCBI): domain Eukaryota; kingdom Metazoa; phylum Arthropoda; class Insecta; order Lepidoptera; family Noctuidae; genus Conistra; species Conistra vaccinii. Next base: position 13,597,426 of record OX411329.1, read on the forward strand.
TTTGACTTTCATTCGGCTTATGCCGATCGGCAAACATTCGGAATTTGCACTCAATTAATCTTGTTCGGGTCGTTTGGAGGAGACAATTTGAGCTACACTGAGCGGCTTTTTGCTGAACATATATTTGCAAAAAAAATTACAAACACGAATTAACACTCGCCCCACAAATAAACACTCGCTCTTATTACATGGGACTTAAACATATCTGACGAAATGTGGGTGTACTATATAAAGGTACAACTCTGCCTAACCCTACGGCAGAAACAGGTGTGATGTTATGTTATATTTACAAATAAATTCAATTTTGCAGCCCGGCTGTGATTATGCCGAGCCAAATATGTTTGTAGCACCCCTTAAAATTCGTATTATGCTTCCAAGACACTCCCCTCTTAAATTTTTAATGCAGTCTCACTCGTGAACGTTTCTTTGCAAAATATTTTGTAAGATTATGCGGAAGTCAAAAATCATTCTTCCGTGGAACAGTATTTTAACAGTGTTTTTGATGCTTTTGAAGAGATTGGTGGGTTTTATTCTGTTGTTTATAAATATTTTTGTATTACCAACGAAGGACGAATGTTTAAGGACGAAAGCTAGAAGAAGAAGATATTTTTCCAGCCGAGACACAATACAAACGATGGGTTTTCATTTATCCAGGCAAAGAATAAATCAAAACATCTCCCAGAAACATTTATACGGTTTTGTTGTTGAAAATCATTCTAAGATTATTTACCCACAGTAAGGCCGTTTGTCCACCGCACCGTGAACAGGACGTCAACGAAAATGAGATGACGACGCTGAAGTAGCGACAGTACATTTACTATGGCCACGTAATCTCGTTTCTCGTTGATGTCCCGTTTACGGTGCGGTGGACAAACAGTGTAAGCCAGGTACGCACGGACGATTTTTTATGGCGCACTGGATTTTCAACTTCTCGGCATTGAGAATCCATAAAGGCGCTTTCTCACCGGGAGCATTTGCCTATAATATAAGCTTTACCTGCGACCTAACTGCTAATTGGCAGATGAGATCGTGGAGTACATAGCGATAAAGACCAAGTTCACGTTAAGAGTCGAGAAGTTGGAATCGCGTCACAAAGTTAACTTTAAATCTTTTGTGGTGCGCGTTCCAACTCATCACCTGGAGACCTTTATGAAGGAAGAATTTTGGCCGAAAGGTGTCGTGTATCGGCGTTTTCGCGGAAGGCTACATGACATCTCGACTCAGCGCATTACGTCGCCGACCCAACGTACTACTTGTTAATTTTTTTAATAGTTTTGTACTAGTTTATTATTGTGTAATAATATTTTGTGTATTTTTTCTATTAGCCTTTGTTGCCTGATAATAAAGGAATTATTATTATTAATGCTCCCGGTGAGGGAGCGCCTTTAGCGTGCATACCATCGAGTCAAAAAACACACGGTTGTATTTTCAACTCTCAGCGGTAAGCAGTGCAATGAAAAGTCGAGCGCGATAAAAATCGCACGTGACGGTACGAGGGCTTGAAGACCTTTTGTTCACGTTTTTATCCGCGTACAATACAAAGCTACAGTATATTTCTGGTTACATTCCATTCATAATAGGAACATACGTGTATTTTGGCACAAAACGCTCGTTCATTCAGCCTAGTGAAAACAACTGTAACAACAATAGGTTTTCCTCAATAAAAACTAGCATATAACAAGCGTTCCCATATCGTTGTGGGTCCAGTGTCATTCGTGTAACAGCGCGGATAAATGAAACAGGCCTGGCCTGGCATACGGTGGGCCTTGGGCGTTGGTCCTTATAGTTGCGAGTCCTTTCACTTAAGGGTGGGTTAAGTTCAATATCAGAGAAACTTATAAGTTATAGTAAGTACAGTGTACAGTTGTAGGTGTAGTAGTTGTACTAAGTTGTAGTAGCACTAAGTTGTATTTGTTAAAGGCACTGCTTTTGTATTATGGTCTAAGTTTGAAGAAATTAATCATCATCATTGAACCGAACAGTTAATTAGTAATTTTCTTAATTTTCCTTTCAATGTTCCTTCTAATAAAGTGAAGTTTTCCAAACTCATCAATCATTTCGCTCTTATCAAGAAATCTCAATACTTTCATAAGTAAAGGAAAATGAATCTAGAGAGTATTTTAATTAAATTTTGGTACCTTACCGAAACGTAGTTTGGGTCAATACATGTTTTAAAAGGAGGATTTCACCCTAAAAGCATAACATTTGAGTGCAACAAAAGAGCCTCTACGAAAGACGATACTACTCTGTAAAACTCTTTTAACTCACTAGGACACCAAGGTAGTGCAACCATGGTCGCGCTGCCAGCAAAATATACATAGCTTTATGGTGGGTATCTCACTAGGCGTCCAATCGGTTCCGCAACCAACCATATATTGCACGACTCATAATGCGAAGCATTAGAGTGTGCTCTACGATCAAAAAAATTTTATTGCCCCATTTCTGCAACTGTTTTTATTGTTACACTAGCTTTTACCCGCGGCTTCGCCCACGTGGATGTCGCAAAATATCCCACGGGAACGTTCTACCGGGAATACATACCTAATAGCCAAGGAAAAGGTCATTGACTAACTTTCAGCGGACGCAGTGGTAGCCTACTGCGCCGGGTTGCCGTCAACCATAATTATTTTGTTACGCGTAATTTTGAAACTGAGATATCTCTTAAACTATTCATTTAAATGATATGATGTAAAGGCATATTTTAATCGAAATTTAATGCCCATTTTAAATAACATATTTTATTGGATAAGGATTAATATGATACCGGTCAAAATAGCTCCGGAAATAACAACGAAAATTTTATAAAATTTTGAAAGATAAAAATGGTTACTGTGGGTCATCCTTAGAAGATAGACACATGCCATCGCGGACTTTTTTGTTGAATTTGTTAAGATATACAATACTCTAGAACATAAATTTACGGCTTACGCGGCGCACGCCAGTAAAGCTCCCAGTCGGCATGATTTTTTCCGACATCTTCAACAATAATCGTCATATTTCAGCCAATTTTCTCAAAACCTTAATGAATTATACACTAAAACCTTCCGCATGAATCACTCCGTCCAATGGTGAAAACCGTTTGAAAATCCGTTCGGTAGTTTTTGAGTTTATCGCGTTCAGACAGACAGACAGACGCGGCGGGGGACTTTGTTTTATAATATGTAAGGATTCCTGCTAGTACACAGAACCTACTTAATTTATACGGGGTGGCAGGGACATCGACGCGAAGCCGATTACCATGGATTCAGTACATGATTCTGAACCCCCCTGCGTTGAAATTTTTCGTCGGTTATTAAAAAATAAATCAGCTGCTCCATACATTTTGACCGCGTAGGTATTGCATTTTTCTATGAAACAGCTGTTTTTTTTTTAAATAACCGACGAAAAATTTCAACGCAGTGGGGTTCAGAATCATGTACTGAATCCATGGTAACCGGCTTCGCGTCGATGTCCCTGCCACCCTGTATACCATTGTATAGATGATTAAATGGAGATTAATACTGTACTTTTAAACAATTGATTTAATGCAGCAGAAATGAAAAAAGCATCAAAATAGTTGAAAAAAAATTCCTGTCCGTCAATTTAGGAAACTTGAAAACATTGTAGCTTGCGATAATATCAATTAATTGAGTAAATTTTTTTTAGTACATTCGTTTCAGCCATAGAAGGAACCCTATTGGAAATGGGTCTTTTATTCAAAGTAGTTTAATTATAATTAATAAAATACTAACTAAAATATAATATCTGTATCTAAATATTTCCAACCTTGACTCGACGTCGTTGCCTAGCAACCCACAACGTAAATATCTAAATAAATATTCTTTGACATTACGTAAGGATTGCGAGGTCAGAAGTTTTACCCATATTGATGGGTAAAACAGCAGTCAAAACAGACTTCATGAAAAGTGATAAATTGTTAATTTTTGTTAGAAACTATGTTTTGAATTTCTTTTTCGTTTATGAATGAATGTTATGAGGCGTGCACTTTTGGATTTTCCAAACAATTTTTTCGTATTGCGACCATAGTTGGCCAACCTTTTGGTTGTCTTTAAAATATCACTTTAAAGACCGCCCATTGGTAAACAGAACGGTACAAAAAGAAATGTCAAAAAAAAAAATTGATTCCTCATGCCCAGGGGTATCCGAAAATGCCTCATGTAGGTATGTTCCGCAATTCTGCACTCGAACGCAAATTCCTCCTTTTCGATATTCTTTTTTGTAGCCTGTATTAATTAATGATAGGAACATGATTATTTCATGTCTGAGAGAGAATATTGAAAATTGCAGAAAAATAATGTGAAAAAGCCGTGTAAGAATACAGATAGTTTTTTTAAAAGTGATTCCCATAAAATAATATGGTGTACTAAATTATACAGAGTATTCTATACTTACTACATAATTATAATAACATAACGACACGCCTGTAATCGACGATAGGTTAGGCAGAGGTGTAATAGTACACCCTCATTTCGCCAGTTATGTTAAGTCCCATGTAATAGGGGGCGAGCCTATTCTATTCTATCCTTATACGACTGCATGAGCTAATATTCTTGTATGCTTGTGCCAAGAGGGAATAATTTTTTTGAATGTTCGCCTGTGCCTTAAGTACGACAATGTCAACACAGCGAACAAACCAGTTGTACATGAAACGGTGTATTATGCGGGTCTCACCCACAACCTTTGCAAATCCACTCGTATTAGAATTTCTTTGTAGGTGCCACATTAAATCGCCTAAAGCTTTTAATATTTTGAAGTCGAGTGCATTTACTTAAAAGCTGCAATGTGGAGTTTTATATTAAAAAACCAGTTTCATAAAATATCTGCTTGTCGTTTTCTCACAGCAAAACAAAGGCTCTTCAAGGAAGGATTCTTTTCATTCTAAGAGAATGAAGAAACAACCGCAAAGTAATGTAAGCACACACAATATAATGTCCAGGGTTCAAAAGTATTATAAACTTTTGGGTACACAAAATGTATGTCCAGGATCCAAAATGATCATAAACCTTCGTAAAAACCGAAAATCGAGCCATCAAAACCATGTGACATAATTATGTAGGTATCTACTTCAGCATTAGTAGTAGTATAGTTTGGCTTCCTGTACATATTGCCGGAGTCGACCCGGTGCGCGGTGCCGCGCGCCGCGTAGATTTTACACTAATTCTGAGATATTCTGAAATTTTTTCTTCTTACGGTACGGCGCGCGGCCGCGGTGTGGCACATGCATGGGTGATATGCTTTCTTATACACAAAATGCGGTCCAGCGCCAGTGCGGCTTCGGCGTCATGAACACGAAATCTCAGCGTTAAAAAGGTGTATACATCGACAAGAATTCATGTAATGTATAAATATATATCATGTATAATATTCTATCAATGTGTACTGTGTAGTTGCATAACACATTAGTTATTGTAGACAACCAAATTAATTCCAGTCGATGTATAAACTTTTTGAGTTGGACTGTACATGATATTAGTGAATATGGCGGTACTCGATAATATTAAATCCAGGCGTTTGAATACGAACATGAGGAAGTTTGATCGTTGCTGAAACTTCGGAACGTTTGATCTTCATTCCATGCTAGTTCAAGTTCCATCAACGACAAGTTGTACAGCTACATAATGTGTCAAGTATCAATAAGTACCTACGTAAAGCACCAAGTATTACTAATCACATTTACCGCCAAACATATTTAAAACATTATTCTGTATTTCAGCCAAGAAACGAGCATTAACTTTTAAAGCTGTCATTAAATACTAATCTTCCATTAACTTGATGCAGAAAGCAACATTAGACACGATTTTAATGTTGTCGTAATTAATGACATAATTAGCATTAATGATCCTGTAGCGGTTACCCCGCCACATACGAACTACGCATCAAAGACATGACGTCACACAAATCCTGCAACTCGCAATTAGAGTTTACCGCGCGAACGACATATACAAGATTATCCAAAATCAACTTACGGGCAGTTGCCCGCCAGACACAACGCCCGTCTGGCCGGAGGATCATCCCTTTTCAAATGAGGATGAGTGAACTTTACACCCTGTTCCTCATACCTCTAAAATCCATTACGAAATGAGGCATTAATGTTTGTCTTTGTGCAACAGGTGTTAGTCATAATATGGCTTTATTGGCCTATGTATCATAGAGTCAACTTTTACCAAATTATTTAGAACAGTTACTATTGAAACTACGTAAAAAAATCAACTGAGAAAGTCTCAGTTGATTTTTGACTACATAAATGAGAAGTTTTCCGTCTCCATTTTATTCGACGTTTTATTCCGACGGAACGACATACGAGAGGCGATGTAGGATGTGGTAAAACATTGCGACTCGAGGCTGTTGAATTATTTCAAGCCTTATGTCTCAGACCTTTTCATCCAGACGATCCGTTGGAATATATACAGAATAATGGAAAATCACTGCAGACTGACGGAAAAAGAAAATCGCGAGAGATTCTAACTATGTTCTTGCTTTTTATAGTTTTCAGTAAAAATACAAAGAATTTTTCAGGAAAGAACCAAAAGTTAATTTAAGTTTTTGAATTTATTAGTCTCTATGGAGACTATTTTATTATAAAACATAAAAATATACTTTAAACTAAATATGAAATCTTGGAGGAAAAGACGTGTGGGAGCGAACGGCAAAGAAACTGGGTTACTAGATATCATACCTATTTGAGCTTACTTCTTTCACTGTCCGTATTTCGGCATCTGTTACAAGTTTACAACATTTAGTCGTGTTTTTTTAAGACTGCAGCTTTCAATTGTTAAAATATTATTAAAACATTGCTTTCTGTTTGTCTGTTTTTGTATACTTTATGAATTTTCAACATACATAATTAATTAAAAAGGATGTTTTGTTTATTCTTAATTCTTGAAAGAACATTTGGATTGATTTTAAACCCTCCAAAATCCAATATTTATTTGTATAGTTAGTCGGTCATTTAATTTAGTACCTAGTGTAAATAGTTAGCTGTGTTAAATATTGTAAAAATAATTATAATGACGTTCTAATAAATAAAAAATACAAATTAAAGAAAGAAAGAAAGAAAAATATTTTATTTGGGACACACAAACAGTAATAAAAAAGGAACAACTAAAACTAACAAAAAAATAATTCGTATAAACGAAAAAGAAAGAAAAACTATTTCATTAAATCAAAGTAAATATTGGATCAGTTTTGCAAGTAGTTGAAAATAAATGCGATTCAAATGCGTGTTTCTTATTTACTACTCAAATTAAAAAGGAAGACGTAAAGAAACTCCTAATAGGAAAAGTCTTCTAAATAGGTATTAGTGACAAGCGGTCACTATAAATCTCTTAGCGCTAAGATATCACTGAGTGTTTCTAATGAACTGCTATGTCTTGTCCGTCATTGATTGGCTGTATTCGCGTTAATGCCGTCTTTCTCAATACAAAATGCTATAACTTACTAGCTGTTAAAACTGTGGCTTACTTTTATAAGCCACAGTTTAATGTGATAATAATTAATAATGATGATGATGTGGTGTTAATAATTTTAAATGATCTGAATTTTTTGTTTACTTTTGTAAACAAAAATCCAGATCATTTAAAATTATTGATGAAACAGTGGGAAGGAATACAGGAAACTCATGTTTATCAATGCGTAAAGTACCTAATAAAATAAAACTGAATGCGGAGGAAACGCTAAAAGTAAAGTGGATAAACAAAGAAATTCTAATCCACTCGACAACATTTTTCAGCTTAAACTTTGTTGCTAAAAGACTACACCGTCCAACGGTTTAAGTTGCAAGAAAAACGATGTCAATTCTGTACCGGAGACCTGAGCCGAATAATATTTACACAGAAACAGACCAAATTTATCTAAGTACGTCCTTGCTTTCTAGGTCGGAAGAGAAAAATGTGGAGCGACTAAACTTTTATGTTTGGCAACAAATACAATATTGTTCCCGTAAGTGAGTACCGGAGGACGGAATTAAATGTCGGATAAGATTGACGACCCCTGCTAAAGTTCTTACACCTAGTGTCTGTGATAAATTAGAGTGCAGCTATCTTAAACTGGTGTTGTGATTTTAATTTAGGAATATTATATTTTTACCCTTATTTTTATTTTATGATTGCTTCCGTTTTTAATCGGGAGTTTTGACGTTTTAGCTCATAAAAAATGCTTCGATTGAGTAAAAATAAAAGAATTGGTGTATTCTTATTTCAAAACATGCCACGTCACGTAAAGTGTTATTGGATTTTTTCTCCAGGAATCAGTCCTCATTAGCAGTCCGGAATCTGGATTTGTGCCCGGTTGATGGCAATAGGCTGGCCCGCTATTATGGCGAAATGTGGGCGTACAATATGATACGCCACTGCCTTTAAAAATTACTGGGTGTGATGTTACAAAACATGCACGTGAGTAAAACCGTACGCAATTGTAAAGACGATGTTGTGGTGATATTAGTTTCTGTGTGAATTTTTCCATTTTATTTTAGTAGCCTGCGAAAGGTGAAGTGGTAGATGGATTACTCAGGCTTGGCCAACAAAGAAAGGCCACAATCTTTTAACAAAACGAAAAATTACATGGAGCTGATAAAAAAGCATATGAGACATGCGTTTTAGCACTTAATTTTCAAGTATACAAGGTATATTATTGAACAGACTCTACCAGTCTTTTTGAGCTAGTGAACAAACTCAATGAACTAATCTGAAAGTCAAACTAGAATCAGCCAAGTGGTACAGTCTATTTTCCTTTAATTCCAATACCATCATGGAAGAATTTGCCCATAGCAGTCGCCCTGAATGAGAAATAATATTGAACCCGACAAATGTTTTCCTAATTGGAGACAGGTCTCTCTTTAATTTTAGTGAGACCCTAAACTAATAAGGATAATGGTATTAAAATCACAAAGTTGAATATATTCGTAGGTAGTAAATGACACGTTGACTCAAGAATGTTGCCCTAATTAAAAATTGAGGTCGTCGCGTCATGGAGAATAATAAAGTAAGAATTATATTTTTTGTGGGGTATCATCTGTCTTCTGTATTGTTATTGGGTTTAAAAAATTAGGTTAAATTCTATTATAGCTTTAACATACTTAGGTATGGAAAATACGTATCTATTAGATGTGTCTAATATGAATAGTCAAATAAATTCGTCGAAATCTAGGGCTGCATTTGTGAATGTAGGACGCCTAAAAATTTCGCATAATATTTCGATACTTAAACTAAATTGCAATTAATAAATCGCATAATATTTCAATACTGAAATAAAAGTTAATTTAAAAATCTGATGTAATTTTCTAATTGCCAATATATTTTTTATAGTTTAGAGTATCCAATAAAATATACACAGGTACACACTTTTCTAACTCTCTTTTCATAGCTTTTCGATAAAAAATGCACCTAATACCAATACTTTTTTAAATAATCCGTAAACCCCATTGGTGGAAATTGAATGTCATCTTTCTCGTTGATATTGCGACAGTAGTTTACGAGAAAATCACAAAAAGTCAATTCCCTCGTATGTATATTTAAGGGGTGAATTTATAAACCTCTCTCGAGTCAGGTGTGCGTAGGTAAATATAAAGCTTTTGGCACCCCTGGAATTATTTGTTTGCTGTCATCTTTTGCGGATCTCTACGATTTTTCGTACCATAGTGCTTGACGCTGTGCATTGGAAATTATTTCTTTAAAAAAATATGATGAAGAAAAAATAACGTTTTAAAAAGTAATTAAATTATAAATACTTTCACGCACAATTTAACAACAAAGAACAATATAATAAAATCTGGTATTCAACTATTTTATTAAAAGCCAATCGAATAGTAATTATATTACAACACAACAGATTGATATTTTTAATTTAACTATCGGCTTATTTTATTTCGTCATTCATGAGTTATTTATGATTTGTAGCAAAACCGTGGGTTAATTTAATAATTATTTTGGAAAAAATAATCCATAGAGTGTTAGTAACGTAATATTTTAAACAACTTATTATCTAGTGTTGTACCAATCACCCTTCGCACAAACTGTTTTACAATTGGAGAGCTAAAGCTCTCCGCTACAGTTAATAATATCCTTAATTAGTTATAATAATATTGTTGGTGTGACCCCGTTACGCAAGTAACTTAACCTGATTACGCCCCATATGTCAAATTATGACGGAGATTTATTAATGAAATAAATATACTGGCATTAGGATAATTTGCTCCCTTTCCTAATATTATGTTCAGGCAGGGAAACTCGATTGTTGAGGCATTTAATACTATTGCCAAATAGAGACAGTTTGGTTTGAGTTCACGGACACTTTTTGACAGTCAGTTTGCTTTTCAATCAAATACATACACACAGTATATTATTTACTATATTATTTTTGTAATAAAAAATAATGTAGTAAATAATATTATTAAGCTATTGCATAGCTTCTATCGCGGGCCTTGAGCGTGGAGACCTAATCCAGAAATTTCGTAACGAAAATACTACCTAAGAAAAGAGTGTTTTGTATTGAAAATTATGTTTAACTGCTTGACAACAAAGTTCAAATTTACTTAAACGAATGATACGAGAGTGTTGTATTGAAAATTATGTTTAACTGCTTGACAACAAGGTTCAAATTTACTTAAACGAATGATACGAGAGTGTTGTATTGAAAATTATGTTTAACTGTTTGACAACAAAGTTCAAATTTACTTAGACGAATGATACGAGAGTGTTGTATTGAAAATTATGTTTAACTGTTTGACAATAAAGTTCAAATTTACTTAGATGAATGATCCTTGACTATTAATAGTTAAATTAAAAATTTTATTAGTTTGATGTTCCCATTACGTTGTGTCAAGTTTTAAAAACTATAAATGTGAATAACAATCACATTCCTGTCAATGTCATCATTGCTATTTCTTGTATTCGGGTTAATATTTTACAATTGCGTAAGTTGATAAAAAATGCTATGCAATAGCTTCGCCGGGGCAGTCCCCGAGTGCCACACGTCTTTTTTATTGTCATTTGTTTTGTTATTTTAGATTTATAAGACACTACTGAAGTAGTAGCTATAATGTTTAATGAATGCCTACTAGCTAAATTCACGATCATATGCAACGCAAAATTCAAAAGCGATTTTCTCGTGAAATAACTACTGAAACTTAAAGAAAAAACCTATTTCTTAATATTCGAATTTACTATTTTTGTAACACGAGCAAAAATCAAAATCGATTTTCTTCTAAACTAGATATTTAGAACTAAAATCGTTTTTGATTTTTGCTCGTGACTGTTTTGATAACAAAAAAAGAAACAAATAAAAAACAATTACGCACTGACCAAAAGCACAAACACAAGTAGGTCACATCACTACCCATTAATTAAGATGAAGCTTAGTGATCTAACGTTTCAATTCAGCCTCTTAATCCTAACATAACGTAACTAATGACCAAGTAAATACATCAGGGTGCTAAGTCTCTTCAAAGGAGTACTTCGCCCCCGGATTAATTATTACTCAACCTAATATTGTTCGACGGGTTGAGTAATGCATGATATAAGGACCTCTTATCATAGACTAAGAAAACTCTGCAGACGCAAAACTTATATAAAGAGGAAATTCAAATAAAATACAATAGACGACGTATATTTAATACCCTTATCCGCTTACCTGTTCTTAAAGAGTCATTATGAACCCTGTAAGAAATTGACACGTGTTTCACCTCTCAACGAGGCATCCTCAGGATGACGATTGACTTGTTGCGAACCCGGACACGATGTGTATTGTATTTTATAATGGATTTCCGCAAAGTCACGCCTGAGTCAATTAACTATCGGTAATTCAATTGTTTATCAAATCGACTAATAGCTTAAATTGTCCGGAAAAAATCACAGCTGTCATTCTTTGATAGTTTTATAAAATAGCTATAACACGACCAAGTGTAGAAGTGTGTCAATAAAAAAAAATAACCCTGACTGCAACCTACTATCCTTTGCCACCGATGCTGCCGAAATAATAACCTAAGGTTCATCTAACGCTACGACACGCAATAAGGTTGTCAATTTTGAGAAAAATTAAGCCCGGCCTGTGTAACGTCCCCAACCCTGACTACGCTGAACGTTTTTTACGCCCAACATTTAGAATATGCATGCAAAGAGAGAGTTTCACTTCTATACACTCTTGATATATGCTCATACTCATACATTTTTATATACTTGTACATATTACTATTATTATTTTAATTCTGTTAGTTTTTAAATCATGTAAATATCTATGGTCATGAATAAACAGCGTTGCTCATACTGTGAATATTGTGATACTGCATTATATCATCAATGAAGGGCTGACTTCAAACTGTGCCTTTGAGGTTATACAGAAACTGTATATCTATTAGAGAAATGTCTTCATAGACCGTTTAATCCCGACCCTTGTCGGTATTAGGCCAATTTATACAATCTAGGGTTTGTAATACATTATTGGGTGAGTGATTCACGAAGGTTAATGCTTTCTGAATACTAGTTTTCAAAGACATTTAGGTTTAGGTTTAAAGATAATTATTCTCAAAACAAGTCACTTACATGAGAACAATCATCATCATCATATCAGCCGAAAGACGTCCACTGCTGGACATAGGCCTCCCCCAAGCACCGCCACTTCGACCGATTCTGTGCTTCCCGCATCCAGCGGATTCCTGCGAATATATTCAGCTTTTAGGAAGGGTGTTATTTGTGATTCAGATAATTGAGTTTAGAATGCATTGAATGAGTGAAACTTTTTTATACATGAGGATATTTTGTTGTATAATTGTGCTCCTACAAAAGATTTTTTTTGCCATTGAAATATATTATTAGTCGATGAATGTGAGATACGAGGGGTCACTTATGCAGATTGCAAACATTTCATCTCTGATTTATTAATGAAAAGTAAAACTTTTATCGAGTTTTCGGTAAAAATTCTCAGCAGCAGTTTAAAACATACCTACTTTGTTTTTGGGATCCTTTTTACTCGATGATTTTGTAGCACAATTGCTAGAAGGTTTCAGTTTTAATGGATGACCTTTATTCCATCCAATTATCTATTTATAATTGGTTCAAAGACAAGTAAGGTCGACGTGGTTATGTACGCGACTGGCCGAAAAACCACTATTAGTACGGTGGTGGGTTAAAATTTAATTTCGGAATTTCAATTGATTTCAATATAAACCTTTTGCCCGTTTTACAATTGAAGTCACATTTTTGTTGGAGAAACTACAATTACTTAATGTTAAAATGTTTTTTTAACTAGTACCTACACAGGCTTTGGAGTGTACTCGTAAACAATGATAAAATTCATTATTAAATTGTGTACTAGCTGTGCCCCGCGGTTTCACCCGCATAAGTCTCGATCCGGTAGGAATATCGAGATAAAAAGTATTATATGTCTTAATCCAGGTCATGGCCTACTCATGTATCAAATTTCATCTAAATCCGTTCAGCCGTTTTAGCGTGAAAGCATAACAAACAAACAAACTAGCCCCAAATTTTTTCAAACATCTTATTTGGTTCATTTTATGCGTTAAAGTTACTAAACCTACAAATAATAATGTTAAAGACTGTTCCTTGAAAAAGGAATTAAAGTCGATAGAACATTAGTTTACGTTGTAACAAATTATTCGATTCATTAACTCCCTAAACGGACCTTGTAAAAGAAATGTGCTTACGTATTTTCAGACTGAAGACACAAATCGCCAAATAATTAGTTGTGTCCTTAGAAAAGTACGAAAAAACGGGTTCTGAATTAACAAAACTTTTAACTTTATTTGAATTTGTTAGAAGTACGATTTTTTTTCAAGCGTTAGAAATGTAAATGTAAATTGTACAAATGAACTTGTAAACAAAATATGTGAACATCAATAAAAAAAAATAAAAAAAAACAATTAATAATATTAATCATCAATAAATTCGAGCAGAGTGATTTCCACAGCCGGATATTCACCCATAGATTCCACGATACAATGTAATATATCAGAAAAAAAATTAACACATCTTTTACAATCTACTATTTTCATTCAAAATCTGAAACATTCAGAGAGGCTGACTTGGTTTGAACGAATTTATTCAGGAATCTCATAAGCTCGTACTAGGGAGGGTTATGAAAGCCGATGTTACCAGGGCGACATATAAAGGGCGCAAGTTATTGTGCTCATTTTTCTCGACTGGAATGCACGTATGCACCAAAGTAAGTTATGGCCAAAGGGATTCCTTTCTATATTAAGCAGGCAGATGATCCTACAAAGAAAACAGTTGCTTTTTCAACTCTTATATGAAAAATATAATGACAGTACAATTAAAACGGGATAACACGGATAAATGAAACGTTATTCAAGCATCCTTCGAATCGGCTCCTCCTAACACTTTATGCAAATTTGTGAAGCCATACTCTTTAGGTACATTATGTAGGTTCCTACATCTTAGGGGTGCTACACACTTGTTTGGGGTGGCACATTAGATTCGGTAACATTTTGTAGAACAACAAAGCCGAGCCGATGCAATTGATATACATAATTCGGTTTTCATGCGGCTCGTGCTGATCTGCAAATTCCGCATCTACCCTCGCTGAATCATGTTCGGGTAGGCTTGGCACAATTCGTTCTTAGCCGAGCGGCTTTTCCTGTTTTTATCTACATATTAGAGAGCAGTGGTGGCCCAGTGGTAACAGCCCCGATTTACGAGTTGTAGGTCGTGGGTTCGAAAGTAAGCAGGCGCTTTACTTTGTGTAAATAATTTCATCACCACTGCTCTCAAAACGGCGAAGGAAAACATCGTGAGGAAACCGGCATGTCTTAGAACCAAAAATTCGAAGACATGCAGCGACATCTACCAACCCGCACAGGGTCCGCTTGGTAGATTACAGCCCACTCCCTCTCACAAAGAGGAGGCCTGTGTCCCAGCAGTGGGAACATTAATAGGCTGATTATGATATTATATCTGATTTTGCCGCCCAGCTATCATGCTGACTCGAAAAAGTGAGTAGCATGCTTTAACAAGAAATGTCCTAGCTTGCAGCGTGGCTACAAAGAACCCTGAAGGCAGGTCGTTACCGTCTGGAATGAGTTTGAGACTTCCGCCTAGATCTAAATTAACGAAGAGATTTAGTGCTAAGGAAAAAGAATTTCGCAATTCAGCTTGTATAAAAAGAAAGGAGCGGGTGAAGTCAGCGAGGCGGTATAATGAGCCTATAATTAACATGACAGATGTACCTATCGGAACTGTTAGTAGCTATCAGTTTTACACTGAAGAATCTTTGCTTGAAGTTGCCACCTGAGTACTTGTACAGTCACTCCCAAAAATAATGTATGCACGGACAAGGAACCATTTTATAGTCAACAAATTTTTTCCCAAGTGGATGCAATGTTATGAAACAATGGTTGCAGGCAATAAAATTATTCTTTGTCCGTGTAAACATCTTTTTGGAGCTGACGGTAGGTACCGTACAAAGCGGGCTACATAGATACTTAGATATTATGATTTAAAAAAAAAAACAGGTTCTGCGTTACGGTAATATTTTAACTTGGGGGCGAACATTGTTCAGTGGATTACGTTTTACATTAAAAAAACCAGCAGCAGAATCAATATGCCATGTTATGTTTCAGTTTCCAGTTACACGCAATTGCAAGTACATGCAATTTAGTATACGGTAAAAACCAGATGAAATATCGTATTTGCTGAAATAGCCTTCAGCCGTATGTTTATATTGGTTTACCGTTCGCTACAGCCCAACATACCTATATATAACGAAAAAGAAAAAAAAAATTACTCCAATAAAAAGGAAAAACGTTGAATCTACATATCAAACTATACAATGTGTAACTGAATTAATGCATATTATGAAAATAGTTTGTTCAGAATCGTTTACTGAATTGATTTCTGTCACAAAAAAAACCGTTTTCCAATTCATGTTATTTCCACTTAAACAAACATCAACTTTATATGAGTGAAAATAAACTTGATTTTAGACTGACTAAGTACTGTTGAAAAAGTCATAAAATTATGACGTTGTAGCGCAAACTGAACCTTATATGTAGGTTTTACGGTTGTTTTTCCTAAACCTCGTGTTTGTTTACATGTTTGGAAAACAAATTGCGAACGCAGATTAGATCATTTTTTATCCTAAAACTAATTGAAACTATGTAAATTACAGTCACACTTCCGCTGTACAGTCAAAACAAACCAAAATGAACGAAGTACCTACTACGCTAGACCCTTAATATGTGTGCGACTGTGTGCGTGCGTAGATTTGTAATGAAACCACAATTTTCTCCCGCAATCACTATAGGTAATTAAATAATAAACAATGTTTTATACATCATAGTATATATTCAGTGTATGTATTATGATTATAACATAATATTCTAATTGGGGTGCTCGGTGGTGTTGTTTATTCCTGGACATGCTTTATACCTCAAATCAGCCTTTATTTACCTCTCTTTTATTCAGTGCTCTCTAAACAGCGTAAAAACGTGCATAACAAAAGTTTGTCGGATAGTTTGTTAGTTTCAATTCCAACTTGTTGATCTTGCAGTATATTGCAACTACGGCGAACCAGACCATTCCAGCGGGATTTCAGAAAATATTAAACGAAAACTAAACCATGTTAGGTAAATAAAATTCGAAAGCTGGGCAAACCACGTTTGTTTTCATGAAGCTAAAATAGGATTGTATAAGAAACTCTACTCGTACGATTTTTGAATCTGTGTAGGTACCCATAATCCACTGTGCAACAAAGCAGCTTAGGAGCAGCGCCATCACAGTTACAGATCCGTCACTTTTCTATGCTGAATACTCGTATGGCCTTGCTCGATTTATATCGACCAGGGGGCCAAGTCAACTAATTTACAAACATCACAATGGTCTCTCGATTATTAGTTTTTGACAGATTTGCCATACAAAATCTGTCAAAAACTCACCATCGAGAGACCATTGTGACGTTTGTAAATAAGTAGACTTGGCCCCATGAACCTTTGACTAGCACTGTTATCAGAATGGTCGTGATGGTCATGTTAACAGGGAGCCGCGTCTACTAATTTACAAACGTCACAATGGTCTCTCCATTGTTAGTTGTTGACAGATTTGCCATACAAAATCTGTCAAAAACTCACAATGATGAGACCATTGTGACGTTTGTAAATTAGTAGACTTGGCCCCCAGTTATATTGTACTCCGGACAGTATTTCGGCCATGGCGGCCAATCTCAACGGAGACTAGCCTTCGGCGCGGGAGATATTATAGTGCACAAGTGTGTGTGCAGACACAGGTGCACACTCGCTTCCCTTACTCTCATAGTCCGATGGCCGGCAATCCGACTCAACCGGGGACTGATCTGGCGCTGGACTGGACCACGGGGGTATCACACCGCCAACTTCCAAACTCCGGTTTGTTACTAAATAATTCCTAATGGGAAAACCCACACAGCAACAGTTACTGAGTGAATAGATCTCACGAGACTATAATTAGATGGGTGAGCATGGTTCTTTAACCAACGGAAAGCATGTTTGTAACATTTAGTGTAGTCGCGGCGGATGTTAGTAAGCCTAGCCTATGTACAAACTAGATTCCATAGTATGCACAACAAAAAAAGACAAACAAACTATAGCAATGTGTACCATCGTTTAGGAACACAGACATTTTTTATTTATTACAAAATGTGTTACGTAGCATGTTTTTATGTGTTTTTGCGGGGATTTATCCGGGCACAATGCAAATAGTGCCGCTCTGGGAATTGTGGGCAAAAACACAAATTACAACGAATCTGGGCAATACGTTAGTGACGTAAGTGGCACATTATGTGTATGGTATAAAGTTAAGCTATTGTGTTCAGTTGTTTACGTTTCAAATTTTGCAGAATGCGTTGTGGTAGAATGAATCCTGTTAGACCGTAATATGTTGAGAATGCTTTTAATTAAACCTGCTAATGAATCCAAATTATATCAAAATTCAGAACGTTGGATAAATTAGTTGCCCAGCTATTATTGAAATTGTATAATAAGAGAATAAGTACCTACTTACTTTTATCCATGTCCATAATTATTTAATTTTTTGTCACTCTACTCTAATTTAGATTGAAATTTATTCGTGATGTAAACAAGATATAAAGGTATAGGTATCAAATACTTGTGATAAACACATCAGAGTGCCTTGAATCTGTTTTATTGAAAATGTGTGGGGTTTCTGCAAAAAATCAGATAAGAAAGCTGTCGCAAGTAATTTTAGAATCTCTCTTAAGCACGATATTACTTAACAAAACAAGTTCCCAGAACTGCCAACCTTACGATGTACGGTAAAATGGATCTTGCAGGGGTTTTGAAACAGCAATGGTGTAGGTAGATAATATAACACGTCTTAATAATGGCTTGTATTTAATCGAATCTCTAATAATTCGCATTATGCGCGCCTAAAAATATGATTGAACACTCTTATGAATGATTGCGCCTCTTTTTGTGAACCTCAAATAATTTCTATTTTTCGTTCCTAAAAATACTAAATAGCCAAATAACGGCGACTAATTTCGATGTAGGTAGTACGGTGGGAACGCGGTTGGTCACAGTCGTGGTGCCTTAGCTTAGCTACTGCGACCAATGCGGCTCGCGCGTGGTTGCTCACAGTTCAACCCTAACCCGTTTGCTCGGGGTACCTTAGCTTATTTACTGCGCCTATTCAGCTCACGCGCGGTTACTCACAGTTCAACCATAACCCGTTTGCTGGGGGACCTTAGCTTAGTTACTATGACCAATTCGGCTCGCGCGCGGTTACTCACAGTTCAACCATAACCCGTTTGCTGGGGGACCTTAGCTTAGCTACTGCGACCAATGCGGCTCGCGCGCGGTTACTCACAGTTCAACCATAACCCGTTTGCTCGGGGTACCTTAGCTTATTTACTGCGCCTATTCAGCTCACGCGCGGTTACTCACAGTTCAACCATAACCCGTTTGCTGGGGGACCTTAGCTTAGTTACTATGACCAATTCGGCTCGCGCGCGGTTACTCACAGTTCAACCATAACCCGTTTGCTCGGGGTACCTTAGCTTATTTACTGCGCCTATTCAGCTCACGCGCGGTTACTCACAGTTCAACCATAACCCGTTTGCTGGGGGACCTTAGCTTAGTTACTATGACCAATTCGGCTCGCGCGCGGTTACTCACAGTTCAACCATAACCCGTTTGCTCGGGGTACCTTAGCTTATTTACTGCGCCTATTCAGCTCACGCGCGGTTACTCACAGTTCAACCATAACCCGTTTGCTGGGGGACCTTAGCTTAGTTACTATGACCAATTCGGCTCGCGCGCGGTTACTCACAGTTCAACCATAACCCGTTTGCTCGGGGTACCTTAGCTTATTTACTGCGCCTATTCAGCTCACGCGCGGTTACTCACAGTTCAACCATAACCCGTTTGCTGGGGGACCTTAGCTTAGTTACTATGACCAATTCGGCTCGCGCGCGGTTACTCACAGTTCAACCATAACCCGTTTGCTGGGGGACCTTAGCTTAGTTACTATGACCAATTCGGCTCGCGCGCGGTTACTCACAGTTCAACCATAACCCGTTTGCTGGGGGACCTTAGCTTAGTTACTATGACCAATTCGGCTCGCGCGCGGTTACTCACAGTTCAACCATAACCCGTTTGCTCGGGGTACCTTAGCTTATTTACTGCGCCTATTCAGCTCACGCGCGGTTACTCACAGTTCAACCATAACCCGTTTGCTGGGGGACCTTAGCTTAGTTACTATGACCAATTCGGCTCGCGCGCGGTTACTCACAGTTCAACCATAACCCGTTTGCTCGGGGTACCTTAGCTTATTTACTGCGCCTATTCAGCTCACGCGCGGTTACTCACAGTTCAACCATAACCCGTTTGCTGGGGGACCTTAGCTTAGTTACTATGACCAATTCGGCTCACGCGCGGTTACTCACAGTTCAACCATAACCCGTTTGCTGGGGGACCTTAGCTTAGTTACTATGACCAATTCGGCTCGCGCGCGGTTACTCACAGTTCAACCATAACCCGTTTGCTGGGGGACCTTAGCTTAGTTACTATGACCAATTCGGCTCGCGCGCGGTTACTCACAGTTCAACCATAACCCGTTTGCTGGGGGACCTTAGCTTAGTTACTATGACCAATTCGGCTCGCGCGCGGTTACTCACAGTTCAACCATAACCCGTTTGCTCGGGGTACCTTAGCTTATTTACTGCGCCTATTCAGCTCACGCGCGGTTACTCACAGTTCAACCATAACCCGTTTGCTGGGGGACCTTAGCTTAGTTACTATGACCAATTCGGCTCGCGCGCGGTTACTCACAGTTCAACCATAACCCGTTTGCTCGGGGTACCTTAGCTTAGTTACTGTGACCAATTCGGCTCGCGCGTGGTTGCTCACAGTTCAACCCTAACTCGTTTGCGCGGGGTACCTTAGCTTAGTTACAGTGACCAATTCGGCTCGCGCGTGGTTGCTCACAGTTCAACCCTAACTCGTTTGTTCGGGGTACCGTTTGCTTAGTTACTGCGACCAACTGTGAGAAAAGGCCACAAAGTTAAAAACAGGCTCAATTTTTTTTTTTAAATTGCGGAAACGCAATAAGTTTTATAATGTTAATTAATATACAAAAACGTCCATCATAAGAAGTGGTCAATAAGTTTTAAGAGGATCATTTAAATATTTCCCGTTAATAATTATAGATACTCGTATTCCAGTGCCATAACCAACAAAAAATACACAGAATTCATGGTCCCATGACCTTCCGGTGCATGAAAATTACTTTATTTCATTAGGGCTCTTGAAAAAACATATAATATGATAAATGGCCAGATTCTGAACGAAATAATGTGCAGTCACCAAAAAGGTGTCTCCGAAAGGGCTTAGCATCTACCCTTAATAATTATGATCATATCGAAACCAGAATGATATCATTTCGAAGCCCTTTAAATAAGCCAGGATTTTTATTTTTCGATGTTTCATTTTGACAAGTTAAGATTCTTTGAAAAAAGTCCCACAAGAAGTGGCAAAAAACAAATAACAGTCTGGAAATCAAACCCACAATTTCGCACTCGGCAGACAGCGTATAATAAATCAATATTGACCCAAACAGAATACAAGAGAACGTGCGTGATTTACTAAGTGCGTAAATCATTATTTTTCGATTTTTCCCCGCCCGCGCCGATTTAAGAACAAAACTGTGCTTTGTAAAGCGAGAAGATAAGCCCTCTTTGTTCGCTTTTGTACTGCGTCTATATTTTATATTTGTTCCGCTGTTCAATAATCTTTTCTGTTTGCGCAAAGTTTCAATGGAACGTTTTAGAGATTTGAATTCAACAATATTGTTGTTATCCCTTTGTAGCTACTCGATAGAAAAATTGTGGACGAACTTTTTAAAGAATTTTCTAAATTGGATTTTTTCTATTCTGTGATGCAACAATTGGTTGTGGAAGTTCAGTCTATTGGTTCTAAAAATATAGCAATACTAAAACGTGGCATTTTTTTTTCGGGGTTTATATGGATTACGTAACTTACTTCCGATTACCTTTGATTTGTTATTCTAACTAATTGATAACAGTATTTTTATATTAGTCTTTCGATAAGTGGCAGAATTGAATTGCTATTAATATAGCTCGTTTCATTTAATATACTCGTTTCGAATCCATTAAATAAAGTTACAAATCGCTCAAATAACTCTGAGTACCAGGATCACAGATATGCACAGGAAGTGATAAACGACGTCACTTGTTACGTTTGTCACGAACTGCCAACGCAACACACTCGTTGATACTTGATACTTGAGATCTACTCATGCATTATACACGCGTGTGTAATGTACTATCAAATCACCCGACTCGTCCCGTATTTTTTGTGGGACAAACTGCCTTTATCAGTCTCTTTTTTCTTTAGTTATATCGCATTAGTCCGTTGATATGGTTAGGAAGAGGGTGAATACTGAGATTTTGGCTGATAGATGTGTATGGGTTAAATAGAGATGCTGCGCCGACCCCAAATATATTGGGATTACGGTGGGAGGATAAGACATAAATCCATGAGCGTTGTTGAAATTAAACTTATGTTATGATAGGGAAAGGTCTCATAAAATGCACTAAATATTATCTAACTATGTAGTACCGGGAGTGTAGACATGGAGAAGAGGTTATAAAATGGCGTCACTCACTCATCCCGAGCTGCAAAGGCAACTTACTTACAAGGATACTTTATCGAGACCCCTTAAACACACGAGTTTACGTACGACGCTCGTTTTCAAATGTAATAAACTAATAATATTTCTAAAAGTATTAAGGCCATAGTAGGTGTAACTATTTTCAAACATATTCAACACAAATTGTCATATTGTAAAACGAGGAGGAAACTCACCGTTTTTCTCCCTGTTCAACTCACATTACCTATTATAATGTGATGAGAGTCAGCTTTTACGACGTAGAATAAAAGGATCAGTTGACAACCGTTAAGGTTCTATCCTTATGTCGACAGCTTGTAGAGTATTTTGCCAACGTCTTTTATGACATCATAAAATATAGTGCCTAACCTTGAACTTTTAGAAGTCCACTGCGGCGTAGGATGCTGTGGAGTTTGTTGCGCCACTTTTTCCCAGCTAAAGTGATGAAGGTCGGGCGTTTTTGGGGGACTGTCTTATGTAATTTTGACGTTCGAAAAGGCCTGATTCTCAGTCTAGTTAGAATAAATGACTTTTGAATTTCGAATTTTGATGTGCGTGAAGGTAACGTGCGTGCGTGGGTGCCCGGCACGTTAGCTGCTCGAGTTAATTTGTTTGCCAGCCACACATCCGTATGTGGCGTGCCTGAGAGTCGCAGTCGACGATCCCGCTTACATTTTCATACAAAGCGATGTACACGTGCACAGTGTTTAACTGTGGGCAGCAGTGTAACTGCGCCTTTATTCAATCTTCAAGTTAAGTAAATAGCCTACCTGCCTACCTTATAATCCACGCTGTCGTGACGATTTCAATAGGCACAACGGTGAATAGCGGGCTTCAGAATAATTGGATTTTTGATAGAAATTCCCTGCCTTTCAAAATGTAAGGCGTTTATAAGTGCCGTTTTGGGTTTGCTTTTTGTGTTCTGTAATACATTTTCAAGCTCTGGTGGTGATAATAATCATATTTTACATAATTCACGTACGAGATTTTCGGATGTATTAAATCACTTTTTGAAATATTATTTGTTTTTTTTTTGTAGCGGGCGTATTCAGACTAGATATTCATATAAAAGTTGAATCCTATTACATAGGACTGAAACATAACTGGCGAAATGTGGATTTAATATAGGTGTACCTCTGCTTAACCCTTCGGGGAACACAGGCGTTATGTTATGTAGTTGAGTCCGATGGGATTGTTGGGCTACATACAGAATCCAAATATTTTATTACTAGAAAAATCTAAGCAATTCTTTTTCCCGGAAGAAAAGTG
Source organism: Conistra vaccinii (assembly GCA_948150665.1). NCBI lineage: Eukaryota > Metazoa > Arthropoda > Insecta > Lepidoptera > Noctuidae > Conistra > Conistra vaccinii. The sequence goes on from OX411329.1 coordinate 13,620,840, forward strand.
CGGAAAACTCTAAATGGCGCAATTCCCCAGTAATGTGGGTAGGTAGTAGGTACTCGGTACTAATGCACTATTACTACCACTTGGCTTCATGAGGTAGAAACCGCTTAGAACACCTCCGAGTTCGTGACTTTTCGTCGAGATTTCGTTATTGTTTGAGTCTGAGAGGAATAACAATTATTTTGCGTTGTAAGCGTTTTTCAACTGAGGTCATTTAAGGGTCAGGGTTTAAAACCTAGTAAGTAAGTATTAAACTATACAAACACTCAAGTATATTTGGCTAGACGTGGTGATGGCAGGTGGGGCAGAGCCCTATTGAAAAGAGGACCGTTGGCAGGCAGACCAATAGCCAGGTACCGGCGGACGACTTACAAAAGCTCGCGGGGAGGACCTGGATACTCGCACAGACCAGGGAAGCATTGGCAAAAAAGGGAGAAAGCCTGTACTCAGCAGCAGGTGGAACAATGCTGCCAATAATGATGATGATGATGAAGTAGTTGAGTTGCAATAAAGGTAATAATAGTGAGAAATCGAAACGAGGCGGAGGAGCTCGTGGCTAAGTAATAACAAGCCGCACGGGTCGATCCATCATGTTAAGCTACATGTTGCCTGGGTTGGTCAGTGAATGGGTGACCATCTTTACATACCGAGACTCCTCCGTGCCTCGGAAAGCACGTTAAGCCGTTGGTCCCGGCTGTCATTTGAGGATCTTTGACAGTCGTTACGAGTCGTCAGAAACCCGAAAGTCTGACACCAGTCTTACCAAGGGGTATCGTATTACCCAGTTACTGGGTTGTGGAGGTCAGATAAGCAGTCGCTCCATGTAAAATACTGGTATTCAGCTGCATCCGGTTAGACTGGAAGCCGACCCCAAGATAGTTGGGAAAAAGGCTAGGAAGATTGAAATCGAAAATTGATTAAAAACCTGCAATTATTGACTGTGTTGTAATTACATTATCCGAGGAGCTCGTGGCTAAGTAATAACAGCCTAACGGGTTGATCCATCAGGTTAAGCTACGCTTGCCGGGGTTGGAAAGGTGATGGGTGATCTTTACATACCGAGACTCCTCCGTGCTCGGAAAGCACGTTAAGCCATTGGTCCCGGCTGTCATTCGTGGATCTTTAACAGTCGTTATGAGTCGTCAGAAGCCCGAAAGTCTGACAACCTGTCTTACCAAGGGGTAACGTATTACCCAGTTACTGGGTTGTGGAGGTCAGATAATGCAGTCGCTCGATGTAAAATTGTAGTATTCAGTTGCATCCGGTTAGACTGGAAGCCAACCCCAACATAGTTGGGAAAAGGCTAGGCAGATCATTGTAAGTACGTTATCTGTGATCAATCCTCGTTTTATTTCAACAGAGACAGTTTTTTCCTGAAGCCGTTATTCTCGATAAATACGAAATATTATTATGTTCTGAACAATATGATGAGCTCGTTACTGAAAGATAAAAGAAAAATGTGACAGTTGCCATTCGGAGACTGAAAATAATATTAATAAAGTGTTCTATCAAACCGGATTTATCAAAATTTTGTTTCAGTGCGGTTAGTTGAATGCTCAGGTGCGATTCGGACAAGTGCTGTTGAAATCAGTGCTCTGAGTGGAATACCCCAATTTTTCCACCATCCGACAAACAGATTGTTTTTACAATAAATATTATATTTCTGTAACTTGCGCAAAGGAGGAAAACTCCCATTTTCAGCTTTCCTTAAGTAAATATTGCCATACATAATCGAATATCATAATTCACTGGGTGATTTTCGATGTTGCCAACTGCAAAGTTTATGTTCGGTTATAAAGCAGGCGCGACTCGATCGGGCCTTCGGAAACGAATATTTATTGCACCCGTTATCGAGTTACAAAATTAAATCAATATTTCCAATGACAGCAATATCATGGAGTCGCACATTTGTGGTAATGGTGCGACGAACTTTGTAAATATATGGAGTTGCATTGATTTACACATTCGATTATAATGAAGAAAAATATCAGTTGCTGAACGATTTAATGTTAATTAATGTGTTGACGATATTTATAGGTTATGTGTATTTCTCATTTCAATAATTGGATAGGTATGCAGTGATCTACAATGTAAAACCAGGAATGTTTAATTGCAGGTAAATGAATAAAACCTAATTAAGTATCACATTAGCCAACATTACGACAACAACAACAAAAACCGTTCGTATTCTGTGAATAGAATACGTAGTTTCCGTTACTGCATTATTTAAATTCCCAAATGAAAAACATGAGAAACATCGCAAAACCAAGTCAACGGAACACAAATATCACGTAGCGTAGGCTTCGTAGCCGCGTAGCAAAATTATTCTGCTACGCTTGCTACGAGCTGCTACGACGTAGCCCAACGTTCTTAAAAATACATTGAAATTATGCACGACATATTTTGCACTTAATATTTCCTGGATTTAACACATGCCATGTTGGCGACACTTCAACCGTCGCTGCGTTGACATAGTAGGTCCATAAAAGCAGTTATTAAACCTTTTAATGGAGGTTGACGCGTGGCCAACATTGGCCATAATCTACAGGCACCATAAAATAGTAGTACGACCAATATTTACGAGGTACTCCATTCATTCAGTAAACAATATCGATTTTATATTTTAACACGGAGAATCTGACGAAATTACTTATTTACTCTAACCTCATGACATGGAACTAAATCAGCTGGCTTATGGTATTGGCTCTCAGCCAAGCGAATTGAGTGATTTGATCAAGATCTTGGGCCAGATTTTCTTGGATTACGAGCCAGCTTAACTTAGACATAGTCGTACGCGGGATATGTTCACCATCTGTGTTTAGCGACTGCATTGTTTTTTGGCGAACTTTTAAATAAAATCATAACTATGTTTTGTTGGAAACATTCAAAATTCTAACTCCATTGTTTTTTGACCATTTTGTTTATGTCGTGCGACGTCGTGTACAAGTTCGTCTATTGAACTACAATGTTCCTGACTCAAAGAACACAAATGTTAGGTTAATTAACTCAGTGTTACTTTTTAGTGGTGCAACGCCTAATAACAGTTAAAATTTTAATTACCTACTTAACTCCGAGTTTACAAACTACATTTATTTAATCCACCCGACTAGGGCTGTCTGTCCACTAGAGCGGAGTCGAGAGGAGCGGAATGGAGCTGTGCCAATATTAACCAATGGATATGCATAATAATTATCTCCGCTCCGCTTCAGTGGACAGGGATTTGCGAACTAGTTTAAAAGTTTATACAAAACCGGGAAGCGGAGCGACGAAACGGAGCAGCGAAGCGGAGTGGGGAAGTGGAGCGGGGAAATGGAAAAAAATAGCAACCGCAGGGTATTGCAGCCAGCTCAAATTACTCGTCGCGAGAAATCGGCCTAGCTCCGCACAGTTCAAATCTCCGCTCCCCGCTACCTCGCTCCGCATCAATGAAAATACACGTTCCACAAATCCGCTCCGCATTACTTCCTCGCTCCGCTCCGCTGCCTCGCTCCGCATCAATGGACAGGCAGCCTAAAAGCAAAAGTAGGCCTTAGGACTGAATGATAGCAAGAACCTGAACAAGGTTTATTTACACTTTTATTAGATAATTTAGAAACAGACTTTAGTGTAGTGAATGTGTATGTACATGTTATGTACTTGGAGTTCTTACTAGAACTAAGTTAAGGTTTTCCTATACTTGAAAGCAAAGTAAGATTTTCATTAAGTTCGAAGCATGAGCACGAGCAATATATTGAAGTTTCTCGGACATTTTTATGTACAACTTAATATAAATTTATTTGAATGTACTGATTGGGCGGTAGTATTACAGATAACTTAGTAATACCTAGTACTTTTCTTAGCTTCGTATATTCTGAATTGTATAGAATACGTTGGAAATATTAAGTACTTCAATAATGTATTACATTATTGAGGTACTTAATATTTCTACGCTGGTTGTAAACTCCTAGAAAATTGACTACCAACTTATGTAAATTGTTCATATTGAAATTACAACAATACAATTACATACAATATACAAATACAATTACAATTATTCATTCTTTGAAAGCTGTATAAAATAATTACAACACAGCAGATTAGTGTGAAGATTAACAAATACTTTCCTTGAATGTATGAAAATGTTATTATTATATTATATTAAATAATCTTAACTAATATTATAAATTCGAAAGTGAGCTTTTTGTTATAACGGCTGAACGGATTTGGATGAAATTTAACACAAGAGGAGGCCAAGACCTGGGTTACGACATAAAATACTTTTTATCTCGATATTCTTACAGGGTCCAGACTTATGCTGGTGAAACCGCGGGGCGCTGCGCCTTGCGCTAGGTATCGGGTAAAATAATAAATATTAGAGCAGGTCCCGTTTACAGATACTTTAAGTCTGAAACATCTTCCGAAACTTTAATTTAGATATACTCGTAGTTTATGACGGCATCGGTAAAGAAGTTTTAGTAAAAAATCGACCCTTTCAGCTTATTTTAGGTACACCCAAACTTAAACCTGTTGGAGCCAAGAAAATCCCAAGTAGATTCAATCTTGCTCTTCATCATAGATAGATAGATAGAATATTCTTTATTATGTACACCATAAAAAGTACAGGTATAAATGTAGAAATTTTACATAGGGTGACACAATGGGCGGTCTTATCGCTAAAAGCGATCTTTTACAGACAACCTTTGGATGGATTAAAGTAAAAAGGAGAGACAATACTGCAGGTAGTCAGTGGTGTACCATTTATGTACATATACAATAAATACAAACACACATAAAGCATATACTTATCTATATATACATATATATATATATATATATACATACAATAATGAACAAGAAACAAGAGCAAGGAACTACCTTTATGTAATGATGATTTAAGGAGACAGGAAGTGTTTTTTTACAAGAATTTTAAAAGTGGACAAAGTTTGAGCACGCCTTATCGACACGGGCAAGGCATTCCATAACCGTACTGCTTGAACTGTAAAAGACTTGTCATAAAAGCTGGTGGAATGCATCGGCATCTCTAGTCTCAAGTTTTCCGATGACCTCAGATATCTATTATGTGTGTCATGAAGGAACTTGAAACGTTCTTTAAGGTAAGAGGGGGTTGTAGGATTGAACAGAATACTGTAGAGCTGAAATAAGATATGAGAATTCCGGCGAAGACGTATGGGAAGCCACTTGAGCTTTGTACGAAATTCAGAAATGTGATCATATTTGCGCAAGCCAAATATAAATCTTATACAAAAGTTTTGAAGTCGCTCAAGTTTATCAAGTTGTGCCTCGGTGAGATCAAGATAACTGACATCAGCGTAGTCAAGGATGGGAAGTAAAAGGGATTGTGCAAGCGCCGTTTTAGTGGCAGTTGGAAGAAAATTCCGCAATCGTCTCAGGGACTTACCAGATGCAAAAATTTTGCGGCTTACGTCCTGCAGCTGGGGACCCCAAGAAAGATGTTTGTCGATCCAAACTCCAAGATTCTTTACCTTTTCGCTTATTGGAATGGCAGTTCCGCTAAATTGAACTTGGGGAAGTTGCGACCAGTTTATCTTGGGGATCATCCTTGAGCTGCCAACAACAATGACTTGAGTCTTCGATGGATTGACCTGCAAACCGTGTGCCTCACTCCACTCGCAAATTGAGTCCAAATCCTTATTTATGCTATTAATTGCATCAGCCAAATCCGAAAGGGGAGCTATTTTATATATTTGTAAATCATCTGCATAAAGGTGGTAGGATGAAAGAAGTTTTTTGGAAATAGAGGTTATAAATATTGCGAAAAGTAAAGGAGATAAAACGCCACCCTGAGGTACACCGGCAGAAGTATAACACCAAGAAGAGCAAGACTCCTCTATGCATACACGTTATATCATACCAGCCAAAAGACTTCCACTGCTGGACATAGGCCTCCCCCAAGCACCGCCACTTCGACCGATTCTGTGCTTCCTGCATCCAGCGGATTCCTGCGGCCTTTACAAGGTCATCGGCCCATCTCGTGGGAGGCCTTCCAACGCTAAGTTTTCCGGTATGCGGTCGCCACTCCAGAACCTTTCGGCATCATCGGCCATCTGTTCTGCGAGCAATGTGTCCTGCCCATTGGCACTTAAGTTTGGCAATTCTTCCAGTATCTCTTGCTCTCATCTTGCTCTTACCAGTCAACAATAAGTTAGCTTAAAATAAATATAGGAAACACCATTGAATTATCCGAAGGTTTAGGCAGCATTCACCAGATTCAACTTAATTTCGAGGCGATAGGAGGCGACCCTATTGTCACAAACAGAGCACGACTCCAGACTACGGGTTGTTACTGAGAAATTGCCAATCGGAAAACCCAGTAACACTTTGTCTGACACAGCTCTGCAGTCGCGTTAGAACACTATATGTATAACACTATAATATAATATGTTTGTCTCTGCATCACCCTAAGGTTGACTGGTAGAAAATGAAAATGCCTATGGCATTAAGTCCACCTCTCTACATTTCTGTGCTTGAAGTATTAAATAAATAAATTAATAAATAACAACAGGCCAGTCTTAACAAAAATAAAATAACCAATTATTCACTTTGTGTCAGTACATTGTTCTCTGGTGGGCAATATATTTACAAAATAGGACAGTTCACGTGTAAACCGGCGGTTCAATTAACGAAACACTGAAATTCTGGAAAAAAAGGTTCAATAGTTTCATTTTGTCTGAACAAAGAGCTCGCCTATATGACATGTAGGAGTTTTATATTTATTTGCGTACGTATTTAGTTATCGCGGCGTTCACTAGAGAGAATTTACAATACACTGCTGCTTTTATTAAGATGGATGGGTATACAGAGTTGTAAATAAATACGTCATATATCAAACAAAAACTCAGGCCTTTTTCCCTTGGGGGTTGACTTTTCGGCTTCTGAATATCCGTAACGACTGTCAAATCTACGAATGACAGCCGGGAGAGGCACGGAGGGTCTCTATATGTATGGATGGTCACCCAAGAAGTAATATTTATTTATTTGTTTTATTATTTATGTACATACAGTAAAATACATACAGATACGACAATCATAATTATGAGTACAAAGGTACTGCTATAATAATAATATAATATAATCTCGACGAATTGTGCCGATTGTCGTAACGGCCAAAGGCCTGATGGCCGAAAGCCTCGATCAAAATCTCTTGAGGCTCTCGTTAGGCGGTTGGATCGTTGGAGTACTGCCTTCTGAATTAGGCCTTTCCTAATTCAGAAGGCAGTACTCCTCGATACGGCTCGCATTGTGAGGAGCTTCCTGTCTTTGCAGCCCTAACCACCGGTAGATTGGACCCTGCTCCCGACACCAGCGGAACACTTTTTTTATTTTTTTATGTCGTTTTTTACGAAATATTTAAAAATGTATTCTTTATGTAAAAAAGTTCAATAAACGAAATATAACACTACTACTACACAATCTTTTCTAAACTGTACTATTAGCTACAAAAAAATACGAAATTTTGTCTGAAAATACGGTAATATTTATTTATGTGCCATACATAGCCACTTATGAAGCCCTTGACGAACTTTCGATGTCAACATAAAACGTAATGCATACCTCCATTCCTTTTACTGTCGCCGGAAAGTGAAAGAACGATAAATAAGACGTAAAAATGTACATCAGTGAAGTGAATAAAAACTGGGTGCAAACATGTAAAGAACCAAGTTAACAAGTTAAGTTAAGTTGAGTTAATTTGCAGTAAAAAGAAAAAATCTTTAATTTTGGACAATCTTATAAAGGCTCGTGTAGACCAGTGCGACGCTACGGTGCGATGCGAAACGAACAATACAATTTCTAAGAAAAGTTCACGGTATAACAATAACCGGTGTCGCGTCGCGCTAGTCTGTACGAAGCTTAAACCTGCCAAACTGCGTGACGGTTTGTCGGAAGTCAAGAGATATAATGCGCTCTTTATCTGAATCAGAATTAAAAATATGTTCTAAGTCTTAAATTCTGCCCAGGGTACCTGCCTAGGTCGGGCAAAGTGTTATTGGGTTTTTCCGTCTGGAATTTCTCAGTAGCAGCCCGGAGTCTGGATTTGTGATCGGTTGATGGCAGGCTCGCCCCCCTATTACATGGGACTTATTATACACATAACTGGCGAAATGTGAATGTACTTTGTTATGTAGGTACAGCTCTGCCCAACTCTTTTGGCACTACACGTGTGATGTTGTGAGTGTTTTTAATTCTAAATCAAAAGTAATTAGATTCTAAACTGTATAAATGTTTTATAATTTTACATTTACCACCACGATAAAAGTTCATGCAGACTGTCGCGAATTATCGCGCGACGTGTCTCGTGGTGATTCTGCAATCTTATCGCCACGCAACACTTTTCACACTAGTGCGCCGCGTTAACGCGTCGCGCAACCGACGCTACTCAAGAGAGAATTTTCTTTGTCGCGGCGGGACATGTCGCTCCTGTGGGTAGTGCGTTTTCATAGAAATTGTTCTACGTAGGTATATAATATCGTAGAATCGCGTCGTGCGACAAATCGCACCAGTCTCTAGAATTTTTTTCAACGTTCCGGCAGTACGTTGGTTGGTAATTTTCGTTAAATAATTTCAAGGGTTTTAACCCTTGTTTTTTAACGAAAATTACCTAAATAATTTTTTATGCTGTAGGTATCATTTGTTTATTTTTTTTAAGGCGGCCCCTTCATCTACAATATGATTGAATCAGCCCTTACACTAAAACGATCCATTATTTTCACGCAATAACATTGACAGCCCATAAACTTCAATGTTTTCGCGTGAGCTAGACCTCCGCAATACTCATCCTTCACGGTGCAATTAAAATATGGTGCAATAAAAGCGCCCCGTCTCTGAATATCATATTCTCAAAATATCATAATCGCAAAACACCACATTCGCAAAACATCATATTCTCAAGCTCGCTTAAACTTTTATTCAATCATTGCGCAATCTTCAAAATTATATTAGCCCTAAACGATCTAAAACATTGCGCTATTCGTGCTATTGTGCAATATAATTGATCGCTTAGGGCCCGCCCACTTTAAGCCTTGTGCAGACTGGCGCGACGAGACGGCGCGACGCGACTCTAAAGTTACAATTTCTAAGAAAACTTAACGGTACAGCAATAACCAGGGTCGCGTCGCGCCAGTCTGCACGACGCTTTAGACTAACAAAATGTATGCACGTACGATGATATTCCGTAAACTCTTAGGTTACAAACGCCATGGAGGAATTTTTTTACACATAAAAAAAAGACCTGTGGCACTCGGGGACTGCCGCGGTAAAGCTATTGCATAGTTTTTATATTGTAATTGACCGAGCGAGCGTAGCGAGCGAAGCGTCTCTGCATCAACTGGCAAAGTTTTCTTTCGTGTGTCAGTTTGTACGTACTCGTGTACAGGTCGTATTTTACAACCGATCTGGATGAAACTTGGCATACAGGTATTATGAATTTTTTGTAATTTTTTGTCGTCGGGGATTTTTGATTGGAGGGGTACTTCCTCCAAAATGGGGCAAAAAAGGGGGCTACTGGATATCTCCGCCCAGTGGCGTGCGGCCCATAAAGACAGAAAGACACTGCCTACCCTAGTTCTGATAATAGATCTAATATTATTTTATCAATAAACAAAACAAGATAAAAATACCTAATTCATAAATCAACTCCACCTATCGAGTGCCGGTGGTATCATTAAGACTAAGACGTAATTTTGCATCATCGATTCGCGCTGCACTAGCAGCGCCTCGCCATTGTCACGGCAAAAGACACAAATTATTACTCTCTTAGTGACTTATATGTGTGCTGTCATGGTCATGCGGATTTAATGTGTGTGCGTTCCTATAGCTACGTGGGTTTTGCTGACACACAATGACAAAAATCACGCACACAACTGCATGAAAAGCCAGTGTCTTTTTGTAGTATTATAAACAGCTAACACGAAAAATTACGACTCGTACCGAACATTTCCGAACGAAAGTTTGCTATGCAATGCAAATATTTTAGAAAGTAACATTGTTTCATTGAATTTTATATAGTAGATGACCATAATTTTTTGTCGTATTATGTTTCGCTTTTTACTACTTATTTTCAAAAGTCAATAATCGCCATATTGTTTGATGTGTGAGCTTAGTCTGTGGATGTGTGTTATGTTTGTGACTACGCTATCGGGTATTTAGAATTTTAATGTTGATAATAAGAGTGTAAAATGGATAATATTGTCTGTGAAACTTGTTCAGATGGTGTGTGTATTGAGAAAATAAAACATGATGCGTTTTCAAAACTATCTTTCGGTGAAAAAAAACAAGTTATCGAGATAGGTCGTGGTACACTGGATTTGAAATTAATACAAACTAAAGGTAAAGTGAATCGCAGATTCCATAAAAAACAATATGATTCATATCATTGGCTGACAGGTTGCATACACAGTAATCGGTTATTTTGTTTCGTTTGTCTACTATTTTCAAATAATACTTTTCTGCCTACCCTGTCTTAAAACTGTGTGCACGCCACTGTCACCGCCTTATGAAATCCGTTTTCGATGGTTCTTTTTTCATTTGAAAGAAAGTAACTTTAAGATAGTCTCAAAAAAATTGGTAAAGATCTGATCAGGAGCTTCGGCATGATGAGCAGAATACCTCCTCAAATGCAGTAAATTGCTCGCTATTTTTTCAAACCTATTTGTTAATTTTTCTAGCTGGCCTACAAATTTTTTACTCATAATTTGTCTGGTTTTTAGGGTTCTGTAGTACACAATAAACTGATTTAGTTTTGCCATGTCCGTCTGCCTGTCTTTCTGTCTGTCAGCGGCTTAGCTCAGAGAATCTTAGTACTAGAAAGCTGTAATTTGGTAGGTATAGGTCTATACTATCAATCACGCCGACAAAGACGTAAAATAAAATCATGATTGTTTTTTAGGGTACCTCCTCACCCTACACGTAATTTTTTTTCTCGTTTGTCCTGTGTTATGGGGTAGCGTGTGTGTGTGTGTGAAAACGTTTGTCACCTCTGTCGGGACGCGGTTTGCGACCGTGTAGCAGGCACTTAAGCTTCAAGCTAAGCGGTTAATTTTTCCCAAAAAGTTTGTGCTCGCGAGGTCTACTGTTCGCAGAACTACTAGTTTTACTTTTGACTTAGGAAAGAGTAAAACTCGCCGTGCTACTTAAATCACTGGTGTATACCTGTGTTCACAGAAATCAAACGAATTTAATGCTAGATTTTAAATATATTTCAATAAAACAAACAATCACTTCTGTGAAAATATGTCGATTGAGATTTATTATTAGCCTGCAATCTTAACTGAAAATAAGGAATAACTGAATAAGCAGTAAAATACAATAGACGATGTATATCTAGTAACTTAATCCGCTTAACCGTTCTTAAAGAGTTAGAGAACCCTGTAAGAAATCGACACGTGTTTCGCCTCTCAACGAGGCATCCTCAGGACGACGATTGACCTGTTGCGAACTCGGACACGAAGTGTTATGAACGCGAGCCGAACGAAACACGTGTCGATTTCTTACAGGGTTCTCTAACTCTTTAAGAACGGTTAAGCGGATTAAGTTACTAGATATACATCGTCTATTGTATTTTATGATGGATTTCCGCAAGGTCACGCCTGAGTCAATTAACTATCTGAATAAGCAGTGTTGTAACTGATACACCGCTGACATCTATCCCCATATAGCCGAAATTTGTCCGGAACTAAAATTGGGCACTACAGGGTCTTCTGTATAGATACCTCGTACCGTTATATCTCCTTATATGTAGCCTCCCATGTTGGCTCGATTTGAAGCATTTTTCGTCGGTAAATATTGTCGTACTTCAATCGTCGTTCAAATGCATGCGTGCATATTCCAAGCGTGCTGGTTTATGAGCATCAGTCAATTTAGTTTGCGTGTTGTCTATAATGCAATCCCATTGAGTGTAAGGCGTTTCTTATTACTCTTGGACAAACTTCATATATTTCAGCATAATAATTGGTTGACACAAAATCGTTATCTTCATATTATCGTCTCATGTCAGCTCTTTGTGCAGCACTAAGGAAGGGGCGGCGACCAGAATTATGACGATGATCAATTAGTTCACGTTCTTTATTCACGAAACTATAGGTTTATGGTAACTGAAATAAGAAACATAAGTTTGAGACTTGATATCTTCTAAACAGATCTATATTTTCTTTCACTATTTTTTCGTGACTTTCTTCATTAATAATAGCTGCTCTTTCTTGAATATTTAAACTCGGCATTGTAAAATATTAACCCGAATACAAGAGTGACAATGGTGACATTGACAGGAACTGTTATTCACATTTACAGTTTTTAAAACTTGACACAACGTAATGGCCGGGAACATCAAACTAATAAAAAGGTTTTAATTTAACTATTAATAGTCAAGGATCATTCGTCTAAGTAAATTTGAACTTTATTGTCAAACAGATAAACATAATTTTCAATACAACACTCTCGTATCATTCGTCTAAGTAAATTTGAACTTTGTTGTCAAACTGTAAAACATAATTTTCAATACAACACTCTCGTTGATCATTCGTCTAAGTAAATTTGAACTTTGTTGTCAAACAGTAAAACATAATTTTCAATACAAAACACATTTAGAGTGTTTTGTTTCTCAGTCATTTTCGTTACGAAATTTCTGGATTAGGTCTCCACGCTCAAGGCCCGCGATAGAAGCTATGCAATAGCTTAAAAGTATCCGAATGCTATTGGATAAACGTGACTTCAAGTTCACTTTTTAAATAACATTTGTTTTTTCCTTATTTAAAAAAAAGTTTACGGCATCGTGGTGTTTCTGGTACTGTGAACAAAGTTTTGGGTTTATATGTAAAAGGGATATTAGCAGATCATTTTCCTGTTGAACAGAAAAAGGCAGAATTTCGGATCACAATGTTCGCATGATAATGGTATGAATTTTCCGCGAAAGACTTATTACATATTAACCTAACCTGTTTTGAAAGGGCTAAAGGGTGCGTACAGCATACCCTGATTGAGTAACATACTTTCAATCACATACTGAATGATTTTGTAGGATATTGCTAATCCATTGCTTCATATGTTCGATAAATTTGTCTGCGCAACAACGTAAATAACGCAATGAATGTTGTTCAAATGACAAAATGAAAGCCATTGGGATTGGATCCATTCTGTCATTCCGAAATGCAAAGTGAAAGTGAAGCTCGTACCGCACCATTGAACTTACCGACTTGCCGCGGATCGGACGCACCGCGGCCGACGGACGTGCCTACGCTACCACGGATGACCACGGGTCCCATGGTGTGTCGTGCGGGGTGGTCCGCGGTCGTCTGCTAAATCACGCACAGCCCCAAGCCGCCTTAACACGACCACATTATTTAACATTGCTAACATCTCTATCCTTTATCCCGCCGCGTCAGTCTGTCTGAACGCGATAAACTCAAAAACTACCGAACGGATTTTCAAACGGTTTTCACCAATGGACGGAGTGATTCATGCGAAAGGTTTGAGTATATAATTCATTAAGGTTTTATGTAAATTGGCTGAAATATGACGATTATTGTTGAAGACGTCGGAAAAAAACATGCCGACTGGGAGCTTTATTGGCGTGCGCCGCGTAAACTGTAAAAGATACTCAAAGATTATGTTTTACAGAATGGTTCATCTTAAAAAAATCAACAAAAGAGTCCATGATGGCACACATCTTCTAAGGATGACCCACAGATAACATTACTATCTTTCAGAATTTGATAAAAATTTCATTGTTATTTCCGAAGCTATTATGACCGTAATTATTTATCATCCTTATCCAATAAAATATGTTATTTAAATTGGGCATTTAATTAAAATTAAAATATGCCTTGACATCATATCATTTAAATGAATAGTTTAAAAGATATCTCAGATTCAAAATTACGCGTAACAAAATAATTATCGTTGACGGCAACGTGGGCGCAGCGGTAGGAGTCAATGACCTTTTATTCGGCTATTAGGTATGTTATCCCGGTAATATTTTCCCGTGGGATATTTTGCGACATCCACGCGGGCGAAGCCGCGGGTAAAAGCTAATAGATTATATAACTATGTTTTATAACATGTTGTGTTATTAGTGTGGACACACCTACGGTGAGTAAGTCTGATTTTCCAGGCTAAATGCGATACGCAGTTTAAAATTTAATACAGCGTAGTCGCTAATTACCAAGTCTCAGGTTTCAAACTTTTTGTTCAAATATTTTTAAATCCGGTTACCCATTTTAAATCATACAAACAAAAACTGTAACGAGTTTTGAAACGGGCCTAATTGAAACTAGACGTGTTTTTAATAAAGCTTTGAGTATTAAAATGTAAAGCAAAACCTAATGAATTACATCATACGATCATAACACGTGCGACATAATTAAGCTACAAGAAAATAATTTCGAAACTCGAGACATTACGTAATTGAATCATAATAATAATCAAACTATAAAATTGTATACATCATCATTAGGTTCATATAGTTCCTTGCTCTTGTTTCATGTTTATTATTATATATATATATATATATATATATGTATATAGATAAGTATATGCTTTATGTATTTACTGTAAATGGTACAACACTGCAGTATTATCTCTCCTTCTTATTTTAATCCATGCAAAGGTTACTGTAAAAGGTCACCCTATGTATAAAATTTTAATTTTTTTATCTGTACTTTTTATGGTGTACATAATAAAGAATATTGTATCTATCTATCTATAACGTTCCCACTGCTGGGACACAGGCCTCCTCTCTGTGAGAGGGAGTGGGCCGTAATCCACCACGCGTGCCTAGTGCCGGTTAGTAGATGTCATATGTCTTCGAATTTTTGGTTCTAGGACATACCGGTTTCCTCACGATGTTTTCCTTCAGCGTTTTGAGAGCAGTGGTGATGAAATTATTTACACAAAGTAAAGCGCCTGCCTGGGTTCGAACTCACACCTACAACTCGTAAGTCGGGGCCGTTACCACTGGGCCACCACTGTTCTCGCGGAATTGAACATAATTAAATAAGTGTAAATAATTATTTGGCCAACTAAACTACGTATAACAAAGTTAATTTCCATTAAACAAAATTTATCAGTAATTTACAAGAAACTTTATACTTTAATGAAATGTTTTACGTAAGTATGAACTTAACGGATACCTTTTGAAGTTTGTAAAGTCATTATAAATTGTCGATAATATTCGAATTACTCGGTTGATTTGTTCGCCGGAGTTTCAGTCGTTAACGAAATAATTTCCGGGAAAGAATTATTAGGGAATTTTACACTCCAGGAATATTAATTTGAAAGTGGATTGTTTCGAACTCTGATGGTGTTTGGTTAATAAGTAATGGCTTCTGCCCACGGCTTTGCCCGCGTGGAGGTCGGAAAATGGAATAAAAAGTGTCCTATGTCTTAATATATTATTAAAAACATTTATTGTCAGACCACAAAGATCCATAGAGTGTTAGTAAACAAAAACTTATTCTAAAATGTTAGTATCCTAATCCTAAGTTTGGAGTCGGACCTCACACTATCCACGTAATAGGTAGTTCATAGCATTTGACGTATGAAGTCCGATCCAGTGTTGAAGCATCGGACAATCCCACCTACCGCACAACATGCTCAGGATGCTGTGGGAGCTGGCCCGCATTCTACGGAGGATCGAGGCACACCGGTTTCGGATGATGGCATGAAAGCCGTCAATCCTCGCCTCAGCAAACATCCACGAAGTGCTACAAAAACGCGGGAGCCCCACCAGCATCCTGAACGCATTATTGTACTGCACACGCAGGGCGTTGTATGACCTTTGCGTATACCTAACCCACAGGCTGCAGGTGTAGAATGACTGGCAGTAAGCTCTAAACAGAGTAATTTTTACCTGCTTGCTACACCGTGCAAATCTGCATGCAATATAGTGCATGTTCTATCCGTATGCCAAATATTGAAATCCGTGTGTAACATGATTTCCACATTAAAAATTTTTCAAAAAATACTTGAGCGATTTTGGAAATAAATTCCTTTACACAAATAGTTTAGTGGTTTGGTAACTTTTAATATTATTGTAGCACGATCTAAGGGTAAATAAATAAAATCTGTCAAGTGCGAGTCGGACTCGCACACGAAGGGTTCCATACCATGTCGTACAAGATTTAACACTATGAATTTTTGTAATACTTTCGTAAAGGTAACAACAGAGGCGCTATAAAAAAAACAAAGTTTTGTAAAGAAATTGTCTAATTTTAATGAGAAAATGTTGTTGTGTTAAAATATAGGTGTAGGAGTATATTAAAATATTAAGTTAACTTTATCCAGTAACATGCATTATCTAAAGTCAAAGTTATTTATTTGCTACTAACATAGTATTGGTAGGTATAAATAGGTATATATGGTAGGTAAGCAGGTAGATATGTAGGGTAGGTAGGGTAGGTTAGGTACCTACCTACCCTGGTAAGAAGGGTAGGGTAGGTAATTAGGTAGAAATAGGTAATTAGGAAAGGTAGATGCGCCGTAGATAAGTACTTAGTGCTAACCGTGCGAAGCCAGGCCGGGTAAAGCTAGTTACTTATAAATAAAAGGATTTCTCTTGCTACATCAGACTATATTGTACAAAATAGAATGTAAGTAGTACGCCAAATTTTAATTATAACTGTGCGTTTGCATTGGCGAAACATTCACAACAAAACATGTTGGAATCTCTATTTTCTGTCAATTTTTCATACAATGTTTGACAGGAACTAGAGATTTCAACATGTTTTGTCGTGATGTTTCGCCAGTGCAAACGCACGGGTCAATACAGGTATTTATTTACGTTATTTTTGATAGTCATACAGAAATCTATTATTTCTTACTTATTATTTTTACACATCCCATCGGACTATGAGAGTGAGAAAAGAGAGAGTGCACTCGTGTCTGCGCACACACTTGTGCACTATAATATCTCCCGCGCCGAAGGCCAGTCTCCGTTGAGATTGGCCGCCATGACCGAATATTTTTACACCAATAATTTTTCTCAATATGAAATTGTATCCACAACGGTTTAAGCTAGGTAACTGAATAGTACACTGTATGTGCCAGCATTCATTTCAATGTTACTGAATATATTGTCTATTGGAGTGTAGTTTTGACACGAGGTACACACATCAACACCGTCTAGGGATACTTTGAAAAAAGTCGATAAAGTTCTTAAACTCAAAAAATACTGGCCGGTTTTAAAATCTTGTGAAGAAAGTTTATTTTGTAGACCTTTTTGGATGATCGAAATAGTATATGCTGCCATGATAGTAGGTACTTACTAATTCCATGTCATTACTCCGACTATTAAATACTTAGTTATCTGTGGAATTTATATCGCATAATATTAGCATGAAATACAAAATTATTACTTTAAATTGCAGAAAATCGCCCATATTATATAAAATACGTTATGAATCGGCGTTTTTAGTATTTGTTGATTATAAACAGTATATGTTACATGATACACACAAGTTTCAAATTCCTAATTTGTTTAGTTGTTGAGATAGAGCTCGTACAAAAATGGTCTAAAACAGACAACTTCTACGGCCCCCTAATTCATCATTTTTGAAGATAAAAACAAATAAAAATTATATTTATTCTCTACTCGATGAGCTCTAGAAAATGAAACCCCACATGCCAGGGTCAGATAATTTTTTTTTCAAAATTTAATTTTATTGTATGGCGACCCCCCTTTATTTTTTAATTTTATTATTTGTTGCTCTTACGGCAACAGATATGCTCAATCTGTGAAATTTTCAACTGCCTACCTATTACGGTTCATGAGATAGAGCTCGCTGACAGACAGACGGACAGCGGAGGCTTATGAATAGGGTTCCGTTTGTCACCCTTCGGGTACGGAACCCTAAAAAGACCATAATTTTCTCGAGAGAAATAAAAAGTTTGTATTTATTCTCGTAAAAGTTCTAAATTGACAGTGATATTATAAATAAACAGTTTGACTGAGAGCAGAAATTGAGAAAACTTTTTTTTTAAAGATGTGAATTCTTTTTGTTATCTCTTTCTTTGTGTTCTTTAAAATAATGTGCGCAGTACGTGTGTACGTGTATTTAGCTTCATTGTTTTTTGTGTAAGAATATTTAAGAAAATAAAATCCTAAAGTGGTACGTGACTATCCTAGTACACGTGCCTCTGAGCTCTGTAATTAAAGTATCGAACATCAATATTCAATGAGCTTTTCGTATCTAAATAATTTGTTTATTGTTTATTAGATATTTTGCCTGCAGGCCATGTTTGAAACATGAATATCGGAAAAATTACTAAGATCTGATGGACAAAACGCTGCTTCCTCTTTTTGCAAGCTTTTTGTTAACTTGTCGACAGACGCAGCTAGTAACCACAATGTGCTGCGTCTCAAAATTTTCACAGATTTTGTACCAATAAATAGTACATTCGGCAGTTTGGTACTGCATAGAAAAGGGACAAATACAAACTGGCGATTTATAGTAGCGGCAACGGGTAGGCATTCGAAGGCTCTTACTCCTAAAATATTTTTTCTAGATTGTATCGCCAAAACACAAGACATATCTCGACGGAGGGCACCGTCCTTCTCTATGTTAAGAACACTGTCCATCATTTATACAACATGTGAAAAAACCCTGTCCGATTCGTAAGGGTGTTTTTAGGTATCGTACTGAGAGTCTACTTATGTGGTTATTTTAGATGGGACGCGGGTGGCGGTCATTTAGAGGGTGTCTACAAGTCATAACTTATGATTCCTGTTGTAAAGGTAATTTTTTATGGATAATGGGATAACTTTGGTTTAAAAAATGTGAATTTTAATTAGCAATAACTTTTTATTTTAAATAATGATAAGATTTTTTACTTTTTGGTAATGTTATTGCAGTACCGATGTGCTGCTTTCGAATCGGATAGGCTTTTTTTTAACATATTGTATATAAAAGTGGTGTTAGTTGCCGATATAGGGTTCCATTCTTCCACATATTCATCAGCACTGATGACGAATTTAAAATCATTTTATCCTCAATTCTGGGGTCCACTCCAGCTCCAAATTCCGGCCACATAACGTGCACTGAATTTCAATCGCCTATATTCCGAATTCCGGTACACGACACGTTCGCTTATTGGTCAAATCCAAATGAGTTGGTGTGGAATCTAATCAGGGACTGCAATACAGAATTACGGACAAATAACCATAAAACTATGAGAGAATTTTACAGATGCCTCCAATTTCAAAGGGGGATGCTGTTGTGAAACTTAGGTACTGGTGAACTGATCAGGTTTTACGAGGTAGGTTACCAATTTATCCTGCGCAAGTAAAAAGTACAACCTGTGCTAGAACTTTTCTGCTGGATTGTGGGTGATTTATAGATCCAATCTCAGAATTAATGCAGATAGGGAATCGCTCCAAGTAAAATACTGGTATTCAGCTGCATCCGGTTAGACTGGAAGCCGACCCCAACATATTTGGGAAAAGGTTAGGCAGATGATGATTATCTTAGAATTCATGCAATAAAATCTGATTTGTAACATTAGGTACGAAATCCAAAAAGGTTCTGAATCCGTGACCATTCACTTAAGATAAGTGAGTTCTCTTTCCAATTGTGTTCATTCGCTTGAATGAGGTTTTTACAGAATATTGGAAAAATAAAGGACTAGAAAATAAAATAAAGACTATATGACACACAAAGACTTCAAAATATATATTCTGTGTATGTTTAAGGCGCAGATATATGCTAGTGACCTTGAGTTTGCGTGTTCTGTACTGAGCTCACGCAACGCGTCTTACGTCCAGCCAGTAATAGAACTCGCCCATCAAGAGGCGCTGTCCCAAATTAGACGCATTAAAACAAAAGATATTTTAATAAAACACGTATATTAAAAGGTCAATAATTAAATTATCTTTAAAATGGTGAAAGTTTTATAAAAATACGCTTGTTAGATTTTGCGTGACTCTCAGTTTTTTATCCGCGTTAGACATAACTTTACAAATTAATTTCAGTATGTAATATAAAAATAATCTAAAATATTCCTACAATAAGTTACTAAAATAATCATCATCATCATCAGCCTATTAATGTTCCCACTGCTGGGACACAGGCCTGCTCTCTGTGAGAGGGAGTGGGCTATAATCTACCACGCGGGCCCAGTGCGGGTTGGTAGATGTCACATGTCGTCGAATTTTTTTGGTTCTAAGACATGCCGGTTTCCTCACGATGTTTTCCTTCACCGTTTTGAGAGCAGTGGTGATGAAATTATTTACACAAAGTAAAGCGCCTGCTTGGGTTCGAACCCACGACCTACAACTCGTAAGTCGGGGCCGTTACCACTGGGCCACCACTGCTCCACTAAAATAATGCTCTAATTTAACATATATTTTTTCCAAATAATTAACACTACTCGTTTAGACGTGATCTTCAGTAGAAAGTCATTAAAAGTCAGTTATCGTCGCCTTAAACCATGCCCTGTGACGAGGTCCTTCCTTCTTTCTCATCCGATCACTTATTACTGGCAACCTTTTTATGTCTGGCCACTTCATCATTCTATTTTCAATTCAAATTCAGAACGCCACATACTTTCATGCACTCTCATCTAATTTTTCACCATTCGCCATTACCATCTCAGAGCTTGCGCAAGCTGCACACCCATCACATACCATCACATATATGTAGTTAAGTTTTGAAAGTTATACCTTTTTACTTTTCTATAATTTATACTTATTTTATAATGTGCTTTTTATATTTAAACAAGTTTTTATATTAACATGTATAATAAGCTGAATTATTAAACAGTTTACTCCAGTCCGAACTCTAGTCTGTTTTTCATTGTTCTGCCACCTTACACTAACGAACGTTGTCCGGTGAGACTCCCTCACTTCGAGCTAGCAAGAGGGCACAGAGGGACTCCGGGACAGCCCTATATATAGCCATGGCCAGAAACCAATCATGGCGTCTCCGTCACCGGGCTATAAGTGCGGTTGCACGGCGCGTCCCATTTCCCTAATAATATTCTCTTTGGCGCAGCGGGTAGCCAATTCGTGGCCGAGACCGAAATACACGGCAAAGGCGTGAAATGACAACAGTTAATTAAAACTAAAGTTAGTAGGTTTCGTAATTGAGTTGAAAAGTCTTTTGGGGTTGATAGGGTGAAAATATTGAATGGCAGAAGTTATATTTCAAACAATATTATTTTTAGGTGTATAGTTTGGTTGTGTTGTGTGACATCATCATCTGCCAGTCTCACCGGATGCAGCTGAATACAAGACATGGAGCGACTGCCTATCTGAGCTCCACAACCCAGTTACTCGGTAATATGATACCCTTGGTAAGACTGGTTGTCAGACTTTTGGGCTTCTGACGACTGTCGAAGATCCACGAACGACAGCCGGGGCCTACGGCTATACGTGCTTTCCGAGATCTTGGCATGTAAAGATGGTCACCCATCTACGGACCAACCGCGGCAAGCGTAGATTAACTATTATTTATTTTGATTTTCGTCAAGTCGTCCCAAATGGGCTGTAGGCATGTAGGACGAGTTGATGAATTACTCTAGTATCTATGTGTTGATGTTTCAATGTGTCTTAGGTTAGTTTGTGATCTCCTGTGCTTGTCTCAATAAATACTTTTTCTTTCTTTCTTTCTTTTATTAATCGCCTCTACTTTTTTGTTCAGAATAATAAAACTTATTCCACACACACAGTTTAACAGCTTTCCAGTGTCGTCACATCCCAAATTGATTCACGAATTGATTCCGCCGTTATCGCAAACGAACTTGAAAGATATGGGAAAAAATAAAACGCCCTTTCGCCCCCTATTGTATACGACGACCATAAAACCATACATTTCATTCTTATGGTAACGAAAAAGCTTATAACAATAAAGTATGCAATAAAGCGTCGAATAACGGCTTATCTCATATCATCTTATTCTAGGTCGCTTATTATTCATTCAGTTAGTATGAAGGTTTAGTTCGTGAGCCGAAAAGGTAAAGTTGACCATCCACTGATACGTAAGATGTGCACGGAGACGTTACCAATATAAGCTGCGCGGTTCTTTTGTTGGTCAGACACGCCTGCATGAATTGCGTGATCGTGGGTCGCAGTGGATGATCCCGCCTATACAACATGTAAAAAAAAAAGCAGGCAGTCTTTGGGGACAGCCGATAGAAGTGAAAACTAAGTGACTTTTTGATTTTCGCGTTCATGTGCTTCGTTCGATTCATATTGCTCATGGAAACCATTGGGTGACGGGAAAATCAAAAAAAAAAAAAATAATCTCATTTTTTTAAGTGGGGAATTTTACCGGGTTATTACATGGGTGGGTGTTGTTAGGTATATTGTTATAATTATAGTCTATTTATGGGGTCATTTTCAGGATGATCGAAAAAATAAAATCATCTAATTTTTTGAAATGGGGAATTTTACCGGGTTATTACATGCGACCGTCGTTTAGCGGGTGTCTACAAGTCATAACTTATGACCCCTGTTGAAAATTTGCTAATTTTAAATGAATTTGGGGTAATTTTGGGCAAAAAATGTGATTTTTAAATAACAATAACTTTTTATTTTTCAACAATAATTCGATTTTTTATTACTTTTGGGTAATTTTATTGCAGTACCTATGAGCCCCTTTTGGATCAGATAGGTATTTTTTTTACATATTGTATGTTCATACAAAGCGAAGCTATGTACACGAGCGTAGCTTATGCGTGGGGTGCTGTGGAGCGGTGCCTTATCCATTAATGCACGAACAGTTTCTATAGTACGTTAGTATTCAAAGCCGGAGAGCTATAAATCCTCTGTCAAAATGCTTCCTCGGTAACCGCCCATGGTGCACCTTCCCCTTGCACTACGATCGAATTGCGGTGATAATTCGTATTTGCGAGTCTGAAGTGGATTTAAAATATTCGCAGTGGATTTTGCGGGCTCTTTGATCGCTATCGAGTAGGGAATTGTGCAAAGAAAAAATCGTTTATTTTCAATTTTCATTACATGACCTTTAAATATCTGGCTTTATCAGAGAAACATGAAATCAAGTTATGCCAGGGCCAATGTCATTTTAAACGATAAATTAAGTAGTGGGTAAGTTGGTCTGTCTGAGGGAATTATTAAAGATCCAATTCATAAAGAAAGCACAATTCTTTTGTTTTTTTTTCTAAGAAGTTGATATTGAAATATATATATGAAAAAGTCCTATCCGACATCACTATAGTAAAACAAACGAATAATTAATCATTCCCACCAACAACAACAATCAAGTTGTTACAACAACTCGCAATAATCGCACTGATAATCGCAAACTCAGTGTAAAAACAACAGTAGGTGCTATTTATCGTTCCATTGTGAACAAGCGTTGCCTAAGATTTCAAGCCAGTTATGGTCGATTTATCTCTGGATCTGTTGCGGATTAAAACAAAGAGTAGGGGTGTGGGGGATGACTTAATCTTGTGAAATACGGTCCGGGGAGGGGGCTTATCTTAAGTGAAAATGCGTACCAAAATATTAGCAGTTGAGGTCCTTGGTTTTTTTGTTCCTGCGGTTAAATAGAAGCTATAAAATACGTTTGGGGTGCCTCGTTAAATTTTATGTTCGCGATTGCTTTTCCGGAGTTCATGCCACGTGGTGTTAAGTGTGGGTGGTTTTTCAGTTACCTCAATTTTTTTCTGACAGTTCTTAACTCCTACAGGGTCAAATTACAGGGAAAATCTTCACATGCCTGATGGATATCGATATCTTATGACGAACAAACAAGATTATGTAAAAAATTCGCGTTGTGCAGCTTTTAATACAAAGTTTCAAAATGGCTAACAATAAAAACGCGCATAAATCTAGACAATTTTAATGAAAACTGTTAAACTAACCATTACAGTTAATGAAGGTTTAACTTGACGTAGTTTTACATCAAGTGTGCAAAATTACATGTAAGATAAGATAGTGGGAACCCCTGCTAAGCGAAGTGAGCGAACTCGTATATTCACGCGAACTCATTTCCCCCACACGAGGGGCTGATTAAGAAAATGCCTCTAAAAATGTCTAAGTAGAGGCAATATCTTTTAACCGTCACTTACACCTGTTTCTTAAACATTCTGTAATTGAATTTTCTTACAGTTTACTTTAAATAAAGTCCTAGGAAATTGTACAGGCGCTGAAATTTCTATCGAAATTTTATATCGGGAACGTCTGACGTTGATGAATCGAGTTCATTGGATGAAATTCCTACATTTATTAGGCTTGAAATTAACTGGGTTTATGAGTGCCTGAGGAACGTGGATTCGAGCTCAAGGGCGATTATTTTTAGATAAAATTACACTCGACACTATTTTTGGAAATAAATTGTAAAAGTAAAGCTCTCTACATTATTAATATGTAGTTAGGTATACTTACGATTTTCGGGGTAATCAAAAGATTTTTAATTTATCCTCTACGGGGAAGCTCTTGGCCTACATCTCACCTGAAGTGTGGTGTGATGTAGTGATGATTAAGTTATGATTAGGCTGAAGGTGGAAGCGAGATTCACCCGGAATCCTCAACCACAGAGTAACTGGCTATCTTACCACTAACTGCCAAAACAACAATGCTGTTAACATTGTTTTTATGGCAACAGATTTAGATAAGATGGTGGTAGCTAGCCAGGCGGACTTAGAACAAGCCCTACCATACATTAAACCGAGCGGCAAATATTGCCACCACTGGGAATCGAACCCGGGACCTCTGGGTCTGAGGCAGTTTGTCTAACCACAAGAACACAGACGGTTAAAGTAAAAAAAGACCCTTTCAAAATCAATATCAATCAGCAGTAACTGTTCAATCACAGTCCAGCCATGTTCTATACCATCAACTCAATTTCACCCAGTTTTCCTATTACCGGCACACATTACGGTTCCAAGTGGCATCGAGAAGATTAGTAGGCACAGCATGCTCGTTATCTAATAACTTACACTAGGAACAGATAGTCTGGTTGTTGGTTTGGCCTGGTACATAAATCGTGATACAAATAGTTCGGTTGAGCCATAGAATAAGAATGAATAGAAGGGATTCTCTCGTTCTGAACGCATTTCTAATACCTGCAGTTTCCAGTCAACAGGCAGGATTGTCGCTCTGCGCTCGATCATAATAAGAGCAGTGGTAACGGCGACCAAGGCCGTCTTAGGGCAAGCAGGGGCCCCTGGGCAAATAAGAATTTGGGGGCCTAAAATTCTTGTTTGCCCTTGGAAAGTAAAAAAGGGAATGACAAAAACATTTCTCTGTTATGATTTTATATTTACTGTGGGTAAGACATTTAGATACCTCTGTACGTTATTAAATAAATTGCTGCAATGGTTTCTTTCGGGGTTTTCTGGTCTGCAAAATCTACTATTATAATAATATATCCTCAGTAATTTTTTTGACGATATAACGTTCTATGGACATAATTGACAAATTAGTTAGTCGTTCTTTTAAAAATGTCGTTCGTAATTAATTTTTTATTCTCTTTTTTGTGAAAATGGGATCTCTCCACTACAATTGGTAATTATCAAGTAATATTCCGCGGTTCCGGGGCCCCCGTGTGGTGCGGGCACGGGCCCCATGTGCCCTTATGGTAAATACGGTACTGACGGCGACTTACAAGTTGTATTACGACCTACCTAGTTCGAACCCTGACAGGCGTTTTGATTTGTGTAAACTATCTCATCACCAATGCTCTCAAAACGGTGAAGAAAACATTGTGCGGAAGCCAGCATGACATAGAACCAAAAATTCGAAGATGTGTGGTATCTAGCAATCCGCACTAGGCCGGCATGGTGAATTATGGCCCACTCCCACTTACAGAGAGGAGGCCTGTGTCCCAGCAGTGGGAACTATAAGCTGATTATGCTCAATCATCAACAAAATAGACTGCCTCGTTGGTTTAGTGGTCGCAAGCGCTACTGCTGAGCACAAGGTGCTGGGTTCAATTCCCAGGTCGGGCAAACTGCTATATTGGGTTTTCCATCCAGAATTTCTCAGTAGCAGCACAGAGTCTGGATTTGCACCCGGTTGATGGCAATAAGCTCACCTCCTATTACATGGGACTCAAACATAACTGACGAAATGTGGATGCAATATAGGTACACCTCTATTCAACACCTCGAGGAATACAGGTGTAATGTTATAGATAGATAAATAGATAGAATATTCTTGTTATGGACACCATAAAAATTACAGACACTTGAGAAATTTTACATAGAGTGACACAATGGGCGGTCTTATAGCTAAAAGCGATCTTTTACTTTACAGACAATCTTTGGATGGATTAAAGGGAGATGGAGAGACAATATTGCAGATAATCAGTGGTGTACTATTTACATATATGTACAATAAATAAATAGATACATAAAACATAAACTATGTTATGTTTATGTTTTAGCTAAGGACGAGTGTGGATTGATGTAGAATGTGGTAGGTACGTGATTGATAATTACGTAGATACTTATCATATTACTATGTACTTTAAATTTTAATTTAATTTACAGTTATTTAATTTTAATCATGTAATGTAATTAAATTAAATTTAATGTGATGTTATATTTTAATAACAATGCATTGTAATATTGCTATGGGTTAATATAAACGATAATAATAATAAAAATTACGACGGCAACAGCTCACGCACAAATGGAAATACGTACCTAAGTGGCGCTTCTGTTTTCTATTATTCTATGATTGTACCCCTGGTTTAATGGTCTGTCGAATCAGTTCGCTGGTGTACGCTCGACTAGGGTGACAGATGATAGTGTTGTGGGTTACACCAGAACTGTCTTGTGTGCGTTCTACCTCTACGGTTGGTCGGACTGTCTTGTCTTGCTGACCGTGTGACCATGTTCCCGTCGTTTATCGTAGTTCAATGAGATACAGAACTTAATAAGGTTTTCTTATGGGATTTTATTACGGGTTATAAGCTGATCTACTATCAGTGCGATAAGCAAACAATCGCAACAAAGGTGACCTCGGAATACTCGTATTTAAAACTCGTTTTCGTTTTTAATATACGGGTTATAATTTAAAAGACAGGACGTTTTCACCAGTTTATAACAAATGAAATTTTAATAAGTATATTAATTTATAATTAGAATTATATGTTCTATAGTTTATATTATAAATACTATAAAGTATTTATTTAGAAACAATAAAAATAAATGATTGATTAATAATAATAATCAATCATGTATTTTTATTATTTCTGTAAGGAAGTACCTGAGACCGTTTATACATATAATATTGTTATTATTGACATAGGTTATTTATTATTATTAAAAAAATCAAATCGTGAACTTCCTAAAAAATAATCAACTAGGCGGTACATACAAACCGCCTAGTTGATTATTTTTTAGGAGTTCCAGATGTGATTATTTCGTAATCGGAACGACTCATATTGAATTTGTGAATACGGTTTATTTGTTAACTTTATCTGTCGAAACCTATCTAGCTCAACCTTGTATTTATTACTTTCTTCTTCTTCTTCTTCCTAGCCTTTTTCCCAACTATCTTGGGGTCGGCTTCCAGTCTTCCAGTCTTCTTGTATTTATTACTTTATTTTTGCTTATTTTAATTTTTGAATTGTTTTTGTTTTTTACTTTTATTACGGACGCTTTTAACGTGCACGTCTTTCTACATTGTTCTCACTCACATGTATAATTTCAAGATGAATGATGTAACCAATACCTACTTTGTAACAATATTCTGATTTAAAAGAGTGTCCGTGCAAACTTCTTGCCCGTTCTTCTCCATAGGAACCTACTACGCTTTGGAATGGGCAACTAGCTTCATCTTTCTGATTGACCGACAAATTGACAATTCAAAAGCACCTGTAACTGGTTTGTTTGAAATAAATTCTTTGAGTTTGAGTTGGGTTACTCCTTCCTACGTACATACGTTGGTTACGTATACTTAAATTAGCCAATGTATGGGTAGGTATTGCTACATACAGTCCAGGCATGGTTTCCGTCGCCTATATACGTATATTCATTACCGCTTCAATAAACCTGTCTACGTACAAAATTATTCGGCAATACAATCTATATTGTTCGGGTACTAATTGAAAGACTGACATTCTCGACCCTATGTCTATACATTGAAGACCCTATGTCTATACATTGAAGACCTTATGTCTATAGCTTGCCTGGCCTCTGTCTTAAGGTACACAAAGGAGAATGCTGTGTCAATATACTGTGTATCTATTAGATTTACTGCAAGACACTGTACGGGACAGACCACACAAGAGTAGTGTATGGATTACAGGCTAATAATTAACATGAATTCGTGTTTGGAAAAGTACAAGTATAATAAAAGAGCTTCCACGTCTAAAGTATATCTTAGTATAACTCCACCTTTTTCCCACAATGAAGTCAGATTGAAATAATGCTGCTATAAGAGGTGCTGGTCCACCGGCAATCACCCGATACAAACCTGCTGACCGATTGGTTACTTTTACCACAAATTGAGCCAATAATTTCGAATAGTTTAATATGCTGACAGAGAAAGCACGGCTAAACAAGGTTTTCGCTTATTTTTATTTCTTCATTTATATAAATGCATACACAGTATTAACCCAAAGTCTTTGTCATAATATACATCTCGCATAGTAAATATACTCGTATCTAAATTAAAGGAAAGCACGGCACTATCAATTAGCGTACTAGAACATTATACAAAAAAATATTTAAACATCAATAATAAAACAATGCAACAGCCTCCTGAAGGCATCAATATCTATTGAATCTAGTATAGTAGTATAGTTGTCTCTAGAAGAAATAAAAAAAATATATATAAACATTAATGGGAAAAAAATGTGGAAGGAAACGTTTTGAATTTTTGATTTGTACCTATAACTTTTCGAACTCGTTTTGAATAAGGTTTGCAAGTTTTCTGGAATGTTATCGAGAAATAAGTTAGTAAATATTTTGCAACCCTCATCCTGTACACATTGGTACAATGCTTTTATTTTAAGTGGTATAGTTCTCAGGAAGTTAGGTGTTGTTTTTTCGGTTACAAGCTCTGGGCCTATATTGACTACAGCAAGAGTGAAAAATTCAACTTTATTGAACACATTCAAAACATCACACATCACTTTATGGATTATTTTAAAATGGATTATGTCGTTGCTTCTCTTGTATTGTATATAATCGTTTTTGTCGAGTGTTATAAATCACTTTACATCGTGAATGAAAAATGATTACTTCAGTATTTGGAAAATGTTTGTTGAGTTTTTATTCAACTAATCAAAAGCGGGTAAAATATGAATTGCCTAGTCAGACTTTACCACCAAGACATGTTAGAAGTTCGTCAACCCTCAATAAAGATTAATTACTAATTTAATCATAAGCTGGCTCAGGAATAGTTTAGCCAGCATATGTTAGTGTTTGCAGCGAAGTTATATACCATGTGTTTCCGTTTAGGTCTGGGCAAAGACCGATTGCGTACCAAAAAGTTTTAACTGATAATCGCCGTCCCTCGATTTTCGACTCTAACAGAACAGAATTACGATCTGAAGTGTAAAAAAGGAGTGTTTTTAGATACGACATTAATGTATTGGACAGTTCGCAGTGCCCGTACAATATTGCATTGATAAATCATGACTTGAGCGCTCTCGTGGTTGGATTGTCTGTAGCAGTAGTCAAGGGGATGCCCTTTTGATTATCGAGTGTAAGGTATTCGTACGATGTGTCTGCAATTGCTTTTCCTACGTTTTCCTTTTGCTTTCGGGCCCTGAATGGTTGCATTGTTGGTTGGAAATCGGCCGGGATTAGCTAGAGAGATTTCCAATTGAAGAATGTTTATTATTTCATATAACATAACATTCACGCCTTGTCATCCTGAAGGGTTGGCATAGGTGTGCGTATAGTGCAACTACATTTCGCCAATTATGTTTTAGTCCCATGTAATAGGGGGCGAGCCTATTGATATCAACTGGGCAGAAATCCAGACTCCGGACTGCTACTGAGAATTTCCAGACGGAAAACCCAATAACGCTTTATCCGACCCGGGAATCGAACCCAGGTCCTCATGCTCAGCAGTAGCGCTTGCGACCAATAGACCAACGAGGAAGTCGAGTTTTTTATTTCATTTACGTTTATTGCACATAAAATATCCCACCTTGTTGCTTATTGTTTACATTAATAAACAAATACCGCATAAATATTTTTTTATGGTTTAAATTTGGCATAACCGTACACCAGGATATGCCAAATTTAAACCTTGAAAATTTTATGGTGAATGTGAAGATTATGCTGGTTCTAACTTTACTCTACCTTTTTTAATAAGTGTGTTAGTGACCGTTACAGTGGACATCAGGTGGGCATAACAATTAAAATTCTATTGTGTCTCGTTAAAGCTAGTCTGATAGTTTAAGATTTATCTGGTGCTCCATGTAGTATAGTAACATGTGACTATGATAAGTAGATCTAATCTATTGTGTGAGCTCGAGTATCCGGCTTGAACTCTGACAAAGGATCTAACTTTAGGCTATAACCTATATCCTTAGTAAAGATCAGATTGACAGTAATATCCATAATGCACCAATTAATTTACCAAGCAAATATAACCTCACTAGGGCATGTAATGCACGATTCACACTTGACGGAGCGCGTCATAGCGTTTATTTCATTGCAATATGCGCGTCGATGCGCGCCGGTGCCTTCTGATGCGCTCCGTCTAGGAAATATAATATACTTAATGACTGCAATATTAGTATGGTCGGTACTCAGAAGAATAGATAAAAACAAGTTAGAAGTAAAAGATAAACACGGTAATGTAAAATAAATCTTATTTGCATGGAGGTGGATGAGGAAAGCAACTGCTAAGGAAGTTGGGTAGATTTACACTCCTGGCAGTTGCTTTCCTCCTGCTTCTTATATACCGTATATTAGATACCATTAAAATTCACGTTAACGTAAAACAAACGTAAAAAGCCGATTCCCTAACTAACTAACTAACATAAATAGAGATATTATTTTTGAAGGACTCAATGTTAGTCAATACTCTGAGCTAGTGTCCAAAGCGACTCTGATGTTTTTTTTTTCTGTATTAGTAAGAACTGACGTTCTTAGTAATTGATTACAACCTAGCTTAATACACTAATAAGTAATTTAATTCTAACATAATATTATACGAGATAGATTATGTTATAACTAAGAATAGTCTTAATTTGCAACAAGGTCAATTTCGTAGCACTTTCTTAGGGTCTGATAATTGATAAAACACTTTGTTCATGTGTTACATGTATAGCACAGCATTATTACTATTTATTAATTCACAATTTACACACTACACTAACTCAACTGGTTTAGTTCTCTTTAGCCTACGCACTTTGTCCGTGTTATCTAGGTGCTGAATTGTCTCGACATTCACATGACGGTGGAGTCAGTGTTCGTGGGCTTCAGAAAATTTTTGGATGATGGTGGTGAGGAATTCCATTTTAAGGTCACGGTGCGGGTCGTCATTTCTAATGTACCTTGGTGCATTTACAGCATCCCTGAGAACTTTTCTTTGAAATTGTTGAATTATTTTGACGTTGCTTTGTTTAGTACAGCCCCTAAGTTGCATGACATGTGGCTTCCAATGACTTAAAAGTTTTAGTAGTTTTTTTTTCGTAACTTAGCAATATAGGACAAAGTAACAATACATCACAATACCTCTCAAGTGACAACTAACTTCCAAAAGCTCTAAGACACAAACCGTGTTACGAACTTCTCTACCGTCATAATTCGATCGAAGTTCGGGCCCTCCATCAAACTGACGACACGAATAAATCTCGAGGCGGTACGAAGTGTAATTATCATATATTCGCTATGATCTATGATGCAAATAAGGGTGACGTGATGGGCAAAACTACCATTAATAATTATCAAGAGTTATCAGGCCTTGTGCATAATTGATTCGGAGATAACGGACTAGGAGAGATTGTTGGTCTTCGTTAATTATCTTTGGCCTACGTATATATATGTGAAGCCTTGTGAATACATTGAGGGGTTACAAAATTGCGTTTACCGCAGTACCCTCAGATGTTTATTAAGGTAATGGACCGTTAACTGAAGATTACGTAAAATGGTAATGTTGGAATTTAAAAATTACCTACCGTGTTTGTCAAGAATCAGTAGTTAAGGTAGCAGCAGAGTTTAAAACTGGCCACTCTATATTAAATATCGGAAATAAGCAAGTAATTTTTTATTTTCCTTATTTAAATAAATATAATATAGAAGTTGCTCGACTTTTATATTATATTTAAATAAAGAAAATAGACAATTTCAGAGGTTTAAACTGTACTCAGTAGAAAATAGTTGCGAGTTTAAAAAATAATTGCACCAAGCAGTATTATAGGTAGTTAAATTCGACTTTTAATACTCTTCTTGGGTTGACATTACTGTCTGAGCATATCATACATTTTCTTATTACTGTTACTCATTCTTGGTTTATACGATATTGAAAAGGTCACTAATTACATTAAAAAAAATAATCTGTAGCTCGTCTAACTTAAGTTAAACCATTGTTTTAGATAATATTGATAAGTATTATATGATAAGAGGAACAGTAAATACTACTATTTCGGTAAACCCGATCTACAAAATGTGTGATCAACCACACATTTTGTAGATATAGTACTTGTGATAATTATACAATACGCACATGAATCCGAAAAATCTGAGGTGGCCTCGGGTTCGAACTCGAGACCTGCTATGACTAGGCAGTTCGACGGTCACGTAGAGAAGTACTTTGTACATGAATAATTGTCATCATTTTTCTAGAGCTCGGAAACGTTATTTAAAATAACGTTTTTAAAACGTTTCTAACAGTCCTCGTTCTTCTTTGTACAACATTTTGTTCGGAACGAAATCGAAATGCGAACGTTTTCAAAAACCGGTTTATTCCGCAGGACGCAACCGCGCATGGTGCGTGCGCTGACAAGCATGAACTTGTTTTTTTAAATTGTACATTATCTTCATTTCATTACCTACATCATTGATTCCAATGCACTTGCCGCTTACGTATTGATTAGGGTTGTGTTGCGAGTTTCCTATCGGTCAACCCAAAAATGGTTAAAAACGTTTTATTAACCGAGAACGATTTAAATTTTGTTCTCTCTTCAAAAACGTTCCGTTCGAACGTAACGGAAATAAATAATTCCTTAGGTTTATAAGACGAAACCGTTTCGAAAAATATACCGTTATCCGAGCCCTGCTTTTCCCCTTTAAGAAATATCGGCACTCTCATACATCATCATCATTATTTCACAAATCCAGACTCCGGCTGCTACTGAGAAATTCCAGATGGAAAAACCCAATAACAATTTTCCCGACCCGGGAATTGAACCCAGGACATCATGCTCAGCAGCAGCGCTTGCGGCCACTAGACCAATGAGGCTCATAGTTTCCACTGAAGTTGATGCCATAATTTACAGTATAGTCTCAAATAAGGTTGACGACAAAAAAAAAAACCGTCAGGTTGATTATTAAAAAATATTGGACTCGTATTTTTTATTTTTTTACGTAGGTCATCAAAATATTACGGCAATACATTGAGTTAAAATGTGCCGTGACGTCACGAGTATTTAGATTTTATACTTACTTGTGACGTAGCGACCCCCACTCCCTAACTTTAATGCGTTTTATCGAAGTAATTTTTTATTAATGATAGCTATATTCCCTATTTTAAATCGTAAAAAATTTTAACTTTGCCTTGTTTATTTATAATGGAAACGGCTTTGTTTGTGAAATGTAACCCACATCTATTTAAAAAATTATCAGAGGTCAGGAAAAATCCAATACGGGCTCAATACATCAATCAATTATGTCAAATAAAGTGTAAAACCGCGCTTATGCAAAAAAGTTTTTTGGTATTGCCCCAGTTATATATAATAGAGTACCTAATATTATAAAAAATATGACTACATTAAAATTTAAAAGGGCGCTAAACGACATTTTAATTACGAAAACTTATTACAAGATTGACGATTTTCTTAATGACGATTCACTTACTGATTGACATAATGTTACTTTGATTGACATATTTATTGTGATCCAGGTTCACTTACCTTTTATTTCCATTTGACATTATTATTTTATTTTATATTTTTTATTGCTGTGGCCACGCTGACATTTTAAATTTTTAATATAATTTTTTTTTAATGTAATTTCCAATGACCTGCAGCTTATTTTTGTTTTATTTTTATTTTTATGGAATTGTAAACCTTTGCATGGCCCACGTGACGGTAAAATATGGAGAATTTTATTTTAATCAAAACACCTATGTACTATACCCATATTTGCAAAGAAATAAATTAATTGAATTGAATTAATATGATAAAGCAAAAAATAAGTGTCTGATATATTTTTATTATCTGACTGGCGGACTAAATAGAATTTCTTTTTTTTACCCAGGCATCATCTCTATTAGGAGATACCATCGGCCGTCTGGAACGTTGTAATGAAACATACCAAGCAAATTAGAAGCACAGCTTAAGCTCTCAACAACATAATTGGTACTAAGTTGGTAAAGTTAAATTGAGGCAGCTTATAACGAAGCTTAGAAACTTGCGGGTTTCGTATTTAAGGCTAGTGTAGATTATGCAGGCTATTAAAGGAGCGATGACCGGTGAAGTTCATATGTACGTAAATGTTACGCCACGTACTTATTAGAAACTAGCTTTTGCCCGTGGTTCCACTCGCATACTAGTAAAACTACTAGCTAGGTACATGTGCCATCGAAATATGGTCATCGTGATCACGGCATTTTGTTTTCAAACTGCTTAGTTATTTATCTTCGATAGTACCCGGATAAAAAGATTTAATATGTTTTATGCTGGGTCCTATGTACCAAATTTTACATAAATCCGCTCAGCCGTTAAAGTGTCCTTGAGTAACAAAAATTCAAACTGATAAACATCTTAGCTTTTATCACAGATAATATAATACTACGTACAGATACCCAATCCCATACAAAGAAATGACACCTCCCTAGTCGGGCTATTGACTGGCTAAATGTGCTACAGTTATGACAAATTGAGTAAAACGCCATCTATTGCAAAGAGCCATAGACAAAAAGGTTTTATCTTTTTTTGTTGAAAATACGAGATTTATTAGTTACAATAGATAAATCAGCAACAAGGAAGTTTTGATTTTTACTAATCTTACTTCAGCCAAAATCTTCCGTTTATCGCTTTTTTGTGACTGTTAATTTCATAATTGTTATCTATGATCTTTTTTCAAGACTAATTATAATTTGTTCGAATTGAGACCCCATACTTTTACATATAAAAAACTAGCTTTTGCCGCGGCTTCAGCCGCGTGGATGTCGCAAAATATCCCTCAGGAATGTATTACTGAGATTAAAAAGTACCCTTTGTGTTAATCCAGGTTATAAGCTTTCTGAGTGCCAAACATCCGAATCCGTTCAGCCGTTTTTGCGTCAATCAAAGTCAAAGTCAAATAATTTATTTCAAATAGGCCCTTATAAGGTACTATTGAACGTCAAAATTTACAAAAAACTGATTTTAGTCGCCAATTCCAAAAGATAGTTTTGGTATGGAGAAGAATGGGCAAGAAACTCAACCATACCTACCCAACATAGAAACCAACAATATTTTGTATGTTACATTCATTATATAATTATATGTGAAGACGACGCACCAAGAATAAAACTACTATACCACAAAAGGTAAAAAGAATTTAAAATGAACCAACAGATAATTTACTGATGTGATAGATACATGGTGCTCACTGCTTACAAAGGTAGACCATCACCTGGCTATACGATACTTGTTATCCCGGTAGTACACTCCCGTGGGATAATTTCCGACCTCCACACAGCCAAAAGCTATGGTGCTATAATTAGACATACATATAAAGGTGTGTCCAAACATTGAGCGGCATCCATGTAAATTATTTTGCGTATTATTGTATAGAATCAAGTTTTTTCTAAATGAACATACAGCAGTGCTGCTGGGGAGTTTGTTGCGCCACTTCTTCTTCCCAGCTAAAGCACTAGGAAGTGGTGAAGGGCGGGCGTTTTTGGGGGACTGTCTGTCTGGACTGTAATTTTGACGTTCGAAAAGTACTGATTCTTAGCCTAGTTTGAATAAATGACTTTTGAATTAGAATTGAATCTGTTGTTTCAATGTTTGGACGACTGCCGCACGTGAACGCTTCTGATTACTGCCGCGCACACACATTTTTACGAAACATTCGTCACTAATTGTATCTGGACGTATTTCTGCGGAGGAAGATTGATATTGCCAACTGAAGTGCGCGGCGTGTCTCGAACGTGCCGCGCGGTACTGCCGCGCAAACATTCGTCGGTTTGGTCCTAACTAGAGCGCGGCAGAAAGGTGTCCTGCAAACACCGCGTGTTGCTGCTGCGCTCTTGCCGCTCAATGTTTGGACACACCTTTATATTATCAAATTTCCACTTTCACTTGAGCTTATCTGTAGTGAGGGATCTTAATTTACCTTGAACTTACAGTAGGTAACAGAGCCCAAACTTACAAGATTTCATATTAAAATTAGGTATAATCTATTATATTTCGTAGAGTTGATAACGGTATTGTTCAAAAACTAATTTGTATGGCTTCATCCGTATTACGTTTAGAATTTTAGATTGAAGTGAAGTCTGGTGGGAAACCAATTACTACGAAATAAGCTAAGAAACAAATGAAGGTGCTTCGGCGATCGAGCTGTTTCATTTGTAGCTTTGCCCACTTCACCTACCTAACCATGACCGTGCTATGAACGTGAGACCATAGAAACATGACACGGACCACTAAGCCCACTAGAATGTATCAACAGCGTATCAGAGAGGTCTATGTCCGGCAGTGGACTATTGTAGGCTGATGATAACAGTGAAGTGATTTCCTAGAAAACAGACCCATTTCTTAAAATAAGGTCCCATTAAAATATATGGACAAATTTTAACACGGCGTTCAGTACGTCTAACCAAAGATATCCAAGCAAAAAAAGTGATTTTATTTTGACCAAAAATAATAAATGGCATTGGGTAACCAACATTTTTGGTGTATTTTCGTTAGAAAAAAAGCTTTCCAAGTTAAGTATATAGTTTTTAAGTTTAGACTGGATCGGACTACGTTGGGGTAGATTTTTTTAAACACTCTATAAACGAAATATAGTTTACCTTTCAAATGACTTTTTCAATACACCTAGATTGCTTTTTAAATCCATATGTCAACAGACGTGAACAAAATACACTATCAATCAATCTGCCTAGCCTTTTCCCAACTATATTGGGGTCGGCTTCCAGTCTAACCGGATGCAGCTGCATACCAGTATTTTACATGGAGTGACTGTCTATCTGACCTCCACAACTACAGTAACTGATTAATACTATACCCCTTGGTAAGACTGGTTGACAGACTTTAGGGCTTCTGACACCCCTAACGACTGTCAAAGATCCACTAATGACAGCCGGGACCAACGGCTTAACGTACTTTCCGAGGCACGAAGGAGTCTCGGTATGTAAAGATGGTCACCCATCCATAGACCAACCCGGCAAGTAAAGCTTAACCTGATCGACCCGTGCGGCTGTTATTACTTAGCCACGAGCTCCTCTAACAAAATACAATATGCGATTCACTATAAGTTAATTTTATTTTAGTTTTCCGTAACATATTTTTCTACAATAACATGAATAGTTTCCGTAGAACGAATAAAAAACTTACTGATTAAATTGATATATTGGTTATGTTGAAATATACCCAGAAGAGTGTGGATCAATGACCTTATGAAGGCCGCAGCAGGCATCCGCTGTATAAGAGAAGCACACCGGTCGATGTAGCGACGCTCGGGGGACGCCTATGTCCAGCAGTGGACATCTTTCTGTGGAAATGATGATGATGATACCCAGAAGGGATTGTCCTATACTTATTGTTAGTTAAGAAAGCGCTTACTGAACCCACAGCGCGTCTGTAAATTTTCGGATCTGACAATTTTGTTACATCGAAATTTTCATGAAAATTTTATGCATGTTATACCGAGATGCTTTGAAAACAAAAAGGCGAAGTATTTTAATTCATAATTAACCAACAAACGGTGACCTCTGTTATCTTAAAATTTTCAAGATATTTTCTGCTTTTAAGAGGCTTAAAATTCAGACAACCTTTTAAGCTTTTCCGTGATGCCGGAAGCTTTCTTCTTGTTAAGATAGATTTTATTTATTTTTCTTTTGGCAATAAATTGTGTTTTATGCATATTCTTTTTGTTTTCGTTGGTAGTTCAACAGCATGATTTATTTTAGGTATTTTATTTTTATTTTCTGTTATCCTAAGAATTTTAACTTAAGATCTTTTACACCCAAAATAATAATGAATGTAATGCTTTACAGTAAAACTTTTATGTACCTCTTTTATAATTATCTAATTAAAAATAGGTTTGTAGGACAAATAGGGCAATCAAAATCTAATACGCATCGCTATCAACAGGAAAAGTGCCCAAAACGCTAGCAGCTACTATTATTTACTAAATTAAGTTTTCTTAGGTAAGCGAATATAAACTGAAGAAATAGCCAACAGACTAAATAAATACCGGTACAACAACGGTTTTCCAAACAAAAGGTAGACTTAGGTACCTTTGCTCTACAATATTAATTATAACGGCCCTTATATTGATAAAAAAGAAAGAAAAAATCACAAATAAGCTCCTAATTTCTTATTTTTTATAAGTATTTTCTTTTGAATTTTAAATAATATTTGTAAAAGCTCGGAGCATTAGCCTTATCAGAGACTACTGCAACAGTAACAGGATACTTACGGGTTTTGGTATTTAACACGGGGTGACTGACATCTGACCTTAATAAGCACAATATGTAGACACATTTTTGAGGCTTCATGTTGCCTGAAACTGTACTATAAAGAGCAACACGATACTCTGTTATAAATAGTGACTTTGATACTCTACAAAAGATCCGGTAAGTGGGTTTTTAACGATCAATATAGTATATAGTTATATTATAGGAATCAAGTAAAGGATTATGGGAGGGGTGGTCTGCTTATGCATTCTTCCATCTGGAATTTCTCAGTAGCAGCCCGGAGTCTAGATTTGGGCCCGGTTGATGGCAATAGGCTCGCCCCCTATTACATGAGACTTATATATAACTGGCGAAATGTGGGTGTACTATAGGTACACCTCTGCCCAACCCTTCGGGGAAACAAGGCGTCATATTATGGTTGTTGTAGTAAAAAAAAAAACTCATCATTTGTTACTAAGCTATTTTATGGTGATAGGGTCTGTAACCATACTCTTAGAGGATTTGTCAAGAGAGACCGCAGCGATAGCGCGTGACAATTGTGACGCAGCGAGTGGAAGGGGCGACACGACGTTAGAGGGGCGCTCACGCACCTCAGTCACTCTTGCTCGGGCGCTCGGAAGCGACGGACGAGTATTAGGAACTGTAGATTTCAATTCTTTCGATGTCTAACGGTTTTACGTTATTGTGATTTATTTTCTATTCTGTTATTTTGAAATAAATACTTCTATGTAGTTTTGCTTTTCTTTTAAAATAATTAAATAAGCTTCTGATCCATAAGAATACCATATAGTATCCTGGTTCTAAATTGGAGACATTACAGCATACAATCAGGCATAGTTTTGTATGAAGTACATCCATGATGATTGTATTTTAGCTAGTGTAAGTAAAACTCTTTCTCCAATGCAAAATGTCATCTAAAAGCAAGCGCATTACAGCCGCATCGGCCCACAGCACATCACATTTCATTACAAAAAACGTTGCATAATAAGCCTGTTCCCACTACTGGGACAAAAGCCCACGGCCTCTCACATACAGGATATGTGAGAGGGAGTGGGCCGTAATCCACCACGCGGGCCCAGTCCGGTTTGATAGATGTCAAGTCTTCGAATTATTTGGTTCTAGGTTATGCCGCTTTCCCCACGATGTTTTTCTTCACCGCTTTGAGAACAGTGGTGATGAAATAATTAACACAAGTATAGCGCCTGTCAGGGTTCGAACCTACGACCTACAACTCGTAAGTCACGGCCGTTACCACTAGGCCACCATGCTGTGCTCTCTCTGAAATATCATGTTGCGGAACGCACAAATGTGCGTCAGACTTAAAAAAGTAAACGGAAGAATCTCCGATCAAATCCACCAATCAAATCAATCTTCCAACTATCTTGGGGTCAGCTTCCAGTCTAACCGGATGCAGCTGAACACCAGTATTTTACATGAAGCGACTGCCTATCTGACCTCCACAACCCAGTAACTGGGTAATACGATACCCCTTGGTAAGACTTGTGTCAGACTTTCGGGCTTCTGACGACTCTTAACGACTGTCAAAGATCCACGAATGATAGCCGGGACCCAACGGCTTAACGTGCTTTCCGAGGCTCGGAGGAGTCTCGGTATGTAAAGATGGTCACCCATCCGCTGACCAACACGGGCAAGCGTAGCTTAACCTGATGAATCGACCCATGCGGCTTGTTATTACTTAGCCACGAGTTCTGTAAACCACCAACAGACTAAAATAATACCAGTTCAACGACGGTTTCCAGACAAAGGGAAGACGAAAACACTACAATATTTATTAAACTCGGCAATTTATCACGGCCCTTATACTGATCACAAATAAGCGCCTAATTTCCGAATGATTCATCGCTTACGAATCGATTTGCATTTATCATTGTGGTACAAAGGAGACGACAAGGTCCATGAAAGCGATTGGAGTTAGAGTTTGTAAAGGTGGTTGTTTTACGCTAAATTGAAGACGGTTGTTCTTTGTCGAAACTTGACAAACGACAACCTACTCCATGTTTCAATTATTTTCCGGAGTTCGGCTTTCATTTGTTTTAGGAAAGCATTTAAAAATTTGTACATTTTGTTTTAAAATTAATTTGAACAAAAAAAATTTAAACCGACTTCCAAAAAAAACCACTACAAAGTGAAAAATAACTTTAATTTCGGAAGTCGGTGTCTTTGTTTTTTAATTTTCGTTTTTTGCCACCGACTTCCGAAATTAAAGTTATTTTTCACTTTGTAGTGGTTTTTTTTGGAAGTCGGTTTAAATTTTTTTTGTAAAAAGTTTTTATTTTTCACTTTTTAGTTGTGGTACCTACCCCACACAATATCCAATACCACTAACTGCAATAAATAACAGTGACAGGAAGTTATCATCATATCGTCCATATAAACTAAGTGGGAAAAATATGTATTATTGAAGCTAACTCAAAAACTATCTAAGCAAAGTCAATAAAATTTATATGGGACCACCTCGGGAGCTTACCCTTTCAAACAAAAAAATAATTTTCAAAATCGGTCCACAAATGGCGGAGATATCGGTGAACATACATAAAAAAAAAAAAAAAACATACATAAAGTCGAACATAGAACCTCCTCCTTTTTGGAAGTCGGTTAAAAAGGATTGTAGCGTCATAAAATGGTAATAACAACACGATCGATTAAACAGTGTAATAGGTTTGAAATTATTTTGGTTTGAATAAATGAATACCTGAATAATATTACGTGATCAGTTAAAGTTCATACATGTTTTTTGAAAAGCCTGTTTTACGGTTATTAGTTGTATTTGATAAAACAATGTTGCAAAGCATGAACAATTATAAAACTGTAATTGATGACTAACGGCGTCATTGATGTTAATCGTCATTGGATGGTCGTCGATGAACGTAGTGTATAGGATAATTGATCCATAGGCATCAACATTAACGTAATTGCTAGCAATTGTAGTAAAATTAAATGAATTCAGTGAATTTCTGATTTAAAAGAGATAACACAAAAATGTTAATTCTGAATTTTCAACACAATTATGTCTTCCTTTAAATAGGTTCCTCTTTTTTACTTTAAAAGCCATGGCGGTTCTAGCAGTAGCAGAGGAGCTCGTGGTTAAGTAATAACAAGCCGCACGGGTCGATCCATCAGGTTAAGCTACGCTTGCCGGGCTTGGTCAGTGGATGGGTGACCATCGTTACATACCGAGACTCCGCCGTGCCTCGGAAAGCACGTTAAGCCGTTGGTCCCGGCTGTCATTCGTGGATCTTTGACTGTCGTTACAAGACGTCAGAAGCGCGAAAGTCTGACACCAGTCTTACCAAGGGGTATCGTATTACCCAGTTACTGGGTTGTGGAGGTCAGATAGGCAGTCCCTCCATGTAAAATACTGGTATTCCGCTAAATCCGGTTAGACTGGAAGTCGATATAGTTGGGAAAAAGCTAGGAAGATTGATGATTTTTTCAGTAAACTTATCATATTCAACCTATATGTACCTACTTTATGCAGCTTTATTGGAGTTGACTTCAAGTCAGTTGTAGTAAAGCCACAGATGAATACAGACGGGACACTCCGCAGTTTAGTTATGAAACTGCAAGTACGCGACAGCCCCGTCTTGCTGGGAAAATTCAGTGAGTGTCCCGTAGTCAGAAGATCTAAGAGTTAGGTGACAGAAAGAGAGGCAACTTCTAGATGAATATAACTGTAGGTAACTAGCGCTGTGCGACCTCAATTGCACTTTATTGTGTCGCAACAAGAGTCGCTTTTTATTTAAATGATTTTTCGGAGTGTCCCATCTGTATTTAATCTGTGGTAAAGTATAAAATAAGTACCTAATCGAAAACTTCTACAAAATTAATGTTCAGAAGTTGAAGACCACGGTCATGTTTTAGTTTAGTACTAGGTCTTATTGAACTTACTGAAAGTCAAATACCACCACACGTGGCTTGTCATAACTTAACTGTAACTAGTCTGTCTACGTCTGTTAGAACTTCACGTGGTTTGAACATTAATATATTATAATTATGATGTATGTGTCGCAGGTAAATTGTATGATTCGTTATTGAATGGCCCATCAAATGTTGTGGCATATTATAAAGTCACTA
Source organism: Conistra vaccinii (assembly GCA_948150665.1). Taxonomy (NCBI): domain Eukaryota; kingdom Metazoa; phylum Arthropoda; class Insecta; order Lepidoptera; family Noctuidae; genus Conistra; species Conistra vaccinii. Next base: position 13,663,669 of record OX411329.1, read on the forward strand.
GGCAATTTATATTTTGCCTTAGGAATTTTGCAAAATCGCCAGCGGTACTAAACGTACGGCGCCGTTTGTAAAATTACGAATCATAGGTACAATTTGCCTGCGACATAGTATTATGTCGAGTACCTACATATGTATTGTTGTAGGTAATGTGATTCTGGCGGAAATGTACCATGACGTTTTTAGGCATTGCAAATGATATCTTATTAGACTAACTAATAGCCTAATACCGCAACACGAGCCTTGAGGTACTTATAGTCTGTTTCAAAATTATTTAATAGAAGTGTAAACAAACCTGTGTGTTCTAGTTAAATTCTTACGCAATCACTCACTAAAATAAACAACACATTCATCTTTATTTAGGTGGTCTCAACTTTATACATGGTAAAATTAAATTAGCTAGCAAAACTCCGCAGACGTGATGAGATCCCACTATTTCCTACAATTATTGTTTAAATAACATTGTTAAATAAAATTGTAATTGAAAAATTCTTGACGAAAATGGAGGTTATAAAATTAACCTCATTAAATTGTGAAGTAAGAAACTGTGGTAGTAATTTAAAATTAGAAAGTAGTCATCATCACCTGCCTAGCCTTTTCGCACCTATGTTGGGGTCGGCTTCAAGTCTAACCAGATGCAGCTAAATACCAGTATTTTACATGGAGCGACTGCCTATCTGACCTCCACAACCCAGTTACCGGGTAATACTATACCTCCTGGTAAGACTGGTTTCTGTCGACCCGTAACAACTGTCAGAGATCTACAAATGATAGCTTGGACCAACGATTAGCGTGCTTTCTGAGGCACGAAGGGGGTCTTGGTATGTAAAGATGGTCACCCATCTACGGAACAACCGCGGCAAGCTTAGCTTAACCTGATCGATCGACCCGTGCGGCTGTTACTTAGACACAAGCTCCAAAATGAGAAAGTACTTAGTCAAATCAAAGCACTTAATTTGTAAATGGCATTACAAATTGGTATCCACAGGTACATTTTCCAATCCATTCATGTTTACATTTTCATCAGATTATTTTGGAAAAGATCATAAACTGTAACACGTCTGTCTACGTCTATTAGAAATTCACGTGTTTTGAGCACGAATCTAATGATGACGTAAAGTCGAGCCCTGCGTAGGTATTGTTGTAGGTTAACAAGAACCCTTGTATTAAGGTGAAACAATTTGATATTTTTTTCATACAAATTTCTGGGCGGTTTTACTCCACTGTTTGATAACGTACATTCAAAGTTTAACATAATATCGTTAGGTCTCATTAGTAATTTTGTCTGTACGGAAGCAGAATAGTAAAATAAAAAGCCATTAAAAAGTTATAAGCCAACAAAGATTCGTTTTTCTTGCTAATTTTAACGCAACTTTGTGCGTAAATAAATAATAGAAAAAGTGTGAAATCTCGAAAACAAAATCCGTACCGACACAGCAAAATTATGGAAGATTTCAATTAATTTTATTCCAAATTTATTCATGCAGTGGTTTTTTCATAAAACTCCATTTTCCAAAGGACTTTTCGTAATTTTTTAGGCGCTCTTTTTACTAAAAATGTTTGGTACCGTCTGCGTGCGAACTATACGTTGTCCATATAGACCAGCTTCTAACTGCTCATCACTGATACTATCTCTGTCGGACACGATGCCAGGTGAGACAGCGTGGCTTTTGGCCAAGCCCACCATTGAGTTCGAGCCCGCGACTAGTTCCACCTTAAGTGATTCTGACGTAGACGGCGTTATAAATGTAAAATTCTGGAGACTTGTTCCATTCCCGTTTTTAGGGTTCCGTAGTAAACAAGGAACCCTTATACTTTCGTCTTTTCCGTCTGTCTGTCTGTCTGTCCGTCTGTCTGTCGGTCTGTCTGTCCGTCTGTCTGTCCGTCTGTCTGTCCGTCTGTCTGTCTGTCCGCGGCTTAACTCAGAGACTCTTTGTACTAGAAAGCTGTAATTTGGCATGGATATACATATTAATTACGCCTACAAAGTGGTTTCTTTGGATTTATTTTGTGTACTCGTGGGGATGTTTTTTTTTCCTCATGCTGTTCCCATAGTGTGCCTATCGTTTGAAAGGTCGTACAAAAATATTGTGACTTTGTGAAAACCATTTTTGGAATTTTTGTAAGAGCCTAGTGTCAAAACATTCACGGCAGTAGTGTATCGAAATTTAAAGAAAACTGTCACAGCTAAGTAGGCTTTACAAGTTAACGAGTAATAATCGACCAACTTACATTTTCGGTTGCAAAAACATGAACATTTCAACTACAACGTTAAGTTTGTTCTTGCGATAAATTCATCCCATCTACGGAACCCTTCATTGTGCGTGGTCTGACACGCACTTGGCCGGTTTTTAAAGAACGATTGCTTTCTAATCCAAGACTCAATTTGTCAAAAAAAAAACTCTACTTTGCATACATTTATGACGAGGTTTTGATCGTTTTTAATTACGGTAATGGTCTTGGTTTTCTGACATTCGTTGATTTTTTTACCGACTTCAAAAACGAGAAGGTTCTCAAATCGACTGTATGTTGTTTTTTTTTTGTATATTTGTTACGCTATTACTCCGCCAATTATGAATTGATTTTGATGCAAACAATTTTTTTTTTTTTTTGTAGGTTCAGAGGTGGTCCCATATTAATTTTATTTACATAACTTTGCTTGGGTAGTTTTTGAGTTACCTTCATTATTACGTATTTTTCCCACTTAGCTTATGTGGATGATATGATAAGTTCCTGTCACTGTTATTTAATTATCAGGTATTGGTATTCCAATTTGTGTGGGGTAGGTAGGTACAACAAAAAAGTAAAAAATAAAAACTTTAAAAGATTTTTTTTGTAAAAAGTTTTTATTTTGCTTGGTTAGTTAGTGTTTTAGAGCATTTTGCTTGTCATTGTGAAAAACTATATATAATACCCACGACGGAACGGAGAAGGAGAATGCGTTGAGGATGAACGGGTGAGAGGTTGTGTATACAAAAAACGAATGTGCCAATTTATCACCAAAATGGTTGACCAATTAAGAAAAGATTTTCTTTTATGGCTGTAAATAAACGTGTAAAAATATTCCTCTCATCAATCTGTTAAACTTCCCACTGCTGGGACTCATCTCTCTCCCCTATGAAGGGTTCGGGGTGTAATACATACATCACGTTGATCTCATGCGTTTGGTAAGTGTCACCATGTTTTTGAATGTTTGGTTTTAGACCACGTTTTGTCATGTTTGCACTTATTCAATTCATCCACGCTAACGTTTTGTTCGGGTGGATGGACACTTAATTATGGGGCCTGTAGGTACGTATCTAAAAATAAATTGACATCCTCATTAATTATGCACGTTCTATGCTTCCGTGTTTTTCACGTCCTGCAAAAGTATTAGTATTGTTTTAGTATTTTAGGGTAATTCAGTCGCGGGTTAAAGTTTTCCACGCAAAAGCTAGTTAGTTATACAATGTCGCCCATGCGCATGTGACCGCCCGTAATTTTCTGAATATTCATGAAAAAATATCGAAAATAAACTTCAAAAGGGGGGGTCTATCTATAACATTATTCACTAGTTTTTTTAAAATAAATACACAATTTTTTACCGAAAAAATGACTTCGATTCCGTTTTTTCTTTCGTAGTCGATAATTTTATGTAAAAAATTTAATTAACCTGTTAAAATAACTCATAAGCTTTTGGAAATAATAAACAGAATCCAAATCGACCCATAAACTTCGGAGATGTGTCAAAAAACAGAAAGCAAATCTTTAAAAAATTTAAAATTGAATAACATGAAAAATGTTATAGATAGACCCCCCCCCCCCCCTTTTGAAGTTTATTTTCGATATTTTTTCATGAATATTCAGAAAATTACGGGCGGTCACATGCGCATGGGCGACATTGTATACTTGCTCGAAGCCAGAACAAGTAGCGACAATTAACTCGCATTGTATAATGTAGGTACACAGTACTCCTGCTAAACGTAAAACCAAGTGATTTAATTTATATATATTATACATAATAATTATATTATAAATTAAAGTACGGCTGAACGGAAAAATGTATTATTATTTTACATAAATTAGGAATTTTAATAGCTCGTTAATGAAATTCTATATTATTTTAATCATATTTTCAAATATCAGAAAAGGTCGGGGTCATATTGAGAAGATTACAAAAAGGTTTCGTCTGATTATGAATTCTTTGACGATGGTTTTAATTTTCCTAAAGACCGATATTAAATTAAATGTGACAACTCCAATCAAACGATAAATTTATTATAATTTGAGACAAGAATAATTTCAACCCGAGATTAAAGATGATTAGGGACCGTAGTATACACTGCTGTCCTTCTTTTTGAGCTCATTTTAAATTAAAAAACCAATATTTAGTTTCTAGGAACGAGTGATCTTAAAAACATGGTCCTTAGTGAAAACTTAGAGCTATAAAAAAACAGTGTTTTTCTTAATTTTCGTATTAATTGTAGTACCAAAAATTTTTATTTCATAATTATCAAATTAAAATTACTAACATTAGCCTGGTTTTCACATCTATCGGCAGTCCGAGCAGATCAGCACACAATATTATAACGTCATATATAATAACGTCATACTCATAGTTTCAGTGATGTGAACCCATAAGCTTTGTCCCTAACAAGAATAAAGAAGTTTTCACCTCAGTACCTGAAATAAACGGGTTTTGCTTTTTAAAGACAGTGAGCAAAATTCGATTTTGCTGCGTGAGACAAAGTAACTATTATTATATATTTTTTTAATGCCGAGAACAGTGCTGGGTTTACTCACAAAATTCCAAAGATTTGAATTTCACTTTGTTCTGTCACTTTCACTTCGATACGAAAAAAGCGAGAGATAGAAACCAGTCGATTCGAAGTCCAATTTTCAAATTACAGACCAATCAACCAAATCAAAGAAATAATAAAACGTTTGGATACACATTAACCGTAAAATTGCAAATCATCTGTTATGGTTTTAAACGTATTGTAACAAAGTTCCCTTTCGCGCGTTGTGAAAGGGGGCTAGACGGAAAAAATTGGGACCAAAAGTTGTAACGACACTGTTTATTTTTTATTATAACGCCATCTGTGAGCGACAACAGGTACTAATTAGTGGCATGCCTTTGTGAGGTTCATTCCATAACTTCGTTCCATCCGGGTGTCCCTTGACACCTCTCAGCTTTTTTTTTTTTTCTAAATAATCGAATTACATATTTAGTTTTTATAATCAAGAAAAGATAATGTTGAAGAAAAAAAAAAGTAGTTTATCATGTAGGTATCTACATAATTATTTATAGTTTTATGTATTAATATAAAATCAATTAATATAATTAAATATTGTGACGACTACCGTGGGTGCAGTTTCCGACAGACCGTGCCTCTTTAAAAATAGCGGGATTCATATTTTTATTGTTTTCTTCTTCTGTTACGCTAGCTACAAAGTTTGATACACGTTAGATACTATAAAAATAATAATAAATCTGACATTTAACACCGGAATAATTGAAGCAGCATTATGTACGTAAGGAAAAATCTACATCTTTTTAGTAAAAGAGGTTCAAGACACAATTATATCACTAGGAATAGGGACCAATTAGTTCAACCGGGTTTCAGGCTGGCTAAAGTAGACTCATCATTCATGGGGTACTGTTTAAAATGCTACAATAAAATACCTCCCCACATACTTCAGCTGAATGAAACGAAATTTAAATCTTATATTAAACGCACACTATGCAGTCAGGCATATTATAAGTTGGGGGATTACATCGCTGATAAAAATGCTTGGCTCAACGCTGGTCCTGCTCCACAAGGGCACATAAACTAATTGTATAGCATCTGAAAATACTGTTGGAGCTGCGGAAGATTTTAAAAACTATCTTTGCATTGTATAAATTCAATCTCTTAGCATTGTATAATTGCATAGCACATGTGTGAGTACTATGTACAGACTATAAAGCTACCATTTAGGTACTGGGTATGTCTTTCATTGACTTGAATGTGCCCTGGCGGCTGAGAGTATGTCATGCTCACTCTAATGTCACGCTGACGGTGGCGTGTGTGTTGGATCATTTAGCTCCCTTCAAAATGGTTGAGCTGAATGGTGCTAATCCATGCGTCATGTTCGTGAACGGGCGCCGTCAGTTGTGACTGGTCATCTCATAAGTAGCTGCCATGGCTTATTTTAATTTGATTTAATTTTTTAATTGTTTTATTTTTGTTTTTATCTTTTATTACGGACGCTTTTAACGTTTTGCATCGTTCTCACATGTATAAGTTCAACATGAATGATGTAACCAATATTTTGTAACCAAATTTTTATTTAAAAGAGTGTCCGTGGAGTTTCTTGCCCGTTCTTCTCCATAGGTACCTACTACGCTTTGGAATGGGCATCTAGCTTCATCTTTTCTGACTGACCGACCCCTTGACAATTCAAAAGTGCCTGTAATTGGTTTATTTGAAATAAATGCTTTGAGTTTGAGTTTTGAGTTTGGCATGTAAAAAACGAAGAACTAAGTTTCCTGCCTGAAAAATCTCGAGAAAGATATTTAAAAACTTAGGTTATTTTTAAGCAATGGAGACATACAAAGGGTGCAAACACTTTTTCCGAGACTGTACTGTTATCGTACTTACTTCATAGAATTATCACAACCGAGGCAACCATTTACAATGTAAAGTATTTACTCAATGTTGAAAGCCACAATAAAGACAAAAGATGACGTACACATTGAAAAGTTGTATGTGTTATACGAGACCAAAGTTATTTGTATCTTGTGTCTTGGAATCCCTCGATGCGCTACAGGATTGTATTTGTAACCTAGAATCGCTCGAATCCCACGCTTACTCGGGGTTCAAAATCAACACTCGCAGCAAAAACCGACTTTGCTCGCTTGTTGCACAAATAACTATTTCACTTTCAAAAAATTTTTTAGATGTAGTTTTGTCTATAATATGTGTCTAAAAACAAGTACAGTACGACACAACTTAGATGTAGCATCGGCAAAATTCGTAAAACCGATCCCCATCCGAACTGAGTGCACCTTCAAAATCTCCAATCTGTATTACTGCTTTAGATGAAAATGATCTTTCGAAAATGCAATAACTTGTAAAGTCTTATAGCCAAATACATTCGTAAAATTGATATGAATGAATGAAAATTTTCAAATCTATGCTACATCTAAGGTGTGTCGTACTGCATTCGTCAGTAATTTTATAATGTTTACAACACCATAAAGTAATATTGACAAACCCACATTTGGTCCCAAAAGTAGGAACAGTACCTGCCTACACCTGTTATAAAACTTTTCTATTGATTTAATGTCCCAAACGGGCCTTCAGCGGTCGGCCTCTGATTGACATTGGTTTAACTTTCCGCACATTTATATTCCCTTTTACCTTTCTCTGGGGCAAACTAAACTTTTATACCTTTTGAAATTTCTTTTAATATTACTTTAGAGATTGACGGGGACATCAATATCAATTTTACTTCAGAGATTTAAACTTCTTTATGACACAGTTCGTTCCAAGAACTGTAGGTACTATGTCAAAGTATCGAGTTATTAATAGAAACCTAAATGTATGTAAAAGAAGGTTACAAGAAAAACATAATCAATCTTCCTAGCCTTTTCCCAACTATCTTGGGGTCAGCTTCCAGTCGACCCGGATGCAGCTGAATACCAGTATTTTACATGGAGCGACTGCCTATCTGATCTCCACAACCCAGTAACTGGGTAATACGATACCCCTTGGTAAGACTGGTGTTAGAATTTCGGGCTTCTGACGACTGTCAAAGATCCACGAATGACAGCCGGGACCAACGGCTTAACGTGCTTTCCGAGGCAGGAAGGAGTCTCGGTATGTAAAGATGGTTACCCATTCACTGACCAACCCCGACAAGCGTAGCTTAACCTAATGGATCGACCCGTGCGGCTTGTTATTACTTAGCCACGAGCTCCTCGAAAGAAAAACATATTAATCATAAAAATTTAAAAAAACCCTGTCCAATCCGAAAGCCCGTCGTAACATTACTGATATTATTATTAAAAAGTAATAAAAAATTATTGTTATTGTAAATAAAAAGTTATTGTTATTTAAAATTAACATTTTTCGTACCAAAATGACCACGAATCCATTAAAAATTAGCAAATTTTCAACACGAGTCATAAATTATGACTTGTAGACACCCGTTAAACGACGACGCCATCGTCCCGGTAAAATTCCCCTTTTTTTGTTTTTTCTGTAAATTTCACGATATCCGAATAGCCACTACCTATTTCACTATCACTACATATTATAAATCACTACATATTATAAAACAAAATCGCTTCCCGCTGTCTGTCCATTATGTATGCTTGTACTTTAAAACTACGCAACGGATTTTAATGCGGGTTTTAATAGATAGAGTGATTCAAGAGGAAGGTTTATTATGTATAATACATGCATAATATAGTAAGCTATAATTTATAAATTGGCGGAAGCTAGTAGGTACCGAATAATTTAAAAAGTGAAACAGAATTTGTATGAAATTATCTGCCAAGTAAGTAAATAGGAACTTAATCGTAGATTCGTAGGTGGTGAAACAGGCCCTTAGATCGAACAGGGTTTTTTTTTACATGTGGTATAAATATAATTATAATATTCCTTCAATAATAATTATTATTTATTATTTATTTAATTAATACTTCAAGCACACAAATGTACAGAGGCGGATTTAATGCCATAGGTATTTTCTACCAGTCAACCTTTGGGTGGTGCAGAGACAAACAGAGATTATAGATTATAAGATTTGATTATTATTACCTAGATTATTAGAGATTATTCGGTCCTGACCATCAAATGACCTACGTTCATTTACTTAGCTTGTATCTCGCAACGTCCGTCGTAGCGGTTCATAAAAGCGATATTACCTCGCACCCGATCATGCACACTTTAATAGGTACCTCCGCGTTCTAAAGGTCCATTCAACTCCAAAGGTTAGCTCCATCTCAACTTTGACGCTTTTCAATTGCATACAACTAAGTCTGCAATTAAACAGCTTTGCGTACGGGACTTGGTGCCGTGAAACTTTATATTACTGTTATACTTAAGCCCGCAATTTGTGAGAAACGGTTGCAGTGAAAAACCACTTTAATTTACAAAGTGTCAAAGTGTCAAAGTACCTCACTCGGTAACCATGAGGTCACAGAACTGAAAGTTAACTCTAAATTATACTTGCTAATGATTTCGAACTGAAGCTCAGTATTTTTCTTTTAAATAAGGATTACTTTGGATTTTCTGATAATAGATTATTCGGAGCGCCGACAAACAGGCTTAGTTTTTATTGATTTTGCGTTTTGTTGTTTTTTGGGACTACGGTTTGTTTAGCTTCGACTGGAAGGACCAGAGATATTTTTGATTATAAAAAGTTATTTTATTTTGCAAAAGAAAAACGTGTAGGTAGTAAGTAATGTTTCTGTGGTTGATGTGAAATGTCAAACAATATTTTTTCATTAAATTTTTCATCATTCTTGACATCTCTTATTCTATAAAAAGCCTAAAAAATATTTTTATAATATCACTGTTATTGACAAAATACAAATCAAAAGGAAATTACTTGTCTAAAGGATGTTGTACATAAAAAAACAAACAAATGTTGGATAGGATGTACAAAACGTTATTTCAGTACGAGTATATGGTGTAAGATCATAAAGAATGGTAAACCAATGCTGGATAAATCATCAAACGATCCGCAATAATACCAGATGATAACCACATCAGGCCGGGTTACATTCTCGAAGGTAAACAAATACGCCAATATATCATACGTAATCCGCAACGATTGATATTTATCAATATATACGATATTTAGCTTATGAACACACATGAAAAACAACATCAAATCCCAATAGAATATTCTTATTTATTGAAATACAAAGTAGAAACGACAGGAAGAAAAATAAATACGTGTGGTCGGACGAAAGTTAATCAAATTCTCGGCAAGAAGACCCTAGTTATGAGAACGAGCCTTCGATTGATGCCCAAGGGAAGAATCTTATATTAAGTATTATTGATTAACGGAACTGATGTATTATTTTCGTGAACAGTCCTATTCTATTGCTCAGTTTTATATTGAAGGGAAGCAATAAGGCTTAGACTAGATGTTCAATCTAACTTTGTTCATCTAAGGCTGGTAGCGTGAACTATTTGGGAGTCGCAGAACTGCTGAATCAGATGTATGACGAGGCAAAATGGATCCGCACGTATGTTCCAGCCCTATTGTTAGATTTCAGGAATTGCGAGCGATATTAGTAAGATGGATTGGGTCTTACTAAGCTGGTAACATTTATCATGTATTGAAAATGTTTTAATGTGAGCTGTATACACCGTGAAATTTGAATCACAGTTTTGCTAGAACAAACGTTGTTCAGACCATGGTCTACTACCATTCTATACCATTCAATAATAAAAAAAGGTAACGGTATTTAAAAAAACACAAAAAAATACTGATTTATTTATTTGCATTTCGGTCCGCATTGGCCGGACATCCTTGTAGTCCACGTGGACTCCTCATAACTCTTTTGAATGCCATATTGCTATCGCGATGAGTCCTTTGATGTTACGGTTAATGTCTGAACACATTTGAGCAACATAAGACTTATTTCAGAACACCTAGTTTAGTTTGTTTTAATAACATATTGGACGGTATAGAATGGTAGTAGACCATGGTCTGAACAACGTTTGTTCTAGCAAAACTGTGATTCAAATTTCACGGTGTATAAGGACCAATCCAAACCTTGAGCTTTGTTGAAGAGTTTTCGTCGGTAATAAAAGTCTTCGGGTCAATCATATTCACTTAAGTCATTCGCAATTTCGGGGCATGTACGTAGGTGCTATGAAAGTTTCAATTTATTACCCGTTTACCCTACATGGCGAGTGTAGTTTAGGCACCGAATCTCACTTCAATTTCGATCAAGTCGTAAATTACGAAGTTGGTATCTAAAAGCGAAAACGCTTTTCAGATTCACGGCACTTTTTAGCCGGATATATTTCCAGGAAGACCGTATTTTACTTTCAATAGATGTCGTTCCCTAACATTAAGAGAAGGTAAAGATAATTATTTATGCTTAAGAACATTTTGGAAAAAATACACTCTAATTCGCATGATAATCGTATTAGGATGAAACGGAAAAGATTTCTGTATTTTTAGAAACTCGCTGTTCTTTGTTTCGTCTATTTAAGGTGCGATTAAGGAGTTTCATTCAAAGTGAAACGGATGGTGAGCATTTGAGCAGTCGGAAAAGGGGAATAGAAACAGTGGTGTTAAATCTGTCTTTTTCTAACAATGAGGTGACGGAAAGGGACATAAATATTTTCTCGGTTGTGGCATCGGATTAGTTCCGTGGCTGGATTGTTGCTAGTTTAATTTATAGCGTGGACGGGCGTTGTTAATAACATTGTTACAGAAGATTTGACGTCTGAACAGTCAACTGGTGAAATAGGATGCTAACAATTTGTCCAATGTCATTGTTTTACTGGTATTCAGGCTAATAAATTTAAGTACTAGCGTTCATTCGTTCGGTTTAGAGATTACAGTGAAACAGCGGGCTTTGTTTTGCAGCTGCAGCTGCGTGGAATAGACAAAATGCATACCTAATTGATAGACGTTGTAACTATTGTATCTTACTATAGTTCCTAAATTTATTGACATCATTCTATAAATCAAAGACATGGGAGCTGGATAAATTCCACTACTAGTAGCAATTTTTTTAGTAGATCAGTTTCAGTTTCCTTTATCAAAAATCTACTAAAAATCGTGCTTTCATTCACTAATAGACAGCGCACCGTCTATTTACATCGCTGCAGCGCTAATTCTTCAACCATGAAATGTGGCACAAGAGTTCCATAAACAAAGTCAAATAAAATTAACTAGCGAAACTCCGCAGACGTGATGGGTATCGATATGTAAACATGATCAAACAAAAAAGAAATAGCAGTTTTTATTTTGTAAAAGTTTTTATTTAAAATGTTACTTCAAGTGACTACAAGACATACGGTTAAGACCAATAAAAAACACATCAAATTAATTTGTTTTTGTGATAGCCATAACATCTGCGGAGTTTTGCTAGCTAATACAGTTTGACCCTGTATAACGAATGTGAGTAACTTATATAGGTAACGAAGGTGCGAAGGTGAGTCTGTACTAAGGAAGGATTTTTGAAAATTCGCCCCCTAAAGGGGTTAAATTGGGGATGAAAGTTTGAATGAAATGTCGTCTTTTATGCCGATGGGGACTCCCATTGAGCTAACGGCTTGTAATCCAATAAAGCTCTATATTCAGCAACTTTAGACTAAAACTCTCGTCTTTACTTACTTAAGGCGATGGAGTTTATAAAGCCATAATCTGAAATAAATACGTCTTTAATTACGAAAGATTTAATTGTTTTGGTACGCCAAAGGTACGCACGAAAATAGAATTATTACTACGCTTAAAATACATTGATCAAAAATAACCCTCCTTGTTCTAGACCACTTTCAAGATAATTAATTTTCTATTTTAAGTTTCTAAAACATGACCAATATTTGAGTCCTTACTTTCTGATCAGAAATATTTTATTAAAGCAAGCATAAAATTAATTATTTTATGTATAACTAGCGATTTGATGACAAAACATCGAGATTTCTTCATTAGATGTTAGTTTTTGTTGGGGTTGTAATGCCCAACAGTGAAAATGTTATGTGTACTTGTTATGTAAACTTTTAAGGTATGTTATGTAAATGAGTAGACGAATGATTCCCTTGATGGATTTATTGCTACTGAATATAATTGTTCCATGCTGTGTTAGAGAAATGCACAGCTAAACAATATCGATGTACATTATTGAGTATGACGTAAGTACTTTAAACCTATACAGGGTGGCAGGAGTGTACTACGTGAGTTCGACAATCGGAAGTGCGATTAACGCTTGTGCGACAAAACTGTAATGCGACTCACTGTAGTTCGAATGCACGCTAGTGCGACACACTGAACCTATCGACGCGAAGCCGGTTACTATGGATTCAGTACATGGTTCTGAACCCCCCTGCGTTGAAATTTTTCGTCGATATTGAAAAAAAATCTGCTGTTTCATAGAAAAGTGCAATACCTACGCGGTCAAAATGTATGGAACAGCTGATTTTTTTTTTAATAACCGACGAAAAATTTCAACGCAGGAGGGTTCAGAACCATGTACTGAATCCATGGTAACCGGCTTCGCGTCGATGTCCCGGACACCCCGTATAGATAACTTTTTAAATCATAACATAAACAGCACGCCTGCTTTTCCCGAAGGGTTTCGATTTCTCCCTTTAATTACCAGAAGGTCTAGCAAAATTTTATCACCAGAAGGTCTAACAAAATCATCAAGCAATCATAGTTTTAGTTTTTGAAGGTTCCACATAAAAAAATACTATGTGATATACCTACCCAATAAGTAACCTTTCTTTTTTTTGTTCTTGAGTTTTCCAAAGGCTGGTCTTCGAAAACGTTACCATCACGTTACATAGATCCATTTGCTCTAGGAGTAGGAACTGTTAGTTACGTATATTAACGACATTTCCGTGTCGAAGCTACACAAGTGCAGTATTCCACCAACAAAGGGAGCCGGACTATTGTACGGCTAACAGTAGTGCCGGAAAATTGGATATGTCGCGTGTCGTCGCGAAATATATTGCTAGGTCCAACAAATTCCCTTACATTTTGCACTGGAATTAAACATATATATGTCATATATAAAAGCTCGTATCACAGTACTATCTGTAACTTTTGCAGGGACCTGGTAACTGGGCGTTTTGCGTTTGTTATAAAATCATTCACTACCAAACATGAATCTCTTTGAGGGACACTACACGCCCATTGGGATTATAACAATAAAACTTCAAATGTGTACCGGTCAGTGCCCTTGAATGCGTTAAGTCATTCATGTTGAGTTTTCCATGTTTTTAAGCTATTGCATAGCTTCTATCGTGGGCCTTGAGCGTGGAGACCTAATCCAGAAATTTCGTAACGAAAATACTACCTAAGAAAGAGTGTTTTTTTTGTATTGAAAATTATGTTTAACTGCTTGACAACAAAGTTCAAATTTACTTAAACGAATGATACGAGAGTGTTGTATTGAAAATTATGTTTCACTGTTTGACAATAAAGTTCAAATTTACTTAGATGAATGATCCTTGACTATTAATATTTAAATTAAAACCTTTTTATTAGTTTGATGTTCCCGGCCATTACGTTGTGTCAAGTTTTAAAAACTATAAATGTGAATAACAGTTCCTGTCAATGTCACCATTGGTATTTCTTGTATTCGGGTTAATATTTTACAATGCCGAAAAATTTAAATATTCAAGAAAGAGCAGCTAATAGCTGCTCTTTCTTGAATATTTAAATTTTAGTTAATATTTAAGTTTAATGAAGAAAGTCACGAAAAAATAGTGAAAGAAAATATAGATCTGTTATATTTAGAAGATATCAAGTCTCAAACTTTTGTTTCTTATTTCAGTTACCATAAACCTATAGTTTCGTGAATAAAGAACGTGAACTAATTGATCATCTTCATAATTCTGGTCGCCGCCCCTTCCAATAAAAAAAGTGGTGCACAAAGAGCTGACATGAGACGATAATATGAAGATAACGATTTTGTGTCAACCAATTATTATGCTGAAATATATGAAGTTTGTCCAAGAGTAATAAGAAACGCCTTACACTCAATGGGATTGCAATAAAGACAACACGCAAACAAAATTGACTGATGCTCATAAGCCAGCACGCTTGGAATATGCACGCATGCATTTGAACGACGATTGAAGTACGACAATATTTACCGACGAAAAATGCTTCAAATCGAGCCAACATGGGAGGCTACATATAAGGAGATATAACGGTACGAGGTATCTATACAGAAGACCCTGTAGTGCCCAATTTCAGTTCCGGACAAATTTCGGCTAATATATGGGGATAGATGTCAGCGGTGTATCAGTTACAACACTGCTTATTCAGTTATTCCTTATTTTCAGTTAAGATTGCAGGCTAATAATAAATCTCAATCGACATATTTTCACAGAAGTGATTGTTTGTTTTATTGAAATATATTTAACTCTAGCATTAAATTCGTTTGATTTCTGTGAACATAGGTATACACCAGTGATTTAAGTAGCACGGCGAGTTTTACTCTTTCCTAAGTCAAAAGCAGGGACCGCGCAACCCCGGATACGAGTTAAGCTTTTTGTTAGGGTAACCCGTTTATGAGGTTACCATTATCTGAAGTAACTCCTTGATTGGGTTCTATGCTTGAAACCCAGTAAAAGGGTTATCTCTTCAATATGAATAACCCATTGAAGGGGTTCTATACTTGAAACCCATTGAAAGGGTTACATGATAACCCATTGAATGGGTTCTATACTTGAAACCCAGTGAACGGGTTACCCCTTCATTATAATAACCTATTTATTATAAGGGTTTTGTTCGGGTTAACACAAGGTTATTCAATAAATGTGTGCTAAGTAGGTGATGGGTGGGGTGGCGCGAGCACTACGAACCATCCACCATCGCTGGCTTGCTTGGCTGGTTTGCTATGTACCTACAATAGTTCAACCACGAGCTCAAAAAAGTGCCGTCGCGCATTTTATGAAAAAGTTGCTTCGGAATTTTGGCTTTAAATAAACTAGCTGCCCGCCCCGGCTTCGCACGGGTAGCACTAAGTACTTATCTACGGCGCACCTACATACCTACTCTACCTACCCTAACTAACTACCTACCTACCCATACAACTACCTACTTAACTATCTACCTATCCTACCTACATACCTACCTATCCTACCGTATACCTACCTACCTACCCTACTTTCACCTACCCATCCTAAGAACCTTCTTACAATAATAAACACAACAAAAAATTTATTAGCGAAATTCGACCGTTCACGCGTGATGCCGTGACCAAGGAAATAGGGATTGATTTTTTATAGATAGTTAAGCAAAAATTTCAAAAAGCGAAGCCGCTATGAACTTAACTAATAACTCTTCTCCACCACTCAATAAGTCATAGTTGTCGAAGTCTTTCAGTTACTAAGAATAAGAACGCCAAAGTTGCCTATTTAACGCAAAAATCACCGTCGAAATGTAATAGGGCTTTAATGCGTGCTATTCCATTTTGCAAACTATGCCCATCATCGACAGATCATATTACATTGCTCCGATCGGAATGTTACGCTGTTATAGTTTAGAGAGTTGTATAACCCTTTTGAATGGCTTAAATTAAGCCGTTCAAAAGGGTTACCCACATCGTATGGGTTTTTGATTAACTGCTTAGAAAAACCCTATCGAAAACCCTTTCAATGGGTAACCAAAATGGTCCCTGGTCAAAAGTAAAATTACAATATAAAAACTATGCAATAGCTTTACCGCGGCAGTCCCCGAGTGCCACAGGTCTTTTTTTTTTGTCAATGAACAATATGTGTATTTTACTGCGTATGCTACTTTTTCAACAATACAATAAACAAAACGGAAACGAAATAAAATGTTAAAATGTGTGCGCACTTCGAAGTCTACTTCTGCTTATAACATTGCAGTGACAGAAGCGTCTGTACTTGTCCAGGCGTGCACTTATCGTCCGCACGCCAAGCCGTATCTTTGTTACGGCGCCAACAATTTTATTATGATTCCTGCCCGATACTGGACATCCGCGTAGTATGTCAAAGTATCGAGGCTCTTACACGCTATTTGCGCTTATACAAATCGTAAATGTTGCTCCAAAATATACCTAAGCCGATGAAAACCGAATTGATTGAATTTGAATTCGATGTTTAATGTACCTACATATTATTTTATTTTAAAGGCTCCTGGAAACAGACGCGATGCGATAGGGCGTCGCGGCTCTAATAAAACAATAAAAAAAAAACTTGGTAGTACAATTACAGGTATCGCGTCGCGACAAGTCGCGCCAGTCAGCGAGAGCCTTAAAGATCTAATTAATTGTAATGTACTTATTTTATTTTAATGAATTTAATTAATTGTATGTATTTCTGATTAGTATATTGGGGCCTTAGTAAAAAAATAAATAAATGTAAACGATGTTCTTGTGTTTATTCAAGCAAGTTTTTGAAACCAATAATTTGATTCGAACGATGACCGAAAAGGAAGAGAGTAACTGGTCCCACGTATGCGAGGTGAGCAAATCAAGCACATTTAAAGAATTAAAACAATTAAAATTCTTAATTAGAATGTAACAACAAAGAAAATACAACGAAACTGTAAGCGATAGAGTTTTCTATTACGAGCGGACATTGGAGACCGATCCGACCGTCGTTAAATCAAAAAATGAGGGAAGAATGTGTTTTGAAATTGATACAGGTTGTTTCTAAAAGTATGTTTTTAGTAATAGTTAATAATGCTGCATTGTTTTTATTATAAAGGTATCAGAATGCATCGCTTACGTTGCATACGCCGGACCAGGGGGCTTAAAACGGCCGCTTTGGCAGAATCATAATATGATAAATATTATGAATCACACAAACTGTCACAAACTGACAATTCATAATATTATCTGCGTTCATACATTAAGTGTCACCATATAGGAATTGCTGAGAATTCAAAAAATGAATTGCTTTTAGAGGAATTGCTGAATGTGGCCGTTTTAGGCCCCCAGTTTGTTTATAAAGATAAACTAACTGGTCCCACGTACGCAACGTGTACCTCCTTCCGCCACTCCGCCTCTGTGTGCAGCCACAGAGGCCGGCAGTTAGTAACATAACTACTCAAGAGGACCCTTGCTAACAGAATCTACTGTAGTGGAAAAAAGAAGTGGTCTAAAAATCTAAAGCATAGCGAAATAAAACAGACCATCAAATATAACTTCCACAAGAGTTATGGTGTCGATAAAATGATTAATGTAGTTCCAAAATCTCGACTTGATTGGCATAAACTGAATTTAACTTTGTTCCGAAAGGAAACTTACATTTAAAAGCTCTCAGAAGCTAAGATCAATATAAATTTAGGTACCAGTTTACCTGATCGCAATATTATTAATAATTTTCCTCTCTTCAATACTACAGCTAAGTCTATAAATGTTCCAAGGCTAATTATATTCGGTACCTATTCTACAAACAAGAAAAATAACATAATAATTGTTTATTTTAACGACATAATATGATTTGATACAATTAAGCGTCCATTGTGATCGTTTACGCCCGAGTGCTCGGCAGACAGACATTCCATACTAGATAAACAAAACAAAATACCACTCAATTTCGACTCATTCACCTGTAAATTCAATGATAAATGAATCCATCATGAATTTGTTCTTTCATTTAAATAAATATTTTCCTAGGAATATAGCGCGTTGCATTGCAATATAGACGGTAGTTAACAACGCTCAGAAACGCGGAAATAAGTGCTGAAACTATTTTGGGCCGTTTTTGTATTGTTTTTCTACAATTTGCTGTTTCCGCAACAAAGGACGAACGTACCGACTGCCAACAGCTGGTCGTTACCGAGCGTCCCTTTTTGCCTGATGTTACAAATGGTAAGTCTAATAAGACAAATTTCAGTATAATAGTTATTGAGGTCGGTCTACATTAAAGAGGTTAGAAGATACCTTTCTTTTATGTACCAATTTGTTTGCTTCATATTGCTATGAGCAATAAGAAAGGGTGATTGCGATAAACCGTAGCAATGTAACAAACTAATCTGTTTTTTTATAGGCTTACATGACTGTTAACTTCGTTGACATAAGGCTGAATTACAAGCCATAAACACACAATAACGCCTGTATTCCCCGTAGGGTTAGGCAGAAGTGCACCTTTCACCCATATTATTTCGACAGTTAGGTATTTCTAAGTTCCATGTAACAGGGGGCAAGCCTACTGCCATCAACCTGGCGCAAATCCAGACTCCGGACTGCTAATGAGAAATTTCAGATCGAAAAACCCAATAACACTTTGCCCGACCCGGGAATCGATTCCAGAACCTCATGGTCAGTAGTAACGCTTGGCAGTCTAAAACATACGTAATTATTATTATTTCTGCAAGTCACTTTGTTCCTGACAAAAAGGTACCACTCAGACAAGTCCTAATGAAGAGTATTCAATACTTTTGCAAGACCAATGTTACTCAGAATTGAAGTGAGTTTTTATTAAATTACGCTCAAATGCTCCTTTCAAGTTCTGCTAGGAACGTAACCAACATGGCTGCCTGATCGTCGCCGTCAAAGTTTAAATAGTGTGTAATTAAGTACGTAGTTAACGCTGTTGTAGTTGCAAACACGCCTATAATTTGATTCGCACGGTTACGCTGAACTACTTAAGAAGGCGTTAGATCATTATGCCTCATTGCCATGTGGATGCAAAACTTCTGACTTCACGTCGGCGTGGGGCATATGGTGTTATGGTGACGACGACACAAGGAAATTGCCTTTAGATACAAAGGCGTTGGTATGTTTTACGCAGTTTTTCTCTTTAAGATTGAAAGAAAGCTACGAGGTCCTTTAGTAATTTCTTATACGTCACGAGTGAGAAAATAAATTGAGACAAACACAAAAGTACAAAACTCGTATAAAACAAACGAGGACAGTAACAAATTGACAATTAAAAACCCGTTAACGATGTTGCATCTAAAAAAAAAAGCTACACGAAACTAAACTGTCCATTCTAAAAAAAATATTATTTATCTTACACAGCGACGGAACGAATAAGCCAACCAATAAAACTCTGAATTCTGGTGTTGAAGTTCGACCGCTGTAGTGGCAGTAACAAATTGACTCGTCGCCGTCACCAGATCTATTAACGGATTCTGTTTTGCTCTGAGCCTTTGTGCACTAGACTGAGAATTCTAGCACGGAATCTATGAGAATGAAGACCATGATAATCAAATTTATTTTGGTTATTGAGAGAATGGCTGTTCATTAATATTATGGTGAAGTGGCAGCTGAGAGCGTTATGATCGTGGTTATTCTGGACCCTTAATGAGTTGAAGGATCATTCAGATGCATCCAGGAGGTATTCAGCTGCATCTGGTTAGACTGGAAGCCGACCCTAACATAGTTGGGAAAAGGCTAGGCAGATTGATTGTATGAGTTGAAGGATCAAAATATACTTTTACTAGCTGCCCGCGACTTTGTCTGCAATCCAGGAAGAAAAGTAGCCTATCTTCTTTTCAGATCATGGTATTCCTGTATGCCAAACTTCATCCAAATCCGTTCAGCCGTTTTAGCGTGAAATTGTAACAAACAAACAAACTCACTTTCGCATTTATAGTATCAGTATAATATTAATAAAAAAGATTCAATTATTTTAAAATAAACAGCGACTCTTGCTACGACACAATAAAGTGCAACTCAGGTCGCACAGCGCTAATTTCCAACAGTTATATTCACCTAGATGTTGCCTATATTTCTATCGCGTAACTCTTAGATCTTCTGACTACGTTACACTCACTGAATTGGCCCGACATGAGGAGCCCGCCGCGTACTAAAATGGCTTCATACCTAAAATGCGGGTTGATCTCTCTGTATTCATCTGTGCTAATGTTGATTTATTTAACGAAGTGTATAGAGTGCCGCGAGTTTCTTGTGGCACTCTAGTGTCACTGCCTCGGCCCGGCTAGGGTGCCTTGAGCGTTGCATTGTCACTGTCACTTGTTATTTAGGTTAGGTTAGGTTAGAACTGTGACCACACAACGCACGAGCCGAGCGAGCGTAGCGAGCGGTGCCGCGGTAGCGGCCGGCGAAGTGCCAGGGTCCGTTTAGGCACAAGAGAATGTAATGTTTTGGGAATGTGGTGTTTTACAGCGATCTAACCTCGACAATCAAACAAAATACCAAGTGACGTGACTTAGTGACAGTGACAATGACAATCCAATGCTTGCGGCACTTTAGCCGGGCCGAGGCGGTGTTACTAGGGTGCCTGTAGTGGCACTTTATCCGATAGGGATAGAGTGCCAATGGTGGCACTCTATACACTGCCTTTATTTAATTACACAACAAGGACAGATTTTGCTAAACTAGATGATTCAAATTGTTCATACCTGCCCAATATCCCGTTATCCTAAAACGAATAGCCACGCCGTGGACCCAGGATATTGATGTAATAAAGGCAGGATGGGAGGGACCGGAATGTGGAGTCATTTTTCAAGACAATTTCCCGCCAAATACCCAACAGTATGGCCGCGTGCTTGTAACAGAAATAATTGAAAATTGATCCCTCGGGTATCTCTCAATCAAATTGACCGTTTGTTTTTGTTTTAACCTTTGAACATCGAGTTTTATCACGTGATGGAGACGCATGTTGGTATAGATGATAACCTTTTTCGATTTATAGCTGCAAAATCAGTTGTTCATAGCTTTACGAAGGACCAAAAAGCTGTCTTTTTGGTCCTTTAACAATCGATTTTCTGAAAACCTAGCCTTAATCGCCGTTTTACTATTCCAACTCGATACCTGATCAGATTTCTATCATATTCCGTTCAGTGGACGACAAGTCACGTCCGATTTAGATAGGGTTGGTACCTGTTTCAGACGTTAACTTTTCACGGGTTAGTGGCTCTTAAGAGCGGCCAACCCGTCATGCTTTTCATACAAACGCTCGTACGTGATTATGGCGTAGTAACACATCTTTCTTTGAAATTTTTAATGTAATATGTATCGTGTGTACTTTATCTAGGTTTCTATGAAATAAAATAAATTAGAAACAAATTCAGTATAAGCCTCCAAAAATCGACGTTTTTGCACAAATTTTACCTGAAGTTTGGCCGGTCATAATGTACTCATGAATATTGTAAAAGTAAAGGAAACATCTTCATAGAAACCTCGCACTTGTAATGAAGATTCTAAATGACAAACATTTATTTCACAAACTTGTAAGGCTTACTCAAAAACACGTATGGCCTGAAACAAATCTTCGTACAATGTTATCGCGTTCTCATTTGCTTGTTAGTAGTTCTCACTTGCGCTGGATGAAACAGCAAGCTTTTCGACCATGCTCGCGTTGACGATAGACGGACCGGGAAGGGCCCTCTTAAAGAATGCGGGAACACGTACCGGCTAAACTTGCCAATAAAAGGAGCCATAAGGGATGTGTTATTAATAATGGTTGGAAGTTACAACGGAGTTTCCCATGCTAATGTTCCCGCGGATTGTGTAAACAGAAAGTTTTGATTTCTTTCAAAGAAGTATTTTCCGTTGTCTTTGTAGTCCCGGTTCAAAGTGAAGACGGAATTCAATAAAATCAGCTGATGGCGGTTCGTCATTAATATTTATGGTTGAATATTCCACGTTCGACATAAAATAATTCCGTGGAATGCTCTGATATGGAATAAAGCATTTCGTGCATAAACCAGAATCGATTCCAAAAGTGCTGTTCGTTGGTAAGCGCATCACTTGAAAATGGCTGACCGATGGCTATTTTTTATGTTAAAATGTTTGTAATAGTCGGAATCAAGTTTTTGCTGAAAGAAAAATTTTGAAAGTTACCGGGAACATTGAAAAATTCGGGAAAAACTGAAAGTAATTTTTTCTATGGGATTTTTATATCTTATTGTTTGGGCAGGACAACGTCTGTCAGGGCAGCTAGTCTCTATAATAAAAAAGAAATGCTGTTTTTTGGTAATCGTAGAGAAATTGAGAGCGGCGGACCGATTTAAAAAAAATAGGTTTTAAAATATTGTAATAGTCCGAATCAGGTTGAACGGAAAGAAAACATTGGATGAGAAAACTAAAAGTGCATAATTTTTTTTAACGAATTAGTGAAAGGAGATGTTTCAAAATGGGCCAGGTCTATGTACAGTATCTCAAAAAAAAGAGAAAAATCCGTAGAATTCAGGAAAAATACAGATAATTCAATTAAATGTTTACTGTTGTGGTAGTAAATTGATATTTATTATCAATTTTTATCGACTTTCAACATGGCGTCTCACGGATTTAGTTACTCTATGCTTAAAAACATTGACAGTAAACCATAGATCATAGAAACAGAACTGTCAGCTGTCACAACAGTGTGAAATAAACATGTCAAACGTGACAAACGTCAATCAAAATGACAGCTTACCGCCATGACGGGTTTTTGTTGTGTTGCAATTTCAAGTGTAATTTCTTGTGTTTACCAGCAAACCAAGCCATTTTAAAGTAATTGGACAATTAAGAACTGTTTTAAATGAATTTCCCTATTTTTTTGTATAGTGTACAAGGACCTGGCCCAGGCTCCATACATTTTGAAACATCTCCTTTGTACAACACAACGTCTATCCGGTCAGCTAGTTCACAATAACAACAACGAATGATTTGGATTGGATAAAGAGCTTTTCAGACCCGTTAAGTATATTTAACAGTAGAAACAATTATCAGAATTAAAGTTACGATCTTTTAAAGAAATATTTTGCAAATGGAATTCCTGGCGTATTGGACACTACACGAACGAAATAATTTTGTGAAAACGCGTTAAGTAGTTACTTACATTAAACGTCAAAAATTAAAATCAGTCAACCTATATGAACTCTTGAAAGTTAATTATATTATTTTTACGTCTTTTGACATTTCTCGGGACCCTGTAGTCCCGGTCCTTTAGAGCATACGAAGGACAGAAGGCAACTCGCAGAGGCCCGTTAGACGTTATTATTATTGTTTTAAACATTTCGCATCAGGTGATAAAATTGCTTCAACGTATAAGACCAGAAAATAAAACGCCTCTAAAAACTAAAAACTTTACTCAACATATTACAGGCTATATTGTACCAAAATTTTAGCCAATTTGGCCGAACGGCTTTTTCCAAACATTTTGTGCGGGGTCCTTTATGACTGTCCCAAAAACTTCTGACACAGACGGGTAAAAACACAATTAATTGTAGGCTATTATTTTTATACCCCTCTAATTATTTAACAGCAAGTAATATAGAAAAGCCTATTAATCAAGTTTGCGTTTTCCCACCTCAACATCACCACCGGGCAGTTGCCCGGAGGTGACTGTGATTCATCTACAAAATGGATCTCATTTAGAAACATTAATAACGATAAATAATTTGCAATCACACTTCAGTCATTTTGTCAAGATCTTTGTCGCCCCGGGGAAAGTAATTGTTTTCACTGTCGACACAAAAACATGGAAAAGCGAAAGATTTGTAATTTTTCTTCTGTCTTTTGGTTTTGAATAATAATTATTATAATAATATTCGCACAGACAAATGACAATTGAGTTTTGCTTCTCGCCGTTTCAGTTTCAAGTGTTTTTTAAAACTATTGCTTCATAAATTATTGGACCCTTACAAATGAACATAAATGAGATAGTATGGTATATGACATGCTTGACTGATTGCTATTAAATGCTGGTAAAATGTAAATCAAAATATTCTACTATCGAGACACGACTTTTTTTTAAAACATTCTCTGTAGAATATTTCAACATACTTATATAAATGTAATATTGTTTCAAGTTTCTCATAATATAAACTATCTCTCGAATCTTTCCGCTGTTGAATGCATATTTAAAACTGTCTGTATATTTAAAGAATTCTCGAAATTCTACGTCAATTTTATATTTACAAAGCGTTTCTACTTTACTGGCATTGATAGGTTGTAGGTTGTGTGAATTGGATACAATATTCTCCTTAGTGAAACTATTGAATTTACTTGATACATGTAATATTCGAGAAAAAAGTCAGGTAGCGATAGTAGCTGAAATAAATGTTTATTTCTGTAAGTAGATCTTTTAAGAAACTTTACAAGTACGCGTAAATTTTTCGGTTTTCAGTTTTATAACTGGATTTCGAAATGCCAAAACTCAGAGTATGACCTCTGAGTTTTGGCATTTCAAAATGTCGACGCCATACATACGAGTACATACATATTAAACAAAGTTCTTTGTTTAATATGTATTCAATGTAGATTTTTAAAATTTAAGGTATTATTATGTGAGTCTAACAATGCCGGGGCTTTGTCTGGAAGAAAGGGCCATTGCAGCTTTGAGTGGGTAGAGTTCACCCGACAGACGCCATGCATGCATTAGTCATCGTGTAGCTCAATCTTATTCTAGAGAGCTCAACGACCCGTCATACGACGCTCCCAGATTTGCAGGACTTTTGCGTGGGCCACATAAAAAATACTAAAAACCACAGACAGTTATAAAGTCATGTATTTTATCTAGGGTCATGCTACATCAGTTCACAGACAGTTTTCTCTTTAAATGTCATATAAAATTTTCATTACATTTCAAATAAAATTTATAAAAATTCAAATTTCATTATCAAGTACCTCAACTGCAGTTTTATTATGTCGAATAGCTTTATAAACTGCATTTTACAGTCACAACTTAACTATCTATTATTATTTTATCAACAAATCTTAACTTAGTTTGTTACACATTGAAGGCTCAACGCTTGAAGCTAAGTACGTATGGCCTTACCGCGCGTTCTATTTAAAAGCGATCGCTGCGCAAATACACGATCGTTCGAACTTTTTGTTCTGTGAACCTGAACGCGTGTTCGCGCCGTCAGAGAGCGCTTTCCTATCAAAAAGTGACATAATTATCGCGTATCCGCGCTACGATCGCTTTTAAATAGTACGCGGCCTTATTTAACATGAGTTTTTCTTCCATTTTTCTTAACTTTTCTCTCAAATTATCTCGTGACCCATAATTTCGTTTTCAAGCTGACGCAACGTAAGTAACGCGTAAGAGCTAAACAATTACGACCATTATCTTTATCAATATACTCCCACACATGCACTTAGCGCCATTTCAGGGACTTAACTGTGAAGCTTTTATCCTTTCAATAGCGCTAAATATCATCTCCATGTGCCGTAATATTAAATTTTCTCGAATAAAAGCCTATAGCAGTAGGAACCCCGAAAGATTATTATGCCCTTTAGGACCGCAAGGCGCCTTTGAAGAGCCCAGAAGTGATCTCTGATATTTCCTTAAGTATTTTCTAAAAATATACCTACAGGATATTGAAAATATTGATTTGGCGTTTTCTTTTTTACTTCACGTTTTTCGTTGGGATTTTGTTTGCCCATTTTGTTAGCGTCATCCTCTTAGCTTTCAGTTTTATTTCATATTTTTGGTGAAAATGACTTTTCGTTTTTTCCGCATTCATTAATTTCTTTCTAATCCAAAGATTTGCGAGGCACGTCCTGACCGACTAGGTACTTGCGCGTTGCGTCACGCCGCGGCTTTCCGTTCTGAATAGATGATGATGTACAGAGGACCGTTTTGTTTACTTTGTAGTTACTGCGGCTTTCATTGTTAGTATATTATAATGCGTACAAAATATCACAACAGCGCGAAGATGTTCACTTTAGAAAAAATATTGTACATCTTTTTAATAGGTACAGTCACGAGCATCAATACCTTATTTACGCATAAAGCTGTTTTCATACTGTTGAATGCATATTTAAAACTGTCTGTATATTTAAAGTATTCTCGAAATTCTACGTTGCGTACACTCGACACGAACAATACAAAACTTCACGGTATAACAATAACCGGTGTCACGTCACGCGACAAATCGCGCTGGTCTGAAAACAGCTTTATTTAGAAGTGATTTTTTCGTGAAATAATGATTTAAACTTTGAGAAAAGACATAGGATTTGAAAAAAGAATTCATGTTCTTTAGGAGAAAATTGATTTTTTATCTTGCGTAAGTGTAACCGCCTGGCCACGGGACGGGTGGCGCGAACGGCGGCGCGATCGGCGGTGCGACTTACGGGGCGTAACTAGTACATTTCTATACATTTGTTTTAGTCGCAAGACGCTACGCCGTTCGCACCGCGCGAATTTTCGCTGTAGCGAATGTCCCGTGGCCAGGCGGTAAAGTGTGTCGCGGCGCTACAAGTC
The DNA here is from genome assembly GCA_948150665.1 of Conistra vaccinii. Classification (NCBI taxonomy): domain Eukaryota; kingdom Metazoa; phylum Arthropoda; class Insecta; order Lepidoptera; family Noctuidae; genus Conistra; species Conistra vaccinii. The sequence goes on from OX411329.1 coordinate 13,690,479, forward strand.
GCTCCTGAAGAGTCGCGCGCGTTTTCATAGATTTTGTTCTACGGATATAATATCGCAGAATCGTGTCGCGCGACAAGTCGCGCTGGTCTGTAAAAGCCTTTATGCTAGTGACATGGAAATGTACGTAACCATACTCGTACCCACAGATGGCACAAGTAGGGGTTTACTTTCCATCCCCGTTCCCCTATAAGCTTTCACGAAGCTCACGGAAACAGGGTAGCTTTTCCACAGATACGAGTACATGCACAGTCCTCCCACCAAACCGATACATAGTTTCATGTTACCAGTACGTCCTAATAAGAAGTAAAAGTTCGTAGTTTGCAAGTACTCGTATGTACTTTGCGAACTGGATCGGTTCTGGTCGGCTTGTGAGTTAGTGCACTTAACGAAACTCCTTTTACACCGTGCCAGTAATATAGTCGAGAACTTTACTATAAATAGTTGTAGCTCAGTAGGCTTAGAACAAACGCGTGGAGAAAACGTAACAAGAATTCGAACGATTTTTAAATTGAAAATACTCGTTTAGCACATAATATTTGCTTCGTTTGATAACTTTATTCATATTGAAGAACGAAACTTATAGTGCAAATTTTAAAAGAATAGGTAGTAGGTAGTATTTTTAACCGACTTCAAAAAAGGAGGAGGTTCTCAAATCAGTTGTATTTTTTACGTATCCTCAGAACTCCGTCATTTATTAACCGATTTGGGAAGTTATTATTTTTATTTGAATGGATATATTTCCAGATTAGTCCCATATAGATTTGGTCAAGTTCTGATTGGTGGGTTTTGAGTTACCTTCAATAATACGTATTTTTTCTACTCAGTGTATGTTTATGATGTTATAATAACTTTCTGTCTCTGTTATTCACATTGCAAGCATTGGTACGAATACATACGAATTTATGTGGCTAAGGTACCATGGATAAAAAGTAAAAACAAAAAGTTTTCAAAAAAAAAAAAAACTTGTTCCGAAAAAAAAACACAAACTGAAAAATAACTAATTTCGGAAGTCGGTGGCAAAAAACGAAAATACAATACCAAAGACGCCAACGTACAAAATTTGTTATTTTTCACTATGTAGTATTTTTTCGATAAAAAATCCTTCGAATTTACGTCGAGCGTTCTGCTAGGGCCATAGGTCATTAAAAGAAGGGAGATTAAGTGGTGAAGTAACATGGCATATAGCGCTCCACAAAGTGCACAAAATTAAAGTGAAATGAAACATAGTACAGTTATTGAAATAATATGAGAGATTTAAAATATGTTTTAGAAAATGCATCCATGTGCGTTTTTTTTCAGTATTGTATTATTATTCTTCCAGATTTATCAAGAAGGTTGAAAAGCTGAGGTCAAGGGGTTAGACTGGAAGTCGACCAAAAACAGTTTTGTAAGGAAAGTGCTAGACAGATGTCTTAAGAAATCTTACAATATAATTTGTAGAAAAAACAAGGTATGATAAGACGCCGAGGAAAGCCCGGCAATTGAACTTTCATTAAAAGTTTCTGTTATGCGATCGTAATAAGCATACGACCACACAAACAGACATGACATTAAACAAAGGGAGCCTGCTATGACAAGCTAGAATGAAAAAGGTATGGAAAAAGGCATTTTTCCTCTACACAACTCCATAGTTCCGTGAAGGGTAAATGTGGGACATTTATTTTTATGGCCAGTGAGATTGTCAGCCCCTACTTGCATTCGAGTCTGTGTAATTGGCTCCTGCCAAAGTGACTATTGTACACGGTAGATATTGTTCTTCTTTTCTTTAGTTCTTATGTTACTTGACAACAAGAAGATATTAACGTTTTCTTTAAATACATAAGAACTTAGTAATGCTACTACTAGTGTCGCGACTCGCGTTAATTAAAGCGAACTACACTTTGCGCACTCTCTGTTTACAGCGAGACGTCAAATGGTGTGTGATCAGAGCGCGCGAAGTGTAGTTCGCTATTGTTTATTCGCGGGTTTTAAATTCAGTGTACGACACGTATTTTAAATCACCAGTGCGTGTAGGTACGTAAGATACCATGTGTTACAGAATTGCGATAAATATATCGCGCGATTTTTTATTGCAGTGCAGGCAGACTTTTGTAACAATTTTTAAGCTATTGCATAGCTTCTATCGCGAGCCTTGAGCGTGGAGACCTAATCCAGAAATTCCGTAACGAAAATACCTAAACCTAAGGAGAGTGTTTTGTATTGAAAATTATGTTTAACTGCTTGACAACAAAGTTCAAATTTACTTAGACGAATGATCTATCGAGAGTGTTGTATTGAAAATTATGTTTAACTGTTTGACAACAAAGTTCAAATTTACTTAGACGAATGATCCTTGACTATTAATAGTTATTAAAACCTTTTTATTAGTTTGATGTTCCCATTACGTTGTGTCAAGTTTTAAAAACTATAAATGTGAATAACAGTTCCTGTCAATGTCACCATTGCTATTTCTTGTATTCGGGTTAATATTTTACAATTGCATAAGTTGATAAAAAATGCTATGCAATAGCTTTACCGCGGCAGTCCCCGAGTACCACACTTTTTTTATTTAAAAGGGTGTGCGTTGAGTTTCTTGCCCGTTCTTCTCCATAGGTATACTACATTTTGGAATGGGCAACTAGATTCATATTTGTGACTGACCGGCTCCTTGACAATTCAAAAGTGCCTGTATATGGTTTAAATTAAAGAAATGCTTTGAGTTTGAGTTTTGAGATAAAATTATTTAGGGTAAAGCCAGATGAGCGTAACCAAGATTAATTAACGCCACAATAAGTGCGTTGCGTTATCCATACTAATATTTTAATTGCTAAGTAAGTCTGTCTGTGACCTTTCACGCATTAGCGGCTGAACGGATTTCGAAGAAGTTTGGTGCACAAGAAGACCATAACCTGGTTTATGACATAAGGGTTTCTTTTTATCCGTGTAATACGTTTCCGTGAGATAATTTCCGTCCTGCACACGGGCGAAACCACAGGCAAAAGCTAAGGTTTCACATAATATAATTGTTATGGTTTGTGCAAAGACTCATCGCAAATTAAGTCGAGATTCATTAAACTCGATTTTTTTTTAAGCGCTGCATAATTGGCCCACTATTTATACCTACTAAAACAATAACAATAATGATAAAACATTTTAGTACTGTATTCAATTATACAAATGCATCATTTCATGCAACTGTGTTGGTGATTGTTTTTATTTGATTACTTTGTTCACAATGATGAATACAAATGGGAAATATATTATTCATATTTATGTGACATAGGCGATTGTTTTAATATTTGTTGTACCCATCTGTAATTAGAGTATGCTGGGATAAGAACGTATATTGTATCGAATTCAGAGCTAATTTGGCAATATTTTTTAATGCCGTCAACACTGTGTTCTAGGCCATTTTATTTTACACCGACATTCAGTTACAGCATTAAAAATATTGTCAAATTAGTCTGGACATTGATGTTATATTCCTACGGCCGGCGTTATCCCAGTGTATATTGGAGAGCAGTGGTGGCCCAGTGATAACGGTCCCGACTTACGAGTTGGAGGTCGTGGGTTCGAACCTAAGCAGGCGCTTTACTTTATGTCAATAATTTCATCACCACTGCTCTCAAAACGGTGAAGGAAAACATCGTGAGGAAACCGACATGTCTTATAACCAAAAATTCGAAGATATGTGACATCTACCAACCCGCACTGGGGCCGCGTGGTAGGTTACAGCCCACTCCCTCTCACAGAGAGGAGGCCTGTGTCCCAGCAGTGGGAACATTAATAGGCTGATTAGTAGTAGTACCTAGTAGTATGTTTTAGTGGTAAGAATAATAAATTGATAAAATGTTGAGTACATAATATTTCTGTAGGTCATATTTTGTCACTGGAGAACAAGCACCTCTGTAAGAAAATAGTAGGATAATTTACTTGAAAACATCTTTATAAAAAATTCCTAAACTTTATTTTTTTTTAAATCAGGCTGTGTAATCTCATCCGCTCATTCTAAAGCCGTATTGAATAAGACCGCCTTTGAATAAAAACAAGAGAATTAAGAACAATATTAAAAATTGTCTTTTATTTTTATGCGAGCCGTTGACTCAATTTTATACTACGCGACAACGTTGTTAATCCGATGATGTCTCACGAATTTTTACGAGCCAGAGACTAAACTTGGGAGTGTAAAAAGTATTTGGTCCGCCGACAATACAAGAAAAAATTAAAGGGCGTGTCCATAATGACGTTCCCATTCTGTATACAAAAGTTCAATTGAATATATTGAATAGTTGAGTCATTATAGCTCGGCAAAATCCATAGTCGGCTCGGGCTATTCCGTTTATCCACCCCAAAAATCCACCCTAAGGTGGATATTCTAAAATGTATGACCGAGAATTCACCCAAGGCCTAGTTGGATAAACGGAATTTATAGGCTTAGGGTGGAACCGGCCATAGGTACATTACATTTAATTTGTTTGAAAAACTATTTTTTTTATTTCGAAGCTAGGATTTATTTGACAGTTCCAAAATACTCTTAAGCATTAGTAGTGCAGTTTTTAGCTATTTTAATTTTTTGTTGTATGGTAGTCTCCACATTGTATAGGTACACTTCAAGTGGTTTTGAATAGGTTTGTTGATGGTTTGAAACACAGCAGGCGGTAGCTTCTTAGTCCGAAATTCTAATTATCCTAACTAATATTATACATGCAAAAGTGAGTTTGTTTATCCACGCTAAAATGTCTGAACTGATTTGGATGATGGGTACACCATGACCTGGGTTAGAACATAGGATATTTTTTATCCCTTGATAATTTCCGACCTCAACGCGGGCTTAAAGTTCGAGCCCGACCTTGAGTCGAACTTTTTTGGAGTTCTATGAGACCTCAAAAAAATTCGATTCTAGAAATAAGTAACTTTCTATCTAGTCATTGGCACACTTTTAAACTAACCGTGTCTATATTATTAATAAAAAAAATTGACTATTTGTTTGGAAGCCCTAATAGCTTATCATTTATGTAAACATATTATTGCAGTTCCAATAATATTACCTAACCAAAACCTAACCTCCTTTTTTAAGTGGGTTTATAACTGGCATTATTACATTGCTCCAATTTTGTAATTTGATTAAATTCAAGGTAGTTAAAATTTAAAACAAGAATTCTTTACTGAAAGCGGTGACGCGTAAGAATTATTCAAGTAGACTTACGATTTCACAAAAAAAACAAGATTATTTTTTTTGTATCTACTTTGAAAAATGGTAAAGGAAGTGTCTATGAAAAACTTTAATGAATGCTCCAAGTTGCTGAGACTCCAAGTTGTAAGCGATATTTCACTAATGTATATTTTTGTATATAGGTAAAACAAATCCCCAAGCGTTAGTATGTACATATATTGAGACTAAACTCAACAAGCACTAAACAAATTCGTTACGCTTTCCTATCAAGGAGTTCTTTGCAAGAGATTTTTGAATATTTCTCTTAAGTACACATTTCGTGAATCTCGCGGGATCGCTACAAAGGAGAATATATTGACTCCAAGTCTCAAAGAGGAACTTTTAAAAAAGAAACAATAAGCAGCAGGCAAACTAACCGTAGTTTCTCAATAAAATCCCACGCTCGGTTCTCCGATCCCGCTCACAAAGAAGATATTTGCGGGGAAAACTTTAAAAATTGTTGTGCTCAAGATTTCAAGCTCTTTGTCCCAGTCACGAGCGAGTCCTCGGGGAACGTTCTCGAAACATGCTAACGGTCAATGTATGTGCAATCGGGCCTTCTTTATTTAAATATTATATTATCGTAACTACCTACCTGTTTAGTTATGAGAACGAGCATCCTGGGAGCTTGTTCCAGGTATATGATTTTCAGTCATTAAACAAAAAAAAGACGTGTGATGTCAAAGAACGGGTAATTTAATTTTATCTTGCTAGGGTTAAAGACAGCCAACGATGTAATTGGTAGAAGCCCAACATGTCTTTATACTCGTACCTAGATGCAACAGGCATAAAATCTGCGTCTGCTGCTGATATCAGCCCTTTACCCAGAAGAGTCACCCAATTCAATCAACTCAGTCCATTGTAGTCCACTGCTGGATCTGCTGGCCTCTCCCAGGCTGCGCCACAATGCTTCCGCAAGATGCTTCCGCATCCAGTCTGTCCCAATCACCTTTTAATGGTCATAGGTCATCAGTTGGGGACCGAACCACATTATTCTTGCCAATACGCGGTCTCCACTCCAGGGTTCGTCAGCTCCACCTACCATCGGTCCTTCGACCAACATGGCCAGCCTACTGCCACTTCAGCTTGCTCTGCAAGTTTTGTCGGTAACTCCGAAGCTCTCAACCTGCCAATTACGGCCTGGCTATCCAGAACAAGACTGCGGCAACACACCTAAACAGCTCAAACAGATCAACCATTATTGTCACCGACTAATATCTCGCAAGTTAATATTTCGGCGTACACATTGGTTGAGCAGCAATTACTCGAATTAATGCCAGTTTCATTTAATTGCCGTCACTTTTCCGGCAATGTTACGTAACTTCTGTACTCCGATAAATTGACCAGACGTGTGTTTTTGCACCGCGAAGCTTAAACGGTTAACGTTCGTCAATTTTGTTTATATTTAACACAAGTTTTGGAAATGCCTCGTTGATTTAATGGTCGCAAGCGCAGCTGAGCATGAGGTCCTGGTTAAGATTCCCAGGTGGTAGGTAAAACCATATTGGGGTTTTCCTTCTGAGAATCTCTCAGTTCAGCCTGGACCCTGGATTTGTGCCAGGTTGTAGGCAAAGGGCTCTCACCCCCTATTATTTCTATTATATGGGACTTAAACATAATTGGCGCAATATCTGTTGTAAAAATTACTAATATTTTTTATGGACCAATTCATTCAAATTTAATGATACATAAATTCTTAAGCTTGCGAAAAACTCATCCTATTTTAAAAATTATTGATGGTTCATTAATTGATTTAACTTGACCTTCAAATATTCCAGCTTGATGAAAATTTCCCGGAATTTTATGCCATTAGGTTTGGGAAATTATCGAGGGTTGTATATGTAGACAGTGTACGTAACTATAATTAAAGCAAATTGTTGTTTCAGTATTTTATTTTTTGTTTTATTTTCGTATCTCGTATCGTAAACAACACATAAAACATTTGAGATTGCGATCATTACGCAACGTTCCGCAATTTCTTCCACCTCGGTAATATAAAAAATAATCACTGGCAAGCGAGTAAATGGTACTTAAGGGGCGCGAACTAAGCAGAACCGACCTTCACAATCAAATTAACAACAGTAATTACTATGTAAGCCAAGCTGTGGAGAACTTAACCAAATTATTTCATTGTCGACTCCTGGGATATGCTTGGACGGTACCTACCTAAGTTCATCACTGCATCAAATTACTGAAGTCCTTTGACTGGAAGCTAAACATTTGGCTGCACACTGATTAAAGCAATAAGATTATTAAAAAAGGCTTGAGATAAAAAATCATCGGGCAGTCTTTTGAGACTGCCGATGGAAGTGAAAATTAAGTAACTTTTTGATACAACGTAATGCCATCTAACGAAAATGTCAAGAATTTATGTGGCTTGCTGTCAGTACAAGAACGAAAGCTGTAGCTCCATCAAAAAATTAAAAAAAAAAAAACAGAGTGTGCTGTCAACAACATTTCTACTCTCCCTCCGTCTTACGAATTTTCGATCAGGTCACGTGTCCTGACACGAGTTTAAAATTTTTTACTCATCCTAAAAAAAGTGCACAACGCCACTAAAGAAGTTTTCACTTCAAAAATTATGTCAAAACAAAACCATTATTATAATCTCAAAAAATTACATAAGCTGGTGCAGTAAGACGAAGCGTTTGTTATCCTATTCTAGAATACTTTAACGACGAACCCCCTTACTAATAAACGTTGTATATCGCCTGTATATAGTTACACAACGCTTTGTCTTCTTCTTGCGAATGTCAAATTACTGACGACTGAAAGAGAGAAATCGGTGTGTATACAGGCGATGTTAACGCAAATTAACATGTTTTTTAGTTTCATAATTATGTGATGTAAGTTCTAAATTCCATAGTTTTATCATATTTTATCTGTATTTATATTGATAACTTTCATTCATTACTTGCAACAGTTGCAACAGTAATCTATAGATGTGAGTAAATTTTAATATGGTAACCCAGAGATTCATGGAAAGGCACGATCATGTCTCCGGTCATTATTCATTAAAATTCATAAACCAAAGAATTACTCATCAAATTTCAAGTTCAATACTAAGTTACGGTCAATTGTATGTGAATACATTAAATCTAGTTAAGTGAATCAAGAGTTTCATTGCCACCGATGTTCACAAAATCCACATTCAACCTCACCGGCTGCGATTCGAACCCGCCGGACGGAGTGAACAGGCGATATACAACGTTTATTAGTAAGGGGGTTAAAATATTTGCCTGATGGGTACTATGTAGTATATTGTTTTTAAGGACATGTCGATATGTAGGAACGTTAAAGCTTCAAGTTTTTTTTAAACTTTTCTTAACTTAAACTAAAGTTTGAAGCTATATAACCTAAATGGTATGAATAATACAGGGAGACATACTAGATTCAGAGCAGAGCAAACGAATTAAAACATGAAGCAAGACTGATTTTGTAAAGCACCGGATTTCAAAAGATTATTCAATATGTATAGTGACATACGTCAATGTCATGCATACCTGTCATTTGCATGGTTACTGAAATGCCAATTTTAAATGTTATTTATTTTGAATTTCAAGTGACTGCTCTGTTGGTGTGCATATGACAAATAAATAAATAGATGTGCAGAAAATATGACACGAAATACGGTGTATTTTGCTTCAGACCAACCTATCGAAAATTCGTAATGGGTTATCGAAAATTCGTAGTAGTACGAAAATCCGGAAACGACTAAGTACATGGACAAAATATCTCGTCATAAATATAAGATGTATACCACCACGCTTGTATTTTCCGATGGGTAAGGCAGAGGTGTAGATAGTAAATAAACAGTAACAGTAGTATAGTATCAGTGCCAGTCAAACCCGTTTTTTAACCTGTCACTAAATATTAATACATATATTGACTGCCTCGTTGGTCTATTGGTCGCAAGCGCTACTGCTGAGCATGAATTCCTGGGTTCGATTCCCGGGTCAGGCAAAGTGTTATTGGGTTTTTCGATCCGGAATTTCTCAGTAGCAACCTCGAGTCTGGATTTGTGCCCGGTCTATGGCAATAGGCTCACCCCCTATTACATGGGACTTAAACATAACTGGCGAAATGTGGGTGTACTTCAGGTACACCTCTGCCCAACCTTTCGGGGACCCAAGGCGTGATGTTATGTTATGTTTAAATATTAATAAACAAAATAGAGTTGAGGACGTACCAGATTCGGAAAACGCAGCGTATTATGAAGAGGAAGAAGCTTACTTGGTAGAGGCGTATGTTTTGATTCATTGATTCAATTTCCTATTTTCTTGTTTCTGCAGCAGATACAAGATATACGATAACAGCTCAGATTATTAACAAGATTGGTAAAAAGGGTGTTCCAGACAAACCTTATTATCACTCGAAGTATAAGGTTAACATTTAGGAGTAAGTATTGTTTTTATTTTACTTTCGATTTCATAGATGTTATTTCACTATATGCTACATCGGTTGACGTTATCACGTCAACGCCGGCTGTCGCTGAAAACCAGCGCTGGGGCTCTGTCTCGCATAGGGTCCCAGCATTATGCTTAGCAATGGCCGCTTTGCGTGGAAGTGACGCATATTTTCCCACAAATAGTTATTTTCGTGTTTTTGTTCTTTCTTTGCTTCATTTTTACCGCAAATAAACGCATTTTCTTTCCTTCTTTCTTTTTAAAAAAATATGCTGATGGCTTCGTTCTTAATTCGGTCATCTAAATACATCTTCAATACATCCCCATATAAACACCCAAATACAATACATCTCCATAGAATATAATTAACTTCGCCAGCGTTTCAAAAGAAACATCAATTAATAACTCCTGAAAATACTTTTCACAGTTTAAAGGAAAATTTAATACACCATTATTATTACGATAATGGCAGCAAGCAGCATCTGTTAATAACGGTCAATTAATAATTCCTTAATAGCATCCGATTTTAGCGGCAACATTATATATTTTGGATACCGATACCGAGTCACGCGGAATGGTATCGATGGCTACCCACATCCGGATTCAGGATAAACTGTTTATCCTGGTTTAAAAGTTTCGTTCGGTTTGCCTTAGCTGTAAGCTTTATAAGCTTATTTGGGATAACAATTTTCTATTTTGGGATAAAAATGCTGCTACAAAGGCTGTACGAGGAAATATTATATAGATATTATAGTCTGTGGAAGAATAACTTGGTACAGTACGACACAACTTAGATGTAGCATCGGCAAAATTCGTAAAACCGATCACCATCCGAACTGAGTGCGCCTTCAAAATCACCAATCTTTATTACTGCTTCAGGTGAAAATTATCTATCGAAAACGCAATAACTTGTAAAGTCTCATAGCCAAATACATTCGTAAAATTGAAATGAATGAATGAAAATTTTCAAATCTATGCTACATCTAAGTTGTGTCGTACTGTATTATGAAGTAAGTGTACTAAAATTATGTATGTAGTGTCGTTCTATATGTGCCGTAGAAAGTAATATACATAACATAATCAGCCTATTAATGTTCCCACTGCTGGGACACAGGCCTCCTCTCTGTGAGAGGGAGTGGGCTGTAATCAACCACGCGGGCCCAGTGCGGGTTGGTAGATGTCACATATCTTCGAATTTTTGGTTTTATGACATGTCGGTTTCCTCATTATGTTTTCCTTCACCGTTTTGATAGCAGTGCTGATATTATTTACACAAAGTAAAGCGCCTGCTTGGGTTCGGACTCATGACCTACAACTCTTAAGTCGGGGCCGATACCACTGGGCCACCATTGCTCTCAAGCACTACTGCTTTTGTATGTATCCTTGAGAATTCCTTAGATCAATCAGGTAACGGAAAAGGCTACACACAGGCTATGGCAAAAGCCGTGATTTTTCACTTTAACTAAATTAATTAATACTCAAATATTTCACCTCAGAATTCAATTCAACCTCTCATATTACCATTAAACACGAGTCATACTACATTCAACCCTCAATCGATCGTTCATATACCATGGTTAATCCATTCATTATTTAGTGTGACGTCTTAGTCCCGGTGATCCCAAGACACTTGCTAGAACGAACTCCGCCTTGGAATCACTCTCGAGTAATTATATTCATGGCATGTTTAGGGTTAGGCTGCGATAAGCAGTGTATTTGAGGCATCTTCTAATTAAGGGGATGAAAAGGGGGGATTTTGTTTGTATGAAAAAATCTTATTCCTTGAGTTAATAAACTTGAATCTTGGTACAACCTAACCAAAAGTACTAGGCTTTCATGAACTCACGATAGAGTATTTCAATCATTAGATGTTGTGCAGAATTTCTGAGCAGTAACCTAACAAAAAGTACTAGGCTTGCATGAATTCACGATAGTATTCAATCATTATTTTATGCTACTCATAGGATTTGAATGACGCAGACAGATAGATTTTTAGCACCTAAGATTTTTTTTATTCCAGTAGTACGATTTCGTGGGATAATCTCCGAGTTCCACGCGAGTGAAGCCGTGGGAAAAAGCTAGTGAGTTTGTATGTAGGAGATAAGCTTCGAAATTACTGATCTGATTCCGAAAAGTTTTTCATTAATAAGAAGTTACTGTATTGCCAGAGTCTTATGATACTAATATTATATTTATGTCAAAACAAAATATTCAGGCGGAAGAAGTCGAGGATAAGATACTTAGTACGGCTGAAAATCACTGTTTTGAAATGATGCTTGTTATATCTAAAAAGCGTTTATTTTGAAAGTCGGCAATGTCGCAAATAGATGTCAAACGTTTCGCTGTTTCGATTAATTTGGCAATATTACTATAGGGAAATATTAAATGTGGCTAGCTAGCGAACTAGAATATTAATAATGAATCGCAATTATATGTAACACTGCATTTGATGTTGTAACTGCTTTAAGTGTAAAAAGGCATTTGGAAAGTTTCCAAATACTTTTTTACATCTAAAACTAAATATTCGGTGTTACGATATTAATTATTGCATTTCATAATCAATACTTTAGTTCACTAGTTAGCAAAATTACATATTTCCATACAGTATTATTGCAAAATTAATGAAAACAGGTAAATATTTGACAGCTATTTGCGACGTTGCCAACTTTTAGGATAAGCCCCTGAAGTGACGTTTAAATTGAACACTGGTTGACGTATTTATTATTTAGATTGCTGTGGTCAAAAAGCTTGAATAGTAAAGGAAATTAACATTACACATCTACACATCCTCATACACACATACACACACACACACGCACACATACACATTTATTAGTTAATTGAATTCGCTAATTACAATGCATTCTTACAATTTAACAGTATCCTTTCATTATTTAGTTTGACGTCTTCTAGTCCCGGTGATCCCAAGACACTTGCTAGACGGAACTGCAGCTTGGAATCACTCTCGAGGAGTCTCGAGTAATTAAATTCATGGCATGTTTAGCGTTGGGCTGCATTAAGTGTGTACTTGACGAACACGGTATGAATAGGGTTATAAGAAACAACTGTTTTGAAATGAATTTTGTTATTATTAAGTTATGTTTAAGTTAAACTCTGGTTGACTGGAACCCGAATGGCATAGTAGTACTTTGTTCAATTTACGAATTGCATTTTGTTACGATAATGTTCTAGTTGTACACAACTGTTGTCTGCGAAAACAATGTTGTATGGAATTTAAAAAAAATACTAAAGCAATATTTTGATTAGCTTCACTTAATTTATACGCTTTGGTCCAAACGTACTCAAAACAACTTTTATTTTGTTGTTGATAACTGTTTTGTCCCAGTTCTAATAATTGTCCCATTGTCTTTCTCATCAATTGCTTTCTGTGAAGAATATTTAAAACAAAGACCTCTAGAATATTAATTTTAAGATTAGTTCAATAATCTTAATATTAATATTCTAGAGGTCTACTTGGGTTCGAACGTACGACCTACAACTCGTAAGTCGGGGCCGTTACCACAGGGCCACCAATGCTCTTGCAAAACAGAGACCGGAAAATATCTAAACCAAAACACATGCTAAATAGCGTATATAGATTTCGGCCTTAGGTCGTACAAGTCGCGTCGGGAATCGCAAACCGATTTCCGGCCACCGTAGGCGCGGGCTTGCGGACGGAGAGCAATGGGTAGCTCGCCGTCCGATAAGGACCAGGCCCGGGTCGACGGCGCGTTGTGTTCCACGCGTGCCTCAAAGAGCTGTCAGCACAACTGCCGGGGTCCGCTAGGGCCGATGCCTGCCGGGGTTGCGGGAAAGTCCTAAAGGGTTACCGTGGCCCCTGGCAACGTACAGGCAACTGAAGGAACACGGGTGGGTTTTAGTCAGTAAGAGTCTGACACGCCCTTCTGCTCCGCAAATATTATTTTTCCAAATCGTAAAGTATACCCAATCAATCAATCTGCCCAGCCTAACTATGTTGAGGTCCGCTTCCAGTCTAGCCGGATGCAACTGAATACCAGTATTTTACATGGAGCGACTGCCTATCTGGCCTCCACAACTCAGTAATATGATACAGCTTGGTAAGTCAGACTTTGGGCTTCTGACGACCCATAACAGCTATCAGAGATCCACGAATGACAGCCGGGACCAGCAGCTTAACGTGTTTTCCGGGGCACGGAGGAGTCTCGGATTGTAAAGATGGTCACCCATCCACAGATAAACCGTAGCGTAACCATGTGTAGCTTAACTTGATGGATCGACCCGTGCGGCTGTTATTACTTAGCCACGAGCTCCCCTTGTAAAGTATACCCATAGCATAAAATTATTATCACCTGCCGAAATGCACTAGTTTTTTCCAAATAATTAGTTTACTACGTAATTACCAAATTACTTGTTTTCAATTGAACTTTAAATAAAAAAGAACGACTGAATTTCAGGATGAACGAAGTTGATGCCGTAAGGGGTCGGTGGATGAACACTTGGATCATGGGGCCCAGGTGCGCGTCTCCATTTAAGGAAATTTCTCCGGCTGGTCAACTCTTCACGTGACCGGAGGGCTGGCTCGTTCTTTGGCCAAACAATTAGCATTGCCATTCAGCGTGGAAAAAGTACTTCGTCACATAAATATCCTCTTATTAAGCTATTGCATAGCTTCTATCGCGGGCCTTGAGCGTGGAGACCTAATCCAGAAATTTCGTAACGAAAATGACTGAGAAACAAAACACTCTAAATGTGTTTTGTATTGAAAATTATGTTTTACTGTTTGACAACAAAGTTCAAATTTACTTAGACGAATGATCAACGAGAGTGTTGTATTGAAAATTATGTTTTACAGTTTGACAACAAAGTTCAAATTTACTTAGACGAATGATACGAGAGTGTTGTATTGAAAATTATGTTTACCTGTTTGACAATAAAGTTCAAATTTACTTAGACGAATGATCCTTGACTATTAATAGTTAAATTAAAACCTTTTTATTAGTTTGATGTTCCCGGCCATTACGTTGTGTCAAGTTTTAAAAACTGTAAATGAGTCATATCCAAAAAAAGTGTACATTCAGGAAATGGTAAGGAAATGGTTATGTCAAGAAATGTTAGGAAATGGTATGTCAGGAAATGGTTAGGAAATGGTTTTGTCAATAAATTTTAGGAAATGGTAAATGTAAAGGTGTGTACTGAATAATTAATAAAAATACTTAATCATCGTTAATGTTATATTTTATATAATATTTTATTTAAAATTACAGAATACAATAGATGACAAGTCTTAAATTATTTTTTTGGTCTCTTTTTTACCTTTTCCAAATGGCTTTTTCTTTTTTCTTCATTTTTTGAACGGTTTTCTTTATATAAGCGTACTATTTAAGATTTTTAGCGCTGTGCAGCAGTTAACAGCATCTAAAAATCTCAAAATAAAATAACTATTTCACAAAAATTTAATAAATTCAATCATTTCAGACGACTTGAGCACCTCCCTCCTGTTTTGAAGTAGGGTTTAATAAACAAAACAATACTGCATTTAAAATAATATTTCTATATAAACTGTATGGTAAAAATATTCTTGCTATGTGACCTCGGCCTAATAATGAGTTACAATTTACTGATGTCAGGCAAGTCATGAAATTGTGTCAAGAAATTGAGGATTACAATTTATTGACGTCAGGAAAGTCATGAAATTGTGTCACTAAATTGAGGGACACAACCTAATTTTTCTTATAATTTTGCAGATTGTTTAATATTATCACTTCTATACAGTTCTATCTCACGATATGTTAGATTTCTTAAATCTACAATGTGAAACATGTTTTTAACTCACTTTTTTCGCAGTACAAACACCGTCAGTAAACTGGTTCACTTTTTGTCCCGGCACAGCCACCTCACACAAATTTTAGTTTTACACTAAAACTGTCAAGTAAACAAGATGGCGTGCTTATTTGTAAAACGCATCAGTGTTGCCATAATCGATATTCATAACGCTACCATGGCTCAATGAATTCTTGCAGTAAAAATCCGCGTCATTAAGTAGTGTGAGTAAATGGTTCGAAAAATTAGGACATTTCTTTTTTACCGGTTTTTTATAGTTATTTGTTTAATTTATCAATTAAAAAGCATAGAATCATGAATTCACAGTTCTTGGTTTGCATATTTCGTTAAGATAAATGTAATAATAGCTATTAATAGTGCTAAAACTGACTTTATAAAAGTTGCAATTGAAGAATGACACTGACTTTTTTCATAAATTTCACCATTTTTAGACAATAAACATTTATTTTCTCTTGATTTTATTGAGCTATAGCTGTGTTTATAAATGAATTGCTTAGCTTAATGTTCAGTTAAACTATTCTACCAAAAATCAAAATTGTTCTTGCAAAAATTATCGAGATAACTTTCATGTGACACTCCTACTAATGAAAAAGGTACAACTTTTTTGGATATGACTCAAATGTGAATAACAGTTCCTGTCAATGTCACCATTGTCACTCTTGTATTCGGGTTAATATTTTACAATGCCGAGAAATTTAAATATTCAAGAAAGAGCAGCTATTATTAATGAAGAAAGTCACGAAAAAATAGTGAAAGAAAATATAGATCTGTTATATTTAGAAGATATCAAGTCTCAAACTTATGTTTCTTATTTCAGTTACCATAAACCTACAGTTTCGTGAATAAAGAACGTGAACTAATTGATCATCGTCATAATTCTGGTCGCCGCCCCTTCCTTAGTGCTGCACAAAGAGCTGACATGAGACGATAATATGAAGATAACGATTTTGTGTCAACCAATTATTATGCTGAAATATATGAAGTTTGTCCAAGAGTAATAAGAAACGCCTTACACTCAATGGGATTGCATTATAGACAACACGCAAACGAAATTGACTGATGCTCATAAGCCAGCACGCTTGGAATATGCACGCATGCATTTGAACGACGATTGAAGTACGACAATATTTACCGACGAAAAATGCTTCAAATCGAGCCAACATGGGAGGCTACATATAAGGAGATATAACGGTACGAGGTATCTATACAGAAGACCCTGTAGTGCCCAATTTTAGTTCCGGACAAATTTCGGCTATATGGGGATAGATGTCAGCGGTGTATCAGTTACAACACTGCTTATTCAGTTATTCCTTATTTTCAGTTAAGATTGCAGGCTAATAATAAATCTCAATCGACATATTTTCACAGAAGTGATTGTTTGTTTTATTGAAATATATTTAACTCTAGCATTAAATTCGTTTGATTTCTGTGAACACAGGTATACACCAGTGATTTAAGTAGCACGGCGAGTTTTACTCTTTCCTAAGTCAGTAGTTCTGCGAACAGTAGACCTCGCGAGCACAAACTTTTTGGGAAAAATTAACCGCTTAGCTTGAGGCTTAAGTGCCTGCTACACGGTCGCAAACCGCGTCCCGACAGAGGTGACCTTAGTTTTTGAGACTATCTTAAAGTTACTTTCTTTCAAATGAAAAAAGAACCATCGAAAATGGATTTCATAAGGCGGAGATATCCAGTAGCCCCCTTTTTGCCCCATTTTGGAGGAAGTACCCCTCCAATCAAAAATCCCCGACGACAAAAAATTACAAAAAATTCATAATACCTGTATGCCAAGTTTCATCCAGATCGGTTGTAAAATACGACCTGTACACGAGTACGTACAAACTGACACACGAAAGAAAATTTTGCCAGTTGATGCAGAGACGCTTCGCTCGCTACGCTCGCTCGGTCAATTACAATATAAAAACTATGCAATAGCTTTACCGCGGCAGTCCCCGAGTGCCACAGGTCTTTTTTTTTATATTTATTTGCATAGTTAGTTACTTATTTAATTCAGTACCTAGTGTAAATAGTTAGTTATTTAAAAAATATTGTAAAAGAAACAGATTATTAAAATATAAATAAATTCTAATCTGGAGTAGGTAATATTGTACAGTGCATATTCCATATAATCTCAAATACTTGACATATACTTTTCTAAATAACCTGCACAAAACGCGTTATATTTAAAGCAAAAAATATGAAACCCGTTCGCTCATTCAGCACTCACATCAAAATTGAAAAACCATATCAATATCAAAATGCAAATGTATAAAATCGGAATCGTTTTTAAATATCGATTACACTCGCATTCGTAGAGTACGCTCTCGATCGTGCCCCACATGTTTGTCGGACACAGCCACCCTGTAACAAATTGAATTTTCTAATCTACAAACGGTAAAAGGTGACTGCTGCATACGAAAGGATCGTACCGTTTATTGGGAAATTGAATTGCAATGATCGGAGCTGGAATTGAATTGCAGGTGCCTCGGTGTGTGTCTATTTAATATACCGTAAAATTACTGGTGTTTTCTTTTTTGTTCGCAGGTCTGGAAGAGTTTTATTATATGAAAAAAAAACTTTTTCACAAAAAAATCAACCGACTTCCACTATAAAGTGAAAAATAACTAACATTTCGGAAGTCGGTGGCAAAAACGAAAATACAAAACCGTATATTTGTTATATGCTACCGACTTCCGAAATGTTAGTTATTTTTCACTTTATAGTGGAAGTCGGTTGATTTTTTGTGAAAAAGTTTTTTTTCTCGCTTTTTAGTGGGTCGGTTTGTAATTCATCTAATTTACAATAGCCTAATGTCAACTGCTCATCACCTTTTACTAAATATTGCTTTTCCCGATGCAGGGACGTTCATTGTTGAGGAGTTCTTCTGATACTTCGCCATCAGCTCCTCTTCACCCTATGCATTGCGACGGGCATAAATTGCTGGGCAACCATATTAAAGTAATCGAATTGCAAGTTCGCAACCCGTAAAATACGTATTATTGCGTAGTTCCGGTGGCCATCTGTGGTCTTCATCATCAGTTTCACTTCCCTAAATGGTGCTTTCCGAGAGCAAATTCAAGAGTTACTATAAAAAATACCTAAATCGCTATAGGTGTGCCTATAACATTTTAAGAGTTCCCTCGACTTCTCCAGGATTCTGACTTGTTCATCCAATTCTGACTTGATGACAATGGGACCAACTAGAAAGTATACCCTTTCGAACAAAAAAAGAATTTTCGAAATCAATCCAGCCGTCTTCGAGTAATCGGGGAACATACATAAAAAAAAAAAAAAAAATACATTCCGACGAATTGAGAACCTCCTCCTTTTTTTGAAGTCGGTTAAAAATAAGCTTTGTGCCTCGTGCTTATGCTCTAAAGCACGCCTGACCACAATATAAGTGGGTTTTGTTGACGGAAGAATAGATAAAATGACAATGATAAACAAGTTAATTGACTCAGGCGTGACTCTGCGGAAATCCATTATAAAATACAATAGACGATGTATGTTTAGTAACTTAATCCGCTTAACTGTTCTTAAAGAGTCTTAGAGAACCCTGTAAGAAATCGATACGTGTTTCGCCTCTCAACGAGGCATTCTCATTTTGCGTTCGGCTCTTGTCGTGGCAACACGTCGTGTCCGAGTTCGCAACTAGTCAATCGTGTCAATTTCTTAGACTCTTTAAGAACAGATATACATCGTCTATTGTATTTTTTTTATGATAAAACAATCTGTCATTTTGTCTAATCGTCCGTCGACGCAATCCGTAAAAAAACCGTTTATATGTCATGCTACGCGTGCTGGATGTTAGGATACATTTTTAGTGAGTGGAAGTACTCATGAGTACGAACAACTTAAAGGATGGGAACAACCCAGAAGTATAAAAAAAAAACAGCTATCTAATTACGGAACACATTTCCGTAAACGATTCCTACTCTGTTTTATTTTGACAGTTCAACAATATTCATTGCGTTATTTACGTTTTTAAGCAGATTTTTTTTACTAACTTATGAAGCAATGGATTAGCAATCTGTTTCAAAACGATTCAAATTCCGATTGATGGTGTATTACGTAATTAGGACAGGTGTCCCCTACATTTTGTCGAGTAATGCGAACATAATCAGCAAATGTATGGAAGCAGGTGATTTTTTTTTCGCAATTTCAATTTTGGTACTAACTACCATGTACTAATTTTCATGAGTACTATGCCTCCCTTTTGTCGTCCTCCCAGGTCCCTTAACTTAACGCCCCGTAAAATGTGGTATTTATGTATTCGAATATTTCTATGCGTAATTTAATATTCACTATAGAATCTACATACAACAAAATCGACCTAATATTAGCGCTGAGAGCACTTTATTTAATTAGGCTTTTTTATAATAGTAGGTAGATTATTCCTTACGTGATTATTTTGCAATGTGCGATTACCAAGTCATTCTATTTATTAAAGAAATAAAGATGTCTAATATTGATACGTTCACTTAAAAATGTTGTTGAATAGAATGCTCCTATATATAGGTACGGAATAAATGAACAGACTTGGTTTTACATAAAATCTCACATCTTTTTGCGGTAGAAGAACTGCGTTGCGAGACTTTTTTTAAATGTTATGTTTTTGATGGGACATACATATTACAACAAAGATGGCGTCAATTAAAAAGCAAACATTTGTTTCAAACAATTTACAGAAATGATTAAAAGCATGCCAATTTAATTGATCATATCTACGAACCATGCTGTCTTACACTCAAAGGGAGTCCCAATATTGATCCAATCTTCATGAAGCCTGTTAAGTATTGTCTCGCAGTACCTACGTAATCTAATAAACGGCCACTCATGTTCGACGTGAGTAACTATCCAATCAGGATTCATGCATGCCTGTAGCAGGAGTGTCGATGATATTCCTGAATGGATGTTAGGTAATTAGTAAGTACCGTGTTACCAACACTGTTTGCAACATTATTGGTCTATTAGGCACATGCCTAATATACCAATTTAATAATGTTGCAAACAGGATTCTACATTAAACAATAGCTATTTGAATGAAGAAAACAAAACGAAATTACACCATACAATAGCTATTACAATGAGAAAAATACGAAATTAATTATTTAAGTAGCTCAAACATAGAGGTACGGGCTGTTCCCCGAAACTACATGTCATTAAGCGCGTATTTTACGTACAAGCTCAAACCTAAACGTGCGCGTAAAAAACTCCCTGAATATCAAACTCCCGAACACCGAACACCGAACCCGTTGGTTCGGTGTTCGGGAGGGGCTTGTGGCTAAGTAATAACAGCCGCACGGGTCGATCGTTCAGGTTAAGCTACGCTTGCCGCGGTTGGTCCGTGGATGGGTGACCATCTCCACATACCAAAACCCCTCCGTGTTTCGGTACTCCTGCCTGTAGCATCTATAATGACATTTTGGGCTTCTTTGGCTCATTACTGTATGTCGAGCTGTCATGTTAACAATAACCTGCAAAGATAAAATTAAATTAAACCGTTGGTCCCGGCCGTCAATTGTGGATCTTTGTCAGTCGTTACGAGTAGTCAGAAACCCGAAAGTCTGACAACCAGTCTTACCAAGGCGTATCGTATTACCCAGTAACTGGGTTGTGGAGGTCAGATAGACAGTCGTTCCATGGAAAATACTGGTATTCAGCTGCATCCGGTTAGACTGGAAGCCAACCCCAACATAGTTAGGAAAAGGCTAGGTAGATGATGAAACTAAAGTGTTCGGTGAGTGATAAATCCATCACGAATTCACCAATAGAAACAGAAAAAAATAATCTGGAGATTTCTTGGCAAGGTAGATTTTTAGGCCATTTAGCATGAAATCTGTACCTAACAAAGTATTCCTGTTCCAAAGAAAAACGATAAAATTTATATTCTGATTGCATCTGATGATTGTTAACCGACAAATCAAAGACTTTAGTTGTTAAATCAGATAGATTGATTAGCTTGCTCATTCATAACCTGACTTCATTCAAACCAAAACTCTTATAATTATAGTGTCTAACTAAAATAATTACAAAGCAAACTTAATGATGAAAAACTTCATGCGACTCGACTTTGGACAAGACGGTAACATTTCCTCGTCCATCAAAAGTTTGCCACCGGGTGGCAAGTTCAGTCGTTAATCATGTGTGTATCCGGCAATGACAGTGCCACGCTTAACTTTACTCTCACGTGAAATTATTACGCCAATGGAGTTTGTTGTGTTAATTCAGGTGAGATTTCTTTAAAGTATAGATTTTCAGTTTTGTCAGTAAAGACAGTCAAGGCTTTAAAAACCTAGTCATTGTTTTGAAAAATAATTTTATATGTGAAACGGTTTAGTAATGCCAGTATTTTTTAAACTATCATAGTTGCACAAAGACAAACATTACGTAATGGATCATTAACGCTAATGATTTCATTAATTTGTTCACAGAACCATTAAAATCGAGTCTAATGTTGCTTTCTACAATAAGTTAATGGAAGATTAGTATTTAATGACAGCTTTAAAAGTTAAAGTTCGTTTCTGAAACTGGCGGTATAGCTTATAAAAGCACTGTGAAAGTTTCCCACAGTAACAGTGGCATGCTTAACTTTACCCCACGTGATATAATTACGCCAATGAAGTATGTAAGGATCGTAACAGGTGGCGCTGCATTCTGTAGTTTCTGCCTACCCCCATGGGAAATCGGCGTGAGTTTTAGTATGATGTATGTATGAAGTTTGTTGCGTGAATTCAAGTGAGATTTTTTTAAAGTTGATTTTTAAAGTAACTTGTGTTTCATTATTTCCATAGAGATTGCATGTAATTATTTAATCACCAGGTAGCTTTTGCCAGCGGCTTCGGAAATTATCCCACGGGAACGTACTACCGGAATAAAAAGTATCCGATGTCCTATTCTAGGTCATGGTCTACCCGTGTGCCAAATTTCATCCAAATCCATTCAGCCGTTTTAGCGTGAGAGCGTTATAAACAAACAAACAAACAAACTCACTTTCGCATTTATAATATTAGTTAGGAAGTTAGTATTCGTATTGAAAAAAATACGTAAAACATTAATTTTAATTTTAGGTTAAAAGTTTTCGTATTACATTTTATTTCAAAGTTTTAACTCGAACACACGCTTGGCAGAACAGTTCATATGAAAAAATGGCGGCAAAAAAACTTTAACAATATTTTTTTCAAATAATCATTATTCTCGTTAGCAAACTGTACTCATTAGTCGATCAGTAGATTGGTACTCTATCCTCATAGGGACCGTGGTCCCTTTGAAAAGCTGCAGCCATCGTACCATGGTTATAACTTTAACAATTGTTATGGTTCGGAGTGCAATCTAGAAGTTGGCGCCAGTAATAATGCTGCACAACTCCAAACTACACTTTGTTATACACGCTCACGCCAAACATATTATTATTCATACTCACACACATTCACACACCAAACATATTCATACCCACTCACACACAATTACATCTCGCGAAGTTGCAACGTTGTTT
The DNA here is from genome assembly GCA_948150665.1 of Conistra vaccinii. Classification (NCBI taxonomy): domain Eukaryota; kingdom Metazoa; phylum Arthropoda; class Insecta; order Lepidoptera; family Noctuidae; genus Conistra; species Conistra vaccinii. The sequence continues at coordinate 13,713,394 of OX411329.1, forward strand.
CTCAAGACAAAAGATAAGATTCGCAGACTTAATTGTACGATTGTCTATTACGACACAACTTAGATGTAGCATAGATTTGAAAATTTTTGTTCATTCATTTCAATTTTACGAATGTATTTGGCTATAAGACTTTATAAGTTATTGCGTTTTCGAAAGATCATTTTCACCTAAAGCAGTAATAAAGATTGGTGATTTGGAAGGCGCACTCTGGTTCGGATGGTGATCGGTTTTACGAATTTTGCCGATGCTACATCTAAGTTGTGTCGTACTTTACGCGGAACGAAAACTTCATGAAATTTTAAAGTAGCGGTTACAAGTTTCACATGTGTGTGTGAGTGACTAACCTGGGTGTCAGAGTTTTATGCCACCCAGGGCCCTTTGATTTGGCTTTACATGCCGTCGAGAAATATAGTCGAGGCATGTTTCCTCACGATGTTTTCCTTCACCGTTTTTGACGCAAGTGATAATTATTGAATACACACATGAATCCGAAAAGACAGACTGTCGTCGTTTTCATTAACAGATAAAAAGAAGGAGGAAAAAAAAATTACGTAAAAGTGCCTTATACCTATGCTTTTACCGTTCATGTGCGTTACCTTTTCTTTCCGTGACTGTACATACACCCGTACACACTGCAACAATACAGAAAGAGTTATATTAGTGCAATATCACAGAATGTCACGTGCGCCCAACATATGGCGTTTTTACGGCCGAATCCACGTTAAAACAAAGAAAAAATGAATTTCATACGGATTCTGGGTCAATGTGCATTCATATTGATGTTTTGTGTGACGTTAGGGAAAAGCCAATTTCAGTGTAACTTAGATATTTTTTCGTAAAATCGTATTTTGTGACTGCCACTGAAACTTTGGAGACGCTAAAGTCGCAGTATTTTGTGTGAGCTGTTTTTTATAAATCTCTAAAGATAGACTATACCTAATAACAAGTCGACACCAGCAATGAACACAACGCTAACGATACATTTCAAAGAACAAAAACCTGAGGGGCATTTGGGGACTGCCGATAGAAGTGAAAACTAAGTAACGCTATCTAACGAAAATGTCAGGAATTTATGTGGCTTGCTGTCAGTATGAGAACGAAAGCTGAAGCTCCATTAAAACAATTCCGAAAAATAAAACAGAGTGCGCTGTCAACAAAAACTTGAACTTCTTACGAATTTTCGATCAGATCACGTATCCTGACGCGATTTTAACATTTTTTACCCATCCCAAAAAAAGTGCACAACGCCGCTAAAGAAGTTTTCAGTTAAAAAATGTGATAACTTTTTTATTACTATAGATTTATTGTTTTTACTGTTGTCAGTTCTTTTGACAATACAAGGAATGTCGTTGTTTAATTTCGACTATACCTAATAACAAATTAATGTCAAATTGGTAAAGCCGCTAAGTATAAAATATTGAAGCAAATTATTCAGCGCAGCCTTAAACCTATTCTTACGTAATTACGAGTACAATAAATTTTGCAATTATCGACCTTCCTCTGTGCTTCTACAAAGGAATACAATGTAGAAAATTCAAAATATGTTACGTTTTTGAAAAGCATTTTTAAATATCGTTGATATGGTGGGCTTTCACCTTTAGTATTGCATTCACAAACCGGCTGTAGGAATTCTAGTCATTACCTTCACTAATACTAAAGTAGAGTTAGACAAGTTCTCAATTTCAAATTCTCTATTCAGGAACCGGGTGTTTGCTTGCAAAAAATCTAGGATTAATACATTTTCGTTATTATTTGGCTGGCACAATCTCATTGGCTAGTTCACACTCTACAGCTTCCACTGAACTGAACTCATTAATCATCTTCAGTACACTGACGAGCGAGGTGGAAGCCTGAGGTTACCAGATTACCGAAACATGAAATTGAGGCTACATAAAGGTGAGATAATAGGGAAACCTTGTGATTTTGTGTTTGTTATCAAATTGGTTAAAAATAGGATGGATTTAACTTTATCCAATCATTCAATCTGCCTAGCCTTTTCCCAACTATGTTGGCGTCGGATCCAGTCTAACTGGGTGTAGCTGATATCAATATTTTACATGGAGCAACTGCCTATCTGACCTCCACAACCCAGTAACTGGGTAATACGATACCCCTTGGTTGTCAGACTTTCGGGCTTCTGACCGCGTAACGACTGTCAATGACCCACGAATGACAGCTGGGACCAACGGCTTTACGTGCGTTCCGATGCACGGACGAAGCTCAGTATATTAAGATGGTCACCCATCCACGGACCAACCCCGGCAAGCGTAGCTTAACCTGATGGATCGACCCGTGAGGCTGTTATTACTTAACCACGCGCTCCTCCACGAATTTTAGTAATTCTTATTCTAATGATTAATAATTCAATTTTAATGTAGTGATGACCCACAATTTAACAAACCATATTTGTACGCCGGAAACGGTAGAATATTATGATCGTAATACATAATGCACATAACAACTTTGTACAATATTCTGACAAATAAATGCTTTCTATTTCTTCTTCTTATATTTATATATAAATGTATTATAAAGAGGTAAAATTTGTAAGTTTGTATGTACCTAGGGGGTCATCTTCTTATCGTTAATATCAAGTTTGTGATACGATGAAACCTTGTCTAAGGACTGAGACATAATGATCTACGTTGAAGTAAAATATATCACAATCCATTTATTATCTGTAAAAAAACAGGCTTTGCACAGCAGTGGTCCAATTACAGACTTGTTTTATAATTAATTAATGCATTGAATGCAAAAAAAAAAGTTTGTTCAGAATGCACCTTTCTTATATTCGAGACATTTTAATTCTGCTATTTAATATTCAAATCGACTCATAGCAAAGTTTTACAACGTTTTCCAATAATAATTATAATTAATTACCCTTCAAGTGAAGTGAGTGAAGCAAACTGTGTCATACGTAGCATATCATGTGTTCTCGTTCGTTTCTGTGAAAATGTGTTTATGTGATTAACAAGTAAATAACTTGTATCACAATGTCCAGTCCCTTCAGCAGGGGTGGCAGATGTGCTCGGAGCCCACCTCCTACACCTGTGCCCGCACCAGCACCTGCAGCTGCACCTGCACCCGAGCCCGCACCCGCACCTCGCCCTCAACCACCCAGCCAAAGAGAAGATGGCATGGAAGTGATACCTACGCCGGAAATCCAGAACTGGATGTCGTCCATTGAGCAGTGCCTTAATGAAGTGTGCTCTATTGTAACAGAGGGCAAATTAAACATGGAGCAAAAACTGCGTATAAGTGCCCTTTGCCGAAAAGTTAGTCACGGCACATCGCAGATGGCAGTACAGTACCAGTCCCTTAAGATGAGAGCCGTCCGGGCCCACACTACCGTCCAAACACTCGAAGACCAAATTGATCTGTCGCAGCAACTGCAAGACATTAAGCGGTCAATTGGAGCTTCGGGAACGGGAACTTCCTTTGCTGAGATGGTTAAAAAAGGTACCAACAATTATATTCAGCCGATAAACTTAAGCTCAGTGGCCATATACCCTAACGACAAACTGAAGTCGAGTGAGGAGACCAAAACACTTGTCCAAAAAATTATATGCCCGGAGCAAATGAAACTTCAGGTAAGAGGACTACGTAAGACAAAAAATGGCGGTATCATTATCAGCACTGAAACGAAGGACGATATTGAGAAGGTGAAAAAATCGATGCAGCTATCTAACTCAGGCCTTACAGTAGACGAACCCTCAAAAAGGAGGCCTAGAGTAGTAGTTATCGGTGTGCCCTCATCCATGCAAGAAAAGGAAGTTTTTACTTGTTTATTCCACCAGAATCTAGCAGAAACTCTTCAGGATAGCAGCCTCGAGACCTTTTTGACCTCCATAAAGTTAAGCCATAAGTCAGGTAAGAAGGACGCTGAGACCTGTAATTATATAATAGAAGTAGCTGCAGACATACGTAAAGCCCTTGTATCAAAAGACAGAGTGTTCATAAATTGGTCGTCATGCCCCGTGAGAGACTTTACTCTAGTCACGCGCTGTTATAAGTGCCAGCAGTACGGACATGCGGCCAAATCATGTCGGGAGACCACCTCTACCTGTGGCCACTGTGGTGATCTGGGTCACTCCATTAAAGAATGCACAAAGAAGGCTGAGGAACCAAAGTGTGCCACTTGCTTGCACTTCAAAAAGCCGAGCAATCACAAGACAGGTGCTTCTGATTGCCCAGCGAAAATAATGGCTGAAAAAAGGTACATTAATTCTGTTAATTATGGAGGCGCCTAAGAGCGCCGTTAATCACGTATTTTTTCAGCCCTTGTTCTTGTTATTGTTTTTATTTTTATAATTATGATTAATAATTTAATTGATGACATAGATAGTTTCTCTGTATCTGAGTCCCATGTTTGTGATGTTGAACACTGTAAACAATATCTCTCCTCCCACACTAGTCCACTAACCATACTAACCCAAAATATTCGCAGTATATTTAAAAATTTCGAAAATTTTAGCGTTTTTCTACAACGTCTAGATATAAACTGTGACGTGGTTGTACTAACTGAATGTTGGCTTTCCAAACATTATAACATACCACTTATTCCAGGATATAATATGTATAAAAGTAACATAAACTACAATCAAAACGATGGGGTGATAGTTTATGCAAGAGATCATCTGAACGTGTCTGTCGAGGAACCAAATATGCACGACTGTAACAGATTATTAATTAAAATTGGGTCTGAATTAGCAATACTTGCCTTATATCGACCCCCCTCTTTTAGAAATATAAACAATTTCACGGACTCTCTAAACAACACCTTGCAGAACCTGTCGTCCTTCAAAAATACTATTTTAATTGGAGATATTAATATCAATATTCTTCCAGAAAGTGCTGACGCATCCGCTGAGGAATACCTTAACCTATGCGCCTTCCATGGCTTGCTTCCTGCTCACACGCTTCCTACACATCAAAGTGGCTCCTGTTTGGATCATATTATGCTCAAGTCAAATTTCCCTGCACTTGCCCTTGTAATCAATTCAACAATCACAGATCACAATGCTACCCTACTTATTTTAAATTGTAAATTACCTAAAGTAGTCACTCGCACAATTTCTAGTTTAAATGTAAATAAACTTGAAGAAGATTTACGCAATATCGACTTTGACCCAGTCTACGATTCCGCTGATCCGCAGTTTTGTATGTTGTATCTAATCAATAATGTACAACATGCAATTCAGAAAAACACGGTCATATCTCGGCGAAATAACAAAACTTACAACATAAAACCATGGATCACGACAGGGCTCATTCGCTGTATGAAAAATAGAGATAAACTGCACATGAAAGCTAAATCTAATCCAGATAATTTAATTTTGCAACTGTCATATAAACGGTATCGTAACTTTTGTAATAACCTTCTAAAAAAAGTTAAAAGTAACTACGATAAAATTGCACTCGAAAAAGCTGGTACAAATACTAAAAAAATCTGGAGTATTATTAAAAGCGTAACGTATAACTCAAAACAAAATCAGTCATCTTCAGGTTTATTACAAGCACACTCATCACAGTTAGCATCTGCCAATATTGCAAATAATTTCTTTGTTAATGTTGGTAAATGTTTGGCTGAAAAAGTTCAGGGCCAATCACAATATCTAACAAACACACCATTTACGTGTAGCACTATTTTATCATCTTTTGTATTGCTAGACACTGACGAGAATGAGGTAGAAACGATAATCATGAGTTTAAAGGACGACTGTGCAGTTGGCTGGGATAACATATCAAATAAAATTATTAAACAGTTCAGGCACATTTTGGGCCCGCCACTAACTTACATTTTCCAAAAATGTTTATCTACAGGTATTTTTCCCGAGTGCCTAAAAAAAGCTGTTGTTGTGCCTGTTTACAAATCAGGCAGTAAAGATCAAGTGACAAATTATAGACCTATTTCCTTGCTGCCTACTATGTCAAAAATATTAGAAAAAATTATGAATAAAAGGCTTTACAAATACTTGGAGGATAAATCGATTTTATCTAAACGGCAGTTTGGATTTAGGCCTAAAATGTCAACAGACGATGCCGTGCACCATCTGACTGACTATCTAGCACAAGAACTTGATAATGGTAACCACACAGTAGGAATCTTTCTGGACCTCGCCAAAGCTTTTGATACGGTTTCTATTCCTATTCTGTTGCACAAACTTGAAGCCATAGGTATCAGAAACACCCAGCTGAAACTATTTAAGAGCTATCTAGAAAACCGTACCCAATGTGTAAGAATTGGTAATGTTCTCAGCGATAGTCAAAAAAACACGTCCTTCGGAGTTCCCCAAGGAAGTATTCTAGGGCCTACATTATTTTTAGTATACATAAACGATCTTTGTAATCTAAATCTAGATCACGGCCAAATTGTTTCTTATGCTGACGATACCGCCCTTCTTTTTTCGGCTGACTCTGTAAAAAATGTCTACAAGTTTGCGCAACATGGATTCAATATTGTTAATAAATGGCTTCAACATAATTCACTAACACTAAATGCAGAAAAAACAAATTATATTAAGTTTTCGATGCGCAAGCAAACATCAACAAGCACTACCTCGTCATTATATGCTCATTATTGCACAGTTCCTACAGATAACCAATGTGTTTGTCCCAACATTAAAATGACAAATACTACAAAATACCTTGGCGTTATAATAGATGAAACACTTTCGTTCAAACAACATATACAAGCTTTAAATAATAGAATTCGCAAGTTGATATTTGTTTTTAAAAAGCTACGCTATATTGCTGACCCAAAACTAGTTAGACAAGTTTACTTTGCTCTATGTCAATCAATATTAACTTACTGTATTACCACATGGGGTGGAGCGGGTAAAACAATGTTACTAACCATCGAGAGAGCTCAAAGGGCGATTCTCAAAGTGTCTACTTTCCGCCCTTTCTTATTTCCTACTAACCTCCTATACAAAGCTTGTGAAGTATTAACAGTTCGACAACTATTTATAATGGGTATTGTATTAAAACAACACACAGCTCTACCCTACAGCACTGCATATACTAATAAAAGACGTAAAGATATAGTTTGTCCACAAAATACAACAAAACATGCTTTTGTATCAAAATTTTATCTATACCTCGGTCCTCTTCTCTATAATAAACTAAACGCGAAAGCAAATATATATTCCATGAACCACGCAAATTGTAAGAGAATTCTCAAGGATGTTCTCCTAAGTATGTCCTACGAAGATACAGAGAATTTACTAACTGTGTTAAAATGAATTTATGTACTCTCACCTACGTTATGTATTTATTAAATTTAGAAACTAAGAGTTAAGCTACTCAACATTAATTAGTGATCTATTGTCTACCTGTTAATTATTTATTTATTTTATAAGTTTATTTTAGTTCTTCTCGCCTGAAACACAGGATTACCTAGTTCAGGCACGTAAGTCTTAGGATTATAATTTACACATAAGCAAAACTGTACACTTTTTATACCTTGTAATTTATTGAATAAAGATTATTATTATTATTATTATTATTATAAGTTACCCAATATCGGTTTTGAGTTATCAGTACTAAGTTTCCGTTCTGAAAATTACTTAGATGCTGGAATGTCGTAGGTACTTCGTTATCGCAATTTGATAACGCTATACCTATGGCTGCTAGGTATCAAAGTTAATAATAGGTGGAGGTACTTAGCGGAGATAGTTGATGTGAAAACTGAGGTGTACTGAGAGCTAATTTGTAAAGAACCAACAACTATCTCAAAAACCGGTTTTATTATTTTGTGCATGTTGTTAGCACGGAAGAAATAAGCTTAAAATACTTCCTACTGTTATAATATTAAGCACATGGGTCATTAAAAATTGTCCTGAGATATTTCATGTAAGTACCGCAATACAAGTCAGAAAGAAGTTTTGAAAGAAAAGTAACTGATATTTGATGATAACTGTTTACTTCTATAAAATTATTCCCGATTCTAAAATTAGAAGCTTACAAAATGATAAATAGCGAACTAAATTACAGTCACACTGCCCAAAACACAGACGTATTTGGAATCACAGAAACACAATCATATAGCACTAAATTCGTTCCTCCGTCCTCCAAAATCGGTGCACGCTAGTATTTCCGGAGTCACGATGCGAACGGTCTCGTTGTGCCCATAACTTTACGTTTGTCGGCAGTGACATTCCGCCAAAATTCAGCGCACGTACTCATATCGCCAAGAGCGAGTAGGCTCAAGTACCTCACACTGGGATCGGATGAGGGCTACCATTGTGTGATGGACAACAATACTGTTGGAGTTACATTTAGATTTATCTCGGGTGTGAGTACCTAATGTCAGTTGGACTGAATTTGGCTGTAAAGAAATGAAGGTAGGAAAACATAATCTGCATAGCGGATGTGATGGGCTGCTTGTCATTATCAATGCAGTGTTATCTTTCTATTTTACATGAGGTATAATTTCTTACCTTTTTTATTTCAAGTTGAGGGGAGGAATAAAATACTGTAAGAAGAGGAACAGGGTATAGCTACAAATTCTGAAAGGTTTTTTATTTTTCGGCCTTTTTCCTAGAATCTCAAGTCAAAAGGAAGTTTTTTTATCAGAGAACTTTAGTAGACCCCCAGATCGTATACGTAGAATTCGCAAAGTGAAACGTTTCACCGAAGAAATGAGTTTTACCTCTTGATACGGTTGAAGTCAGCTAAGCCAAATAGTACCTACTTACCTAACCTGTTTTACGTATTTATTTTTAAGTCAAAAATATTGATCAGATATTTTAGTTTGTACGTGACTTACAGTGACTTTTACATCGTTGGACAACACGTGGAATCCCGGGTATTTTTAAATCTTATTTTTATTTGGAATGCATGTGTTTTTTTTTGTAAATATGGTGGCAGGGCATCGACGTGAAAACTGTTACCATGGATTCAGTACATGAGTCTCAACGCCCCGCGTCGAAATTTTTCGCCGGTTATTTAAAAAAAAATCTGCTGTTTCATAGAAAAGATCATACCTACGCGGTCAAAATGTATGGAACAGTTGTTTTTTTATTAAATAACCTACGAAACATTCAGAGTCACGTACTGAATCCATGGTAACAGGCTTCGCGTCGATGTCCCTGCCAACCTGTATATTTGGGTACCTATTGGATAAATGGACACATTTTTTAATTCAAGTTACTCTATTTACACGCTTTTTATTAGCTTCATTTTTCCTACATTTGGAAAATTACTGTTCTTTTCTTGTATTTTCATAGGACTGTAACATAATTATTACTAAAGTTACTATATGAGACTGATACTAATCACGTTCCATTTAAATAAAATTCAGATCAGAAAATATAATATCTAAGTAGATGGAAAGATAGATAAAAAATCTGTTCAGCATGAAGGATTGATGTTACTTAAAAAACCTCAAGTAAATACTTTAGGAATACCGGATTGTAATTGAGGTCGTCTAAACCATTAATCTTTTCCGTCGCCCTAGTACCTAATCTAGAAACATGTTCTGTGTGACGTAAGTAATACAAAAACTGCTTGAAAATATCTTTCTATCGTGGAATAATAATTATTACTGAGCGTTTGAGTGGAAGGAAGAGAAAAAGGTAGAGTTTTTATAAGTAAGGTCGAGGAGAAATGGGTTACCGTGCCTTTGACTGATCGCTGTTGCAGAGACAAAAAACGAAGATTTTATTTAAGACCTTCCGGCTTTTTTCTAGAATTGAGTAGTACTGGGTAGGTGCACAATTATGTGAATTAGAAAGTTAAGGTATCATTGTTACCTTGCTCTCAAAACGGTGAAGGAAAACATCGTGAGGAAACCGGCATGTCTTAGAACCAAAAAATTCGAAGGCATGTGACATCCAACCCGCACTGGGCCCGCGAGGTAGATTACAGCCCACTCCCTCTCACAGAGAGGAGGCCTGTGTCCCAGCAGTGGGAACATTAATAGGCTGATGATGATGATTGTTACTTTGTTATTCATGAATTTAACCTGTAACTAGATCTACATTTTTTGAAAGGTCGATAGTTAGTTAGTGCGGACACTGAAACCTACTATTGCCCGAACAAAAAACTATTTAAATCACAAAGCATTTTACCGTGAATTTATAAACGTTTACGTCTAAACTAAATAATAGTCCAGCACTCGCTAGAGGTGCCCAGATATTTTTGTAGTTCCACAACTGGCATAAATTTTCAAAATGGACGCACAACACTACCTAAGTTTTGTACGTTTATCTCTTGAATTTTCACAAACACACTGCACCGGAATAAATGGGGTTTGTGTGATATTTAAGCACTTATGCTCGTTGTGTACTGCGTATGCTCGATTTGATAACATTTTGCATTTATATGATCGTTTCTACACAACTTTTGTTATGAATAAATTTAAAATTCTGTTCGATTTTCTGAGAATTTTTATTCAAATCTTTTGTAGCCTTAATATTGACAGCTCAACAATGCTCATAGAATTATACTGTTCGATGCACTACGCTGCAAATCGAAACTACAAAAGTTCTTGACTCTATGTCTCAATAATCATATTCAATCTATCTATCTATAGTCTGTTCCAAAAGTATCTAATGAAAGAAAGAAAGAAAGAAAAGAAATAAAAATAGGTTTATTTGTCACAGAAACACGTGTATACAAAAAGACAAGAGTAAACCAAATAGAGAACAGAAATAGTCGGCAGCTGCACGTCATGACTGTGACAACAAGGCTTCCACTCAGCATAATGCTGTGCTATGCAGGACCCACAGCACAGGGCTGATTTTCAGTGGTCATCCAAAAAAGACGTACGGAAATCAAGTCAGGTTCAGTCATTTGTAAATAATAAATAAGTAACAAAATAAAATAAACAGTATTTAGAAATAATACAAATAAACAACGAATTATATGAATAAATATTATTAGATAACATAAAAAATTATCCACAGGCATCACCGTGCATAAATAATGTACCTACCTGTGACATATTTTTAACTACACGAGAATAGGTATCCAGTGTTTTGTCTCGCTCCCACCCTCACCTAAATGAAAAAATTATGCCTAATGAGAATGTAAACAAACTCTGTTCAAATGAAATTCTTACCTAATAAAACCTTATTAATTACTCACTGAAGGGAGATAGTAATACATTCATTTATATTTAAAAGGTTTCAACTTTATTTCTCATCACTATTTTCAGCAATATTGTTTGAATTATAATTATCAAATTGTAACTAACTGTTAAAATAATATAAAATTAGAATTTTCGGTTTAAGTATTCATACCTATAATCAAATTAAAGTACCTACTCAATTTGAAAGTAGCACTACACATTGGCATGCGCACTTGCGCAGGAACGTTTTACGACCCATCTGTTTACGTTTTTATAAGATAGTATTGGAACTTATCATAAGTAATATAACGTTATTCGTACCGTATGATAATATAACAGTATTCATTTTATTCATAGAGGTCTTTGATCTACACTCAAACTATTTGAATAGATACTTAGCGTGGACTTTTTATAAAAAGAGGACCGCTCGTCTTGGTTCTTTATTCACAAAGAAAGAGTTAAGTGCACTACAATCTACATAGTTGTCGTAATAAGATTTTTATGTTTATTAAGTAGATCCTTGAGGTTTACTGTGAATAAAAGAAGCCACAACTCTAAAAGCGGGTCAATATTAGATGAGAAGTGAGTGTTATGCGAACGTCTCTCTTTATATTTTGTGGGTCTTTTTCACATTGTTTTCACATATTCCTAGAACCGAACAACACAGTAATGTAGGTACCCAAGATTTTGTAATAACTTGATTCAAAAGGGTGTCCATGGAGTTTCTTGTCCCTTCTTTTCCAGACAAATCAGCTTCAATTTTTTGACTAACTGATCGACATTGACAGTTAATAAGTGTGCACCAACTCTAAACTTTGAACTGCAAAAAATTATGATGGTATGGAACCCAGGACCTTTTTGTCACAAAAAAGTGGCCTACATAAGAAAACTAAAGTCTTTCTTCCATTTACTGTACACTGTAACCTCATGGGAAGTAAATTCGACACAAATCCGTAGAAACACCCAATTTTGCTGATGTTACGAACAGAAAGAAATTTAATTTCCTTCTCACGACGTTCTGGTGTATATCGGAGGCTATAGGGGTGCGATACACCAATGCCGAAGTCCCTGTAAGTATGCCAAGTCATGGGAGCTTTCTCTAAATCGAATCCGCCGAGCCGTATAATTGTTGGAACATTCAACTTACACGTAAATTCGAGTATGTAGCTGAGAATGCAGTTTAGGATTGTTTTGAGTTTAAAGAGTTAGACTGCCTTAATAGTTTTGGACGATTCGGAATTATAGTTCAATTGTCTGCAGGTTTCAGCATAGAGCTACAGTTTCTTATAGTTGAATTAATCTCGAGTAGTAGGTAGTGCTAACTTTATATATGTGTCATCAATTTGTTTTTTTTTAAATTCACATATAGCATTACATAACGCCCGCAACCCTGTAAGGGTTGGTAGAAGTGTATTAGCGTACCTATAAAAAAAAAAAACCGGCAAACCCCTAATACATAAAATAAAATTTCACAATACTGCAACAGAATAAATCACAACAGAATAAAATGTCAATGCAATTAAAATAGGTACAAATTATAAAGGTCACAGAAAAAGATTCAAATAAAATGCAATTAAAATAAACGAATGACTAATACAAATTATAAGGGTCACAGAATAAAAATAAAAATTATAATCAAATAAAGAATAAAAATTAAATTTAAAATAATAATTTCATCAAACAACCTATATGTAGTACTCTCACGTGTCACTCACCAGTTATGTTTAAGTCCCATATAGTAGGGGGCGAGCCTACAATGGCAATAATAAAATTGCCATAAACCGGGCACAAATCTAGACTTCTTCAGACGGCTACCGAGAAATAAAAAAAAAACATTGTAACTATTTAGACAGCTCTCTTTCTCCGAATTAAAGTTGATTAAACTAACTGGCAACACTAAAGATAGAGTTTTACAATGCAGGGAAGCAAGATGGTCCGTAGAAATACTTTAAACCGGAATCGATACCGCTCTAATACTAATTAGCAATTCAGATTTAATTCCAGAAAAAGCGTATCAATGGCTGTAAGGGGGAAAGCTGGAGGTGCTGAATGCTGCTACAAACTGACAAGGGTTGTAAGATAGATAAATGGCGGGGTGGTTACCCCTGACACTTTATGAATGAGAAGTTGAAAGGCATGGGGTTTCTGTGACAATAACGTAGCCAGCTTTTATTAGTAAAACAAAAACAAATTAAACACATATTTATTCTGGAATATAAACAGTATCGATGAGTTCATAGATAACAAACGACGGCCACTATTAAATTATTTGTGAATTATTATTATTATTTGTGTTTTATTTTTAATACTGGTTATGAATTTTCAATTTAAACACAATGTTTGTAATTATTTAAATTATTGGTACTGAATTATTGACATAAAATTTAAATGCGTAATGATTTTTAAAATATGAATGGAATGTTTTTTTTTTTATTGTTATTATTTTATTAATTATAACGATTATCACTGTAATATTTTCAACACAATGTATTTTGTTATGAAATAAAATGACGTATGACCTAAGTGTCAAATGTTGTTTTGACACAATTATCATGTCCTTTTACAAGGTGTAAATAAGATAACTGAAAATCTCAAGAGTGTTCATTGTACTTTTAGAGGCATGCGGAATAGGGTGTAAAGTTCACTCATGCTCTATAGAAAAGGGAAGAACCTCCGACCAGACGGGTGTTGTGTCTGGCGGGCCACTGCCCGAAGATTGATTTCAATCATCGGGCATAAAAATATGTCGTTCGCGCGGTAAACTTTAATTGCGCGATTCAGGAGTTGTGTGACGTCAGGATTTTGTGTGACGTCAGGTCTTTGATGCGTAGTTCGCATGTGGCGATGTAGATGCCGTCACATACTCATTATAGTGGATAACGTTTACAAGCAATGGGACAAAAGCTGAAATCACGTAAAAAAATGTAAGTTGCTCCTGATACACTTATGTTCGCTTAACTCGACAAAATATCGGGAACAGTAAATATTTTTCTCAATTTCAGGGTTGGTCCTATTTATATTAATGAGTACAATGACCCGTTTTCAGGTTTTCAGTCGAAGTTAAGGTGTAGTTGTACGCCCTTGGAAATTTGAACGGCACTATTTCATTGAAATTACAATAGGTTTTTTGAAACTGTAATATAATTATGTTCCGTGTCGTAAGGCTGCCTGTCCATTGACGCAGAGCGAGGTAGTGCGGATCGAAGTTGCAGACTATTTGAGCAGGCGACAGCGGGAGATCAGTTCCCCGCTCTGCTTCCCTGTAGGAATTTTAAAAACTAGTTCGCAAATCCCTGTCCACTGGTTTTCCATTGGTTAAAATTGACATAGCTCCGCTCCGCTCCTCTTCTCTCCGCTCCAGTGGACAGTCAGCCTAATGCATGAAATTAGCATAAGTAAGTAATCGTATTTTTAAAATCTTTGCACTGTATATAAGTTTGCATGAAATGAAGAGGTTTTTTTGTTTTATATTAGGTTTAAAATTACCAAGAAAATTAAAACAACAACTCAAGTCTCTATTTTCTAACCTAACCATTTAATTAGTTTACGGATTGCAGCTGTTACTCTATATGCACTGAAACAATCATACGGTGCTACAGAGCGAAACAAGTGCAGAGGCACTGCGAATATATTTGTATTACAACGAGGTAAGAGCCATGCGAATAAGGCATAAGGATTATGAAGGGATGTTTTGTACTAATGATAATATTTGTTATTAGTTTTAATACTGTTGCTTTTTAGTTAATGACTGTATTCATTGATGAAGCTTCATTATTATTTAAAAATAAACAACCTGTATTGTCCCACTGCTGAGTAAATTTCGCTGTAGATTTCCATTGTCACTTATCTTATGTGTTGCCATCTAAGGCCATCATCATCATCTTCCTTGTCCTTCCTTTACTTGAGGTCTTTTTTAGGGTTCCTTACCTCAAAAGGAAAAAACGGAACCCTTAGAGGATCACTTCGTTGTCCGCCCATCAGTTTGTCAAGACCCATTTTCTCAGGAAGGCGTGGAGGTATCAAGTTGAAATTAATATCAAATCCGTAGATCTATGTTCCCTTGGACCTCTAAAAAAATTAACCTTCTAAGTCAACGCAATAAAAAATAACAATGCAACGCAATAGTACTGCCATTTATGTGATATATTTTGATACTCGCAAATAAATGAAAACCTACAGGGTACTTCCCGTTAACTTAGAATCATGAAATTTGGCAGGAAGCAAGGTCTCACAGCAATGGTTAAAGAAAAATTTTTTTTTTGTTCCGATTAATCATAATTTGTACTTAGTTGTAACACATTAAAAAAAATGCGATTGCAAACTTACATTTGCAGTTGTACAATTGACCTTCAACTACTAAGTTAAGTTTGTTCTTGGGATAAATATTCATCCGAACTACGGAACCCTTCATTGTGCGTGGTCCGACACGCAATGAGCCGGTTTTTTTTTACTATTGCCTTTTCCAGTCAAACTCCCGTTAATTCATTATTGTTATAGGTTAAAAAAATTGATCCATCAATTCATCCAGTCAAGTGGCTACGAGTATTAATTTTTATACCTACGAGTATTAATTTTTCGATTCTTAAAATTTTTCTTTAATTAGTTTGTAGCAAAAAGATATGCCAATAAGTCGATTTACTCGTTTTCAGGGCTAAGATTTTGCATAGGTAAGGAACCGCAGATAAATAGTGTTCTATTATGGTGCTGTTATAAGACTGTAAGGCATCTGATAAGAAAAATAGCAAGTAATTTATACAGACACTCGTTGTTTGTGGAAACATAACGTCATAACGTACGTAAGAAAAACTTTTTTCTTGAAGTTCACGATAGGAATATATCTAAAATGATTTTCTTGAAAGGTTCAGATCAATTTTGTACTTCACTGTGTATATCAAAGGCCGGCTATGTATATGCCGAAACCGAAAGGTTCTGGAGTGGGGACCGCATACCGTAGAAGAACGAAGACGTAGCGTTGGAAGGCCTTCCACAAAGTGGATCGATGGCCTTGTGAAGGCTGCAGGAATCCGCTGTATGCGGGAAGCATAAACCGGTCGAAGTGGCTGTGCTTGGGGGAGGCCTATGACCAGCAGTGAAATCTGATCTGAAATGATGATTGATGATGAACATCAAGCGTAAATGTTTATGAAAAACTACCAAATATAAAGGATTTGTAATACTACGAGAGTTGAAATAAGATAAATATAAGTTAGTATTATGTGGATACACAGTTAACCTGTGTGTAGATCAAATATTACGATAAACGCTTAAATATTTAGCAAGAGACAACAGACAAATAACTATAGATACATACATATGTATTTGCACGAATACCATCGGTTACTCGCGACAAACTTTGCCCACATAACATCTGCGCCGGTTTCGTCCTACTTGAAAGTTGTAATCTCCAAAACTGCTCTCTATTCTAGGAGTTGCAATATGAATTCCGACAGCGTCTTCGTCCATATTTGTTTGACGCTGCATCCTATTGCCATGGCCCACTCTTGGCGAGGAGCCAGTCGCCTAGTCCGTGACCAAAGGCACATTACAGCACACCATTCGCGCCATACAAATCTGGAATTTAATTTTAGTGATAAATGGATTAAAAACCTGTCTCCTGGTGTGAAATAGTGAACGACGTGATTTGTAGTTAAAGAGATTTCAAGATGGAGCTCGTAATGTAATTTTATGTAAAAAGAGTTTTAGGTTTTTATGGATTTTGCAATTTGAATGTTTAATATTGAAACTGGAGATCTGATGGAAGAAAAATAAGTGATAATAATTCTATTTTACGATAGGACTGTAAAAGAAAACTGTCGAGAGATTTTACAATTTTTCATATTTGTATTCTCGGTAAGGCTTGAAATTAATTAAAAATATTAGCGCTGCTGATGCGTGTTTTTTCTGAGGAGAACGTTCAAGGAATTTACTTTATTTTTTTCTTGTTGGAAATATTCTAGATGACTGCCATTTACTGATAGTAAATGGCAGTCATCTAGAATATTTTTATTGAAATAAGTAGTTTATTAAAAACCTTTCACTGTAAGTACCTTACCTATGATTATAAAGGATACTCCACACTCTTATAAATTGATGTTACAGGAAAATGTTTTAAAAATAAACCTTATTTCTAACTCGTTAAATATTATTTGAAGTGACGTTTATTATTGAAATAACTAGTTGATTAAATACCTGTTATTGTAGCTATTACTTAAAGCTAACGCCAAACTATTATCAAATAGTACGATTGTTATTAGTTTAGTCAGACAATCGTGAAAATTGTAAACGTTTCTACGAATACATACAGTAGACTCGTCTAGATTGGTTTATTAACATGTACAGACGCCAGCACATCAAGTTATTACAGTCTGTCTTTATTTAATAGATTTTCAACTTTATCGCTAAAGATTAAGGTTCAATGTTGATTGGGAAAATTTGACAGATTGGAGTAGGCTAATTTGCTGGCGTCTGTACATGGCACATTCGGAAACTTTAAACTCATTACTGAACTGATTTTGTTGCTTGAATACCTACTCTAACGACTCAAGGGAAGTTAACGTTAACAGAAAACCATTTTAAAACATTTCTATTCAAAATAAAATAGATTAAACCATTTGTTACCTATGTATAGTTATGATAAGGCAGTCCAGAATTTTTACAATTTTAATCGACAGAAATGATCTCATCACGCTTTAATGATTTATTCATAATAACAAATTCAATCGTAACACACCGTACAAAGTAAAATTAATTTGTTTTGGACGGTTTAATATCATTTAAAATTTTCATTCATGAGTAATTAAATATTATTAGTAATCAAGTAGAATTTAATGGGTCAAATTATTTTGATTGTTACTGCGCGTTTGCACTGGCGAAACATTTACATAAAAACATGTTGAAATCTCTATTTCCGGTAAAAATTGTATTAAACATTGACAGCAAAAACGAGATTTGAACATGTTTCTACGTGAATGTTTCGCCAGTGCAAACGCACATAAATACAAAACAATTAGACATGTTACTCATGTTTTTTATTTATCGAAGCGATGTAAAACGCATGGTAATAATATGTATGATTTAGGGATATAATGGAGGCCATGTTAGTGGAGGTGGAGATGCAGAGCTTGACTTCAGCGGAAGCGGATGTTAACGAAGGTAGAGGCTAAGGCAGAAAAATTAAGAGTAAAAATAATTTTATAATAGAAGAAATCGACCGATTAGTAATAACGTTATCAAAATTCACAAAGGGCAAACTTGAAAGGGCGGATTTTACCAATGAAATTGGACGCGTTCAGCACATCTAAAAGCGTTCAAGAACTGTCAGTGTACAATGCTTCGATTACAATATTCCATAGCAATTTTCAGTCCGGGGCAGTGGTCCAACTGCTCTGTCCAACTAGTTGGACCATGGGGCTTTACTAGGGGCAGTTGTCCAACTTTGAAAATAGTTGGACCACAGCACCTTTTGAGAGTTCCGTGGTCCAATTCATTTAAAAAATAACTTGTCAACTCTAAAAACCTCGACTGCATCTATCTGTGTGTATGGTACCTACTGGTTTACGGTTATATTGAACCTCTTTGCAGTAAAATAACAAAATTAAAGTATATTTTTTTTACAACATTCAACGAAATTTATCTAAAGCATGACCTACATGTTATCAATAGTAAAATATACGACATTTTATTCAATAAGCTATGTTAAATTAATTCTTATTTTAATACTAAAAGTATTGTTTTGACTATTGTAGTACCGACTGAGTTCGCGGATGGCGCGACTAACCAATCACGGCGCATTACTTGGAACGGAGGTATAATGGGGGGGGAAAGCGCCATCTTGTTTGTCGTGCCAGTCCGGCGAGCTCAGTCGTGGATAAGACGTCGAGATACGAGTACTAAGGCTCGAGCTGTGTTTTTAAAGATACCTAGTGTTGATTGTGAGGTATACCTGATTTTGTGTGTTGGATGGAGGAATACAATATGTAAGTACATGAACAAGTGCCTATTATTTCTGAAACCTTATTTTCAAAAGCCATGAACCTGAATGATAGTTAATTTTCATATTTAAACCATTACTAGACTCTCTGTAAGAATACGGAGTTTACATCTCAGAAGTGGGATAAAGATTCCTGTTTTGGCTAGTTAAATATTTTTCTACCCTTAATTATTTTTATGTGGGTTTATTTTATTTTTCCTCTTAACTTGTTATTATATATCTTCTACGTTATCAATTTGTTTTGGTTCTTGACTGTTCAAATCACATTGATATTCTTATTTAAAGTAAAAACAAAAATTTACGTTTTTTTTATTGTATTGTAATGAAACACGACATAGCTACGCTTTTTTAGAAATTTGTTTTACACTTTGAGGGACACTAAACGCCCCAGACCCCAGATGTAATAACAATAAAAATTCTATTGTCTCGTTCAGTGCCCTTCAACTGATTAATACAGACCAAAATACAAATTTGATTTCTTTTAATATAACTTTATTGTTTTATGTAATAAAACATCGTGGATCGAGCCGGGCGGACCGCCGAGGATCGAGTCGGGCGGATCGCTGACGATCGAGCCGGGCAGATCGCCGAGCATCGAGCCGGCTGGACCGCCGTGCATCGAGCCGGCTGGACCGCCGAGCATCGAGCCGGCTGGACCGCCGAGCATCGAGCTGGCTGGACCGCCGAGCGTCGAGCTGGCTGGACCGCCGAGCATCGAGCAGGCTGGACCGCCGAGCATCGAGCCGGCTGGACCGCCGAGCATCGAGCCGGCTGGACCGCCGAGCATCGAGCCGGCTGGACCGCCGAGCATCGAGCCGGCTGGACCGCCGAGCATCGAGCCGGCTGGACCGCCGAGCATCGAGCCGGCTGGACCGCCGAGCATCGAGTCGGCTGGATCGCCGAGCATCGAGCCGGCTGGACCGCCGAGCATCGGGCCGGCTGGACCGCCGAGCATCGAGCCGCCTGGACCGCCGAGCATCGAGCCGGCTGGACCGCCGAGCATCGAGCCGGCTGGACCGCCGAGCATCGAGCCGCCTGGACCGCCGAGCATCGAGCCGGCTGGACCGCCGAGTATCGAGCCGGCAGACCGCCGAGCATCAGGACAACTCTCTCCTAGCCATGCAAGCTGCAACTCAAAAAGAAGCTGTAAAAGCTGCCGTTAGCGTAGCTCAATAAGGCAGCCGTAAGCTAGCGCGGTGAGAGACTTGCTAGCTGCAGACCACAGGTGAGTCGACTTCTCCATTTGGATTATCTATTTTTTCGGAAGTTGTCAATGTTTTAAAATCTATGGCTGATAATGGTGCCGACAAATTAGGTTCCCTGAACATCACGATTCCGGAATATGACCCAAGTAAACGGGAACAGACAATGACTATGTGGCTTCATAAAGTCAATGAGTGCGCAACCATTTATATGTGGTCGGAGAAGCAAGTAATACATTTTACATTACCAAAACTAAAGGGTATTGCCCAAAGATGGTACAAGGGGCCTTCCGTCAGTCCTGTTTACTTGGGCTGAATGGCAGGAGAAACTTTTGGCTACTTTTCCATCACATGAAAATTATGGCCAAATGCTGAGTGATAAAATATGTTGGCCAAGCGGGTTAAGTTCACGGACTCCTTAGAAGAGTATTATTATGACAAACCGTCCCTAATCAATAGATATGGTGTAATTGGGAAAAGGGCGGTCGAATGCATTTTACGCATCGACGACCGGTCGGTTAGATTAGCTGCTGAGGTAGCTCAATTTTTCGACCCTAAAAAAAAAAAACACCTTTCGTATTTACATAATGCTCGAAATACTAAATTCAACCACGAGCATAAACTATATAGCTACCGGTCAACCTTAAAAATACCAAAATAGCTCAAACCCTAGGCGGCCTACAAGTTGTTCAAATTGCATAAAGGAGGGTGGATCATGTCACATTTTAGTGCACTCATCCCGTTAAGAAGTGTAGTCGATGCAATAGAATAGGTCAATTCATGAGGTAGAAGAGTAGGGGTTGATTCTTCAAAAATAACCACCCGGTGTCGAAACTCTGCTTTTGCATAACGTTTATAGATTTTGGGAGTTAAATGCTCAATACTAAGGTTGTCAGCATTTCGAAATTAAGGTTCGAGTTATAGTGCCAATAACTTTCCGTTTGAGTTATATACTCGTAGTACTACACTAGCGAAACTACAACTTTCATTAGAGCCAATCAAACTTCAATCTTCTTAGCATTTTCCCAACTGTCTTGGGGTCGGCTTCCGGTCTGGCCGGATGCGGCTGAGTGCCAGTGTTTTGCATGGAGAGACTGCCTATCTGACCTCCACAACCCAGTAACTGGATACTTAATACGATACCCCTTGGTAAGACTGGTGTTACCTCAAAATTAAAGTTATCTCTTTACTTTTCTTAAATTAACGCCATATATCTTAAGATCAAGTAGTAGACCCAAAGAGCTATCGCTATACCAACTAAATTATCAATGTTTTGCAGAAATAGAACTATAATAGGTATTTTCGGTCGTAGTTATGTTGCTGAAAAACAGTCTATTACAAATATTTAAATTCAAAAAGTATGTTATAAGTTGCTACTACACAAATGCAAAAGAAAATAAAATTACAGTGAATTTATCTATCAACACGTTGACACAATAAAATATTTGCAAATCTACAAAATTCAACAACACCTCATTCAATCTCATTCTCACCTACGCATTTTTCTCCCGATAACAATTTGCTCGAGAAATGCTCACCCCGCGCCGTAGGGAGTGCGGAAACCCCGATTGATCTGAAACACCATGCCAGTGGCATAGTGGCACTGTTGCCCTCTGAATTCTTATTTAAAAAAAAAAACAAAAAAACTATCGCGATTTAGGATAGACTCTATAGGTGTGCATTTTTGGGATGTTTTCTTATCTTATGAGGGATTTAATTCCTGAAAGAAGAATTAAACAAACCCAAGTAGAGTTAGCTGGTAGGAATAGGGCTGCATCAGAGTCGTGATGTCGTTACCCAAGTAACAAAATTTGGTACTATAAAGGTCCTGAGAACGTTTTAGAACGTGCTAATTAGTGTTCATGATTAGTACTGTAATGGTTTTGTAAAATTTTGCAGAACCCCAAAGCGGCCCTAGTTTTATCACTCATTTGTTCTATAAACATGACATAAAGGCCGTCACGGTGATAAATCAGCTCTATAGTTGAAATGTAAAAGTGTCGATAAACGCTTTTTGGTGCTAAGATGGTGCTGTCTGCGACGTTCGTGTCGCGAATTTGCATTATAAAAGTAAACAAAACATGGTTGGTGTGCTATTATGCGACATAAACGATGCCAGTGATCTTTTTATTATATTTGTAAGTGTCATAGAAAACAAAACATATCGGGTAATTATTCGATATGACATTTGCCATTGTTCCTTAAAGGAAAATAAAACCGACATACTACAAAATATTCATGGGCCGTAACTCTGTCATAACTTGCACTTAAATAATTGTATCGATAAAATCAATATGCTAATTTCAAATTTGGCAATTCGCCCTTCTTAATTTTCGTGTTTTAATTAAAAGTAAATTAATAAAATAAGAACTTGTCCCGACTGGCTGCTATAGTACACATTGGCTCCAGCCATGGTGCTAATGTGCTATCATGGCAGAAAACAGCAGCCATATTTTCACTAAAAACGAAACAGGGTTTCATTGATTAAATATAAAATAGTGTACTCAAAATAAATTTATTCGTATAGTTGCATTAAATGCACCCTGGGGCATAATTTGGGATATGGTAAATACGTAAAAAAAAATACGACTGTTAAAATTGATACTGAAAATATATTTTAGACCTAATTAGTCCATTACTTATAAATTTTAGTGCTTTTGTGGTACGCTTTGGTCTTGTAGCGGTGACACAAACTGACTGAATAGAGCTATTAACAATTTAATACTATGGTACTATTTAGTACTATAGAAGAGTTTTCATTACTTTTACAGAACTGGCCCCATAGCGATGTTGAGGGAGCTAAAAGGTTACGTAATGGTTGTGCAAGGTACTTTAGTAGTGCAGATTGATCCTGTAATTGTGTTTTCAATACCGTTACAATACTCGTGCTGTAGAAATTATTTTGACGCATTATTAATGCAAAATAGATGAGTACATAAAAGTGTCAGTAAGGCCGTGTAGAATTCTTAATGGTACCATAATCGCTTTTTGCATATCTATTACAGTGCAACACACTAAAGATTCCTTTGTATGGTCCTGTAAGCGTTTTAAAAGCTTAATTTTGGATCTTAAAAGCTCGTTAATCTTTTAGGACCAAAACGCTCTGTTAAAACCCTTTATAGTGCAAGCAGTCACAATAGGTACTATTATGGGCGTACTATATCACTGTCTGGTGATTAAACGCGCAGTTTACAGCTCAAGGCGCAGATAGTGCGATTCAAAGAATAGTTAGAATTCTACCTAACAACATAGAAACGACATTAACATTTATTGTTATTTCTACATTTATATCTGTGATCCGTATGGTTTACAGGTAAATAGTTTTCTATTCTAACCTAAAGGATCCTCGGTTTGATGACATACGCAAATTATATGTTCAAGAATAATGAAGTGTGTTGGCTGCTTGAAATTAAAATGCAATGATCATCTAGCTGATGTTCAGTATGCATAGTAGCATAAATCGAACACCATAGAGGCTCTATTCGGCATTAGACTATCGGGTCCAAGTGACTATAAGTGTTTCCGACCTGTCAGACGACTTATCTGGTCTTTTAAACCTACTTTTACTTATAAGCTGTTAGAAGCTTATCAGTCAGGCTTATCACAAATTACAAATTTTACCCCATCTCAAATTGACGATATTGCCCGAACATGAAAATCTAACTGGTCTTACTCGACAGTTTGTTTCAAGTGACAAAATTGAGGTGTGGTTCAATTTTAATACAACATACGACATTTCGTCTGGCAATAACAGCGAATAACCTAATTAGGTGTTCTTACAGCAAATGTCAATATTATTATTCAATTTGTGATTAAAAAACATTAACCTGTTTCAGTTTTACCTACAGGTTTACCTTTAAAGTTTCTGGGCCATGAAATAATGCCCGTATATACATATTTGTGATTAACGAACCTTTATCTGTTTCAGTTTTACTTACAAGTTTACCTTTCAAGTTTCTGGGACATGAAATAATGCCCGTATAATATATACATCGAGCCATGAAATAATGCTCGTGGGCCATGAAATAATGCCCGTATATGTACTTCGAGCCATGAAATAATGCTCGTTTCTAATTATAGTGGGCTTGAAATATTGCCCGTATATACATATTTGTGACTAGAGCTTCTGCTCGCGACTTCGTCCGCGTGGAATAGTTACTTTGGGCTAACGCTTAAAAAAAAAACCCAATTTTGAAACGTCCTTCATTGGTACTCCGCTCCTATTGGTCTTAGCGTGATGATATATAGCCTTACTCGATAAATGAGCTATCTAACACTGAAAAATTCTTCAAATCGGACCAGTAGTTTCGGAGCCTATTCGGTACAAACAAACAAACAAACCAAAAATCTTTCCTCTTTATAATAGAAGTATAGATTAACAAACTTTTATCTGTTTCAGTTTTACTTACAGGTTTACCCATCATGTTTCTGGGCCATGAAATAATGCCCGTATATGTACATCGAGCCATGAAATAATGCTCGTGGGCCATGAAATAATGCCCGTATATCTACATCGAGCCATGAAATAATGCTCGTGGGCCATGAAATAATGCCCGTATATATGTATGTACATCGAGCCGTGAAATAATGCTTGTTTCTAATTATAGTGGGCCATGAAATACTGCCCAAAATTGTGATTTGTAATTTGTAAATAAAATAATAATCAAATGTTTATAAAATAACAGTTGTACCTATAATAATTCGATCAGTTGTTTTCTTGGCACTTAATATAACAGTTGATATGCTGTATAATGTGATACGTGTGCGTAAAATAATTACCGTACTATTTTGATGTATTAATTTGGTCAATAATTAATTGTCGTCGATAATATTTTGGCTAGGTATATTGAAGTTGTTTGTGTTCACAAATTTTACACGAGGACTTGTAATGTACCTTGGATGGCCGACTGTTATCAATAGTAAAATATACGACATTTTATTCAATAAGCTATGTTAAATTAATTCTTATTTTAATACTAAAAGTATTGTTTTGACTATTGTAGTACCGACTGAGTTCGCGGATGGCGCGACTAACCAATCACGGCGCATTACTTGGAACGGAGGTATAATGGGGGGGGAAAGCGCCATCTTGTTTGTCGTGCCAGTCCGGCGAGCTCAGTCGTGGATAAGACGTCGAGATACGAGTACTAAGGCTCGAGCTGTGTTTTTAAAGATACCTAGTGTTGATTGTGAGGTATACCTGATTTTGTGTGTTGGATGGAGGAATACAATATGTAAGTACATGAACAAGTGCCTATTATTTCTGAAACCTTATTTTCAAAAGCCATGAACCTGAATGATAGTTAATTTTCATATTTAAACCATTACTAGACTCTCTGTAAGAATACGGAGTTTACATACAGTAATATCACCTGAAATCAGTTGTAGCTGAATTTCTCGTATATAATCATCATTCCCAATTTGGACCTTACGTC
The DNA here is from genome assembly GCA_948150665.1 of Conistra vaccinii. Taxonomy (NCBI): domain Eukaryota; kingdom Metazoa; phylum Arthropoda; class Insecta; order Lepidoptera; family Noctuidae; genus Conistra; species Conistra vaccinii. The sequence continues at coordinate 13,739,095 of OX411329.1, forward strand.
TTTTAAGAATACATAGAATTACCTACTACGTACATTAACGGTCACCGATCCTTTGCAACTCATTTTCCTTTTATTTGCGCATCTCCAATATGCATTTCCACTTTTATAAACACGAACTTTACAGTATTGACGACAATTCCATAGCATCACCGTTTCACCTTTTCTTTCCAAATAAACGCACGCAACCTCTTCATCCATATTTTTTTAAATATTATATTAAGAGGGTGCATCCTAAAAGTTGGCAACGTCGTAAATAGCTGCCAATAGTTACCTGTTTTGATTAATTTGGAAATAATACTGTATGGAAATAAGAAATGTGGCTAACTAGCGAACTAGAATATTAATAATGAATTGCAATTATAACATTGAATTTGGTGTTGTACCCGTTTTAGGTGTAAAAAAACCATTTGTAAAGTTTCCAAATGCTTTTTTTACATCTAAAACTAACTATTCGGTGCTACGATATTAATTGTTGCATTTCATAATCAATATTCTAGTTCGCTAGTTAGCCACATTTTTTGTTTCCATACAGAAATATTATTAAATTAATCAAAACAGCGAAATATTTGACATCTATTTGTGACGTTGCCAACTTTCAGAATAAACCCTCACTATTTTTATAACAAACTTTACTGACACAATTATGACAAATGCATTGTACTATAATTTTTTTATTGTATTTGTGTTCACGATTTTGTTAGCTCTATTGTTCTTTTTATTATTATTTCTTTTATTTTATTTTTTGTTGTATTTCCTGTGCGTGTCCCAAATAAAATATTTTTCTTTCTTTCTTTCTTATAATTGATAACAACCAGCCAGTACCTACCTATTTACTGCAAAGAGGTTCAATATAACCGTAAACCAGTAGGTACCATACACACAGATAGATGCAGTTGAGGTTTTTAAAGTTGACAAGTTATTTTTTAAATGAATTGGACCACGGAACTCTCAAATGGTGCTGTAGTCCAACTATTTTCAAAGTTGGACAACTGCCCCTAGTAAAGACCCATGGTCCAACTAGTTGGACAGAGCAGTTGGACCACTGCCCCGGACTGGCAATTTTGACGCTGACAGCTCTTGAACGCGTTTTAGAAATATGCTAATCGCGTTCAGTTTCATTGGTGAAATCAGCCCTTAGTGTTTCAAAACACAGTTTTGCAGCCTTGTCGCCAGTGGCGATTTCTTAGTGGCTCCATTAAACTGTTGCTCACTTGATACTGAACCTTGCGGTGGCGGTGATATCCACCACATTAATGGGTCTTTACTTAGTTGGAGCCGATTTTCTTTATTAGACCTCCGCTTAAACTCGGTTTAAAACTAGCGGAGATGCGGATGCGTAGGTACGATTTCTTGCGGAAGCTTCGCATTTGCGGAGGCGGACGCGAAGTTCCGTTACAACCCTAGTCTGATGAAATGGCTTTCGTGTAGGACGATGATAAATTCTTTGTCGAATATTTGTTAAAGTTCGTAGTAAATGTATGATGTGGGCGGATATTAACAAATCGCTATCCCTTCACACGTATTCCGCTTACAAATACATATTACATTAAAACTTTTCTTGGAATTCTGCTTACAATCCTAGGCCGTAGGAGTCTTTAAATAGTTACTCATAACTACCCAGTTTTATCTATAAGTACTAATATTGTAAAGAGGTATAATTTGTGAGATTGTATGTAGGAACTACTGGTCCGATTCCGAAAATTCTTTCATTAGGAATCTGAAGTGAAAGATGAAGCGAAAGCTGAAGCGAAAGCTGAAGTGAAAGCTGAAGCGAAAGCTGAAGCGAAAGCTGAAGCGAAAACTAAAGCGAAAGCTGAAGCGAAAGCTGAAGCGAAAGCTGAAGCGAAAGCTGAAGCGAAAGCTGGAGCGAAAGCTGGAGCGAAGCTGGAGCGAAAGCTGAAGCGAAAGCTGAAGCGAAAGCTGAAGCGAAAGCTGAAGCGAAAGCTGAAGCGAAAGCTGAAGCGAAAGCTAAGGGTCGCGCCACACCTGCCGAATGTTCGGCGCGGAAGGTTCGGTTGAATAGTTCAAGTTACCTATGACACATCAGCCGAACGTTACGCCGGTTCATGAGCAAGCGTCACATGACGCGACGGAACGTTCCGCGCCGAACGTTCCGCAGATGTGCCGCTACACTAAAGCGCCGATCAGTGGGAGCGGAAGGCGGCTGCGACAGTCTGGATGCGTAAGGCGGATAATAGAATGTTTCGCCACAGCCTGGGTGAGGTCTATGTCCAGCAGTGGACTGCGATAGGCTGAGTTGATTGAATGGGAAGCTATAGTATTGCCGAGTGTCATAGGATATATTTTATATCAAAACTAGCTTCTGTCTGCGAGTTAGTCCGCGAGGCCCTTCCTCAAGAATTAGGAATTCCTATCCAAAGCAAAAAGATTTTTTTAAATCCGATTGCTACTTCCGGAGATTACCGTGATTACCCCCTACATACAAACAAACATATAAACAAATACCTATTTATAATATTATTAGTATAGATAAAAAAATACATGAGGACGACTCGCGGACAGAAGCTACTCTAAAATAAGAATGGTGAAAATTCGGTTATATCTTAACCATAGCTGAAGAAAATAATTACTTATTGGAAAATGGTGTACAGAAAATATGAATATGAATTTCGAAATCCCCTCTGGTTGACTGTCGGCAAAGATAGATAGATATATAGATATTACGAATTTCATAATTCCTTTCTTGATCGAAGATTCCTTTGAAGTATTTTTATTTCCCCATTTCCCATTCCACAAGTATTAACAAATATGATAAAAGTTATGAAATATCCACAGGATAATATTATAGTGTTTATTTATACCTAATAGCATTATTAGAATAGAAGTCATATGATTCATCATTCATGATTGTTCTATCATTGTTAGTAGTCAATTATACCACCTTTGTATACCATGTTTTACAAACAAATATATTCTTATTTATTTTATATTTTTCTTTACATTATTGTACATAATATATAAAACAGTTAGTTGTATATACATAGTTTAAATAGTGTAAATAGTTAGTTTTGTTAAAAATTTAAAAATAAAATAAAGAAAAGCCAATTATTAAATTTATTGGAATTATATTCTTTATACGTAGATACATTGTGCTTTATTTTAGCTTGTTATCCTCCATACAATAAACTCTATGACAATTACAATATATTCTATATTTTATTCTATTCCAAATAACAGTTCGTTAAAAATGTTGTTCCATCTTTGTTTACTCAGAGTGACAACTGCATTTTACAATTTCTTTTGTTAAATCTAATTGCCCGTGTATTTCCTCTAGAGAACAGTTCTCATTGAAATGGAAATGGTTTTATTGTTATGCTAAAGGGCTTCAAAGGGTTAAAAAGAGAATTTATTATAATCTTAAGAGGCAGGTAGGTACCTGAAAGTACACTTGAAATTTTTAATAGGTAGTACAGTACGACACAACTTAGATGTAGCATCGGCAAAATTCGTAAAACCGATCTCCATCCGAACTGAGTGCGCCTTCAAAATCACCAATCTTTATACTGCTTCAGGTGACAATGATCTTACGAAAACGCAATAACTTGTTAAGTCTTATAGCCAAATACATTGGTAAAATTGAAATGAATGAATGAAAATTTTCAAATCTATGCTACATCTAAGTTGTGTCGTACTGTACTTGCTTGTGTTTATGTTGCAAGGCGCTATGCTTAACATACATACATAATTATATATAATCAGCCTTTTAATGTTCCCACTGCTGGGACACAGGCCTCCTCTCTGTGAGAGAGACTGGGCCGTAATCCACCACGGGGGCCCAGTGCGGGTGCGGGTGGTACCTAGACACATGTCTTAAAATTATTGGTTCTAAGACCTGCCGGTTTCCTCACGATGTTTTCCTTAACCGTTTTGAGAGCAGTGGTGATGAAATTATTTACTCAAAGTAAAGCGCCTGCCTAGGTTCGAACCCACGACCTTACAACTCGTAAGTTGGGGCCGTTACCACTGGGCCACTACTGCTGCAAAATAGAGACCGGAGAATATTTAAACCAAAAACACATGCTAAGTTACGTGTATATCTCGCCCTTAGGTCGTACCTTCGCATAACAGAAGAACCAAAACATCGCTCATAAACCGTAGCATAGGCGTACTCTCCTTGATTAATAATTGTTGTTGTTCGAGCTATCACTTACAACTCCTATTTTACCAAAACCACTCCCACATTTGCGTACACATGAAATCATTCTACTCAATGACAAATTTCTGGGAGCGACAGTAATAGCTTCATATGTTACCCTCATACCCCACGTGATAAGAAATGAGCTTATCTTCCAGAAACATCGTGGCAATATTCGGATTTGGGCTGCAACACAAATGAGATAACGCACGGTCGTGCCTACATGAATAATAACACTGAAATGTTACAAAACGTACTTGGGACTCTTTTGGAAGTAATAAGCATTTATTTTTGAAGCTAGGAATAATACACACGACTTGACAAATTCTTTTTATTTTCAAATGAACTGTACTTGCCTTTTCTTTGGTTCTTGTTTAGCTCACCTCAGCAATTCAGTATACCATGAAAATAAACCATTTTATCCAAAGAATCGTAAACTACTAAAACAGAAGAATATGTCTACGTCAAATTGACATGCCTCCTCTCTGTGAGAGGGAGTGGGCCCTAATCTACCACGCGAGCCCAGTGCGGGTTGGTAGATGTCACATGACATCGAATTTTTGGTTTCCTCATGATGTTTTCCTTCACCGTTTTGAGAGCAGTGGTGATGTAATTATTTACACAAAGTAAAGCGCCTGCTTGGGTTCGAACCCACGACCTACAACTCGTAAGTCGGGGCCTTTACCACTGGGCCACCACTGCTCCGTCGTCACGTCAAATTGACACTGTTCAGTAGTACTATTGGGAACAAACCTTCGATACCACTAAACAAATCGAAGATTCACTCTTAATCATCCAGTAAATTCTCCTCACGATTTGCGGCAACCATTTTAAAACTAGACTCTGAACGTCAAACTGTCAGTCCATAAAACACCAATTACAGCATTGCTACTGCATCATCCAATTATTCAGTAAAACGCTTCGTCCGCATCTCAGTCGGAAGATGCAAACTCCGCATTTTCAAGATCTATCCATTAGGAGTTAAGACCCAATTTCCCAGCAACAGTTAATCTCGGGGTAACGAGTCCATTAAGTAACACGACGGCTATTACTGCATCGGGGAAGACGCTTACATAAAATATTATTACGTGGTGCAAATGGGTGGGATAAGGGATACAATATGTGGATTATAGCCCCTCATAGGATAGTGATGGTAAACACGTTAGATTGAAAAAAAGATGCACACATTTTCCTTCAAGTTTTATATTGGCAACTATTTTGGTATTAAAAGAAAAGTGTTTTTCGTCAAAGTAAAATGTTAGTGGAATTCATGATCAGCTTAATATACTGTTCCCACTGTTCTCTTTGTGAAAGGGAGTGGGCCATAATTCACCACGCGGGCCCAGTGTGGATTGGAGGATGTCACATGTCATTGGATTTTTGGTTCTAGGACACTGGACATTTCCTCACGATGTTTTCCTTCACCGTTTAGAGAGCAGAGGTGATGAAATAAATTTTACAAAGTTAAGTGCCTGCTTTGGTTCGAACCCACGATCTACAACTTAAGTCGCAGCCGTCATCACTGCTCTTTAGTGGAATAAACCTAAGAAAATGATGTTGTCCAATTAAATCAAGTGCATCAGTCTTTAAATTACTGTTATTAGATTTGTAACACGCATTTACTTAATTTGTAAAAAGCTTATTATTATATTGCTATATGCATAGGGATATAGACCAAGGAAAAAATATATTACTGTTTGGTCCGTCAGTCAGATAATAAAAAAATATAAGACACGTATTTTTTGCTATAACATAATAATAAAAAATGGTTTAGATAAAACGCATTAAAGTTGAGGAGTGGGGGCTCGCTACGTCACAAATCAGTATAAAATCTAAAGTGACTTCATACCACATTTTAACGCAATGTATTGCCGTAATCTTTTGATTACGTAAAAAAAGAAAGCGTGCCCAATATTTTTTAATAATCTACCTGACGGACAAAATTTTTTTTTTTTGTCAGCCTTCGATATTGCTTAAATATTCCTATGCACCGAACTATGGTTCATACAATTGACAATATTGTCGAGAAAATACCTCTGTCGAAGAGTTTCTGTATTCGACATGTGTCATTTATATAACAAATATAATATTTACAAAAATAAATGTCGTCGTGTGTAAACCAGAACGCGCAAGTCATAACTTGTCGTGTTTAATTACGTACGAAATGAGATTCCCGTGCGTAATGAAAAACAAACCCAGACTCTGCCCAGACTGTTGTCACAGAGGCTACAGATAAAACAAATATGACACACACACAACACATCATGTTTGAATGCCGTTTTACGAAATGGAAGGGAAACATTCATTGTAGTTGTTGTGCAGAGCGTTTTGGGGTTAAATAAGTTTTCGTGAAAAGCCGGTTCGAAAATGAGCCGCTTGACTGTCACTAATGAGACACAATAAAATTTTAATTGTTATCGAGCTGCATCAGTCTTTCGGACAGTTGAGCTCAAGTTCGATGACACTTATAATTGGTACGATCGATTCTTCGCTACTGGTAGCGAGTTATTTTTTTCCGAGAAATACTCCATTTGGATGGTGAAAGAATCTTTGATGTCGCGTTTAAGTATCTAAAAATGTAGCGAAACTGCATGCTATGTTCGTCTAAAATGGAGGAAAGAGGTCTATGCTTACATATTAATCAATACAATTATCAGTCGATCAACTAAATTGTATATTATAAATTAGTTAGGTGTTCCTAGGGTTCCGTACCCGAAGAGTGCCAAACGGACCCTTATTACTAACCGCCTGACCCCATGGGGACGGCCGTCGCGAACGGTGGTGCGTCTGAATCGTTGCGGCAAATTTATCAGGCCACGAGCAGTAGCATTGGCCGCCGCGACCCAAACTCAAACTCAAACCCAAAGCATTTATTTCAAATAAACCAATTACAGGAACTTTTGAATTGTCAAGGGGTCAGTCAGTCAGAAAGATGAAGCTGCCCATTCCAAAGCGTATTAGGTTCCTATGGAGAAGAACGGGCAAGAAACTCCACGGACACTCTTTTAAATCAGAATATTGTTACAAAATATTGGTTACATCATTCATGTTCAAATTATACATGTGAGAACAATGTAGAAAGACGTGCACGTCGTTCGTTTTCAGTTACTTTCATAGTATCGTTCGTATCGTTTTTTATTTTTATTACGGACGCTTTTAGCGTCCGTAATAAAAATAAAAAACGAAAACAATTCTAAAATTCAAATAAGCCGTGGCAGCTAAGAGATGACCAGTCCCCACTGACGGCGCCCGTTCACAAACAAGACGCATGGATCAGCACCATTTAGCTCAACCATTTTGAAGGGAACTTATGCCCGTTTTCACCGACATCCCCTATACTACCACTTACTTATGGGACCGTTAGCTTAAAAGTTCCCCCAAACTAGCCCCTAAATTAAATTTCGTTTCACCGTAATTTTTGTCACCTAACTAGGGGTCACATATCTATGTGACGTTTTGTATTCGATATAGGAGCTCAACCGTCCAACAGACTGATTCAGTTGGATAACAATTAAAGTTTTATTGTGTCTCATTAGTCATTAGTGACAGTCAAGCGGACTGATTCATCTTTATACAATTATCGATACTTTGAAACAACATCGTTTTTCATGAAATTCTCTCAAGTATACACTTATATGAATGCAGTTATTAATAAATCATGTTTTGATAGCAATAATAAATATTATTTCATTCATATTTTTTATTAATTTCATATTTTTTTGCTTATTTACTCTGTGTACACTTGCTATAATATTGTATTCGTATATCAATGATTATTTCAGAAGTAATTCAATTTTTTTATAAATTAATTTATTAAATTAATTCTGTATAATTATCTCCAATAAATCAATTATTAACAGCTATCTGTAGTCTTATTTATATTTGACACTTCTTTTTTGTGACCTACTGACGCACGTGAGATTTGATTGTTTCTTCGTGATATTTTTTTTTCGAGTCAAGCTGTTAATAATTGATTTATAGGAGATATACAGAATTAATTTAATAAATTAATTTAAATAAAAAAATAGAATTCATTCTGAAATAATCATTATCATCATCATCATCATCATATCAGCCGAAAGACGTCCACTGCTGGACATAGGCCTCCCCCAAGCACCGCCACTTCGACCGATTCTGTGCTTCCCGCATCCAGCGGATTCCTGCGGCCTTTACAAGGTCAACGGTCCATCTTGTGGGAGGCCTTCCAACGCTACGTCTTCCGGTACGCGGTCGCCACTCCAGAACCTTTCGGCCCCATCGGCCATCTGTTCTGCGGGCAATGTGTCCTGCCCATTGCCACTTAAGTTTGGCAATTCTTCGGGCTATGTCGGTTACCTTGGTTCTCCTGCGGATCTCTTCATTTCTGATTCGATCACGTAGGGAAACTCCAAGCATAGTCCTCTCCATTGCTCTTTGGGTGACTTTTAGCCTTCTAATAAGGCCCATTGTGAGCGACCACGTTTCAGTGCCATAAGTCATCACTGGCAACACGCACTGGTCAAAGACTTTCGTCTTGAGACACTGTGGTATGTGGGACGAAAAGATATTGCGTAGCTTCCCGAACGCTGCCCAGCCGAGTCGGATTCGACGATTGACCTCTTTCTCGAAATTGGACCTACCTAGCTGGACAGTTTGTCCTAGGTAAACATACTCGTCTACAACTTCGAGCGTAGCGTCTCCGATCTTTATGAGAGTGGGTGTTACATGGGCGTTTGACATAACCTTTGTCTTGTCCATGTTCATTTTAAGACCCACTCTTTCGGTGGCTCTACTGAGGTCATCGAGCATTATACTGAGGTCCTTCATGGTCTCAGCCATGATGACTATGTCGTCGGCAAACCGAAGGTCAGTGACATACTTGCCATTGATGTTGATGCCTAGCCCTTTCCAGTCCAGAACCTTGAAGACATCCTCCAGTGCAGCGGTGAACAGTTTCGGAGAGATAACGTCTCCTTGTCTCACACCTCGCTGCAGAAGGATAGGTTTCGAGGTCTGGTCGTGGAGGCGGACTGACATAGTGGCGTTTTGGTATAGACACTTTAACACCTCGATGTACCGATAGTCGATCTGGCACCGTTGAAGAGACTGCAGTACAGCCCATGTCTCGATCGAATCGAAGGCTTTCTCGTAATCCACAAACGCTAAGCAGAGAGGCAGATTATACTCTTCGGTCTTCTGTATTACCTGCCGCAGCGTATGTATGTGGTCCACGGTGCTAAAGCCTTTACGGAATCCGGCTTGTTCGGGAGGCTGGAAGTCGTCAAACCTGCGCGCGAGACGGTTGGTGATGACTCTTGAAAACAGCTTGTAGATATGGGTCAGAAGTGTGATGGGCCTGTAGTTCTTAAGCAGGGCATTGTCGCCCTTTTTAAAGAAAAGTACCACCACACCTCTGTTCCATGCCTGTGGCGTTTTACCCTCGAGTATGACGGAATCAAATAGCTTCTGAAGGGCCTTAAGAACGGGTTTCCCACCGGCCTTTAGGAGTTCGGCCGTAATTCCGTCATCACCCGGCGCCTTGTTGTTTTTAAGCTGCTTTAGAGCCATCCTAATCTCGTACAAGCTGACGTCCGGGATATCTTCGGTATAATGTCGGGTTAATCTAGCTCTTGGGTCGTTTGCCAGATTCGTAACGGGGTTACTGGTTGACGTGTATAACTGTCCATAGAACCTCTCGATCTCCCTCAACAGCTCAGGTTTGGCGGATACGATTCTGCCATCATCGGTCTTCAGTTTCGCAAGCTGGCTCTGCCCAATAGACAGATCTCTTGCAAAAACCTTGGAGCCCTTGTTCCGCTCTATTGCGTCCTTAATACGGTTCGTATTATAATGGCGAAGGTCGCTTTTCAAGGACTTAGAGATCTGTCTATTGAGCCGCCGGTAATTGAGTGCATCGTCTGAAGACTGCAGGATCATCTCGCGCCTCTCCTCCATGAGCTGTAGAGTAGCATCAGAGAGCCTTTTGTTTCGGTTTGTACGACGGGTCTTGAAGATCTTGGACCCGACCGTATGGACAGTTTCCACGAACCCATCGTTATAGTCGTCCACGGAGCTCCCCAGGCAGTCGAAACGATTCCGAAGTTCGAGCTGAAAGCTCTCGGGGTTTTGGATCTGGATCGGTGCTGGGCGGAGCGTAGACTTCATCAGTCGAGATCTTTCTAGCTTGATATTTAGGTTCAATGTGCCTCTTACCATACGGTGATCGCTTCCGGTTTTCACCGCGTTGATCACAGAGACATCATTGAATATCTGCTTCTTCGTCGACATAATGAAGTCGATCTCATTTTTTGTTGCACCATCAGGGCTCTGCCAGGTCCACCTTCTGTGCTCACGTTTTTTGAAGAAGGAGTTCATCATAAAGAGGCCTTCCTTCTCCATAAAACTGGCCAGTAGGTGACCCCGGTGGTTCCGACGTCCAACTCCAAATTGCCCCACTCGCAGTTCATCATAGTTTCGCTTGCCCAGTTTCGCGTTGAAGTCCCCAATGACAACGGTGAAGTGAGTTTTAGAGCCATGCATGGCTCTTGAAATATCCTCATACATGGTCTCCACCTCATCGTCGGGGTGTGACGAGGTCGGGGCGTAAACCTGTACGACCTTCAGCGAATATCTTGCGGATATTCTGAGTATAAGGTACGCCACCCTGGTCGACACACTCTCGATCTTCACCACGTTGCTCACAAGGGACTTGTGGACGATAAACCCGACACCACCCTGGGACTGCTGGTCGCCCTCCCGGAAATAGAGCAGGTTTCCGGATTTAAGGATTATCGAGTCCTCCCCCTCTCTTCGGACTTCAGATAACCCTACTATACCCCATCGTAACCTGCTCAATTCTTCCTCGAGTTCGATGATCTTCTCGTCGGTTCGGAGTGTACGCGTGTTGAATGTTGCCAGGTCCAGTTTCCGGTGATTTTGGTAGCCGGATCTCTTCCGGGGATTCTTCGCACCCCTTGCCTCACCGTGACCTTGACCGCTACCGTAGCCAAGGGTAGGTAGGCCGCCGGGCACTAGGGGCCGTTTGTTTTTGGTGCTTGTCATTTTTGGGGGGGGTTTGCCATAATCGCCACGCTTGGCAAGCGGGTTGGCGATCGCAGTATGGTGTTAAAAGTGCATAGAGAACGCTGCTGCCCATTCTCTAGTAAGTCCCTTAGTCGCCTTTTACGACACCCATGGGAAGAAATAGGGTAGTGCGATTCTTTAAGTCCGGCACCACACGGAACTAATCATTAATATGGTATTTTTTTTGTCGAGTCAATGCTGTTAATAATTGATTTATTGGTGATAATTATACTAAATTAATTTTATAAATTAATTTAAAAAAAAATTGAATTCATTCTGAAATAATCATTAATATACGAATACAATAGCAAGTGTATGGTTTACATTGATAGTTAGGTATCGACGTAAATAATTATCGTGAAATAAACAGAGAAAAAATACCACGTTCATAATTATTATTTTTTGTGTTATTTTTATGGTTTTCTTATAAAACTACTAACTACTACGTACCTATTATCAAGAAATTCTAAGGTGAATTCAATTTTTTCCAATAAATACAACACTGAAGATTTACATAGCCTATATCTCCAAAAAAAATCGTTTTATTGACATATTTTTGGTCTACGGCTCTTATTTACGTTGAATACAGCAGAAACAGTTTCAAAATTTTCAACAAATTCATATTTATCACTATCAATCTTCGTTTCTTGAGAGATCATTTACGTATGTGCCGGTTTATGGGCCCACATTTCGACCACATAAATTTAGGGGACCTTTTAACGCTTATCTGACCCTTTACTGTTGGTGAAACAGAAACCACCTTCTAACAGCCCCCTAACCATTCTTAGGGGATCCCATAAACTTAGGGGACGTCGGTGAAAACGGGCATTAATGATCCAACACACACGCCACCACCAGCGAGACATTTGAGTGAGCATGACATACTCTCAGCCGCCAGGGTACATTCAAGTCAATGAAAGACATACCTAGTAAATGGTAGCTTTAATTAGGTACATAGTGCTCACATTTGTGCTATGCAATACAATACGAATAGATTGAATTTATACAATCTATTACAATGAGTTTTACAATCTTCAGCAGCTCCAACAATATTTTCGAATGTTAATTAATTAATGTATGCGCCCTTGTGGAGCTGGACCAGCGTTGAGCCAAGCATTTTTGTCAGCGATGTAATCTCCCAACTTATAAATTATAACTTATAATATGCTTGGCAGCATAGTGTGCGTTTTATACAAGCTTAAAATTTCGTTTCATTTAGTTCGAGTATGTGGGGAGGTATTTTATTGTAACATTTTAAAAAGTACCCCATGAAGGATGAGTCTACTTTAGCCAGTCTGAAACCCGGTTGGACTAATTGGTCCCTATTTCTAGTACTATAATTGTGTCTATCACCTCTTTTATATATTGACAAGGTACCGTCATGATGTTAATATCTTTAAACAGTTCCCTTAGAAAATCACGTCTGCGAAGGCCATATATTATATATATATATATATAAATCTTTATTTTCAGACCAGAGATCCATAACATAGGTACCAGAAAATTCTTATCATCATATTATTCTTATCATATATTGCTCTGATAGCTCTTTTCTGCAGAATAAAGATATCTGCAGCCCGTCCCCATTGTAGAATACCGTAAGACATGATGCTATGAAAGTAACTGAAATAAACTAGCCTCGCGGTATCTACATCAGTAAATTGATGGATTTTTCTCACAGCATATGCTGCTGAACTTAGCCGTCCTGCAAGAGATGTTAAATGAGGACGGGTCATTGCAGCCTTGAGTCGAGCGTGATCCCCAAGAAAACAGTTTCATCGACGAATTCTAGTTTCTCCCTATTCAATACTATGTTACAATCACTACTTTTAACATTCAGTAAAGCAAATCGTATGCATTTCGTTTTTTTCCCATTTATTACTAAATTATTAGCAGTAAACCAATTTTGAACCTGCGTTGTCCCACTCCTGGGCAAAGGCCTCCCTTCACTCCTTCCATCGTTCGCGAGCCCACGCGTCCTCCTTCCACTTTTGACAAAACCTATCTAGCTCGTCCCGCCATCTCCTACGTGGTCTGCCGCGATCCCGCCTCAGTGTCTCAGGGCACCAGTTCTGTGCTATTTGGGCCCACAGTTTGTCCGTCTATTTATCTTAAAAATTAGAGAAGTATCGTCAGCAAATAACACCATTTGTGGTTGGTTTTTTAATAAATAGGGTAGGTCATTAATATATACTGAAAAGAGGAAAGGACCCAATATTGAGCCTTGTGGAACACCCATTTTTACTTTTAAACCAAGTGAATTGACTCCATTAATTTGAACTTGCTGTTGTCTATCATTTAAATAAGATTTTACCAAACTGAGCGCAAGTTTACCTAGTCCGTAATGCTCAAGTTTCAAGAGTAAGGTTTCATGATTTACGCAGTCAAATGCCTTGGAGAGGTTACAAAAAATTCCTATGGCATCTTCGGCCTCCTCACACGCTGTAAATATGTGTTTTAATAAGGTGACACCGGCGTCAGTCGTACAACGTCCTTTGGTGAACCCATATTGCTGATCGTGTAAGATTTCGTTGGTGTTAAAATGATTAAACATTTGATTGAGCATTACTATTTCGAACACCTTGCTGAATACCGGTAGCACGGATACTGGTCTATAATATGTTGGTGTCTTTACTGTCCCCAGATTTAAAAAGTGGTATAACCTTACTGTATTTCATTAAATCCGGAAAGACTCCTTGATCCACGCACAAATTAAATATTAAAGCTAAGTATGGTGCTATAGTCTCGATTATGGATGTACAAACTTTGATAGATAATCCCCATAGATCTTCGGTTAATTTGATTTTGATTTGCCGAAAAGCTTTTATAACTATCTTAGGGTTTATATGTTTAAATTGAAATTCAACCGGGCAGCCAGGAACGTTCATTTTTAATAAATCAATTGAAACTTCGGGTGAGGAATTTAAGGCTTCCGTCGTTCTAGATGGAATATTAGTAAAGAAATTTACAAATTCTTGAGCTATTTCTAAGTTAGAGCTTATGGCACCACGTGAAGTCTCCAGTGTGTACTCAGTGTTTCGTGTTTTTAAAAGCTTTTATTCAACTTGCAATGTTTGTTTGTTTGTTTGTTTGTTTGTATGTAAGTTGTTAGTATGTTTGTTTAGGTGGATTCTTGCAAGCTGAATTAAGACCACTTCCTCTAACTCCACGGAGTTGATATTTTACATGTTGGTTCGATTCCGATGACAATACATTTTTATGACAAACATGACCTGATTGGCTACTCAGGATTGGCTCCAGATAAGGAAACTCCTCAACGGCCAATAGTACAGACACGAAATTTTATATACGCTTTCATTATAATGGTTTGTTTTATATTCCACCACGATCTGGCTACTGCATCCAGGATTGGCTTCAGACGAGGGAACTCCTCAACGGTTAACAGTACAAACAGGAAATTTTATATACGATTTAATTATCACGGTCCGATCTGAATTCCACCATGATTTGGCTGTTGTACCCAGGATTGGCTTCAGGTGAGGGAACTCCTCAACGATCAACAGCGCAGACACAAAATTTTATATATCCTTCAATTATGATAGTCCGTTCTAAATTACACCATGATCTGGCTGCTGCACCCAGGACTGGCTTCAGACGAGGGAACTCCTCAACGGCCAACAGTACAGACACGAAACATTATATACGCTTTAATTATGATAGACTATTCGATTAAGTCCCGCGCGCCAATGACGTCAATAACGCTTAAGCCCCGAAGCGCATTCCGAGCGCGCCGGATGTTAATGACCTTGATAACAAAAAACGCTCTCCCGCTGTTTGAAGTGGCTCTCGGCACAATATGAATACTTTGTTGTGTTCTTGAATACACAGAGCATCATGTTATGTATAAACAATGCTCGTAAGACGAGAATCGTATTTATAAACAAAATGTAATTATCAGATACGGGGGAAAAAAACGTGTTTATTCCGGTTTCATGTCTATTTCTGATAAAACTACTGTATCAATTTACAAGAAATTTTGCAAATTACATTATGAATAGTTATGTAATCTAACAAAAGCATTTGTTTGATAGTCCTACGTAATATTTTCATATTATTGAAACTGAAACTTCATAGCGCGCGGTGCCGACTTTGTCTTTTGTTTTACGGGGAACATTTCTTTGTTCAAAAATAAAATTTTATGATGGTATTTCGTGATAATATTATCTACAACGATGCATTATGTACTTCTAAATGAATATTCATCTATTTGCTGTCAATTACACACAAAAAAGTCGAAATTCATCATAGAATGATAACGCGTCACAACGGTTTTGGCGCGTAAAATTACTTTGCTCAAAAATGTGATTTTATGATGCTATTTCGTGAAACTATTATCTACAACGGTGTAATAACTACTAATAAATGATAATATAGCCACTTACCTTTTAATTATCACACTTTATTGCACAAAACAACACAAAACAGACACCGTCACCCGCACTGCGCCGATCGTTTTCTGAAGTATGAGTAATGTCAGTTTGACTTTTTTTTTTAAATGTTGCGTTCCGTATATTTTTATTTTTGAATGATATAATCGAGTAGAATATTTATCCGACCATAGAGTAAAACCATCCTTATTGGAGACTAGCCTTTATTTGGCAGTAAAAATAGAAAAAAGTGCCGCGCGAGAGGGTGTTACACCAGGTGCGTCACCGGGGCTTGACGGATATGGACGACTTGTTACACGGCGAGTAGCGATTTGGCGCCATCGGTAGTCCACCATGATCTGACTGCTGCACCCAGGATTGGCTTCAGACGAGGAAAGTCCTGAACGGTCAACTGTACAGATACGAAATTTAATATACGATTGAATTATGATAGTCTGTTCTTAAGTTCACTATGACCTGGCTGCTGCACCTAGGATTGACTTCAGACGAGGGAAGTCCTGAACGATCAACAGTACAGACACGAAATTTAATATACGCTTGAATTATGATGGTCCGTTCTAGAGTCCATTATGACCTGACTGCTGCACCCAGGATTGGCTCCAGATGAGGGAACTTCTCAACGGCCAACAGTATAGACACGTAACATTATATACGCTATAATTATGATAGACCATTCTAAAGTCCACCATGATCTGACTGCTGCACCCAGGATTGGCTCCAGACGAGGTAACTCCTCAACGGTCAACAGTACAACTAGGAAATTTTATATACGCATTTAATTATGATATTCCGTTCTAAATTCCAACATGACCTGGCTGCTGCACCCGGGATTGGCTCCAGACTACGAGATTTCTCAATAATCAACAGGATAAACACGACATTTTATACATGGATATGTATTGTGCTATTATACTTCAATGGAATTCAGGGTCTGGTGATGGAGCCGAAAGATTAACATAGGAACTTCTAAGAAAAACTAGACTACCATCGAGTTTGAACTGGTTGGTTTTGCCTTGACTAGAACTATAGCCCAAAGTAGTATCCAGGGTCTGATAATAGAGCTGAAAAGAGATGACACATAGAAAGTGGTCACAGAAAATCCTGAACTAAATAAGATCTTTTGACAAAAACTATTTCCCGAGGTGTAGTCTAGGGTCTGATGATAGTGCCGGAAGGTAGTAACAGGAAAACCTCAACTTTACAAGGTAGCCCTGTTGTGTTGAACTCGTTGGATTTGTTTAGACAAGTGAAAGTGATAGAACAGATATTTTATCAAAATACTAATGCTAAAAAACACAAAATAAAATATTAGTAAAAATCTTTTTAAAACAAGCTTTTATTGAACTAAAAAGTACAAAATAAAACTTACGTAAACAGATAACTTTAATGTTTTCTTAAAAGCTTGAGGCGTGAACGTCCTTCTTAAACATAAAGATAAGCCTCAAGCTTTTAAGAAAACATTAAAGTTATCTGTTTACGTAAGTTTTATTTTGTACTTTTTAGTTCAATAAAAGCTTGTTTTAAAAAGATTTTTACTAATATTTTTTTCCTATTAGTTTCATTATTTATAACTTTCCAAACAGTTTTTATTTTATTTTCTGCTGATTTGATCTTGTTGCTAATAGACCAGTAGACCAAGAGCGAAATGTTTTTAAAAGTCATCTCGATCACAATATACATCTCGATATTGCTTGTAGAGGAGTACTAGTTTTGGTTCATGGCATAATATTTTGAATACAGATTACTTAAGTACCTATATCCAGATATTTTTTTCGATTATACCCGAATGAGTGGCGAAACTATTGTTATATTGTAATGAATATTCAACCACAACTGGAGAGAAAGGTCCATGCAGATACAGTAGTAATTTCGGCAAAAACAATGTCCAATATTTGCGGCGAATACAAGTAAGTTTGGTTTCTGCACTATTCGCCGCGTCTGCCGCTCGACACTGTGGCATGCGCCGTACTGATTTATACATTTGTTTCCGTCGCCAGCCGGCGCCACCAGACGCTCTCGTGCGATTCGCTCGGCGAATTTCGCCGCCCCGACCGCGACGTTCGCCGCTACGCATGGCGTTACTAGTACTTTTCTATACTTTGTTTTATTAATGCCGTTCGCACCGCGCGAATATTCGCTGTAGCAAATGTCCCGTGGTCAGGCGGTAAGGCTCCGCTGTCTGTCAGCGGGCTGTATCTCATGAACCGTTGAAATTTTCACAGATTGTTTATATCTATTTATATCTATTGCCGCTATAACAACAAATAAAATTGTTTGCGTTTTTTGCTCGATCTTAAAAAGGTACGAAACCCTTCATCGACTCGCACTTGGCCGATTTTTTTCAAATGGTTTTGAGAAAACAGAATTTATAATTGCATAAGAAAGCATTACTAATGAAAAATGTCTTAGTAAAAGTTAAAAACATGCTCCTTTCAAACCTTTATATAAATTACTATGGATATTTTTTAGACGCGGTTTATTTATGAACGTGTGCAAAGTTTTAGCTCAAACAGTAATTTATATTTTGGACCATTCATATTTTTGCTCAATGGTGGTGCGAAAACATTTTGCATTAAAATTATATTGCAAGCTAAAACATTGCTTCAAATGTTTACATGAGACGTGAGATTACGTAAAATGTTTTTTTTTGTAATATAAAAAAGCATCTTTTGTTTGAATAAATCCTTTGAAAAATTGTTGATATTTTTGTAGCATATTATATGTAACCGAAAAATGTTGCATATTTTTATTGAACTATTTGTGCCGAGTTAAAAAATCTGGCAACATTCAAAACATGGATGGTTGTCGGGGGTCATAGATAGTTGACCCATCCATAGGCTGATGAACCTGGGGCGATACAGAGCGGTACGAAAGCAAAAGCTTTTATACGTAGGAACTATGCTGCATTCGAATTGCATGTAGTGAAGCGGTTTGTCGGCAGTCGATTATTGAGAAACTAACATTTTTGAAATACACAAGCAACGGTATATCCGGAATATTCATTCTTGTATTTTATTTTAAAAAAAACATAAAACAGGGGCGAACTTGTTAATCCCATAAACTTTTAAGCGATAGGTATATGATATAATAAGAAAAGAAATATAAAGAACCCTGTAAGAAATCGACACGTGTTTCACCTCTCAACGAAGCATCCTCAGGATGACGATTGACTTGTTGAACGCAGTGTACGCAGTGCACACTGCGTTCGGCGCTTGACGTGTCAACACGTCATGTCCGGGTCCGGAACAAGTCAATTGTCATCCTGAAGATGCCTTGTTGAGAGGTCAAACACGTGTCGATTTCTTACAGGGTTCTATAGAACGCTTTAAGAACAGTTAAGCGGATTACGTTACTAAATATACCTGGGGCCAAGTCTACCAATTTACAAACATCACAATGGTCTGTCGATGGTGAGTTTTTGACAGATTTTGTATGGCAAATCTGTCAAAAACTCACCATCGAGAGACCATTTTGACGTTTGTAAATTAGTAGACCTGGCCCCCTGGTCTATTGTATTTTATAATGGATTTCCGCAAAGTCACTCCTGAGTCAATTCACTAAACAAGAACATTATTATTTTGTAAGGGTGTGACTAGACTGCGGTTGAGACTGACTTATTTTAATGTAACGTATGAGGTAAGGAACATATTTTGAGTCGAAACCAATGGTCGCCGAAGACCGATCGCGGTCTGGTGGCACAATAACCAAATAAGGTCGGTCGCGTGTTTGCCTCGTTGCAGAAGAGATGCTAAATCGATTGTATCGCTTCAGTCGCGCGTTGCAAATACGACAACCGGTCATTATTATTCGTGTTAACGAAACACGCTACTGAATCGTTGCAAAAAAGCAGCGTAGGCGACCGCCATAAGACACTGGATGCCTCAATAAATCACAGAGAAATTCAAGTCCAGTAGGTACACGATCTCAAAAGGTTTTTTTGTTATATATCGATCGGTCTACGTGGTAGCTGGCAGTCTTTTAATTTTCGTTTAATGGAATCATGTCGCACGGAAAACTAACTACTACATAGTCAATGTGAAAGGCTAGCGGCAAATATACGCTGAAAAACTTTTCTCATAAAACACAGTTCATGGGAACCAATAAAAACTTGTAAATTATTCAAGGTAAACCTATTTGGCGCTGAGATTGGTCATTCCATTTCACTGGGTTTGTTATCGAAATGCAGTGAATTTTCGCTCATTGGATTTGTTGTTTGCCGTAAGAGAATTTATTGGCTTCGTTATTTATTTAATTTCCATGAGTTTTTTTTATCTAAGAATATTTTCGCAATTTCCATGCATACAGCTTTTACCCAGGAAAACCAATCAATTTGCCTAGCCTTTTCCCAAATATATGTATATGTTAGGGTCGGCTTCCAGTCTAACCGAATGCAGCTGAATACCATGGTGGAGCGACTACCTACCTGACCTCTACAACTGAGTAACAGGAAACCCCTTGGTAAGAGTGGTTGTCAGACTTTCAGGCTTCTGACGACCCGTAACGACTGTCAAAGATATAGGAAACCAAAATCTGAATTGAAAACTTACTTCAACGTCAAGATCACACTAATATTGAATATCTTTTAACGAACGTTGCCTTAATAGATTTTTGAATCTTAATAACTTCAAACAAAACTGAAAGGGAAGAGTTAATTTTCAATTGAGGGAGGGTAAAAAATATAAAATTTAATTATATGGGCCAGAGAACCGCGTCAGTTCATTTTACCGCCGATAAATAATTTGACAGCTTTAAAATTTTCAACCGTTTTGCGCTTATAATTTTATACGCTTTAATTGATGAATTAATTATTGCATTGCTAATTAAATTACACTGAAAGGACACGATATTCAGTCTGTTAGCGCAGTTGTTGGAAAAAGGCGATGCAGAATTATTTATTATAGGTATATTTTTCAATTTTCTAAAATGAGATATGTATGCTATGAGATATGGTTAAACAATAATTGATTATTAATTTGACTGTAAAAAGGTCCATTAAATATTCTCTCGAACAATAAAATATTCATCCGCAAGAATGAAAAATGTTTCGCGACCCCATAAATATTCATCGCACAGTCCAATTCACACAAAACTATAAGAGCTATAAATCTGAAGGTGCGTAAATAAACAAGCGGTTTCGAAACCGGAGTATGGCTTGAACACATAAAACGTAAAACAAAGATTGGTCCGGTACATAATAAATAGTGACGCGAAGTCGACCGGGTCGCGACTACGTTGGCTCGCTCCCAAACAACGTGATATGTGGCCGCTCCTTTCCGACCACGCTCAACGCTCAGATTCAAATTGTTTTTCTCTGCAGATTTTCATTTGAAGAGCTCTGAATAATATCTTGAGAAATATGATGCTAATAACGCTTGGCTAGCTATGTGAGGTGGTGAGTAATGTCTCTAGGCTTTGTTATTTTATCTAGCCGACGCCTTTGTTCAGTAGAGATTTATCAGTTTACGTGACAGCAGTAAAAGCTGGCATCATGGCATTACTGAGCATGTAATGGTGCTTGTACACCGTGTTTGTAGCATGCACAAGTGATTTATGCTCCGTAATGTAATCTGCACTGTAGGTAAAATATACATGCGACAATGTTTTACATCGTATGACTTCTTTTGTGCGGAAATCCTTAAAACAATCCTTAATGGTCTCTCTTTAGTTGTACACCACAACTTAATGAAATGAAACTCTTTATTCTGCAAATAGATTAACGGAATTATTTTTACACGTCATAGACAAGGTGGAGACGACAATACAACAAAAAATTAAACGGCGTGTCCCTTATGACGTTCCCATTCTGTATACAAAAATTCAATTGAATATATTCAATAGTTTAGTCAATATACTCGTAGCTAGGCAAAATCCATTGTCGGCTCGGATTAGTCCGTTTATCCACCCCATAAAATCCACCCTACAGTGGATATTCGGAAACGTATGCCCGAGAATTTACCCTAGGCCTAGTTGGATAAACGAAATTTATAAGTTTAGGGTGAATCCGGCATAAACTACATTTAAGGGCCTACCTTGAAAATAAATATTAGTTTGACGGGTGTGGCTTATTTCCCCCGCACGCGGGGAGTGGCGGTTCCATCTTTAATGGTCGGCTGCCACGTCACTGATACAAACTTATCTGAACCAGTGACCAAAAGTTGAACTAACGAAATCGCAGACCGGAATTTCAAATATTACTTATTTAGCATGCTTGGCATTATTCTTGTCACTACCGCACAACTGTCAAACTAAAAGTGCAAGATAAAGACGGAAACATTTACCTATGAAAATAGTGCGTGCTGAGTACGGAACGTTAGTTTATCTCAGTCTATGAAACTTTTGCACATAGCGAGCTATGGAGGACACAAATAATACAAAATATATAATTATCAACTAAAATATTTATTAATTATAGTTATACAACATGAAATTAAAAATTGTTAATTAATCTTCTGCATTATTTATATAAAAAACTTTTAACAAAAAAAAAACAACCGACTTCCAAAAAAAACACTACAAAGTGAAAAATAATTTTAATTTCGGAAGTCGGTGTCTTTGGTTTTGTATTTTCGTTTTTTTGCCACCGACTTCCGAAATTAAAATTATTTTTCACTTTGTAGTGTTTTTTTTGGAAGTCGGTTGTTTTTTTTTTGTTAAAAGTTTTTATTTTTCACTTTTTAGTTTTGGTACCTACCTACCCCACACAAGTTCGAATAACACTACCAGCGACACAATTAACAGTGACAGGAAGTTATCATCTTATCATCCTTAAAATGAATTAAGTCCGAACACAAGGTAGCTACTGTAAAACGTTGAGGAGTTCCCTTGACTGTCCTTCGTCTTCATCATCAAACCCCTAATGACAGTCACAACCCATCTAAGTGTAAAGTTCTTATCAATACAAATTAATCAAGCCCAAACACCAGGTAATTGCTGTAAATCGTTGAGGAGTTCCCTCATCTGTCTTTCGGCTCCATCACCAGATCGACTCCAGACCTTCATTAAATAGTAGTGCTTTAAAATACTTAATGAAAAAAAATTACAAACGCACTAGTCGCCACTACGATTTTGAAGGTTCCCCTCACAGATATAGTGTGGTTCCCCTCGATTTGTCTGGGATGACGGGTTTCGTTATAATTTTTTTTGAGGATTTCCCGCAAGTCGTCATGAATTTCATCATCAGAACTGAATATTGATCAAAATAGGACCAATCTGAAACTATACCTTTCAGATAAGAAAATAATTTTCTAAATCGGTTCATAAATGACGCCATCCGTGAAATACTTATCATTGAGAAGTTCTGGTGGCCATCTGTGGACTTCTTCATCAGTTTCACTTCACCAAATGATACTTTCTGAATGCAAATGCTTAACTGGTGGCTGAAAATACCGAAATCGCTATGTGTATGCCTATAATATTTGAGGAGTTCCCTCAATTTGTCATGGATTCCATCATCAGAACTAAAATTTGATAAAAATGGGACCAATCGGGAAGTATATCCTTTCAAATAAAAAAAGAATTTTCCAAATCGGTTCATAAATGACGGAGATATGAGGTAACACACATTAATAAAAAATAAAAAAAACATACAACCGAATTGAGAACCTCCTCCTTTTGGGGAAGTCGGTTAAAAAACCGGCACGGCATGCACAATGAAGGGTTCCGTAGTTGGGATTTTATCCATAATTAATTTATAATTTTTACTGCTTCTGTAGCAAATTATAATTTACTAGCTTTTACCCGCGGCTTCGCCCTCGTGGATGTCGCAAAATATCCCACGGGAACGTACCACCGAGATTACATACCTAAAAGCCGAGGAGGTCATAGACTCCTACCTACCGCTGCGCCCGCGTTCGCGTCAACGATAAAATTATTTTGCTACGCGTAATTTTGAATCTGCGATATCTTTTAAACTATTCATTTAAATGATATGATGTCAAGACATATTTTAATCTAAACTAAATGCCCAATTTAATAACATATTTTATTGGATAAGGATTATTAAAATAACGGTCATAATAGCTTCGGAAATACCTAACAATAAAATTTTTAGCAAGTTGTAAAAGATAAAAATGGATACTATGGGCCATCCTTATAAGATAGACGTATGCCGTTGCGGACTTTTTGTTAAACTTTTTAAGGTGAACCATTCTTTCAAACATTATTTTTACGTATCTTTTACGGTTTACGCGGCGCACGCCAGTAAAGTTCCCAGTCGGCATGATTTTTTCCGATACCTTCAACAATAATCGTCATATTTCAGCCAATTTACACAAAACCTTAATCCATCCTTTCTCCATCTATTGGTGAAAACCGTTTGAAAATCCGTTTGGTAGTTTTTGAGTTTATCTCGTTCAGACAGACAGACAGACGCGGCGGGGGACTTGCTTTCACACTGTAGTTATCGTCACCGACAGCGACCGACACCGTTATCCACATAATATCTAAAGACGAATCTCGCTTTAATAAGAGGCCAGATACTAGACATACTATATGGAGGTATTGGGTATTGGAGGACCCCTGGATGCCAAGAACGCAAAAAATTATGCCAGGAAGTCCATGCGTACAGTGCTGGAATAATCATGATATGGGCGGTATTTTGATCGGCGGAAGAACCGAACTGATGTGGATAAAAGGCAATCTCAATGACAAATTTACGCTGAAATGATTGTATTCGATGTTTTCATTCCCTTGCGCACCTAATTTGATGCTTCATTTCTGCTTATTCACCATAATGCACGTTCACGCACTGCCAGCGTCGTTACAAAGACACTTGCCATAGATAATAATTATCAACGTCCTACCGTGGCCTGCTCAATTGCCAGAATTTAATCCCATTGAGCACGCATGGGCTATGCTTCAAAGAAGAGCTCAGTCAAATATGGATGCTGTACAAATACCAGAAAACCTTGGGCACAAACTGGGTCATGTACCCGTATTTAAAAGAAAATATGTTATGATTGTGCAGAATATTAGAACTATTAGACAATAATTCATGAATATAAATAAAAACGTGTGCGGTCGGGGAACCCCCGTCAAGATCGATGTTCCCTCTTACGTATGATTTAAAACAAAAACAAATATTTCACACACAAAATAATTTTAAGTGTTATTTTAATTCCACGACGCTTGTGGCACCCCGACAAAATAGGTTAGGTTAGAACTATGACCAACCACGCGCTAGGCGAGTGGGTAGTGGCAGTGGCCAGCGAGCACTACTTCCAAGTTGTGAACAACTTGGAAGTAGTGCTCGCTGGCCACTAAACGACTAACTGACGTTTTATGATAATAATAATATGTCAATGTCGTACTCCGACTCGCGCTTTGCCAATTTTCGGGTGGCTGTGCCCACAACCTTTTTTGAGGGCTGGATCCGCGCCTGATGTCTGCGTTGAAGATCATACTCAGGGTCTGGATTTTGTTGTTGTAAAATGTTTAGTTCTGAAATAATATATTTTTTTACAATTTTTTTAACATAATATAAATAAAAGGGGTTTGAAGATTTTTGTATGGAGGGTGGCCCTAACGTGAAGCCGCGTTTTTTTATTTTTTTCAGAATCACGTTGAAAATCGAAAGTTATATATTTAGATAGAGGACACTTATACAATTAAAAAATGTCATGTAACATAATATCCTAAAGCGTCAGGATTCGGAGTTATTCACCGAAATATAAGTCGAAAACTGAACCCTGAAACAAGGATTTTTTATAGGTAATATTTCAGTTAAGAGCGAAAGAGACAAAAATATATATATACTTCTCACCGAATGAGGACGTGTGATATATGGTATATGTATTATATGGTGCATGGCATGGGCGCGACACCAAGAAAATCCTATTCAGCCTCCTGCTGCCTTCTCGGATGATATTATTTATACCGAATATGATTAAAAAATCTTATGTTTTATCCACTAGGTGTAGTCAATTAATTCATGTGTAAATAACTTAACAACATGAAGTAACTACAATATAAATAAATAAATTCGTTATTAACGATTGTTATTTTTATCTTTGAATATCTCAGAAACGTGACGCTTTATGCTGTTATGTTATATGAAGTTTTATGTTTGTATAAGTGACCCCTATCCAAATATATGACATTAGTTGTGCAACTCGATTTTCTTTTCCTGTTAACTATTTTGCCCCAATTTAATTCACAATAAGGAGTTTTTGTTTTTTACCTTGATGCAGTCCTAGAAAATGATTATGCTTTTTTATATACATCTCCATACATTTTTTTCAAGCAAGTGCTATAAAGTAAAAGAAAAGGTTTATTGTAAAACTGAAATAGCATTAAATTGATCATTATACGATACCTAAACCCATTTCTGCCGAAAAATGAAAAAAATTACTAAGTTGATCCCTAAGTCTATGAAGATCGATTTTCAGCCCACTGTGCGTCCTGAAGCCGCTCTGACGTAGATTACAAATGACTGCGCAGTAGTCAATCTGCCTTATTATAAAACAGTAGCGCGCATACCGGCACGCATGCGCAACCTAACTTCAGAACGACAGTATTATTTGGCATTAACACAATTTTGAAGTACCTTTTTGTAATATCAATAGTAATACGTTTTATCCTGTTTCTTTATAATTACTAAAAATAAAACAGACATTATGTTCTAGAAAATTTAGTGCTTATCCAGTATTACTTTGCAATGGTAGGATATATTGTTGCCAGTTGTACAAATTGATGAGTGAAGGTCCGACTCCGATTCGTTATCATCATGAATTTCTATTGATTCCCTGTAAAATGAGTCTATTGTTACGAATGGATTGGATGGGAATTGGGCATCTATCAACAATAGAACAATCCCACAACAAAAGTAGCTCATGAGCCCATTAGATATTGTAAGTATGTATATAGAAACAATTATTGTTTACTTACCTTTTACACTGGGATCATGTGCTGAGCCCTCGCCCTCATGTGTTCCAAATGTTATATTTTGCTTTGGTTTTCCTTCCCATATTTAATAAATAATTTATATATATGACGTCACAAATAGCCAAAAATAATTGTTATTTTGTTCACAGTCACGTAAATTTATTCTATTATACGCAGTTTATATGCCTATTCGACACTAAATTTACTTTAAAATAACTTTAATCTGCTGAACTCGATTTTTCCTGTAAATATAATTATTCAAATTACGTACATCTGACAGCACCGATCTGGAAAAAAATGACATAGATTCGTCGTCGAAGAGCTCCACCGAGCGACTGATTTATGAACGAACGAAAGTGATGACAATACTTTTTATAGGCGAAAGAAGAGATGACGATACTGTGTGTTCGGTCGGAATAAAACAACATATGTGCCAAAACCAAATGCCGTCTTTTATAAATTAAAAGTATTATTAAAACTAAAACTGCTTTGCTTAAAACTTGATATGATTACTCTCTATGTTATAAAGTAAATTCCATTAAATAACTCATAAGCGATACGCTTTGATACTCAAAAAAACATAAAAATAGATGAAATTTTGCAATTTTTTTGTATCGAGAAAATTTCATTGTATCGTGTATTCCTTTTGCAGGATACTAGACCATATAGTCAAAAAACATACACCGAAATATTGAATCCCTATTCCTTAAACCTAATAAGGTACACGAAAAAGAAAAAGACCCCTTTTTTCAATATATCACCTTAATTTGTTTGAAAAACTCATTTTTTCATTTCGAAGCTAGGATTTATTTGACAGTTCCAAAATACTCTTATGCATTAGTAGTGCCAGTGTTTACATTTATTGTTGTATTGTAGTCTCCACATTGTATAGAAAAAAAATAAGCTAGATAGAGTAGACATTTCCTATCTGTCTACCCCTGAGAATTAATGGTGAAAAATACTCAGTGGTCAAAGTATTTTTTGAAATCCAGACATGATCTTGGTCAGGAGGACCATGTAGATTTGTAGCGGTTACTCCGCCACATACGAACTACTCAGCAAAAAGACATGACGTCACACAATTTCTGCATCGCGCAGTTAAGCTCAGGCCACACCGCCAGCTAGCGGGCGGGCGGGCGAACATCGTTTCACCTCTTTACATGATTCGGTTCACACCGCGAGCTACCGACTAAGTATGTAAAGAGGTGAAACGATGTTCGCCCGCCTAGCCCGCCCGCCCGCTAGCTGGCGGTGTGGCCTGCGCTTTAGAGTTTACCGAGCGAAAAACATAGATAAGACTACCCGAAATCAACATATGGGCAGTTGCCCGCCAGACATAACAACCCGTCTGGTTGGAGGATCCTCCCTTTTCTATGGTGGATGAGTGAACTTTACACCCTGTTCCTCATGCCTCTAAATTGGTGACCCCGAGAATGAACGTCAACGCAGCCTTCGTGCAACTACTTCAGCGTGACGTCATCATCATCGCTCCCGCAAGCTTTCGTGAGGCGAGTCACACAGCCAGCCAGCACCCACGGCTTCAACGGGTATCCTGACCACCAGCATATAGCGAACGCGCATTCCTGGTCATCACCCTCAGCTTCATCAGCAACCTTGGCACAGCACCTGCACTTCCGGCCAGTCTCACAAGCAGAGCCTATTCTACCCTCTCCTGGTCGACGCAAGCAGTCAGCCACAACCCAGCGCTGTACCACATCCGACTCACTGGATGACGACGCAGCGCCACCCCGACTCACCAAACAAAAAGCCGACAGTTCCGACTCACCGTGAACTATGCGGCACCCGGTTCCGACTCACTGGAACCACAGCTAGCACTGTGAAGCATCGCAAGATCCAAGACTCAACCCACTATTGACCTCCAGTCTCCGGAGGGGAGTGATGTAGCGGTTAATCCGCCACATACGAACTACTCAATGGGCCTTATCAGAAGGCTAAAAGTCACCCAAATAGCAATGGAGAGGGCTATGCTTGGAGTTTCCCTACGTGATCGAATCAGAAATGAAGAGATCCGCAGGAGAACCAAGGTAACCGACATAGCCCGAAGAATTGCCAAACTTAAGTGGCAATGGGCAGGACATATTGCTCGTAGAACAGATGGCCGATGGGGCCGAAAGATTCTGGAGTGGCGACCACGTACTGGAAGACGTAGCGTCGGAAGGCCTCCCACAAGATGGACCGATGACTTAGTAAAGGCCGCAGGAGTTCGGTGGATGCGGGAAGCACAGAATCGGACGAAGTGGCGGTGCTTGGGGGAGGCCTATGTCCAGCAGTGGACGTCTTTCGGCTGATATGATGATGATACGAACTACTCAGCAAAAAGACATGACGTCACACAATTCCTGCATCGCGCAGTTAGAGTTTACCGAGCGAAAAACATAGATAAGACTACCGAAATCAACATATGGGCAGTTGCCCGCCAGACATAACAACCCGTCTGGTTGGAGGATCTATGGTGGATGAGTGAACTTTACACCCTATTCCTCATGCCTCTAAAGATTAGTGTCTGAAATGGTCTTTTGAGGAAAAAATCACCGGAAATTACAAAGGAGCTGTTCAGTCAGTGCAAGCATTTGTCGGTAATCGTGTAGCTTAACTCAGAACTTAAGTAGCTCAACTAACTGCTAATAAAGCTTACCAGACAGGAACATGTTTTTGCACTTATATTAGATGATCACAAAGACTGTCTTCAGCCTTTTTCTTATTAAACAAAAGTGTTTACTAAGTTTAGCCTGCCTAAGTAGGATAAAGTTATTTGCATTATCAGGAAATTAAAGCGAGTATGTCGCTTAACAAGTTTCTAGCAAATGTCTTGTGAAAGTCTTTAGAACGGAAAGCGAGTGACAATAGGTACTGAGTATACAGAAATTTCAAAATTGAAGCTGTTTTGTTTCAATAGAGTTAAAAGGAGATACGAAACGAAAAGCTTGGGTATTTTGTTCGCAAAAATTTTGTGAATTAATATTCACAACATTTTTTCGTTATTCGATTTTAGTTTTTCATAACCAAATTATGTATAATTAAGCCATTACCAGGAAACGTCTAGTATTTTAAAACCAGACCAGGACCAAGTCGTTATACCTTGGAAAAAATAATACAATAGACGACGCATACTTAGTAACCTAGTCATAAAGAACCCTGTAAGAAATCGAAACGTGTTTTACTTCTCAACGAGGCATTCTCAGGATGACGATTGACTTTTTGCGAACCAGGACACAACGTGTTGCCATGTTGTCGCCGAACGCAGAGACGCGTCTATGCGTTCGGCGCTTTTCGTGGCAGCACGTTGTGTCCGGGTTCACAACAAGTCAATCGTCATCTTGAGGATGCTTCGTTGAAAGGTGAAACACGTGTCGATTTGTTACGTCGTCTATTGTATTTTATAATAAATTCCGCCTGAGCCAATGAACTGTATACCACGGAAAACTTATTAGGAAATTCGTCCTCTATCCCAGTGACATACATTGGTTCTCCATTGAAATATATCCCGATCAAAAGTACTTTACGCAAGCACCCAACTTTTAAGACCTCGAAATAATGTTCCCGTTTCAAAGAAAGTGTAGGCGAATGCGTATGAAGCATCCTCTTGAGCTTAAAACATTTTTATCGGCAACACTCGCCATTCGACTTCCTGCTGGAGCGATATTAAACTTTAATAGGGACAGATAGGGTTGGTTTTAGTTTGGCTGTAATTATGTAGATCGATTAGACTCAAGTGGGCCGTGCGGGACATGTATTGCGGCCCTCGATACAAACAGTTTAATGCAAAGTGCTGCAGATAAGTAGTGATATAGCTTTTTAAAGGAAATCATACGTTCATTATGTTCGCTATTGCATAACTGCTTTTTGTTTTAATGACCTTTAGAGCCACGATTTTATTGGCATTTAAAACTAGGATTTGTTGCAGCTGTTACCAATACTGAAACGTAGTTTTCTAAGGGTCGTTTTGTCATACCATCTGCTTGTATTAGTGCCTTAAGTTTTGTGGACGTACTCCAACTTACCTACCTACTTATAAGGACATCGATTTATTTATGTAGCTACCCGTAATGAGGTAAATTTCACTCTGTTTTGCTATATCAACTTCTATGACATCATCTGTTCGTAGACAAAACGCCTGAGTATTCATAAGATAATCTCATTTATTTCTGTGGAGTTATCACATCACACTTGTCTGATGGTCTCTCTACTAGGTACTTAAATATTAAAATATAGACCCGAATTTTATAAGTGAGGATTTTTTCTTTTAACGGCAAACCTAAAGCAACGCGCACATTACAGCTTTTGTCTTTTCCAAAGTCAAATAAATCAACAAATAAACCGTCTACCGTCCAGATATCACTGAAAATTTAAAAAAGCACTTGAAAATCTCTTTCAAACATTGAATTCGCAAAGCATACGTCTTACTAGCAAAGTGCTATCGACGGCAAGAGGAGGTAAATCACCGGTGACTCGAACATTTCAAGTTTTACTCTGCCACTGAATAACTTAGTATCAGCTGCAAGTGCAATAAGTTCATATGTCAATTTCTGAATTTTCTGTTCACAATCACAAAGTAAAGTAAAACTATAGTGAAGCACTATGTAAACAGATATCGCAAATACAAGGTCCCATAAAAATAGATGGACAAATTTTAACACAGCGTACGTGTAACCACAGATAATATAATACTACGTACAGATACCCAATCCCATACAAAGAAATGATACCTCCCTAGTCGGGCTATTGACTGGCTAAATGTACAACAGTTATGACAAATTAAGTAAAATGCCATCTATTGCAAAGAGCCCTAAACAAAAAGGTTTTATCTTTTTTTGTTGAAAATACGAGATTTATAAGTTACAATAGATAAATCAGCATTAAACAAGGAAGTTTTGATTTTTACTAATCTTACTTCAGCCAAAATCTTCCGTTTATCGCTTTTTAGTGACTGTTAATTTCATACTTGTTACCTATGCTGCCATCTATAATCTCTTTTTAAGACTAATTATAATTTGTTCGAGTTGAGACCCCATGGTGTAACCAAAGATATCCAAGCAAAAAAAAAGTTATTTTATTTTGACCAAAAATAATAAATGGCATTGGGCAACCAACATTTTTGGTGTATTTTCGTTAGCTGATTTATTTTTCTTGTAAGTATCTAAAGCGTTTTTATTAAAAAAAAAATACTATTGTCCTTATTTTGGTGGTCTGTATGATTACTAAAAGTTTGTCCGTCTATTTAAATGGGACCTCATATACGCGTGATTTTAAGGCTAACGCAGAAAAAACCCGTCCTTCATCACTTTCGTACATTTTCTAAGATTTTCTATGAACCAATGCACATTACGGGCGGGCCCACCGGACTTTTCTGTATGAAAATGCGTTGCGGTGCGGCCCGTTGCAGCTGTAATGTGCGCGTGGCTTTACTTTAGGTGTTGTTTTTTTAATGGAAGGTATAATCCTTATTGATCAACTGAATACTGCTCTTAAACACTTTCTTTTCATTATTCAAAAAAAAAAAAAAAATGTTAAGGTTGAGTTGCTACATAGCGTAACCAACACTATTTTCTAAAACCATTGAACTAAACGGAATTACATCTAATTTACACGTTTGTTCGCACGATCAGTTGCAAGCCAAATGTTTTAGAATTCGGACGCCTGCATGTTATAGTTGTGGTAACAGTGTTGCCAATGGAAGAACTTGCTATGTTTAAATGTGCGCGTAAGCCCAGTCACTCGTGAAGACTGCGTGTTAGCTGAGTCGGTGCCCAAATAAGGAAGCTTTCACACGGAACGAATTGAGTCGGCTTATCAATACTTTGGGCACCGGGTACCCGTAGTCGGCTATACCTTGACGAGTGGAAAATGGCTTATGCCCGTTTCCATTATCACTACCTATGAATGCCTAGTATCTATAGAAAAGCACACTCTTGGATTATCGACCGTTTTTAAAACCATTATTTTTTTCAAAACTTGTAATAGGTTAAACATTTTTAGGTACCTATTGCACGTAATGTTAGTGAAATGAAAATTAGTGCGAGGCTTAATTAACGTGCCAGCATAATTTGCGTCGTTCAAAATTACTCCTGAATTTGAGTTCACTCATTTAGCCTCGAATCTGGTGCTTCGTATTGTATGAAACCTAAGTAACCCGATTCCGGCGCCTTACTTACCCCGATGCCACGAGCTAAAAGCGACACGCATCTTACGACCGCAACTGCGAAGAAAACATATACAAGAAGTTGCTTAGTTAGAGCATGTAACGAGTCACCGCGACGCAACTGGCGAAGCGACGGATGGAAATAGGGGACGGATGGAATAATAACACCTCTAAAGCAGTATTATTATAATATTACTTTGAGTGTGGGAAAGAGATAAAGCTCTACATGACGTATAGCTCCATCTCTTTCCCCCACTGAAGTAAGATTAAAATAAAACTGATTTAAAGGTGGTGGTAGGCCCCCTGATGACGCTTGCGCGGTCGCTTGATGCAAGTGGCATCGCTCGAGGGCGTGAACGGTGCCATACAGCATTTCAAAATACACCGGGTTAACGCCAGTCTAGTCTCAACCTAAGTTTCAAAGCAATTGTTTGGTACCATGTTGTTTTCTCTTACATACGAAATTCTCTATAGTGCAGGTGCAACTATTGAAACAGCTATGTGTTTGAATATGCAAATCCCGGAGCACAACGTCAGTTACAATGACTGTTCGATATGTCTAGATACGTTATCAAGGAATATAAATGTGGATTTTAGTGCTGCATCGGAAAACCGATTGTCTGGTTGGTTAGGTTCAGAATTGGTCTTAAGTTTCAGTAAGGTGTTTTGGACTATTTTGGCAAGCCCTAGAACTATTGACGGTGAAAATGTGGATTTAAAACAGAACAGTTCTGCTCTTCCCTTTAGAGAAGAAAACCGTGATGTTCTACACACATGTGAACCCACGTCTACCGCTTAATATAAATGACCCATTATCATGTTTTCGCATTAAGGCCATTTTCCCAGATTGCCCTAATCTTTCCTTTATTTAATCCACCGAGTCGCCATTTTCAAGATACTTAAGATAAGATCGTGAACAGTTCCCGAAGCGTCGACTCTCATATTTAAAGGTTCCGGGGAACTGCAGATGTTTCAGGACACGAACGTTTAAAAGCGTAATTTTTGGCTTTCGCAGATTCTCCTTCATTCATGTCGAGTTGGCCCAATTTTCACGATGTTTCGTTAAAGCATTTTCTTGTTATTGGATTTCATATTGGGCTTAATCAGATTAACCTACTTTCTATTTATATTCTTACATAATTAGACGAGATTAACTTAAAATAATATTCCCGAACATAACGAACGAATAGATGACGTTAACTGGTTAATTATAATTATGAAACTGATGAAAAATCTTGCACATTTTTAAGTAAGTTAGTTGGTTAAGTCCAATATAATTACGATAATACATTAGAGGCAAAACCTCAAAACACAAAAATAGGAACTCTTGAAATTAATTTCATCGATATTAAATATCCGCCATCTAAAAAATGTGCGTCAGCTTAAAAACTTCAAGAATTTAATCAGACGTTTCTTGAAAACAACCCTCTTTATCGAAAAACATTTTCTTACCCTTTCAGTATAGTAACTTTTAAAATAAGCGGTGGCTCACTACAATGGAATTAATAGCATAGGAGCTCAGCTCTCTCTGACAATGCATTTTCGTCGAACACTGCAAATCCCAATAGATTTTTTTTTATTAAGGTCCCCCCAGACCCAATGTTTGCGGTGAAATAGATTCTATTCTTAGCTTACTCAACGTCGAAACAACGCTCCTTTTATCTTTTCTCATTTCCGATGTTGTTTTTTCTTTATCTTTGTCATTTTTCATACTTACTTTCGCTATCTTTTGTTTCTTTGATTATCTGGGAGCAGACAAAGTTAAAATAAAAATAAATGTTGGGTCTCGTCATTTAGTTGAGATAATCGGTAAATTGTATGTCCTTTAACCATTGAAAAGCGTGTTTTTTGTCCTTCTCTCTCTATACATCAGCTTTTGGATAAAGTTGAACAAATTCTACACGTCTAAGAAGACAGATCAAACTATTCAAGTTTGATATGAGAGGTAATCTATGCAAACAATATTATTATAGTCTATGCATAGAGCCTTGCAATATCAACCCAACCTGTTCTATTTCAAGGCATTATTAAAGCTTATAGTAATTGCTCTGCTCCGAGTAAATTCTACAGTGAAATTGCAAGCATACTCCATCACTTGGATCACACGTAGCTTGTTATTAAGCAAGTCAAACTGGCGCAAGATATAGGCTCTTACCTCTGAAATTTCGTTAATTAATATCCAACAAACAACGTAAGCTATTTCTCTAATTTGCGTCACGTTTCACACAAACTCAGTTGACCTTAACTGTAACTAGTAACATAGGTACTCAAGAAACGGGAAGCGGGATATTCGTAGACGTTTAATTAGTGAAATTATGGTTACCGAAGTCAGAATTTCGTAGTAATTGGTTTAAATATTCTTAGAATGAAGGCAATTGGAATGGATGACACCGTAAGTTTTCGTCTATTGGCGGCAAATTGAATTTGTGCGCTATCTTGACATCTAGAGCGATTTGCTCAGAATTAGGAGCCATTTCCAAGATGGAAGCTGTGTTTAGATTTGCATCCTTGAGTGTGTTAGACTTAAATATGGGATTAGTTTGCTGTGAGCTTGGAGTTTTATCTCGGTTATTATCTACTGTGGCTGTTTAAATGATTAGGCTGTTGTTTTTATCACTCTTATTATGTATATTGCTAATAATAAGCTTTCTTTCAGAGCAGGCTAACTATTGTTTTTTTCCTACCTGTCTGTATTTTTTTAAGATTAATTTTAACAGAAACTTATCTTGTATACATTTTAATATAATTTTGATAAAAAATATCCTCTGTGCCTTTCTAATCTCGCTCTATTTTGTTCCACATGCTGAAACGAGCGGGTAACCCAATTCTTTGAAGGTATTTCCTGAAAGTTGCATAACGAAGACTGACGTGTCCATCAGTCACCGGAAAAGTCTTTTGTTTTGATTAGTTTCCATTTTTTTAGGAGGATAAAGTTTTCGTCTAAACATAAGCCATGTAAGATATTTTTGCAGTTCATATAGTAACCTCACTATTTAGTTATTATTTAATATGTATTAGTCTTGTTTATTTTATCTGTGAGCCTTTGTTGATATTAGAGGAATTATTATTATTATTTTCTTTAAACCCTAATTAAATCAATAAAGATATAAAAAAAGACTATGTTTTATTTTCATACATATTGTTTACATTTTAAAATATTTTTATTAACGTCTTTTAAAAAAACATTTAAAAATATAAAAAATTGTAGTCCATCGGCATCAGGAACATGGCCCGACTGGGGGAAATAAATAAACCCAGCCGCGCAATGACAGACTCCTTTTCTTTTTTTTTGTTTTGGGTGGAAAATTATCAAATAACTTCTCCCGGACAGTACTCACATTTATCGGCACAATTTTTCTCATGACTATTTAATTTAGAAAGAAAGAAAATAAATTGAATTGTGTATGTGAATTTAAATGTTTGTAAACGCACCCACAATACAGGAGAAATTCCTAGTGCGGGGCAACGTATTAAAAAAAACCAATTATAATATTATAAGTTACGATTAGAAGGAAGTAGGATTAGTAGGTTGTTATACTTACAACTAAACAATATCCCTAGTTTGAAGTAAGGTTTCGACATTTCCATGAAAATTTAATTAAAACTAACTAGACAAACTTTATAAGTAAACTAAATATTTAGACGAGACTAAATAAATTTGTTCCAACACAAACTGGTGTTTGAATATTATTGTAATAAAGAAGTTACAAAGTTTAATGAATTTAGTATATACATAAATGGACGAGTAGATTGAGTGATGAATAGGATGGATATAACATTTTTACTGATAACTTAAAAGGGTACATCATATTATTGAAACGTTTATTGGATATTTATTTATAAAATAACCTTAATAAATTATCGGGGTCGGAGTCAACGAGGCGTGGGACGTAAGTCAAGTCAAAAGGCAGAAATATGTGATCTAAATAAGTTTTTTTAATAATCAACATAGCATCAGCCTGTATTGTTCCCACTGCTGGGACACACCTCCTCTCTTCGAGAGGAGGCCTGGTGGGCTGTAATCTACACGTGGGCCGCTGCCGTGCGGGTTGGTAGATGTCACGTCGTCGAATTTTGGACATGCCGGTTTCCGCACGATGTTTTCCTTCACCGTTTTGAGAGCATTGGTGATGAAATTATTTACACAAAGTAAAGTGCCTGCTTTGGTTCGAGCTATTTGAGCAAAAAACTTGTTAGTCAACATTTTTTATTGTTTACTAAAACATTGCATTAACTCTCAGAAAACTTAAAAAAAAAAGATTGAATTCATAAAATTAAGTTGTTGAAATGGGATTGTGCTATTTTACAGATTATTTTCAGCAGTGCTCAAGACTTATGAATAAAACTTTTAATAACTTTCTCACAAGAATTTTAAACAACATTCTGCATGCGTGTCGAATCTTATTTATGGTCATAATCTCCAAAAGTTTTTAACACTTTATGAAAGTTAAGAAGAATGAATTCAAAAGGGATCAGTTACGGCGCAAATTGAAAAGCATCCCAGATTTAAAGCCAATTTAACTTGGTTGCCTACTCGCAGTTTTCAATAGTACATTCGCGTTTTATTGGAGACCGGAGGCAAGGAATTTTCAATTCCTGATCCAGTTTTATTTTCCCTCAAACAGTGGTCTACAGCTGACACTGATGAGCTGGCAATCATAATAAAGACAGTTTTTTTTTTCATAACCCTCATTAGTCATTTAACTCATTATGAATGATTTTTTTCCGCTCTTGTGTTTTTTTGTGACGTCAATTTTCTAATTGTATCTATCTTTCTTGGGCATTACTGACATGGTGAAGAAAAACATCGTGAGGAAACCTGGACTTATAGTTTATATAAGTCTGAAATCGCCAACCTGTCTTGAGCAAGCGTGGTGATCAATGCTCGTGCCTTATCTGTATGAGAAGAAGTCCCTGCAGTGGGACAGTCATCATCATCATCAGCCTATTAATGTTCCCACTGCTGGGACACAGGCGTCCTCTCTGTGAGAGGGAGTGGGCCGTAATCTACCACGCGGGCCCAGTGCAGGTTGGTAGATGTCACATGTCTTCGAATTTTTGGTTCTAAGACATGCCGGTTTCCTCGAGTGGGACAGTACCTAATAGGCTGGTATTATTACACACAATATCACGCTTGTACTCCCCGGAGGAGTAGGCAGATGTGCATTATAAATTACAGTAACGAGCATAAATACCTCACAATTGCGTAAGATTCTAAAAGGATTTTCCCAAAGGTATTGATAGATATTTTATGGTGTTAGGAACATAGTATTATCGAAACCATACTATTATGAGGCAGGAGTTTTGTAAAAGTTGCAATTTTTATTTACGAGAAAAACGATTTTGGTTTTTGTAACTGTAAGATATTTATGCTCGGGATTGCTAACCCACATTTCGTCAATTTCGTTACAAGTCCTATGGTAATTAGTATAATTATCAGAACAAATTTATTTAAAGTATCTAGGTTGTAAA
Organism: Conistra vaccinii; assembly: GCA_948150665.1. Classification (NCBI taxonomy): domain Eukaryota; kingdom Metazoa; phylum Arthropoda; class Insecta; order Lepidoptera; family Noctuidae; genus Conistra; species Conistra vaccinii. The sequence continues at coordinate 13,777,235 of OX411329.1, forward strand.
CGTAACCAACCAGTTACTGTTTTATTAAATAATTTGTTAGCGAAACAATTTCAATATATATTGAGCTTCCCACGCTTATTTATTTAATTTTTGTTAGTATTTTACGGCTTGTTTAATTAGGACTCGCACTGACCGCAAAATAACCAGGTAATAAATTGTTGAGTTATTAACGTTATATAACATTATTCTAATTATTTTAGAAAGTTAATACATAAACAAGGCAGATGTGAGTGGAAACGCCCTAGGAGGTCATAAATAGTGACCTTATTGATGATGCTCTTCAGAAAGGTCAGTTGCGTAGTATGTACCTACTCGCAACCGGCGGGCGTGCGTGTATGACCAGATGTGATATGATGAACGTAAACGAGGCAAAAGTGTTAGTGACGTCTTTCGCCTGTAAATGGTGAACACAATATGGCGGCCATCGCTCTTCTAGGCAACCGTAGCTTAACTAAAGTGCCTGCTACACTGTTTCCAACAGAGTCCCCCACAGATGTGACCTTGGTTGGCGACCGTGTAGCAGGCGTTTCACCGTTGAGAAGCGACATATCAATATTGTGAAGGTTGTTGACAATAGGGGCGAGAATTCGGAATCTCCGCAGGTACTATAGGTACCATTTTATACCAATCAATCTGCCTAGCCTTTTCCCAACTATATTGGGGTCGGCTTCCAGTCTAACCGAAAGTAGCTGAGTACCAGTATTTTACATAGAACAACTGCCTATGTGACCTCCTCAACTCAGTTACTGGGTAATACGATACCCCTTTGGTAAGTCTGGTTGTCAGACTTTCGCGCTTCTGACGACTCGTAACGACTGTCAAAGATCCACAAATGACAGCCGGGAAGTTTCCAATCATCATCATCATCATTCTCTTGCCCTTATCCCAATTTTATTTGGGGTCGGCGCAACATGTTCCTTTTTTCCATACTTCTCTATTAGTCGTCATATCAGTAATTATCCCCTTTGCCATATCATCTTTCACACAGTCCATCCATCGTTTCTTTGGTCTTCCCGTACTCTTATAGCCATCGACATTCATACTCAAAACTTTCTTCACGGCATTTTCCTCATTCCTCTGCATCACATGCCCATACCATGACAACCGATTTCCGCACAACTTTTCGATCACCGGTGCCACTTTCAGACTTCCTCTTATATACTCATTTCTTACTCTATCCATTCGTGTAACCGGGAAGTTTCCAATATAATATCTTAAAATGAATATTGTTCCCGTATGACAGATACCACATTTTATTTCATTTGTTCAAGCTGCTTTGTTGGGCACTCGCCAAGCAATAATTAGTTTCGACAAGATCCCAACTTTAGTTTACCTATTGATTTATTCTCTATTTTATTTTATCTTTGGTACAATGCAGACTACGGGTTTGTAATTACTGTAAAATTTGTTTTCAAAGACGTCATAGTTTTAATACGGCTATTTTGTTGTTTGTGACGACATAACATCGCGCCTGTATTCCCCAAAGGGTTAGGCAGAGCACCTATAGTACCTACACCCAAATTTCACCAGTTATGTTTAAGTCCCATGTAATAGGGGGCGGCCCTATTGTTATCAACCGGGCAGTAATTCAGACTCCGTGCTGCTACTGAGAAATTCCAGGTGGAAAAACCCAATAACACTTTACCCGACTCGGGAATCGAACCCTTTCCTCATGTTCAGTAGTAATGCTGGCGACCACTATAGACCAATGTGGCAGTTGTTAGTTGCATATTATTATGTCTACTTGGTGACCTGAATGATTTTCTGAGTTAACCTACGTCCTGCTAGCAGGGTGTTCTGAGTACGTAAGCCTCTTAGATTCTGTAGACAATTCCTCTTATAATCCCACCATTACCAGTTAGAACGACTTGTGGCGGCATTTATATCGCCATTCGCCACATGCGAAGTACCTAGTGGTGGCCTAGTGGTAACGGCCCTAATATACGAGCTGGTCGTGGGTTCGAACCCGTTTAGAATCTTTCGAATCAATATTTCACATTACGTGTTAACCGCCAGTTAATACCGCCCTTACGGATTAGATACATCTGAATGATCGCCAATTTAGACCAGCAGGCGCTTTACTTTTTGTAAATAATTTCATCACCACTGCTCTAAAAACGGTGAAATAAAACATCGTGAGGAAACCGGCTGTCTTTGAAACAAAAATTCTAATTATAAAGACATGTGACATCTACCAATCCGCACTGGGCCCGCGTGATAGATTACACCCCAGTCCCTCTCACAGAGAGGAGGTCTGTGTCCCAGCAGTGGGAACTAGGCTGATTATGGTATGCGAAGTACGCATCTCACTGATCACACGCAAAATACTGCGTTGCGCAAGCAGAGTTTACCACGCGACTAGCATATATACAACGTCCCGACATCAATCATCGGGCAGTTGCCCACTAGACACGAGACCCGGCTAGTTGCGAGGATCCTCCCTTTTTGTATGGAGGGTGAGTGAACTTTACACCCTGTTCCTCATACCTCTACAGACTAAAACAAGGCTCTTCTAAAACCAGGAACAAAACCTTTTTGTTTTTGATTTACGATTCCAAAGTATGCCCAAGTATTTAAATCCCAAAGAGTGATAACAAATAGTCAAACTTTTGGCGGTGTACTCGACAAATTGTGGAAGTTTTCAACTATAAAACACGAACAGTGCTAGGTAATTTAAGCTTTTACATTTTGTTCATCCATTTCAAAAGCGTTTTGTTCTACACAAATGGTAGACATTGTATGAAAAACTGTTTTACATTTTAACTGATCGGAAATGAATGTGAAATGTAAAAAAATAAGGAAGCTGAAATTCTAAATTAATCTTTCGATTCTAATGAAATACTATTCAATCTTCAATCTGCCTAGCCTTTTCCCAACTATCTTCGGGTCGGCTTCCAGTCTAACCGGATGCAGCTGAATACCAGTATTTTACATGGAGCGACAGCCTATCTGACCTCCACAACCCAGTAACTGGGTAATACGATTCGCCTTGGTAAGACTGTTGTCAGACTTTCGGGCTTCTGACGACTCGTAACGACTGTCAAAGATCGACGAATGACAGCCAGGACCAACGGCTTAACGTGCTTTCCGAGGCACGGAGGAGTCTCGGTATGTAAAGACGGTCACCCATCCACTGACCAACGCCGGCAAGCGTAGCTTAACCTGATAGATCGACCCGTGCGGCTTGTTATTACTTAGCCACGAGCTCCTCCGCTCTGAAATACTTTTGTTCTTTCAAAATAGACTGCTGTTGATACAATAAGGTGCAGAGTGGAGAGCAGTGGTGGCCCTGTGGTAGCAGTGGCGACTTACGAGTTGTAGGTCGTAGGTTTAAACCCAGACAGGCGTTTCACTTTGTGTAATTTATTTCATCACCACAGCTCTGAAAACGGGGAAGGAAAACATCGTGAAGAAACCGGCATGTCCTAGTACCAAAAAATACGAAGATAATATATGTGACATCTATCAACTGGGCCCGCGTGGTAGATTACGGCCCACTCCCTCTCAGCGAGAGGAGGGCTGTTTCCCAGCAGTGGAAACATTATAGGCTGATTATGTGATACAATTAGCCGACGTTCGCACGGACGTAATAAAATCGCGGCGATTTTTTTCGCGTATTTGATTTTTGACGCTCTGCTTAGCGCCGAGAGTTGAATATCCAACAGAGCGTATTCAGCGCGTATCCCAGCGCGTCAAAAAAATACACTGTTGGATATTCAACTCTTGGCGCTAAGCAGAGCGTCGAAAATCCAATATGCGAAAAAAAATCGCCGCGGTTTTATTACGTCCGTGCGAACGTCAGCTAAGGCAGCTACTATACGCGTATCAGGGTATCTTCGGTTCCAATATAGTACGGTAAACATGATAGGTCATTGAAGCTCAACCAGCCTAGTGTAGCCCTGGCTTTGAAACGTGTGTGTGGCAAATTCAAATTCAGCTGTAAAACTGTCGATACAACCAAAGTAATATATACAGGTCGTTTAATACATTATAAACGTACAGAGTTACCAGTTAGTAAACAATTTTGTACCGCACACGTTTTCAGCAGATTGTTTAGGAGTTGGCAACAGTACAGGTCCCCAGTCAATACCTAAATTAAATGTAGTCCCAAGTCAATATGAGCTACGTTGGGTTTTATAATGTTACTTTGTTGGCAGTCTTTTTTATTTAATTTTTGTCATGTTAAGCAGATCATCAAGCTTTACTTGTCATGTCGTGATGGCCCAGTGGTTAAGCCTTCGCATGCACGAGGTTGTGGTTTCAAATCCGAGCCAGTACCAAAGTATCTTTTTCAATTCATATGTCGATGGCAGCAAAGTAAAAACGGATATCTACAAAATCGCAATTTTACAGGAGAGCAGATTTAGTGAAAAATAGTGGTCATTTTTAGAGTTATGTACCGATTAATATAAAATTTTCTATGATGCATTTTCTATGACCCTTCCTTATGAATTATGTAACAGGTTTTATCACTATGTCGTTGTTTTGCTGAAATAATGTAGATGTCTTTTATTGCTCTTAAACATCTTTGACGTAGAATAAGACATCTGCCTAATATCTGTTATAAAAATAGTGGTAATTTTGAGAGAACTTATGGACTAAATATAAAATATTCTATGATGCATTAAAATAACCTTCTTTATGAATTATGTAACAGGTTTTATCGCTATATCGTTGTTTTACTGAAATAATGTACTTAGATGAGATTTTATTTAATAATCTCCAGTAATACTTTTATGGATATTTAAAGAAAATCTAACCAACATGCAAACAGTATTCCCAACATATCTGGTACAATAAGGCGGACAAATTCTGATTTTTTTCAATCGCGTGTAAGTGTCTTCATTTACCTACGTGTCATATTTTCTTCATTATTTTAAAATTTGAAATTATTTTAATACAAAATTGTAGATAGGGTTTATATAAGCTCATTTTTGCAAAAAAAAGTATTTTCACAAAAACCGTAGATTCTATGTCCGTTTCTACTTTGCTGCCATCGAATGTACTTTCTGAGTTTATGTTAGACATCATCGGCACTGGTGAAGGAAAACATCGTGAGAAAAACTGCACCCCAACAGTTGGAAATAGCTAATCCATTGCTTCTTATGTCTGAGAATTTTGCCTTCTCGACAACTTAAGTGACGCAATGAATGTTGTTTAATTGTTTGTTACGCATCTAATCCTAAAAATATAATATTATAAATGCCGCAGTGAGTTGAGTGTTAGATTGTTACGCTTTCACGCTAAAATGGCTGAACAGATTTGGATGAAATTTGGCACAGAGGTAGACCTTGACCTGGAAAAGGACATAGGTTACTTTTCATCCTGGATCGCAGACGAAGTCACGGCGCACAGCTACTAGTATAAATATAAATCTGGAATCGCTACCCTCCTTGAACAAGTGTGGTGATCAATGTGTGGTGACCGACAGTGGTACAGTAATAGGCTTATTAGCAAATCGTTGTGTTTATGTTTCTATTTTAAGTACCTATCAGAATACCAGCGCTGCGGTATTTATTTTTTAAATATCGCAGCACATGCTGAGATAGTGGCCTTTTTGGCCTCGCACAGGTCGTTAATAGTTTTTAATATTTCTTTATTTTTGGTTATACGAACTATTTTTATTGTTAGTTTTATATGCTCCTTTTAGTTTTTTATTACTGTTTGTATTTCCTGTGCGTGTCCCAAATAAAATATTTTTCTTTCTTTACCTACCTACTTATTTTGTCGCGACAAACGGCTCAATTCGTAGGCGAGCATGTTCAATGAATTTTCGTTGCGAAAATTATCTTGTCAATCATCGATTGTTTTGGGAAACTGCAACATCTTTATTTCTTAGATTAATGATGGTTCAATGCTACAAATAATATTAAAGAAAATGTTGAAGAAAACTTTATGTAGCTTTAAACCATAGCTAGATGCTAAAATTATAAAAGACTATGCCCAAGAAATGTTTCAAAATTGTGTAATTATTGAAGTGAAAACTTCTTTAGCGGCGTTGTGCACTTTTTTTGGATGGGTAAAATATGTTAAACTCGCGTCAGATTGTGCCATAAGATCCGATATCAAAATAAATATGCTTTGACATGCGAGGTAAGAAATTCTACCCATATTGATAGGTAAATAAAAATCAGTCAAAACATACTTCATGTAAAGTGTTTAAATAAATTGTTTATTTTTGTTAGACTATATTTTGAAAATAAATAAATATACTACTACTACTACTAATAAATAATGTATTTAACCACATAAATTATAGTACTTTTATACTGATAAATAAAGCAATTCGTGCGAAATTATTCCCTAACCATTCCAAAATATTCAAAAATGCACAACGTTAATGTTCAAGTTTTTACTTCCGCTGGCACTCCCGGAGTGAAACCCGTTTTTTATAGACTAGCTACGCCCTGCGGTTTCACCCAAACAAGTCTCGATCCTGTGGGAATTTTGGTATAAAAAGTATCGTTTGTCCTAATCCAGCTCATGGTCTGCCTATGTGTCAAATTTCATCCAAATCCTCGAATACCTCGGACGTACCTAAGTCACGTCCAAAAAGGACGTGGTGTACGTGTCATTGCAGCGGGCCCGTCACCCATACACACGAATGAATTTATGCATAATATGCCTGTAGTTTCATTGGTAAGGCATGAAATGGGATCTTTTGTTTAATAATTATGTATATAATCACATTTTGTTATTAAGCCTGGTTAACAATGGTTGTCCACTTTCTGAATTATTCTGAAAATGGACAACGTCGCAAATAGATGTCAAATATTTCGCTGTTTTCATTAATTTGGCAATATTATTGTATGGAAATAAGAAATGTGGCTAACTAGCGAACTAGAATATTGATTATGAAACGCGATAATTATGTAATATCGTAACTATTACACGTAACGTATTTCGTTTTAGATGTAACAAAAGTATTTGGAAACTTTCAAAATGCCTTTTTACACCTAAAACGGGTACAAAATGAAATTCAGTGTTATAATTGCAATTCATTATTAATATTCTAGTTCGCTAGATAGCCACATTTCTTATTTCCATACAGTAATTTGCCAAATTAATCAAAACAGAGAAATATTTGACATCTATTTGTGACTTTGCCATGTTTTCTTTGTTAATTCTATCAAAGTAAATTCTCAAACATAGCTTTTATCAGACAAAGTGAAATCGACCTTTTGTTTGATATTTGAGCATTTTTCTTCGGGTGCCAGTTTCCAAATTAGCGTAAGTCTTTTTTTCAAAGCAATTTCATCAACTGCATTAAGACACAACTGACACCGTTATCCGTCTTGATTTGAGTAAGCTTTTGTCATTCAATTTGCACTCTAAACTCCATTTAGTCGGGGTTTCGTACGATTCGTTGCTTATAATGCCTGAATTCTCTTGAAAATTACGCAGCTTTGTGAATTTCAACCCAATGCCTCATGTTTTAAGATTTACTTTGAAGTGGATATGTGGCTGTCGTTCAATTTATTATTTCTTCGAAGAATAGCAACTATTATTCTGGCAATGTTCTTCTTGAGACGTCTCCCAACATTGTTATTGTGTTGTTTAAAAATGTTTGTGCACAAAGAACTTAATTTGATTCAATTAGACGCTGTTCTTAATAAAGAATTTCTATAAAAGTAAACCGTATATAATTTTGTTGAAAAAATAATTTAATTACTAGTTTTTTAGGGTTCCGTTTCATCAAGGAACCTTTATAGCTTCGCCAAATCCATCTGTCTGTCGGCGGCTTAGCTCAGAGAGTCGTAGTACTAGAAAGCTGTAATTCGCATGGGTGTTCATAATATTAATTACGCCGACAAAACGTGAAACAAAATTAAAAAAAAAAAGATTTTTTAGGGTTGATACCTCCTCACTAGGGCTTCCAAAATTACGGAAATGTCAGTTACGTAACTAATTACGCAATTTCTGTCTCCAATTCCGTAATTCCGTAATTACGTAATTTCTCCAAACTTTTAATAAAACGATAGTATTTTGTTGTTAAAATTGTAGATAGGTACTCTAAGCAATTATCCAAATAAAAACATCATTAAAAAAATAATCCAAGAACTTGAACTGACTAGAAATGAATGTCATGAAAGTCTTGGATCTCTTCCTCTATAAATTTTGCATTTGATTTCAAATCTAATAACGCCTTAAAAACGACTAAATTGAGAAATCGGCCTACCATATCTGACATCGCGTTTTACAGTCTCGTATCAGGTCAATATTTTTACCATGCTCTTCTAAAATGTTTTTCTGCAACAAGTCGTTTTTCAAAGAGGAGTTTTTAAAAGATTTTTTTAGAATTCTTAATTGTTTTTATGATGTTTTTGTATAAAAACTCCGATTCTAACTCTAGTGGGTTCTACAATAAAAGCATCGTCATCTTCTTCATTTTCCTCTGCTTGTTCAACGTCGGTAGTTGAGACATCCCCCTGGACTTCTTGTTCTGGAGGTTTTTTGTGTTTTGTAGTTCATTAGACCATAGAAAAGGGAGGATCCTCTGACCAGACGGGTGTTATGTCTGGCGGGCAACTGCCCGTAAGTTGATTTCGGATAGTCTTTTATATGTCGATCGCGCGGTAAGCTCTAACTGCACGATGCAGGATTTGTGTGACGTCATGTCTTTGATGCGTAGTTTGTATGTGGCGGTGTAACCGCACATCACTTCCCTTCGGAGACTGGAGGTCAATAGTGGGCGGAGTCTTGAGTTGTATCTTGCGATGCTTCACAGTGCCAGCTGAGGTTCCAGTGAGTCGGAACCGGGTGCCCGCAAAGTTCGCGGTGAGTCGGAAGTGTCTGCGGTGATTCCCCAGTGAGTCGGGGTGGCAATACGTCGTCATCCAGTGATGTGGTACAGCTCCGTGTTGTGGCTGACTGCTGGCGTAGACCAGGAGAGGGTAGAATGGGCTCTGCTTGTGAGAGCGGCCGAAAGTGCAGGTGCTGTGCCAAGGTTGCTGATGAGGCTGAGGGTGATGACCAGTAATGCGCGCTCGCTGCATGCTGGTGGTCAGGATACCCGTTGAAGCCGTGGGTGCTGGCTGGCTGTGTGACTCACCTCACAAAAGCTTGCGGGAGTGATGATGATGACGTCACGCGGACGTAGTTGCACGAAGGCTGCGTTGACGTTCATTCTCGGGGTTACCAATTTAGTGGTATGAGGAACAGGGTGTAAAGTTCACTCATCCACCATTGAAAAGGGAGGATCCTCCAACTAGGCGGATCCTCCGACGAGACGGGTGTTATGTCTGGCGAGCAACTGTCCGTGGGTTGATTTCGGATAGTCTTTATATGACGATCGCGCGGTAAACTCTAACTGCGCTATTCAGGATTTGTGTGACGTGATGTCTTTGATGCGTAATACCTACTTCAGCTGGCATTGAACCCTGTATCCGTAAAAGTCCGAAAGTACACTAAAAGAGCATGGTAGGCCGTAGGGACTTTTCGACATACTGCTCGGCCCCGTCGACTCGCCCAGTTGAAAATTGAACTATATTCTGTACATCCCAGAACTACTTTTTGCAAGATATATCAAAGGATAAAATAAACCGTGGGGAAAACCCAGTTTATAAGGTTTTGATCTAGTTACATTGTATGGTGTTGCCACATTATAAAATGTATAAAATGCATTATTATTGGTTGACTATTTTGATTATTGATGATCACAATAATTACGTAAGTACGGAATTGACATCTTCAGTTACGGATTTAAGAATACTTTAAAATTTGTCCGTAATTACGTAATTGCGTAATTACGTAATTACGTAATGGAAGCCCTACTCCTCACCCCACCTACCACGTAAAGTGGCGATGTTTTTTTTCTCATCCAATACATGGTGTGGGGTGGCGTTGAAAAGGTCTTTTGAAAATATTGTGAGTATGTGGAAAACCATTTTCGATACAGGGATCCGTTTGCGAAATATTAAGCTTTAAGTGCAAATTTTTGTTAGATTCAAGTTCCCCGCCTGTCAGTTAAATGGTTGATTTTGGATGTATGTAACAATTCACGGCAGTAGTAGGTATATAACAAAATTAAAAGAAAAACTATCATAGCTAAGTAGACTCTACAAGTTAACGAGTAATAATTGTCCAACTTACATTTATAGTTGCAAAAACTTGTTCTCCCATACATTAGTTAAGTTTGTTTTTGGGATAAATTCATCGCAACTACGGAACCCTTCATTGTGCGTGGTCCAACACGCACTTGGCCAGTTTTATTGTAAATAAAAGTACGATTTTCTTTAAAAAAGTTAATAATTCATTTTATGTAGCTGCTCTGTGATCTAAAGCGAATAACATGAAAACAATTGTGGAATAAGTTGTGATTTTATAACAGGCTTAACTTATCATCTGCTAAACTTTAAAGTGTTTACTTAGACACTTTCATTGTTCTACCTTCTTTGTGAAAGTTACCTCATTTCATTGAATCTATCAGACGTTTATTCTTTTCTCACTTTGTTCCTGTTAAATCTAAATTTTATATGAATGAGTGCAAGACATCTTCTGAAATTACATTTCATTCGAATGACCAACGGATTGTTGTTCATTATCATTTTGATATTACCTGGAACCATGCCAATTGATTTTGACACGTAATATCATGTCTATTAATTACTAATTAAGTACTAATGAGCCTAATTAATCGTATTATCGTTTGCAAACAGGACATTAGGTCCTTCACTTAATTATACAAAGTACATGGTGGCCGTTTTTGGAGGAAAGATTTTTGTGTTTGCAAGAACAATATGCCAAGGGTTTTATACTGTACTATCTGCTAAACATTAGGGGTGATTTTTAAATACCAATTTTTAACTATATTATATAATTTACTGAATGACCACAGAATAAATAGAAAAATCTAACTTTCAAACCGAAACTGCAATAATCTAATTTAATTTAATTGGTAGTAATCAAAATTCAAAATTCAAAAGTCATTTATTCAAACTAGGCTGAGAATCAGCACTTTTTGAACGTCAAAATTACATAAGACAGTCCCCCAAAAACGCCCGCCCTTCACTTCCAATCATTTTGATACACCCAAGTCTACAACTCACTTCATAAGTAAGTGAATTGTAATTCACTTGGGGCCTAAGCTTATTACTGACTTAAGCATATTCAGAAAAAAAATTACCTAATGAAAGAAAGTTCAACAATGCGTAATAGACCAACTACTTTATCACTAAAATTCAACTGTTCTGAGAGATAGCCTTGTCAAAACAAACAGATGTCTAACCACTCATCAAAACACGAAAGATCTAAATCCCTAATTTCAAAGTACTAAAACTGTACGGTTATCTATGTGCTCAGCACTGAACTATCAGTACTAATTCATGCTGGCTGAACTCCGAAAGCGTTCGTTTTATATTTAATACCCGACGTAATCTATGAATTGTGCAAAGTGAACCCAGACAAGGCTCTCTGCCAGACAGAGTTAACAGCCTAAAGCAAAATTGCCTATCGTAAATGTAATATTGCATGAAATTGACAAGACATAAAAATATAAAAACTATAGGTAATGAGAAACTACCATGATATTTTCAAACTTTTCGTGTAACAGAAACATTTTTTTTTAAAGATAATTAAATAATAATAATTTTTTTTAAGATTTTCGATTAAATTTCTAATTTCCACGCGTTTTCGATTTATTTATAATATGCTAATAATGATGACTAATAGGATTCAAAATTAATAATTAATTGTATTACACTAAAAAAAATGTTGAGTAATTTTATGAAATTCATTTTAATTTTGAATTTATTTCGATAAAACGCTTTCAGCACTTGCTACATTCATATTCCGAGGAAGAAGTCGTCTTCGGTCGCATGTTGCAGGAACTGTAGACATATTTTTATTTCACAAATCGGTGGTGTGAAAGGGAAGATTTTTCTGTCCTTATACTCACACTTAATTCATTATCCTATTATTATAATATTAACTTATACGACGTGAATAGGGTTTTAAAGTAAATATGGTTTATGACCCACTGAAAATTCAAAAACTAATCGGAGTTTTTTTATTATATATGTATAACCGATAAATTACTCGTAATGACGCGGCAGAGTCCAAAAAAAATCCCACCTGATTTTTACAAAGGTATTTTGTTAAGTTACTATGCTTTGAAGTTATTTTTGGGTTCCTTTTGTATTCGGTGATAGGTATTTTGTATTTTTGGAAATAGAAGTACCTATATTTTTGAAAAGATTTTTTTTTTTTCTAATAAATGTCGTTCATTGATAATATGGCCTGAGCTTTGAGTACAGTAAAGGATCCAAATCTAACGGTGGGTATGTTGACTTGGGACAAAAGTAGAACGGTTTGTATCGCAAAGTACACAACTCGATCGTACGAGGACCTTTTTCGGGATTTAGATAGAAACTTTGTCATGTATATTTAAACAGAGTCCATTAAAAACTTCCTCTAATACTTTTTGCTGCCGTATCTTCTGTATTGGTAATAAGGAATTTACTAATTTGCTCTCGACGATATTCACTTTGATGGCAAAACTTATCTAATCGAACTAAGGGCCCGTTCACACATAATATAATCACACTATATCGCAGCGACAAAATGTGAGCAAGGGCGTGTGAATAGTATCGCTGGAACTTCTTGCGGTTGCGTTGCGTTTGCGTTGTCGGTAGTAGTTGCGATGTGGTTACGTTGTGGCTAGTGCTTGCGATGTGACCGGCCGCTAGTGCGTGGTGCCCTGGTCGTTGCGTTGTGGCTGCGACGTGGCCTTGATGTGGTCAGTATCTCCAACATGACTGATTCTGCCGGTCAAATGTGGTCCGTGTGAATAAACTATTTATTTTCATACAAATTAGCGCCCGTTCACGTGTTGTCGTTGCGGTGTGGATGCGGTGTTGTGGCGGTATGGTTGTGGTGTGGTTGCGGTGTGGTTGTAGTACATGTAATTGGACCCTAATGTGTACATATCTGCGGATTTAATTTTGCGAGTTCACGATGTTCAGGAATCAAATAACATAATCCCGTTAGGTTTTCCTCAGGGGACGTTGTAAGACAATGCAAGATGGAAGTCGGGTGCTGATTAATTCATGGCACTTAAGGAAAATTCAGTTCTGCTAAGTTATTATGCAAAGTTCATTTAGTTTAAGTACTCAAAGTTTGTGTAGCGGCGTTTCATTATGCACACATTTAGATGAAACTTCAAACACAGTGTTCGGAGAGCTACGTGCGTCCCTTGTAGGTACGGGGGCGACAAAATTGGCATCACATAAATTTTGTAGCGTCGGTGTTATATATATTTCAATTTAATTACTGTCGTTTTACCGCAAAGAGATTCTGTAGGTACCAATTTCATTAATATTACGGTTGTGACATCCGTGAGCTTGCGAATGTGCTTAAAGAGGATACAGATGTGCTACAGATGTGCTTAAAGAGGATATTCAAAAGCTATTTCAAATGTTGTTGTTGTTGTGTTTTTTTATTTTATTTTATATTGTATTATAGATTATAAATGTATCTTTATGTCTTAGGGGTTTATTCATAAACGATGATTGAAGTTAAGAGACGTTTAAACTTCAAAAATGTATGGGTAAACAGTCGTTATTCATTACTTAACTTTAAATAACGTTTATGAATAAAGGGATAAGTCTTTTGTATTGTTTTTAGAGTATAAGTAGTATATAAATTAGGTTTTATGCCCCTGTGTAATATTGTAAATATTTCTATGATGCTTTTAGCGGCGGATGTGTTCTGAACATAACAATGCTAAGCAACTTTGTACCTAGAGTCCGCGCCACCACTCAAGTATAGATAGACGCGGCGCTAGTGTATATGACATTGGTTCAAATTGCATAAAAAAAAAAAAATTAACACAATTTTCCACCGGATTTCAGTGGTGGCGCGGACTCTACCATATCCGACGAATAAATGTCTCTGTTTCTTCAAAGTTATTGACGTAATTAATAACTGAAGTAGCAGTTTGACAGCAAAATAATTTTATTTCCTAACTCAATCTTCTTTTTCATAAAACTAGTGTGTAAAATAGTTGTGAAATAAACAACCAAAACAGTGCAAACTACATACAGTTTAACTTTTTTGATCAGTGTACAAAATTATGAAAGAGCCTCTAGCCATTTCCCATTTTATCAATGGGACATTCTATGAGAGGCATTACCACACCAATACAAACCAAGTTTAAGCACCATTGTTTATTTATTTATTACCATACCGGGAAATTTTAGGACGAAATTGGTACATTTTGATTTATTCGCAATTCATATAGTACTTGCAATAGAGATTACGGATTTTTACAGTATTATTCATAATATTGAAATGTACATAGGATTAAATGCTGTTGCAAATACGCTCCTTTCAAAAGATGAACAGGGAGTAATAGCGAAATACTGAGTTGATATTATTGCCAATTATAAACAGCTTATACGCTCAATGGAGTTGCTTTTCAAATGATTTATAGTGGATAAATAAGAAACGACTTCAATGGAAAGTAAACAGAATAATATTTTATTCATAAAAGGGTTTATTCCACTTGGCTAAAGGGACTCCGTATCAAAGTTGCGACAAACAAAAGCGCGACAAATGCTGGAGCGACAGTACGTTAGGTCGACCATCAGCGGTGCGACAGAACATCAGCTCGACGAACGTTAGCGCGACAGATTGTTTTCACGACAAACGATGGCACGACGAAACTTTTGATCGACGAACGTTATTGCGACCGATTGTTTTCACGACCGTGAAAACAATCAGTCGCACTAACTTTGATACGGAGTCGGCTAAAGGTCGTATCGGAGCAGTGGTGGCCCAGTGGTAATGGCCCCGATTTACGAGTTGTAGGTCGTGGGTTCAAACCCAAGCAGGCGCTTTACTTTGTGTAAATAATTTCATCATCACTGCTCTCAAAACGGTGAAGGAAAACATCGTGAGGAAACCGGCGTGTCTTAGAACCAAAAATTCGAAGACATGTGACATCTTCCAACCCGCACTGGGCCCGCGTGGTGGATTACAGCCTACTCCCCCTTACAGAGAGAAGGCCTGTGTTCCAGCAGTGGGAACATTAATAGGCTGATGATAATGATGATGAAAGGTCGTAGAAATGTAAGTAATCGAATTCAGCAAGTTAGTCTCTTAAAAAGTAACCTAATAAGAAAAGAAGAAAGGTCGTCACATATCCGTCTAGTCGCATTAATTTAATCTGCAGAGCAAACGGAATCAGTAACAAATTCAGCAACTAAAACAGTGTGGTCTATACAGGAGCTTTCAAAATACCCCTCTTTTTCTAAAATGGAAAAACATGACTAAATTCAGACGACTGATTTCAGCCTGGTGGTATAAGAAGTTCACAACCCACTCAAAAAAACTTTGTCTGCCGTAGACAGAACACTTTAGTCTTGTGTCAAAGCAATTTTTCAGTAGATTTTTGACAACTGTGACGGCAGGACTGAGACAGCTTTGTTGCAAATGATCACGACAAGTTTTCATACAGCCAATATTCCGTGTCAAGATAGTGTTGAGTGACGATACAGCTGAAATAAAGCATCTCTAAAAATAAAATGAAGAAAACGTTCGACAACGTTTTTGATTAAGTCAAATTCAACAACAGCGTTTTCAGGGTTAATTTAATAAAGGCACAAACATCTAACTTGAAGTTATGAAGAATGTTACGTGATCCGAATAATGTCCGCTTCGTCTTATGTGACTAAATTACTTAATTGCGTTCAAGACTTTGAAATCTTTAATTAGCGAATGAAATACGAACGCGGAATATCAGATTACTTGAGTTCTTGAGTTTCGCGGTTCGTTGAGATCCTCTTTGTTTCGTTTGTAGTAAAGATGGCTGATATCTGACAGATTGTGGTGCAAATAGGTTGCTTTTGATTGGCTGACACCATAGATATATTTATATTTCTGTGGCTGACACGATTCCTTTCTTGTTTCCGATTTGTCGATACCAGTTTGAATGTGTTCTAAACATATTATTTCATGTTTTTTCAATTCTGCAAATGATTGCAGTTTTTGAAAATAGAATTGTTCAGTATATGGTACCTAACAAAAACAGATCATATATTTATAAACATTGTGTTATCCATATAAGTAAGTACCTATGACAATTTATGCAGATCCCCATGGGATACCGTACCCTAATTACGTAATGCACGATCAATAATAAATTGAAATAAATTGAAACAGATTGCTAGTTCATTGCTTCATAAGTTCGAAATAAAAATTGAACAGATTTTTTTTTCGAACTTATGAAGCAATGAACTAGCAATCTGTTTCAATTCATTTCAATTTATTATTCATCGTGCATTACGTAATTAGGCTGCTGGTCATCTTTTTTTTGGGTGTCTGCATAAACTATGTATGTAGGTTCAGCAAACCACGTGGCACGATCCTTACCTAGTTAAAAAAGTTTTATTACAGGTTAACCTGAATACATTGAATAGCGCATTGAATAAATATATAGCTATCGCACCTGATATTTGACCTTTAAGTGAATGTTCCTCGAATTTCAAATGAAAAGCAAACAAATCGACAAATCGAGATGGAGGAATGAGAAAGTCGATTCCTAAACATGTTTGATCCACACACACATTTCTTTTGATAACGTCAAATACTTCCAAATATTAATGTGAAGTGAATATTTTTGGAATAAACATATGTTGATCTTGTTTATATCTCATTAAAAAGAGAAGGAATAAGATTTTATTCGGCAGTAAGTAAATAAGTACTTAGGTAGGACTGTCATTAGAACGAGCAGATGAAGCATCATGTAAAAAAGGAATTGAGCGTAAACAGTTAAAAAACTCAGAGCAAAGTATATTTCACACAACTCATGCTATTTAAAAAACGTTCTTTTTGCGCAAAAAAAAAACACGCTTTTTTTCACACAAAAAAGAACGCTTGATTGAATAGGAAAAACGGGAGACACCTCAACTTAGGTACAGTACGACACAACTTAGATGTAGCATAGATTTGAAAAGTTTCATTCATTCATTTCAATTTCAAGAATGTACATTTATTTGGCTATAAGACTACAAGTTATTGCGTTTTCGTAAGATCATTTTGACCTAAAGCAGTAATAAAGATTGGTGATTTTGAAGACGCACTCAGTTCGGATGGTGATCGGTTTTACGAATTTTGCCGATGCTACATCTAAGTTGTGTCGTACTGTACCGGGAAAATTACGTGTCCATTAATAAACAAATTAACCCCAGTGACTGTAAAAATCCTTAAAATATATATAAATAAATCGTCTCATTGGATAAATGAGAGCAAAAACATTTACAGCCGAAACACATAAGCGTGATAAATACAACAAAAAAGAATCGTTTCGCTGTATCCCAAAACGGCGATTCGTTCATGCAATTAGGCTACAATTAATTGCGGAAATGTGAAAGGAGGATTATTCTGTTTACAAATTGCTCCATAGACAACTCGCTCATTAAGCGATTTATTGTCGAGGTGGGCCAGTTTGGGCCACTCTGGGCCTCTCTATAAAGCTTTTACTCCCCACTTATTCAAATTACGTGTTTTTTCAGACATTAAGTTTCACGCCGGAGACTTTAATGGCTCAAATAAGATTACGTCGTTTGGAAGACTATGACTCCTTAAGTTATTATTCGTTTTATTTGATGCTGGACTTTATGGAGGATTAAGTAAGTTGTTTATGGAAGGTCCGCGAGAATTGAGCTTTGATTCTTGTCAAGGAAAAAAAAATGTATGAACAGCATGATGTTTACCTTGCTTGGAATTTTCAAAATACAAATGAAGTTAGAACTCGTTCTGTAATAAGGTCTATATTTCATGTTTCTATGATTAATCTTGACAAACTGTGTTCGCTAGAAAAAAATATTATTTTAACATAACATAGCATAACATTACGGCTGTAATCCCCAAGGAGTTAGGCAGAGGTGTACCTAAAGTACACCCACATTTCGCCAGATATGTTTAAGTCCCATGGAATAGGGGGCGAGCCTATTGCGAGCCTGTGCTGCTGGGGAGTTTGTTGCATCACTTCTTTTTCCCAGCTAAAGCACTAGGAAGTGGTGAAGGTTTTGCGGGACTGTCTTATGTAATTTGTAAAGAGCTTTGACGTTCGAAAAGTGCTGATGCCTAGTTTGAATAAAAATGACTTGCTATTTTGATTTTTTTTAATTTTGAGTCCACCGGATACAAATCCAGACGACGGGCTGCTAATGAGAAATTTCGAGTGGCAAAACCCAATAACACTTTTTCCCGACCTGGGAATCGAACCCAGAACCTCATGCTCAGCAGTAGCGCTTGCGACCACTAGACCAGCGAGGTTGTCGAATAATTTATTTCTTATTTGTAAACGCCCTTAAATATCTAAAGTTATTAGTTTATTCTGTAATTAATCTGAAACCACTCAGCAACAATACTTAATAGATCCTCCTCCTAAATAAATTATTTAATATTTTGGCTAATTAAACATTTTAAGCCATGTCACCACCACTGATGGTCTGAAATCTTCTGAGTTCAGCGCTTAATTTACTCTTATGTGCCCACAAATTTGAAAACTAATTGCCTCATTTTGTGGTACCAGCTATTTCCATATGATGCCAGGGTAATGAGATTGTGTCTCGCATTTTCTACGTTCTGTGTCTGAAATTATAATTAAAACTTTAACTATGTGGGAACAAGAAGACGGCTGAGTAAGTACTAATTATATTGTCTTTCTTTTCATGTAATGAGTGTGCATCTATGTAAATGTAAGTTGTACCCAAGACACTGGTGGCAATGCCGCCAGTGTCAAAAAATTACTACGCATCGCTGTCGAATGGTAATGTACCCAACATTACCATTCGACAGCGATGCGTAGTAATTTTTCGACGTAGTTTTAGTTAGATTAGGATATTATATTTTTATTTTAATTGTCAGTTCATTTAAAATAAGAATAAGTTTATCCTGCCTGTATTTTTTTTTACGTATCCTTTTTTTTTTCGGTGGTATATTATCAAATAACTTCTCCCGCTCAGGGCGGAGCGGCAAGGCATGTCAGACTCTTATCGACTAAAACCCACCCGTGTTCTTTCAGTTGCCTGTACGTTGCCAGGGGCCACCGTATCCTTTTCGGACTTTCCCGCAACCTCGGCAGGTAGGTTGTTTAGGTGTCCAACATTTTTTTTGCATGACTTTCAAAATGTAGGTACTTACATGCCTAATGAGTACTTACTAATTATATCATCATGAGGTTTACAGAAGGGTGGGCCTAGTACGAACGCTCCCTTTGTAAACGGCACGGCTTCTTTACAGTATAGCGTATAAACCGCGTCGTTGAAAATCTGTGTCTGTTTACAAGCTTCCATAGCGATCTATGGAACACTGACGACCGTGCATATACACGGCGTATCATCATCATCATTTCAGCTGAATGACGTCCACTCCTGAACCGCCACTTCGACCGGTTCTGTGCTACCCGCATCCAGCCTTCACAAGGTCGTCGGCATACTTTGTAAGAGGCCTTCTAACGCGACATCTTCCGAGTACGCAGTCGCCAATCTAGAACGTTTCGGTCCCATCAGCCATCTTCTGTTCTGCCTATTGTGTAACTTTTGTAATATTGTAATTTTGTTTCTTAGAAATGATTAAATGATTGTTTATCCAGTAGGTACACAGCCATTCTAAGAATTCATGATAATCGTTACTAAGCGTGGTACTAAGAAAGGCGTGTTTTTAATAAAATGTTAAGTACATTTCAAAATATTTTCTATTATCATAGTCTGGAATATTGTTTGTATTGTAATAAGTGCGTACCGTCTGGCAACTTGCCACAGGATATTACGCACAGTTCTTAGAAATTAAAATGTTTTAAATAATTAAGTAGAAACAGACAGCCAAAACAACATTTTGAAATTATATTTTAGGTACCCCAGAATCTGCATATATGATATTCCTAACTAATATTATAAATGCGAAAATGGGTTTGTTTGTTTGTAAAGCTTTCACGCTAAACTGGCTCAACGGATTTGGATGAAGGCACATGGGTAGACCATAATGTGGGATGCTTTATATCCCGGTAGTACGTTTCCGTGGGATAATTTATGACATACACGCGGGAGAAGCCGCGGGCAAAAGCTAGTTGATATATTATAAAAGTATAAATTTTTGTAACAAACATGATGTGCTCTTACATGCATGAAAAAATAGAAAAGCATACTTATGTAGGTACTTACTTGTCATAGTTTACAAAGAAAAAAATACCATAGATTATATGCAACACAAACAGCAGTCACCTCATAAACATTACTATTACTAATACCTACTACCTACACAGGAAAATACAATGATTATTTTAAGTCCTTTTGACATCTCTTTATGGTTCTACTCTATGTCTGAGTATGAATCAACATCATTCATCCTGATGCCTTTACCACGTCTATGGAAGTCAATAAACTGCTCTAGGGTCTGATAACAGATTTTGATTGGCCACGGAAACACCACTATTTTCCTCAATGCCTTTTCAATATTTTTCCGACAATACATTATTTATCCAGTTGATTCCTGCGGCCTCATAAGTCTTCAGGTCATCAGTCATCGGTCTTGGGGGAGGTCTGTGTCCAGCACTAGATGTCTTTCGGTTGAAATGATGATGATGGTAACATCAATACTATTACTATAATGTACTAAATAACAATAATAATATTATAAAGAGAATTTTTGAATTAAAATATTAGTTTAGATAAATATTTTGCACCAGCTAGGCTGTTGAATGAAGTTATTCATTTTGTCTGGAAATTTAAGTGATGATAACGAAATTAAAGTGATATAATTTTGATACATTATGAAATACTCTTGCGCCATCCCCATCTTCCTGGCTCGACGTGCTGTGCTAGCGCTTCTGCTGTGGCTCCGAAAAACGTCAAGCGACGAAAGTAGAATACCATAACGTTACATACATAATAATTATATTTTCGAGACGCTTGCGGTTGGCACCCTCGGGTCGTGGGGTCCAAGTGCTCAAGTTTGTTCAACGAAATCTCGAAACGGCTGGTTGACATTTCCCGTGATCCAAGAGCTGGCTCTTAAAGGTAAAAGTATGGCTAAGGACCCAGAAGCTAAGCATCGCCATGCAACGTGGCAATGTCGCCAGTGGTGTCTTGGGTACATTACCATTCAACAGCGATGCGGAGAAATTTTTCGATGCCATATTTTAGTTTCTTAATAGTTTTAGTTAGGTTAGGATATTATATTTTAATTTTAATAATATCTTACGAAATTGTAAAAATATGCAACGATATTCACTACACATCTAAATTGCCTATATAGATACTTATTACTGCGTATTGCCTTGATAGATACTATACGGTAGCAGAGGTGTTAGGCGAGTTACGCACATGTCGGCCAACCCGAACATGTGTAGCACTCCATATGTACTATGGTACGCACGGCTACACATCAAGCTATACATTTCCAGTTGGTATGGTGATCTCGCGTTGTAAACGATTTCCGTACAATGCGAGGTCAGCTTAAACTGGAAATGTATAGCTTGAATCAGCTTGATGTGTAGCCGTATGTACCTACCTACTAGATAAACATAGTTAGAAACTTGAAATACACGTATGAACATTTTAAAATCTAATTCGATGAGTAAACCATCTTTGAAGTCAGATAAAAAGAAGAAAAAGGTTCAATTTGATCACCATTCAATTAGCAAATAACTTTATCTTATTTAAATAAATCTTAGTATTAATTCAATTTCCAAATCTGTTGGCTTTTGTAGTTAAATCTGGTGAAGATACAAAGCCGAGCCTCTCATGGGACTGTTATCAGTGATGCGAGATTGTTGAAGAATATCTTGTGGCTCGGATTCTAGACGCACTTATGAAGGTACACTTGACCTGAGCCCCTAAAATAGCGAATTTATTGGAGAATTTCGGAAGGCTTTTTTTTTTTGTCCTTATCTTACCCGAAGGGTTAGGCAAATGTATAGTGCCGCGTCCCACGAAATAGGGGGCGAGCCTGTTGCCATCAACCGTGCACAGATCCAGATTCTGGGCTGCTACTGAGAAACTCCAGATAGAAAAAAACCAGTAGCACTATCCCCGAACTATGCTCAGCAGTGGTGCTAGACCAACGAGGCAAGTTTTTTACATGATTGAATTTCTTTTCATCAAGCGTTACACCAACATTTCCAGAGTCGCTCAACCGTTACAGTGGCCATCAGATGGGCATAACAATTAAAAATCTATTGTTAAAGTCCTAATTCATAGATCATTGACAGTCGTTACGGGTAGTCAGAAGCCTGAAGGTCGGACAACCAGTCTTACCATTGGGTACCGTGTTACCCAGTAAACTGGGTTGTGGAGGTCAGATAGGCAGTCGTTCCATGTAAAATACTGGTATTCAGCTGCATCAGGTTACACTGGAAGTCGACCCAAACATAGTTAGAAAAAGGCTAGGCAGATGATGTTTAAGTTTTATGTTATAAAGGCGAGTATATTTTCATGATTGACTTTGTCATTTTACGTTGATATTCTAAGTTAGAGGTTGTCATTACATATCCTGTACTAATATAAATATTTTTATATAATTTATTTGTAATCACGTCGTTCTCAAAAACGGTTCTAACGATTTTGATGAAAGTGGCACTATAGGGATTTACGGGGTCGCCCAAAGTTTAGAACAAGATAGCTACATTAGAATAGGTAATGACATGACAGCATGGAATTAGTAAATACCTATTATCATGGCAGCATGGAATTAGTAAGTACCTACTATCATGGCAGCATTAAATAAGTATGAACTTTCCTTTATTATTAAATGAGCATTTTCTATTTTCACCAGAGCAGAGGTCGGTCACCCGGGTACTGTTTCCTTAAAAGGTATGATAAATAATCATAATCATTCAAATTGTAGCATGAAAAGAAAAAGTCATATTCTTTCTAAAAAAAATATTCCTGGAAGGATACGGTATAGTTACAAAGCAACAATAATTTTATTATACAATGTGAGGACAACATAATAGGGATATGGCGGTTTATCCTCTTACTAAGTATAATCTCTTTTCCGCTCCATATAATACCGGCACAAAGATACCTTTTACCTAACAATACAAGGTATTAGATATCCGTATAGAAATAGCTATCAGTTTGCTGTTATCGACAGCTTTTATGCAAAATGATTCCTGCAAATAATTTTCAATATTTTAGCTATGGAAAATGCAAATGCTATTAAATTATGGAATACTAAAGTGGTAGCAAATGACGTCAAAGCTATACTTACCGAAACCTAATTAATCCTTAATGACATTTGAATCCATATTAACCATAATGAGATCGCAATATTAAATGTTGGGTCAAAATTAAACATAATTGCGGTAGTACGTACTTTGTTTAATAAAAATCCAGCTGGCGGTCTACTTTATGGCCACAAAAATGAAGATTCGGATTTTACGACGTAAAAAATATTATACAAAAAGTCAAGGATAATATTATCTACGGTTGGCCAGGCCCAGGCCAGGCCGCGGGGACTTAGCGCGAATGCGGTCTTAGACATTCATCCTGATAAATTACACTTGAAAACTGTAATGGATAAAAGTATAAATAGTCCATTTTCTTTAAATAGCTATGAATATCTGTTTCTAAATCCGTCTTTCCTTGATGATTTTAATGATTTATTTCATCCTCCGTCATAGGTATTGTATCTATTTTTTTTTAGGTTAAAAATTATCAAATGGTTTCTCCCTCCCGCTTTGGGCGGTACGGGAGGTCGTGTCAGACTCTTACTGACTAAAACTCACCCGTGTTCCTTCAGTTGCCTGTACGTTGCCAGGGGCCACGGTAACCCTTCGGTCTTTCCTGCAACCCCGGCAGTAGGTTTTGTATCCTTAAAATGAAAACCTTACTCCAATTTTCATAGAGCTTGTTTCGCACTCCTGAAAAATTTCGGCTAACTTAACAGAAAATTCCAGGCAAGGATTTCATCTTTCTGTCCACTGTGAAATAAGCTGTAAATTGTAGGTAATAAAAATAAACCCAAGTATATTTTAGTTCGTCTTATGAAAATGAAAAAATAGACCTGCATCTAGATTTTTTTCACTTTGTCTGATGAAAAATTTCATGAATCTATCATGAATTTCGGACTAAAATCTTCGTGTCTCAGATATATTTCAGAATCTCCTAATGTCTCTGTAATCGCTAATTGAGATATAATGTTTTTCTCGCTTTAGAGTTTGTCACCCCTGTGACCGACGTCGTAACTTTATTTCGAAAGACCTCATAAGCGGTTACAAATTACGGTAAATTACTCTTGGATTGCCAACTTGTTAAATGATATCCAAACTTTTTGGGACCCAAATAGGTTTTCATACTACTTCTAGTTGGTTATATTTGTAAGTAGGTTAATTAAGTATTTTAGATAAGGATCAGGAACTAAAACCATCAAAGAGGAAAAGTTGGATCTACAATTTGTTTATTTTCTGATCTTACCTCCAATCAGGAGACAGTGGCAATGTTTTGCAAGGCGACCCAGTTATTGCCGTAGCGAAAACTTGGAATCAAGTCAGGGTATGGAGGACAAAATGTGGGATTGGACTATATTGTTTATAAACAAGTTATGTGGCCTTGATAGATAACGTGGCCAGGTGCACCACATTTAAAATGGATTCGATATAGTTTGCTCATTAAGAGCGCGCATTCTAAAAGTTTTAATCAATATTCTATTTCGATAGTTAGCCATATTTCATAGTTCCATACAGTATTATTTCCAAATTAATCAAAACAGGTAAATATTTGGCAGATATTTACGACGTTTCCAACTTTTAGGGTGCACGCTCTTAAGGTATGCACAGAGCTGGGCAAAATACATGCCATGCTTTAATTAAAATACAAATTACAAAATACTATCTCGCACTTATTTAAAATACAAATTACAAAATATTTTTAAGTCGTGTATTTGAAATATAAAATACAAAATACAGTATTTTGACTATTTTTATTTAAAATACAAAATACAAATTACAAAATACAGTCTGGTGTTACGTTAGGTATATAAATAGAATAGAACTAATCCAGCCCAGCCTAGGGCAAAGGGAATATATTCTTACCATCATATTTTACAAAATGGCGACCGCTAAATATGTCACAGCATTCACAGGATTCACTCTATCGCCGAATGAAAATTACAATTGACAAGTTATGTAATTGACAATTTGACGTATGTACCTGCAGTACAGACTACAGTACAGTTTAAGTGCAGTGTTGCCAACTTTAAAGATATTACATATTTAGCGGTCGCCATTTTGCTTACGAAAGCTATCGAGCGCTATTTTCTGCAGATCGCACCCATTCATAAGATCGCTCAATGTATTTATGTTCAAATGTATTTTGGAGCTATAAGTATTTGAAATACTAATTACAAATTACATTTATAAGAAGTAATTGAAATACAAATACCAATTACGTATTTGTATTTCAATTACGTATTTCAATTACAAGTAATTCATATACTGCCCAACCCTGGGTATGCAGTCTTATAAGATGAGATATTATAGGTCATCTCATAAGGCTGCATACCTGAATGATCAAACTATATCGAATCCATTCTACTTTCACTGCTAACCGTACAAGCAGCAGCCTTGATAAAGTACCAATTACCATATATTCGGTATCCGATTCCACAGTATACCATAAAGATGAGGGGGGGCATTTGAAGTGCTTAATCAAGTGTACATTTAGGAGCAAAGGCCACTTGCGTGTAAAATTTCAGCTTCATAAGTTTTTTGATTTACGAGATACCTATTTTTGGACGGAAATTCGACCTCTAGTGGTTTTATTTGAGAGACGTTCGTGCGTTATATTTCGAGAGATACTAGCGAGTTTAAAATATCGTGCAGTGTTGAGACTGTTTCATAGATTTGACATAATAGTCGAAAATGAAATTAAACTAGCCAGTCACCTGATTTTAACACGTTCAGTGCCGGAAGCCCTCCTAGAGGGTTCACGTAGTCGCATATGGGATGCCGGGAGCCCTCGCGGAGGGCTCATTTTAAATGTAGGTTTTTGGCGAATACAGAATTATAAACCATGAAAAAAAATCTGATGTATATTTTAACAAGTTTTATTAGTACCTATAAGCGTTGCTTTTAAAAGCCAAACCTTTTATTTATTTTTTAATTTTTGTCCACGGTCACAAGAAAATTTACTTTAAGAAAATTAACTTTTTCCAAATAGAAATTAAGGAAATAAAGAACTTCTGAGTGGTTATTTACATGTTTTAAGTTAGATAGCGGTATTTGGCTTATACCATTAGATGCGAAATTATTATAGCTATTGAATGGTATCAAAAAAACTAAAAGGGCGTATCTCTGAGATACCGCCTTTGGGCTAAGCAGGGCTGTCCAGCAGTACTGAATCAATGATGAATGATGTAGCTTCCTAACTTAGAACCGCAAATAATCGTATTTTCTTTCTTTACCGCAAATAAACTTATTTTCTTTCTTTCTAGTAAATAAAAACAAAATATTTGTCAAGTAAAGGAATGATTTTACTTTTGATCAGACAAAAATATCGTAGTTAAAAATAATTATGTGTTTTCCAAATATCTAATTCACAATCAATTTAGTAATAAACTATTATTACCCAAAAGAGAAAATAATTTAAAACAGCTCCATTAAAGCGGTCGATGAAATACTGTGAATATAAAAATGTTACCAATAAAATACTTCAGCGTTCACTCAGGGAGTCTATAACTAGTACAGAATATTTACTCTACCTTGTATAAGTATATGGTACATTTTTTTTTTTTTTTTTTTAAGCTCCTTCTTTTTAATGCAATCTGTCCTGGGACATTCAGCAATAGGTAGATGATGGTTCCTGATCTTGCACGGTATGAAGCCACTGCCTCATCCGTATCCATACTACAGCTCATTCATGCTGGTTGTGAGTAAGTCTTGGGGTGCCTTCCTTTTCAGTCTTGTAAAGGTAACTGGGTTTGACATCAGTTTCATTGCCAATTGATTTGGGTGAACTTTTATTCTGGTTGAGTATGTGGTAATATTTGCTTTGATCTCCTCTTTGACAGTTTTTATTTTTAAATCCTTGTGAATCCTCTCGTTTGTGACATACCAGGGAGCATTTACTATCTGTCGCAGTGTTTTTGATTGAAACCTTTGAAGGATTTCGATGTTAGACTTCGCTGCAGTTCCCCAAAGCTGGATACCATAGCACCAGATAGGCTTGAGAATGCATTTGTATAGCAGTAGTTTGCTTTCCAGAGACATATGGGACTTTTTGTTGAGCATCCAGTGTAGACTGCGGAGTTTTTGCCCCAGGGCTTTGCGTTTGGTAAAAATGTGGTGTCTCCACGTAAGGCGTCTGTCAAGATATATTCCAAGGTATCGTGTGACCTCTGCTTGGGGTACTTCTATGCCATTTAAGGTCACAGGTGGGCATGTTTCTTTGCGTGTAGTGAAAGTCACCTGGACTGACTTTGTTTCGTTGGCTTTTATCTTCCAATCTTTAAGCCATTCAGAGATTAGCTTGAGGCTGTTTTGCAGTTTTGCAGAGGCCTCTCTCGGGCAGACATCAGTAGCCAGTATGGCCGTATCATCGGCAAAAGTGCCTGTTAGGACATTTCTATCTAGCGGCAAGTCGGCAGTAAATAACAGGAACAGGGTGGGACCCAGGACACTGCCCTGAGGTACTCCGGCCAGAATCGCACGTAGATTTGAGACCTCATCTCCACGCTTCACTAGGAAGAATCTCTTGCTGAGGTAGGAGCGCAGAAACAGATAGAAATTTGTTGGGAGAGTTTTTATTTTTGTTAGTAGACCCTGGTGCCATACACGATCAAAAGCCTGCGATATGTCCAGAAAGACAGCAGAGCAGTACTCCTTATTTTCAAACGAGGTGTTGATTTTTTCCACCAGTCTATGTACCTGTTCTATAGTACCGTGGCCCTTCCTGAATCCAAATTGGTGTTCAGGAATAAGGTTTCTTTCCACCAGGATCGGCATGAGTCGCTTAAGAAAAAGCGTTTCCAACAACTTCGAAGCAATAGGCAGTAGGCTGATAGGTCGATATGATTTTACATCGTTTTCAGGCTTGCCAGGCTTTAAAATCATGATGATCTGCGCAACCTTCCACTGTTTGGGGACATAAGTTCGCTGCAGTATTGCATTAAAAAGGTATGTGAGAAATATTATTGCAACTTCTGGTAACTGCTTTAGAATGGGCGCGGTTATTAGATCGTATCCTGGTGCCTTGTTGTTTTTCAATTTATTAATGGCATATTTAACTTCGCTGGGAGAACATTTTCTCAGTGGTGGGTCTAGTTGGTGAACAGATGATAGTGTGTCATTGACATAGTCCAGTTTACTTGAGCCTTCGTCGGGGTGTGGGGTAAAGACACTTTCCAGGTGGTTGGCAAAAACTTCAGCCTTCTCGGCATCACTGTTAGCCCATGTACCATCAGGCCTTCTGATTGGAGGTTGGTGCAGTTGAGGCCTTTTAAGCTTTTGTGTGGCTTTCCATAAAGAGTAGTTAGAACTTGCAGTCCCATCTAGTTTTTCCATGTGTTTCTGTACTCCTGCATTTCTAGTTTCTTCCAGAGCTTCCTTAAGTTTTTTTATGTGTGCATTCAGTTTTTTCTTGATACTGGGATAC
Source organism: Conistra vaccinii (assembly GCA_948150665.1). Classification (NCBI taxonomy): domain Eukaryota; kingdom Metazoa; phylum Arthropoda; class Insecta; order Lepidoptera; family Noctuidae; genus Conistra; species Conistra vaccinii. The sequence goes on from OX411329.1 coordinate 13,805,833, forward strand.
CTATTCATTTGCCAGTTCTTTCTTAGTTCTCGTTTCTCAGCAAGCAGTTCTTGGACCGAAGCAGGGCAATCGGTGCCTCTTTTGCCACTTATGTTCATTGGAGTAGCTTCCCATGCACTTTGTTGTATAATGTTATTAAAGTATTCCACACCTTCTTCAATGTCTTGGTCACTTGAAAACGGTAAGTTTAAGTTAATTTTGTCAGCCACAAGGCTTTTGAACTTATCCCAGTCTGTTTTGTGGTTGCAGAGTTGGCATGGTGGTAAGGTCTGTGTGCTATTTAAATTGAGGTGCAAAAACACTGGGGAATGGTCAGACGATAGTTCCAAGCTAGTTTTACATTCCAGGTTATGAGTATTTATACTTTTTGAGATGAAGAAATCTATCAAGTCAGGGGTCTTATTTCTGTCCGCAGGCCAGTAAGTTGGTTCACCAGAAGATATTGGTCTTAGGTTGAGAGAGTCCACTGCCAAGTACATTTGGCGTCCTTTAGTCGATGTAGTTCGGGAACCCCAGAAGGTGTGCTTGGCATTATAGTCTCCGCCTGCGATAAACTTAGTTCCAAATGTAGAAAATAGTTTCACATAATCCTCCTTATTGGGTTTGTGTTTGGGAGGGCTGTAGATGGCAGAAACTACAAGAGGGCTTTGGTGGTCTTCAATCACAAGAATTGTTGCTTGAAACATAGCTGAGCAGATTGGCTGCATTTCATAGTGCTTGATGTTTGCCCTGATCAACACAGCACTGCCACCATGCGCGGTTCCATCTGGATGCATAGTTTGGTAAAACTTGTAGTTTTCTATATTAAAGTGGTTTTTTGTGGTAAAGTGTGTTTCAGAAATCAGTAATATGTCAACGTTGTGTATGTTGAGAAAAGTTTTCACCTCTAGGGTGTGTTGTGACAGCCCATTGGCATTCCATAAAACAATTGTTAATTGTTTGAATGTTGTTGATTGGACATCATCTGAAGTAGTAGGTTTGTCATAGCACTTAGTTGTTGCATGATTTGTTGCATCATTATGAGCATTTCTTTCAGTTCGACTGGATGGGGAATATTGTGTGTCTGGCTTGATTCTTTTTGTGTTAGATGAGGCTCAGCAAAACCAGTTACGACTTTCGCGAAGGTGGGTACAGTGTTCGGTTTTGTATGGTATGACATTTTGGGTTCAGCTGTTACCTGTTTGGCAGTAGGTATTTTATCGGTTATGCATTGTGATACTTTTTCAGATAATGTTTTCTTTCTCAGCGGTGGGAATTTTAATTTTTGCAGGTCTTTGTAGACTTGGCAGCCCTTGTAATTGGCAGGATGATTGCCTTCACATAAAACACACTTCACACTGTCCAGTCTCCCTTTTACTGGGCATTCTGCCGAGGAGTGGTTTTGCGCACATTTAATACACCTCGGCCGTCGGCGACAGTAACTTTTTGTATGACCGTATTCTTGGCAGTTTGCACATTGTGGGATTTCACGTTTCGGTCGTGGTTCTTCAAAAACAACACAACAGTGAAGCAGATCTTTGATGTTATATCTATCCTTATTGTTGTTGTTCACCTGCAATTCAATGACAAATATTGGCAAGGGTCGTTTAGTCATTCTGTCCTTGATGTTCCAGATATTTGTGGTAATGTGACCTCGCTCAGCTAGTGCTTCTTTAATATCATCAGTGCAAGTTGACGGGTGAATTTTCTTAAGAATGACTTTGTAACTTCTTTCTTGCTTAGGTTTGTAAGTATAAAATTCAGTTTCTTTGATTTCTAATTGTTTGACAATGTTGGTATATGCTTCGGATATTGTCGGTTGGATTTTGACGCGATCATTTCGTAAAACTTTGACAGTATAGTTATCTTGAGCATGTTCGTCAAGTAACTTGATGAGTGGTTTGATATTGCCTACTTTATCAATGAATATTGGAGGTGGTCTGGATATTTTTTGATAATTTGGTTGATTTTCACTAGGACCTTGATCTTTCTCTTCCTCTAGTCCTGTGAAGCTGTTTGTTAGATCGATAGGTTGGCTGAGCCAATATGAATCTAGTTTAGATTGTTTATTTTGATTTTCCTTACATTACGGGCTGGCAAGGGCACGCTTTTTGCTGGGTACTGTGGTCCATTGCTGGTTATTACTGTTATTTACTATGTTTGAGCTGCTTCCAACATTCAAATCTCCATCAGAAAGAGTACGCAGACGGGTGATGAATAGCCCTTTGTGAAGGGCTTGCTGAACCATAGGTTTATCTTTTTGTGCCATTTTGTTTCACTCGAGTAACATTTTGACTGAATACTGAATATTGCTGACAGGTTGTAAATATTGTCAGCCTAAAGCGAACAAGCCCGAAATGCTCAAGATGTTTGTATTGCACAAAGTGGAGCTGGAACGCTACGTTAGTTTTTAAGGTTGGCACTACTGATTTGTGTTTTGATGGCCGATAGATTTTTAGGTTATAACCGGTACCACACTGTAATCACTAGTGTTTTCTAATGTTCACAAGCACTTTCCAATAAAACAAATATCACTACGGTAAGTCCATAACACTGATCTTCAGGTTTAGCAACATTTTGAGACACTATTATATGGATTTGACAGATATTACGAATATAGAAAGTTGGAACACTTTTCGTAGGTCTAACTTTAGTGACAGCCGGAAGCGGTATGGTACATGACATACGGAAGTTTCAAATTCCTAACTTGTTTAGTTGTTGAGATAAAAAATAGTCTAAAACTGACAACGTTTACGGCCCCATAATTCACATTTTTTAAGATAAAAAAAAGAAAAAATATTTGTTCTCTACTCGATGAGCTCTAGACAATGACGTCCCACATGCCAGGCTTAGAATTTTTCAAAATCGAGCTTTGATATTGAGACACCCTCCATTTTTTATTTTATTATTTTTGTTATTGGTAGCGGCAGTAGAAATGCATAATTTGTGAAATTTTCAACTGTCTACCTATTTCGGTTCATGAGATAGAGCTCGTTGACAGACAGACGGACATCGAAGGCTTAGTAAATAGGGTTACGTTTGGCACCCTTTGGGTACGGAACCCTAAAAACGCTCTCTAGGGAACCACCCCAAGTTTTTTTCATAAATAACCTTTCAGTGACGTTATTCGACGTTAAGTTGCGGACGCTATGGGAAGCCCACCGCAGTCTTAGGAAACCGTAGCTTTACAACATAAAATCTTTTTACAAAAAAAAAAAACAACCGACTTCCAAAAAACACTACAAAGTGAAAAATAACTTTAATTTCGGAAGTCGGTGTCTATGGTTTTGAATTTTTGTTTTTTTGTGACCGACTTCCGAAATTAAAGTTATTTTTCATTTTCATACATAAAAAAAATGAAAAATAAAACATACGCGACGAACATAATATATTATTATAACCTTCTCCTTTTTAGAAGTCGGTTAAAAAGTACAATTTATTTCGATACACAAACATCATTCCGACTTTTTATTGGCAGGAGTAATCCTTGTTTAAAAGAAAACCTGTTTTATGTTCGTTGAATCCTAATAATCGCCAAGCTTGCAATAATCTGTTTTCTAAGTTTTAAAACATGCTTCAATCTGATGCCGGCTTCCATAAAACCTTTTTATACAAGTTTGTACTCTAGAATTTCTTCTTTCCTTGCAGTAACTAAATTTATTACTTTGTTTACAGTTACTTTTCAATACTTTACTCTAGGCTTTAAATATTCTGTACTAGTTATAGACTCCCTGAGTGAACGCTGAAGTATTTTATTGGTAATTTTTTTATATTAACAGTATTTTCATCGATCGCTTTAACGGAGCTGTTTTATATTATTTTCTCTTTTGGGTAATATTAGTTTATTACAGAATTGATAGTTTATAAGATATTTGGTTAAAACACATAATTATTTTTAACTACGATATTTTTGTCTGATTAAAAGTAAACTCATTTCCTTTACTTGACAAATATTTTGTGTTTATTTACTAGAAAGAAAATAAGTTTAAGTTCTAAGTTACGAAGCTAGGTACATCATTCATCATTGATTCAGCCACTGCTGGACATAGGCTTCCCCCAAGCACCGTTACTTCGGACGGTTCTATGCTTGCCGCATCCGGCGATGCTGGATCATAATCAGCCTATAATGTTCCCACTGCTGGGACACAGGCCTCCTCTCGGTGAGAGTATGCGGGCCACTACGCGGGCCCAATGCGGGTTGGTAAATGTCACATGTCTTCGAATTTTTTTTGGTTCTAGTATACGTCGGTTTCCTGACGATGTTTTCCTTCACCGTTTTGAGAGCAGTGCTGATGAAATAATTTACAAAAAGTAAAGCGCCTGCCTGAGTTCGAACCTACGACATAAAACTCGTAAGTCATGGCCGTTACCACTAGGCCACCACTGCTCCACGCTCAGGCCACCGATGCTGGATAGATAGTTCAAAATCAATTATAATGTAAATGTGTTTGTATAAATGTACACAGTCATTACCATTTTCATGTTTGACTTAACTTCCTCATATTATAGGTATTGCTTATTCGTAGCTACATAATAATGTCCCTATACATATTTATATCCCTTAGAGTATCTAACTAATACTATTACGTCCATGTATGATTGCGATTCCAGTAAGTCGGGAACATATATGTAACTTATTACTTCAACATAACTTGTGTCTCTTGGGGCTTCATCCTTAGGATGGCTAATAATATTGGACAATCTGGATATTACACTATCAAGGCTTTCCTCTTCATATCAAACTCAAACTCAAAGCATTTATTTCAAATAAACCAATTACAGGTACTCCAATTAGGTTACTTTTGAATTGTCAAGGGGTCGGTCAGTCAGAAAGATGAAGCTAGTTGCCTATTCCAAAGCGTACCTATGGAGAAGAACGGGTAAGAAAATCCACGGACACTCTTTAAAATCAAAATTGGTTACAAAATATTGATTACATCATTCATGTAAAAATGATGAGAATGAAAAGAGTCCGTAATAAAAAGATAAAAAACAAATTGAAAATTAAATTAAAATAAGCCGTGGCAGCTAAGAGATGACCAGTCCCTACTGACGGCGCCCGTTCACGAACTTGACTCATGGATTAGCATCATTCAGCTCAACCATTTTGATGAGAGCTAAATGATCCAACACACGCGCCACCATCAGCGAGAATTGAGTAAGCATGACATACTCTCAGCCCCCAGGGCGCTTTCAAGTAGATGAAAGACGTACCCAGTAAATGGTAGCTTTATAGTAGGTACATACATTACATACATACTCACATATGTGCTATGCAATTATACAGTAATAAGAGATTGAATTATACAATACAAAGATAGTTTTAAAAATCTTCAGCAGCTCCAACAGTATTTTCAAATGCTAAAATTAGTTTATGCGCCCTTGTGAAGCAGGACAAGCGATGAGCCAAGCATTTTTATCAGCGATGTAATCTCTTAACTTATAATATGCTTGGCTGCATAGTGTACGTTTTATATAAAGTTTCATACAGTTGAATATGTGGGGAGGTACTTTATTGTAACATTTTAAACAATATAAGTATGTGGGGAGGTATTTTATTGTAACATTTTAAACAATATCCCATGAAAGATAAGTCCACATTAGGCAGCCTGAAACCTGGCGATGAGATCAAAATGGTGATGATCAGAGGTATAGATAGAAGTTCAGAAGTTAGATGGCAGTTAGGTACATAGCAGAGTTTTAACATAGTAGTTAAAGTTATTCTGAAAACCATTGGCTAACAGAACAATGCTTAATTAATTTGTGTCTACTTAGATTTTTGTTCTTATTCGATTGCATTTGTTTTTCTTGAATCGAGAAAAAAAGTTTCAACCTCCGATTCAAACATAACATTGAGTGGGAATTAAAATTGGTATAAGTAGAAGTAATTTATTATTATTATTGTGTGCACACCACCGTTTTATATTATTTGTAATGTATTTTTTATTAGAAGTACCGACCTACCTACTTACTTAGTGTGTACCTAGATTTTCGTAGAAAATACAAACGAACTCTTACGAATAGTCGGGTTAGTTTCTGTTCGTACTTACTACAACACAGAAAAGGAAAACAACTTGAGTGCTTCTCGAAATTGGGACCGAAAACACTTGACCTTTCCTACTTTTTGAATAATAATAGGTAAGTCAAAATATATTTCCGTTAAGGAAACCCTAAAGCGATTAGGATTTGTAATGATAAATGTGAAATTTTCCTGAAGAGACTCTCGTTAGGCAATTCGATCAATAGTTTGGTACAGAAGTCAGTAATCCTGAACACAGTATTATGCCTTGTTAGGAGTTTCTCAAGCTACTATTTTCTGTAATTCTTTCATAGACTTGAATCTGCTCTGATGGTTGAGAGTATATCATGCTGACTCAAATGTCTTGCTGTGTGTGTTGGATTATTAAGCTCCCTTCAAAATGATAGAGTTGAATGGTGCTGACCTATACGTCATATTCGTGAACCAAGAAGTGTCTCCGCCGTTTTCCCTGCATAACTCATTACGCTTTGAAAAGGGTACAACTCGCTTAATCTTTACTATTGACCGACTCATTGACAATTCAAGTGCCTGTATTTGAAATAAATGCTTTGTGTTTGAGTTTTAAGTTAAAACCTGACCGCAGGTACTCGTAGTTCGCTACTTATTCTGGAATTATTTTACACTGTAATTTATGATTCGTAAAAAAAATTATTTTCTTCTCTATTTCTTCTACTTATCCCAACGGATACATACTGTTAGACTACGTGGTCGTTTTGGCAGAACTAAGCCCATTTTGTACCAACTTGTGGACTGAATCCTCCCGTCCGTAATCTTTGCAGTCACATGAAAAAACAACTGAAAAGTGTACGTTGTGCCCTTTTATAATTTCTAACAATACTATCGTGGACGTCCACGTCCATAAAATGTGTGGAAATACGCATGTATTTCCACACATTTTATGGACATGGACGTCCTACGGCACACGTTATAAGGTTATTGTGGACGGAAGCGTCACGCGTAAAAGCGTCATTATATGTATATTTCCATGCATTCTACTGCCGTGTGTTATCGTGATGCCTTGACGTGGACATGTACGTCTACGATAATAACATCATGTGTTAAAAATTATAAAACCGTAGTAGCAGTAGAATTCAAGCAGGTACAGATCGTGGCATGTAAGTTGAACCAAAATGGCGGTCGTCCGCAAGTAAAACTATGATTATGCTTCTATTGAGACCCGAAAATGTTTTTCTGCGCATTAATGTTATAGTTAAAGTTACGTTCCGCGATCATACACATTTTAGGGTAATGTAAATGCGAAATGTAATCTTAATTGTACCTACGCGGACGACCGCCATTTTGGTTTAATTTACGTGCCGCGATCAGTGTGGCTACCATGAGTTTCATTTAACCTTCTCGATCAAACGCATCGATCGCGTTCGGCGTTCCGATTGGCCCTTCACTGGTGAAGGCTGGCCGGCTGCCAATCGGAGCGCCAAAAACGGTCGATGCGTTTGATCGAGTGGGTAAAATGAAACTCATACTAAGCCCTCTGTACGTAAAAGTCGAATGAAAACCTTGTCTAATTTAAAATCCAACTTTGGCCCTATCCCACTGGCGTTTTACGAGCGTTGGCGCTTCTCCAACGTCTGCGCAGCGCGAAGGTTGCGCAGATGCGACGTTAACCTCACGAATTTCTAGTGGTACAGCGCCAACGTTGCGCTAACGTCGCGAGATTCTTGCGTTTTTTGGCAACAGGTACAACCACGCCACGTTAACGTTGCGTTCAGCGTGCCACTAGAAATTCGCGACGTTACCGTCGCATCCACGCAACGTTGGCGCTGCGCAGACGTTGGAGAAGCGCCAACGCTCGTAAAACGCCAGTGGGATAGCGGCCTTTGATGGATTTGTGTGGTCCCGGATTAAAGTGACCAATATCTTAGGACTTTAATAAAACATTTTGTCAGTTCCAAAGCACACGTTACATTAATTATTATCAAACAAAACTGTGCTGATCAGCATTCAAGTCCAAACACGGAACCCAATTTGAGACGGCGAATTGAAATTCAAATAGCTACACTAACTGCTTCGGAGGGGCTAAATTAATACTGTATTTAGCTTTGTAGGTTTTCAGACTGTTAGACGAATTTATGAGGAAGGTAAATTGGGTGTCTCTAAAGTTATTCAATATTGTAAACGTGGAAGTTTATGAAGATGTTTGTTACTCAAACATGCATTGGCTGAACCAACTTTATGGATTATTTTGGGCACAAAATTCATGTACTAGATTAAAGGCACACAGCGGGCGTGGCGTGACGGGGCGGCGACGTGGCGCTGGCGTGGCGGTATTGGTCACACTGCGGGCGCGATCACGTCCCGTACCGCTGCGAATTGAGAGAGAATATAAATAGTTTGGAAAATCCAAAAGTGCACGCCTCATACTTATCACTCATTCATAAACGAAAAAGAAATTCAAAACATAGTTTAAAAATGAACAATTTATCACTTTTCATGAAGTCATAATGTCAACGACTGACAAAGATATTTACTTGGCGGTTGCTAGGCAACTTACTCAAAGGTTGGAAATATTTAGTTAAAGATATTATATTTTAGTTAGTATTTTATTAATTATAATTAAACTACTTTGAATAAAAGAGCCATTTTCAATAGGGTTCCTTCTACGGCTGAAACGAATGTATAAAAAAAAATTGACTCAATTAATTGATTTTATCGCAAGCTACAATGTTTTCAGGGTTCATAAATTGACGGACAGGATTTTTTTTTCAACTATTTTTATGCTTTTTCCATTTCTGCTGCATTAAATCAATTGTTAAAACAGTACAGTATTAATCTCCATTTAATCATCTATACAATGGTATATAAATTAAGTAGGTTCTGTGTACTAGAAGGAGTGTAACAATAAAAACAGTTACAGAAATGGGGCAAAAAAAATTTTTCGATCGTAGAGCACACTCTAATGCTTCGCATTACGAGTCGTGCAATAAAGTAAACAGTTATAAGTTTAAAGTAACTAAGTTAGTTAAAATAACTTATAAGTTATTAGTTTCAGTTATAAGTTAAAGTCACTCAGTTAAGTTAGCTTTTATACAATCTCTCAATTCTGAATGTAACCGTCCGCGTCGGTCCCCGCCCCGCCGCTTCTGACTTGTATTCCCACTCGGCGCGGCGGTGGCGTGGCGCGACGGTAACCGTCGCATCGGGCGGGACGGCTCTGCTGCTTGGAGTCGTCCGTAATATCTAGTACATTACAACTGCTCAGCGTCACGTCGCCGTCCCGTCCCGCCACGCTACGCCCGCTCTGTGTAGTGACCTTAACATAATATCTAGAGTACTTTTTGTCCGGGCAATTATACGTCATTTGCAAAAAAACGGTTGGTTTGGATTTTTCTACATTATTGGTAATCATTTAGTTCTAAAGAGGTTTTAATAGGCAAACTATATTACTGGCACTTAATAAAGAGTCTGGGTATGGAAAAAAGTTAATTCTAAATTCGAAACTTCAGTAAAAAAAAAAACCTACTAAAACTAACTTCTCGGTATTTTTAATAGAATACTTTAAGTTTGTCGCATAACCGCTCCTGCCTTGTGATTTAGATATCTATACTGTGTTTTTTTTTATTGTGATATTTTTGGGTCGATTGTAATGGTACATAGAAAAAGCAATGAGAGCTAGTAAAATTATAGCGCTGCTGGGAGAGGGGTGTAGCCAAAAAACTATATTCTCATTGATAATAAGAAATTACTAGTCATTTATGCTAATGACATACTAAAAATATTAATTATTATCCATAGAAAAGCCAAGAACGTGTCAAGAACGCATTCTTTCAACGGCCGGACTGTAACGTTATAAATCTGAGTGTCTGTTCGTTTGTTTCTTCTTGCCTCCTTGTCTACTGAAACAACATTCTACGATTTTTATAATATGTTTTTAGGTTCCCTGAGAGTAGTTTATACCCACGTTTGCAACCCTGAAAACCTTGTGCTACATGGTGTACACTTTTTGGAAAAAAAATGCTAATATCTGACTAGCTGTATCTTCGCAACCAACATAGAGTACTTGGGTTGGGCTCAGAAGCTTGCGTCACAAAAATATACAACAACGGTAAAAACGCATCCTTATGGTATATAAAAAAAAAACTGAAACAAGTGCAAGAGTTTTTTTTAGCACCACAGGAGTAGCACAAGGTTTTCAGGGTTGCAAACTTGGGTATAAACTGCTCTCAGGAGAGCTAACAACATATTATAAAGAAATCATAGTTACATGCGCGTTTGCGATGTTTGCATTTTTTTGTGTGGTATTGACTGGGCTAGTATTGTAGGATACTTTTCTTATTCAAGCACATAAAGTAGTTCCACAAAATGCGATTGAAAGAGCAGCAACTATCACTCAGCCAGTATTGTATATTTGGAAGAGCAGGTGTCTCCTCAGCGGTATCGTAATGATCGGTGTTTATTGATAGTTCGGAAGAATTTACTGCTGCTTTCTGCTGTATTTAGTATGCTTTCAGCTAAGTTCTAGCTGATAGGCAATTACATAAATTGTATAGAAAGGAACAACGTCGCAACTGTCTCTATTACTATTAACCAACATTATTTGTGATTAAAAGTCAATCTTTTCTCCTCGTGATAGGTATAGCAAAATCAGCCTATAATGTTCCCGCCACTGGGACACAGGCCTCCTCTCTTCGAGAGAGAGTGGGCCACGCGGACCCAGTGCGGGTTGGTAGATGTCACAAAAATGAATATTAAATCTTTCTCTAACCTCACAAAGGCATGCCACTAATTAGTAGCTGTGGTGGCTCATAGATGGCGTTATAATAACGCACGAGTCGAGCGAGCGTATCGAGCGGTGCCGCGGTAGCGGCCGGCGAAGTACCAGGGTCCGTTTAGGCACAAAGAATGTAATGTTTTTTTAATGTGGTGATTTACGGTTTACGGTTTAAGAAAATTTATTTCGCTCAAAAATAATACAATTATTCACTTCTATGAGAAAAAACATAATAATTAAGATAAGCTACGATTTCGCTTGGTAATAAACTCAAAAATAAACGTTATAAAAAACGGTTTCAACGGTTACAATTCATACATTATTCAGGTGGTGCTTTAATAGCCTTTTAAAAGTTGGAAGTGATTTCGATTCCTTAATTACTTTAGGTATAGAGTTATAGAGTTCAGCCCCCTCATACACGATACTCTTTCTACCGTAGTTTGTCCTCGGTGCTCTTAAAATTATATGGTTAGCCTGCCTCGTCATGCTCTTTTAAACTTGCATTCTTTTTGTAAATGTTATTTATGTATGTATGTCTCTAAAAATTTTGGTTCTGGGACATGACAGTTTTGGTTTCCTCACGATGCTTTTTCATTAGACGGCAATTAATTTTGTTAAAAGTTAAATTTCATATAAGTGAACTGTATCATGTTCTTATGAAAATAAAGATTCTTTAAACCTAAACCTATGCTTTCCTTACATTATTTACACAAAGTAAACCGTCTGCCTGGGTAACTCGTAAGTCGGGCCTTACCACTGGGCCACCACTGCTCTCTCTCCTCGTGAGTTATGAGTTATTATGTAACCTGCTCATGATATTACAAGTTGTATGCCTCTCGTACAACTTGAGGTAAATGAGGAAAAGGTGTCAAGCAATAAAAAAGTTTGTTACCTAAGTAAACAAATGCCAAGCATATTCTTACTACGACTTCCTGAGAGCATTGCTCGTGGATAGCAACACCGCAACACTGCGCGTACGCATGATAATATCACGTCATCTTCAAGTACAATATCCCAATTCCATCAAAGGGCAGTGTACGTCAAATTACTTAGCGAGTCAATGTAAATTATATTACCAGTCTTTTATCTTATACCTACAAAAAATTATAAAAAGATAAGTATCATAATGAATTTAATTTCCTTAGAATACTGGGTGTCCTTGTCGCCTTTAGATAATTCTAGTCTGTTCTCTCGAACGTTGTAGGAATCTTAACTAATAAGAATAAAATTAGGGCGACTGTTTGTCTCATCAACTCGCAATTTTATTAACAAAATGTCTGAACCGTTTTAAATTAAAATAAAATTGTTAGGTTATTTTTAACTTTTTATTATTTTCTTCGGTTTTGGTTATTTTAAACAGTTTTTTTATACCGGCGTGTACTAAGTATAGGTACACCTCTGCCCAACTCTTCGGGGAAACAAGGCATAATGTTATGTTAGATTTTAGAATGTTTGAAACAGTGGCTTAGTGATAAAAGAATGTGAATGTCAGATCATTGTTAAGGATAAAATTACTAAGATGCGCTACGCCAGATTGCACTTGGGTATCATAAATCAAGTCGCATCTGTTATATTTATAATCATGGAGGTTTTTCAATAATAAGATACATAATGCAAGTGAAATCACAGGTAAAACCTAATGATGGTCAAATTAAAAGAAGTGTTGACTTTTCTTGTTTGACTATTTTGTAAGCACACTACAGTACTACACAGCTCACCAAATACACGTCTATAGAATATTAATAAAAATTGAATACATTAATACTTATTTATTTACTTACGTTCAAAGGTAATTCGTCACCAAATTGATCAAACGGGTTAAGCTACTTATTCACGATCAAGAATGACGTAAAACCATTAATAAATCATTGCAATGCGAGTTTGATAAAATTATCGGCAATCATTCTAATGTATACCTTATCTTAACGAGATAAGAGTTACATTGTTACTTACTAATGCTTCTATGACGATCATGAATGCTCTACCTTAAGCTAGAGCGGTGGCCACACTTAACAACCACCGTGACGGCTGTCATGGAAATGATGACAGTGGCAAAAATTTAAATCGTTAGATTCGCGCTACCACGTTAATACCTTTAACGTGGTAGGGCGAATCTAACGATTTTTTTTTTAAGGGAATTGAAGAGAGCTAAAGTTGTCAAAAAATAAAAGCCAGTACCTACAATACAAGGTTGCTAATCGCATAAAACGTAAGGTTTTATGCGATTAGTAACCTTACTGGCTATCAAATGTCAAAACGGGCCTTTTATTTATAACTAGCTTTTACCCGCGGCTTCGCCCGCGTGGATGTCGCAAAATATCCCACGGGAACGTTCTACCGGGAATACATACCTAATAGCCAAGGAAAAGATCATTGACTAACTTTCAGCGGACGCAGTGGTAGGCTACTACAGCGCCCGCGTGGTCAACCATAATTATTTTGTTACGCGTAATTTTGAAACTGTGATATCTCTTAAACTATTCATTTAAATGATGTGATGTAAAGGCATATTTTAATCGAAATTGAATGCCCAATTTAAATAACCTATTTAATTGGATAAGGATTAATGAGATACCGGTCAAAATAGCTTCGGAAATAACAATGAAAATTTTATACAATTTTGAAAGATAAAAATGGTTATTGTGGGTCACCCTTAAAAGATAGACATATGCCATCGCGGACTTTTTTGTTGCAATTTTTAAGATATACAATACTCTAGAACATAAATTTGATTTATCTCTCACGACTTACGCAGCGCACGCCAGTAAAGCTCCCAGTCGGCATGATTTTTTCCGACATCTTCAACAATAATCGTCATATTTCAGCCAATTTACACAAAACCTTAATGAATTATACACTAAAACCTTCCACATGAATCACTCCGTCCAATGGTGAAAACCGTTTGAAAATCCGTTCGGCAGTTTTTGAGTTTATCGCGTTCAGACAGACAGACAGACAGACAGACAGACAGACAGACAGACAGACGCGGCGGGCGACTTTGTTTTATAATATGTAAGGATATGTATAATATGGTATGTGCACTTACTGACACATTATTACCCTCCGATCAATGGTGCATACATTCATTATAATTAGAAATGTTTAAAAAGTAGTCTTAAAGTCATGACAACAATTCCTAGTAAATTGAAACTAAGTATCATCATCTGGCGAGACTTTTCCCATCTCTGTTGGGGTCAACTTCCAGTCTAACCGGATGCAGCTGAATACCAGTATTTTACATGGACCGACTGGCTACTGACCTCCACAACCCAGTACTGGGTAATCCGATTTCCCTTGGCAAGACTGGCAGGCTGGAAGCCGACCCCAACATAGTTGGGACAAGGCTAGGCAGATGATGACCTATATTTAGAAAGGGAGTGACAACCGAGATGTCAATTTACTAGCATTTTTTTTTTTAATGGGCATTCTATATTTCTTTTATTTGCAGAGCTCGGTCGCCCCGGTACTATAGGTAATATTTCATGGTAAAAAAATATCACTATTAAAGTACCCCTCAGAGATATTAAAGTCTAGGCACCTATTTCTAAAGTGGTCGTAAAAAGTAAAATAAAATCTAGTTATTCAAAAATGAACCCTAAACTAATATTAGTTTTAGATTGTTTGTAGAAAAAAAGTAAGAGTTAAACGAACCATTTAAACCATTTATTTTTAGAGAGAAAACCTTTTATGATAAAATCTAGATACGATAACAATTTCCATAGAGTTTTTATAGAAATTGTTCTGCTACAGTCGCGTCGCACTGTCGCGTCGTGTTGGCGCGTCGCGCCTGTTTGCGGGAGCTATGCTTTCTAAAGGTTGGCAACATCGCAAATAGCTGTCAAATACTTCCCTGCTGATTAATTTGTCATTATTACTGTAAGGAAATACCGGTGACCGAAAAGTTGTGTGGAAATGGTATGGGCATGTGATGCGGAGAAATGAGGAAAATGTCGTGAAGAAAGTTTTGAGTATGAATGTCGATTGCTATAAGAGTAGGGGAAGACCAAAGAAACGATGGATGGACTGTGTGAAAGATGATATTATGGCTAGAAAGGGAGTGACTACTGAGATGACGACTAAAGCTGTTTTCAGACCAGCGCGATTTGTCACGCGACGCATAATATCATCTTTCACACAGTCCATCCATCGTTTCTTTGGTCTTCCCCTACTCTTATAACCATCGACATTCGTACTCAAAACTTTCTTCACGACATTTTCCTCATTTCTCCGCATCACATGCCCATTTTAGAGAAGTATGGAAAAAAGGGACATGTTGCGCCGACCCCAAATAAAATTGGGATAAGGGCAGGAGAATGATGAATGATTACTGTAAGGAAATATGAAATACCTATACATTATAATAGCTAGTGCACAACAAAATTGATAATGAAATGCAGTGATTGGTATATCGTTACACTGAGCATTTAGTTTTAGTTGTGAAAAAGTGTTACGCCTAAAATAACAACTAATTCAGTATTATTACTACAATCCTACTAATACTACTATTATTATGATTACTATTTTATAATATATAAATGTGAAAGTTTGTGTTTGAATGTTTGTTACTCAATCATGCAAAAACGACTAAACGGATTTGGATGAAAAACAAACAGATAGTTTATAACCTGAGGAAAGTTATTCCGGTAGTACGTTCCTGTGGAAGAATTTCCGACCTCCACGCGGGCGAAACCGCTGGCAAAAACTAGTTTGTAATAAATATTTTAGTGCACTATAGAGTGATTATTTAATATTTCCGTATAGTAAAAGTACGAATGAATAAAAACACGTGACAGCTTTGCGACTTTGCCAACTTTTAGAATGCACGTTTTTAAATTATTTAATAAAACAGTTATTTTATTATTTTGTTAATGAGATCGTTTTAGCTCTTGTTTCTTGGTATACGGGAGTCGAGTTCAGCAAAGGTGCAATTTGGTTTTCTGTTTCAAACTGATTTATTACTTAGGGCCCCAATAATTAATGTGTTCGCGCTTGCCCCTTAACAGGATCACACCTAAGTACCTAATTCTATCATCAGCCCCAATCCAAGATGTATATTATATACATAGGTATTTAGTACCGACCTTATTCTATTTTTCATTTTTATTGTTAGTGTTTATCTGTGGAAACTTGTAAATGGCTTTCAGTTTTGTATTGTTTAAGACCACTGTGTAAGTTAGCTGTAAGTTTCCCGAATATAATAAAATAAAATACCTCTGCTTAGCACTTTAAATGGATTGTCAATTAAAAAGTATGCTTCATAAACCATAGCATTTATATCAATTAAAGCTTTAGGCACTTTTGAAATGTCAAAAGAGTCGATGATTCAGAAATATGAAGCTAGTTGCATTCCCAAGCGTGGAATAAAGCAGTAAAGGAGTAAAGAAACAATAAAGGAGAATGATGCCTTTACCGGCCTTTCGGAGGAGCTCGTGGCTAAGTAATAACAAGCCGCACAGGTCGATCCATCAGGTTAAGCTACGCTTGCCGGGGTTGGTCAGTGGATGGGTGACCATCTTTACATACTGAGACTCCTCCGTGCCTCGGAAAGCACGTTAAGCCGTTGGTCCCGGCTGTCATTTGTGGATCTTTGACAGTCGTTACGAGTCGTCAGAAGCCCGAAAGTCTGACATCAGTCTTACCAAGGGGTATCGTATTACCCAGTTACTGGGTTGTGGAGGTCAGATAGGCAGTCGCTCCATGTAAAATACTGGTATTCAGCTGCATCCGGTTAGACTGGAAGCCGACCCCAAGATAGTTGGGAAAAAGGCTAGGAAGATTGATGCCTTTACCGGCCTTTGCCTGACAAATATTTCTCGACGGCATATGAAACCAAGTCAGAGGCCCATGGGCGGCTTTAAAAGTCTGACACTAGGTTAGTGACTAACCACACGAAAAGAAAAAGGCCTTTACCAAGTTACACTACGTTCCTGAGCAACCAAGAAATCGAAGGTAGCTTTAGCTCATTACATAGAGTGCTAACTTTTATCTTCTGGCCTGATCCACCATGATTCATTTTGCCTGTGTGACCGCTTAGCGCTTCTTAACTTTACAATGGATTTTGATGAAGTTTTCACAATAATTTAAAAAAATAAAAAATTCCACGGGAACATAGGTAATATTACTAAAACCCCTATTTGTTAATCCAGGTTATAAAATATACCATCATTATCCATTCAGCCGTTTTTGTGCCAATCCGGAATATACATCCAGACAAACGGACAAACATTCAAAAACTGAATTTTCAGCATCAGACTATTTTCCACACCTCGAACCATTTTGTTTTTAACCGACTTCCCCAAAAGGAGGAGTGTGTTACCTCAGAACTCCGTCATTTATGAACCGATTTGGAAAATTCTTTTTTTATTTGAAAGGATATACTTCCCGATTGGTCCGATTTTTTTCAAAATTCAGTTCTGATGATGGAATCCATGACAAATTGAGGGAACTCCTCAAATATTATAGGCATACACATAGCGATTTCGTTATTTTCAGCAACCAGTTAAGCATTTGCATTCAGAAAGTATCATTTGGTGAAGTGGAACTGATGAAGAAGTCCACAGAGGGCCACCGGAACTTCTCAATGATAAGTATTTCACGGGTGGCGTCATTTATGAACCGATTTAGAAAATTCTTTTCTCTGAAAGGTATACTTTCAGATTGGTCCTATTTTGATCAAAATTCAGTTCTGATGATGAAATCCATGACGACTTGAGGGAACTCCTCAAAAAAATTATAAGGAAACCAGGATAGATGATGGCATCCCAGCCAAATCGAGGGGAACCTTCCAAAATCGTAGTGCGTTTGTTAATTTTTTTCATTAAGCATTTTAAAGCACTACTATTTAATGTAGGCCTGGAGTCGATCTGGTGATGGAGCCGAAAGACAGTTGAGGGAACTCCTCAACGATTTACAGCAATTACCTGGTGTTTGGGCTTGATTAATTTATATTGATGTGACTGTCATTATGAATGATGATGATGAAGACAAAGGACAGTCAAGGGAACTCCTCAACGTTTTACAGTAGCTACCTTGTGTTTGGACTTCATTCATTTTAAGGAT
Source organism: Conistra vaccinii (assembly GCA_948150665.1). Lineage (NCBI taxonomy): Eukaryota > Metazoa > Arthropoda > Insecta > Lepidoptera > Noctuidae > Conistra > Conistra vaccinii. Next base: position 13,823,640 of record OX411329.1, read on the forward strand.
GATATGATGATAACTTCCTGTCACTGTTAATTACGTCGCTGGTAGTGTTATTCGAACTTGTAGGTAGGTACAAAAACTAAAAAGTGAAAAATAAAAACTTTTAACAAAAAAAAAACAACCGACTTCCAAAAAAAACACTACAAAGTGAAAAATAACTTTAATTTCGGAAGTCGGTGGCAAAAAAACGAATATACAAAACCAAAGACACCGACTTCCGAAATTAAAGTTATTTTTCACTTTGTAGTGTTTTTTTTGGAAGTCGGTTGTTTTTTTTTTGTTATGAGTTTTTATTTAAAAAATATTCAATTTAAATTGTTGCCTTGGTTATTATCTAATATACAATAATATAGATAATAACGAAGTATAGATAATACATTTACTTCAGACCATTTTCATTACAGACATAAAGAGAGGGGCAGACTAAGAGAGCGGGTTGTGGTTAAGTAATAACAGCCACACGGGTCGATCGATTAGGTTAAGCTATGCTTGCCGCGGTTGGTCCGTGGATCGGTGACCATCTTCACTTACCCCTTAAGTGCCTCGGAAAGTCCCGACTGTTATTCGGCGATCTTTAAAAGTCGTTACGGGTCAGAAGCCCGAAAGTCTGACAACCGGTTTTACCTAGGGGTATAATTACCCAGTAACTGGGTTGCGGAGTTAAGATAGGCATTCGCTCCATGTAAAATTCTGGTATTCAGCTGCATCCGGTTAGACTGGAAGCCGACTGGGAAAAGGCTAGGCAAATGATCCATTATAGACATACATCTATATTTGATTTGTATAATATGTGGACAATTTCATGTTGGTAGTCAATTTGCTTAGCAATTAATTAAGTACTCTGAGTATACGCTTCACAAAAGAAGGTTTCTGTTATTTTATTGGTTACATTCAAAAGTATTTTTAAATCTTTTGAAGGAAGCCGAGGCAGGGACTTGCTTTTATAAATCCAATAAGACTAAAAAAGATAATATGACGTCAATTCGTAAAATAAGACCAAATACTACCTTATCTCAAAGTAACAAATATTTTCAACCTTATGTGCAATGAATTCGGTTCAAATTCACTTAGATACGGCATTCAATTGAAGTCTTTGATCATATTGCTTTTATAATTTTGTTTGCTATACGACAACGTAAAGACTTTACATTCTATATGTGTAATTTGTAATTAAGTAAACGCTTGTAATACAGATTTACTTTTTAAAATCGTGGCTGCTAATATAGCTCATAATATTCTACGCAAAACCTCTGGAATATTCTAAGAGTTGGCCAAAAGGAGATTATCTCAGACAGATAAAAACCACAATCAGCGTCAGGTGGTTTACCTTTTGCTGACATAATGCTGAGCTGAGGCCCTTTTTAAATAAAAAACCATAGACATAACGCTGCGAACAATACAGTGAAGCATGTCAAAACTACACATCCGCTCTGTGCATACACGCTCACACGCACATTTAAATCAAATTACAAATCGAACTCTCGTTAAGTGCACACATGTTTACGAAACTAGTCTCACTCACGTCACTGTTGACAGCGTTATGTCTTGGTTTTTTATTTGGTCTGAGTTTTAAGCCACGTACAGACTAGTGAGTACAGCGCGACGTTTTTGTTCTGTTTTTATCTAATGCCAATATACGTTTATTTTAAACATCATTTTTCTGCGTGTTTAACATTCATCTTAGAAAGAGAAAACTTATAAATAGGAAACAATGCTTTCTGATCCTTTCGTTCCCTCTTAACATACATGATTGAGAATGCACACAGAATCACAATTAACAAATAACTAACAATATTTACCTATATTTAGTGGTCTGCGTAACGGTAACAATTTCATAAATAAATTCACTATAATAAAAATAATTACTCAGAACTCCAACCAGCCTGTAATCAAAAATGGCGGCATTACGCAATCACATAACCGTTGCCAAAATTGTCATATAATCCTATTCCAAATACCTGACACGTAAAGCCGGCTTCACACGTCGCCTACGTTCCGTCCTCGTGTCGTTTTAATATCGGAGTTTGAACGGTTTCAGCATTATTTTTTATGACTAGATACATTCGTGACACATCTGGGCTGAAGAAGGCTTATTTTGTCAAACGTGTGAAGGTGCCATAAAAATATTCTGCTCGTGTGAAGAAATGGCTGTTTTATGTAGTTGTACCATGTTTTGGCAGTATAAAATGAGTTTCGTGGCCTTGTATAGCTTTAGGTATAGGGCATGTATCGCGGAACTAAAGTGGTTTTCTCCAGAATTTTTTGATCTTATTAGGTAAGAAATTGGCTAGGCTCTTTTCTGAGTATAAATGATAGGATGACTATCTCATACTTTTAATTATAATTATATTAAAAGCACCTACAATGTATCCCTTTTTTAGCAAGAAATTTCTTTTGACATTAGTTTCTTTAGAAGTTTCTTTTGACTAGCAGCGCCCCGCGGTTCCACCCGCATAAGTCTTGATCCCGTAAGAATATCGGGATAAAAAGTATCATAAGTGTTAATCCAGGTTATAAAGTATCTGTGTGCTAAATTTTATCCAAATCCGTTCAGTGGTTTTTGTGTGAAAGAGTATCCAACATTCATCCTCACAAACTTTTGCGTTTATAACATTTATTATTATATACGACGTATATATTACAGTAAGTAGGTAGAATGCCGTGTAAACCATTTTACAAAGATGCGTTAATAATGGGTACATACCTATCATAATCTGGCCATAATGTTCCCACTGGTGGGACACAGGACTCCTTCTAGCGGTGAGGGGGAATGGGCCGTAATCTACAACGCGGGCCCAGTGCGGGTTGGTAGATGTCACATATGCGCGTTTTTTTTTTGTGTTACGATTTGACATTTTGAGAGCAGAGTGATGAAATAATGAACACAAAGAAAAGCACCTGTCTGGGTTCTAACCACGACCTACAACACGTAAGTCGCCGTTTCCACTGGGTCACCACTGCTCCGTATGCATTGGTTGATACCTTTTAGAGGTTTTAGGAACAGGGTGTAATATTCACTCATCCTCATTAGAAAAGGGAGGATCCTCCGACCAGACAAGTGTTGTTTCTGGCGGGCAACTGCCCAATGATTGATGTCGGATAGTCTTGTATATGTCGTTCGCGCGGTAAACTCTAATTGCGCGATCCAGGTCTTTGATGCGTTGTTTGTATGTGGCGATGTAGATGCGCCACACCTAATTGGTACGAAAATATTGACCTTGTAAGGATCACTGACTGCACAAAATAACAACCATGAAAATGCGCAGTAACTCAAATTAGCTGTAATCGCATTGAAATTGTTGTAGCCAGTCATCTTATAATGTTACATAATTATGTACAGTACAACTATTTTTTGGAATATACTTCCAAGTGGATTGAGAGCCTTTGAATGTACTTGGTGCAGACCGGACGCTCTGTCAGTGCTGCCAGATCAAAATACCCACTCCGCGCTAACAGCAGATTTTTATAAAATTTGCGTATCCAAAAAGCGCTAGATTCGGCGCTAAATTTAAACGATAATTGTAAATAGAAAAGAGGTAAAGAAATAATAAGTATCATACACATTGGTTTAATCTTATTCCACATACATCATATCGTAGGAAAGCGACAAAAACAATCATATACCTACTCGTATTTATCATCTTCAGAGCTCGCAAGGCCAGGTTGATCAAATCGGCGCCAACGAAAATTTGAAAACAAAAGAGAGTTCTCCGTGAATAAGTAAAACGCACTATACTGTGTAGCCACGTCAGAAAATAAAGCGTCATATATTTTTGAAATTTCTATCATGTCGGTAAAACATTCTATTTAGGTGCTGCCATCTTAGAAATCAAAAAGTGCTAAATTATCCGCTAGGCGCTAAAATGTTTAGTCGCGCGCTAAGTTCATCAAAAAAGAGCTACAGCTAGCGCCGAAAACGCTTAACTGGCAGTGGCAAAGGGCAACTGACAGAAATCCGACGACTGACGAAACACGAAGTTTGCCGAAGGACATAAAATAGTTGTCTGCATACTTAATAATTATGTACTTTTCATCATCATCAACATCATATCAGCCGAAAGACGTCCACTGCTGGACATAAGCCTCCCCCAAGCACCGCCACTTCAACCGATTCTGTGCTTCCCGCATCCAGCGGATTCCAGCGGCCTTTACAAGGTCATCGGTCCATCTTGTGGGACGCCTTCCAACGCTACGTCTTCCGGTACGCGGTCGCCACTCCAGAACCTTTCGGCCCCATCGGCCATCTGTTCTGCGAGCAATGTGTCCTGCCCATTGCCACTTAAGTTTGGCAATTCTTCGGGCTATGTCGGTTACCTTGGTTCTCCTGCGGATCTCTTCATTTCTGATTCGATCACGTAAGGAAACTCCAAGCATAGCCCTCTCCATTGCTCTTTGGGTGACTTTTAGCCTTTTGATAAGGCCCATTGTGAGCGACCACGTTTCAGTGCCATAAGTCATCACTGGCAACATGCACTGGTCAAAGACTTTCGTCTTGAGACACTGTGGTATGTGGGACGAGAAGATATTGCGTAGCTTCCCGAACGCTGCCCAGCCGAGTCGGATTCGACGATTGACCTCTGATGTACTTGATGTACTTTTATAACATGGTAATAGGCACAGGTAGCAAAACAATATTTTATTTTCCATTCTACTGACCTTCCATACTATGTCCGTAATTATACCGGTTGTTTATAATTATACAAGTAATTATTTCAACTACTTGTATAATTAATTAAATATGATGTCGAAACCTTATTTTATTAACAACTACTTAACTGACCTAACGACCGCGACGTTAAAAATGGTTACAATTAATAGAGATCTTGAGTTTTGTTATTTAGAACATAACTAACTAATTAAAGGACCAATGTTTTGTACAATATAGGTTACACCTGCATATTATATAATATTACATGTAAGTAATAATTACAGGTGACTGTATTTTCAACTTCTAAATAAAAAAATAAGTACAGGGTGGCATGAGAAAAAAATCTGCTGTTTCATAGAAAAGTACAATACTTACGCGTTCTAAATGAATGGAATAGTTTTTTTTTTTAATAACCTACGAAAAATTTCAACGTTCCGAACGTAACAGACTGCGCGTCGATATCTCTGCCACCCTGTATACATATTTATGTACCTACAAGTTTTTCGAGACTAGCAAGTCTGCTGTTTTTTTGGCCTGCAATAAAATAGTTCCAGTTGAAATATACAGTAGGTAAGTAAAATTAATAATAATAATAAATCGACATAGCCCGAAGAATTGCCCAAACTTAACTGGCCATAGACAATAGGGCCTGACAGAACAGATGGCCAATAGGGCCAAAGCCGAAAAGTTCTGGAGTGGTGACCGTGGAAGGGAAGACGTAGCCTTGGAAGGCCTCACACAAGGTGGACCGATGACCTTGTGAATCCGCTGGATGCGGGAAGCATAGAACTGGTCAAAGTGGCGGTGCTTGGGGGACGCCTAAGTCCAGCAGTGGACGACTTTCAGCTGAAAGAAGTAAAAATAATTAAATTGAAATTTATATTTGTAAAGACAACTACAAAAGGAATACATTTTGAAATAATAATAGTTAGTGCTGGCTGCTATTATAACGAACCCTTTCACAAAACTAACACTAAAATATTTAGCACTAAAACTAATGTTTAACTCTGGATTATACTGAATATTTTAGCTTGCGTTCCATTAACACATGAATATTATAACGCTTTCAATGAAAATATTCTGCTTGTGGCAAAATAACGGATGAGCTCATTAAATATTAATAGTATTATCCGCACCTGATCGCTTCAATATTATCTTTCAGTGCGAATCTAATAGGAACTTAATTTAATACAGGAAAATCAAGAGCGAGCCTTTTTCCAGCTGTATTGGGGTCGCCATAGATATCCGGGGGTCGCCTTCCAGTCTAACCGGATGCAGCGGAATACCAGTAGTTTACATGGAGCCACTACCTATCTGACCTCCAAAACCAGTTACTGGGTTACACGATACCCCTTGGTAAGACTCGTTGTCAGATCGATATCCGTGGGGGTCGCCTTCCAGTCTAACCGGATGCAGCTGAATACCAGTAGTTTCTTTGGAGCCACTACCTATCTGACCTCTAAAGCCAGTTACACTAACACGATACCCCTTGGTAAGACTGGTTGTAAGACTTTTTTAGCTTCTGACTACATACCCGTAACGACTGTCTATAAAATCTACAAATGACAGCCGGGATCAACGGCAAAATCACGGTTTCGAGGCACGTAGGGGTCTCGTTGTGTAATGGATGGCCACCCATCCACGAACCGACCGTGGCAAGCGTAGCTTAACCTTCAATCGACCCGTGCGGCTGTTATCATTTAGTTAAGAGAATACAGACAAATAATATTATTTAATGGTCCCACTGGTGGGCAAAGACATGGTCTCAATTAATTTGTATTTTTTTCCAAAATGTTATGTATCTTTTACTTCGTGTTGAACAAATTTACCTATTTTCTTTCTTCTTTATTTTTTCTCATCTCATATAAAAAGTATATTTAGGAAACAAGCATATCAAACTAGAGGATTATATCAAAGATAATAATGCTTGGAAACATGCTGATACAGCATCCATAGGACAATTGAGACAAAATGAAACTGTTTGCCAATTTAATTGTATAATGTATTTTTTTTTATCATTGATTTTACATATTGTGATTACTGGAATTCTCACACTGACTTATTAGTATTACTGGTTAAAATTTTAGGAATATCGTACAAAAAAGGTATAATTTCTATGAAAATGTTCATGTAACACATTGATTATTGAGTTATCGTCATAATTATAATTGTTGTCTTTATTGTATATGCTGCGTATACCTGTAATACTAGCACTTTTATTATTGTTTTCTTTTAATTCCTTGTATGTACTGTTTTTAGTGTACCAAATGAATAAACACATGACATACTTAACAACAACTTTCAAGAGTCTTCCATTAAGAGAAACAAGACAAAATCTCTCCAGCTACGATTCGAAAAGTTACGCTCAACGGCGAAACAGAAAAACACTCTAAGAATATTCATTTTCAAACATTACCACGATACTACCAATAATTTAAAATAAGCATTCGTTACGGTTTCTTGCCTGTTCCAGCTGCTTACTTTGGTTTATATTTGCGAGCTAGAGGACTTGCTAGTCGAGCTAAACCTAGCTCATTTATTTTATTCGTCCCCTTGACTCGATGCGAGCGGGTCGGTTCAATGACCGCTACATTCACTGCCAAGACGATGTATGGTAGGGTCATAGAATATTAAAAGCGTGTAGATGCGAAACACACAGGGGCACCCCTGGATCCGCCCTTGATGCTGACATGCATCAGCCCATGATGCAAACGGCTTAAGTAAAATAAAATCGAATCGTCTGAATGGGCTGGCCTGAATGCATATCTATCAAGAAATTGCTACAATGATGAATGCTGAAGAAGTAGGCTACTGTGTCCCCATAGGAAAAGAATGAAAAAGAAATTTTTATATGGGAGACAGTTCTTATCTGTCTGGCCCATGTGCCCTTCCCAGAAATAAATCCAGGATCCGCCCTTGGAAACGCATGTACTTTCCTTTCTGCGTACCAGACCATTGTTGTCGCTGAAATAATCAGGTGGTAAAAACCTGCTGAAAACCAGCGTTATGACTCTGTTTCGTGCATGTGTCACAGCATTATGACCGATGATAGTTTTGCGCGGATGTGTGTAGGTATATATTCTCCTAATTTTTTATATTTTTAGGATTCCGTATCTCAAAAGGAAAAACAGAACACTTATAGGATCATTTCTTTGTCCGTCTGTCAGTCTGTCAAGACCCACTTTAACGCATGGAGGTATCAAGTTGAAATTAAAATCAAATACGTAGATCTATGGTCCCTTGGAACTCTAAAAATTATGCTTCTAAGTCAATGCAATAAAGAAATACAGCCATTTATGTGACATATTTTGATACTCGCAATTAAATCAAAACCTACAGGGTACTTGCCGTTGACCTAGGGCAGGAAGCAAGATTTCACAGCACAAGGAAAAGTGCGAAAATCGTTAATTAGTCAGTAGTTTAATCACATAATTATTATTTTTTGCTATTACAAACTTACATTAGCAGTTAAAGAATTGACCGTGATGTATATCGATGTGTGGGAGAACATGTTTTCAACTACAAAGTTAAGTTTGTTTTGGATAAATTCATCCCAACTACGAAACCTTTCTTTGTGCGTGGTCGGAGACGCACTTGGCCGGTTTTTTTATTTTTATTACTTACGCTTATTGTTCTTTTTTTCGAAATGATGGACGTAATCCTTTTTTTTTCCTCAGGTTGCTACGCCGACCCGGCCTGATAGCCAACCGGCCCGGAACTGTAGGCATTCAGAAGGATTTTTAGGGACGGAGAGTTTCACTTCTTTACATTTTTATTCTTTGGCACACTGTACCTACAATATACGTTCAACTACATACGTTTCGTGACGTAAACGCCGCTTGAAATTCACTAAACCATGACTGATTGTCATAAAGAACTGGAAAGGTCCAGAGGACGCTCGGCCAAAGACTTTCTAGATCATTATGTTAATAATTTATTAAACCTAGACCTTTTAAAAAAATACTAAAAACTTAATTTAATTGCTTGCGTGAATAGACGAAGAGAGTATAGTGACGTATTTTAAAGGTCGCATAAGAAAAAAATACCAAATTGTGTTTATGAACTTAATTAAATAATATTTTAACTAGATAATAAACACTTTATTAACTAATAAAGAGAAAAGATTTGATTTTTGTATGTTTGTTTGTTACGATTTCACGCTAAAACGGCTGAACAAATTTCGATGAAATATGGCACATGGGTAGACCTTCACCTGGGTTAGGTTAGGTTATTTTACATGGAGCGACTGCCTATCTGACCTCCATAACCCAGTTACTGGGTAATACGATACCCCTTGGTAAAACTGGTTGTCAGACTTTCGGGCTTCTGACGACCCGTAACGACTCTAAATGATCCACGAATGTACATAAATGGTACACCACTGACTACCTGCAGTATTGTCTCTTCTTTTTACTTTAATTCATCCAAAGGTTGTCTGTAAAAGATCGCTTTTAGCGATAAGACCGCCCATTGTGTCACCCTATGTAAAATTTCTACATTTATACCTGTACTTTTTATGGTGTACATAATAAAGAATATTCTATTCTATTCTATTCTAATGACAGACTGGTTCTGAGGCACGGAAGAGTCTCGGTATGTTAAGTAAGATGGTCAACCATCCACGGACTGACCGCGGCAAGTGTAACTTAGCCTGATCGATCGACCCGTCCAGCTGTTATTTACTTAACCACGAACCCCTCAACTTTTCCTTATCCATAATTTAGTTAATATAAGTTGTTTAAATCTGCGTCTTTTAGAATAAACTGGACTCTATCACGCGCTCTTCCAAGCATGAACAACGTAAGGCCACACAAGAAACTATCCAGGTAGACGATAATTGTCCCAGATAATCAATCGGCACGCACCTCCTCTATTATGCCTCCCTTATACCCAATCTACCCATACATATAATAGGAGATACCAGAACTAACTCTATAACAATGACGTTACGACTCAAAGGACCAACTTTGTCCAAAGTCAAGGATACTATTCTAAGGGCAGATTCACATATAGCACTTTGATTATACTTTAACAGCATGTATCCGAAAGGTGTGGTCCACCCTTAAATATAAGCTAGAAAAAATTGTCCGCCGCGCCGTCGCTTTTATGGCTTATTGGTAATTTGCACAAATGTACTCGCCTGAAAAGGGCAAATCGACACTTTTAAAATATTATGTTTTCTTAAGGAAATTCGCACGATGTTAATTTATTGGTGGGCGAATCGACAACTCGAGAAATCGATTCGGATACAAATAAATAAATTCGTGCGAATCACCAATAAGCCCTTATTATGGATAAAGTAGGTATTCAAGTTTTGAATGACACAGTTGATAATTTACGATATTGGTTCCATGAAAAATGTGACTTTTGATAACACCACACGTTGTATAAATCTTATTCTGTTTAATGTTCCGATTCGATAGAAGCAAATGTGAGCAAGCATTTCATCCAAATATGTACATAATAAGTGCGGTCTGTGTATCTTGCCCTTAGCATTTGCGCAAGATGTAGGTAATAGATTACATAAACTTTTATTACTTACATTCTGTCCTAATCTTTATATCCTAATAAATGTTACACACACTTACTGAATGTCAAGGACATTTCTAAACTATCTCTATCTTAGTTTTTGTGACATAAAACTAGTGAGATAATTTTTAGGGTTCCGTACGCAAAAGGGTGCCGCTCTGCTGTCCGTACGTCCGTCACAGGGCTGTACCGTAATAGGTAGCCACTTGTATTTCACAGAGTGTGTTAGTACACACAGTAGTATACACAGGGTAGTCCCTATGACAACAAATAACAAAATTAAAATATTAATTAAATACGGTTTACGGTTTAAGAAAGAATACAAATATTTATTTCTATGAGAAAAAACATAGTAATTAAGATAAACGACGATTTCACTTGGTAATAAACTCAAAAATAAAAGTTATAAAAAACGGTTTCAACGGTTACAATTCATGCATTATTCAGGTGGTGCTTTAATAGCCTTTTAAAAGTTGGAAGTGATTTCGATTCCTTAATTACTTTAGGTATACAGTTATAGAGTTCAGCCCCCTCATACACGATAGTCTTTCTACCGTAGTTTGAATCGTTAACAAAAAACAAATACATAGGTATCTACAAAAATGTTAAACGATGATAGCTGCAATAGTTAAAACTGTGGCGCAGCTATCAACGTCCGACTCCTAGTGCATGAGAGGGTCGGTTGTTCTCAGACGAATACATAACAACCGTATTTTATATATTAAAGTAAATTTTATTTTTTCATAGAAGTAACGTGTTTGTTTTTACAAAAGTAAAAAAAAGAATGTAGTGTTAAACGTACGGTGGTACGGAACCTTTCATGTGCGAGTTTGACTCACACTTCGCTGCTTTTTAGTTCCCGATCTAGAGGAGTGCCTAATAAAGTCAGCAGAGTTAAGGTTGTAAACAAACAGACAATGAGGCGACATGTCAAAACACTCACGATTTGCTAATAAAAAAGGAACCGTATTTATTAGGTTGTTTCTAGTTTAATTTTGTTGTGCTCGTTCGTAAGCAAGCTTATTGTCGGAAAAATATGTTGTAGTACAAATACGATTGGTCTTGAGGACCAAAATAAGGTGGACCGAATGCGAATTACCCAAATAAAGCACAAAGGTAGGTGTATTAACTTAAAAGACAACTAATATCTGAAATAACAATTTCAATTAATATTTATAAACGATTTTGTGAGGCTTATTTAAAATAACCTTAGAATTAAATATCAAAGATGAAAACCCAAAAAAGAGTACAGAAATGAACATAAATAGATTATTCCCTACCCTTAATATATTCTTTTGTGTAAAACAGGTTTTTAATAAATTATCCCACACCTAAATTAATTGAGTAGAAAATGCGCCCAAAAGGCATAAAAAGGTCGGTCAAAACGCCAGGCTTCCATAAATAAAAGGTGCATTCTCGCCCATGCATTCTCGCCTGAAATAAGTATGATTTTGCAACTTCTTTTCATAAACCAAGGCAGTGAGTTACAGATAAATGTGAAAATGAGATGGATGGAGCAAAAATGATTTATTTTTTATTAAAAAAAAAGGAATATAAAGCCTCGTACAGACTGGCGTGACGCAACAGCATGACGGGACACCGGTTATTGTTCTACCGTGAAGTTTTCTTATAAATTGTTTTATTAAAGTCGCATCGCGCCTGTTTGCACTAGGCTTTATTTGTAACTAATATTATAAAGAGAAAAGATTTGAATTTTTGTTTGTAATTAATAAACTCAAAACATTATGGAAAGATTTAAAAAATTCTTTCACAAGTAGAATGAATATTATCACATCGTCTATAATTTATAAAGATATCACGCGGGCAAAGCCGCTGGCCGAAGCTAGTACCTAATAATTTACTATTGTATAAATATAAGCATTACCTCTCAGTCCAATAGCAATGTAAATAAGGATGTATCTATAGATAGATAAGTAAATCTCTTATTTGGTGCACATAAAAGACATACCGCAACATACAAAACCACGATTAAATAATAAATAATTACATGAATAGTAGGAAATAGCTGCAAAAGTGCCAATATACAAAAAAAAAACAAGATATTGATGGCACTATTGGTATGTAGCTACTCTTTGAAAAAGGAATGTAAAAGTCTAGTCTACCCCTATTCTATTTAGCACAATAGACAGTCAATTTAAAAATCTGCTTTAAATTCCCTAAGAAATTCAACTTTTTAATCTACATTGACTAAAGAAATGCGAAGGCATTTTCTCGAAACGACTTTAAAATAAACTGCGTTCGTTAATACAATGCGAGCAGACGTGTGAAGGATATCAACGCAACATCTTTTAAATTAAACTCAAACCGTGCTTATTCTAGAAAACACGACTTCAAGTACCTACCTACGAACAAGTGACTGGCAAAAAAAAGTAAATAACACGAGTCTTTAAATAACTTGAATTGAAAAATGTTTATGCTAGTTAAATTATTACCTCCACGGAAAATTTTATACGGAAGCTTGCTACGACGTAGGTACTGAGAATGAGAATGTGTCATAGTAAGAATGAAACCTCTTGCTCTGAAATATATAGGAAAAAAATCGAAAAACCAACTACATACATAAACTCACGCCTTCTTCCCATGGGGTAGGCAGAAACTACAGAACGCCACTTGCTACGATCCTTACAGACTCCTTTTGCCTCGTTTATATTCATACATCTGCTATCTGATTACGCAACACAGTTTTCGTAAGCGATTCCGACTAATCTGTTTCATTTTGACAGTTCAATAATATGCATTGCGTTATTTACGTTGTTGAGCAGATTTTGGAACTTATGAAGCAATGGATTAGCATCTGTTTCAAAACGATTCAAATTCAGAATGATCGTGTATTACGTAATTAGGATACAGAAGGCCAATTCTCGTACATAAAAAACGTTCACACTCAAGTCGCAATCTGTCAAACTTGTCAAAAATGTTAGTAAATTGACTGTATTTTTGACAGATTGCGTATGAGATGCGAATGTGAACGTTCTTAAAAGTTACGGGAATTGCCCCTCTGGTCATAAGCACACACCGGTTGCGAGTACTATGTACCTGTCCGAGAAAAACAACTATATCGGTCATAATATTATTTTTGAACTGAAAACTTCTTAAGCGGCGTTGTGCACTTTTTTTGGGATGGGTAAAAAATGTTAAACTTGCGTCAGGACACGTGATCTGATCGAAAATTCGTAAGATGGAGGGAGAGTAGAAATGTTGTTGACAGCGCACTCTGTTTTATTTTACGAAGTGTATAGAGTGCCGCGAGTTTCTTGTGGCACTCTAGTGTCACTACCTTGGCCCGGCTAGGGTGCCGTGAGCGTTGCATTGTCACTGTCACTTATTATTTAGGTTAGGTTAGGTTAGAACTGTGACCACACAACGCACGAGCCGAGCGAGCGTAGCGAGCGGTGCCGCGGTAGCGGACGGCGAAGTGCCAAGGTCCGTTTAGGCACAAGAGAATGTAATGTTTTGGGAATGTGGTGTTTTACAGCTATCTAACCTCCACAATCAAACAAAATACCAAGTGACGTGACTTAGTGACAGTGACAATGACAATCCAATGCTTGCGGCACTTTGGCCGGGCCGAGGCGGTGTTACTAGGGTGCCTGTAGTGGCACTTTATCCGATAGGGATAGAGTGCCACTGGTGGCACTCTATACACTGCCTTTATTTTATTGGATTTTTTTGATGGAGCTACAGCTTTCGTTCTTGTACTGACAGCAAGCCACATAAATTCATGACATTTTCGTTAGATGGCGTTACGTTGTATCAAACAGTTACTTAGTTTTCACTTCTATCGGCAGTCTCCAAAGACAGCCCGATGTTTTTTTTTTATAAATCAAGTTTCTTTAAATGTTGATTTTGCTGGCCAAAATACAAGCAGAATGGTGCAGAATCTGAAACAAGCAAGCCCGTATTATGTACAAAATATCATTTCGCTAATAATCAGGTAATCTTTCTTAAAGCCAATAACATGTCAATATCAAGCACAATATATAGAGCAGAAAGTAACTTGATACAGGCTTGTCTCTCTAAGAAGCAAAACTTGGAGCTCCAAGTTTCTGAACCCGACAAAGCTAGCCCTGTCTTGAAACTAATAATGGAAACTGATAGTAACACCATCAAAAACCTAACATGTACGCACGGCTACACATCAAGCTATACATTTCCAGTTTATGGTGATCTCGCATTGTAAACGATTTCCGTACAATGCGAGGTCAACTTAAACTGGAAATGTATAGCTTGATGTGTAGCCGTGTGTACATAAACGCAAGTCTCGCAACGCATTTCTTCTACCGCAAAAAAATTGTGAGATCTAATGTAAAACGACGTCGGTTAATTTATTCAGTACCTATCAATGGAAGCATGTATCCAACAACTTTGTCATAAAAATGTTACCAGGTAGGTAACATTAGTTAACTAACAATATTTTATAGTGACCATATTATCGATATTAGATAGCTTTATTTATTTATTAAATAAATAGAATGACTTGGCAATCACACATCAGAAGATTGATTAATAAAAATTAGTAGTTATCTGTTACAAATGTTGTACTGTTAGAAAAAAAAATTAAGTAGTGCAATTTTGGGAACAGGTTTTACAAGTTTTGAGTCGTATTTTGAATTGTTTTCGGAGTTCATCTTAAAGGCTCTCTCAGACAGGCAAGATGCGACGCCGCGACGCGACTCTTCCGCGAACAATTTCCAAGAAAACTTCTTGAAATTTTTTTTACCGGTGTCGCGTTGCTTTCTCTGGGGGTACCTTTTTAGAATAATAATCTGATTTGATATTATAAGTTTTATCAGCGGGTTAGGACATCCTGGTTTTTTTAGCCACGCTGTTCACCGACATCCATTCAAGTAGTAAAAAAAGCACATTAGAACGTTCATAAGAGGAAACAGTTAATTATGGATCTGACGGTTAGAATCTGTTGTCGCGAAATATTCTGGGAAGGCGAGATATTTGCACTAATCTCTTGACGTAGTAGGTACAAAGGCAACCACAAACCACAGTAACATTACTCCAGTCTGTCTATTAACTACAAGGTACTCTCCGACTATCCTAATCCTAACTATCTTACTAAAGTTTGTGTGTTTGTGTGTTTTGATGTTTGTTAGTCAATCACGCAAAAACGGCTGAACGGATTTGGATGAAATTTGGCACATAGATAGTTTATAATCTTGATTAATATAATATATAATTTTTATCCCGGTAGTACATTCCCGTGGGATAATTTCCTACATCCATGCGCGCGAAGCCGCGGTCGAAAACTAGTATTTTAAATGCGAAAGTGAGTTTGTTTGTTTGTTTTGCTTTCACGCAAAAACGGCTGAACAGATTTAGATGAAATTTGACACATGGGTAGAGCATTACCTGGATTGGGACATAAGATAGTAGGTATTTATCCCGATATTCCCCCGGGATCGAGACTTCTGCGGGTGAAACCGCGGGGCCCAGCTAGTTGTTAATTAATAATTATCTTAGTGCGTGGATGTTACATAGGTTCAACTCAATTAAGATTATTGTTTAATTATGTAGGTACCTATTAGATAAAACCCGATATTATACAGGATGAAATTTAATTTGTTGGCAATCTCTTAAGGGGTCATTGTACTCATCATTATGAACAACTTTCACTATGGGACCAACCCTGAAATCGCGAAAAAAATATCAGCAAATATCCCTACATTTTGACGAGCTATGCGAACATAAATTTGATGGTATGGGAACATAATATATGATACTTTTTTTGCGATTTCAGTGTTTGTCCTATGGGACTAACACTGAAATCTCTCAAAAAAAATCAATCAAAATCAACTTCGCTATGCTGAAGGTTGTTAATAATGATGAGTACAATGACCCCCTAAGAAATTGCCAACGAATTAAACTTCACCGTGTATAGATTATTACTAGGTGCTGCCCGCGGTTTCGCCCACGTAGATCCTAATTATTTTTGGAAAGTAAAAGTAGCAGTAACATCAGCTATCTCCCAGTAAAAGTTCCGTTAAAATCGGTTTAGCCGTTTCGGAGATACAGACAATTTTTTTTTATTTTTGTAAGTGCCGTTAGACTTTCAAAATTGCATTTAGTAAAAAGCTGTTATTTTGAGATAACAAACATACACTTCAATTTTATTTATTTGCATGTATAGGTATTGATTATCAAGAACTCATAAATGACGTAAAACGAACCTTATAAACGAACGAACCTTAACAAACAAAAATAAAAACTCTAATCATCCGTGTCCATAAAAACGTGTCTAAGCAAAGTCTAGTACATTATAACCTACTTATATTCTGACTTCTGCCGCACAAGGATCTAACTGTTTGGTGTGAATTGCATTTGCATTCTGACTTCATATTTCTAATAGCATACTGTTAATAAACCGTATTGCCAGTGCCACAGAATAAATACAGAAGGTCAGCTCGATACAATAACGAACGAAAACGCACGTACACATAGATACGCTTCGCGAACAGTGAGTAGAAGTGTAATCACGACTGTTACTGTGCACTTTTATAATTTGTAACTTGACGATAGTCTCGTGGAAGTCTACATTCAAAATGAATGGAAATATGTACGTGCACATAACCTTATAGTGAACGAACATTTAAGAGCGTCTTCATACCTTTACATAAATACATTTTACTTCACCGTGTTAATATCCACTTATTAGTAATTATAAAAACGAAACGTACATTCGTTTGAAATAGTATGAGATCTCTGTACATACACAGCTATGTGTGTGTGCAACTGTTGTCGATCTTCGTAAATGGGGCCACCTTCAGCACGCTTAGCATGATGACAATCTGTCATTTTGTCTATTCCTCGACAAAACCCATATTATCGCATTACCACAAAATAGAAACAGTTTCTAATTTGTGGTAATGCCATACGCAGTCTAAACACGGCTTATTATTCCAGCGGCCATTTGAATGGAAAAGACAAAACATTTATGTACCATTTTCACCCGGCCTCTGAAAGCCTGTTGAATTTAATCTGTTGTTAAATTGTGCGACAAGTGATTCGATTTGCTCTTGTTATTACAATAAACCAATCTGAAAGACTCGATCGGGTTTACAGAAACCGGGCTTAAACAGCGACCACGGAATATTCTATAAAAGAAGCTGCAGAGTTAAATAATATAAAGTGTTAAAAAATTCACTTTAAAAACTTTCAGAGGTGCTTTAGACCATTAATCTGAATAACTTTTACTATGGGACCAACATTGAAATTGTGAAAAATAAATCAGCTGTTCCATAGTAAAGTTATTGCTCTAAATGTATGGGACAGCTGTTTATTTTTTTCGTGATTTCAATATTGGTCCCATGGTAAAAGTTATTCAGTTTCATGGTCTAAATCACCTGTTAAAGTTTCTAAAGTAAATTTTTAAGCACCTTAAACATCTAGCACAACGATATTACCACTGTTTTAATACATTTGTTGAACTGAAAACTAGACGCTTGAACATAAGTGTAGGTCTATCGCATAGCAAACGAGCTGAGGGCTAATGGAAACACTGATTGGGTCCCATTATAATTATGCTAGACGATATCGTGGCAGACCATGACGAAGAAGGAGGGAAGAACATTACTATTTAACGCTAATAGCAACTAATGAACTCCCTCCAAGAGATATTATCAAGACGCCTAAACTCTGAAGCTTGCAAGCAATTTACAACTAATATTATATTAAATTGCATATCCAGGCATCCTACAACATAGCTGGTTCCTTAATGCATAAAATTACGTGCAAACATCAAACTCGCCAAGTTCTATAACCACTGGACGGACTAGTAAGATGCAATCTCTAAATGGCTCATGTAATTAGACTATGCAGTAACGAAGCAAGAACTAAAACATATTATAACACGACATCACGCCTAAATTCCCGGAAGGGTAAGACAGAGGTGTACCTATAGTGCACCCACGTTTCACCTGTTAAGGCTCCTGCAGACATCAGTAGCAGAGCAGAGCAGTGGTGGCCCAGTGGTAACGGCCCCGACTTATGAGTTGTAGGTCGTGGGTTCGAACCCAAGCAGGCGCTTTACCTGTGTAAATAATTTCATCACCTCTGCTCTCAAAACGGTGAAGGAAAACATCGTGAGGAAACCGGCAGGTCTTAGGCTAGCGCCACACCTACCGAACGTTCCGCGGCGGAACGCTCCGTCGCGTCATATTTCTATGGACGTAACGTTCGGCTGATGTGTCATAGGTAACTGGAAAAACATTAGGAGCGTAGTCAACCGAACGTTCCGTCGCGGAACGTTCGGCAGGCGTGGCCCGACCCTTAGAACCAAAAAATTCGAATACATGTGACATCGACCAACCCGCACTGAACCCGCGTGGTAGACTACAGCCCACTCCCTCTCACAGAGACGAGGCCTGCGTCCCAGCAGTGGGAACATTAATAGGCTGATGATGATGATGATTATTTTTAAAAGAGTAACCGTGAAGCTTCTTGCCTGCTCTTCTCTATAGGAAACGACCAATTGGAACCGTGCGTAGCTTCTGACATTTCATAAGTGCCCATGTAGGTTTATGTGAAATAACATATTTTGTTTTTTTATTTTTTTTGATGATGAGACACCAGTAGAACAATTTCCGTGAAGTTTTCATATACTCGTACATTGTCGCGTCTCACTTCTCTGCGGGAGTTATTTATGTTTAAGTCAGTAATATGTGGCGAGCCTATTGCCATCACCCAGGCACAAATCCGGACTCCGGGCTGCTACTGAGTTTTAGATGGAAAAACCCAATAAAACTTTGCTCGACCTGGGAATCGAACCCATGACCTCGTGCTCAGCGGTAGCGCAACCACTAGACCAATGGGGCAGTCTAGAACCTCTGAAAGAACTAGTAAGATGGAATCTCTAAATGGCTCATGTAATTAGACTATGTAGTAAAGGAGCAAGAACTAAAATTTCCATGTAATGAAGCGAAACTATTGTAAATGTGCGCCAATGAAGCAGACTTTATAGGGGTAATAAAAAGCGTATTTGATATCCTCTCTTTTCTTGTTTTGTATTGGTTTTGCATATGTTTACTTTTGTAGAACGGATAAAGAGTAGAGTTGATTTTCTACTTAGTATGGTTGTTTTTTTCGTATATAATTTCCAAAACTGAACAGCTTTGCTTGTTGTTAAAAAACATCCGTAGGTAATTTATGCTTTTGTTCCTAATTAAATAGGTGTTTTAGGAATTGGTCATTAGCACATCATCGCTTTTGATTCAATGATCCTATATTTTAAAAGGGCGTTGTTAATAAAGCTTTAAAATTCCGAATAATCATTGATCCGGTGCTAAAATAACACAAAAAGTCACCCCAACCCAGTAGCCCAGTGTAGTACTCGAACAAATATAAAACTGAAATTCAATTTGATTTCACTGAACCTGAAACTCCATACGTCGCGCGTCGCTTCGGCGAAAAGGGAAAATAGCTCGTAGTTGGGAGCACCCCTTTGATATGACGTTAAAAAGGTTTTGAGAGGTACATACTTCCGATGCATGCCAGTTAGTTCAAAAACCGTTTTTTTTTTTGCAATTACCTCTTTTTAACGTTGCATGTGACGACGTGAATTTGATCTGGAAAAATATAAGCAGATCATTTGATTTTAATAAATAAATGTTACCTTCCTACATCAACAGAAATCGTTAGAATGAAAATAAATAATAATAAGAAAACAATTTATATTCAAATTTGGATGAACAGGTGTCTTTTTATGATAAACTCTAAACCATGGAGCATTTAGTTTAAATTCAAGCAATTTGTTGCTTAATTTGAACATAAAATGTCTTTCTATAGGTGTTATTATTTCAATTCGCTGTCAGTTAATTGTTATTTTATTTAAATAGACATAGAAATGATTGGGTTAACACGTAAATGATTAGGTATTCTGGGGAAAACTCTAAATGAGGATAAAATAGATTAATTTGTAGCTTAATATTCCCAAATTAATCAGCAATTTGGTAACGTTTTGAAATTAAACATTTAACAGCAATTAGGCAATTTGTAATTAATATCATATTATTATGTATAAATATTTTCTATTTATAATTATTAGGTAGCATTAAATTTTGTATCCCGTTTCGTAATATTTTATTTACTTTTTACTGTCAATGAAATTATCACATTATGCTCATCATACCAATTTGGAACAAGTCTTAGGACCGGTTTATATTAAGAAACGTTTAATAAATAAATCTAAAAATATTCCTCGATTTTCATTAGTGTCACCTATTCTAACAGACATCTATTCTAGTCTCACCTATTCTAATAGACATCGATTCTAGTGTCACCTATTCTAACAGATATCTATTCTATTATCACTTATTCTATTCCGTCAGACATAAGCTAAGAGTAGATTGTAGGGTAAAAAAAAATTAAAAAAATTAAGAATTTTCACTAAAGTCATCCCTTATTATTATTTAAACCGTTTTTTTTTTCGTTTTACTTTTGACGTTTTTAACTGAACGTCTACATCGTTGTCACATCAAAAAATTTCAACATAAATGATGTAACCAATATTTTGATTGAAAAAAGTATCCATGGAATTTCTTGCTCGTTCTTCTCCATTTCCTATGGAGAAGAACGTACCTACTAGCTTTTGAGATGGGCAACGAACTTAAGTTTTCTGACTGACCGCATGAATGAGTTTTCCAAAAACATTACATAATAACATAATCAGCTATTCTTCAATAAATTCTGAAGAGAAAACCAACCGAAATTAGACGGACTTTCTGAGTAAAAAAGAGCAAACGATCTAATTTACTTGAGCGCGAATAGCTACCGATAGAAATCTGCGAGAGTAGTTCTTGCACTTAAATTCAGCGAGGAAATGATCACGAACTGGAATGCAGGGTTTTTTTGCACTTAGATAAATGCAATGAGAGTTTCACCTGTGAGTTTGTTGCGAGAATAACTTTTACATACATTTTGTTCTGAGAACAAAAGGAGACTTTCTAGCAAAGTGCAAAGCTGGGGACATATTGAAGTATTTTATTTAAAAAACTGAATTTTGAAGAATGAACAGGATTTTCCTTTGTGTCCTTGTTCCAGTTGGATAAACAAACAGTAACAAGTCTAGTAAAGAATAGTTTATTTTTTTATTAAAGTGGATATATAAACTGGATAAACTTCAATAAATTAACTTTAATCATCATCAGCCTATTAATGTTCTCACTGCTGGGACACAGGCCTCCTCTCTGTGAGAGGGAGTGGGCAGTAATCTACCTATAATTTTTTTTCATTTTCAACTATTAATATTAAAATATAATAATCTAACATAACTAAAACTATTAACACACTAAAAATGGCGTCGAAAAATTCCTCCGCATCGCTGTCGAGCCGGCAATATACCCAAGAGACTGGCGGCATTGCCACGGCAATGCTTAGCTTCTACTAATACTTTATTAGCTAAACTGGTGAGAACATAATAATGATAATCATCATTATTATCCGCTTGGATTTTTTCCAACTATGTTAGGGCTGGCATCCAGTTTAGCCGGATGCAGCTGAATACTAGTATTTTACGTGGAGCGACTGCCTTTCGACCTCTACAACCACACCACAAACAAGTTACTGGGAAATACGATAAAACTGGTACGACTGGTTGTCAGACTTTCAGGCTTCTGACTGGGTGCAATGATTGTCTTAAGATCTATATATAAAATGACGCACATTTTACGCTGGCTAAAAATATTCCATACGTCGGTCGAGTGGAAACTTCTGCAGATTACATTCCAATCTTATAGTCAGTCATGTTTATTCAAAGTTAATAGCACTCTGGGTTTTTCGGTAGCACGTGGAAGGACAAGAGCCTCTCGCGAGACCGTGCGTCAATTGAGCTTTTTTACATGTTTTTATTTGTTTCTTTTTAGTTACTTACGGACTTTTTGTCCTTACCTACCTACAAACTGTTGTTTGTTTACTTTTTGTCTCTCGGAATTGATATTATTTTAGAAAATATAAATAGAAAATTTTATTTATACTACACTTTATGAGTAGGTAGGTAGGTACTGTCTGTATTTTGTTACTTTTAAATTCTTTATTTAGATTTCCACCTGTATCGGTCGCTCAACTCACAATACCAGATTTTGCGAGCAGATAATTAGATAACTTATTGAGACCTGTTTTACAGGAACAACTCTCTTGGTAGTCGCTCAGGAGCAACTACTAACTGGATGGGGAATAACTCTTGCTTGCCAGATCTTTCGTACAACCCATCTACTCATAGTTTTAAAAACTGTTTGCTTGAGGTAAGCTAGCTAATAATAACAATTTAAAAAAATAGGTACTTACTTCGATCTAAGTAAATATCTCTATTGATATCAATTGCAATCGTGAATTTCATCTTTGCTATTTGTTATTTGCCAAATATGTTTTCTCTGTAAATAATAAAAAAAAATCACTTATTTTATTTTAGTTTGGATTGATATTTTTGTAGATATGTTCGCTATTTTCTAATATTCATTTTGTTTCGAATACCGTAAACTGAATGAAACATCAATGGATTTTTTTTCTAGTTCGTATCGGAAAAGCTATTTCAATATTTGTGAAAAGTGAAAAATCAAAAATACTTTCATCATCATAATAAACTTTTCACAGTTTTCAGCATATCATAAAGTTTATTATTCCCAGCAGAAATAGAGCAAACTAAATTAAAATAAAGGAACATTGTTAGTAACAGCATAGGATTATCTTAAGCGATCGTAGCCCGTGTGAACACTAACGAAGATGCACATTATGCCGAGCTTAGCCATAAAACAGATGTTCACAAAGATCTTAATAACTCTCTGTAGAATTATAACTACTCGTACAATGTATGAGCTGAAATTCATTAAGCAGAATCTAAAATGCAACGAACGCTTTCATGTAATTATACCTGTAATTTTCGAGTTTATCTTGCAAACCAAGTTGTGTTTTGACTCTTGATTTAGTAAAAGAGACTAAATTCGGTCCATTTTAGTCTCTTTTATTCTTGTCAGACGATGTAAATAGGTACCTACTACTGTAAACACTTTATTTATACCATTCATTAACATTATTTCCCAAGCCTTTTCCTTACTATGTTAAGGTCGGCTTCCAGTCTTACCGGATGCAGCTGAATACCAGTATTTTTACATGGAGCGACTGCCTATCTGACCTCCTCAACCCAGTTACTGGATAACACAATACCCCTTGGTAAGACTGGTTGTCAGACTTTTGGACTTCTGACTACCGACTTCTGACAGCTGAGACCAACGGCTAAACTTGCTTTCCGAGGCACGTTGGGCTCTCGGTATGTAATGGATGGTCACCCATCCACGGACTGACCTTTGTAAGTGCAGCTTAACCTTCGTTCTTCCCGTGCGGCTGTTATTATTTAGCCATGCCATGTTTAATGGGTAGCGAACTAATGAGAAATCAGAAATTATTATGTAAAACAGTTTAAAATTAAATTCTAACTAATTATTTTGAATGTCAAAGTGAGTTTCTTTGTTTATATGTTTGGCTATCGCGCTAAAACGGCTGGACAGATTTGGATGAAATTTGGCAAATGACTTGGATTAGGACATATAATACTTTTATCCTGATATTCTCACGGGATTGAGACTTATGCGGGTGAAGCTGCGGGGCGCACCTAGTCAGAAATATTACGAAAATACAAGCTAAATAAAACTGCAGCAATAAGGCACAAGAAGCTTTTTTATTTATGAAAATAAATGTCAGAAGCAAACCCTTTGCTCTTACACCTTCGCCAGTAAAACACGTTTCTCACTACAAATAGCCAAGGACTATAAGGTTTTAGTGTTCATTTTTTATACCCTATCAGCATTAGCAATGTTAATGCCAACAGTTTCTATGTTTAAAAGTAAAGTACTTTAATTTCCTTTGTGTAATTTAGTATTTAAGGGATTTAACTAGCGGAGAACGAATAGTGCTGTCTGCTTTTCTATTCCCGTGGCGGGAGCAGAGCTTGGGTAGTTAATCCCGCGGACAATAGACTGTGTGATGGGAATCCCGGTTTTTACGCTATTGCTTTGGTATTATTGTTTTAAGGGTTTGATTACATTCCATCGCTTTTAACATGAAACTAAAAATGATATCTGAGGGCCAAATCTCGTAATTTAAAAAAATATTCGCATTTGCATCTCATTCGCAATCTGTCAAAATACTATCTATTTACCAACATTTTTGACAAGTTTCACATATTGACTTGAATGTGAACGTTTTTCATGTACGAGAATTGGCCGTCTGTTCAAATAGATCCTTTTTTTGTTTTTAAAATGAATTTTCCTGTGTTTAACAGTTTCTGTTTGTGAAGGTATGTAACAAAAGAACAACAGATTGGATTTGTTCAGAAATGAAACAGTCCCGGAGTTTTCCCACAATTAGAAGTGATGTCTCTATCTATTATTTAAGTGCGGTGTGCACTCAGATAATCACTTGTGCGGCTTGTGCCTTTTTATAATTATCCAACTTTCTTCGGTGGTTCTTTACCTGTCCCACCCCAGCGAGAAGAGAGTAGAACTAGCAACTAATAATGAGTTGACGAACAGCGAGTAGCGAGTGTACGACGGCGATAAGCGATTACTCGCTGCGTATGAACTAAGAGTGAGTCTTTCGGCGAGTGTTCTTTCCTCCAAGCAAGCGTCGCTGAGCGAGTAGGTACTCTTTGATAGCTCTTGTCGCTGAGACAAACGAGTAGGTACTCGCCGGCAGTGAGAACAGTTAGCGATTAATATATGTATCTCTTTTAGTAAGGGTTGATTTCACCGATGAATCTGAACGCGATCAGCATTTCTAAAACGCGTTCAAGAGCTCTCAGTGTCAAAATTGTTATGGAATATTGTACACTGACAGCTCTACGTAGAACGCGTTTAGATGTGCTGAACGCGTTCAATTTCATTGGTGAAATCCGCACTTACACAAGACCTATAAATCTTTTGTATATCTCTTGAGCGAGAATATCAGTGATGCTAGTATCTGCCTTGTCGGTAGTGGGACAAGTACAAAAGCATTTTTTTTTAACGTGCTTGAAGTAGATCAAGCATTCACTTGAAGTCTTAAAGCCAACTCCCACGGTGCGCCATATCGCGGACGCGCACCAGCCCGCACGAGGACGCACCGCCACGCACGCGTTCAACGCGCGTCTGCGCTACCACGCACGCTAGGTTTCCCACGGTGCGTCGTGCGCGTGCGTCCGCGATATGGCGCACCGTGGGAGGGCGGCTTTAGAGTTATGCCTTATTTTTCTTACAGTTTTGTGCTTCTTTGCTTTAACTTGTTTGATTCAATGCTCTCATAATGTTTAATGGGTCATATTAAGAGTGTTTTTATTCCGTTGTTCGGTTGAACATTAAGGAGCTATAAAAGCTTTGTAAATGGCTATTAAGATGAACGCAACAAAGATTTTTTTTCAATTAGTGTGTATAAGGGCAAGTTTGTTTCTATATTCTGAAGATGTTTTTGTTTATTTTGTAAATAATGTACCTAAAGCTACCTTTTAGCATTCAGTTATAACAGACTAGCTTTTGCCTGGGGCTTCACTCGCGTGGATGTCGGAAAATATACCACGGAAACGTACTACCGGGATTAAAAGGACCCTATGTATTAATACAGATTTTAAAGTATCTGAGAGCCAAAGTTCATTGAAATCCGTGCAGCCGTTTTTGCGTCAATCTGGAACATACCTACATCCAGATAAACAGACAAAAGGACAAACATTCTTAAACCTATATTTTCGGCATCAGACATGTCAATAATATTCAATGTAGGTACAATTTTAACTTCGTTACTATTTTATTGTATAACTGTATAGATTTGTAAAAGCCTTTCGATGTATAAAAGTACTTTCCGAAAACACGTCAGTCATTTTAAATATTATTTTGTTTGTTTTGTAACTGTCGTCAGTTCGAAATGGGAATTTTGATACATGTTTATTTACGTAGGGTATTTTTGTTTATTTATCCTCTTTCGGACCGACCTAAGCTATTTTGAAATTGGATTATCTATACATACAGAAGTAGCATTTACATCAATTTGGGTACCAAACCAAACAGCTCTATTGATTTATACAGGGTGTTCGGCAGACGGTTGAACATACGAAAATCGCGATCCATGGGGCCGTCTGCTAAGTGTTTAGGCCCATTATCAAGACCTAGGCCACAAAATTTTGATTAATGATTCATTTTAAATTTTATTCGTAATTCGTTGTTGCTCAAGCTTCTAAGGTCAATAATTTCATAAAAAAATAACAACACTATAATAATGACTTTAAAAACACCATTTAAAAAAATCCATGTTGCCTTGGTCTTGGATTTTTGGCCCTAAACAAGTAGCAGACGGCCCCACGGATCTGTCATTTTCGTATATTCAACCGTCTGCCTAACATCCTGTATATGTGGCTCTCAAACCAAAAGCGGACTATCAGTAATAATGACATCAATATCACTGTCATTCCTTCCAATATTGACATAAAACCATTAAAATATTAAGATCACATCATCATTCCAACCACCACACTCTCAGTATTAATGACATTACTTAAATGTAATAATGTCATTATCACTAATAGTGTCTGGTCCGCTTTGGATATATAGATAAGTGGCATTATTGACATTAAATCTTGAAATAATTTAATAACCACTCTATCATGACGTCATATCATGGGTATATAATATACCCTCAATACCTAATGATTTTGACATAATCAATTTTGACATGAACGGCAATTATCAATTAATTGAACTGAAGTGAATTTGCAATTTAATTAATTTTACTATTACCTTAGAGCCCTCAAATGGCATACCAATTACCTACCAATTATTATTTACTGATTTGTATGATACGATGTAAATGCAAATGGGAAATGTAAGCTTTTGACATTTATGACTACGATTTATAGATTTTTGTTATCTAAAATCAAATACTGCCTCGTTGGTTTACCTCTTAGTTATTGCTAGCGTAATGCTGAGCGTTTGTCCTGGGTTCGATTTCCGAGCCGCGCAGTGTTATTAGGCTTTTCCACCTGGAACTTCTCAGTAGCAGAGTCTGATATGTGCCCTTGACGGCAATAGGCTCGCCCCCCTATACATGGGACTTAAACATAAGTGGTGAAACATGAATGTACTCTATGTGCACCTCTGCCTAACCATTGGAGGAAGGCAGGCGTGATGTTATGATATATTAACATTAAAAACGAAAAAACAATCGCGCATCTGTCTATGCCTCTATGGCTTGACAGCAGTAATTGACTGATGGAAGAGGTAAGGCCCATCGGCCACGAAACTATTCAATAGTAACGTATATGAACCGCCATTGAAATAACTACTATATGTACTATTTCCAAAACTTTTGACATATATACACGCTTATGAAGTTCCGTATTTATTACATTAAAAACCAAAGTGAAAAAATGCAACGCTTTATGGACACTTTGTTTTTTTCATTGAATTATGAATTTGATGATATTATTAATTCAATTGACCATTTGATTCCAATTGAATTGGAGTGGCGACCGCGTACCGGAAGACGAAGCGTTGGAAGGCCTCCCACAAGATGGACCGATGAACTTGTGAAGGCCGCAGGGATCCGCTGGATGCGGGAAGCACAAAATCGGTCGAAGTGGCGGTGCTTTGGGGAGGGCTATGTTCAGCAGTGGACGTCTTTTGGCTGAAATGATGATGATTATTTCAATTATTTATTTGCTCTCATGCACATCACACATTTTATGAACCCTGTTAGGGCACTGCAAAGCACAATGGAGGTTTGCTGTTGAGATTATGAACAATAATAATTAAAACAATACATTTTGGCCCATTATTGAGTGTGCAGGTCACCCCCCCCCCCATTTTATCTGTGTACATTGTAAAACATTGATCAGGCAGGGGCCATTGTCTTTCCATAGTTCCAGGTCACCAGTCAACTTAAGCCACCGAAACCCATATTCCAATATGCAAACATAGTACTAGGTACGTTTATAAAGTTATAGTTCTCTGGTAGCATCGTTTTGGCAGGCATAAGCATAATCAGCCTATAATATTCCCACTGCTGGGACACAGGCCTCCTCTATTCGAGAGAGAGTGGGCTGTAATCCACCACGCGGGCCCAGTGCGGGTTGGTGGATGTCACAAATGTCTTCGAATTTTTGGTTCTAGGACATGCCGGTTTCCTCAAAATGTTTTCCTTCACCGTTTTGAGAGCAGTGGTGATGAAACTATTTACACAAAGTAAAATTAATGCTTGCTTGGATTCGAACCCACGAGCTACATCTCGTAAGTCGCGGCCGCGGCCGTAACCACTGGGCCACCACAGCTCTCGTGTGGCAGGGATATGATAAAATTATGGAAATTCCTTCTACGTAACTCTAGAAAGGCACTTTACGTTTTAACTGTTAGACAACGAATGACAAACGAATATTGATTTCTTGTTCTTAAGAGGGTGCATCCTAAAAGTTGGCAACGTCGTAAATAGCTGTCAAATAGTTACCTGTTTTGATTAATTTGGAAATAATACTGTATGGAAATAAGAAATGTGGCTAACTAATTGACTAGAATATTAATAATGAATTGCAATTATAACATTGAATTTGATGTTGTACCCGTTTTAGGTGTAAAAAAGGCATTTGGAAAGTTTCCAAATGCTTTTTTTACATCTAAAACTAACTATTCGGTGTTACGATATAATTTTTTGCATTTCATAATCAATATTCTAGTTCGCCACATTTTTTATTTCCATACAGAAATATTATCAAATTAATCAAAACAGCGAAATATTTGACATCTATTTGCGACGTTGCCAACTTTCAGAATAAACCCTCTTAACGCAACTAAAAGTATGTGTAACCACACATATAAATGCGTTTACGATAATTTCCACTAAGTTACTCATCATGACTTCCTCTTTGGTCACATAAGCACTACTGCTGAGCATGAAGTCCTGGGTTCGGTTGCCGGGACGGGTAGTATTATTGGGTTTTTCCATCTTCAATTTCTCAGTAGCAGCCCAGCCTCGATTTGTGCGCGATTGATAGCAATAGCCTCGTCCCCCTTACATGGGACTTAAATAATTATATCTGGCGAAATGTGGGTGTACTATAGGTACATCTCTGCCCAAACCTTCTAGGAAACAAGGCATGATGTATATTACTCACCATGACACTGAGTGCAGTGTCATGGTGAGTTGTTCCTGGTGAATTTTAATAGAGTATATAGTGATATACTCTATTAAAATTACTATTGCATACAAAATAGAACAAGGAAATTCCACTATGATATTTCTTTTAATTCATTTACGCAAATCGGTTGCAAAATATTCCGATGGCATCGTTTACACCGAAGCGTAACAGTGGATTGAAGGAAATTAAAACAGGTTTATCCTTAATCACGGCGTCGCAGATTAAAGATATAGTTTTATATTTATGTACATTTTATGAGCCTTTTAAGATTGATGTTATTATTTTATTACAGCCAGTTATAAAAATGCTAATGAATTTCCATAATTATGTGAAAACTGTACTATAACATAATTAGTTTAATTAGC
Organism: Conistra vaccinii; assembly: GCA_948150665.1. Classification (NCBI taxonomy): domain Eukaryota; kingdom Metazoa; phylum Arthropoda; class Insecta; order Lepidoptera; family Noctuidae; genus Conistra; species Conistra vaccinii. Next base: position 13,853,347 of record OX411329.1, read on the forward strand.
AATCATTGGGTTAGTTAGCTTCATTGTACGATTATACGAGTAATCATAAGTAGGTAGTAGCAATAATACTGTGTGTTATTCACCAACCTAACTAATATTATAACTAATTGTGAAAGTGAGTTTGTTTGTTACGCTTTCACGCCAAAACGGCTGAACGGATTTAGATGAAATTTGGCACGTGGGTAGACCGTGACCTGAAAGTCAATTTTCATAGCTAATAAACGTTCAAATTCAAGTCGGCTCATCTCAACGGCAATCAATGTCAAATATACGTCAGAAATACGCCAGGAATATAGAAAAATTAGAGGTATTTTTGACAGATTGAGACTGAGATGAAAATGCGAACGTGCTCAAAAAATATGAGAATGGCCCTCTGGGTGGACATAGTATACTTTTTATCCAGGTAGTACGTTTCCGTGGGATAATTTCCGACCTCCACGCGGGCGAAGCAAAAGCTAGTAAAAAATAAAAAACAGAAAATAAGCCATGAATGTCCGGCAAGAAGAATATAATTTTAATCATTATAATGTATCTAGAAGAAGATATTCTTATCTAGTATTAAATCATAGAACAGCAGCTTGTAATTATTATTATTTTATTTTAATATAACAAAGAAGGCCCCGTGTGAATATTCCTGGGACTTTAAAAATTGTTACTAGCGCGTCCGCTGGTATAATGAAACCGGACTTCCATGAATTTCCATATTTTATTTACAGAGGTGCAATATGAAAGCGCTGGGAATAAAAAGAAAGCGTAAAAAATACAGGTTACGGTAGTTAAAAGAGGTCCTATCCTTTATGGGAGTCATTTTTATTTGACTAGGCTGCAAGTATAAAATGCATTAATAGCGTTTTATTTTTTAAATACTTGTGGATTTAATAAATGGCAAGGATTTATAACCGATAAGTTTTTAAGATCTCAATCAGATCAATTGCCTTTTTATACAGCTGACAGTCAGATATCAGTCAATCAGATATCAGTAGGCCAATTCTCGTACTTAAAAAACGTTTACATGCTAGTCGCAATCTGTCAAACTTGTCAAAAATGTTGGTAAATTGATTGTTGTTGTATTATTGACAGATTGCGAATGAGATGCGAATGTGAACGTTCTTAAAAATTACGGGAATTGCCGCTCTGATCAATTGCCTTTTTTATACAGCTGACAGTCAGATATCAGATCAATTGCCTTTTTTTATACGGCATATTATAGCATAATCAGCCTATAACGTTCCACTGCTAGTATATAGGCCTCTTCTCCATGAGAGGGATTGAGCAATAATCCACTAGTTGTAAAACGCCGACTTGTAAAATACAAGTGACGAGAGCGCGTCAGTGGCGTGTGTGGGGTGAGTGTGGTGTGGGTGTGTGTGTGTGCGAGCGTGTGTGTAAGGTAATATATGGAGGTATATGGTTTAAGGTGGAAGCGTCAGGGTAGCCCGTACAATTTTCAAATATGATTCGCGGCCATATCAAATGTTTATTTATAGAATTATAATCATAAATAGTTTGGAAAATCCAAAACTGCACGCCTCATCACACTCATTCATAAACAAATTCAAAACATAGTTTCTAACAAAAATTAACAATTTAATACTTTTCATGAAATATGTTTTGACTGCTTCTTTACCCATCAATATGGGTAAAATTTCTAACCTCGCAACCCTTACGTAATGTCAAAGACTATTTATTTAGTTATTTACTTTGTGGGTTGCTAGGCAACGGAACGTCAAGCCAAGGTTGGAAATATTTAGATAAATAGATATTATATTTTTGTTAGTATTTTATTAATTATAATTAAACTACTTTGAATAAAAGAGCCATTTTCAATAGGGTTCCTTCTATGGCTGAAACGAATGTATTAAAAAAAATTGATCTCCATTTAATCATCTACAGGGTGGCAGGGACATCGACGCGAAGCCGGTTACCATGGATTCAGTACATGATTCTGAACCCCCCTGCGTTGAAATTTTTCGTTGGTTATTTTTTTTTAAATCTGCCGTTCCATACATTTTGACCGCGTAGGTATTGCACTTTTCTATGAAACAGCAGATTTTTATTTAAATAACCGACGAAAAATTTCAACTCAGGGGGGTTCAGAATCATGTACTTAATCCATGGTAACCGGCTTCGCGTCGATGTCCCTGCCACCCTGTATACAATGGTATATAAATTAAGTAGGTTCTGTGTACTAACTAGCAGGAGTGTAACAATAAAAGCAGTTGCAGAAATAGGGCCAAAAAAAATTTTCGGTCGTAGAGCACACTCTAATGCTTCGCATTATGAGTCGTGCAAAATCATCAATACAACTCTATATGTTCATGAAGGTAATCCTATTATATGAATTTTTCATGAAATTGTGACATTTGAGGATTTTGCTAACTTAAAGAGTTGTATTGCTGATTATAATACTGTAAAGCCATATTTGTTACAGTCGTGAATCAAATTTTAATCAACATACAACCAGACACTGACCTGCAAATTGCAAAAAAACTTAATTTCGCGGGCTACCTTAGCCTTTCCCCTTATTTGTAATTTTTTTCTTTTTTTTTGCTTATTTATATTTATTTATCAAATAACTTCTCCCGCTTTGGGCGGAGCGGGAGGGCGTGTCAGACTCTTACTGACTAAAACCCACCCGTGTTCCTTCAGTTGCCAGGGGCCACGGTATCCCTTTCGGACTCTTTCCCGCAACCCAGGTAGGCATTGGCCCTAGCGGACCCCTTTGACTGATGGGTGTGTCTTATGGGGGAAGCGCAACTGCGCTTCCCCCATAAGACACTTTATTCCACTCAAAAATAATATAATGAATCTCTCCTATGAGGAAAAACATAATAATTATTAAAATAAGCTAAGGTTTTGCTGGGTGATAAACTAAAAATAAGTTATAAAAACAGCTGGTAAAAACTTACAACTTACTTACCTACTTTTGAAAACTAATCCAACATTCAAAACAAAACATTTCATGATCGTTGCTAAAATCCAAATATATATTCCACTGAGAAGTTGAGAACACCAACAAAAGCTTACTGAAGTATTATAAAGCATCCATTAAAAGCTCAATCAACGCTATCAACATATTATTAATATTTCATGTCCAAGTTAGATGAAATATTTTACGCTCAATTTTAATACCTTATGAATAAATATCCCACTTCATTCTTATTGTTCGACGTGAATTGTACGTTAAAACATTCATGAATATTAAAAGGAGCTGCTATTTTTAATACATTTTTTCTTGTTGTTGTGAATGTAAGGGCAGTTAAACTGGATTCTTTAATAGATTGTCGGTGTAAATGAGGTCTAACGGACCGGTTGTATACCGGTTGCTGACCAGGAGAATGGCAAAGCCTATGCTCTACAGTGTACAGGTCGATAGTTTGTTTAGCAAAGCCTCTGCTGGCGCACGCGACGATCACAAACCGAACCGTTTTACAATCGAATTTCAAAGTATTTTGTGAATTGAATTTTCTGTGGAGTGTCCTTTTTCACGAAGTAAGTTTTTCCTTGTTAATTATTACTGTAATACCATTTTTAATTACTGTATGAACGAAAATGTATCGTGTGCTTTCGTTCAATTAAACTTTGTCTCTGTTATCTTTTTATTAGAGCGGTGTGCATCGCGTTTAATAAAGTTTTTTTTATATGATTAAAAAAGAGAGTTTCGCAGAATTCCATAGTGGTATAAGATTTAATTAAAACATTTATTATAACAAGCATTTTTTGTAAAAAATATCAGAATTTACGCACTGCATGTAAAATAATTTGAATCAGAAATGCCATAATGAAATCTTGATAAAATCCAATGTGCGAAACGTTTCAAGGGAAACCCATAAACACAATGATAATTATAAAGTAATTTAATTATTTATTTCCACTTGTTGATCACTTAAACCATTATTACGGCAAGATGTAAAGCTAGAACAATAGGCTGATTTTGTATTCTTTAAAGCGAATGATCGCAATCCGATGGACGCATATAGCATTAGTGATACAATTCTCTTTGTTCACTACTCATTGTTTAGCCGTAGATACTTACACACATATGTATCCCAATGGGATTATCAATGGCCATTTAATTTTATTTTTTTTGCCTTATGTTTAAATACAATGTTAAACATATAAGGCAAAAATTAAAATTAAATTATCTTTATGCTACTAAATGTTTAGAAACTTAAACTTTAGCTAACATGGCACAAACCGGTGGTTAATATACTAAAGCCAGTAACTACATGCCGTTTTCCAAAACAGTATCTAGTATCTAAATTAAAAAAGTTTTGTTAAAAGTTTTTTAAACGCTCGAAATTGTATTAGGTAGAACTGCGTTTGAAACGCATTTTCTCAATAAAATTAGTTACTAAGTATAAAAGTTTTTCAAACGCTCGAAATTGTACTTAAAACTGCGTTTGTAACGCATTTTCTCAATAAAATTTGTTACTATAAGGAAAAAGGCCTTCATGATGCAATTTTTTTATTGAATACTTCCTATAACTTTTAAAATTAATTAATGTTACTTAATACATTCTATATACAACATTCTATGTGTAACACCATAACGTTTACCAATATTTTTCAAGGCAAGGACAAGTTTTTGATTTAGAATCGGTTGCACAATGTGTGTGTTAAAATTTTTTAAAGTTAAAATAAGCATGTTAACAGGTACACACATAACCAGTCGAATGTTAAACCGGGTTCACATTGATGCAACAATACGAATATTTCGCATCCAAACAAGCGATTAAATTATCATTAACTTTGCTGTCACGCACGCAACGAACATGTTAAGGTGTAAACAGACTACGCTCAATTGATCATGCTCGAACAACGTTAACGTAACGTCAATTCAAAAGAATTTTGAATCGAAAGTACAATTACTATCCTATCATCATAACCATCAGCCTATTAATGTTCCCACTGCTGGGACACAGGCCTCCTCTCTGTGAGAGCGAGTGGGCTGTAATCTACCACGTGGGCCCAGTGCGGGTTGGTAGATGTCACATGTCTTCGAATTTTTGGTTCTAAGACGTTTCCTCACTATGTTTTCCTTCCCCGTTTAGAGAGCAGTGGTGATGAAATTATTTACACAAAGTAAAGCGCCTGCTTGGGTTCGAACCCACGACCTACAACTCGTAAGTCGAGGCCGTTACCACTGGACCATCACTGCTATCCTATACAACAACAAATATCCTGTAACATTTTAGTTCAAATGTTGGCAACAGGCACAATTAGTATCACTATAGTCTTAAAACTAAGTCAATATTATACACCCATATGCTTATTGTCATACATAAAGTCTTAAAAGTAAGTTAATAATATGCGCTAACCAAATATTTTAAATTTTACGTTTACTCCTCTGTACCCTAATTACGTAATACACTATCAACCAGAATGAAATCTGAATCGTTTTGAAATAGATTGCTAATCCATTGCTTCATAAAATCGAAAAAAAAATCTGCTCAACAAAGTAAATAACGCAATGAATGTTGTTGAACTCTCAAAATGAAACAGATTAGTCGGAATCGTTTACGAAAATGTGTTGCGTAATTAGATAGCTGTTCGTGCTAGTTCCACAGGACGATTCAGTGTGGTGCATGGCAGCCGGATGACGGTCGATTGACGTTTTTTTCAGTCTACGGCGATCAATGGTGTCAAATTCACAAGTAACGATCGTGAATATTGGTCGATTGTCGGCCGTTCATTGGTCTAAATTGAATATCGAATATATTTTGAGGGGATCAATATCGACTGGCCGTCGGTCGATCGATCGCAGTCTGGTTGCAGCTTTATACACAAAAATTATACAGATGTGGATCTAGTCTTAACAAATGTGCCTCTTGTCTCATCATGATTTCGAAACCGACAGCAGTTGTAATTTTTTTTTATTATAGTTATATTGCGAAAATGTAAAAACTATTAACTATTAAAAATTAACAGGCATGTTGTAATTTTTATGTATCTGTTGTTATTTAAAATTAATAATTAATACTTTTACGCAATACTACATCGGTTGGTAATAAAATATAATATTTTGATTGAAATTCTCATTATTTTAATAGTTTTACCAGGCAAAAATCTTTACAAAATATGTATTAAATGACTATAAATGATACCTGTTAGTAACCTCAAAAACGTTAATTAATCGCAAGTTAACATACATTGCCATGAAGTAGTCGGATTCTCGTAATGGCGTGTTACCACAAAACTAATTTTGAGCATATCTGTCCGTCTCGCATGGCGTTTATGTAATGTTTTAATTAAAATGGCAACAGAATCTGGACATTCCTTGCATTTAGATAGATAAGGTCTAGCAAAATATGTGTTGTGATTGTATGTAGCATAGCATGTTCATAAGTTGCATTTAAATATGGTAAGACTTCAATGGTTACATTGTATACATAAACTCCAGCATTCTTCCCATAGGGGTAGGCAGAAACTACAGAACGCCACCTGCTACGATCCTTACATACCCCTTCTCTCATCCTTTTGTCTCGTTTACGTTCATGATGTAAGGTTGTCGTGCTACCACGACAACCATAGAAACGGGTTTTCTACGGGTTTTGTCGACGGAAGAACAGACAAAATGACAGATTGTGATTGTTTATCTGTAATTTTCTCTATTCTTCCGTCGACAAAACCCGTTTCTTTTGTGGTCAGGCTTAGCGTGCAGAGTCGGGGTTAATGTTTTTTTAAATGCTTTTAAAGAGCCCTTTGAGTCTAAGAAAAAAGGAAAACAAAGCACTGGGTTGTCAAAAAAAAAAAAAATAATTTTTAATTAAATTTCTGTATCTTCAAAGCTCGAGTCTGTTTTTGATTAAGTTTACATTTAGGGATCAAATGTTTTAATAATTATTACTTTGATATTTTTGAGAGCACTTGTACTCAAAAGTGAGGTCAATGAACGGCGACAACATTTGACGCCTAATAGTAAACAATTTTCATAATACTTTGGTATCCTTGAGTGACCAAATTGTTTCCAAAATCGGAAAAAAAAAAACAAACCGGCTTTATTTTTCCTGTTACTGCAATAAAACTTTTTTCCGATCTAAGCAACTAGTATTATAATAAAATATGTGAAAGTGACTTTGTTAGCTACGCTTTCACGCTAGAACGGGTGAACGGATTTAGATGAAATTTGACACATAGGTAGACCATAACCTAGGTTAAGACATAAGGTAATTTTTACCCCGATAGTACGTTCTCGTGCGATAATTTCTGACCTCCACGCGGGTAAAAGCTAGTAATTTGTAGCTAACCATTGATTGCATATTGGCCGTAGTGTATCTCACAATGAGTCACATAAGAGTTCTAGTATCTAGGTATAAAATTTAGGAATGACGGATGTCTCGTAAGAGACAGCATGACGGCAATGGATGAAGTGGAATTAAATATTAGGGTGCTTGCATGGAGAAACGGGTTTCCAGTATAGACAAGTCACAGTCACACACAACATAACTGTTTATTTCCGATGATCAACTAAGGGTCTAAACAGACGGACTACATCTGAACCGCACGCCAGCTGCAAAATTGCAGTTCGAAAGCTCGTGAGCATATTATTTTCGATGCATAACTGCAACGAAACTGCCAACCGACCGAGTCCTGTTGAAATGCAGTCCGTCTGATGGCAGCCTTACAGCGATCTATACCGGGAGTCGGGCCCGAAGCAGCAATGCTTTATGCAAGCTCCCTTACAGACCAGCACAGACCTTTGAGTATGCGAAAGAAAGAGAGAGATAATCTCGTAACTTTCCTATTGACCTAAATTACACAGTAGCGATCATATATTTAACCAGTATCTAAGTTATCATAATAGCAGTCGAAAGCCGGAGCTCCGTGATGATGTAACGGCGGGTAGCCGCAGTTGTAACACAGTTGTTGTTCTACGAAACATCAGGTCAAGTTCATTGTTGTAACGCACTGAGGCGAGCGCAAGAGTCGCTTGGAGTTCCGTTATGATATCCTCAAAATATATTTATGTTATATACAAAATATTATGAAAGCAAAAGTTTGTTGTTTATCGGAGAAATTTGTGCTGGAAATAGAGGATAAACTAATTTGGGTCGTCTAAAGTTTTTAGTTATAGACTGAAGGCTTAGAAACTCTAAGTAGGTAGGGCTTTCAACATTTACGGCTGAACCCATTATTGACAGTTATTGGGTTCAGCCGTTAGAATGATCAGTGTTTATGGTAGGTAAATAACTGCTTTTAAAAATTGACCTTTAAAACTTTTGCCGTAAAGGCTACGAAATATAATCTGGATTCAAGTTGCATTAATTACTGTTTTTCCTAATAGATAAAATTAATCGTTGATGTTCCTTCGCTATGAAATATTTTGACAAAAATTCGACCTAGATTCTAGTTCGTTCATACTAAACTAACACCACGAAAACCGAAATGAATACGTAGAATGTTACAAAAAAAACAACCCTGTAGTATTGCAGTACGCAGCTCTTCAAATAAAAGCACGGTAATTGATACAGCCAATTCAATCACTATGGAAAACGTAGGTAGGAAGTAGGCACAGATAGACTTTAGGAATGAATCAGAATTTTTCAGCCTGTATATTTACAGGAGTATTTAACGAAAACCTCAAAAAAAGCGGGCCAATCATATTTTTAGTAAGTAAATTGTATAATATATTCTATCTCTTGTTTTTGACACCGCTTCCTCTTCTTGGAATAGAAAAGGTGAAAGGTGTTCTTTAAACTGCCAGGTAGGTACTGCAGACACTTAGGGTGCCTACGGTAAGGCACCCTAATTACGCAATGCACGATCAATTTTAAATTGAAACCAATTGAAAAAGATTGCCAGTCCATTGCTTCATAAGATCGACAAAAAATATTGGGCAGATTTTTTTTAATGTAATTGGGGGGCGGGTCTTAATACCTGTACCGTAGGCACCCTAAGTGTCTACTGAAAATACTTTTTTGCAGCTGAACCGATAACTATTTTAGGTTAAAGAATGAATACATACATTTTTTATATTCTATTAGCCCGCGTGACAGCCCCGGGGGCGACTGTCTCCTCTTTTTTCTATTCTTAATATAAAATTCAATGTTTGTCTCGTTTAAGTGCCAACAATTTGATCACACCAAGGTTTTATTCCAAACCTATATGAAGTAGAGTCTCTACAGTACCTACTCAATATCGAATTTAATGTTGCTCATAGTTTTCTGCTAACACGTTATTTACGCGTCGTATATGGTCTGCGCAATTCCATCGACATTTTGGAATCAAATTGGTTTTGGATTTCAATATTATACCGAAACTGGACGTTACTGAAGATGCCAAACTCGTAGGAAAATACTGTGCCGACTCTATAAAGATTGCCGCTAAGCAAAAGACCGAATCTTGGCAATAACTCGAAGTTGCCTTACCTATTGGTAAGGGAGACATATGATATAATATATATATATGGATAAATATATCATTAAAGTATGTAAGCTAATAATTTATACCTAATTAGTTGCTTTGGGAATTAATTTAAGACTATCATTGTAATATCTAAATTATTATAATTATCAAGAGGATTGGCAGCCACATATATTATGTCCTAATTATTATAGTACATTAATTAATAATAAGTCAGCCCAGCGTACTGATTACAATATTACCTAGATAATATCAAGTAATATCAATATTGGATCAAGGATGTAAGATGGTAACCATGGGAATCTAAATACTAACTAATACAGGTAACCGCCAATATCTCACAATCAGGAGGCCTAATATTTATACTCAGATTTTTAATTTGCTAGACTTTAGTCTAGCAAATTAAAAATCAGAGTATAAATATATAATATATTTTAATAACATTTGGTGGCGACATAAAAATAACCTAGTAAATAATTTAGTTACCAAGTGGCTCTCTCCAAGGACCATTGAATTATTCTCTGCAGTTGGAACTGTTGTCATATTGTCTCTGTAATATTAATTATTTATCGGGCTATTTATTAAAAAAACAGGTCGATCGCAACTGTCATTTTTGGTCTAGTAAATAAAAAATCTGAGTTAAGGTAATATAAATTCTATTCTATTTAATTTAGCTGTTTGTTTTCATGTACGGTTAGTTTAAAAAATATCGTGATCAAAATGTAAACATGGATCAGAAAATAGACGTATTCCACATTGGGCACCTGAGCGAATGGCATCTGCGATATTCCACATACGGCACCTATCGATATTTTTCGCAGGTGCCATCAGTGGAATAATAGTTGTGGATGCCAATTTGTAGTTAAACTTACAAAAGTGCTTTGATTTCATTATTTGAATACTAAAACCCGATATAGGTACTAATTTGAAATGAGCTTAATGATGTTTTTCTTTGAAAAATATTGAGGTTAATTTTACAACGTCAATTTTCCATGATGATTTGTCAATTACAATTAATAATTTAATTCAGACAATAATTGTTTGATAACGTTGTAATCTTCTTAGAATAATATTACTAATTCTCTTTAATGACTTAGATGTTTAATTAGATTGTTTATACCAAATGTTTTAAAACGAGCGCTAATCCTGTCAATAAACAACAACAAGAAGTTTGGCAGGTTTATAAAATATATACAAGTGCTTGGTCCAAAATAAATGTTTTTTTTTAATGAGTTAAGAAGAAGAAAGAATTTAACCTGAAAAGGGTTTGTTTATACTTTAATCAGATACTTTTGGCACAGAAATTGGGTACAAAATGACAGATAGGTACCTAATCTAAGAATGGTTTTATTTAATTTAAAGAAGAAGCAAAACTGCACTGCGCACTATAAATGGTCTAAATAAAAGCTAAAAGTAACAGGCTGGTAATATATTATTACCTACATACGAAGCCATTTCAGCAAAACGCTTAGAAGATGTAACTTCTAACTGTAAACGCTAGATATTAACGGTTTGCGTTAGATGTTAGAAGATGACGCTGACGTCAATCTCTTAATGAACGAGACCGGTAAAATCTACAAACTACAGTTAAAGACTATAAAGTGTTACAAACAAACCACACAAAATAATAAACAGACTTTTGTTGGATTTTACTCAGAAACTCACAGGTATTAAAAAACAAATTGAATGATTAAATATTATAAACTTAATTGTGGTTTTTCACTGTAATGAGTAGAATTTAATTAATTTCAACATCATTAAGTAATTTTACTGTGTATTAATAAATGGCTTTGTTTTTCAATTTGGAATATTGGGTAATTAATGTTAGTAGTAGGGCTACTTCTTATAGCATCAGCAAACCCTTTCGTGTTGGGGTGTTTAGAAATATTACCCGTATTAATAACACTTGCTACCATGTTTTCTTATAAATAATATAATAAAATATGCTAAAAATCTTTTAGGAACGTTCTTGAAAGTATTCAGCATATTTTATATCTTGGCAATTTTTTTTCCAATAGTTAATAACGATAGTTTTAAAATAAGTCTGAATAGCAGAGCCTACCCTAGAAATGGGAAGTCATTGTATGACTTACCATTTCTGTTAAAGTTTATCAAAGTCGTATTTTTTACATCACATCACATCACATCATCAACAAGTCAGTCAGTCACTATCATATTACCGAAACATCGGTCACATGAAGTAGTTCATTTGTAATGTTCCACTGTTTCTCAAACAGACGGTTTTGTCGCCAGTGCAGGTAAGTAATGGACACACTCTTGCAGAAAATTAGAATATTCGTAAAATTGAACGTTTTAGTTTTATACTACCCCGGTACGTAGCTTACTGGAATTTGTGCTATTTAGAAAAGCAAGTTTTGGAAAACTCTGCGGATTTATTTGATAATGATTTAATCATAATCTTTGATTTAGGCGATAGACCACATCTGGATAGGAACTCATCTCACTAATTTTAGTTAAGTACCTTCTTACTCTACTTTAGCTTACTAGTTAAAAAAGTAACATTAAAAAAAAAAACTAGAAGTTTTTTATCACTCAAATCGCTCAAGACTAGGAATTTTTGACAATTATTAAATCTATCAAGTATTCTATGATTAAGAATATGAAATAATACACAACATGCTTATACATACAAAAACCGCCTATGTGGCCTAGTGGTTAGACCACCTGTCTCAGACCCAGAGGGTTCGATTCCCAGTGGGATCAAAATTTTCTGCTCCGTTTGGTTGGTGTTAGGGCTTGTTCTAAGTCCACCTGGCTCGCTGCCACCATCTTATCTAAGTCACCATAACAACAATGTTAACAGCATTATTGTGCTTGTGTGCAGCATTATGTGTTTCGGCAGTTAGAGGTAAGATAGCCAGTTCCTCTATGGTTGAGGATTCCGGATGACGTCCACCTTCGGCCTGATCAATACTTACCATCAAGTGAGATACAGGCCAAGAGCGGATGCTTTCTTTTAAACGCAACCTGAACAGTTAGCTGTTAAAAAAAAAACGATTATACTAAACATGTATGAACGTAAAAAAAGGTAAAGTAGTATGTAAGGAGCGTAGCAGGTGGCGTTCTATAGCTTCTGCCTATCCACATGGGAACAAGGCGTGAGTTTATGTGTATATTTAAACTAAACATAGACGTCGAGAACGAATTTTTTGTCCACACAACCTCCAAAGTTGTGTTCAACAAATATTTAGAAAAAAGCTGTGCTAATAAAATTTACATTTACAAAAGGACTTTAGTATTGGTTTACCTACATAACTAAACCAATACATTATTGTTGATTCAATATTCAATAAAAAAGGCTACTTGCATGTACTAGAATATTATTATACATACACCAACCGATCCCTAAAGAGTATAACGTAACTGAAACTCTAATTAGTTCCAAAAAACTTCCCGAAATGTTGCCATATTGAAAAATAAAGTTGCAACGCGTAATTGAAAATGTTGCCAGTCTGACTGTGCGTTTGTACTGCCGAAACATTCACAATAAAACATGTTGAAATATCTAGTTCCTATGAAACATTGTCAGGTAAGTAAAGTTTTCAACATGTTTTGTTGTGAATGTTTCGCCAGTGCAAACGCACAGTAACATTCAGTAGGTAGTACTTATTTAGATTTTACTACAGAACTAAACACACGTTTCGATTGCAAAACAAACTAACTGTGATTAACAACTAAAACAATTTAAGTTCTGGTTATCAGATTTCATATGTCATAATAACTCTAAGATGACGTAAGGGTGAAGTGAAAGTTACAGTGACGTCACGAGCATCTGAGATTGATGTAATGATTCAAACCTCACTGCGCGCTGAAGTAAGATGCACAGGAACTTTATATTAATGTGCTGACAGGGAATTTGTTTTGAGAAAAATCTGGTAGGTCCCTAATAATATTTTGAAATTGATAAACGAACTAGGTTTTTATTTTATTTTTGAAATAATCATTTAATAAAAAGTTTAAATATAAATGTTTAAAAAAATTGAGTCTTGTGAACAGCCGGTGTTTTAAATATGTTTCACACTTATATTATAATAAAGCAAGGTTAAAAACGAGTTTGGTATACTTATTACCTACTACACGAATATAAAACAAGGAAGGTACTGACGTATAATTAGTTCCCTCATTAAGTTTATTTCATTTTACAAAAAGCGCGTAACCTTAGGTCATTTAATTCAACATGACTGTAATTGAGGAAATTCTGAACATTAATTAAAAGTTTTCATTGAAAATACGCTATAATTCTTATAATATTACTCTTAAAGTGATACATAATTTTACTGGCCTTCAACAATTTGGATATTATTATTATGAAAAGACCAAAATAAAGTGTATTTCAAGCACATTTACGTGTATAGCCTTAAACATTCCAGACTGGCTAACATTATATCAAAGTCAGTCAATAATATTCTGCTTAATTATGTGTAAATTAACTCGTTAGCGGCTTTTATTATACGCTTAAAATTAAACTCTTGAAGGTTTAAGCGAAGAAACCTAAGAAATGGTAAATACTGTAACTAGATTAATTAGAAATATTCGTAGAACTCAGGTAAATTAACCTAATGAAGCCATATTATATTAGTCACGTTGCCCGTTAAATCTAGTGCTTTAGATGTAGAAACTTAATTAATCGAAGATTATTGTATAAATTCCACTTTTTTTTTTTTTTTGCGACAGTATCGTCTTGAATGTTACTTTCATACATAAAATAATAAACTTGCTAACATTCCTGCAAGTTACTCAAAAAAATATCGATAGCAGGAATTTAAGTTTTTAGTGTTTAGTGTGACTGAAATTTTCAACTTCAATTTAAAAATACAAAAATGAGGTTCCATATATTCTAGCTGACTTTAAAAACTATGCAGGTTCGTAACCTACGCAAAAAATAAAAAAAAGTTAGTACTTAACCTTCTAATAATTCACTGAAATCGGCCTTCGAAGGTTAGGCTAAAAATCCTTTTGAGCTTTAAAATAGGTGCTCCAAATAGCGACGCCATAAAAAAATAACGGAAAATACTCACTACAAAAAAGATATGAATTTTTGAGGCTCCACCGGCAAGAAAACTCAAAAAAAATTACAAAAACAATAATAACTCGAAAACGACAAACAATCGCGGAACATACATGGGGTATTTTCGAATACCCCTGGTCATGAGGAATCTATTTTTATTTTTTTTGATGACGTGTATTTTTGGTCCACCCTGTATATTTACACCATTATTTTATAAAGCACGTTGTCAAGACTCAAGATATTCGTTAGTAGCAAAAATAAAAGTAAAAAAAGCGGCCAAGTGCGAGTCGGACTCGCCCATGAAAGGTTCCGTAGCAGCAAGTAACATAATTATAATAAAATATCTTGTAGTTTGTTAAAGGTAAATTGCGGTTTACGATTTATGACGTATAGAAACGTCGACGTATAAAAAAAACTACTTACTAGATCTCGTTCAAACCAATTTTTGGTAGAAGTTTACATGGTAATGTACATCATATATTTTTTTTAGTTTTATCATTCTCTTATTTTAGAAGTTAAAGGGGATTTTACCATTTAGGAAGTGTCTCTCGCGCAAACAATTCAGTTTAGAAAAAAAATTACTTTAATAACCTCAATATCATTTTAGAAGACCTATCCATATATAGATACCCCACACGTATGGGTTTGATGAAAAAATTATTTTGAGTTTCAGTTCTAAGTATGGGGAACCTATTGTTTTTTTTTCAATTTTTGTGTGAAAATCAATGCGGTTCACAGAATACATCTACTTACCGAGTTTCAACAGTATAGTTCTTATCTTTTCGGAAAAAAGTGGCTGTGACATACGGACGGACAGACAGACAGACATGACAAATCCATAAGGGTTCCGTTTTTTGCCATTTGGCTACGGAACCCTAAAAAATAGATCCAAACTCCACAAAAATACACTTTTATGTGTACATAAATGATTAAATTTATTGATAAACAAATAAATAGGTATAAATCTCAAACATACCAAACCTCAATTGGTATGACTAACCCAGAACAGACAGTAGTAACCAAGTCACATTATTGGCCGTTTATTGAAATTCAAACTACGCCATTTCCATGGGACATCTCGTTTTGGGTCAACATGCGTTGTGCTCATGAATAAAGGCCCTGCGGGTCTGAGACACAATTCCGGACCCCGTGTTACTGTCTTCTATAAATATCAAAACAATTTGGATTTAAATAAACCCAGACATTGAACTATACTTACTGTTTTTAAAAGAATAAACGTAGGCGAGTACTTACGACGACAAAAGCAAAGCATTTATACTAGAAATCTTTTGCACTTTGTGCAGTCACAGATTTACAGCTAGACTACCTAGAACTTAAATATTTTCTCATAGAATATAGAAAATAATGGCATGGCATCATTACATACAAACGTTCTTGACTATGGTGGGTTGTATGCATACCTACACAAACTGGTAGGTGTCATACAAATTTTATCACGTGTTTTCCTTTTACTGATCATAAGGATGTAATTTCAGCATTACATGATTCACATTTAAATTGAATATTTGGATACACGGTTAAATAGCTTACCTCTTTATTAGTTACCCCATAGCTGTAGATAATTTAAGCCGAATTTACATTACAAAATGAATTGCATGCTTGATATAGTACAATACTGTCAAGGCCAGCAAGCATTGATGGACGATCGTGAAAATGTGGGCTGAGGCGAAGTCGAGGCTCACATACGTGAGTCCATCAATGCCTTGTTGCGGCCAAGGCTTGTATAGTACTTTTCTCAAACAATGCGCGGAAATTCAAACCAATAAATTATATAAAAAAGTCCAGAATCATTAACGAACAAAGAAAATTTTTCACACGCCAATATGTTCATTTATTTCTTCTTTACATTAAGCAGCTCTATTTGCTAAGCTAGTTCGAAATTCAAATAAAATCTTTGATAAGTTACCTCCTTGATTGCCACGTGTTGAAATAAAATATAAAAAATTAGCAAATTTTCAACAGGGGTTTGTTCAGTTATGACTTGTCACCCCCGCCAAACTACGACCGCCTGAAGCGTGTTTATGTAATATACCGGTAAAATCCCACTTTGAAAAAAAACTACGCGTTTCTTTTTTTTTTCTTGAAAATTATCACTTAAATAGACTCTCAGTAGATATTTAACAATACTCACGGATCGGACAATGTTTCTTTTACACCAAACAAAAAAAAACGCATTTTTTTTTTCAGAGGGATTCTCTTTCACAAAAATGTAAAGCTTTTTTTTTCTTTCTTGAAAATGATTACATAAATAGACTCAGTAAGATACTTAACAAAACCCTCACAGTTCGGACAGGGTTTTCTAACACATTGCATAACAGTGCAACTTGTTTTGTGAAATAATAAGTACAATATCGTGAATCTCAGAATCACCAAAATCACGGCCCCGTCAACATCAAAGCTTTATTTTGCAATTTACAATATTATTATCGTACGAATGTGCTTTCGCGACTTTCATTTCACGTCGCATTTGTCCGAGGAATTAGTTGCGCGACATAAATTTTTATCTAAAATCGCGCTATGCACGAAAATATTTTATTTCATGAAATTAATGCAAGCATAATGTAATTAGAAGTTTACACGTAAAATTGTTAATGAAATTAATGTTATGAAACTTTATGTCACTAATTTCGTAATGTAATTTTGGTTTAAGGCTTCACCGAGTAAAGGACTACTCACACTCTTTCAGCTCCATTCGCGTTTTGCTGAACGATTTCGGTCACACTTTCTGCTATATAATATCGCGTACAGCGCTGAACGCGGCAGAACAGCGCTGAACTCTATCTATTAGTACTCGCATAATAATAACACATTTGTCCTCATTTTATACTTGTTTGCCGCGAAAGCTGAATAGACGCGGAAAACTGAACGGATGCGTACGCGTCTTCATACAAAATCGTTGTTTTCTATGGGCATAAGCTGAATAGAGCTGAAGAAGTGTGAGTAGTCCCTTACGCGAGTTATTGCCATCAACCTATTGCTATCCACATAACCCTCATTCATCTATTAGGTTTTACCCAACATTCAGATCGATTCTCGGAGCTCTTACTTAAATTAATCTTACCTATGTATAAATATGGAGAGCAGTGGTGGCCCAGTGGTATCGGCCCCGACTTACGAGTTGTAGGTCGTGGGTTCGAACCCAAGCAGGCGCTTTACTTTGTGTAAATAATTTCATCACCACTGCTATCAAAAACGGAGAATGAAAACATCGTGAGGAAACCGACATGTCTTGGAACCAAAAATTCGAAGGCATGTGACATCTACCAACCCGCATTGGACCCGCGTGGTGGATTATGGCCCACTCCCTCTCACCGAGAGGAGGCCTGTGTCCCAGCAGTGGGAACATTAATAGGCTGATGATGATGATGATTGATGTATCAATAAACTTAACATAACATCATGCCTTGTTTCCTTAAAGTGTTGGGTACAGGTGTACCTATAGTACACCCACATTTTGCCAGATGTTTGAGTCCCATGTAATAGGGGACAAGCCTATTGCCAACAACCGGGTACAAATCCAGACTACTGGCTGCTACTGAGAAATCCTAGATAGAAAAACCCAATAACACTTTGCCCGACCTGGGAATTGAACCAAGGACGTCATGCTCAGCTGTAGCGCTTGCGATCACTAGAAAAAAACTAAGTTATTATTATTACATCCTGTTATGAATTAAAAAGCGTTATTCTAGAAACTAGATTATACCTACATTCTTAAAAAGTTCTCACATAATTGTTTTAAAATCGAACATCAAAATTGAAAACTTTTACGTTCATCGTATTAAAGAATTTATCGGATTGCAAAGACATCTATAGAAAATATTTTTGGTGGAATTTGCGTTCATTCACATCAGGTACCGAATATGCTGACATTTTTATCTATTTATAGGTATTTGAAGAATTCGAATGAATAAAAGAAAGCAGTCTGGTATTTTATTTGTTTGAGCTTTTTCGCTCAACGATATTTCTGTCAAAGTCTTTCGTAAAAATATATTCATCTTAACCTCGCCCATTCTCTCTTCGTGATTATTTTGCCTTGAAAAACATTTTCTTGGTCCAGATGCGAAAAACCGACTTTGAAGTCTGTCAATCAAGATAAATTTATTTTCAATATCAAACCGTGGATGTGGAAACAACCACAATCTGTATTAAAATTGATGAAGGTAGACTAGAAAAAAATATTCTACAAATCTACAGCAAATCGTTATGAATGGTTGCTGCTAAGGTCGGTTGCTGGTCACGGCTAAGGCTGCCATCAGACGGACTGCATTTCGACAGGACTGCTCAGTCGGTTGGCAGTTTCCTTGCAGTTATGCATCGAAAATAATATGCTCACAAGCATTCAAACTGCAATTTTGCAGCTGGCCAGTTCAAATGCAGTCCGTCTGTTTAGACTCTAAGTCAAAGTCACTACAGTCACAGATGAATACAGATGGGACACTCCGAATTTTAGCTAAGAAGCTATAAGTAGGAACGCGGCGGGCTCGACTTCTTGAATTTAGTGGGCGCAACGTAGTCCGAAGATATAAGAGTTACGTGATAGAAAGAGAGGCAAGTTCTATGTGAATTAGCGCTGTGCGACCTGAATTGCACTTTATTGTGTCGTAGCAAGTGTCGCTTTTTATTTAAATGATTTTGCGGACTATCCCATCTGTACTAATCTGTGCTACAGCCAGAACCAGCTGACTTATTCCTTGAAAATCAGTCCCTGAAAACTTAGTTGAAGTGAGCTATAGTGTCAATAGTTACAATCTCTAGCATCAAATGGAATGACAGCTCACTTCAAACTCACTTCACTTTTTTCACGATGAGATTTTTTACATAATATACTGGCAGGACTTAATGTAGTGACTAACCTTAGCGTCAAATCATCACGAACTCAGAAAAAAAATAGGTAATTATAAATTAGGTACAATGTAAAAGGCTTGGTTTTAAACCGTCTACCTTAAAGGCAGTTCAGATGTATTAGGAACAGGGTGTAAAGTACACTCATCCTCTAAAGAAAAGGGAGGATCCTTTGATCAGACGGGTGTCGTGTAAACACTGCTTGCGCGATGCAGGATTTTGCGTGACGTAAGTGTGATGCGTAGTTCGCGTGGCAATGTGGAAGCCGCCAATACGGAATAAGGCCGCTAATAAGGAATACATTTGGGTCATCTGGACATTTTTTAAATGAAAAACGTGTTACTTATTACATTTTTTTTTCCTTATTTTCAGGAAAGATGAGGCAATCAAGTATAATAATATTAACGGTGCTTGTGGTACAGGCGTACTCGGTAAGTAATTTTCTTTTTTAATATTTTCCCAATTCATAGAAAAATGAACCGAATTTGAATCACAGTCACATAATTTTCATTATGATTTTCTGCGAAACTTTGATGAAAACATTTTGGCGGTAATGATCAAGTTTGTGATATTAATTGAGTGCTTGAATAATAAACGTATCTGTTACGAGTTTTTATTATTTATTCAAAAGGGAAGACTTGCAACGTAAAATGGTATAAGAATCTATATCTATACTATAATTATTAAAGCTGAAGAGGTTTTTGTTTCTATGGCTTATTGGTGACTCGCCCGAATTAAGTCACCCAAATCTGGGCGAATCGACTATTTTAATAAATATAAATCTGTGGAACTACCAGTCGGATTTGAAATATTCTTTTTGTATTATAAAGCCTACAGTATCATATAGTTATTATATAGTTCTTGAGGAAGGTTACTGGTATAGGTTGTTATAGGTTGTTTTTGTTGTTGTTTTTTTTTTGACGGTCCGTCAAAAAACAAAACAACGGGTTGCACTCTCTTCTGCCAGCAGAAGTGAAAACTTCAAAAAACAAAACAACGGGTTGCACTCTCTTCTGCCAGCAGAAGTGAAAACTTGAACATTAACGTTGTGCATTTTTGAACAAACACTTTTCATGAAGTATAATATGTTTTGATTGCTTTTTTTTACCCATCAATATGGGTAACATTTCTTTACTCTCTGTGACAATGTCAAAGATTATTTATTTTGATATTTACTTTGTTGGTTGCTAGGCAACGGATCTTACGGTCACGTTCTGACGCGAGTTTAACATTTTTTACCCATCCCAAAAAAAGGACTCCGTATCAAAGTTGCGACAAACAAAGGCGCGACAAATGCTAGGGCGACAGTACGAAAGGACGACCATCAGCGGTGCGACAGAACATCAGATCGACAAACGTTAGCGCGACAGATTGTTTTCACGACAAACGATGGCACGACGAAACTTTTGATCGACGAACGTTATTGCGACTGATTGTTTTCACGACCATCGATGGGACGATGAAACTTTTGATCGACGAACGATAGCGCGACACAACTTTCGCTCGACAAACTAAAGCACGACAAACATTTCTATAATATTTTGTTGCTAATAGCAGATAAGAAAAAAAATTTAAAGTTTTAGATTCTTTATACAAGGTTTTCGCCTACCTTGCTCGTAACTGCACTCGCTCACTGCAGTCATTTAACATTGACAATAAAGAATATTGCCAATAAAAACATTAAAAACGAAAGTACTTAGTACTTCTCATTTTTTTGTTATCCCATTATCTGCTATTAGCAACAAAATATTATAGAAATGTTTGTCGTGCTTTAGTTTGTCGAGCGAAAATTGTGTCGCGCTATCGTTCGTCGATCAAAAGTTTCGTCGTCCCATCGATGGTCGTGAAAACAATCAGTCGCAATAACGTTCGTCGATCAAAAGTTTCGTCGTGGCATCGTTTGTCGTGAAAACAATCTGTCGCGCTAACGTTCGTCGAGCTGATGTTCTGTCGCACCGCTGATGGTCGACCTTTCGTATTGTCGCCCTAGCATTTGTCGCGCCTTTGTTTGTCGCAACTTTGATACGGAGTCCAAAAAAAGTGCACAACGCCGCTAAAGAAGTTTTCACTTCAAAAAAACAGAAAGTACGCTAAGCGAAAACGAAGTAAAATTGCGTGCAGGTGATGCAATGCGATGCGGTGGCTCGGGGGAACAAGAAATGTTACGCGGAGGAAGTCGCGCAACCTAGTTTAAAATAAAAAGGGAAACACCACACCAGACCCCTGGTGTGGTGTTTCCCTTTTTATTTTAACTTACATAAGGTACAAATAAGGGGCATAAGGTACAAATTCAAATTCAAAAGTCATTTATTCAAACTAGGCTGAGAATCAGCACTTTTCGAACGTCAAAATTACATAAGACAGTCCCCCAAAAACGCCCGCCCTTCACCTCTTCCTAGTGGTTTTGCTGGGAAGAAGAAGTGGCGCAACAAACTCCCCAGCAGCACAGCTGTCTGTTCAGTTAGAAAAAAACTTGATTCTATATAATAGTATGCAAATAATTTACATTACTCAACTTTAATGTTTTGAACACAAAACATTTAATAAAATATATTTGTCATAATGACTGCTAGCACACGCCAATAATTATAGGTACCAACAAAAACACAAGCGAAAATAAAAACTAAAAATGTAAACAGAACTTAATACCCGAATTATAAAACCTCCAGGCATAAAGGGCGTGCCCGCTTACATATAGCTAGTAAAGCTGTAATTCGAAGTCGCATAATTATGATAAACTAGGACCATCGAAGTAAAAATAAATCAACAGTAAGACAAGAATATATATAATCTACTGTCGAGGTCGCTAGCTAACCACAAATTGCAATACCACACATAAAAAAAACATTGTAATGAGTAGTTTATGTCGATAATAAATGAAAATTTAATTAAAATAAATTGACTTAATAGTCAAATAACATAAGCAATTATATAACTCAGATAACCTGTCAGTAGGTAAGCTAATTCTGGAGAAAGAACATTAACATTGTCTTGAGTTAATCACAGCGACCAACAAATTTTATCGCTTAAGTAGTCGTTGATAGAATAGTATGCCTTTGAACAAAGGTTGGATTTTACTTTAACTTTAAACGCATTAATAGACAAATCTAGCAGAGAAGATAGCTTGTTATAAAACATTATACCAAGCCCAACAAATGAGTTATGAACCTTATGAAGCCGGTAAAAAGGAGCTCGTAATTTGCCCTTATTTCTGGTGTTAATAATGTGGATATCACTGTTTTTACTTTTGAGTCTATAAGTGTATATTTTGCCTAATGTATAAGATATTGGCGAAGATGAATTGTGATGCCACTGTAAGAATACCAATATCTTAAAAAAATCTCTTAGAGAAACTCTGGTACCTAGCTGGTGAATCCTCGAACAGCTCGTTTTTGAAGAACAAATATATTTTGAATGTCAGCAGCTTTGCCCCACAGCAGAATACCATAGGACATAACGCTATGGAAATAACTAAAATAGACTAATCGAGCTGTATCAACGTTAGTATATTGTCTTACTTTCCTGACAGCGTAGGCGGCCGAACTGAGCCTTCCCGCTAGACTTGCAATATGTGGGCCCCACTGAAGTTTGGCATCTACTGTTATGCCCAGAAAAACTGCGGAGCCCACAGTTTCAAGCACCTCTTTATCTAAGACGATGTTGGGACCTAGATTTCTAACATTCGGTAAAGCGAATTTTATACATTTCATGTTCTTGGAATTGAGAACTAAGTTATTTGTTGTAAACCAATCCGTAACCATTGAGAGTGCACTGTTAACATCGTCAAAATCTTGTCTTTTTTTATTTTTTTTATTTATTTATTCAAAATCTGTATTAACAATAACTTACATAAAGTCTGCCAAACTGCATAACAGTTTGTCGGCAGTTGTTCTCGTCTAACAATGATTACAAATTACTGTCTATTCCTGTCTACTTTAAAAATAAGAGAGATAGCACCTGCAAACAGTACAACTTCACAGATACCCTTTAAAAAGAATGGTAAGTCATTGATATACACTAAGAACAAGAATGGATCCAGTCCAGTAGTGAGCCTTGAGGTACACCTAACTGAACTGGTAACCCGGAAGATTTCACACCATTAACATCTAAACATTGGGACCTATTACGTTAATAAGAATTTATAACATCGAGAGCTTCGTTTTGCACACAGTAATGACGCAGTTTACGCAATAGCGTGTCATGGTGCACGTAATCAAAGGCTTTGGAGAGATCACAGAAAACTCCAATAGCATTTTGCGAGTTCTCCCATGCGTTCACCCGCACCTGTAGTCGAACAACACCCGCATCTGTAGTCGAACGACCTTTCGTAAAGCCATATTGTTCATTATATAGGAGCCTATTTAAATTAAAATGTCTTAGCAACTGCTTGAGTATTATTATATATTAGTATACATTTTAGCGCACACGAAACGCCTGTAATATTTTTGTAGTTATATATAGTTAGCTATCTATAGAAGTGAAGTATCTGTCTTAATCTGTGCCGAATCTAACACGCTGTTTTATACCATTCCCGGACATAACTTAAATGACTGATTCTAATTATTTCCTAAATCATACAAAAACATTCACTTCTTACAAGTATTTATACTATGCCAAGGACTGACAGAGGCCGACGACTCTAATTACGTATATTTGTTCATTTGATAATATCGTTAAACATACGACTGTTTTGGAAACCTAATAAGAGAGCAAACAACTTATCGAAGAACAATCAAATTCTCGTTTACATTAACATTCAAGAAGGTATATAAGTACAGGGACTAATTAGAATAACATTTGGAAGACGTATTATATAAATTTTCTCGTATAATTAATGAGAAATTTTCTCAAGGCTTGAAAATCCCTTAATTTATTACAACTTTGTCCACAATGTGTCATGTATGAAAATTTTGTAGGTCGTGTAACATTTACTTTAGTAAAAGGAAGATAGATGAAGACGTCTTAATGAAGTAGAAAACCAACGTCTCATTCTATTTAATACAAGATAAGCTGCGCCCCGCGGTTTCACCTGCATAAATCTCGATCCCATAGGAATATCGGAATATAAAGTATCCTATGCTCTAACCCAGGTCATGATCTACCCATGTGCCAAATTTAATCCAAATCTGTTCAGCCGTGTTAGTGTGAAAGCGTAACAAACCAACAAACAAACTCACTTTCGCATTTATAATATTATATTATGTAGTTATGTAGTATGGATAACCAAAAGTGTTTGTGGATTCATTAGCATTCGTGATTGATGAGGATTTTAATATTTTATGTGTGTTCAAATAATGTTTGCGTAATACTTGTGCGTAAGTATTATGCAATTATTTTGAAGCTTTATGAATATTATAGACGAAACTGTAATCTCAACCTTTGACCCATATAACACTTTAACTTCGAGATCCGTGAATATTGCAGTGTTGAATACAAATACTTTAAAACAAACGAACACCGTTTTCATTTTTAAACAGCAGAACTCATAAAACAATGGGTATCTTTTAAATTATTTATCACTAGCAGCACCCCGCGGTTTCTCCCGCATAAGGCTGCGTTTCTACCAGAGATGAGAGAGGATGCGTAGCGAGGAATGTCCGTACAACTGACCAATAAAAACAATGACATAAGTATAGTCGCAATACAAAACACCACCCCTGTCATAATGTGTGCTAACCTTCGTAAAGTTTTGCCTAGACGTGGCGCTGTCTCCAAAAACGCTTGTTTATTTTGGCTAGCCTGCGTGCCCGAGTTCATATGTAGAATTAAACGATTTGTCACTGTCACGCGGACCTCGAGCGCTTTGTGACTTGTGAAATATTATGCGGTCAGTAGCCGGTAGCTGGCTTTGGCGACGTTTTTGGGATATTGTATAATAATCATTTTTGGAGGTTCATGGTGTGGAAGCTGCAGTGTTTTGGTTGCATGATTTACACATTTTTGGATGTTTTTCTTGTGTCCAACGTTCCTGATAGCCTTCTTTGGTATTTCAATTTTTTTCTAAGTAATAAATAATGACATAATACGGATTAATAAAATAGCTGGGTTGTGGTTACGTTTAGGGTATATTCCACAAAAAAAAAGTCCAAGATTCTGCAGTTGTGTCTTGATACGCGGCCATTTTTATTTGACTTCATTTCCTTGAGTAACTCAGCTGTCAGGGTCTACTTAATGACCGCCAATAATGTGTGGTTGTTTGTTTCGCATCATCGGTAACAGCGGTCAGATTGTACGTATTGATATATTTGTTTGCAATAATTAGGGACTCAGTATTATGCGTTTCACATACACTGCGTCTTTTTATTTAATCTGTTTTAAGCAGTTGTTAATAATTTAGTTGCAACGTTCATTATTTTCAAACATTCCATTTTATAATCATTATCGTGAAAATCGAAGGAACGCAAATTACTTTGTGCTTGCTAAAAGTGTTAGAACAATTACCTGCTGTTTTACGATTATTGTGAATTTAATCTTATGTTCTGACGCTGAAACTGATTTATATGCTGAAAAGTGGTAACGTTTTATGAAAAAACAGGGTTCTGAGAATTGTAGCTGACAGACCGAAAGTATATAATTTACTGCAGTGCTGTCAGTTACAAGTCCGTATCGTATTGTTGGAGGCCTGCTGGAGGCTAAGGGCCGGTTTCACCACCTACGTTTAAGTTACTATTAACTTACTTGGCAGATAATTTCATACAAATTCTGTTCCATTTTTATTCGGTAAGTAGTGGCTATTCGGACGTGAAATAGGCCCTTATACTTATAAAATTATTACATACTTTACTACTTAGTTTTAAGGACAATGTTACTAACCCTATACGTCTTCGCTCGAAATAAAGATTTTGATTTGATTGATTTGAAAACAATTCAAAGACAAAGCAGAATTTAGTTGCGGAGTTCTAAATATCATCGACGAAATTTTCGATTGTGCTTGTTCCTCGAGGTACAAAGTCAGAGCACTTCCAAACACGTGTTAGCAGCACTACATGCTCCGAAAACTAGTGTTCCAATGAGAACAGCAATAACCTCCTAACCGCTGGTCGCTACAGACTCTTGAACCGTGCCTATGTCCAGCACTAAAATTTAACTTGCTGATATTTCGTGCTCTCTGACATACCTATTTGAGAAAAGCAATATTCGCCTTCTAGCGTTCGTTTTAAGTGTGCCATGCTCAAATTGCAAAAAAGAAAACTTGATGGTATCAGTATCACTGCGATGTTTGTATGTCATTCGAACAGATTTTAATTCTTGCGTATAGGACGTATAAAGTGAGAGTACCTGGTCCACCATACTAATTCCATGTATAGTAACATACTGATTTCATGCTGCCGTGGTAGTAGGTACTTACTAATTCCATGCTGCCATGATAAAAGGTACTTACTGATTCCATGCTACAATGTCATTATCCTAAGGTAGTCATCTTGTTCTAAACTTTGGGCGACCGAGCTCTGCTCGGATGAAAATACGGAGAAAATGAATTTTAGCAGATATGAGATCTCGATCGATCGATCTACCTAGATCGATTTTTCGCCATCGTAAACCCTTATATTCATCTTTCATCGATATCGTTAGAGCCGTTTTCGAGAACGTAAAATGATTACAAATATATAATATATAC
Organism: Conistra vaccinii; assembly: GCA_948150665.1. NCBI lineage: Eukaryota > Metazoa > Arthropoda > Insecta > Lepidoptera > Noctuidae > Conistra > Conistra vaccinii. The sequence continues at coordinate 13,880,223 of OX411329.1, forward strand.
AAATATTGCTAATTTTATTGTTTTTTTTTTACAAGTGTCTATGGCGTTTTTCGCCTGCTCTTCTCCATAGGTACTAAGCTTTGGAATGGGCAATTAGCTTCAACTTTTTGACTGACCGATTCTTTGTCAATTCAAAAGTAACTGTAAATGGTTTAATTTAAATAAATGCTTTGAGTTCGAATTCAAACTTAGAATTTTGATTCAGTTAAATAAAATATAAGTAGGGGAAAAAAGTAAAACTCAAGATGGTAAGATGGAACTTAGGAGTGTTTGGGACAGTAGCACGCACGTTAGTAGTAATAAGACCAGTATAAGCTGGCCACTTATTTTGTTGAAACTCCGTACTACGCTAGGCCAGCACAAGGTCAAAGTGTTATCACTGATGTGCCGCCTACTGTACACTGACCAAGCTATACGCTCATTATCACATTATAATCCAAAATACGTAAAGACAGCGAAATGTCAAAAAAATACACTAGTCTCATAATAAAGAGGGTTGAAACAGAAGTAGCATTGATAAAAATGAAGAAAAATATCTAGGCTTCAGAAATACATACATACATGAAATGTGACCAATTCAAATATAATATCATGTGTTGCTAGCTTGTAACTATGCTTTGATGAAAACCAATTAAAATCCACACGTAGTCTAGAAAGAGTTCATTTGAATAGATGGATACTTTTTTTCTAAGTTTTTGCATCTCCTTTTTTAGTCCTTTTTATCCTGTGTAACTTTAAAATAGAGTGCGCACCTCGAAATACGTATACGTCCGACGGAAAATTGAGGAACTACATTTTTTGTCATGCAATGTCCTGCAATGACATGACATAGACATTAGCGCCACGCCAAAAGGAATTCAGTGGTAGCACGAACTCTAGTTCCAAAGTGACTTTATACAGGATGAAATTTAATCCGTTGGTAATCTCTTAAGGGGTACTCATCATTATTAGTACTCATCATTATGAACAACTTTCACTATGGGACCAAACCTGAAATCGCAATCAGCTGTTCCCTACATTTTGACGAGCTTTGCGAACATAAATGTAGGGCATGCACAACCATAATTATGTCATTTTGTTTATTCTTTCGACGAGAAAACGATTTTTATGGTGGTCAATCTACGCGTGCAGGGCAAGGACCTCTTCTCGTACAGAGAAGACCAGAGCTTTGATCACCACGCTTGCTCACGACGGGTTGGCGTTTCAAACTTATATCTAAACGAAATAAAGAGAAAATATTTGCATTTTTGAATGTATTGAATAAACTCAAAAAATACTTGACCGATCTAAAAATATATTTCTCCAGTAGAATGCTATATTATCACTGAATTATATAGGCTATTTAGAATAATATTATAAGGAGGTAAAATTAGTTTGTTTGTAAATTTGTATGTAGGGGGTAATCTCCGGAACTACCAGTCGGATTTGTAAAATTCTTTTTGTGTTGGGTAGCCCAATTCTTGAGGAAGGTTTTAGGTTAGGCGCGAACAAAGTCGCGGGCAGAAGTTAGTCATTTATAAAGATATCTTGGGGGTGAAGCCGCTGGCAGAACCTAGTTAATCATAACTTTAGGTTTTCACGGTATGGTTTTACCTAATATATTACGGTGTGTTATTAACAAATTAATAATCCTAAAACTTGCTACGTCTTTTAAAGCCTCATGAAATCTCTCATTTTCTCTCAAGAGATTTATATTTTAGGTTATATCGTAAATTCTTCTTTAGGTTATATTTATTTAAAGTTGATTGATTGTATGTAAACATAGACTGTTGAATATCAACAATCTTAGATATTTACGGGATGAATAAATTGAATTATTGGAGAGCAAAGGTCAGAACGGACCAAAAAAAAATCAAATGTAATGAGAATATATTTTACATTATTGGCTGAGTAATAATAGCCGCCCGGGTCGATCGATCAGGTTAAGATACGGTTGCCGCGGTCAGTTAGTGGATGGGTGACTATCTGCATATTATATTACTAGCTTCTGCCCGCGACTTCGTCCGCGTGGAATAGTTTTACTTTGGGCTAACACTTACTTTAACCCGCGACTTCGTTAAAAAAACCCCCGATTTTGAAACATTCTTTATTGGTGCCCGGCTCCTATTGGTTTTAGCGTGATAATATATAGCCTATAGCCTTTCTCGATAAATGGGCTATCTACCACTGAAATAATTTTTCAAATCGGACCAGGAGTTCCTGAGATTAGCGCGTTCAAGCAAACAAACAAACAAACAAACTCTTCAGCTTTATAATATTACTAGCTTTTACCCGCGGCTTCGCCCGCGTGGATGTCGCAAAATATTCCACGGGAACGTTCTACCGGGAATACATACCTAATAGCCAAGGAAAAGATCATTGACTAACTTTCAGCGGACGCAGTGGTAGGCTACTACAGCTCCCGCGTGGTCAACCATAATTATTTTGTTACGCGTAATTTTGAAACTGTGATATCTCTTAAACTATTCATTTAAATGATGTGATGTAAAGGCATATTTTAATCGAAATTGAATGCCCAATTTAAATAACCTATTTAATTGGATAAGGATTAATAAGATACCGGTCAAAATAGCTTCGGAAATAACAATGAAAATTTTATACAATTTTGAAAGACAAAAATGGTTATTGTGGGTCACCCTTAAAAGATAGACATATGCCATCGCGGACTTTTTTGTTGCAATTTTTAAGATATACAATACTCTAGAACATAAATTTGATTTATCTCTCAAGACTTACGCAGCGCACGCCAGTAAAGCTCCCAGTCGGCATGATTTTTTCCGACATCTTCAACAATAATCGTCATATTTCAGCCAATTATCACAAAACCTTAATGAATTATACACTAAAACCTTCCACATGAATCACTCCGTCCAATGGTGAAAACCGTTTGAAAATCCGTTCGGCAGTTTTTGAGTTTATCGCGTTCAGACAGACAGACAGACAGACAGACGCGGCGGGCGACTTTGTTTTATAATATGTAAGGATATAACCTCTCGTAAGTCAAGCAAACTAGTAGTATAGATACAGTAAAACATACCGAGAGGGAAAAGAGACGAGCTTTCCGTGCCTCGGAAAGTACGTTAAGACGTTGTGGGCTGTCATTTTTGGATCTTTGACAGTCGTTACGGGTCGTCACAAGCCAGAAAGTCTGACAACCAGTCTTACCAAGGGGTATCGTGTTACTCAGTAACTGGGTTGTGGAGATCAGATAAGCAGTCACTTCATGTAAAATACTGGTATTCAGCTGCATCTGATTAGACTGGAAGCTGAAGAGTTGGAAAAAGGCTAGGCAGATTGATTGATTATTGAAATTTTCTACAGATGTTTTACAAATTAATTTACTTTTTAACCATGTAATTAGCCAAAACTAACTGTAACTTTTGCAAATGAGGGACTTTAAATTGATTAAAAAAGTTAATTAATTTTGGTGGCATTTTGGATAAGTTAAATTAAGTTAGTTTGTTTTGAAAGTTTGCCTGTGTTGCGAAATATAAGTAGGTACATAATATATATTTTAAATTCCATCTATTAATTAAAAAAGAGCTAGTTTATTCTTCGTAAACAGGGACTAAAATAGCTTTTTAATCCCTAGGGACTAAAAGTGGTTGGAATTTAGAATGTGGATATTGTTAATAAAAATTCCAATCACCAAAGAGATCAATCAGGAACATTGTATGATCACGTAAAAGCCTGGCAAGAGAGAGAGAAAGACGTGTGAATTTGGTCAAAATGAAAATCCAAGATGGTGTCTGCGAAATTTTTTGGTTCTAAGACATGCCGGTTTCCTCACGATGTTTTCCTTCACCGTTTTGAGAGCAGTGGTGATAAAATTATTTACACAAAATAAAGCGCCTGCTGGGGTTCGAACCTACGATCTACAACTCGTAAGTCGGGGCCGATACCACTGGGCCACCACTGCTCACAACAACCTACATCAACATGCTACATTAACTATGCATAAATAACACCATCATAAGTTACGATGGTACTTTTAGTTGTCATTTTATTATTCTATCATTACGTATCACAGTCAGACAATGAGGCTGACAGTCACAATAAGAACTTAGGAACTCATTGGAAATCAGATATTGGGGACGTCAATAACCATCAATTTTGCAAATGAATCAATAACACATATCATAACATCACGCCAGAGGAGAGCTGGTTATAGCACATTTCGCCAGTTATAGCACATTTCGCCAGTTATAGCACATTTCGCCAGTTATAGCACATTTCGCCAGTTATTTTTGAGTCACATGTAACAGGGCCATGACCATGGCCTTAAATATTCTGCAATATTAATGAATTCAATAGTTCATTATTTTACGCTAGCCTTTGCCTGCGGGTTTGCCCGCCCGCGTGAATTATCCCACGGGAACGTACTATCGGGATAAAAAGTATCCTATGTCGTAACTGTGGTCATTCTCTAGTTGTGGTCAGGTCATAGACAGACAAAGGAGGGGATTTTCGAGGGATAGTTATAACAGGTATCAATCAATCTGCCTAGCCTTTTCCCAACTATATTGGGGTCGGCTTCCAGTCTAACCGGATGCAGCTGAATACCAGTATTTTACATGGAGCGACTGCCTATCTAACCTCCACAATCCAGTAACTAGGTAATATGATACCCCTTGGTAAGACTGGTGTCAGAGTTTCGGGCTTCTGATAAAGATCCACGAATGACAGCCGGGACTAACGGCTTAACTTGCTTTCCGAGGCACGGAGGAGTCTCGGTATGTAAAGATGGTCACCCATCCACTGACCAACCCCGGCAAGCGTAGTTTAACCTGATGGATCGACCCGTACGGCTGTTACTACTTAGCGTTATAACTAGGAGGAGCTCGCTCCTCCTAGTTATAACAGGTATAAGTATGGATAACTTATTGGCTTTAAGAGAGTTCATTCAAAAAATTGGCAACGTCGCCGCGTCGTCGCAAATAGCAGCTGTCAAATATTTACTTGTTTTGATTAATTTGGTAATATTACTGTATGGAAATATGAAATCTGGCTACCTAGTGAACTAAAACATTGATTATGAAATGCAATAACTAATATTGTAACACCGAATGTTTTGCTTTAGATTAAAAAAAAAGTATTTGGAATCTTTCCAAAGGCCTTTTTTACACCTAAAAGGGTTACAACATCAAATTCAGTGTTAGCGATTTCATATTTCCATACAGTAATATTGCAAAATTAATCAAAACAGCGAAATATTTGACAGCTATTTGCGGCGTTGCCCACTTTCAAAATGCACGCTCTTTAAACGAATACACTGACTTTCAACTCGTGCGCCATTTCAGTAAGTATTTTCGCGGCTTCACCCCTTTTGTGTGTGTGTGCCTATGCACACCCACACAATAGGCGTGAAGCCAACAATATACTTACTTACCTACCTATGCAGGTAAGTAAGTATATTGATGGATGAAAAGATGTATAATTCAGATAGCGTGGCCTACGAGTAAGGTTAACAATTATGCAGGAACTGATGAAACTTGCCCGAACCCACAGGATGTTTCAATTTGCGTTTGAAGTATTTGTTGCTTCAGAACTTCCTATAACATGTTTGGTACCGTCAAACGCTAAAGTTTAATATTTTTTTAAATTTTATTACTCAGTTATTTTATAACTTACCTTCTAAAGGAGAAAGTAAACAGTGCGGCCTTTTTGTAGTAGTAGGTACAATCGAGATCACTAATATATTGGCAGTGACAATGTGTCCAAATATTGTAAGCGTTAAAATTATCATATAGTTCTACACAAACTTAAACATAAACATCAATAAAATTTTATAATATAAACTGTTCATAAGTATGTTACGAGAAATATCTAAATACCAAATACCTACTCTAGATTTCAATATATTTGGTGCAATCTAGGATTGGTAAATAAGCTTTGAATATTGGTAACTACTTGCCGGAGCAGAAGTACGAGTAATAATGCAATGTTGCCGTACCTACCTATTTATTAATTCACGGTATTGAAAAACGATTGCAAAATAAATACGCAAGTGAACAGTTCCATATTTAAAAGCCAGAATAAATAAAAACAAATGAAAAGTCAATAGTTTTCATTTGTTTTTTTTTTTCAGCGCATTCGTTGCCGCAGGTTTATAACAATGCGTTAACTTATTTAAAAAATATCAGTTCCAACAGTGACAAAACATTCTGTACCTAAACCTACTTATTGTGCAAGTTCGGAGAGGTCCTTGTCCATTAATGATACCTGTGAGGCTTTCACTATCATCATCATCATCTTTCTACCATTGTTCTATGTTATTTGGGGTCGCCACAACACGTTTTTTGATGTGTAACATTTTTCCTCTCGCTTTCCTGCAATCTGTGGTTATGATTTCATGAAAAGCGAAATTCACGTGAAATTTTCGATTAGAGATCAATAAAGGAAATATTACACAATATCAACTCGGAAAAGGATCATCACCGTATTAACTCGAGCCATTCAGCATACTGAATGGCTCGAGTAGCGAGTTCCATACAAAGAATCAAGTCGAGCCATAGCTTGAGTTGATTCTTTGTATGGAACTCGCTACTGCAACGCACACTAATCGGAATCGGGATAAGCTCGCGAAACGAATACGGTGACGATCCCTTTCCTACTTGATATGTGTGCCATGACCTTATGTACGCAATGGTTTTACCTTTATTAAGAAACATACTCAGTATTTATAATAAACACTATAAAACCACTTAAACCACGTCATTTAATCCGTTGACGTTTTACCTACTACATTGCTTCATAGACATTTCTCAGTAAGCAGGTGATTACTGCTGATGTCATGTGCATTAACCTTCACCCAATGCAATTTTAATGTTTGGAAAAACACGGTGAGTGGACTGGCGAACGCTAGATTGACAATCTAAATTATCTACTGCATGAATGTAGGGCAAATCTTGTGAATTTTTTCAATAAAAAAAATTGGACTTTTGCAAGGTTAGTGTTGTTGGTTTCTACTGAATAATTCCTTCAACCATTATATGCCTTTTCTGAGTTATTATTTTCTATGTGGGACTGCATATTATTATCTACTTACATACTCGTAATAGGTACATAGTTAAGATATACAATTCGAAAGTTCACAAAATGTCAAAATCATTTTCAATTGTAAATTCCAAAAAGCTACTAAGAAACTTTCTTCAGCCCATCAACCACTCGTCAACGGAGCATGCCAATTGAATTATCCTATTAACAACTAATTGGACCATCCACCTTTTGCTGTCCTGACCTAAGGGGACTGTCAAAATTGACTTCGAAAGCCAAATGATTCAATGACCAAATCTGAATAATTAATTTTAATGTTACTCAAAGGAATCAAAATGTACGAAACATCTTGAAATTGAGTTTCAAATTGGATTAGTGAACAAAGTTGTAATTGGTTAACGGATTTACAATATTGTGAAAATTATTTTATTGTTTTTGATGTCTACTTGAAGTTGCGAAATTTTTGAGTGTCCTTGTCTTATTCATTAGTGTCAATTTGTTTGCTTAAATAAATTCGAATATTTTATTCAAACCACATCTTGACACTTCCCGGGACTCAAGAGCTGGCTTTTACCTTAGCCAGAGGCTAAGCATTGTCATAAAACATGGCAAAGCCACCCAGTCTTTTCGGTACATACATACAGGAAGCGACAGCGATGCGGAGGAATTTTTGGACGCCATATTTTAGTTTGGTTAGGTTAAAATATTATATTTTTATTTTATAAATTAATTATGTATATTAATTCTGAATACATAAACAATATTAAATAAACAACATCTTCTTCAAGATAAAACAGCAGTCTAGTACTTAAGATGCAACGAATGGATTTCAAAGGGGAGGACTCATAACCGCAACACTGAGTAATTTCCGTTGCAAGCAAAGTCCATTCATTTTCTTCATTTGACTAATGACTTGCGCGAGATGATTAAAAACCAACGTTCATAAAAAACTTGTTATTTGCATAAAATATGTAGGTTTTATAGTTAAAACTTAATTGGAAAACCGATCTCAGAAATATTCTAGTAGCGACCTATTTACCAGGTTCGAAGCCTTTGAAGGTCCCAATCTTTTTCCCTGGCTTCTACTAAGAATTTTCTCAAAGAATCTAATAATATTCCTCGACTTCGAAATTGATTCTAGGGCCTCAATGTCATCTGCTTTGGCCCATAAGTCAATCAACTTGTTAATATAAAATTAAAAACTTAGTTTAGTAATACTAATTAATGCAAATCAAAACAACATAATTTACGCGTAGTAACTTATTTCGTAACACTATCGCCGTAATAATTACATCGTGTAAGTGCCGTAACAACGGGCCATGGAAACATCTATTCTTGAACAATGGGTGACACAACTATGCATCCAAAATACATAACTTAAGAAAATAATTTGACAAGCGTGACTGATTCTGAATTGCAGATTGCGATAAAGTGAATTTTGATAGACTGAATTTTGTAACGGAGAATGACCCATCTTGGGACATAGGTTATTATTTTATGAAATATATTTCTAAAAATAGTAAAAATATTTAACTTAAAAATATATTCATTTTTAGAATGTTTTTAAAAGAATAAAAAGAAAACCTTATAGTATTATTGTCACAAAGAATTTGAAAAACAATTTGGTTTGCCTGAGTGCATGCCAATCTGTTGTCTGTCTGTAGGTAGACAGAAATTGTTCCCTATTGGGATTGGTTGCGTTCATTCATAGGGACATGGCAGTTTTTAACCCGTAAAATAGTAGCTATCCGAGTATTTGATCTGAAAATTCCAGGTAGGTATAAGTTGGAATTATCTACTTGAAGTTTTCTTTTTTTTTTTTTATAAATGCTCATGGCTCTGCTGATACTAGTTTAGAAAATTATTGCCAACACTGTGGGAGTTACTTCTGTATATGAATGTCAAATTAATCATAGGGCATTGTACGAAGAACCTTGGTTCAAACGTTATGAAAGCCGTTGCAGCGAAAGTTGGTTTTGTGTATAGTGAATGACTGGACCATAACCAAACAATGCGGTAACATTGTATTTTTCCTTATTTTTAATGCACAGCTGATACATTGAATGATTTTGCTGAAAACCTTCAGTGGCGTGAACAATATTTCGATAGTTGGTAATATGTACGAATAAACAGCGATTAATTACAATATTATTAATTGTCACCTTATACACGAAAATATTCTAAAGGTGTATCCAAGCATACGCGCGAACGCTTCTGTAAGGGTTAAAAACTCGGCAAATTAGTCCTATCTAAAGCGCCGCAGAAATGTGTCTTACAAACACCTTTAGACAAAATAATATAAACTACAGCAAGTCCGTAATAAAGAGTGACATTTCGAGAAAAAAAAACGCTATCGAAATCACGATTGTATCGTAAGTATCATTGTCAATGTCAAAACTGATTTTTCCTTATTCCTAACGGTTAACAAATTACCTCGATAATAGTGATTTTAGTCAGAATAGCTCTGCAGCTGTCTTAATTGTGTGCTGACGGTACGGTTGTCGCAGTGGTTAAGCGATTGATTCCTGCGCTGTGTGTCGCGGGTTCGATTCCCGCACGGAACAAATATTTGTATGACCTACAAGTAGTGGTGTTTGTGTGTGTGAGTTTAAATGTTTGTAAACGCACCCACAATACAGGAGAAATTCCTAGAGTAGGCAAAAAAAATAATTACAGCAATATTATAATGTCAATATAAATATCAGTTACCCTAACTGATATCATAATAATACAAATTGCGGCTTTGATCCCAAATAAAAACGAACCATCAAAATAATTTCCCGAAATAGCTAATGAGGTTATTTCAAAGCGGATAGCATTACACATCAAAAACAGCGAATAGTAATAACGACTTGTATCATTTCCTATTGTGTAAGTTTGTGTAAATAATGAGCAGAAACGATTTTGCAATATTATGTTGAGTTATGGAGTGGAGGAAAACAGTTATAAATAAGTTACGACCCGAGCCCGCTTCGCAAGATTTTTATGACTTAACAAACCATCCATATTAATTAATATACACCTATAGGTTCCGGAATAAATTCTCTAAATGATGACGAAAACTGTATCAAAATCAGTTGCGCAGCTTTTTGCATCAGACAGACACAAAAAGCGACTTTAATATTATATTGACCATAAAGAATTAGATATTCAATATGTATGCCTAGATAGTTATAAATAGATAAAACTTAGATTTGGTGGAACGACTAATTTAAAAGACGTTGGTCAATTGTACACTTAAGGCGACGATAACCGACTTTTGATTATTTTATATTGAAGATCACGTCTAAGCGAGTAGGTAGTGTTAATACTATTGGGAACAATATATATTAAACTAGCTTTTTCCCGCGGCTTTGCTCGCGTGGATGTCGGAAAACAAAGGAAACGTACTACCGGGATAAAAAGTATTCTTTGTCCAGGTTATAAACTATCTGTCGCCTAAATCCAAATCGCCAAATACTATTAGTAGCATAACGTAATGATTGTACTTTTTGTTAGATTACTGTTCAGAAATAGTGCACGATGTCTATTGATAGAAATTGATGAATTGATAGAAATTGAGAGAAGAATTGTAGAGGAGCTGGAAACTAAGTAATAACAGCCGCACGGGTCGACCCATCAGGTTAAGCTACGGTTGCCGTGGATGGTCTGTGGATGGGTGACCATCTTGACATACCGAGACTCCTCCATGCCTCGGAAAGCATGTTAAGCCGTTGGTCCCGGCTGCCATTCATGGATCTTTGACAGTTGTTACGGGGCGTCAGAAGCCCGAAACTCTGACAACCAGTCTTACCAAGGGGTATCGTCATCATCATCATCATCATCAGCCTATTAATGTTCCCACTGCTGGGATACAGGCCTCCTCTCAATGAGAGGGAGTGGGCTGTAATCCACCACGCGGGCCCAGTGCGGGGTATCGTATTACCCAGTAACTCGGTTGTGGAGGTCAGATAGGCAGTCGCTCCATGTAAAATAATGGTATTCAGCTGCATCCGGTTACACGGGAAGCCGACCCTAACATAATTGGGAAGATTGATTGTTTAATAATTGAAATACTATATCGTGAATTCATGAAACCCTAGTACTTTTTGTTAGGTTAGTTTAGGTACTGCTCAGAAATTGTGCACGTGTCATGAACAGAATACCGTCTTGAACTTCGATTGCAGCGTCACATCGTTTATCGGGCCCAATTGTGAATAGAAAATTCCAAAAAATAGATGTCGTTGCGTGTATCTTGATATAGGTCAGTGCGATGCAAATAAAATATTTCAACCCTTTTCATCCCGGTAGGGGTTGTTTCCAAAAAATATTGATACACGTTATTCTTTGTTTTCGGTTTTAAGTATAAATACTGAGTTTCGAGTAAATCAGACCTCGCATAAAAAATCTTTCATACAAACTTTGACACCCCTAATCCCCATTTATTACTAAGATAAGTATTCGTACGAAGTACTCTCTATCGGCTTTAGCACTATCGAAAACTACGAAAACGACACCCATGACGAAAAATGAGTAAATCGCAGCCGTCATTAAAATATTTTAACCCTTTTCACCCCGTTAGGTGTTGTTTCCGAAAAACCTTGATACGCATTATTCTTTATTTTCGATTTTAAGTATAAATACTGAGTTTCGAGTTATTCGGACCTTGCGTTAATTTTTTTTCATACAAACTTTGACCTTCCCCAATCCCCGTTTAGGGGGTAGCTTAGAAAAACTAAAAATGACAAACTTTATGATTTACTTAGGTAAGTATTCGTGCCAAGTTTTAAGTCTATTAACTCAAGGAATAAGATTTTGCATACAATCGAAATCCCCCCTTTTCACCCCCTTAAAAGGCGAATTTTAAAAAACCCCTTCTTAGTGCTCCCCTACATTATTAAAGGAAGCTGTGTGGAAAATTTCACGTTCCTAGTCCCAGTAGTTTCGGCTGTGCGTTGATATGTCAGTCAGTGAATCAGTTTCTCCTTTTATATATATAGATTAGAGCATTTTCTTAATAACTTAACCTGTATACGTCAACCGGTAAATACACATTTTAACCTTCAAGCCTCAAGGTTTGACATTGACACCCGCTTTGCGTCACTTTTGACATTTTCAGAATTTTTTGGTGTTACCTGTAATTTTTTGGTAATTTTAATTCTAATTGACGAGAATATCCGTCAGGTCATAAAGAGAAACAGCCAACAGACGATATTAGTCATTATATAGCAGTAAAAATAGTAATTTAAGCCGCGTGAACCTGTTTTGGCCACAAGACCACGATGGGATTTTAAGGGGGGCGCATTTTTGTGGCCATGGCAGGACTTCAGCTGTATATTTAGAATAATTTAGAAATTAATTGATGAAATTAATTTGTTAAGTTATTTGTAAGTTAGTTAAAAGGAGATAAAAAACTGAGAATTTCGCAAATTCTATGAAGCGTATTTTTCTGAAACATTCACCATTTTAAAGATAATTTAATTGTTGATATTTTAGTATACGTTTTTTATTAAAATACATTTTGTTTTATGCATTATAAATGAATAATGAGTCTAATTTGGGACATTGCTCCTTGATAAGCGAGTCCTATTACTGGCTGGACGTACGACGTATTGCGTGAGCTCAGTACAGAACACGCAAGGGAACCATTTAAGGTCACTGGCATGTATATGCGTCTTAAATTAGGTAGGTAGGAATATGAATCTGGTTATTCCTACTTATGTGAATTTTAGGCAGTCCACTCGCTATCAACATTGCTGGGTTTTTTTGGTTTTAAAATATAGCTCACATCACAATACAAAAACAAAAAAGTGTATTATTCCATGAAATTTGCTTAATTATTAATATTCTATGGGTTTTTTCTACGTAGATTTACCGCCTTCGTCAAGAAAATCCTTCTCAATAACTATCGACTACACCCTTCTCATATAAGAAGGCTTGGAGCGGTATGAAATAATACATATCGAACGATATAATGCAGACATCAAGGTTTGGCAGTAAATATCCCGATTATACTTAACCCAAACTTGAGGAGCACTTTGTATGCTATCATAGTATTCCATAAAGTAAAGTAGGTAGGTATTTAACGTATGGAGATAAAATTCGATATACTCGTATCTATTGCTGCGTATAATAAAATGGAATACGTTTATTGGTGTCTTTTTCTGTCTATATGCTTATCTTTAGAATATTTTATCGTATAGAGTCGAAAATAATCATAGGGTAACTAGCTCGAACATCAACTGATTATAATCTCCAGAGTATTTTGAGTATTAGTACAAAATTATAATTATGAAAAAAAAAACAATTTATTTTGCAATACTTAGTTCTAAAGATATTTTGTGACGCAGATTTAAACATTTTATTCTTGATCAGCGTCTAATAATTTATCTGACAACCAAAGAACTTGTTCTATAGGAACCTAGTTACTAGATATAAAAAAAAGAAAAGAAAGAAAATATACGTTTATTTGCGGTAAACATAACGCAAAGAAAGAACACAAAACAAAAACGAACAAGTTGGGGGAAAATATGCGTCACATCCACGTAAAACAGCCGGCGCTCAGCATAGTGCTACGACCCTATGCGAGACAGAGCCCCAGCGCTTGGTGTATCATCAAATAAATATTCAATAATAAACCAAGATCGATATCAACAGAACGGTTGCCCAGGGCAACTTGCCCTGGCATCATCGCCTACCACATACCTAATCCCTTTGCGGTGTGGATTACTCAATCGCACACCTAGTTTCTATACAAAACACGTTCATTTATCGGCAACGGATGACTTTACCACAAACATATTTCCGTCGATACGAAGCGAAGTTGGAGATAAAATCACAGCACCATCTTTATAGCTACCTAACACCTTACATGCTGGTAACAAAAGCGGTTTTTGTGGAGCAATCGAGTGAGGCTTAGAATGTGACACACATGGATGGAGGTTATATCCTGAGCTGTTCAGCTGTGCATTCATCATCAACATTTCAACCGAATGACGTAACCTGCAGACATAGACCTCCCCCAAGCGTCATTGACCTGTCCTGTGTTTCTCGCATCTTGCGAATATTTTATAAAAAAAAATTATACTACAAAACTACAAATTGCAACAAAACTATGGAAACATTTTTATTTCTGTACATAAATAATAAAAATGGACAATGTCCTTTGTCTTAAGACAGCTGTGGAGTGTGGAGATGACCATCCATATATGGGAGTTGGACCAAGTGCTGCCCAAAATGGACACTGCATTATGTTCCTTGGGTATAACCTAGTCTGTAAACCAAAGCTCGTCAAAATCTATCCGATGAGTTTCCGAGATATTTTATTGAGTTTTTTATTATTATGAATAATGACAACCAGTGACGCAATTTATTAATTAATTAAAGTAATTATTTTAAATAAATTATGAACATTTTTCGAATAGTAATCTTAAAAAAGATTCAGAAACAAAATTAATATTTCGTTTATTCATTCTATATACATATTGATTACATTTTTAAATATTTTTATAAAAAACTTTTATAAATTAATATTATCATTACTTTAACAAAAAGGAATTTTCTTTATTAGACGACAAAAAGTTAGCCTACTTCCTTTTACCTTTACTCTAGGTTGCGCAAGACTTCCTATAGTCTCAAACAAAAGCCATTGTCTATGACGAGTAGGCGATAGGTACTACTACAAGTAGGTAACTTTAATACAGTCGTTAGTAATCAGAATCACCTTATAACTGCCAATAAAATGAACTTATGATGCAGTACACACCACTGAATATGATTAAAATACGTGTTATATCTTGTGAGTCAGTATGTATGGGTATTTCCTATAAATTATGTATAAAAAGTTGTTTTTATCCGTCCTAATGGTTATGTTGTTGAAGTAGCTAATGGATTAAAGACATTTACACTGTTTGTCCACCGCACCGTGAACGGGACGTCTACGAGAAATGATATTACGCCACCATAGTAAATGATTGTACTGTCGCTACTTCGGCGTCGTCATCTCGTTCTTGTTAACGTCTCGTTCGCGGTGCGGTGGACAAACGGCCCTATTTTCTGAATTGAAAATTTCTTTAGCATTGCATACAAGTGTGTCAAGTTCTCAATTTCAAATTGTCGATCCAGAAATCGGGTGTTAATTAATGAGAATGATATAATTTTGTACGTAACACCGTTTGTTAAGGTAAGGGGTATTACCAACAAACGAGGTACGCAGAGCACTATAGGTGCCCGAATGTACCTAGTGCCTTTGATTATATATATATATACATCCTAGTGCTATACCTATCTACAAAATTGCACAATGGAATTTGATGTGGTTTTCACCACCATTTAGAGCATTTATTTCGCAAAGTTTATGTGTAATATTAAACTTAGACACAGCACAGAAATCTCGATGCTTTGACATGTCGCCAGTGAACCGCCATTGCTGTTAAAAAAATTAGACAGATAACTGACGTAGATACAGCCAGAATTGTTTATTTTAGTTATTTTCATAGTCTGATGTCTTATGGGATTCTTCTCTGGGGAACCTGTGCGGACATTAATTCTATCTTTGTTCTACAGAAAAGGGCTGTCCGAGCCATTTACAACCTAGGTCCAAGAGAGTCCCTTCGAGAGAAATTCAGAGAAATAAATATTCTGACTGTAGCCTCACAATATATTTTTGAAAACCTATTGTATGTACACAAAAATATATCAAATTTTAAGAAAATGTCCGATATTCATAGTTTAAATACCAGGAACAAACACAACCTTGCTGTACATCGCACACGTCTCCACAGAGTAGGCAACTCGTTCATGGGTCAATGTATACGCTTTTACAACAAACTTCCCATTGATATTCGAAACTTACCTATTAAACGATTTAAAAGCTGTATTAAAACCAAACTTTGTAAAAAAGGGTACTATAAAATTTCAGATTATTTAGAAGATAAAAAAGCTTGGGATTGAGCTGCTCGCTCTGCTAAGCCTTGTGATAAACCATAAAACTTGAAATTTTAATTATTACTTTATAAACATCAAAATAAACCAGATTTATATTCACATTGACATTATTTAAAATTATATACAAAATGACATGATTACTTTGTAAAGTATTTAATTATTGTGAATGTGAGGACTATGTGGGTTTTTTTTCCTCTTTAAATATTTCTCAGGTAGTTTTAATGATGGTCTGGCAGTTTGAGTAGTTGATGCAGCCTACCCAAATGTCCTTTCTTTGGTATTGTTCGTCGATTTGAGCTCCTTAAGTTCTGAGTTGAGCTCCACGATTACTGACAAATGCTTGCACTGACTGGACAGGTCCACTCAAATCTGTGTGGTTCTTTCCTCAAAAGACCATTTCAGACACTAATCTACATGGTTCTCATATGGCTTGACCAAGATTATGTCTGGACTTTAAAAGAGACTGTGACCTCTGAGTTTGTTTCGGCCTTTCTTCTCAGAGTAGTCAGTTAGGAAACGCCGACCTCATCTAGCTTATTTTAAACATTTTTTTTAATATGACGTGTAAAAGTGATTCCGATATCCTATTTACAGAAACAATTTCATTTCATAACCCTGGCGAAGCAGGGGCGGGTTGGGTTTTTATAATATGGCGGCTTTAGAGCGCTGTAGTTTTGAAGATGACGTGACAAAGAGACGAATGTAACTAGCCGGCGGCGTCTCCTTCTTATAAAAACTGTTACTTAACTGTGAGATACTCCGACAAAAAATAAGTTGAAGATACTTATGTAAGTACGTAATTATGATGGCTGGGAAAATTAGAGTTTTTATTTATTTTATTGTTCTTTTGTTCATGCTTTGTCTTGTGAATCGGATTTATTTATTTTTAACATCCAACCTTTAGATTTAGATACCTACCTGCTGTTATGGCAATGCCGATATAAATATCGTCAGAACAGGTTATGACAGGAAAGGTCTCAATGTGTTTATCAAGTGTTTCAAAAATATCAAACCTAGCGTTATAGGTATTTTATCCTATCATTTATGCTATCCTTAATTTTAAAGAATGCATACTTTTTGAAGTTAGTTTCAGTCTATTTATGTAATTAACGATGACTGAAACTGGCTGTCTCAGTAGCAAATACTTATTTGCTACTTTTTCCATAACACAGCATAGGTACCAGAAAGTTCAGAGCAATTATTTAAGGCGGCGATAACCGAGTTTTAATGATTTATACAGAAGATTTCGAAGACATGTGACATCTACCAACCCGCACTGGGCCCGCGTGGTAGATTACGGCCCAACTCCCTCTCACAGAGAGGAGGCTTGTGTCCCAGCAGTGGGAACATTAATAGGCTGATTATGTATACAGAATATCACGTCTAAACGAGTAGTGTTAAGGATTTGTAAAAAATAAAAAATCAAATTAGAGCATTTTCTTAATATTTTAGATTGTTTATTGTTTATTTACATAGTGAAATTAATTTGTAAAGTTATGTCTAACGCGGATAAAAAACTGAGAATTACGCAAAATCTATCAAGCGTATCTTTCTGAAACCTTCACCATCGTACAACGCGTTGCGTGAGTTCAGTACAGAACGCGCAAGCTCGCCCGCGAAATTTAAATTACTTACAGAGCTGTTGGTCATAAATCTGAAAATAACGATATGGTTACGGTTGTAAAACATATTTTGCAACATACAACCTGATATAAACCTGTAATTTGTTAAAAGCGTAAGAAATAAAATAGAATTTCGCGGGCTACCCTGGCGCTTTCACCTTAAGCCACAGCGTCATCGTTGGAAAAATCATATTTTTGTGATAAAACTAATAAATAACTAGGTGGATCCTTTTAAACACAATTTACGGCCTAACCTCGATAAAATTTTCAATTTAAGACTCTCTTGAGTCTAATTCTGTTTAAATATCTACCATAAACGTGTCTACTGGAGCAAATTGTAATCCATGACGTAAAAATGATTAATTTTATTACTGTTCATAATTACGTTAATGTGTTTTGTTAACATTACATTGATCTTGAGACTAAATTAAGCCACTCGTATAAATCGCAGTTAGTCCGAGAAAAGAGCAAAATCCGCTTCATGGCTAGGGATTTTCAACATTGCCCATATGAAACGAAATTTTGAAGTAAAAATTTCTTTAGCAGCTTTGTTCACTTTTTTTGGGATGGGTAAAAAATGTTAAACTCGCGTCTGGACACGTGACTCGAAAATTCGTAAGACGGAGGGAGCGCACTCTGTTTTTTTTTTAATGGAGCCACAGTTTTTTTTCTTGTACTGACAGCAAGCCACATAAATTCCTGACATTTTCGTTTGATGGCGTTACTTAGTTTTCACTTCAATCGGCAGTCCCAGACTGCCCCGTTTTTTGTTTGCACGATGGTCGGGTTTTTTAACAGTTTCTAAAACAATTAGCTAAAACTAGCATGCACACAATACACAACAACAACAACACAACAACAACAATTACATTAAGAAATTAAATAAATGATTAAAGCTACTGAAATTGGAACATAAATCATAGTTTTATTATATTAAGAATAAGAATGGCAATCATTTGTCAAATTATAATAGAAAATGTTAGTGTGAATCTTTAAAGTCTAGGTACTCATTCACAGAATAGAATAATATTTCTATAAGTCATTTGAAGAAAGCTATAGGTATCTAGATCTTGACGTAAGCGATTTGCTTAGGATTCATATTATTATTAAGAAATAACTTAGCCCGTAGCTACACTCGCGTATCTGTAATAAAAAGCTTTTAAGGCTCATGCAGACAGGAGCGACGCAACCCTGATGGATTAAGTCATATGAAAACTTCACGGCAGCCTTTACTGCTTTCCCGTATTACTCATACACACACCTAGACTAAAATAAGTATCCTCTGATATTTCCAATGTTTGTGACTTTGTGAAGATAGTAATACAAATAAAATGGAGCAGCCGTGAAGCACACACTATTGTCCGAAGATTATTTTTACTTTTTAATTTTTCTGTTGTATTTTGTGTTTCACGAACTGTGTCCAAATAAATATTTTTTCTTTCTTTCTTTCTAAATAAGTGACTTAAAATACATTTAAATTGGATATTGAGAATAAATCCAATGTTATACCATTTCCACTGAAATTAACCACTTATGTTAACCACACAGTTTTACCCCAAACCTACTACTAAAAACCGCAAAAGCAATAATTTAATTAAAATTACCCAAAGTAAAATAAATTAACTCGTAAACTTGATCAATTACTACGCCATAAAATAGTAGTAAAGTTATTAACATCGTGCTCAACTTAATTTGTGTTAATTTAATTGTTTGTATCTTTACAGGCTCCGCAGTTTATTACCTTTAGTGAAGGAAAATTGGGGGTCAACTTTGGAGGATATCACGCTGGCGTGGGCCTCGGAGGCTTAGGTGGGTTATATTTTGCATATTTTCTATTCTTAAATTTATGATCCATTAAATACTACGGGTATATAAGCTACTTAAGTATTAGTATGTCAAGTTTAAAATGTTATCATAGTTATTTACTTAAATGAGGGACCGGTCCCTCATTTAAGTAAATAACTATGATAACAGGCTAAGAATAACAGCCAAATGGTTCGATCATATTTTTTTTTAGTTCTAATAAGAAAGAGAGTTTGCGACCTCGATGTTAGATTAAGATAAAATTTAAATGTAGAAGTTTAAAAAAATATATTATTTATGGAATTAAGTACATAATTATATTATCCTTTTACAAAATATTGAACTTGATGACTTTATTATTTTTAGTATTTGCCATAAATGGTAGTCTAGAACAGTCTTGATATTTTTCAACTAAAAACAAGTGGTTTCACCTTTTGAGTTTCAAAATAAAAGCCAGCAAATCAGAAAGAAAATAAAAATAAAACATAATTTCAGTCTCAAAATGCTTACTCAATATGTTTAATTTTCTTATTACGTTCTTCCCATTCCTCAAATCTTATCTTTCCCGTTCTTATACAAAATCTGAGGATCAAAATATACCGAAGAGTTTGCTACATTAATAATATTAGATTTTTGTGTACAATGAGAAATTGTTCCCCCATTTATTTTTATCTTAAGGATTATTTAATGAGGCTCTTGTCTATGTAAGATATTTTGACCTTTGGACTTTCTTAATTATAATTTTCGTCAGTAATTTTATAACGAGATTCACTTTCGAAAATATATTAGATATTTATTTATGATTATTCAGGCAACAATAGGTATTAACTAGCATAATAATAATAATAACTTGGACCCTGTTCCCGATACCGGTGGGCTACTATTTTTTATATTTTTAAATGTTTTATATATTTTATTTTAATATTTAAAAATGTAATTTATATGTTAAAAACTAAATATAGGAAAATAAGCATATAATAATCAGCCTACAATGTTCTCACTGTTGGGACTCAGGCGTCCTCTCTGTGAGAGGGAGTGAGCTGTAAAGTGTAATCCACCACGCAGGCCCAGTGCAGGTTGGTGGATGTCACATGTCTTCGAATTATTGGTTGTAATAGGACATGACGGTTTCCTCAACATGTTTTCCTTCACTTCAGTTGTGATTTGAATATACCGATAATTTAAAGTGGTAGTCAAACTACAAAAAAAAAAACCTGACTTTACCATCTAAAGCAGAATTTGACGGTTACTACGAAAAATTATTAATATTGCAATGTTTTTGTTACAGCTGGTGGGAATTCACGCACTGCAGGCGGTCTCTACGCTGAAGCTGGCACACCATTCGGACCAGCAGCAAAGGCTGGCCTTGGTGGAGCAGTCGATGGCAACAGTGGCACTGCTGGTAAGGAAATAAAGCCCCCATTTAGGACGCTTGTTCACGTTAAGAAAAGTCTCCGGGCCTATGCAAGACTATTTCTGTATAAAACGAGGCGTAAATACGTCAAGGCTAGGCAGCCTCAACGTGTTTTATATTATAATTCTTGCATAGCCCCGAAGACGTTTCTTATAGTCCGACTAGCACTATTGTGCGACTAGTTGGCCGCTCATCTCATCACAAATCATCTCGCTATTGCAATCTCATGTGCGTTTTGTCTAAACTAGTCGGAACTTTCACTTCGCGACGGCAACATGCGTTGAAAGTTCCGGCTAGTTTAGACAAAACGCACATGAAATTGCAATAGCGAGATGATTTGTGATGAGATGAGCGGCTAACTAGTTCCGCGCGCATATAGCGTGTAAAGCAGTCTCACAGGATGCAAGTTTCTTGGCTGTGGTATACAACAAAAACAAATGACTTGCATTGTCTAAACACTGTTTAGACAATGCAACTTTGTTACTACAACTAATGGTATTTCACAAGCAATTAAACTGCACCGAGTAAATCAGTCTTTGCATGTTAATGACGCGACTCTAAACTGTTTCCCATAGTTTCAGCCATTCTTTGCAGATACGAATTTAAGAATAATCATCATAATATCTCTGCTATCATCTTGGTTTTATCTGCCATTACGAAATAATATAAAATTACAATACAAAGACTATAAAACATTATTATTATTTGAGTTTATAGTTTATACTCTGTAATGCAACGCTTAGCTCCTCGGAGCTAAGCGCTAAGCTATGTAAAAAACATAAAAGTAGATAAAAAATGTGGCATCTGCTGTGCAGAACCACAATTTTTGATCTACTTTTATGTTTTTTAAGCTACTATTCTAAACAATTCACCTTTTGATAACTTAACCATGAAATCCATCATCATTCATGTAAACTTCCTTGTATTTATTCTTAATCGCCAACTGTAATGTTGGCGCCCAACGTCTTAGAAAGCGGGCGCAACGTACAGTTTTGCGCCCACTTACTTCGAAACCCACACCCTCTTTAACACTTTAACTCTCTCAAACTTAGGCGCAAACATTACAACTCCTGAAAAAAAGAAAGATTTATGAAAAAAGAAAACTATATTACGTAGTCACTGAAATACCTTTCTATATCATTGCACTGACAATAACGTTTATACACCCATTTATAAACTTATGATTATTTTTTTTTTTATTTATTTATTTATTCATGAATATGAGACAACCATACAGAGTAACTTAATAATATGCCCAGGATACACCAAAAATCGTTTAGACAATAAAATTTACACAGGTCAACAGTTGGAGAATGTGAGTTGGTAGATTGGAAAAATGGTTTGGTTGTCTTTGGACTGATTCGCCCTATCCCCTCGTACTAGTATAAAACTGTATCACGAGCGGATAGTCTTCCTCAACCTTAGAACAACAGATTTTCACAAGGATCCAGTTACAAGTCACATAATAGTTAATTGATAAAGCTAATTGATTACATAGTATAGGTAACAAATCATATTACAGTTATATTAATTAAGTTACATGATTGGAATTGTTCATGTAGTTGTGTGTTTGGGTGTGGGTCTAGGTATATGTAAGGTATAGGTTAATGTGTATATGTTATATGTATGTTACTGTATGTGTAGTTAAGTGTGCCCGATTATTTATTTATGTGCCCGGTTTATACTACTTTTCTTAGTAGATTCTCAGTGCTGTTGTAGTCCAGTGTTTTCAAATATATATCCAAAGTTATTTTGCATGTTAGGCTATCAAGATTTTTTAATTTAAGATATTTACTTATTTTGTTGTAAAGGCTAGGACCGAGATAATTGTGAAATTTGTGTGCAAAAGATGTATTATATTTGGGTATGTTATAAACTATATCTAATCGTCGCCTATTTGCAAAGTGCGGTTTTACTTTATGTTGTGCCATAATCTCGAGTTTGATAAATAATTTTCGTACCGTGAGGACTCCCAGTTCTGAGTAAAGTAGATGTGTCGGATAAGTGTAGTTTTTGCGAGAAATAACTTTAAGTACCATGCGTTGGGCTCTTTCGACAAACAACATGGAGGTTTTTGAAGTTCCTCCCCATACATTCAAGCCGTATATCAGTATAGACTGGCATAGTGCTAAATAGATTTTTATAAGTAGCTTAATTTCACATGCATTTCTAATAGTTTTAAAAATGTAAATTAACTTTCTTGCACGATTACTTACTTTCATGATGTGTTCTTTCCAGTTTAAGTTTTGGTCTACTATCACACCGAGATATTTTATAGATTTAGTTCTGGTGATTGGGTTACAATGACAGGTACTTGGATTGTTGCAATTGTGAGTTTGAATAATTATTGAGTTAGGGATAGGTTGAGTTCTGCCGTTAATTGTGAATGTAATAAATTTAGTTTTGTCAAGATTAAGAGTCAACAAATGATCATCCAGCCATGAGGTTACTAAAGCAAAACCTTCATTTGCTGCTTTGGTTACATCTTTCCACGTGCTGGAGCTGAACAATAATACTGTGTCATCTGCAAATGTTATTATTTGACCATTTTGTAAAAGCAAATTGCAGAGGTCATTAATATATATTAAAAACAGCGTAGGACCCATTACACTGCCTTGAGGTACTCCGAAGGTAACATTTTCCTCATGACTTACTCTGTTCTCAATTTTTATAACCTGTTTTCGGTTCGACAAGTAATCTTGGAAAAGTTGGAGAGGTATTCCTCGAATTCCTAAGGTCTCGAGTTTGTTCAGGAGGATGGGTACAGAGACGGTGTCGAAGGCCTTCGCTAGGTCTAGGAATATACCTAGGGTCTTCTGTCCCCTATCCATGTTTTCGACCACATACGAAGTTAGTTTGTGAAGAGCGTCGGCAGTAGATATTTTTTCTCTGAACCCAAACTGATTACCTGAGAGAAGTTTATAAGTTTCTAGGTAGTGTTTTAGCCTCTTATTTATTAGCTTTTCTAGAATTTTTGAGAAACTAGGAAGTAGAGAGATTGGTCTATAATTCGACACCAGAGTTTTGTCTCCTGCTTTATATATGGGAACAGTGACAGACTTTTTAAGCGCATCTGGAAAGACTCCTTTTGAAAAGCAAGCATTAAAAATGTGTGCTAGTGGTGCAATAAGGGAATCCACTGCTCTCTTAATAAAAAACGTGGAGATACCGTCCCATCCCGATGAATTCTTAGACTTTAAGTTAGCAATTATTTCTTTAATTTCATATTGGTCCGTTGGGAGCAGCATAAAAGAGTTTAAGGGTCCGGTATTCGGTTTTGGTCTACACCGCTTGCTCAGGTCCATCTCGTTTGTAAGGGTTCTGGACAAGATGGAGTTTGCTAAATTACTGCCGACATTGACAAAGTACCTATTTATGTTATTTAACGCCTCTTGAGGTGTTGAATTTGTAGAAATAAGCTCTGATGGCATTTTTGGATAGCTGTTTAGGTTGCACATTTCCTTTACCAATCCCCATTGCTTTTTTATATTATTACTTGACTTAGCGAACTCTGATTTAAAATATTGGTTTTTAAGACTTTTTAGTAGATTATTACATTTATTTCGGTATCTCTTGTAAGTTATATTAAGGGTTGAGTTTTCTGGGTCCTTTCTTAGTTTGTGGTGAAGTTGATCGCGATTCCTCATACATCTACGCATACCTGGTGTAATCCACGGCTTAATGATCATTTGTCGCCTAGGCTGCTTGACGGTGTGTGTGTGATTCGATAGGACGTCTCTGATGGTATTCAAGAAGATATTCGTCATTGCATTTGGGTCATCATTTTGAAACCTTTCTTCCCAGTTAATCTGTGTTAAGTCTCTAATAGCAGCATCGTAGTCGGTTTTTGTATGATAGGGATTATTCTTAGGTCTATTTAGTATTTTTAGGGGTAGTGATATCATAACACTATAGTGGTCAGTTAGGGTTGAAGAACAAACTATAGTCAAAGGTTTTAGCTTTGTTTTGACGAAGCAGTGATCAAGACAATTTGATTCTCTAGTTGGTAGAGTGTGCGTGGTAAGAAGGCCATTCGACGCAAGTAGATTTAAGTATTCTGTATTTTTAGGGTTAAGTTGTTCAAGTTGAATATTAATATTTAGGTCGCCCATTAACACTATGTTTTTATAATGGTTAACACTGGACAAGATTTTATCTAACGATTTTAAAAAGGGATCTAGGTTTTTGAAGGCTGGAGGTCTGTACAATGATACAATAGCTAAATCGTTGCTGATTGCAGTCACAAGGCAATTTACTTCTTGACAATAATTCGGTTCATAGACATTCGCGTGAATGCTATCTTTTAGGTATAATACGATACCGTCATTTTGGTTAAGATGAGTTTTAGTACTGTGAGTTGTGTAATTTACCATTTCAGGTATGGTCGAATTTTCGGATAGCCAAGATTCTGTAAGCATGATAAGATCGTAATTGATATCTAGTCTCTTGAGGAGAACAGCAAGCCCTTCGTAGTTACGGTTTAGACTTCTGATATTTTGATTTAGAACTGAAAACGCTCCTGCATCTGAGTTAAAGGCAGCCTTGCAGTGCTCCGGCATGTCAATAGCTATAGCATCGCCGACCCTGACGCACTCGTCAAGGTCATCTGCGATACCTTGTATGTCAACCATGTTCTTTGTAGGTAAAAACAGAAACAGAACTAGTAGCAATGGTATAGCAGAGACAAATTGCCAGAACATCAGAAGCTGCAACATATGGTGAACAGAAGGCACACAATGAGAGGCACGAAAGTGTTTTGTGTTTTAGTAAAAATAATGTGTGAGTGTTATATTTCGATGTGTGCTGACTGTGAGTAGTTGAACAGTAAAAAGAACAATGACAGAAATACTTAATTACTAACAATATGAAAATATGAGATAATTTTGATTGAATACAAAGCATGCAAAATTCAAGAACAAAAAACTTATGGTAGTAATACAGGTATGCAGGATAATAGGTGCATAAATACTCAGCTAGTCATTCAGCTTGATGTAGGAGTAGGAGATCTATGTCTGCTTCGCTTTTAACAAGAAACTGCTTTTCTCCCTCCCTTTTTTTTAGAAATACTTTGCCGAGAGAAGTCCAGCAGAACATATAGCTATTCTCTTTGGCGAATTTTCTAGCAAGGTAGAAAAGCTGCTGAGCTTTTGGTGTTAGGCACTCGGACAGGAATATCGGCTTAGGGGGGCCATCTAGTTTTATATGTGACGTGTTCAACTTATTTTCTTTATTAGACTTATTAAAGTTGCGTGCACTCTTAATAAAATTGCTTTTAATATTCGTATTGATAAAATCTACCATTATTGGTGATACGCCTTCCTTCCTGTTTAATCGGAATAAGTCTTTAATTTCGTGCCGTTGGATAGTTACACCGAGAGCCTTGGCCGTTTCTGTAACGATTTTGTGTAGGTCTTCCTTAGACTCTCTAAGTGGTTTCGAAATATTTCTTATTTCCATTTTTGACAGGCATGATATCCTTTCCAAGTTTTCAATTCGATCCTCAAGCTGATTAATATAGTTGAAATCAGATTTCCTCTCAGCTTCCAATTTCTCTGTTCTAATGACGATATCATCATATTGCTTAGTCAGAGTGGTAAATTTTTCCTTTATTTCAGTGTTCTGTGTAATTATCTCCTTTATTGTGTTCTGAAGAGACTCTAACTTGCTATCCATCTGAGCTGTATGCGACCTCAACATATCACGGATCTCGTTCTTAAAAGTGGAATAGTAGATTATAATATCTTACAACTCGTAAGAGACCAAGTAAATCACTATAACGACCATCTTAAAGTGAGAAAATAAATGAAGACGTCACGTGATATGAAAATCCTAATCCTTTTTGTTTCAATGTGAATATTATTAGTGAAGATTAATAAGAAGTCTACCGAGCAGAATAGAATAGGTAATAAGACGGTATTTTATCTCGCTAGACTCAACACAATGATCGCACTAAGTATTAATTGAGCGTCAACTCCACCTCGACCTTTGAAGTCAGATTGCAATTAACTTGTGACGCTTGAAAAATGAGGGAAAAAACTGATTGTCCTGATTGCATATGCCACGTTTGTTCAACCAATATCAGAGTCAAAATGAATATTCATTTGTATTAATAAATGAACCCATCCAACCATTCATTTATTAGCGACTAATTTTGTTTGAATATGGATTGTGTTTTCTGATACGTGCTAATGTTCAATTGAAATTGAAAATGATTAGGAGATTTTAATGGGCTTAATTTTGAATCAGTGAAACGTAATTGATAATGAGCTGTAAACTGTTACTAACTTAATTGTTTTAGTAGCTCAAATAATAGAAGAGTTAATTAATAAAACTACATTTGGAATGTATAAAAATGAATTTGCGTCGTATGTAGATATTATGACATTATGATGATCTAACGTAACCCCAACCTTTTTAACATAACCCAAATTAACATTACGTATATTTTTTTGTTATACAGGGGGACTATACGCTGGTGCTACAGCTGGAGGCAACGTAAACGCTGCCGCCGGTCTTGGCGGAGTAGTGGGTGCAGGCAAAGCAGTGGGCGGCGGCTACTCCTCAGCTCAAGCAGGAGGCAAATCCGCTACCTCCGTCCTGGTAGGTGACAAAGCAGAAAAAGCTAGGAGGAAAGAAGAAAGACGAAGACTGAAAGAGATGAAAAAACTTCTCAAAGAGCAGAAGAAACATTGATTGGTGGCGGATTTTATAATTTTATGTACAACCTACCCTCTTTCATAAACGTTCTATAAGAGATATTTCTGCATTTTGTAATTGTTCGATATAATTTTTATTTCAGTATTTACCTATGGCTATTGAAACATTAATTAACACAGTGGGTAAGTTTGGTATGCAATCTTATCGAGCGTTTATGGATCAAGTTTAATATGAATGGAGGGTATTAATCGTAAAATAATATCTACTTTTATACTCGTAATTAATACTCATTTAATTCAGAAATAAATATCTAACAAAAAATGTTTTATCATTAAAATGTCAATGGGAGCACCTTCTTATTGGACCATGACTGTTGTCTTGTCATCGAAAATCTGCAGCAAAATGTGACGTAGGTGAAACTAACGGGTGGTAAATTTCTGGAATAAGGTAAAAGTACCAAGTTTTCTCAGTGCATGCACTCACAATGCACGTCCATTTGTCAATAAAATTCGAGTCTCATTTTTGGGACCCCATTTTTCACTTCCCCTGTGACGCCGCCAAATACATTGCATGGTGCTTTGTAGGATGCTGTACCCAAATGTACAATGATCAACACTTTTATATGTAAAGTCCATCATTCTACATGTTTAAAAGTCATGCATGACATGAACTTAAAAAAAATAACATAGAAACAAAGCCTTTAAAATAAATGTTATGATTGCAGGGAGGCGAATCAGATGTATCTGGATCATCAGGATTTTCAATCTCTGCCCACAAATCTATTGGAGTACCAGCCACAGTGGTAAAAGAAACTGAAGTTTCTGTGATTCCTCAGGAAGAAGTCAAAACCGTACACAAGAACGTGTATGAAGAAGCAAAATACGAGTCTGCAAATGAAATAACCCCAAGTGCAAATGCTGGTGTTGAAGCAAACGCACACGTTAATGTGAACGCTCAGCCAGGGTTTGTAAAAGAAGTGAGTAAATGGAAACGCCCACACTATAACACACAAAAAGTTCCACAATTACAATTTCAAGATATAATGAGTTCTTTGTTTAGGAGTCCACAGAGAAGTTATAGTCCATCAATGCGGGTGCCTCCACCACAGTATAATTATGTTCAGCAGGTTCGTTGAAATCGTCTATGGTGAATTTGTACGTGCACCCAGAGGCTTGAAGACAGCTGCGAAAATCTATGCACCTTGTTCGTAATAACACATTTTAGCACTTCTAACCTATATGTGTTATTTGTCTAGGTGCTGATAAATATAAATGATCAAATATAAAGATATTATAGTAATAGACAAATACAACAATAAATAACCCTGAACAGTTACTTCTTTCACTACATAGTAATTACTTCAATACACGTATTTTCATTTTTTTCACAAAACACAACACTCATTAAAACTAGTATTATATTAACAAGAACTTTGAGATATAAAACCTGCCAATGGTCTCAACTTACTTTTTAATTATTTCTCGGAAAAGCGCCTTTTTTGTTTTTGTGTTTTAGTTACTTATTAGCTGATGTAACTTAAAACTTCTTACTCTATTCTACCTTTAATTCTTCTACCAACATCATTCCTCCACTGAAATCAAGTAAAAACAATTATTTTTCCTTTAAAGGCACACCTTGAACCTACATCAGTAGAAACTGTTTACGTTCGCAAACACAAGCCTCACAGACATCACGTGCACAAGACTGTCTACGTTGGTGGCTATGCAGGAGTTGGTGGCGAAGTAGCTGCTCCAGAGACAAAAACAGTCTACAAAACTATTCAACCTATTGAGAAGAGAGTTGATGTCGATGTGGAGGCACATGGTGGAGCAGGAGCAAATATCAACGGAGAACACTACGGACCAGGCAAAGTTGTTACGTTCAGTAACAGCAAGGAGGTTGTTGTCGGTAATAAGCCGAGTACTTTCTTCCAGGATATTTTTAATGTGAGTGTGTATTTCTATTTCATCATTAACTTTCTGCTTCTCTTCCAATTTCTTTGGAGAAGCTGCAGCAAGTCTCCTTCATACATATGTCATAGTATGTTTAAAGTAGTATGTATATAGTAGTCATGTATATATTTCAGAGAGAGACAGCAGTGGTGGCCCAGTGGTAACGGCCTCGACTTACGAGTTGTAAGTCGTGCTTTCGAATCCAAGCAGTCGCTTTACTTTGTGTAAATAATTTCATCACCACTGCTCTCAAAACGGTGAAGGAAAACATCGTGAGGAAACCGGCATATCCTAGAACAAAAAATTTGAAGACATGTGACATCTACCAACCCGCACTGGGCCCGCGTGATGGATTACTTACGGCCCACTCCTTCTCACAGAGAGGAGGCCTGTATCCTGGGATACAGGCCTCCTCTCTGTGAGAAGGTCTGTTCCCACTGCTGGCAGTGGGAACATTAATAGGTTGATGATGATGATGATGTATATAGTTCATACATGTCCATCAACCGGCATCCCAATAATCACTCCCTTTGTAGCCATATCGTCTTTTACACAATTAATTCATCGTCTGTTAATAGGTTTTTGTTAATTTAGAACTAAATTACCGTGTGATACATTTTACTGTGAGTGTGACCAATTTAACGTTTTTCTTTTGCAGATCCCTATTTCGACTTTGAAGGCAGTGAGCGGCTTTCTGACAAATACCGCTGAAAATACCGGTGTTTCAGTACAAAAGTCAGCTTCATTCAAAGCAGGTGGTTACTCTGGTTTCTCTGGCAATGCCGGATATTCCGGTCATTCTGGTTACTACTATTATTAAAATAATTAAACTTTTTTAAATTATTTTATGTTTAGCGCATAAGTTTTATACAATTACTACAAGTGAGGGTATCAAGAATGATTTGTATTAAAGACATTTCTATAAAAAGTAACAAAAATTACAAATAAGTTTTATTTAAACTAAAGTTAATTGAACTTTCTGTTTAGCAATATGATGTCAATGAGAAAGTTTGCAACTAAGGCGTATACCTAAAATGTCTCTGGGGTAAATAACATTAAGAGGGGTTTTATGAAATGTTATCAGCCTTTCATTCAGAATAATTGTAAGTACCTTCTGTAAGTCATGAAAATCTTTTACGTCGCTATTACAAATTGTGATAAGCTATGTAAGTGACCTGCAGGGAACGACTCACTATAATCTTGCCCGCTCCTTTGCCCTCATAATCTTCATGATATTTTTATCTGCTAGCTTTTATTACATTTTTATTTTTTACGAGCGCCCCCTTTTCGAGCAAAACGCCTTCGTTGGACTTGTTTAAAGTATAGATAAATTCACACAAAATAACAGCTGCACTAAAATTGCTGGGTTTGTTTATTTTAATGTCAGTGTAATAAAAATGAGAATTTATTTTGACAGTCATAGCGTTACCCTTTCTTGCAAATTCAACTCTTGGCTCTAACTTCTTACTTACAAATAATGTAACTTGTTTAATTTTAAATGTAAGAGTACCTACTTCGAAAATATTTAGTAGTTTACATTAAATTACATTACAAACCCTTTTTTATCTACAAAAACATGAAACCGATGTTTTGTTTGGTTAAGTAAATTATTGCCAATGTGTACCGACTAAAAAGATATTATGGCGACATTTATTAGAAATTAAACGTTTTATTTTTATTAAATATAAATCTAGTATATATTGATTTGCTGAAAAATCCACATTGGGACTTCATTTTATATAGATTCAGTAACAAATTAATATCAACTATTAATTTTATTGTTTCGTTATCACTATCGCATGCTAGTTATTTATAATTTTCATCTCCTAAGTAGGTTTTAGTAGCTAACTATTAAATACTTGTTGTGATTAATGATTTCTCATAAAATTCTGCCTTTTCTACAGACTCAGACATAACATCGAAGCATGTTTCTCCATCATCATCATCTTCATCAGCATCTTCATCCGAGGCTCATATCTCGGTTCAGACACCGAATGCCTCCAAATTTATAGATGACATATTCTCTGTAAGTGCACGGTCATTAGTCTAATTCATTACTGTTTTGTGTAATTTGCATGATATTCGCATGTCTTTATGATTGTGTAGAACCAAAATGTACATAGCTTTTCCCGCAGTTTGTTACACACATTTATTTTTAACGTCTAATTATAGCTTTGGTGTTCAAAAATAATTTTCGCCAGTTTTTAAAGGTTAAGGCTCTTTGATCAATAAATCTTCTGTCAAATCTAATAATAGTTGTTGTGAATTGTAAACCAAACAATAATGATTTGACATGAGATTTCTAAATTGAATTGGTTTTTGAAAACATTGGGATCTGAACAAACAAACTATTTATAAATTCAAATTAAGCACCTGTGTCGGTTATTGGGTTTGGCAGAGAAGTTAATTAGCAAAAACTTGCACAAGTGCTTGACACGAACTCATGTAGTATCAAAACGTACAGTTATTTCGAACGATGCTTGATTAAAATTGAAATTATTCGTTTCTAACATAATAATTAGTCAATTTTAAGACAGTATTCATATATATGGGTTTACGGTTGGCATGGCCACCTACTGGGTTCAACCTCATTTAATATTACTCGACATATTTATCGACTCGAAAAGAAGTAGAATATAATCTATGGTTGCTACTAACTTGTAATACCGCAATTTTTTAAATTATAATATTAAAACATCTATGTATAGGGTGACTGGTAATTAGTGACAGATACTTAAACACATGACTTTACTCATCATTATGAACAACTTTTACTACGGGACCAAACCTGAAACGCGAAAAAAAAAATCTGCTGTTCCGCGTATTTTGACGAATTTTGTGAACATAAATGTACAGAACAACTCAATCTTTCTAGCCTTTTCCCAACTATCTTGGGGTCGGCTTCCAGTCTAACCGGATGCAGCTGAATACCAGTATTTTACATGGAGCGACTGCCTATCCTGACCTCCACAACCCAGTAACTGGGTAATACGATACCCCTTGGTAAGACTGGTGTCAGACTTTCGGGCTTCTGACGACTCGTAACGACTGTCAAAGATCCACAAATGACAGCCGGGACCAACGGCTTAACGTGCTTTCCGAGGCACGGAGGAGTCTCGGTATGTAAAGATGGTCACCCATCAACTGACCAACCCCGGCAAGCGTAGCTTAACCTGATGGATTGACCCGTGCGGCTTGTTATTACTTAGCCACGAGCTCCTCGAGAACAACTGAGAACAACTGATTTTTTTTAAATAGTTTTCATCATTGTATTATGCGTGTCATTTTATTGAATAGTTTTATCACCTGCATGAGACATTCATAGTTCAATTCATATTTTAAATCGAACAGCATTAATGATTTATTTTTGTCTTAACACTGACGTAACGTTAGTGGACTTGGATGTGGTGGTTCACTACATAACAGTGGGAGAAAATCGGTCGAAGACGAAAGAAAATTTTAATGAAAGGTTTTACGGTATCCGATGTTATTCACCTTTAGAACAGTGGGTAAAGTGGTTATGGAAATTAAATATTTATTAATGGAATCGGTTCTAACGATATTTATTTTGGTAGTACTAACAAACGGATAGCTTTAGTCTCTGTGTACATACATGGTGTGTTATTTTTATCAAGGTTATGAAAAGGGTGGGTGTCTGGTCTGGTAAGTACCTACCGCTTTGTATCTAGTTGCAAAATTTAATAATTTTTTAATAAAATTTTTGGCGTTATCTCATAGAACTTTATATTTTATAGATACCAATTAACACTCTGTCGGCTGTAAACAAATTTTTAGAAAACAACGTTGCAGGAAGGAAAAGAGTTCAGGTGCGTACGAGTGAAATCCTTTTATTTTTAGTGAAATAGGAAAATGTTGCAAGCTGACTATTGAATGGATTTCAATGCCGCAGGCGAAATCAATCAGAATCAAATTTTTTTTTTATCCATTCCAAATAGAAACGGAACACTAAATTGGAATATTTTGTGTTGTAATTCTATTTCGCGTTGATTCTATTAAATAACTTTGGATATACTATATACTGATGACAAATGTATAGCGCAGACCGAAATTGAATTTCGGTAAATTTTTTCATCGTCATTGCTCTCAAAACGGTGAAGGAAGTCATCGCGAGGAAAACGGCATGTCCTAGAACCAAAAATTCGAAGACATGTGAAATCTACCAACCTACGGTGGATTGCCCACTCCTTCTAACAGAGACGAGGTCTGTGTCCCAGCAGTGGGAACATTATAGCTTAGCCAATGCTAATGCTATAATTAAATTGGTCAAAAACGGGCGTTGTAGCGATGCTGGGATGAAGTCCTATGTCCAGTAGTGAATGTCTTTGGGTTAAGATGGTGATGATATTATTATTACTAACTTTCCGACCAGGGGCCCTACCACCACCTTTAACACTTTTGACTCCACCCATTTTTGTCGAGCTCATACGCCATGTCGCCATACATATTGTAAGTGGACCCTCCGGGTGGGTTCCCGGCATTACGTTTGCGCTAAAGTTAGTCAATGGCATTAGGTTTAAAACCGTGTTATAAAACACTGTTAAACGAAGTGCAATAGTGTTTTCTGGGGGTCTTCTCGCTATACGTAGTTTCCAACCCGTTAATTTTTTATGAACATTTGTAACCGTGAGCAAAAAATTCTTAAGTCTTTGATTTGTAAACCAACGCATAAACTAACAAATGAAGCCTCCGCGAGGGCTCCCGGCATCCCATATGCGACTAGGTGAACCCTCCAGGAGGGCTCCCGGCACTGAACGTCTTAAAGCAGTAATTTTTTTTATGTTACTTCAGTGGGGGAAAGAGATAGAGCTGTACATCCTGTAGAGCTTCATCTCTTTCCCACACTAAAGTAACATAGACCCCCAGGATTAACAAAAACCTTCATCTCCGTATTCCAGAATGAATTTCAATACTAATTAAAAAACGAAATATTCATTTAAACCTCCTACGCAGGTGACATCAGAAGTAGCTGGGGAGCCAACCAGAATCAGGCTCGGACCTCACGCCAGAAGGAGGGCAAACAAGCAAGTGGTCATAATCCAGGAGCCCACAGAGCAAAAGCCTGAAGAATCTAATTAAAACAATTACTTAATAAAGCGTTAGTACCTGAAGTTTACAACTCAAATATTTGACTTTCATGGAAGATGAAATTGTACAAAATTGTGTTGTAATATTTACTTATGTAAATATTTTAGTATTATTATATTAAACAAAAATGTTAAAATTCATTGTTTTTATTTCTACTAGCTACTTAGAACAAAAATCCTTTATAAAGACTGCATCGTACAGACTCGGATCAGCGGGCCATCAACTCCAAAACACAGGGTTTATTTATAAAAATTGCTTAAAGTTATTTGACGTACAAACGTCAAAATGTACGGTTAAACAGTCAGAAATCATTACTTAACTTTAAGCAACGTTTAAAAATAAACCCTTAGATTCTACTAAATACTTAAATTACTGTACTACTGACTCTACGTGGGCCGAGCAAAGTGTTACCTATGAGGTCTTATCCAAGAACAGGGAGCAGGAACAACTATTTGCAAATAAAACCAGTATTTATCGTATTAGAAAATAGTCTTAAATAATAAAAATATAACTGAACTCTACTTTGTAATAATCTAAAATTCATTCACTAACTGACCGACAACGCACAGTCTGAATCGCTGGGCCTTGATACATTTTTTTTATTTTCATTAAAGCTAGAAGATATTTTTTTTAAATCTCGAAGGGGTTAAATTGGGGATGAAAGTTTGTATGGAAATTTGTAATTTTTGTGTATTTGAATAAAATAACAAGATGACACAGAATGTATGTTTATTTTTCTTCATTTTCAATCATGAAACAACGACGTAAAAAAAAATTAAATACATAAAAAAATGGGGTCTAGCTGTGTCCTGGACACAGCCGTGTGTTTTACGTGAATACGTGTACGTTACGAGTAATATTTTCTTTGAGACGAATTCTTTGATCCTTTAGCTATCGAGAACTGTAATTAAATTGGGGATGAAAGTTTATATAGGTCATTTTTGTCAATGGGAAATCGTATTAGGCACAGGGCTTGTATTAATGAAATAACAAGATGACACAGAGCTGTATGTTTATTTTTTCTTCAGTTTCACTAATTATAACAAAAAAAGATGTACAAAATACAAAAAAAAGGGTGTAGCTGTGTCGTGGACTATAAAGTCGAATACGTGTACGTTACGAGTAGGTAATATTTTCTTTGGGACGAATTCTTTGATGCTTTAGCTATAGAAATTATCACATCAGAAATTAAAGATTTCAAAAATCTAATTAATTATTCTTAACTACGTAACGCAACTTATAACAGTAACTAGTCCCTTTATTTTTGTACATACTGTAAAACACGAGTGTTTCACCAATCTCTTTAATAGGAAAATAATACGCTCCTGAATCCAACTTGTTTAAATCCAATTTCTCAAAAGAATAATTCCCTTTATACATCTCACAGGTTTTGTCATTATATCTGACGTTAGATGTCATTAAAACCGCTCTGGGTATCACACTTTTACAGGTTAACTTTTTGAAAGTATTAATGTGTTTTATCACGTTGCCAGGTCTCTCGATAGCAGTTCTTATTTGCCAAAAATATCCTTTCAGATTCTCTTTTACCGTCAAATTCCCTTTAAAATAGACTCCACCACTTTTATTGTAGGGCTCGACGCTGAGTTTCACCATTGGATCCCTTTCATATGGTGGTTCAGGATTGTTACACCTTTCAATACCACGCAGCGTTATTTTGGACATCATTGATGACACTGACACTAAGAATTGAATTAAAGCCATTGTCAGAATAAAATTCCATGACGGCTTCATAATAATTTTGGGTAACCATGTATAAAACGTTGGTTATACTAAAAGCAAGGTTCAAGTAGCCATACCAATCAGACCCAGCAGTGACCAATTAAAATACACTCTAATTCTCATTTCGTGCGATTCCAAAACATCATGCTGTATTTAGCAGACTTTATTGCTTCTAATTTCTTTATAATAAGGATGAAAAATAAGTTCTAAACGTTTATACTCGCATCAAAATACAGTGATCGATTCTAAACTTTTCCTATTATGGTTCAAAATAAGATGAATATAATATATTTTCTGACTCTGAAAATATGTAGTATTATTTTCTTCAACACAAGATATTTCATTTAGATTTTCAGGAATCATAATAATGAGCTTGCTCGTTCCCTCATAGACCTGATCCTTGGCTTTCCACCAGGCGAGATCGAGGTCAAGAGCTGGCCTATTTTGCAATAAAAATTAAATGAAAAATAAAACAATGATTTTATTTGGTCTTTGTTCACTATAATAATTCAATTCACAACCCAATTTTCCACTAGACTAGGTAGAACTTAAATAGTCAAAGCAAAACTCTCCTTTAGACTATTAACAAAAGACTTTTTGTGGAAGTTTTATTATGTCAGGATTTTATAATCGGACGAACGAAGAGAGTGGACAGAATAGAAACCGATCAGCCTTTTGTCAGTGGTCGGAAAGTGGTTAAACATAATAAATATATAAAAGCACTGTTTGCTTTTTCTTCCAAATTGCTCACCTCAGTTCTAAGAATATTGTGATTTCTGTGAAAAAGGTATTTAACTGACAATGGCAAAGGTTGAACGTGTGGGTATCTCATTCAAACAGTCAAAGAAACTCGTGGCTTGTTGATTCTAGATTTCGTTTTTATTTTATTCCAATATTGTAAAAGAATCAGCTGAATGATGTAAAAATCTAGATTTTTAAATCATTCAGATTGATAAAAATAGGGAATCAAAGTGGACTCAAACTATGGCCCTGAAATATACCTCGCTAGATCCTTATCAGCTCGCTATTCCTCTAGATATGTCGACATCCTGGATAGCGAAGAACCGTCCTTCACTGTCCCATACACGATATTAGGAAAGTGCGCAGAGTTGCATCTACTTTATACAACTCCAGCACCCTCATGAGCCATTTATGTGGCACTGAGGCTTTCTTATAATCTATCCAATATATCGACAGATGCCTTCGGGACCTACGCACCTGTTGGCTAATGGCCATATCGATGAAGGGCAGCTTCGTAGTACCCGATATCCCCGATATCGATATCCTATCTATATCTATTTCGTGAGGCAGACATGATGGATTTTGTGTCTATATTTTTGTTAATTTTAGCTCTCAACATGGATGTTAAAAAATGTATAGACCGT
Organism: Conistra vaccinii; assembly: GCA_948150665.1. NCBI lineage: Eukaryota > Metazoa > Arthropoda > Insecta > Lepidoptera > Noctuidae > Conistra > Conistra vaccinii. The sequence continues at coordinate 13,917,823 of OX411329.1, forward strand.
CGGTAGACAAGTGTTCGGTCAGTAATTTTTGGGCTCCGCAGTACTACCTCATTTATGGAGCACTTGGGTTATTCCTGTCGTTAGGAACTGGGGCAGTGACCCTGACTCTAAGACTGACTGGAACTGGGATGCGAAACGGGCGTAAGACCTTTGGAACCACTTTATCCAAAAGTTGTGCAGCCTGCCCGACACTGAAAGAAAAAGAAAGAAAAATGCGTTTATTGGTTTGGTTTATTGGTTTTGGAGTTAGGCAACGGATGGACTGCACATGATAAGTGCCCCTAGTTCTGGTATTTGATCGCCCGCTCGCTTGATCTCCTTAGTCCAATCACGTTCGGTGTGATTAAGAGGCACCGACTAGATGCTTCTCCAGAACGAACACATGGCGTCATCATCCGGCAGACGTGTGCCAGCCACAACTTGGTCTGATCGCTCCCATGCCCAGTAAACCCACCTTTCATCGCTCTGGAATATGTGATTCTGATTGTACTGCTCCACCTGTACTAACAAAACGGTTTCCCTATTCACAGATCTTCTGCTCACGGAAGTCGATACGCTCTGTGCCGCGGTTCAAATAATCTCGAAGCTAAAATCAGTCCCCGAGAATGCCCGCCTCATAAATCGCTTCACTCTAGGCCCTCTTTGAAGTAGATTAGCTTGCCGATTAGTAGTATAAGTCCAGGCGGAGTGAAGTGGAACTCCCGGAATGCATCCTCCAAAGCGCTCCTCAATCGTACATTGCATTGGGAACTCATCCTTTATTATATATATCTAATTAATGTTTATAAATGTACGTACTGCTCGGACAATACTTAGCCAACCATTTCTCGAAACTAATTAAGAACCTGTTGCAGTGCCGAATTTTCAAACCAAATCCCTGTTGCCGAGTTTCATAGTTTAGCTGGAATGCGGAATCCTGATGCAGTATGGGAAAACAACAAGTTTCTCGGATCCGGAACCTATTTACAGAATAATATTACGTCCTAAGTATAAAATAAAATCACGTAGTTTAGGTTGGATATCTTCTAAAAGTCTTAAAGGTTATGTCGTAAATCATATCCGTATTCCATTTGCGTTTAGCGTAAGTGGAATGGGAGTAGCCGAGAATTTACTTAGTACACATAGCTCTTGTATACCGTACCTTATTTTATATCAGAAAGACATGTCTGAAAGTATTTTTATTTATAAGGCCGTGCCAAGCTTCCAGTGCGCCTATACATTGAGACATAAAAGTTGCGTAAGTAAAAATGCATAGGAATGTTTTATAAAATAAGATTTTTATTTTTACAAGCAAAATTGTTACACACTTATTTATACCACTAGGTGTTGCCCGCATCTACGATCCAGGATGAAAAGTAGCCTATGTCCTTACATTCCATGGTCATGGTTTATCTGTATCTGCCAAGCGTGAAAGCGTAATAGGTGTTTCCAAACATTGAGCGGCAAGAGCGCGGCAGCAACGCGCGGCGTTTACAGGACACAACATTTCTGCTGCTGCGCTCTAGTTAGGACTAAACCGAAACATGTTTGAGTTCGCACGCGGCGGGCCACGCGCGGCAGCCGCGCTCGATTGCAAGTTTGGATACACCTTAACAAACAAATACACTTTCGCATTTATAATATTAATTATACAGGGTGTTAGGGTAAACACCGTTATCCTTCAAACCAGTGGTTTGGTTTCGTTTATAGAACATAAATTCAATGGAAAATCACAACTTTTTTTTTAAAGATGTACATTTAGAATCGTCACGCAATTCCTAAGGTAGGTATTTTTGCCTGTCTTAAGCCAGGAAAAGGTTGTATTGTATTTATTCATGTGTTGTGTAGGTAGGTAGGACGGGCGGCGATCGATTACGTCACTCGGGCGGGCGCATATCCATGAATTTGCGGACGGTGTCGGACAATAACCTTTTTAATATTTGTTAAAGAAAATAACGTAATTTTATTTTAATCGGTTTTTTATGTTTATATTTAAGCCAACTACCCATAGTTTGAGTGACAACGGTGTTTACCCTTCCATCCTGTATTATGTCATTAATTTAAATGATTTATCGTTAAACAATTTATTCTATATTTTTATGAACAAGACCCGAGATTGTAAACAGAAGCAGGTTCCTTTAGGTTTATAGTAACTTAAAAAGTAAACGTTTGTCCCAAGTTGCCTCGTTGGTAAAAAAACTGCGGCGCGATCGATTTTATTTACTTCCAATTTATGAAAAGAGTAATTTCCTTTGAATATGTTGCAAGTCTTTGGATCATACTTTATAGTCGACATTCCATAGATAAGTTTAAAAATAAAACTTTTGCAAGACAATGCTTTAAAATCGTTCTCGTAAATAATTTTTCCGTCTCTTTCGAATCCTTTTTTGTATCTCCATACATATCCGGACAAGTTTTCCTTGACACTGATGTTGGCATTGTAGTAAAAGGTATCACTGTTGTTGACCACAGCAATGCTGACGTCGACCTTTCTATTTTCTTCGTATGGGGGATCCGGATCCGGGCAAAATTCGTCACCTTTGTAAATCATTTTGTACTTCACGCAAAACACAATAGAAGACAGGAGAGAGAAGAAAATAATTACACCGAAAATAGATTTCATATTTACAAAGTATGTATTTTTAGATAGGGTGCTTATTTACTACTGATGTAGGCACTGGGTTCTGATTGACATACTCATTAGGATGTCATTTGTGTTATACTAGTTACTGATTACTTTATCAATAAAGAACAATTTTACAGTCTATGAGCACGTTATACTCGTACATGCAAATTTACTACTAGATTACTATTATTGGTGAGATTTCTTCTCTGATCATCAGTAAGGTTATTAGGTAAATATTAAATACTAGCATCTGCCCGCGACATCGTTCGCATGGAAGTTGTAAGACACCACTATATACTAAACTAACAGACACATTTAAAAAAATAACGGTGGCAAGCACTACTGTTGAGTCTGGGTTCGATTCCCGGGTCTGGCAAAGTGTGTGAGTGTTACAGGGTTTTTCATCTGGATTTTCTCAGTAACAGTCCGTAGTCTAGATTTTTGCCCGGTTAATGGGTCGCCCCGTAATTTATGGGACTTTAACATAAATGGCGAAATGTGGTACTATAGGGACTGTAGCTCTGCCTAACCTTGCGGGGAATACGGGTGTGATGTTATGTTCTTTTGATGAAAATATCCTCGACATTTGAAGTTCTGGTCTCAGCAGCCAAAATCAGTAGTGGTGACGCAGAAGCAAGACGTTTAGTTGTCCGAATGAGAAGCAGTTAGACCTGAGATCGACTAGAAATTCTTCAGTACCAATTTCCCAGTGCTTGCACAGTTAGGTATTCATTTATAGTTAATTAAAAAATGCCTGCGTTTCTGGATCATAGGTACTACCTATGTCACACAACACTGATAGCTAAACTGACAGATAGATATTATTTCTGACGAACGGCTATCACAAAAAAAAAAATATCACAGAATATTATAAAACACACGGGATTTCTCAGATTTATCTGGCCGCTACACTGAAACTGGCCGAAAATGACCTCAATTTTTAAACTCCAAATTTCGGACGGATACGCATTAAAATTTTATTTGCTTTGAGAACAGAATTTAGATAGTTATGTTGCTTGTGATTTCTGACATTTTGACCTCAAATAATTTCGAACGTTAAGACTTTTATGGGAAAAGCTTTTTTGGGATTTCTGACTCTAACCTCAGTTGGTTTGATAGAGTTTTTTGATCCTCATAAGAAACAGGAGTTATTGACTTTTTTTTTGTGACATTTGCCCTTTTTCTTGCATACTGTAATTTTTTTTCGTTGAACTATCTGCAATGTTCTAACCGTTTGGCTCGTCTTTTAGAATTTACTGTAAACTATAGTAGCATACAAACATAATACAATATTGCTCATCTCCTATAGAAAATAGCGTGATAATATACATTATAGCCTACACTACAGACTGACCACACTTAAAGGGAATATCTATGCAAAATTTGAACAGAATATATCCGGTAGAATTTGCGTCATGCTGGAACATATTACATTCAGACAAATAGACAAAATTATGTATTCTTAAAAAAACTATAGTTTTGGCATTAGAATAGATCCCAGACCTCGTAATAATTACTTTTTTTTTTCAAAAAAATTCAATGTTTAGTTTGACTTCGCTACAATTTTATCATAGTTATGTTTATATACATACATACAACATAATCAGCCTATTAATGTTCCCACTGCTGGAACACAGGCCTCCTCTCTGTGAGAGGGAGTGGGCCGTAATCTACTACGCGGGCCCAGTGCGGGTTGATAGATGTCACATGTCTTCGATTTTTTTTGGTTCTAAGATATGCCGGTTTCCTTTCTTCCGTTTTGAGAGCAGTGGTGATAAAATTATTTACACAAAGTAAAGCGCCTGCATGTAGATACAGATTTGTATTATTCTTGACCATTTTCTTCCAATGAATTTAAGTGAGGAGGTCAAACAAATGGCTCTCAACAGAGAAAACTGTAAGGATCAACAAGTTGTCAAAGAAGAACTCAAGAGATTGGTGGCAGAAGAAAACAAAATCTGTTTAGTAATGCTTTATTAGACTTTGATAAACAGAATGCGGGCTTGTATACACAAAGAGGTTTCCTTAGGCCTATAGAAACTTAGATAGTAGACATTTATCCCAATTCGCCGCGTTGGTAAGAAATTTACAGCACGATCTAATGTAGATACTTCCAATTTGTTAATAGAATAATTCCCTTTGAATATTACGCACGTGTTACGGTCAAACCTGATTGATGAAAGTCCAGAAATTACTTTAAACATAAAGCTTTTGCAGGTCAATCCTTTATAGTCATTTTCGTAATATGTTTTTCCGGATCTTTCAAATCCGTCTTTGAATCTCAATGTATACCCATACAAGTTTTCCTTGACAGTAAAGTTGGCATTATAGTATACGTTTTCAGTAGTGTTCACCGCAGTCATGTTCATCTCAACTTTTTTATTTTGTCCGTATGGTGGATCTGGATCAAGGCAGAAATTATGACCTTTGTAAATCATTTTGTACTTCACGCAAAATACAATTGATAGAAGTTCCAAGATCAATATTGCACCACATTTATATTTCATATTTAATCAAAATATGTACGTTTCTATTAATGCCACAGTTGCAACAGACAAATTAATTGCTGTTCCGTTTAGATCATAGTAGTTACTGATTAAAATCGTAGCAATAGATACAAATCAATTACATAGCTAATGAGCAAATAAATATATTCAAATATTGTAAGTACTATCAGTAGTTAGTATAATATTTGCAGTTAATAGCAAAATAAATCGTAGTTAAATAGTGCCTTCCTGATTATAAACCACCTATGTAAGTAGGTATAATATTTTAGGCCATTTTGTTCCAGTGACAATAGCAATTATTCGCCTCACTGTTCATTCGCAGCAAGTGCAGCAGACTCAGAAATTCAAATTATACATTGAGAAACATGTGCCCTCTAATAAAAATTAACACACAAATTAACGTACATAAACTTTAAGGGAGAGGGCTATACTTGGAATTTCCCCACGTGATCGAATCAGAAATGAAGAGATCCGCAGGAGAACCAAGGTAACCGACATAGCCCGGAGAATTGCCAAACTTAATGTGGCAATGGGCGGGGCGCATTGCTCGCAGAACAGATGGCTCATGGGGCCGAAAGGTTCTGGAGTGACGACTGCTTACCGGAAGATGTCGCGTTGGAAGGCCTCCCACAAGATGACCGATGACCTTGTAAAGGCCGCAGGAATCCACTGGATGCGGGAGGCACAGAATCGGTCGAAATGGCGGTGCTTGGGGAAAGCCTATGTCCAGCAGTGGACGTCTTTCGGCTGAAATGATGACATGAACTTTATGAGAAGGCATATAATGTAGGTCAATAAACATTTTCGAGATAATGTAGGAAATTAACATTCAACCAACACACACCACAACTTAGATACACACACATACACAGGCACACACCAATTCCTACACTGTCAATAAATAAAAATAGATATAATATATCAATTTTATTGACTGTGTAGGAATGTGTGCATATAGCGCGTTAATTATAGATTTAACAAGCCTCAGTTGGTTCAAATAGCTCTTCTCCGGTACCCCACATGCAAGCTACTCGGTTAAAAGTAGTAAATTATTTTTCCTCGAATAAACTAGTTGGTTCAAATGTGCTTATGGACAAACTAGTTGGTTTTTCACTGAAACATGATGCCAAACATAAAGACCAATTTATATAAACACATTAGCCAGGAAATTGTTCCTATCATAACCCACTTGGTTAATCTTTGTTTTACAAAGGGTATCTTCCCAGCGCCACTTAAGCAATCTATCATCATTCCTGTTCACAAGGGCGGGGACAAAGACGATGTCAACAATTACAGACCCATATCCATTTTACCGGCTATATCGAAGATTATTGAAAAACTAATAAACAACAGACTTTTGAAATTCCTACACAAATTTAATACCTTAAGTAGCTCACAATTTGGATTCAGGCAAGGTGTATCAACCGAGGATGCAGTTACTGCCCTCAGTTCGCTAGTGGCTGATAATCTGGATAATGGTAGCAAATGTTTGACCGTCTTTCTGGACTTGAAAAAGGCGTTTGACACCGTCTCTGTTCCCATCCTCTTATACAAATTAGGAGCGTTAGGTGTGAGAGGAATTCCACTTAAAATGTTTAAGGACTACCTGTCAAATAGGAAGCAAAGGATTAAGGTGGGAGATCACGTCAGTAACGATGCAAATGTCACATTCGGAGTTCCCCAGGGAAGTGTGCTGGGCCCTACGTTGTTCCTGCTTTACATCAACGACCTCTGCAACCTTAATATCAATAACGCGAGTGTTTTCATATGCCGACGATACTGCTGTAGTCTTTTCTGGGAATTCTTGGCAGGATGTTGCCGGAAGTGCTGAAGTTGGTATGACCCCAATTGCTGAATGGCTCAGAAATAACCTGCTCACTCTTAACACAGACAAAACTAACTACATATGCTTTAGTATATCACACAGAACACAGCCTAATACAGATCTTAACATAAGAGTACACACGTGCGAGGATACAAATAACTGTAAATGTCCAATGCTATTCAAAGTGTCACAAACGAAATATCTTGGTGTTATTGTCGACCATAGACTATTCTGGTACCCCCATCTTGAACAGGTCACTAACAGAATCAGAAAACTGAGCTGGATATTCAAAACACTGAGGCATATTGTACCAAAAAAAGTACCCACCAGCAGAAATACCCCAAGAAATCTACTCAACGACATATACATAGCTTTGGTACAGTCTGTCTTAGTGTACTGCATCCCTATTTGGGGGGGTGTAGCTAAGACTAAATTCATAGACCTTGATCGGGGACAACGGGCTCTAATTAAACTTATCTACTTTAAAAACCTTAGATATCCTACACAAAGTCTTTACCAAATAAGTGGTTTACTCTCAGTTCGAAAACTATATATAATTAAAACTCTCCTAAAGAAACGCAAAACTCTTCCTTTTGACCCCAGCTTAACCTTGAAAAGAAGAAAAGATATCATAGCAAAAGTTCCTCAAACTAAAACTAAGTTCGCCAGTATACAATACAAAAAACGCTCAGCACAGCTTTACAATAGACTTAACAAAGAGATTTACGTACATGATAAGACACAAAAGGAATTTAAAAAAATTGTTACTAATTGGTTAAAACCACTTACCTATGACGACACGGAGACGCTGCTGCAATAAAATATAACCCCACACTAACACGACACACTTCCTTCCTTCCGCATACACTCTGATTCATTCGTTTTCACATTCACACACATTCACACACCCTCACTCTCACTCACACATGTATAGCTTTAATTCTCTCTTTTTTACATTTTTATTTCCTTTATACCTACATTTAAAAAAAACAAGTAAATGATACTAATTAAGTTATGGAAGAGCGGAGTCTCCTAACGCAGGCTTATTTGCTTAAAAGGAGGCTCCAATCACTAGTTGTTAAGGTTTACTTGTTAAAATAATAAACCATTTTTCATTTTTTTCATTTTCATTTTCTTATTTTAATCTCGAATGATAAAATAATCGAAGTCAAGATTCTTTTTCAAACTTTTATTAATAAGACACGTGTATAGATACAAAAACATGTGCCCTTCGAGTTATAGTAACTTAAATAAAAAACATTGATCCCAAGCCGTCTCGTTGGATAAAAATTCGTGGCACGATCTAATTTTGATAGTTCCAATTTGTTAAAAGAATAATTCCCTTTACGCATCTCGCATGTCTTAGGGTCTAAATTTATTTTCGCCACTTCATATATTAGTCTAGGGACGAAGCTTCTGCAGGATAATCCTTTAAAATCATTTTCGTAAATAACGTTTCCCGATTTTTCAAATCCATTTTTGAATCTCCAAGAATATCCGGTTAGGTTTTCTTTCACGGTGATATTACCTTTGAAGTAGAAGTTATCACTTTTGTTAGCCATTACAAGGTTGACCACAAGTTTTTTTTGTTCTTGGTACGGCGGCTCCGGGTCCAAGCAGTAATCATGACTTTTGTATATCATTTTGTAATTTTGGCTAATGACAACTGTTTGAAGTTGCATGAGGAATATTACACAAAGTATTTTTCTCATGCTTATTTCACTTTTTTTGGGTGAAGCTTTTGTTGCAGCGGTATAATGTTGAATGAATTGGTAGGTGCTATTAATTTTAGGGAATTTAATGTTTATCTGATAATGTTACAGTCACTGAACACATGGCGGATGCCGCATTATCCCTTTAAATACGAAATCAAATCACGATCAAATCGTTCAGATCGTTCAAATTTCGATTATAGTGTATAGTATCTGTATCTCTATCTATTTAAATATTGTAATTATATGACCATCATTTCAAACTATTTTTATTCGCAGGTTAAAGGCTATTTATAAATCTATAGATACATAATAATAAAATAAGTCAAGTCTGAACATTAAATAATTTTGGAAAAACTCTCATGCCATCAGTTTGTCTAGTTAAATGTATGTTCCGGATTAACGCAAAAACGGCTGAACGGATTTGGATGAAATTTAGCAGATAGTAAAGTTATAGCCCGGATTAACGCATAAGGTACTTTAGGGTAGTACGTTCGACTCCGTATCATAGTTACGACAAACAAATGCGCGACAAATGCTAGGGCGACAGTACGATAGGTCGACCATCAGCGGTGCGACAGCACATCAGCTCGACGAACGTCAGTGCGACTGATTGTTTTCACGACAAACGATGGCACGACGAAACTTTTCTGTAATATTTTGTTGCTAATAGCAGATAAGAAAAAAATGTAAATTACTAAGTACTTTCGTTTAGCAAGGTATGCGAAAACCATGTATTAAAGAACCTAAAACTTTACATTTTTTAGGGCGACAGCGCCCTAGCATTTATCGCGCATTTGTTTGTCGCAACTATGATACGGAGTCAGTACGTTCATGTCGGATATTCTCCATCATCCACGCGAGTAACGCCCCGGGCAAAAGCTTGTATTCATATATAAAACTATATTTATTTATATTTATTTAGATATACTTTATTGTACACCAGAAAATACATAGCAACAAAAATAAATATAACACTACAAAACATACAATGCGCGGCCTTATCGCTTTCTGCGATCTCTTCCAAGCAACCTTGGATGGACAGTGATTACGTAATATTCAAATTCAAATTCAAATTATTTATTTCAGATATAAGTATCCATATAATGTTAGTAGTAGTATAACTTAGCCTAATGTTAGTATACAATTAAATTAATAATAATAAACACCCAGTGAACCATTGAACTGTTCGTCCAATGGTTCACTGGATTATTTGGATAAGTGTGTCTGAACACTTATCCACCTTTGTAAGAGGGGAGAGTCCCACCGGTCTGAGAACACATTCAGGATGCCATTGGAGGAGGAGCGCAAACGCGCCATCATGGAAGCGCATCGCTTTCGCATAATCGCGGCGAATCCGTCGACGCACGCATCCGCAAACATCCCTGACGCGCTACATCGCCATGGCAACCCCAAAAGCATCCTGAAAGCGTTATTGTACTGAACGCGCAGGTCGCTAAAAGCCCGCTGAGTATACTTGGTCCACAGGCTACACGTGTAAAACGACTGGCAGAAGGCCTTAAAAAGCGTTATCTTAACAGAATCAGTACAGCGTGCAAACCTGCGGGCCAGCATGTTGCCACGGACAGCCAGCGACCTGCGTTCTCTGTCCAAGTCCACATTGTCTTTTAAGTCATCAGTGACCCAGTGACCCAAATACTTGAACTTCGAAACCCGACCTAAAAGCGACCCAGAGAGTGAGAGTTCAGGCAGCTGTTTGTAAGTTAAAGTACCCGATTTAAAGACCAACCATTCACTCTTATCGGTATTGTATTTGAGCCCGTGAGCCACCGCATAACTTTCACAAATATTAAGAAGCCTTCTCATAGCACCGATGGATGGGCTCAGCAGCACCATATCATCAGCGTAACTGATGTTGTTTACGCAAACACCGTCCACATGACAACCGATCTTAGTGCTACAGAGCTCACCCATCAGTTTGTTTATGTACAGGTTAAAAAGACGGGGGGAGCTCAGACCTCCCTGCCTCACCCCACAATTCAACCCATACATATCAGAATATGAGCCCGTCCACTTAACTGTATTCTTTTGACTACTATACCAGTATTTAAACAGAGATATCACATCTGCCGGGACAGAAGTATCGTGAGTGAGCTTATGCCAGAGCAGGTCATAATTGACCAGGTCGAAAGCCCTCGATAAATCCAAGAAACATGCTATTACAGGAGTCTTTCTGTCTGTATAATATTGGACAGTCTGCTTGAGGCATAAAATTGCACTCTCCGTTGACAAGTTCGGTCTAAATCCAAACTGACCATCCTCGAGAACGATATGTTTAGCTAGAATCTTATCAAGCAGACTATCCAATACCTTAGCACAGACAGTGGCTAGTGATATGGGCCTATAGTTGGAGATATCGGAGGCGTCACCAGTCTTATTTTTTTATTATTGGCACAACGACCGTCTTACTGAGTTCCCCAGGTAAATAGCTATGACTTAGACATAGGTTAAAAATCAGAGCAAGTACTCGCGGTAAGTGTACCCCCGCGTATTTAAGATGTTCAACGCTGAGACCGTCGTGACCGGGGGACTTTCCCCTTACCATGCTCTGTATCCTCGTCGCGATCTCCTTAGCGGAGAACCTGACAGGGGGAGCCACGGCCACGGCAGCCTCAGCGCCGCTAATTGACGGCTCACCATAGCCACACAAACGCGAGTTTACATTAAAATGCTTTTGAAAAGCATTAGCTATATCAGTAGGGTCGCTCACGCCCACGACGCTCACCGGCGTCCCCGACTTATGTTTTAATTTATTTGTTAATTTCCAAAACTTATTAAATTGTTTGTTTTCATGACAAGATGCTAGCATATCCATTTTGATTTTGTCTTGGTTATTCTTACAATATTTTAATTTAGCTTTAAAATGGTTACGCGACGTACACATATTTTTATAAATTAATCCAGAAGTAGGTTTGTTGTATAACAGCCACATTTGATAACACAGTCGGGCATCCCGGTGAGCCTCGCGAACGTGTTTGTTCCACCCCACTACATACTTTCCTTTGTGACACTTTTTAACAGAACCTGCATGAGTGAGTTCGGCTCCTTCTTTCAAAATACAAATTAACTCATTATACAATCTATCTATTACCAAACGATGCTCAGGTTTATCACACAAATTATCAGCACATTTACAAAATTCTGGAGGAAAATCTATTTGTTTTAAGTTGCTATTACAGTAGTCATAATACTTATTTATCTGTTCTAAATCCCTCTCACCCCATAAAACTTTGTTACATGAAATGTTGGATTCAATAATCTTAGGTTTAATTAGATTAATGTTACACTCTATTAATAGCGGAATATGGTCCGACACATAAACGCCGTACAAAATAGACGCACTATTCACCAAATGTCTAGCTGCCTCGGTGACAAGGTGACAACACAGTGATCTAGCCAGCGGAGTGAACCGTTGGCGGAGCTAGTAAAAGTATGCGAGGTTTGCGGCAACAGTTCTGTATCAATGCAAGACCAAGATTGATCGGCACATGTTAAAAGTAACTCACGTGAGAATCGTGTCCCTGGGTGCGCGTTAAAGTCTCCCAACACAAAAACCGACTCCACTTCACTGCTCTCAATCACTGAGATAATCTCACTTAGACAACACGTAAACTCAGCCAGATTTACGGCACAGTCCGTGGGCATGTACACACTAAAAATTAGCAAAGACCGCTCGCCCTGCGCTATTTTAATACACACGACACGATCGCTAGCACATTGTATAACCGAAACCGACGCAAATAACGACTTCCTCCACAACAGCGCCACACCTCCGTACGGTCTACCAACCAGAACACCGTCAGAGATGTCCACGGCTGACTTCCCCGTGTACGCGAAGTCTCCATCAATGGACGCTAGGAAGGGCACGTCGCGGTCGTGGGGAAGCAGCCACGTCTCCTGTAACGCTATCACATCGGCTCGTGCACATAGTTGACGAACGCAATCAGCTGATCGAGTTATATTTTTACAATATAATATATATATCTATCGATTCTATAACTATCGATTTCTTTTTATATTTTTATTGTGAACTAGCTTTTGCCAGTGGCTTCGCCTGCGTGCATGTCAGAAATTATCCCATGGGAACGTACTACCGGAATAAATAGTATCCTTTGTCCTAATCTAGGTCATTGTCTACCCGTGTGCCAATTTCATCCAAATCCGATCAGCTGTTTTAGCGTGAAAACATAACAAACAAATAAACTCACTTTCACATTTATAATATTTGTTAGAATATTAAAGGTCGTGGTATTGATTACCACACAACTCCAGAAATCGATTCGCCTACAAATAAATTCACTTTGTGCGAATCCCCTCAAGTAAAAATAATGTTGTAGCGGTTACGCCGCCACATACGAACTACGCAGCAAAGACATGACGTCACACAATTCCTGCATCGCGCAGTTAATGCGGGTGAAACCGCGGGGTGCAGCTAGTGTGATTATATTACCTAAAGCGGTTTAGAAAGAAAATGAGGAAGTCTTTGACCAGTGAACAGTGAAGAATGACAAGATTAACTTTGCTGGAGGACACAATATTGATATACGACTAAAATACAATTTTTAGAAATGTTTCTTATGTCTAAGTATAAAAGATGCAATCGAAATATAACATACCAAAAGTCAGTTTGATACTTACCTCTGGAAAACGAAATCATGACAGGAGACATTTTAATTATATGGAACGTGAAATATACGGTACATAACGTTGGTTTTCTAACTAAGAGAAAACTGCAATATATTTTTCTCATATAGAACCAATTAAAAACTTTTTTATGTTTAGTATGTAGTTACGGAAACTAAATCTAAAACTTTAACTAGTTTTCTTTACTCATGAAACTCAAACATATCAAACTAAATCATCTGGATACACCTCATAAAACATGTTCACATTATTTTGAAAGAAGTTATGTGAGATATCAAAAAACCGTAAAACGTGGCCATCCTTATGCCACACACGAATGCGAATAATGCAAACATCACTAGCACCAAAATAAAAACATGGAGATGACAATAAAACTCGTAATATTACGCAATGTAGACTCATAAACCGTGCAGTTGCTTTGTTTACAGCTTTTCGACAAAATGAAAGTATGAAGTAATTTTATGGCCGACATCTTTTATGATGGCAGCTATCAAAACAAACATGAAAATTTGTCGGGGACGATGGAGGAATACTAAGGAAGTTCATACATCGGAGCGGGAAGATTTAACCCCATTTTTCCGTGTCCCATCGAGTCATCTGCGTTATAATGTCTAATAGAAATAAGTACGAGTTTTTGCCTAGATGGGGAAATATGCGGCTCCCACGCTAAACTCTTTAGATGTGCAATATCGTACGCAAAGCGAACTTTTATTTATTTATTTATTGCATTTACCAACGTTCGTATCCATTACAGAAATTACAGGAAGCAAGAGAAAATAAAGAACTAAATATAACAAAAAATTTTAGGTAATATCGCATTTTAATTAGTTACTGGGTTGTGGAGGTCAGATAGGCAGTCGCTCCATGTAAAATACTGGTATTCAGCTGCATCCGGTTAGACTGGAAGCCGACCCCAAGATAGTTGGGAAAAGGCTAGGAAGATCGCATCGCATTTTAATGAACTTAGATAATTCTTGAAAATACACGTTCAGTCAAAGATCAAATGAGTGAACAATTTTTCACATTTAATATATCGATCGATAGGCCAATCACAGTCCTAAGAAGTGATTGCGGATCCGTGATAAATACGTAGTAGGTAATACCAAAATTATATTCGAACACTTTGTTTGCTTTAGAAATTAACAACATACGATATACATAACATCACCCCTTGTTTCCCCGAAGGTTTGGGCAGAGGTGTACCTTAGTACACCCACATTTCGCCAGCTATGTTTAAGTCCCATGTAATAGGGGGCGAGCCTATTGCCATCCATCGGTCATAAATCCAGACTCCAGACTGCTACTGAGAAATTTAAAATACCAAACCCAATAACACTTTGCCCTACCTAGGAATCGATCCCATGACCTCATGCTTGGCAGTAGCGCTTGCGACCACTAGACCTACGAGGCAGAGAAGTTAACTAGGAAACATCTTAGAAGACTAACTATTTCACGCTCCGCACTAATCTTATAAAGAGATTTTACCAAAGTTTGCAGTTTCTACTAAAACAGACAAGTCCATCCAATCTCCGTGTTAACTTGAGATCGACCCTCGTTAGGCTTCTACACTTCTAATTAAATTAAAACCCAAATCATTTACTGGAAATGCTTCAAGTTCAAATCTTCTCACCCTTGGGCCACAAAACAGATTGGTATCTACAGAAGGCCGACTTCATAAAACGAACGAAGGCAGGCAACACAAATACAATATGGCCGATATAACTTGGCAAGTTGGCAGTTCAGAACTTCGCGCAGAAGGCTGCGCAATAAAAATTTTTAGGAACCAAATAGTGAGACGAAGCGAGTGTGAGTGAGAGAACATGCGTGATAGTTCTCAGAGCTTATGTTCAGACCTGCCAAGTTACATTATATCGGCCGTACCGTATTGTAGATGCGTCCGTACGGAGTCTCACACTTTGTCAAACAAATGACTGTCGCGAGACTCGCAAGTGCGCTTGCAGTCGTTGTACGTGAACCGTGTCTTTATTATTTCGCTCTTTGAACGAAACCGGCCTTTTGTACTTATCTATTTTGTGCCTCAACAATACAATTATAATCACTTGACAAGGTTTGACTCATCGAGAGTCAATCGAGAGCCCTTAGATGTCACGCCCAATGTTTCTTTTGTTGCGTGTTACTAATAGCTTTCATGTTGTTGTTTTTTTCTTACTGTTTGCACTGGCGAAGCATTCACGTAAAAACATGTTAAAATCTTTATTTTCTGTGAATGTTCGATACAATGTTTGACAGGTAATATTTAAACATGTTTTTATGTGAATGTTTCGCCAGTGCAAACGCACAGTTATGAGGTAAGCAAAGGTGCACTCGCACCCCATCCACCCGCAGCCGTATTTAGTCAAATATGATTAACAGGGGGCGAGCTTCATGCCACCAACCGGGCACCAATCCTGATTCTAGCTGCTGCTGTGAAATTCCAGATGGATGGATTGATGATTATGATTACAATTATTAATATTATAACTCTTCGGGGAGACTAGGCTCAAAGCCGTGTCATTATTTGATTTGCAGAATAAAATAAACCTCAAATATGTCGGAAATACGTTACTGAGTTGACAAACCGGGACGCCACCGCCGCCTAGCGGCGCTTGACAGAGTCTACCACATAACGCTCGGAATGGCTGGAGCTAAGCAGAGTTCATCGATGGCGGTCAAGGACTGAACACGTTTAGAAATTGTCGGGCATTGCGAATATTTGTGTCGTGTACCTACTACAGTGTGTAAATTGCTAGTGTGATTAATGTGATCGTAAATTATAATTACATCTGAACTGCAAACGGTTTTTATATTGCGAAATAACCAACAATACGCCCGCAGTAGTAAAAATATGGCTGATAAAACGAAAGAGACACAACTCCTCTGTCAAATATAACTTTTGCTTTTGTAGCCAACAGTGTATCTTTTGAGTAAATAAATTCAATGATTGTCCTATTTATTATTCTTGTAACTAGCTTGTGAACAAAGCCTTTGAATAATATGTAGAGAATTCTGTTAATATATAATACGAATAATTACATTAGGCAATGTGACGAGGCAACACTTCTCCCATTGAAGTTAATGACGTACAAGAATACTCTATTATAACCAGCGGTAATTTACTTCCTTTGAAACAAATATTGAAATTTCCTGGCTAAAATTGTAACTTGTTCTTTGGAAATATGTACAAACAATTTGGAAGGATTAATTAAAATTATTTTACTCCTCTATAGCTTCATTTGTTAGGGTGTTACGGAAACTTACGATTATTGTTTTGTTAACAAAGTAAGATTCTGTGCACACGATGCGTTGCGGCGGTGGCGCGGTGCCGAGATTTTGCCGCAATGGCGGTCACACAAATAACAGAGTAGTGACGCTGCGGCGTTTTACATACAAAAATCCATGGTACGGCACATGGTGCGTTCCGGCGTCGCACCGCATGTACAACGCCCGCGAGATGAACGTTGCAACGCCGGAGCGGCACTGCTCTGTTGTTTGTGTGACCGCCATTGCGGCGAAATCTTTACGGCGCGGCGCCCCTGCGGCAAAATCTTTGCAGCGTGGCACCGCTGCTGCGTAAAAACCTTACAGTGCCGCAGCGCCCGTGGGGTGCCAATGCGGCGAAATCTATGAGGAGGTGGCGCCGCAACGCATCGGCATGTGTACAGGCTCTAAGTGTTTGTTTAAAAGAGAGTATTAATTTGGAAAATTAATAGACAATATATACTTTGTACTGTAATTTTTAATTATTGCCACCATTCCTTTTTACAATCATTATAATTTAAAAGGTTCTATTATGATACACAAATAAACATAAACTCACGCCTTCTCCCCATGGGGGTTAGCAGAAACTACAGAACGCCACCTGCTACGATCCTTACAAAGATAATATAAATAAACATAATACCTAAACGAATATTTTAAAAAGCTATCCGAAATCAGTCCATCCAATTATATAAAAAGGTGTCGGTAAGCAATGCTCATGGTAAAAGCCATATAATTGTATAAATAAGTAAAATATTCTTCCTCTAGACATTAAAGGCCAAGCTCATAAAAAATACTTATAATCTACGTACATGATTTAGTACAATCTCATAAAGAATCTCAAATACACTCCTCATCAGAAAAATCGAAACACTTCCGTTTTTATGGTTTGTGTCCTAATTTAACACAAAAGAATTTTCATTCCATGAAAAAAATCACATGATTGTGTAGCTGGCAGTTTGGCCATTACAATGATAAGCGAAAATCTAAATTCAAAAATAGAATTTCATTTGTTTGTCCTATAAATTAAATGATTCACTGTTTTGAGACAAATGTGTGTTTAGAGTTGGAGTACATTTCACCTTTGAAAACTAAAAATTAGCGCTTATCTTAAAACTTTTTGTTCTGTGTTCTGTTTACTGTGTGTGTACTGTGAATTTGGGACATCTGAAAAAGTTTTTTTTCTAAAACATATGGATACTTCGCCCGCAGAAGCCGCCCAAGTGGTGGCATTGCTGGATTCTGGACTTAGTCAGCGTTTTGTGGCTGAAAAATTGCATTAAGGCTGTCGTCTGTTCATAGAGTCTACAAACGCTATCGGGAGACTGATTTGTTCACGCGCCGCTCAGGATCTGGTAGGAATCGGGTCACTTCTGAGTGAGATGATCGATTTATTGTAACAACTTCTTTACGAAATCGACACCTTAATGCTTTTCAACTGCAGCAGCAGCTTCATGTTGTACGTAGGGTGGGCTGTAAGTAACTCTACAATTAGAAGAAGGTTGAAGGAACGTGGACTGGTACCGCATAAGCCAGCAAATGGGCCGAAATTAACTGCAGACCATCGAAGAGCGCGCCTTAACTTTGCACGTGAGCACCTAAATTGGTCATATCTCCAGTGGAACAAAGTCCTCTTTTCTGAAGAGTGTAAAATTATGTTGTATGGTAACGACGGAAGGAACAAGGTCTACAGAATAGATGGAGAATGCTTTGCAAAATGCTGCATTGAAGAAAAGGTCAGCTATGGTGGCGGTTCGTGGACGGTTTGGAGAAGAATCAACGCCGACGCTAAGACAGAGCTTGTCTTTGTGTCTGGGCCACGTCTGCCTGCACTAAACAGTCATCGGTACATCGAATAGTGTCTTGAGCCTCACGTGATGCCCTATGCACATTTTATTGGCAACGTTTTCATATTCATGCACGACAATGCTAGGGCTCACACCGCGAGCGTCGTACGAGATTATGTTACCGAAGTCGGTATCTCCGTTATGGAGTGGCCAGCAAGAAACCTGGATATGAATCCGATTGAACATCTATGGGATGAATTAAAGAGACGAATTCGTGCAAGAGATCCTGCCCCAGAAATACTTAGCCAGCTGCAAAGTGCAATCCAAGAGGAATGGAATGGCATGCCACGACATTTGATCGTAACTCTCATCCAATCGATGAAGAACCGTATGGAAGCAGTAATAAGAGCTAGGGGAGGGAATACAAGTTATTAAATAAACGTTTCTTAGCTTTTTTTTCATTTACGTGTGTTGTTTTATCAATTTCCTTCATACTCCATACAGGGTAAAAATTACTTGTTAAACTAAATCCAAAACCTATGAAAATTTAATTTGAATTTAGAACATTAACATTTGGATTTGAAAACCTCATATTATTCACTATTAAATGACATTTTAAATATATTCCTAAACATACACATTTTTCTGATAATCCTTACAGAACATAAACTTGCAAGGTGTTTCGATTTTTCTGATGAGAAGTGTATTTATTATATCTGTTGTCATCCACACAAGAGTCTTCTTTTGTACCTACCTAAGGCTGCCTGTCCACTGAAGCGGAGAGGAGAGGAGAGGAGCGGAGATGTGCCATTATTAACCAATCAAATCTAAACTCAGGGGCGGAGTCAAGATTCTATTGGTTAATAATGGCACATCTCCACTCCTCTCCTCTCCTCTCCGCTCCAGTGGACAGGCAGCCTTAGGCTGCCTGTCCACTGGTGACAATATTTATCAAATTATTATTTTTATGATTTTTATCCAAATTATAAAATAAAGATATTATTATGTGAAAATAATTTCTAAGTTTATCCTTATGTCCATTTTTATTCTATTACGGCCTTTTTTTTTCGAGATATTGTCTCCCAATTCTTTCAATTTATAACTTTTATACTGATCGAAATACTCAACGAAAGATATTAAAAAACCGATTGAAATCTATTTCTGTATGTAGATACTTGAATAATATTCTATTCAAATTATTATACATCTAAATATTTTTTGTAACAAACTTGGACGTAACTTCGCGAAATCAAAAGAAAGATGGCTATTCACTCAGGAAGAAAATTAAAGGGATGAATAAATTATAGCAGTGCTAATGAACTTAATTTACGTTTCTCTTGAGGAACAGATATTGGAGTTATAAAGAGTTGTATTTGAAAACTTATTAGAAAAGACCACCTGATTTGGAAGATTATCTATCATTACCTTTTTCATTCATGCATTTTGCTTAGTGTTCCTGCTAAATAAAGCCTAAAAGCGGCCGGGGCCTCCTCCTCCCGCACGATGAGGTGCACAAGAGGCAGTCCCAGCATTGCCTGTAGGACGGCAGTGGGTGTGGTCCTCATACTGCTAGTGATTGCGACACAAGCAAATCGCTGCAGTTTTTCGAGGTCTCTTTTGGCTGTGCTCAGGTCTGTCCTGGGCCACCAGACCAGTGAGCCGTATATGATAAATGGTCGAACGACTGTGGTGTACAACCAGTAGGTGACCCTGGGGGTAATCCCCCAATTCCTGCCAAGCAGTCATTTGCACTGCCACAGGGATATACTGGCTTTTGTAGTGATGTAGTTGGTGTGTTTTGCCCAATTCAGCTGTTTATCCAAAAAGATGCCCAGGTATTTGGTTTCAGTTGATAGGGTTAAGGTTGTTCTAAAGAATCGTGGCAGTTGTAGTGTGGTCAGTTTCCTCTTTTTTGTGAAGAGAATCAGTTCGGTTTTTGTAGGGTTCACTGAGAATTGGTGGTTGTTGCACCATTCCTCTACTATTTTTAGGGCTTGTCGCATAAGGTTACATAGTTTGTTTTTGTGGGTCCCATTTATGTTAATGGTTATGTCGTCGGCGTAGCCTACGGTGAAGTAACCTTTGTCGTTGAGGGTTTTGATGAGGCTGTCTACTACCAGGTTCCATAGGAGCGTCGAGAGGCGCCCCTTTACGGACAGCCCTTCGCAACGATAGTCCTCGTAGTGTCATTTACTGTGACTTCTCGCACAGATCTCAATTTGAGCATGTTGGTGATCGAGCCACTCAGGATCGAGTCTATGCTATATCTGTCGAGGGCCATGGTAATACTGTTGAACATGGTAGAGGAGGATCGAGTTAAATAGCGTGTGATTGCAGAGGCCTATGTCCCGATATCTATACTAAACTTGTAGATAAAACTAGACAAGTACAGAAATAATTCAAAGAGCTTTCAATCAATAAGGTTAAAAAAGAGTGATTCTTACAGTAGTCGCGTACAAGGTGGAGACGACAATACAACAATAAATTAAACGGCGTGTCTCATATGACGTTCCTATTCTGCATACAAAAATTCAATCGAATATATTCAATAGTTTAGTCAATATAGCTAGTAGAAGATCGGCAAAATCCATAGTCGCTTCGGGTTATTCCATTCATCCACCCCAAAAAATCCACCCTAAGGTGGATACTCGGAAACGTATGGCCGAGTATCCACCCTAGGCCTAGTTGGATAGACGGAATTTATAGGCTTAGGGTGGATCGGTATACACTACTATTTAATTTGATTGAAAAACTAATTTTTCTAATAGATAGTTCCAAAATACTCTTATGCATTAGTAGTGCCAGTATTTTCATTTATTGTTGTATTGTAGTCTCCACATTGTATAATAGGTAACATCTGACATTTCACCTTAGTAATAAGCAACATTACGGTAATTAACAACATTCAAGGGGCGGGGCCTCGTCAAGGTGGTTTCTGACGGCTAACTCTAGCACTGCGCGCGCCCATTGGTCAAATCAAATAGCGCGCGCGGGCTTCCTGTGACACTTACGTCCCTTTTGACGAAATCACTCCCACAGATTTGATTATTTAGATTTTTTTAGATTGTGTTTTTGAATTTGATTGCAGGAAAGTGAGACGATGTTACACATCAAAAACTTTTAATCTGAATCTGTCACTCATAAACTAACAAGCTTGTAACTAACTGACAAGTCTAAGCTTTTCTCCCTTCTCATTTTTGCTTTAGTCGGAAATAGCAATATATTTTTGCTTATTTCGTCCACCCCTACAGAATCAGCTTCAATTACTTGAATTGCGTCATTTTCCTTTTCCTTTACTCATTACTGTTTAATCTTCCCGAGGCCAAGTATTCCGAAATAAGTTAAAGTACCATCCATAAAGCAATTAAAATTACCCAAACCCCTTATAATCCTTGACGTAACTTTGAGTGGCACTTTCGAGATAAGTAATCTTACAAACATAAGTTACGAGCCTCACGAAACTATCTAAATTTAGCTTTTGGAAAAGGCCTTTTTATTAGTAAACTGGGACTAAAATATCTTTTGTCTTAATTAATTAAATAATTTTAAATAAAATAGGGTAAAGGATAATTTCCACCAAACGGCTCGCATCGCATCGGATTGGAAAGGATACAAACCAATGTGGTGACAGCCGATCGCGTCCGGCAGGATGTCGACGCATACGATCGGCTCCGTACCGTCGCTTGCGAATGTATCCGTTTCTGCGCCTAGTCAAATAGTTTCATTCCGTATTGACGTGTTCTTCTTCCAATCGGATACGATACAGGTGAACGAAGCCGCATACTTTCGGCAATGATCGCGTGTCGCGGAAGATGCCCGCTGTCAAGCTGCTGTGCGCGGCTTGGTAAAATAGACTTTAAATACTGAGTACTTGATTTAATATCGTTTAAAGATTGTAAAATCTGTTCCGATGCGATGCGATGCGCGCCGTTTGGTAGAAATCATATTTAGTTGTTTATCTATAACTATAAAATACTAATAATTGTTATAAATGCGAAAATGAGTTGATTTGTGTGTTTGTTTGCTTTTTACGCTTTCACGCGAAAACGGGTGAAAGGATTTGGATGAACACATGGATAGACCTAGGTTAGGACATAGAATACTTTACCAGATATTCTTACGGGATCGAAACTTACACTAGCTAGTATATTATAAATTAAAGTTACTTTTCTGGTCTGTCTGTGTAATCCCGTTGTTCTTCTAAACACCGCAACACATTTTGATGCGGTTTTCACCATTACTTAGAGAATTTATTACTAAAGGTTGATGTGTATAATACATTACTATTATACTAACATGTAATAAAGACATCTATGTTTTGTCAAGTCGTAAAACCGACCGAACATTAAATATGTTGGCAATATTTGAATTTACTTGGAGTGAGGCAAGAAGTATCAACAATTAGCTACAACCCATGCAATTCGTTAATATCTAACAAAAACGAAACGTTCATGATGTCTGTAGATTAACATCATGCTTGTATTCCCCATAGGGATGTACAGGTACAGAAGTGTACCTATACAGTCTGCAGTTGGGCTTGCAACCAACAAGACAGTCAAAGGTAGTAAGTACATTTAGTATTTTAAAGTTATTTATTTATTTTAGGATCTCCAACAAAGGATACACATACACAGTATAAATTACAATATTATAAACGGTTCTTTTACGTGTGCTCCTTCAATTACAGGAGATCACAGCATGCACATATAACTAGGAGTAAACAGGAAAAAATAAAATAGAGAAATTAAATAATGAAGTTAAAAAAAAAAAATACAATCATATTAAATTTGAGCATTCATATTACAATTGTTTATTCTAATACTTATTTTAATTATTACTTATTATTTAACATTTGTTGACTAGGTATTGGAGGGAAGGAACATCGTTGCATACTTAGTTATTTTATGTTCGTTAAAATATTTTTGTATTATAAACTTCGAGGGCTACATTGACAAGTGGGGCGAAGTTCATAACTTCTTACGTTTTTTCCAAGTTGCTGCGCTACGTTGTACGTTGATCAAAATAGAGAAGGAGGTATGGAAGAAAAGGACATGTTGCGCTGAGCTCAAATAAATTGGGTTTTTTTTTTTTTTTTTTGATTGGGAAATCATCAAATGACTTCTCCCGCTCTGGGCGGAGCGGAAGGGCGTGTCAGACTCTTACTGACTAAAACCCACCCGTGTTCCTTCCCTTGCCTAGATGGGGGCCACGGTTTCCCCTTAGGACTTATCCGCAACCCCAAATAAATTGGGATAAAGGCAGGAGAATGATGATGATGATACAAAGTAAACAGCGCCGGCATTTTGAAAAAAAAAAACGTAAAGGTCCCTTTACGTTTTTTTCCAAGGCGCGAAACGATCATTTGCAATTGTAATTTTTTTGCAAATTGATAGTCTACCAAATGCAATTGAAGCGATTGACAATATTACTACAATAGAAATTGATGGCAGTTGATTAATGGAATCCCTGAACCCCCTGACCCCTAAGAAAATATGAATTTGGCGGGTGAAATTGCCAGTTCCGCCTTTAGATATAACATATGTCACGATATATCCCGAATCTCCATACCGCCGTCTTAATAGTTAAGCAACGGTAAACTGATTATAGTACCGTGTCCAACCCACAATTCCGAATATAACCGAACATCCAAACACTCCCGGCCACTTGATAACTGTTCCCGAAATTAGATCAGGCCGTCCCGCGGGAGAATTAATTTTGGACCCTAATCAAACTTGGTCCGTGTTCTCTGAAGTAGTCGGTTAAAGTCAAGACTAGAACTTGTGGGATAAGACTTCGTATATGCATTGGTACGATGTAATCTTAAATTTCGGAGGATATTAACTTTGTTAATGTTGCAGTAGACGATAGCGGTTATAATCGACAAAAAGTGAGTAAGAAACTTCTTACCTAGTAGTAGTACCTACCGCCCTTTATTGTGTCACTCTCATACAGAGAAGGCACGACGATCAGCGCGCTTGCTCAAGAAGGTTTGGCGATTTCAGTCTTATAATTTGTAAAACTCTATAACGCTTTGTCTTCTTCTTTCGAATGTCAAATTACTGACGACTGAAAGAGAGAAATCGGTGTGTAACTAACTATACAGGCGATAACAACGTTTATTAGTAAGGTGGTAAATATACAGGATATAAACGTTTTTCTTTTTAAAGAGCGTGATTGATGTCGTAAAAAATATTGCATTATGGGAAAAAAATAACAACCAATGTTTTTTTAGTCTCATTGTGGGCCTCCTGTATTGTCATAAAATTGAGAAAACGTCTTGTGTTCTATTTACAAATCTATCGTCTTGATACTTCGCTCAATATGTTCGTTTATTCAGCGAATATTCAACAAAGTCTTCTACATTCAAGTTATTGCTTCGGGACACATAGAGACTGCATAATGTTAGCTCATATTCTTTGAGAACTTTATTTTTATAAGTACCTATTTGAAAGAATATCGACTTGTTTATATTTAGGTGCCTATGCTATGTGGATTCTCAGAAGCTTTTAAATAGTTTGCAGAATAATATTTTTGTATAAGGCATTAAACGGTTAAAAGTTTCAAAGTAAATCTTTTGAAGGAACAAGATTTCAATCCTAGATCCTATTTTGATTTTTTTCCGTAGTAGTCACTAAAGTGCTATAAGGCTGCCTGTCCACTGGAGCGGAGAGGAGAGGAGAGGAGCGGAGATGTGCCAAAATTAACCAATAGAATCGCACCTCGGGAGCAGAGTTTTGATTGATACATGTCCGCTCCTCTCCTCTCCTCTCCGCTTCGGTGGACAGGCAGCCTAAATAACGACGTCGGTCGGTCTGAGTTAAAGTAACATGTTTAGGTTGATTCAACGATAACAAAAGCCTTACATTATAAAAAATATAAATTATAGTTTACTTTAAAATGTGAAATAAAAAGTTACAGTTTCAACATACGTGCCCAATATCACTCATCACCTTCTGCCTGAACCCTATCTTTATCATCTCCCTTAGACAAACTTAGACTATCTTTGTAGGGCCTAAATCATTTTATTTGAACACGCTCTTTTCCTGAATATTTTGGTGTACAATAAACCATACACTCTCTAGCTCTCTATTCATGTATGTTTGAATTTCACTTATCAATTCCTCCTTATCTAATTGAATAACTTCCAACGAATGTTTCAATTCAAAAGGAATGCACATGTTCAAAGTTGTGATAATACCCTTCTCATCGAAACAATTTAGCTTCAATCATTGTTTGCGAAGCTCCTTTATAATAAACAATGGATAACCGGTAACCGAGACCACGTGTAACAGACCAGAAGTAGATAGAACAATAATGGTTTTAGTGTAGGAAAATTAACTAAATATGTTCTGACAAAGACTGGGAAGGCTGTTCTAATGTTACAGGCATCATTGTTATCATTGAATCTTGAGGATAAGATACAAAATAAGTAGTGATGGGCAGAGGATAAATACTCGGAGGATAAATACTCGAGTATTTATCCGAAACGGATAAATACTCGTTTTTACTCATTTTTATCTGATATTTACTCAAAATGATGGATAAATATATTTTTTGCGCTTCTGGTGGTTATTTTTTTTATTTTTTTTGTTTAGTATTGAAGTTTGGGCCTTCCAAAATACTACATTATTTGCCGTAGCCTACAATAGAGCCGGAGGCGTACAGGGGCCAGCCACGACGTGTTTTATATGGAATTTTTCACTTTTTGTATGGAAATTATGAAAAATTATTACCAACATGTTGAGTTATAGGGGTTTAAGGGTTTCCTAAAGGGTGTCGAAATTTTCATTATTTTTGCGATAGGACGCACCATTTTCGAGATATAAGCAAAAGAAAAGAAAAAGATAAAGTACTGTTTTTTCACCTGAAGTCGAAGAATTGGTGGGAATAAAATTTGTTGTCATGAACTAATTCCACTCCTTTTGAATTGCGTTTAAAAATAGTCTGGTCTAATGGGATCTAAGAGGCAAAACTCCTCGCGCATATTCGGGAGTGGCACAAGGAGGCGAAACGTCAGGGCGAACCTCCGCTGCCGCGAGTGCGATTGTCGCAACCTTGTGCTGGGCACGCCACAATTGCGGCGATAAGTCCCCTGTTTGAGGAGTGGTTAGAGAGGCGCCACGGCGTCTTCACCTTCCGCCTGACGCAGGTCCTCACCGGACACGGTTGTTTCGGGAGGTTCCTGTTCCGGATAAGGCGGGAAGAAACGCCCGGGTGTCACCATTGTATGGATCGCCCGCAGTACACGGTGGAGCATACGGTGGCGGTCTGCCCGGCTTGGGCGGAGCACTGCCGTGTCCTCGTGGAGGCAATCAACGGTGGTGATCTCTCGCGTCCAGCCCTGGTCCAGACCATGGTACGGAGCGAGAGGGCATGGGAAGCCATGCGTCGCCTCCTTCTAGAAAGCAGTAATGCTCGCGAAGGAGGAGGCGGAACTTGTGAGGGAGAGGCAAATTTCGCGACCTCACGGCCCTAGCCGCCGCAGGAGACGCCCTGGGCGTCGGGAATCCTAGGCCGATTCCCGGCCACCGTAGTCGCGGGCCTGCGGACAGTGTGCAATCGGTAGCTGGCCATCCGATAAGGACCAGGCCTAGGTCAACGGCGCGTTGTGTTCCACGCGCGCCTCTAAGAGATGTCAACTGACTTGGTCCGTTAGGGCCGATGCCTACCGGGGTCGCGGGAAAGTCTAGAAAGGGATTAGCAACATACAGGGTTTTATACAGTCAGTAAGAGTCAGACACGCCCTCCCACTCCGCCCAGAGTGGGAGAAGTTATTCGTCAATTTCCTAACCAAAAAAAAAAAGGCACGCAGCTCTGACTTATTGGATTCATGTGCGTATTGTATTTATCACTTGCTTCAAAAACCGTGAAGGAAAACATCGTGAGGAAACCGACATGCCTTTTTTTTTGTTTTTGGTTGGGAAATCATCGAATAACTTCTCCCGCTCTGGGCGAAGCGGAAGGGCGTGTCAGACTCTTACTGACTAAAACCCACCCGTGTTCCTTCAGTTGCCTGTACGTTGCCAGAGGCCACGGTCTCCCTTTAGGACTTTCCTGCAACCCCGGCAGGCATCGGCCCTAGCGGACCCCGTCAATTGTGCTGACATCTCTTTGAAGCACGCGTGGAACACAACGCGCCGTCGACCCGGGCCTGGTCCTTATCGAACGGCGAGCTACCCATTGCTCTCCGTCCGCATGCCCGCGCCAACGGTGGCCGGAAATCGGCTACCGATTCCCGACGCCCAGGGCGTCTGCGGCGGCTAGGGGCATGAGAGCGTGAAATTTGCCTCGCGCTCCGCCTCCTCCTTCGCGAGCATTACTGTTTCGCAAAAGGTGGTGACGGCTTGCCATGCCCTCTCGCTCCGTACCATGGCCTGGACCAGTGCCCGACGCGAACGCGAACTGCCGCCGATCGCCTCCGCGAGGACTGGGCGGTGCTCCGCCCAAGCCGGGCAGTCCACCGCATGCTTCACCGTGTCCTCCGGGCGATTCACACAGTGGTGACACCCGAGTGTGCCTTATGCGAAACAAGAACCTCCCGAAACAACCGTGTCCGGTGAGGACCTGCGTCAGGCGGAAGGTGAGGATGCCGTGGCGCCTCTCAAGCCACTCCTCAAAGAGGGGACTTGCCCAGCACTGGGTTGCGACAATCGCACTCTCCATGACGCCCATGAGATCCCACCGGAGCTCTGTCCGCTGTGCCGTTATTTCTCGCGGCAGCGGAGTTTTACCTCCTCGCGCCTCTTGCGAGGACTTTCGCCTCCAGATCCCATGGTGGCCATCCGGCAAGGAGGGTCACCGCCTCACCGGGGACCGTACGGTATCCCCGGACCATCCGGATGGCCATGACCCTTTGAAACGCGTTCAACCGGCGGGCTGGCCGCAACCTCAAGGAACGCGCCCACACCGGAACTGGCATGCCTGAGAGATATTCCTCGACGGCATGTGAAGCCAAGAGACCCATGGGCAAGTTAGAGACCCATGGGCGGCTTTTAAACTCTAACACCAAGTTAGACACTAACCGCACGAAAAGAAGAAGAAGAAGTAACGCACAAATGTATAATTTTATCTAACTTTGAGAGTGATTGATGAAAATATTCATGAAATGATTGTTATTAAAGGCTTTTTGTTATGGTTAAAGTGATTAATAAAGTACGGTACAAATGTATATTTTCAGATTGTCATTTATTTCAGTCCATTTGTTCGTAAAATTGCAAAATTTACGGTTCATAACGTAACGAAAACTGTAGATAGTATTTATCCACTGTTTTGGATAAATACTCGAGTAAAAACGGATATTTATGAGTATTTATCCGTTTTGAGTATTTATCCGGATAAAATCCCAACACTAAAAATAAGACATCATTCGTACATACATTTACATAAAGAGTACCTATTTGGAATCGTGGCTGCCAAAATTATCGCACTATTTCTGACTTACGACTTTACGTGTTTCCCAAGCCAGGCTTGCATTTTACTTTGTTTTATTTCATCACTATTGTTCTAAAAGCGGTGAAGAAGAATAACGCGTAATGTGAGAAAACCTTAATGTCAAGAATTCTAAGATAATGAGATTGAACTAGGCTTGTAGAAATAATAACGATGTATCAATTACAACGATTTAGTTTTTCGTCCGATATATTATTATCGATATTTTTTGGGGTTAACTATTATTTCCATACATCGATATAATATATCAAGTATCGAAAATGTATCGAATACGACATATTCCCATTAGCAACACCTTTGTCACCCCACAGACTAAAACCGCTGGAATTTAGAGCCATAAAAAGTAGACTGGTTTTATTAATTCAGTGCCTCCAGTCAAAAACGGCATAAGTCGAGTTATGCCCTTTTGTTTTTATAGCACCATTGTAATCTACGTGTTCTGTTACATAACATATCAAAAGGACATAACTCTAGCTGCATCCTAACATACTTTTTTGTAATATATCAAAGGCATAACTCGACTGCGTCTAAAGGCACATCTCTAGATATCAAGTAAATTTCACTGCTTAATAGACATAACTACAAGAAACCCCAAAACACAAACGAACTAAAAGGCATAAATACAGTTAACTTAATTACAAAAAGACACAACTCATGTAGTTCCAAAGTTTTTTAAATATAGTAAGAAATAAATGCAGATAATCCATTTGGTAAGCATGTTTAAAAGGGAACAACTGCATTTGTTGCGTTTGCTTCAGGAAGTCTCAAGCGGTATATCCCCACTAAACACTTTATCGCTATTGGTGGATTAGCGTGTGGTGTACTGTTTTTAGAAATAAGTCGTTTTATTCCTTAATTTGTAGTTTGCTAATTTATTTTGTAATAATTAAATCAGTGTTACGCGTATTAATTTTCAAGCTTTTAAAAGTGATATAACATCATTAAGCTAGTATTCAAATATATAATGACACTTCTACCATCTATATACACAGAATATCTCGATTTCTATAAGAATTTGCTGACTTCAGAACCGCAAAGAGCAGAAGACGATCCTGACTTAAGTTTTGTACCGGGCAATGAAGAGGACAGCGAGGACAATTGAAATTATTTATTTAAACATATGTATATACATATATAAACTTACGTAGCTTTACATACTCCTTTTGTTTCGTTTACGTTCATACATCTGGTCATACACGCACGAGTTACGAGTACCTGAGCATTCTGAAGAACATCACCAATTAGGTCACTATGTGTCCTTCTAGGGCGTCTCCTCCCGGTATTTCCACTCACATCTGCTTTGTAAATACCTTTTGTAACTCACCTTTCATTCATCCTCTCAACATGACCAAACCATCTAAGCATACTCTTTTCAATTTTTGTCACTACATCTTCTTTTAAACCGCACCGTTGCCTTATCACACCATTTTACAGCCTATCATTCATAGTCACGCCACACATGCTTTGCAAGGAACGCATTTCCACAGCATTTACTTTCATGCTTCTTCCGCCACACCCAACATTCACTTCATACATAAACGTAGGCACCAGCACTGCAGCACCCCATTGTGAACAGCTAGTCGAGCCCTTTTGGGCATCGACTGGTTGATCACAATCGCATGTATACACTACTACTACCACTACTACTATTCACTTTATTTACCGCATTTACTTTCTTGCCACATCTTCATCATTCCACTTTCCATCCCTTGTAAACTGACTCTCCAAATACATTATTACACTTACTTTCTCCATACTCTTATCATTTATGATTACATCACACACCGATACATCTTTTTCTCTTTCAAATACTATAAGCTTCGTCTTATTCAATGTGAATAAGTTCTGAATAATAATATATTCATCCCTTTCAAATTATATGCTTCATCCATCACAGTCACCATGTCTTGCAACCGTTCAGCTTACGATGCAAGTAGAACTTGATCATCTGCGTAGAGAAGGTATTTGACCGGCAACTCATTCATGCTCAATCCGCACTCACCCCCTTTCAAATTTAGCAAAAAGCTATCCGTGTGCATGTTGAACATCCACGGTGACGTGACAGCCCAGCCTAACACCCCTTGAGATGCAAAACCAGTCTGTGCATACCCCATTTATCATAACACAAGCATTGGTATCCTTGAGGAAATATTAAAGTGCCCGTACCAAGCGCCAGTCCACACCGTACACGGATAGTGTTGACCACAGTTCTTCCCTCCACACCATCATCTCACACCACTAATAGGCCTTCTCTAAGCCATAGAAAACACAATAGACTTTCTTGTTCTTTGTCAGATGTTTTTCGCCTATGCACCTTAAAGAGATCTGATCCATACAGCCCATTTTCTATCTAAATCCAGCCTGCACACCCAATATTTTCTCATCTATCGCTCTTATTACTCTATTTATTAAAACCTTCGCATAGAGTCTGCGGACAATACTCAAAAGACTAATGCCGTGACAGTTTTTGGACTGCTGCTGAGATTCTTTTCCCTTATAAAGTGGTACGATTACAGCCTTGCATCAAAAAAACCACCTTGCATCCGGCGCCCGGCCATTTCTCCAATACATATTAAAGATCCGTCACAACAGGCTTGTTCCCACCCCGTCACCTGCCTTCAGTATTTCAGCAGACACACTGCCATTCCCTGAACTTCCCAATTTTCATTCCTTTCAACACTCTAACAATCTCATCTATTTCTATTTCATTTCCATCACGTGCATTTGAGCTAGAGTCTTCAAAACTTCTGTCCAGTTACCCACTCCTTGCACACTATCCTGACAACTGAATAAACTTCCAAAGTATCCCTTCTAGTGTCCAAGACCTTTCATTCTTCGTTTAGTAAACATCCATCTTCTTCTCTTATAATAATCCTTCTCGATGGTCCTGTCACTCCGTGACCCAATCTTATCTGTTTCCAGAACAGCTTAACACATTGGCCCTGTAGTTATCAGAGAATTTCCTGTTATAGGCACTTTTCTTCCTTTTCATCCTTTTTCATTTTTACAATCTCTTTTACTGTTAGATGTTTTATTTAAAGTGTAGACTTAATAAATAAATAAAAGATTTTCTAGACTTTTGTTTAATTATAGATTTTTTGTTTGATCGATAGCAGAAGGAAATAAGTCGTTACTATATTTGTCTTAGGGCCTGTTTCACCACCTACGATTAAGTTCATAATAACTTACTTGGCAGATAATTTTCATACAAATTCTGTTCCATTTTTGAATTTATTCGGTTAGTAGTGGCTATTCGGACATCGTGAAATAGGCCCTTAGGCATTTATAAAATAAGGGAATAACTCGCAATATTACTTTAAATACGACCAACCTGACTAGTATAAGTAACGTTATTCCCTTAACACTTCGTTAACAAGGGAACAACTCGAGAAAAACTAAAAAAAAATATAGAAGGAGTGACTGAATGTGGAAGTGATTACTATTAAATGAAAGGGCAATTTTTTATCTGCAATACAAATTCGAAAGAAGTTATGATTTTAATTGCGAAATACTAAAAAACATTAAAAGTGTTGTTTTTTGCCTCTCCTGAAAAGTGACGAATTTGAGTTGTGCCCTTTTTTACTGGAGACACTGAATTTATGATTTTACATCAGAGGCCAAATTCTCGTACTTAAAGAACGTTCTTTAAAATTACGGGAATTACCCCTCAGTAATGCTATAATGATGTTCCTAGTTCAATATTTATATGATTAAAAAACCTCAGTCTTTCTTACAAAGAGAATGTGTGTCCCCTAGGATGTATGCTCATTATAGGCTGTTTATGTTCATATGGAAGACGCCTCTCGCCCTCGTTATCCCTAAATCACATTGTAGTAACCCGACGCCTAATCTATACCGACAAATAGACGGCCTAGAGCGAGTAGTCCATAATGATGCCTCTAGAAAGCTTACCTAATCAAGTCTTAGTAATTCAGATCACATATTCCAATTTCCCATCCCTTACGTTCAGACAAGGGACCTAATCACAGCCTAATTATACTGTAAGTAAAAAAATATCGCAAACTATTTGTCGTAACGGTCTAATAGGGGGACAGGGGATTGTTCCCGGCAATTTTATGTAATGAGTACCTATAACATGTTTCCGTGTAAAACGGTTTTTCTTGGGAGGTTTCCTATTGTGTTTTTTTACTGTGTTGTGTTCTGTTATTTGTATGAAGTTACATACAGGCGGGTATTGTATGTATCTTGCTATTCGTACAAGGAATGAGAAGTTTCTTAGAGCAAAATTCAAGAAAAAATTGTTTATTCTGATTGCTGATCGATCGAAAAATGTGCCTCGTCTATTGGTACAAATTAGCTATATATCATGTAGGTATATGTATTACTAATTAAAAGGATTTTATGATCTGTTAAATTAAATAAATCATTTAATTTAACAGATTTGATTTGATCAAAATTCTGTCGTGAAATCGGTCTCAAGTCCCACATGAAAATGGTGTTTAATGTAGAAATCTCAAATCCTCCTCCCGGATAGTACATCTTTACCTGTTAAGGTGTGTCCAAACATTGAGCGGTAATCATGCGCGGCTGCCGCGCACTGCCTGTTGCGTTGTGTTTGGACGACTGCCGCCGCGAACACTTCTGCCTGCCGCGCACAAACATTTTTAGGAAACATTTTCACTAGTTGTGTCTGGACATATTTCTGAGGACGTATTAAAGGCTAGGCAGATTGATATTGCCACCTGAAGCACACGGCGTGTCTCGGATGTGCGGCGCAGAACTGCTGCATTCAAACATTCGTCGGCTTGGTCCTAACTAGAGCGCTGCAGAAATATAATATTATGTCCTGCAAACGCCGCGTGTTGCTGCCGCGCTCTTGCAGCTCAATGTTTGGACTCACCTTTAATCAAACTGCTTGTCATTAGCACTTTTAATACAAAGATGTTGTTTCTACTGTCACCCTTGGGACAAACTACTCTCGACAACGTTCGACGACAACGTTTGTTTGACATAGTTGTCAAACAGAAAACTGACAATATTTTTGAACAGAAAACTTCTTTAGCGGCCGCGGCGTTGTGCACTTTTCTTGGGATGGGGAAAAAAATTTAAACTCGCGTCAGAACGTGCCGTAAGATCCGTTGCTTAGCAACCGACAAAGTAAATATCAAAATAAATTTAATAGTCTTTGACATAACGTAAATATTGCGAGGTAAGAAATTTTACCCATGTTGATGGGTAAAAAAAAAAACAGTCAGTACATACCTCATAAAAAGTGTTTACTTAACGGGGGGTTTTCCAAAATTTGCCTGTTTTAGAATCAATTTAAAATGGTCAAATTAGTGTATTAGGTCCTGAAAAAAATATATGTGATGGACACATCTTTGTTTGAGGGAAATTATTGGTTCAAAACACGATAAATTGTAATTCGCTTGATGAAAAAAAAATCCGAAACAGGGTCGATTTCAAAACCATTTTCGATCTCATTTCCTAATTACAGCACAAAATAATATGAAAATTGCATGTACGATGAGGTAATCGTATTTTGGAGGGAATTTATTGGTTGAATTTTTGAGTTTAATAAAAAAAAATTAAGTAAACTCAATATTTGTAAATCGGGCTAAATCGGCTCGCGCTCAGTGTCCTGCGGGACGTTGTCGAGATTGGACCTGTGTCAATTTATTTTAAAAAATTAGTTCCCCACCGTCTTTAAAAAAAATGGCAAATAAAAAGAACAAAAGGAAGAAAAACACATTTACTAAATTGCGGAAGATCAGACAAAACATCGCGTAATTATATTATTGTTTTAATTCATTATTATTGTTTTCAAAAATGAAAATATTTCTATGCGTTGTGATGACTTTTTTTGACATCTGACATTAGTGTTTTCATTTAAAATTTTTATCGATAAAATTATAGTCAAGTGTGAGTCATATATATCTTTGCGAGTAGTACGATTAAGTAGGTTGTTACATACAGACGTTTTAGTAAAGCACATTTTTAATTCGTCTATTATTATTTATACCTTAAAAGTAAAAGAAACCTTATCCGATCCGAAAGGGGCTCATAGGTACTGCAATAAAATTACCTAAAAGTAATAAAAAATCTTACTAATATTGAAAATTAAAAAGTTATTGCTATTTAAAAATCACATTTTTGGTAACAAAAATACCCCAAATCCAATAAAAAAATAGCAAGTTTTCAACAGGCATCATTATAGTTGACTTGTAGACACCCGCTATACGACGCGACGGCCGCCCGCGCTCCATGTCATAACCCGGTAAAAATCCCTATTTAAAAAAAATTGTCCAATTTTTTTTTTATTTATAATTGCCACATAAATAGGCTCACAGTACGATACCTAACAACACCCTCATGGATCAGACAGGGTTTTGTTTTACATGTTGTATACATGATAACAATTCATCCAAATTCATTATACAAGCTTAGTTTTTATTTACCCTAAACCTCTTAAGGGGTCATTGTATTCATCATTATGAACAACTTTCACTATGGGACCAAAAACTGGAACCGCGAAAAAAAAATCAGCTGTTCCCTACATTTATGTTCGCATAATCTCGTCAAAATGTAGGGAACAGAAGATTTTTTTTGGGTTGTGTATTCACTCTCTGTCAAGCTGTCATCGTCGCTGCTATAATCTCCTACATTAATTAGGTATACGGGATGGCAGGCACATTGACTCGCAAACTGTTACCATGAATTCAGCGCATGATGATAGGACCGCCCGGAGTAAAAATGTATAGTCGGTTATTTAAAAAAAAATTGCTATTTCATTCAAAATTGCAATAGTTACTCGGTCAAAATGTATGGAACGGCAGTTTTTTTTTGAGGATAATTAGAAAAAACGAAACTTTGTAAAAATCCTAGGATATCAGTATATGAGCTGATGTCAGGATTTATGAAACAAAAACAGTCTGTTTAGGACGATTGGAAACATTTGTGCCGTTTTTAGGCACACGTCTGCCCAACCCTTCGGGGAATACAGGCGTGAATTTATGTTATGTTATGTGCCATTTTTCTGGTTGTAAATAGTCTGAAGGAACGGCAAACCAAATTGACCGGGGATCAACAATTTTTTTTGTTTGTTTTGTCTTAGAACAAAGATTCGATAAATTATAGCCGTAGCAGTAGGTACGACACTATTGAAAATAAAGTACGGCAATTTTTTCTTCATACTAGCTACGAATATTTACGGACCTTCATGAGCGGGGGCAAACGTCAAAAAACAAAAGAATATGGTTACAGTATACCTAAGCATAACAGTCCGACCACTTAGCTCATCTATCTAATCTATATATCTATCTTGACCGATTTTTATGAATTTTTTTGTCATGATTTTTTTAGGTAGGTATGAGAATAGGATGTAAACTATTTTTCGTACCCCTAAGTGATAAGGGTGGTCCACCCCTAAGTTTTTTTTTTCTTTATTTGTTTTTTTTTTTATTGTAATTTTTTTATGATTTGGCATTAAAAAATACATACAACCCTAAATTTTCACCCTTCTACCACCAACCCCTATTTTTTAGTAGCGATATTAGTACTTTAATAATTTTGGATTCACCCGGGCGCCGCCCAGCACGAACAGCTAGTATAAAATGATTTTATGTATGGTCAAAGTGCGAAAATGTTAAGGAATTTTTTAAACATTCTTTTCCAAATAGCGGGCGTCGAGCCGGCGTCGATTATAATTAAACTACTTTGAATAAAAGAGCCATTTTCAATAGGGTTCCTTCTACGGCTGGAACGAATGTATTAAAAACAATTGACAGAATTAATTGATTTTACCGCAAGCTACAATGTTTTCAGGTTTGATACATTGACGGACAGGATTTTTTTTTCAACTATTTTGATGCTTTTTTCATTTCTGCTGCATTAAAACAATTGTTGAAAAGTACAGTATTAATATCAATTTAATCATCTATACTATACAATGGTAAATAAATTAAGTAGATTCTGTGTGCTAACAGGAGTGTAACAATAAAAACAGTTGCAGAAATGGGGCAATATTTTTTTTTCGATCGTAGAGCACCCTCTAATGCTTCGCATTATGAGTCGTGCAATAATAACAGTAGATTGTACACACGGGATTACAAACGAAACAATTTAACATTGTGTTGTTATTGTCAGCTATATCGTCGCAGACAGCGGGCGTTACCGATATCGGCACGATATCTACCGGGGAAGACACAATATGGGGTGAGAGTAGGGGGCATTCTTTCAATTGAAAACACTTTTTAGCACTGCCGACTTCGACACGTTGATTCTTAGTAGGTACCTACTGCGGAAGTTTGATGCGTCACGATGGTCATCGATATTCACCAACATCATCGGGCCGATAATAATTATATCGGTATGGAATTGAAGTCGGTATAGCTGCCAGCATATCGGTATCGGGTTGGTGTCGTTATCTGATAATGTGAAAACGCCCATTAGGTACACAGGACATTTTAAAAATTATTTTAGTTCACTACACTGTAGGTACCATATAATGGAAACCTAAGGGAAAAAAAATAACTAAAAAACTAGTGCAGTTGGTCAACTGCAAATATTTTATGCTGTGGCATGGATTTTCCGCGAAATGTTTGACAACTTATCGTAAATATATACGTCGCTCTGTAATTGGGGGAGGCGGAGGTAGTGTTTCAAAGGCGTATAGGCCCGGAAAACCTAGCCTTAAATAAATTGTTTATTTTTGTTAGACTATATTTTGAAAATAAAAATATACTACTACTACTAATGAATATTGTATTTAACCACATAGATTATAGTACTTATACTGATAAATAAAGCAATTCGAAATTCGAGCGTGCGAAATTATTCCCTAACCATTCCAAAATATTCAAAAATGCACAACGTTAATGATCAAGTTTTCACTTCTGCCGACACTCCCGGAGTGCAACCCGTTGTTTTTTTTACCTTCCAATTTATATCAATGCACACTGTTTCGACTACATAGGAAATAGGCGTCTCCTATCACATTCATAGCAATTTTACGACTACTCTTGTCCAGCTGCTACCAGCTACCCTGCTAAGATCGGTCCACCTAGCCTAAGAGCGACCTACCTTACGTTTCCCGATTCGCAGTCTCCACCGAATTTCGCCGTGTGCATGAATATTCTATGAACTCTTAAGTACCTATGTGCGTGCGTGTAATTTTAATCACCGTTAATTCTTATTTGCATACTTCTAATTATGATGGAAGAGCGGCTTTGTATAATTTTCAATGTTATTTCCATGAATCATAGGAGTTTTGCATTTACTACACGTGCCCTTGGTTCGAAGGTTGCAATTTTATAAAATTAAATAATGCTTCAAAAGCTGACAGATAAGTGGTGTTTTCAAACATCATGTTTTAAATAGATCTAATATGTATATTTATTAATTTTTCTCTTATGAATCATATATTTTTGTCTTTACAGATCCTAGACCTACACCCTAATTGCGTAACAAATTCAAATCACAATCCAAGGGTTTTTAACGAAATTCATAATCCATTGCTCCATAGGTTTGAAAGATTACTCTGCTCAACAACGTAAATAACACAATGAACGTGGCTGAACTGTCAAAATTAATGGAATTGCGATGGAATGCCATTTTATGTAAGTTATGCAATTACCCCAGTAGCTCGATAATACTGTTGTTGGTAATGTGCTTCAATTGGTTTTACGAACAGTGTATGTTAACCCCCAACGGGGTTAACATACACTGTTCGTAAAATCAATTGGTAGGATAGTCAACACTATCCTAAAATTAAACTAGGCATCTTGTTCTTTACAAACCGGACTTCGAAGATTATTATTTTTGCCGTTTACACACATACATACATAAACTCACGCCTTCTTCCCATGGGGGTAGGCAGAAACTATAGAACGCCACCTGCTACGATCCTTACATACTCCTTTTGCCTCGCACGCCGGTTGCGAATACTACGCACCTGACCTGCCTGGCCTGTTTTTTTTCATTTTACATCAACACAGCATAGAAACATGCACTCTAATACATACAATTATAGCACAAGGTACACATTCACAATTAAAATTAAAAAACTAACACATACAACGCAAGACAAACAGAACTAAATATGGAAGAAAAAATAAGCAAAACGACGAGGGAGCAAAACTGTATGTATAATAAACTACCTGATGATGTAACCACATTTAAAAAAGCCCTAGAAGAACACTTTAGAAAACAATAATAATACATAATATCGATTTTCACCTTTAACTCCTTTCCTTATTGTGAACACAGATAATAATCGCATTTGCTTTTATCTTACTTTTCTCAATATGTTAAGTGAACTATAACGTTCTTTTTTTTCAGAAATAAAGTTCAACCGAAAAAGGGGAAAAAAGGATGAAACTGCCGTCACACTTGACTTTGTGAGGTACCTACAACTACATGTATGTAAACTGTACCTACCCAAAGAGGAAAAAAGATTTTTCATCTGACTGAACTTCATGCATTTCAGAATAATAAGAAATGTTTTCACACATTCCCATTTATTATTTGAACAAGGCTTCATAACGTAATACATTTTCCACAACGTTTGGTCGCGGTTCTAGTGAATACGTTCATGTACGAGTATACTTACTTGAGTTTCTAGGGTACCGTAAACAAAAGAGATTTTTTTTATGATTTATATACGAGTAGGAACCTAAGTAGGTACCTCTGTCCTGTCAGAGTTTGGGTCCCCGATTCGTAGCTTTTCAACTGAGCTTAATCTAAAATTTGAAAACAGGAGACTGGATTAATATGTTAAAAACTGACGATAAATTTTGCCTTGCTATGTTTACAAATAAGAATTATATAGCTTATGACTACTTAATAGGTCCTTTTGTTACGTTACCAGAATGTGAGATAAATTAGTGGATTGTAAGTAATGACGCTGTGGTTATAAAAGACTAGGATGGTAGTTCTGTCGGAACTGACTTCTGCTCGTTCCCCTAATCAAATGGTACAAATTCAATAGAGAAAAATCTAAGTACGTCTCACCTTTTTCTCCCGCTTCGGCTGCTTCTCAAGCTTGGTCGTTCCTTTGGGTGGAATATTGATCACGGAGTCCGGCACGAGTACAAAACACGGTAATGCACAATTTGTCCTTGTTTTTACCCGTTTCTACCCGACTGCCCCAGAATGACGGTAATGTTTTTCGAGACTATGTATGTATGTATGATTGTAATGTATGTATGTATGTCTATTTCTTTGGCACGGTCTGTAGCCTAAACGGCTACAGGCCGCGGAATAATTGCAATTTTCACTCACGCAGCTCAAATTCAGATTGTAATTAAGCAAGCACTTTTTAGCAATACAACTCACTCAGTTTGTGTGTGTCTGTGTCTGTGTTTGTGTCTTCGTGTGTTTGTTGTTTGTGCGTAGTGGGCTTATGTCTGTAGCGTAATTAAACGCTGCTGGATGTTTATAAAATTTTCACCTAGCTTTTTATATAATCATGATGACTACGGAACTCTACTTTCTACATGATTCAAATCGCACTTTACGAGATTTTTTCCTCAGAAAATGTGAATAATTCAGCCCAGTGCATCCACAATGCAGATGCAAACTTTCCCTCATACATTATCTTTCTGCGCCGTTACTTTCTTTGAAAATACTTTCTGGACTAAAACTACGTTAGAATGGAATAAAGTTGTTACAGTGTTGCAAGTGTTGCAACACTTTTGACAGTCGAGAACCTTGTCAGACGTTATTTGTGTAAGCAGCCGAGTAGATGAATTATTTAACTCAGCTGTAGTAGTTATAGCGTGTTGAAAAGTTTAAGCACTGAATTCAGCGTTTACGTTTCAAGAAAATTATGTTCAACTGAACGCTGGGTGCGAGAAGCACATAACCGGTCCAAGCGGTGGTGCTTGAGGGAGGCCTATTTCCAGCAGTGGACGCCTTTCGGCTGAAATTATGGTGATGATTGAATGTGATTTTTAGGTTCAAAATATTTTATTTCGATTTCAGCGATAAGTAGTTGCTTTAAGAGATGCGGTTTTCATACGAAAAAGAAAGGCATTAGATATAGTAGCTGTTCAGGGTATGGTTGTTCGTGTAGGTTTTTTTGTTTCTAAAGAAGATCCCTTTAAAACAGTCAAATAAAAATGTGGAACAAAATCATTGATCCGTCACAATAAGTAGTTACCTAAGCCCATCCAACCTTAGCCAGACTCAGTGCAGTTGAAAGGATATAGCCATTTCCTCACTGCACTTTGGTTTACCACGAACTTCCGACTGAACGGTGTTGGGCAAAGTTATCGTCGAAGTAAAGTTATTGCGATAGTTTTGTTAGGGAAATCATAATAACTACAAACCTCAGCTGGAATTGCTTCGTTAGAATAACTTTTTAGATTTTAGCAACAAATAACTTTTGATAAATAATCTATATAAATAAAAATTATATGCTGTTCGTTGGTAAGCGCATCATTTGAGAACGATTGGACAGATTAGGCAATTAAAAAAAAATCTTATTATTAATGGTATTTTATGTAAAAAGTTTTATTATAATATCATTACTCGTAATATTGCGAATTAGGTTTGTATGAAAAGAAAAATTGGAAAAGTTTTCAGAAAATTTTCACGTTCGGAAAAAAACTGACCATTCGTTTTTTTAAGGGACTTTTGTATGAACTATTGACATTTGGACAGGACGTTAGTCGGGTCAGTTAGTTTAATATTGGAAACTTTTCTCGTAACCACAATCATGTTTTTGACCAACGAATTGCGTTCTATTTTTAGTTTGGAAAATTTTCTTTTTTTTTTCAAAAACATGCCAGCCAGCTCCTACATTACTTTTTTACCTCTATTATTTTTCAGTTTTGTTTATGGTTTAGATGGCCTGGCCATCCAACATAATCTTGTGCCTGTAACGTATGAGAGGAACATTTCCCAAGAGTATCGTAAGAGATGATAGAGCGAGGTGTGTGCAGCATCTACCTGTGAATTAATAACACCACACTACGATCCTCCAATATATCTGCCAAGAGCGATGAATATGGTTGATAAGCTCCCTTAAGACCTCATGCTTATGCATGCACCTTATATAATGCTTATTCCCAGCATTATTTGTGTAGCTTTAACATGAGTTAAGTAATATTATGATGGACTAGCAGCGCCCCGCGGTTTCACCCGCATATGTCTCGTTCTCGAGGGAATTTTGAGATTAAAAGTATCCTATGTGTGAATACAGGTTATAAACTACCCGTGTGCTAAATTTCATACAAATCCGTTCTGTAATGTTTGCGCTAAGGAGTAACAAACATGCATCCATCCATCCTCCCAAACTTTTGCGTTTATAATATTATTAATAGATTTCACCCGCGGCTTCGCCCTCGTGGAGGTCGGAAATTATCCCACTGGAGCATCCTGCCGGGATAAAAGTATCTTATGTGTTTAATCCAGGTTACAAACTATCTGTGTGCCAAATTTCATCCAAATCCGTTCAGTCGTTTGTACGTCATCATCATCATCATCAGCCTATTAATGTTCCCACTGCTGGGACACAGGCCTCCTCTCTGTGAGAGGGAGTGGGCCGTGATCTACCACGCGGGCCCAGTGCGGGTTGGTAGATGTCACATGTCTTCGAATTTTTGGTTCTAAGACATGCCGGTTTCCTCACGATGTTTTCCTTCACCGTTTTTGAGAGCAGTGGTGATGAAATTATTTACACAAAGTAAAGCGCCTGCTTGGGTTCGAACCCACGACCTACAACTCGTAAGTCGGGGCCGATACCACTGGGCCACCACTGCTTTCGTTGTACGTCATTGAGTAACAAACATACAAACTTTCACATTTATAATATTAGTGGGATAGAATAGTATGAATGCAATTTTTTTTTTTATTCTATTGGCATCGTTCTAATCGCAAACAGCATTGTGAAGCTCTCTATGGGATGAATCAAAAGGAGCATGGAAGGTTCCTACCACGTGGCGCTGTTTAATTACTGACTACTCTCTCTCATAGGAAAAACTCGCGAGTTTATGGATATTCGTCCTACAGGGTGAAACATTGAAATGCAAACTAGTACCAACCAAGAATTCAGTACTTACTGGTTCTAGACGCACTGGGCGGCATTGAAATTCTTCATCGGTTATTTTTGAGGTTACT
This sequence comes from Conistra vaccinii, assembly GCA_948150665.1. Classification (NCBI taxonomy): domain Eukaryota; kingdom Metazoa; phylum Arthropoda; class Insecta; order Lepidoptera; family Noctuidae; genus Conistra; species Conistra vaccinii. The sequence goes on from OX411329.1 coordinate 13,960,713, forward strand.
CCTTACGAATACATTTTTCATAGAAGGGTTTTTTTTTAACGTATGCCTATTAATCCTCTTTGCCATATTCAAAAATAATCGTAACTCCAGTCGTGCGTCGGAGCTGACAGCCACACACTATTTTTTAATTTTTTTAATCGACTCGATGTCGTTTCGTTTACACCGTCAGTGTATTTGTCTTTTCTAAAAATGGAATTGGGAGAAATAAAATTATCAACCTACTTGCGCTTGCGTTTCTATTGTCAGTTTCGCTTGTTCTTACAGCAATTTCTTGAAATTTTCAGCAAAGTAACCAAAATCTGATATTCATATTTTCTTCTTTGCTAACTTTAAAGCAATAGTTAAGTTAGTAGACTGAACTTAATTAAGTAGTTAAGTTAGAAAAGGATGAAGTGTAATTTATGAATTATATTTTAGCTTCCACTTTTAAAACTTGGTTTAATTTTAAGTAAGTTTAAGTAAAGTTTTTAATGGACTACCTTGTTACAACAGTAGTGTTATCAGCCAGATAGTACGAGATTATTTTATGAGGTTGCTAAGTGTTTTGATGTTGATATAATGCGCTGGAGCAGTCCGTTCCTAATTTAAATACTTAATTCGAGCTTTTTGTACGCAAATAATTAGTCTTGGGTCTTCTTCTTTTCGAGTCGATGGTAAAAGCTTTTGCAGACCACGCGACACGAACAATACAATTGCTAAGAAAACTTCACGGTATAACAATAACCGGTGTCGCGCTGGTCTGCACAAAGCTTTAAACGAGTTGGGCACAGTAGGTGGCCACACCAATCGCGTCGCGGCATCAGTGGCATTTTAGGTCCTCAGAAGTGCAGGTGTATGGACACTTTGGATACTCCAGAATATGAGACATGGTTTGGTCAGGAGCACCGCATTTAAACTGGGTATCTGTAAGACCTACTATTATCCCCCATTTCACAAGATTGACAGCGGCCTAAGTCTGGGGTACCTACAAATGAAAACTTTAAGATTTTGTGAAAATTCTTCACTACATTATAATACTATAGTTTACATACCATCATGCCTTGTTTCTCCGAAGGTACACCCACATTTCGCCAGTTACCAATGTTGAAGTCCCTAATAGGGGGTGAGCCTATTGCCAGCAACCGGGCACGAATCTAGACTCCGGGCTGCTACTGAGATATTCCGGATAGAAAAACCCAATAACACTTTGCCCGACCCGGGAATCGAACCCAGGACCTCGTGCTCAGCAATAGCACTTGCGACCACTAGACCAAAGAGGTAGTCCCATTTAAAGGCAAAGGCATATTAAGGCTTTCTTGCTGCAAACCTTATGTGAATACTAGGTATTTGAATACAGAAGTTATTAATCTAAGTAACATAAGGTCTTATTAGTTCCTGAAAGCTTGATTATGATTATGATCTTCAGAAGTCAAATCTCAGGAAAAAATATTATGATGGCTATAGTTAGTATTCTTTGAAGGCTTTCATAAACCGGGAAACAAGCTTCGACAAACTTTTTGAAAAATTATGATGGAAAATGGCACATTTTCTATCATGGAAAATGTTAGCTTGCTTTTAGGGGAAGGCCCTTCCAATAATCGGATAAGGCTTTACTTCTTCTAGCTTTTCGTTCCTCGTCATAGGGTTTATTGCTCTTTTTATGTTAGTCATGACAAACTCTTCTACAACACATAACGTAGATAAACTCATCACGCCTTCATACCATGGGGGTAGGCAGAAACTATGGAACGCCACCTGCTACAATCTTTACATACTCTTTTTGCTTCTTTTACGATCATACATCTGGTCATACACGCAAGCCGGTTGCAAGTACTTCGCACCTGACCTTTCTGACAACGACCAGCAATAAATTGTTTTAACATCTCAAATTAGAACATATTGTAGCTACGAAGATATATTATAATTATGTAATACAAATTACTTATAGTTGCAAAAACCCGCTGCAGATGTTGGGGCTTCAGTGATCTTCAATGAAACTCCCGTATTTTTACAATATTATAGGTGGAGCGTACAAGTTCGCGACGATGGTGAAAATTTTGACAAAGATTTATAATTAGTGACGGTGTGAGAATAAATCTGTACGGCGCCTGGCCTTTTAGAATGGCAAAGGTGACAAACACACACTGAACGTCTTCACAGTATTGTAGTAATCAACCCTTTATAAAATGCGAAAGTGTTAAAGGGTTTTTCTATTATAAATTTCTTAATAGCAGCCTGGAGACTGTATTATCCCGGTTTATGGCAATAGGCTCGCCAAACATAGGGTGGCAAAATATTGATATACTTAACACCTTTGCTCACCTTCCAAGAATACAAGCGCACCTCGTAATGGCGGATGTTATGTGTTAAATTCGAATCAACTGCAAACATTTTGTGCGGTAGATATGCATGTAAATGTGCATGGATGAGCACACACTCTCACAATAGATAAAGCACAGTGGCGCTTGTTGCTACTTTTATTCGACAAAATGTTGAAAGGTCGTCAGTGTGTTTTGACCCTTACCACAGAATAATGCAGAAGGTGCACTCCGCATTTTAGGAATGGAGCTACAAGTACACGATGAGTTCGTCTTGTTGGCCCAATTCAGTGAGCGGAACTTTGTCAAAAGATATAAGATATAAGAGTAAAGGCTTTTGCCTACCAGCACGACTTGTCGCGCGACGCGACACGAACAATACTATTTCTAAGAAAACTTCACGGTATAACAATAACCGGTGTCGCGTCGCGCTGGTCTGCACAAAGCTTTACGCGATAGAAAGAGAGGCCACTTCTAGGTAAATATAACTATAAAGGCTTGTGTAGACCAGCGCGACTTGTCGCGCGATGCGACACTGGTTATTGTTATACCGTGAAGTTTTCTTAGAAATCGTATTGTTCGTGTCGCGTCGCGCAACAAGTTGCGCTGGTCTGCACGAGCCTTCATGTAGGTCAGTTTTGTGCGACCTGAATTGCACTTTATTGTCTCGTAGCAAGAGTCGCTTTTAATATTTATCCCTTATCCACCTATAAAAGGTACAGCTCTGTCCTTTATCCACTCAAACAGATACTTCAAAGAACGTGACATACACTTTATGCATTCACAAATTAGCCATAATAGTTTCGGGGTACTTTTTCGTTACGAAGTCTGACATAATTTTTATTATCCGCTATCACAAAGTACCTAAGTACCTTTTTGTTACATTTCAACGACAGCCCGTACTTCTGGACGTTGTAAAAAAGCTTTTAAGTTTTCTCTTAAAAAAAGGTCTGGTGCGATTCTTTTGTTTCTTTTTCGAGAGGAATGTAGCTTTATATCCTTTAATCAGGCTATCCTTATGGCGCAATTTCATTAATCGATAGGGCCTGCATGCGGGGTGAGAGATCCGATCATGGATTGTATTACGATCCAATCGGGTGCGAGAATCATGTCCCCGCATGCTGTATATCGACCGAGGTATCGACTAATGGAATTGCGCCATTATATTGGAAAAGACTAGCTAGCGGCTTCGCCCGCGTAGAGGTTAAAAATAATTCAACCGCCTCCGTGGTCTAGTGGTTAAGTCACCGACCCAGACCTCTCAGACCCAGAGGTCCCGGGTTCGATTCCCAGTGGGAGCAAAATTTTCAAAATTTTCTGCTCGGTTTGGTTGGTGGTAGGGCTTTTTCTAAGTCCGCCTGGCTAGCTACCACCATCTTATCTAAGTCTGTCGCCATAACAACAATGTTAACAGCATTGTTGTGTTTCGGCAGTTAGAGATAAGATAGCCAGTTCCTCTGTGGTTGAGGATTCCGGGTGAAGTTCGCTTCCACCTTCGGCCTGATCATCACTTACCATCATGTGAGATGCAGGCCAAGAGCTTCCCAGTAGAAGGTAAAAAAAAAAAAAATATATCCCACGGGAACGTGCTACCAGGATTCAAAAGTATCCGGTGTCCTAACCCAGGTCATGGTCAGGTCAATGGTTTGCCAAATTTCATTAAATACTGTACATCCGTTTAAAAAAAAAAAACCTTTCACATAAACCTACATGGGCACTTATGAAACGTCAGAAGCAAGGTGGAAGGTTCCAATTGGTTGTTTCCTATGGAGAAGAGCCGGCAAGAAACTCCACGGTTAGGTACTCTTTTAAAAATAATTAGCTTTTACAATATTTCCAAATAACAGTGTTATTAGGTATGGGAGGACAGTGTAGGTCTTTCAACAAGTACCAAGTAGATACTTAACAAAGGCACGTTATGTTAAGGCGCGAAAGATTACTTTGGCATTTATCATTTTAGTATGGATTACCTGCAATTTGGTAAGTAGACCGTATCAGGAAAATGAAAAAATATTTCTTTAATATAATATTCAGAACTTAAAAAAAATTAAGGTTTTAAGTTAAATACTTCTGCCAAGTCTACTTTTGCCCAAGAAAAAGAAATTACTCACTTTATTCATATTCTGCTTACTCCCAACTTCTTTTATCCCTATTTACCCAGTGCAACTTTATTGCCTGTGGCGTATCATAAAATTGAAGCTGTAATTGTTGCATGATACGGGCAAGTTAGTTGCCATTCAAAATTTGTATAGTAAACAGCACCTACAATAAAATCGCATTAAGTTCTAGCATGAAAATATCTATGCGATTATTTTCTCTCATGCGATTCTATCGAGTGCAGAAACGAACGAAAGAAATTTAAAAAAAATCTTGAGAAGACATTCAATAAAATTAAATTAAAGTTTTGGCAGTACAAATATGGGTACTTGAATTAACAGAAGTCGCATGCAATAATCATGCATAAAGTTCAATTATTGTATAATTATAATTTTATTGAAATCGCAAGCGTATAAACACTTGCTTGTAATTCTTGAATGGCAATTATTGAACGTTTTATAGTATGCGATTATGGCTCTTGAACGTTTCAAAAACTTGTACCGTGTGAACGGGGCCTTACGCATTGTTTTTAAGATTGACAATCCATGCAAAATTCCCTTTATTTTTAGCGTTCCATAGTCGACAACATTACTTAACATCAATCAATCAATCTTCCTAGCCTTTTTCCCAACTATCTTGGGGTCGGCTTCCAGTCTTACCGGTTGCAGCTGAATACCAGTATTTTACAACAACAACACTCAACACACTCAACATTACTCAACATTACTCAACACACTCAACATTACTTAACATATTTACCACATAAAAAAAGTTTAGAACACTCTTTATCAATGTATACGAGATTCGTGTTCTAAATTACTGATATATTTTTGATTTTGTTTAGCTTTTGAGGCCTATACAATACTTTAATATTTAAATAAATTTCTTTATACCATTCCCCCTCTAAAAAGCTTATTTTATTCACTGAAAACAGTGAATAAAAAGCTCTTTTAATCACTATTTTGGTGTTTGAATTTAGAACACACCAATGTATTCGACCTCTTATCTCAATGCTATACAACCTCCTTAACACTTTCGACTCCACCCATTTTCATAGAACTCATAACTCATCATTCCGCCATAAAAGTCTATGACTTTAATGAGGTTTCACTTCCAACGTCCACGAGGGCTCCCGGCATCCCATACCCAAGTAGGTGAACCCTCCAGGAGGGCTCCCGACACTGAACGTCTACATTTAAAATGAGCCCTCCGCGAGGGTTCCCAGCATTCCATATCCAAGTAGGTGAACCCTCCAGGAGGGTTCCCGACACTGAACGTCTACATTTAAAATGAGCCCTCCGCGAGGGCTCCCGACATCCCATATCCAAGTAGGTGAACCCTCCAGGAGGGCTCCCGACACTGAATGTCTACATTTAAAATGAGCCCTCCGCGAGGGCTCCCGACATCCCATATCCAAGTAGGTGAACCCTCCAAGAGGGCTCCCGACCCTGAATGTCTACATTTAAAATGAGCCCTCCGCGAGGGCTGCCGACATCCCATATCCAAGTAGCTGAACCCTCCAGGAGGGCTCCCGACACTGAATGTCTACATTTAAAATGAGCCCTCCGCGAGGGCTCCCGACATCCCATATCCAAGTAGGTGAACCCTCCAGGCGGGCTCCCGACACTGAACGTGTTAACCTTTTATTAAATGTCTATTTTCGCTTAAATCTTTCTTTTTCTCGTAGTCATGGTATAAAGTATAGTATGCAACTCTTGAATAAAACGGATTTATATCGAGGGCCATGAATCACTCGCGTCGCTCAGGATTCTAACACTTGAATCACTCGCTGCGCTCGTGATTCAATCATCATGAATCACTCCCTACGGTCGTGATTCAGTCGTTAGAATCCTTCACTTGATCGTGATTCATCTATGGCCCTCGCTTTAAATCCGTCCTTTATTCATTAGTTGCATAATATACTATTATACCATTCCCCCTCTAAAAAGCTTATTTTATTCACTGAAAACAGTGAATAAAAAGCTCTTTTAATCACTATTTTAGTGTTTGAATTTAGAACACGTCAATATATTCGACCGCCATCTCAATGCTATACAACCTTTAACACTTTCGACTCCACCCATTTTCATAGAACTCATAAGCCATGCCGCCTTATATATTGTTATATATATTGAATAATAAAAGTCTACGACTTTTATTATTCGTACCTAGTTGGAAGTGAAACCTCCGGGAGGGTTGCCGGCATTACGTTTTGTTAAAATATAAGTACATCCGATTTTATTTTCACGGTTTATAATCTGTATTCGCAAAAAAAAACCTACATTTAAAATGAGCCCTCGGCGAGGGCTCCCGGTATCCCATATTAGACTAGGTGAACCCTCCAGGAGGGCTCCCACCACTGAACGTGTTAACCTTCCTTTTTTCTTAATTAAATGTATATTTTCGCTTAAGTCTTTCTTTTTCTCGTAGTCATGGATATATTCATAAAGTATAGTATGCAACTCATGAAAAAATCATCATGAATCATCATCATTCGTTAGAATACACTCACTCGTGACTCGTCGGTTCACTTGCTCATGATTCATATTTGGCCCTCGCTTTAAATCCGTCCTTTATTCACTAATTGCTTAATACTATTATTTCTTCACTTCAAAGTCATGAACATCTGAGTAGCTCTGGATCTTGTACTGTATCACAAGGATCAAATATTTCACAATTCCAGACTACTATAATTCAAATATACTAAACTAAACAAATCACACTTGAAACACTATCGCTTCTCTAGATACGTCTATGTCAAAGTTAGAGCTAGAACGTAACCTAAATCTAACAACTAGGGCCATATATTAGGAGTCGGATACAGAGCTCTATTCTGCTCCGAAAGAGCGTTTACCAATCAATCAAAAAGCTCAGATAATCTGACGTAAGCCAATTAACGGTAGGCTCATGTAAATGAACGAACGCTCAATGTTTGTTTATTATTTTTAATAATTATTCATGTAAAAAATGGGCAGGTAAAAAAACCTAGGTTTTTACCTGCCCATTTTTTAATAAAAATAATAATATTATGTTTGAATGTAGGCAATGATATAGGCAGATTAGTTGTAATGGTCAGTTCCTCTACAATTCTACAGGAAAGCAACAATAGCGAAGTGCTTTAAAGAAAATGCTAGTTTTTTCCGCTACTTGAATTTACAGGGTCAAATCAAATTAGCTAGCGAAACTCCACAGACGTGATGGGTTGTTAAAAAAAAAAAAGATGGTCATCCATCCACGGACCAACCCTTGCAAGCGTGCTTAAGCAGATCGATCGACCCGTGCGGCTGTTATTACTTAGCCACGAGCTCCTCAATTCGTATTTATTTAAAGATGCAAAATCAATTTCATCATTATAGTTTCAGTAGAAGCGTTCCAAATGCTTCATTGAACATGTTCTATAGCTGGCCAGTTAACCCCGTACACTGCACCAAACGTTACACAATTTCCATCACTTATTTCTTCTCAGCAATAAAAGAGAACAATTTGATGCACGTTTGCTGAATATTGAGCATACACACGACAGCTCAAGCACTAAAATTTTCCATATCGTTATGACGACGTTCGATTTAAATTATTTGAACCTTGTATCTATTGACGTAGAGATGAAAATTCAAGACAGTGTTGCTATGGCTCGATTTGAGGATTTTCAAATCGATCACAGTAGATTGGTGTTGATACAGTTGATTGCGTGTCGGCGAAATGTTACTAATGATGATTGTGTTTTGAGCCATCATTTTAATGATTCCCTTGCTTTTGTTTCTGTCAACCGTTCCTTCAAGCGGGCGCGCGGTCATTTGTAACGGCAGCGGTCGCGCGTAACCTAAAAGACCTATTGGATATTACAGGGATTTAAATCACGAATTAATTAATATTCATTTATTATTTATTATTTAGACATATTATCATTATATTAGGACTCAAATTAACGAAAAAAAATTACTTAAAATCAGCTAAATTCAAAATTATAAAATCAAATAAAAAACTTAAAATTTATTTGGTTGTAAAAGGAATTTGGCAACACATTATCTTCTTTTATACGTCTAACTAGCTTTATGTAATAAAAAAAAAACAATCAAAATAACAAAATAAGTTGGCTGCATGAGATCAAATAATTAAAATCAAAGTATTTATAGTGAACTTCGGTCTAGTTTTCTTCAGAATCAGTGTCTTTGACTTGATAACATTCATTGCAAATGAATGTAGTGTGGGTCCTGCAAATATTTCTCAGACATGATGTGCATTGTGTCTTTGATTGCCGTCTTTTTTTTGCTGGGCATATTTTGCAGCTTCCTCTGCATGTGCTGGAACTACTGCTTGGTTCATAACCATTGTCTTCAACACTCATATTCAAATGCTCTCTTATGTTTCTTTTGAGATTTCTTGGAAGGTTCACCATCGTAGCCCTTCTTTGAACGTACTCTTTTGTCAGTTCAATGCCTAATTCACGTAAATATTTTCGCCTTTTCTGTATAACCACTTGATTTGCCCTCAATATTACCATGGCATTTATTCCAGCAATATCCAGAAGACGAAAGAAGAGTGTCAATGGCCATCTATTATTCTTCCTTGACGTCGAATACATCTTCACCTTTTTATCGACTTCATCGACACCGCCTTTCGTTTTATTGTAAAAAGTAATGATGCTTGGCTTGCGCTTTTCATTCGTACTTTCATCAATTTCAGCAGCAGAATGAAGTGATGATAATAAAACCACAAATCTTTTTTTTTTTGGTACGTACGAGACCAGCGTAGCCCTGTCTGAAAATCCAAATTGACTTGAATATTCTGGTCTGTTTTTGTCTGTAAAACAAGGAGGTATTTCTTTCTTGTTTTTACACATGGTACCCACAACAGAAATCTTATGATTTACGGCTAAATCGTCTACCAAAGGTACACTTGTGTACCAATTGTCGATTGTTAGGTTTCGTCCGGTGCCAGAAATTGGTGTAATTAGCCTCTTCACGACGTCTGCTGCAGCATTACTCAACTGGTACGGGCCTTCTGGCTGCTTGCCGGCATAAAGCTGAATGTTGAGGACATAAAACGTAGCAGCGTCTACAAGCGGATAAAGTTTTATTCCGTATTTATCGGGTTTTGATTTTATGTACTGTCTGAAAGGACATTTTCCTCGAAAACCTGCCATCATCTCATCAATAACAACGTCCTGTCCTACGGAATAAGGTAAAAGGCAGTTTTGTGTAAACGTTTCCAAAATACCTCTTATTGGAGCAGCTTTATCCAGACTACGGCGACATGCTCGTGTGGATGCATCATCAAACCGCAATGAATTTAGAAGAAATTTTGTTCTCTTCAGTGACATCGTAGTGGGAAAAATAGGTACGCCTGTGCCATCAGTTGCATATAAATCCTCTAAATTCGCGTGTGATACCCGCAAGGTACCTGCAATATACAGTAATCCAAATAATGCTCGAATTTCTACAGCATCAGTCGGTTTGCAGTCACGGGGTCTGTCATACGATGGCGTTTTTTTTTGTATAAATTCATTGGTGTGCATGACAATTTTTTCAATAATATTCTCAGTAATGAATAAATTCCAGGCATCCACAAACGTTGTCACCCCCACACCATTTCTCCGAATACCCGAATTTTCCGTAAGAACATTTTGAACTTGGCGCCTCACTCTATTATTATTAGATTTTTGCCACTTTGTTACCTTATCACGCCCCGTAAAATATGTGCTTATATCTGAAAGAGGCACATCCTCTTCATCTTTAATAAAAGAAATAACTAGCACAAGTAAAACTAAAACAAGCCCTGTTGAACTCCTGAAAATACGCGACAGTCCTAAATCTTCCATAAATGAAGTGTGCAAATTCTTCAGTAATGTGGGTAAAAACCTGGCGGCTAACATTATATCTCGGTCTCATTCTCCCTCAAACCTGCCAACTAGTCAGGGTCTAAATACCTCTAACAACATGCCCTTCTCTCCCGCCAACTCCCTTGTGCTATTGGAGGCAGATGAAACTGAGGTTGAATCCCTTATTCTCCAACTCCGTAACGAGTCCACAGTAGGGTGGGATGGTATATCGCCCCTATTGCTGAAAGCATGCCACCAGAGCCTGATAAAACCACTGACGTATATCTTCAATGGTTGTCTGCGGAAGGGTGTTTTTCCGGATGCTCTTAAAAGAGCGATAATATATCCAATCTACAAGGCAGGGGACAGAAGCTGTGTCAGCAACTACAGACCCATCTCGGTTTTGACTGCTCTCTCTAAGGTTCTTGAGAGGATCCTCAGCAGCCGTCTTAGGAACTTTTTGAATAGATATCGCATCATAGCTGATAATCAATATGGATTTCGTTCTGGAATCTCGACTGAAGATGCGGTACTGGATTTGTCTCAAATGGTTGCTGGGAACCTTGACAATAGGACCAAATCCCTTGGTATATTTTTGGACCTTTCTAAGGCTTTTGACACAGTTTCTGTCCCCATACTTATCGCCAAATTGGAACAGATCGGGATAAGAGGTGTCGCTCTTCAAATCTTCAAAGATTATCTCAATAACCGTACCCAAAGAGTCAAAATTGAAAAACTCTTTAGTGATGAGGAATCAGTGTCTTACGGAGTGCCACAGGGAAGCATTCTGGGCCCTATTTTGTTTATTATTTACGTAAACGATCTATGCAGAATGACCCTCCCTAATACTAGGATTTTTGCCTATGCTGATGACACCGTGATTGTAGCTGATGGACTAACGTGGGATTCTGTTAAAGGTAGTGCAGAGTCAGCATTATCCAAAGTAATCAAATGGCTCAACTCAAATCTGCTTACTCCCAACTTTAACAAGACATCCTACATTCCATTCTCTATTCGCTCTAACACCGCACCAGATCACACTTTCTCGATAGTAGCTCATACTTGCCCACAGCTGTCATCTTCGTGTCAATGTCCAGCACTCACAAGAACTGATAATGTAAGATATCTTGGCGTACAAATAGATGCAGGGTTACGATGGGATAAACAACTTAACGCCCTCACCTCTAGAACTATGAGATTGATACATACCTTTAAGTCTCTTAGAGACTCGGCAAACCCTGATACTCTAAAAATGGTATTTTATGCACTATGCCAATCCGTTATTGGCTATTGCATTACCGTATGGGGTGGTGCAACTAAAACTAGTCTGATCAGAGTTGAAAGAGCACAGAGGGCTATACTGAAAGTGATGTTGCGAAAACCGTATCGATACCCCACAAAACAACTATACTTGGATTGCAACGTCCTAACAGTCCGGCAGCTCTTTGTCCTGCAATCTGTCCTTAGAAGACACGCTAGCGTCGCCCCGTCGGATCCCACAAAACGAACCAATATTCCCCCAGGCACTCGGCACAAGACTTCCTTTGCCAGACACCAATACTATACATTATCCACACATATTTACAAAAAAACTCATAAAGAACTTAACATACTCGACCTAAATAGATATGAACTAAAGTCTAAGGTGACTAAATGGCTACTCCAACAGGACTACCCACAAACAGAATCACTACTTACATACATCGCCTAATATTAATACAATATCAGTACATACTCACATAGAACCCTCACCCAATTTCACAGCTTACTCTAACACACACACGCACACTCACTTACATACACACCAACACACACCCATCCAGCTGAAACTGTTTGCTTACTTTATTTTAATTATTAACTAAATAAACAACCTAAGCTAAATTTTAAAATCACTTGGTAGATCGACACAATTCACAAGTTGTATAAATCTTATTGGATTTACTCCATAGCTGAACACTGTCTCTTAAGATACAGGTATTATCCTAGTTTAAGAGGCAGGGCTCACCAATTATTGTCTACAGATTTCTGCAGCATAGCATACTCGTTCCGCTCTTACCTCCTACCACTAGAACTAAGTCTGTAACCTTTTTGGAAATAAATACATTTTATTATTATTTTGGTTTTTAAATTTAATTTTCTCAGGTTAGTCCCTGGTATTTTCAGAATCTCACGGGTGTGAACCAAGGTGAGATTCTAGTTATTATTCTGAGAAGGTAAATTGCTCTGTACTGCAGTGAAATTATTATCTAAGTCTAGTTGTAAAAATTTTCTTACTATGCGGCAAGTGTTTAATATGGCAGCTTTTTGTAGTGTTAGGTATGTGTATTTTGATAAATTGAGTGCATTAAAACTATTGAATATCTGTTTCGGGATAACGCCTGTTGTTGATATTACTATTGGGACTATAGTGACTCTATTCATTTTCCAAACTCTGGTAATTTCCTCTTGTAACTCTGTATATTTCCTGATTTTTTCTGTGATAGTTTTTTGTATGTTATTAGTGTTTGGGACTGCTATATCTATTATAAATGTGTGTTTGCTTACTTTATCAACTAGTGTTATATCAGGTCTGTTGTTATATATGGTGTGGTCAGTAATTATAGTGCGATCATAATATATTCTGTAGAATTGGTTTTCTAAAACAGGTCTAGGCGTGTACTTGTAATATGGTGTGTAGGGATCTTGCATGAGTTTAAGTTTAGTTGCGAGTTTTTGGTGTATGATATTAACAAGTTGATTATGTCTATGTGTATAGTCATTTTGGGTTAGTGTGATACAAGCTCCTGTGATATGTTGTATTGTTTCAGGTTTGCTGTGACATTTTCTGCATAAATCATTTCTTACTGTGCTATCTTTTATTATGTATTTTCTATAATTTTTTGTATTTATGACTTGATCTTGAATGGCTAACATAAATCCTTCTGTTTCAGGAAACAGCTCACTGAACCCTAGCCATTTGTTAGAAGCCTCTTTATCTATGTAGGTTTGGTGTAAATCGTTGAGATGTCTTCCATGTAGTTCTTTTTGCCTCCACTTTCTGTGTATCTCTTCTCTATGTCTCGCTTTGTCTACTGTCTCGATATTGCTATCATCGCTAAGGTTGAGTGGTGTATACTGTTTGTCTATCTCTATAATTGCTTTGTGCAATTGACTATTGTTTTTCTTCCGCCAGAAAAATTGTTTTAAGTTTATGACTTGTGTTTTATGAAGATGTGATATTTCGATAAGCCCCCTGCCACCTTCTTTTCTGGACATTATAACTCTCTCTATTGCTGATTTGGGATGGTGATATCTATGTTGTGTCAGTGTGGTTCTTGTTTTGACTTCGAGGGCATGTAATTCTGTGTTAGACCATTTTATTACACCGAAAGAATAAGTAAGTATAGGAATCGCGAATGTATTTATGGATTTGAATAAATTTTTACTAGATAGGTGCATTTTGCATAGCGAATGTATTCTACTATTGTATTCTTTTTTTAGTTTATCCTTAATAGTCCTATGTTCTAACAATCGTGCTTGATTATAACCTAAATATTTATACAGTTCTTCGTCTTTCATTGCTTCTATTACTTCTTCAGAGTCTGTTGAGTAGTTTCCTTCTATAATCTTACCTTTCTCTATATTTAATTTCCGGCATTTATCTAGTCCAAAATCCATTCTTATGTCTTTCGAAAATGTGGTTGTGATGTTTAATAAATCGTGTAAATCTGTATTTTTATTAGCATATAGTTTTAAATCATCCATATAAAGTAAATGTGTAATTTGGTGCAATATCGACCTGCCGTTCTTAATATCAAAGCCTAATTTCGATTCAATTAATGCTTGGGAGAGTGGATTCAGGGCTAGACAAAACCATAGAGGGCTTAATGAGTCCCCTTGGAAAATACCTTTTTTAATCGCTATTTCGTCAACGGATAAGTTTGTTGTTTTAGTTTGTAATTTTAGTGTCGTTCTCCAGGATACCATTGTATTTTTAAGAAAATTTATAATTAATGGATTGATTTTATATATGTTTAATACTTCGATCAGCCATGAGTGCGGAACGCTGTCGATATTATTATTATCTGTATCTGAGCTGCTTGATTCTTCAACAGATTGAGTTTCGTCTAGAACTAGAAGGTGGTCGGAAGCTTCTGAACCTTGGTCACTGAGCTCCGATTCACTCTCGTCATCTTCTCGTTGTATTTGCGCAAGTATTGCACTACTATCTAGTGCTCTACGAGCCATTTTTATATAAATAAACACTATTACAAACTTTATTCGATGATATTCCAAAAAATAATATCTCGCGTTGAGCGTCGCGCGTAACTTTTTCGACGACAGGCGCGTGACGTGCTTTCGACGCCTGCGCCGCAACTAAAGCAAATGCAATCTGTGCACTCCAGGGGGCACGAGGAAGGGTGGTAAAATGTTTATTTTTTGCCCAGTGAAACAATGACAGGCTACTAGGAATAGGAACCACATGCGATAAGAAATAACGATATTATGAACTAAAATGTATCGAGTGCGGTCGATTCGACGCCGCGCGACCGCTTGAAGGTTAATGAATATCATTTTGCACCTTTTAAATTTTTATGTTTTAACCACAACTGGGAAACCCTTGGCCTTCACCTCACCTGAAGGTAAGTGATGATCACCGAAGGTGGAAGCGAGCTTAACTTGGAATTCTCAACCACAGAGGCTACCTTACTTCTAACTGCCGAAACACAACTATGCTGTTAACATAGTTGTTATGGCGACAGATTTAGATAATATTCTATTCGATTTTATTCTTATAAAAATATTTTTTTTGTAGGGTTGTTTTGTCTGAAATAAAACACAATTTAATTTAATTTTAATTTTTAATTTAGTATTATCATACTAAATTAAAAATTAAATTAAATTAAATTAAAAAATTAAATAAAATAAAATTAAAATTAAAGTCCGCCTTGCTAACTACCGCTATCGCGGTAGTTAGCAAGGCGGACTTACACCAAGCCCTACTACTAACCAAACCGAACAAAATCTTTGCCCCTGTTGGGAATTAAACCTCTAGGTCTTTGTCTTAGTACTAGACTATACTCGTAGAGGCGGTTAATCTTTAATTTTAAACGTAGTTTGATTTCCTAAAATAAATATTTGTTATGTCATTTACGACCTTTTACCTTGTCATGAATGTTTGTCGGAGATATTTTAATTACGATATCGTTGCATAAAAATATCAAATACATACAAGGTTCGATGATGAAGAGAGAACATCTTAATATTTTGTAATACTTGCCGTTAACGCATGATACTATTTTCTACATAGTGAAATAACACTTAAAAATACCAACTTTAAACAGCATTCAGTAAAATTAAAATACAAAGATGCAATTCCACTCAGAACATTATCCTTCGACCGATGGCGAAGCGTGTGTCCTACTTCTCACGAGCATTGTTTGTTTAGGAGACATTGACTTTGGAAAAATAAATACATCCGAATAATCTCCCTTTATTTATGGATTAATAATGAAAAGTAATTTCGTTATTGGTGCCAAATATTATGACTGCTAAATTCTGTAGGTACCTACATTTTGTACCAAATCAAATTCCATTGTAACTGAAACAATATCAATGGAAAACAATATACAAACTAGTTATGTAAAGTACATTTTAGCTATTAGGTGCGCTGCAAAGGGTCGCTCTCACACTCACTCAAGTGTCACCCGGCCACAGCGATAAATATAAGTAATGTGACATTGATTTATATTAAGTTTAAGTTTGTCAAGTCTACAGTTTTTTAGGTCATAACTCAAATTTCACCATAGCGATAAGTGCACGATTAGAAATAAGAATATTGTATTTTAAACTTTAGTCTTCAATAAACCATCGTCTAAGCAAGGCTCCTCGTTTGCTTTTAAATAACCTCCGGCAACGCTCCCGAAACTTAACTGGCGCAGCCGGTAGGATATCCGCGAAATAACGCTGTGTCCGAGTACACTAAAATCGGTCTTGCTCGCAGCTCCGGGTATCCTCGAACCAAATAAATTAGTTACACTTCGCGTGCTGACTGGAGGTTCCTGTCCACGACACGAGCAGCTCTACGGGTAGGCATTGGATCGAGCAGACTGTAAGTAGAACTTTTTACTGTTCCCGTCTCATCCTTGTTATTTCCTGTGGTTGTTCCTGTAGGACTTTCCTATAACTTTTAGACAAAAATCGCTGAAAGTTATTCGACTTCTGCACTAAATTCGGCAGGCTTACGAGTATTAAATAAGATTAGTTATTATTGTTTAAATCTATATTTAATTTTATTAAGATTTATTCCTGTAGGACTATCCTATAACTTTTAGACAAAAATCGCTGAAAGTTATTCGACTTCTGCACTAAAATCGGCAGGCTTACGAGTATTAAATAAGATTAGTTATTATTGTTTAAATTATATTTAATTTTATTAAGACTTATTCCTGTAGGACTTTCCTATAACTTTTAGACAAAAATCGCTGAAAGTTATTCGACTTCTGCACTAAAATCGGCAGGCTTATTGAATAAGATTAGTTATTGTAGTAAATCTATATTTAATTTAATTAAGACCCTGTACAACTTTCCTATAACTTTTAGACAAAAATCGCTGAAAGTTATTCGACTTGTGCACTAAAATAGGCAGGCTTTTTGAATGAGATCAGTAATTGTTTAAGTAAATCTATATTTAATTAAAGACTTATTAAGTGTTATTACTTTATTATTTTTGTACTAGTTTGTTTAAATAAATAATTATAAAAATGGAACAAGCTGGACATGTTGAGATAATCCCTAAAGATATCTTAGACATAATTCCGAGATTTGATGGAGATAGAAATATTTTGAATTTATTTATAAAAAAATGTGAGTACATATTAAGTAATTTTAACGGTCCAAATAACGTAGCTCAGTCAATTTACAATTTTCATGCAATTACGAGTAGGTTGTGTGGTAAAGCAGCAGCTTTGATTAGCGAAAGAGAAGATATTTTAACTTGGGATCAATTAAAAGCTCTTTTTATTCAACATTTTGGCGACCCCAGATCAGAGGACTGCGTGGCTATTGAACTAGAAAATTTAAAAATTAAAATTAATGAAACATATTTGGAATTCTGTAATAGGATTCAACAAGTTCGCAGCACTCTCTTCTCCAAGACCAACTTGCTTGTTAGCGAGGAAATGAAAGTTGCAAAAAGGATAATTTATAACAATTTAGCTCTTAACGTGTTTTTATATAATTTACCAGAAGATTTAATCCGAATCGTAAGGCTTAGGAATTGCACGAGTTTAGAAAACGCTCTTAGTGTCGTCATGGAAGAGGTTAATTTCCAATTCCAATATAACTCAAAGAATAAAAATAGTTCAAAACCACCTCAGCAAAATTCCTCTTTTACTAATAACCCTCAAGGTTTTAGATTTCAGTCTCTATCAAAACCAAGTAATGTGTTTTCTAATAATTTCGTGTATCCTAATAACCAAAACTTTAAATATGGAGTGCCACAATCGCCCCGAAATAATTTTAGGTCGGGTATTAATACCAATAATTATAGGTTTAGTGTACCAAACCAAACTCACTTTAAATCTGGTGTACAACAGCCTCAAACTAATTTTAAATCTTATGTAGAAAATCAGGAAGGTTATAGACCAAATCTAGGTTATCCTCAGAACCAGAACAATTTTAAATTTGGTATTATACCTCAACAAGGATTTAGACCGCGATTTAATAACGGTCAAAATAGACCCAATTTTAGTACACCGAACCAGCAATTTAAATTTGGCATTCCGCCACAACACCAACCACAACGTATTATACCCCACTCACAAGACAGTGATGTTTCTATGCGCACTGCCCGTCCCATTAGACATAACATGATTACTTATGATTCTGATAATAATGACATATTTTACACTAATGATAATAACTATCCCAAAGTATTCATAAAAGGTCAGACTTTCCAGTCTGATAATGTCAACGACGAACAACAACTGTTACATTTAACCGATTTAAATGAACAGATCGAATTAAATGAACAGATCGAATTAAAAGAACAGATCGAATTAAATGAACAGATCGAATTAAATGAACAGATCGAATTAAATGTACTTACTCATAATGATAGCAATACATTTATGCAGGGTAATTTTGGTAATACTGAACGAGCCAATAGCCCAGTAATAAAAACCGACTCTGCAAAAACATTGACTACTCCATTAGTTCCATCACCTTCAGATATCACCTCACCTTATCCAGTTCGATCTGCTTCTTCTAGTACTCTCACTGCTGATTCATTACCTAAAATAATTTATTTGGAGGATGAACGCGAACAACGATCAGTCATACTCACGTACCATAAAGATAAAACTAGCCGTCGTGGCATCAAGGAAACACTAATGAAAATAAAGCGGCATTATAATTGGAAAAATATGTTCATAACAGTTGCTAGAGTCATTAGCTCTTGTAAAACCTGTAAAAAACTAAAATATGATCGTAGACCCTTAAAACCGGAATTGCAGTTGACTCAAACACAGGAAAAGCCCTTTGCTGTAATGTTTATGAATCTTGTTTCAATAGAAGGAAATTACTTTCTAACAATAATAGACGCTTTTAGTAAGTTAAGACAGGCTTTCCCACTATCCAACCGTTCTACTTATGAAGTAGTTCGCGCACTTGTTAAATACTTCTCTTTTTATGGTACTCCAAACAAAAATAAGAAAAAAGTAAAAGAAAAACGCAGTAGTGAAATAAATAAACGTGATACAAAATTACCAATAATAAGAGACATTCAACGAACTTTTAAGACCTCTTATCGCACTCCTGGCACATGATTATATATGTACAATGTGCTCCGGTGGATTAGGTATTATTAAGGATTTAGATTTAAGTTTCATTTCATATTACCCTTAACATAATTTTATTAGTCTAATATTAAAGCCAATCATAAGAAAAGTCGAATAACGTTCGTTTTTAATTGAAAATTATCAATACAGGACAACCTCATACCTTAACTAATCCTTTTAACCAAACAACAATATCCTATCATTCCTAAATACCCTTACCTCTCAGTAAAAGGTTCTCAAAATGGTTTTGCTCTCCCGGCCTTGCACCGAGATCTACAAGGCGTTATTCTTGTATTACGAGGACGACCACAGCTACCGATAGAAGATACATACGTGCTGCAGTAAGACATTGATGAGATTTTGCACCGACACCAACTCTTGCTGTCCTGTACCAGTGCAAATTAAATCTGCCCAGATAAAGTCTATAAGAAGAGAACTATTATTCTGTACAGTAAAGGATATTATACTCACCAAAATCTACAATAGCAAAATGACTACAGACAAAATAAAAGGCACATATTTGAACGCTACGATGCATGATGGAAGATTGCTAGACACACTGAAACCTCACCGCACTACCAAGAAGAATAATTACTCACCGACCTGGACAATCATCAACTTGTGTAAATAGCCTGTTAAAATCCAGTGAAAGTGTAGTGAAAAACAAAGTGAAAAACTTAATAACGTCAAAAGTTTAGTAGTAAAACAAACTTGTAATTGTATCCGTAGTTATAAGTACATACGTATTAGGTTATAAGCATTTTAAGAGTTTTTTTTTATCATTTCATTTCATTTATTTGCATACCATAATGTGTTTAAAGGTGTTACATAAGGCTTTAAAGATAAAGTACAGTTATGGACCCTGTTAATTAAAATTCAAAAATAACATTTAGAAACAACAGTTTATGTAAACTTAAAAATTACGTATTAATAGTTATAGTCATTGAGGTAATGTTAATGTTAGTGTTAATAAAAATATTATTAAAATAAATTAACTAAAAATAAAAGTTAATAGAAAACAAAGATAAAAATTAAAATGTAGTCTCTATCGAAATAATCGAAGTAACGATAAGCACTCCAGTGGTAATCATTCCTCCGATAATTTCGAACTTGAGGGGGTAAGAGTTATGTAAAGTACATTTTAGCTATTAGGTGCGCTGCAAAGGGTCGCTCTCACACTCACTCAAGTGTCACCCGGCCACAGCGATAAATATAAGTAATGTGACATTGATTTATATTAAGTTTAAGTTTGTCAAGTCTACAGTTTTTTAGGTCATAACTCAAATTTCACCATAGCGATAAGTGCACGATTAGAAATAAGAATATTGTATTTTAAACTTTAGTCTTCAATAAACCATCGTCTAAGCAAGGCTCCTCGTTTGCTTTTAAATAACCTCCGGCAACGCTCCCGAAACTTAACTAACTATTGTCAACTCAGTAGTTATTTTGTTATTCAACTATTCTGCAAATTGAAATTGAATAATGGTAGGAATAAATTCCGAAGAAAGAATTCGTCCTTGAGAAACTAATATAGAGACACTGAAAAATGCTTCAATATAGGCACCTACTATTGTAGTTTATTTTTTTGTACTGTACCATAGATGTATCGTATGGCTGCTACAGAAAATAGCCAAGTTATTCAGCTTCGGCGATGAAGCAGCCCTACTTAGACAAGACTTGATGTTCATGTAGCCGATGAACTGAGAAGACGTCGATTGCAATAAATCGCGATAGATAAGTGAGCTTGTGTTATGTTAATTATGTTATGTAATGTTATGTTATCTTATGTTCCGATGATGTAAATAAATTGATAAATAAATAGTAGATAATGAAATAAGTAAGAAATCTAAAACAATAAAATTGACTAATGAGTAAAGTTTTATTTATTTAATAATTACGGATTGTTATCTATACACCTATACAAATAAATAAAATTGAATTATCTGTTTGTAATACATACATACAATTAAATAAAATTGAAGTGTCTGTTTGTAATATCAAAATAACAGCTTTTTTGTAAATGCATACGAAAGTATATACGATCCATACAACAAAAACACAATTTTTTTTTGTCTGTCTGTCTGTTTGTTCCGGCTAATCTCCGAAACGACTGAACCGATTTTGACGGGACTTTCATTAGAAGATAGCTGAGGCCACTGGGCGTAAAATACTTTTATTCCGATAAGCCCACGGGAACATTGGGATTAAAAGGAAAAACAACTTTACGCGGGTGAAACCGCGGGACGCAGCTAGTTGAAAATAAATAAAAAGGCAATGGCCCTTTAGGATTATATTGTGATTTTATATCATGTTGCGCCGTCCCATAAATTGGGATAAGGGCAGGAAAATGATGATGATGACGAGTAACATTTTATTTTCTATAATATTCCATGTACAGTGACCAGAATCGCCATGTTAAATTCAATCCGCCATTTCAATGCAACTTCCTTAGTTCTTAGCTCGCTGGCAGATAAAAAGCTTTCAGTGGGATAGTGCAGCCACACCACCACATCCGATTTAACGTGGTACGCCAATTTAGCTTTAGAATTTGGTACTCTATTTACATTCCGTTTAAGTCTTGGTTTTGTAGTATTTTTGTGTTATTTTACTTGGTTTTGTGGTATTTAATATGGTCTCTTTTGTGTAATTTTGTGAGTGTTAGTCGTTTGTTATCTGGCATAATAAAGATATCATACATTGAATGGCGTATCCTCCTTAAGACATAGGCCAATATTTTTTTAAATTCGGATAGCTCATGACCTAAAGAGGTGCATAGAGAATGAGAATGAAAACTCAAAAAAAAAACAACGGGTTGCACTCCGGGGGTGCCGGCAGAAGTGAAAACTTGAACATTAACGTTGTGCATTTTTGAATATTTTGGAATGGTTAGGGAATAATTTCGCACGAATTGCTTTATTTATCAGTAAAAGTACTTCAATTAATGTGGTTAAATGTAATATTCATTGGTAGTAGTAGTATATTTATTTATTTTGAAAATATAGTCTAACAAAAATAAACAATTATTTATTTAAACACTTTTCTTGAAGTATGTTATGACTGCTTTTTTTTACCCATCAATATGGGTAAAATTTCTTACCTCGCAATCTTTACGTAATGTCAAAGACTATTTATTTTGATATTAATTACTTTGTCGGTTGCTAGGAAACGGATTTTATAGCGGTCACGTCCTGACGCGAGTTTAACATTTTTTACCCATCAAGTTTTCACTCCAAAAATACCGCGGAAATTTCGCGGGTATTCTGGTTAAAAATATTATTTTCATGATTTTTGACGAATTTGTGTTTGGTTTGGTATTCATAAATAAATTGCAGGGGATTTTATCTATTCTCTATGCCAAGATTATGGATCACCGTAGCTTGGCTTCAATGACGATGTTGTGGCCATCAACCTTATAAATGTAATAAAAATAACTGGAAACCTGAAAAGGGGTCATTGAACTCATCATTCACTATGAAAAACAGCTTTTACTATGTGACCAACCAATTCGCGAAACACAATCAGCTGCTCCATACGTTAAGTGAACATAAATGAAAGGAGCTGATTTCTTTCCGCGATTTCAGAGTTGGCCCAACAATATTTTTTTTTCGTAATGTAATGACCCTTTTTCTTTGTAATTTTTCGTATCACTATTATTATTCTGAACATAATCCAATATTCAAACTACAAATACCTACAACTAGAACCCGCATTGTCCAAAGACCTGTTCCGCTTCATGCTTCGTTCATCCCTATTACTTATTCTCTAAAGCCGGGTTTCCACCAAAGGAAAATTGCCAACTTTTGTGTTGTCAACAACACGTGTTAGTGTCAAAAGTTTTTGTAATTACATTGTGTTAGCAACAAAAATTGTTATCAAATGTCGGCAACCGTGTTTCCGTTTTTGGCGGTAAACTTAAGAGCGCTGCGCACCGAGCTTTTGCCGCTAATGAATGGGATAGAGCGGGATACAGAATGGACGGTTCGCGCGCTAATTTAGGTATATCCTTTGTATTTTAAAAACAAATACACATTTTGAAAATGTAAAATCTGTGCGTTATCAAAAACATGTAGTTTTGTTTACGCCTTACCTACTAGGGTTTATGTTGTGTTTTAGTGATGCCTTTGTTTTTTTTTTTTCTATATTGGAAACTACAAGTAATCACGTTTCTAAAGTGTGAAATTTAGAGTGAATCTTTAAGTATCTTACATATTAATAGCATAACTATAGGTTATGTAATAACGATGCAGCAAGGGATCAAACGAAGAAATTGCGAATTATTTCGCAATTTCCTCGGTGTGTTCTTAAAAGAATACGCTTGTTGCAGATATTTATTCGCTCTGTGGGTAGGGGAGACAGGGGCCACAATTAACAAAAAAAATACTTTTAGTTCTATCTTCGAAATGATTTAACATTTAGACTTGATTTTTTTATTAAATGATGCTTTAATTATTCAGGTATCATGTTATTAACATAAATGCAACATAAAAGAAATGATGTCTTAAATAGAACACTTTTTCTCCAAAAAGTCAGTTGTTAATTCTTACCTCATCTTCGGGGCTAGAATTAACAGCTTTGAGGTAAGTATTAACAGAAGGGGCAACAATATCTTATTTAACAGTTGGCATAACATAATGTTAATTATGTTATGCCAACTGATATAGAAGAAAACAAATATATGTATGAGCATATTTTTTGGTATTAATGAAAGTGAAATTAATACAGAATTGTATGGAACACATTTTCTTATTAATTTATAATAAATATCAAATACAATTCAGGCAAAGGTATGATGTGATGTTGCCTTTGATACACCTAGCTTAGACCCGCACCCTAATTACGTAATGCACGATCAATTTTAAATTGAAACCAATTGAAAAAGATTGCCAGACCATTGCTTCATAAGTTCGACAAAAAAAATCTGCTCAATTTTTTTTGTTGAATTTATGAAGCAATGGACTGGCAATCTTTTTCAATTGGTTTCAATTTAAAATTGATCGTGCGTCATTGCAAGAGATAGATATATTGAATATAGTCAGCACGATGTATCTTTATTACAGGAGACGCCCTAAAAAATACAAAAATATTTATTGATGTATTTTATTATTTATGTATACTTACACAGTAAAATATATACAGATTTATACGTTTATACGTTTTTACTCAGCTCGTGCTAGAGCTTTTAGCAGAGGTCTTATGGTTTTGGACCAAGTAATCATTAGCATCTCTCTGCATTTCTGATGATTCAGCTACCGGTTCCTAAGATATTTGCGCTATCATCACATGTGGGGTAGGTATTAACACGTTAATACTGACCCCGCCGATTTGTTAATTATAACCCCAAAGGTACATTTTTAGTATTAAATAACATAACAAAATATTAGTAAATAATTACACTAATACAGCAATGTAGCATTATTAAGTATAAAATATGCTTCTAGGAAAACAAAAAACATAATCATTACACCGTATATTTCAAGAATAAATCAAAAAATTTAAAAGTTAAAAAAGTTCGTTACGTGCGTGAAAATGTCGTCCGGTATATAACACATTCGGATGATGCGCAGATCGCAGCTGACCAACCCCGAGCCATGCGGCGTGATCTGGTCGGCATATTGAAGCACGCGCTGTAGGTGTAGTGTTTATAGTTTTGGAGAAAATCACTTGTTAATACTTACCTCTGTTAATTGTAGCCCCGGTCTCCCCTACCTACTCTCACAGTTGGGAACATTAGTTGGATCGGACACATGTCCGTCACGTGGATGAACAAATTAACCGACAAGTTAATTGATATCACATACAAAGTGTAGGTACTATGGGACTCAAGCAAAATTGAGCAGTCTTTCCAAATCAGAGTCAGTCATACGAATAAAGTTTCTGATTTGTCCATCTGCTAACAAGTCTTCTCTTCTTAAAGTAAGTAGTTCAATCCCTCCATGCAATTTTCTTCCTTTGAGGCTTAGTCGTACCCAATATGTATGCTTCCGTTTCTTATTACATAAAATAATAAATACTGTAGCTGCCTGCATATTATCATCGTTGTTCGAATACATTTTGTAAACAATACAGCTTGTTGTCAATTGAAATATTTCTCAAATTGTTATTGATTATGGAAACAAAAGTTGGTGATTTCTGGAGAGTTGCAAACAGTTGAAAGCACAGAAATTGCCTACAATTTCAGTGGAAATGCACCTTTACGCATTTTACGTTGCCAACAACGCTAAGTTCCACATAACCGTTACTGTATGTTTACTCAAGTTTTATTATACCCAAAGACCTTAAATCAGACTATTGTGGTACTATTTCTTTGTAAATAGAGGAAATGCTAAGTATAAAATGTTACTTGAAGTCTTTAAGTGGACTTATTTATTTTAGCAGACATTGCTGAATAGAAACATTGGTACAGAAATAATTATTTTTTGAAAACGGTAATGTGCTTACTCAGAAGGTGGTAACGGTAAATAAAACAAAAGATTAGAGATGCGGAAAGCTTGTGTTTGTTGAAAAAGTATAAGATCATGTTATTCGTCTAAGTTTCAGAGGGCTGTCACTGATTTTATAACAAAACACAGTGATTACGAAATTATAATATAATTAATTTTAATAATCAATGCAAATCTACATAACAATATATTAAAACTATTTACACTATGTATTAAAAAACTATACTAACTATACAAATAAATATAAAAAATAATAATAAAAACAAGCGGACACTTAGGCGTCAAAGTATTCGTCCGCATCGCTGTCATTGGGAAACGTGCCCAGAAGACTGGCAGCATTGCCACGTTGAATGGCAATGCTAATTCTTTGGCCAAAGAACGAGCCAGCCCTCTGGTCACGTGAAGTGTCGACCAGTCGGGCGAGAAATGTCCTTAAAAAGGGCACGCGCACTCGGACCCGAGCGTTTCGACCCCAAACGGCTCAAAACTGTAGTTACCTATAAGATTACAGTATTTGCGCCGCTTGAGGGCCTCAGCAGCCGCAGCAGCGGCGCCAGCACAGCCCGCCGTGCTTGGAACATGAGATGGCGCAAGGGTGTCGACACTTATATATAATGTAATTATAATTATAATTATACTTATAATTATAATATAATTAATTATATTATAATTATACACACATGCTGTATAATTATGTATAATTGTGTATTGCGATGAATCTATTTTTAACTGAAACACTGTCTAGTAGAAAAGTAAACATAAATACCTCATCATTAATATTAACATTTTTATTTTCTTTATATCATTTGTTAAATTTTTAAATATTTTTATAAATAAACATAAAATCAAAACATTTAAAAATATAAAAAATTGTGGCCCATCGGCATCAGGGACACGGTTCAAGCTACCGGTGTTCAGAGTGTAATCATTATAATCATTAATATTAGCTGATAATTATAATCATTAGAATTAACATATTAAGAGCAGTGATAGCTTAGTGGTGTGACCGTCGGTCTCCAGTTCGAACCCAAGGCACTCACTTCAGACTTTTCGGATTCATGTGCATATTATGTACTTAATTAATTATCACTTGCTTCAAAAACGCCGGAAAACATCGTGAGGAAACTGCCTGAGAGATATTTCTCGACGGCATGTGAAGCCAAGTTAAAGGCCCATGGGCGGCTTTAAAAATCTGACACCAGGTTAGTCACCAACCACACGAAAAGAAGAAGAAGAAGAACATAATAATTCTAAGTTTCAGCTAAATATTTAATATTTATTCAGCCAATTTAGGTATTTAAATAATTTAAAGAAAATTTCCCAAATTCATTCTATAATACTGCATTAGTAAACTCCTAGACAAATTTTCCGAACACAGTTTCCAGAAAATTCCTAGGTTTCAAACATCTTTTGAATTCCCCTAATGGGCTGGAATTTAATGTCGGGACACAGCATAATCTTTTGTCTTCTAGTTTCTGACTGAATATAACGAAAACCTTGCAAAATTTCCGAGCAAGTAATTTCCTTTAATTTATATGAAGTGCGCCGTAACTTGGTAAGTGTGCGCAAAGGTGCTATAATTTGTGATGGTCTGTTTCACGTAATCCATCATCGAAGTAATTTAGCGAAGGTAGCATGACCCTACTAATGGAGAAATGAAGTTCATGCGACAGGCCATGTAATTTATGTTTCCTGGTGTTCCTGCATCGTGTGTTTTGAGGGTAGGTGTTATTGTTCACAACACTCAAAACAGAAAACGTATGAAATGTTAACATGGACGTTGTTAATGAGAAAACATGAATTTGTTGGTTTTGTGGGGCTTATTTGCTTTGCTGACAAGGTTTTTGTATTTTTTGAGCATTTTTGCGGGTTTTATTCTTATTGTGAGCGTAAAGGATTCGGATAAACCTACTGTTGGGATTTGGGTGACCTACATTAAAAAAAATATCTCTAAACGACAAAAGCACGACGGTTTTTTTAAAATGAGTTTTTGAATATATAATTAATCACAAAGTTATTTTGGGTTTTCTGTTTAGAATTTATAATGGTTTATAATTCAAATATGAGTGAACTAGAAACTATGGACTAGAATTATGTCTGAAATAAATAAAATAATTTATTAAAAAAAAAAAAAAATAAGATTCCAAAGAAATATTCCGTAAAACAGTTTGCGTGTCCATATTTTCGTATTTTTTAGGTACTTCTACCCAATTCAGTTCTGTAAAACCTGTTCATATACTCTATATCAAATACCCATAAATACTTTCAGAGCTGCATCCGACATTACGGCGTACTATTCCAAGTCTCCTATCTCTACTCGCTCGCCAACTTATAGGAAGTTCATTTAGCTTTAGTGCACGTAATTTTCGACTTTACAGCGAGGCAATAACGCTGTTATCAGCAACCAACATATCGAGAAAGGTTGTTACTTTGTTTGCGACACTGCCATTAGACGGAAAGTAAACAACGTTCGATGAGCGACAAACGTCCTTATTTTTTGCTTTTATCTCAGATTTTCTCATTAAGATTGTAGTCTTTGAACTAGATTTCAGCTATTAGCTTGGCGTATTACTGGAAAAAATATTGTGTAATAGGTCGAAATGATATTGAAATTATGATACCTATTCTGTTTGCTCCAATTGGCAGTTAGTACCTAATCTGCAACCCATTTCTTATTATTTATTTGTACACTAAGGCCGTTTCCTCAGTGCGGTATCGTTTCGGTATAGTATGCTCCTGTATATACATTTTTCCTCATTGGTCGGTAAACAGCAATGATGCTCTGCATACCGAAACGATACCGCACTGCTTTCATTTATGAATCTGACGTTATGTTTTCGGTATCATTTGTGCAGTAGGTACCGGTTCATTATCAGCATATTAATGTTCCCACTGCTGGGACACAGGCCTCCTCTCTGTGAGAGGGAGTGGGCCGTAATCTACCATGCGGGCCCAGTGCGGGTTGGTAGATGTCACATGTCTTCCAATTTTTGGTTCTAAGACATGCCGGTTTCCTCACGATGTTTTCCTTCACCGTTTTGAGAGCAGTGGTGATGAAATTATTTACACAGAGTAAAGGTACCGGTTAATTCACTGAAATATAGGCGCTCGGTAAGCTTTCGGTAGCAAGTATACCGAGCATGCTGTAAAACGGGTGACGTGAGCGGGTACCGCACTGGATGTTTCTACCGAGATGTGATAAACCGAAACGATCCCGCCCCGCTCCCACGTTTATCGAGCCAATCAGGAATCAGTCATTGAAATATAGGTGCTCGGTAAGCTTTCGGTACCAAGTATACCATAGTATACGTGCTGATCCCGCACCGCAGTGAGGTAAGGGCCTAACAGCACAGCACATACACAGTAAGAAAACGATAGTAAAACAAGTGCTGACTGTTGTCTGCGGTTACGCCGCGTGGAGGTCGGTAATTATCCCACGGGAACGTACTACAGGGATAAAGGTATCCTACTGCCTGTGTTAAGACAGGTCATGGTCTATGGGTGCTGGTATGCGTGCCTATTATAGGTTTACACAGCATTCACCAGCAATTTAGTAGGTATTTCTACGATTCTTTAAATATCTCGTAGCAAAAAACCTCCGAATATATGCTTACGTGAACCCTTTTAGAAACCCTAAAAAGTCAAGTCACACTCAGCCAAAATATATGAGACAAGCTTCCCAGAGTATGTCATATTATAACTCTATTGTAGAGGCATCCTTATTGTCCCTGAATTATATTTGGAAGGGCCAGCTATTGACATTCAGAAAGGGTCCTCAGGTGTTTTATGTAGTCGCCAAGGGTCGACTTTTTGTATTGTCGACTTAACTAAATAAAGAAGGGAATATTAGATAATGTAAGGAATACGAAGTCCGGGAGATTTTTAGTGTTCTACAATTTTATTTTCAGAAGAAAAGTGTCATCATTGTTGTATTTAAAATTAAATGGATTACAACGTAGAAATTAAGGTGTAGTAAATAGTCAAAGTAACTTATCAAAACATCACGGCCGTTTTTCCCGAAAGGTTAGACAGAGGTGTACGTAGTAGGTACATATACCCACATTTCGCCGCGCACAAATCTGGAAACCGGGCTGATACTGAGAAATTCTTGATGGCAAAACCCAGTAACACTTTGCCCGACATTGGAATCCAACCCAGGGTATCATCCTCAGTAGTAGCGCTTAAGGTTTTGTCTTGGTAAAATACACGCTACGCAAAAAAATTCGCACCATCAAGAAAAATCTTGGTTGTAGGTATTGGTAACGCATTTTCCAGATTATTTTCCCAGACAAACAAATCAAAATTATCTTAACCCTACGAGCGAGCAAAAATTGCTTCATAAATTCCAGACTAGACTTAATAGGGTTAATTACGAAATTCGTACTGCGAATAAACCTGGAAATTATCCAGGTAAAACAAGACCGAAAAGCAATGCAGATAATGGCATTGTGATTCGTGGGGACGCTGACTGAGGATCATAAAAGTATTCGCATTGATTCCAATAAGACCAGTCAAACGCAACGCATTCTTGTAGGAATTTTGCTTTGAATCTCTTTACCTTACCCGCATGGGTTTTTGGGCAAACTCAGCGAAAGTGATAAAGTGTTACAATGTATTGTTGGGCCTTAGATACATCTACTGCCCAAATTCACTAAGGATAGGAAACATCTAAATGTAATGCCTAAAATTTTATTGCAAGTTGGATTTTCAACTCTCGGCACTGAGCCAAACGTTAGAAATCTAATAGTGCGCTTTTTAAGCATCATGATGTTGCATAGTGGTAGTAAAAAAAGGTATAATGCTGTAATAATTATATGGTTAACTTTGTAATGAGAGATTTCGACCAATTAACAAATTAATGAACATGTCGATTCAAAAATTATACTTGATATTAACAAAATTTTAATTAAGCGAGGTAAAAGTTTAATTTTACTGTCTCTATTATGCCGGTTACGAACAAACTGTTTAACAATAAATAATCTTCTTAATTTACCAATAAAAGGATAAACATTACATCAAAATCAATCATGACATAAATAGTCTAAAGCTTATCCTTACTATAAATTACGAGCTCGGCTTGGCGGGAATTCACATGCTCAAGAGTTCTCCGATGTTCTTCTAAAAGTTGGTGAAGGCACTCTACCAGAGGAGAGCGGCCAGGTGGTCCTACTAGGGACTCTTGGTAGAGTAGTTCCCAGTTTAGAAGATCTGGTTCGTTTGGTGTACGGGAACATCAGTCGAATACCGAACCAAGATAATTTTTGGGTGTGTGAACGGGCTATTTTAACGCCCAAAAATGATCAAACTGCAGCGGTCAACCACAGTATTCTCTCGCAAATTGAAAGGAGCGAAGTAATATACACCTCCATGACCACTGTTGTGAAGCAATATGATGCCACACGTCACTCCTTAGAATTTCTGAATTCGCTAACGGCAAGTGGACTTCCGACGCACATTATCCAGCTGAAGGTCGGTGTCCCGATAACTCCACCGAACATGTGTAACGGAACCCGGCTCAAAGTTGCGTCTTTGCAGCAAAACGTCTCATTGAGGCGGAAATTCTAACAGGTTATGGCGTTGGCGAGAGTGTTTATGCCGCGTATACCAGTAATTCCCCACAATTACCCACTTCCAGTTTAAGCGCGTGCAGTTCGTTGTGCGTATATGCTTTGTGATGATTATCAACAAGTCACAGGGGCAGGCATCATAGGCTGCGGGTGTCGACCTCAGGACAAGCTGCTTCTCGCACGGGCAACTGTACATCGCTTGCTGCCGCGTCACCAGTCCTGACTCTCTGCATATTTTGGCTGCTGAGAACAAAACTACAAACGTACGTAGTATTCAGAGAAGTTTTATAAAAATGTGGCGTTATGTGTGTAGTATTATTGTGGTAATTTACTACTTCCAAGTGAACGAAATTGCGGGCAGATGCTAGTACATATTATTATTATGTGGCGATGAACACATCGTTCACCTGAATGACATGTAACATCCCTACGGTAGCCACACATCACTACGTTTTTAGACAGAAACTGACGATTATTTTCCTGGTGTTAGGATATTACTAAGGCAGTGTATAGAGTGCCACCAGTGGCACTCTATCCCTATCGGATAAAGTGCCACTACACACCCTAGTAACACCGCCTCGGCCCGGCCAAAGTGCCGCAAGCATTGGATTGTCATTGTCACTGTCACTGTCACTAAGTCACGTCACTTGGTATTTTGTTTGATTGTCGAGGTTAGATCGCTGTAAAACACCACATTCCCAAAACATTACATTCTCTTGTGCCTAAACGGACCCTGGCACTTCGCCGGCCGCTACCGCGGCACCGCTCGCTACGCTCGCTCGGCTCGTGCGTTGTGTGGTCACAGTTCTAACCTAACCTAACATAAATAACAAGTGACAGTGACAATGCAACACTCACGGCACCCTAGCCGGGCCGAGGCAGTGACACTAGAGTGCCACAAGAATACTCGCGGCACTCTATACACTTCGTATTATTAATAACTAGCTTTTACCCGCGGCTTCGCCCGCGTGGATGTCGCAAAATATCCCACGGGAACGTTCTACCGGGAATACATACCTAATAGCCAAGGAAAAGATCATTGACTAACTTTCAGCGGACGCAGTGGTAGGCTACTACAGCGCCCGCGTGGTCAACCATAATTATTTTGTTACGCGTAATTTTGAAACTGTGATATCTCTTAAACTATTCATTTAAATGATGTGATGTAAAGGCATATTTTAATCGAAATTGAATGCCCAATTTAAATAACCTATTTAATTGGATAAGGATTAATAAGATACCGGTCAAAATAGCTTCGGAAATAACAATGAAAATTTTATACAATTTTGAAAGATAAAAATGGTTATTGTGGGTCACCCTTAAAAGATAGACATATCGCGGACTTTTTTGTTGCAATTTTTAAGATATACAATACTCTAGAACATAAATTTGATTTATCTCTCACGACTTACGCAGCGCACGCCAGTAAAGCTCCCAGTCGGCATGATTTTTTCCGACATCTTCAACAATAATCGTCATATTTCAGCCAATTTACACAAAACCTTAATGAATTATACACTAAAACCTTCCACATGAATCACTCCGTCCAATGGTGAAAACCGTTTGAAAATCCGTTCGGCAGTTTTTGAGTTTATCGCGTTCAGACAGACAGACAGACAGACAGACAGACGCGGCGGGCGACTTTGTTTTATAATACACACATCAAAAGTGTCTAGGGATCAACATATATTTTTGCAATAACTTTTCTCCTGATTGATATTAATTAAAATTTTCTTTAAGGATTCATCAAATAAAGTGTTTTCGTTTGTCACAGTAACGATAAACCAAGTCACCTTTGCATTAATAAAGAAATTTGCCATTTTCCTAATAAAGGGATTTTTGACATTTGAACCACTAACATTAAAGTTCGAAAAAAAGACTGAAATAACAGTTTTCTTTAAAATTTTATTGGGTAACTTAAACAATTAATAATCCGTGTTTCTACCGCGAACACTAACAACACAAGAACATCGGTTTGGCATACTCAAAATGAGTTCATCCAAATCACGCTGTGGAATGGCCGCCCATGTTCGTTGCAACAACAAAAAAAGGTCTTCTTGCGACTGGATACCCTCCATATTCGGCAGAGCTCTTCTCTGTAGCATATCCCATGCATGCTCAATCGGGTTCAAGTCTGGCGACTGAGCAGGCCAGGGCAGGACATTGATGTTAGCTGCGGCGAGAGTCTGTCTTACAACTCTTGCGGTGTGCGGTCGTGCATTATCATGCATTAACTGAAATAAGGGACCGATTTGCACTTGTAGAGGAACGATGACGTCTGATACAATCGTCTCAGCATAAATTTGAGCGTTGAAGTTGCCTCTGATCCAAATCAACTCAGTTCTTCCGCCGATCCAAATACCCGCCCATACCATGATGGTTCCACCACTATAAGGATGGACTTCCTGGCAGGATTTTAATCGCTGTTGGCGTCCAGGGGTTCTCCAGTGTCGTATACGTCTTGTATCCGGTCTCATACCAAAACGAGACTCATCAGAAAAGCACACGAAACGCCATTGTTCTTCTGCCCAATTTCTGTGTTCAAGAGCCCATTGATATCGAATCCTACGATTGTGCATTGCTATAGGTGGTACCCGTAGCGGTCTTCGGGAATGAAGGTTCACTTCATGCAAGCGGTTTCTGACTGTTTGGTCGCTAATTAAGTTCCCTGAAGAGTGATGAAGCCTCACGGCTAACATCATGGCGGTTATTGTTGGAGCTCTTCGAGCTAAGATTTGAATGTATCGGTCTTGTCTCCGTGTGGTGCAGCGATACCGTCCTCCATGGCGCTCAGCCACGGTACCAGTGCTTCGGTAACGTGTCCAAAGTCGACTGATAACACTCTGACTTGTATTCAGAGCTAAAGCCACAGTACGTTGCCGGGAACCAGCTTCTATCATTCCCACGGCTCTGAGCATTTCTTCCCTGCTTAAATGACGTCGCTGCTCCATAATAACGTTGGTTTTAATCAGTAGTAGGGAAACAGTAGCACTAATAATGTCTTCAATGCGTTGTATGTTTTTATAGGGAAAATATTGACAGCTGATTTTCATCTTTTACTCGAATTTGATTCACAGTTCCTGATTCAAATTATGAAATGCACCAGAAAGGATCCATATAAATTTATAAAATCATAAATTTATTACAAAGCCACATCTCAATCTCAAGAAATCCGCATAAAAATGCTTGATCCCTAGACACTTTTGATGTGTGTATGTAAGGATCCATTTTCTCACTATTTCTATTGTGCGACTATCACTTGTTTATCTGATTATATCAATCTAATTAGCTTATGTACAATTTTGTGAGCGATCCTGGCTAATTAAACTGGCTAACAAAACTAATATAACCTTATAGATCACAGTGAATGGTTTTATTTCGAATGTTCGGGAGAATTTAAATCCCGCACATATTTATAAATGAGAAAGTGAGTTTGTTTGTTTGTTACCCTTTCACGCTAAAACGGCTGAACGGATTTGGATGAAATTTGGATCATGGGTAGACTATGACCCACGTTAGGGCATAGGATACTTTTAATCCCGATATTTCTGCGAAATCGAGACTAATGCAGGTGAAACCACGGGGCGCAGCTAGTTAAAAATAAAGTAATGAAGGGAAAATTTTGCTATACAAAACTTTGGTTAATTATACGATAGCCCTTCTTTGTATGTAATTAATTTGTTATGACTCAGTAAAGAAGAATGAGAATACAGTGATTGGCTCTTTTGTTTATTGGTCATAGTCAAAGTGTAATTGAATTTTTCCATCTGAAATTTCTCAGTTTTTCAGCAGCCTCTGGTTTTGTTTTGTCTGGCCCGGTTGATGGCAACAGGCTTGCCTCCTAATACATGGGACTTAAGAGGGATGCGCTAAGGTAGCCCGGAACATTCAATTTCTCCTCTCTTGAACTCAAAGTTTTTGTCTTAATAAACTTAGAAACAAACTGTTCTCATAACATGACATCACGCCGGTTCTCCCCGCAGGGTTAGGCAGAGGTGTATTGTGGAATTTGCAGGTCGGTGTCAGGTTGTATTTTGATTAAAATATGATTCGAGACCGTAACAAATATGGCTTTGCAGAATTATAATCACTAGAATCAGTAATACAACTCCTTATTTCAGAACAATCCTACAATGTTATGATTTCATGAAATAGTAATTGAATAGGATTATAATGAACTTACAGAGTTGTATTGATGATTTTTATGATTATAATTCTATAAATAAATATTCCATGCAGCCGCGAATCATATTTGGATCAACATACAACCTGATAAGGACCTGCAAATTGCAAAAAAAAATTAAAATATGATTTTCCCGGGCTACCCTGAAAGCTTTCGCCCTCAAAATAACTGGCAAATTGTGGTACACCTCCAGCTAACCCTGCGGGGAGATCAGGCATGATGTTATATTATAAGAACACAGTCTGTTCCTAAGTTTTTTAGGACAAAAACGTTGTGTTCAAGAGAGGAGAAATTGAATGTTCCGGGTTGTAGCAAAACAGGGGCAAAACCCAACTTTGATTAAAAACACTCAAGCGAAGCGCCTGAAGGCTTTTCTTGACGTTTTTCTTCTAAGCTTTGTTTTGTGAATTAATTTAAATCTTTCCCCGCAAAATCTTAAATGTTTTGT
Organism: Conistra vaccinii; assembly: GCA_948150665.1. Lineage (NCBI taxonomy): Eukaryota > Metazoa > Arthropoda > Insecta > Lepidoptera > Noctuidae > Conistra > Conistra vaccinii. The sequence continues at coordinate 13,996,382 of OX411329.1, forward strand.
ACTTCTTGAATACTTAGGTACTTAGTGCTTGAATTTGAGCGTACCTAGAATATTTTAGAGAGTTTATCTTTGCGACGGAATCTGTGATGAAGTGTTAATTATAGAAAGGCTCTTTTGGTGCTGAAGTTATGATAATACGGTCTCCTAGAAAGTTGCTAATTACAAAGTTGCCATTAAGGTAGATCCGCAGTGGTAGCCGGCGAAATTAGCCTGCAAATTGCAAAAAACGTAAGAAAATTTTAATTTCACCTGCTACTACTGCAGATCCTCCATAAGGCGCAAAAACACATCAAAAGTGTCTAGGGATCAAGCATTTTTATGCGGATTTCTTGAGATTGAGATGTGGCTTTGTAATAAATTTATGATTTTATAAATTTATATGGATCCTTTTTGGTGCATTTCATAATTTGAATCAGGAACTGTGAATCAAATTCGAGTAAAAGATGAAAATCTGCTGTCAATATTTTCCCTATAAAAACATACAACGCATTGAAGACATTATTAGTGCTACTGTTTCCCTACTACTGATTAAAACCAACGTTATTATGGAGCAGCGACGTCATTTAAGCAGGGAAGAAATGCTCAGAGCCGTGGGAATGATAGAAGCTGGTTCCCGGCAACGTACTGTGGCTTTAGCTCTGAATACAAGTCAGAGTGTTATCAGTCGACTTTGGACACGTTACCGAAGCACTGGTACCGTGGCTGAGCGCCATGGAGGACGGTATCGCTGCACCACACGGAGACAAGACCGATACATTCAAATCTTAGCTCGAAGAGCTCCAACAATAACCGCCATGATATTAGCCGTGAGGCTTCATCACTCTTCAGGGAACTTAATTAGCGACCAAACAGTCAGAAACCGCTTGCATGAAGTGAACCTTCATTCCCGAAGACCGCTACGGGTACCACCTATAGCAATGCACAATCGTAGGATTCGATATCAATGGGCTCTTGAACACAGAAATTGGGCAGAAGAACAATGGCGTTTCGTGTGCTTTTCTGATGAGTCTCGTTTTGGTATGAGACCGGATACAAGACGTATACGACACTGGAGAACCCCTGGACGCCAACAGCGATTAAAATCCTGCCAGGAAGTCCATCCTTATAGTGGTGGAACCATCATGGTATGGGCGGGTATTTGGATCGGCGGAAGAACTGAGTTGATTTGGATCAGAGGCAACCTCAACGCTCAAATTTATGCTGAGACGATTGTATCAGACGTCATCGTTCCTCTACAAGTGCAAATCGGTCCCTTATTTCAGTTAATGCATGATAATGCACGACCGCACACCGCAAGAGTTGTAAGACAGACTCTCACCGCAGCTAACATCAATGTCCTGCCCTGGCCTGCTCAGTCGCCAGACTTGAACCCGATTGAGCATGCATGGGATATGCTACAGAGAAGAGCTCTGCCGAATATGGAGGGTATCCAGTCGCAAGAAGACCTTTTTTTGTTGTTGCAACGAACATGGGCGGCCATTCCACAGCGTGATTTGGATGAACTCATTTTGAGTATGCCAAACCGATGTTCTTGTGTTGTTAGTGTTCGCGGTAGAAACACGGATTATTAATTGTTTAAGTTACCCAATAAAATTTTAAAGAAAACTGTTATTTCAGTCTTTTTTTCGAACTTTAATGTTAGTGGTTCAAATGTCAAAAATCCCTTTATTAGGAAAATGGCAAATTTCTTTATTAATGCAAAGGTGACTTGGTTTATCGTTACTGTGACAAACGAAAACACTTTATTTGATGAATCCTTAAAGAAAATTTTAATTAATATCAATCAGGAGAAAAGTTATTGCAAAAATATATGTTGATCCCTAGACACTTTTGATGTGTGTAACAACCAGTCGTTCGCTGGTGAATATAGACGTGAAGTTCTTGTTTTTTAAACAACGAAAAAAAAGAGGTTCTGTATTACAGTGTGAAGGAGTATCTATAGGGAATCCTTATAGCCAATAATATTAATCAGATATTTAATAATAGAAATGACATGTATAATTCACAATGATTAATTATCTAGGACTTTTCTATATTGACTATTTACTATGACATTTATTTAATTATCGAGTATCGACTACTAGATACTTTTCGACATTGAAAAACAAAATGTTTAAAATGATTTTCCAATTAAAAAAAAAAAAAAAAAAACATTTTATATTTATTGTTATTCAGCATAGTATTTTGATAGCAGATTGTAATTTATGTGTAAAATTTTGCATGCCCATGTTGGCAAAAAATAAATTATTTGATTTGATATGATTAGATTCAAGTTGAAGGGTATTTTTTTTTCTGTGTGACCACGCATAGTTTTTTACATAGTCCGATTTTGATCATTCTTTTTAATCTACACAACCTACATCTAGCTCCACCTCCAATATTTTTGCATGTAGGTAATCGATCTGTCTTGACTTTATCAACATACGAAACAGTGGCAAAATAAGTCATGGTTATAGTCATTAACAATATAATTAAGTACAGTACGACACAACTTAGATGTAGCATAGATTTGAAAATTTTCATTCATTCATTTCAATTTTACGAATGTATTTGGCTATAAGACTTTACAAGTTATTGCGTTTTCGAAAGATCATTTTCACCTAAAGCAGTAATAGTGATTGGTAATTTTGAAGGCGCACTCAATTCGGATGGTGATCGGCCTTACGAATTTTGCCGATGCTTCATCTAAGTTGTGTCGTACTGTACACAAGCCATCTGCCGAGCAGTAAGTCTCCTAAACTAAGGCCCATGACGCTACTCAAAAGTACCGTGTTACAAACTGAAATCAATGGTACAAGTATTCATGAGTATCCAGAATGTGAGCAGTGGTGGCCCAGTGGTAACGGCTCCTACTTACGAGTTGCAGGTCGTGGGATCGAACCCAACCAAGCGCTTTACTTTGTATAAATAATTTCATCACCACTGCTCTTAAAACGGTGAAGGAAAACATCGTGAGGAAACCGGCTTGCATGTCTTTGAACCAAAAATTCGAAGACGTGTGACATCTACCAACCTGCACTGGGCCCGCGAGGTGGATAACTGCCCACTCTCTCTCACAGAGAGGAGGCCTGTGTCCCACCAGTGGGAACATTAATACGCTGATTATGATTATGATATGATCCAGAATGTTACAGCACTAGTACTTTAATGGCTATCTGTGAATGTAAACGACGTAATTGTAACAGCGTGGACAATGGGTCTTAAGTTTTCTTTTTTCCGCATTGACGTTTAAAATGATTTTAGTAATTACCCGTCTTTCTGAATATTTAATCTAAAAAGTTTCTTTAGCGTAATTTGCCAAAATTATTGACAAGTTTAAAGAGATAAGATTTCATTTCACTTTCCAGACTACTGAGTAATTATTCAGTCAATCTTGGAAACTTTCAAGATTTTAGATAAGTAGTCGATTAAACACACAAAATATTATCCTAGCCCACTGAACGTCTCGCCTATCAAAAAACTAGTTCATTTTAAAAGTTTGTGATTTTTTATTAATTTTGTACCTATTAGGTAGATGGATGATTTCTTAATTGTTACAAGTTTAGTAGTTTCATTATAGGTTTGAAGTTGGCAATGGAAAGATTCAGGATGAAAAAGAAAAAAGATTTAATAAAATAAAGTTGTAAATATTAAAGGCAAGGTTAAAATATTGGTTCAGCTTCTTCGTGCAGTTTGGTTAAAAGTTTTGTTTTGCATGGATATTGAATTTCATCTTGACTCTTGACTTCCAAAGGTTTCTGGAAATGAAATTGACGCTTCAATTCGGTTTTATTCGAATCATCTATTGCACCTTTAAGGATCAAGGAACCTTGATATCCTTAAAAGAGGAAGAAAAGATGAAAAAGTCGTGATAAACTGGTTGACAAACGTAGGTGGGTAATGTCAGAGTTGATTAAAGAGTTGCCTCAATTTCCAAAATAAAATAATGAGTAAGCAATTGTTACAATAATCCTTCCGTTAAGGGTACACTAGTCGACGACTCGAACTCGTTGGTTAATATGCATGCAAATTAGTCAAATTATTTGTTAATTTATTTTATTTTATATTGAATTAATTTATCTGTTTTTTATTTATTCATTTATATATTTATTTAGTGTAATAGATGATGATTTATAACGAAAACGAGCGCGTAAATTTTCATGAACAGACCTTTGGGCGTCTACAGATATTATGAAAAAGCAATCTGGATGTATTTACACAATTTTTTTTTTAATTTATTAAATTATTTATCACTGTAATCAATAACTAATGTAGTAAGAAAATAGAACCGTTTCTATTTTCTTACTACATAAGTTATTTATTTACGCCCAAAGACAAGTTACAATTATTAGTATTGCAATATGGAAGTTTTGAACCATTTTTTTTTTCCTATTCTGCTTCCGTACAGGGCTAGATAATGACAAGACAAATTGATAAATAATTTTAGTTTTGAACGTACACCGTCAAACAAATGAGTAATCAACGAGTAATCAAACAAATCAGTAATCAAATGAATAAAGAATGACCAACTAGCGTACCCTTAAGACCGTGGATAAAATAAATGTCTGTGTACATTTTTCCGTAATGCAGGAACAACCCAGGCGTTGCATCGCTGGACGTTCGATGTATCAGAACAGTAATTTCCAATAAAAAGCTCAACATTTTTTTATTTCGATGGCCGCCGCATTCGTGCAAATTCGCATGAGGAAGTCACTGTACAGAGTTGGCGTACTGTGACCATTGTTTGGTTGATAATGGAAAAGTTGTAGTTTTTCTAGTTGATTTTACGTAAATAACATAACAACATCACGCTCGCAATCCCCGAAGGGTTAGGCAGAGGTGTAACTATCTATAGATTATGATGATGTTTACATTAATAACGGTTATGTATGAGAGTAAACTATTTCATTGCAATAGCCGCGAGGCACACTTTCCTGTTAAATTATTATTTTAGAGTTTTTATTTATCTTTGTTTTTTTTGTTGTGCTGTGTGCCTTTTTGTCTGTGCTAAATAAATGTATTTACTTTCTTTTCAATAGATCAATTTCTATTAGTTTTTTTACCATTAAATTAAAACCGAGGTGAAAATCAAAATTTGTTATTTTTTATTTTTAACCATTTGCATTTTCGGAATATTATTAGTATTTCAGTTACAATATGGTCAAAAATTATAAATATAGAAGATTGTATACTCATTGTAAGTAAAGTCCTATAAAATATTTTGTAGAACAGTAACTGTTCTACAAAATATTTTATAGGACTTTGTTGCGCAAAGCTTCATGCATTATGGGCAACGAAGCGTAACTGTCAGGGCAGCATATGCGACAAAATTACTCGCCACTGCAGCAGCTTTACTCAGAAATTCTAGATTTCTGAATATCATACGGTATTGAAGATCGTCGTCGATACCACTGGTCCTGAATGGCTAGAGGCCAAATAGCCTCCACAGTTTCTGAGAACAATCTGCGAAACGGTTTGGTTGAAAGGAGGACTTAAATAACGTAAGCGTGTCTATTTCTGTGACCGTATCAAGCCTTAGTTTCCATGTGAGTATATTACTGTCTGGTTAGTTTTATTCCAAATCAAAAAGTTTTGTGAGTGCAATTAGAGTGGTACTAAGATTGAATACAGACAGCCAACTGATTGATCATACTAAAGTCACAGATTAATACAGATAGAACACTCCACAAAATCATTTAAATAAAAAGCGACTCTTGCTACAAAATAATAAAGTGCAATTCAGGTTGCACAGCGCTAATTACCTACACTTATATTCACCTATACTCCATTTGAAGTAAGATTAGACATAAACAAACCCTTTTTCGGTCCGTTCATATACGGAAGGATGGCATTAAAAGCAAAAAAGTGGTGACAATACCAACTGTTTACTGCAGCTGCCATTTTTCATGTCACCAACGCAATAGCAGTTAAAATTCATTAACGGACTGTAAAAATGGTTTAGTTAAAGGGGTTTGAAGATTTTTGTATGGATGGTGGCCCTAACGTGAAGCCGCGAGTTTGATTTTGTTTTCAGGATCGCGGTGTAAATCGAAATCTATATATTTAGAAGGACATACAAACAAAAAATGTCACATAACATATTATATCCTAAAGCGTCAGGTTTCGGAGTTATTCACCAAAATGTATGTCGAAAACAAGGATTATTTTGTTTTTTTTCCCTTCAGGTAAGTATATTGAACTATGAAAACATAATTGCATCATGTAGGTATAGGTAAATATTTTAGTTAAAAGCGAATGAGACAAAATTATGTGTATACTCCCCGCTGAATGACGACGTGTGTTAAATGGTATAATTATGTATTATATGGTGCATGGCATGGGCGCGACACCAAGAAAATCCTATTCAGCCTCCCGCTGCCTTCTTAGATGATATTATTTATACCGAATATGATTAAAAAATCTTTTTATCCACTAGGTGTATTCAATTAATCAGGTGTAAATAACTTAATCAACATGAAGTAACTACAACTTATTTAGATAAATTCATTATTACAATTGTTATTTTATTTTTGAATATCTCAGAAACGTGACGCTTTATGATGTTAATTTATGTTATATCAAGTTTTATGTTTGTATAAGTGTTCCCTATCCAAATATATTGTGCACCTCGATTTTGAAAAAATAACAAAATGGTGGCTGATTTTATGGCCAAAATCTTCAAACCCCTTTCTAATCATACTCGTTTTTCAAATGAAGTATAGTAGTTGCCTCTCTGTCTATCGCGTAACTCTTAGATATTCTGACTACGTTACACTCACTGAATTGGCCCAGCAAGACGAGCCCGCTGCGTACTTGTAGCTTCATACCTAAACTGCGGGGTGTCTCATCTGTATCATCTGTGGTTAAGTGTAAAAGATTGAACTTCGTTCGAAAATAATCCTAGAATTTATCAAGTTATTATTAGGTACAATAATTATTACTTATGTTTCAAATGTTTATTTGTTCAGTGGTAACCAACTTACAGTCCCAGCACAGATATTCCCTGAAGATGCGTGCATAATGAGCATGTCTATCAACCAAAACAGTGGTCACGTCTCAGCAGGGCCTATCGGGCAACCCTCTTGAATGTACGGACACGCGCCATCAAGCGGGAGGGAGGGTTCCGAGGGTTCCCCGACAAATTGCAACGCTCCGTTCCCGGATTATTCCGGATATACCGGCGAACATATTGCCCGGATATTTCTCACCGGGACGCGTCGAGAGTGATGCCCCACCGTGTTCTGGTTTTGCGCTTAATTATTTTGTTGCGCCAAGTTTTACGCGAAGTTAAGTTCCTTGTTTAAGCCCAATATATTGCAAGCAGTTGAGTTTGCGTTTAAGATTTGAACGCTTCTGTAAGTATATTGTAAGTCGAGTTAAGTTTGCAGTTAAGTAAATTGAATTTGTGGTTTCTGCACCAGTTCTTGCTGTAACTACTTTTGCATTGTTATTGGTTTTCTTTCCAACTAAAGTCTTTTGTCTCTATTCAGCTAGTCTAGTCTAGTCTAGTCTTTTGTCTCGTGGTCTAGTGGTCGCAAGCGGTACTGATGAGCATGAGGTCCTGGGTTCAATTCCCAGGTTGGGCAGTGTTATTGGGATTTTCCATTAATAATTTCTCAGTAGTAGCCCAAATTTTCGGTAGCAGTCTGGGTTTGTGCCCGGTTGATGGCAATAGGCTCGCCCCCTATTGCATGGGCGTTAAACATAACTGGCGACATGACCGTACACCACTGACTAGCCTTTCGGGGATTACAGGCGTGATATCATCATGGCATGCTTTGTTGTTAATGTCAAATGGCTGATTTTCATTAGTATTAGTTAAGTTAACGTAGTGAATTTAGTTCAAGTAACAAGTTTTGTGAATTTTCAGTGTAAAAGTGTCAGTTTTTCTATTAAGTGTCACAATAGACGTCAAGGGACTTATCTCATGCAAATGTACATCAGCCTTTACGGATCCTGCATGATAGAAACAATAACAATTTTGACATAAATACCTACTTAAGTTAAATTCACAGACAAAAACTTGCTACAAATGCACCATTAACAGCAACAACACATAAAAAAGCAGAACAGACGTCACATCAAAAACACATCAGTCATCGAAGTTATAAGCAGATAGACCGATTTGCATGCAGGCAAATATGAAAAATACTGTGCCGTCAGAAAATAAGTGTGGTACATTACCGGGACATAATACGTCTTTACTATTCAGAAGTCATAGGCGATCGGTCATGATAACATAGATCTCACGCACTGCAAAGACCCGGTGCCTTTAAAAGAACTGGCTTACTGCCAGAATTAATGTGAGAAATGATTTAAGTGGCCCATATTTTATTTAAGTCAATGATATTGTTATGTTTGGACTAGATATTCGTATTTTTTTATCGAAATTTTTTCTTTGTGTTGATTCTTGGTGCGGATTTCACCAATAAAATTGAACGCATCCAGCGCATCTAAACGCGTTCTAGAGCTGTCAGTGTACAAAATTCCATAAAAATTTTGACACTGACAGCTCTTGAACGCGTTTTAGAAATGCTGATCGCGAGCCCACCTACTAAGGGCTGATTTCACCAATGGAACTGCCATTGGTGAAATCAGTCCTTAGTAGGTGGACTTTATAACAGCGAATGCAAAGGCGTATCATATCAACATTCACTTGTTTTGTATGAGCAGTCAACCACACATACTAATTATTAGACATAGACCTTTATTTCGTTGCGGTTTTTGCAGTTCAGTGTTGGCACAGATACCGAAATCGACAAAAACGAATAAAATTCTTAACAATGAAAAGTATGTTGCGCGGTCAACTTCACGCCGTCTAAGCCGTAAGTTTATATACGTCATTTGTGTCTTAGTGTGAGTAAAGGCTCCTGCAGACAAGCGCGACGCAATTGTGCAATGCGATTCGGTCGGTCGCGTCGCAAGGAGTCTTAAGCTGTTTTCAGACCAGCGCGATTTGTCGCGGGATGCGACACCGGTTATTGTTATACCGTGAAGTTTTGTATTGTTCGTGTCGCGTCGCGCGACAAATCGCGCTGGTCTGAAAACAGCTTTAAACGGTTTGGACGGGAAGTGTTGACAATGCCACCTCGAACTGCAGCCACCGAGGCATCTCCATGCACTGATAGTATTGGGTACGTCCTACTAACACAGTATAAGTACATGAACAGTACAGAAGCTACGTAGCAAACGTTCGAAAAGGCAAACTCACATAGATGCGCTCATTGACGAGACCTCAAAGCGATTGTCGCGGTGCTGTCAGTTGCGGGTGCCGTGTCGAGACGAGAGGTCACCGCAATCTTTTTAAAAATGAATCATAGGTAATTATTTCAACAAATAGGCCTAGTGTCCATACTGTCCATATTATACTGTGTTAGGTTTCATTTGTTTATAATGCTGACAATCACTCAGACATTGTTTATTTGGTATTTAAAACTAAAGATGTTTATTAGTAGCAGACTAATAAACATCTTTAGTTTAAATTGAGTGTTTTGTTTAATAAAGAGTGTTGTAGAAAATACACTATGAATGTTGGTAGCACGGTAGCACCTAATTAAAAAACCACAACACATATCTAATTTATGATAATTTCAAACTTCATGCGAATAATAAAAACATTATCTTTGTTCTCATTTACGTGTGTAACGTACTATGTAATTAAAGTATAATTTATTTACAGTTAAGTAAATAATTATCCCCTTTCGTTCGTCTAGACGCGTTTTATTATAAACTCCATTGTGTCAATACTAATAAACATGTGGATAAATTATGCATTAATAATAGGTTTTACATTTGCTTAGGTTCGTGCTTCCTAAAATTTTGCTTCTTTTTCATATCGTCCTTTGCGTTTTTATGAAGATTAATTTAAAAAAAAAAAATTGTACTATACTAGGTTCCTTTGCGTGACCCGTATTTATCATTGCAAATCTAACTTAGCTATCTGAAATTAATAAGATATATAGAATAGAATATTCTTAATTATGTACACCATAAAAAATACAGATATAAATGTAGAAATTTTACATAGGGCGACACAATGGGCGGTCTTATCGCAAAAAGTGATCTTTTACAGACAGCCTTTGGATGGATTAAAGTAAGAAGGAGAGACAATACTGCAGGTAGTCAGTGGTGTACCATTTACATATACAATAAATACATACATACATAAAGCATATACCTATCTTTAAATACGATCACTAATGAGGAAACGTGGCGAGATCAGTAACCGGTTCATATTACATCTGGAATGTATTTAATACATTCCATAACTTGGAAACTCAATAATATGGAGTTAGTCAAGTTTAGATTGAATGCAACTTAGCTGAAATCGAACTACGTGTAAGTAGTTGGGTTAGGGGAATGTGAGATTACAGATTGTTACGTACGTCAAGTAAGATAAGTTTATCATTGTGTAAAATATTAGAGGTTCTACGTATAGATACATTTGCGGAATAAGTACCTAAGATTTATTTGTGGTTGAACACTATAATGTGAACATTGTTTAATTAAAGTTTCCATTATCTAACCAGCTAGATCTATTGAGCAAGAAACCAAAAATATAGCGTCAATTCAGATACCTATCAGTTTGATGAAAATCTTAGATGACGAAATGAAATCAATTAAGTTCTTCAATTACAGTGGTGGCCCAGTGTTAACCCAGACAGGCGCTTTACTTTGTGTAAATAATTTCATCACCACTGCTCAAAACGGTGAAGCAAAACATCGTGAGTAAACCATGTCCTAGAACAGAACATTCGAAGACATGACGTGACATCTACCAACCCGCACTGGATCCGCCTGGATTACAGCCCACTCCTTCTCGAATGGAGGAGGCCTGTGTATCAGCAGTGGGAACATTATAGGCTGATTATACCAAGCTTCAACTATCGAAAAACATACAAATTACTTTCAAACCGAGATACAAACAGTTACATGTACTCAAAAGAAAATAAGCACACAGATGCAATCTCAACATAAAAAAATGATAAAAACGACAGAAAGGATTCCTTTATCTACCTTCAACCCTATCAGGGAGTAATAACACATCAAACACACTACATATTCCTCTTTTCTGCACTACCCTCACCTTACTCAAGAATTTATCGTTCATGACCTGCAGAACCCGTGTCGCATACGAAAGCAGGTGAACACAAAATGTCCCTAGAGTGACTTGCACTTTGTTGAACAATACATGTTGACTTGTGTGGTACGATAATGCATCAATAAGTTATGACGTGCCAATAGTATGGGGAATCTTGGAGTTTGCTTTGGAACTTCACTTGGTGGTAATAATGAAGAGGGTCCTATTGTGACTACTGGAAGCATATTACAAAGAGTAAATGTGGCTCTTTTTTATTTTCCTTTCGTCAAAAAGCTAGATAAATTGGGATAAGGTTAGGAAGACGGTGATACTTAGATCAAATTCTTGCTATTATTATGGAATAGCAAACAATTATACGATCTACTTGAAGGTAGGTCCTTCCGAAAGAACTAGCCCGCAATGGCTAAGGACAAAAATGTGTGGAAAAGGTAAAGGGAGGTCGTTGGCTAACAGTGGCCCATTACGAGCTAAATAATTGACTTGATGGTAGGTAAGTGGTCCTCGCATAAGCAACAGTAAATACATTAGGTATATCTTAACAGTAAACATTTAACAGTAAGCATTATATCTTCATAGTAAACGGATGAAACGATGCGCTTCGAAATCTCAGTGTATATCAGTATGCAACTATCGAGTGCGTGGCAGTTGAGGTTTGTCTACCAAGCGGCTATAAATAATTATTTCAAGGTCACTGCCGAAATATAATACTGTTACTTATTTATACTGTGCCTATGGTCTTCTGTTATATTATGAGAGGCATAGCAGGTGGTTTACTGTCTGCAAGATAAGCTGCAATGGCATAAGTGCCATTAATTACAGCACGACCCTTTTACACCGAAACATAGCAACACTGGTTAAGGCGAAAGCGTCAAGGTAGCCCGCGAAATTCAATTTTTTTTACGTTTTTTTTGCAATTTGCCGGTCAGTATCAGGTTATAATATGATGATCTAAAGATGATTTGCGGCCATATCAAATATTTATTTAAAGAATTATAATCATAAAAATCATCAATAGGTACTACTCTCTAAGTTCATATAAACCTATTGAATGACTATTTCATGAAATCATGACAGTTTAGAATTATTCTAACTTAAGGAGTTTTGAAAGAATGAAAGATAGAAAAATATATTGTTATTGTATTGCTGATTCTAATTCTGCCATATTTATTACGGTCGCGAATCATATTTTAATCAAGATACAACCTAACAGCGACCTGCAAATTGCAAAAAACTTAAGAAAATTTGAATTTTGCGTGCTACCTTAGTGCATCCCTCTTAATGGTGGCAAATATAAGTACGATGGTAGTACTGTGACATAATAATAAAAATAAAAACATTTTATTTCACTTATCTAAACCTACATGGGCAGTTTGGGCACTCATGAAACGTCACAAGCTAGGTGCACGGTTTCAATTGGTAGTTTCCTATGGAGAAGAGCCGGCATGAAACTCTACAGCTCAATGGATTTTACTATGTTTCCAAATTACAGTGTTAATCGGCATGGGAGGACCGTGTAGGTCTGTCAACAAGGACCAGGTACTTAACAAAGGCACAAAGTCAAAAATAACTTTAGTTTCGGAAGTCGGTGTCTTTGGTTTTGAATTTTAAGTTTACCTACCGACTTCCAAACTTAAAGTTAATTTTGACTTTGTAGTGTCTTTTTTTAAGTCGATTGTTTTTCTTAAAGACTTTATTTTTCACTTTTTAGTTGTGGCTACCACAGAAATTCGAATACCAATACCTGCTATGTAAATAACAGTGACAGGATTTTATCATCATATCATCCACATATTATATTATGCTAAGTGGGAAAAATAAGTCTGAAGTATGACCTACCAAACAAAAAAAGAAACTTCAAAATCAATTAGTAATTGGCGGAGTAAACGCGTAACAAAAATATAAAAATGTAAACAACATAAAGTCGAATTGAGAATCTCCTCCTTTTTGAAGTCGGTTAAAAATAGAAAATGGTCTACAAATCTACAGTCTATTAAGCCTACAACGTTCTCATATTCACAAAATATAAAAGATAAATAAAATAATGAAAATAAAAACCTATTTAATAGAAAACCTATTTGACAAACAAACGGATAGGCATCTCTTGCTTAGAAAGAGGATCCCAATGTCACCCTCGTAATTGAGCAAATAACCACTTCAGTTCACCAATTTCAACTCAAACAGAACTAAAACAACGCAAGAATAAAACAGCAGTTCTATAATATTCTCAGGTAGAGCTATCCCTATAGTAAGACCGTTATTATAATGGTCTGCGCACACTATCTACGTAAGTAAAGGTTGGCATTCAGCTCTGCATATTAATTCCGAGCCGCGCGAATCAGTCCGTGAACAACTTGAATGTTACGTTAAATATTATTTCATTTTTATTTTAGGTTAGCTGCAGTTTTAACTGTTATTTCTAACGTTATTTTAGAATAAAATCTTACTTAGAATGTTACATTTTGTGAGTTTGTTTGTAACCCCATCACGTTTTAACAGATGAACAGATTTTGCAGCTGAAGTTTGGCACACAGATACACTATTAATTGCAAATGCCAAACTGTCTCCGACTCGGAGACACCGGACCTTAGCGGAATAGGATATACATAGTATAACCTTAGCGAATATAGGATAATTTATATTTTGAGTACCACATTAAGGGCTGATTTCACCAATAAAACTGAACGCGATCAAATATTTCTAAAACGTGTTCAAGTGCCAGTGTCAAAATTTTTATGGACTAATGAGAATGTACACTGACAGCTCTTGAACGCATTTAGATGTGCTGAACGCGTTCAATTTCATTGGTCAAATCCGCACTAAGTGTTTTCATAAGGATGCGAGTGAAACCAGGGGTAACAGCTAGTTTTACATAAAACATGTGATTGCATTTACGGAGTTAACTTTATAGAGCTGGGAGCTTAGTTTTGAAACTAGAATTTGAATGTTATGTGGATTGTAATCAAAAGTGCATAGTTTCTAACCTGCTGAACTTTGGAGGGTAAACTAATAATGATTATTAGGATTAACTTAGAAGAAATAAACTAAAAGTTAATCTCGGGTAATGGCGAGGACGCCCAAAAAGGTTACACAGCGATCATATTAGTGATGTCCTTTAAAAAGTTCAAGTACGTTGTACTCGAATAAAGCACGCATAATATATACGAAAATCTATACATATATTAGTATAAATGTTGGCGAAAAACAGGATTATTATTGTAAGGTAAGGTTATTGTAAGGTTCTGGAGTTTCCTTATTTAGGTACGAACAAACAACGAGTTTCTGTGTATGTTTATTATCATAGGAACCCACATCCTATGATAATTATACAGAAAACAAATACATGTTTATTCATTTTCATTTACATTTTTATTGCTTCACTAGCTGCTGACCACGGCTTCGCCCGCGTGGACCCAATTTATTTTTCTAAAATAAAAGTAAGTGATAGTCCTGTCAAAACCGGTCCAGCCGTTGCGGAGATAATGGACGGATAACGAGAAAAGAGGGACAAAATTAAAAAAAAAAAGTTTTTTGTTTTAAGTACCGTAAATACTTTCTTATGCCTTTAGTAAAAAGTTTGTAGCGGTTACACCGCGACATACGAAATACGCAGTAAAGACATGACGTCACACAATTCCTGCATCTCGCAGTTAGAGTTTACCAAGCGAAAAACATAGATAAGACTATCCGAAATTAACATATGGGCAGTTGCCCGCCAGACATAACAACCCGTCTGGTTGGAGGATCCTCCCTTTTCTATGGTGGATGAGTGAACTTTACACCCTGTTCCTCATACCCCTAAAAGTTGTTATTTTGACATTACAAACGGAAACTTCAATTTTATTTATTTGTATTTGTTTAGATGTATAGATATCACACATACACAATATTACTACTTATTTCCTCATACTTTTCCTCAAAAACTTCCGGAATTTCCTTTTGCCAAAACCGCTTTGAAAGTGTGAATCCTTAAATAACATGAGCGGAATTAGATCAGCACTGGTGCGACCTTTAATCCAATTGCTACAGCGATTTGTATGTGCCGACTTCATTTTTGTCACAATTCAAAAATCATTCAGCGTAACAGGAAGGGATTTGATTTGTTGACTTCGTTTGAAAATCTTTTTTATAGATAATCTTTTTGATATAATAGAAAACGTCTAAAATGTTATTTTTGCTCACTATCACTTTTTACTATTTTTTTTATTTATTTTTTTTTACTTTTTTTTTTCTTCATATTCATACTCTCCACCGAATCTCTTCCGGCAAAATGCAAACAATGCAATTGTTTCTAAACTGTGTAAGTGTGTAGGATGCAAGTATGTTAAATATTTAGGGGTTATTTATAAACGTTGTTCAAGTTAAATAATGAATAGCGACTGTTTAACCATAGATTTTTGACGCTTGAACATCTCTTAACTTTAAGCAACGTTTATAAATAAACACCTAAATGTAACTTTGACCTACTTACCTATTACATTTTTGCCAAGAAAATACAAATAGAGGTAGAAAATACAGCTTTACACGACCTAGACTTGAGTTACGTAACACACGTAAACGTCCTCTTTTTCATAGACGCTTACCATTTATTATTCGATTTACAGGTATATTTACTTAGTAGAGTTTCGTGTTATAGTTCCGTATTATCTATCCGGTTCATAGGGGTATAATCTCTTAATCGCCTCCCATGGGTCGGGTCGAGTGTGATAAGGGATGTGTTCATTTGTTATCGGTAACCTTTCATGAGTTCGTCAAAACAAGGGGCGGTGATGTCGTCAGTTGGCACACAATTGGTGTGAAATTAAAGCCTGATATTATTCCTTTTTATAACTTTTTTTTTTTTCAGTTTTAGTAATTTTAACACAATACATTATATTGGTGTTTTTATTCTGAGAGTAGAGACAACCAGAAGAGTTATAAATAGCGTATACATACCTATTTGTTCCTTCACGCTATCGTTAAAACTCGTTTGTTTGCAAAAAATCGGTAAGTGTGATCCTAGCTTATACAGCGTGTATAACGAGTGTATGTACCATCAAACTGAATAAAATTCTCCATGGGACCAACATCATAATCGTGAAAAAAGTTATAACCTATACAGGGTGTTAGGGTAAACACCGTTATCCTTCAAACCAGTGGTTTGGTTTCGTTTATAGAACATAAATTCAATGGAAAATCACACCTTTTTTTTAAAGATTGACATTTAGAATCGTCACGCAATTCCTAAGGTAGGTATTTTTGCCTGACTTAAGCCAGGAAAAGGTTGTATTGTATTTATTCATGTGTTGTGTAGGTAGGTAGGACGGGCGGCGATCGATTACGTCACTCGGGCGGGCGCATATCCATGAATTTGCGGACGGTGTCGGACAATAACCTTTTTAATATTTGTTAAAGAAAATAACGTAATTTTTTTTACTCGGTTTTTTATGTTTATATTTAAGCCAACTACCCATAGTTTGAGTAACAACGGTGTTTACCCTTCCATCCTGTATATGACCTTGTTCAGTTCGATGGTCTATACCACACCCTTGAGGTTGGTTTAGTCCCATCTCGGCACGTTCCCATCTCGGCACCCATGAATTTATTTATCATGTCTACGAAAAATTCCCATCTCTGCACTCCGTCATTAGTCGTTGCAAGTACACAGTCATCAAAAAATGGATGACTGTATTAGTATAGAGAGTAAATCAAATTGACTCAAAACTAAAAAATGTACACAGAAAAAAAAGTACTTATAAAATAATTTCTGATAAATTCTATATTTATTGTTTCACTAAAATGTTCAGATTGTATGGTTTTACTTCAGAAAACGTACCTAAGGTCAAGGGCGTCGCCAGCCTATGGCTCAGGGGTGGCAAGTTGATATGAGTATGGGAAAAGTATGATTTGTAGGTACAGTCAAGAGCACGAAGCTTTACACTTTTAGTGCGACTCACCTCCACGGCGTACAATGGGGCCAAAATTGACGCTGGTGGACATTTGATTTTTAACTCGGTAGTCCCGACTACCGAGTTGAAAAATATTATGTCCTTTATCAATGTATGGATGGGAAACGGACCTTTCGGTCGTTTTTCCCAAAACTACTCAGAACTTTAGAAGTGAAACCTAATAGGTATTATGACTGGGGGATATACCACCAATATATAGATACGAATATTACGTCCACGAACTCCGGATTAGACCCCGTTTAGAAAACATGTAACTTTAAAAAACCAAATAAAAGTCGTCAAAATAAACAAAAATGGCTTTATAGATATTGTAGTTTCTTTACATTAAAATGCCTTAATGTATTTTAATATATGCCTTGTTTGTTTTGGGATCTCTGGGGGGGCAGCGGCCCCCCCATGGCGACGACCATGCCTAAGGTACAGCGCAATTAACATTGGAATAGTTTGCAAAATGCTAACCTCACTCACACCGTGCACGATCTACCCTTACCGCTTAGTTGAAATATTAACGACTATCTTCCGATCAGCAGCTAAACTTTCAAGTGATGTTGGTTTTCCAATAAATTATTTATTGCTCTCTTGCTAATTCCAGATAACCATATCAAAAGCTCAGTAATCGATTCTTTGCTTTGAAATGCTACTCAGTTTCCTTAAAACCCGGGCTTAAAGCTAGCACATCAAGACTGCAAAATTTAGCACTGCAGCCACTGAATACTCTATCTTTTAGAAAATAAGGTTGAAAATTGTAAACTTGAGTTGTCGTTATTAAATAAGCCAATAGTGAGGATCCTAACTCTTCTTGAAACAAACTTTAATCTAATATCCTAACACTTAGGGAGCAGATTCGACAGAATAGTGGAGGAATTTATTATGCATCACTATGCAGTAATATTGGGGTTCTGGCTGTCTACGTTGAAGGTACTAGAAGTCTAGAAACTAATTTAATTCTGTAAAGTAAACTTTTGGCATTAAATGAAGAAATCTAGTTATTTCCAACCCATTTTTGTTTCTTGATGTTTTTTAAAAGTGAACAAAGATGTGCAGCGTATCTTTTTGTTTTGTTATCTATACAAATAAATAAAATTGAATCGTCGTCTGTTTGTAATGTCACAGCTTTTTACTAAATCGATATAAGAAAGTATATTATGTATATCTACAGAATAAAAAATATATTTAAAAAAAAACATGAGGGCAGTATTTGGAGACTGCCGATGGAAGTGAAAACTAAGTAACGCCATCTAACGAAATTTGTCAGGAATTTATATGGCTTGCTGTCAGTACAAGAACGAAAGCTGTAGCTCCATTAAAACAATTCCAAAAAAATAAAACAGTGTGCGCTGTCAACAAATTCTATTCTCCCTCCGTCTTACGAATTTTCGATCAGGTCACGTGTCCTGACGCGGTGTCTTGACGCGGTGTCTTGACGCCAGTTTAACATTTTTTACCCATCCCAAAAAAAGTGCACAACACCACTAAAGAAGTTTTCACTTCAAAAAAAATTATTTGCTATGTGTCTGCTTATTCCCGTATCAATCTCCGAAACGAATGGTTTATTTTAGCACTCGCGGGTGAAGCCGCGGGCAGTAACTATTATTTTATATTTTTATTATTATTCACCGTTGAATATTGTACACAATGTGTACACGTTACGACATAGAGTGCTTACATGACTATCCAAAAATGGAGTGCTACACGTTGCAACGTTTATAGATAAAGGCTTCAAATATTTTAAAAAATAGTTATGAATAGCCAAGGTTATTATAAATGTAAATGTTAGTTTAAAAATCCGATTTTCTAAAATTGCATTCTATTTTTCCCGAAACGTGACTTTCCGAGAATTTTCTAACCAACAATTTAGCATAGCGACAGCTAGAATTTACGAAACCGCGTTTATATTCCTCTTACATTTATTTTCGGACACCACAGTACGTATGTGTCCGCAGGGCACTATTAGTTTCATCCAAATCCTTTTGATTTAACCCAAGGATTGAAATTGTCAGTATAACAAAGACTTATGTGTGACTTGGCTTTAAGTGAAACAAAAGTCTTGGCATCTAAATCTATACTAAAGCAGAAGAGTTTGTATTTTGTTTGTTTGTTTAAACGCGTTAATCTCTGAAACTATCAGTCAGATTTAAAAAAAATCTTTTTATATTTTATAGCCCAATTCTTGAGGAAGGCTCAGGATATAATGTAACGCTAGGACCCTAGGGAGCCGAGCCAAAAGAAAAAGAAGTAAAAAAGAACACTAAGCGAAACCGAAGTAATATCGCAGGCAGGCGATGCGATGCGACGGGGTGAGTCGGGGGAACGAGAAATTTTACTCAGACAAAGTCGCGGGCAAAAGCTAATACCCTATAAAGTTTTTGTGTAATAAAGTTTGCGATAAATAAAACATTATTCCGCTAAGCTATTTTTTCTTAGATAAGACTTTTTTCTTGGCAGGATAATGTTGGTATCATCGTCCTATCTAATGGATTACGTGAGCTTTCTCACCCTGATCTTCGTACGTAGAAGTTTGACTGTTTGGCTGACAACTAAATTCAATATTAAATATCAGTATAATATAAAATCACGCCTTTGTTACAAAATGGTTAGGCAGAGGTGTACCTAGGCCATTCACATTTTGCCAGTTACGTTTAAATTCCATGTAATAGGGAGCGACTCTATTGCGCTTGCGACGACTAGACTAAAATAAAGAATCATTGTATCAAAAATCGTGATGGATTAGTGTAGCGATTTACCGAACTTTTGTAAATCGTTTTAAAGTTAAATGAAACCTACCAGTGATTGGGGAGAAGCCAGAAAACATTGTGATCTCGTAAGAATTATTTAGACTTATATTATATGTGTCGGAAATACGTTACTGTGTTGACTAGTCGGGACGCCAGCGCTGCCTAGCGACGCTCGACAGAGTCTACAACATAACACTCGGACCAGGCGGAGCTAAACAGAATTCATGGGTGGCGGTCAAGCAATGAAGACGTTTAGAAACTGTCTCGCGTTCTGAATATTTGTGTCGTGTACCTACAGTGTGTGAATTGCTAGTGTGATTAATTTGATCGTAAATTATATCTTGATCTGAACTGCAAACGGTTTTTCTATTGCGCAATAACCAACGCTACCCATAGTACGCCCAAAGTAGTTAAAATATGGCTGATAATAAATAAAGAGATACGTACGTACCTTCTCTGTCATGTGTATTTTTTCTATTAGTGACAACAGTCGATTAACATTTGTGTCAATTTGGAATAAATTGACCCGCAATATTCTATATATTGTATTTTAGCATTAATATTATATAATTATTACAATAATATTTTTTCTTTCTCTTTTCTTTACCAATAAGTAATAAAAAAACTTATCAATATTGAAAATAAAAAGTTATTGCTATTTAAAATTCACGTTTTTAGTACCAAATTACCCCAATTCCATAACAAAATTGGTAAATTTTCAACAGGGGTCATAAGTTATGACTTGTAGAAACCCGCTAAATGAAGGCCGCCCGTGCCCCATGCAATAACCCGGTAAAATTCTCCATTGAAAAAAAAGCGTCTTTCTGTGTCTATTTTTTTATATTTTTGCCTAAAAGTTACCACCCAACAAAAACCTCAGGGATCGGACAGGATTTTTGTTACACGCAGCATAAGAGCTAGGAGTTAATATTCTTGTTATTTAACTTATGTTCAGATATTAAGCACAATATTTAAGATTGAAAAAACTGAAATGTTAATCGACTTTGGTCGTTGACTGTACAGCAAGATTGATGTCATTCAATATTAACTGCACTTCAATTTCTTCAGCCGTTTTTTTTTCTAGACCTTTCTCGATTAATCATTCGCAATCTGTAACGTGCTAAGCTGGGATCTCTCACTCAAAGATGATTGGTTCAGCCTTAGTTCATCCACCGACATTAACTTAATATTCAGATTACGGTGAGAAAATTTTATCGTTTTAAATATTATAGTAAACTAGCTACACCCCGCGGTTTCTCCCGCATAAGTCTCGATCCCGTGGGAATATCGGGATAAAAAGTATCCTGTGTCCTAACCCAAGTCATGGTCTATTTATGTGCCAAACTTCATCTAAATCCGTTTAGTCGTTTTAGCGTAGAAGCGTAACAAACAAACAAACTTCCTTTGGCATTTATAATTTTAATATTAGAAATAATTTTATGCATATATATCATTATCAGCCTATTAATGATCCCACTGCTGGGACACTGGCCTCCTCTCTGTGAGAGGCAGTGGGTTGGGTTGATTACAGCCCACTGCCTCTCACAGAGAGGAGGCCAGTGCGGGTTGGTAGATGTCACATGTCTTCGAATTTTTGGTTCTAAGACATGCCGGTTTCCTCACTATGTTTTCCTACACCCGTTTTGAAAGCAGATGATGAAATTATTTACACAAAGTAAAGCGCCTGCTTTGATTCGAACCCATGACCCGACTCGACCCGACTCGTAAGTCGGGGCCACTAGGCCACCACTGCTCTAATTTATGCTTAGATTAAGCTTTTTATACTTTGAAGTAAATATTTGTTGGAATTAATTTTACTGATAATTATCTATTTTAAGATAAATCCTGATGCCATAAATAGGAAGGTGATGTAATATTATAGTAGCTTATATACATTTTGATTTAAGTAGCTTCTTGACTCTATAAATAAGATTTTAATCTTTCTGAGTTTTACATAGCCAACTGAAGTTTGTTGAAAACATTTAAAATCAACTGTAAGTAGACGTTCAAAACTTTGTTATTCGAAGAATCAACAATTTCCTCTCATTTATCTGATATCAACAACTCATTTCAACTTTCGTAGGAATCATTTGTCAAGTTTCTGAGAACAGCAGCTTCCTCTTTTTACCCGACTTCGGCGAAGCAAAAAGGAGGGTTATGATTTTGACCGGTATGTATGTATGTATGTATGTATGTATGTATGTATGTATGTATGTATGTATGTATGTATGTATGTAAGTATGTATGTATGTATGTATGTATGTATGTATGTATGTTCATCTGTAACCTCATAACTTCTAAACCACTGATCATAATTTGACAAATGAGGTATCGTTGGAAGCGTTCTGATCGTCCGCTGATTATAGGCTATAAGACGTTACATTAAATTCAATATGGCGCCCTCTAGAGGACATAAAGTGACGAACGAAAAAATTTTTTTTTTATAATCATACCATGTTTGGTATCAAATGTAAGGGCTTGACGAGCACATTACAAAAATGTATATATATCATATTTTCAAAGTAAATAAATATGTTTAAATTGTTAAAAACATGCAAAAGTGAGACTGTGCTACGTACGGCGCAACTGTAAAAGTAATACCTATTATACAATTAAACCTATACAAAAAAATTAATAAAGCGGCTCTGCAAATACTTTATTACTCAAACTCAAAACTCAAACTCAAAGCATTTATTTCAATTAAACCATATATAGGCACTTTTGAATTGTCAAGGAGTCGGTCAGTCAGAAATATGAAGCTAGTTGCCCATTCCAAAGCGTAGTAGGTACCTATGGAGAAGAACGGGCCAGAAACTCCACGGACACTCTTTTAAATAAATAATTGTTACAAAATAGTGGTTAAATCATTCATGTTTAAATTATACATGTAAGAACAATGTAAAAAGATGCGCACGTTAAAAGCGTCCGTAATAAAAAGATAAAAACAATTCAAAGATTAAAATAAATTAAAATAAGTTACGGCAGCTAAGAGATGACCAGGGGGCCTACCACCACCACTAAAAGCAGTATTATTTTAATCTTACTTCAGTGGGGGAAAGAGATGGTGCTTTACGTCTTGTAGAGCTTCATCTCTTTCCCACACTAAAGTAATATTAAAATAATACTGCTTTTAGTGGTTGTGGTAGGCCCCCAGTCCCAACTGACGGCGCCCGTTCACGAACATGACGCATGTATTAGCACCATTCAGCTCAACCATTTTGAAGGGAGCTAAATGATCCAACACACACGCCACCATCAGCGAGACATCTGAGTGAGCATGACATACTCTCAGCTGTCAGGGCACATTCAAGTCAATGAAAGACATAATACATAATACGAAATTATAACCCCAAAACAAATGAAATAAAAAGCAAGTTTAAAAACTAAAACCCGACTTCTGAAAAATCACGCTCTAAAAAGTATGAAACAAGAAAATATTTCGGACAGAAATCAAGACATAGGTACAAAAATGGTCAAAGTAAAGCCGTAGTCGCATGCCATTATAATTTTAAACTACGGCTTTACTTTGACCATTTTTGTACCTATGTCTTGATTTCTGTCCGAAATATTTTCTTGTTTCATACTTTTTAGAGCGTGATTTTTCAGAAGTCGGGTTTTAGTTTTTAAACTTGCTTTTTTATCAGAACGACATCAGCATATTATCTCCTTTTCATAGTGACTCTATAGTCAAGATTGCAGAAATGAAATATACACAACCATGCACAAACTAGATTAATTACATAGTTTAGTTTGTGCATATTTGCATAATTATTATAGGAAATTCAGAAAATATACATATAATATAATATATATAAAAAATATATATATATATATAATATAATATAACATGTATATATTTCCATTATAATAAATGAAATATATATCGAGGGGTTCCGGGCTAATTGTATTAAGCGACACTCTGAGCGATATAGACTTTTATACATATTTGGAATCAGCAAATTTTTCTGCGTCATTTGAGCTGGGTTTGGTGACGATCGGAGCACTTTTTTGTCGCTTAATACATCCGCATTTTTGGGCCCATTTTGGACTGCAATGTATGAAGCGACACAAAATATTGACAAATTTAGGCACTGTGTACTTAAGCTAACTACCAAATACCAGGCAGTCGTTTAAACTTTTTTTCCTGGAGCAACAATTTACAGGCAACGTACGTTAAAGCATTTAGCCTGGCGTTATAAATATATAGAAATGTGGCTTCATACAATTAGCCTCTTTGTTAAATTCTTATCCAGTGTCGTTTAATACAATTAGCTTTACCTTATAAATATACAAGAATGTCGTTTAATACATTTAGCCTCTTTGTTAAATTCATACCCAGTGTCGATCCATACATTTAGCTCTGTACATGAAATGTTAGATGTTGTCACTTCAACCATTTAGCTTGCAGTAGATAATGATATGTCGGTCGCATGAACTATTTAGGATTTCAACAGTAAACATTTAAAGATTATGGTTAAACCTATTTTTTTTATTCAATATTTGATTTGCAGTGTCGTTTCAGTTATAACAAAAGTATAGTTCTAGTACTTCAAACAGTTTATCTTAAACGGACTAAGAATAGTATACACATACAATCAAAATTTTATATCGTCCGCGTAGCTGATATTATTAATACAAAGCCCATCAATGTGACACCCGACATTTGTGTTGCTGAGTTCAACGATCAGCTGATTTATGTACAAATTAAAGAGGCGAGGTGAGGTTATTCCCCCCTGCCTCACCCCGCATTTCAATCGGTACTCCTCAGATAGTACCCCCGACCACTTTACATGGTTAGTCTGGTTTTGATACCAGTACCTGAGCAAAGATGTTACTGCAATGTCTACATCAGTTTCCCGGTACAGCTTATCCCATAGAATGTCATAAGACACCAAGTCAAATGTCTTCGATAAATCGAGGAAGCAAGCATTGACCGGTGTCTTCCTATCTGCATAGTACTGGACGGTCCGCTTGAGACACAAAATGGCAGTTTCTGTCGATAGACCGGGCCTAAAGCCAAATTGTGCGTCATGCAATTTTATGGGACTGGCCATATGTGTATCAAACAGACAGTCCAGCACCTTAGCTGTAATAGTAGAGAGGGAAATTGGCCTATAATTCGACAGATCTACCACATTCCCCGTTTTATTCTTCACTATCGGGACAACTATGGTTTTCATAAGATCATTCGGTAGGTAGGAGTGTTTTAAGCACAACGAATTAAACATTATTATGACATAATAGCTTTGCAAGAAACTTGGTTGATGCCTCACGACTTGGCATTTCTTGGCAGTATACATGACGATTTTGCTTTCACCGGGACCTCTGCGGTAGATACATCGGTTGGTGTACTTCGAAGGAGACCTTACGGAGGAGTAGCACTGCTGTGGAGGAAAAGTTTATTTTCATCGGTGTCTGTTGTACCTTGCAATAGTGTTCGTCTTACAGCTATAACAGTGCAATTGTGTGAACAAGAAATACTAGTATTTTCGGTCTATATGACTGTAATGATAACTTAATTGAATTTACGGACTGCTTAAGTGAAATGAATGCAATTACCTATAGAAGATAGGAATATCCAATCTGTGTTTATGTTAGGAGACTACAATGCGCATAGTAATGAATTGTTTAGCCATGAGTTGTTAAAATTTTGTAATGAACAATATTGGACTTGCGCGGATATTGAACTCCTACCGCTAGATTCGTTTACTTTTGTGAGTGAAGCGCACGGGTGCAAACGGTGGCTCGACCATAACGTCGTGACACTCGTGACTGAAGCCGCGCGTCGCACAATATTGCATGATAGTTTTTGGTCTAATCATTTGCCTTTACAAATGGACTGTGATTTAAAAATAATTGAACCTAATATTGTACTGTACTACCGAATGCGAGTGTAAACAATGTTTTATGGGGGAAAGGGACTTAAACCAAATAAAATTGTATGAAGAGTTATGTCACTCCGCTTTGCGAAAAATAGATTTTCCCCCGGAATTATGTAGCTGTGCGGAATCAACCTGTGGGGACCTAAATCACAGATCTAATTTAGATGATATGTACAGGAACATAATTAGTATATTGACAATGTCTGCTAAACGTAGTTGTATATTTATTAAGAAAAATAAGTACAAACCTTTGACAGGGATAAACATGTTAAATCCGCTCACAGCGAGGCTCGGCTCGCGTTTCAAATGTGGTGTTTATGTGGGAATCCGATTTCAGGGAAAGTCTTTGATAAAATGCGGGAAACTCGAAAAGTTTTTAAATCTAAAATAAAATGGTGTCGTAATAATCAAATGCAAATCAAGATGGACATAATAGCCGAACATCATAAGAAAAAGGATTTCAGCAAATTTTGGAAAAATACTAATGAACCCCAAGCAGGGCTTCCCTGTGAGCGTGGCAGGTAATTGCAACCCCTTGTCTATAGCGAACATGTTCATGAATCACTACCAAGTTGATCCGCCACGGAACCTAAGTTCTTCTGCGTCACCGTGTGTGTCCAGCGCTGAGAGGACTTCCCCATTACTGTTCTCTGGCAGAGAAGTTGCAAATGTCATCAAAAACATGGTAAGGGGTAAGTCTCCGGGACATGATCACCTCAGCGTTGAACACCTACGGTATGCGGGTGTTCACTTGCCGAGGGTGTTGGCTATGTTTAATTCGTTGTGCTTAAAACACTCCTACCTACCGAATGATCTTATGAAAACCATAGTTGTCCCGATAGTGAAGAATAAAACGGGAAATGTGGCAGATCTGTCGAATTATAGGCCAATTTCCCTGGCTACTATTACAGCTAAGGTGCTGGACTGTCTGTTTGATACACATATGGCCAGTCCCATAAAATTGCATGACGCACAATTTGGCTTTAGGCTCGGTCTATCGACAGAAACTGCCATTTTGTGTCTCAAACGGACCGTCCAGTACTATGCAGATAGGAAGACACCGGTCAATGCTTGCTTCCTCGATTTATCGAAGACATTTGACCTGGTGTCTTATGACATTCTATGGGATAAGCTGTACCGGGAAACTGATGTAGACAGTGCAGTAACATCTTTGCTTAGGTACTGGTATCAAAACCAGACTAACCATGTAAAGTGGTCGGGGGTACTATCTGAGGAGTACCGATTGAAATGCGGGGTGAGGCAGGGGGGAATAACCTCACCTCGCCTCTTTAATTTGTACATAAATCAGCTGATCGTTGAACTCAGCAACACAAATGTCGGGTGTCACATTGATGGGCTTTGTATTAATAATATCAGCTACGCGGACGATATGATGTTGCTGAGTCCTTCGATCAGTGCTCTTAGGTGCCTTCTGCGAATTTGTGAGAATTATGTGGTGACTCAAGGACTCAGGTATAATGCTGAAAAGAGCGAATTACTTGTGTTTTTAAAAGCACGTGGCAAGATAGGTAGGTACACCCTATGTATGTACCTTTTAATTTATCAATGTTCAAACTTCATTATTCAAGTATGATTTATTTAATTAAACAAACAATTTATTTAAAAAAAAATCAGTCGCATAAACTAATTAGCCTTAGATTAATAAGTTTAAGATATGGTATTTAAATCAATTAGCTTAGGTTTGAAATATGACCAACTCTTTGATTAAAGCACTTAGCTTACAGCCATTATTTGCATGCCTAGGCGGTTAAGTCATTTAGCTTGGAACAAGAAATAATAAACCTAGGCGGTTAAGTCATTTAGCTTGGAACAAGAAATAATAAACCTAGGCGGTTTAGTCATTTAGCCTGGAATAAGAAACAATAATCATAGGGGGTTAAGTCATTTAGCCTGGAACGAAAAAAAGTAAAATATGGGTCATTTTGTATTAAGCGACATTTATCTTCGTTAAAAATTGGAATATTAGAAGAAAAAAAAATCTGATTATGGGGAATATGTTATAAAAACAATAATATCCTTCTTTTTTAAAAAATAATGCGATTTGCTAAAGTTATAATTTTTTTTCTAAAAATCGAAACTTTAAACTGCTCTGGTGTAAAGTTTCAAAAATGTCGGTTAATACAAATAGCCCGGAACCCGTCGATATATTACATGGGACTCAAACATAACTGGCAAAATGTGGGTGTGCATAGGTACACCTCTGTCTAACCCATCGGGGAATAAAGGCGTTATGTTATGTGAAATTCAGAAAATAATTTGGCTATTAATTTTGATATTTTTTTCATCTCCAAGGAAGTCATCATCAGCCTATTAATGTTCCCACTGCTGGGACACAGGCCTCCTCTCTGTGAGAGGGAGTGAGCTGTAACCTACCACGCGGACCCAGTGCGGGTTGGTAGATGTCACATGTCTTCGAATTTTTTGGTTCTTTCCTCACGATATTTTCCTTCACCGTTTTAAGAGCAGTGGTGATGAAATTATTTACACAAAGTAAAGCGCCTGCTTGGGTTCGAACCCACAACCTACAACTTCTAAGTCGTGGCCGTTACCACTGGGCCACCACTGCTCTTTCCAAGGAAGTAATGGTTAATGGTGGTTTCAACTCAACGCCTAATCCAATAGTACAGTATAAATAAGTCTCAG
The DNA here is from genome assembly GCA_948150665.1 of Conistra vaccinii. NCBI lineage: Eukaryota > Metazoa > Arthropoda > Insecta > Lepidoptera > Noctuidae > Conistra > Conistra vaccinii. Next base: position 14,024,688 of record OX411329.1, read on the forward strand.
TATTATATCTTCATAGAAAACGGCCGAAACGACACGCTCCGAAATCTCAGTGTATATCAGTACGCTACAGTATCGAGTGCACGGCAGTTACGCACGGACGTGGATTTATCTACCGACCGTAGGTAATTATTTTAAGGTCACTCCCCAGATATAATACTGTTACTTTATCACATTTTGCCAATAGACTTAAACTTCTTAGTATCGGATAAAGACGGACCCTAGTTTCAAGATTCAACGCGAGTGAAACTACGGAACTACATCAGTATTCTGTGCCACGGGTAAAAGATATAAGACAATCTTTTAAGGTCACACGAGCGTGAGCGTTGATCCGACGATCAAACGTTACATTCCGTCGATCACAACACAATTGTTCGATGATTGATGGCTTCAGAGATAAAGTAATTTCTTCCGGGATATCTGAGATATTATCTCTTATAGGAGATGCACAAGGTCACTCTGTACCACAGCTGCTCTACATAACCGATGGATCATTAATTTTGTTCACAATACAAAACGCATCGTCACGAAATCTTTTGGATTCTCAGTGTATGTTTACACTCAAGGACAACCATCAATACGAAACAAAATATTTTGCACGACTCGTTATGCGAAGCATTAGAGTGTGCTCTACGATCGAAAAAAATTTTTTGCCCCATTTCTGTAACTGTTTTTATTGTTACACTCCTGCTAGTACACAGAACCTACTTAATTTATATACCATTGTATAGATGATTAAATGGAGATTAATACTGTACTTTTTAACAATTGATTGCAGCAGAAATGGAAAAAAGCATAAAAATAGTTGAAAAAAAATTCCTGTCCATCAATTTATGAACCCTGAAAACATTGTAGCTTGCGATAAAATCAATTAATTGAGTCAATTTTTTTTTTATACATTCGTTTGTGCCGTAAAAGGAACCCTATTGAAAATGGCTCTTTTATTCGAAGTAGTTTAATTATTATTAATAAAATACTAACTAAAATATAATATCTTTAACCAAATATTTCCAACCTTTGACTTGATGTCCGTAAGTTGCCTAGCAACCGCCAAGTAAATATCTTTGTCAGTCGTTGACATTACGACTTCATGAAAAGTTATAAATTGTTCATTTTTAAACTATGTTTTGAATTTCTTTTTCGTTTATGAATGAGTGATAAGTATGAGGCGTGCACTTTTGGATTTTCCAAACTATTTTTTTATCCTTATATCACACTGCTGTACCTACCTATTGGAGCTTTTTCAAGACTGAAGAAAATGTGAAACGTTATTTCATAAATACTACAGCTGTATGCCTATAAGTTCCTTTCAAAATATTCTACATCAAATACACTTTCACGAAATTCTGCAAGGTTTTTCAACTCTGATTGAACCTGTCAATAAGTGAACCGAAAGTCTTTTTCATTCCCGTCCTCAGAAAATTCTACGAACATCTTTTCTTTCGTCCTACTTGTAATAAAATACAAATACATTTTCTTTTACACTTTTTTTTTTTTTTTTTTTTTTTTTTTTTTTATTTGTTTATAGTGTCTTTTACGCATAGCGTATATCAGTCCCATCGTATCCTAAACAATTGTACTTTCACAAGACATGGGCCATGAATATGAACAAACCTTTCGCATCGTCGCCATTTGGTTGGGACAGGATTGTATGGAACATACCTACATCAATTCTGTTCAAATTCAGGGACCTTACTAACTTATTTCTACTAGACTCATATTGAACACATTCCATCAATAAATGTTGTAGGTCCTCGACAACTCCACATTCCTCACAATTGGGTGATTTTTACACTTTCGAAATTCAAAATCAGACATTCTTTCCCAAAATGTTATTACATAAGTAAAATCAACGTCACTCCTGAATCTTGAAAGGGTTCATATGAATGGAATCAGCGTCTTCAGAGCGTTTAATTACATTTAGCCGACGGCAGGACCACAGAATAAATAGACACAAAAGGTCTTCTCCATATATCGAGCGAAACAGGCGCACGCACACACAGACACGCTTTACGGCAATCTCAAACTATATTAGCTGAATGTCAGTCGCGAGTGCGCTTTCCCTCCCGACCCTTACTCGAGCCAACCCATGCCGCTGAGCCTGTAGCTTTAATTTCGTCCCCAAATAATCTTAATCCGATCCAGCTTGTCTCTTGCCGTCCTCCCCAGCGACGCCGTAAGCAAGGATCTGTACCTCCCCGAGGGGTACCCTTTTTTTAGGTGGGAAATCATCAAATAACTTCTCCCGCTCTGTGCGGAGCGGAAGGGCGTGTCAGACTCTTCCTAACTAAAACCCACCCGTGTTCCTTCAGTTTTCCTGTACGTTGGGCCACGGTCACCCCTTAGGACTTTCCGGCAACCCCGGCTGAGGGGTGCCCCTAGCGTGTAATCGCTTAGATTATAAGTTTTTCGCCGTGGCTGGAAGCTTTAATATATTGAGGCACCCAAAGGAAAGTCTGGTTAAGCAGCCGATAACATCCTAGATCCTGACTGACCTGCAAAATGCCATTTCACAAAGAAAAACTTTGCGAATACGCTTGCAATCGCTATACGTGCAGCATGTCTATGTGCGTTTACGTGTTTTGTATTGAGCCGACCTTTTGTATCCATTCACCTATCTACTCTGTGTCAGGAGTCTCTCTGTTTATTCTAAGACAAATATATTCGAGTCGCGTATAGTCTATTAACATTTCCACCAGTCTTGTTAGCTAATGCTGAAAAAGGCAGGGGTTGGCAATTATTGCCTGAGGTTTAATTAATTCTAAAATGTGTCATAATTATTCGTCTGATATGTTATGAGTTTGAGGTCACGATATGTTTTAATTAGTCGTAGCTTTGGAATATTTAAAGGTAAAATGTTTGAAGTGTAACTGTCGTGTAGCGATTGACAGGAAATAAAATTATGTTTCAATTTTGCTTTGCGAAAATTATATTAAGTTACCTTTCATGCAATCGAGCCTATGTTGTTTTCGCGTGTTGCGTGTCGCGTGCCGTTCGCGGCATTGTTGTTGTTGTGTTGTTGTTATTTCTGCCGGTTCTTGTTGTTTTTGTGGTTTTGTTGTTGTGTTGTTGTTGTACTCTATAGTATAGAGTCATATGGTTATAACGGATATTTCTTATTAGTCTATTACAATCCGTTTTCAAAGCTTGAGTGTAGAGAAATCTAATACAACGGCTGTTCAATATAGCAGTTTACAAATCCTACACTGAACAGTGGACGTATTATATGATGATCAGTATTAAATATAAAACCTTTATAATTATGCTGTGCCTAACAGAACATAATACTAGTTTACGGTTCACTTTAAGCTCACAACGCATTCTGCCTAATTTACATTCATTGATAAACAAGTAAAGCTTTCATTCGATATTCTGTATCGACTGATACCTAAGTACCAAGAGAAGCTCGTGGCTAAGTAATAACAGCCGCACGGTTCGAACCATCAGGTTATGCTACGCTTGCCGGGGTTGGTCTGTGGATGGGTGACCATCTTAGCACACCGAGACTTCTCCATGCCTCGGAAAACACGTTAAGCCATTAGTCCCGGTGGCGGTGGACAACCAGTCTTACCAAGGGTTATCCGGGTCGACGGCGCGTTGTGTTCCACGCGCGCCTCAAAGAGTTGTCAGCACAATTGACGGGGTCCGCTAGGGCCGATGCCTGCCGGGGTTGCGGGAAGGTCCTAAGGGGTGACCGTGGCCCCTGGCAACGTGCAGGCAAGTGAAGGAACACGGGTGGGTTTTATTCAGTAAGAGTCTGACACGCCCTTTCGCTCCGCCCAGAGCGGGAGAAGTCATTTGATGACATATCACCCCAAAAAAAAAAAAAGTATCGTACTACCCTTACTGGGTTGTGGAGGTCAGATAGGCAGTCGCTCCATGTAAAATACTGGTATTCAGCTGTATCCGGTTAGACTGGAAGCCGACCCCAACATAGTTGGGAAAAGGATGGGCAGATTGATTGATAACTAAGTACCAATATTCAGAGATATTTCAACAGTGGTTTACTCCGGGTAAACCAAGTGTCATAATTGAATTGATAAGTACGTAATGTATCAGTTGTTCGACTGCCTCGTTGGTTTAGTGGTCGCAAGCGCTACTGCTGAACATGAGCTCCTGGGTTCAATTCCTAAGTCGGGCAAAGTGTTATTGGGTTTTTCCATTAGGTATTTCTTAGTAGTAACCCGGAGTCTGGATTTGTGTACGGTTGATGGCAATAGGCTCGCCCCCTATTACTTAAACATAACTGGCGAAATGTGGGTGTGTGGTGTGTGTGATATTTCAACTATACACACCCTTTGCCTTAGGGTCGCGCCACACCTGCCGAACGTTCCGCGGCGGAACGTTCCGTCGCGTCATGTTTGCTTGCATTTCTAAGGACGTAACGTTTGGCTGATGTGTCATAGGTAACTTGAAAAACATTAGGAGCGTATTAAACCGAACCTTCCGCCGCGGAACGTTCGGCAGATGTGGCGCGACCCTAACCCCCCGTGGATAATCGAGTACCTACTGACTGACAAATAGTACAGCGAATGTTTGATATGTAAAATAACCAATATTATCGACCTGTCACCTGAATTTAAAATGTAAATTTTTGTTGAATGACTTTTATAACGTTAAAGACTTTTATTGGTGTTCCAAATTGGATTTATTACTGGCACATAGTGTTTGTATTGGGTTATCACGTTTTTACGAATTGATGTGTTTATTTGGAGCAACAGTAATAGTTGCACAGAGAAAAAATAAAAATAAGTTAGGTACGGTACGAATTTTCTAGAATACCGTACTAAAATCTTTCGGATATTGATTTCTGAAGCTTCTATCTCAAGTCCCGATTACCTATTTCTAAGTAAACTTTTAAAAGTACGTATTCTCGAACCAATATGTCTCCGAGATTGGTTCAGCGTCTGTCAGAATCCAACGCGAATATGTTCTGGCGATGATTGACATACTTCGACGTTCTAGTTTCGTTAAATAAAATATATGTACCGGTACCAACGTCATACTACTGAAGAATCTGGAAGACAGTTTCCTGAAGAGGATTATAATAAAGCCGGATAGTATGGGATATGTGGATTTCAATACAATTCTTGTAGATATACAAATAGCCAGTAGACAAGATACTATGTAGGTTAACTGTTTTAAAGGTTTGGTCATCTATTTGTAATCTTTTTCTCCTCTCGTATTGGTAGGAACTTCCTAATGCAGGCCTCACACGTAACGATATGGGTACTTGCAAAAGTATATATTAACTTGTGTGGGATCAATTAGCACAAGTATCCAAGCCATTTGTTGTCACTCAGACTTGTTCGAGTCTAAACTTGTGCAAGTATATCGTACTTGTGCAAGTTTATCGTAGTTACCGTAATTATAACCCTTGCTGTGGCCGAAATCGGTGGTTGCGAGATAGACAGAACAGGGTACGCATTTATTACATATTATTATAGCTTTCGCCCGCGGCTTTCGCCCGCGGCTTTGCCCGCGTGGAGGTCGGAAATTATCCCACGGGAACGTACTACCGGGATAAAAAGTCCTATGTGTTAATCCAGGTTATATACTATCTGTGTGCCAAATTACATCGAAATCCGTTCAGTCGTTTTTGCGTTGTTGAGTAACAACTACACAAACATACAAACTTTCACATTTGTAATATTCGTAGGATAGTGGGATTTATTTATTAATCGTGAATTAAGAAAAATTGTTTCATAAGTATTTACAGTTTCAAGACAGTTATTAGGTGTGTCACCACACCAAATATTTAAATAGACGTATTCTGAGCAAATGTCACCTGAAGTATTCCACATACGGCACAGGTATCGATATTTTTCGCAGGTGCCATTAGTGGAATAATTTGTTATTGCACGACTCATAATGCGAAGCAATAGAGTGTGCTCTACGATCGATAAAATTTTTTTGCCCCATTTCTGCAACTGTTTTTATTGTTACACTCCTGACACAGAACCTACTTCATTTATATACCATTGTATAGATGATTAAATGGAAATGAATACTGTACTTTTTAACAATTGATTTAATGCAGCAGAAATGGAAAAAACATCAAAATAGTTGAAAAAACATTCCTGTCTGTCAATTTATGAACCCTGAAAACATTGTATACAAATTGAATGAATTCCTTTTTTATACATTCGTTTCAACCATAGAACTGTTATGAGGCGTGCACTTTTGGATTTTCCAAACTATATTTAATATTTTATTCCACAAATGGCACCTACGGATCAGTACGTACTACTATTGGGACATTTATTGTTTTTTCGGACCTCAAAATTAAAAATTACTATTGTAAAACCAGTCTTGAGTAATTTTTTATGTATTCTGTCAAAGCGAAGGTATCGGAAGTAGGCCACTGGTCCTATTACTTTTTAAGCTCTTTCAATCAATATTGGTTTCCTTCTAGAGATAATTGAAGAAGTTTTCTGCAGTGCGGAAGAAATTGAGTTTATTGCCTAGCTTATTTACACTCAAGAAACCCTCTACGTTGATTTGAAAGTATTTTCTGATCTATAAATAGATCGTTCTTGTGGTTGAAGCCGAACCAATTTATTTAAAAGGATTAGGTAATAGTTCCAATTGGTAAACTTTTTATCTTTTTCAAGTGAGATACAGCACCAGGGTGGATTTTTGAGATGGTGCAGTAAGGGCAGCTACCTTAACCGTTATAGCTACAGGAAAACGGTCTTAGGAGACTGTCATTAACTTTTTGACTTTGTTTTAAACGTTTTGTGAAAACTGCTCATTTTCTTGCTGACTGTTTTTTTTTTTCAAAATCTGTGAATGCAGGTCAAAATGTCTCAAAAAGTTAAGGACAGTCTCCTAATAAGGCCGTTTTCTTGTAGCGACAACGGTAAAGGTACCATTCCTTACGGCTCGCTTCCAAAGCGTAAACGTCAAATACTTTGTCTTTCAAAGCCATTATTTTACCATGCACCAATCAATCAATCAATCTTCCTAGCCTTTTTCCCAACTATCTTGGGGTCGGCTTCCAGTCTTACCGGTTGCAGCTGAATACCCAGTATTTTACATGGAGCGACTGCCTATTTGACCTCCACAACCCAGTAACTGGGTAATACGATACCCCTTGGTAAGACTGGTGTCAGACTTTCGGGCTTCTGACGACTCGTAACGACTGTCAAAGATCCACAAATGACAGCCGGGACCAACGGTTTAACGTGCTTTCCGAGGCACGGAGGAGTCTCGGTATGTGAAGATGGTCACCCATCCACTGACCAACCCTGGCAAGCGTAGCTTAACCTGATATATCGACCCGTGCGGCTTGTTATTACTTAGCCACGAGCTCCTCACCATCATTTACCATGCACCATCATCATCCATAAAGTCTTCAGCCGTGATATTCGTTTTTTTTCATTTATGTATTCGCAAACTGGAAGCTCTTGACCTGTATCTCACCTGATGGTAAGTGATGATCAGGCCAAAGGTGGAAGCTAGCTTCATCCGGAATCCTCAACCACAGAGGAACTTCCTGTAACACAGGTTACAACCTAGCGCAAGAGTCAGGGTTTCCATATAAAAATGTAACATACTTTTATGTCAATAAAATATATTTCATATTTAACTGGCTATCGTTATATCTCTAACTGCCAAAACACAACATTGCTGTTAACATTGTTGTCATGGCGACAGACTAAGATAAGAACATTTTCAGAACCCTGTTGGGGCTACCCATGGCTCGTGCAACCATTGATGATGCGCGAAATAATCTACCTAGAGGACCTATGTACAAATTAAATTAGCACCACATTTTACCTACAAACTAAACATTCCTTATTACGTCACTGGAACAAGAAATCACGAAACTAGAACTCTTCAATTCCTATCTAGGTAGATACTAGTCGGAAACTCGTGGACTTGTTTTTATTGCCCCAAGTTGGAATAGTTTTAGGAGTATCCGGGGTCCTCTAATCATGGGCATCATCGCTCGCTGCGAATCTTGAGCAAGTTTCGAGCTCAACTTTGGAGCATAAACTTCTTGTTTTTAATACCGGTCTCGTCTTTAAATAGTTCCAGTTTCTGATCTTGATTAGTTAATGTTTTACTGTAATTTTGTGTGTAAGTTTGGGTTTAGTGACTGTGTCGACTTTTCTATCATGGTTAATCTTCTTTGAAATCCTTGTTACCGTTTATCAAAATAATAAACAGTAGGTACCCCAATCGCGTAACACACTTTCAAACACTATCTGAATGATTTTGATAGAAATTGCTAATCCATTGCTCTGTAAATGTTTGAAGGATTGTCTGCTCAGCAACGTATAAAACGCATTGAACGCGTTTATGAATATTTTTAACATAACCAAACGCCTGTTTTCCCCGAAGGGTTAGGCAGAGGTGTACCCATAGTACACCCACATTTTGCCCTTTTGTTTAGTCCCATGTAATAGGCGGCGAGCCATTGCCATCAACCAGGCACAAATCCAGACTCCGGGCTGCTACTGAGCAATTCCAGATGGAAAAAACCAATAACACTATGCCCGACTCGGGAATCGAACCCAGGACCTCATGCTCAGCAGTAGCGCTTGCGACCACTAGACCCACAAAGCAGATTTTTTTTTTACTGGTTTAATAAATGGCAATGCTATTAGTGTGTTACGCAACTACCCCGCTATTCTACACGTGAAAGAGATGCCTTTAAAATTTTAAATACAAAAAAGGAAAACAACGAAAATATGCAGTCCTTATAGTGAAAAAATTCATCTAGCAACACGCTATTTTTCTCAAACAAAAAACAGCCATATTTTACCACTACCAACCGTCAAACGAACATCACCGATGTATCCACTGATAATCATTTGAGCCAACGCTGCTAACTAAAGTGGTCCGCGAAGCACTTAATTAAGGCAAAGCGCACACGTACGTGCATGTGTTTGCGGGAACCCGTTTGCTTTGTAAATACACTCCTCCGCCTCTGCTTTGTATGCCCCACGGAAACCCCCAGCAAAATATTCGAGATCATAAAACAAAAGAGTTCCACTTTTTTTCTTTCCTATTTTACATAAAATCCAACGCTTTAAACAGGCTATAAAAATATCTATACAAGGTTTTGTTGATCGTAAAGTGATGGGAAATGTGTGTTGTGTATTGAATATTTGATGATGTGCCTTAATAAATGAAGTGTGACGTATAAACAACACATTTTTGTATGTTATGAATATAAATGTATTCGTTAATATTAAATAGAAAAATTCAGTTTTTAGTTAAGTCTTTCGAAATACTATACCGCGCGCAAGCCGAGTGATGCCGTGGCAGCGCAGCGGCCGGCGAGCGCTACTTCCAAGTTGTTCGCAGTTACTTGGCAATTTTTACTACAACTTAACCATGGATACCCTACATTAATGATATGGCCATATGACTGACATATCATAAAACGTTGACGTTAAACGATATGGCCAATTTTAGCTGGCCATTTCATGAAACACAACCATATCATGAATGGTCGAACACTTCATGAAATGATCAATTCTAAGATCTGGCAACGACATTATAGAAGTTAGTAGTAGTAACAGTAGCAGTTAGGAAGTTAGTGGTAGTAGTTAATAGTTATACAACATATTTCTATCGAGTTAGTAATAAACCATGCCACTAAGGTACCCAAGTTGTCAATATTATAGCTTCAAAAGAAAATCCACTGTTTACCTACATGAAAATGTTTTTATAAGTTTCTGAAGGCAATGAATAAGTTCAGTCATCCAACATTCAACATTCGACGTTAACGATCTGTTAAACAAAAAAAAAAGGAAAAAAAAAAACCGCAAAAGATTATAATATTCGAACGTTTCATAAAACCCACCTATTATAATAAGTCACCCAGTGAAGAAACGCTAAAACAAAAAAAGAAAAATTAGAGTTCGTCGTTTAAATATTCGTTACAGCAAATTTACTCCGCATACCTCACTCCTTGAGCTTAACTTTCCTTGGCAAGTCACTTTTCTTTGCCGAGTTTAGCTTTTTTCGCCTCATTAAATACCAACGTTGCTTTTCGAGAAATTTTTTGTACAACTCCAAGTCTCAAAGCTACTCGTAAATAAGTTTTTTCTTCGGTAAACACTATCTTCATGTAAGAAATTGCTTCGTTTTAAATTATTGACGATCCTTAAAGATTTCTATTATAAGGGCATTTTTCACGTGTAAAAATCACATGACCTATGTCATGCTGATATTTTCTTTTGTTTTTAAATTAAATGAGCTTTAATGTAATGTATAAACGCAAATTATTAATTCTGAATAATCGTCAAACTCATTATAACTACGTGCAGGTATTATTTTTAATGAATTGGAATGCTTTAATTTTAATCCATTAACAATTTTGATAGAAACTGTATATTTTTTTTTTGTATTAACGTTTCAACGTATTGATGAAACGATTTTAAGCATTAATTTATATCAGAATAGTTTTGCCATTGTGTGGATGTTGGCAAGGGAACGTACGAGTACTACCGGGATTAAAAGTACCATAAGTGTTAATCCATGGAATAAACTATCTTTGTGCCAAATTGCATCCAAATCCCTTCAATCATTCTTGTGCCAATCCGGAACATACATCCTGACAAACAAACATACGGACGAAAATTCTTCGTTACAATTTTTTATTATACGTTTATTAATTAATTTTATTTAAATCTTATTTTGGCAACAGCCCTGCGCTTTCACATTTTCACGTTAAACTCATAAACTATTAGACCCTTTTATTACTCTTTGATGACCGATGAAACATTGATAAAATTGAACCAAACGTTACTAATAGTATTTTGCTCAATTGGATACTTATTCAATTAATTAAGGACTCTTTTGCCCAAATCTCTGCAAGCTTTAGTTGAAAGGCTTTATTGAAAACCTTTTTATTATAGATACGTCAAGTTAATTGATGAGTACAGGCAGTACAATACCAGGTATTAAATGTTTTTAGATAAATACGAGTAATTCAGTTTCATGCACACACGTCAGTCACGTCACCAATCAGTCACGCTCACGTCAATTTCAGGGACGTGTGTCAGTCGGTCATAGCAACGCCTCGTTAAAAAATTGTCTTTGTCACGAATTCACGATGCCTTTTTTCGATCGTGGCAACACAAGTTTTGACTTGCCGGTGACGCGACGTCGTCGACCAAGACGCCCCGATAGTGATGAGGATTGCCTACAATCGGGTTGAACGGCGTGCAATAAAAGCCAACTCCCACGGTGCGCCATATCGCGCACGCGCACCAGCCCGCACGAGGACGCACCGCCACGCACGCGTTCAACGCGCGTCTGCGCTACCACGCACGCTAGGTTTCCCACGGTGCGTCGTGCGCGTGCGTCCGCGATATGGCGCACGGTGGGAGTTGAGCTTAAGAGAGGCCTCTGCTATTGTACGCCGTGGACATTGTCCACCAGAGGACTGCTGAAGGCTGATGATGGTGATGATATTTTAAGGACCAAGTTTTAAACTTTTGGGGTACTGATGACTACTTTGTGTGTACATCAAATCAATCTTTAGGTTAAATCCATATTTACTCAGCCTAGCTTTGTATATGAATTCGATAAATCGATCCAAGGGCTGTTATGTAGCCACAAAGCTTCAAATTCTAATAGTTTTGGTCTAACCGCATAGACATTGTTTGGCTTAACTGAATATATACATCAGTTAGCGGCATAAATAGCATTAATATTTTAACAGTTCAGAATGTGTACAATTTTATTAATATCTAGCGTTAAATTTAGAAAACCCGCACGTACTTTGTAAAAAGCTGTAACATCGAACATTAGCAGTTAATTAGTTAAGCATACCTAGTTAAAAATTAAAGAGATTTTTTCTTTATTTGATTACCGGTTCCGCCCCTAAGATGATCCTTGAATACTTATAGGTAAAATTAAGACATATGTGCTAAGAGCAGATATATTATAGCATTTAACCTAGGTGCCATCTCTGCGGGCGAGAAAAACGCGGCGATTGTCCGCCGTGCCATCAAATTCAATAAAAACTCTATTTATAGAGTTTTTATTGAATTTGATGGCACGGCGGACAATCGCCGCGTTTTGATATCGCCGTGTGAAGCTTGATTTATAAATCAAGCTTCACACGGCGATATCATCGCGGCGATATTTTAAAGACACAGCGTGACTATCGCTGCGATTCTCTCGTCCGTGGAGACGGCGGCGCCTTAATGAAACCCATTTAAATTATTTTATCCTGCACCTCTAAACTAACATCTAAATGCATTTAGCCGGTCTTTGCCCCTTTTTATTAACCACTACATTACAATTAGAAGTAAGATAATGTGTCAGGCTTGATTAAAATTTAAATTCAAGTTTCATGTAATTTATACGCCGAAGTTACATAGGAGTAATATATTCGTCTGTGTTTCTAAGCAAAATTATGATGGGCTTAGACTGATGTATTTGTCTTAATCCAGACTGTTTAGAGGACGTAATGTACTCGGTAAGTCTATACTCGTACAGGCTGGCTGTGTAAACGTCGGACATAATCAATAATAATCATGCAGTAGGTAGGATATTCATTAAAGCTCAACACACACACACACACACAAAGCGGGTGCGTGTCTGGTGCGGGTCGGGACTGTGAGTACGGCGGGCTTGTCCCGGTCCCGACCCACTCCGCGCCCTCCCCGCGCACGCATTTCGTATGCTGACATCAATATAATACAAGGAATTACAATTTAAACAAGCCCGCCCCGTCCTCCTGTCCCGACCCGCGCCCGACATGCACCCGTTTTGTGTGTGTTGAGTATTAGTATTCTATTTTTATTCCAAATCTTATTTTTACTTTCTTTTCAGCGTCCACCGTTTGTTTGATCGTTTTTTTTTAACATAATACCTTAATATAAGTGGCCAATGCCCAAAGCACGAATCTTAATTACAAACCTAATTAGTTTTACTAAGGATTTCTTTGCGATATATTTTTTTAGTTAAATGAGACAAATCATCATCATCAGCCTATTAATGTTCCCACTGCTGGGACACAGGCCTGGGCAGGAATGAGACCATAAATATAATAATATCATGTCCTCGAGCTTGTCTATCGATCAATCTATTGTTTAAACCTTATATTTTCAGAATCCAAGCTTCTGGTACAATTTCATAATAAATTCATCTATCGTGGAGCTTTTTACTTGTTTGTTAGTCAACAACGTCTCATGGATCGGCTCGTAATGAAATTTGGGTGATAGAATATTGTAAGTTTTCAATTGAAAACAATTCTTGTCATGCCCCAGACAAAATACAACTACACACGCTTACCGAAAAACGTGTCTTTATCACTCTACTTTTTGGGAACAGCCGATCTATTTTGTAAAAATTTCACCGAGAAAACTTAAGTGAAGTGAACTGTCAATTGGTGAAGTGAGCTGTCAATTGGTGAAGTCAACTGTCAAATTGGTGAAGTCAACTGTCAAATTGGTGAAGTGAGCTGTCAATTTAGAAGACAACTGTCAAATTGGTGAAGTGAGCTGTCAATTGGTGAATTGACATAAGCTAGTATGACATACATTTAATCTATGCATCTCCATATATATGACTTGACAAAAGGTATTAAAAATAAACTTCCCCATTTTATTTTTAAAAGACATTTTTGTGGTACAGCTACTTTCTTAATCGAGTAATATATCACTAAAAATTGTTGGGACTAAGCATTTTCTGCATCTTTTTCCATAATAGTAGTAATAATAGTTTTCCATATAATACAAGTGGGTACTACAAAATAATCTTCTACTAATGGATTTACCGTCTTGATTTTAAACTCATCCTTGCGATAATGCCAATAACAACACCACCTTTTGATGGACCGGCAACAGCTTACATTCTAAGAATAATTCTTCGTAACCACTGCTTTTACGTCGTTTTTTTGTGTTTTTATCATCTAATACTTTCATAAATCTGATTTTCAAAGATTTTATTTTATCTATATTTAGATAAAATAAAATCTTTGAAAATCAGATTTATTTTCTTTATTTTAAATATATTACCATAGCTTGCCAGTCCATATCAAAGTATAGCGAGTTCACCAGCGCGTAGCTGCATTCGGTCTATTCAGTAAAAATCTCACCGTGAAAACGGGCTGTCATTCCTCGGGACCTGATGCTAGGAATTGAAACTATTTACTCACTTCACCTGACTAAAGCCAACACGGTGAGATTTTTACTAGAATAGCACTTCAACTATTGCCAATGACAGCTGTCATTTTTTTACCAGATAGTTTGATTAGTCTAAGTAGTACCTTACCTACCTATAACATCGAACCACAACTCTTTCATTTATCATTCAACTAAGAAAATCACTCTAGAGTTATAATGATTAATTACTTGGAAAAGTGATTAATATCTATAAGCTATAGCATGGGTTATATACCTACATATTTACCAACCGATAAATAAAGATTTTATCGAAGCTTACAATAAAGTGAAAGTGATATATCCAAGACTAAATTCTACCTTACAAAAAAATATGCCATGTTAGAATAAAAGAGTGCCACAACCTCAACAATATAAGAATCACAGATTTCCATATCTCTCTACACAGAAGTAGGTGCTCACTGACAGAAGCCTATTTATGGAGATCCATGTAAATTGGATAGAAATACGAAACAATAATGGAATCGGGTCTATGTGACGTGTTTGCCTGTATATCCTATTTCCATTCCATATTTTTCCAAAGATTCTTTCCTTACTTATTTGATTCTCGTACAATGTTAGCAAGAAAACGTATCAAAGTGTTGTTCCTTTTGTGTTTGGCCATTAAAAATAATAAGTTTACACTAGAATGGTGTCATGAGAAAATGAAAGAAAGTAAATCTAGACACAAAAGGAAGACAAAAGTGTAAGACGTCGTTTGTGAAAAAAAAAACATTTACTTTACCAAAAAGGTCCATAAAGTCCATTTTATCGGTTTTAATATCGATATAAAGTACGACTAAGAGGGTAAAAAGTGGACACTTAGATGTCTAAGTGTCCACTTTTGTTCAGTGAACTGTCAAAAACTAAAGTGTTTATGATAATGGATACAAC
Source organism: Conistra vaccinii (assembly GCA_948150665.1). NCBI lineage: Eukaryota > Metazoa > Arthropoda > Insecta > Lepidoptera > Noctuidae > Conistra > Conistra vaccinii. Next base: position 14,039,714 of record OX411329.1, read on the forward strand.
CATTGATTGACATTGCGGCTGAAGCATGCTCGACGTAGCAACTGATCAGGTGTATCAGGTACCTAATTAAAAACAATGGACAAAAAACGGCCAAAACAAAAAACGGACAAAACGAAAAACAACAGGTCTTTTTGACAGTTCAAAAGTGTCCGTAAATGGTTTACTTAATTAATGAAATAAATGATTTGAGTTTGAGTTTTAACGTAAAAGGATGTGTTCCATGAAAATTAAATAAAAACAAACATTTATTATTATCAGAAAATCGACCAATAAGGCAAGAGCCTACTCCCGGATATAGGGTAAGCTTAACTGTGATGAATATTAATGAAGCCCTGTGATGCATATATAACCCTTACATTATTAAGACAAAACCTGCAAACAAAAGATACATAACCCCATAATATAACATAACATAACATCACGACTTGTTTCCCCGAATGGTTGGGCAGAGGTGTACCTTTAGTACCCCACATTATCTCAGCACAATTAAACTGATGGAGCTAATAAAAACTCATTACCATTTAGCACGTAATACTATTATAGCAGTCATTACTTCCTATGAGATAAGGTTGGTTGGCACTAAGACCCTATATGACCCGCAACTAATGACGTCATCATTAACACTTCTCATAAGTACCGGGAAATTAATTTATTGTGTGTGTGGCAGGTTCACGTGTAGCTATGGCGGAGAAAGCTATAAGTAGGTGATTCATGCGATTTGGGGAGACCCCTTTACAGTCTCTCCAGAGATGTGCCCTAGCAGGCGCTGCACAGAGGGGGTTCCGGATTGGTCTTTTGAGAGGAAACGGTGCCCCTTCCATGTGTAGATGGTGACCACCGGGGTGGGTTTAGTGAGGTAGGAATCCCACACTCCCCGGTCATATCCCCAAAAACCGGGCGCCTTTTGAAGGTTTCCCCCCGAAAACAAAAAAAGGTGATTCCTGCGATAATTCTATAATTGCATCATCGTGTCTGTGGTGAATGATGAGTTTTTTTTTAACTTTACTTCGCCCGCGTGGACCCCAATTCTTTTTCTAGAATAAAAGTTGACTTTTTTACTCATTATAACATCAACTATCTGCTACTGAAAGCCCCGTCAAAATCGGTCCCGCCGTTTTGGAGATAAGCCGGAACAAACAAACAGACAAACAGAACAAAAAATTTAAATAATGTTTTTTGTTTTAATATTTACTTCATAACCATTTAGTAAGAAGCTGTTATTTTGAAGTTACATATAGACACTTCAATTTTATTTATTTGTAATATCCAAGAAAACCGTTTTAATTTGATAAAAAATCCGCAAGAAAAATTAAAATGATCATGGTGCATAATAAAATTGTACTAGTCTCGATACTAGTTCAAAGTTACTACCTAACATTTTGTTTAACAATAAATTCTCAGCAACGCCAAACAATAGTTTTACTTTTCATAGATGAGATAAAACATCGAAAAGCAATATATAGTTATTAATATCAATCATTTAACTGTCGTATTACAGATGTCAGGATTTTATTAGTTTTCGGCACACCTAAGTAAGGTCAAAAAAGAGTACAATCTTTTTGCGATTCTGTTTTATTAATAGAAACATCAAACTCGTCTAGACTGAAATACCTAACCACTATTTTATTAACGTTCTGTATATTAGGCTATTTCGCTAACGTTACGCAATATTTTACCATTCGTTTTCATAGCTGAAACTCACATTACATATCTAGCTAATTCAGTATTATTTATACGTAGCTGTAAATTCCAATAAATTTGTAATATCATTAAAGGTAGGTTTTGTTTTTTGTATGATTGATTATCAGCAAGGCCATTTTAGCTAATATCTGAATTCAAGTGAGAAAGTCTCGTAGTTTTTACAAAACATTTTTCTACTTAAGTAGATTTCCTATTGTAAAAACTACGACACTTAATCAAACATGGGACGGAAAAATTGTTAAAACGTTCAAAAGATTTTTAGGGTAACTTGAAAACTTTAGGAAGAAATAAACTCAAAAAATTCGAGCTTCACGTCTTACGAGAGTCTCTCAGTTTTACAGAGAGTATGCGGTCAAAGAGATGCCTCGCCGACTCGCGAGACGGATATGTGTAAGTAAACACTTCCTCCTCTTCTTCACACACGATCCACAAAGAGGAAAACAAAAGTGATATATTCTGAAGTAAATAAATACAAACAGAACAGTTATTTTTTCGTACCTATGCAAAATTCGCACCATTCAGTTGTTATTAAATAAGGAAATATTTAAAAAAAAAAGCTTATAAAATCTGACATGTGTCAATTCTGCGTTAAGATTTTGTTTGTTGTTATTTTGACAGCTATTTTTTCGCACCTATGCAAAAATTCGCATAATTCAGTTGTGCTGTTTTTTAAATTAGGAAATATTAAAAAAAAAGCTTTTAAAATCTGGCATGTTTCAATCCTGCGTTAAGATTTTGTTTGTTGTTATTTTGACAGCTATTTTTTCGCACCTATGCAAAAATTCGCATAATTCAGTTGTGCTGTTTTTTAAATTAGGAAATATTAAAAAAAAAGCTTTTAAAATCTGGCATGTTTCAATCCTGCGTTAAGATTTTGTTTGTTGTTATTTTGACATTTTTCAATATATTCGTCACTAAAAAAAACTAAGCTCCCAAATGCATTTAATAAAATTACTTCTGGAAATTATGTTATGTGCCCAGAGGCACATAACATTATTTCCAGAAGTAATTTTGAACATCGCCCAGGCATTAGTATTGCTAAACCTGTCACGCTGCCGCTGCTATGACTGACAAAGACGACCGCGACGTTATAAAAGGTATCTTTTCATCGATATTACCTCTTCAAGTCTGAACCAACAGTTACTTTTGTTGATCAAGATCTCAAACAAAGTAATAAAATGGATACGTGAACTACTGAACATGGGTTTGTTCATAACCCATTGAACTAGAAAGTTAGCTTTGAGGAAAATGGATTAAATCATCTTGTACAACCAGTTAGAGATACCTCCATGAGTATGCCTGCACATGCCTGTATTTTCCGAGTTGGTGAATGTTACTTCTATATATAGCTATTAGTTACGTTTGCTTATATTACTCGTACAGGGTCAAATAAAATTAGCTAGCAAAACTCCGCAGACGTGATAGGTCATCATCATCATTTCAGCCTAAAGACGTTCACTGCTGGACATGGCCTCCTCCAGGCACCGCCACATCGACCGGTTCTGTGTTTCCCGCATCCAGCGGATTCCTGACGTGATGGCTATAAATATATTATGGCAAAAAAATATGTAAAACTCTTAATTTAAAGTACGTAAACACAGCTGACTGCGGGGCCAATACCGGCTGGTAGTTTAGTTACTTGAAATAGGGATGTTGCATGATAAAAAAAAAAAAATATTCCGTCAGCCAAATAATAAAAAAAATGTTAGACACTCGTATTTTTTGCTTTATTTATTTATATATATATTCTTTATCACCACAAAAATACATAACAGAAAAAAATATAAATTTGACACTACAAAATATACAATTGGCGGCCTTATCGCTTTCCGCGATCTCTTCCAGGCAACCTTGGAATGGACAGTGATCTGCCTGGACATAAAATGCTAATGCTAATGCTTTATCATATTAATAAAAAAATATTTAGACAAAACGCATTAAAGTTGGGGAGTGGGGCTCATTACGTCACAATTCAGTATAAAATCTACCGAAAAGTGACGTCATGCCACATTTTAACTCATCTTTTGATTACGTAAAAAAGATAAAACACGAGAGTCCAATCAATCTTCCTAGCCTTTTCCCAACTATCTTGGGGTCGGCTTCCAGTCTAACCGGATGCAGCTGAATACCAGTATTTTACATGGAGCGACTGCCTATCTGACCTCCACAACCCAGTAACTAGGTAATATGATATCCCTTGGTAAGACTGGTGACAGAGTTTCGGCCTTCTGACGACTCGTAACGACTGTCAAAGATCCACGAATGACAGCCGGGACCAATGGCTTAACGTGCTTTCCGAGGCATGGAGGAGTCTCGGTATGTAAAGATGGTCACCCATCCCCTGACCGGGGTTGGTCAGCAAGCTTAGCTTAACCTGATGGAATGACCCATGCGGTTTGTTATTACTTAGCCACGAAATCATCAAAAAAAAAAAAAAAAAACTAAGAAGGACAAAAAAAATTGTCGTCATCCTTGTTATGAGTTTATGAACCGTGTTTTTTTGGTTATCGTCATTTGATATCGATTTATCACATCTGCGGAGTTTCGCTAGCTAATTTTATTCGACCCTGTATAAGGCTGCCTGTCCACCGGAGCGGAGAGGAGAGGAGAGGAGCGGAGATGTGTCAATATTAACCAATAGAATCAAAACTCCGCTCCAGAGGTGCGATTCTATTGGTTAATTTTGGCACATCTCCGCTCCTCTCCTCTCCTCTCCGCTCTAGTGGACAGGCAGCCTTAGTCTACGCATGCTATTCATTTTTAGGGTACTTAACGAAAGGTGCCCAACGGAACCCTATTACTAAACTTCCGCTGTTCGTCTGTCTGTCAGCGGGCTGTATCTCATGAACCGTAATAGGTAAACAGTTGAAATTTGTTGACAATTGAGTTCACAGATTGTGTATTTCTATTACTACTATATCAGAAAATGTATACAAATAAAATAAAGTTAAAAATTAAAGGGACGGAGAAACCCCCTTTAATTTTTAACTTTATTTGATAATATCCCATGCAACAAAACGTGTTTTTTGGCGTTATTTGCTAAATATATTGTTCGGTGGTACCCTTCGTGTTGGTCGGTTTTCGATAATACGCCAAGAAAAGTCACTTTTGTCTGCTTGCCACAATTGTGTGTACCTTGTTGATAATACAATAAACTTTGTAATGTGTAAAAGGTAATTGTTTAATTGTTTCTTTCCCAATACCTGATAAATTAACTTTAGCACGGCAACCCCTTTTTCCAGGGTTACAACCCCCTTGAAATGGATCATTCAATGCATAAACATTCGATCAACATCTTGTTATTTTGCAGAAAAAAGCCTCAAAGCGTGTCGCGTCGAGATACCTTCCCGCAAGTAATCGGATGTAGATCTACACTTTGAAAGGGGAAAAGCGCGTCACTGCGGGTAAGATCCTTTTCGTTACCAATAAAGTTTGTACTATTCGAAAATGGAAAACTTTGTGGAAGATAGAAACAGCTTTGGTACCATTTGCTATAGGTAAACTTCGTCACTTTACAATACATATTCTTATAATACGGACTTAACCTTATGATGTAAAAAATATTAATGGAAAATTGTATCTTCTCCGAATCTGTACATTTGTGTGCTTGAAGTAATAAATAAATAAATAAATACACCGGACCATAGCATCATCATTCTCTTGCCTTTACAGGTACTAATTCAGGGTCAGTGCAAATATGCAAAGCGTTTAAAAAGGAAGTTATTATAACAGTTATAGCTTATTATTATTTAAATGATTTTTTAAATGAGAAATTTTTACCATGTTCTACTAAAGGACATCGCCTAATTTTGTATGGAAGTTGGACCAAGTGCTGCCTAGAATACTCACATAGTGCATTTTGTTCCTCAGACCATCCCCCTGGTCCCCTGGTTTTGTACCTGTATTTCAAAGCGCATAAAAATCTATCCCAGGAGTCCAAAGAAAAACAGTCTCTTGTTTTGAATATTTTTATTGGAAAAAATTAACTTAGTAGCAACAAATATACAAAATCAACTATTAAACAGTTATTATGCATTCAATTATAATTGTAGTAATTGTATTTTGATGTTGTAGTTGGAGTTGGACGTCGGAACCACCGGGGTAACCTACTGGCCAGTTTTATGGAGAAGGAAGGCCTCTTTATGATGAACTCCTTCTTCAAAAAACGTGAGCACAGAAAGTGGACCTGGCAGAGCCCTGGAGGCCAATTCTCGCGTTTACGCTCGTTCTAGTCGAATTCGAACTGCCGCTCGTCTTCCTAAGTCGCTTATAAAATGGTGACTTTCCGTATTCTAGTCATTCGTACAATAAACGAGTCGAAGGAAAAAATGTTGTCATTATACGTCGCGCGAAGCGATCCATTTCACAAAACGATGCTACTTTTCAAACGCAACCATAGATGTACTTCTTGAAGTATATTAAAAATGATAAGCGTATAAAAGGTGATAAGCGTATATAAAGGTTTTGGGCATCTTTTTATTACTTACATAAACGTTTATGAATCCTACCATCATAATTATTGATTTCGTAACTCCATTAATATTTTATTATTAACATTAAAATAAGTTCTCATGCAACGGAATGCATGGCTGATGTTTATTTGTCAATGTCAAAGATATTTGTCACGTCAAATTAAAGTTACAATTTCTGTTTGTTTACATTGGTAAACAAGTAATTAAATAAAAACAGGATAACTGCCAATGATATTATAAGTGATCTGAGGACTACCACAATAACATCAAGACTTATCAAGATGGAGAAAAAGAAGAGGAAGTATGGTTGTCGTAAAGAGTGCGGTACTGCAACAACTGGAGCGTCCTGCTGCTCTAACGACGCTGGTATAACTACGTGTCCCGGTTATATTACTTTAAAAAAGCCCAAAAAATAGTTGGGAAATTTTGTGAAAACAAATTTCGCGTCGTCACAACACGAATTCAAATTTCTTTGTGGTCAAAGTACCGCACAAACATCTTTCGAAATTCATGAAGACTGGGCGAGAGAGGAAATGGTCCGGCGATTCCTAAGCTCCTGGACAGCTGACGATACAGGACGCTGACTATTCGTGTAAACTTGTGATTATTATAATGTATTGTTTACGTATAGTATTTTTGTTAGATATATAACTTTTGCATTGAAAAAAATTAAATAAAAACATTAGAAATCTTATTGTTTGAAATGCTTTTGAAATACTGCATCATGTTAGTGGTACAATAATAATAGGGGCGTAGGTCATATCATTTCATTCTAGTGACAAAATAATCGACTCTGTAAATTCAGTATTGTATGCGCTGCTGAATGGGTCGCACCCACCTTGGATGATAGCTTGAAATGATAAGTCACGGATAGCCAAAGATGATGGTTTATTGAATATATTTAACTACCAAGTAACTAATGCTATATGAATGAGTACAGCTGACTATGAATGCTGATCGTGTACTGTCACGTTACACTATAATTTGTGCAAAGTGACGGAAAAGTGCTAGTACGATACATAACTCGTACAAGTATACACTCAAGTAAAACTACAAAAAAATCGGCACTGATTAGACCTTAGCTCTTTTTCTCTCGATGTCTGTGCATCGAACCGGGAAATGTACAGGAGCAAGGTGGGGGCACCGCGTTTGTTGCGGCTGCATCGGGTTCGACCTTTCTTGCCCTCAACCAAAGTAAAACCCTCCTGGTCCACATGACTGGTTAAGGAGTCGACAATCTTGAAAAATGATTTTTAAGTTAAAAAAAATTCGAGCACCACTTATACGTCTTTCATAAACATTTATCGAAAAATAATTCTTTATAGATTTCGTAACAAGTTGTGTTATACTTAAAGTAAATAATGATATAATCATTTATATCTTGAACGTGTTTAGATGTGCTGAACGCGTTCAATTTCATTGGTGAAATCCGCCCTATTACTGAATGTTTTCTTTGTTCTTGGCTCTTAAGGCGCGGGACATACACATTTACACAAAGGGCGAGTGGCGCGAGCGTTGTGTCGGACCAGCGGGCGCCGCCGCGCGGGGTGTCCGTTTCGACTGCGCGGCCACGGCGAAATTAAAAAAAAAAAACAATGCCAAGATTTTGTAAAAATTTGTAGAAGTTGATTCCCAAAACCATAAAGGATGGTGGGCGATAGTGGTCCCAGCTCGGCCAGCCACTAAATGTGTATTACTTAAAAGAGCAAATAAAACTGAATATTTTTTATTATGACACCATCAAAATTCATCCCGGAGGAACCGAGCTACGTGTACCTTAAGTATATTTCTTTGTCTGTGGCTTAGCTCAGAGACTCTAAGTACTAGAAAGTTGTAATTTCGCATTGGTATATATATTTATTACGCCGACAAAGTGGTAAAATAAAATCAAGACAATTGTTTTTTTTTGGGTATCTTTTACCCCTACCTCGTAAAGAGGGAATTTTTTTTTCTCGTCTAGCACTTGTTGTGGGATGTCGTTGGAAAGGTCGTTTAAAAATATTACGAATGTGTGAACACCATTTTTGGATTAAGTTATCCGTTTCCGAAATATTAAGCTTTAAAGTGGTGGGCGATAGTGGTCCCAGCTCGGCCAGCCACTAAATGTGTATTACTTAAAAGAGCAAATAAAACTGAATATTTTTTATTATGACACCATCAAAATTCATCCCGGAGGAACCGAGCTACGTGTACCTTAAGTATATTTCTTTATCTGCGGCTTAGCTCAGAGACTCTAAGTACTAGAAAGTTGTAATTTCGCATTGGTGTATATATTTATTACGCCGACAAAGTGGTACAATAAAATCAAGACAATTGTTTTTTTTTGGGTATCTTTTACCCCTACCTCGTAAAGAGGGAATTTTTTTTTCTCGTCTATCACTTGTTGTGGGATGTCGTTGGAAAGGTCGTTTAAAAATATTACGAGTGTGTGAACACCATTTTTGGATTAAGTTATCCGTTTCGGAAATATTAAGCTTTAAAGTGGTGGGCAATAGTGGTCCCAGCTCGGCCAGCCACTAAATGTGTATTACTTTAAACAGCAAATAAAACTGAATATTTTTATATCTTCTTTTTCTGCATTATGGGTATCAAATTAAAGGGCTCATAACAAGCATTCCAAAAAGACATACATCCCTGTATTACTTAAAATAATGGTATGTAATTAAAACCACATTTATTAATATTTAGGATAGTGGGCAAAATACACCCAGCTCCACCATAGTTAAAACAACTGTAGTTTTAAAGACATTGCTTCTTCCTTTACTCATGCCAAAGTGCATCAAAATCTGTCCCGGGGTTCTTCAGTTCCGACAATGTTAGGTTACGTTAGATAAAATACACGCAGCTCCGCTACTACACCCAGCTCGGCCACGGTTAACACTACTGTAGTTTTGAAGACATTACTTCTCCCTTTATCATGCCAAAGCGCATCAAAATCTGTCCCGGGGTTCTTCAGTTCCGACAATGTTAGGTTAGGCGAAATACACCCTCAATCTAACCTAACAGGTTAGGTTAGGTTAGATTGAGGGTGTAACACTGTTGGAACTGAAGAACCCCGGGACAGATTTTGATGCGCTTTGGCATGAGTAAAGGAAGAAGCAATGTCTTTAAAACTACAGTGGTGTTAACCGTGGCTGAGCTGAGTGTAGTAGCGGAGCTGCGTGTATTTTATCTAACCTAACCTAACCTAACATTGTTGGAACTGAAGAACCCCGCGACAGATTTTGATGCGCTTTGGCATGAGTAAAGGGAGAAGCAATGTCTTCAAAACTACAGTGGTGTTAACCGTGGCCAAGCTGGCTGTAGTAGCGGAGCTGCGTTTATTTTATCGAACCTAACCTAACCTAACATTGTCGGAACTGAAGAACCCCGGGACAGATTTTGATGCGCTTTGGCATGAGTAAAGGGAGAAGCAATGTCTTTCAAACTACAGTGGTGTTAACCGTGGCCGTGCTGGGTTTAGTGGCGGAGCTGCGTGTATTTTATCTAACCTAACCTAACATTGTTGGAACTGAAGAACCCCGGGACAGATTTTGATGAGCTTTGGCTTGAGTAAAGGGAAAAGCAATGTCTTTAAAATTACAATGGTGTTAACCGTGGCCGTGCTGGGTTTAATGGCGGAGCTGCGTGTATTTTATCTAACCTAACCTAACATTGTCGGAACTGAAGAACCCCGGGACAGATTTTGATGCGCTTTGGCATGAGTAAAGGGAGAAGCAATGTCTTCAAAACTTCAGTGGTGTTAACCGTGGCCGAGCTGGGTGTAGTAGCGGAGCTGCGTGTATTTTATCTAACCTAACCTAACATAACATTGTTGGAACTGAAGAACCCCGGGACAGATTTTGATGCGCTTTGGCATGAGTAAAGGGAGAAGCAATGTCTTCAAAACTACAGTGGTGTTAACCGTGGCCGTGCTGGGTTTAGTGGCGAAGCTGCGTGTATTTTATCTAACCTAACCTAACATTGTTGGAACTGAAGAACCCCGGGACAGATTTTGATGCGCTTTGGCATGAGTAAAGGGAGAAGCAATGTCTTCAAAACTACAGTGGTGTTAACCGTGGCCGTGCTGGGTTTAGTGGCGAAGCTGCGTGTATTTTATCTAACCTAACCTAACATTGTTGGAACTGAAGAACCCCGGGACAGATTTTGATGAGCTCTGGTTTGAGTAAAGGGAGAAGCAATGTCTTCAAAACTACAGTGGTGTTAACCATGGCCGAGCTGGGTGTAGTAGCGGAGCTGCGTGTATTTTATCTAACCTAACCTAACCTAACATTGTCGGAACTGAAGAACCCCGGGACAGATTTTGATGAGCTTTGGCATGAGTAAAGGGAGAAGCAATGTCTTCAAAACTACAGTGGCATGAACTGTGGCAGTAATGGGACCAGCTGTTGAAACTTCCCCCGTTACCTAACCTAACCTAACATTGTCAGAATTGAATAATGTTGTGCTGGCACATTCACTTGATGTGGTGCTGCCAGGGTATGGGGGCTGGAAGAGGGCGTTGTCCGTCGTTCGTCGAATACTTTTCGGATCGCCTCGAAACCTAACATAACCTAACCTAACCTAACATAACCTTTTTTTTTTTTTTTTTTTTTTTTTTTTTTCGGGGTGGAAATCCTCATGGATGTCCTCCGCCCTGGGGTGGGCGAAGGGGTCTGTCAGACTCTTACTGACTAAAACCACCCCGGTGTTCCCTCGCACACCTGCGTCGGGGGGCTGCGGGAGCAAATTGCGACTTCTGCTGCCCCGGACTGGTGACGGCCCGCACTCTGCGGGCCCCGTCCCGTAGGGGGAGTGAGGTGTGCAAACTCCCCCCGTTACGTCTTAGAGTGGCGCGCGTGGAACACTACGCGCCGCCATCTCGGGTCCTGTGTGATGGGGGGCGACGGATGTCCCTGAATCCGTCGCCCCTGGACCCATTTAGGGGGGCTGGAAGAGGGCGTTATCCGCCCTCCGCCGACGCCCGGTGCGCCTGCTGCGGGCCGGGTGAGTGGACGAGATCTCCCTCTCCCTTTCCGCAGCCTCCTTCTGCGAGATGACTGTCTCGCAGAAGGAAACCACCGCGGCCCACGACTCGGCACTCCCGACCATCGAACGAACGACGGCCGGCAGTGACAAGTCGGCTCCAACTTCTGAAACGAGGGCACGGCGCGGCTCCTCCCACGCGGCACACTCTGCCAATGTATGCCGCGCCGTGTCCTCCCGACAATGGACGCAGTGGTGACACCGAGCGTCCGGCTCCCTGTTTATGCGACACAGGTACTTCCCGAAGCAGCCATGCCCCGAGAGCACCTGCGTCACCCGAAACGACAGGGAGCCGTGCCTCCTCCCGAGCCAGTCGTCGAGCACCGGCCGGACCGCCTCGATGGTGACGAGGCCGGCGGTGGGGCGTGAAAGCCTTTCCCGCCATTCCGCCACCAGGACCTCGCGAAGCTGAGACCGACGCAGCTCCATGTGTCGCTGCATCGGTCGCTCGCCCCGCGCTGTGGCTTCCTCGCGCCACCGATGAAGTGACGCGAGCACCTTCGCCTCCAGGTCCCAGGGCGGGGATCCGGCCAGTGCACAAGCCGCCTCGTATGAGATCGTGCGATACCCCCTGATGACTCTGACGGCCATCGCTCTCTGCGGCTTACGCAATACAGCGATGCTACCGGCCGTCAGGTCAGCCGCCCAGATCGGGGCCCCGTAAAGGGCCATCGACCGCACGATCCCCACGTAGAGCCGCCTACAAGCGGCGCTCGGGCCCCCCAGATTGGGAAGCAGCGTTGACAGCGCCCCAGCAGCACCCAGCAACTTGGGCGCCAACCGTCGGAAGTGGGGCCCGAAGTCCCACCGGCTGTCGAGCACCAATCCTAGGTACTTCATGGTAGACTCGACAGCGATCCGAGTCCCCCCGACCACGATATGTGAGCCGGGTGGCGGCGCCCGCCGGGGGCCATGAAACACCATGGCCTCCGACTTACTAAGGGCCACCTCCAGGCCTAGGCGACGTATGCGGCTCACCACCTGTGAGACCGCAGCCGTCGCGCGCAACGCTGCCTCCCTGTGCGAGCTCCCCCGGGCAGTGACCAGCGTGTCATCCGCATAACACGTCAGGTCTACCCCCGGGCCGAGCTCGCCCCTCAGCACCCAGTCGTACCCGATGTTCCACAGGAGCGGGCCTACAACCGAACCCTGCGGAACACCGCACGACATGCGGCGCTGGTTTCCACCATCACGTCCCATGTAGGTGACACACCTCTCTGACAAATAAGCCCCAACGATGTGGCGGAGGTAGGGAGGCACCCCATGATACCGCAGTGCCTCCCGAATACAACTCCAGGGCAGGGTGTTGAAGGCGTTGGAGATGTCCAAGGACACCGCCAACATCACCCCGCCCCGGGACACTGCTTCCTCCGCCAGGACTCTAACCCGCGACACAGCGTGGATCGTAGAGCGCCCATGCCGAAACCCGAACTGGCTGTCGTCCAGGTCCGGCCCCTCTCTGCACAAGTGGCCGACGAGGCGGGCTGCGATTATCCGCTCGAACAGCTTGCCCACCTCGTCAAGCAGCACTATGGGCCGGTACGCGGATGGTGAGTCCGCAGGGCGCCCCGCCTTCCTGAGCAGGACCAAACGACCAGACTTCCACAGAGTGGGAAACTGGCCCTGCTCGAGGCACGCCGTGTAGAGTCCTCTCAGTTGGGGCTCAAGCTCCTTCAGAGCGAGGGCTAACACGCAGCCGTGGATCCCGTCGGGCCCCGGAGCCACGTTCTTGGCCCGGAGCCGCATCACGGCTGCCCTCATCTCTGCCTGTGTCACCTCTGGGACGCTGATGGCGTTCTCCTCCTCTGTAGGCTCTGCGGCTGTGGGCAAAACCATCGGCGGCGGAGTATGCTCCGCTGTTGCGGGGAAGAGGGCTGCGACCACCTCCTCCAGCAGCTCGGGTTGGAGACTCTCAGTAAGTGGGGGTGAACCTAACATAACCTATCCTAACCTAACATAACCTAACCTAACCTAACATAGTCGGAACTAAAGAACCCCGGGACAGAATTTGATGCGCCTTGGCCTGAGTAAAGGGGGAAGTACTGCCTTCAAAACTACAGTGGTATGAACTGTGGCCGTAGTGGGACCAGCTCCCATATATTTTTGCCCACTATCCTTTGTCAAAGTTATGGTTAAAAAGTTATAAGGGTTTGAACGTGGCCGCGCCATTGAAACGCGGCGAACCGCGCGGCCACGGAGATCTTTAAAACTAAGCGTTGCAGAGATCTGAAATTCAGGTAAATAACAGATTGAATTTGTAAAAAATTTGTAAAAATATAGAAAAAAATCCTAGGTTTATATTTTGGGAGCTATAAGACTAAAACTCCATGGCCGCGCCATCGAAACGATGAAAAATACGTCGTCGCCGATATCTCGCTGAAAAAGCATCGCAGGGGTCTGAAGTTTTTTGTAAAACGTAGATTTGAATTTGTCGAAACTTGTAAAAATACTACAAAAAATCCTAGGTTTATGTTTCAGGAGCTGTAAGACTAAAACCTCATGGCCGCGCCATTGAAACGGTCAAAAAACACGTTATCGCCGATATCTCGCTGAAAAAGCATCGTAGGGGTCTGAAGTTTTTTGTAAAACCTAGATTTGAATTTGTCGAAACTTGTAAAAATACTACAAAAAATCCTAGGCTAATATTTCAGTAGCTGTAGTACGGTATCGCGTAAAAATAAGTCGTGATTATTTATCGAAGAAAGTAATTGTAAAGCGAGTTTTTTTTTTGTAAACAACATCTATTTGCGTGTTTTGCGACGCAATGGGGAATGAGGGGTTAATATGTAAAACTACCGATACCAGGCAAAAAACATGTATTTTTCGGTATTTATAACTTTCAATACGTTTTGAATATTTCGATAGGGTGACCATGGCTTTTTGTTTACAGAAAACTTTCCACCTATCGTTTTAGAAATTGTATCTCAAGGATTCTAAATTCAATTAAAATGAAACGGATAAAATACAAAATCATATGTTCTTTTAAATTCACTTAAATCATTGCTTGATTTGACAATACTGTGGTTTTGAGTACACGTGCCAGAACCATAACAAATAACTTTGCACAACATTCGTAATTCCTGTAAGATAGCATTATTTGATGAATAATTGTGGAATCAAACACATAACTTATGTCTAAGACTAAATTCTGCCAGAAATAACCCCCTGTATTATGTCATAAGTAACGTGTAATTAACTCATGCATTCCAACATTGAATTGCACTAAAGGAATTAACCATAAGGCCACACACACTACAGTACACAGGAGCGAACAGAACGCGGGTACAGCGCGGGAGACGAAGGCTGTATAACCAAACACAGCAGTCCAATATGTGAGAGATATCCCGGCCGCTGCACCCCGTCTTCCCGCCAAAGGCTTTTTTGTTGATCAGTCGTCGTTTTACTTTCAGTTAATTCGCACGGATTGCTTGTTGGTGTTTTAAATTTTGACATTCCTACGGACTTTAATTTGTGCACTGTTTCGGACATTTGTTATCTTTGGAAAACTACGTTCTGCTGTTACAACTTCGAAAGCGTAAGGCGTAAGCCTTAGGATTTGATTTCAAATTAATATTTCTTATCAAGGTAAGTAATTCATACTAATTACTCTCTTCTCTTACCACTTAATACTTTTCCTATTTTTTTATCAACCTAGTTGACCTAGTCTTGTAATGATAATGTGTACCTACTTAGGTACCTATTTTAATACTGGTTGCTCTATCGTGATGATATTTTTATGCGGAAAGGTGTCCAAATTGTGTATTTGCTAGGTATTTATTTTTAGAACTCTGGAAAAAGTGCTACTTATACTACTATACTTATTTTTAAAAAGACATAGACTCTGGCACCAAAAATTCTCTCTAAGAAACTGCTTGAACAAATTTTTAAATTGCTTGAACAAAGATATTGCTAACTGAGGGTTAGTTTTGTAGGAATACATGGTTAAAATATTTAAAAAAAAGTATTTTTTGTTTTTTTACCGAGCGGGGCGTAGGTAGATAGTCTATGCGAGCTATGTTTACCTAGGCGTTCTTTTGTTTAGTTCAACGAATTCTGCTATGCTATTCTCTAAAAGACTCTACGACGAGCTCGTCGCCGATACTAGTTTGGTCCCCAATAGATTTTTAACTATGTGCTCTAGAGCATAAAGTTGAAAATCCATTAAAGACAAACTGTCTCGACGACGAGTACCGAAACAGTTTGTCTTTAATACATTTTTAACTTTATGCTCTAGGGCATAAAGTTGAAAATATAAAACAAAAGATTAAGAAGTAGAGATGTTGGTCAATGTTATTACTATATTGTTACAGAAACATGGTCAGAGGTAGAAAACCGAAAATTGATGCGGTGCAACTGAATAACAAGTTTCTTAAGTATGCAGCTACTTGTAGAAATGAAAAAATATCATACAATAATCCTATATTTATAACTATTGCTCAAGAACTGAACAATGAAATAACGCCGTATTCATTGTTCATGAGACTGAAGAGAAATTTCAAGACGATTGACTGGTAATTAGTGACCGATACTTAAACACGTGAATTAGCTCATCATTATGAACATGGCAACAATGGGACCAAAACTGAAATCGCGAAAAAAATATCAGCTGTTCCATACATGTTGACGAGCTATGCGATCGTAAATGTATGGAACAGCTGATATTTTTTTCGCGATTTCAGGTTTGGTCCCATAGTAAAAGTTGTTCATAATGATGAGCTAATTCACGTGTTTCAGTATCGATCACTGCTTACCAGTCACCCTATATAGTAGTGTAAACTGTAAGTGTAAGCAAATAATCTGTGATTTGTGACTTTGAAAGAAAGTATAAGTAAATAATCTGTGATTTGTGAGTTTGAAAGAAATATATGTGTTAGGGTAAGTAAATAATCTGTGATTTATATGATTATAAAAGAAATATAAATATGTTTTTTGTATCTTGTCGTTTCATTTTAATTTAATTTAGAATCCTTGAGATACAATTTCCAAAACGATAGGTGGAAAGTTTTCTGTAAACAAAAAGCCATGGTCACCCTATCGAAATATTCAAAACGTATTGAAAGTTATAAATACCGAAAAAATACATGTTTTTTGCCTAGTATCGGTAGTTTTACATATTAATTGGTGTTGTTTACAAAAAACTCGCTTTACAATTACTTTCTTCGATAAATAATCACGACTTATTTCTACGCGATACCGTACTACAGCTCCTGAAATATTAGCCTAGGATTTTTTGTAGTATTTTTACAAGTTTCGACAAATTCAAATCTAGGTTTTACAAAAAACTTCAGACCCCTACGATGCTTTTTCAGCGAGATATCGGCGATAACGTGTTTTTTGACCGTTTCAATGGCGCGGCCATGAGGTTTTAGTCTTACAGCTCCTGAAACATAAACCTAGGATTTTTTGTAGTATTTTTACAAGTTTCGACAAATTCAAATCTACGTTTTACAAAAAACTTCAGACCCCTGCGATGCTTTTTCAGCGAGATATCGGCGACGACGTATTTTTCATCGTTTCGATGGCGCGGCCATGGAGTTTTAGTCTTATAGCTCCCAAAATATAAACCTAGGATTTTTTTCTATATTTTTACAAATTTTTTACAAATTCAATCTGTTATTTACCTGAATTTCAGATCTCTGCAACGCTTAGTTTTAAAGATCTCCGTGGCCGCGCGGTTCGCCGCGTTTCAATGGCGCGGCCACGTTCAAACCCTTATAACTTTTTAACCATAACTTTGACAAATTTATGGTTTTGGGAATCAACTTCTACAAATTTTTACAAAATCTTGGCGTGGTTTTTTTTTTTAAATCTCGCCGTGGCCGCGCGGTCGAAACGGACACCGCGCGGGCATTGCACCGCCCGTTTCATCATCATCATCATATCAGTCGAAAGACGTCCACTGCTGGACATAGACCAAGCACCGCCACTTCGACCATTCTGTGCTTCCCGCATCCAGCGGATTCCTGCGGCCTTTACAAGGTCATCGGTTCATCTTGTGGGAGGCCTTCCAACGCTACGTCTTCCGGTACGCGGTCGCCACTCCAGAACCTTTCACCCCATCAGCCATCTGTTCTGCGAGCAATGTGTCCTACCCATTGCAAGTTAAGTTTGGCAATTCTTCTTCTTTGGTTTGGCGGATACGATCCTGCCATCATCGGTATTCAGTTTTGCAAGCTGACTCTGCCCAATAAACAGATCTCTAGCAAAGACCTTGGAGTCTTTATTCCGCTCTATCGCGTCCTTCCTTAGTGCGGTCTGCACTAAAACGGCGAATGTCACTTTTCAAGGACTTAGAGATCCGTCTACTGAGCTGCCGGGTACTTTAGCGCATCATCTGAAGACTGGAGGATCATCTCGCGCCTCTCCTTCATGAGCTGTATAGTAGGATCAGAGAGCTTCTTGTTTCTATTTGTACGACGGGTCTTAAAGATCTTGAACCCGACCGTATGGATAATTTCTAAAATCGTCCACGGTGCTCCCTAGGCACTTGAAACGATTCTGAAGTTTGAGCTGAAAGCTCTCGGGGTTTAGGACTTGGGTAGTTGCCGGGCGGAGCGTAGTCTTCATCAGTCGAGATCTTTCCAACTTGACTTTTAAGTTCTATATGCCTCTTACTATGCGGTGATCACTTCCAGTTTTCACCGCATTGATCACAGAGACATAATTGAATACTTGCTTTTTGTCGACATTATGGAGTCAATCTCATTTTTTTGCACCATCAGGGTTCTGCCAGGTCCACTTTCTGTGCTGACGTTTTCTGAAGAAGGAGTTCATCATAAAGAGGCTTTCCTTCTCCATAAAACTGGCAAGTAGGTGACCCCGGTGGTTCCGACGTCCAACGCCAAATTGCACTCGCAGCTCATCAACGTTTCGTTTGCCCAGTTTCGCGTTGACGTCCCCCATGACAACGGTGAAGTGAGTTTTAGACCCATGCATGACTCCATGGGCGTACTCATGATTCTTATAATGCAAAGTTATAATGTAAAAGCATAGTATTTTTGTTAATTACAAGTTTGATATTGAAAAACAATTATACATGTTTGAAATCTTTATTGTTTTTGAATGTTTTTGAAATTCTGCATCATGTTTTTGGACCTGTTGTAAAGTTGTAATACAATAATAATAGCAATATGTATACACCACAAACACAATTATTATCACACCACACTTGGGTTTGGTAATGCTTCCCTGTAACATCTACATGCAACTCTCGCCTGGTGAAATTCGGGTGTTTGTATGCCAGCCTTTTGCAACCCGGGAACCTCGATGATGAAGGACTTAAAATTTATAGTACAGCTTCATTCTCGTCAGCTTCAGCAAAGCCCTTAATTCGGCACTGATTAGACCATGGCTCCTCTCTCAATGTCTGTAAGTACAACCGGGAAATATGCATGACGATGGTGAGCACTAGCGATGCAGCTCAAAAATTGCTCCGTGATCGACTTTTCTTGCCATCAACTATAGTAAAGCCATCGTCGTCCACTTGACTGGTTTTAGAAGCCTTCCGTTTCAAAATATATCTCAGATGTTCTTATCAATCGACGCCACACAAGCAGTGGATAGTTGACAACTTTGGCGGACGCGTGAAGTATTTTTTCGTGTATTTTTCCTTGTTGTGGCGATCGCAACGTTTTCTAAGATGTTTATGAACTCGTAACGCATTTTGTAAAAAAACATTTATTATTTTCTTCCGCATTGACTAATTGTGAATGACACAACAACTGTTTGACGTTGGTACGCCGTTCGAAATGACGTCATGAACGTCCACGACTGGTACCGACCACTCTTTGCAAGTCGCATGTAAACTATGCATTTTGCGTGGTTTTCCTGCGACAAATGCTCGAATCGATATGGCGAGAATAGCTGTACGAGTGAAAACATGATTTTTACGAGTGAAAACATGATTTTTACGAAGGAAAAGTACGAATCGAGCGACAATAACGAATGTAAGATGCGCGAGAATTGCCTTCCTGATGGGGCAACAAAAAATGAGATTGACTTCATTATGTCGACGAAGAAGCAAGTATTCAATGATGTCTCTGTGATCAACGTGGTGAAAACCGGATGCGATCACCGCATGGTAAGAGGCACATTGAACTTAATTATCAAGCTGGAATGATCTTGACTGATGAACTCTACGCTCCGTCCAGCACCAATCCAAGTCCAAAACCCCGAGAGCTTTCAGCTCGAACTTCAGAATTGTTTCGAGTGCCTAGGGAGCTCCGTGGACGATTTTAACGATGGGTTCGTGGAAACTGTCCATACGGTCGGGTCCAAGATCTTTAAGACCCGTCGTACAAATAGAAACAAGAATCTCTCTGATCCTACTATTCAGCTCATGAAGGAGAGGCGCGAGATGATCCTCCAATCTTTAGACGATGCGGTCAAGTACCGGCAGCTCAATAGACGGATCTCTAAGTTCTTGAAGAGCGACCTTCACCGCTTTAGTGTAGACCGCATTAAGGATGCGATATTGGGCGGAGCCAGCTTGCAAAACTGAAGACCGATGATGGCAGGATCGTATCCGCCAAACTTGAACTTTTGAGAGGTTCTATGGACAGTTATACACGTCAACCAGTAACCCCGTTACGAATGTGGCAAACGACCCAAGAGCTAGATTAACCCGACACTATCCCGACATACCGCAGATATCCCAGACGTCAGCTTGTACGAGATTAGGATGGCTCTAAAGCAGCTTAAAAACAACAAGGCGCCGGGTGATGACGGAATTACGGCGGAACTCCTAAAGGCCGGTGGGAAACCCGTTCTTAAGGCCCTCGAGAAGCTGTTTGATTCCGTCATACTCGGGGTAAAACGCCACACGCATGGAACAGAGGTGTGGTAGTACTCTTCTTTAAAAAGGTGTGTGAGTATGTCAGTCTGACTCTAAGACCAGACCTCGAAACCTATCCTTCTGCAGCGAGGTGTGAGACAAGGTAACGTTATCTCTCCGAAAATATTCACCGCTGCACTGGAGGATGTCTTCAAGGTTCTGGACTGGAAAGGGCTAGGCATCAACATTAATGGCGAGTATATCACTAACCTTCGGTTTGCCGACGACATAGTTATCATGGCTGAGGCCATGGAGGACCTCAGTATAATGCTTGATGACCTCAGTAGAGCTTCCAAAAGAGTAGGTCTTAAAATGAACATGGAAAAGACAAAGGTCATGTCAAATGCCCATATAACACCCACTTTCATAAAGATCGGAAACGCTACGCTCGAAGTTGTAGACGAGTATGTTTACCTAGGACAAACTGTCCAGCTAGGTAGGTCCAACTTCGAGAAAGAGGTCAATCGTCGAATCCGACTCGGCTGGGCAGCGTTCGGGAAACTACGCAATATCTTCTCGTCGCACATACCACAGTGTCTCAAGACGAAAGTCTTTGACCAGTGCGTGTTGCCAGTGATGACTTATGGCACTCAATCGTGGTCGCTCACAATGGGCCTTATCAGAAGGCTAAAAGTCACCCAAAGAGCAATGAAGAAGGCTATGGATCACCAAAATGGATCACACGTGACGTAAGACAGCAAAAACTGGTCGGTTATTTTTTTAATTCTGGCATCTCGCAGCTGACCACTAAGGTCCTGGCTGGTTAACCGAACTTTCCTGTGGCTGCCTACACTAAAATTCTCCATCCAGGGGCATAAACTAGTCTAAATTAAAATTAGGCGAACGCTCGCTAAAGGCAAGGGGGGGGGAGTGGCGCGGTTGCTGGGTCCATAAGGGAGTATAGGGGGTTATTTATAAATACATTTTTGAGAAAAAATATATCAAAAACGTTGTATAATGCAAGATTAGTCATTATCACAAAAACTGGATTTATTTATTTTTCCTGGGACCATTTTTTTTTTTTGAATTTTTTTATAGTTCATGTGCATGCTACAGTACCACTAGACTAACTCACATTCCTAGGCAGCACTTGGTCCAAACCTAGGCAATCTCCTTTATTAAATGATCTATATTATCATGACATTTTTAAATAATAGACTTCGATTGAAATTATACCTTATTGCCTTATTGCATGCCATTGTTTCAGGCAAACGTGATTTTCGGTTTATAACTCTATTTTTAACATCTCTTGCATGCTGACAATTGTATGTATTGTACTCATGTTTGAGCAAATAAATGATTATCTTATAATGTTTTCTTCTTCCATACTTCTTTGACAAACAAAGAAGTAAAGTCTGTGTGAAAGATGATATCATCTTTCAAAAAGATCATCCATCGCTTTTTTGGTCTTTCCCTACTCTTATAGTCATCCACATTCGTACTAAAAATTTTCCTCATAACACACACACTCACACACATACATCACACACATACATTTCACACACACATACACACACGTGTTTTTCTCACATTTTCTTCAATCCGCCGCATCACATGCCTATACCATAACAACCGATTCTCACACCGGTCTCACTTCTATCCATTCGCGTAAAACCACATAATAAACTTTTTCTTTATAAGTACCTCGTACCTATAAGTTAAGTCGTCAATCTTCAATGAACATACCGCGATAAATAAGTTACTCAATGACTGCTAAATTAACCATGTATAATTAACCCACACAACATTTTACTAGACAGCATATTCTCTGCAGAAATCTTGATGGTACACAAAGATGCAAGCCGACAATACATGAATACAAAGTAGATAAACATCTCGCTACATCCCGAGAGACAAGCGACTCAGTCTCTTTGCGCTATTCTGCATTCCTAACGCCTGCATGTTAATCGTCAAGGTAGTAATCATCTTGAAACAATGAGGTAAAGTTATCAATTTTAGAGCGAAATCTCTTAGGAACAAGTGAAGAGAATTGTTAATTGTACGACTATTTGCTTAGGAGTTTGCACTATGCTGCAGTTAAAGTCTTATTGAGATAATTATTATGCCACATTTACTCGGTGTAATTTAATTGTCTGTGGCCTTCAACAAGTTGAAGCCTAAACAGTGTTTAGACGAGTCAAGTTATTTGTTGCTTCAATTTTCGCTCGTGGATAAAGAATAACAGCGGCACGGCCTTCAAGGTTTAGCAACGCTTGCCGAGTTCTGTCCGTGGATGGATGACCATTCTTAACATACTGGGTCTCGGCTGTCATTCGTAGATCTTTGACAGTCGTTACGGGTAGTCAGAAGCCCGAAAGTCACACCCAGTCTTGCCAAGGGACATCGTGCCCAGTAACTGGGTTGTGGAAATCAGATAGGCAGTCACTCCATGTAAAATATTGGTATTCAGTTGCATCCAGTTAGACTGGAAGACGACCCCAACATAGTTTGGAAAATGCTAGGCAGATTTTTGAGGCAAGAAACTTGTACCGTGCCAAAGAGGCTTTACTTTCATCTAAAGCTTCAACAGCTTTCAATTGTTCATCAAATATTGTATTAATTATTGCCTATTTGAACAACTAAAGGTCAGTGTGTTGTTTAACATGTTGGTTGTTGATATTGTCTCGCATACAATCGACCCTTTATCAATTAAACGTTAAGTAATCCGCAAGTTAACGAGATTGCATATTAACAATAAATATACAAAGCCAGATATTGACAAAGGATTTCAATTTTGAAAGCTAACAAATTGTATTGGTTTTACTAGACAAATAACAATAAAATAAAAAAACAACGGGTTGTACTCCAGGGGGCCAAAACGTCATAATGGTGTCACGATGGTGAGTTTTTGACAGATTTGCCATACAAAATCTGTCAAAAACTCACCATCGTGACACCATTATGACGTTTGTAAATTAGTAGACTTGGCCCCCAGGAGTGCCAGCAGAAGTGAAAACTTGAACATTTAAGGTTGTGAATTTTTTAATATTTTGGAATGATTAGGGGATAATTTCGCACGAATTGCTTTATTTATCAGTATAAAAGTACTATAATTTATGTGATTAAACATTCATTAGTAGTAGTAGTTTAATTATTTATTTTCAAAATATAGTCTAACAAAAATAAACAATTTATTTAGACACTTTTCATGAAGTATGTTTTGACTGCTTTTTTTTACCCATCAATATGGGTAAAATTTCTGACCTCGCAATCTTTACGTATTGTCAAAGACTATTTATTTTGATATTTACTTTGTTGGTTGCCAGGAAACGGATCTTACGGTCACGTGACCTGACGCGAGTTTAAAATTTTTTACTCATCCCAAAAAAAGTGCACAACGTTGGTAAAGAAGTTTCCACTTCCAAAACTTTTTAATTCAGGCTTTGATATTCATTGAATGGTAGTACAGTAAAACTTGTGAAACTTATATAGACGTAACGCGTGTCCAACTTATCCGTAATATGCCAGTGACTTTGAGTGGTTAACTTGCGTGTTCTGTACTGAGCTCACGCAACGCGTCGTACGTCCAGCCAGTTATAGGACTCGCCCTTCAAGGAGCGCTGTCCCAAATTAGACGCATTATTAATTTTTTATACATAAAACAAAAGGTATTTTTAACCGACTCCCAAAAAGGAGGAGGATTATTATATATGTTCGACTTCATGTAAGTTTTAATAAATACGTATAATATTAAAAGATAAATAATTATATTATCTGGTGAAGGTTTTAGAAAAATATGCTTCATAGATTTTGCGTTATTCTCAGTTTTTTTATCCGCGTTAGACATATTTAACTTTACAAATTAATTTCACTAGAAAATAAACATGATATAAAATATTACTATATTAACTTATGGAAGTGTATAGAGTGCCACAAGAATTCTTGCGGCACTTTAGTGGCGCTGCTTCGGCCCGTCTAAAGTGCCGTAAGCATTGCATTGCCACTGTCACTTGTTATTTTGCCACGCAAATTGTAAGAGAATTCTCAAGGATGTTCTCCTAAGTATGTCCTACGAAGATACAGAGAATTTACTAACTGTGTTAAAATGAATTTATGTACTCTCACCTACGTTAATTATTATTTATTAAATTTAGAAACTAAGAGTTAAGCTACTCAACATTAATTAGTGATCTATTGTCTACCTGTTAATTATTTATTTATTTTATAAGTTTATTTTAGCTCTTCTCGCCTGAAACACAGGATTACCTAGTTCAGGCACGTAAGTCTTAGGATTATAATTTACACAGCAAAACTGTACACTTTTTATACCTTGTAATTTTATTGAATAAAGATTATTATTATTATTATTTTGTTTGATTGTTGAGGCTATAGCCGGCTAAACAAATGAAAATGGCTGAAAGGTAGGTTAGGTTAAACTGTGACCACACAACGCACGACCCGAGCGAGCGTAGCGAGCGGTGCCGCGGCAGCGGCCGGCAAGTGCCAGGGTCCGTTTAGACACAAGAGAATGTAATGTTTTGGGAATGTGGTGTTTTACAGCGATCTAACCTCAACAATCCAACAAAATACCAAGTGACGTGACTTAGTGTCAGTGGCAATGACAATGAATGCTTACGGCGATTAGCAGGGCCGAGGCGGTGTTAATAAAGTGCCGGTAGTGGCACTTCATCCAATAGGGATAAAGTGCCACTAGTGGCACGATATACACTGCCCTAACTTATTAAGAAAATGCCCTAATTTAACACATATTTTTTCCAAATCATCCTCACTACTAGTTTAGACGTGATCTACAGTGTAAAATCATTTTAAAAGTCGGTTATCATCGCCAAGGATGCTGTTGGTGCTGGCGCGCAACCTGCCGAGCGCCGCGGCGGGCGGGCGCATCGCTTGGGGAGCACCGCGTGGAACTCGTCAACAATCCTGCTCTCTGTGCCTCAAAAAATACAGCCTTAGCGACCTCTGCGCTGACACTGACCATGCTGTGGAAGTGGCGAAGTTTTAGCCCAACAAAATTCAATACACAGTCGAGCCATCGACACTGCGAAGAAGAAGACTAGACAAACGATAGGTAGGTACCTACAAACAAAGGGACGTCCCTTTGAGCCACAAGGTTGTGGCGAACAAGTCACAGCGTATAACGTTCTCACTAATGCTGGGTCATAGGCCTCCTCTCTGTGCGACGGAGTGGGCCGTAATCCACCACGTGGGCCCAATGCGAGTTAGAAGATGAAGATTTTTGAAGTTGAAGAGTAGGCAATTATTTCAGAGGCGTCGTGACGTCATCTCCGCGGTATCGAAGTCTGATTCCGTCTGTATCGAAGACATCTGCAGTAGTATTGATTTTTCTTATCTTGATTACTCGACATTGAAGCCAAAAGGGTAACGTTCTCTTTTATTTATGTACACATATTTCCCATAGCTCTGCCAAAGCATTTTTCTTTTTCAAAGATCCGAACTTATGTTTTTGTATCAAACAATGGCGGGCCTTGGTTTGAATCCTAGCCCCGATTTTTAAGGTCTACAGATAGGTTCTAAAGAAACGTAAGTATTGTAATTCCCATCATTTTTAGGATTCCTTAAGTCCGAATAAAAAAACGGAAACTGTCCATCTGTCACAGCCAATTTGCTCCGAATCTAATGGACCGGTTAAGTTGATATTTGGTACAGATATCAATTTGTGTATCCAAATACGGACGTGTTACGTAAATAAAACATTAATTTTGAATGTGGGGGTCTCTTTTGGGAGACAAATAAGAAAACAAAAAAAAAAAGTTTTACACACTGTATCTTAAGACATACTACTTAATGAAATGGCTTACTGTGAGGGTTTTAAGTATATTATTTTATAATAAAAAATAAAAAGTTTAAAAGTTGTTTAAGAATGTAGATCAATATTTAACATGGCCCACATACCATACCCCTTATTTCCGAATATATTGAACAATAAATTAAAAAAAAAAACAGAAATTAATCCTATACTTATAGATTACAGGAAAACCTATAATAATTCTATGGACTCAAAATAACATGAAAATCTCCCAATATTGTGCGTACAAACTTACGTATGCAGTTGGAATGTATGAGTTCTCCCATTACGTATGGGAGAACATATTTTTAAATGTTAAGTTTGTTCTTGGGATAAATTCATTCCAATAGCATTCCTATTGGAATGAATTTGCCAGGGTCAAAAAAAGTAATTCTATTTAGTCCGTCAGTCAAATAATAAAAAAATATTGGACTCGTATTTTTTGCTTTTGCATATTAATAAAAAATTACTTGGATAAAACGCAATTGAAGTTGGGTAGTGGGAGTCGCTACGTCACAAGTAAGTATAAAATCTACATACTCGTGACGTCATAGCACATTTTAACTCAATGTATTAACGGAATCTTTTGATAAAGTAAAAAAAAGAAAAAATACTTGTAGGTACGTTATTTTTTTCATAATCTAAATTGCGGACAAAAAACTTTTTTTTGTCATCATCCCTATTACGGAACCCTTCATTGTGCGTGGTCCGACAACCACTTGGCCGGTTTTTTTTATTTTTGTCACAAAAACATGAGCGATATCATGAAATATTTAGTTTGAAGTTTTATATAACTAGGTTGAATGCCCTATTTTTATAAAGGGGGGACATTACAATTTTTTTTTAAATGTTTAATATATTATTATGAACTTTCTACACGAAAATATTGTGATAGTACAGAGCAATAAAAACTCATACGTCTCAGAACTAAGATTATGTAAGTCAGATTTTTACATACCTAAACGTAGACAGATCTCATTATAACTTTTCAGTATAACTGTTTAGCTTTTATGTGGAGTTTTTCACTTTAGCATCATGTAGTCTAGAAAAAAACTTTACTTATAAGTAAACTACCTCTATATTTCACGTTAGTATGACGCTAGAAATTAAGAGCTGAAGAGAAAAAGTGCCATCAATGCAGACCCAGACAGGGTTGGCAGAGCTTGTAAATAAAAATAAAATTATACATTATTCATGACAATTGCATAAATATTCCATAATATGTAGATTTTTGGAAAGTTTACATATCCACCTTTATTATTTCAACTGACTAATACTACTAAAACACAAATAAACCGCAAAATGGCGCCACTCAAAAACAAAATCAACCTTGAGAATTCGGCATAAAGTTTAAATTTCTGTGTCAAAAATACCTCAGTGTTTTATAGCCGTACCCATCAATAATGCAAGGTACACTGGCAACATTTAACCCTTGGGATTCTGCCCCTAATTAACTTGGGTCCACGAGACCCCGTTACCACTGTGATATTACGAATGCAAAGCCGGTGTCAAACTCTGAACAATCAAAGTAATAATGATGGTTCGTTGTAAACAAGGTGCGTCCGATACTTCGGGGTTAAAAGTTCGCTTCGTTAGCTGGTTGTGAGCTAAAAATATTTTAGGTAGGAAAACTTTTCCCGTGGAACTTTTTTCGTATCTACCGTTTCGTGGTTAGAATCTAGAATTGATCAGCGTTCTGCTGGTTATTTCTTTAATGATTGCAGTTGTAGGTACAGTTATTGGGTTTTTTCATTAGGAATTTCTTAGTACCAGCCCGGAGTTTGGAAGTTGGCGGTGTGATACCCCCGTACCTCAGAAAGCACGCCCTGCGCCTGGTCTCTCTCCGTTCGTGTCGGATTGCCATCCCATCGGACTATGAGAGTGAGGGCAGAAAGAGTGCACCTGTGTCTGCGCACACACTTATGCACTATAATATCTCCTGCGCCGAAGGATGTTTTTTTTTTTTTTTTTTTGTACAATACAGTCTTATTACAGTTTTACATTTCCGCTGAGATTGGTCGCCATGGCCGAAATTTGACGCTCTACAAAACCGAACTTATTCTAAATCTCGTACTATACTAGCGATGTGATTAAAGAACTATAGTATTCTTGACTGCTTGCTTGCTTTAAGTTCTAATTATAATTTCTTATGGTATACAATAAAGAGAAACCCTCCAAAGGCTCCAACTAAACTAATATAGTGCTATAAATGGGTGACATTACTACCATAGCTGAGGACAGACATCACGACCTCTCGTCCGTCAGACCTTGACCATTGGGTTAGGCCACCAAATACTGCAGCTCAAATGATTCAATGTGACTCAAAGTGCGGACATTAGAGAGATTTCAGTGTCCTATCAACATGTTAACCCGCTAATGACCAATGCTTTACATGATCCAACCCGGTCATGACCCAAACCGACCACTACTTGAAGTGACGATCTCATGGAGATTATACAGTAATCAACGCGCTTATCTACCAGATTAATGCAGTAAGATGTAGCAAGTACACATAGAGATGGGTACTGCCTATCGTCTTGATATTATAATCCTGTATAAGACATGTCTGGCATGAAAGGGTGGAGTATTCAAGCCGGAATATCTTGACTATTATATTATAATTTTGGGTTCTTGGTTGCATATTCATAACTACTGTCAACTGTTTTCAAGACACGACCTCTGAAAATACCTCTGTCCTGACACTAGAGCTACCTTTTTTACTAGAGCTTTTGCTTGCAGTACAAAACTAAACACTGCAATGGGCTACTGTACCTAAAAGCTTCTTGCAAAAGAAAAACTACCGACTTAAATAAAAAAACAATACAAAGTTGAAAAAAAACGTTAAAGTCGGTTGTTTTTTTTTTCTAAATCAGTATACAATACAATAATAGACGGGGAAATCGGTGGCCATACATAAAAAAAAAATACGCTACGCAAGCCACCAAACCGCCATCTGCTTCAATTGAAAGACATACCCTCAGAAAAAAGTGCAAAGTTCGACTAAACATCTCCATGAATACCTACATAAGGCATACATACATTAGACATGTAATATTTCATCACAATAAACTGCTCAGTAGTTAAATGGGGATGTGCCTACGATTTATCATTTTCCTCTGACTTGCCCTAAGGCACCGCCACCGGTCCCTTTTATCTCTGCCCTTGCCACAGGGCAGACAGAATCATTTTTTTCTCTAAATGTTACCAAGAATTTGATAAGCGGGCCCGAAGGCTTTTGAAAAGTATTGTGCTGAATCCAAAATCGCTTTCCGTGTACCCTCATTTGAAGCCTAAAATGTTTATTCTGTTAAACTTTTTTTAATGGTCTTATTGTACAAAAGTATGCTAAAGAAGGGTTTTGTTAAAAAAAGGCTTCATTAAGAACCCCTGGTTGGGTAGATTATTTCTAGTTTATTTTTAGCTAAATATTTTCGTTAGTCAGTAGCCAGCACATTTACGACCTTGCTTTCTTATGTGAGTTGAAAATCTGACGAAAAATATAACGATGAATTTATGTAACATATTTTATTTTTGTTACTTCATAATATTAAGTAAAAACACGAAAATAAAAAGCGATAATATTAAAATACCTACGTTTCCACGACTTACAACCAACTCGCTGAAAAAGTTACACTGGGTTGAGAACTCTAGGGAGCAATAAAAGTAGATCTGTACGAACAAATACTCTAGAGATTGCTGCTGCACTTTTATTAATATAATGTCTTTAACACGCTGGCTTCACGTATTTATATTATGGGATCAAAGAGAGGAATATTATGTTTTTTCAATCTGTCACATTGTCTTTAACTTTTATGGAACCGAGATCTATCAGCACCAATAATGATATCCATCATCATCATTATAATTTTAACAAAATAACACTGAAATAATTTTGAAAGAAGAAAACTTACTTTTTTTATAATTCTCATGAAGTGAAACATCGGGAAGAAACTTGGTTGAAAATAACTGAATTCGTAAACAAATTACAGAATGTAAAAATACCGAAGTAATTTTTATCCATAATCTTAAACCTAGGTCAATATAAATCAAACACAAAAACAAACTTTCACACACAATTACTTACTACAAAAATTTCAAACGATGTAAACCGCAAATATTTTTTCAATTTTACAATGTCTACAGAGAGGTGACGTTGCCATCGTGCACACCTCGGGAGCATTATGAAAATATTGAATACATTGCAAACATTCAATATATTGAAAGTATTCAAAAATATTTATCACCTCCTCCTGGGAAATATTTTGAAGGAGATCTCTCCAATACTTTATACTTGAAATTCGAAAAAGTTTCACGAATTGGGTACTTAGTTATCGCATTTTAGCATAGCAATAGGGGCCATTGAACTTTCGTCTTATGTCTCTGTAGAAACCCAAACAATAAACAATGTATGGTTTTTTCGTTATTGGGACATGTTGAAGATCACGTTAGATGTTTATTCAGGACATTATCGGACTTTATTTCCATTTTTGAAATAAATAATGCTATAGTTTGACCGAGACCACTATAGCAAATGTAGGCGGGTCAATGACCGCTATTGCCATGCTAAAATGAGAGAACCATAGTAGTTACGTATCTTACTTAGAATAAATTCTAAATTCGTACTGAATCTTTTTTTTTATGAATAATGCAATTACTATTATTCTGACAGACGATTGTGTATTTAAAGCGAATCGCTGAAAGGGTTTTTATTTAGTTTGCTAACGAATTGTAAGTATTTGAAAACATTCTATAACATAAGTAATAGATTAGTAAATATTGATTACTTGTATTAATATTGAAGTGCAAGCTTCGTTAAAAGCACTGAAATTCAAAATCAGAAATAAATAGTTTGGAAAATCCAAAAGTGCACGCCTCAAAACACTCATTCCTAAACGAAAAAGAAATTCAAAACATAGTTTCTACCAAAAATTAATAATTTATCACTTTTCATGAAGTATGTTTTGACTGCTGTTTTACCCATCAATATGGGTAAAATTTCTAACCTCGCAATCCTTACGTAACGTCAAAGACTATTTATTTAGATATTTACGTTGTGGGTTGCTATTCAACACGTCAAGTCAAGGTTGGAAATATTTAGATAAAGAGTTAGAATAGAGAATTTAGATTATTTTAGTTAGTATTTTATTAATTATAACTACTTTGAATAAACGAGCCATTTTCAATAGGGTTCCTTCTACGGCTGAACCGAATGTATTTAAAAAAAATTTACTCAATTAATTGATTTTATCGCAAGCTACAATGTTTTCGAGTTTCATAAATTGACGGACAGGAATTTTTTTTCAACTATTTTGATGTTTTTTTCATTTCTGCTGCATTAAATCAATTGTTAAAAAGTACAGTATTAATTTCCATTTAATCATATATACAATGGTATATAAATTAAATAGGTTCTGTGTACTAACAGGAGTGTAACAATAAAAACAGTTACAGAAATGGGGCAAAAAATTTTTTTCGATCGTACAGCACACTAATGCTTCGCATTATGAGTCGTGCAATATCATTCCCATAAATATATTAATAAATGTATTTGTATGTTAGACTAATACCTACACATAATATATTACCCAAATTGACTCCATGACTAGCAGGCACGGATCAAGGATCACACGTAAACAGACAAATGTGCGAAATCATAATATTAACATTAATTAACATACGCTAAAATATTAAGCACTGAGAGAACATAATCCCGCTCAGTGTACCCAAAATGACATGTGCCCATTCAGGGCCGTGCCCATATTATGAGGCCATGCCCAACAGAACAACGCATTTGCAATTTTTGCATTGCAAATGCAATGACTGCGTACAAATATTAATGTGAAAATGTAATTAAAACTGTTATGAACTGTTTATTTTATTTGCTTTTTTTGTTCTGATAACGTTTTGTTTGTTTTAATGTCGGTTTTTGTATAAGTTAATTTACCGAGTGCTACTTACTTTCTGATTTAAAATAGTGTCCGTGGAGTTTCTTGCCCGTTCTTCTCCATAGGAACCTACTACGCTTTGGAATGAGCAACTAGCTTCATCTTTCTAACTGACCGACCCCTTGACAATTCAGAAGTACCTGTAATTGGTTTATTTGAAATAAATGCTTGAGTTTGAGTTTTTTAATGCCATCCTTATGACCCGCGTCTTTGTCCCAGCAGTGGGAACGTTATAGGCTGATTATGCTATGTAAGACGTATTTGGAATGATAAAGTGATAGCTAACAGGGGAGAATTATGCCCACTTTCACATTCACAAAGTGCACTGTTGGATTTTGAACCTTCAGCGCTGAGTCTAGCGTTGAAAACCCAACAGAGCACTTTTATTTAGGGATTCATTTAAGTGTCACTTAGTTGTCGGTGAAAACGGGCAGAAGAGTACGGAACCCAAAAAGAAGAAGATCTTGCCTGTTTTTATGCCAAACAGTGTTAATAAGTAGTATCTACTAAGTTGTTAACTTTTCCCTATGCGGTCTACGATGGGGTTTCAACGAACATTGTAATCAATTTACTTACATTTAGTCTGTACGACATCGTAACTTGTACCCACTAAGAAAAGACGAGCGTGCCAGATTCTGCTTCGCCTATTCGGTACTATGCACGTACTGAAGTACGTCAAGAAGTGCATAGTATATATTATATTTTTTTGAATTCACTAGTGCAACGGAAATTATTCTCGTGTAAATTCATTCGTGTAGATGCGTCAAAGACTACCTAGACATTATGTTTGAAAGTGAGTTTGTTCGACGAATATACTGAAGGCTTAATGCGCTACAGCTGAGCATGAGGTCCTGGGTTTGGTTCCCGGGTTGGCCAAAATGTTAATGGGTTTTACCATCTGGAATTTCTCAGTAACAGCTCGAATTCTGGATTTATGCTCGGTTGACGTCAAATGTGGATTTAATAAAGGTACACTTCTGCCCAACCCTTTGGGGAAACATGTTATGTTAAAAATATTCATATTAAGCGCTTACGGTGCGCGGCGCACTTTCAACTTCACATCTCTTTAGTTGTTTTAACAAATCAACATTTTACAGGCAATTGCGGTCGCCCACGATTTGTGTTGCGGTATGTGGAGGGTTACGTAAAAATACGTTTTTTATTCATAAAAAACCTACGGTTGAGTGTTACCATATTCAGCGTTTAAAAATGTTAGCTTCATTTTCTGAAATTAAAATGCGTACCTTAGTTGAATGCGGAACTTTTCCACGTGAAAAAATTTAAAAATTGTTTCAAATCGCGATAATTTCTTTAATATCAGCGGTTTAGTTGAAGCAATTACGGAGCCAAAAGAAATATATTTTTAAAAACATTTACTCAGACCACCGTAAAATGGACAAAGGAAAATAGAATAAACCGTTTGTTAAAGTGGAATTTCCGTTTGAAACGTCTGTAGCGACAACGGCATTTAAACGAACTTAATTTGCGGGAATTTGCGATGTAAATAAGGAATTGTTTAATGACCTAAAGTCCGTTTGGACATTTAAAAAGAGGGAAATGAGCCTTTTGGAGTTGCCATTATGACGAAGACACTTATTAATAGGGAGAGAGGGCTTTGTTTCGTCTGACTCATTAGTCTTTTTGAACTCTTTATTTTGCGTGATTTTGGTCAATTTACTTTGAATTTTTTGACCTTAAAGAGAGTTCTTTGCCAAAAATATCTAAAGAAGCATCAAGAAGCATCAAACAAAAAACATTGGGATGAAAAACTAATTAATTAGATTTATTTATTTTATTTATTTATTAAAACTTTATGCACAAGTAAAAAATATACCGTACAAAGGCGGACTTAATGCCTGAGGCATTTTCTACCAGTCAACCTTAGGGTGATGCAGAGACAAAACATGGCAGGTGCAACATACGAGATTGATAACAAGAAAATAACTATAAAATACAAGAATAAATACATAAATACATACATACATAATAAACAGAATAAACTTTGTCAAGAGAAATAACGATCGGTAGAGGAGAAATAACGATAATTAAAAGGAGAGAACGAATCTAGCAAATCACCGCTGGGATGTTTCAGCCAACTTCTTACGTATATGCTCACGTGTTTTCACTTTAAAAGACAACCGACTGGTGGCCGTCCTGATGTTCAGAGGTAGCGCATTCCAAAGAAAGACCGCCTGGACAAAGAAAGAAGAGTGAATGAAACCAGAGCGGTGAGAAGGACATCGTAGAAGACGATTGTTGGTGGAACGAAGATTTTTACTATGGGCAGAGCATAAGTATAGATTTACTTATTACTAAAACTCAGCTGAAAATGACACTGATGAAATACTATTCCACTAACCCTACTGTCCAAGTGTCCATGAATCCAATTATTTAAGGACAAAAAGAAATCTTTTGAATTAAGTTTACATAATACCTACTGCAATCCAGCAAGTACTTATTATAAACAATTGATTTGACAATCCCAACATTCATTACCGAGAGTAAACTTAAGTGGAAACTGTAACACTTAATTTTAATGCCACTTTGTATGGAGTTTCTCAGCTGACTTAAACAAATTTAAGTTCACGTTAACTCTCTTTACAAGACATTTGAATTGTAAAGCGTTGTTGAAATTGTTTATGTGATTTCTTTAAGTAGTTGTGTGAAATATTAAATGTTACGGGAACAGATTTTCAGTATTTTCCTTCCCATCATATTTTACATTTAAAAGACGTTCAGCATAGGCTGTTTACGCGTCATGCTCTTAAAAAATACTGAATTTTAGTAAGTTGTAGATCAATGTTTTTATTACACAAAAATAATAATTAACAAAGACTTAATAGTCATCTTCAAAGCACAATACTTCCACAAAATTGGGTTTCATTGTTAAATCCTTGAATAGTTTTTAGTTTTCTATTACAAACTACAATTTGATGGCTCGTCTACTCTGACTTAATGCTGACAAATGGCAGCGGCAGCACACAGTTGGTATTAATGCCATCCTTATGCCTACAGTATAGAAGTCAAAATAAGTTGAACGGACTTTAAAAAGGGTTTATTTAAATGTCTAATTTTATTTCAAATATAGTGTACTTATCTTTTCAATGATCCTTCACCGGGATTCCGTATTGTACTTTTAGAGGCCACGCAAACTGTGCTTCTTGTCGCTGCCTCTAGACGCTGCAAGAAGACACGGAGTTGTTGTTTGCATCTGCGTCTAGTATATACAAACGTAGTTCAGGAAGCGATTATTTTCTTTGAGTATTCGACTCGCTTCGAAGTCCGATTTCGAACGTATACATGTTGAGATTCGCAGTATAAACACATGTGCACCTTCCTCAGCGCTCACAGCAACACTGACGCTGACCTGTCGCATGAGGCTGTCGTCAGGTGTCTGTGCACCATGCGTCTTGTCGCTGCGACAATTAGCGAGAGCGTGCGACTCCCCTGCCTGTCGTTGCGACTCTGCATCTCGACGCCAAGTGTAAGAAAAATGTCGGCCACAACCTGTTGTGTCTAGTCGTCGAGCTGTAGCAGTCCCTGTGACAAAGAGCTGTTTTCTGAACAGCGCGATTTGTCGCGCGACGCGACACCGGTTATTGTTATACCGTGAAGTTTTGTATTGTTCGTGTTGCGTCGCGCGACAAATCGCGCTGGTCTGAAAACAGCTTAATGTGCGAGGCCGCTGACGTTGGCTTTGCTGTGACTTTAATGTTTCGCTACCTTGTTTAAATTCAACCATGTACTTACTTTGGGATACAATAGACGACGTGTATTTAGTAACCTAATCCGCTTAACTATTCTTAAAGAGTTATAAAGAACCCTGTAGAAATCGACCCGTGTTTCACCTCTCAACGAGACATCTTCAGGATGACGATAGTCACGCCTTTGTCAATTAACTATCTTACTCCCGAAAATGAGGAACATGATTTATAATATGATCCTAAACATGTAGTATGATCATATAACTGGCATATAATAATACAGAACATAGGTTCTACATTATTACATGCCAGTTCAATACCTACCAACTACGTAATACAATTTCCTCCGAAGTACCGGGAAGGCGACGTTTAGTTAGACTTCTATTAGTCTTGGATCCGAGATGACTTGAGCTAAGCAGCTTTACTTTATCTTAACATCTCCGGTATATGCCGCCTCATACATATTTAGTCGAAGGAAATCTCCAATTTGTTCTCAAGATTGAATTGTGCACATTTGCTAAGACGTGTTTTGTAAATGACCGTGTTACTTTAAAAGCATTATTAGAATTTCGACGCATTATGGTAAAGCACTCTGCGTAAATTATTTATGGGAGAAAGACGAATTCATACATTATGTGGGAAGGAATTAGACTTAAATCGAAGCGCCGATGTGTTTACTCGTAAGATTATGGGAAAAGTATGCATTTATGGTAAGAGTTTCTTGCTTATTGATGTCGCTGTTATCGTCTCGAAATTTCGTGCGATTTCTTCCAATTATCATAAATGTTAACCTGAGATATTTTTTTTATTATTTATTAAAAGGGCACAGAGGAAACATGGATGGTGAAATAGAAGGGAGTGATAACACGAAAATAACTATAAAATACATTATATTATATACATATAAACAGAATAAACTTATAGGTACTTGATATTGATTTGGAATAAAAATGTTATGATGATAGAAAATACTATACAGAGAGTTCTTGAGAGTAAATTGAGAGGTCTGGCTCTTGTGATACATGAACTCCTAGTACAAGAGCAAGGTCTAGAAAGATGTTTGTGTCTCTGAAGTGAAAATACTTACTATAAGGCCTTCGGTACAAGAAAAGTTTTGAAATGAAATAGAGAGTATTTCAGGAGTGTGTTTCAAAGAAAGCGACAAACAGAATAATACACTGTATCGGTTCGTTATCACAACAAACAAGTTGTCGAAGTGTTCTCAAGAAAAATAGGTCACTATGTTACCTGCGGAGCAATAAGTACTACCTACTTACACGAGATACTTATGTAACACTGCAGTCTTGGTCACCAAGTAGTGCCGATGCATTATTTTCATCTCACCTTTTTGGCAAAGGCCAGTATTTTTTAAAGTACAGTTCCTTCCGGAATGGCGCATTTGAAAATGAAATTTCATTATTAGCTAATGATCAATTCCATTTTCAAACGCGGCAACGAAACGATTGGCAATCGCATTATAGTCTTCGCGTTCGCCTCTTGATGACTTACCCTCAGTTTCTGAGGTCTTTTAACCGAAGTTTATCTATGCAATAGTGCTATTGGTTACCTTGTTTCTGAACACTCAGTTAATAAAATACCTTACTTTAATCTTATACTGGGTGTTTATCGAGGATCTCTGAAATCAGGCATCACAACATAATCGGTTTCATTTGATTTCGAAAGAAGTCAACGCAAACCCGAAATAAAGTAAAACCGTCATCATCAGTCTATTAGTGTTCCCACTGCTGGGACACAGGCCTCCTCTCTGTGAGAGGGAGTGGGCTGTAATCTACCACGCGGGCCCAGTGCGGGTTGGTAGATGTCACATGTCTTCGAATTTTTTGGTTCTAAGACATGCCGTCTTCCTCAAGATGTTTTCCTTCACCGTTTTGAGAGCAGTGGTGATGAAATTATTTACACAAAATGTCGAGAAAATCACGGCACACCGGGCGACCGCGGGCTAGCTGCGGTCGTGGAGTCGCTTGAGCAGCGGGCGCGCACCGGCCGGCTCGCCACTGCGTCTTCGACCGCCATAGAACATTATTCGCAAATCATTCTCATCAATCAGCGTCAAATTGTTAACCGTTTGTTTTCCCGTTAATCTTTATATTATATAGTCTACTTTTGTCGAGTTTCCGGTGTTTTAGTCCTTGTACCACCTAAAGGATATACCCATTTCTATTTACAAAGTAAAGCGCCTGCTTGGGTTCGAACCCACGACCTACAACTGGTAAGTCGGGGCCGTTACCACTGGGCCACCACTGCTCTGTAGTACTGCTAGTAAAACCGTAAATAATTATAATTTCATTACATAAAACTGTAACAATTTCAACGTTAAAACATAAAATCAACCGCAAAATGAACGTGTTCACTTGCCGGAGACTTAAACTCACGACCTTCGCAACACGACAGGTATTCCAGTAATCTAGACAAACGGTTATCGAAACTCAGCTATTTTCATTCCTAGGAGTTGGTTCCGCGAAGCGTGGAAAGAAGGTGTTCTATTAAAATATTCTGGTGATACTTCACAGACTCTTATAAAGGGTATATTGCTAGTTATTATATTGAACAAAAATGATAGATGATTTTCTAAAGAAGAAAAAGAAAAATGTATGAAAACTATACTCAATCTAGATAAGAAAGCGATACTCTATCACGTCTGTGAAAATTCACTAATTAATTTCATAATCATCATAATTGAATCCTGTTAAAATATTGTGAAAAAAACAAAAATAAACATGAATGGAAAAGCATCATCCTTATAACCACGAAGGCCTTTGGACACACGACCTTCAGTAATGAAGAACGTGTTGTATCCTGGCTGAAAAAGAAAATGTTGTATCCTGGCTCGTTGGCCTAGACGTTGACGAAGGTCGTTGGTGCGACCACGCAAGCACTACCTGCTAAGCTCGGCTTCGATTCCTGAGTCGAGCCAAGTGTTATTGGGTTTTTGGAATCTGGAATTTGTAAGAAGCAGTCCTGAGTCTGGATTTGTGCCCGATTGATCAATAGACTCGCCCCCTTTTATATGGGACTTGAACATAATTAACGAAATGAGGGTGTACTAAAGTTACGCCTCTAGGAAATACCGGCGTGATATTATGTAATGTTCAAATTGATGGATAAGCTTTCTTAAAAAAAAATAGCCATTGAAAAGTTCTCAAAGGATTTTAAGTCAAATGCATTAAAGTCTATTTTACGATGGCTATACAAAATAGTGGACAGCTCGCCGGCAGTGAGCGGCCCGCGAGCCGTCACACGTCGGGCCGACAGCGCGCTTCAAGCGAGGTGCCCGCTTGCTGGCGCCTCACCGTCCGCGGGGTGACGCCTCGCCGTAAGCGCGGTGATGCCTCGAAGGCCGCACGGTGACGCCTCGCTTGTGAATAAACAATAGACTGTTCCCTCGCCGGTGGCGTGCTGGCAGCGAGCGGTCGCCTTGCTTACGGCGCGTTGGCGGCTAGCCGTCGCCTTGCTTCCGGCGCGTTGGCGGCTAGCCGTCGCCTGGCTTACGGCGCGTTGACGACTAGATTTTTTGAGGCGGTGCCGGGGCGCTACCGTGCTGGACCGGTCCTGTTATAATGGGCGATGACCTTTACGCGGCTCATTTTATTGTCTGACGGATATACTGTCACCTAATTAACTAAATCATTCGAATTGTATTATGTAACAAAGTTTTTTTTTTAACCCTTAACCAGCAGCGGACTGTGATTACCACGATGAAGGTACTCTGTGAGTATAATCAAAGAAAATGCTCTCATACCATCTCCTTTGTTTCTAAGCTCTCGGTTTAACTCGCTCTCGCAGATAAAATACGCGTAGTTGCATTGAACGTAAGCTCTTTAGAAGATTTTACGCGTTTTCACCCAACGTTTGCACAACGATTGAATACCAAATTACCGCCACCAAAATATGGTATCGTCGTAAAAATATATATGTTTACCCTTTCGGAGTAAAATGTTTTGATAAAGTTCGTCTCTCTGTGTTCATCTTTTAGTATCAAAATGTTTTTTTGTATTACGTACATAGCTGGATACGTTGTACATATATCATTACGGTGTGTCGTGTTGCTTTTATGATGATTAGAGTCTGATTTATTTTCTGATTTGCGTTAGTGGTTTTTGCTGAACTTAGAATGGATGTAGTTATAGAATAGATAAAAGTTTCTAGAAGATTGCGTGAAGTGTCTGACATGTGAATGTTTAGTGCTATCATTGAACCATTTTTTAGGGTTCCGTACCCGAAGGGTGCCAAACGGAACCCTATTACTAAGCCTCCGCTGTCCGTCCGTTGGTCCTGTCACTAGGATGTAGTAGACGACGACGACGGACGATTTGACGGACGATTTCGATGAGATACATCTCATGAACCGTAATGGTAACCAGTTTTTTTTTTCACTATGTATGTGTTTCTATTGCCGCTATAACAACGTATAAGAAAATTAAAGATTTTAGGTTCCGCAGTTATTGTGCAGGTTATGGTACACAATCCTGGTCTGGACCAATAGCTACTCTCTGGTTAACAATTCAGCCTAGATATTAATTCGCAAAGAATTTATAGGAGAAATGAAATTGAAGCAATAACTCAAGATACTTGAGAGTTAAATACAGTCAGAGAAACCAATCGTTGAGCAATTTCTAATCCTGCATGCAAATCCTCCTATTTCTGATTGGTTGAAAAAAACATGTGCGTCTCGGGACGCCCGAGTGATAACTTAAACTAATCTAAGTTGGACTGACAGATAACGTAACGCGTTACGTAATGAATCGGTTTACCCTCCCATAAGAAGTTATCACTACAAAAATTACCATGAAGGGGATGGCCATCCCTTTCATGGTAATTTTTGAAGTAATAGATTAGCTTAAGTTAACACTTCTGTCTACGAAATCGAACGACGACGACGAAACGAATCTAACCTGTCCGAGTCGGGGTGCCCCAAGTCCCGAGCTCGTATGTATTTTGCTTCAATATTCTAAAGCAAAATGTATTTCTACACAGACATCGCCTGCGTTGGTATTTACTATGCTCTTCATTCATTAAAGCAAACTACCTACGAGCACAGAGCAACCCGTGTCTGTGGTAATATACAGTCTGGCATTACGCGTACGAGACAGAGAGGGGACAGGACAAATATCTGTAGGCCATTCAAATCTCAGTGAGGAAATTGAGTTCGAGTCTCTTACTATAGTAGGTACATCAGCCAAGCACAACCTTCTCCGATATTTTAATTTATATTTGGAAATATTGACGTTCAACGGAAGCCAAAGTTCTATTTCCAGGTTGTGTAATGGATTTTCAGTTCCAAAGGGGTTGAAATTGTACCATATATTGAATGAAAATAGGGACGCCCTGTGTTAGTGTCTTCTACAAAAATATCGACACTTACGATAAATTTTTGCCTCCAAATTCGAAAACTTCAAGGACAATTTTATTTTAAAGCTATTTTTAGGGCAACACCTTACATAATTTTTCCGATTCATAAAATTCATATACTGCTTAATATTATTGTATTCTGTCAGTCAATTGATTCCAGTCTACAGATTCTAAATTATATTTAAACTATTTTTAGCTTGTTAAAATAAAATTGTAGTAATACAATTAGAGGGGATCGGCACCGTTACTCCTTAATACAGGCTATTTCATAGCCTACGCCTAGCAAGGAGATCAGCACGTCACCCAGTTGATTACCCGAGACTTACTACAGATTACTTTGTGATAACTGTTACATGTTTTATATAAATAAAGATTAGGTATATTATATTAAACTATTTTGCTTTGTGATAATTTTGCGACCTTTTCTATTTTCAAAGCTCGCTATAATACAGGTGGCGATGCTTGCGACTTCACGACCTACCAAAAAAAGCCGTCAGACTTT
Source organism: Conistra vaccinii (assembly GCA_948150665.1). NCBI lineage: Eukaryota > Metazoa > Arthropoda > Insecta > Lepidoptera > Noctuidae > Conistra > Conistra vaccinii. The sequence goes on from OX411329.1 coordinate 14,081,033, forward strand.
ATTAAACATAAGTGATATAATGGAAGTCGTTATCGGCATGCGCCCGGTTAACTGCACCATATTATGCACCCAAGAGCCTTGTGTTAGGGCCCGCATAACTTTAAAACTTTTGCCTTTGTTCATTTGATTTCATTCGGTATTCGGGTGAATTCGTTGCTTTTGAATTTAGTATGTTGAAAAGTAAGTACTTTAACTTGTGTAGAATTAAGGCTTTGGAACAATCAATTCTCGTCGTTGTGAAAAACAATATCATTTTCAAAATATTTGTAGGCACTATGCTTGTACAAGACTGGTGAAATAGAGGCTATGGCAATGTACAGCCAGATGGACTAACTAGCTAAAGAAACAGCTGAAAATTGTGATATCTACAATTTAAACGCGACCTGGATAGTGAGGATACTGTCTGCATACAACTCTACCAGGACTTGGACACAAAACTTGTACCTATCTTCTACCGAGTGCTATCCATAACTTTTGCTTGCGTCCTAGCAGTGTACTATGATTATTGAATTGGAGTAATAATTCCGCGTCTTCTTCATCAAGTTTTAAAAAGATACCGAAACTGTCGTGAAAATAGAGAATAATCATTTAATAGTATAGAATAGTTCATACTAATTCCATGTATAATTGTATAGTACATACTTACTGTTTTGATGCTGCCGTGATAGTAGGTACTTACTAATTCCATGCTGCCTTGTCATTATTCTGCTCGGGTAAAAATATGGAGAAAGCGAATTTTCCCAGATATGAGTCATAGCTAGATCGATTATTTTTATTATTAATATTGCAACTTTCAACGAAATCGTTAGAGCCGTTTTCGAGAACGTGATTACAAAATACAAATATTGCTCATTTAATAGTATAAGATATATTGTTGTTTTACGAAGAGATGTTTTGAGGCACTGGGTTTTTGAACTTACCCCTGACCTATGTAAGTAGCAATGTAGCAAAATTATTAATGCTAGTACTGTAAACATTTCATTCAAAAAGTTTTGTTCAGTCTGATGCAATGGATCTTTTACATGAAAAAACTAATTGATAGCTTTTACATGAATCCAAGCAATGTAGATACGCATAACCCCAAACGCCGGATTGTAAACAAGGAATATAGTTGTGACGTAAATCAGTTCCACTAAGCTGTTTATCTGACGTTTTGCAAGTTGGAATAGTTTACTCAGTTGCTGACAAGGATAAATCAATAACAGTCCTTCGGTTTTCCGCAACAAATGGAGGAAGAGATTACTAGGAGTTATAAGTTACAATGAGAAACTAACTATACTCAATTTGAAATAATATTAGTCATTTAACTCAATCTTTTTTACAGTCTTTTAACCGATTTTGACTTCTATTGCGTTGTTGGCATGACTAATGGCAGCTGCAGTAAACAGTTGGTATTGTAACTACTTTTTGCTTTTAATGCCATTTTTATGCCTACGGTATAGAAGTCAGAATTGATTGAACGGACCGTAAAAAAGGTTTAGTTAAATGTGTAATCTTATTGCAAATGGATTAGGTATCATAAAGTTTACAAAAGCATTTAGTCTAATGGAAATATAACTTGTGTTGTTATTTCTGACTGAATTGGTACAACGTACGAAGTCCATAACTTCACAAGTAGAAATTAAATTTAAAATAATTTCAACTTTAATGAAGAAGAATTAAAATGTTCGATGTGATTTGCGGCCAAGGCATCGAAACCAATGTAGCCTGGTAAGAAAAACAATTACAGCAGAATTCACAATCGTCCGTTACATCAGTCTATCAATAAGGTTATTCAGTAAGGGATGTATTGTCTATTACCTACCTAGGATTCGAAAATACTGAGAGCAACAATTCACCCGAAAACGTACAAATTACATCATGCCTCCCACATGATACGCTGTCACCGTGTCTGTGCCGTGAATTGTGTCGTCTATGTTGCACCCGGCAATTAGTACTAATGTGAATTCAAAACTTTCAATGTTGAACACCTTCAACTTCCTGTAAAGGAAAACCAAGTGACGAAGTAATCTAAACTTCTGTTAATGTAAGACTAGTAATTTTCAACGTTAAGAGCAGGCTCCCTAAATTATCTGTTAATTTGTATTAACATTCTGAAACATTCACGCATACAATCAAAATGAAACTTTAGGATATTATTTATTGGATCTTTTTCTTTCCATATATAAGACAGTACCGTAATTGGAAAATTTTCGCTGGATTCATTTTTTATTCGCAAAGCATGTCTTTTTTAAAGATTACTTTTAAAACAAAAACCGGATTAAGTACTCAACTTTTATGTATAAAATAAGTATTGACAGTAAGAAAATATAGTTTATTATCCAGATATAAGATATTTTTTCTCTAGATCAATAAAATTATTACTTTAATTCTAAACGAAATAAGAATTGAGACTTACGACATTTAGTTTCGAACTCGAACATTGTCAAAGATCGCAGGCGATATTGAACTTTATTACTGATGTTTTAGCGTTTATTGCATAACGGAGCGGCGGGGTGCATGGGGGCGGCGGAATTTGCGTGGAAATTATGTTTGGAGTGCCTGGTATTAATCAGAAGCAGCTATCTTACTAATATAATGGAAATATTGAAAATAAAAGTGGAAATAAGAGTCCAAAATGGACAACGAACAATGCTAGTTAATTCACAGAATGAAAAGAAATCTTTACGCCTTTGTAAATTAAGTGAAACTTCAAACAACTGTAAAGAAGTAAGTATTTTCGTCTGATACAAGGAAAGTTTAATTCCGTTCCCGACAAGAATACTGGACACATTTTAAACTTAATCAAATGTAATTTCCCTTGCGTCTTCAACAACCGTATCCCGCGATCCTCAGTTGTTTCCACTCTTAATACCAAGAATGTAATAAACAACGTTGCTAAGCTTTAAAAACAGCGCACTCGACTTCATAAAACAAAATATGTAGATACAGAATATCAGCTCCATACAATGAGCAAAAATGTAGGCAGACATAGACAGGAAGTCCAAGCTGTAAGCGCATTCGCGACTGGCATTTGTTTTTTTAAATGTACCTATGTAGGTATCTATACTGCGTTCAAAATTTCGTTTCATAGCATGTAAACAACTATGTATTTTTGGAAAAACAACTTTAATTCCCACATATAAACTTCAGTTTGCTGAAAGTAATTCTGAAATGAACATAATTTACCATAAGGGGGATGCGCCAAGATAGCCCGCGGAATTCTAAATATGATTCGCGGTCGTATCAAATGTTTATATATAGAATTATAATCATAAAAGTCATCAATACAACTATCTAAGTTCATGTAACTGTATTGAATGACTAATTCATGAAATCATGACATTTGACACCTTTGCTAACTTAAGGAGTTGTATTGCTAATTCTAATAATTCTGTAAAGCCATATTTGTTACGGTCGCGAATCATATTTTAATCAACATACAACCTGACACTGAGCTGCAAATTGCAAAAAAACGTATGAAAATTTGCATTTCGCGGGCTACCGTAGCGCATCCCCCTTAAGCTTATTTGTTTAAGGGGGATGCGCCAAGGTAGCCCGCGAAATTCAATTTTTTTTAACGTTTTTTGCAATTTGCAGGTCAGTGTCAGGTTGTATCTTGATTAAAATATGATTTGCGAGCGTAACAAATATGGCTTTACAGAATTATAATCATTAGAATCAGCAATACAACTCCGTATGATAGAATAAATCCCAAATGTCACAACTGTCAACTTATAGAGTTGTGTTGATGATTTCTATGATTATAATTCTATAAATAAACATTTGACACGGTCGCAAATCATATTTAACTCAACGTACAACCTGATACTGACCTGCAAATTGCGAAAAACTTAAGAAAATTTGAATTTCGCGGGCTTCCCTGACGCTTTCGCCTTAAGTGGAAATAACATCAAGGAAACAAGGACTTGATTAGACTTTATGTGTGCATGCGCCGGTTTTTGCTCCTTGTATGAAGCCAACCTTCTGCACCTATCTATTTTGTGCTCATAATATGAAGGCGAAGAATCCAGTGCGGCAGACAATAGGTATACGCTCTTTGTTCGTGGTCTTGCATGCACGGGCGTATGGATTAAGCGTTATAAGTACAATGCGGAGTCAACCTCCCTGACTACGGAGATAAAACCATCTGCTGATTAAATTATTGTGGTGTTAAGTAGGCCGTTTGTTTAATAAGGCTGGTCTTGTAAAGCCAGGTGTTAGGGGACCAGAGGTGTACTTGTTTGTTATAAGGCTTTATAAGGAAAATATCTGCGTGGTCACAAGGGCCAACTTATGTGTTACGGTTTGTTGGTTTCAGACTTGATAAGGGATACCTGCTGGACAAAAAGGTTAGCTTAGTTGTCTGGATTTGTGCCTCATCATCATCATTTCAGAAGAAAAACGTCCACTACTGGACATAGACCTCCCCGAAGCACCGCCACTTCGACCTATTCTGTGTTTCCCGCATCCAGCGGTTTCCTGCGGCCTTCACAAGGTCATCGGTCTATCTTGTGGGGAGGCCTTCCAACACTACGTCTTCCGGTACGCAGTCACCACTCCAGAACCTTTCGACCCCATCGGCCATCTGTTCTGCGAGCAATGTGCCCTGCCCATTACCACTTAAGTTTGGCAATTCTGCGGGTTATATCGGTTACCTTGGTTCTCCTGCAATCTTTTCGAATTTGTGCCCGGTTAATGGCAGTAGGCTCGTCCCCTATTACATAGGACTTAAACATAACTGGCGAAATGTGGGTGTACTAATACACCTTTGCCTAACGTTTTGAGGATTATAGGTGTGATGTTATGTTATGTAGTGACTGAGGTGCTTTCTAAATTACCTAAGTATTTTCTAATTTTACAGAAAGCCTTTCTCTCATTCTCATTTTTTAGTCATGCGTGTACTGCGACAACGCATACAGGGTGGCAGGGACATCAACGCGAATACTGTTACCATGGATTCAGTACGTGGTTTCAACGCAGGGGCAGTTGAAACTTTTGGGTGGTTATTAAAGAAATAATCTGCTGTTTCATAGAAAAGTGCAACTCCTAGGCGGTCAAAATGTATGGAACAGAAGATTTTTTTTTTTTTTAACTGACGAAAAATTTCAACGCTGAGCATCGGGCAGCTTGCCGTCCGATAAGGACCAGGCCCGGGTTGACGGCGCGTCGTGTTCCACGCGCGCCTCAAAGAGATGTCAGCAAAACTGACGGGGTCCGCTAGGGCTGATGCCTACCGGGGCTGTCCCTTAGGACTACCGTCCTAAGGGGAAACCGTGGCCCCTGGCAAGGCAAGAAAAAAAAAAGGGGGGTTTCAGAATCACGTTCTGAATCCATGGTAACAGTTTTCGCTTCGATGCCTGCCACCCTGTCTAGGGTCTATTTAAATCCTTGTTTCCAATAGATGTTATTTACACTTAAACAAACATCGACTTTATGCAAGTACAAAGGAAGTTGATTTTAGACTGACTAGTACTGTTAAAACAGTCACAAAAAACATGAAATTGTAGCGTAAACTGAACCTTATATGTAGGCTTTTTTTCCTAAAACTCGTGTTTGTTTACATGTTTGGCAAATAAATTGCGAAAGGCGCAAACATAACACACAAAACACTCACTACACACCGACACGACACTCCGCCTCGCCGTAGTCGGGTAAAATGCAACGCAACTTCGAATAGACAGGCTTCATTCGTAAAACAATGGCCGTTCCACGCCCAAGTCCCCTCAACTTGAGTCACCACGTTGTTTTCTCGAGGAGAATCTTTAACTTAATTAAGCCTATTAACTGCGTTGTAAAAGTAGAATAAACTAACACTATGGTACGGAAAAATATAACTGAATTTCATGTTATGCTCTAAGTCTGCTGGTCTAGCTACAGCCATAATCAATTTCATGTGAGATCTTAATAATAAGGTAGAAGACCTGTCACACACTTATGACACTTCGTTAGTTGAAATCAGAGGGTATTTCTTTAGCTCAGCAAAAAGTACTATTTTCAGATAATGTTTTCAGATATATCTACATCCAATCTGTGAGATGCTGACCGCTGTTTTTGGCCTTGCTAAAAAGAATACCCATAGAGGCCTATGTCCAGCAGTGGACTCGGTCTTCTTTCTTTTTCATGTGATTTGCTTCGAATACTAACCTGAAGGCCAATTCTCGTACCTAAAAAAGAACTTTTTAGAAGTAGAAATGCAAGGCAGAAATGGCCTTGACGTTCAATGATTCAAATCAAATTAATTTCACATTCAAGTCGCAATCTGTCAAACTTGTGAAAAATTTTGGTAAATTGATTGTATTTTTGACAGATTCCGAATAAGATGCGAATGCGAACGTTCTTAAAAATTATGGGAATAGCCCCGCTGGTATCAGACTTTTTATGCCACCCATGGGCCTCTGACTTGGTTTCAGACATGCCATAGAAAAATATCTCTCATTCATCACAATGTTTTCCTTCACCTACTCAGTACAGAAACATCATCATTATTTATCAACTGTTAGATATACCGCCACTAACTATTGTGGACAAACAGAGCCACCAAATAAAATACTCCTTCGTCAAAACAGAGGAGCATCTCTATGACGTCACAAGGAACGGTCCTTTCTCATGAACCGACAAAGCCCTACCTTTGAATCCAGCCTTATTCGGCTAAAAACACGCAACTTTGAATAGACAGGCGTCACTATTCGGAAAACAATGGTCGTTCTACGTCCCGAGTCCACTTCAGTCACTACGTTTTCAGCGCAAGGTCCTTTAACACGTTCTCGTCGCGTCAGCAGGCTTCGCAACTTGTTCGAGTATGTCGTTGTGGCGGTACCCGCCGGACAGCTCAACATTAAATTAGGATAAACGTCTACCTAAAGCGTAGGCGGCAATAAATTTGGATTTTTTGGTTGTTTGCTGGTGACTGTTGACTTGGGATTTTTGGTGTGGAACGAATGTATTTAAAAAAGATTATGAATGTCGCAAGTCGGAAAGATAATTAATGATAATGAAAAAGGTGGAAATGCCCTTGTAGCGGTTAGACCGCCACATACAAAAAAAAAAAAACTACGAAACAAAAAAAAAAAAAAAAGACATGACGTCACACAATTCCTACATCTCGCAGTTAGAGTTTACTGAGCGAATAACATAGATAAGACTATCCGAAATCAACATATGGGCAGTTGCCCGCCAGACATAACAACCCGTCTGGTTGGAGGATCCTCCCTTTTCTATGGTGGATGAGTGAACTTTACACCCTGTTCCTCATACTCCTAAATTGGTGACCCCGAGAATGAACGTCAACGCAGCCTTCGTGCAACTACTTCAGCGTGACGTCATCATCATCACTCCCGCAAGCTTTCGTGAGGCGAGTCACACAGCCAGCCAGCACCCACGGCTTCAACGGGTATCCTGACCACCAGCATGCAGCGAACGCGCATTCCTGGTCATCACCCTCAGCCTCATCAGCAACCTTGGCACAGCACCTGCACTTCCGGCCGGTCTCACAAGCAGAGCCTATTCTACCCTCTCCTGGTCGACGCAAGCAGTCAGCCAAAAACCCGGCGCTGTACCACATCCAACTCACTGGTTGACGACGCAGCGCCACCCCGACTCACTGGGGAATCACCGCAGACAGTTCCGACTCACTGTGAACTATGCGGCACCCGGTTCCGACTCACTGGAACCACAGCTGGCACTGTGAAGCATCGCAAGATTCAAGACTCAGCCCACTATCGACCTCCGGTCTCCGGAGGGGAGTGATGTAGCGGTTAGACCGCCACATACAAAAAAAAAAAAACTACGAAACAAAAAAAAAAAAAAAAGACATGACGTCACACAATTCCTACATCTCGCAGTTAGAGTTTACTGAGCGAATAACATAGATAAGACTATCCGAAATCAACATATGGGCAGTTGCCCGCCAGACATAACAACCCGTCTGGTTGGAGGATCCTCCCTTTTCTATGGTGGATGAGTGAACTTTACACCCTGTTCCTCATACCCCTAAACCCTAAAATCGAGGATACAGAGCAGTGTAGATACGTGTATGATGGTATAGCGATGATAATGGCGTAAACCATCCTACGTTTGAGCTACAATTAATTTAACACGAGTTATATGTTATGTTCTGTACTAGCTTTTGCCCTAAACTTGGTTGTCCGCGTAAAATTTCTTGGTCCCCAACCCTCCCCGTAACGTCGCGTCGCATCGCCCGTCCGCGCTATTACCTCGATTTCACTTAGCGTTTTTTTTTGTTTTTTTTTTTGTATTTTGCTTATCGCTTATGGGTCCTAGCGTGATGTAAATGACATACAGCCTTCCTCTAGAATTGGACTTTCAAAAGCAAAAGATTTTTTTAAATCGGTTAAGTTTTTTTGAGTGTAACCAATACAAACAAACATACAAAAAAATATAATATTTGTTAGGATTTAGATGACAAAATACATAATAATTATCTTGATAATTAGTGTCCTTTATATCAAATTGAAACGTTCTGAAGGATCCTTAAACCGCAGACATGCTACATTTTCTGATTTGCTCTGCATTCACTGGTCAACTATCCTTAACAAGGGTCGAGTAATCCGGGCAGGGTCTACAAAATTTCGCAGGAAAAGGTCTAAAATTTGCTCAATGACGCACTGAGGTCCGAATTTGGTTTTGTCAGACTATTAAGTATTTTTGACAGACAGAATGGGTTCCAAAGTTAGTGTCAGTTGGTAAATAGGTAATTATATTATTATCTCATAACATCTGATATTGTGTTGTTTAATTCAAAGCCTAAATAAATTAAAATAGCTGGAAATTTTATTTATTTTGGGATGATATTATTTACTTTCATTTTATCATTCCCTTTTACATTAATATTTATAAAACGTTCTTTAGTAACCCAAATGCCTGATTATGATGGCACGTTTTGTTAACAATTTATTAACATCGCAACTCACTTAAGTGATTTTTTTAAACATTATTATTATCTCTACTTTTTGTGCCAAGTTTCAAGTTTATTATTTAGTGGAACGAATGGGAATTCAAAATAAAATGATCAAATTATTCCCGTTCGTCCCACTAACAAACTCAGGGGGACGAACGGGAATAAAATTAATATTATTTATTAAATTCCCGTTCGTCCCACCAGTGGGACGACGGCAGTGGGACGAACGGGAATACACCATACTTCTTTAGGCGCGTTGAGCACTTTTTGGGTGAACAAAAATCATGGAACTCGCGTCATCGTCACCCAACGTTTTCCATGAGCTGTATGTATTGAACGAAACATCAACGCGAGAATCAAAAAGTTACTTATTTTTCACTTTTATCGGCAGTCCCCAAAGACTGCCCGATATTTATTATTTTTCACTCAAGAATTCTGTTACTCTATAGTATACTTTGACATTCAAAAAGCTTCAAAACACAACACATTAAGCATGTGTAACAGTAACTATATACGAACTTGCATCTTTTAGCACAGCGGACAAAAGCACAATTCAGGCCATAGGTTTTTGCAACGCGTTTTTGAATGAATAACGATGAAACGCTGTGGTCACAGCTTGCACATTAGCATACACCGTGAGACTCAGCCTTTTTGCGTTATTTTTTGTTTATTTACAATGCAGGATTTTATTGGTTTTACCATAATAAACAACTAGCTTTTGCCCCCGGCTTCACCCGCGTGAATGTCGGAAAATATCCAACACGAACGTATTACCGGGATTAAAAGTACCCTATGTGTTAATCCAGGTAAACAATATATTTCCTCGCCCACATTTGGGAGTGGCGCGAGGAGATGAAGCGCCGGGGTGTAACTCCGCTGCCGCGAGAAATCACGGTACAGCGGACAGAGCTCCGGCGGGATCTCATGGCGGCTTGGAGTGTGCGATTGTCGCAACCCAGATTTGGGCACGCCACAATTACGGCGATAAGTCCCCTCTTTGAGGAGTGGCTTGAGAGGCGCCACGGCGTCCTCACCTTCCGCCTGACGCAGGTCCTCACCGGACACGGTTGTTTCGGGAGGTACCTGTTTCGCATAAGGCGGGAGGAAACGCCCGGGTGTCACCATTGTGTGGATCGTCCGGAGGACACGGTGGAGCATACGGTGGAGGTTTGCCCGGCTTGGGTGGACCACCGCCGTGTCCTCGTGGAGGCGATCGGCGGCAGTGACCTCTCGCGTCCGGCCCTGGTCCAGGCCATGGTGCGGAGCGAGAGGGCATGGCAAGCCGTCACCTCCTTCTGCGAAGCAGTAATGCTCGCGAAGGAGGAGGCGGAGCGCGCGAGGGAGTGGTCTGCCACTCCCTCGCGCGCTCCGCCTCCTCCTTCCTAGGGCTGGTAGGGCGCGGCCTCTGGGCCGCGCCCTACCAGCCCTAGCCGCCGCCGCCGTAGGAGACTTCCCGGGCGTCGGGAATTGATAGCCGATTTCCGGCCACCGTAGGCGCGGGCCTGCGGACGGAGAGCAGAGGGCAGCTCGCCGTCCGATAAGGACCAGGCCCGGGTCGACGGCGCGTCGTGTTCCACGCGCGCCTCAAAGAGATGTCAGCAAAACTGACGGGGTCCGTTAGGGCCGATGCCTGCCGGGGTTGCGGGTAGTCCCAAGGGGAAACCGTGGCCCCTGGCATGGCAAGGGAAGGAACACGGGTGGGTTTTAGTCAGTAAAAGTCTGACACGCCCTTCCGCTCCGCCCAGAGCGGGAGAAGTCATTGGATGATTTCCCACCCAAAAAAAAAAAAAAAAAAAAAAGGTAAACAATATATTAATTCCGTAATACATTGTTTTCATGTAACTCTATTGGTTTACGCACCACAGTAAAGCTCAACTTCAATAATCATCGTCATAGTTCAAACAATTTACATAAAACCACACTTATGGCTCCTACACACAGTGCCGGCGGCATGGCCGCCGGCTTTTGCCGCGCGGCACGTGCCTCCGGCTTTTGCTCCTTCATTTTCTTCGCGTTTATGTCTGCGGCTTTGTGCGGCATGGCCGGAAGTAAGGCCGGCGGGCAGTGTGGACACTGTGTGTAGCAGCCATAAAGCCTTCCTCATGAATCACTCCGCCCATTGGAGAAAACTGTATGAAAATTCGTTCGGAAGTTTGTTTTATAATATTGTATTGGTCTTCTGAATTGAAATACTGTATTTAAAGGCTTTCACAGACAGACACGACGCGACAGCACGACGCGACAGTGCGACGCGATAGCGCGACGCAACAGTGCGACGCGACTCTAGCAGAACAACTTCTTTGAAAACTTCATGGAAATCGTTTTAACAGTATAACGTCGCACCGTTGTGTTGCGCCTGTCAGCGGCAGCCCTAAAGCTCCCAATTAGTATCCTAACGTCATTGACAGTAGACACGATAAAGCAACCCATTTATAGAAAAGGCTCTTATATCCTTCCGTAAACCCTAGGCTAAAAAAGAAATAAAAAAAAGCTTCCGAGCAATAATCTGATGGAAATTAAATGAAAAAATCAAGGCAGACGGTATTTCGCGATAGTCTAAAGTAGCAGTTAATAATTACTAGAGGAAGACTATTACAGTTTTTTCGAAATTACTCAACAAGCATCCGGATTTATTCGTAGAGCCCAAACTGTTTGCAATTAGCGATGTTCATTTGAATTTCGGCTGAAACTTCTATCTGAATTTTTCACCACTACAGTTCGAGTGCCAGCTTTTCCAAATTTTTTACTCGATACATTTAAAAGCATTGTTAGCGAGTGGCCGTTTACATTTTCAGAGTCCTGTTATAACTAATGATAGGTCTTAGATTTCTTATTAAGCAGAGTTTTAATGCATACTAAATAAATACAGGGTCAACTTAAATTACCTAGCGAAAGTCCGTAAACGTGATGGTTATCGATTTCTCACAAGCAGAAATAAAAAAGGAGTTTTATGACGATTTTTTTCTGGGGTCAACGACCGCTGTTGGTGTAGTTACAGTGCGTGTCACTAAAGATGGGACTTGACACATCACGTGGTTTGACTTGCGCAGTAGACGATTTATAGGAGGTCTTGGGGCGGCGGAAAGAGCGCTGGAGGCGCGGTAAAGTCCCATCTTTCGTGGCGCGTAAAATAATCCAAGTAACAAAAAATTATGTTCTTTTTTAAATATTTTTTCATGATTAGATGTCGATACTCATGACGTCTGTTGAGTTACGCTAGATAATTTAATTTGACCTTTCATACTATACTATTCATCCGTAACTACTAATATTATAAATGTGAAAGATGTGGGTCTGTAACCATAACGCCTAAACCACTTATTTACTTTCTGCAACAAGTTAATGGAAGATTAGTATTTAATAACAGCTTTAAAAGTTAAAGTTCGTTTCTTCAACTGGCGGTGAACCGATTATATTGAAATTTGACAGATAGAAGAACGGCTACTTACAAAATATACGTAGACGAAGTTGCAGACAAGAGCTAGTAAGCATTATAATAATATGTAGATATTATATTATCTGTATGTTATGTTCATTTATAGAAAGGTACTCCTCACGAAGCTCTTCTATATATTTTATATATTATATATATAAATATTTTGATTCTTCTTCTATATTATTAAAAATTATTTAATAATTATGTGGAATGATTTTAATATTATTACATTTATTATGCTCCCTAAACAAAGGAATTTTGAAGATTTTTTAGGGAATTTCAGGAATGATTAAGTGGCAACACTGCTTCATTTATACGTAGGTACTCCACATGAAGCATCTTTTATTACTAATAATTTAGTTTTAGAGAATAAATCTCACAAGCTATCTCAACATATAAGAACTGATTTCTCGAAGGTACTATATCTAACTCTCTCTTATCATAAGATTTAGCAAAGTAAACCCGTTCAATTTGCTTAATGATGCTATAAAAGATTCCACACAAAAGGTGACCTTCATTCCAGTGTACTTTTGTTCTTTGACCCTAGTCATATATTTTAATATTTATAGTTTTGTTTGCCAAGTTCTACATGCGTTTGAAAAATGTTATAGCTTGCTGGAGTTATAACTTAATATTTTCTGTAACGATGCTACTAAAAGATTTTCTTCGTTTTATAGACGAAAGTCTACCAACGATTTTCGTAGATATGGAATATTTGTGACAAACAATTTTGTTGAATGGGTAATAATTTTCAGATCCTAAGCTAAAATTCATTACTTCATACAACCCCTAGCCCTCAAAAAGCCCCTAGCCTTTAGCATATAAAACTGGGAAAATATTCGTAGAAACAAATACGATCAAATAAAGCTCAAAATAATATTCAACATGTTCCTTACGACAACATATTTTGAACAAAATGTTCTAATTTCAACAAAAAAATACGATTTTATTAACAATGTCGATGAACCGTGACAAATGACTGAAAAATGTGAAGGTTTTTAAGGCGATTCGTCCTTGTTATATAATGTTGGTATTTTCGATATTGCACCATCCATCAAGTTACCAACAACGTGTCCAATGTGTTCCAATAAACGTCACGTGTCCGTTCGTTAGGAAGGTAGGTACCTATGTAACAGGATATCCACACCAGCCGATCGATTCTTTAGAAATCTCAACGTGAAAAGTTAGATGAAGTAAGCTTAGAGAGACCTGTCAATAGTGTCATAACTTCTAAACTCCTCGTCGTAATATGACAAATGAGGTATCGATGGAAACGTCTTTATCGTGCGCTTAGGCTATGATGTCACATTAAATAATTATATACCTCGTATTGGCATATTTGTTTTATGTAATGAATAAAGATCACTTTTTGCCCTCTCTAGAGGTAGAGAGGGCAAAAAGTCAAAAACAAAAAAAAAGTATGATGCCATGTTGGGTATCAAATAAAAGGGTTTAATTAGCACGTTTCAAAAATTTGTAACCCCAAAATAATTGAAATAAAAATAAAAGTTATAAAAATGACAAAAAGTCAACTAAAAAAAAGATATAAAGAAGACATCAAAGACAGCCAACTTAAAGATCCGGAGTCACACGTAATCTGTTCGATTTATGCCTAACACGACCTTTTTAGTTGATTGTTTTGTCGTATTTGGGTTTTAGTTTTTTTAATGAGGAACTCTATGCAATACGCAATGACACAGACTTTTTAAAATTTGTAATGCTAAAATATGAAAAGCCTTCCGGTGATGTAGTATTAATACTACTTCATCACTCACAATTCACTACTATTATTGTATAATTGTGAATTGTGAGTGATGAAATAGTATCATGTGCAAAAATGACATTGTGTTCAGCCTTATTATTCTGTAAAAAATTCTCCGCGAAAACGTAAGTGTGTACGTATGTAAATGGTACACCACTGACTACCTTCAGTATTGTCTCTTCTTCTTACTTTAATCCATCCAAAGGTTGTCTGTAAAAGATCGCTTTTAGCGATAAGACCGCCCATTGTGTCACCCTATGTAAAATTTCTAAACCTATGTCTGTAATTTTTATGGTGTACATAATAAAGAGTATTCTATCTTCTATCTATCTAAGTGAAGTGAGCATAAGAGCCCATATTACCTCAGCTAAATTCACTTTCTATCTTACTCGCACCATACTGGTCGCGGACTGTGAGAGCGAGAATGAGTTTGGCTCGCGGCTCCAAGACGCCAATAGTTTAGTTAGGTAATTAATTATTTTTACGGCGAAAATAATGGTATTTAAAAAAAAACTCTACTATACTACACTCACAAACAACGTGGCTTTCTATTCAGTAGATCCAGAGATTACCCCCTACAACTTCACAAACTTTACCTCTTTATAATATTAGTATAGAAGTAAAGATTATTCCAAAAATGTTCTTATTACCTACCAAATAAGAGCATTAAAAATGACGTCAGCAGCAAAAAACGAGGTCTATTAAATTCGTATTATCTGATGTACCGTAAAGTGTCACGTTTCAGAAAAGGTACAACCGATTCTGAATAAGTCCTGAATTAATTAACGCCATGACAATGGATTAAATATAATCCGGACGAGCACGCGAGATAATTTCACCCACGAACCATGAGCATCTGATTTCCGAGGCGCATTCACTAAAATCATTGGTTTTACGATAGGGAAAATGTGGGCGAGAGTAAACTCGTTTGTTAGCTAATCTATGACGTATGTATTTTATCATCACATGGAGTTAAGAATAATAATTGTTAGTACTATGTTCTATGTTATTGGGTTTGGTGTTCTCACTTAAGGCTTCGTCAAACAGAACGCGTACTTAGCGCTAAGTACAGCGCAGCACGCAACGCTAAAGTCGCGGCGTTTTGGTAGCGGCGGCGCTCGGTTTGACAGTAAACGTACGTTATAGTGCAACACAATTCGGCGCTATAGCGCGGCGTCAGGCTAGCGCTCTAACACGCGCTAAGTACGCGTTGTATTTGGCGAAGCCTTTAGTTCTTCAGGACCATTGTGAGTGGGCCATGGCGTCCGTCTTTGGTTATTCCAACCAGCCCACCTCCCTCCAGAAGTTGATTACATTGTTGTAAGTTACTTTTAGATATAAAAACTTTTTCACCCGATGGAAGGTTTCAATAGTAATTCCAATCACCTTACGTTTACTGTGGCGAACGTTGAAATAGCTAATAACCAGCAATGGACTTTGACAAGGTCACAAAGATTTATAATTTTTAGATACAGAAAAAGAAAACATTTACGATATAAATTCTACAAATCAAAGGCAACTCACAATTGAAAAGATGCTTAGTAGAAAGCGCCTTAAGTAAAAACATAAATCAAGTCAAATCAAATCAGAATTCAACCTAAACTTCTTTTGTATCCGTTACACAATAAAATTGCGAACACGATCACGACTCGATAAAAACTCGATCTTCAATCAATTTCGAAGAGCACTAACATAATGCTAAGGTCGAACTCGTAAATCATAGAAATACCAATATAGTTTGGAAAATCCAAAAGTGCACGTCTCATAACACATAAACGAAAAAGAAATTCAAAACATAGTTTCTAACAAAAATGAACAATTTATCACTTTTCATGAAGTATGTTTTGACTGCGTTTTTACCCATCAATATGGGTAAATTTCTAATCTCGCAATCCTTACGTAATGTCAAAGACTATTTACAAAGATATTTACTTGGCGGTTGCTAGGCAACTTACGGACGTCAACGTCAAGTCAAAGGTTGGAAATATTTAGTTAAATATATTATATTTTAGTTTGTATTTTATTATAATTTGTTTATATTAATTATTTGCAACCAATATTTTATATTAATTATAATTAAACTACTTTGAATAAAAGAGCCATTTTCAATAAGGTTCCTTCTATGGCTGAAACGAATGTATAAAAAAAAATTGACTCAATTAATTGAATTTATCGCAAGCTACAATGTTTTCAGGGTTCATTTATATATTGACGGACAGGATTTTTTTTTCAACTATTTTGATGCTTTTTCCATTTCTGCTGCATTAAATCCATTGTTAAAAAGTACAGTATTAATCTCCATTTAATCATCTATACAATGGTATATAAATTAAATAGGTTCTGTGTACTAGCAGGAGTGTAACAATAAAAACAGTTGCAGAAATGGGGCAAAAAATTTTTTTCGATCGTAGAGCACACTCTAATGCTTCGCATTATGAGTCGTGCAATAGGAATAAGCGGTAAATGCCGCCTCCGTCATACCCTATCGTTGGCTCTTGGCACATCCAATTTGCCGGTATGATACCCGAACAATCTCACTAACAATAGAACCACAATGAATGGGGCTTGATCCACCCGTAAATATATCAAAATTATGTAGGTACAGGCCCCGGCATAAGTGGTGAAAAATTATTCGCCTTCGTTTTATTTTTCCTTTGTGTTCTTATATCAAAATTAATTGGTGTACTTAATATTAATTAATTAGGGCCTATTTCGTGATTTATTCGTTTTGATTTTCGTTTGTAATTAAATTGATTGTATCATTGCTTTTAATTATCTGGCTGCTCTTGAAAATGAGCAGATTAAAAGCTGTGCAATAAAAAAATAAAAAAATTTGGTTATTAGGTACTCATGTCATTCATCACGCTTGTTGCTCTCGAAAGATTAGGCAGATAATAAATTACTTTATACACTAAACGAGCAATATAATAAAAACTTTTTACAAAAAAAAATTAAACCGACTTCCAAAAAAAACCACTACAAAGTGAAAAATAACTTTAATTTCGGAAGTCGGTGTCTTTGTTTTTTAATTTTCGTTTTTTGCCACCGACTTCCGAAATTAAAGTTATTTTTCACTTTGTAGTGGTTTTTTTTGGAAGTCGGTTTAATTTTTTTTTGTAAAAAGTTTTTATTTTTCACTTTTTAGTTGTGGTACCTACCCCACACAATATCCAATATCACTAACTGCAATAAATAACAGTGACAGGAAGTTATCATCATGTCGTCCATATAAACTAAGTGGGAAAAATATGTATTATTGAAGCTAACTCAAAAACTATCTAAGCAAAGTTAATAAAATTTATATGGGACCACCTTGGGAGCTTACCCTTTCAAACAAAAAAATAATTTTCAAAATCGGTCCACAATTGGCGGAGATATCGGTGAACATACATAAAAAAAAAATAAAAAAAATAACATACATAAAGTCGAACATAGAACCTCCTTGAAGTGGACTGTATATTTATTTGTAGGGACCTTTCTAATAAAAGACTTATTTGCTTCAAGACTTCTTCTATTTTCTTGTTCCTTGTTGAGATGTTTCTTGTTTGAGCGCTGAGATCCGACTGTAACGTTCCGCTCGACCCGCACGTCTTTTATAGAGCGATTTCGGTACCTTATAGAGACCGCTGATTTTGAGACCATTTTAATGTTCAAAATTTCTTACAAGATTCCCATTTGAACCCCTGTTTCAATTAGTTCCCGTGGTCGGATCGTTACAGTTTTTACATATTTTTCAGCTTACATATGCTCCAATTAAATGACATAATTACTTTTACCATATCTTAATAAACAAAAAAGTTTCTAGAACATTGACTACTAAAAATTAAGGTTTGCTACATTTTGATTACTTTACACGCTCATATCTTCGGAACCTGTGGTCCGATCTTAAAAATCTAAACGGAATACAACGTTTCTAATTAAACCCTGTCGTTTGACACTAATTTGGTGACGATATCACCATAAACAAAAAACCTCAATTTCAACTTACGTAATTTCCTACTTTCGACAAATACGTAACTTATTTCGCTTTTGACATTCTTATTAGATTCTAATTACAAAACTATCTTTAAAAACATACAAATTGGAACCTAATCTAACTTAATTAACCTAATTAGAACATAAAATAGAATAAAATAAACATCAAATTTCCGCTGAGGTCCCGCCGCTAGTTGCGCCTACGTAAGAGTTGACCTCAGGGCAACATACACATTATTTGACTTTGCTATTTTCTTAATTTCTACCTTATTTCTAACCTATTTACATACATGTTATGTTTTTCATGGTGCTGTGCTCGGCGTCCTTTACATTTCTCCCCCCGGCGCAGCTCGCGTAGCCTCTTCTTTCTTCATCACGACGACGAGCTTGCTCACGGGGCGTCGGAAGGTGCCGGTCCTGGTGCGCACCTCGACGATCCTGATGCCGCCGTCTGGTCCGCAGTGTGTCCGCTCGACGACTCCCATCGGCCAGGTGTTCCTGGGCAGCGTGTTGTCGACCACGAGGACCACGTCGCCAGCTTGCATCGGTCGCACGTCGTTCTGTGACTCGCCGCGAGGTACCAAAGTGGGAAGGTACTCGCGTAGCCACCGTCGCCAGAAGTGATCAGCGAGCGCTTGACTCGCTCGCCAGGTTCTTCTGTCCGTCTCGTCGCAGGGTCCCGTCGTTGGCAGCCCATCTGATGACCCCAACAGGAAGTGGTTGGGGGTCAGGGCCTCGGGATCGCTGGGGTTCACGCTGACGTGGGTCAGCGGTCTTGCGTTGATGGAGAACTCGGCTTCTGTCAGTAGAGTTCTCAGGACTTCCTCTGCCGGCGCCTTCTCCCGTAGTGTCACGCTGAGAGCAGTCTTCACTGAGCGCACCATCCGCTCCCACGCGCCGCCTTGGTTGGGCGCGCCAGGAGGTATGAAGCGCCACTCCATACGATGCAGTAGCCCCTCGTCGTTCAGGGCAGGCAGCCACTCGGTGTAGGCGTTGCGAAGCTCTTGATCAGCCCCGCGGAAGTTGGTCCCGTTGTCGGAGTACATTAGTCTTGGCCAGCCTCTGCGCGCAGCCATACGTCTCAGCGCCATGATTGCTGAGTCGGTGGAGAGTGATGCGACGAGCTCGATGTGCACGGCGCGGGAAGTGAGGCACGTAAAGAGTGCGCCCCACCTCTTCTCTCGGCGGCGCCCCACCTTGATCATCATCGGCCCAAAGTAATCCACCCCGCAGTTGGTAAACGGGCGGTGGAACGGGTCAAGGCGGGCGTGTGGCAGGTCCCCTGTAGCTGGTGGCTGCGGCGTCGCTCGGCGTCTTCGGCAGAAGGCGCAGTTCTTCTCTACGGCGCGTACCGTGGGTCGCAAGTGGATGACCCAGTACCGCTGCCGTAGGTCGTTCGTCACGCGCTCCCTGTTGGCGTGACCCGCAGCGCAGTGCTCCCGCAGAACTAGGAGCTTGGTCAGCTGATGGCGGCCGTCCAGTATGACTGGCCGCTTCGTCTCGGTTGGCGCGGAGGAGGCCTCGATCCGGCCCCGCACCCTCAGGATACCGTCTTCCAGCACTGGATCCAGTCGGTACAACCGACTCGTCTTCATGATTGGACGAGCAGACCGGATCTTCTTCAAATCTTCCCCGAAGCTGTCTTCTTGCGCCTGCTTTATCAGCTCAGCCTCGGCGCGCTGTAGATGGCGATGTTCCATCGTCGTTGCTTTCTTCCTGCAGATGTCGGTGAAGGCGATGGCTCTGGCAGTAGCCCTCACCAAAATCTCGTACTTGGAGAAGCGGGCTGGGTTCGGCAGCCAGCTGTCTTGTTCTGTCTTCTCTGCAATGTGGAGAACCTCTTCGTCCTCTTGCTCGTTCGTCGTCGCCATGGGCCACTGCTCTTCCGGTAGGTACAGGAAGTGCGGCCCCTGGAACCACCGATCTGCTTCGTTGATGGGTGTGTCGACAAGCCGGGTGGCGTCGTCGGCAACGTTGCTGGCTGTAGGCAGCCAACGCCATTCTTCTTTCTTACTCAGCTCGGCGATCTCTCCCAGGCGATGCGCGACGAACGGCGTGTAGCGTCGCATGTCGTGGTGAATCCAGTGCACCACCGTTGTGGAGTCAGTCCAGTAAGTCGTCTGACTGACCTCGATGCGATGCTCCTTCCTTATGGTGTCGGCCAGTCTCGCTCCGATGACGGCCGCTTGTAGTTCCAGACGAGGTATGGTCTGGATCCGACGAGGCGCTACCTTGGCCTTGGCGGCCACCAGCACGACGTCCACGCTCCCGTCGGTGTTCTTCACCCTCCAGTAGGCGACGGTTGCGTAGGCTTGCTCGCTGGCGTCGCACAGGATGTGTAGGTCGATGCGCTCGTACTTCTTCCTCACGTAGCATCTTGGCAATCGAAGATGGGTGAGCTCGTTCAGGCGGGCGAGCCAGGTTGCGAACAGCTCGTTCTCTTCTTCTGGCACCTGCTCGTCCCACGTGATCTGAAGTCTCCATAAACTCTGCAAAATAATCTTCGATCGTATAGTGTAGTGGCTCAGCAATCCTAGCGGGTCGTATATAGACATCACAGCGCTGAGTGCTTCACGCTTTGTCGGCGCGCGGGTTCTTGCTCGTACTTCGGCTGGAACTCTGTTCATCGACGTGTTGAATCCCAGCTCATCTCGTTCCGCGTTCCAGTACAGCCCCAAGATCTTGCTCTCGGGCTGTTCTCCCCCCAGTTGTGTGGGAGAGGTGGCGTGTAGCTCCGGAGGCACGTCGCGAAGCACCGTCCTATCGTTGGAGCTCCATCCTCGGAGCGTGAATCCCGCGTGCGCGTGTACAGCTCTCGTCTCTTCGACCGCTTTCCATGCTTCTTCGGGGTCCTTGTAGCTGGCCACTAAGTCATCCATGTAATGACTCCTCTTGATGGCTTCTAGGGCGCGTGGACACTCCTGCCCGTATACGTCGGCGTTATAGTTGCGGACGTGGTGGGCCATGTACGGGGAGCTCGCAGCGCCGAAGATCATACTTGTCATCTTGAATTTCTTCGGAGGCCCCTCTCGTTGGTCGCCTCTCCACAGGAACTGCTGCGCTGGTTGATCTTCCGGTCGTATCTTGATCCTCAGGAACATCTCTTGCACGTCCGCTGTGATCGCCACTGCCTGTTCCCGGAATCGAAATAGGATTCCTGGCAGTGACAGCAGTAGATCGGGTCCTTCCAGCAGCTCGTCGTTCAGGCACACGCCGTTGCTCTTTGCCGCTGCGTCGAACACCAGCCTGTGCTTGCCGGGCTTGTTCGGGTTCTGTACCGCGAAGTGTGGCAGGTACCAGCAGATGGCGCTCTTCTCCTCAGATCCGTCGCACGGCGTCGCGTATCCTTTCTCCAACAGGTTATTTATCTGCTTGGAGTACTCACCGGCGAAGTCTGCATCAGCATCCATCTTCTGTTCAATCTTCCGAAGTCTCCGGAACGCTTGCCCGTAGCTCGGTGGCATGGTGACGTCGTCTCGTCGCCACGGCAGTCCCACCTCGTACCCGGTGTCAATCTTCTTTGTTGTACTCCCGACGATCTTGATGGCCCGTAGATCTTCGTCCTTGATCCTCGGCTTCCCTTGTATGCCGAGTGCGTCGATCCTGAAGTGGCCCTCGACCAAGTCGTGGAGTTCCTGGCTGCTCGTGCCCGTCGTTCGGTCGGGCTCGTAGACGTGCAGCACGTTCCCTTCTTGACAGATGGCATGACGTGGCGCTGTTCCGTGCACCACCCATCCTAGTTGTGTCCTTGATGCGGCCGGCTGATTCGGCCCGCCGACTCGTAGCTCGCGGGACACGATGCACTCCCAGTGGTCTGTCCCCACTAGAAGCCCGGGGCGCGCCTTTTCATAGCACACCTCCTCCGGTGTCAGGTCCTTCAGGTGCTCGTAGTGTAGCAGCGTATCTGGGATGGACTGCTGATGCAGGCGAAGGTTCTTCATTGTCCTCGCTCTGACCTTGTAGCTGCCGTCGTTCTTCAGTCCTCTGACTTGGACGTTGACCAGTTGACTCTCCATCTCTTGCTGCGACATGTTGACCCCGTTCAGATGAAGTGGCTGCGATGGTCCTTCTGCTCCGATGCTCTCCGCCAGGTCCTTGTCGACGAGGGTGATGGTGGCTCCTTCATCCAGGAGGGCGTATGTCCTCGCCTCCCCCCGTGGTCCAGACACGACGATAGGGCACATCTTCAGCAGGACTGACCTTGATCCAGCAGCTTTGGTTGCTACCGACAGGACCGCTTCTTCCTTGGCTGGTTCTGCAGGCTTCGGATCTTCCTTCTTCATCTCTTGATGGAGGCTCGCATGATGTGGTCGGCTGCACTGGTTCACTCCGCACGGCTTTGCTCTGCAACTCATGCGCCTGTGTTGCTTGTGGGCGCACTTGAAGCATATCCCCTTCTCCTTCAGGAACTTCCACCGGTCTTCTATCGCGAGTGCCTTATACTTGGGGCACTGCGCCAACATGTGAGCTTGTTCACATTTGGGACACCTATCCCGTTGCTCTTCCGCACCTGCAGTCGTGTTGAATACGCTTGCCTTCTTCTTCAGCATTATCGTCGGTCGAGTCTCCTTCTTCTGACTGGCGGCGCACGTAGTTGGGGCGTACGTGTACCTCAGGGCTCGGTCCGCTTCGCGCATCAGGAAGCGAGACATGACGACAATCTCCGGGTCCGATGTTCCTTCTTGATCGTATGCGTAGTCGCACCATCGGGATCGTAGATGCGGGCTCAGCTTCTCCAACACTTCTCTTGTCATCAGGGGGTTGAACAGGTATCCTCTTCGGTCGATCGTCTTCAGCACGCAGATGATGTTCTGCAGCTTGATCGCGAAGTTGTTGAGTTCGGCCGCTGATGTCCCAGGTTTCGGCAGCTTCTTCAGGTCTTCCAGCGCCTTGTCGATGATGACTTCCGGTCTTCCGAAGCACTGCTCGAGGGTCTTCATCACGATGTCTGGATCGGTGGCCGTATGCAGAAGGGCGGCCACAGCATCTCTTGCATCTCCCTTGAGGCAGCTCCTCAACCGCTGGATGTTCTCTGCTGCAGAAATTTGGTACATACCGGTCGTATCTCTGTAGGCTGCCTTGAACGGCAACCACTCGTTGGCCGCTCCTGAGAAAGTCGGCAGGTCCGTGTGTCGAGGCCTGGGCCTGGCCATCTTCTCTAATGTGGCTGCCAGGTGCTCGATGCTGTTCCTGTTCCTCGTTGGAGTCGGCGATCTTCCACGTTGAACCTCGAATCGCAGCTGCTTCTGTTCTTCGCGGGTTCCTTCTTCTGCCCGTGCTTCCTCCCCCCGTGTACTGAGGGGGTTGGTCCTCAGCCATTCGTCCACCTTCTGATGTGGTTCCTCACGGGGAGGGGCGGGTCCTTCTTCGTGGATGCTATCTTCATCGTTGATAACTGAAACTTCTACGGCTAGTCGCTTCTTGACCAGGTCCGCTTCCAGTTCCAGCTCCCTCTTCCTGATGGCAGCTAGCTTCTCTGCTGCCTCCAGTTCCACCAATCGTAGCCTTGTAGTGATGCTCGTTGTTGACCGCTGTGACCTCACCGATCTTGTTGGTGATCCTAACCTTCGCTGTGCTGCTGTTGCTGTCGTTTGGATTCCCGATGGTCCCGCTGTGCTGGTGTATGCTGGCTTGGAGAATGGTGACGCTGGTGGGTCCAACGAGAGTCTTCTCTGACGCTCTCGCTCGATCAGCTCCGCTTCCCTTTGTCGCGCCTCTTGCTGCAACTGGATGCGTCGCTGTTCCTCCATGTCCGCTGCATCCCCTTGGCTCCTTGTGACCACCATCTTCTAAGTCCTGGGCACCTTTTCTTCGGAAATCTTCTTGATCGCAGGTGTCTTCGGATCTTGATCGATCTTCAAATTTTGCGTTTTTCTCAGGTTCGGGTCGGCACGTTCGGTTCGGCACGTTCGGTTCGGGTCGGCACGTTCGGTACCGCACCTCTTCGGTTCGGCTACGGCTCGGCAACTCTTCGGCTTGGCTTCCGGTTGTCGACTTTCCGGCTCGGCGCGTCGATCCCCTTCGGTTCGGGTCGGCACGGCTCGGCACGGCTTCGGTTCGGCAACGCTTCGGCTTCAGCTCCTATTCTTCGGCTCGGCTTCCGGGTCGGCGACTTTCCGGCTCGGCGCGTCGATCCTCTTCGTTCGGGTCGGCACGGCTCGGCACGGCTTCGGTTCGGCAACTCGTCGGCACGGCTTCGGTGACGTCGGTTCGGCTTCCGGGTCGGCAACTTTCCGGCTCGGCGCGTCGATCCTCTTCGGTTCAGGTCGGCACGGCTCGGCACGGCTTCGGTTCGGCAACTCGTCGGCACGTTCGGTGACGTCGGCTTGGTGACGTCGGTTCGGTGACGTCGGTCCGGTGACGTCGGTTCGGTGACGTCAACACGGCGATCTTGACACGGTGACCTTCACACGGTGACGCTTGACACGGTGACGCTTGACACGGTGACGCTGGCACGGTGACGCTTGACACGGTGACCTTGACACGGTGACGCTTGACACGGTGACGCTTGACACGGTGACCTTGACACGGTGACGCTTGACACGGTGACGCTTGACACGGTGACACTTGACACGGTGACGCTTGACACGGTGACGCTTGACACGGTGACACTTGACACGGCGGGTGGGTGACGATACTTCGGCTCGGCGATCTTGACACGTCGAGTCGTCACGTCGGTTTGCCCGCTGGTTGACGCGTCGGTCGATCGGTTGGGTGACCAGTCCAACCGGTCGAGTTTAAACCTGTCGTGGGCAGGTTCAAACCAGTTACGACTGACGAATCTCGTTCTTCGCTCTTGCTGCAGGGTTCTTCGTTCTTCCTTGCAGCTCCGTGGACCAGGATCCTGTGGCGGGTTCTTCGTTCTTGATATCCGCCGCTCGATGGACCAGACTGAAGTGGCGGGTTCTTCTTTCCTGATTATCCGCCGCTCGAAGGACCAGACTGAAGTGGCGGGTTCTTCTTTCCTGATTATCCGCCGCTCGAAGGACCAGACTGAAGTGGACTGTATATTTATTTGTAGGGACCTTTCTAATAAAAGACTTATTTGCTTCAAGACTTCTTCTATTTTCTTGTTCCTTGTTGAGATGTTTCTTGTTTGAGCGCTGAGATCCGACTGTAACGTTCCGCTCGACCCGCACGTCTTTTATAGAGCGATTTCGGTACCTTATAGAGACCGCTGATTTTGAGACCATTTTAATGTTCAAAATTTCTTACAAGATTCCCATTTGAACCCCTGTTTCAATTAGTTCCCGTGGTCGGATCGTTACAGTTTTTACATATTTTTCAGCTTACATATGCTCCAATTAAATGACATAATTACTTTTACCATATCTTAATAAACAAAAAAGTTTCTAGAACATTGACTACTAAAAATTAAGGTTTGCTACATTTTGATTACTTTACACGCTCATATCTTCGGAACCTGTGGTCCGATCTTAAAAATCTAAACGGAATACAACGTTTCTAATTAAACCCTGTCGTTTGACACTAATTTGGTGACGATATCACCATAAACAAAAAACCTCAATTTCAACTTACGTAATTTCCTACTTTCGACAAATACGTAACTTATTTCGCTTTTGACATTCTTATTAGATTCTAATTACAAAACTATCTTTAAAAACATACAAATTGGAACCTAATCTAACTTAATTAACCTAATTAGAACATAAAATAGAATAAAATAAACATCAAATTTCCGCTGAGGTCCCGCCGCTAGTTGCGCCTACGTAAGAGTTGACCTCAGGGCAACATACACATTATTTGACTTTGCTATTTTCTTAATTTCTACCTTATTTCTAACCTATTTACATACATGTTATGTTTTTCATGGTGCTGTGCTCGGCGTCCTTTACACTCCTCCTTTTTGGAAGTCGGTTAAAAAGCCACTAGTTTATCCTGAAATATTTCCGAAAGCACGCAAGATAGCTTCTTGAAGTAAAAAGCAACATTAACTGTTTTCGAGATGTTTTTTACTTCATGTAGCTAACTTGTGTGGTTTAGGAGATTTATTAAGATATTTTTTGGCACCTTGCTAGTGGTTTTTTTATATTGCGGGTCATAGGTAAAGTTTCAACATTTTGCAACCTGCTATTCAATATTTTGACTATTAATGGTTTTATACTGAAGATCACGTATAAACAAGTAGTGTTAATGATTTGGAAAAAATATATCTTAAATTAGAGCATTTTCCTAATAACTTAATAAAGGAATATTTTAGATTATGTTTATATTACATTGTGAAATTAATTTGTAAAGTTATGTCATAAGCGGATAAAAAACTGACTGATTCTCACGCAAAATCTATTAAGCGTATTTTTAAACCACCATTTTAAAAATACGCTTATATACGCACTTTATTAGACTAGGTATACTTTACAGAAATTAAAGTCATTGTGTTTAGGTTGTCCTTAGGTCAACAAGCCCACACAAAGCCCAGCAAGAAACAAAGCCATCATACAAAGGTAACATTTTATTTGCCAGCCGGTCATCACGTAACGTTCTCTACCTTTAAGATTGTTTCATAAAAAATGTAAAAGCGTGCGAATGGCTTCCTTGTGGGAAAAAGGGGCAAGATGACCCGGAAGAAAAACCGCAAGAAGCGAAACGTTTCGGAGGAGGTAAAAGGCTCATAAATTCCTGGCTACATCACGTTAAAGATGTTAGATAAAATAAAAGGAAATTATGAGGAAAAGCCGGGGACATCCAATGTAACACGTGGGGGTTACAAGCCTACAAAAATGATCTTGGATAAAAAGTTAGGTATTTACCATTATTTAAATGTACAGTCGAACGCACTATTTGGTATACAGGCAACCAGAAAATGCTTTACAAAAAAAATTGTAAGTATGTTGCGTAATCAATTCTTTTACATCACTCTCCTGAAGCTATATGCGCGCATTATAGCCGCAGTGGGTCGCAGCGCGCCGCACTGCAAAAATGCGCCAAAGCACATTAAAAGCCGCGGCGAGCCACACCGTAACAGAATAATTGTTTTAGACAGGTTTAAATTTTGAATTTGAAATTGAACTATTTCCACTCCAGTGCAATAATAATTAAAAATACAACTAGCGAGCGATCCGTGAGTGCGTAGTAAAGTTATGCAGGAAGATTTTTGCAATGTGTTGCAATGCGTCGCGGCCCGCCTTGCCATTGCCTGGCGCAGCATAAAAAGTTATAACGTACAGAACAAATTGAAAATTGGCAGTGTTGTGGAAAGATTTGTCTGTATATCAAATAGCCTATTCTACTGTACGTAAGTGAAATCAGTTTAGTTGTTTAAAAAAGTATATTATGTGGTTAAATGAGCATGCCTCACGGCAGGACAAAGGCCTTTACAAAGGACAAACGTTTGCTCACTGTGCTTTGAAAGCGCCCGTATAACAGTTCATAAAACTCAGTTTTGTTAAAACGTTAATTCTGATTATAACTCAGTTTAATATATATTAAACTAGAATAAATTACAGCTATTATGACTGAACAATGTGTTAATTTGTAAATGAGAATACATTAAAAGGAGTCTTTAATGTATTATGGCGCGCCACAACGAAATATGAGCTAGAGAAATGTAATTTAAAGTTCATTTTGTTTTATTGAATAGTTGAATAACACATCATAGCTTCAGATGCACTTATATAACTTAATAATTATGTCACCTTTTATCATAGGTGTTGATCCATTCGTCATGTCCGTAAACGGGCGCCCCGTTATCGTCAGTAGGGACTGGTCACCACGAATTATTTAAATTGATTTAAAATGTCGAATTCTTTTTTAAATATTTTTACTACGGACGTATTTATCATGAAAGTACGTATTTCAACATTGTTCTCACTTGTATAATACTCCAGACCGTATTTCGGCCACGGAGGCTAATCTCAATGGAAACTTCGGCGCGGGAGAATAGTGCACAAATGTGTGCGCAGACACAGGTGCGTGTGGATCTCTCTTCCCTCACTCTCATAGTCCGATGGGACGGGAAACCGAAACGACCGGAGAGATCAGGCGAACGACCAACGGTTTAACGTGCTTTCCGAGGCACGGGAGTATCACACTGCCAGCTTCCAAACTCCGGGCTGTTACTAAGAAATTCCTAATGGAAAAACCCAATAACACTTTGCCCGACCCGAGAATCGAACCCAGGACCCTACGCTCAGTAGTCGCGCTTGCGACCACGAGACCAACGGTGCTGTTAATTATGATACTATAATTTCTATATTATAATTTCAACATGAATTATGTAGGTAACCAATATTTTCTTCTCCATAGGAACCTATACTACGCTTTGCAATGGGCGTCTACCTTCATCTTTTTGACTGTCCAACCCCTTGACAATTCAAAAGTCCCTGTAATTGGTTTAATTGAAATAAATGCTTTGAGTTTCAGTTTGATAGTCAGAGTCACTATTAATAAATGATGGATCATAATCTATCCAAAGAGGTTTTCGTTCGCCACAGTGCACATTTAGTATCTGTAAAGGTGCTCCCTCAACGGGAGCATTCCCCTGTAATGTAAAGTTCGGAGTCTAGCATTACATCAGTGAGGGAGGATAATCGAGCATTACAGTGCGCAACCTGAATGATACAATTTGAGCATTAGATCAGTGAGGGAGGAGAATCGAGCATAACAGTGCGCAACCTGAATGATACAATTTGAGCATTAGATCAATGAGGGAGGAGAACCGAGCATTACAGTGCGCTACCTGAATGATACAATTTGAGCATTAGATCAGTGACGGAGGAGACCGAGCATTATCAGTGCGCAACCTGAATGATACAATTTGAGCATTCGATCAGTGAGGGAGGAGAACTGAGCATTACAACGCGCAATATTTAATCTGAAATGTTACATTACAGGCGAATGCTCGTCAGTCAGGGAGGCAGTATTGTATTGTAATGTAATGCTCAAAATTAAATCGAAAATATTAGTGAATGTTAGTCAGTCAGGGAGGCAGTATTGGAACTTAATGCTCAAAATCGAATCTGTAACGTTACATTACTGGCGAATGCTCCCGGTGAGGGAGTACCAGGCAAATTCAATCTCACAGATTGATTCTCTAGTGTCCGTTCATACTAACAAAAGAGCAATCAACTAATCAGCCTTTCATAGTCTAATGCCTGCTACATAGACCTAGAGGCAAGTTATTAATATTGATGAATCTGTAGCTGAGATTAAAACACCTTAGACACCGGACAAAGGACTTCATAATATTTTGAAATTTTGGAAATAGCGTTTATCCTTAGTTGTCTCGTTGGTCTAGTGATCAGTACATCCACATTTCGCCAGTTATTTTTAAAAGCCATATAATAGAGACGAGTCTATTGCCATCAACCGGGCACAAATCAACAGGACATGTCCTGTTTTTTGGAATGTCCTGGGTGTGAGAGGCAGAAGATAAGAAGGCTTTTTTTGCTCTGGCAACACTGGTAGCCGGTCGTCATAAAAACGACCTCTTAGGTTTTAATTTAGAAAATTAGTAAAAAGTGTTAAATTATGTTCAATTAGTGTATTATAGTCGTACCTAGTTATTAATTAGCATATTCAGTGATTATACAGTGTTTTTTGTTGCGCACAAAAAGGATATTTTAAACCGGCTGTCAACTTAACCATCCCAACGGTGACGGATTTCAAAAATTCATCAATCCCGGGGAGTATTTTGTTTTATTTCTCTTATTCTACTTAATATTTACATAACGCAGAACATCACAAAATACTGCTCAGGTCTCTGAGCTACGTCCATCACACGCTGGCACCGTTTATGACTCCTTTTGCTTGACAACTAGTGGAAGCAAAATCGAAGACGAAAACATTCGCCCAGACAGTAAACACTACATAATTTACTACACAAAAAATAGGCTCATACGGCCTTATACTATTTTATTTATTCATACTACCTATTTAAACCTGTAATGTGTCATAAACTTGTATTGTCAATCAAGTTTCTTTAATAAAAGCAGTGTTATTCCTTGTAACTTCACTTTTGTTTACCATTAGCATCACTGCAGATTATTACTACACATACAATACCACTGATATGTTGTTAAATTACTGTATTAGTGTCAATTTATGAAATTATTGTTAAAAACTAGATTAACAATATCTTTAAAATAGTTTGTAGTACCTACCCCCAACCATTTTGCAAACTTAATTTTGTAATTTTCTCTTTTATATTTGGAATATTAATATCTCAAATAAGATATACCTGTGAATAATTAAATTATCATCCCATAATTTAGATGACACACTCTTCATAACTTTTATTCCTTTGTTTTCTTTCAATTCAATTTCCCTTCATCTTAGTACTTCTATCATCCCTCTACATCTTATCCCTCTCTCTTATTCCTTTTACTCACTTAGCTTTCTCATCTCTCATTCCAGGGTTGCACTAGGGTTGGTTTGTCAATATGTTGACCCGTAGAGCTGCATCCTTGGAGGAAAAATTGAAGGCTACATTGAAAGAGTTGGAATGTAGTAAAAACCAGTGCGATCAGCTGCTACATGAAAGGGAAGACAGTGAGGTGGAAATTCAGTTTATTAATAACAAGAACACTGAGCTTAAGAACCAGTTGGCTGAACTACATACACAGCATATGGACATACTTGACCAGCATCAACATCTCCGTCAACTGGTGTCAAATTTCCAGCAATGTAGTGACACCCACGAACTGGCTTTGAGACGCATATCTGAACTAGAACGGGAATTAAGCAGGGCCCACAACACAATAACCCATTTGGAATCTCTCAAAGCCGGTGAAGAGTCTGCGATCACCTGCAGTCTTTATGATGAGTTGGTTGGTAGCGGGTCCGGACCCACATGTATTGAGCCAATTGTAACAATAGATTTAACTGATGATACTATCAATAAAACCAAATTGTTTACTAGTCACAATAAGATTAAAAAATATATTAAAATTAATAAATTCATTAGGAAAACTCAGAAATCATTAAAACGCCTAAAAGTTAATAAATTAAATACAAAACTAAGGCAAAAAAATATAAATTTAAAACAAGACTTAAAGCAGTGTACTAATGAATTACAACTATGTAATACTATGTATGACACTGACACTCAGCATCTACAGGATGAATTGTTTGTTAGGGAATATGCTCTAAAGGACATATTTAGTAAATATGAGGCTTGTCAACAAGATCTAAGTAAGCGCATGCAGGAGGCCAATGAGTTGGCAGACTTGGTCAAGCACAATGCGGAGAGGTATGAGTCTCTGACAAATAACCTCTCTTTTAGCTGTGCCTGTTCCCTGGCAACTCAGCCTCAACTTGTTACACCCACACCCTCAGTGGCTCAGCCAGTAGGTAGCTGTATTAATGAAGTTAATAATAGTATGAATAATTTGGTTAACCCAACATATGTATTTTCTGACAAATTTGGTCAAGGTTTTGGTAGAATATTTAATCAGTGTTCACAACAGTATGTTATAAATAATTGTTTACCCGGTGCCAGTGTTAGCCAATTAATTTGTAATATTAAATTGACAAAAATAAACCCCGGTTCAACTGTTATATTATTATATGGGGATAGTTTATCTGTAAGTAAAAAAGAAATAATTGAATGTGTCCATTTGATGTTACATCTCAATGCGACCAATAGTTGTAAATTTATTTTCTGTGCCTTGCCTTATTCTCATTATTTGTCTGATGAGCAAAATAGGCATATTTATAATCTAAATATGTTAATTTATAATAGGACATGTCGTCACAGCGATGCTATTTTATATTTTGATTGTAATCAATTTATCACTGATTACAAACTGACAGAATATACAATGTATTTGCCACCTAGTTGTAGGAGACAAATTGCTAATCTTTTAGCATACAGTATACACAGTGACACTGGTACTTGTAGTGTACCATCGATTACTGTTAGTAGTGATACTAACACTACTTTTGATACGCCTAGTAGTTTAAACTATTAGGTGCGACAACGGGTGAGCCCCATATATTGAATGTTGTTCATCAAAATATGCAGGGTCTGTCCGGCAAAGAGCTAGAGTTAAGTTTATTTATGGAGAACTATGATGTTCAGGTGTTATGTTTGACTGAACACTGGTTGAAAGAACATGAAGTAGTGTTTATCAATGATGATAATTTTACTGTACAAAGTGCATTTGTAAGAAAAAACGCCATTCGCGGTGGATCTTTAGTTCTTGTTTCAAACAAGTTGAAATGTAAACAACGTTTAGATTTAGTTAATCTTTCTATCGAGCGCACTATTGAGTTGTCTTGTGTTGAACTCGAGCGGTACGTTATAATTTGCGTTTATCGACCCCCTTCTGGTGATTTTATTAGTTTTGAATCGGTAATGGAGGATTCACTCAATAGGTTAAAATCAAGTAATAAAAGTATAATTTTATGTGGAGATTTTAATATTAATATTTTAGATGTTACTCCATTAAGTATTAGACTTCTTAATCTGTTTAGGTCTTATAATTTAATTAACTTGTTTTTTGAACCTACTAGGATCACGGCATCTTCGTCAACTTGTCTTGATAATATATTTAGTGATTGTGATGCCAAAAATAAATGTGTGTTAAGTGACTTAACTTCTGACCACTGTGGTTTATTAGCTAGCTTCCCCATGCCATTACATAAAAAGCCGCGTAAAATAGAATGCAGGCCCTATACAGCTAGTCGTTGCAATAAGTTTAAAAATAATATAGCTCATAGAATTACACCATCTATAGTAGAACTCGAGAGCCCTAATGAAATCTATGGAGCCCTTTTTGATGTCGTGCAAAAAGAGTACCAATCTACATTCAAGACCAAAACTATTAAAATTAATGGCACCAGCGCTGGCTTTAACCAATGGGCCACTCCAGGTATTTATAAAAGTAGAGCGAGACTATACGAGTTATATGGTTTGAAAAAATACAGGTTTGATACTCCTTTCCTAGAGTATGTTAAAAA
Organism: Conistra vaccinii; assembly: GCA_948150665.1. Taxonomy (NCBI): domain Eukaryota; kingdom Metazoa; phylum Arthropoda; class Insecta; order Lepidoptera; family Noctuidae; genus Conistra; species Conistra vaccinii. Next base: position 14,114,027 of record OX411329.1, read on the forward strand.
TTATTCAAAATTATTTAAAAAGGTTAGTGTTTATGCTAAATCGAAATTTTTGAGCGATACAATTAAAAATTCCAATAATAAAGTAAAAACCACTTGGAAAATTATTAACAATGAAACGGGTAAGTCGGTTAAACAAGATAAAGAACTTGAGATTATAGTCGACAGTAAATTAGTTACTAAAGCAGCTGACGTAGCTGAGGCGTTTAATGAGTTTTTTGCCAACATACCTTTAACTACGACTCGCTCCTTAACTTCGTCCCCGTCTAAAGCTGAAAACCTTTTGCTTAGTAGTGTGTCTAAAAGTAGTCGTTTATTTAGCTTCGAACATGTAACACCTCGTGATGTAGTTAATGTTTTTAACACACTCAAATCCAAAAACACTGGTGATTACTGGGGCATCTCCATTAAACTTTTAAGTAATATAATAGACATCGTAGCCCCCTATCTAGCTGTTACTTTTAATAAATGTGTTGACTCAGGAACTTTTCCTGACCTCATGAAGAGTAGTAAAGTCATTCCATTATTTAAATCAGGTAATAAAAATGACGTTGGCAATTTCAGGCCTATTTCTATCTTACCTGCATTTAGTAAAATATTTGAAAAGTTAATACTCAAGCAGTTACTAAGACATTTTAATTTAAATAGCCTCCTTCATAATGAACAATATGGCTTTACAAAAGGTCGTTCGACTACAGATGCGGGTGTTGCTCTGCTGAAACACATATTTAGCGCATGGGAGAACTCGCAAAATGCTATTGGGGTTTTCTGTGATCTCTCCAAAGCCTTTGATTGCGTGCACCATGACACGCTATTGCGTAAACTGCGTCATTACGGTGTACAAAACGAAGCTCTCGATGTTATAAATTCTTATTTAAGTAATAGGTCCCAATGTGTAGATATTAATGGTGTGAAATCTTCCGGGTTACCAGTTCAGTTAGGTGTACCTCAAGGCTCAATACTGGGTCCATTCTTGTTCTTAGTGTATATCAATGACTTACCATTCTTTTTAAAGGGTATCTGTGAAGTTGTACTGTTTGCAGATGATACCTCTCTTATTTTTAAAGTAGACAGGAACAGACAAGATTTTGACGATGTAAACAGTGCACTCTCAATGGTTACGGATTGGTTTACAACAAATAACTTGGTTCTCAACTCCAAGAAAACGAAATGTATAAAGTTCGCTTTACCGAATGTTAGAAATCTAGGACCCAACATCGTCTTAGATAAAGAAGTGCTTGAAACTGTGGGCTCGGCAGTTTTTCTGGGCATAACAGTAGATGCCAAACTTCAGTGGGGCCCACATATTTCAAGTCTAGCGGGAAGGCTCAGCTCGGCCGCCTACGCTGTCAGGAAAGTAAGACAATACACTGACGTTGATACAGCTCGATTAGTCTATTTTAGTTATTTCCATAGCGTTATGTCCTATGGTATTCTGCTGTGGGGCAAAGCCGCTGACATTCAAAATATATTTGTTCTTCAAAAACGAGCTGTCCGAGCAATTTACCAACTAGGTACCAGAGTCTCTCTGAGAGATTTTTTTAAAGATATTGGTATTCTTACAGTGGCATCACAATTCATCTTCGCCAATATCTTATATATTAGGCAAAATATACACGTATACACTAAAAACAGTGATATCCACAATATCAACACCAGAAATAAAGACAAATTACGAGCTCCTTTTCACCGGCTTCATAAGGTTCATAACTCATTTGTTGGGCTTGGTATAACCTTTTATAACAAGCTACCCACTTCTCTGCTAGATTTGCCTTTTAATGCGTTTAAAGCTAAAGTAAAATCCAACCTTTGTTCAAAGGCATACTATTCTATCAATGACTACTTAAGCGATAAAAATAGTTGGTCGCTGTGATTAACTCAAGACAATGTTTATGTTCTTTCTCCAGTTTTAGCTTACCTACTGACAGGTAATATGTTTATAGAATGTTTAATTTATTTGACTTTATTATACAATTTTTTTTTATTTTTATTTATTGTTGACATGATCTACTCATTACAATGTTTTCGTATGAGTTGTATTGCAATATGTGATTAGCTAGCGACCTCGACAGTAGATTATATATTATTCTTGACTAACTGTTGATCTATTTTTGATTTAATTTTACTTCAATGGTCCTAGTTTATCATATCTAATTATGTGACTTCGAGTTACAGCTTTATTAGCTATATGTAAGCGGGCACGCCCTTTATGCCTGGAGGCTTTATAATTCGGGTATTAAGTTCTGTTTACGTTTTTAGTTTTTATTTTTGCTTGAGTTTAGATTTCGATTTTTTTTTTTTTTTTTTTTGTTGGTACATTGGCGCGTGCTAGCTGTCATTATGGCATATATTTTATTGAATGTTTTGTGTTGAGTAATGTAAATTATTTGCATACTATTGTATAGAATCAAGTTATTTTTTCTAACTGAACAGACAGCTGTGCTGCTGGGGAGTTTGTTGCGCCACTTCTTCTCTCCAGCAAAGGCACTAGGAAGTGGTGAAGGGCGGGCGTTTTTGGGGGACTGTCTTATGTAATTTTGACGTTCGAAAAGTGCTGATTCTCAGCCTAATTTGAATAAATGACTTTTGAATTTGAATTTGAATTTGAATTTTGAATTTGATAATACAGAGCTTTTGTCACTTGTGAAAATCCATCCAGCCATTTTTGTTTTCACCCGTAAACAGCTCGGAAAGCTGCCATTCTAAAATGGAATTGGGCTGATTACACCCGCCGCATGTCAGGCAAATTCATAAAGACTCCCCAATGGGTCCTAAATGGTCCTTGACAGAGAATAGATGGAGATCAAGCTAGGCCCCTAAAAAGCCAAGAAAAAAAAAGTTTGAACGAACGCTTAGCGAAAACGAAGTAATAGCGCGGGCAGGCGATGCGATGCGATGGGGTGGGTCTGGGGTACAAGAAGTTTCAAGGGTAGAAGTTAGTGAAAATAATAAACAGAACGCTGTGAAAATATTTCCTAAATTAATTCCAAGCAACATAACAAGTCCATCCAACATCGTATAACGAAGTATTGTGTAGTAATACCATCGCCTAACTAGCTAAACGCTAAGCAATAACATACTCTCCGGAGAATTGGACCGATTAAGTTCGCTTAGTCGCCATTCGGTCTTAACTACCTTTGCTGTAATTCAATATCGGATAGTTACCGCTGTATGTTCTCCTTTATTAATACTACGATGTTATTATGTGGCTGTAGCTTGTGGCTGTGTGCTTATCCACCAACCCGCACCGGGTCTGCGTGGTGGATTATGGCCCACTCCCTCTCAAAAAGGAGGAGGTCTGTGTCCCAGCAGTGGGAACGTTTTAGGCTGATTATGTATCCGCTTGACTGTCACTAATGAGACATAATTAAATTTTAATTGTTATCCAACTGCAGCCGTCTGTTGGACTGTTGAGCTCATAAGTGACTATATTCTACTACCATGCATGGCCACGAGACATTATGGGTCTATGGACAATTCTTAAATTCTGCACGTGAGTGAAAAGACGTAATCAGATAGATATTTGTTTATTTCTGGCATAAGTAAAATATTTTTTTTGGAACTAACATAAATAAGATCTTGGTTGTCTAAACATCTAATATTACTACCTTCCTGATCCTTCGGGCACGGTCTTATCCTTACCATTACAGGGCTCCACGGTCTACTCTCTGATATGCAATGGCCTCTGTATCCCCATGCAACATGAGTCTCCAGTGGCTAGTGCAAATCTTGGGGTTCATTCGATTTATCGAGTCTGGTTCAACCACGCTGGTATCGGCAATTCATTCATTCATTCATTCTTGGTTGTCTAAACATCTAATATAATTCGTGTTTTTTTTTGTGTTTTTTTTATTCTGTCTTAACAACTTTTACTGTAATTCTATATTGGATAGTTAGGGCTGTAACTATGTTCTCCTTTATTAATAGTAAAATGTTATTATGTCGCTGTATTCCACTTACAGACATGGCCACAAGACATTATGTCATGGGACTAGGGACAAATCCGAAGCTGGCAGTATCTTTCCAACGTTAATGTTTCCTCACTGTTGGTGTTATTTGTTTTATTATATTTACACAAGCTTATATTTTAGCTATTTATTGTTTTTTAGCTTTTTAGGCTTGTAGGTCGTGGATTCGAACCCAAGCAGGCGCTTTACTTTGTGTAAATAATTCCATCACACTGCTCTCAAAACGGTGAAGGAAAACATCGTGAGGAAACTGGCATGTCTTAGAACCAAAAAGTTCGAAGACATGTGACATCTACCAAACCCGCACTGGGCCCGCGTGGTAGATTACAGCCCACTCCCTCCCACAGAGAGGAGGCCTGTGTCCCAGCAGTGGGAACATTAATAGGCTGATGATGATGATGATGAAGCTTATATTTTATACAGCGTGTAACAGTGTTTTTAATAGGTAACCGACGAAAAATTTCAACACCCCCTTTTCATCAAGGTTCAGAATCATGTACTGAATCCAGGTTGTGCGTCGATGTCCCAGCCACCCTGTATACTAGAATCAAGTATTTTGCGTGTTTTCAATTGTTTTGTATTTTTAGTTTTTCAAGTAGGTATTGTTTCTGTTTTTTGTTAGTGATACCTACTAACATGGTTGTAGGTACCTAAGCCTTATTTATTAACACAAGTTTGCTTATACTTTTTAAATGTTAGTTTCAAGTAGGGCTTATTCTAGGTCTATGGATCATTGTAACCAGGAATAAAATGATAATTATTTTTTTATTTTTTAACATAATTTTATTATTTGTTGTGACTTTAATTCTAATTGAAAGCGAAAATTTTCTCAAGGTGGTACTTATTTTTCAAAGTAAGTGGTTCAAAGAATAATATTGGAGTTAGTGCCATCTTGAGATCGTCTTTTCTTCCAGGAAATCCAATCTTGTTTTGGTATTTTTTTCATTTAAATTTCAAAGTCCAACCTCAAACGAGTTTGTGTTTGCTGTCGGTAATACCTACCTACTGTGTTTTGTACCTTTATATTATGTACATTTAAAAGACATAGTTATGGCTTACCATAATTTGCTTCGTGGATGTGTTAAATATCAAGACCCCGCCGTGCCTCGGTAAGCACATTAAGTTGTTGGTCCCAGCTGTCATTCGTACGGTCGTTACGGGTAGTCAGAATATTCCCAAAAAAGTTTGACAACCAGTCTCACCAAGAGATGTTACCCAGTAACTAGGTTGTGGAGGTCAGATAAGCAGTCGCTTAATGTAAAACACAGATATTCAGCTACATCCCGTTACACTGGAAGCCGACCCAACATAGTTGGGAAAAGGCTAGGCAGATTAATAGGCATTCCACAATTTTAAAAAAACTTCTAAAGCTTAAGTCCGCCTTTGTACTGTATCATTTTTTTTACTTGTGCATAAAGTTTTAATAATAATTCAGAGGTGTCAAGTCTGTTCCTTTATTTTTTATAACTCAGTGTATATTTATTACCTCTATCCCTCATCCGCGATGTTTCGTCATATATGTGATACGTCACTGCAATTTTCGGCTTATACTTGGCTGTTCTTTCCTTATTGCTTGTGTGGTAACGTCGTCGGGTCGTAAAACCTTATATTTTTGTACATTTCTCATCGACTCTGCGGTTTGCCGTTGCTTTATTCCATGAAATTGACCTTATTTTGGGTACGGTAAATATTTAGGTTACGTGAACTATACAATGAGACCAGTGTACTACTAAATGCACTACAATAATTATATTGTGTTACATTTTATTTTGGTTTTACTACACATAGGTCAACAGTATTTTGAGGAAAAAAATATTTATTTATGTCAGCGTAAGGCTTTATGACCAAAACCAAGAAACGGATTCAAGTAAGTATCTAATTATTATTACAACAACAACAACATGACCTTGTTTCCCCGAAGGGTTAGGCAGAGGTGTACCCATAGTAGGGTACACCCACATTTCTCCAGTTATGTTTAAGTCCCATGTAATAGGGGGCAAGGCTATTGCCATCAACCGGGCACAAATCCAGGCTCTGGGCTGCTACTGATAAATTACTAATGGAAAAATTTAATAAAACTTTACCCGACCTGGGAATCGAACCCTGGACCTCATGCTCAGCAGTAGCGCTTACGACCAGTAGACCAACGAGGCGAGCCAATTATTATTATTATAGAAGGTATAGTGAGGGTATTCGTTTTTACCCGACTGCCCCAGAAGGAGGGTAATGTTTTTCGAGAGTATGTATGTACGTATGTATGTATGTATGTCTATTTCTTTGGCACGCTCTATAGCCTAAACGGCTTGATGGATTTTAACATAGGAGGTGTCGTTAGATTCGTCTTAATCGTAGAAGTGACATAGGCTATATAATATTTATGTATTGCATCTGCAAATACAAAAAAAGAAGGGGAATGTTTTTTTTTAAATAAATTACAACAATATTGGTACAATAAATTACATCAAATAAAAGCTGGTAATGAGTCAATTCCAAATTAAGATTATATTAATAAAACTAAAAAACTTGAAATAAAGAAAATTATTCAAAAAACAAAAAACCCGACTGCAAAAACACATAACTGAAAAGAGAAAAACAAGCATTATAATCTATAGAATTTTGGTATCGCAGGCGGGGACAAACAAAACTTACACCATATATCCGGTTATTAGTTTGTCCCGTGAATAATTTTTTAATGTATTATTTGACAACCAAGCATCACCATAAAGTCAAAAATATAACTACAGCCTAATTAGCTACGCCACGTTGCACAGCCTTATAGCAACCTAGGCCCCGTATTTTGGTTGGTGACCGGGCTTGTACTAAGTCTGCCTGACTAGGTACCACCATCATTTAAGTCTGTCTCCATAACAACAATGTTAACAGCATTGTTGTGTTTCTGCGGTTAGAGGTAAGATAGCCAGTTCCTCTGTGGTTGAGGATTCCGGGTGAAGCTCGTTTCCTCCTTCGGCCTGATCATCACTTACCATCAGGTGAGATGAAGGCCAAGAGCTTCCCCGTTGTGGTTAAAAACATAATTTATTAAGACATCTACAACTCTGAACGAATGCTACAACTTTTTGAAAATCTTCTATAACTGATGCCCAGAACACATGCCTCATCCCCGCCACACTCAGTGGAGAGCCACAGATGTGCCGAAGCGAGTTACGATGACTGTTAAGCGAAACGACGCGAGCATCCTCGACTCAAAACTTTATCTAACACGCTAAGTTTGCGCTCACGTGTTTGTGGCCTCAGTTGCCTGTTTCGCTGTTCTTGCAACAAAACGTTGGTTGTAACGGAAATGAGACAACGTTACATTGCACGTTACAGTGAGATACTTCTGTACTGAAGAGTTTATCCAAAAAGCATTAGGTGTCAACTATAAAACAGATGCGAAAGGAAATTGTTTTATTGAGCGAATATAAGCATAAGCATAATTAAGCTATAATGTTCCCACTGCTGGGACACAGGCCTCCTCTCTCTGAGAGGGAGTGGGGCGTAATTTAGCGCTTAATCGGGCTACGGGCAGAGCGGGTTGCTAGATGTAACATATCTTAAAATTTTTGGTTCTAAGACATATGACGGTTTTCTCACGATGTTTTCCTTCACCGATTTGAGAGCAGTGGTTATGAAATTATTTACACAAAGTAAAGTGCCTGTCATTACTCCACTATTATTTAAAACCAGCTAACCCGACAGATGTTATCCTTTTGAAACCGCCACAGAGACGTTTTTTTATGACATTTCTGCTGATAGCCTAGCTCTCTTATAGTATCTCATATCTCTTTGGTTGTAACGAAAATGATGCAACGTTACATTGTATCCCAACTATGTGTTTGAGTTAGATACTTCTATCTTTCTAAGCTTATGTAATATTTGAAATGCTCAATCGTCGTAATGAATCATTAATTTACATGTTGTTTTATTAAACATTTTAATTTATTGTTTTAAGAATTTAATTTAATTTTATAATTTTAATTAATGTTATTTATATTATCTTATTAATTATTTTTGTGTATATTGATTATGATTGGAATTATATTTTATTTTATTCAAATGTACAATGTCGTAATATGATCTTTTTATGGATCGAAATAAATGATTTTTGAATTTGAATTTGAATTAACACAATGTCTCAATCGCCGTCTATTTTGTTCCAGACACGGATCTTTAAAACAAATTAAAATTCCAACAACTATAAAAAAGTCCGAAACTTCTCAAACAGATCTCTTTGTCTCATAAACTTTCGCAAACGAAGCAATTAAACGAAATAATAGATCAAATTTTCAATTACAAATGGAAACCCTACTCAGACATTGTGAGCCTACTTATAATCCTTGAGCCGTGCCTAATATTGATGTACGTAAACCTACGCAAGATTTCATTTGTCATGTTACTGTCGCCCGGCTATCTATGCCCCTCATCTGAGTATATAGAACCATAGAAGAATAAATCCGTAAAGAAGCGAAACTCATGTTCTTTTCTTTGGACCTGCGCCCAAATCAAAACAGGCCCGGTTACTGTTAATTTTGGCTATGCACGAGCGCAAAACGCGTAAGAGAATTCAACTAACGTGGATCATTGTCATCGAACAATACAAAATTAAATCAGCCGGCAACGGCGACAGTTTTACTTGAAGATCAAAACCTATGCGAATAGTAATTATGATATGATAACACTAAAGAATGCTGCAAATGACGACAATGATGTACATAAAAGCGTTATGGCGCACTGGTGAGTGTTTTTCCAGGGAGGCGATTTGTGAACGTGGTGTCCGCGGGTGCGAAGCGACCTAGCCTCACGTGACGTGTTCTATGCATTTCCTTAGTATGCTACACAAGCTTGTCTCGCTCTCTCTTGTACACTCACGTCAACTGCTCTCGTTCCGTTAACGCGGCGAACACTTTGCGCAGACGTGGCGTGCTCGCAACGCACTCGCAGCAAGTGCGTTAAACAATCGCCTCGCCGGTAATTAACACGCTGGTAAATCGTCAGTGTGATAAGGCCCTAACAGTCGAGCGCATGTCAGTGGTAACACTTTGACCTTGAGCTGGCCTAACGTAATACGATGTTTCATCAGAATAAGATGCCAGCTTATTCTGATGAAATGGTTTTGTTTCCACTGACGTGCAATATATTGAATGTCGCTTCTATAATATACTTTTTCTTATTCTATGACAGTAAATAGACTTTCTTCTTATCATCAGAACGTTCATTCAGAATGAAGTTCTTTGGAAATAGGTCTTTTATGAATAATCGATAGGCCTGAAATCAAGTGGCCATTAAATAAAGGTAACCTCGGAGATCACAAAGCCGATAAGCGACCTTGACGCCATTGTGGGAAGCCCTTAAGTCCCTGCCACACGGTTGGTGGTGACCTTGGTTGGCGCAATAAAGTTTCAACGTTTGATCGTAAACCACCATCTACACTGTTGTAAACCACTAAGGTCACCTCTGTCGTGACGCGGTTGGCGACCGTGTAGCAGGCGTTTTACTGCGACAGGATTATGTTAGGGAAAACGATCTTGTTCTGTAATACATTTGTGATATCAGACATTTTTTTACATTAATGATAAGTAGGTACAATTGTGATTACTGTAATTATTTTTGAGGTAAGTAGGTATGCAAATCTCAATTTTCAAACACAAAAAGAATTAAGGAAACTAGTAAGGTTGGATTGAAAAAATCATTGCAGGTTGTATGATTTTTCATTTGAACTAGGAGATTATGGCGTTGTAATTGCGAGCCGTCTAGACGATGAAACATGTAATTATCACTGCATGTTTTAGTAGAGATTTTTTTTAAATAAATATTCTGATACGTACTTCTATCTGCATAAACCCTTACATCGTGTGACAGCTTTCCGTCCAAAGGAAGTGCCCATAAATCGATGTAGAGAAACCGCTTTATATGATCCTTTCGGCTTTCCAATGGCCGCCAATTCTCCATAAAAGTAACAAAATGGTTGCGTATTTGCGTACCCATACTATTAAACAGTATGTTGGGTTAAACGAGGGACGTATTTAAACCTACAACAGTTCATGCTTTCATATAATTAATTAAAATATAGGAACACGGAAAAACACTGATATTAAAAGAACACAGAAAACCTTACCATTAATTTCGTAAAAAGTGTCGTAACGTGTTTTCTTACGTTAGCGACACGACCTTCCTTATCCAAGGTCATTTCAACGTTAGAAATTTTCAGTTTTGCGGGCAATATTGACCCACACCACACTGTAGGTATAATTGCGAGTGTCTTTGTCTGTAGTTGTTTGTAAATTTTCATGGCTATGGGCCAGTTTCTCGAACGAAAATTATCGGTAATAATTATGTCACAAATTGTCAGCGGCTCGTAAACTGCTGCGATTGGCTGTTGATAAATCAATCCACCAATCACGCGCGCTTGACAATTTGTCACAATAATTTTGCGATCTTTTTCGTTCGAAAAACTGGCCGTAAGGCACAGATCCGGCTTTGATGGTTTGGTACTGAAATAAAAGCTTGCGAAAAAAAACTTGATAGGTCCAGGAGAGAGTCACAGGCACAGTATTTTTAACTAACGACGCGCGCTTTACTTTTGCTAACCAAATGTGAACGAGTGCGTGAAGACGAATAGCGTCAGCATGTAACACACACACTTCCGACTTCGCCATTGTCTCGGCCCGTACTGAGAACTCCTGCGCTTACACATACATTTACAGCGTATTTGTACATTTGGTAATCACAAGTGCGCGTCGCTTTCTGAGATTAAAATACTATAAATAAAATAAGTCCTGAAGGGGACGGCCCTGGGCGTCGGGAATCGCGAGCCGATTTCCGGCCACCGTAGGCGCGGGCTTGCGGATGGAGAGCAATGGATAGCTCGCCGTCCGATAAGGACCAAGCCCGCGTCAACGGCACGTAGTGTTCCACGCGCGTAAAATGGAGTGGTCGAAGTTTGAAAATGAAAATTCAAAATCCACGCAGACGAAGCCGTGGGCAAAGCACTAGCTATTCATTTTCTTAGCAAAACTCTTTGCAGCACTTTATTGTACGTTTTAAGAAACACACACTTTAGTATTCCTTGAATAGCGCTGTGTTTTGTTAGAAAATTCCATTCCGTTTGAACGACACGACGAACAATGAAAGAACATATTTCAAGCTTTTCTGGAATGCTGAGAAAATAACCTACTTAAGTTTGATGTTTTCACTTTGGTATTATGTAGAGACTGATTGTCATGTTTATATAACATCTGTGTAAATGAGGAAAAACGACTTAAGACAGATTACTGTAATTGAAATCCTTGAAAGACAACATTTAACTTAATTTTATATTTTTGTAATGTTGGAAAATGAGTTCTGCTTTTAAAGATAAAAATAATGCTTTATTAGTGACTTTGGGCCATGATAGCTTCTTGATTGGCAAAGTTGCTTACCTAAAATCGAGACACATAAAAATACTGTGTTGTTCAGTAAAATGATTGTAGAACATTAAATAATTATACAACCTCGTTTTGTTTTTGTAGGTAGTTAAATATAGTATTTTTAGACTTCGACTCATCTGTGTTTTGACTTGACCATTATTGCTAATGACTAAATTAAAACACAGACGGATTTACGTTGTCATTCCAGAAGAGTTCGATTTAGTCAGTACTGACAGTGTAATAGATTTAGTACTATTTCATAAGGAAGTCGTTTAAACCTTATTAACTGGAAATTAATAATCCCATAACTTGTTGACTATGTAAATCTGAGAATTCTAAGATTAACCAAATTAAATGGAATTCTTGGAATCTGAGATTTTTTTTGGAAAATACCGGAATATTACCGGAACTCTTTGAAGTACCATATCATTGTGATTAAGTTTAAACTATTACAGTTTCGTAGAAAGTTACATCGTTATTAATTGCTTAGTTTCAATCGTACACTAGTTAAATTATTAAATAGGTAGGTACGTTATTAACGAAAGGCGTTCCCGCTAACCCGCAATAATATAGAGCCCATACATGCCAAAAAAATATTACCATTCAAAAACAAAATGTTTTTATTTTATTAAATCTATGTCTATTTATATACCTACATACCTACAAATAAATAAAATTGAAGTGTCTGTTTGTAATGTCAAAATAACAGTTTTTTAGTAAATACATATGAAAGTATATACGATCCATACAACAAAAACACAATTTTTTTTTTTGTCTGTCTGTCTGTTTGTTACGGCTAATCTCCGAAACGGCTGCACCGATTTTGGGCGAAACCGCGGGACGCAGCTAGTAGATAAAATAACTTTGAAAGTACTGTATCCATGTTAAGGTTCTGATTAACAAACTTGAATTCAATGTTAATTCAAGAATCAGAGAGTTAGGGATTATCATCACATGAGCCAGCACATCGTTTAGTCCTCTTTAGACCCTAACCTACACTGCAAAACCCACAAAACCTAAGCTATAAAGTCGGGAAAGTTTTGCCACAGTTTGCGGGAACAAAAACCCAATTTTGCCTTCTAGCTAGCGTATGTTGTTTAATCTTAAACATAGAACCGCAGCTAGATTAGTTCAATTTGTTCATGTTTTCTATATAACTATTTTATTTTATTTTTCTTTAAACAGACTGATTATATTTTTAGTCTCACGCAAGATGCATTTTATCCTAAGTAAGTATTTTATTACCTACCTATGTTATGTATTTTTGCGACAAATTTTCTTCTGACGATCTATTTTATTTCATTCAAATCATAAACTACCAACAATTTGTCAAAATTTTTACACAAAGCAGCATCATCAGTCCCTATATTTAGTAGGTCGAAACCAGCTAGAAGTTAATCACTTATACAATTTCCTTGGTCACGCCGTCTTACTTCTCGTAAATCTTCGTCAACTAAACTGTCACCTTTATAAAGAGATACAACCTTTTTCAAAAAGGCCCGAGACCGTTTGCCGCAAAAAGAGGATCAAGCTCATTTCGGTGACGTCACTAGCTTGAAGACCGCCCGATATGGACTTGCCCTCGTTTTTACAACGTTTAAGTAAACAATTTTTCTCTATTGATGATGTTTTTCTACTGCAGATTCATATGGGATTTCTTTTCTACTATTAGCTTTCATATTACATAGTTCGGGAAATATGTTGTCACTTTTAGCCCACTGGGAATATATTTAATGAGAAAAGTATGTTAGGTACTAGGACATAGCCTTTTATTCAAATGAAGCTTTTACCATTTCATAGGTTAAAACATGAGGCTGTATTTTGAAGCGTCTGGTATCCAACTCAAAGCATGTATTTCAATGAAACCAATTACAAGCAATTTTGAATTTTCAAGGAGTTGGACAATCAGAAAGATTAAGCTAGTTGCCCATTGCAAGGCGTAGTAGCCGTAGTAGGTGCCTATGGAGAAGAACGGGCACGAAACTCCACGGACACTCTTTTAAATTAAAATATTGTTACAAAATATTGGTTACACCATTCAAGTTGAAACTGAGAACGATGTAGAAAGACGTGCACTGTAAAAGCGTCCTTAAAAATTTAAATAAGCGTGGCAGGTAAGAGATGACCAGTCCCAACTAAGGGTGCCCGTTCACGAACATGACGTGTGCTTCAGCACCATTTCAGCTCAACCACACACATAATCAGCCGATTAATGTTCCCACTGCCTCCTTTCTCTGAGAGGGACTAGGCCGTAATCCACCACGCGGGCCCAATGCGGGTTGGTAGATGTCACATGTCTTCGAATTTTTGGTTCTAAGACATGCTGGTTTCCTTACGATGTTTTCCTGCACCGTTTTGAGAGCAGTGGTGATGAAATTATTTACACAAAGTAAAGCGCCTTCTTGGGTTCGAACCCACGACCTACAACTCGGAAGTCGGGGCCGATACCACTGGGCCACCACTGCTCTCAGCTCAATCATCATTGTATATTAAGTTATATCACTAAATAATCTTCTGTAAAATATTGCGTTTGCTGTTAAGTTGAACAAACCATTAACAACCGGCAGGCAGGTCAGGCTTATATCGGTAGACTTCTAAAAGCCGGACCTAAGCCTTTCAAAATAGGCTGATTGCAATTCGTGTGATTGTAGTATGAATTCAGCTAGAAATTTCGAATGAACGTGCTGTGCCTTCCATGCAAGTTGTAACCGAGCTGTAAACCATTTAACAAGTAGTGGAGAGTACTTTGAGTATGTAGGCACAGAATTGCGCCATCAAGTGCAGTTCTGTCTAGTATAAATGGCTTTCAATCTAGAATAGGGCCGCCTCTCTGAATTACTTTGTTAAGATTTAACTGTACCTAATATTTACAGGTGGATTTTATTCTTGTAGTAGCATCATCATCAGCATCAGATGAGTATTTGTATCACTAATTTGCTCACTATGAGAAATTTTGCATAGAGTAGAGAGCCAATAGATATATACAGCGTGTAACAAAAACCCTGTCTGATCCGTGAGTTCTGAGAGTCTATTTATGGGGTATTTTGCTGGAAAATAGAAAAAAAAAGGGAAGTTTACAGGGATTTTACATGGGGCGCGGGCGGCCGTCGTCGAATGTGTACAAGTACGTATATAGCTGATGACCCCTGTTGAAAACTTAACCATTTTTAATGGAATTGGGATGATTTTGATACCTAAAAAGGGAATTTTAAATAGCAATAACTTTTTATGTTCAATAATAATTTTTTTTTTATTACTTTTTGGAAATGTTATTGCAGTACCTACCTATGTGCCCTTTTCGGATCGGACAGGGTTTTTATAACCCAACTTTGTGGATCATTCGTTGTACAGTGGACTCCAGAAGAACCTCACCCCCTTGCATTGTTTTTTACATTGCTAGGGGGTGAGGTTTCTATGGAGCCCACTGTATCTACTAGGTCATGCAGCGTTTATAATTATTCATTATTCTACACAGTAAGGGATCTTAGGCACTAGACGGCCACGACCACAATCAGTGGTCTGAGCGGCCAGGTAAACTATAGACCCTGATACGAATCGCGCACTTGGTCGCAACGGCCAACTCGCCGCAGACCGGGCCACGGAGCGAGGACCATGACTGCCCGGAGCCGTGGCCGTCTAGTACGCGAGGTCCCTCAGTATGAGAAACCTACGGACCCAGAGGTTCTAGACAAGCTGATTCTATCAGCGAAAACGGTGATGGATATAAGTTAAAAATGTATTGAATTGACACTAGCAATCGAAAAACTATGTCAATGCTGTTGAAAGTCGTTGTAAAAATACAAAACGCCAAGCGATCGCTACGTTCTATTCTGAAAAAAAAACCGGTCAAGCCATAAACGCCTGCTACACGGTCGTCAACCGCGTTCCCGACAGAGGTGACCTTGGTTGGCGACCGGCAAAGTTGTTTAACGTTTGGTCATAAACCATCATCTACACGGTTGTAAACCACCAAGTTTACCTCTGTCGGGATCGGGACGCAGTTGGCGACCGTGTAGCAAGCGTTTTAGCATAACTTGATATGTGGATTTTCCAATAATCGAATTATAGAGGTCAGCTGGTAATCGCTCCATGAAAATACTGCAGTCATATTTGATTAAATCAATAGCCGACTATAACTAAGTTTGCAATAGGTGAAGTAGGTAGTAGCCAGACATATTGAAGTAACTAAATCACAATTGGAACATTTTATTTTTAAACAAGATAATATTTACATAATGTGTACGCTAACAGTCTTAAACTAAGAATAATAATATGTATATGTACTGTACACGCATATAAAAAAGGAGGGGAAAGGTATAACAATTTCCAAGTGTCCAAAAAACTGGCAGCATTGCCACATTGTATAGCAATGCTGATTCTTTGGCCAAAAAATATGGCCCTCTGGTCACGTGAAGAGTCGACTGGCGATGTCTTGAAATTAACCAAGTGGGCACTTGGACCCCATGGTCCTAGTTGTTGCCCTGTTTCAAGCCGAAAGGGCTCGAACAAATAACTTAGATTGAAATATTTTCGCCGTTTGAGGTAGTAATTTGAACGAGTAAAGTATCTTTTAATATAAAAAAAAACTTTTAAAAAACTTATAAAAAAGAAAAATTTGCATTCATCCGTTACAAGGAAATCTTTCACTTAGCAAATCGAGCACGGCACTAGAGCCAAGCTATGATTAACAAGACAGAACAAATTAATCACTGAATACTTACACATAGTACCTATATTTATGGAACAACCCAGTTTACTGGCTCTCAGGACCGTAATCTGTGGGTAACCAACGATACTCGCAAGTAATATAAATCTTTATGGTTAACCAAGTTTATAACAAGCAATGAAGAGGAATTACAAGGAATATCACGTGGTTAATGTACGAGTCTAGTCTAGGTGTATGTCTGTTGAGTATGAATAAGACAAGCTAATGGCAATGAAGTCGTTTTTTAACCCACTCCTAAAAAAGGAAGAGGAGGTTCTCAATTTGGATGTTTTTTTTTTATATATGTCCGGGTATAACTCTGTCATATATAGAAGGATTTACAATTTTTTTTTGTTACAAGGGTTCTCTCAAGGTGGTTCAATATAAATTTAATTTAACTTTGCTTGGGTATTTTTTGAGTAAGCTTCAATAATGCGTATTTTTCCCACTTAGACTAGATGATGTTATAATATCTTCCTGTCACTGTTATTTACATAGCAGGTATATTCGAATTTTTGTGGGGTAGGCAAAACAACTAAAATGGGAAAAAAATCAATTTACAAAAAAAACATCCGACTTTCAAAAAAAATACTACAAAGTACAAAATGGCAGAAAGACTTTCAACATAAAGTTATTTTTCAGTACGTAGCTCTTTTTTTTGGAAGTGGTTTTATTTAACTAGTTTTTGTTGTAGCCTACAAACAAACTACGATAACTTACCTTATATGAAATCTGACAGATGATAAGCTAAATTATGTAGGATAATAATAATAATAATAACCCCACCGCCGTATCTCTACGTTGCCGTCGTGGTGGGGCTTGCGCGCTCCAAACTCTAGGTCTGTGCCGGTAGAATTTACTTTGCCGGAACAGGTCTAGAATGAGGAGCCAGACCAAGAGAGATACAGAAAACCGCAGGGCAGCATGTGGCGAGCTGTTGGGCAGTAGCGACCCCACGGACCCTATTTCCCGGGAGAAATCTTGTTCCTCATCTCTGGCTTGCCTTAATTGGCCGGCTTGAGTGGAGATTCGCAAGAGCAAATGTGCTCGGTGGAAGGAAGTATTCCAGTAAGATGCTGGTAGGGATCTTGACCGTACTTCCGGGATTGTCCTGATAGCCGTGGAATACCGCTCCACTCCTCATAAGCACCTCAGGACATGTTGCCTCCTTGTCGCTACGACACTTTGTGCAAGCGACCGTTTTCGGGGGCCCATTATTGAGTGTGCAAGTCACCCCCTGCCATTTTATCCGTGTATATATAAAACATTGATCAGGCAGGGGCCATAGTCCTTCCATAGTTCCAGGTCACCAGTCAACTTTAGCCACCCAAACCCATAGTCCATTAAATTTGTTTCCATTTCCTGCAATAGTCCTACACCAACCGGGGTTGTCCTTGGGTGCACTTGCATAGTGCATACAGGGATAATCGCCGGTTGGTGCCTCATTTCATTAAGCACGTCTAACGGGCCTCTGCGAGTTGGCTTTGGCCCCTCGTACGCCTTCCAAAGGTCCGGGACCCCAGGGTCCCGAGATGTGTAGACATATATAAATAAATAATAATAATAAATTTATTTCATAAGCCTAATACATAAGGAGAGAAACGTTAACAATGTATTACTATATGTAACTAGGATCCTTAAAGTATTAGACTAGTACAGCATGCACAGTTTTGTGAAACTGCAGACACCCGAACTAGGACGAGTCCTGTATCTCGGGTGTCAGCGTTCCCTCCTGCCGGCCAGGCACATTGTGAAGCCAAACTTATTTATTGGTAAGCTTAAAAACAAATTAAAACGAAAAATAGAAATAAAAAATAGGTAATTCAAACCAAAAATAACTTAACTAACTTAATTTTAATAAGAGAAATAAACACAGTAAAGAGTGAATACTTAACTATTATAAATATTACCCATTTTTCTCTGCTGGAATATGTGTGAGTGGAGAAGTTCATGTAGTGTAAGGGTGAGTGTAGTGTAAGGGAGAGTGTAGTATGAGCGTGTGTATGTGTGTGAGTTGATTGGTTGCGTACATGATTGTGTATGTAAATAAGAAAATATGTTTAGCTGCGGTAGGCATGACGCAAAGAAAGATAGTGGTGGGCGAGATGTAATGACAGCAAGCAACAAGTTGGTAAAATGAAGTTGAATGAGCTACATAGCTCACGCAATGTAGATCAGGCATTAATGCCAGCCAGCAGATTCTCCGTGTCCTGATAGTTCAAAGAAGTCAGCCAATCCCTCACCCTCATCTTACATTTAATCCTATTCAGATGAAAGATATCCAATTCTTTGTTAGTCTTGTTATATAATCTTACGCTAAGGATATAGTAGTGTTTACTTGCAAAAGACGTTCTAGTCCGGTCAGGCTTAAAAATAGTGTGCTTGATTCTACCACGCGGCTCCAGCAGAGGTCGCGACTTGTGCTTGCGGGCTATGGTTTGATGAACATATAGTTGCCTCACCGTGAGTACTTTACATTCAGCGTAAAGTTGAGCCGTAGGGTACCTGTAGGGTTTCTTTGCCATAACCTTAAGCACAGCTCGCTGGGCAATCTCAAGCTGTAAGATTGTCGATTTCGGTGCTCCACCCCATACCGTCAAACAGTAGGACAATAGGGACTGGCATAGAGCCAAGTACACCATTTGCAGGGTTTTTGTGTCAGCCGATTGACGAAGTCTTTTAAATATAAATATGAGTCTTCGAGCTCGAGTAGTGACAGCTTCAATCTGCTTATGCCAGCGGAAACTCTGGTCTATATGTATGCCCAAATATTTAACGCAGGGAGTTCTGGTTATGTATAAGCAACAGCAGTCAGGAACAGGCAGCAAACACGAGTGTGCTTTCACTTTGAAAGTCGGTGGGGGCAGATGGTCAGCTCGCATTGCAAAGGGTATAAGTAGGGTTTTATCAACATTTAGTGTCAGGAGATTATTAGACAGCCATCCCATTACAATACCAAGAGCATGTTCCTCCATTCACAATAAGAGCTGTGTCATCAGCATAAGTAAAGATTTTGCAGTTATCTAGGGGCATATTGCATAAATCATTTATAAATATAATAAATAGTGTGGGGCCCAGGATGCTTCCTTGCGGAACGCCGCAGTTGATAGCTTCCTCATAACTTACATGCTCCCCTATTTTCACCATTTGTACACGGTCTCGTAGATAGTCGGCAAAGATTTTTAAAGGGAGGCCTCTAACTCCTATGCGTTCCAGCTTATTTATAAGGATAGGGACAGAGACAGTGTCAAAAGCTTTCGCCAGGTCTAGAAACAGTCCTAAGCATTTCCGCTTCTTATCAAGGTTCTGAATAGCATGTTCTGTTAGAGCCAATACTGCATCCTCTGTGGATATACCAGAACGGAAACCGTATTGGTTTCCAGATATTATTTTATTCAATTCAAGGTGACGTGTTAGCCGCTTGTTTAGTATTCGCTCTAATACCTTGGAAAGTGCTGGCAGGACAGATATTGGTCTATAGTTATTGACACTGCCTCTGTCTCCCGACTTATAAACTGGATGTACAACTGCTTTTTTAAAAACCTTTGGAAAAATACCAGTCGTGATGGATAGGTTACAGACATGAGTAATAAGAGGGACCAAAGTTTGGCGAGATGATTGTAAAACACTAGCTGGAATACCATCCCAGCCCACTGCGCAATCAGATTTAAGATTAATAATTATTCTCTCAACCTCGTCCGTGTCAGTTTCAAGAATGACTATGGAGTTTAAGTTATTATGATTGTTTTGGTGAAAAAGACTATTGGGAGCGGGATGATTATTCGATACTTTGCTGGCCATTTCTCTACCAATACTAGCAAAGTAGTTGTTAACTTTATTTATAGAGGCTTGAGAGTCATTAAGATCTATAAGTTCGGTGGGTGGGGCTGGCTTAGGTTTTAGATTTACAATTTTATTGATTACATCCCAGGTTGACTTTGGGCTATTCTTCGCTTTCATAAATTCTTCTCTCTCAGAGTTCTGTTTTAATCTCCGGAGTAGGTCATTGCAATAATTGCGGTACCTTTTGTATGTAATCAGTAATATGCTGTTTTCTGGGGAACTGTTGACTTGAGCATGGAGATTATCACGGTGAGATATGCATCTAAGAAGCCCTGGAGTAATCCATGGCTTAATATTTCTATTTTTCCGCGGGAGCGCGGAGACCATAGTGTGCCTGTTAATAATTGTTGACAGGGTGTTAACCAATATATCAGCCGCCACATTAGCGTCCAAAGCGTTGAGGACTATTGTCCAGTCCGTCTCACCTATTTCATTTTGGACAGCCGCATAGTCTACTTTTTTAACTGTCTTAGGAGGCTTTAATTTCGGTTTTTCACTATCAATAAACAAAATGAGGGGCTGGTGATCCGTAATGTATGTCTCCAAAACGAATGTTACGGCAGGAGCATTTGTGCGTAGTAGCACATGGTCGATGCAATTATTCAAACGCGTTGGAAATAAATGAGCAGGGAGGAGACCATGCATGGCAGCCAATGTAAGATATTCAGTACAGTTTGCGTCAGTATTTCCGGTCTTTATGTCAATGTTTACATCGCCCATAACAGCAACCGTCGGGAATCCTGCTAAGGATGCAAGAACGTTATGAAGACTGTCACTAAAGTTAGTAATATTAGTAAATGAGGGTGAACGATATAGCGCAACTATACAACAGTTTAATCCTATTTTACACACCAGGCAATTCCCACCGACAAACTGCGGCTCCATTACCTCACATATAATGTCACTTTTAATATAAATAGCCACGCCATCGTTTTGGTTTTTTATGTTTTTTGTGCAGTATGAGACATACCCATCCAGTACGGGTAGAACAGGCGCTTTACTGAGCCAACACTCAGACAACACCAGGATATCGCACCGGAAATCCAGTCGGGACAATAATGCTAAGATTTTATCAAAATTTTTGTTAATGCTTCGTACGTTAATGTGAAATACTTTTAATCCATTTTTGTTACTTAGTTTGCCCGAACACAATTCAGGAGAACATTTAAATGATTTGGATACTGCGAGATGGTCGAGTTCATTGTTAATTTCTTTTATACTATCCATTTCTATATAATAAGACATCAAAAATATGTTTGGCAAATAAGCATTTCTCGCAGGGAAACAAAACATTTATTAAATGGGTGCAGGTTAGACATCTGCCAGGGACAGTATTGAGCGTGACCATAGCTGAGTAAGAGGATAAACAAGGCAGAACAAAGTAATCTGTGAATATTTACACTTAGTACCTACATACATTCTTGGAACTAACCAGTTTGCTGGCTCTCAGAACCGTAATCTGAGGATAACCACCGATACTCGCAAGAAATAGAAATCTTTATGCTTACTTACCAAGTTTATAACAAACAATGAAGGGGGATTACAAGGAATATCACGTGGGTAATGTACGAGTCTAGTCTAGATGTCAACTGTTGAGTATGAATAAGACAAGATTATAAGCTTTTCTACAAAAAACGACTTCTTTGCTATTGCAATGAAGTCGTTTTTTGGAACCTGCAAACTGCAATGACTAACCTTATAAAAGATCTGACAGATGATAAGCTAAATTATGAAGGTTTTTTGCAAAGTATTTTCTTTTTATTAGATGTTTTCGGTTGCTTAGGCTACCCAGGCGACACGTAAGAGCTTTAAATATAATAATTCGAGATCGTATGCTGCTGCGGGCAAGCATTGTTAGCTTCACTAGTTAAGTCGAGTAACACGACTCGTGTACGAATTTTGCTTGCTTGTGTCTGCATTCGTGTTGAATTGGCATACATCCATAGACGGGCTCTATAGCTGTTCATACTCTATTCCAAACCCTATAAAACAAAGTTCTAACCCGAAACGTGCTCACGTCCGCCCTATTTATTGGTACCTCCGACTTACGGCCGGTAAGGTAAACATGCTGAAAAATATATGAACGTAATAGAATTTTTAGTTCGCTGCCGATACTACACAAAAACGTTTTAGGAGTACGCAGTAGGTAAGTGCTACTCTTTGAGCTATGAAAGAAATAAAATGTTATATTATATTCTATACTGTTAATCGACTAATATAGATAAATATCATACCTCTCGCTTCTCGCTAAACGGTGAAGGAAAACATCGTGAGAAAACCGGCATGTCCTAAAACCGGTATTTTTTTTGTGCCCTACATGGGTCTACCTAACTGGTAAATAGAAACCGTGTTACTTATTAAGCCTTTCAACTTAAGTACAACAAGATAATGATTAAAATCGCATAACAACATCATTTATTGAAATGCTCGAAGGAGTATTCCAAATTCGCGATAAGGTTCAAAGTTGTTATTAATCAAGTGCTTCAGATAATACAACGAAAGAGGTGCTTGTGCGCTAAGCTTCTACGGGCGAAATTCCGACACAAAATAAGATAGTTTCGTTGTGTAAATAATATATAATAATGTATGCTCAGTGGTTAAAGCCGCTCTCATGCACGAGATTAAACCCACAACGGGTTCAAATCCGAACAAGTATGTACCAATGTGACTGTTTCAATTCATAAATACTTTCTGAGTTTATCTTGGACATTACTGACATCGGTGAAGGAAAACATCTCGAGGGAACCTGGACTTATACCTAACATAAGTCTGAAATCTACCAACCCGTCTTGAGCAAACGTGGTGATCAATGCTCGTGACTTCTCTGTATTAGGAGAAGCCTTAGCCCTACGGTTGGACAATAATAGGCTGGTATTATTAAAACGTGTAAATACAATGTATAATAAAATTTTATAAAGACATGTAAATGATATGTATAAGTGTATTCTTTTATAAATGCCTCTACAGTATTGTGACGTCTAATAAATAAATTATGCGTGCTATGGTAGGTACACGGTAAAGGGAGTGCGGGGCGTTGCGCCGCGCTCGAAGCCTTGTCCGAGCGGCCATAGTGATAGCCTGCCTAACGCAGTAATATTGGAAACAGTGTGTTATTGTACATACATACCTAAAAAGACATCGCAAGTATCATGTTATACGGTACCTATTGCTATTGTATGTGTTGTGTTTTTAATGTTAGTTTTAAATATGTCTGGGTTTATTTAGTGTTCTATTTTATTTAGTCCCTAAACTTTTTTATTTAGCCTAGTAGAAGAAAAATATCGAGATAAATAGGTATACTAGGAATGTCTGAAAATTTTATGTTATTTTAACAGGTAGGACTGGAACCTACCTGACATAGACTGTGTTCGTGCTAAAAACCAACAGCCGATGGATCTGCGCGAGCACCAGCCCGACCGTTACATGTGATGCTCGTAGTGCTGTCCAAACGCAGAATTTGCGTTACATTACACGATAGATTACTTTATAGGTACATTACACACGTCTGGATCTGTCAGAATCAGAATCAGAATCAGAACTTTATTTGCTATGAATGTAGGTACAGGTATAAGATGTTGTACATAAATTAATGAGATCGGCTACAGTCTACCTTACGGCGTGCAAATTATTTCATAAATTAAAATTATGTTAAAACAAAAAAAAAAATACAATGTCAACAAAACAAGACAGAAATTAAAGTGAAGTCAATTAATTATATTTTAGTCAGGTAAATAAATCTTATGCAATTAATTATAACAATCATAATCAGGATAAATTTTTATCGTTTAAAAAGTCTTTCACCGAGTAATAACATTTGTCTAAAAGTAGTGCAGTTATCTTAGATTTAAAAATGTTTACAGAACAATCCTTAAAACTATCAGGTATTTTATTATAAATGACAGGTCCCATTGTCATAATACTTTTCCTTAACAGTGCTGTTTTTTAATTACCCGAATGTAGCAAGTTCTTGTATTGGGATCTCAAGGGGCCATACGTGTTCTCATATTAGTCAGTGACGGAAACAAGTCTAAATTGGTTTTTACAAAAATTGCCACCTCCAATACGTATAAACATGGAAAAGTCAGTATCCTCAGAGCCCGAAACACAGGTTCACAGCTGTCTGTGCTTTTCAGGTTTGACATAGATCTAATACACCGTTTCTGGGCCTTAAAAATCTCCTCCCTTTCACTACAGTTACCCCAAAATATGATTCCAAATCTTAACACTGACGCAACCAACCCATGATAAGCTAGTAGAAGTGTATCATTGCTTACTTTGTGTGATAGGTTATATAGTACGTAGGCTGATTTATTTAGCTTCTTACAAACGTAAACTGTCTTTAAGGAGATTGTCGTAATCATTAGTCTTTTCTTCGTTGCAGAACCTATTTTGCAATTAGCTGATAGGAGAAAGCTGCTGATCCTCAACAATTATCAGTTTATTTGTTATTTGAACTCTATCATGGACATTTTTACCTACGTGCTTACTCACAAACCTACATGATAGTAATAAAAATAGGGAAAACAATCACTTAGTCGCATTTTACGTCACCCAAGCAAGAGCTTATTTTTATCAACACCCTTACGAAACGATCACTAAACTTGATTACCCTATGCCTGAGATACTTCATTACGTTGTACACGAGTAAGGTTGTACGAAAATCTTTTTATCTCTGTGTAAGAATGTAAAACAAGATAGCACAGTTTTCGTTGGCGTCGAGCCGGGAGACTCATGTACTAGAACAATTTTTATAAGCCCCATGTTATGGTTGTAAGCCTCATACAAGGCAGCGTTTCTGTGCCAATATGAGTGGTAAAGGAAAATAGGAAATGTATTTAAGCCCAGCATTTTTATGTATTTGCATTTTAGTTTCCAAATATGTAAACAAATACATGTTTAAAAAAAAGTACTGCAAACTACGAGTAAAGTTCAGTGTGCGCTAAAAAAACAAAATTTTGATGAATTTTTTAATAGCACTTGTAATTCTGAAATCAACTTAATTTACTCGGGCATAAAATTGATATTTCTGGTAGAAATAACATCAATTTGGAAACATGGATTTGAATAGGGAATAAGGTAGTACGTTACTTGAAGTAGGTAAGTCTAGGTCTAGTCTATGAGCGACCATACATCTACGCCCGAAATTCTGGCAATAAGTCTTGCGATAAGGTACTCATGGGTACTTCAAAGTAATGAATACGAAGGCTCAGTAAAACTAGAAGGCTGAGCAGACGATGATGTAACGTACATTTAATAAGAAAGCAAGACAGAAAGGAAGAAAGAAAAATATTTTATTTGGGACACGAACAGGAAATATGAACCAACAGTAATAATAAAAAAAATAAAAATTCTAAAATCAAAAGGGAGCATTATAAAAACTAACAAAATAATAACGACCCGTGCGAAACCAAAAAGGCTTCTATTTCAGCATAATGCGGCGATATTAAAAGAAAAAAATACCGCAGTGGTATTCTGATAGGGCCTACTGTGTTGTCACGGACACACCTACGGACTTAGATAAACCCCACTAGGGGATAACAAAATAATAAACAATAAAAATAATAATATAAAACAAATATAAATAAAAACCGAAACTATGTACAATAAATAAATTAATCTACTCACGCCCAACGTTCCAACATCACTTGTCCATGGTATAGACTATCTATGGTGGATATTATCTATGGTTACAAGCGAAGGGACGCGGGCGCACTGTGAATCTGCGATGCATTCGGCTGTCAAATTGTTTTATTTAAAAAAAACTTTTTTGCAAAAAATTAAACCGACGAAAAAAACTGAAAAGCGAAAAATAAAAAATAACTATTTAGTGACAAATTGATGACCTTCAAATAACAAATTTTGAGGCGGCGCCAAACAAACATATTATAATTACATAAAGCGTAAAATGTTAGCTTGATAGATCTTCGTTGAATGTGTGTTAGGCACCGCCTCAAAATTTGTTATTTGAAGGTCATCAATTTGTCACTAAATAGTTATTTTTTATTTTTCGCTTTTCAGTTTTTTTCGTCGGTTGAATTTTTTGCAAAAAAGTTTTTTATTTTTCGCTTTTAAGTTACCATTAAATTTTATGTTTGTCTCTGACCGTCGATGATAGTCATACCCCAGCTAGGTGTAAAGTTCTCATCAGGGGGAAAGAAATAAGCCCATACACGATGTAGCTGCTGTAAATTGGTGAGGAGCTCTCGCGACTGTCTTCTGACTCCATCATCAGATCAACTCCAAGTCTTTATTGTATAGTTGTGTCATCAGAACTACATATGTGTGCGAAATTATAAGAGAATCGGTTCACAGTTGAAAATTCAGTACGTGAAACATCAATCAACCCAAATTTTTTTACACTTAGGGGTGGGTTTAAATTTTTTTTTTGTATGGGACCAACTTCGAGGTATACCCTTCCCAATAAAAAAAGAATCGTTCAAATCGGACCACTCAGTAAAAAGTTATGCGTGGTCATACATAAAAAAAAAAAAAAAAAAAATATACGTGTCGAATTGAGAACCTCCTCCTTTTTTTTCGTCGGTTAACAATTAGTTTGTTCCCTTTGCCATGTTATCGCTTACAATCTGCACCATAATTGCGTAACACACGATCATAATCAATCACAATCTGAATCATTTTGAATTATATTGCTAATCCATTGCTTCGTAAATATGTTCGAAAAAATTGTCAACAACGTAAATAACGCAATGAATGTTGTTGAACTGACAAGATGAAACAGATTGTGCAATTAGGATGCTGATGTGTAGTGAAACAGGTCAGGTTTTTATTTTTTAAATCAGACGGGCTTTCCACCAATCTTTAAAAACCAAGGGAAGTACCAGTGTACTTCGTGTAAAAGTAATAGCTAAGGTTTTTGAACTATGAAATCTTTGAAGGAGAGAGGTAACTTAAAAGATTCTTATGAAGAGTAGGTACGTTATAAGTACACTTACCTTTATAATGTGTTATTAAGTAAATCTCTTTTGTTTTATGTAATAACATTATTTTGTAGATCTAAAGAGTTTCCACGTGAACAAGGTAAATCTGATTTTTTGGAGAACATAAAGTTCGAAGTGAGACCTCGGCCCTAGCCCAGGCCATGACCTTTATCCTAACAAAGGATATTTTGTCGATATTCTTACTTTATCGAGACTTTTTCGGGTGAAACCGCAGGGTACAGCTAGTTACACAAGAACAAACACAATGATTTGAATAAACAGTTGTATTTTGTTGCCAACACATTACTTCAGCCAACTCTAGACGTCTAGAGCGAAACACATTAAATGTGTATTCAAAACGCCGAATAAGGTTCGTACATAAGGTATGTTGAACTAAAAATCCGTACCTTTGTTATGTGGCATAAAGAGGCAAGCAATTCCTTTCAGTGCCGTTACGAGCGTTACTAAACTCAAGAAACGTGTGAAAAATATATTTGGTATAGTTTCCTTATCCCTGACGGTATAAAACGATAACGTTATCTTATTTCTTATGTTGACTTCGTTACGCGCCATTAGCGGTTACCCCACGCCGTGGGGGAAAGGATTACGATACTGTAATACACCCGCAGCAATTGTGTGGCTTTTGAGTGAGATGCCTTCATACTACTTCAGAAGTATCTCTGTTCATGGCGGATTTTGAAATTAACATTTATTATAATGTTGTTGTTGTGTTGTTGTTGCTATTGTTTGTGTTGTTGTTATGTTGTAGTTTTGTGTTGTTGTATGTTGTTTTTGTGTGTTGTTATGTTGCTGTATGTTGTTGTTCAATATCTGATTTTAAGGATGAAGGTAGACAGATTTATGGAGTTACCCCGTGATGTAGATTTAGATTAATACACGGTTACAACAAATTGTGCTATACTCAAAGAAAACACATCACAAATAGGAAGGTACAATGAGTTTTATTTTCAGACGATTTTTCATACAAATCTTGCCATTTTGTTGCAAAACGGATGTTTGAGTAGAACGGCTTATAAACTGATTGTTACATTTTTATTGCACTGTAACCGTAAAATGCGAAACGTTATGAATTTCTACGTGAAAACAAATGCTTTTTTATTTAACTTGAATGTCAGGACGCAGGGAAAAGCTGCGCTAGTCATTTTCAACTTTTGTGGAAACGACACGCGCGCTGTTGTCGTTATTTGGGTTGTGTGTCGACCCAAATAACTCAGGCCATTGAAGAGTGCTCGTCAATGACAAAAGGTACTCACGTTCTTACTCTGAGCTCCTGTATCTAAACTTACGTGGTGAGTTTTACATCTTTTTGAAGTCTACCTTTGGTAGTAAAGAGATCCACTTTTTTGCTTCTTGCTAGTGATTCCGGTAGGCTAGTTTAGTGGAAATACCCACAACGCCAGCCAATTCAATCAATAAATAAAGTTCCGCCGAACACTACTAGAAATTCGGTCGGAACTCCCACCAAAATAGAGCACACACGCGTAACATATTATTCATTACACCAACTGCGGCCAACGCAAGATAAATGCGATAGTCCAACGTGGTTTCACGTTATTACCTAGATATAAATCTGCTGAACATACCTTGTAAGCGCTTTCATCTTGGAACAAAACGAACACGCCTCACGCTGGAAGCGCCACAAAAGCTGTCACGTCTGTTTTTGGTGTTACAATTGCGTTATCGCGCTTTGTGTCAACCAATACCATTCGCGCTTTTAGTGACAACCCTTACCGATTATTATGTAAAGGTGGATTTAGACCAAACGAAAACAGAACCAGAACAAGAGCAAAAGCATTCTTTTGTTGACATTCTTGACATTTTTATAGGGATAGGTCAATGAAGGAATGTTCTGTCCCTGTTTACACAAAAAGAATTAGGTGTAATGGGGATAGAATGAGGTCGTTTGGTCCAAATCGACCTTAAGATGTAATTCAGAATAATAATTCAAAATAGTTGTGTATTTTCTCAATGTCCATCGGCAAACTTCTTCACGTTTAGAAAAAAAGAAAGTAAAGAGAAAGTATTTATTGTTGTTTTTTTTTTTGTTTCGTCTGTCGCCGAATTTCTATCAGTTGCCCTTTGCACTTTGTGCAGACCGGACGCTCTCAATCGACTTGGAAGTATATTCCAAGTCTATTGAGAGCGTCCGGTCTGCACCAAGTGCAATAGAAATCCGACGACTGACGAAACACAAAGTTTGCCGAGGGACATTAAGAAAGAGTGTGGAACATAGATATAAGAAAGTATACTTCTATGGTGTGAAACCTAAGATAGAAACACGCTTGTACGATACGACTACATACAGAAAGCAAAGGTAATAGAAATCTCAATTCCTAGACAGCACGTTTCGCCGAAAACTTTATTGATAGAAAACATTGTTTGTAGAGATCTCGGTCCATAGGAGGCACTGTTGACAGAGATCTCTGTTCATAGATAGCACTTTTTGCCGTAAACTATTAACACTCATATGAAGAAACTATTAATACTTATATTGTATTATACTTTGCGATAAAATAGTAAAGTTGTACTATGTATAGCCAAGATAAGTGAATAGTTTTAAATTAATAAGATATGTAAAACTTGTAATTCCGTTTTAATTAAACTACTAGTAGGCACTTACCTAAAACCTCATACCTTCCAGAAAAGATGACTTTATTGCCCTGAAAATGTTGCTTAGGAAAAATGTTTAACAACCTAATGTAAAACATTTTATCCATACACCGCAATCTCAAAATGAAAGTAAAATCGCGATAAATCTTGTTTAATTTAGTATGCGGTGGATGCGTAAGAGAATGTTTAATATTTTACCTACCTGCTATGAGGGTTGGTGGTTTTACCTAACCAAGAGAAGGTATTTCACTTTCACTTATAATTATGGCATTTTCCTCTTATGGCTGAAGCCCGCTTACACACAAAGAATCAGATACTGTTATGCTGGGGCTACATTGTCGCGTTATCGCGAACTATACTTTGCGCGCTCTCTCTCGCACACTGCTCGACGTCTCGCTACGCAACAAAGAGCGCGCGATGGATGTTGTGTAATTTTTTTTAAACGCTCCTTTGTTTTTCACCCTAGTTTTCAGAGTCTAATTTATTGGGCACTAAAATAGTAGGTAACTTATCTCCCGCCTCCGAGACCAAGGCACATTTTGAGTCACGAAGTACCTAAGTAGTAAAACTAATCTACAATGCCCCAGTAACGAAAACTCGTAAGTTTATCACCAAAGGAATTGTCATAAATTCCAGCCTTATGAGATGCTAAGTAGACACAACAAAAAATGTATTCCTTTCAGATTTTTTTATATAAATAAAAATAAAAGAAAAGTGGGCATCGATGCACCGCCTGCATTCATATACAGGGTGGATTTTTGAGAAGGTGCAGTAAGAGCAGCTCTTAACCGTTGTAGCTACAGGAAAACAGTTTTAGGAAATTGTCTTTAACTTTTTGAGATAGTTTGATCTGTATTCAC
The DNA here is from genome assembly GCA_948150665.1 of Conistra vaccinii. Classification (NCBI taxonomy): domain Eukaryota; kingdom Metazoa; phylum Arthropoda; class Insecta; order Lepidoptera; family Noctuidae; genus Conistra; species Conistra vaccinii. The sequence continues at coordinate 14,144,375 of OX411329.1, forward strand.
ATATTTTGAAACAAATGTACAGTCAGCAAGAAAATGCCCAGTTTCCCCAAAAACTTTTTTTGATGCTAATCGATCCTGTTTCTTTCAAGGATCAAACAACTTGATTGGATCAACTGAGGTTTGAGTACTAGAAAAGTCAGAGATCGCAATGTACTTTTCCCATACATTTCAAAGGAAACATTCCAACCTACTTTTTACAATTAACTATTACGATTATTTTAACAGTTGAGTTTGCCCTTACCGCTCCATCTCAAAACTCCACCCTGTATAGTCCTATCTTAATACCTATTTATACCAAAGTGTTAATACGGACCAGTTTCATTGTTCGGTACGTTTCTTATTGAGTTAGGCGCGGTGAAAAGCCAATTTACTTGATAAAGTTATATCTACCGGCTTATCGAATTGCTTCATTGAGAAGCTTAATCCCATGTCGTGTCAAAATATATCGGTTTATCATTTTTTTCAAAGGGACCAGACAAAAAACAACTTTTCTTTTAAAAATCCATTTAATGATGAGACTAAATAAATATCAATCGTCACTTTAATTTTATATTTACAATTAACTATTTTATTTACATTCTAATCAGTGTATTTACAATTATTATATCCTGTACAAAATGTTTTAATCACCACAGAGATATTTTACACTCAACTAAATTATTTAAACAGCCAAAAACTTCGTGGCCGACTGTACTGTCTGTAAAAGTATTTACATTTACATATAAATATTTATAATTTAATGATTAACCAAACAAAACTTAGGCGGGTGATGTATTCGATCATCCTTGATATAAGGTTGCGGGAAGTGATAAGCGCAGCGTGTAGCGGGGCGGACGAACGCGGCGCGCGCTCATCCGCCATGACACTCGACGCGACCACGATGCGGCGCCCGCTGGCGCCGTCACTTCTAGTCTCCTCGGCTGCTGAAACGCTGCTCACCTCCGGAGGCACGCAGTTCGGAGGCTTTTCCTGCTATAAATAATAACATTTTCGTCAGATCCTCCATATGGTATTTTATTTACGTAATTTATTCGTCGCCAATAAAGTTATTACAGAATTAGGCTTTCCAAGATTTTTGTTGAAGAAGTGTGGTAATTTATGAAACAATAGTGACGTGAAGGCACGAAACTTCAACACAATGCGATAAAAACTTGAACACTTCCGTAATTTTTCTTTTGCCTGAAAGTTATTTATGGTAAAATATTGGGCTTCAACTGTAGAAATATTCATGAACAGGGAAAACTTATTTTGTCTTTTTAGATGCTTCTATGTTCTATATTACAGGGTTTGGTTTCCGCACTTAGTCCCTCAAGTAAACCATTGTGCGTGGGAGTCGGTGGTCATTCCAACCAGCCCACCGGCTCCAGAAGTTAATTAAATCTCCTGGAGGCCTACCACCACCTCTAAACCAGTATTATTTTAATATTACTTTAGTGTGGGAAAGAGATGAAGCTCTACAGGGCGTATAGCTCCAACTCTTTCCCTGTTGGTGGTAGGCCCCCTGATCAATCTCTTTTAGATGCTTACTGGTGGTTGTGTAAAGTTGACTTTTTCTTGACATCTCCTGGACTGATGGGCTATGCAAGCCGCATACGCTATTGCGTGAGGAATGTAGCTCTGCTCCACTACCCCCGTAAACAATATTGTTGCCATTGGCCCTGAGAAATAGCAAAAAGATGATTGTATTTAAAATCTATCTACGAATTTTTTTCGTGCTAAATATTTTTTTCCATTAACAGTAATTTTACCTAGAGCCCAAATAGGCACATCTTCTCCACCATGAGTAGCCCACTGTCTAGGAACCGCAGCTGCATGAACAGCATCCGCAGAAGCAGCAGCAGAGGCCGTCGTATTCAGCGGCAGAGCCCTGGGTTCCGAATGACCAGGCCCAGTGCCGTAAAGCAAAGTAGTATACCGCAAGCCATCAATATCCGAGACCACAGTATCCGCACCTAAACACAAAACACACTTCAAACTCCTACTAAGTACTATGGAGAACTCTCAAATCTCTATATAAATACTTCTAAAGCCGCAAAAACCTCGAAGTTAAAACAATCTTTAATTAATTTCCAGAACTCTAAGCTGCAATTTCAACGGCGAAGCCAATAGCCATCAATGCGGTTTAGAGGACATCATGTAAACGAAAAACGTTGGCACACAACTTCAATTAGCAACTTTTGTAGTCTGTGCCAAATGTTGTTTGCTTCTATACCTATTTGGCATCCATTATCCACATTTCAACTTGAGTATTATAAAGGAAATTGGCTAGACTAAAATAGAATAGAATAGAATTTGTGTTTTAATTTTCTGTGTAGTTTGTTACCTAAAACGGGGTGTCCTCTCGGCGTCGCCTGCCCGCCGAAAGTCATTACATGACCGTGATCGGCGGTGACTACGATCAAAGTTTCAGCGGGATTAACCCTCTCTAATGCTGCCAACAGTGCGGTTTCTAACTCCAAAGTCTCGTCAAGAGCTCTATATGGATTGTTGTAGTGATGAGCGTGATCTATCCTTCCACCTAGGTATGAAAACAAGAACATTACAATGAGACTTTGTATTCAAACAAAGAGAACAAAGGTACTAAAATATTAAAATAAACCGGAAAAACCTTTTAACTTGAAAGAATTAAAACAATATTAAAAAAATAATGTACTGAAAAAGTCTTCAGTTTTGACGAATAAAACCCAAAACACTGCTCTGATACATAAGTAATTATGAAAGGTATGAGTCAGAAAAAAACCAGAATCGCGTGAAAAGCTAAAAGATAGAGAAAAATCTGACCTTCAATGAGGAGAAAAAATCCTTTGTCATTCTTCGTCAAAATAGACAAGGCGGCTCTAGTCATATCAGCTAAGGACGGATCATCCGCTTTTACAGCAGAAGTCGCGCTCGCTCCCTCTTCCGCGTCCGCGACCGCCCCTCGCTCCGCGTTGAAGTCCATATGCGAGTATTCGAACAGACCTGCATTAAAAACATGGAATTTTTTAAGCTCCTGTCATTTTATTTTTTATTCACGATAAGCGCGTTTCCGTACAGTGACCTCATTAAGCGCTTTAACACCGGTTAAATGTATAATCTTATTCGCAATGCAGCGCTGATTCAGATGAATCGATGTTGTTATCACGTTCGAGAATATTATTATTTTGCAATTTCTCGTTTCCCTACAAGGGATTGTTATATTATGCAGTAGTGAGCAAACACAAATATTTAACGTTTAGTGACCGACTGTTTTTGAATTTTATGACTTCGTATCATAGTTGCGACAAACAAATACGCGACAAATGCTAGGGCGACAGTACGATAAGTCGACCATCAGAGGTACGACAGCACATCAGCTCAACGAACGTTAGTGCGACTGATTGTTTTCACGACAAACGATGACATGACGAACCGTTTGATCGTTGTAACCTGTTATTCATAAGAAAAGTGAAGTCACTCTGAAAAACATTTAACACAAAGCTGATAAATCCTTCAAAATTCAATCGGTCGTCCAATCCAGAGCACTTACATAAGTGACAGATAAATTAAAATACTAAGAAGCGTGGTTAACAATACAATTTTTGAATTAAGGATGTCGGTAACAGTATAATCCATATTTGAAATGCAAATGCTACTTTATGTCGGGCAGGGTGAGATTAAAAAGGATTCAAAAGGGATTACACAACGAGGCCGCACTGATCATAATGTAAACTCGGTAAACGTAATCTGGGTAAACGTAAATATTTCATAAACTCCGCAAAAGGGACCGGAAACATTTTTGGTCCAAGTTTTCTTAAACCAAATGCTACGTCCACACCCCTGTTGTCTCTCCTACATTAATTGTCCACGGGAAATTCATTACTTTTATCGTTTCCTGATGTTTGCGTATCCGGGAAAGTTAAGTGCTGTTCAGAAGTCGGGATTGCTTTGTAAATTTTTTAATAAAAACTTACAGGCGTTTTGGCATGTAGAGGATTAGAAATGGCTTATTTAGCTGACAATATTTAAGTCTGAGATAAGGGGAAAAGCATATTAAAGGAACCAATTTATTACAAAAGCTTTATGATTTATATGTCAGCGTTTTGGGCACTTTTCCTATTGACAGCGATGCGGCATTTTATATTATTATTTATTATTCTAAGATTGTTTGCTTATAAATTATATTTACCGATATAAATAACTGAAAATAAAATTATTCTTGAAATAGAGAATCCATAATATTATTAATCAGAATACCTTTTATGTTCGTCACGTCCAATTTTAATTAAAATTTAAAGAGTCAATCGATCTTTCCTGGAATCAAAGGTAAGCTTCTGTTCGCTTAATAATTTAATTAATCTTATAGCTATATATATATAGGTAGACAAGTAGCGCTGATATTAACGTTATGTTTGAAGGTATTCATTTCCTGTTTTCATGTACTTTTGTGTAATAGCTTTCTCGCACCTTCTTCACCAAAACAAATATCAAAACGAGTAGTAGAACTAACCTGTTAATACCTTTTAATTTATATGCCTTCATTGTGTACAGGTTTAAAACAGGAGTCACCCAAAACAGGCTTTGTGGGTACTCAAATTGCTGAGGGAGGTTTAACCCTTAAACAACCCTAACAAAGCACACAAAAGGGAGCAGTTTCTTAAATAATCCGCCGGTAGCTGAGGCGTTTTAGAAAATTTGTATAAAAACGCAGTTTCATAAAAGTAATGGCTCTTAAACTGACGGTTTAAGCCATAATTTTAAAACATAATAACGAGTTTTTAGGTAGTTTTCCCGGAAGTAAAAGTTTAATGTGAGAGTTATATTTTCCGTTCCCTAATAATTTTGAAGTTTTTGTATCTATTATAATCGCGAGGTAACCTTTGATATTTTATAACCTTTACGTAAAATGGACCTGTATTTTTAACAAAAATATACAAGTAAAACTTAATTATCATACCTGAATAAAATCAACAAAATCGTGCCAGTAGTACCAATATTTTTCTTTATAGGTAGTGATTAACTCTGGTTCGGCACGACGAAAATAAACGAACATAATATTTTCAATATCGAAAGAGCTTCGGCTACCCTTCGGTCTTTTTATAGTCTCACATTTAGCCCTGAATGTATGGTGTATCGAATATCATGATTCATATCTCCATTCACATTTTATAAACAGACCCTTACAGCATGATTGACTTTTTCTTGGCTATCAGCTACCCCAGCTATTACACTCCGATCATATTTTACCCAATATTGTGACCTTGGTATGAATTATGTAGATCAGAAGCCATATTTTGATCGCATTAGACTTCTTGCCACTTTTCTTCTAGCTCAGAATTTTCGGTGACAAATTACGAAGTATTGGGAGCAGATGTTTTGTCTTCAAAGTTAAGCTTAATAGTCTGTATACAGTTTAAGTCTATTTACTAAATCGATTGCGCAATATCTTTGAAAACAGTTGACAGTGTAACCGAGCGTTCGGAATTTACTGGAATCGATTTTCACACTTATTGAAATGCATAGTAAACGGAGACACGTTTGCACAGTACTTAAAATTGAATCTTCAGGTCAAATGGTTGTGAATAGAGGAGCGCTTCTGGGAATCTACGTCCATCTGTGCGAATATCTGCGCTGAATTTAGCCACAATTTAAATATGAATATCTCTGCCTTCAAATAAGTGCACTTTGAAGATCGCATTTTGATGGTCGAATGCAAATTGGTTTCAGTTTTATAGTTTTGACTGACCAAATTATGAAATCAGAGATATCAAAAGTTTTCAAAAGACCAAGAGTAGAACCTGGATGAAATTCGCACAAATCAGGGAAGCACAACACAAAATAAAAGAGAGGAGGTCCATAGTTATCAGTGGGGGGAATCAAGACTGCCAAGGGTGATTATACTTTTCGATGAATTAAAAATAATACTGTCGTTAAACTTACCTAACAAATAATCCACTGTTCTTGGATCTAACTTCGCAAGTTGTTCTCTCGTGTGAATGTATTGAGCTCGCAATCGCCGCCTCTTCTTTTCTCTTGCCCAATCTTCTGCTAAGTTTCTACCATCTAGTCTTCTTCCTTCACGATTTGGATGCTCTGGATCTGGGGTAACAGTTGGCAGGAAATGTCGTCTCCCACCTCCCATTATAACCTTTTTATAACAAATTAAATTTTGAACATTTTTATATTATTTATTTATTTATTACAGCATGGAAGACTTACAGCTAAAAATAACAGTAAAAAAAGGAAACAATAGTCGACAGAAAGCCAATTACAAGTCTTCGCGTTTAGACTTATGATAGAATTTGTGTTGTGAACATTCAAGCAGTAATATATGACTATAAACTATAATATTTATTAAGCAGTTAAAACTATTAAAGTAACCACTTGTCTCTGCAAATGAAAAGTGAGAGAATAAATAAAATAAAAAAAGAGCACAGCAGTTATTAAAAAAAATTGAGGCTTAAGCACCTTCTAGCTGAGGTCACACTGGTTGTAAAGAGATCCAAATCGTGTTGGTTACATATTTTATTAATATTTTTGCTTGCACGCACAATATAACTATTCTGCCTATAATTAGTAGAACTATGAGGTACACGTAAGGGTTGCATAAATCGAAACGTTATGTTTGGAACATTGAGATAAAATTTTGATAATAACTCAGGGCTGTCAATAACATTGTTAAAGATTTTTAATAAGAATAAATAGTCAGCAGTCTCACGTCGATCTTCGAGTGATAATAAGTGATACTTCTTACAAAGTCGGAGGTAATCCATTATGGAAACTTTTGATGGAAACAAAGATATTTAATGAAACGTCTTTGGATGTTCTCAATGCGGTCAATGTACTTGTGATATCGTGGGTTCCATATTTGAGATGCATACTCTAGCTGGCTTCTAACAAAAGTACAATACAATATTTTAAGTGTTTTAGCATCTGTAAAGCACTTAGAAAGACGCATTATAAATCCTAGCAATTTAAAGACTTTTTTGACAATGGCGTCAATGTGTTTGTCAAACACTAACTTACTATCTTGGTAGACGCCTAAGTCACGAATAGTATCGCACCTAGGTAAGGTGGGATATTTTGGGAGAATATCATTCAAATGGCATTTGTCAGTATATAGTCGCTATCTGGTAGTATTATCGATATAGCCAAAAATATTAACACATATACAACGAGCAGAATTTTTTTTTTCGGAAAGTTACATAATGCAGGTACCGCTAAATACTCGAAAGACCATATCAAACAATATCAACTCAAAAAGGGATCGTCACCGTATCGCCGCGGTTCGTGAGCTTGTCCCGAGGCGAGGCAATTACGTTACGATTCCGATTAGTGTGCGTTGCAGTAGGGAGTTTCATACAAAGAATACTGAATGGCTCGAGTTGATACGGTGACGATCCCTTCCCGAGTTGATATGTGTCCTATTTCCTGAAATCGGAAAAAAATCTTCTTGAAAAATATTATGTCATACAAACACCAAACAAAACAAAGGATATTGTTGTTGTAAATGGGGACAGCGGTGCTGAGTATTTAATTGAAATTAACACCCAATTATGAGTTGACGAAGACTGATTTTTATTATTATGTACCCACAACCTATTATAACTATTATTCTAATGAAAAGACATAGTTCTCAGAACCTACCTACATAATATACTTACCACAATTTATTCTACTAAAACTGTAGTTTATTTTCCTCTATGTTGTAAGTAAGCAGTGCAGATTGTTCCAAAGAACGCAAAAGCGGTCACATTCTTGAGCAGCTTGTCAGACTTACAGTCAGAAAAGCTGTTCAGTATGTAGTGTATAAACTTGATTAAATTTCACAAGAAACTGTATCGTTACACGTTTCATTTACATTTTATTAAGTTTAATAATATTAACATTTCCATATGTATGTAGATTTCTTCTGAGTTTATTGAGTTTATATTACTATGGCAGTTCGGAGAAAAAAATGTTTTCTACATTCTGTTATTTGACTTCTTTCGAAGCTGTAAAACTCAGGATATACGATGATCCTGGCTAGACACTTTTTTAGACAACATCTACTAAATTCCAATACGTAACTTCTGAAGAAATACCGATATATGTACGTCTGTTTCCACAGTAGTTGAAGAAAATGCGCAACCCGCTGATAATCCTAACAACGCCACTTAGGTTGGCGTTATTAGGATTAGGCATCAGCAGGTTGTGCATTTTAATTTTTTTAGCTGTTCTTTATCCTGAAGTTAATGTTCTGTTTCGGAAATAACGACATATACGAATATTTATGTTTTCACAGTACATACAATTTCTAAATCATTTGATATCGTCAGATATTCCTGCCTTTCCATCTCACGGTACCGTGATCCCTATTCAAAGGACTTTCGTCGTTATCCTTATAACTATAATACTCATACTTACAAATTATAATGTTATACTTATAATGTTTATTAATGTTCCTTTCTTTATTCTTCAGATCTGTAATCTTTACCGTCTTTAATACTGTAGCAAAGAGTGAAATGCAACAGAACATTAACTTCAGCATAAAGTACAGCAAAAAATATTTAAATGCGAAACCCTCTGATAATCCTAACAACGCCAACCTAAGTACCTGCTCGTATCTAATTAACATCACTTACTAATTTACAAAAAGGCCTTTTGTACAATTTCAGGATTCAGTTTAATTCATCTCTCGAGAGCTATTAATAAAAATAAGAGATTTTTACTTTTGTACTTTTTAAAAATTCAAGCGAAAATTCTTCCTTTCCTTCTTGAGACGCATAGCAAGGTTCTGCCCCTAAGTTTTAATTTAACATAACATTGCGCTGTATTTTGTTTCAAAGGATTTTCGAGGACGTGAACTTCACAAAATTAGTGCGCATTTTGCATGAAAATTATACGGGTAGATTATGTAAAAAGATATAAGTAAATGTGCTTATTTTCATGCAAATATCAGACTTTTACTTAGTCAAAATGTTTGCTTCCTTCGAGATTTTTGATATTTCAAAACATTTTAGTCTTAGATAAGATTTTATGTGAGACACTATCAAAAGGCCATTTCGTTTTTAATCAGGTTTTCTTTTTACTAAGTACCTAATTACAGTAAAGAAGACTACACCTAATCAAGTTGCATCAGCAGTTTGGAATGATTCCTTAAGGCGAAAACTAAGGCGAGCCGCGGCTTATTGCAAAAATCTTTATTTACGTACATTTTGTATGAACAATCACACACTGCAGACAGGACGCAACACGCTTTTTTGTATTGAAATGCAATGTGTTGTGATGTGGCCCGAAGTGGCTGTAATATTATTATACGCTTAGCTATAATACTCACATTTATACTCCTTCCCGGCTCATTCTCTACAAGCTGCATGGCTATATCCTTGCAGTCTTTCCTGACTGTGGGAGGAACTCTGCTGTCGTCTTCCCAGTATCTGGACGGCGCATGCGCATATAACGCCGCAGGAGTTGCGTGCGTTATCCGCGCTGTTGTGACTATGCCACTGGATTTACCTGGACAATAGATTTAAAGATTATAAAAAAAGAAATTGATTAGGTACTTACTTAATAAAATTTTGGAATTTTTAACACATTTACGTAAAAAAATATTTTTAATTTAACTTGGATTTACGTTTATACCCGCCTTGAACCTATTAAGTAACAGTTCAGAATAATAGTGAAAAGAGGATCATGACAAAAAATATCTATAATAAACAGCATCTTTTCTTTGAACGCACATTTTAGGTTCACCATTTAAAAATAATAAATGCAAAAATGTAAAGAGAAAAGGACTGAATATTTTAAGAACCTTGAACAATGAACTTTAGAAAGCCTATTTGGTTGATGCTAAACTGTTTATATAAAACATAAAGTTAGCTTTCAGTCGTTTTTAGGTTTATGATTATGATCTAAAGAGTTTAGCTTAGAATGTGGCGTGTCGTGACGAAATGGAAATTGTTTCGGCGGAAAATATAGCGGGGTTTAGGCATAAACTGTTGATGTTGTAGATCGTTTTTCTTTGCGAAAGTAAATTATATAGCGTTAAAATACGGTATTTTCAGTTTCGGAGTGAATAAGTTTTTACAACGTTGTTTTGTAAATAGTTTAAGAAAATCACAAAATATTTTGTAACAATCTTTTTTCCATCTACATGATCATCGTATTGTAAAACCATGTTATGACTAAGACACCAGCATGTGAGACATGGTATGTGTCTCACATGCTGGTGTCCCAAGTGCCCGTACACTTGCACCAAGTTTAAACAATATAGAGAACTCAAATCAAACTACCGTCGACACAAAAATAAATATTGTAAATATTTTATGTATTATACTAGCTGCTGCCAGCGGCTTCGCCAGCGTGGACTCTTTTCTGTACTATAATATGTAGGATGTATTTTAGATATAAACCTTCCTCTTGAATCACTCTATATATTAAAAAAAAACGCATCAAAATCTGTTGCGTGGTTTTAAAGATCTGAGCATACATAGGGACAGACAGCGGGAAACGACTTTGTTTTATACTATGTAGTGATTGTAAAATAAAACTATCTAAGTATAGTTATTAGACTATGAAATAAGACGTACAATATTTCCCACGAAAATACCTATCACAAAGTCACAACACAAGATCATAATATTCCAGAAATGTAATAAACTGAAACATTATCTTCACAAAAGCAATATAGCGCATTGTATAACTATGTAGATAATAACATGGACGAGATATATACACGTTCATACACTTGCCCATAGAGTGCCAGTCCATCGAAGCGATTGAACCACACAATGGCACTCGACGTAACCGTTCTATTGCACCCATATTTTACCAACGCGACAATTTCGCCTTACTCAGGACGTTCACGTTGAGAGTTTCATATTTAATGTTTGAGGTTTTGGTGTTTCTCTCAGCTTCAAAATGGCCTGCATTCAATCGAACCTCTTTTAAATTCTCATTTTGAGAGAACACTCTAACAAAATGATTGCGCCTCTTTTTGTGCATCTCATAATAATATAATTCCTAATTCGGGATCCTAAAAATACTAAATAACCAAGTAACTGCGACCAACTTGGGTGTAACGCTCGCCGGCCGCTGCCAAAGCACCGCTCGCTCGGCTCGCGCGCATTTTTACAGTTCAGTTCAGTTCTGACCTAACCAATTTAGTCGGGGTGCCAGAACTAATTTACTGCGACCTTTACGGCTCGCGCGCGTTTTGTCACAGCTCACACTAACTAAAAAAGTGTCCATCATTTTGGTGTTGTGAGTGTTAAATATTTTCCTTTAAAATATGACACCTTTTAGTACGTAATCTGAACAGGCACAAACAATGTCGTAACAGATCGAATTTCAATACTAAGGGATCAGCATCCAGGGTTTTTTTTTTTGGGTCGGAAATCATCCAATGACTTCTCCCGCTCTGGGCGGAGCGGAAGGGCGTGTCAGACTCTTACTGACTAAAACCCACCCGTGTTCCTTCCCTTGCCTTGCCAGGGGCCACGGTTTCCCCTTGGGACTACCCGCAACCCGGCAGGATATCAGCATCCAGGCTGATCCTCATTGTAGATTTGTAATAATATGTGATACCTATCGAAATTTATTATCTACATTATTAATTATCCAAATCCGTTTAGCCGTTTTAGCGTAAAAGCTTAACAAATAAACAAACAAACTCACTTTCGCATTTATAATACTAAGTTAGAATTTCTATACCTTCACCTTCAAATAACATCCATACTATATACTATATATATATATATATATAATATTATAAATTCGAAAGTAACATTGTCTGTCTGTCTGTCTGTCTGTCTGTATGTTACCTTTTCACGGCTAAACCACTGAACGGATTTCGATAAAATTCGGCAAGGAGATAGATGGCATCCTGGAGATGGACATAGGGTACTTTTTGTCTCAAAAATAACTCTTAAGGGGGTGATATAAGGGATGAAAGTTTGTATGGGAAACCCAGCATTTCTTAAGTTAGGGATATGAAAATACAAAATGCTTTCGGTAAAAAATAAAGAATTACGCGTATCAGCGTTTTTGTAAAATCATCCCCGATAGGGGTAAAATAGGGGTTGAATTTAAAATTCACATGTTATATTGATTTTTTTGTGTATTTTTAAGAGATTTAAAGATTCGAAATATAGTTTTAGTCCGTTATCTTGAGTTAACATTATTTTAGTCTTTATTTAATTAAAATCGGCCCGCTCTGTAAAAAGATATTACAATTTAAAGTCATAAACTAAACTTTCTAATATGTACCTAGATATAACGTGGTTAATGGTGACACTGAGTAGATATTACAAATTACTTAATGGTGATAGTAATAGTAAAATGAATAATTAGTATTTTATGGAATTTTGAATCATAAAAACCTGTTTTATTTCGTTGAAAAGACCGGACAAGGTACGAGTAGGACTTGCGCCCTGAGGGTTCCGTCTTAAAACTGTGCTTGCTCGGCTGCCCAAATTTCCAAATCCAGATTGAAGGATAAACTTTACTTTTCAATTTGAAAAAGAACTTTACTTTTATTTTCGAAAAAAAGGACATACTTTACTTTTTAATTGAAAAAGAACTTTTCATATTTACCTAAAGTTACGTTTTGGTTGTTTAAGAAATTATGAAAGTGGCTTTAAATCATATATTTTTTCTTTATATGAATCCCGGATTTGATTAAATTCCGGGATCAGATACATGGTATGGAAACGACTTATCAGCCCTCTTATGAAGGTTACTTTTGCGGTGTTAACATAAAAAATTATATACCTACTGTAAACATTTTTTTAACGAAACTCAAGGCTCCGAATTGTTTGTGGCTGTGTTATGCCAATTTGGAAAACTACTTTACAACATTAGCTAGCATTTCTTTATTCAAAAAGTACGAAACAAATCGATTCCGGAATCGCGAGATTTTTGCGATCGATACAAAAAAGCTTTCCATATTAGCCAACACCTGCACGTACGAGTAAGTACATATACATTCGATTCTATAATCAGAACTCAAAATTGGTCGATCCCGGAATCCCGGGATTTCTTTGTATAAAAGTGCTTTCCATAATAGTCAACACCTCAACTTTAGGCAAATATGCATCCGAATATCCGATCACTGCATACGACCTCTGTTGAAAACTTGCAATTTTTTTATAGATTTGGGGTAAATATGGTACTAAAAATGTGAATTCTAAATAGTAAATAATTTTTTATTTTCAATCTTACTTAATAATAAGATTTTTTATTATTAGGTACGCAACCCTAAAATCTGCCTGTTACCTTTTTATAACGTTACGGCTGAACGGACTTAGTTGACGGCATACGGATTGGCCATGACCTGGGTTAGGACATAGGATACTCTGAGTCCCAGTAGTACGTTCCTGTGAGATATTTTCCGACCTTTTGGCGCGTCTTTTTACAATTTGCGGAGAAAAATACGAACATAATGTAATATTGCTCACCCCCCTCAGCAAATAGCGTGATAGTTTATACCCTACCATTTGACCAGACTTATAGGGAATATCAATGCAAAATTTTAACAGAATCTGTCCAGTAGAATTTGCGTGATGCTGGAACATACATACAGACAAACAGACAAAAATTCTAAAAACTATATTTTCGGCATTAGAATCGATCCCAGACCTCGTAGCAATTACTTTTTTTCAAAAATATTCAATGTACAGTTTTGACTTCGCTACGATTTTATTATATGTATATATATAGACCGACCTTCCGCGGGCGAAGCCGCGGGCAAAAGCTAGTTCCAAATAAATATAAGAACGAACCAATTTGTTTCAAGCCCTTGAGTTACATAACAAATATTATTGAAAACGTTACGTACTTGATAAAATGAATAATACCTATCTATTCGTCTACTGTGTTCCCTTGGGTAAATATCATTTCTATTGCATGGCTTCTTTCTGAAGGCAAACGATACACGGAATTCCATATGGAGGGTATAATAAAACATTGTTTTGTGACGTTACTCATAAGTGACGGGCACAAGGTTGGCAGGGAGGGGAAAAAGAGGTCAGGTTGGGAATATGGAAACTCGACTGTATTAAACCTTATGTCTGGAAAATGAAGGAGGAGGAGCTAAGTAATAACAGCAGCACGGTTCGATCCATCAGGTTAAGCTACGCTTGCCAAAGCTGTTCTGTGGATGGGTGACCAATGTGACCATGCTATATACCGAGTCTCCTCCGTGCCTCGGAAAGCACGTTAAGCCTTTGGTCCCGGCTGTCATTTGTAGATCTTTGGCAGTCGTTACGGGTCATCAGAAGCACGGAGGAGTCTCGGTATGTAAAGATGGTCACCCATCCACTGACCAACACCGGCAAGCGTAGCTTAACCTGATGGATCGACCGATGCGGCTGTTATTACTTAGCCAAGAGCTCCTCAGTGATAAATAAAATAAAACTAATAATATTATTTTCCGTTAACAGATGATATTTATTCGCTCCGAACTAGTATCGAGTGTACAGATTATACTATAATACCGCTATCCACTACGTGACCCCGGCTTAAGAACTGAGCTTAACTGAATCTTTGCTGACATTATTAACAAGTGGTTCTAGTTATCACAATAAAGGGTTAAATTGGATGACAGACCCTTTTGTTGGTCACAGTCTATCACTAAACTAATCAACGGTATTTATTTTAATTAAAAAGCTTTTATAGTTTACATCGAATATAATGTTTTATGAATACAGGTTATTCGGATTTTGTTGAAATTTTTATCATAATTTTGTTTTTGCACTGAACCATGTTTTTGAATAAAACAAGGTAACAATACAGGGTGGCAGGGACATCGATGCGAAGCCTGTTACCATGGATTCAGTACATGACTCTGAACCCCCCTCCCTGCGTTAAAATTTTTCGTCAGAAAAGTGCAATACCTACGCGGTCAAAATGTATGGAGCAGCTGATTTTTTTGGTTCAGATTCATGTACTGAATCCATGGTAACAGGCTTCGCGTCGATGTCCCTGCCACCCTGTATAATAATGAAGTCAGAATAATGAAGTTATGTGAATGATACTGTATCTAGTATGATACCTAAGCCCAATAAATCGATCATTTCACGGTTATCAACATAATAACCTTTTACACCTACCTAATAACACTGTTTTTATTGTTTTTGAAAATATTGTAAAACCCAATTATTTTTAAAAGAGTAACCGTGGAGTTTCTTGCCGGCTCTTCTTCATAGGAAACGACCAATTGGAACCGTGCGTAGCTTCTGACGTTTCATAAGTGCCCATGTAGGTTTATGTGAAATAAAATATATTATTTTTGTTTTTTTTAAATGAATTTTACCTTATTTTAATGCAAACATTATTTAAAAACGAATAAAATTATTACAACAAAAAAATAGCCTGTATAGTATGCTTACCGGCTTCATGTGCCCAATCAACCAGTGACGTGACTTTGGAGTTGATAGTGGAAGCACAGCTGTTGAACCTGCCTCCAGCGTCCAAACCCAACGTTTCATACCGTGCCTTCACACCACACAGGAGAGCAGTAGCACAGGCTGAAGACTCCCCAGTTTGGGCATCTATGTTGTAAGTCTGGTGACAAAATATGGTTACAATTAAGAGGAAAGAACACATAAGCCCCGTTCACACGCCGATGATCAGTACGATATCTTACGAGTACGGTAAAATGTTGGGATCACACGCCAACACACTGTTCATGCGGTTAAAAACAAAATGTAGTATGAAAATGCCGTGTGATAACAAAATATCGTAGGTACTAATCATCGCCGAAACTACTTATTACCTACAAGAACATGGTAAATACGAACATCGAACACTTTGTTCGCAAGTGTGTACCGCTAACGAACATCAAACACTCATGTGTTCGTCAAAAACGGCCATGGCGGTCCAATTTCGTTGTTCTGTGTGGACGGTGCTCGGAGAATTTTGATGCAACATTGCGTATATTCGCGAATCAATGGCTATTTAAAGAGAGTGGGGCGGTTGAGCGTGAACACAAGTCGAACTGTGTTCTTATGGTGTTTGTGTACGCTTTGCTAATTTACGTCAACACGTATGAACCAAATGTTCCGTGTTCGATGTTCGTGTTCACAATGTTTTGTTCGTTCGTGCGTACACGCCTTAAAGCTCGATGCACACGGACACGATAAGATGAGGAAAACCTAGAGGAACGAGTCACGAACGCTTGTCCTTGCTCGTCTATTGCATTTTAATCAATGGCACATTGTTCACTGAGGCGACGACGGGTAGACTAGTGTCAGGAGAGCTGATACTTATAGTTGTGTATTGGTAAAGTCATGTCCGTGCTCGGTGCTGGACTTAATTCAGTATAACACGATTCATAGATAATATGCCTTGTCTCTTATATCTGAATCGTGCCTTTTATGTATTTTTTTTTGATATTGTAACATAGTTTTAGTTACACATTTTGCCAGTTATATTTAAGTCCCATATAATAGGGGGCAAGCCTTTTGCCATCGACTAGGCACCAATCCAGGCTCGGGGCTGCTACTGAGAAATTCCAGATTGAAAACGCAGTAACATTTTGTCCGACCCGGGAATGGAACCCGCGGACATAAGGTCCATGGGCTCAGAAGTCAACCCAAAAAGTCAGTTTTTAACACTGCAATGAAACGATATCTAGTAGTAACCGTTTGGAAATATTGTAAAAATACCGACCGGCAAGTTAATGCAGGCGAGTCACCAATAAACCAAGATAGTATAACAAACTGGAAGGACCATTTCTAAGTGCTAAAAACCACACTGCGTCATAATAGCGAGCGAATCTTCGAAAAATTGCGTTCCGAAATTATTATAACACCACGCACAGTTGGAATGGTGATCACAATAGAATGTTATTTGTACACAGGTAGCTACAATCCCAGTACAATCCTTTAATCGCGGCTTACGACACACATGAAAAACAATGCGACACTCTCATGCCGGAAGCCATTATGGGCATAACTGTTTATGTGGAAATATAAGAAGAGAATTCTCATCAGATGATTGTTCCGCTGCGCGAGTTATAAGTAAACAAAAGAAAGTAGGTTAGTGTGTTGAGTGAAGTGGAAAGCTGCAACTATTTACACAGTAACTACATAATATGGAGGATCTCGTAAACTTTCAACGCTTATGGTCTGCCTCAAAGACCGCAACAGCGCGCGAGTTTGTACCGATAATACCGTAATCCCTACACTGCCACAATATTGATTTATTATGTAACATTGTGAGGAAAGTAATTGAGTAGATAGGTAAAAAATAAAAATAAGACCAGATAAAGGTGAATGGATTGTGTGAAAGATGAATTGGCTAGCATAATAGTTTGACTACCGACCTACAGAGATGACGGCTAATAGATAGGATGATGTACTCGTATGTAGGAAGAATAAAGGTAATCGCACATTTATCAGCATCGTACGCGCCGTACGCGCCGCATTTAGGTACTAATGGCCTCACACATACGCGCAGTACGCGCCCGCAAATCTTTAGGTATTGCGAACAACTTTTGCAGTTTTTTCTAACCTAACCTAAACACTGAGTATGAGCACACGCCAAACGCGCCGTATTATATGACGTCATCAGAATGCTTTCTTCAATATTCGGGATGCCAATAGCATTTTATGAAATGTGACGCGTACGGTGCGGGTGAAATGTGCGAGGTGTCACATGATTTCATACAACGAATTCTAAAATACGGCGCGTGCGGTGCGTGCGGCGTGTACGTTGCTTACAAATGGGGGACCACCTTAAAACATGCTGCAATGACTCTAAACAATTTGGAATTTTATATTAGTGAGATTCCAACAGAATATAAAATGATGCTATTAGAGTGAATGCGATTCAGTCTCAAAGTAAACCTGATTAGCATCAGAAGCCTTCAAGTTCTCTATATAGGAAAAAAAATACGTGAAAGGAGAATACTTACAAAAAAATGCTCTCTGAAAATTGACTGGAAAAATTAGCAAAACCTGGTGATAAAAGGCACATGAAAAGATAAAATAAAAATGGCACCCTATATTCAGTGTTTAGCATGTTATCGCTGATGATATGTATTATGCATGTAGATTTTATACGTTGCTTCAATTGTATCTTTGAATGAATTTGATCAGCTCAAATTTTGGTGGTATGATATTATTATTAAACCAATTTGTGATGTTGAAATATTCAAATAAATGTTTACAGGAATATCTGATATACAATGAATACTTGTTATGCTGGATATATAGTTGCTGGCTTTTCAATTGCAAATTGCAATTCAAAGAATGTTTGTTGTGCACCATATTAAAAACCATAATTTTACAGCATTGATGCGGTTGAGAAGATTTTTTAAGAGAAGAGTAGGTACTGAAGGCCAATTCTTGTACATAAAAAAAAATCCTCACATTCTCATCTCAGCGACAATCATTGTCAAAAACGTTAGTAAACTATAGGTTATAGGTTTTTTTTTTACAGATTGAGACTGAGATTAAAACATGAAAGTTATTGAAAATACTGAATTGACCTTCTGGTTTACGGTCATGCGGCTTTCATAATACATCAAAACATTATCCTGATAAGTACGCAAACTACAAACAACCCATAAACAGGGCACTTAAACTTGCTACACTATATTTGCACTCATTAAAAATTTAATACGTTCCTGCTGTTGACTTAATCTTCATTATAACAGTGTACTTAATACCGCTACCTTCCGTATACAAATGTTGTTTAAAAACAACCTTAATTAAATCCTCCAGTTAAGTAAGTAAGGAGAACTTAATTAGTTTTCAGTAATATTTGTGAAGACGTGTTATCTTGGTAACGAATGGGAATCATAACAAACTTATTAAATAATAAACAACCTCATTATAAAATAGTCATTATCAGGAACATTATGCTCATCTTTACAATTTCTTTCTAGATTTGAGGTTTGACTACAACAAAGCTCGTAATAAAAAGTTCGGGTCCAGTTTCAAACTAGCGGAGAATTTAAAAATAAAATATTAGTAAAAATCTTTTTAAAACAAGCTTTTATTGAACTAAAAAGAACAAAATAAAACTTACGTAAACAGATAACTTTAATGTTTTCTTAAAAGCTTGAGGCTTATCTTTATGTTTAAGAAGGACGTTCTCGCCTCAAGCTTTTAAGAAAACATTAAAGTTATCTGTTTACGTAAGTTTTATTTTGTTCTTTTTAGTTCAATAAAAGCTTGTTTTAAAAAGATTTTTACTAATATTTTATTTTGTGTTTTTTAGCATTAGTATTTTGATAAAATATCTGTTCTATCACTTTCACTTGTCTAAACAAATCCAACGAGTTCAACACAACAGGGCTACCTTGTAAAGTTGAGGTTTTCCTGTTACTACCTTCCGGCACTATCATCAGACCCTAGACTACACCTCCGGAAATAGTTTTTGTCAAAAGATCTTATTTAGTTCAGGATTTTCTATGACCACTTTCTATGTGTCATCTCTTTTCAGCTCTATTATCAGACCCTGGATACTACTTTGGGCTATAGTTCTAGTCAAGACAAAACCAACTAGTTCAAACTCGATGGTAGTCTAGTTTTTTTTAGAAGTTCCTATGTTAATCTTTCAGCTCCATCACCAGACCCTGAATTAAATTGAAGTATAATAGAACAATACATATCCATGTATAAAATGTCGTGTTTATCCTGTTGATTATTGAGAAATCTCATCGTCTGGAGCCAATCTCGGGTGCAGCAGCCAGGTCATGTTGGAATTTAGAACGGAATATCATAATTAAATGCGTATATAAAATTTCCTGGTTGTACTGTTGACCGTTGAGGAGTTACCTCGTCTGGAGCCAATCCTGGGTGGATCATGGTGGACTTTAGAACGGTCTATCATAATTAAAGCGTATGTAATATTTCGTGTCTCTACTGTTGCCCGTTGAGGAGTTCCCTCGTCTGAAGTCAGTCCTGGGTGCAGTAGCCAGATCATGGTGTAATTTAGAACGGACTGTAATAATTTAAGAGTATATAAAATTTCCTGTTTGTACTGTTGACCGTTGAAGAGTTCCTTCGTCTGGAGCCAATCCTGGGTGCAGCAGTCAGATCGTGGTGGACTTTAGAATAGTCTATCATAATTAAAGCGTATATAATGTTTCGTGTCTGTACTGTTGGCAGGAGCTCGTGGCTAAGTAATAACAAGCCGCACGGGTCGATCCATCAGGTTAAGCTACGCTTGCCGGGGTTGGTCAGTGGATGGGTGACCATCTTTACATACCGAGACTCCTCCGTGCCTCGGAAAGCACGTTAAGCCGTTGGTCCCGGCTGTCATTTGTGGATCTTTGACAGTCGTTACGAGCCGTCAGAAGCCCGAAAGTCTGACACCAGTCTTACCAAGGGGTATCGTGTTACCCAGTTACTGGGTTGTGGAGGTCAGATAGGCAGTCGCTCCATGTAAAATACTGGTATTCAGCTGCATCCGGTTAGACTGGAAGCCGACCCCAAGATAGTTGGGAAAAAGGCTAGGAAGATTGATTTGTCTGTACTGTTGGCCGTTGAGGAGTTCCCTCGTCTGAAGCCAGTCCTGGGCGCAGCAGCCAGATCATGGTGTAATTTAGAACGGACTATCATAATTAAAGGATCTATAAAATTTTGTATTTAATCGTTGAGGAGTTCCCTCGTCTGGAGCCAACCCTGAGTGCAACAGCCAAATCATGGTGCTATCCATGCCAATGAATTCATTTCAAGGAAATGAAAATGTCGGCATTAGAGTTTTAATTGCTTAGCAACAGCATACTTGGGATTTCGTAGTAATTATGATTGTACATTCGTCATAAAGCTGCATTTCAATTAAAAAGGAGCGAGTAAGCGGAGAAGAGCAAGGGAGCAGTGTATCAAAGTGTTTATGTCTGCTTAGGTGGAGCGGAAAACGCGCGGTGCAAGAGCGGATACTGCTTTGCATACTTTCTACGGTTTAAATATACAAAACTATTTTTGCTCTGCTGTCAAGTCAAGACTACTGTCATGGAGCTGAGTGAGGACGTTAATTTATTGGAATTCAATCAATATTTTCGTAGCTCTCCGCTTCTCCGCTCTATGGGCAGACAGCCAAAACCTTCTAGAAGAGCGGTGGCCGTTACATAGCGTCTACAAATTACCGATGAAAGACGTCACCGAAACATTGTTCACTCATGTTCGATATACGTGGCGCTTGTGTATAAGTCATTGCAACAAATTGCATTAAAAAATTGTAGTTCCACAATTTTCCGCTGGACTCCAGTGGTGGCGCGGATTCTAAGTTGGTGTGTTCTCCTAGAGAGTAAAGTCAAACGCCGCTGCCCGTCATTTTCATGACAGCCGTCACTGCGGCCGTTTTGTGGCGACCGCCACTTTTCTAGGAGACCGTAGCATTAGGGTTTAATTGGAAAAAGTATGTCAGAAAGCCGCTGATGAAACCGCTAAAATAAATCTTGTGTAGCAGACTTGACGCAATCATCGCTACAAACAGCAGTCATTTCGTTAAATTATGTAAAATTGTAAATTAATAATAATGTATCGCGAATTTTTATCCTGGATGAAAGTCAATATTAACTTAATTTCATTATTATTTTTAATTATAATTATACAGTATTAAATACTTATATGTTTTTCATGTATTTAATCTTATTGTTTTTATACAGGGTGGCAGGGACATTGACGCGAAGCCGGTTACCATGGAATCAGTACCTACATGATTCTGAACCGCACTGCGTTAAAATTTTTCGTCGGTTATAAAAAAAAAAATCAACTGTTTCATAGAAAAGTGCAATACCTACGCGGTCAAAATGTATGGAACAGGTGATTTTTTTAAATAACCGACGAAAAATTTCAACGCAGGAGGGTTCAGAATCATGTACTGAATCCATGGTAACCGACTTCGCGTCGATGTCCCTGCCACCCTGTATAGGTCCAAAACGACATAAACGGCAAAATATTCAGGATCTTTTGCTGAAAGTAAGTTATGAATTGAAAACCAAGGTACGGTTAATGGGAGCAGTGGTGGCCCAGTGGAATGGACGCGGCTTCCGAATTGTAGGTCGTAAGTTCGAACCCTAACAGGCGCTTTACTTTGTGTAAATTATTTCCACACCACCACTACTCTCAAAACGGTGAAGGAACACATCGTGAGGAAACCGGTAAGTAATGTCCTAAACCAAAATTCGAAGACGAAGCTATTTACTTTGACTTACGAAAATTTGCACTTGTGCCCCGAAATTGAGCACAAAGAAGGATTTTAGAAAATTCGTCCCCTAAATAAGGGATAAAAGTTTGAATGGAAGTTCGTTATTTTTTTCGATAGGAGATACCATCGGGAAAACATTTATAAATTAACAAAATCAAACTTTACCTTCGCTAAAGCAACTGCAGGGAAGGTGTCCCAGGCCAGGTCAGTGTCTTCACCAGACTGGCCTCGTCTCTGACCTCGGAGGATCCTGGCTGCTGTGGCTGTAGTCAGGCTCATACCGTCCCCCACAACTAGGATCACGTTTCTGTACACAAAAAAGGTTTTATTTTTAATGGTAAATAACGTGACAGCGGCGACAGACAAAATAGTAACACAAACATTTTTTATTTACAAATATTATTATAATAATGTATTTTCAACGTAGGTATAATGTTTTTAGAACTTGCCTATTTAAAAAAGAAAGCCGCAAATGGATTTAAAATATCCCAACAATTTAAAATTCGAATTTACACAGTGAAATATAAAAAGGGGGGAAGGACTCTAAGGGCATTAAAAAGAAAATGCTGTCGACTGGAATAATGCCCAAAAGACTGACATTTCCCAAACACATAACATCACGTCTTGTTTCCCCGAACAGTTAGGCAGAGGTGTACCTATAGTACCTACATACACATTTCGCCAGTTATGTTTTAAGTCTCATGTACCTAATAGGTGTGTTCCTAGTGCACAACCGGGCACAAATCTAGGCTCATCATCATCATCATGTTAGCCTATTAATGTTCCCACTGCTGGGACACAGGCCTCCTCTCTGTGAGAGGGAGTGGGCCGTAATCTACCACGCGGGCCCAGTGCGGGTTGGTAGATGTCACATGTCTTCGAATTTTTTGGTTCTAAGACATGCCGGTTTCCTCACGATGTTTTCCTTCACCGTTTTGAGAGCAATGGTGATGAAATTATTTACACAAAGTAAAGCGCCTGCTTGGGTTCGAACCCACGACCCACAACTCGTAAGTCGGGGCCGTTACCACTGGGCCACCACTGCTCTACACAAAAATCTAGGCTACGGGCTGCTTATGAAGAATGTCACATAGAAAAACCCAATAACACTTTGCCCCAGACTGGATTCTTTGGCAAAAATACATAAAAAATGGTCTAAATCATTTTCAAGAAAAAAGGCTTTGTTTTTTCCAAAGAGATTTAAGTAATTTAATGTCTTTGGTTTTTTCTAAGTATTAAATAAATAGTGACAAAGATTCTTATTCAAAGTATTTTCTACGGAGATTCTGAACATTTTCAACGAGAAATAAAAAACAAAATACTATTATTGTTTCAGTTCTTGCTTAATGCTAGGTTTTCTTGTACCTTTGTTTTATTTATTGAGAAATTCTAAGAAGTTAATGAGAAATTCTTCATAGAATAGTTTTTTATCACTTTTATAAAAACTCGAGGAGAATAGTTTTTTAATTAAATAATAATACCTACTTTTGTGGAAATTAAAAACAACGTTGTTTACAGATCGTTTGCCAAGTACCGTAGAATATCTAAGTTATTTATTTCTCAGAATTCCAGAATTGTAATGGACTATTATCAACTATTATCAACATAAATAACTTATGTGTGTATAAAACAATCTGTTTTTTACTACATGCTTTGCATTACCATCTTCAGTATTCAGTTCCACAAAAAAGAACGTATCACAACATTCACAACAGACCCGCTTTCCTATTTTTTTGTATCACATTTATCAGTGTCAACGCTCCCTAAGACTAATGTAGGCCAATGTGAGGGCTGGGGGATCAACTTGTCCCCCAAAGGGTCGAGTGGCAGGTATGTAAACAAAATCATTAATTACATATCAATCTTTTGTACCTGGTGGAGGAATTGGGGGGACAGGGAGTTTTTCTTGATATTGTGAAAAAATATTTTGCAAACTTGATACTTTCTGCATGCTTTGCCATGACCACAATTCCTATTGTGGTCA
This sequence comes from Conistra vaccinii, assembly GCA_948150665.1. Taxonomy (NCBI): domain Eukaryota; kingdom Metazoa; phylum Arthropoda; class Insecta; order Lepidoptera; family Noctuidae; genus Conistra; species Conistra vaccinii. Next base: position 14,168,463 of record OX411329.1, read on the forward strand.
TGGCTAAGCGTAGTATGACAAACATGGAAACAGGTTTTCTACAGGTTTTGTCGACGGAAGAATAGATAAAATGACAGAAAAACTATTCTTCCGTCGACAAAACTTGTAGAAAACCGTTTCTATGGTTGTCATGTTATGGTAGCCACACACGTTACGATTTGCTTGCGCAAACTTAGGCTTGCGCAAATTTGCTTGACGTCGGTATTGACCACACACGTTACGATTTGCTTGCGCAAATTTGCTTGACGCGGATATTGACCACACACGGCTCAAATTTGCTTGTGATATCATTTCTGTTTAGAGACCGTCCAGGTGTGTTACGCGGTAATGACATCAATTGATGACGCTTTGGCAATAGTTGGAGGAGGCGGAGCGCGTGAGGGAGAGACAAATGTTGCGACCTCGCGCCCCTAGCCGCCGCCGTAGGAGACGCCCTGGGCGTCGGGAATCGCGAGCCGATTTCCGGCCACCGTAGGCGCGGGCTTGCGGACGGAGAGCAATGGGTAGCTCGATTGTTGATAAAAAAAAAACATGAGGGGCAGTCTTTGGGGACTGCCGATGGAAGTGAAAACAGTATCCTATAATATTATGTTAATCCAGGTAATAAACTATCTATCTGCCTCATCCAAATCCTATTAGTAGCATAAAATAATGATTGAATACTATCGTGAATTCATGCATGCCTAGTACTTTTTGTTAGGTTTCTGGTCAGATATTGTGCACAACGTCTAATGATTGAAATACTATCTTGAATTCATGCAAGCCTAGTACTTTTTGTTAGTTTACTAACAAATTCTACTCTACCCTCCGTCTTACGAATTTTCGATCAGGTTGCGTGTCCTGACGCAAGTTTAACATTTTTTACCCATCCCAAAAAAAAGTGCACAACGCCGCCAAAGAAGTTTTTGCTTCAAAAAACTACTGAAATTGGAACACATGCCCCACACACGCTCAAGCAAATTTGCGCAAACTCAAATTTGCACAAGCTTGGAATCGAAAATTGAAAATCACACAAGCCTAGAAATTTGCGCATACCTCCCACACACGTAACGATTTGCTTGCGCAAGCTTAAGTTTGCGCAAGCAAATCGTTACGTGTGTGGTCACCAAAAATCGCTACAAAAAAAAATATACGTAGGCACAATAAACCGAACCATGTGCGCCGCGACACGACTGATTTCAATGAATTTCTATGAAGTACCTTCCGATGCTAGCGACACGTCGACACGTCGTCTTCTTAAAAATACATAGAAACCAGTCCTGTCGCGGCGACACGTCGCCTGCAGTTGCCGCCTGTGATCAACTACGGAATTGAACCCGGCGCACGCCAGTAAAGCTCCCAGTCGACAAGATTTTTTCCGACACCTTCAATCGTCTTCATCGTCATATTTCAGCCAATAAAACTTCCTCATGAATCACTCCGTCCATAGGTGAAAACCGTATGAAAATCCGTTCGGTAGGTTAAAGAAATCTACTGAAATTTGAACACATGCCCCACACACGCTCAAGCAAATTTGCGCAAACTCAAATTTGCACAAGCTTGGAATCGAAAATTTAAAATCACACAAGCCTAGAAATTTGCGCAAATTTCTTCCCACACACGTAACGATTTGCTTGCGCAAGCCTAAATTTGCGCAAGCAAATCGTAACGTGTGTGGCTACCATTACGCGTGCTGGTAATAACTTGATTTACTATGAGCTGAATGATTTGTCCGTATTCTAGCGCCGAGCATTATTTATATCAAATTTAGTTGATAAAACTGTCAACTTTTTAAAAGGTTTTCGTTAATGGTTGGGACTTAAAGTGGCAGTGGGCAGGGCACATTGCCCGCAGAACGGATGGCGGATGGGGCCGAAAGGTTCTGGAGTGCCGACCGCGTACCGAAGGACGCAGCGTCGTGCGGCCTCCAACAAGATGGACTGACTGACCACAGGCAACATAAATCAGATGGATGCGAGAAGTACAGGACCGGTCGATGAAGCAACGCTTGGGGGAGACCGATGTCCTATGATCTTGAAATTATTCATGAAAAACGGCTTAAACAGTTGACAGTTGCTGAAACTCGAGGACCAAAATTACTCTGTCGGCACAGCGTCAGTCTCGTGTTCTCGTTAATATTGAAACGGAGTTTTTGTAGCCAGGTACATAACAGGTGCGCAGGTAAAATGCCTCTAGAATTTTTTATTTCTTGTCAAAGGACGAGTTTGGCATTTCCAAGAATAACGAATTTCTGGCATTTTTTGGAAAGTTCTCTATAATAACAGCTTTTCTTGCTGTAAACGTTAATTTCGTACGGATAATAGTTTCAAATTGTGGTTTGGTTTCCGTAGTTCGCTTGTTTTCTTTCTAAGTAAACTTAAAATATACCTACTCTAACCTTCTGATATTAGAGTGTCTTCTGCTCTTTCATTGGAAGCGAATGTAAGGTTTTGTGGTAAAGGTCATAATGATGATGATGACGTCACTACGTACTGCACTTGGCAAATAATTTCCCAGCAAATGACAGAGTCATTAACACCCAACACTGATGGTAATGCACCTAATTAGTAAGTACGAACATAGACAGTTTGGATTGAATTACCTCATCACAGTCACGATAACAGGTAACCGTACACTTTAGTGTGGAATTCTATGAATTCAGAACTTATCTATACCTAGGAATTTCTGGATCAAAGAAATACGAGAGATATTATACGAGAAAAACAAAGGTTGTACTGGTAACTGGAGTCTGATTTCTCTCATTGTGGCAAAAAAGGCACTATAAGATTGGGTATTAAATATTGACCTGGCACCCTAATTGCGAAACACACTTTCGGTCACAATCAGAAGGATATTGAAAGATATTCCTAAGTTCTCAGCGACTCGTGTCTAAGCTGTGTATATGCAACGTTGCCAGCCCGCTGCCACACCGCCACCGCGCTGCCACCAAACCGCTAGTATTGTTTAAACTGTTTTTTTATTCCATCGTTGGCCACTTGCAAAAGTGCAAACGCTTTATCAGTGATATGGCAAAATCAAGCAGAGGCCGCTCCGTCGCGACGGAGCGGCGGCGGCACGGTGGCAGTGCCGTGTACACGCGCCCTTATCCATTTTTCTGTTTGAAAAATTAATCTGCTCGACAACGCAAATAATGCAAAAAAAAATAATACATTGCAATTGCGGGGTCTAAAAGCAAATCCGCCACTGTTGGTCTAAAATTAGGCCAACAGTGGTGGATTTGCTTGTGTAGGCACGGTCGTCAGTGTTGTATGGATCACTTTGGAAGCTTGTTGACAAACACGTTTATCTACAGCACGGTTTATACGCCGTATCGTAAAGAAACCGTGCCGTGTAAAAGGCCCTTAGGACACAAGAAAGAAAGAATAGCTATAAGTATGTCATTTTAAAATCGTGACAAATGTCATAATGTACTGTTTAAGAAATCCTCTCTCATAATTATTTACTACACTCTAGTGTAGTCAACGGAAGAGAGAAAATGAGAAAAATTCCCGCGTTCAGGGACTGTTAAGTATAGTTATTGACGTCAATATTGTAACACGTGCCTGGTTGATGCTACCTCTGCCGTCGCCTTCGGGAAATACAAGCGAGATATTATGATATTGTAGATGTTAACTACTAAGAAATACTTAAAAATTATTTTAGCATTACTTTATAGAACATTTGTACCTATTATTCTGCAATTCATTTAAAATATGAATAATGTTGAATAATGAAGCGTTAAAATTGCTATGAACGTAGTTGGTATAGTTATTACCTTTCCACGTAATTACATTTAAAGTAAAGAGCCCATTACTAGAACTGTTGGGACTAGTTATAACTAAATTACGGAACGATTTAATTACAAAACCGTGTCTAGTTTATGTGTTTCATTTCCCTTGGTAGTACAGTTTTCATAAAAAGTATACCTGCATAGTTTTTATTTAATAAATCGGGCAACTTGCTAATTGTTTCTTTTATGACAATTTATATACTTTATATATTTACTGCAAAAATATTTAGTAACCTACATTTTATGAAAAAAAAAAAAAATATATCTTTATTTTAATCTTCTTTTTATGAAAAAATATGATTCACGACAGTTAGCTCCAGGGGAAATCCCTTTTTACATTTTCCATAATTATTTTGTCAAAAAGCTTTTCAAGCACTTTCAATTAAGCGAACATGAAACGATAAATGGAACAAAAGTTTATTTTCCTGTGATACCTTGTATAAAAATAATCTCCGAAACATGGAATACACGAAGACAGAAACCCTAAATGTGAAGGATTTGTGGGTCAATATTTGTGCACGTAACATTCAATTTACATCTTCAACAGGGATCCTACATAATATTTGTCTCTAGTTCCCTATTGTTTGTACTGTATTGTATCTGGACCCATAACTATAGGGGTCGAGTATATTTTGTTCGTATAAACAAAACAAGTGCGAAAGTTGGTCTTTTGCTACGAGCGGGGCAATGAGGCCAGAGGAAAGTAAACATGTGGTGTTTGTGGAGCAGGAAGAAAAAGAGAGGGGTTCATAATACGGGTTTGTTTTTTGTAAGACGTAACATCACGCCTTGTTTCCCCGAAAGGTTGGGCAGAGGTGTACCTGTAGCAGATACACCCACATTTCGCCAGTTTTGTTTTAAGTCCCATGTAATAGGGGGCGAGCCTATTGCCATCAACCGGGCACAAATCCAGACTCCGGGCTGCCACTGAGAAATTCCAGATAGAAAAACCCAATAACACTTTGCCCGACCCGGGGATCGAACCAAGGACCTCGTGCTCAGCAGTAGCGCTTGCTACCACTAGACCAACGAGGCAGTTGTTTGTTTTTTGTAATTCACTCATATGTTAGACCCAGTTACAAAGAGGTAGTCAGATGTCTATGTGATGTATGTGAGGTCAATAAAAAGAAAAGGAAATATACCTAAAACAATAATTGACAAAACAACCTACCTATTATACTTTGAAGCTGTTTTTTATAACAAGAGTCCAGCCAGAAAAAGCCATGAGACTGCCTAGTATTTTAATGTAACAATCGTATTTTTGATAAGCTTTACAAAACATTCAAGTACAAAAGAAAAATTGTGGTGATCATAAAAAATATTTTCCACATTCATTCAAGTCAGCACATTGCTATTTGAAAACTTTAAGAGCGATGTGGCCCATATACGAACTTGACCGAGATTTCCACGTGAGTATTGCTTTTGTGAAAATGTCGGTCATGACTCATGTCACAAACCGGCTGCGACATACTGGCATCCCAAATACTGGGTAATCGCCACAAAGCAGATTTACCTTTCAGATTTCGAACACATCCTGTATTCTGAATTCGAATTACAGATAAGTGTTGATGTGATTGTTTTTTACGTTTGGCCAGACGTTCCCTTTTTATTTGACAGACATTTCGCTTTCCTTCCTTTCATTTATAAAAAAAAAAATTATAAATGGATAATTCATTTCATAGCCAAATTATTTGGCTATGAAATGAATTACCCGTCTCATAAAACGTTCATGTTTATCAGTTGAATATGACTGGCTGTAGAAAGACGAGTCATTTTTGTAGCTAGAAATAAACAATTGAACGTAACATAACATCACGCCTTGTTTCCCCGAAGGGTTGGGCAGAGTTGTACCTACTTGTAGTGGGTACACCCACATTTCGCCAGTTATGTTTAAATCCAGACTACGGGCTGCTGCACTTTGCCCGATCCGAGTTTCCCCTGTTCATTGATAGAAATTTCACTTTCCTTAACATTGATTACGCGCGATAAGAAAGCAATAGGAGAATTTGGCTATGCAATGTATTACCTACCTACCTAGTGGAGTTGATAGGCCACCTCAAATAATTTGTGTAACAGTTGACTACGACTGGCTGTAGGAAGATGATTCATAGCGCAAAAAAATCAGTTGTTCCATACATTTATGTTCGCGTAACTCGTCAAAATGTAGGGAACAGCTGATTTTTTTTTCGCCATTTCAGTATTGGTCCCATAGTAAAAGTTGTTCATAATGATGAGTAAAGTCATGTGTTTAAGTTTGCGCATTGGTTAAAAATGTATTCTGTACAATTGAAGCAAAACATTAACTTTTCATACTCACTTTGCGACTGGATTTTTATCGGCAGCGTACTGCAGTCGTTTCTGCAACGTCTCTTGAGCCTGCGCGTACCAGTAGTGGCGATCTGTTAAAAAAAAAAAAAACTATACTTATTTATTAATTTTAAAATATATACACACGTATCTATTGTTAGAGTCCAGAAATGAGACAACTCGCGAGGTTTATAATCACTTATATATTTTAGTCAAATAGTCAATTAACATTCGGTGCACGTGTACTCGAAAAGATCGCTCTATTAGGACTGGCGTCCATCCCCGCATCTTCCCCTCGCGTAGCTCTGGGATGACTACGGCGTAGCACTGACGTCATGACGTAGCAGATGACGTCATAGCGTAGCACCACACAAGGTTCTGCCTGTATCTCCAGTATTTCTTACACTCGGCCATCCTGAGAAGTAATACGACCACGTATTATCGTTAGTTTTTTTTTTTTTTTCTTTTTTTTTTTTTTTTTTTTCCACTGAATCTGTCTGATTCAGCTTACACAATCACATCAACATTCTGGTATGTTGATTCTTTGATTTACTTCGAATCCAACCTTACTGATCTTAACCGAACTGGTCTTAAACTGATTCTATCTGATTCAGTTTAGTTATTAATTCTTTGATTGACTTCAAATCTGACAGGTTTTATTAAAACGACCTAACTGGTCTTAACCGAACTGGTCATAAACTGAGTCTATCTGATTCAGCTTAGATATTAATTCTTTGATTGACTTCTAATCCGACAGGTTTTATTAAAACGACCTAACTGGTCTTAACCGAACTGGTCATAAACTGAGTCTATCTGATTCAGCTTAGATATTAATTCTTTGGTTGACTTCAAATCCGACAAGTTTTATTAAAACGACCTAACTGGTCTTAACCGAACTGGTCATAAACTGAGTCTATCTGATTCAGCTTAGATATTAATTCTTTGATTGGCTTCAAATCCAACTGATTTAATTAAACCGACCTAACTGGTCTTAACTTTTGAAACGTCGCGTGATACCTCATAGGTGCATAAGAAAATGCCTCAAATGTCAAATGCACCTATAAGGTGCATAACGATCACGGGCGCCATTGGACGATCATATTTGACGTTTATTTGCACTTGCAACACGATATGGCTGTATCATTCGACAAATCGATTAATATTTGACCGGTTTAGTAACAATTTGCTGGGCACACCATTAAAATGAACGAAGAAATAACAAACAAAATATCTGTGGTTCGTGTGAACGCGACGACGCCATATTGTCAAAATTCGTGAATTGTCATTGTGTTGTTTACGTTTGTTCGCAATGTTTTTATGAAGAAAACGGTGAGTAATCTTATAAGAATTTTATACATAATTACTGAGAAATAAGTGTAGATTTTGTATTGAGTGTTAGTTTATCGAAAAGTGATAAATATTTCCGTGAAAAGATAACGAATGTTTTGTAATGCACAAATTTTGGCGCTGTCGCCGCCGTGTTTAGTAATGTTTATATGATAAATATTCTTGTATACTGTTTGAAATACACATAAGTATGTAGCTTATTTATCTACGAACATAATTTGGCTAATAGCTACTGATACTATTGCGTATTGTTATCATAATCGTATTTCCAAAAGTAAAATTCGGCTATTCCCCCGTACCATGACACAGCGCTCATAGTAGGCGGGAATACCAGTACGAAGAGTACGAAGTACTGACTGCAAAAAATTCCAATTAGAAGAAAAAAATGTTCCTATTAGGTTTTTATTATTTCATGAAGTTTTCTTATCAGACATGTGTAAGAAAAATAAATGTCGAGATTATTGGTTTTTTTTTACCGACTTCAAAAAAGGTGGATGTCCTCAAATAGAATGAATTTTTTTTAGGATCAGGATTGTATTTATACGTAAACTATTACTTTAGTAAATGGTTGTTTTATGATATTTTTAGCAAAGTAAAGTAGCATGGCGAGGCTGTCCTCAAGGTCACAGAACGCCGACCGTCGCGCTATCATCATGGGGTTCCTTGACGCTGACCCGCGCCCCGATCCTGAACTATCCTATGGCCCCACCGCGCGCCGAGGTAAATATTTTCTATATAGCTTATTAGGTACTTACTATATTTATTTAGTTTCAGTGGAATAATTTGTATTTCTTATCTTTTTAGCCGCCTTCATGCTATCCCGGTTCTAGCGATGCGTCGATACGATATGTCGTCGGGCAACAAGCTTCATCTTTATAAATGAACCCTTGACAATTCAAAAGTGCCTGTAATTGGTTTATTTCAAATAAATGCTTTGAGTTTGAGTTTTGTGTTTTTTTTTAAATATATTTCTTGAAAACAAAATGTATTTTATTTATTTCAAACTTTTCCTAGCTCCTTCCTTCATGGAATTGGGAGAACTATCAGTAAGTATACGGGGTTATGTACAGCACCGCAGCACGCTTAGCATGACCACGATATGTATAAACGCGTTTTGTCGACGTAAGAATAGACAAAATGACACGATTGTGATTGTCTATCTGTCATTTTGTTTATTCTTCCTTCGAAAAACCCGTTTCTATGGTTGTCATGCTACGCGTGCGAGGCAGTAACAGTTTCCACTTGAATGGCATAAAACATACCTACTAAAAACCTACTACTATTGATACATGGATAAGTAAAAATTCAAAAGGCAAACTTTATCATGATGAATAAACAATAATTACCTCCACTTACTTCGTTATCTGTCTGTCTGCGAGTCTGTCAAAACCCTTTCTCGATCGTGACAGTAGTTTTGCACCGCACAGGCGCACAACTATTGTCAACGAAATGTCGCATGATACCGCATAGCTGCATAAAAATGCACCTATACGGTGTATTAGACATGCCCTCCACCTATACGGTATCATGCGACATTCCCGTAACCGTAGTTTAGTTATAAAAAAAAATCTATGCACCTGTGCAGTATCATGTGATATTCCCGTGACAGAAGTGCACCTAAAACCAAGACATAGCGCTGTCAACAGTGACGTGAGGCCGGTTTCGTAAACATGTGTGCACTTAGTGAGGTGTAGTTTGATTGTAAATGTGTGCGTCTGAGCGTGTATGTACAGAGCGGAAGGGTAGTTTTCGTGTGTTTCACTCTGTATTGTTCGCAGCGCTATGTCTTGGTTTTTTATTTGATCTGCCTTTGCTTTAGACATTCTAAAAACCGACTACTATTGATACACGGAGAAATAAATATTCAAACAGGCAAACTTTATCATGATGAATAAACACAATAATCACCTCTACATACTTACTTCGTTGTCCGTCCGTCTGGTTGCCAGTCTGTCAAGACCTTTTCTTGACCGAGACAGATCGTTAACTTATATTTTTATCACATAAAAAAATCTTTTTGCGATTACAAACTTACATTTGCAGTTGGAATATGGATTTAGGTACTTACGTATAAGGAAAGATAGATAGAATAATAATTTATGTAATGTATTTTCCACCATAATTGTAAAACAGCTGTTTGTAAATAAGTGTAGAAATGATGATGACTCATTATTTTCAAAGAAATCGAAATAATAATAATTGGAATATGTCAGAACAAAAAAAATATCTCCGATAAAATCCGATCTTTCATTGAACAGGTCATTACTATTTTATTAGAACACAAACAGTAAGATAATAAAAAGTAATATTATGTTATCTAAAATATAATAACATAATAAACAGAATAAAATAATTTATAATAAAATAACAACAAAAATATTTAAATTATAAAATAACATAAAAATATTTCATTCGCAGTGTTTTTGCGCTAACGCGCTGACGGTACACGAAACTAGTTTTTTCCAGTTTGACGAACGGGAACGATGCGTCATGACGGCGAAGTTTTGTCGTTGTGTAAACAAAAAGTTTTTATGGTTTTAGATAAGGTTTCAAGTGAAAAGAGTTGTGTTGTTCTGTTTATATGTGACCTACACATATTGTGTTACCGAAATCAAGTGATGGTTTGGTGAATAAGTGTGTGTATTCGTCATATTGTGATAAAGTTTCAAGGTAATGCGAGTGAAAATTATCAAAATGAAAACATATCACATCACTGCGAGAAAAGGTCAGTATGTACAGGTTTTTCTGTATAATATTTCGATAGGGTAACTCATAACGAAGCCAGGAAGGTATAATATGTGCCGTGTTGATGGCTGTATATTGACGAATTCGTCGTTTTTCTGAAGGCCGACCCAAAATCAAAAAAAATCTTAGATCGGCGCTGCGTTTGTCGTGTTATAGGGTGACTAGGCCCGCTTGGGAGGGGTTAACCGAACTGGTCATAAACTGAGTCTATCTGATTCAGCTTAGATATTGATTCTTTGATATATTTCAACTCCAACTGATTTTATTAAACCGACCTAACTGGTCTTAACCGAACTGGTCATAAACTGAGTCTATCTGATTCAGCTTAGATATTAATTCTTTGATTGACTTCAAATCCAACTGATTTAATTAAACCGACCTAACTGGTCTTAACCGAACTGGTCATAAACTGAGTCTATCTGATTCAGCTTAGATATTGATTCTTTGATGTACTTCAACTCCAACTGATTTAATTAAACCGACCTAACTGGTCTTAACCGAACTGGTCATAAACTGAGTCTTTCTGATTCAGCCTATAACATCACACCAACGTTTTGATATTAACCTTTTGACTTTTACTTCAAATCAAACTGATTGGTTATTGCGATTTTGTTGGTGTTTCAAAAATAAAACTGCGTCTGGTTAGACTTCTAAACGAATTTATTGTTTACCATTATCATTTATGTAATTGAACAAGATGCAAAACTTGTATGACAGAAACTATCACCCCGTTAGCCTGTTTCACTTTCGTCTTCTCCACTGCCAGTATCTGATTCTTCCTGAATCCTGAACGGCTTCATTTTATCGGCCGCAATGACATTACAATACTTGCGTCCGCGTGTATTCAATGACTGAACGCGATAGCGGTCATTTCCCAAAACGGTTATTATTTTATAGGGACCTGCGTATTTGTCTACTAGTTTACCGCTAGTTATTCCTTTCTTTAGGACTCTACGTTCGATTTGTACTAAATCGTTAATATTAAATTCTAACGTTGGCATTCGATTTCGGTCATATCGCGTTTTCATGCGAGTTGCATTAACTTTCATTTTATCTTCCGCTTCCTTTCGATTCTTTACCAAATCGACGTTTACTGTCTTAGAATTAGTAACTTCCAAAGGAAAGCGAGGAAAGTAACCAAACACCAGGTCAAACGGGCTTTTTCCCGTTGAGTTGTTTACGGTGGAGTTAATACCGCGTTGCACTTGGGGTACATATTCTTCCCATTTGTCATGCTGATCTCCAATGCAAGCCGTAAGAGATTGTAAAACTGTACGATTAACGCGTTCTACTTGACCATTTGCACGAGGACAAGCTACCGCGTTAAGAATATGTTTTATGTGTCTGTTAGAACAAAAACTCGCCATTTGACGACTAGTGAAACACTTTCCCCTATCGCTAATAATTCTAGCAGGGCTGCCAAAGATTGTCTCTAGTAGAGTTAAAGTCTGCAGTACGTGCTCCGCTTTAGTATTAGGAACTGGTTGGAGCCACGTGTACTTAGTGAATCCGTCTACTATTAATAAGAGATAAGTGTTACCGTTATTTGATTCACAAAATGGACCTAAATGATCAATGTGTAATGTATCGAAAGGCGTACTACCTTTGTCAATGGGGTTCAGGTGACCTCTCTGTATCCCCGTAGGTTTTTTTGCAAACTGACAGGAAATACAACTTTTCACATATTTTGTGACAAACTGTCTTAACTTTTCGAACCAATACTTCTTTCGAATAAGTCCTATAACCTTTTCTTGATTCATATGACCATTATCATCATGAAACATTTTTACCATACGCCACCTAACTGATTTAGGAATTACGACCCTTTTCTTACCATCCACTACTTTACACAACTGACCTTCAACCATGCAGTAATCGTTCGTTGTTAGATTGCTGTCGGCACTGGACTTAAGATCCTCTATTAAAGCGTTTGTCTTGGGATCCATTTGCTGTACTGCCATAACCCAATCTATCTCATCAAGGTGTAGCACGGAGTCAATTGGATTACGACTAAGCGCGTCAGCATGTTGCATGTGTTTTCCGGGACGATACTGAACTTTAAAGTCGAACTCTAGTAATTCAAGCCACCACCTACTAATCCGAGGTATCATATCCCTTTTGGTCCACGTCGCGCTTAAAGCGTTACAGTCAGTTATCACCGTAAATGGTTTTCCTAGGAGATACACGCGAAACTTCTTCAGACTCATCACTACGGCAAGAGCTTCGAGCTCATAGGAGTGATATTTGCTTTCGGCATTCGTTGTCTGCCTACTTGCATATGCAACAGGCTTGAATTCACCGTGAGGCTGCTTTTGTAACAATATGCCGGCAACCCCAACGGAAGAGGCATCTGTATGTACTTGTGTTTCAAGATTCTCATCATAGATTGCCAAAACAGGCCTAGAAACTAATGCTGATTTAATGTCATTAAAAGAGTCCTCTTGAGCCCTTTCCCATAGCCACGGTTCATCCTTTTTCAGTAGTACAGTTAGGGGACGCGTCTTTAGGGCAAATGATCGAATGAATCTCCTGAAATAGCTCGCTAAGCCAATAAATTGCCTCAGTTGATGAACGGAACGTGGCCTGGGAAAACGTTCAACAGACTCTATTTATCTAGAGGAGGGACGTATTTCGCCATTCGTAATATCGAAACCCAAGTATTCAATCTGATTTTTTAAGAATGAGCACTTTTCCTTACGCAATGTTAACCCTGTGTCTGATATCAATTTTAATATGGATTCAAGTCTTTCCAAGCCCTCTGAAACCGTGTCTGAATAGCAAATAATGTCATCCAAATATGCCCCCGCGAATTTAAATCTCAAATCGCCTAGCATCTGATTAATTGCCCGCTGAAAGACTGATGGGGCATTGGCCAAACCAAACGGCATTCTTTTGTATTGGTACTGGCCAAAAGGAGTTACGAATGCCGTATACTTTCGGCTGTCTGGGTGTACCCACACTTGATGGTAACTAGAACAGAGGTCGAGGGTGCTGAAATACCTTTGGCCTCTCAACTGATCAATCTGATCTTGTATCAAAGGGAGAGGATATCTATCCTTACGTGTCAGGCTATTCAAGTGTCTATAGTCGACGCACATCCTGGTATCGCCGTTTTTTTTGGATACCAGAATAATGCGACTGGCGTAAGCGGAGTTACTGGGTTCTATAATATCCTGTTCTAGTAAATCGTCGACGATTTGCTTTACCTTTCGTTGTTCATGGGGGGACATTCTATATGGTCGATAATAAAATGGAGTGGAACTAGTAAGCTCAAGTGTCATTACGATAGACGAGGCACCAATTTTACCCTCTTGACCTGTAAAACAATGATCATACTGCTGTAACAATAGTTCTAGGCGATTTTTGTCCTCTCCCGTTAAATCAGTATTCAGTCCAGTAGTGACCAACTGCGCTCTCGCTATACATTTGTTCGCATAAATGGTCAATGGTGAGCGGCTATGCCTAACAACATTAATTTCGCCAGTGCTATCTTGCAGCGGCACCGGACACCCAAGTACCTCTATCTCTTTACCGGGTTCGTTACGCTGAGAATATTTTACAAATACTGTATCCGAAGCGAAGTCATTATCTTCCTGTGGTATGCGAACTAAAACTTTATTAAGACCCTGATGCAGAGTCGTATCGCAGACAACCGATAACTTCAAAACTTTGTCGACAGACGAGGTATTATTAGGCAGGTGTCTGAACGTATTATCAGTATGTCCAATGATTAATTCATCCGAAGTTTTCGTTACAAAAATATTAGGAAGTTCGGTGAACGGTCGGCCTATTATCAAATCTGTGTCCTGTAACCCATCTTCAACTACTAGCATCGGTACGGAGGCTGAAGCTTCGTCTAAAGCTATGTGTGCTGATAATTCGCCTACTGGAGTAACAAGGCTACCCCCGTACGCCCGAATTCGACGGGAAGTTCCCTGACTAAACTCAAGCCCCGTTCGCGTTACCGCACTCCTAGTAATGGTATTGCATGCACTACCAAAGTCAATATAAGCCGTCAGTGAAACATCATTAATTGTAGCATTTTTATGATACTTTCTGTCATTCACATCAATATCTGATATTCTAAATAATACTCTAGAAGGTTTGCTAGTCGACTCTTTCTTTGCGCGATAACAATGCTCCCCATCGTGGCCCCACCGGTTACAATTAGAGCACTGTTTATTCTCTTTGCAGTCATTCATTACGTGTCCAAATTTTAAACAACGTTCACAGCGCGGTGTATCGGTTTTAGTACACTGAGATGCAAAATGGCCCTTCACACCACACTTATAACAAGTTACATCATCCCGCTGTTTAGTTGTTCGGGCGACTCGAGCTTTGTTTACAATTGGTACGTCGGTGACTTTATTCTGATAAGCAACATTCGTGTCGCCCGCTGCGTCAGTTAAATATTGTAACAAGCTTTTAGTGTCACGGCACACAGCCCCCCGGGCCCCTGCCTTTAACAATGAGTTGTTCAGCGTGAAAATAATTACGTCAGCGACAACGTGATCTGGCTGATCGCATTGTTTGCCGAGAGACAGCTTTTTATAATAAAAGTCCAAAACACTTTCATTATTTGCACGTTGAACTGTAACAAAGTCATACAACTTTGAGGCTATACCGCGACCTTCGGGGAAACTGTTAACAAGTTCAGTCTTCCATTCTAGCCAGCTAAAGTCTATTTCTTGCAGTGAATCGAACCATAACCGCGCGTTCCCAGAAAGTTTAGATGTCATTTGATGAATCAAAAACCGTTCATCCCAACAAAATATCTTAGCCAATGATTCTAAACGTTTTATCCAAACTTGTGCGGACATATTGTCTTTCTCAATGTTACCCGAAAAACTGGGTATACTTTCCGACCCTGATAATAATTTGTTTACATAACCTTGTTGCGACCAAACCAAGGGCCCGACCGTGCTCGGTCCAGGCGTGGTAGCATCCATGACAGGCGCGCGCTGCGCCTCTTTTGTCGGCACAGCGCTCGCAGCATCAGGCGCGCGCTGTGTAGCTGGCGGCGCCCGTGCCTGTGTGGGTGCATCCTGCGCTGCTCGCGTTGACACGGCGCCCGCAGCATCTGACGTACGCTGCGAGGCTGGCGGCGCCCGCGTCGGTGTACCCGGGGAACTTTGTAAAGGTAGTGGATCGCCACGTAACCGGCTGCCCCTCGGCAGCGGCGAAGGCGTTCCACCATCACGCGTACCACTTCTTTCACTGACGGAACCTTTGCGGTCAGGTTCCTTTGATTTAATTAGTCTTTGGAGCATCTGTTCCAATTTGTCAAGTCTTGATTCCGAGTCAATTCTTTTACGTTTTACTCGCCGCGCGTCACGATACCGCTCCCGAGATGAGGTACGCGGTCGGCGCGAGCCACGATGCCGCTCTCGGGAATGTCTTTCCATTTTCAAGTGGGACGGGTTATCCTATCTTTGGGATGGCGAAGATTCGCCCTATCCCACTTCTGAACTGTTAGAGTCCAGAAATGAGACAACTCGCGAGGTTTATAATCACTTATATATTTTAGTCAAATAGTCAATTAACATTCGGTGCACGTGTACTCGAAAAGATCGCTCTATTAGGACTGGCGTCCATCCCCGCATCTTCCCCTCGCGTAGCTCTGGGATGACTACGGCGTAGCACTGACGTCATGACGTAGCAGATGACGTCATAGCGTAGCACCACACAAGGTTCTGCCTGTATCTCCAGTATTTCTTACACTATCTACCTAGCCTTTTTCCAACTACGTTGGGGTCGGCTTCCAGTCTAACCGGATGCAGCTAAATACCAGTATTTTACATGGAGCGACTGCCTATTTGACCTCCACAACCCAGTAACTGGGTAATACTATACCCCTTGGTAAGACTACTGTCAGGTTTTCGGCCTTCTGACGACTCGAAACGACTATCAAAGATACACGAATGACAGCCGGGACCAACGGCTTATTATGCTTTCCGAGGCACGGAGTCTCGGTATGTAAAGATGGTCTTGGTCACCCATCCATTGTCCAAACCCGGCAAGCGTAGCTTAACCTGATGGATCGACCCCTGTGGCTGTTATTACTTAGCTCCTCGAATTTATACACACGTATAAACAGAACATGAAAGGAACAGAAAAAAATACGTTGAAAAGTGATGCTTATTTCTGAAGAAATCTCTTCGATCATACCTGCGTTTGAAGATCGGATAAAAAGAGTTATAGACGCCGTGATACTTACGTGCATGTATCTTTAAACCATTTCTCAAAAGGAAAATTACACCAGTGAAGAAGGTAATTACTTAGAATTGGTTAATTCCACACGGTATCTGGGGAATCTCACGAAGAAACATCAATCAGAAAACCGCTTCATCTCTTTTATAAAACGGCTTACGATATTATATTCAGTTCCGAGAACTCGAGAAGCTAACCAAGTACAGAACCTACTCAATCAACATTCAAAGAAAAGCCAAATGAAAAACCACTTCGCAAATAAAACAATATTGGAAATTAAATGTGCTGAATCTTATCTTTGCTCTCTAGAACAAGATTCATCGTCGTTCCTCAGCTAAAGAATGACGTCACTAAACATTGGAGCCCGCCTTAACATTATTGTACCACCTGAAGGGAGACAAATTTCTATAAAACCTAACACCTTTAAGAGGAGCTGCTGCAGGAGCAGAAAACTTTAAACGGCGCAAATATAATAACCTTATTGGGAGTTTGAGCCGTTTTCGGTTGAAACAGCCGCTAGGGCTTTGGGGTCCGAGTGCTCATCGAGTATTTCGGGACATTGCCATTGACCAAGCGGTTGGTCAACTCTTATTTATTTAAATTTCTCGCTCACAATGAGGTACAAAGAAGGACTTAATGCCTTAGGCATTCTCTACCAGTCAACCAAGGGTGGTGAAGAGATAAGAAGGCCGGTGCTCTAAGTGAGAGCACTCATCACGTGACCATCGGGCTGGCCTATTTTTAGCTGAAATAATCAGCCAATGGCATCCAACGTGATAACTGATAATGCTGCTGGTGACATATAGGTGCTATCAGGCTTAAAACTATCCCACCAATCCCGAAAGAAACTTTAGAAATTTTTTCACGGGGTTTTCAAATATATACCAAACAGGGTCTTTTTTTATTTTACCCAAAAAACTTGCCACGAAAAAAAGCGCCGCTCGGGTGTTAAATTACAGTGATTCCCAATTTTTTGGGTTGTTCTTAAATAACTACTATCTAACCTAATTATGCCAAATTTGTTTGCGTTTTTGTCAGGGGTAATCTCTAGATTCTTGAGATTATGACAAACAAACAAACAATTCTGTTATATTTTATTTCAGTACTTCTAGAGTCTAGAAGTACAGTATTTTACATGGAACGAGCAGTCGTTCCATGTAAAATCGTATTACCCAGTTACTGGGTTGTGGAGGTCAGATAGGCAGCTATCTGACCTCCACAACCCAGTAACTGGGTAATACGATACCCCTTGGTAAGACTGGTGTCAGACTTTCGGGCTTCTGACGACTCGTAACGACTGTCAAAGATCCACAAATGACAGCCAGGACTAACGGCTTAACGTGCTTTCCGAGGCACGGAGGAGTCTCGGTATGTGAAGATGGTCACCCATCCACTGACCAACCCTGGTAGCTTAACCTGATGGATCGATCCGTGCGGCTTGTTATTACTTAGCCACGAGCTCCTCCGAATACAAAAAAAAAATATACTGATAGAAAGCCAGAGGACGAAGTTGCGGGCAGATGCTACTAAGGTATGAAGTAAATAAGGCTAACTATACCTAGCAGAACATTTCATACCACCTATTTACATTAACGTTAACAAAACATACAATGGCAATGTTTGTTTCAACGTAACAATGAAAATAATGTTTAGTACAATAACAAAAACACAATGTTGAATAAACATACGCAGTGGCACGACTACGAGCAATGCCATCAGTTACCTTACCAGTCATAGGGCTTCCGACTAAGTAGGTACCTGTGTTAGAAATATGTGGTAACAAGATTATTGTGCGCCTAACAACAGCTTAACGTAGAATTCTTGTGGTTTTAATGTCATTTTACTGAGTAAAGTACTCCTTTATTCTGCTTTGCTTGCTTCGAATAATGTTGTGCTAATGAAAATTTATATGTATTATTTACTTTCAATCACCTCAAATTAGGGGCTCGTGGCTAAGTTTAACAGCCGCACGATTTAGTGCGGATGCTGAACGCGTTCACGTTCAGCACACCTAAACGCGTTCAAGAGCTGTCAGTGTACAATATTCCATAACAATTTTGACACTGACAGCTCTTGACCGCGTTTTGCAAATGCTGATCGTGTTCAGTTTCATTGGTGAAATCAGCCCTTAGACGAGCCGGTCGATTGATCAGGATTAGGTGCCGTGATCGGTCCGCAGGTGGGTGACCATCTTTACATACCGAGACCCCTCCGTACTTCGGAAAGCACGTTAAGCCGGATCCCGGCGGTCATTCTTGGATCTTTGATAGTTGTTACGGGTAGTCAGAAGCCCGAAAGTCTGACGACCAGTCTTACCAAAGGGTATCTTATTAAACAGGAACTGGGTTGTGGAGGTCAGATAGGCAGTCGCTCCATGTAAAATATTGGTATTCAGCTGAATCCGATAAAGACAGGAAGCCGACCCCAAGACAGTTGGGAAAAGGCTAGGCAGATTGATTGACCTCAGATTAGAAATAATGTTTTTTTGTATGTCCTTATCCGCTTCCAATTGACCTTATGTGTAAAACAGTTAATGAGAAAACTCTATTAAACCGACCTAAGTATTCTACGGCATAGTGACCATAGTGTAAAAAAAAAATATCGGGCAGTCTTTGGGGACTGAAAACTAAGTACTTAACTTTTTGATTCTCGCGTTTATGTCTTTCGTTAAGTAACTTTTTGATTCTTGCGTTGATGTCTTTCGTTAAGTAACTTTTTGATTCTTGCGTTGATGTCTTTCGTTAAGCAACTTTTTGATTCTCGCGTTAATCTCTTTCGTTCGATACATACAATGTCGCCCATGCGCATGTGACCGCCCGTAATTTTCTGAATATTCATGAAAAAATATCGAAAATAAACTTCAAAAGGACTTAGGAAGGAGAAACTTCTTCTATCTATAACATTTTTCATGTTATTCAATTTTTAATTTTTTAAAGATTTGCTTTCTGTTTTTTGACACATCTCCGAAGTTTATGGGTCGATTTGGATTCTGTTTATTATTTCCAAAAGCTTATGAGTTATTTTAACAGGTTAATTAAAATTTTTGCAAAAAATTATCGACTACGAAAAAAAAAACGGAATCGAAGTCATTTTTTCGGTAAAAAATTGTGTATTTATTTAAAAAAAACTAGTGAAAAATGTTATAGATAGACCCCCCCTTTTGAAGGTTATTTTCGATATTTTTTCATAAATATTCAGAAAATTACGGGCGGTCACATGCGCATGGGCGACATTGTATAGCTCATGGAAAGCGTTAGGTGACGATGACGCGAGTTCCATGAATTTTGTTCACCCAAAAAATGCTCAACGCGCCTAAAGAAGTTTTTACTTCAAAAATATGAAACTGGGGACTGAAAAATGAAGTAAGGTTTTTCCGAACATCGTCTTCAATCTTCAACAAATCTGGTAAATTCTAAAAAGGTTTCAAAGAATTTTGAAGCTTGATGAATTTCCGTCGTATTTTCCGCCACACTAAAACAATTTCCCAGGAAGGTTTTACTTAATCTATGAAACGTGTGGAGCTGCGAGCGGCTCGCTAGCTTACAATCTATAAATAAAATATAACTTCTACAGCCAGGCCACGGCAATTTGCTGGCGAAATCGTAAATATTGCAAACTTTCCACCGCACAGTTTTTGAGACCAATCTATTTCGTCTAGGAAATCGACCAATATATTTATCAGCTTTTCCCCATGTGCTTTAAACTTGGTATATCGCGCGTTATTAACGTTCTCGAACAGACGAATTTTTTGAACATAATTTAAGAGGCAATGTATTAGCTTAATTTCCTTCAAAATCCTTCGGATTGTGATTGAAAGTGGCAGGATACGATTAGACAAGATAAGATTAGCAAAATGGGAATAAAATATGGCATGAGTATAAAACAGCTGAAAATGACAGTTGGAAAAATCCTCCACTTTGTTAAAAAAAACTGTGCCTTCGGCCTTCGTCAATTAAATCCAAATATTTATTTCGTGAACTGACTTCATTATTTTTACGAGCCAAATGAGAAACGAGCGTATTTTAATCAGAACGAAAACAACTGGAAGCCGTTTCTGCCGCGTTGATGCCATTATTTAAATTTCCTTAGTATTGTTGGGTGCTTAACTAGGCATTTTGTTTATTTGGGCCATAAATGCTTGTTATATAATCATGGCTGTTTGACGTGTTTATTTATAAGGGGTTGTTTGTTTTTATGCCTATTAGACATGGTAATGAGACTTATGCCCGGATTACACGAAGCTAGTTTTTTAAGCTAGGTTAGCAAGATTTTTAGTAGCTAGCAAGCTTGTCTAAGCTCGCGTTTACAGAACTATCCTCATTTTTAGGCTATAAAACTAGTGAGAAAGCTAATAAACTAGGAAGATAGTTTAATAGGATGGGATGTTCTATTTTTGAGCTAGTAGCGTCCCTTTCCACTAACTTTACTATCATGGCTTGTGCCTCATGTAACCGACGAAGCTAGTACCGCATCGTATCATTTTACTCCATGGAATCAGTCACGGCAATACTATTAACTTAAAATTTACTAGCATCGTGTAAACAGCTCTAGCATGTGCTAAGGATAGTTAGCCGGATATACCTTGCTTGCTATAAATCTAGCCTCGTGTAACCCGGGCATAAAATGAGAGTAAAATTTTTGCTCTTTTTTTGTAAAAAAATTTAAAGAGTTACGTTGAAAATTAAGAAAGTCAAGAGGTGTCCTGGGATACCCGGTTGAATCAAAGCTTCTATTGTAATACATAATATACAGCAATAGAAACTTTGATTACATAACAGACACAATAAAATAAATAAATAACGTTAAAGAGTAAATCCCGTAATACACATGCCAGTAACTTGCAAAAAAGTACGCAAGTAGCTTACATGCCATTGTTAAAATCACCAATCAGAAGTTTTCATGGTACAATGGCATGCAAGCTACTGGCATACCTCTCTGCAAGTAACAGGCATATATATTTGCAGCTTTACTAAATGTGAAAGTCAAAATCATACACTCGTACGTCTATCTCTCATTCGCCGAGTGTATAAATAAGAGTGTAACGAATTAAAAGAAAATATTTAAATACACTTTGATATTTCATAAAATCAACATCATGTCAAAGCAGTTTAATATATTTGAATGTCAATTGGATCATGAATTCCATCGGCAGATAACTTTTATCCAAATAAAAAAAAAAGTGGTTTGACATAATTGTCTCTACAAAAGTTCCACTGCCATATTTGATAGTACCTACTCATAATAAATATCCATCCAAATTAAGTTAACTTTTGTTATAGAGATTACTATATTAAAGGACCTATACTCCATTTGAAATAAGATTAGACATTTAAATAAATAAATTTATTACAGTCCGTTCAACCGATTTTGACTTCTATTGCGTTGGTGGCTTGACAAATGGCAGCTGCAGTAAACAGTTGGTATTATAACCACTTTTTTTATTTTAATGCCATCCAGCTTACGGTATAGAAGTTAAAATCGGTTGAACGGACTGTAAAAAAGGTTTGTTTAAATGTCTAATCTTATTTCAAATGGAGTATAATTTGATCTGTAAATAACTTACAATAACAATAGCTTTTAATAATCGAAAATGAACAAAGTTCGCAGAGTTTAAAACCCGATTATCTTCCAAAATCCCACATAATATAATTACAGTATTAAAATCATCAATGTCATGTAGCCTTCATAATTTCAACAATGTACTAATAACAGCCGCAAAGAAAATATTTAGAGAAAAAGTTTCTCGAGATCCAACATTTTAACAAGCGATCAATGACTGAAAGGCCCAGACTAGAGTAGATACTGATCGGATAACTTGGTCGAGATTGCAGGAAGCCTCTTTCATATAAGCACTCGGGGAAGTTTATGTGGGTTGTATATAAAGCAAGAGTTTATGATCAGAAAATATACTGTAATGTTGGTGTATCTAGCGAGAAGAGTTACGAGGTCAATAAAATATACAACAAAATAGTATTTTATTTCCACAAAACGGCACGGGTGTGCATACTTCGAAGACAAACATCGGAAGTGGCGCAACTCGTTGCCACCAGAAAATCGTCGTACAGGTGTAGATCGTGATGCAAAATGGGGAATACTTAGGCAAGCTATAATAAGCTATAGATAAAACAATAAAATGAAAAGGCAGTGACAATGGTAAGGAATCAGTTGGAAATGAGAAAAGAGAGTAACAAGGCTAAAAGTGACATAGAACCGACAGCTAAAAACGGTATAATTGCTACCGGTGAAGCCAACAAACGCAGATCTGCCACACTTCTGGCACACTGTACCAAAACCGTAAAGCCCCGATGACGCAGCGCTGCGTCAGTCTATAGGCATCGATGCAACGGCCGATTTTACTCTATGTATGGGCAGATCTAGTCTGTTTTTGGCTTTAATTTATGGTAGGATAACATACCTGTCAAATAAATCGACTAAAACGTCAAAATATGCAGAAACAACTCTAAAAAAAGTAAAAATTTGACATTTTTGGTAAGGCAAAATGGCGTCCGCGCATGCGTGCCGTGCATTGCACTCTGCGTTCTATTTATTCATTTTCTATTGTTTTTTTATGTGTAAATCGACGGGAAATGGTGTTATTTCAATAATTAAGTAGTGTCGTCATCGTATATAGTTAATATTTGCACTAAATAACATCGTAATTACCTATTACGGACCCATCAAAAAATGTAAACAAACTCGGTAATGAAAAAACGTGTTGTTGTGAAATTTTGAGTTTTGTGTGTGTTTTGTGTATGTAATCGCTGGTAAGTCATTTATTTTATATTCTATAATAGATAATATCTAATAAAAATGCATATTAAAGAAAAAATAGAGTTCAATATTTTTTTTCAACTAAATAATGTTACGTAATGATACGGTTATCTATTCATTGAACTTTTTTAATTATATTTGTTTTTATTTATTGTGTTTGTCCGTAAATAATGGTTTTGACCGATAGTGTATGTATTCATAATGTATCCTGCGAAATTTCATGTGAATCGAACCAGTAGTTTTATTATAAATCATCAAAACAATGAACAAAGGAATTTCTTATAAGAATCTGATAAGAATGTTTATTTATCAATACTAGCGTTCGCTTACAAAGATTCTAAGTATTATAAAAAATCCTTTGTCTAATCAGGAACCCAAAACCATTAACGATAAGACTATTTACGTAACAAAAAGATCTCAGTATTTGTTTATGTTAGCGAGCTCTTATCTCCGCCGCGCCGTGGGTGGTCAGCGGGCCCCCGCGGCGATTTTCGCACGCGCACGCGCGACGCACGCGGGTCTTTACCGGTTCACACTTAAAGCTAATTTCACCAATGAAACTGAACGCGGTCACCATTTCTAAAACGCGTTCAAGAGCTGTCAGTGTCAAAATTGTTATGGAATATTGTACACTGACAGCTCTTGAACGCCTTTAGATGTGCTAAACGCGTTCAATTTCATAGCCTTTTTCCAACTATGTTTGGCTCGGGTTCCAGTCTAACCGGATACAGCTGACAGTATTTTACATGGAGTGACTGCCTATCTGACCTCTACAACCAAGTTACTGGGTAACACGATACCTCTAAGTATGACTGGTGTTCTTGGGTTTCTGACTACCCATAAAGACTGTATAAGATCTACGAATGGCAGCCGGAACCAACGGCATAACGTGCTTTTCGAGGCACGGAGGACATTCACCAGTTGGTCACCCATCCGCGGCAAGCGTAGCTTAACCTGATCGATCGACACGTTCGGCTGTTATTATTTAGCCACGAGCCACTTACAACGGCAATGCATTACATTTTGACAATTCAACAATATTCATTGCGTTATTAACGTTCTCGAACAGACGAATTTTTTGAACATAATTTAAGAGGCAATGTATTAGCTTAATTTCCTTCAAAATCCTTCGGATTGTGATTGAAAGTGGCAGGATACGATTAGACAAGATAAGATTAGCAAAATGGGAATAAAATATGGCATAAGTATAAAACAGCTGAAAATGACAGTTGGAAAAATCCTCCACTTTGTTAAAAAAAACTGTGCCTTCGGCCTTCGTCAATTAAATCCAAATATTTATTTCGTGAACTGACTTCATTATTTTTACGAGCCAAATGAGAAACGAGCGTATTTTAATCAGAACGAAAACAACTGGAAGCCGTTTCTGCCGCGTTGATGCCATTATTTAAATTTCCTTAGTATTGTTGGGTGCTTAACTAGGCATTTTGTTTATTTGGGCCATAAATGCTTGTTATATAATCATGGCTGTTTGACGTGTTTATTTATAAGGGGTTGTTTGTTTTTATGCCTATTAGACATGGTAATGAGACTTATGCCCGGATTACACGAAGCTAGTTTTTTAAGCTAGGTTAGCAAGATTTTTAGTAGCTAGCAAGCTTGTCTAAGCTCGCGTTTACAGAACTATCCTCATTTTTAGGCTATAAAACTAGTGAGAAAGCTAATAAACTAGGAAGATAGTTTAATAGGATGGGATGTTCTATTTTTGAGCTAGTAGCGTCCCTTTCCACTAACTTTACTATCATGGCTTGTGCCTCATGTAACCGACGAAGCTAGTACCGCATCGTATCATTTTACTCCATGGAATCAGTCACGGCAATACTATTAACTTAAAATTTACTAGCATCGTGTAAACAGCTCTAGCATGTGCTAAGGATAGTTAGCCGGATATACCTTGCTTGCTATAAATCTAGCCTCGTGTAACCCGGGCATAAAATGAGAGTAAAATTTTTGCTCTTTTTTTGTAAAAAAATTTAAAGAGTTACGTTGAAAATTAAGAAAGTCAAGAGGTGTCCTGGGATACCCGGTTGAATCAAAGCTTCTATTGTAATACATAATATACAGCAATAGAAACTTTGATTACATAACAGACACAATAAAATAAATAAATAACGTTAAAGAGTAAATCCCGTAATACACATGCCAGTAACTTGCAAAAAAGTACGCAAGTAGCTTACATGCCATTGTTAAAATCACCAATCAGAAGTTTTCATGGTACAATGGCATGCAAGCTACTGGCATACCTCTCTGCAAGTAACAGGCATATATATTTGCAGCTTTACTAAATGTGAAAGTCAAAATCATACACTCGTACGTCTATCTCTCATTCGCCGAGTGTATAAATAAGAGTGTAACGAATTAAAAGAAAATATTTAAATACACTTTGATATTTCATAAATTTAACATCATGTCAAAACAGTTCAATATATTTGAATGTCAATTGGATCATGAATTCCATTAAGATTTTCCATTAGATTTCTATATTGTCAGTTTTGAATTACTAACATTCAAAGGCAAGGGCAGGGGTGAATTGGCGAAATTCGCAGAATTATTGCCAACATAGAAAACCTCACTGAGTATTCGCCTCGCCACAATTTATAAGCACACTCGATGCTTTGCTTACTAAACACAAATGCGTAAGTACTTAAGCCTTGCAAAGGCGCGTTGCAGTTTTGAGTTACGGTTATGGCTTAAGGGTTGGTTACCGCAAAACGTGTTATGGGTTCGGATTGTAAATTAATATTTTAAAATTGAATTTCACTAAAAACGTGTAAAAAGCACTGCCGTATTTTGATATCTTTGAGAAGTCAACCAAACTTAACCGACCTTTAAATTGTATCGTTCGGAAAATAGATAGTGTAGTGCATGTATTTAAGAGATTTATGTAAACACTTCTCATTTACACAAGTAGTGAGGTACCTGCTGTCACTGTCACTAATGTCATCTGTCAGTAACCACGAATGGCGGGAAAAGACTAAGAGCGTTTATACTAAAAGTGGGTAACGTCGCAAATAGCTGTCAAATGTTTCATTGTTTTGATTAATTTGACAATATTACTGTATGTATAATTATATAGAGGAACCTGAATCTGGGAAACGGCTCCAATGATTCTGATGAAAGTTGCAATTTAGGAGTTTATGGGGGTGAAAAATCGATCTAGCTAGGTCTCATATCTGGGAAAAGTCGTTTTCTCTATTTTCACAGCCTTAGGAATCTGATAAAACGTTGGTGTAGGATATGTTTATATTTTCACCCGAGCAGAACTCGGCTTGACCAGATACTTATCAAACTTAAATACAGTATTAACAGAATTCTACAGATATGTAGGTACTTACCATATGCTTCCTTAGCCTCAGTCTTCTGCGGTGCCGGTGTTAGAACACTGGTACTGATAGTGGACATCATGATCGCGATGTAACACCAAGCACTCATGGTTCACAAGCCTCATCGGTGCTGCAGTCTTGTCCGGGCGTACCGAAGAAAGTCCGATTTACCGTTACGCACTGCGACGCACTGGTTGTGACGTAATTACCGAAGATCGTGCTTTATCTGTAAAGATAGAAAAGTTTTGGGTAATTTTTGTTTTTTAGGTAAATAAAATGTTTTGAGGAGGTTCGCTTTCCTTTTGACAGAACATGAGAAAATTACTTAAAGAAAAAAAGTCCAGGTTTTTTTTTTTATAAATAAATGTGCGCAACAACCAATAAATTGAACATCACAATTACCTAAGTACAGTAAAATAAATGGAGTTTAATTCTATTGTCGAAATATTTTTATTCTGTAGGTACTAATTTATTTATTTTATTTATACTTATATACTTTGTTGTACACCACAAAAATACATAACAAAAAAATATAAATTTGACACTACAAAATATACAATTGGCGGCCTTATCGCTTTCCACGATCTCTTCCAGGCGACCTTGGAATGGACACTGATCTGCCTGGATATAAAATGGGGTTGGAATGGACAGTGATCTGCGTGGACATAAAATGGGGTTGGAATGGACAGTGATCTGCCTGGACAAAAAAGGCCAATATTAAGTTCAGTTCCAATTGCAGTTTCAGTATTTCTCCGTTTTTATACAAACTCATATAACTTTTTTCGATTTTTCGAGTGTTGCTTTGTTTTTCCTAATTTGTTTTTTGTTTTCCTTTTTCACCATCCCAGTAGAGAGGCGAAAAAAAAAACTGTCGCGCCATTTTCGAGTTTTTGCGAGAGTAACGCACGGCAATTGATTTTTATATAGGTATAGATTACGTATCATTTTAGTTCTGAATACTGTTTTTATGTCAGAATTGTGTAGGTCTACCTTCCAAATAAAATTAATCGTCCAGCACAAACATTTATCAATAAGGAATATTCTTATGCACACGATAACTGATTTATTAGTCTTTACTAATGTTCGTTAGGCACGAAAATAACACAATTCCAATACCACGAAAATGGTCGTAAACAAACGGTAACCGGGTAGAAAAAAGCAATAAAGTGCGATCATGCGAAGACTATTTCATTTTGTTTGACAAAAATTCCGAGAAATTATGACATGTCATCGTGTCAGGTGCTTTTTCACACACACCTTGGTCACAGTATAAATAAGCAACAGTATTAAATCTTCATGGTAAATAGAAAATATTTATTTCTACTCTACTCGATGAGTTCGAGACAATGACACTGCATATGCAGGGTTAGATTTTTTTTTATCAATTGTATTTCGTATTTATAAAAAATACAACTTAAAAATTTAATTACCCTTTAATTTTTTTACTTTATTTTATTTTTATTATTTTTTTATAGCGGCAATGGAAATACACAATCTGTGAAATTTCAACCGTCTACGGTTTATGAGTCACAGCCCGCTAACAGACAGACGGACGGGCGGACGGATGGACGAACGGATGGACAGACTGACGGACGGACAGCGGAGATTTAGTGATAGGGTTCCGTTTGGCACCCTTTGGGTACGAAATCCTAAAAATGTGGCTGTTATTTTAGTATACAGGGTGTCAGGGACATCGACGCGAAACCCGTTACCATGGATTCAGTAGGTACATGATTCTGAACCCCGGGGCTGCGTTGAAATTTTTCGTCGGTTATTTTAAAAAAAATCTGCTGTTCCATACATTTTGACCGCGTAGGTGTTGCAGTTTTCTATGACACAGCAGATTTTTTTTTAAATAACCGACGAAAAATTTCGACGCAGGGGGTTCAGAATTATGTACTGAATCCATGGTAACAGGCTTCGCGTCGATGTCCCTGCCACCCTGTATTGTGGTATCTTACGACGTTCACGCGAGCGAAGTCGCGGGCAGAAGCTAGTTTAGTCATAATTTTATTGGGTTATCTTAGTAACTTATCTGATATTATTTTTCATCGAAATATGTAACGAAAAGTAAGTAAGTCAGTCACGAAAATAACGTAACTCATGCGGAAAAATAGGCACCTACATTACCTAAATCTATTTGCTATATTCCGAATTTCCGAGAAAATAATATGAATAAGAAAGTAAAACGTTTGCGAGATACATTTTATGTACTACCTTAGTTCTTTTTCTAGTATTTACCAAACTCTGCTATGCTATGATCCGTCAAATAGGTCAAATAGGTACATACCTAATGTTAGTTGAGACGGAAAACTTAACAAACTTAACAACTTTCAAATGAATAATAAATTATGGAAGTAAGTTTCGATGTTAACTCGTACAAGAATAAAGAAAGAAAGAAATAAAAAGTATTTATTAGGACCTCAGACTAAATAAAAAACCAAGACAGCCTAGAGCGCGTAAGTTTCGATGTTAACTCGTACAAGAATAAAGAAAGAAAGAAATAAAAAGTATTTATTAGGACCTCAGACTAAATAAAAAACCAAGACAGCCTAGAGCGCTCAGTCAACAGTAACGTGAAGCCCGTTTCGAAAACGTGGTGTGCACTTAGTGAGGTGTAGTTTGATTGTAGTGTCATTGTAAAAGGTTGTATATGTGTGCATGTGAGCGTATGTGCACCGAACGGCGGTGTAGTTTTGCCCTACTTCACTGTTATCTTCGCCGCGCTCTGTCTTAGTTTTTTTATTTGGTCTGAGATTGGAACTCGCACAGGAGATCAGTTAACCAGTTATCTCTCACGCAAACAAACATTACCGCGACCAAATTTTCTCAACTCATACTTTAAGTAATAACACAACCAGCGCGAGAGGTCATTGACTTGAATAAAAAAAAAACATTCAACTTTTTTTTTCATGAATCTTTTATTTTATTCCATATTTTTCCCACCCATCACGTCTGCAGTTTAACTAGCCATTTTAATTTGACCTTTTATATGCTGACTGAAATTATTGAATAAAGTTAGTTACTGTATGAATGCTTAAGGAAAACGGATAAGGGAAAATATTTGCATGAAAATAAATAGCGTTTTATGGCTTTGCCATGAAAATCAGTTTCAATGTTCGAAAGATCGATATGTGATCTAAATTATATTATGTCTCGAAAAAGTCCTTTAGGGAAAAGTAGGTTAAAAAAAATACCGGGACGCTTATAGGTTGATTCGCACGAATTTACCGAATTCTACACTTTCAATAATAATATTAAATTTTCTTGAGGCGATTCGCACGACGTTATTTTATTGGTGGGCGAATCAACAACTCTAGAAATACGTGTTAAGCTTCTAAAATTTTAAAATATGCCAATTGCCTAAAGGCTCGTGCAGACTAGCGCGACATGCTACCGGTTATTGTTATAACGTGAAGTTTTCTTAGAGATTGTATTATTCGAGTTGTGTCGCGCCGTCGCGTGGTACTGGTCCGCACGAGCCTTTAGGCAATGGGCATATTTTATTCAATAAAGAGGAAAAAGTACACTAACTTTACTGCATAACATCAAAATGCGAATCAACCTATAAGCCAAAAGAGGCTTCACAAATGAGGTACTAATTATAGTGTAGCTACTAAAATGACCTTTGTAATTGAAACATAATTAGAATATAACAGAAACATTTTGCAGAAAATACCGCATCACCGCATTGTGGCAACGAGAATAATGACCTTAGCAAACTGAATCCCAGCAATAATTAAATACACTCCTACCACCTAATCGAAGTAACAGGTTCGATACATAATATTAATAAGGCAATAAATAATTAGCGCAAGCCTAAATATGATATAATATTTTCTCTCTAATAACGCCACAAGACATCATCATACATCTAAGGAAGTAACACAAATTAATATTTTGGTGCTCGCTTTGAAAATAAATCACCGCACACATAGCGACAAAGCGATTAAAGAACAAGAGAGAATCTCATTTATCTCGGAGGAACTGGGAGTACGTTGATAAGGACAAGTTTCCCGAGGTTGGCAGCCACCGACAACCATGAAGTTCCAAACTCCATTCTTCTGATTGCGGTCAGCGAAATGGCGAACTTTAAAATTGTTTTGTTCCCGAACAGAGGTCCAATCAATAGGATTTGTATTATCAAACGATTCATTTAAATCCCCTGCGGCTCCCCCTGATTAATCTCTGAGTTTCGTGTTAACAACTTCAGTATCATGGTCCCAAAAGAAAATGTTAATAAGCAAGCTTAATTATTTTGTTACACATTTCTTCGAGCGACGATAATTGAATGATTACAGCGCAACGGGCAGTGTTTCGGTTGAGAAATTGGGTTTTTGATACCCAAATTACACTGTCATAATAGTTACTTTAAGATCAGAAATATCTTGGTCTCCTGTCACTTTGCATGAATGAATGTCTGAGTTTATTTTAATTAAAAGGAAGCAAAAAGGGTTATTCATAGAGTAATTGGATAAAGTAAAAATCATTTTTATTAATAAAAGCGTATGGTAGGCATTGCTAAGGTTTCATAATGAACTTCCGCAGCCTTTAACGAGATTGCGTCACAACGGTTCCTGTGCGGGACTTGGCATAATAATACGTGTGTGCCTGTGTATGTATCTATAGGTCCATATATACCTATGTAGGTATAGGAAACAACTGAACCGACATGTTGCAATGTGTAACGGGAACGGGAACACAAATGATTTTAGTGGCATGATAATCGGTCCTCTCCTGTTTTGTATACTACTTAGCAACAGATTTCAACTATCGATAACTATGTGTATTTCCCAATAATTGTACTATATTGTATTTTCAGATTCGTTCGGTATGCAAATGCTACTACCAAATATTTGTCTAAATATCAATTTACACAGATAAGTACCTATGCAAAGCAGCGAGCTTGAAATGGAAGATTAATTAACATTACCTAGATACTGCACATTTGACGCTGCGTTTGACAGCGGATATTAATTCAAATACATTGCTGTTTACATGCATATTATGCATAATCATCAACATAATACACCATTTACCACTACACCGGTCTATAAATATTGTTATTGCAGGACAAAAGCATTTTCTCATACAGAGATACCAATAGCATTCCAAGCCTGTACGTTTCCAGGGGCCACGGTAACCCTTTAGGACTTTACCGCAACCCCGGTAGGCATCGACCCTAGAGGACCCCGTCAGTTGTGCTGACATCTCTTTGAGCTGCGCGTGGAACACAACGTGCCGTCGATCTGAGCCTGGTCCTTATCGGACGGCGAGCTACCCATTGCTCTCCGTCCGCAAGCCCGCACCTGCGGTGGCTGGAAATCGGCTCGAGATTCCCGACGCCCAGGGCGTCTCCTGCGGTGGCTAGGGGCGTGAGGGCCCGAAATTTGTTTCTCCCTCACGCGCTCCGCCTCCTCCTTCGCGAGCATTAATGCTTCCCAGAAGGAGGTGACCGCTTCCCATGCCCTCTCACTCCTTACCATGGCCTATAGGCATGAGAAAAAGATTTATACAACGGGTATCAGAACAACGTGAATCAACGTGTATCTTTAGAGGGTCTTCAGAAATCAGTCATAATGTACTCACCAGGTTCAAACCCTTAACCTCAAGCTCGAGAAGAGATTCCTTAACCTCCAAGCTTAGACGTCTTTTATTCCAACAACTTTATAACACACAAAACTATAAAAACATTTACATAAATTACATGTCACAGTTTACATTCAAGAGTTTAATTCAAAAGTGAAACAATAGCGTAGATACAATCGTTCCACAGAGGCATTCCATTTTCAAAGTTGGAATAGCTATTCGAAGTTTAAACACGTTCTATAACGGTCAATAATCTGATTTGAACTGCACGAAATTCTATTCCGTTTATCATATTGTAGCTAATGAGGTTTTTCAAACAAATGTGGCTTCGGAATACAATGGAAATAATAAATCAGATGCCTTACAAAAGATTGGGGTTTATGTTAGTTCGTCCTGTGGAGTAAGTGGAAGTTTTTGGTTTATAAGTTCTTTGTGACTGTCACATACAGTGCGGTTTCAGGAATTCAAGGCGAGTGCGCTAGTTCCATCAAAGTTAGTTTTTGAGTTACCTACACGACATAGTTTGTCGTGTTTGCTTCGTTAATATTTTACACGGAAATACGTAAAGCTTTCGGTTTTATGACTAAAACTGAAGTTTTTATTTCTTATGAGCGTTTTTACGTCATCTGATCGCTATTATAACCCGACACTGCCATTAAAAGCAATACTAGAAATATGGTTACAACTCCAGACGAAAGAAAATACGTTTAGTACAAGAAAAAGGTATTCTTGTAAAACACTTCGAAAGATACTTCGGCGCTGTTTGTTTAAATAAAAATGTTTGAAATGTAAGTAAAGAGTAGAAATAGTATCTCGAAGTCTTTATACAAAATAAATGCTATACAAAGGAAAAGACGAAACGTTTAGTTTCTTTATTTAGTCTATATTGTTGGCTAGTAAAGTAGAAGGGTTTGTGGCTTCATAATAACAGCCGCACGGGTTGATCAAAGGTTAAGCTACTCTTGCCGCGGTTGGTTCGTAGACGGGTGACCATCCAGTATAAATATCGAGACCCTTCCATGCTTCGGATAGCATATTAAGCCGTTGGCCTCGGCTGTCATACGTAGATCTTTGACAGTCGTTCCGGGTCGCTAGAAGCCCAAAACTCTGACAATCAGTTTACTAAGGGTATCGTATTACAAAGTAACTGGATTGTGGAGGTCGAAAAGCAGTCGCTCCATGTAAAATACTGGTAAGTATTCAGTTGCATCCGGTTAGACTGGAAGCCGACCCCAACTTATTTGGGAAAAGGCTAGGCAGATCGATTGATTGTCGGCAAGTAACCTTCACATAACCTATTATATCCATTGCCATTGCCCATCCCTGAACATAAATCTCGCAAATGGCGAACTTAACAAAAATAGTCCCACAACAAACACGATTGAAAAGCAGATTAGTGGTCACAGTATGATGAAAGAAAAAATAATAGTATTATTCTAATTTAATGCTTTATGCACGAGTAAATAAGTCATAAAATCAAACTGAACCATCATCTCTACGCATTTTTACCAGTCCTATTTTCAGCTATCAAGAATACATACAACGCTCCGTTGACTGACACATTGAAATCTGCCACTGTAAAAGATCCCCTTGAAATCAACCCTTGTCATATTCCACATAATAATCAATAGGTATTGTGTGCTAAGACTTATGAGACAAGTAAACAACGGGGCCTCCCTTGTCTTAATTTCGACTTTATGTCACCCACGAGAAGGGACATTGTGGCTAAGTCAATCGGCTCGCCCTCTATTACTTGGGACTTAAACATAACTGTCAAAATGCGGGTGTATTATACAAGGTGGAGACGACAATACAACAAAAAATTTAACGGCGTGTCCATAATGACGTTCCCATTCTCTATACAAAAATTCTATTGAATATATTCAATAGTTTAGTCAATATAGCTCGGCAAAATCCATATTCCGCTCGGGCTATTCCGTTTATCCACCCCAAAAATCCACCCTAAGGTGGATATTCTGAAATGTATACCCGAGAATTCATCCAAGGCCTAGTTAGATAAACGGAATTTATAGGCTTAGGATGGATCATTACATTTATATTGTTTGAAAAATTCATTTATTTTTTTCGAAGTTAGGATTTATTTGACAATTCCAAAATACTCTTAAGCAGTAGTAGAGCCAGTATTTTGATTTTTTGTTGTATGGTCTCCACATTGTATAAAACGATCAAAACGCGCCTGTGGGGGAGAAGCTTTACACTTCGGAGAATTGAAGGAGTGCTGTTATGTTATACAGTAAAAATGGAGGTCATAAGTTCAATCCTATTCGTTGACCTGCAAAACACTTATTTACAAAAAATTACTCACCTCCACGCAACATAAATCGTTATAACTAATTAAGTTCGCGCAAAAAACTGAAATGCCAAAGAAAATTACATCTAACACAGTTGTAAATTTTCAATTCAACATGCACTATAAAGTTATAGTGCTGGCTATTATGTCAAAACTAACATAATACCGTAATTAGTCGCAATTTACCGTAGTTTATTTTAAGTCGTTTGGAACAATTTGCACTTATCAAGCTGCCAGAGGAAATAGTAGCTAGGGACTAGCGGCTACGAGAGGCAGAAGAAAGTTTTTAGTTGGTGGGTTCTGTTCACGTTCTTGTAACAAAAAGTATTGGTTAAACTAAACTGGACGAGACAACTTATTCAAAGGTATTCTCTTGGGAGAAACTTTCTGATGTTGGATTGAAAGAACAAACAGATTTTTTTGGTTCAATTTCGTTTATATCGGCGCAAGAAATTGCTTTTTAGTCACGAATTTGTCCTTCATTGACACACGTTGCTTAGCAATGGCGTATTTGGAATTGGTTTCATTTCATTCGAAAGTTTTTTCGTCGTCGTCAGTTCTATTGTCTTTAATGACTGTCGCTAGTAGAGTTTTAGAAGAATTTTTATCCGCCATTTGCACGCGAGATATCTATCTATACGATGTTATTTTTGTTTGCTAGCTGAAATCGCGAAAAAAGAATCAGCTGTTCCCTACATTTTTTACGAGATATGTGAACATAAATGTAGGCAACAGCGGATTTTTTTCGCAATTTCATCTTTGGTCCCTTATTGAAAGTAGTTCATAATGTTGAGTACAATGAGAGTAAGAGTAAAAAATAATGTTGTATTCATTAATTTATTTATAATTATATACTTTTTGTACACCAAAAAATACAAAGCAAAAAAAAAAAACACTACAAAACATACGATGGGCGATTGTATCTATTATATAAAAATCATTGCTGTGCATCAGTCTCGCAAAAACTCAAATTACTGGACCGATTTGAATAATTATTTTTTTGTTTCGTTCGCGACAAAAAGGGCTGCCAAAGAAAAAAAAAATTGGAAATTTTGACAGGAAAACGCGTTTTTTCTAATTCGTGTTTTTGCTGTTACTGCACTTTAGGCTCGGAAGGGCAGAACGTCTGACGGGTCAGCTAGTGATGCTATATTTTTCCAACTTTGCCTACACAAGGTATTTTACATGTATCGTGGGTTCGTTTACAAACACAGTTCTCACATACACAAACACTGGACCTGGAAAACCTTTCTGCAGGCTGTATCAATTTTTTTTTTTTTGCAAGGTACTAAATGTTGATACTTTTAAAACCACATTCGCGGTCTCGCGATATTTCAAACGAAGACTGTAAAAATATTGAAATAGGTAGGGTATAGGTATACTCTTAAAATTCAAGGATTTTTCCAACTTTGAAGAAACCTTGTCTCATAAATAAATTATTTTCAGTTAGTACAAAATACAAAACAAGGTAACAACTGTATGTAACACAACATACACACATACTCTTCCACAACATGTTTTATTCAATGTCTTTGGATAATCCTTTTTGCGATAATAATTAATATTATTTTGTTATAAATGTAGTAGATTTCATCATATGTCCCATTTTGGCAAAATAATTATTTTTCTGACAATCTAATCTCTTCTTTTTAACTCCAAAAATAAAACTTCTGCAAAACCGGAAAAGAAATCACAAGGTTGACAAAGAAATATTTTACGCATATTTGTCGTTCAAACAATATCATGCAGTGAAACTAAAATTGGGCCAGCCTAAGGAACAAAGATAAACGGACTGAATACCTACTAAAAGCTCACGGGAAAACGAACAAATGGACGGACTATCTCAAAGGAAGGACGACTCACTTCCCAATGAAGTTATATAGACAAAAGAGCTTCCGTAATGAGATCCCCATTTCAACGGAACCTTAAAAATACTACAAATAAGTATAACCTGAACTACGGCTTGTCACGCAAACCAAAGTGATTACGTGAATCAGATTGAGTTCGAAAAAATGCTGAACAATTTTCTTTTAGTCAAAGAAAGATGTAAATCAAATCAGTTCTTCTAGCTATTCCTTTTTGTAAAAGACACAAATAAAATTTTGAAGGTACAGAAACTAGGTAAATTGAACGACCAAGATTTGTAAAGTAATTTAAGAATCGCATTTTCAAGATAAAGTTAAAATATAGCATGGAATTGAATATAAAATACACAGCAAGTACCTACACTTGCTAATATTACCCTCAGGGTCACAAGATAAAAACGGAATGATCAAATTGAAATCCCAAAAAAAAAGTAAGTAGTAGGTAATAAGGTTCAATTTCAGGTCACAACTTTTTAAGTATTCAAGAGAAACGGTTACATGTTTCAATAGGAAATTATAATTCAACTACAAAATTCAATTCGTATTTACATTAGAGTTACTGCAAATAATCGTGTTTTCGAAGTTTCTTGTACTGTGGAATGAATGCCGAATTCTGGTGAATTGACTTATATTCTAGAGCAGTAGGAATAGAGGTTGGCAATTTTATTGACACCTAACTAAGTGGCTGTTTAACTTAGCAGGCTCACTGCCATGCTCTACTCTAAAACATGTTATAGGTACATAATGATTTTAGGCAAGTACAGTTATGTAATATGATTTTATATAAAATTTAGACAGAAGTTAGTAGCTTGACGCGTGAAAAAAAAGGCCATCTTTTTCATCCCTGAAAATTAATTGAAAACATTACTTGCGGCCACATCTGCTCAGGTCATTAATAGGTCGATGAACTTTTGCGTCTACTTAGGAAATGCCTCGTTTTATGGGCACATAAGTCACAGTTATAGCCTTTAATTTAGCCCTAAGAAAAAGATATATGGTTTAGGTACTAATTTGATAGGAAATCTTCATCTATACTAATATATAGAGATAAATTTGTATGTAGGGAGTAATCTTCGAAACTGCTGATTCGATTCGGAAAATTATTTCACTAACGGGAAGCTTCAGTATTGACAAAATATGTGTTAAGATATATTTTGTATTAAGACGCACATATATGCCAGCAGTGACCTTGAGTGGTTAGCTGGCGTGTTCTGTACTGAGCTCAAGCAACGCGTCATATGTCCAGCCAGTAACAGGACTCGCCCATCAACGAGCGCTGTTCCAAATTAGACGCATTATTAGTTTATTATACATAAAACAAAAGGTATTTTAATAAAACACGTATACTAAAAGATCAATAATTAAATAATCTTTAATATGGTGAAGATGAGAAAAACACGCTTGATAGATTTTGCGTGTTTCTCTGTTTTTTATCCGCGTTAGACATAACTTTACAAAATAATTTCACTATGTAATATAAACATAATATAAAAATACATATTAAGTTATTTAACAAATGCTCTTATTTAACATATTTTTTTTCCAAATCATCAACACTACTGGTTTAGACTTGATCTTCAGTTTAATATCATTAAAAGTCGGTTATCGTCGCCTTAAAACAAGACATTTTAAAGCAAGTGACAGCGAAGCGAAGCTAGTGAAAAAGTATGCCACTAAGGCTGCCTGTCCACTGGAGCGGAGAGGAGAAAAGAGGAGCGGAAATGTGTCAATGTTAACCAATAGAATCTTGATTCCGCCCCTGAGTTTAGATTTGATTGGTTAATTATGGCACATCTCCGCTCCTCTCCTCTCCTCTCCGCTCCAGTGGACAGGCAGCCTTATACAAGACAAAATCTGTTATTATGTTACAAACAAATAAGATAAAGTTAAGAATAATAAAAGTATGCAGCAAGACAGTAATTAATTTCTTGCGCCAAATAATGTGCTGCACTCTCGCCACCAAGAGAAAATTTATAAGACACATACATACATACACACACGTGACGTTTATTTAATTAATTTGCTTTGCCTTGCTAGTGTCTCCGAGATAGACCAAAAATAATTTGATTATAATTTGGTGAAGTAGCGTTTTAAAAACTTGGTTTGAAAAAAGAAACTAACTATTCTCAAGGATATTTTAATTTACAATTGTTACGAATAAATAAAAAAAATGTGTAAACTGCTTATAACCTTATTTTTATATTTTTAAGAGAGTTGTCTGTCATACAGACTGTGACGGGCAATTGACTTTTGAAGAGGCAGGGAGGTACCGTGCGATCCTTTTTTCCCTTCAAACTGGGCAGGTAGGCAAAAGTGCAAATTCTACAATTCCTCTTCTTCTTTTCTTGTGGTTAGTGACTCTCGGGGCCTCTGACTTGGCTTCACATGCCGACTAGAAATATCTCTCAGGCATGCCGGTTTCCTCACGATGTTTTCTTTCACCGTTTTTGAAGCAAGTGATAATTATACAATACGCACATGAATCTGAAAAGTCAGAGGTGCGTGCCTTGGGTTCGAACTCGAGACCTATGACTTGGCAGTCTGACGGTCACACCGCTAAGCTATCACTGTCTACAATTGATTTAGGTATTTATTGGATAAGTAGGTAAAACATTAATTAATAATTAATATTAACGAGAATCAATTTGGTACTAATTAGG
This sequence comes from Conistra vaccinii, assembly GCA_948150665.1. Lineage (NCBI taxonomy): Eukaryota > Metazoa > Arthropoda > Insecta > Lepidoptera > Noctuidae > Conistra > Conistra vaccinii. The sequence continues at coordinate 14,207,378 of OX411329.1, forward strand.
TGCCTACTGTCCTTTAATAATATATTTATCTTTTATTTAGCCAGTCAACCTGCCCCCCAATTACGCAATGCACGATCAATTTTAAATTGAAACCAATTGAAAAAGATTGCCAGTCCATTGCTTCATAAGTTCGACAAAAAAAGTTGAGCAGATTTTTTTTGTCGAACTAAAACTGAAAATGCATTACCTAATTAGGGTGCTGAAATATGGATTTATTTGATTTGGGAACATTTCAAGATCATTTTAACTGTGTTCTAAGTTGGCAAAACTTCGCTAAGCGATCACTTACATGCTACAAATTACTTGGTATCGAAGTGAAGAAAACAAACAAAGTTTATTAACGAAAAACTTTTTCCCGTACGAAACCTCTTATTGATCAAGAAAAAATATTGAGAAATAATTACGATGAATAAATCCTACTTACATATTATAGGGCGCATTCAAACGAAGCAAGTTTCTTGCCTATGGCATACAATAAAGTTATGTTCTAAATCTAAACAAGATAGTTAGAATACTCTTTATTATGTACACCATAAAAATTACAGATTTAGAAATTTTACATAGGGTAACACAATAGGCGGTTTTATCGCTAAAAGCGATCTTTTACAGACAACCTTTGGAAGGATTAAAGTAAGAAGGAGAGACAATACTGCAGGTAGTCAGCGGTGTACCAAACAAACACTTTTTAAACTGTGTATAATTATATTGTTGCTTTCATCTTATAGAATTAATCGAACCTTGTTAAGGCCTATTCAGAAATAAGCGATATCGCTGTCGCACTCGGTAGCGATATCGATGTCGCGCTTGGTAGCGATACCGAATCGGTACGCGATATTCCTGTCGCGCTCGGGAGCGATACTCGTCCGCCTTCTGGTTAGGCACTTCGGATCAGTATCGCTACACAGCGCGACAGCTATATCGCTTATACCTAAATAGGCCTTAAAACAGGTTTTAGATTTTAGTATCCAAGTAATTTATGACGCGAGCACCGAACGACTACGACTTGAATGTAACTTTTTAATTTTTTCTTACTTTTTTATGTCTTACGCAGCTGTTAGGCAGAGTACGCCACGACCGTTCAGCCAGCTATTACAAAGTTATTGAGTGCTTTACTTGCCCTTAAATATACCTACTTACTCATTTTAGATACTTGGATACAGTAACACTAGCTTTAAGTTGCGCTCGACTTCGTCTGCGTATATTTTTGTTCTCATACTTTATACAAAGTTACATTAGTGATAGCCTACTCTGCCCTCCCGAGCCTAAAGTGCAGTAAAACGCGAATTAGAAAAAACGCGCTTAAAGTATAAACTTTTTACTTTCGAGGGCAGTACTGGTGTGACCGTCAGACTGCCAAGTCATAGTTCTCGAGTTCGAACCCAAGGCACGCACCTCTGACTTTTCAGCTTCATGTGCGTATTGTATAATTATCACTTGCTTCAAAAACGGTGAAGGAAAACATCGTGAGGAAACCGGCATGCCTGAGAGATATTTCTTGACGGTATGTAAAGCCAAGTCAGTGCCCCATGGGCAGGCTTAAAAGTCTGACATCAGGTCAGCGTTGCCAAATTTTTTTCGGCCAAAGCGGGATTCTTTCGTCGAAAGCGGGATATAATAAGAAAACGTAAATAATCAGTCATTTATTTTTTTTACTGATTATGCTTTTATTTGATTTTCAAATTAAGTTTACAATGATTATAAATAGCCATAAAAAATGTATTTTAATAAAAATACGTTATAATAACTATCACTGTCTGGTTTACCCTTTAAGGCAGTTAAGTCTTGAGAGGGATATAAAACAAGTAATACATTACTTACAAATTACTTATTTATTCGTCTATCCCTGAAAAGCGGGACCGACCTGAAAAACGTTTGGCAGTTGCCCACCAGACACGACTCGCATCTGGTCTGAGGATCCTCCCTTTTCTATGGAGGATAAGTGAACTTCACACCCTGTTCCTCATACCTTTATACTGTATTTTGGGAAATTGGAAATCAATATGAGTGAGCTCCTAAAGTGCTGCGATTAGGTGTTGATAAATTATTCAATCAATCACAGCAGTGTTTGCGCACTTGACAATTTTTTACATTTAATTTTGCTATAACTTTCATTGAAGCAACAGCACCCTAATTGATTAACACATTATCAATCACAATCTGAATGATTTTGAAGGAATAATTATGTTCGAACAAAAATCTGCTCAACAACGTAAATAACGCAATGAATGTTGTTGTACTGTCAAAATGAAAGCTGCTAATCAATTGTTACTGTAAGTGTAACGCAATTACCCGGTGGCCCTATGTCGTATAAATGTATAATTTAGGAGCTAGCTCAGGTTTATAGACTTCGCAAAATACAGTAATTATGGCTGACCAGCGACCGTTCTAAAGACTGCTAATTTATTTATTTATTTAAATTTCTTTATTAAAGGAACAGAGACTCAATTGTGTTAGTAAACATAATTAAAAACTATGTAACTAACATAGTTTAGCATTATATTAACATTAAAATCTATTTCACCCAATGGGAGATGGCACTGCAGTGATTTTTGTATAAGCAATCGAGCCTGCTAGCGATCATTTTCAGGATATTGTTGGAGCTGGCCCGCACCCTCCTCACCAGTGATGCACACCTCATTCGCATCGTTGCATAAAAGCAATTTATGTGTGCGTCCGCGAACATTCCCGATGCGGTACATAAACGGGGCAGCCCCACCAATACCCTGAAAGCGTTGTTGTATCGGACACGAAGCGCTAAACTAAGTACCTTGTTTAGGAACCTTAATTGTGTGAACCCGACTCGCGGTTAGTCGGTTATTTTATAGTACAAGTAACCAGGATGAAAAGTATACCATATCCTTCTCCAGGTCCCAGGATACCATCTGTCTTTCATATCGATAGTTTCTGCGGTTTAGGCGTGAAAATGTAACAGATAGATAGGGTTACTCTCGCATTTATAATACTATGGTATGAATTAGTATGACTTAAAATGCTTTTCTTCAAAAGGTCACGATGGTCGTAAAAAAGGGAAAACGAACAGATCTTGAAATAAGGAATATAATTTACTTCAAACTTCTTGATTGGTTTTCAATTGTTTACAAGCAAAAGTTGATCTTTTTGAGGTGATTAATTAGAGTTTGTTGATTTACTTTCACCCATAGATTCTTTTTAAATACATAGTTCATCTATGCTTACACCGTACATTTGCTTGAAGTTTAAAGCTTACAGCATTAACTCTAGGCGACACCTGAATTTTGTGCGAAAACAATAAACAGTTACTTAAGGGTCGTCTATAGAAAATCATGATATGGGTTTTGAAAATATAGGAACTTAAAGTAGTAGCTAGAAGTTTCACCAGTTAGTGAAAATCACCGGATTGAGGATCAACCTCGTAAGTATATATTATGATTGTTAAAAAATATATATACCACTAAAAACCATACCTAATTGCTGATACGTGATACGTGGACAACTCTAAAACTTTGGTTTCTTAAAAAAACGATGAACGGTCGCACAATCACGGCTGTCCAAACACAGAGTGTTTTTTGACAGCGTCAGTGTCAAATACAGTGGTGAGAATGACAGATTTTCATAACGCCCTTTTTAATGGCGGAACTACTTTCCCAGGAAACCGTAGCTCTACAAGTTGTCTAGCAACAGATTTCTATTAAAATTGGCACTAAACTTTACTTAAAAATCGGTCCTTAAACATATTAATAAACAATGATTAATTTTTTAACTGAACAGACAGCTGTGCTCCTGGAAAGTTTGTTGCGCCACTTCTTCTTCCCAGCAAAAGCACAAGGAAGTGGTGAAGGGCGGGCGTTTTTGGGGGACTGTCATAATGTCATTTTGACGTTCGAAAAGTGCTGATTCTCGGCCAAGATAGAATGAATGACTTTTGAATTTTGAATGCATCTCAATAGTTACGATGAAACCATAAACCATCTATTCATAACTTTGTAATATTTCCCTAGTTTGAAAGCATTTCGGAATTCATTAAAATACATGTTTATAAATAAAACCGTTTTGCTGTATCTCTGCCATCTGTAAATTTGTCAGCAAAAAAGTTCTTATACCTACAAAGCGGACTGGCATATTTTTCATTTCTGAATAAGTAAATACCGGAAAAATACTGTAGATGAACTCAAATACGTTTATATTAAAAACTGGCAACGACAAGTAAACATCCGCCGGGTATGACGTATCACGCAGTGATTTTTATATACATAATCAGCCTATTCATGTTCCCACTGCTGGGACACAGGCTTCCTCTCTGTGAGAGGGAGTGGTCCATAATCCACCACACGGGCCCAGTGCGGGTTGGTAGATGTCGCATGTCTTCGAATTTTTGGTTCGAAGACATGCCGGTTTCCTCAGGATGTTTTCCTTCACCATTTTTTGAGCAGTGGTGATTGTTATACAATGTGTCTGGTCACCCGTGTCTGACCCGTTAAGGCGAAGTAATAAGATCAATTTTATCTACAAATCCACATTAGAATAAGTTAGGAAATGCTCTATAATTAATTCGACCAAACTCCTGCTTCGTTACATTTATTAAAACTCCGCTTAATTCTATGAACTTGTAAATTCCTTAATCAAGTAAGTGGTTTCCGAGTTAAATTTCACTAATGACAGACAGACAGAGAAACGCTGCATTTTATAACATGAGTAATAATAATAATTTATTATCTTACTTACATTTATATTCAAGTATTATGGACTCACAACGTTAGTAACTTTTTACTTACAAACTTTAAAAAAATATGGTAGTCATATTTACAAAACTTATACAACTAAACAACACAACAACAAAAACAACAATTCTTACACAACTAAGTTCCTATTAGCAGGTACATGCAGCTGGCGTAAGTAGTAGCATAAGTATAAATACCGGAAAAATGCTGAAAATTATTTTGAAACCTCTACTTTCTGGTCTCAATGGGGGCTTTTCTGACTTTCATTAAACTTTTCCTCCTAAAGGAATGGTAAAAGAGTTTTTCTTTACCGCTTCTAATTACCTTCCAGATAACTGTCTGTCTAAAGCCGGGTCTGCTGCGCCATGTTTTAGTGTTTTACTAACATGAAACACCAAAATTTTACCGATTTGGGGGCGTGGTTTAACATAAAACATGCAACATGAAACATAGCCAGGTCTGGTGCGCCATGTTTTAATGTTTTATTATCATGAAACATCAAAATTGAACCGATTTGGGGGCGTGGTTTAACATGAAACTTGATAAAACATGAAACATGAAACATTAACGTGTTTGCCGCGACGAACGGATAACATCACCCGCGTTCGGTAAAAACAACAAAAAAACAAATGATGTTACATCCACTGATTCTTCTGATCTGCCAGATTCACAAAGAGTGATTATATTACAAAATGAAACCATAGTAAGCCCTGCTGCAACTACATCTACTCAAATTTAAACCACACATGACACTGATGCAGAAAAAAAACAAGCTTTTCAATACCTGCAAATTTTTTATAACTAACGTGTACACACGGCTACACATCAAGCTATACATTTCCAGTTTATGCTGATCTCGCATTGTACAGGATTTCCGAACAATGCGAGGTCAGCTTATACTGGAAATGTATAGCTTGATGTGTAGCCGTGTGTACGTATACTGTGATGATTATTTTTAATTAATAACATGAATAATGCACAAATTGTTAAAAAAACATTTTTTTTTTCTTTATTTCAAGTTGTTTAGTTTTAAATATAATTTGGAATTTAAATCCAATATTGTTGTAATTTATTTTACAAAAAAACCTTCCCTCCTTTTTTTGTCAGAGCGTGCCAAAGAAATAGACGTACATACGTCATACTCTTTCGACGATTTTTGAAATGAGCGATTTGTGGGCGTGGCCTTAATATTAAACACAAACATTTAACATAACATGTCGCAGCGGACTGGCTGTTTACTAAACACGTTTATTTAACATGTTTTACTAACGTGTTTTGTTAAGAACATTGGCGCAGCAGACCCGGCTTAACTAATTGCAAAACAGTTGAATTGACTCCCTAAAAGGGTTGAGAGTATTTATTTGTTTTTGTTTTTGATTCTGGCAGTGGAGTACAGCTATTAAAAATCGCTGTTTTTACTTCTTTAGAAAGCAAAAATGCTCCCGATAAAAATATAGAAAAAGAGAAACTGGATATCATGGAGCGTTCTGTAGCATACTCACACTGTAAAAAGCACACAAATGTATTTTACATACGCAAGTAAACTGAGCATTGAAAACAATTTCCTCTGCAAGAGACGTTTTGCGACTTGAAAATATGTGTAAAGGAAACTTATTAAAAACATACTAAATTTTCTCCGCTCCTTCAACATTGTGATTTTATTACGTACCTTCTCCAACATGTTTTTCTACTCTTGGATTCCAAGGGAAGTCTTCACAGTTGTCTTTTAAGAGGGTTTACGTCATTCGGCATTTCATACAAACTTACAAGCCCTTATTTTTCAAAATGACTGAACCGATTTTAATGAAACTTCATACGCATAAGCAAGATACAAAGGTCTAAAAACTTAGTTAAGAACATTTTCGAAATGTCTTATTTAAAAGCAGATAACTGGAAATCTGTTTCTACGGAAAATTAAAAAACGGTCTAATTTGGCTGTAACACTATTTTTCGAAAATGTTCTTAACTAAGTTTTTAGACTTTTGTATCCTGCATATGCGTATGAAGTTTCATTAAAATCGATTCAGTCATTTCGAAAAATAAGGGCTTGAAAGTTTGTATGAAAAGCCATACGACGTAAACCCTCTTAAGTATTTTAACCACATAATTGTCATATTATTCATTATTTATTAGTTTCAGGCAGTTCCTACAGTCTTTTTTTTACATAATTATTATTATTACTTTGCTATAGTGACGGCGCGCTTAGCATTATCACATTATAGAATAGACAAAATGACAGATAAACAATCACAGTCTGTCATTTTGTCTACTCTTCTGTCAACTAAATACGTAGAAACGCCGTTTCTTTGGTTGTCATACTACGCGTGTAGGGAAAGAGGGAGTTAGAGAAGTCAAAGAAATGTTTTGTTAGTTCCAACTTGCGTAGGATGTTGTTATCGATTCATGATAACAGATAGAATATCTCTCGTAACGACATCATTATGAGGGTGTTTACTTTTGCGAAAACATATTTTTACCTACGCGGTTGTTGTTGATTTTGGTTGTTATGAATCATAATAATTACAATCTTATCTGATCTCTCTTCAATAAAAAAATTCACCAGTAGAATCCTATATTATAATAACAAAAGAAAGAAATTACGAAACTAGTATTTAATAAAGATATTTTGGATTGGAACTGAAGGTGAAAGTAGCCGATTTCCGGCCACCGAAAACAATGGGTAGCTCCCCGTTCGATAAGGACCAGGCCCGGGTCGACGGCGCGTCGTGTTCCACGCGCGCCTCAAAGAGATGTCAGCACAATTGCGGGGTCTGTTAGGGAAGAATCTGACACGCCCTTCCGCTCTGCCCAGAACGGGAGAAGAAGCAATTTGATGACCACACACACAAAAAAAAAATGCCTTCTCTCTTCAAGTGGGCCACGCGGGCCCAATACGGGTTGGTAGATGTCACACGTCTTCGAATTTTTGGTACTAGGACTTGCCGGTTTCCTCACGATTTTTTCCGTCACCGTTTTGAGAGCAGAGGTGATGAAGTTATTTACACAAAGTAAAACGCCTGCCTGGGTTTGAACCCATAACCTACTCGTAAGTCGGGGCGATACCACTGGGCCACCACTGTACTTTTTCCCGATAGGTACTACCTTGGACTACTAGACCAGTTCCTATTGGATTCCATGATATTGCGAAAGTTTCGTTGTTATAGTTCAAGTTTGATATTGCTTTTATCTGCCCCAAGCTTTCGTCACGAACTTAGTCTGGTTCAAGCTAAATATCTATCAACACAAATTTGTTATAACAATGATGTATCGACAACTTGTTTTTCCTTCCGTATTATCCAAATACCTATAGCTTAAAGAAAAGCCCTTTTTCGAAGATCAGTGAAACCCGCTTGAATATTTTATTTCTAATTTCGTGTACCTAAGTTGTTTGTTAGTCAATCCAAGATTAAAGGTCTTCGACTTTGGATCAATGAGAGACTATTTTTATACTTGAGTCTTACTGGATAAGTTTATTAGGTATCAGGCGAGGAGCAAATATACAGAATGACTTGTAATTTGACGTATTCCTTCCAGGAAGTGATAGTGTGCAACAATAGGAATGTTGACTAGGAAAAAACAACTATTTAGTCCGTCAGTCAGATAATAAATAAAAATTAGACACGTATTTTCTGCTTTGTCATATTAATAAAAAATGGTTTAGATAAAACGCATTAAATTTGGGGAGTGGGGGCTCGCTACGTCACAAGTCAGTATAAAATCTACCGGAGTGTGATGTCATGCCAGATTATTAGCTGAAAGACGCCCACTGCTGGACATAGGCCTCCCCCAATGCCCGAATGCCAGATTATAACTCAATGTATGCCGTAATCTTTTGATTATCCAATATTTTTTTATAATCTATCTAACGGACAATTTTTTTTTTGTTAACATCTATAATAACCACGCTATAATATTATAGCCGAGGCATTCCAGATTGCTTTACAGAAAACTGATATTTAATGACAAATTCTGGGACATTTTCAAAACACTTATTTACATGATACCATACAAAACACGTCCTGGAATACATTGTTGAATTACAAGTCACCCTGTTTATAAGATGCGATACCGAACTATAGAAGACTTTCTTGAAAAAAAAAATTAAGTAACATAGTAGAAAGAAGTACCAATTTACTGATAAAAATCTTCCAAACGACCGACGATGAAGATTACAGGAACACGAAAAGGATATAATTAAGGGAAGTTACGAAAGACGTTAATTAACAAAGGAAGAGAGAAATACTCTCTTCTATGAAGTATCATTTCATGTGTGACCTTTCTTTCCTCATTTTCGGGAAATTGCGACGACGATTTCCCAGACTTGTTGAGGAAAATTGACGTGTGGAGGGTAAGTCAACGTCATAAGATAGGAAGATTAACAGTCTATGTAACATAATTGCTTTCTTATTACAAGAGGAACCCTTCATTTATTTAAATGGAAAATAAACAAAAGAAAACCTAATAAATGACTATTCAATTTGTCTTGTTATGGCTCCTACACACAGAGCCGCCGGCAGTGCCACCGGCTTTTCCGCTAGGCAAGCCACGGCGTGCCCGGCCCTGCCGCACAAAGCCGCAGAAAGGAACGCAAAGGAAATGGAGGCGCAAACGCCGGTGGCTCGTGCCGCCCGGCAAAAGCCGACAGCAATGCCACCAGCACTGTGTGTAGGAGCTTTTATAGCCATTTCATACAATCGTTAAAGAATGACGGTTATGATTTGAACTCACGGACAATTTCGTGATCTGTAGTAGCATATATGGAAAGCTCTCAATCGATTGCGTACCTAGGTAGGCCGCTGCAAACACAATATGTCGAAGTGGGGTATTACTGACCCATCCAAAACCCAATGTGAGTTCGAAGCTTCTGATCAGACCATGACCCACTTGCTGGAGTGTCGTGTTCCCATTTACTTGCACTAAAGAAGACTTAATGAACGCCACTGATACCGAAATCAACGTGGCCACCTACTGGGCTCAAACAAAATAAAATCAATGTAGAAAATGAACACGGACAATTTAAGTTGGTAGTGAATTTGCTCATCTATTAATTTCCCCGACTAGTACAATCAGAAAAAAATAAACCGAAAATTCTAAATAAAACTCTTTAGAACGGAAACAAAAGAGATGAGGACAAAGAAGTCGCGTTAGCTAATAATATCATTATCACAAATTGAAACATCTGCCAGATTAAAAGCTTTATAAGTTAAACAATACCCTCTCCATGTCACAAAGTACATACCTACCTAACAGACGGCCTTTAATCCCGTGTAAAAACAAATCGAATTTTCCCGTGAACAAAAACAAACTTTGAACAAAATTGGGACTGGCAAACAATTCGTCATGTAATCAAATAAGTGGTGCTTCCCTTACGTAACCAAAGGATCGAATAAGTTACCCAAAAATAACAAGGAAACAATAATGTTTTCGCTTATCACCTCTTTGCCGAATTCGATTAATGTTATCGATTATCGAAAGTTATATCGAGAATCGGGAATCGGGAGAATCGGGAGAATCGTATCTTACCTATTTATCATTTTCTGCGATCGTTTTCCGCGGTCTCGGTAAGTTTCACTTGCTCTTTTACTTTATCGTGCGTAAAATATATATGATGATGATTAGTATTACAATGCTACAAGGACACTTGAATCATTTAAGTCCAATACATTTTATTACATACAAATTATTAACTAAAACTATACTTCAAAATGTAGCATATTTGAGGTAAATTCCTTGTTAACATTCCTTATAGAACTTTTGGCAACGATAGTGTATGTCATGTATTTTATCGATACTTATTTAGAAAATACATTTTAAGATAGTTTTCCTAACAACGGTACATAGAATTTATAACCTTTTCTTGTCCCCATTACTCCTCCATAACAGTACGTGCGTACGCAGGAACTAAAATAATTTTATTCTGTTTTTCTTTAATTTTCCGTTCATTATGGCGGTCACCTGAAATGGAACGACATTCACGCGAACATACATTGTGTCGGTGGTCACGGTAATATGACCCGGGCGGGATGCGGGTGTTAAAATTTAAATAAAATACAAAATAATTTGTAAAAGCGTGTTTTTTGGTTGCAGATTTGCAGTTGTTTTATTTTCAAAACGACAGTACCTATTGTAGAGCTTGCACTTAAATTTATATCACAACATTTATTGTACTTTACGCTTGTCAAATTTTCCGAACAATGGGGTTCTCTCCACCCCCCTACGTGCAGCGACTACAAGAGATTGCATTTACGGCAGCCACCTACGAGTTGTTGACTTGTAGGTCGTTGGTTCGAACCCTGACAAGCGCTTTACTTTGTGTTAATTATTTCAACAACACTGCTCTCAAAATGGTGAAAGAAAACATCGTGAGGAAACCGGCATGTCCTAGAACCAAAAATTCGAAGACATGTGACATCTACCAACCCGCACTGGGCCCACTCCCTCTCACAGAAAGGAGGCCTGTGTCCCAGCAGTGGGAACATTATAGACTGAATAAGATATGCTATGTAAGTAAGTAGGTATGTAAGCCAGGATTCTACATTATTTGAACGATAAAGGTTTTATGTTTAGAAAGTTCTATGAGACAACAATGTCACTTGATTTGAAACACGATATGGGGATACGTTCAATCAAATATTGCAATATTTCAAGTTTAGTACTTCTCTCTGCACGATTTATAGTACAGAATTTGTATCCAAAACAAAATGAAAGTAGTTTCGTTATTTGAGAGATACGATTCAGTTTATGTTGCGGACATGTCAGTGTGAAACTGTTTAATGCAAAAGTGAGGCATTAAGTCTGTACAGTACGACACAACTTAGATGTAGCATAAATTTTAACATTTGTATTCATTCATTTCAACTTAACTTTAATGACTTTAAAAGATATTTCGTTTGCGTAAAGATCATTTTCACCTAAAGTAGTAATAAAGATTGGTAATTTTGAAGGCGCACTCAGTTCGGTTAGTGATCGGTTTTACGAATTTTGCCGATGCTACATCTAAGTTATGTCGTACTGTACCAGTTATGACGTGGTTGGTTGAAAAAGCAGTTACGCTCAACGATAAAAAAACTATCATTGTAACTACTTTTAGGACGTAAAAGAATTTCTTTTGACAGTTTCTTTTACAAGTATTGCAATTTTGGACAGAACCCAACATAAGTTGTAAACTTTCTTTTTCGTCATTTCGTGCTGCGATTTCACAATTTTTATGACACAGATTTTTTTATGAGATATCTTAATGTGAGTAGGGTACTGCAAAGATAAAATTTAAAAATCATAGTAGTGGTTGACGACAACATTTAATAATAACGCAGTAGAGAGGATTACTGTGGGCTTTTACAGAAACATTAGATGGCTTTTTCAGAAACATAGCTTTCTGTGAAGATTGATTGATGTTTTCAAACCGCACTTGACACTACACTTTTAGATACTATCACTATTTGGACAACGGGACTTAGTTAAGTAACATCACCCAGACACGAATCCAAGCTCCGGGCCGCTACTGAGAAATTCCTAATAAAACCAATAACATTTTGCCGACCTGGGAATCAAACCCAGGACCGTAGCGCTTGCGACCACTAGACCAGCGAGGCAGTCGAGCAACTGATACGTACTTATACATTCAATAATGATACTTGTTTTTTCCGATACTATTGAAAAATCTCTCCTGAAAATTGGTACTTAGGTATCGGTAGACACAGAAAATCGAATGTAAGCTTTATTTATTATTTATTTATTTAAACTTCTCGCACACATTGAGGTACAAAGGCGAAGGCGAGGGCGAGGGGCAAAGGCTTTAATGGTTTACCAATTAATATAAATGAGGCTTAATGCGTTGTGAGCTTAAACTGGACAAGACCAACGAATCAGTCAGAGTCAGTTGTATATAAACTTGTGACAAGCATAAAGGATGGCTAGTGACCTGAAAAACTGACCATGACTTCACATAGTACATTTCAACAAATTATAATGAAACCAAATTGGTATTAAAACGATTTAAAACACATTGCTTGACATCCACGTTAATCCGTAACCTTTATAAATGCAGAAAAATAAATCCCGTACAAATAAAAGTACAATATCCACAGAGCCTTTATTATTTAAGCGGAGCTCAGCTCTAACATCGTTGTGGACATAAACTTTCAATATTTTTTCATGAGGCGGACCGAGCCAATCTCTCCGTAGTCCCCAAACGGGATTACACTCAACACCGAGCATTTTATTTTGTTTTTGGGGCATTCAGTTAGTATTCAACACAAACGTTATGATCCGCTACATTATTATAAGCAAAAGTTGTTGAGTACAAAACTTACTGAAATCAGCGCTACGAAACTCAACAATTGAAATGGCGTAGCACTTTCGTAGACACGTCAATCTGTCTAGCCTTTTCCCAACTATTTTGGGGTCGGCTTCCAGTCAAATCGCATACAGCTAAATACCAGTATTCTACATGGAGCGACTGCCAATTTAACCTCCTCTTCCAGGTGACACGATACGCCTTGGTAAGACGGGTTTCTGACTACTCGTAACGCTTGTTAAAAATCTACGAATGACACCCGGGATCAAAGGCTTAACGTGCTTTCTGAGGCATGGAGGGGTCTTGATATTATGTAAAGGATGGTCACCCATCCACGAACCAACCGCGGCAAGCGTAGCTTAACCTTCGACCCGTGCGGCTGTTATTATTTAGGCATGAGCCCCTCCTATCGTAGCACGTAACTACGAAAGTAGCTACGCGCTACGATAAAATGATCATGCTACGAGATGCAGCTACGGCGCTTATTACGTCATGTCTACGTCCCCAAAGTTAGATTCAACTTTTGTACGCGCTTCTACATATTTATACGAAGTTGAGAACGTGTGAATTTTGGGTTAGAATCCCTAGGGATTGGTTTAGTTATGATTGGCAATCTACGTGTGTGAGTTATGCCAATACTTTTCATAACTATGTATATTGTCCTGGTTTTAAAAATGCCCTTGTTTCCTGGCGAAATCTGCACCTTGATATAATGATGGTTCCTACGGTATAAACAAAGTAGTTTAAAAATGAATGTAAGCTGTTATTAATCTACTCTATTTAAAGTTTCGTCACCGCGGTTCTTTATCGTCAGTAATTATGGTTTACAAGGCTCAATTTCATTCAAGATACTCAATATCGCTGTAAGTAAAAAGTTAGCATGTTCAGCACTTAAAACTTGAAAAATATTTTGTAGCAAAAATTATTCTGAGCAGAGTTTTCATAAACAAAAGCGTCGGTACTGTTTTTCCTACAAAAAACCTTCATAAGTTACATAATTAGAATTTTACGAGCTCGCAATTCTTAGAAAGACGGAAAATCAGAATGCATGGCAGTATTTGCTGGTAAACCACAATTTTCTTTTCGATGTCCAGTTCGAAAAAGTCAGAAAGGAAAATAGAATAGAAAAAAAAATGTATTAGGTATGTCAATAGCAATGTACCATGGTATGTTACCAATGCCGAACTGCACCAAAATTTGTCAGTCAATACAGTGGATACATCATATCTGCTCATAGACTGATAGCCGATTTCACAAAAACGCGAAAAAAAATAAAAGTTAATGATTTGACGCCTGACGGCTTTGACGCCGCTAGCACATCTCCGCCGCGAAACCGTAGCAGCGGAACCGCAATAATTCTGCCTTGACTTGTCCGTTGTACGAAAGGCGAAACAGAAGCGAAACTGCCTGCTCTATCGTACAGATTTGATTATGATTGTATCTCTTTCTCGCGTGATTTCACCGATCTGCTGGGAAGCTGTTTACACCTCCGCGCGTAGTCCGCCGGTTTTTTGCGGTTCCGCGTTTGTTTCGCATAGATTCGCTGGCAGCGTGAATGCAGTCCATGACAAAAGTCGAGCGCTCAACGTTCTTTCGTCATCAAGAATTTCATTAGTACTACTGTGGAATAGCGGAGTGGACTGTAAGGTGCATACGCTGGTTATAGAATGGAGATACATAAGTAGTTCTGTACGAACAGAGTTCTGCTCGTCCACCCAATCAAAGAAAAATTCAACAGAGATAAATCTGTGTTGAATTTTTCTTTAAACTGAAAATAGATCGTATATATGTCCATACACGATCTATTTTCAGTTTCCGTGAGTGAAACAAGGAGAGCAGACTTGTTTAGTTCTGCGCGAGGGCAAAGTTCCTCGTTGATGGCGCTCTCGTTGCGTTTTCGCAACGGTCACACGCACTGCGTGAGTACATCTCAGCCAATAGCGTGCCGCTTAGCGAGCGTCCAGAGATATTCACTATTCAATTCGTGCAATCATGGGCTATGTACAGAACAACTATCGTCTCTAGACTCTCTGCGCGGCGATTCCGTGCTGTGACCTAAAACCTACAAGTGTTGATTGAAGGTAGATTACGGAGACATAAGCTACCGTTTCCTAGCAAAGTGAGAGATCAACTCACCTTCACCAATTCCGTTTGCCGTCACATAACTAAACAGGTAAGTAGTTAATAATGAGTGAGCTCTTAACCGTTTACATTATTCACATTCATGTCCCTGACCCCATTATTACGGAGAGCTAGTGTGTGTAAGTGGAAAACTTTTATACAGAACAGAAAAGGTAAAAGTTTTCGTAAGGGAAAATGTGTGCTGAAAAAAAATCAAAAACTTTATAGTCATACGAATCACCTCAAGAAAAACTAATAATTATTAAAATGGTCGATTCGTTCTGATTTGTACGAGTTAATTCGGGTGAGTCACCAATAAGCCGTATAAATAGTACATTACTGTCGCGGCCTGCAACAGGGGTATTGATGGACGAATGTGAAAATGTGGATGGAGGCGAAGCCGAGGCACACATACGTTTTTGGAAGTCGGTTAAGAAAAGGTAAGGTGAAACGAATTGTGTTATTTAGATCCTTTTAAGACGCTTCCTCACCGGGAGCATTCGCCTGTAATGTAACAATCCAAGATTCCACTGTAACGGCTAGGGCTTTGTAAATAGACTGCGCAAACCATCAACTGCTAGGTAGTGTAGAGAAATAATAGCCACATAATATAATTAATTAAGTAGAAGTAACACGGTCCCAGGTGAAAGTTACATTACAGGCGAATGCACTCGGTGAGGGATTGCCTTTACAGTTACAAGACGTAAGTACAATTAGCTCACCGTCCGATAAGGACCAGGCACGGGTAGACGGCGCGTTGTGTTCCACGCGCGCTTCAAAGAGATTTCAGCACAACCGTCGGGGTCCGCTAGGGCCGATGCCTACCGTGGTTGCGGGAAAGTCCTAAAGGGATACCGTGGCCCCTGGCAACGTACAGGCAACTGAAGGAACACGGGTGGGTTTTAGTCAGTAAGAGTCTGACACGCCCTCCCGCTTCGCCCAGAGCAGGAGAAGTTGATTATTTTATACCCAAAAAAAAAGACGTAGGTGCAATGTTGATCAAATGCGTACCACACGAATTATCACCACTTCAGAGAGGTATATTGGAACTCGTGGCTAAATACACAGGCCGCACAGGTCTATCGATCAGGTTAAGCTAGCTACGTTTGCCGCGGTTGGTCTATGGATGGGTGACCGTCTTTAAATACCGAGACCCCTCCGTGCCTCGGAAAGCACGTTAAACCATTGGTCCCGACTGTCATTCGTGGATCTTTGACAAGTGTTACGGGTAGTCAGAAACTCAAAAAGTCTGACGACGAGTCTTACCAAGAAGTATAGTGTCACTCAGTAACTGGGAGAGGAGGTCAGATAGGCAGTCACGCCATGTACACTTCTGGTATTCAGCTGAATTAGGTTAGACTAGAAGCCGACCCCAATATCGTTGGGAAAAGGCTAGGCAGATAATGGAGACACAGAGACTGATTGGGGATACCACTTATTTACATTTTCGGACGATACCCACTGGAACACATTATAGGGTACTTTTCTTTTTAGAGAACTATTCAGAGCAGGATATATCCTTTCGAGAAAAACTGAAATAAAATACTAAATTATTTCAATGTCGCCCTTGTACAGGCGTTTGAGCAAAAGCAGATTTATGTTGTGTAGTCTGGCTTCAGATTTTCTACCGCAAAACACAAATACAAAGCCGATTAGGTAAGCGTGAATTGCGAAGAAAAAGATGTAGCTTCAGGGTATTGTAAGCAAAACTATATCCTCTCGTAGTGGTTTTAAAAGACGACTAAAAGATTGGCAAAGGGTAATATATTTTTTCCCTGCAGCTGGTTGAGATTAGACGACACTCGTTTGTCGAAAACTTGTGATTTATGCTGGAAAAACTAGAGTCTATTTATTCAAAGCCTTGTTTCCAATTGATGTTATTTGCGCTTAAACGTACACCAATTTAAAGCTAGTGTGTTCTGAAAAAGTCATAAAAATTTTTGAAGTGGTAGCGCAAGCTGCACCTTTGTGTTAGCTTTGTTTTTCCAAAAACATTATTTTCATTTTTGGAAACAATTTCGCGAGCGCAGGGTAATTAGAGCCACACCACGTGATACGTTGTGGTCCGCTGCGACATCCGGCGTATTATAAAACTGAAGAAATGCTGTTGTGCCGCCGCATTTACATACAATGTGACTAAAGCATGCTTCAGACACGACGCATCGTGTGGCTTCACCTTCAAGGTACTAAAGGAACCATCTGGCCCTTTATTAATGAATGAACAAAATTATGATATAAATAACACACTCTTCGTTCTTTCACCTTTGGCCCTGAAACTTTCAGAAGTTACTTGTAATCCCTATAACCTTTCTATTTATTCTTACAAGAAAAAGACATCAAAAGAAATATTTCTTTCTCTAACTCATATTCTTTTTACGAAGTTAGTTACATAATAATGAAAGTTTCAGTACCTACCCACTGGATAAAGTCCTGAAATAGTTGTTTTATAGATTTAAGCTCATGAAGTAAACAGATTCCTGTAAGAATTGTTATCAAAGTTTCGGAACTAAAAGAGATAAACCTACAAAGGTATTCTACTTTTTTCTTTTATTTCTATTCTATACACATAGGTACGTGTACTCATGTGGGAAATTTTTATTTAGAAAAAAAAGAAAAATAAGTTTATTTGTCACAGAAACACGAGCATAAAAAAAAGATAATAAACTCGAGTAGAACAGTAAAATAAAACAATAGATTTAAAAATAAACACGAACTCAAAACAGAAATTGTCGGCAGCTGCTGGCAAGTCATGATTGTGAAAAGAAGGCTTCTACTCAGCATGATGCTGTGCTATAGGGACCCAAAGCACAGCGCTGATTTTCAGTGGTTACCCGAAAAAGACATACGGAAACCAAGTTTTATGAATTATACATAAATAGGTAACAAAATAAAATAAAATAAATAGTACTTAGTATTATAAGTACTAATAAGTAATAATAATAAGAAGTAATAATAATAAGTAGTCAAAGTAATAATAAGTATTTTATTTTAATAATGCTAATAAACAACCAATTATACAAGGTGGAGACGACATTACGACAATAAAATTAAACTGCGTTTATCTAATTCAATTCAATTCAATTCAATCATTTATTTCGGAAAAACATCCATATTGTATTAGTATTTGCACTTAGAAAAATATGTTAGTAGTATTAAATAAAATCAAAAAACAATATTACAATCACAACCAAATAATTAAAATAAAATCAAAACTAAAATCAACATTATAATCAAATTAAATTAAAATTATAACAACATTAAATAATTACAATCAAAACAAAATACGAATTCATTAAAATAACATTAACATTAAAATGATGTCAAAATTAAATAAAAATGAATATAAAATTTTTAAATGACCACAGCTTAAATTTTACATAAAATGTCAATTCATATATCTTTCCTCCGCACCGGGCCCGCAGCTATGTCTACGAGACCAGTGCATCAGAAAAGGGCAGTCTGGCCTCTCCACAATAATCTTCAGAATACTATTGGAGCTTCCACGTATCCTACGCATTAGGGATGCCGTTCTTTTGCGCATGATAGCCTCAAAACTATCTATGCCAGCCTCGGCAAACATGCCCGACGCACTACAGAACCGCGGAAGCCCCAGCAACACCCGAAAAGCATTATTGTACTGAACACGAAGACGATCTAATGACGTTCTTAGTCTGCTTACGAAAATTCAATCAAATATACCCAATAGCTTACTCACTATAGCTAGTCAAAGATTGGCAAAACCCATTTGTCGGCCCATCACCACAAATTAAAAAAGTGATTTGTTTTCGTTTATTGTAGTATTGTTGTCTCCACATTGTATTAATAAATATGATTAAATAACACGAAAAATAATTATTATCCGCAGGCATCGCCTTGCGTGCATAAAACATGTACAGTACGACACATCTTGGATGTAACATCGGCAAAATTCGTAAAACCGATCACCATCCGAACTGAATGCGCCTTCAAAATCACCAATCTTTATTACTGCTTCAGATGAAAACGATTTATCGAAAACGCAATAACTTGTTAAGTCTTATAGCCAAATACATTGGTAAAATTGAAAGGAATGAATGAAAATTTTCAAATCTATGCTACATCTAAGTTGTGTCGTACTGTACCCACCAAACATAATTATCATCGAATATTCAGTGTTTTGTTTCGCTCTAGGGAGATGCGCTAGGGTAGCCCGCAAAATTAGAATTTTCTTGCATATTTTGCAATTTGTAGGTCAGTGTCAGGTTGCATGCTGATCATACTATGATTCAAGACTGTAACAAATATGTATTTACAGAATTCTAATCATTTAAATCATCAACACAACTTTCTAAGTTAGGTTTAATTTCAAATGACATGATTTCATGAAATAGTCATCCAAAATTTGAACGTCAGAGAGAATGATAATTTTAATGATTTTCTGTGAAGACTATATATTTGTTACGGTCGTTAATCATATTTTCATCAACATACAACCTGATACATGATCAACATCATCATCATAATCAGCCTATTAATGTTCCCACTGCTGGGACACAGGCCTCCTCTCTGTGAGAGGGATTGGGCCGTAATCTACCACGCGGGCCCAGTGCGGGTTGGTAGATGTCACATGTCTTCGAATTTTTGGTTCTAAGACATGCCGGTTGCCTCACGATGTTTTCCTTCACCGTTTTGAGAGTAGTGGTGATGAAATTATTTACACAAAGTAAAGCCCCTGGATGATCACCATATGACCTTGAAATTGTAAAAACCCTGTCGCTGGCTTATTTGATTGTACCAACCCTTAGAAAAATGTAGAATTTGAAAAAAAAGTCTTTTAAAGTTTTTTTTTTTGGGATCACTCTTTAACGCTTTGTATAGAAATAACATAAAAGGTTGTTTAAAGTATATCGCAATTATTTAAAATCATGAAAGAAAAATAAACGTACCATTGTAGAGGTATTATGTTTGAACGGTATATTATTTTTTATGGTATCCCGAAGGCATTATATTTGTTTTGATACCCTCACTGTAGGTACCCAACAAGAGTTTTTTTTTTAATAACAAGTTTATGTTAACGAGTTTATGAGTACCTAAGCTCTAATAAAATATCGCATGACAGAGTTATCGAATTACTAAAAAAAATAGAGGCTGTTTTACGATAATACTGGGAAAAATATTTTATGATAAAAAGGTTCTACGTATTTAACAGAAACAGAGGTACCTACTGTTTACTTGAAACAAAATGTTTAAATAATGGAACAAAAACTCGAGCTAAGCTTTTTGTGTACACTAATAATATAAAGAGAAAAGATTTGTATTTTTGATTGTAATGAGAAAACTCAAAACTACTGGAGTGATTTTAACAATTCTTTGACCAGTATAGTGCTATATTATCACTGAGTAGCATCCTAACATACTAACAGAGCAGTGGTGGCCCAGTGGTAACGGCCCCGACTTACGAGTTGTAGGTCGTGGGTTCGAACCCAAGCAGGCGCTTTACTTTGTGTAAATAATTTCATCACCACTGCACTCATAACGGTGAAGGTAAACATCGTGAGGAAACCGGCATGTTCTAGAACCAAAAGATTGAAGACATTTGTGACATCTACCAACCCGCACTGGGCCCGCGTGGTAGATTACAGCCCACTCCCTCTCACAGTGAAGAGGCCTGTGTCCCAGCAGTGGGAACATTAATAGGCTGATTATGATTATGATGAACATCCTAACTAATATTATAAATGGGAAAGTGAGTTTGTTTGTTTGAATTTTTGTGTGTTTGTTTATTACACTTTCACGCTAAAACGGCCGAACTGATTTGAATGAAATTTGGCATATGGGTAGACCGTAACCTAGATTAGGACGTCGACCGGTGCAGCATACATTGAGATACAATTAATTAAGAAATAAAAATAAAATAAATATACAATAATTAATTCTAAAATATGTGTGAATAGAATAGAATAGAATAGAATAGAATAGAATAGAATAGAATAGAATAATTTATTGTTCTCTCATAATCAAAAAACACAGTACAAAATAAAATATAATATGGCAACACTTCGTTCAGTCGGCAACGACTCGCGCGCCGACCGACGGCTTTGAGTACATAATCTGTGCGCGCAGCTGTCAGAATGCGGTTTAACGTTATGACGTCTGGTTACATAATATTGAGAAATTTGAGAATGGCGCTTAGATTTATGTAATGAATGTTATGAGGTAAGATGGACGGAGTTGTGTAATATGAAAATAATATGCACTGGGTGATAGCGTAGGCAAAGTTTTCCAAAACAGTGTTTGTGAAATTTGTGCTAGCTGGGGTATGACAAAACTCAGTGACATAAATATCCTTTGCATACGAACGGTCTCATTTATAATACGTATGTTTAATTACAGGAGAGCAGTGGTGGCCCAGTGGTATCGGCCCCGACTTACGAGTTGTAGGTCGTGGGTTCGAACCCAAGCAGGCGCTTTACTTTGTGTAAATAATTTCATCACCACTGCTCTCAAAAACGGTGAAGGAAAACATCGTGAGGAAACCGGCATGTCTTAGAACCAAAAATTCGAAGACATGTGACATCTACCAACCCGCACTGGGCCCGCGTGGTGGATTACGGCCCACACCCTCTCACCGAGAGGAGGCCTGTGTCCCAGCAGTGGGAACATTAATAGGCTGATGATGATGATGATGATGTTTAATTACGAGATCAATAACGAGATGAATAACGCTTGCGACCTGACAAGACCAACGAGGTAGTCAAGTTTTTCCAACTAAATGTTGGCTAATCGGATTATTATGTTCACAGCACCCGTTTTATGTTCAGACGATAGGCTAGTTAGAGGATTTTAGCTAACTAGATACCTAGTTACAGTAAAGCACGGGATTGTAGTAAACTTTCCAACTGTTGTATAAATCGCAACTTACATAATACGTAGTAACGTTGTAAAGTTCAGCTTAAGGCTGACTGTTCACTGGAGCGGAGAGGAGAGGAGCTGAGCGGAGCTGTGCCAATATTAACCAATGGAATTGCATAAAATTACAGCTCCGCTTCAGTGGACAAGGATTTGCGAACTAGTTTAAAAACTCCTATAAAATGTGGAAGCGGAGCGAGGAAGCAGACTGGGGAACTGATCTTCCTTCGCGCCGCCGCCGCGCGCCGCCGCCTCAAACTACTCGTCATGTAAACTTGGCCTAGCTCCGCACAGTCCGCAACTCCGTTCCGCATTACCTCGTTCTACATCAATGGACAGTGTCAGTCCGCAAATCCGCTCCGTATTACTCCCTCGCCCCGCTCCGCGTCAATGGACAGGCAGCTTTAAGCCTGAACATGAGTATAGCTTACAGCGCCGCTAAACTAGAGCATAAAACTGATATTTTATGAGCACAAAGTCTTTTCATTTGTTTTTTGTGGTAAGTCTTATCCGCCACGATATCTAATTCCAGAGAATGTTTCAGAAGCGGAATTACTTGTCTACTGTGAAATAATATTACTCACACAATATTTTAAACTTTATTATACCTACCTAGTAAAATAAAGGCTTCCGTAAACAGGCGCGACGTGACACCGGTAGAGCAATTTCCGTGAAGTTTTCGTAGAAATTGTTCTACCAGCGTCGCGTCGCACCTGTCTGTGGGAGCTCAAAGCTTCATGCAGACCAGCGCGACTGGTCGCGCGACGCGACACCGGTTGTTATACCGTAAAGTTTTCTTAGAAATTGTATTGTTCATATCGCGTCGGTCTGCAAAAGCCTTAAAAGTTTTCATCGAAATTGTTCTACTAGAGTCGCGTCGCTCTGTCGCTTCGCGCCTATTCTGCGAGAGCCTTAAAGTTTAATGTGTCTTTATATCATTTAAAATAAGTGTGAGAATTAACCATTTTATATGTGGTAGGTATATACTTTATTATACCTACAAATAAGTCTACCAATTTAAAAACTACATTTTAAAATCCTTGTACAGTCACGAGCACCAATATGTATCCACTTAACAAAATTCAAAAGCGATTATCTCGCGTAATATTGACTGCAACTTTGAGATAAGGCATATTTCATATTAATATGGGTTCCAAAATACTATATTCGTAACAACATATAATAACAATCAACACAGTAGGAGCAAATCACTTTTAAAAGTTGCTAAGTGTATACATATTGGTGCTCGTGACTTTACGATTTTTCTGGAACTAAAACCTGTCCGTATGCCGCACTTGCCAGTACTCCGGACGTATTAGTGGGTTTAAAAAATAATGATACACAAGAAAAAATAACAAAGAAATGTTTTTACTTTAGTGGGAAAGAAGTAACTACAAAATAATTCACCTTATCGTATTATGTCATACGCAGGGCCATTAGTTATTAATTAACTCTCCTACTGGGGGCCCAGTAACCTGACTTAATTGGTTATTTACTATATTAAATTGAACCAACTCAGAATCAGAACCAATCAGTTCTCTCAAACAGTTTTTAGATGTATATATTACTATATTTTTTTATTTAAATAAATATTCCTCAATTCTTGGTATTGCACTTACCACTTCGGCTTTACATCACCCAAAGATTGACTCGTAGAAAATGCCTATGCGGTTTATTTATAGACGTTCTTTAAAGTTAAGTGACATTCAAACGTCAAAAATGTATGGTTAAACAGTCGCTTTGAGCGACGTTTATAAATCAACCCCTTTGGCATTAAGTCCGCCTCTGTACATGTGCTTGAAGTATTAAATAAATAAATAAATAAATAAATAACTCACACATTTTTGATAAATGTGACTAAGTTACGTAAGTATATGAACGCCTTTCAAGCCTTTATGACTTAACTATTTGCAAAGCAAACTCCTGGAGTTAAAATAAACATGACGGCATACTTATAAAGACAAACATGAAACACAAGTCCCGACTCAACCTAGACCTACATAGTTTGGTCAACAACTAAGCTACTTACTTAACCACTTAAAGTTAAAGATTAGACGATTTCCATTTAATTAAATAAGTGATCCAAATGGTCGAGTAAAACAAAAATTAATTTTCGTTGAAATTTTAGCGGACTGTCAATTAGAAACTTACAACGGTTACCCAGAGCCCGTCATCAAGGATTTACGTTATTTGAGAAAGTAAGAGAATAGTGAGCGAGTGGAGTGTTCATATTCGAATGTCGCCCATCCTTCTAAAAAGCTTGTAAAAAGTGTGGTAAATAAAGAAGTACCTATGCCTGTTTATTAATCAGATCATCAAAGGCATATGTTCAATTGAACCCCTAATAATTTCCATTTATATTTCCTAAAATATTAATGGATACTAAAATATAATAATCTATTCCCTTTAATTATGATAATGTTTTTTTAGAATATTATTGTGGCTGTAACGATTATGATGACGATTATCAGCGATATTCAGCAGTAATGGAGAGCATACTTAGTGGAAGTTTGCAAGGTACCTGGATCATAACAAACGACAACTTTTATACTGTCTTCGATAACACACATAATCAACCTGTAATGTTCTCATTGCTGGAACACAGGCCGCTTCTCTATGAGCGGAGGTTCACTTATCCAGTATCAAATCGAAAATGATCAAAGCAGACGATTATGATCTCCCAGTAATAGACTCAATTCCTCTGCTTAATTCTCAAAAATAAGAGGAGAGTTTTGAGGCTCTTGTTTGAAAAAAAGTAAATAACAACTGTTCTGTAAAACAATATATTATCACTCCATTGACTCACTACTCTGTGGGAACAGCTATTTAATTCATGCCTCACGTTTGTTGAATATGGCCGGTGAAATGTAAATAAAATTTGAAATAAACAGGATTTTAGGAGCCTGAGTTGTTGTTGTATGTGTTGTGTATTTTTGTTAATGTGATGTTGTTATGTCGGATTTGTGCGTAGTAATATTAATGGCTTTGAATTTAGGTTGTATTTTTAAAAGCATTGTTGGTCACTGTTCTCAATGTGAAAATGTGAAATTAAATACTGTAAAGTGTAAATATCAAAATAGGATCTGTCAACGCGTGTGATTGATATTAGAACCCTCATAACATTTTTGTGTTTAGTAGGTATGAAAGATAATTCGGAGTGATTTAGATTAATTTATAGCGACAGGCAGGAGCTCGTGGCTAGGTAATATATAACAGCCGCACGGGTCGCTCCAACATGTTAAGCTAGGCTTGCCGGGGTTGGTTCGTGGATGGGAAACCATTAGCCGGTCAAGTACCGCAAAAAATGCGCGGAAAAGTCCCTAGAGTACCGCTACGCGCGGCTTATCACGATATAATTTGACCCACGCTAAAAGGAAGCGCGCGGTAACCGGCTCTATTTAGTGCCTGCCGGACTTGACCGGCAAATTACATATTCGAGACCACTCCGTGCCATTGATTGCGTCATTCGTAGATCATTGACGACCGTTACGGGTCTTCAGAAGCCCAAAAAGTCTGATAATCAGTCTTACCAAGGGATATCGTGTTACCTAGTAAATGGGTGGTGGAGGTCAGATAGGCAGTAGCTCCATATAAAATACTGGTATTTAGCTGCATCCGGTTGGACTACAAGCCCCCAAAAAAGGCTAAGCAAATTAAATTGAGGTAAGACAGATAATGAGGAGTAATTAAGATTAATTTATAGAAACAGGCGACTTTAAAAAGTGTAATTTTGTTGTGTCTGTATAAGACCTGATAAGCTACCATCTTTAATTTTCTGGGCCTTAGAAAGGGTTATAAAAGGACAGATGCCTTGTCATAAAATATAACATTTTGAAGCTGCTTAGCTTAGAGCTTCACTGTCCTTGACATTTTAATGTTACTATAGTCCTTAAAACAATGTACCATTGTACAAATAAAAATTTAATGTTGTTCGATGGTAAGTGCTTTACTTGTGAACCGCTGAACCGTACCCTGATTATGTAATGCATGATCAACCAGAATCTGAATCGTTTTGAAACAGATTGCTAATCCATTGTTTCATGTTTAAAAAAAAACAATCTGCTTTTAGGGGTATGAGGAACAGGGAGTAAAGTTCACTCATCCACCATAGAAAAGGGAGGATCCTCCAACCAGACGGGTTGTTATGTCTGGCGGGCAACTGCCCATATGTTGATTTCGGATAGTCTTATCTATGTTATTCGCTCAGTAAACTCTAACTGCGAGATGTAGGAATTGTGTGACGTCATGTCTTTTTGTTTCGTAGTTTTTTGTATGTGGCGGTCTAACCGCTACATCACTCCCCTCCGGAGACCGGAGGTCGATAGTGGGCTGAGTCTTGGATCTTGCGATGCTTCACAGTACCAGCTGTGGTTCCAGTGAGTCGGAACCGGGTGCCGCATAGTTCGCGGTGAGTCGGAACTGTCTGCGGTGATTCCCCAGTGAGTCGGGGTGGCGCTGCGTCGTCATCCAGTGAGTCGGATGTGGTACAGCGCCGGGTTGTGGTTGAGGGTGATGACCAGGAATGCGCGTTCGCTGCATGCTGGTGGTCAGGATACCCGTTAAAGCCGTGGGTGCTGGCTGGCTGTGTGACTCGCCTCACGAAAGCTTGCGGGAGTGATGATGATGACGTCACGCTGAAGTAGTTGCACGAAGGCTGCGTTGACGTTCATACTCGGGGTCACCAATTTAGGGAGTATGAGGAACAGGGAGTAAAGTTCACTCATCCACCATAGAAAAGGGAGGATCCTCCAACCAGACGGGTTGTTATGTCTGGCGGGCAACTGCCCATATGTTGATTTCGGATAGTCTTATCTATGTTATTCGCTCAGTAAACTCTAACTGCGAGATGTAGGAATTGTGTGACGTCATGTCTTTTTGTTTCGTAGTTTTTTGTATGTGGCGGTCTAACCGCTACATGCTCAACAACGTAAATAACGCAGTGAATGTTGTTGAACTGTCAAAATGAAACAGATTAGTCGGAATCGTTTACGAAAATGTGTTGCGTAATTAGATAGCTGATTTGACTATTGTTTGGTATAAAATGTTCGTCATAGTCTGAATTAGCTTTTTACGGATTTTTTTTTTAAGTTTCCCGTAAAATTTTCAAATTCGGAATCAACTGGACGTACTTTTTCTATGGGAGTTTTGTATGAATTATTTAAATTTTGGCAGGACTAGTCTAGTACTACTTAACTAGTCTTACATAAACAAAATCTAAATGCTCTTCGTTGGCAAGTGCTTTCACTTCGGCTGGCCCGATTTGGTTATTTTTTATTCGGACTGCTACGAACATTCATGAAATGGTTAGTTTTTTTTTTAAGTTTACCAATAACCGTGAATGGCGTTTTCTATGAGATTGATTACAAATTATTGACGTCAAAATGTAGGGAACAGCTGATTTTTTTTCGCGTTTTCAGCGCTGGTCCCATAGTGAAAGTTGTTCATAGTGAAGAGTACAATGACCCCTTAAGAGGTATAGTATAAACAATATATATGTAAGTACGGGACAATGTATGTAGGTCATCTTAACTATAATAATATTATAAAAGTGAAAGTGAGTTTGTTTATTTGTTACGCTTTCACACTAAAACGGCTGAACAGATTTGGATGAAATTTGGCACATAGGTAGACCATGACCTAGGTTAGGATATAATATACTTTATATCCCTATATTCCGACGGGATCGAGATTTACGCGGGTGAAACCGATGGGCGCGGCTAGTCTTATATAAAATAAATATAACTCGTTTATTAAGTGGTAAGACTGTAAGTCCAATTTTACTTTGAACTACTTTTCTTTTATTTAATTCTTCTCTTTAGCACAAAGAAGAAAGATTCAAAGTAGTTTGCTTAACACTCCGCATTCAACAAGAACTATACTTTCTCATTATAAATGGTGTTCCACTAAGTACATCAAACTACTTTTGCTTCCTGTAATATCTGGTAACTTAAGTGGACAGGGATTTCTTTTGTAAAGTACCGTAATATTAAAGTGAAACTATTATGGAGAACTCAGTCGGAAGTTTTTAAAATGTTCTTCTTTCGCATAATGGATGCAGCTAAAATACCTGGGTAATTTTCTTACTAAAGAAATGGTTAAATTCGTAGGCTTTGGCAGACCTCTGCCAAGGCCTTTGAATTTAACCATTTCTTGATGTGCTAACTTGATGTGCTGGCGTCTGTACAGGTGTAAGGTACGGTACTACAATCTGTCAAATAGACAGACGATAGGCTAGTTAAAGGATTTCAGCCAATTATATATTCCATTTGAAATAAGATTAGACATTAAAACCAACCTTTTTTACAGTCCGTTCAACGGATTCTGACTTCTATACCGCAGGCATAAGGATGATTGAAAGCAAAAAAGTTATTACAATACCAACTGTTTACTGCAGCAGTTATTTGACATACCATCAACGCTATAGAAGTCAAAATCGGTTAAACGAACTGTAAAAAAGGTTTAAGTAAATGTCTAATATTATTTCAAATAGGATCTATATCCTATTGGAGCCTATCCTATATTAGAGCTAGTTACACAAAGCACGGGATTGTGGTAAACTTTCCAAATGTATGTTGTATGAATCGCAATGTATTAATGAGTGACCAAGTGGGGGCCTTATCAGAAGGCTAAAAGTCACCCAAAGAGCAATGGAGAGGGCTATGCTTGGAGTTTCCCTACGTGATCGAAAATGAAGAGATCCGCAGGAGAACCAAGGTAACCGACTTAGCCCGAAGAATTGCCAAACTTTAGTGGCAATGGGCAGGACACATTGCCCGCAGAACAGATGGCCGATGGGGCCGAAAGGTTCTGGAGTGGCGACCGCGTACCGGAAGACGTAGCGTTGGAAGGCCTCCCACAAGATGGACCGATGACCTTGTCAAGGCCGCAGGCATCCGCTGGATGCGGGAAGCACATAATCGGTCGAAGTGGCGGTGCTTGGGGGAGGCCTATGTCCAGCAGTGGACGTCTTTCGGCTGATATGATGATGATGATGATGATGATGATGATGATGAAGTGGGGGCGTAAGTACTCACCTCTATCTACCCTTCAGGAAATACCAGTCGTGATGTTTACATGTTTTCGATCATTTTCGTGATAATTTTGGTTACAAAATTGATCCAACCAAACGACGCGATGCGATGCAAAATGTAATTACACGCACGACATGGTGAGACAATCCAAAACCTAATGAATATCAATTTGTATTAGTAGAAGCCGCTTACAAGGCCATCACATTGTCATAATTATCACATGTTTTGTAGGATGATAAGTTGCGTTTGTACATGTAAATGGCTTTAAGTAAACATACTTTGTTTTTCTTAGCCTAGCACTGATGGGTGTTTACCCGGCGGTGCTAGGCTAAGAAAAACAGCTATTTAATTACCGATACTGTTCTGCTCGGTAGGTTTACTGAACTCCATGTGTTGTGAGACCGATGAGCCTACTGTGCAGGGGTAGTCGGTGTTTATAGCGTCTTCTTTTACTTTTTAAGCTATTGCATAGCTTCTATCGCGGGCCTTGAGCGTGTAGACCGAATCCAGAAATTCCGTAAAGAAAATAATCTAACGAGAGTATTGTATTGAAAATTATGTTTAACTGTTTGACAACAAAGTTCAAATTTACTTAGATGATAATCTAACGAGAGTGTTGTATTGAAAATTATGTTTAACTGTTTGACAACAAAGTTCAAATTTACTTAGACGAATGATCCTTGACTATTAATAGTTAAATTAAAACCTTTTTATTAGTTTGATGTTCCCATTACGTTGTGTCAAGTTTTAAAAACTATAAATGTGAATAACAGTTCCTGTCAATGTCACCATTGCTATTTCTGGTATTCGGGTTAATATTTTACAATGCCGAGAAATTTAAATATTCAAGAAAGAGCAGCTACTATTAATCAACACGAAGATGGCTACACTATCAGTGAAATATCGCGAAACCTAAATTTAACCTGGTATACTGTGAGATGTCGGCACAGCGGTGATACTTTTTAGTTTTTTGCCATCTATCGATGAATAGCAGAACTTTTAATGACTTTTTGAAATATCACGCTTGTCTCTTTAGTTCAGCAACTCGCCTCTAGGTGGCATTGGTATAAATAATTATAATTGCATAAGTTGATAAAAAATGCTATGCAATAGCTTTACCGCGGCAGTCCCCGAGTGCCACACGTCTTTTTTTTTTTGTTACTAATATTAGTCATAAGCAAAATTTTTGTTACTAACAACCGTGCCGTGCCTATGGACTTTTTTGTCTGAAAAAAATATTTTTATTTATTTACTACGTAACATATTATATTGTGTTCGCAAACGATTACGACTAATCTGTTTCATTTTGACAGTTCAACAACATTCGTCGAGCAAATTTTTTTTTTTAATTTATGTATTTATGGATTAGGAATCTGTTTCAAAACGATTCAGATTCTGATTAATCGTCTATTACGCAATTAGGATACAGGTTAGGATTAGGAAGCCTAGGTAGTCTCCCCCGTATCTTTTTACGCACAACATCTACTAATGGCCCAAAAGATATTCTGAGTTAATGATCTAACGTTCAGTAATTGGGGAAACACTAGAAGAAGAAAAACAGAAAAATAACGTAACACCTCACTTTGACGATTCATATTTAAAAAATCTGTTTTTAATAAAAAAAGACTGCAAAACAGGCTCTTAACTAGACCCTCAGGGTATCTTTGAATGAACTAAAAAAACTTCGCAGTTTTTCTAGGTGGTACAAGAACTCGTTCAAAGTAAAAAAACTCATTTATATTCAGTTCTACTATCTAATTAGCTACTTATTTACTTATTATACTCCATGCTTAGTCCTCGATAATGATTAACTATGTAGTCTCACTATTTCCATATCGTGTTCCACGCGTATTCAGAGAATAAAATACTGCAAAAAAATACTTTTACACTGGCAACTCTATCCCGTCATGTCATTCACTTTTTTCGCGTCGTGAAGCACACGTCATTTTTAAGAAAATTATAGAATTTTCTTATAAAAACTTATTATTTTTTAATATTATCAACAATAAACAGTCAAACAATTCCACTAAAGAAAATGTGGAAGAAAATTGGAAAGAAATCGCGTAGGCGAGCTCTTGGACGAGTTCGGCTAAAGCCGGCGTCCTCTTTGGAATCAGTAATAAAGGCTGATCAGTACATATTGGACTTAACAATGTTATAAACAAAGAAGAAAACACAGGTATGTATGTGTGATTTTGTTGAAAGTTTTCAGTGGATTACGATTGATTGATTTGGATTGCAAAGTATGTAGCAAGAGGCTTATTATTACCCGCCATAATGCCGGTATTTGGTCTATCTGTTCTTGTAACATGAAGTTCGCGTTACGACAGGACCTCGAGGGGCTCGAGGCTTGATGTCGAACCTCAGGTTGAGGAAGAACTCACAAAATATAGTGTACCTATACCTAGAAGTTCTAGGTTATGCACCGCCTATGCAAGACATGTTGCTTTCTCTGTTGGGAAACCAATAAGGCCTTCGAGACTTGATCTCGAAACCTCAAGTTGAGGTAAAAAGCACAAAATATAATGTATATATAGAAGTTCTATGTTATGCATTTATTGTTTTCTCTCGTGAGAAACTATTGAGTAAGTATTACAATATTGATAAAGAATTATCAGTGCTTTACACTTGTGTCATCAGACTAAGTTAGTCCAATGATGATAATGTGCTTTGTAAGTACCCAAGAACTAAAGAATAATGGTTTTATGGAATTGCATGAAGAAATCATAATGGCCTTGGGAATCCTGTACAGCTCCAAACCTAAATGTTTTACTTAAAAAGTATTTAATGTAATATAAAGTATTGAAAGAAGAATTACCTATGTATAATATATTTGATACCATTACTGTTGTATTTACTACTACTGAATGCTTCAAAATTGATCATAGAATTAGAATGTCTGATGAGTAACCCAATCAAGGAAAGGGACCAAGAGTGGAGGACCACTATAGCAATTGGGAATTGCTTTACCGGAACGGACAGGATTGGTAATTTGATAAAAACAATCAAAACACAAAGAATATAAATATGTAAAGAAATTCTCACAGATATCTCAAGACCAATTAAGCTAGATAGAAACATTATTAGAACAACAGTTACACTGAAATGGAAAAGTTTTCTGTTTAGTGAAAAGTTTAATGAATTTGTCAATTAAAAAGGCAGCCCCTTGAGAGAGAGAAATCTCAAATGACCCCTTCACGTTCGAGTCGAACCAAACAGGGAAGGGGGGGGGGGGGCAGGTAGCAGCCTAGTAGGACCACAGGGTGGAACCTACAGCAGAGGATTTCATCAGACAAGATGTACCAGCACAAACCTGTGCGTCAAACAAAGAGGTAAAGACATTTGTATGTCGTTTTAAATATTTTTACTCCCGCTTGACTGTCACTAATGAGACACAATTAAATTTTAATTGTTACCCAACTGCAGCTGTCTGTTGTACGGTTGAGCTCTTATTGGCAAAAGCTCACACTAGATAAAGTTATCTGGTCATGGTTGAAGGGATATAAAATTCCATTTATGAAAATTCCTGCACAAGATAATTCCTATATCACCTTAAAATTGTGCCTTTTCAGAGTCTGAAAATATACTTATACCATAAGAAATAAATAGGTTCTTGGATTTGAGTGTTATTAATAGGCGTACAGTGTGCGTCTATCAGTGGACAGTTTTTTGTTTAATCAAACATATTTACTGTACACAAACGAATTGGATATACCAGTGTTATATGTTAAATCTAAAATGTCGGATTAATTGTATCCATACAAAGCAGTTTCTAATGAAAGAGATACGGACTTCATGAAAACTCATTTTATAAAAATGATTACATGTGCACAATTGATTTAGAATATGTATATTTTTTAATATCAGTGAACACTGAACGTAGATGTTCAGCTGATGACAAAGGATATTTGAGGGTTTATTGTAAAAACAATGTTCATTAATTCAGTAGTTTGTGCTTTGTTTTATGTACTGCCCCTACACAGGCCCACAGTAGTAACATCTTATCTATGTAGTGGGGGATAAAAATCTGTGATTTATCTTGAGGATTTTATGTTTGGAATATTATTGTTTTTTGTAAAACTATCAAAATTTTGCAGTCTTGGTTGTTACATAAAAGGATAAAAGTAATCTCAAATCCAATCGAGTTGCTGAGTACTTAGATTTGTGATTGATACAAAGAGTATGACCTTGTCAGTAAAAGATGAAAGAGATGTTGAACATTCATCTATTATTTACATCGTAACCTAGCAACTTGTTGTCCATATATGCGTTATGGTTTACTAATAAGTATACTAACATTTTGGAAAACAAAGATGTACAGAGTTAGTTTACCACAGTTATTACTTTGATTTAATTATGAACAATATCAAGTGTAAGTAAAGAAGATCTACAGTGGTGGCATAAATGTATGAAAACCCTGTAAAAAT
Source organism: Conistra vaccinii (assembly GCA_948150665.1). Taxonomy (NCBI): domain Eukaryota; kingdom Metazoa; phylum Arthropoda; class Insecta; order Lepidoptera; family Noctuidae; genus Conistra; species Conistra vaccinii. The sequence goes on from OX411329.1 coordinate 14,240,838, forward strand.
TGTCAATTTGAGATTGAAATTTACTCAGATGCATCTCACAGTTGTTGCGGGATATTTGTTTTGATGGTCAGATAACAAATGGGGTTTAGACAGAAGGCAAATCATATTTAAAGCTGCTTTTCTTGGTGTTTTCAATGTTTTACTGAGGACTTAAAATTATGCCAAATTTTATTATGTAGAAACAATACTACTAACATAGATTATATCTTTAAAGGGGTGGAAACCAATTTAATCATCTTAGTTTCCTGGCTATAATATGTGGCACTCCGAAAAATAGGGATTTTTATATGATCCAAAGACAGCATAAAAGCTGATCTTGAGTCTAGAAATAAAAACATTGATTGTGACTGGGAACTGGCTCCAGCAGCATTTCAGGACATAGTGAGATCTTTTCGAGATCATTCCATTGATCTATTTGCTAATAGAGCTAATAATATGTGACAGATATCCATCTTGGCGTAGAGATCCATTTGCAGAAAATATAGGACTTACATTAATTTTGGTAAATTACCCAGTATTTTATGCATTTCTACCATCTGCATTGATTAATAAACTATTCAGACAATTTAAGATGATCAGATTTTTTGGTATCTTAGTTTTTTACTATGTGACCACAATCTTGGTACCCATTTATCATGGTTATTTCACAGATTAAAGTACCTAATTATTGGATTTTAACAATCAAACCAATTATTGTCGTAACCTTCCGGAATAGTGCATCTTCTGCACAGCAGCCCTTTTTTCCCTAGGGGCCTGCATATTGTCAGGGAAGGGTTTCAGAAGCAAATGATGCCAGATGACAAATGATGATGATGAATGGTCGGGATATCTTCTGTATTAGATAACACTGTCAAACAGTATTCAGTAGCACTACATAAGTGGTGGATATGTGGTAATGATCATGTTTTTTCAATCACTATAATATTAGAGTGCTCGTACACAACAAGTGGCAAGCCAACAAGGGCCAATGACATTTCATATACATCATTCAACAGTGCAGTGTTATTGATCATAAATTCTGTTGTAGGGACAGATCCTCAAAGTAAGAGGTTATTTAATGGTATCTTTAAATTACGACCAAGTCATCCTGAATACTGATGATATATGGGATCCATCAATGGTACCTACTGAATTTTATAGGAAGATGGTACTCAATACAACAATAAATTATCACTTGACAAAGTAACCAAAAAGTAGGTAATTCTTTTAGCCCTTACTAGCGGTCAAAGAAACCTTATCTGTAATTAGACTTAATAACATCCAATTTATTGATTCAGATATTAACTCAAAAATCACTGATTTGTTAAAAACATGATCTAAGACAGGAAAACAGCAAACAAATATTATTTTTGTTGAAACCAGTCATTTGTCCTGTGATTACATTACAATATTACATACACACAAATTGTGACAATCATAATGCCGTTGGATTACACATACAATGATGGACAGTGGCGTAGACATCAAGAAATTTACTTCTCATTCAACACGTCATGCTCCAATGGGAGTAGAGGTGTGTCAGTAGATATTAAGTATCTTTAAAACAGTTGGTTGGTACACAGGATCAAAGGGTCTTACAAACCATTATAATAATAGACCTTTGATTAGAGAAGATAATAAATATCTCTTTGGCAAGACTGTTGGTAACGTTGAGACTGATGTGTTATTTGTCATAAATTAATGAAAAGCCAAAGAAGTATACCTACTGAATACATATTTGATAATTAGAATTGGACGAGAATTAAGTTTAAATGTTGAAAAGTTTTCAGTTACATCATAAACTTGATTTTATGATATTTGAATGTTTTATTATTTAATAGTGTCAAACATATTTGTAATTTCCAACTTCATCTCTAAACATCTACATAGTTAATCATTATCGAGGACTAAGCATGGAGTATAATTACTAAATTAAACGAACTTACCTAAGTGAAGTTCTATTGTAATTATACGTAGTGCTTAGTCCTCGATACTATGTTCCCTCCCAAGCCCTAAACAAGACCATAGTTTGTTTTTTGACCCTGGGATTGAAGTTGGGGAATTACTGTGTATTAATTTTAATTCTCTCTTGCAGATAGATACTCTAAATAGAATGACATGACGGGATAGAGTTGCCAGTGTAAAAGTATTTTTTTGCAGTATTTTATTCTCTGAATACGCGTGGAACACGATATGGAAATAGTGAGACTACATAGTTAATCATTATCGAGGACTAAGCACTACGTATAATTACAATAGAACTTCACATAAGTAAGTTCGTTTAATTTAGTAATTATTTCTCATTTTCACCCCGCGTATTATAAGTACAAACTGTTTTATTATAACGTCTTAGGGTTCTCGTGCTCCAAACGACCATTACCAGAACTATAGAAACCGATATGAATCGCACACTTACTCACCATACGACGCCACCACCATACGGGGCGAGATCCCTTAGTTTATCAACAGAAGAACAAGCTATTTGGTATACAGGTAAAAATATTTATCTTTCCACTATAATTCATTTTCATAGTGTATATTATTACTTTTTTAGTAAATTAAAAAAAAAAGTTTTAAATACGTAAGCCATAAGCATACTAATTATTTTATTCATCTTTATTGGACAAGTAAAAAAATAATTGTAGTCGGACTTAATGCCTGAGGCATTTTCTCAAAGCCAAAACATGGCAGGTGCAACATAAGGGACAGATAATCGAAAAAGAATAAATACTAATACAGTACGACACAACTTAGATGTAGCACAGATTTGAACATTTTCATCCATTCATTTCAATTTTACGAATGTATTTGGCTATAAGACTTTACAAGTCATTGCGTTTTCGAAAGATCATTTTCACCTAAAGCAGTAATAGCGATTGGTGATTTTGAAGGCGCACTCAGTTCGGATGGTGATCGGTTTTAAGAATTTTGCCGATGCTACATCTAAGTTGTGTCGTACTATACCTACCTAGAGTTTTGCCTGAATTAAATGAATTTTATTTTTATTTAATACATAGATAGATACATTAAGCAGAATAAACTTTGTAAGGAGAAATAACGATAGGTAGAGGAGAAAATGAATTCGGAACATCACCACTGGGATCATTCTGCCAACTTCTTACGAGTATACGTTTGCATGCCTTTACTTTTTATAGATAACCGGCTGGTTGCCATCCTGCTTTTCAGAGGGAACGCATTCCAAAGAAAGACCTCTGGACAAAGACAGAAAAGTTAATGAGCCAGAACGGTGAGAAGGACATCGTAGAAGACGATTGTTGGTGGAACAAAGATTTTCACTATGGGTAGAGCTTAAGAGCATTTAAATACCCTGAATCGTTGGTCTAGTGGTCGCAAACCTACTGCTGAGCATGAAGTCCTTGGTCCGATTCCCGGGTGGGGCAAAGTTTTTCCATCTGGAATTTCTCAGTAGCAGTCCGAAATCTGGATTTGTGCCCGGTTGGTGGCAATATACTCGCCCCCTATTACATGGGACTCAAACATAACTGGCGAAATGTGGGTGTACTATAGGTGCACCTCTAGTCTGACTAACCCTTCGGGCATACGGGCGTGATATGTCAGTGTGCCAGTCGGTATGCATTTAAGCGGAAATTGCGGAGCTATTTGCAAAATAAATAGAGTAGTCATCTCAACACCGCTCTCCCTTGTATTCGTATATATATATTTATATATATGTATAGGTAATATAGGTATATATTATAGTCGATATTTGTATATTTGTGTGTGTAGTTTTAACTTATTTATGTACTGTTGTACCTATTTTAATTGTAATGCATCATGATTTATGATATATTTTTAAATTAAATTTTTCTTTGTTCTTCTCAAACAGAGCACCTGCCATCTTATCTCTTCACCACCCTTGGTTGACTGGTAGAGAATGCCTAAGGCATTAAGTCCGCCTTTGTACCTTTAGTGCGAACAGTTTAAATAAATAAATATGTTAATGTTATGTTATAACACATAATATAATATATAATAATAACTATAAAAATAAATAAATAATACCCTTCGAACAGAAGTTCCTACACATGATTATTTCAATAGCTAACCACGGCTTTGGGCCGCCACGGCGCTCATTACTGACTACTAAACCCAACAAATTGGTAGCACGAAATCGTAATCGAACGTTCAGTTAACATGATTTTGAAAATTAGTGCGTTGCTGTGCTTTTGCGGTCACTAGAATTATGGGAACAGACATGTTTAGTAATTAGTGGTTAATGGTAATGGTATTTCTTTGGCTATGCACTGTACTGTTTGTGGTATTATTAGGCTTCCTACACGACGCCGGAGTGGCCGGAGCCGCACTGGGCGGCGCCAGATCGCATGTTTGTGTGAATATCGCCCATGCGCCGCACAGCCACCGCCCACCGGTGCCGCGTAGATTTTGAGATAGGTATTGTACATTTTTTTCAACTTGCGGAAAATTAAAAGAATACAAATAATATTTCTTACTATATAATATTACAAATATATGAAAGCTTGTATGTTTGGATGTTTGTTAAGGTGCATCCACACCGGAGTTACTTTTTGTGGAGCAACGTTTACAAGTGTTAGTGGGCCACAACGGATAACAAAAAGTTGTAGCAAAAGCCGCAAAAGTTATAGAAACTTAATATTGCAAAATGTTGCTACGTATACAAAAAGTGATTTGGGTGTGGATGTACCTTCACACAATCACTCGAAAACCGCTGAACGGATATGGATGATAAGCTCGCTCTCGCAGATTATGTAGTTTATAATCTTTATTAACAGATAGGATACTTTTACCTCAGTATTACATGTCCGTAGGATAATTTTCTAGCCGCTACGTGGGCGAAGCCGCGGGCAAATGCTATTAATATAATTATTTTGTGTCTACATAGATGATGTGTAAAAGTGGCAGAGCTAATCGAGTTTTGTTGCTGACCGCTACCGGTAATTCACAATTTAGGCACGAGAAAACAGACTAACTAAACTATCACGTAATAGAAAACAAGCTCATTTACACACTAGTAACGTAACAAGAGTTACGTAAACTAGTCAACATTAGCTTTAGTGAGCGCATTTGGTCATAATGATTGTTCGCCGTTCACAGTTTATTTGGTTGGCGGTTTTCGGTTCACGGAAACGAAAATGTACTGTGTGTGTTTGAAACTCATTGCCTAGTGGTAATTTAGTTCGGTGGTGAGATTTTCCGCTGCTTTTACTGGAACATGATTAAACTAGGGCTGTGTTTTGGTATACATACGTTCAATTACAGCTTAATTAAGGCACGTCGCATGGCAAAAATCTGCGACGGCCCCGTAAGATTTTCTTTCGAAGCTTCTGCGTTGCAACTTCGCATCGCGCCGATTCGCAATAACCCCATAGTCCATTGTTCAAGTTGAAGCTGAAGTGGCAATAGGCCGGACATTATGTTGTAGAACCGGTGACCATTGGGGTAGGCGTGTTTTTGAATGGAGACCGCGAATCGGCAAACGTAAGGTAGGACGCTCACAGGAGGTGGAGCGACGATCTTCGTAGGGGGCTGGTAGCAGGTGGATGAGAGTTTCCAAGAATCGAGCAGAATGACGTGCGATTGGAGAGGCCTAAATCCAGCGGTGGACTGCTATAGGCTGATGATGATGATGTTAACAGTCCATTGTTGAACATAGGGCTCTATCCCGGCATTCTGTTTTTAAGCTATTGCATAGCTTCTATCGCGGGCCTTGAGCGTGGAGACCTAATCCAGAAATTTCGTAACGAAAATACTACCTAAGAAAATAGTGTTTTGTATTAAAAATTATGTTTAACTGCTTGACAACAAAGTTCAAATTTACTTAAACGAATGATACGAGAGTGTTGTATTGAAAATTATGTTTAACTGCTTGACAACAAAGTTCAAATTTACTTAAACGAATGATACGAGAGTGTTGTATTGAAAATTATGTTTAACTGTTTGACAACAAAGTTCAAATTTACTTAGACGAATGATACGAGAGTGTTGTATTGAAAATTATGTTTAACTGTTTGACAATAAATTTCTGATCCTTGACTATTAATAGTTAAATTAAAACCTTTTTATTAGTTTGATGTTCCCATTACGTTGTGTCAAGTTTTAAAAACTATAAATGTGAATAACAGTTCCTGTCAATGTCATCATTGCTATTTCTTGTATTCGGGTTAATATTTTACAATTGCGTTAGTTGATAAAAAATGCTATGCAATAGCTTCGCCGGGGCAGTCCCCGAGTGCCACACGTCTTTTTTTTCCTTCTAGGCCTCGTCTATCTTAGCTGCCTTTTAGCTGATTCAGTCCTGTTTCTTCATATCTGACTAGCAGTTACCACTCAGTTAAAAATACTTTTAACAATGGATACGAAAATAAGTAAACTGTTTACGAAAACAACCTTCAGAGTTCCGAACTCAATGAACAAAATAGTACGCCTTCATAAATTAGGAAACCAACTCCCCGCGTTTTGACATTCACGCGCGCTTTACGTCACTTTTGACATTATTAGAATTTTCCGGTGATAGATATAATTTTTTGATTATTTTAGGTCTAATTGACGAGAATATCCGTCAAGCCATAGAGTGAATCACCCCATGGACGTTATTAGCCATTATTTAGCAGTGAAAACAGTGATTCACGTCGCGTGAGCTGACTGTAACCAATTAGTCGCAGTGGGGCTTAGGTAAACAAAAAATTACTGGGACCAACTAAAAGTTGGACGCGTCAAATAAACGCTAGTACAATTTGCGTTCAAGCGAAGGTCTGTTTGCCGACAGGCTACTAAACTGTCCCGTTTTAGTACGTCGCAGTGCTACTATCTCGGAATTCTATCACTACTAGGAACCCCTCCTATTTAACGAACGTTGGAAGTCTTAAAATTCCGTTGAAGAGACAATATATCTGAAGAAGGTCGCCGGTTCAGTGCTGTTGAATATTCGTAGTGTTTCTGGCATATCGTTGTGTAATTTGCATATTTAGGGTATTTGGAGAGGTTTAATTTATATGTTCAAGTATTTGTATTTCCTCTGATGGGCATAGTTTTACTAAAGTGCAGTCTTAAATCCGAATATTCAAGAAACGCTTTCTAAGCCAATTCTAACATTAAACGCATTATCGCATCGGACAAAACTAATTTTCCAGGATTTAAGAATAAAACTCGTAAATTCCATAACGCATTCGAAGTTGATAAACGAAATAAACACTTCTATTTTTACGACAACGTACAGCCCTCTTCGTCTAGTTTCGAGTACCTAGATTGACATACAACATAGCCCATTTCCTTCAGTCCCCTTTTACGACTAGCCCAAGGACTTATCCGTAATATACAGTTTCTATGCTTTTCTCACAGACACACAAGTTAATATTCTTTTCAGCTTATTCTAATAATACTTTATTTAGGGCAGCCCTAAAGGCAAGAAGCGGAAAGATTGCTAATCAGGTTTCAAGCGCTATATTAAAAGAAATATACCGTGATTTGGTTTCCAATTTAGATTGCGTGACACACGACGGTAAAACTATGCTCGTAATATAAATGTTAATAAGAAAGGCAAAGAAATAATCAGCAGTAGGTCGTTACAGTACATTATAAGGAAAAATACCATAGTAGCAGAGTCACATCACAAAATAATTATGTTAGTCACCTTAAGACGGCGGCGACCCTTGAATTGTCCATACAAACGTAATACCTAAATCATTTGCAATTTGAGCATATTTCCATCATATTATGTTAATATTCGGATTTAGACAGTATTTATCTAGGCTTGTACATCTTTTTTTTTTCCAAAATCTTACCTAAAATGAAGTTTAAGCGATTTGAATTTCGCACATTTTTACAGCTAAATGACATGTTTTCATACTGTTTTTTCTGTATTATAAACAATAATATTTGGAATATTGTTTAGTCAGGAGCATAGCTTATAATAACAAGTTACAAACTATAAAAAAAATTATGAAAGAATATTAAGTTTTCATTCATAATTTTTGGTAGGTATTACGAAACACCACAAATTTATCATAAATTCCGATAGCTCGTAACAACGCTAACAACACACAACACACATAACACACAACAGACACAGACAACAACAACAACACCACAACACAACAGAACAGAGATAACAATATTCCAAACGCATTTTCCTCCATCTCGACTTGCAGTTGCGAGCCGTGTTCGCCGGACCCTTAAGGGCTTTTTTTGACTGCTCATTGTACGATAGAATCTGCTTTACCGACTCAGCATTATAAATGTATATTTCCTCTTTACTTCAATATCGCAGTATACATATTATAGTAGCATAGTTGAAGCCGTGATATAGTTAATATCCCTAGGGATATGAAGAGCTAATGCTAAATACCGTAATATAATTATATGAATGGGTCTTAACTGTCTTACTAGGAATATAACTATGTCCCCAGCACGATCTAGTAATATAACTATTAGGGCACTCCGACCAAATAGATTAGGTTAGGTTAAAACCGTGATCAACTACCCGCGAGCCGAGCGAGCGAAGCGACCGATACCGCGTTAGCGGCCAGCGATCACTACGTTGAAATTGATCACAGTAATAAAATAAGGGCACTCCCGACAGTTATGAGCCGTTTTCATATTACTATATTACGGTATATATCTATATCACTAGGGATGTAACTATATATGTCACGGCTTCAACCATCTTACTGTGACATCAATACCGCAGAATGACATTCAGCCAACTTCTGTACATGTCAGAGCGAATTAAAAATGTGACACTGACCGACTCTAACAATTATTTAAAAAAAAAACGTAATATTGCCAGATCATTAAAAAGGTTTTAGGTTGATGTCGACACGACATTGATCAAAGGTGCATGCTTTTTTGATCTTTTTTATGAAGGTATAAAAATCTAGTTTTCTATTCAATAATCTGCTCAGTACCCTGAATTGATAAACAAAAGCGTTTGAAAACTATTCATTAATAGTATTTTTTACAAAGGAGAACTATCTTTTTATACGTCTCGTGTTTCTGTAATGGCTTTGGGTGGGACGAGTTTGAGGAGCGATTACAGATGAAGGAATCCAGTTGCGAGATTTATTGTCGCATTAGGACCGTTTGCGAGCGGCACCCTTTAAATTACCGGTCATAATGATCAAGTAGTCACTTTTATAGTTGTTAGTTGTTCAAGTCTTTTTGCTCACTTTAGTTCGAGCTTCAACTGTTTAGAAATTATGGTCATAGCCTGGAATTAGATAAGGTACTGGCCTATAAATTGAATACCTTATTTGCTCATTGATATTGAGGAGAGGGCTGAGTCATTCATCTCACCTTGAGCCTTGAATGTCTAGTTATTCGTCGTCAATTTACAGATTTTTATATAAAATTTACAAGTCAACTTGAAATCAAGCTAAAGTCAGAGCGTACTTTTAGTGTTAAAAAAGTTAAAAACCTTTACACTTTTTATATAATTTATGCGTAAAATATTAAATATATTTCAAAAGATTTTGATACTAATCACGGTTTTTAATTTAGATATTTGCGAACTTTAATATTATCAGACGCCATTCTTTCAAAATAAGTTATTTGGGCCAGCTATTATGTAAATAGTTATCCAAACTGTAATGACTTTTTAACTAGTTTTACACACAAACGAACCGATCTCTGCAAATATTGATAAAATTATTTTAATTTTTATTAATTAGGCTGTTCTGCCGTTTCCACGAATTATGGTTAGCCCTCTTTTGTTTCTCTTGCAGATAATAATAGAATCTTAACTAATATTAAAAACTTTTTTTGTTTGTTGGCATGTTTGTTTTTTACGCTTTCAGGCTAAAATTGCTGAACGGATCTGGATCGGATTTAGTACTTGAGTAGACTACGGCCTGGAGAAGGAAATAGGACACTTTTCATCATGGATCGCAGTCGAAGTCGGAGGCAACAGCTAGAAAAAAAGTAAACAATTGGAAGAATGAAATATTAAACAAAATAGAACCCAATTCTGAATTTTTTAAAGGAAACAATGAATGAATCAACCTACTTATTATGATTTTTTCCCCAATTCTTTTAAATGTAATTTTCATCAGACCGCATTTTAATTCATTGTATTTTCAATGAAAACGATGGAAAATGTGTGAAAAAAGAAAGAAATTTTATTGTGAAAATGGGGCTTAACACCATTAATCTCATTCGTATAACTTGAAAAACATACTAACCAATTATCAGGAAGTGCTTCGATATTTGAAAAAGAATCGTTTGTTATTGTATTACAAAAAAAAAACTCGTTGTCAAGACGAACACAATTTGCCCTAATCGAATTTTTGTCGTTCAAAACGAGTTTACCATTTTCTTTGACGAATTCAATAAGCCCTGTGCGGGTAAGTTGAAAAACAAACCGACCTAAATCTGGCACTGACGGCAAACTCAAAATTTGACAAGCCAAGTCATTTAACTTTGTTTATTTCCCTAGGCACTTGAATTCAAAGGCGTTGACTGGGCGAAAAATCTGGCGAACAAATTTTGCTGACGAAAAAACAATAAGGGTTCATTCGCAAGCAGTATTTCAACACGCGCTGGAGAAATCTAATAACGAATAGCTGTTACGTACGTGTGTTTTCTCGTTTGAAATTTTTAACAAGAATAGAGCCGATCAGTTCATGAATAGAAGGGAATGCGCTAAAGCTCCTAGCAAAGCGGTTCCGTCATAATATAGCGGCCAGAACTTTCACCAGTATTTAACATTAAGGTGTAAAAAACTCTCTGCATTTGGACAGCTGTTATTGAGCGACGGTTGTCGTTGTGACTACGAAACTGGTCGATTAATCCCGAACATGCATGCGAGTGAAATCTTTAACAATCATAAACATGAAAGTGTCTCCAGATTTTTTTAATCCAATATGGTTACTCGTTTGATGCCTTCGTATTTTTTGTGTAGCACAAAAGTCAATCAGTTCTCCTTCGTCATGTAAATACATCACTATCTTTTATGGCTTGTTTTCATTAGTATAGAACGGGAGTCTAATTGAATTGGCTGTATGTCTCGCCAGTCACGAATGAGGGTTGTAATGTGGAGACAAACAAGTTTATCTTCAACAAGCTTGGCAACCTTGTTCAGATACTGCCAATTAAAAATCTATCAAGAAACTGATATAACACAATTTGTCCTTTAAGAGGGTTTACGTCGTACAGCATTTCATACAAACTTTCAAGCCCTTATTTTTCGAAATGACTGAACCGATTTTAATGATGCATGACACAAAGGTCTAAAAACTTAGTTAAGAACATTTTCAAAATGTCTTATTTAAAAGCAGATAACTGGAAATCTCTGTTTCTATGGAAAATAAAAAATCGGTCTAATTTGGCTGTAACACTATTTTAGGAAAATGTTCTTAACTAAGTTTTTAGACCTTTGTATCCTTCATATGCGTATGAAGTTTCATTAAAATCTGTTCAGTCATTTCGAAAAATAAGGGCTTGAAAGATTGTATGAAACGCCGTACGACGTAAACCCTCTTAAACGCTTTTCAAAGCTGCTTTTGCTGTGATTGTGTTATGATACCTTAATTCAGCCGATCAACCGTGACATCACTATTTTTATTTTTGGTGACTCTATTTTTTTATACATTAAATTTTGGTTGTTGTAAGTAAGAAAACTACTTATTGAGAAACTCAAAATCAAATATGTTTTATTATAATTCAAAATTTCATAAGACAGTCCCCCAAAACGCCCACCCTTTACCGCTTCCTAGTGCTTTAGCTGGGAAGATGAAGTGGCGCAACAAACTCTAGAAGGTAATCGAATCATGACCAAAGTTTTGCAAGCAAAAGAATTCCCTTAATGTGAAAACAACTTCTCATTGCTTAAAGCACCTTTACATTTACGACTGCGTATTTCCACGATCCGTATCAGCTTCTGTATCAGCAGCTGCAACGCAACGCAACGTAGCGAAACGCAAACGATCGCGATGCGGTTGGCATTCGCAGATAACTTCGTGCCTTTCGCTGCGCTGCGCTTTGCTTCAATTGCCTTTTGCTCTTTACTACTACGGTAGTATTACTACGAAATCCGATACGACACAAATCCTATACTGTGTCGGAAAATATTCTGTGGTGTTTGAAAGGGAATACTTTACTTTTGTGTTTTTTCAACGTGCGATGTGCAAGATTTTTGTGGTTTAAACCGCGCGTCAAGGTGACATATACAATTTGTAACTGAATTCATGCACATTATGAAAGAAGTTGTCATATTTTTTATGTAGGTAATGTTTATTCTAATAATAATAAAAAAAACTACGTAAATTAGAGTCACACTTCCGTTGTACAGTCAAAACAAACCAAAATGGACGAAATACCGACTACGGTAGACCCATAGAAATATAAATTCTTATAATTCTATGGGTAGACCCTTAAACGTTTGCGACTGTGTGCGTGCGTAGATTTGTAATGTGACCACAATTTCACAGTATTGTGACAATTTCCTCTCACAATCAGTTGGTATAACTTATTTAATATAAACAATGTTTTATACATTATAGTAAAAATTCAGATTAAGTGAAATATGAAATATGAATGAATGAAATATATTTTATTGACACAAAAGTATGTTACATTTTTATATGGAAACCCTGACTCCAGTGCTAGGTTGTAACCTGTGTTACAGGAATCAGTGTCTTCTCCCAGTAGTTTGTAAATATTAAGATTATAACATAATATTCTAATTGGGGTATTTGTTGGTGTACGTTAATTGAGGAGCTCAGTAATAACAGCCGCACGGGTCGATCCATCAGGTTAAGCTACGCTTGCAGGGGTTGGTCAGTGGATGGGTGATCTTTACATACCGTGCCTCAGAAATCACGTTAAACCGTTGGTCCAGGCTGTCATTCGTGGATCTTTGACAGTTTGTTGTTAAAAGTCGTCAGAAGTCCGAAATCTTACCAAGGGGTGTCGTATTACTCAGTTACTGGATTGTAGAGGTCAGATAGGCAGTCGCTCCATGTTAAATACTGGTATTCAGCTGCATCCGGTTAGACTGGAAGCCGACCCCAACATAGTTGGGAAAAGTCTAGGCAGATTGATTGGTGGTGTGCGTCATATTGTTTAATTACGTTTTTTATAGATTTTTAGTTTCATATGTGGAAGTTACAAATAGTGGTCTTTTGAATAATCGGCCGATGAAAGAATGCGTTTCTTAAGAAACGTGTTTTACGAATTTTAACTTTATTACTTCCTAATATTGTCCAACTGACAGGAGTCAGAAATTCATTGTCTGGTGGCCGGAATATAAAACTTTTTAAAAGGTAGCTTAGCAACATACCAGCCAAAGTTAAGCTATTTGCGCTTAACTTTTTCACTTCTTTCGCTTACATTGCATATTGCACTAATCAAGGCTCACCAAGAACCGCATTAAGGAATAATTATCAAGTGTAAATTAGTTGGGAATAATTCATAAGCAATGGTGGGTTTCTGGTCCGTCGCTTTGATGTACCATCTGTTATTAATATGCAGATCAATGTAGGTCAATAGAGACTTAGAATTTATGCTTTGTTGTAGAAACAAGAAGACCAGCATAGAGACAATGCTGTTGGCAGTCTTACCTTAATAAAACAACCAAAACCGTTGATATAACGTGTTTGACCAAAATAATATGTATTTGGGTATATGTAGAGGCTTGGGCAAGTTTTTCCAGTCAAGTAAATAGGCACAATGCCGTAGAATGTAAGCTTAAACAATTACAAAAAATAAATAAAAAACCGGTCAACTGCGAGTCGGACTCGCACACGAAGGGTTCTGTTATCGTATCGTATTTAAAATAATTCCTTCAGTTTAAATTAAAATGATTTATGTGTATACCAAAATTTGCATGTCATTATGTTATGATTAAATATTATGTTAAGCTAGTATTATATTACCACTGTACGAACTTTTGTAACCATATTTTTCTGTAAATAAATCTTTTACTTTGAATTTTGACTTTGACTTAGTACAAAATTAAATTTGGCAAAAAACGCCAAAATAAACACGTTCTTGTATGTTTTATTTTTAATTTTATTTAGCTTTTTATTATTTCATATTATAGCGGCAATAGAAATACACAATCTGTGAAACTTTCTACCTATTACGGTTCACAAGATACAGCCGTCTGACAGACAGACGGACAGTGGGGGGTTCCGTTTCGGCAACCTTCGTATACGGAACCCTAAAAAACACCGCAAGACATTAAAAGCATGTTATAAGTAAAAACGTAAGTTAAATCGATTATGGTATTGGCATATTTTCCTCTTAACTGATAAGGACCAGTAGATCATATCATAAATAGTAGACAAGATACACCAAAAACGAGCTATACTCCATAGGTTTAAGTAGTTAAATAAAGGTAAATAAAAAAACCACGTGACGAGACAGCTGTCAAGTAACCGACTAAACATAAATACATGTCACTTCAGTTGTCATGCTGCGTCACAGTTGTACTCTTCAATTTAGCAACGTTATAATTTGTTGACGTTTAGAGTTTGGGCTCTTTACAATAGACAGATTACAAAATATTATATTATTATTATATTATTATTATTCCTGAAGACCATAGCGGGGAGGCACGACTCTCCTTTGTTAGGTGATGTTGTTCGAAGATGTATTTCGAACAACAGCCTTGTTTCTAAATAGATATAAGTTTACTAACATATATCTATTTAGAAACAAGGTCTTCTTTCTTCTTTCGTTCTGATGTTAAAGAAGCACTTTAGGTATCCTACTTCACAATTATACAAAGATATAAGAGTGCATACTGTAAGGCAGCTGTTTGTGCTTCGATCTGTACTCAAAAAGCACACCAAGGTCCCGCCACCTGACCCAACACGCCGTAGGAAAAAGCCTCTTTGCATCACGGAAACCCACAAGACCGCTTTTGCTAGACGTCAGCATTATGTTCTTAGCTCACACTTATACACAAAAGTAAATAAAAAATTAAATATTATTGAATTGGATGGTTACAGGGTAAAAGCTATAATGGAAGAGTGGATAACTGATCAAGATTATGACGCTGTTGAAGATTTACTTACCTGGATCTGTTGATTCTCTTCCATTAGTTTCCCGTCTTCCCGACGGTTCCACCCTCCTCTCATCTCCACGCACACATGCACACTCAATACTTCCCTCATAATTATGCACATAACACGCCATGACACCCCACAATACACACACAACATACATAAACACATACATCACGAACCACCAAAATACACTAACATAACACATCTGTACTTACACTTACCTACACTACGTTTTCTTTTTCTTTTCACTAGTACATAACCTTATCTTTGACAATATCTCAATCTAAAGTTACTTGTATCTGTATGCTCATATTTACCGCTCGATTTTAATGTACTGCGAAGACACTGCCGCCCAAGATACAGGACTTTCCTAGTTTGGGGGGCAGGGTACCTAGTCTTATTGGACTTTTGACCTCATTATTTACCTTTGTTTAACACCATTCTGTATAACTACTTATTGTCAAAGTTTATGTTTTCTATGAATAAAAAATTTTTTTTTTTTTTTTTTTTTTTTTTATATATATAAGTTATCTTTCGTTTACTAACCCATATGGATGTTGCTTATCCGAAATAAAGTTTTTTTTTTTTTTTATAAATCTAACTCAAAAATTGTGCTCAAGCAACTTTACATAATACATAAATGATAAGAATAAATGATAAAGTACCTAACATACTTTAATAAAAGACGAAACTAATGTAAAAATCTAAAAAAATAAAAAAAAATTCAAGAACGTGACAACTTTATAAACCCTTTTTACGATTTGTTTAACTATATTTAACTACCTCAACCTAAGGAGTACATAGATGTCGACATAAACTTATTATGCATTGTGACTTTCCGTTCCAGAACTGCAAACGAAGATTAGTTGCAATGTTAACGCTGGTAGTTTGAGACCTCGCATAATTTATTGTTCTATTTTGGCCAGGGAACTAAATTAGCATTTGTAGGACAGAATATGCACATAAATAATGATTTCTGATTGGAACAATTATATTAGCTTTATCTACATAATAAGGTGTAACATTTCGTTACTTACCTAGAATTAAATAGTAGTTTTCTTAGGTAGAGAGACTTCTATTAGACTTCTTGGGAGACGTTGGACTAGCGACATCAATCGGCCCAATTAAAAATGCACGTAAGTAGTACCGTAAACGAACATCATTCACGAAAGATTGTTATTGTCATAATTTTTCCTGTTGTCTAGTGGTTAGGTTAGGTTAGGTTAGACCATCCGTCTCAGACCCAAAGGTCCCGAGTCAATTCCAAGTAGGGGCAAAATTTTCTGCTTGATTTGGTTGGCGTTAGGGCTTGTTCTAAGTCCGCCTGGCTAGCTACCACCATCTTATCTAATTCTGTCGCCATAACAACAATCTTCTTCTTTTCGTGTGGTTAGTGACTAACCTGGTGTCAGAGTTTTAAAGCCGCCCATGGGCCTCTGACTTGGCTTCACATGCAGTCGAGAAATATCTCTCAGGCAACAACAATGTTAACAGCATTGTTCTATTTCGGCTGCTAGTTGAGGATTCCAGGTGAACCTCGCTCCCACCTTCGGCCTGATCATCACTTATCATCAGGTGAGATTATTTTTTATCCACAACGGGGATGCTCTTGGCCTGCACCAAGAGCATCCCCGTTGTGGATATAAAATAATAATCATTCGAAGAGAAAATTTTATTTCATTTCGAGCTCTGTACCAATGCTCAGTGCTCAACAAATAGGTACCAGCGTAAAGGGAATGTACTCAACCTATAATTGTCTCCACTGTTTGTGAAGTCAGTTCCAGCCAGAAGTTTGCTTTGAATAAATATCTCGAGGCAATCGACTGAACCGTTGTTTACTAAAGAAATGAACGGAGGATATATTGTTGTTTAGAATTTAAAGAGATGAAAATAGCTTATCTTCGGTAAAGTCTTACAATATTGGCTAAAGCGGTAAATAGTTACACAATAAGGGCGTTTTTTGAAACGGTAAGGTCAAATACTGGTGAAAATTACAGATTTTCATGAAAGTCGTTAGAGCAGTGATGGCCCTGAACTACATAATGTTCCCACTGTTAGGACACAGGCCTCCTCTCTTCGAGAGGGAGTGGGTTGTAATCTGTACCACGTGGGCCCAGGTACAAGTTGGTAGATGCCACATGTCTTCGAATTTTTGGTTCTAGGACATTCCGGTTTCCTTACGATATTTTCCATTGTGCGGAAACTGACACAATTTTGTGCCAACAGGACTCAACGTATTAAACGTCATAATAAAATAATAAAAAATATAGGCTAGATGAGCTCGGCGTTTCCTATATCTGACTACTCTGAGAAGAAAGGCCGAAACAAATTCAGAGGTCACAGTCTCTTTTAAAGTCCAGACATAATCTTGGTTTGTAGGTCGTGGGTTCGAACCCAACCCAACCCAACCCAACCGCTTTACTTGTGTAAATAATTTCATCACCACTGCTCTCAAAACGGAAGGAAAACATCGTGAGGAAACCGGCATGTCTCAGAACCAAAAAATTCGAAGACATGTGACATCTACCAACCCGCACTGAGCCCGTGTAGTAGATTACAGCCCCAGCAGTCCCAGCAGTGCGAACATTAATAGGCTGATGATGATGATGATGATGATGATAATCTTGGTCAGGCCATAATATGAGGAACATGTAGATAAGTGTCTGAAATGGTCTTTTGAGGAAAGAACCACACAGATTTGAGTGGACCTGTCCAGTCAGTGCATTTGTCAGTAATCGTGGAGCTCAACTCAGAACTAAACTGAACGAACGGTTGAACGGATTTGGATGATGGATTAACACATAGGATACTTTTATCCCAGTAATACGTTGCGGTGAGATAATTTCCAACCTCCATGCCGGACAAAGCCGCGGGCAAAAGCTATCAGAAAATAAATCTGAGTTCATAAGGTAAAATTCAATAAAATATTTTATTCATTCGCTCTTACTATTGGGAACTTGGAAGTTATAGCCAATGGCACTATGCATTTTATCGTCATCGTAAAATGTAGGATGTGATAAGTTCCGATGGGTAAGCTCGTAAATTCTAGATAAAGATTTCGATGTTATTATTACCTTTTAAACTATCATTATTGAGAAATGACAACGTCACTGTTATTGTAACGAAGTTCCCTTTCGTGCGTTACGAAAGGGGGCTATACGGAAAAAATTTGGACCAAAAGTTGTAACGACACTTTTATTTTTTTATTATTTAATTTGTGTGTTGATGTGACATTTATCTTGTATTTATTTCGTTTGTATTTATTTGTATGTGATTATTCTGTTATGGGTTATGATACCTGAAATAAATTAATTTTAATTTAATTTTTTTTTTAATAACGCCATCTGTGAGCGACCACAGGTACTAATTAGTGGCATGCCTTTGTGAGGTTCATTCCATAACTTCGTTCCATCCGGGTGTCCCTTGACACCTCTCAGCTTTTTTTTTTTTGGGATTAAAATGTAATGGAGATACATAAATAACAACTACATAATCAGCCTTTTAATGTTCCCACTGCTGGGGCACAGGCCTCCTCTCAGTGACAGGGAGTGGGCCGTAATCTACTACGCGGGCCAGGTGCGGGTTGGTAGATGTCACATGTCTTCGAATTTTTGGTTCTAAGGCATGCCGGTTTCCTCATGATGTTTTCCTTCACCGTTTTGAGAGCAGTGGTCATGAAATTATTTACACAAAGTAAAGCGCCTGCTTGCGTTCGAACTCACGACCTACAACTCGTAAGTTAGGGCCGTTACCACATCCACATCGCTGTCGACTGGTAATGTACCCAAGAGACTGGCGGCATTGCCACGTTATATGGCAATGCTTAGCCTCTGACCAAAGTAAAAACCAGCCTTTGGGCCACGGGAAGTGTCAACCATCGCGTAAATCAAGATAAAGTTTATGTGAATTTTGATGGCTGGATTGTAACAAAAATATAATTTAAAAGAGTATCCATGGAGTTTCCTGCCCGTCCTTCTCAATACCGTTGCAGTTTTAACAAAAATATCAACATGTACATTTCTGCTATTAGTCATTCCCCTCCTCTGGTTTCTTGTGTAACTGAACCTTGTGTTATATCGGAGTGTACTACGTGAGTCGTGTATCGTTAATTTCTCTTTATTCCCTAGTAATATTCTCTCTTTCTTTTAGCTTATAGTCTCTTTGTTTTGTCTTTTTGTCTCTTGCTTTTAGTATAGAATAAGTAAGTCGCCGAGAGTAAGCCGAGAATCGATTCGTGGCAAATAGTTTTCTCTCGTATGCTATAAATTCTATAGCATACGAGAGAAAATTATTCCTCATAACGGAAAGCTACCATTAAACTCAATATATTTTCATAATAACTACACAATACTGTTTGTGTTCACGTTCTAGTGAACTCAGAACAACTATAGATTGATATTTAAATTCGAGTGCAGTTTCCAAATCAAAAACTGCTTTAAATAGGGAAACTAGTTAACTGCTTTGTTGAAAGTTGATTGTTTCATATTTAGGCAACAAAACAATATAATATCATCAATTAAAATGAATTACAAAAAAGTTACTCCATCCTTTGTGAATTTACCTGAAAGAAGAAGCTTTACAAAAATATTATTTCTTTAACCCATTTAAATATTGGGAGCATAAAATATTCATTTTTGTACTTAAGCTTGCTCTCAAAATATCTTTCCAAATTTTCGTTCAGAAAAAATTACCTCGAATTCCATTTTAAGAATTCTTATTTGCGCACAAGAAAAGTGTTTTTTAAATATCTGTTAGATCCTAACAGGATAGCAGTCCGTACTTAGAATTGTAAAATATCTTGTTCTTATAAAAAATCCACAAATACTTAGTATTCCTGTAGGAGCTAAAATCCTGAGTGACACTTAATTAGTGTGGGAATGGGTGCCGCGAACTGAGTAAAGCGGGTTGGATAGGGCAGCCAAAACAAGTATTTTTTTCAGTAAAACTTTTTACTCTCGGACGGTAGGTATTCAATTAGTTAAATTAAGCAGCGCAGTCGCTTTGCGTTTATTTTTTTAATTCAGATCGTTTTTCGCAAACGAAAATAGTCAAAAAACATTGAGGAAAAAGTTTCGTTTAAACGCAACGTCGATTTACACCGAATAATAATCCTAAAATAATATTTGAGAATGTAGCGATTCCTCGCCCGGTTTCGATGTACAAAGAAAAGCATATTATGTATTAAAATATTAATTTTATTTTTAAGGGTTTGTAAAGATAACAGGGTTTGTTAAACATTGTTCTGATTCCCCGAAGAATATCTTTTTATATCCATTATAGGGTTTCATTCAAAAAATATTAGGTATGTTTGAGTAAGTTTCTCTCAACCTAGTTTTAATACTTTTTTCCAAGAATTACTTTCATCATACCGCTGAAATTTTATCCTCGATTTGGGTAAGTAACTAAGTAGTATTCTCCTTAAATCCCTATAGACCGAAATTTAAATAAGAAAGTTGAATAAATTATAATATGATAATAACAACACGATCTTCCTTCAATGGGATCACGATTTTGCTCATTTCCTGAAGTGAATTTTGTTATTTGAACTTTTGCTTGGGGCTATCTTTGAACGAAAGTTAAATATTCTAATCGCCTTGGATCTTTTCTGCGGTAAAAGGCATTTTTATGGTATCAGTGTCAAAGAATAATGGCGTTATGTACAAATACATTAAGATAAACTGTCTTTTAGGACGTGGGAGAAGAATAAATTAATAGGCTATGGATAAATATTGGCGTATGAGCATATAGCGCGATCGTGTATGTTCGCGAAACATTTATTTATTTATTTTATTTTATTTATTTTATTTATACTTTATTGTACACCAGAAAATACATAGCAACAAAAATAAATCCATTCCATTCCATTCAATCCATTTACACTACGTTCTTCATGAAAATTCATTCGAGGAGCTCGTGGCTAAGTAATAACAGCCGCACGGGTCGATCCATCAAGTTAAGCTACGCTTGCCGGGGTTGGTCAGTGGATGGGTGACCATCTTTACATACCGAGACTCCTCCGTGCCACGGAAAGCACGATAAACCGTTGGTCCCGGCTGTCATTCCATCTTTAACAGTCGTTACGGGTTGTCAGAAGCCCGCAAGTCTGACTACCAGTCTTACCAAGGGGTATCGTATTACCCAGTTACTGGATTGTGGAGGTCAGATAGGCAGTCGCTCCATGTGAAATAGTGGTATTCAGTAGCATCCGGTTAGACTAGAAGCTGACTCCAACATAGTTGGGAAAAGGCTAGGCAGATTGATTGTCCTTTATGAAAATTATATTTTATTATCGTTCCATATCCCTATCGTTATATCAGGTGAAAGTCAACAGGTTTTCATACCAACAGGTAAAAATCCGCTCAACATCAACACAAAAACGAACTAATAATTCAAAGGATTAAAAGCCAATTCACACATCACGTTATTGACAAAACCTGCCATTGGTGACGTGAATAAATATTGTTGCATGCATTTTGAACGATTTCTGCGGTTGCAACGCGTTGACAAGCGGCGACGCAATCCGGGCACGTTTCGACTGCCGATCCCGTGACGTGTAAATACACCAAAAGGTAGGGATGTCCAAACTGGGATTTTGTACAGATTTGTCTGAGTTAATATAGTAGAGAGAGCAGTGGTGGCCCAGTAGTAACGGCCCCGACTTACGAGTTGTAGGTCGAACCCAGGCAGGCGCTTTACTTTGTGTAAATAATTTCATCACCACTGCTCTTAAAACGGTGAAGGAAAACATCGTGAGGAAACCGGCATGTCTTAGAACCAAAAATTCGAAGACATGTGACATCTACCAACCCGCTCTGGGCCCGCGTGGTAGATTACGGCCCACTCCCTCTCACAAACAGGAGGCCTATGTCCCAGCAGTGGGAACATCTTTCATAAATAACGTATCAGTGACGTAATTCGCTGGTGAATAGCGGGTGCTATGTAACGGCTACCGTACTTCTAGGAGACCGAAGCTTTACGAGGACGACGCATTCCGAGCGATTTTTGAATATTTCGATATTCGTCGCCTATACAATGCTGATTTTCAGTTTCTGGGTGTTCTTTGATAAAAGACTAGTTCTTTTTTTAAACTAACTTTAAAAAAGGAAAAGGTTCTGTTCATCTGTTTGTTTGTTGTTTTTTTTTGTATTAATTGCTCGATGTGCCTTAATTATTGTACAAAACAACTTCGCTGTTTAGATTTTAAATCAAGAATCTTACCTCTTTACAATATTCCATGTGTTGCCTCACTGGAATTCGGCTCATTCTGAAAAAAAAAGAAAAATACGTTAAATGTGATAAAAATTGCCGTGCAATTTGATTTAGGTACCTACATAGGTATTGGAATACCTATGCGTAGAATTTATCAATATAAATATTTAAAAATAAAATAACCTTTTATTTCTTGCTGTTTTTAATTACAAAAATCATTATTTAATATTACAATTCGTAATATTACATAATTTTTTTTTCCTAATATGAAAAACAATAAAAACGAATAAAATTGATTTACCAACAAACCACCAAATAAAAATAGATTGGTATTGTGGAATTCTTTTGCAAGGTGTGCACATAGAAAATAATTCCACAAAACGAATCTGGAGTTCAACTCTCTTTGCTGTGATTTGCTCACCACAGCTGCAACCAAAACCGGTATATGAAAGCGATATACCCCGCACTCGCGTGATTGATTTTTGCTCAAACAGTACTATTGTTGACGGACGGTTTAACTCAAACAAACCGCTGTTGTTTTTTTGTCTACAAACTAGAGTTTTCGGATTGTTTCAACTCAGTCGGCTGGATTAGGTACCTATGCTGCAACATCTATGGTAGTTATTGAAACAGTTTCTTCTGTTCAGTAAACTTTATTCGACCTTGGTAGTCTATAAAATAAAGTCGCTTCTCGTGTGTCTGTGTGACCGCGTTGTTCATCTTAACTGCCCAACTCGTTTAACATATACATGGTTTACCATCGACTCGAAAACAAGAACATCCTTTTCTTTGGCAACCCTACTTGAAAGTAAAGTTAGAAACGACCGTCAAGGAACGTGCGGAACATGCACATTCAACTCCCTCGCAAACAACTAAATAAATCACCCTACTTTACTTTGTATTGTGCACGCTTTTGTTGAAGATCTACTTTATCTATTGTGAGTGAAACTTGCAATGGTTGGACACAATCATCAGAATACTACACATTTATGATTATATATTACACATTTATGTACATATAGGGAGCAGTGGTGGCCCAGTGGTAACGGCCCCGACTTACGCGTTGTAGGTCGGCCAACCCAAGCAGGCACTTTACTTTGTGTAAATAATTGCATTACCACTGCTCTCAAAACAGTGAAGGAAAATATCGTGCAGAAACCGGCATGTCCTAGAACCAAAAATTCGAAGACATGTGACATCTAACACTGGGCCGCACTAGGCCCGCGTGGTAGATTATAGTCCATTCCCATTTAAGCTGTCCAACATTAGAAGCTGATTAGGCTTATACTAGCATAAACTAAACCTGTTAATTCATTGATTGATTTAGGCGGAAAACCCGTATACGGAAGAGAAACTTTAACATCAGCTGATAGTAATTTATGCAACGGATACTCAACCCTTTCACGACTATACATAATACAATGGGGCGAGAAACAGTCGATTCCCAAATCAGAGTAAAAGCTTCCGTATTTACAACAGAACGATACATTTTACACTACCGCTATTCCACAATGTAGATAGGTTCAGAAGGTTGGCTCTATGCAGCGAGCTAAAACGCACGCACTTAAATAGACACGCTTCACGTACAGCGGCTGCAAGCGCGTTCGTGATTTAAATTCGACCGTGATTGCAGCACAGTCACGAGCATAAATGCCATACACACAATTCCTCGACAAAAACGGCCAAGTGTGAGTCCGACTCGCACACGAAGGGCTCCTTATGCCATTAGCACACCTCCGCGTCCGCCTCGAAACCGTAGCAGCAAAACCGCAGTAGTTCATTCAACTGTCTCGCGTTATGTTCTGTACGTGAAATTCGAGTAGCGGAGCCGGTTGAATTGAACTACTGTGGTTTTGCTGCTACGGTTTCGTGGCGTAGGTGTGCTATTGGGGTTAACACCGTACAAAATGGAGCAAAAATCGCCGAAACCTAAACCGCCCAAACGGTGGTAAAAAAAAACAATATAAACCAAGCCGTAAATGAAAACTAACACAAACGTTTCGTCATCAATATAAATCTCTATCTGTTGCTGTTGACAGCAACTTCGTCTTCGTGATTTTGATTTCAATACAAAAGTGCGAGTCGGACATGCAAACAAAGGGTTCCGTAACACCGTGGTGCAATATTTAAACTAGACTTTTTTTTAATCTTGAGAAAAAAAACACGTTTCTTGTATAGCCCCTTTAATTTCTAACTTTATTAAATTTGTATTATTTGTTGTTATGCCAGCATAGAAATACACAATCTGTAAAAATTTCAACTGTCTACCTATAACGGTTCATGAGATACAGCCCGCTGACAGACAGACGGATGGACGGACAGCGGAGACTTAGTAATAGGGTTCCGTTTGGCATCCTTCGGGTACAAAACCCTAAAAATTCTTCTGAGTTTTGCGTACCTGTAAGGTATTTAAGCTCACGTGCACATATTTTTGCCTTCTGTTCATATCTATTTCTTGGCTACACCATCAGAGTCCCTCCAAGTCTCATACTTATCTTCATTTATCACAGGAAGCAATAAAGACGCGCACAGCAATATATTTGCGTCTCGCTCCCGTATATTGTTGCTAATGATACTGTTCGCAAATAAAAGGAAAGCTTTTAGAAATTGTGGACACGTTCTCTTGTTGCCGGAGGCACTTAATAGCACGTGTTTATTTCGTTTTTGACAAATCGTTTCGTACGCATCGTCTTAAGTGAGTGATGTGTCGGTTATAGCACAACGGTAAAGGTGTAGACTACCAAGCTATTCGGTATAGCGGTCGTGAAATTATTTTCCATAAATCTAACACTACATTGGTCGTGATCGTGATCGAATCATAAATTAAGAGATCCGCAGGAGAACTAAGGTAAACGACATAGCCCGAAGAATTGGCAGGACAAATCTCAAAACATTGAGATTTCTTTATTTAATTTAAGTTTACCATACAATTAAACCTTTTAGTTAAATGCTCTAAATTATGGTGAAAACCACATCAAATTCCATTATATACAGGGTGTCAGGGACATCGACGCGAAGCCGGATACCATGGATTCTGTACATGATCCTGAACCCCACTGCGTTGAAATTTTTCGTCGCTTATTTAAAAAAAAAAAACAGCTGTTCCGTACATTTTGACCGCGTAGGTATTGCACTTTTCTATGAAACAGCAGATTTTTTTTTTAATAACCGGCGAAAAATTTCGACGCAGGGAGGTTCAGAATCATGTACTGAATCCATGGTATCAGTTTTCGCGTCGATGTCCCTGAAACCCTGTAGTTTAGAAGAACTAAGAGGCTACAGAAAGCAGACACGAAAAGCAACCATGTTTTATATTGTACTAAGTATATAGATTTACGCATTTGTCGTTCATTTTTCGTACGCTAGGGCACACTATAAATAAGTAACAGTATTTCCTGTGTCTCGGCAGTGAAACCTACGGCCGCTCGGGAGATAAACCTTCCACATCCGTGCGTAACTGCCGCGCACTCGATACTGTTGCGTACTGATATACACTGGGATTTCGAAGAAGATATAATACTGTTACTTATTGATACTGTAGCTAGGTATATTACAGCAGTACATCGTCGCATACCTGATGCATGAACGATTAATCAAGATGAACATTGCGTAAGACGATATATTACTTAAGCCTGTCTGGTTCTACAGAACGGATTGCTACAGTGGATTATACAGCGTTATTTTCAGATGTTGGCAAATGTTACGTTTTGTTTTTATCTTACTGCTAATATTGTTGAGAGAAAAGTTTTGTTTGTTTGTGGTTCCAATCAGAATAGCTGTAGAAGGGGTTCTCTATTTTCTGTGTTACTGGGATTAGTTTCCGCACTTAGTCCTTCAAGTTGACCATTGTTCGTAGGCCATAGCGGCCGTCGCTGGTCGTTTCAACCACCCCATCTCCCTCCAGAAGTAGATTAGGTAAGTCATAAGTCATTTATTCATATGTTTAACATAGGTGTGCAATAATAATGGTATATAAAATAATATAGAGCTTGCTATGTTATGCCAGAGGGTGTACAAATGTGTGTAATTTAATTATCATTGAACAATAAAAAATTACACATTTCATAATAAAAATGAATGACATAATTATAAAAAGCAATAGAAGTCAATGTAGGTCTCCTAGTCTGTTTAGAAAATCTGCACAAAAGACTGGGTGACCAGAGGGTTTGCAGCATGGTAATATAGTGCACAGTTGAAATTATACGGGGTATATTATTTGGTGAGCTGAAGATAAGGTTCAATATCGATGCCTAAAAGCGTCTAAACTAAACCTATATTCTGGTGTAAAAAATGCTGTTCCCGTAAAGTTAATAATTATATTATTCGCTAAAATGGTAATTAGATTGTAATTTTGCTTTACAAACATACATAATGTAGGTATATTGCTTAGCATTTCATGTGGTTACAAAAAAGATAAAAACAGTTGTTTTACAACGTGTTCCAATTTAATATAAAACGAATACATAATGTTAACTTTTTTTTGTCTAAATAAACATTAAAAAAATATTATTTCTAAAATAATATATTTCTGTAAGAACACAAGCATTCATTATCCCAAAAGACATTAATAAAACCGAAGGAAATTAAAAGAAGAACATTTTTAAAGGTAAAGTTTTCAGTGTATAATGTTGTAAGTACTACAATAAGTCAAAACAAAAATTATTGCTCAAACAGAAAGAAACAAATGAATAAAAACCGAATTAGACTTTAGGAAAATGAAATGTAGCTTTAATAAATTATTCCTACATCATTATTTTGAGCTTATTATAACAATCACTCAAGGCCTGCCGAGCGACGGCGACGTCTGGATTTGGGCATAAGTCTATTCAGAATTAATTACCTAGAGAAGTACCAATTCGTAGAAATGTTTGAGTGAGAATTGAAAACCAAACAGCCTAATTGATCACTATAATGATCAATTTAATATACTGTTAAACGTATGAAACTTCTTCGTCGCTTTTCGCTTTTCGCTATTTAACAAATTAATAAATAACATTGAAAACTTTCGTGAGTCAAATAATTTTTATTATTATTTTAGTTTTGAAGTCGGGGTTTCTTTTATAGTGTCAAACTCGAACGGGGCTCATAACCATGTGATCCTCAAACAGCAAGATAAACGAAAAGAAATAACAATTTTTTTTTTTTATATATTCTAGCATCAATTCAATCGCTCCATGTAAAATACTGGTATTCAGCTACATCCGGTTAGACTGGAAGCCGACCCTAACATCGTTGGGAAAAGGATAGGCAGATGATGATTCTACCAAAAAATTCAGAATCATGAACTGAATCCATGGTAACAGTTTTCGCGTCGATGCTGCCACTCTGTATAAAATGCTGATATACAGTGTATCTAATATTTTTGGAACGAAGTTCCTTTTCGCGCGTTGCGAAAGGGGGCTAGACGGATAAAATTGGGACCAAAAGTTGTAACGACACTTTTTATTTTTTATTATAACGCCATCTGTGAGCGACCACAGGTATTAATTAGTGGCATGCCTTTGTGAGGTTCATTCCATAATTATTTTTTATTATAACGCCATCTGTGAGCGACCACAGGTACTAATTAGTGGCATGCCTTTGTGAGATTCATTCCATAACTTCGTTCCATCCGGGTGTCCCTTGACACCTCTCAGCTTTTTTTTTTATCTATTCTGAGGATGTGTAAAAGTAGGAATAGGTGGGAAGTACCGTACATCAGACTATTCCTTCGGGGCATCAGGCTTCAAACTGACAATTCACCTTAATAAGCTGTCATTCAGGGATTCCTAGTGGACCATTAACAAAAACAATCCCATGTGAATCTTCTTCTATACATCATCATCATCATCATCATCATATCAGCCGAAAGACGTCCACTGCTGGACATAGGCCTCCCCCAAGCACCGCCACTTCGACCGATTCTGTGCTTCCCGCATCCACCGAACTCCTGCGGCCTTTACTAAGTCATCGGTCCATCTTGTGGGAGGCCTTCCGACGCTACGTCTTCCAGTACGTGGTCGCCACTCCAGAACCTTTCGGCCCCATCGGCCATCTGTTCTGCGAGCAATATGTCCTGCCCATTGCCACTTAAGTTTGGCAATTCTTCGGGCTATGTCGGTTACCTTGGTTCTCCTGCGGATCTCTTCATTTCTGATTCGATCACGTAGGGAAACTCCAAGCATAGCCCTCTCCATTGCTCTTTGGGTGACTTTTAGCTTTCTGATAAGGCCCATTGTGAGCGACCACGTTTCAGTGCCATAAGTCATCACTGGCAACACGCACTGGTCAAAGACTTTCGTCTTTCGTATGTGGGACGAGAAGATATTGCGTAGCTTCCCGAACGCTGCCCAGCCGAGTCGGATTCGACGATTGACCTCTTTCTCGAAGTTGGACCTACCTAGCTTCTATACATACAATAAATCAAATAGTAACGAATTCAAAACTGTACATTTAAATAATAAGATATTTTTTTCAAAAAGTAATTGCTACGAGGTGTTCGGAGCGAGTCTGATGCCGAAAATATAGGTTTTAGAACTTTTGTGCATTTGTCTTGTCTGGATGTATGTTCCGGATTGGCGTAAAAACGGCTCAACGGATTTGGATGCACTCGGATAGTTTATACCCTGGAATAACACATAACACTTTTGATCCCGGTAGTACGTTCCCGTGGGTTATTTTCCGACATTCACGCGAGCGAAGCTGCGGGCAAAATCTAATAGTTACTAAACTCTAAACCACTGAATATTTTGATTAATCCCGATAATTACCATTTAATTACTCACGCTATTAGATTACTTATACAACAATAATGGTGTAGGTCTTTGTAATGAATTTCGATTGTTAACACGCGAAACTGGAATTAGTGTAGTTAGTTAAAAGTTATTAAGCGAACAGTAATAAAGAATAGTCCCGTAGGTCTAATAACGGGATTTGCGACTGCCGATAAAAAGTTTTGTTTTTCACTGAAACACGTACATACAAAAATATCAGTTAATTCTAGTACCTAATAAGGAAAACTAAAGGCCCCGATAAGTCCTGGATGCGATCCTCAGTCGGCCTGCCCGGAGATTGGATTTAAAAAACCAGGTTTTAAATCCAATTTCCGGACTGCTATATATCAGCTATAACTGCTATTCTTTCGTATTTCTCGTAATAGGTATTATTTTATTTTATTCCTCTAACGATATACAAATTTAAAAAAATATTAATACGAATTAATTATGAAAACTATTATTCTACACACGTAAACTAAGTGAGCGTGTATCATTAAACGGAATTATAGGATTCTAAAAAATTCAAACGCTTGCGTCTTCAAGTTAAATTATTATCATTATCATCAGCCTATTAATGTTCCACGGGACACAGGCCTCCTCTCTGTGAGAGGGAGTGAGCCGTAATCTACCACGCGGGCCCAGTGCGGGTTGGTAGATGTCACATGTCTTCGAATTTTTGGTTCTAAGACATGCCGGTTTCCTCCCGATGTTTTCCTTCACCGTTTTGAGAGCATTGGTGATGAAATTATTTACACAAAGTAAAGCGCCTGCTTTAGGTTCGACCCCACGACCTACAACTCGTAAGTCGGGGCCGTTACCACTGGGCCACCACTGCTCTCAAGTTAAATTAACATTTTCTTATAATAGGCTTAAAGAAACGATGGATGGACTGTGTGAAAGATGATTTGGCTACGAAGGGGGTGACTATCGAGATGACGACTAATAGAGAAGTATGGAACAAAAGGACATGTTGCACCGACCTCAAACAAATTGGGATAAGGGCAGGAGAATGATGATGATCATATTATACCTACACAAACACATGCAGCTTCAAGAATGAAGGCTTCAGTAAATATTTACCTTACCCTACCTATAAAATAATTCGTTATACTTACTTTACATCTATTAATAAGAGTCTATAATAAATTGCTTAGCATGATCCTCCGCTATATCGAAAATACTTCAGCATTAATTTTGAAATCAATCAATCAATCTCCCTAACCTTTTCCCAACTATCTTGGAGTCGGCTTCCAGTCTAACCGGATGCAGCTGAATACCAGTATTTTACATGGACCGACTGCCTATCGGACCTCCACAACCCAGTAACTGGGTTATACGATACCCCTTGGTAAGACTCGAGCTTCTGACGACTCGTAACGACTGTCAAAGATCCACGAATGACAGCCGGGACCAACGGCATAACGTTCTTTCCGAGGTACGGAGGAGTCTCGGTATGTAAAGATGGTCACCCATCCACTGACCAAGCAAGCATAGCTTAACCTGATGGATCGACCCGTGCGGCTTGTTATTACTTAGCCACGAGCTCCTCTAGCATTAATTTTAAAATAAATATAATATAATGATAAAGTTGAGGATTAAGTACTGTGTTTGACGAAAACACGATTCCAAAAAAAATACTTCAAATTAGATCATGAAGCTTTGCATAATAACTGAACTAACTATAAAGCAGACACTATGTTTAAAAAAAAATTATTACCATATATTTCGCCGTGAAAAATTACTAAACAATTGGCGCCTTGGAGGCTTCTCCCCGCCGCCGCTCCGTCTCACTCTCACTCAGTCCGCGAGCAGTAACAAGCGAGCGAGACAAGGAGTGAATTTGAAATAAGAATTAAGAAATAGAAAAAAATTATAATAACATGGTAGAGAGAACTCTTTCCTCAAATACCTAGTTACAAGCTCATTACACACGTCATGTTACCTGTCATCTGCCCTTGTCTACGCCATTGATACAATAATAATAATTAATACACAAGTACTGAACAGTTAATTACTAATGATGTGTCAGAATGTCATATCTAATTGGGAGGAAATGTCATTACGTACTATCGGGAATTTCCGGCTGGCATTATTGATTGGATTGAGAATAGATGTCATTATGAGCTATCTCTAATGCCGCTGGGCATGTGACCACCCGTATTTTTCTGAATATTAATGAAATGTTATCGAAAATTTACTTTAGAAGGGGTGTCTATCTTTAATATTTTTTTACATCATGGGGGGAATTTACGGATAAACACTTGTGTTTTTTAAATAAATACTGACATTTATTAGAAAAAATGTCTTCAACTCCGTTTTTTTTTCATAGTCCATTTTTTATAAAAATGTTAGTACCGGTCAAGTCCTGCAGGCAATAAATAGAGCCGGTTTCCGCGCGCTTCCTTTTTAGCGTGGGTCAAATTATATCGCGATAAGCCGCGCGTAGCCTACTCTAGGGATTTTTCCGCGCATTTTTTGCGGGAATTGACCGGCGATAAAATAACTCATAAGCTTTTAGAAATAATAAACAGAATCAATAACATGGGATATATCACAAACGTTACTCAAAAAATTAAAATTTAATAACATGAAAAATTGGCATAAAATTGGGCGGCATTGTATAGTTTTTCTTCAGCATGTATTAGAAAGGTGTCATATTCATTATATTTAAGGGTATAGACCATCAAACTGAACAACTTCCTTTGTATCGTAATAGCGAAAAAATCGCTCAACGCACCAAGAAGTTTTTACTGCAAAAATTTCTACGTATCACTCACTTAGGTTGCTTTTCGTGTGTATGTGTGACCGCGTTGTGCTAAGAAACCACGCAACGAATTTAGATGTGATTTTCACCATCATTTAGAGAATTTATTCTGGAAAGTGTGTATAATAAATAAATTTTATACTATAATGAAGAAATCTGAACGTTTTATCAAGAGCGTGAAAAATAGGGGCGGGTCGCTAGTATCATAAAAGTCTATTTAGTTTAATTTTCGGGTCCTTTTTTTTGTAGGTTGTTTTTCGCAGGAAGTAAATACACAATGATTTAGAGGCATGAGGAACAGGGTGTAAAGTTCACTCATCCGTCATAGAAAAGGGAGGATCCTCCTAAAAGACGGGTGTCGTGTCTAGCGGACAACTGCCTAACGTTTGATGTAGGAAAGTTATATACAGGGTTATTGGTAAAACACCAACAACCTCTTAAGGGGTCATTATACTCATAATTATGAACAACTTTTACTATGGGAACAAACCTGAAATTGCGAAAAAAAAATCAGCTGTTCCGTACATTTTGACAAGATATGAGAACATAAAAATGTAGGGAACAGCAGATTATTTTTTTCGCTATTTCAACTTTGGCCCATTAGTGAAAGTTGTTCATAATGATAAGTACAATGACCCCTTAAGAGGTTGTTGGTGTTTTACAAATAACCCTGTATATGTTGACTTCATGGTTAGCTGTGTTTGCGTGTGGCAGGATTTTGTGTGACGTCATGTCTTTAATGCGTAGTTCGCATGTGGCGATGTAGCTGCCGCCACAAGGAGACAGCCCGATAAAAGTCAGTTGAAAATACATAACATACCTATATAATTATGTATATAAACGTATATGCAATCTATTCTAGGCTGAGTAAACAGGAAAAATAAGATCGGTCTACCATAACATTTTGAAGTTAACGAGAGTGGACATGATTATGTAACTAAAACAACAGCTACCTCCATCCGAAAATAACATCCGAATAAATAATCCTTCTTTACAGCCTTATTTATGTCAGTATTTAGGTATAATATAACTCAATTCGAAGACGAGTTTAGGAAAACGCACAATCGCCTCGATTTTAAATTGGACCTTATAAAACTATTTTTCTCCTCCGCATTAAGCGTATCCTCTGAACTCCGGCTCAACTATCTTCGAAAGATATCGAGATAAACTTCAACAAAAGGAAACTTTGAAAAGCAGAATCGACCATCTCTTTGATAACTTGAGTGTCACTTTATTGTCTGTTGTACCGAGTCAATGGTAAGTTTTCATAAAAAGTTAGAAAATTTGGGAGAACTAAGCACTTATGAAATTAAGTTTGTGGCTGTTTTTCGCTGTTATTTTGATCTAAGTTATTGTGTTATGGTGAACGCGAAGTAAGGCGATTTGATGCAAAAGTTTTGACTAGTTGTTTTTCTAACAAGGTTTAACAATGGTGTCGGTGATACGAGAATGAATCATGTTAAACGTTTGAGTTTGACGAACGACGTTAGTTGACAAACGATTGTCTCAGCTTATTTAAAACGTAACTGCAGTCGACAATGGCCTAAATGTTTTTAGGTACGGTTGGATATAACGAACTGAGGGTCATGAGGGATCTCGCACGTTCTTAGGGGAAAGATACGTAATGGACATTTTGGCCTACGCCACACTTGACGGAAATTCCGTCGCGGATCTTTCGCGTCGGAACGCCAATACATTGTTGAAATAAATCGCTCGTCGTCGCTCGTCGCTTATAAATGATTAATAACGGGCACACTATGTGGAAGATCGGTCGCTCCGTCGCGGACCGCTCGCCCTCTGCGTCTGTTCCGTCCGCCGCGCAAGTTCAAGTTCGGCGTCGGAATTTCCGTCAAGTGTGGCGTAGGCCTTTAGGAGATGTCTTAAAGGCCTACGCCACACTTGACGGAAATTCAACATACAACACGTACACACATGTACGTGTGGCGATGATGACAATCACGGCTACTGGCAGAGCGCGAGCGCCAAACTTTTAAATGAGACTGACGCGTGCACTCCGCACTCCCAACCTCATAGCTAGTGACCTATTCTGCTCTTCTCTGAGGGAAATCACAAAGAATGCATCGTTTGTAATAAGTTGTAATACTATCAGTATTACAACAATGAGTTAATTATAAGTTAGGTTAAGTGTTAAATAAGTATGCTATAGCTTATAAATAATAATGGATATAAGGAGGAAAATAAATATATGTACAACTTAAAATTGAAATGAAAATGTTTTTTTTATCTTGGAGGTTGTAGCGGCCAAGTAGTGCACACTAGCCTCCTAGTTTGCGGCGACGGTGACAGAATATTTCGTAGCAATATCCCACACAACTTTACCAAATCTAAGCTTCTAAATTGGCCATGCAATGCATGTCTCCTGTTCTATATTTAGTATCTAGCAATACAATTGCTATATCGGATCTATCCGGAACCATTAAACGGATACCCAGATCCAATGTTTATAATTACCGTGGTAGCCATGTTATGTAAATTGTGGTAGGGTGTTTCGCATAGCAATCAGACGCAATATAGTTTGAAGTGCGTTAGCCGACTAACTTGCTCGGCTCTGCATAATAATATATGTAGACGACCGAGTTTTTTTAATACATATACAGAGTGTTTGTTAGAAGAACCGACGCAATGTTCTTGTTCAATGTTCACACTTATTGTCAAAAGATACGAAAGAGACGAACTGTGTCCAAATAAAGTTTTTCTTTCTTTTTCTTTCTTAGGGATCTAGTGCATCATATTCTAGTTTTCAACCATAAAACCTATGTCTTAGGTGACACGGTACGTAATTGAGATAATAATTTGTTTTGTTTTAAATTACTTTTGTTGTAATAGAACGCAATAATTTTTGATGTTATCGGCAATGACATTTATGTACGGCTGGTTTTAGAAAATGGCTTTTGTGCTTCTTAACTCTTAGAATTTTGTGAACAATTTTAAGATGTGTTAACAGTTAAACTTTTCAATTAATTTTAAAAATAAACCATAAAACAATTTTGTGCTAACAAATTAATGACACACACAATCCCTAAAAAAAAAATTGTCGGTCCTTCTACTAAACACCCTGTATACTTATGGCTATTTGTGTTGCCTGTTTGTATCTACTTATGAGACTTACATAATTAGATTTTTTGTCTTTACTGTGGCCAACGTGTGCGGAGTCAGTTTTAAACGCATGCTACACAGTCACCAACCGCGTCCTCGACAGAGGTGACCTTGATTGGCGATCGGCTTTGTTTCAACGTTTGGTCGTAAACCATCATCTACATGGTTATAAACCAAAGTCATCTCTGTCGGGACGCAGTTGGCGACCGTGTAGCAGTTGTTTTAAAGTTTTCTAAATCGGCCACGGCAACTTGTGTACAGGTGAAAGGCTCTCTGATGGCTCGATGAAAGAATCAGGAGGTCAAACCTCCTGATTCTTTCCCGAAGATGTGGTTAGTTGACTTTTCTCGCCAATTGATCACATCTTTCTGAGGAGGTGTTCCCATCGGATCGGACCCATATATATTTTATTATATTTATATTTATTTTGCTTTCTATGAACCATCATTGTCAACATTAGTATCCATTAAAATTAATTAACAGACTACGGTAAACAAAGCTTTAAATACAGCGAAAGTACCTACCCAAAGTCTATACAGCAATACATTTACAGTTGAAAGTCGCACAGTTGGCCCCGTTCCTAAAAAGACAGCTCTTATAAAAGAAGCGGGGCGAACCGTCATTACTAACAGCCGACGTCAATTTGCACGCTGGGTCAGACATTACACCGTCTATACTAGAATTCAGTAGATTTTTTTCCGAAAGGTTACATAAGATAAAGATCTAGACTATCTACTTTATTCAGGTAAAAAGAAATCTGCTTAGGAATTTATAGACGGTAAAAAAGGTGACCTTTATCGCATGGTTATTTATTTAGGTAGCATTTTGAATCTACGTGCGTTTGATATAAACAGCAAATAAAACAAACGATTCTTTCTGATGCCAAAGAGGTTATGAATGAAGACCAGCTGTCTAATTACGCAACACATTTTCGTAAAGGATTCCGACGAATCTGTTTCATTTTGACAGTTCAACAATATTCATTGCGTTTTATACGTTGTTGAACAGATATTTTTTCGAACTTATTTAGCAATCTGTTTCAAAACGATTCAAATTCTGATTGATCGTGTATTACGTAATTAGGGTACAGCACCCTAATTGCAGCACACAATTTCAATCTTAATTCGAAAGATTTTAGAAGAAATTAGTAAACCATTGCTTCATATGCTTGAAAATTCGTCTGTGAAAATTCAAATGAAAGGCTTATGTGTTACACAATTACCTCGTAGGTACACTCTACAAAATCACTCCCTAGAAGACCTATTCTGCAAGACTGCGATTGACCAAATAATGCATTACGTTCGTTATTTGACCCAAAAAATCTGAAACTGAATCCACATTCAGCCCCGGCGGGTCAAGGCGGAAATTGCTATACTTAATCATCACGAGTGGCAGATGAATTGGTAATTTAATTTATTGTTATGAGTACTCGTATATAGACAGTGGGAGGAGGCTAATCCTCTAAAAAATTATAGATCGCTAGATACATAAAACTTTTTCAACCGAGAAAAACGTGACCCTGCAATAGGATTTTTTTTATATCCTTGTATTCGCAGACACAATGTCACATCCCTAAATTAACATTCAAACCGGTAACCGGTAACAAGTCTGTATGCAACACCAAAACAAATGTTCCGTACGGGAATCAAAACAAAACTTATCTTATCGATCAAAATTACCGTCAAACTTTGAAAATCATAAATAATTTTGTTGCAAAAATAAATAACACTCAGAAAATAAATCCTTCTTTCTGGGGCAGTCGGGTAAAAATAAACTAATAATCAGGTCATGCTATAATAAGCCTTCCGTGACGCTATAACTAATGATTTAAAAATAGTAAATTCTAAGCTAGAAAAATAATATTGTATGATTATAAACTACCGTAGAAAAAAGCTACCGTAGGAAAACACGCAATACTTTACCGTCGAGCTCTTTGATCAAAGTAATCAACTTTTTATAAAAGAAATGACTAGATTTATTTTTTGTCTTGAATACGTGGAATGAGTAACAAGTTATTTTATTGATTATAGGCATACCACAAGTCCTGAATTCAACGAATTGTGATGACGTCATAGAAATTTATTTATTTATACTTCATTTTATACTGTAAATCACGGTTAAACTGATTGAAATATAGCACTAACCTGCTGAGTTCGCAAAAAAAACTCACTTTCTTAGAAACTTTCAACCCCTATTTGACCCATTTAGGGAATGAATTTTCTAAAATTATCACAATCACATTTATCAAATAGCACATTTATCGCATTGGGTTATCCTGTAATGGTAAATGTAAGATGATAAATAAATAAAATAAGAAAATCCATCTTAGTCCACATCTTCGTTATATCATGTTATTTTTATTCATTACAAATCTCTTAAGGGGTCATTGTACTCATCATTATGAACAACTTTTACTATGGGACCAAAGCTGAAATCGCGAAAAAAAATCAGCTTTTCCCTACATTTTGACGAAATATGCGAACATAAATGTATATAAAGAAAATACATTTATTTAGCACAGAAAAAGAGGGTAAGGGGTACCTTGTATTACGAAAATGTGGACTAAGATGGATTTTTGAAAATTCATCCCCTAAATGGGTGCAAAATTTCATCCTTCTAGGACCAGTAGTTAGTTGCCTGTCAGTGAATTTAAAATTCTATAAAGTAGATAAATATAACAAATTCTTAAATAAAAATCCATTGAATTTAGTCTAAAACAGAATAACAGGAACGTAATACATGTCCTAAGTCCTTAATTTTATCCACTTGGGAACTCACCACGAGTACCTAAATCCCGCAAAGCCTCGCCCATACTTTTCAATTCCATTTGAGAATTTTATGAAACTAGTGCGACAGATGCACCTTGTTATGAATGCATGAAACCCTATTCTGTCACAAAAATTATATTATGTGCCAACAGGGTTCATAGAAGAGAATAAAATATTATGAATATAAATATTATACAGATTTGGAAATTGAGTAATACTATTTTCATAATAGATGTGTGCTCACTACAAAGACAGATATCACGCGCAAGGATATGTTCTGAAGTCGGTGTCTTTGGTTTAGAATTTTCGTTTTTTAGCACAGCCTTTCAAAATTAAGCCTCCTGCAGACTGGCGCGACGTGACGGCGCAGCGGCGAGTAGCGATACCGGTAATTGTTCTACCGTGAAGTTTTCTTAGAAATTGTTTTGTTAGAGTCAAGTCACGCCTGTCTGCACGACGCCGATGCTATTTCTCACTGCGTAGATGTGGTACTTACCCCACACAAAATCAGATATCCATATCACTTACCACTACCCAAAAAAAGTTAATAACATTTATATTGGACCACCGTGCAAGGTTTTCCTCTACCAAATGAAAAAAGAATTTTCAAAATCGGTTCACAACATTGACGATAATATCGATATAATTTTTTTTTAACATACAGACGAACATAGAACCTACTCCTTTCTGGAAGTCGGTTAAAAATTAATCGTTTTGCTTACCAATAGCATTGAGGTATTATGTACTAGTACAATAATACCTCAATGACCAATAGTAGCATTTTTACTGTCAAACTGAGGATATAAATAGATTCGTAAGCAAATGTTACCTGTGATAGCTACTTCCGTATGGGAGGGTCTAGTGTGCAAAGCTATGAGGTCTTTGGTTCACTATTAATAAAGGTACAAGAGTTTTAATTTTAACTAATTACGGTCGGTAAATTATAGGAATCGGCAATGGCCGATTTCTATAATTAATCGACGAAAAAAAAGAATAATGTTCTGAACTCAATGCATATACTATGTTTATTGTATTACCACGTATATGCTTAATTCTATTTATGTAATCATTGTTTCTCATTAATAATAAAATACTAATTATTGTTAGTAATCTTACACTATGTAAACCGATATGTAACACACAGCCCATTAACACATTAATTTGCTTGGCTTGTCTGTATTACATTAATTAATTTAGTTCTGACATTTGATACCTTTTAGTACTAATGCCTGATTGAAAACACATTTATACTAGCACTAATCAAAACAAAGTTTCGTATGGATTTCATTAATTAAAAAAAAAACTTGAGACTTGAACCCAGTTATTTCATTTATCAGTTTTATATCTACTCATAAAGCTCTCTTCTAAATAATAGTGCGCTGCTAAACTCACTTTATTCGCTAAATGTTAATAAAACCAAAATATTATGCTATTCGCAAAAGCCTTTCACTTTCTAGGTCAGAGCAAATATCTAGTTATCAACGAATGAATCACAACTGGAGCGTGGCGTCCACAAATAGAGTTCCCTGAAATTCCATTAGCTTTAATATATTTGCGACACTTTTCTAGGCATGGTAAAATATATATTATCGTGTATAAATAAAAATATGGAGGAAATAAGAAGGAGTGTAGGTACTGTAGTCAGTCAGTTTATGTTTTAAATACCGTCAGGGGGTGGAGCCCTGACGGTATTTAAAACATAAAAGGTAAAAATTCCATCTGAAATTTCTCAGTAGCAGCCCGGATTTGTGCCCGGTTGATGGCAATAGGCTCGCCACCTATTACATAGGACTCAAAAATAACTGGCGAAATGTGGGTGTACTATCTATGGCACACCTCTGCCCAACCCTTCAGGGAGTACAGGCGTGATTTTATGTATGTAAAATTCAGAATTGAGAGAGACTGTCACAATTGTTATGTATGAAGGAGAACGGACATAACATGAAAATCAGCTAGCTGGTAAGGAGAAAACATGACAATCAGCTAGCTGGTTTATAGACTCCTTCCTCGTAATTCATTTCATTTCTATAAGACCTCATTCTCACAAAAACTACAAACAATAAATCACCTCCTTACCTAATAATATCATTGCAAAATTATGTCCCTAGAGAAAAAGGTAGCACCTTTGTTCTTCAACAATTCGATTCACAATCTTGAAACTTAATTTAAACGCAATCTCAAGGTTCTTACCATGAGTCAGCACTTAAGTAACTATTGTGAAGCAACCCCAGAGCAACAATTTACTTAATTGGAGAGCATTAACAAGGAAATTTAAGCTCGTTCACCTTAGTACCTTACCTATAAATAAATATCGGGTCTGGCTGTTTGTGTTTGTGAATTTAAATGTTTGTAAACGCACCCACAATACAGGAGAAATTCCTAGTGTGGGGCAACGTTTTAAAAAAAAAATAATAATTAAAATACATATATATATATATATATATATATACAAAAAAGTTGCTCATTATTATACGTTACTCAGTTTTATTAGGTACAATAATTACGTATAAGTAAATAACAGATTGCAGTGTTGGCCCAGTGGTAACGGCCTCGAAAGGTACACAAAGTAAAGCACCTGCTTGGGTTGGAACCCACGACCTACAACGCGTAAGTCGGGGGCCGTGACCACTGGGCCGCCACTGTTCCCTACATGTACATAAACGTGTACACAATCCTCAGTATTCTGATGATTGTGTCCAACCATTGCAAGTTTCACTCACAATAGATAAAGTAGATCTTCAACAAAAGCGTGCACAATACAAAGTAAAGTAGGGTGATTTATTTAGTTGTTTGCGAGGGAGTTGAATGTGCATGTTCCGCACGTTCCTTGACGGTCGTTTCTAACTTTACTTTCAAGTAGGGTTGCCAAAGACGCACTGGAACGGTAATAGGCTGGTATTATTATATTATTAAGTTTAACATAACGTATTCCTCTAATCAAGAGGTTGGTAGAGATGTACGTATATACAATGTGGAGACTACAATACAACAAAAAATTTAAATAATGGCACTACTAATGTTTAAGAGTATTTTGGAACTGTCAAATAAATCCAAGCTTCGAAAAAAAAAAACGAGTTTTTCAAACAAATTAAATGTAATGTGAGCCGGATCCACCCTAAGCCTAAATTCCGTTTACCCAACTAGGCCTTGGGTGAATTCGGGCATACATTTCAGAATATCCACCTTAGGGTGGATTTTTGGGGTGGATAACTGAAATAGCCCGAGCCGACTATGGATTTGACCGAGCTATAATGACTAAACTATTGAATATATTCAATTGAATTTTCGTATACAGAATGGGAACGTCATTATGGACACACCGTTTAATTTATTGTTGTATTGTCGTCTCCACCTTGTATAGTTAATTGATTCATATGTGAACTTGTGGAAATCCATTATAAAATCCACAATAAACGTAGATACATTTAGTAACTTGTTCCGCTTAACTGTTCCTAAAGCATCATAAAAACCCTATAACAAAACCGATAAAACCCTGTAATTTCTTACAAGGTTTTTTATGACTCTTTGGGAATAGGTTACTAAATATCTGCGTTTATTGTATTTTAGAGATGTATGTATACAGGGTGGATTTTTGAGATGGGGGAGCTAAGACAGCTCCCTTAACCGTTGCAGGTACAGGAAAACGGTCTTAGGAGACTGTCCATAACTTTTTGAAACATTTTGATCTGCATTCACAGATTTTGAAAAAAATGGACAGTCAGCAAGAAAATGGGCAGTTTTGATGCCAATCGATCCTGTTCCATATAAGGATCAAAAACCTCTATTAGACCAACTGAGGTTTGAGTACTAGAAAAGTCAGAAATCACAAAAAACTTTTCCCAAAATAAATCAACTATAAAGTGTAAGGTTTGATTGTAAGCAGTAATTTATGCCTCGTGGCTGAGCTAAATAGGCCCATGATGAATATAAACATTTATATTTTGTAATCTCTAAAATTGTAAAAAAAAAATCCTAATAGGCTTTTAAACAAGGCCTTATTAGCGACTCCTAATGAGTAGGTAGCACCCCTAATTATGTCCCTCCAAGAAATTAAACATGAATTACTAAGCTGACAATTTAATTTTTAAAAGAAATACTCTAGTTAAATAAATGAGTTGTGTTCATCCTCTATTACTTGGGACTTAAACATAACTGGCCAATTGTATTCACAAGGCAGATTTATATGGAAACGCCGGGAGGAGACCTTAGGAGAACATTATATTGACCTTATTGGTGATGTTCTTCAGAAAGGACAGGTGTGTAGTACTCGCAATCGGCGTGCGTGTATGACCAGGGGGCCAAGTCTACTAATTTACAATCGTCACAATGGTCTCTCGATGGTGAGTTTTTGACAGATTTTGTATGGCAAATCTGTCAAAAACTAACAATGGAGAGACCATTGTGACGTTTGTAAATTAGTAGACTTGGCCCCCTGTGTGGCTACCATGAGTTTCATTTTACTATCTCGATCAAACGCATCGACCGCGTTTGGCACTCCGATTGGCAGCCGGCCAGCCTTCACCGGTGAAGGGCCAATCGGAACGCCGAACGCGCTCGATGCGTATGATCGAGAAGGTTAAATGAAACTCATGGTAGCCACACAGATGTATGAACGTAGACGAGACAAAAGGAGTATGTAAGGATCGTAGCAGGTGGCGTTCTGTAGTTTCTGCCTACCCCTATGGGAAGAAGGCGTGTGTTTATGTATGTGTGTATGTCAAACATAACTGGCGAAATGTGTGTGTACTATGGGCACACCTCTGCCTAACCCTTCGCGGAAACAAGGCGTGATGTTATGTTATGTTAGTTGTGTTCTTCTAGCCGTGTCTCTGTGTAATTGGAGAAATTTAGACAAATAATTTAACTGAAAAGAAAAATGAAATGAAAATTTAAAAGTTGGCAACGCACCTCCAGATTATGAATGATTATCTTCGCCATATTTCAACTTGAACCTAAAGCTAGCAAAGTATTAGCAAACTTCTTACCGTTGCAAATTACAACTAGAGTAAAATTGTGTATTTGTTCAGAAACGCAAACTCAATTTTAAATTGAAACCAATTGAAAAAGATTGTCAGTCCATTGCTTCATAAGTTCGACAAAAAGAATCTGCTTAATTTTTTTTGTCGAACTTATGAAGCAATGGACTGGCAATCTTTTTCAATTGGTTTCAATTTAAAATTGAGTTTGCGTTTCGTAATTAGGGTGCAGGTTTACAAAGTCATTATCTATAAAATAGTATACAATAAAGTAGCGTTTCGTATCTGTGGATATGACCGCTAAGAACTTCTAAACTACGCAACAGATTTTGATTCGGTTTTCACCATTATTTAGAGAATTTATCCTAGAAGCTTTGTATATATATAAAACATTCATTTTAAACTAAAATATAATAAGCTAACGATGTTTTGTTTAGCCGTAAAAACCGTGCGAAGGAGAGGCGGGTCACTACTTAGTTCAAAAAAAAAAAATTGATAAATAAATAATTATAGTACCTACAGTTCCGTACCACTCTAGTCTTTAGCGAAAAATGCCCAACAAACACGTTTCTTGTATCCCCTTTAATTTTTAACTTTATTATATTTTTGCACGACTCGTAATGCGTAGCATTAGAGTGTGCTCTACGATCGAAAAATTTTTTTTGCCTCATTTCTGTATCTGTTTTTATTGTTACACTCCTGCTAGTACACAGAACCTACTTAATTTATATACCATTGTATAGATGATTAAATGGAGATTAATACTGTACTTTTTAACAATTGATTTAATGCAGCAGAAATAGAAAAAGCATAAAAATAGTTGAAAAAAAATTCCTGTCCGTCAATTTATGAACCCTGAAAACATTGTAGCTTGCGATAAAATCGATTAATTGAGTCAATTTTTTTTTTATACATTCTTTTCAGCCGTAGAAGGAACCCTATTGAAAATGGCTCTTTTATTCAAAGTAGTTTAATTATAATTAATAAAATACTAACTAAAATATAATATCTTTAACTAAATATTTCCAACCTTCGACTTGAAGTTGCCTAGCAACCGCCAAGTAAATATCTTTGTCAGTCGTTGACATTACGACTTCATGAAAAGTGATAAATTGTTAATTTTTAAACTATGTTTTGAATTCCTTTTTCGTTTATGAATGAGTGATAAATATGAGGCGTGCACTTTTGGATTTTCCAAAGCGGCAATAGAAATACACAATCTGTGAAATTTTCAACGATCTACCTGTAAAGGTTATTGAGACACAGCCCTCTGACAGACAGACGGACAGCGGAGGCTTAGTAATAGGGTTCCGTCTGGCACCCTTGGTGTACGGAGCCCTGAAAATGGACAGGTTATATCACGCAATGGACAGGTTCTATCACGCAATGGACAGGTTATATCACACAATGGACAGGTTATATCACGCAATGGACAGGTTATAATTATCATGCAATGCCGCACTCGTGCAGTGCACACCTCTATTTCAAGTGATTGATACTTCGGTCAACCAATCATAGCAGTTAACATGCTAAAGCTACGCTTTCCTAGAAGAGTGGTGGCTGCCATATTACGGCCGTCTGGAAAATGATGGCACCGGGGTTTAGCTTATCGGTGTGAAATAAAACCTGCCAAGAGCGAGGCGGACTTTCACACAAAGAGCAAAAAACGCCGAAAAAAACATGCTTCTGGAATAACCCTTTAATTTTTTACTGTTTTTATTTTTTTTATTTGTTGTTAGTTTCGTGGTGGCCCAGTGGTAACGGCCCGAACTTA
The DNA here is from genome assembly GCA_948150665.1 of Conistra vaccinii. Lineage (NCBI taxonomy): Eukaryota > Metazoa > Arthropoda > Insecta > Lepidoptera > Noctuidae > Conistra > Conistra vaccinii. The sequence goes on from OX411329.1 coordinate 14,285,185, forward strand.
CGAATAGTAGGTCGTGGGTTCGAACCCAAGTAGGTGCTTTACTTTGTGTAACCACTGCTCTCAAAATGGTGAAGGAAAACATCGTGAGAAAACCGGCAAGTCTTAGAACCAAAAAATAAAAGACATGTGACATCTACCAACCCGCACTGGGCCCGTGTGGCGGATTACAGCCCACTCCCTCTCACAGAGAGGAGGCCTGTGTCCCAGCAGTGGGAACATTAATATGATGATCCGATGATTATTTGTTGTTATAGCGACAATAGAAATACACAATCTGTTACCTATTAATACGGTACATGAGATACAGCCCGCTGACAGACAGAAGGGAGGACGGACAGTGGAGGCTCAGTTAGTAATAGGGTTCCGTTAGGTAGCCTTCGGGTTCGGAACCCTATAAACGTACCTAGTTTCTACATAACGTTTCAGTAGTTATTTGACGGGAAACTGCGGATGCTATGTGGCGTTCACCACAGTCAAATGGCTCCTACACACAGTGCCGGCGGCGTGGCCGCCGGCTTTTGCCACGCGGCACGTGCCTCCGGCTTTTGCTCCTACATTTTGTTTGCGTTTCTTTCTGCGGCTTTGTGCAGCATGGCCAGCGGCAGTGTGTGTAGCAGCCATTAGGAAATCGGATCTAAAAACGTTACGAGTTTACGACGTCACTTAGCTCGTGCTTTGACTTATCATGTTCCCTTCTCAATCTTGCACTTGTGCGACAAATAACCGCCTCTGTGGTCCCAGGTTCAATTCCCATAGGATGCAAAATATTCTGCTCGGTTTGGTTAGTGGTAGGTCTTGTTCTAAGTCCGCCTGACTAGCTGCCACTATCTTATCTAAGTCTGTGGCCATAACAACAATGTTAACAGCATTGTTGTGTTTCGGCTGTTCGAGGTAAGATAGCCAGTTCCTCTGTGGTTGAGGATTCCGGATGAAGCTCGATTTCACCTTCGGCCTGATCATCACTTACCATCAGGTGAGATGAAGGCCAAGAGCATCCACGTTGTGGCGAAAAAAAAAACTTGTGCGGCACTGACAGGAATAACGCTTAGCCAAAGTACGTGCTAAGTAACAGTTAAAGATCTCGGTTTTAGTACTTCAGGGACATTTTATATTTATAAAGGCAACTTTGTGTTTTGGCCCGCATAAAGCAAACACGTTGAGGTTCTAGAATCCAATAACGCCTTATTGTTATGTACCTACAATGTTAGCCTTGCCTTAGGAACAGTATTAGATGTCTGAACTATGCCCTGTAGTCATTTATCTTCGTTGTAATGTACACTGTCTTTATTCCGAAGAAACGGAAGAAAAGGTTTGTTCATGAATTTGTAGAAATTAAGGCCGCTATTTATATAATTATTTAAAAGCTTCATTGGTTGCCTACAACAATTGCGAATCTATGATGATTTATAACGAAATCGAGGGCGTAAAATTTCATGTACCTACATAACTTTGGGCGAACCTATAGATATTATGAAAAAAATACTGGATGTATTTATTGAAAATAAAGTAATTCGAATTCTTGAATAAATTATCTGTCCCTGTACTGTATCAATTTTATCATTTTCATACTCTGGGAGTCATTTATTTACGCCCAATGATGCGTTAAAATTAGTGTCAAAATATGAAAGTTTCGACGCTCATAACTTTCAAACCAATTATGTTTATTAAAAAATTGTTTCCTAGCTGAAAGACGAGATATTTTTTTTTTTTTATGTACTCTGTAAAACAGTGGAGTAAACTCCATACGCTATTACCCCTTGGCCACGACATCACCGCTCGCGCGACCTGCGGTTTGCGTCTGCGACCGGCTTAAGAACAAAAATGTTAGAACTTATTCGGCGTGGCGTGAGTCACCACGATGCGATTTGTGGAGAGGAGAGCGGTGCGAAAACAATTTCGAGCCGCCTTGCGCCGCAAAGACGCCCGCCCGCCCTATGTCGTGGACTCGTGGCTCTGGCCTTAGTATGGAAAAATGACTGACTAGGGTAACCTTAATATTATAAAATATTCGAAAGTATCTGTCCAGCTGTCTGTTACCATTTCACGCCTCTATGATCTGGGTAAGGACCTATTTATACGTTTTCTATCCCGGGAACGTATGAACGTTCCTGTGTGATTATTTCCGAGCCTAACGCTGGCAAAGCCGCGGGCAAAAGCGAATATAAGACAAAAAAACACACCTAATCATAATATAAGAAATACGTATGAATTGTGTAGGTGCCGAAATATAACATGATCGTAGGTACCTATTTCATTTTGATTACGTTACATATTCGCAATCAAGGTGGAGTGTGATATATCCGAGTAGAAATATACCAATAATATAATTTTACGGCACCGTGCGATGCCATTTCCGATTTTTTTTATTCAAATACTGCGTAAAATTACACTTAGAGCTTTTCCGATAGCGAGAATTTCATGTTGGTAATTAGTATGTATAATGAAAAAACTAAAGAAACGGGAACTAACTACTGGAATAAAAAGTAGCCTAACTATGTCCAAATTCAGCACCCTAATTGCATAACACAGTTTCAATCACAAACTGAATGATTTTTAAGGATGTAAAAAATACAATAGACGATGTATATTTAGTAACTTAATCCGCTTAACTGTTCTTAAAGAGTCTTAGAGAACCCTGTAAGAAATCGACACGTGTTTCGCCTCTCAACGGGGCATCCTCAAGATGACGATTGACTTGTTGCGAACTCGGACACGACGTGTTGTCAACACGTCGTGACCGAGTTCGCAACAACACGTGTCGATTTCTTACAGGGTTCTCTAATACTCTTTAAGAACAGTTATATTGTATTTTATAATAATGGATTTCCGCAAAGTCACGCTTGAGTCAATTAACTATTTTAAGGATGTTGTTAATCCGTTGCGTCAGATGTTCGAACACATTGTCTGCTCAACAGCATAAAAAACGCAATGAATGTTGTCGAACTGTCAAAATGAAAGCCATTGCTACTGTCAGTGTGTTACGCAATCACCTCGTTGGTCACGTTCTATTGTGCCTTTCATCCAAATAAAAGGTAGACACTTAGTTAGGGATAGGGAGACAGTTACTTTCGCATTCTATCTAAAAGGTGAGTTTGTTTGTTACGCTTTTACGCTAAAACGGCCGAACAGATTTTGATGAAATTTGGCACATGGGTAGACCATGACCTGGATTAAGATATAGAATAGGTACTTTCTATCCCGATATTCGCACGGTATCGAGACTTATCGGGTGACACCGCGGGGCGCTGCTAGTTCATAATATATGGGTAACTGGCTCCTACTGACCCCATTCTATTCTGTTTCTAAAAGAACACAAGTGCTTGTGAGTTCATCACCCCTCTATTACAGAAAGCTTTAAGATTCATCAATTCGCGAAATCCTAATTAATAGTATGTAAAAGTGAGTTTGTTTGTTTCGCTTTCACGCTAAAACGGCTTAATGGATTTGGATGAATATGATATGATGATACTTTTTATCTCGGTAGTGCGTTCCCATGGGATAATTTTCGACTTCCACGCGGGCGAAGCTGCGGTCATAAGCTAGTAATCCATAAAGTACAAAATCAATCAATCTTCCTAGCCTTTTCCCAACTATCTTGGGGTCGGCTTCCAGTCTAACCGGATGCAGCTGAATATCAGTATTTTACATGGAGCGATTGCCTATCTGACCTCCACAACCCAATAACTGGGTAATACGATACCCCTTGGTAAGACTGGTGTCAGACTTTCGGGCTTCTGACGACTCGTAACGACTGTCAAAGATCCACAAATGACAGCCGGGACCAACGGCTTAACGTGCTTTCCGAGGCACGGAGGAGTCTCGGTATGTAAAGATGGTCACCCATCCACTGACCAACCCCGGCAAGCGTAGCTTAACCTGATGGATCGACCCGTGCGGCTTGTTATTACTTAGCCACGAGCTCCTCACACAAAGTACAAAATAAAGAAGCTATTTAAACACGAAACACAATCGACTCACAAAACACGAAAACACTTTAAAATAAATGGTTCCAAAAAAAGGCTTTACAAAACCCCTTTGTCTTCCAAAGCTAATTTGGCTTCAGTACGTATTTGAATGGGTTCCATGTTAGTGCTGATTCAATAAGCCTTATAAAACAAGTCTGAAACAAAGCGAGTCGAGGGGGAAATGGGGGATTATCACTTACTATCCTATTGTACCCCAGCCAGCCACTGAGCAGCTGGGGCTCAATTAAAACAGGATTTAATAGGTAGAGAAGGAAATACCCTTTAATGTATAGCTGATTTTGAGGATTACTTTGTACAACATTTTAATGCTATTTACTGTTTATCGATTTTATGCTCTACTGGCAGTCAAAGATATTCCCTTTTAACCAAACCTTAAGTACAGCTTCAGTCGTTTTAACAATCGATTCAAACGAAAATAAATAACACAACGACATGACGCCTTTATTCCAGGGAGTAGGCACTGTAGGCAACGATAAAGCCCTTACATATTCCAAGATTGACTACGACCCACGTGTATCTCACACCCACACCTCTACTACACCCTTTAGCCTCTACTTGCCGTAGAAAAGTAATTAGTAAGTTTATATAATATCAATAATCAGCCTATAATTTTCCCCCAGTCCCACTGCTGGGACACAGGCCTCCTCTCTGTCTGTGAGAGGGAGTAAGCTGTAATCTACCACGCGGGCCTAGTGTTAGATGTCACATGTCTTCGAATTTTGATTCTAGGACATGCCGGTTTCTTCAAGATATTCTCCTACACGGTTTTGAGAGCAGGGCTGATGAAATAATTGACACAAAGTACAGCGCCTGCCTGAGTTCGAACCTATGAACTACAACTCGTAAGTCGCGGCCGTTACCACTGGGACACCACTGCTCTTCAATCAATGATCAGGTGATCTCGTTATATTTTTTTTGTGTTCATTGCTAAAGGTCCTACATCTTGTTTGTTGAGAAAACAAATCAATCACGAACCTAGAACGTTACTCTGTAAAGAAAAGAGTCTGTCTTTTACATATTATGTAACTTGTTCTCAAGTCCTCTGTCAGTTTACTGAAATGAACATGTTAGTAGAAAACATCGTTCCTGTATTTTTCCTTTCTTGTATCGTGCGGGGCATATGTAAAGGCCTATGTATGTGTTGTTTTTCCCTTATTGTGTACAGAAATTCTAAAGAAAAACTGGTTTTATGTAGTCGCTAGTGCAATACATGTGACCCAGTTTAATTCCAGGTTTTAAAACGTGTTAATTTTTTTACAGTCTCCTAGTTAGGTAACCTTTTTCAAGTAAGGTATTCGAACTTCAGTAACATGTACGGTAAACCGCGGCACTTAATTTAGAGCACACTCGTTTATAAGTTTATAAAATAAAATACACAGTGTTGACTATTAAATTGTATGCAGTTAAAAACAGGTTGCTGTATTAACAAGCAGGAGCTCCTCTTGCATCATTCTCATCAATTTGCAAAACTTAACTTTGATAAAAGATCAGAAATGTGTAGTAAATATTTGACTGACACATTCGAATGATTATTTTGGAGAATATAACAGAAATCGGAAATGGGTATTTGATCTACAATTTACGAATAAATCATTCCAAAATATACGATATGATTTTGGTAAAAACATATTTGACATTTCGCATTCTGTTTCCGGGTTTTTGTTGCCATACAAAAATATACTGTGTCAACATTTACCTATTTTGACAACAGTCAAACATAACAACAGACTACAAATAAAACACAACAATGCACTATGTTATCAACAGATTGTAGAGAAATAGAAAATAAACGGCTTTTGACAATCGACATTCCACTTGCTGCATCGTCAGATTCTTGCTTCGGGGCAAATGTTTGTACATCTATTTATTTGTATAACCCACCAACGGCGACGTTTAATTCCTGTGTGTATTTTCTACCATTTTTCTTTACTGCAGGATTTGTTGTGAGACTATTTTTTGACGGAGACGAGCTAGCCACCTAGCCGAAAAGACTGACCAACATTAGCAGAGAACAGATGTGTTTGGAAAAGGGATTCCTAGCTAAAGGACTAGGGTCGCACGGGTAGATCGATCAGGTTCAGTAAGTTCGTGGATGGGTGACAATCTTTACATACAGAGACCCCTCCGTGCCTCGGAGTTAAAGTTAAGCCGTTGGTTACAGATTATATTCGAAGATCGTAGACAGTCGTCAGAAGCCTGAAAATCTGACAACCAGTCATACCAATGGGTATCGTGTTACCCAGTGACTGGTTTGTGGAGGTCAGATATGCTACTGCATATCTGACCTCCACATACCAGTACAGTACAGTACATGGAAATACTCCTCCATGTAGCAATTGGTATCAGCTGATTCCGGTTAGAATGGAATCCGACCCCAACATAGTTGCGATTATGAGAAGTGTTTGGCAAAGGGAGAGGGATTCCCGTGCCCTGGAGTGGGATAAAACTGCTTCGATAGATAGAGGTATGTGGCGCTTAAGTGCACCCATTTCTGTCGATTGATTTGATTTCGACGATCGATATTATCACTCGCCAACATGCCGTACAATTTTTGTCACTAAGGCTCTGTTGCAAAGCCGCTTCTGAAGTGGCAATAGGTGTCAATAAAATGAAAGTGCACCTCGAATTTTCTATTTGAGGATTAAGCTGACAGACAAAATATTGTAAAATATTTATCGGTTTCATAGCAAAATGGAAATCTGTATGTTTTAACACAGACTGTGCTACGTGTGGGATACACATAGACTCAATAAACTGAAAATGCATTGATATATTTTGCATGAGACATAATAAATAATAACCAATTCAGCTTGACCCATTTTTACACACTTGTAACTTGTTACTTTAACGTTGTATATCGCCTGTATAGTTACACACCGATTTCTCTCTTTCAGTCGTCAGTAATTTGATATTCGAAAGAAGAAGACAAAGCGTTGTGTAACTATACAGGCGATATACAACGTTTATTAGTAAGGCGGTAAATGTATAAAGTGACAGTTCAAACTTAACAATTTATTTTCTAGCGAGTATTCCTTATACTGTAGACATATTTTTGACTTCGTTTCGCCAGACTCGTCATTGTTGTCTGATGTAAGCAAATTCTAGACAGATGGCTCCGAATATTACTTTCACCCGTCAAGTGAAATAATGAACTGTAATGAAAAAAATACTCCGAAGGCCTCCGGACGGATACAGGAGAATAAAATTACAATTTATTGAACAAGAATATTGTACCTACATTATTCATGTGGGGATTTTCGGGTCTAATAGAGATCCAATAGGTTAGACTGTGCTACTGACAAATGAACATCGGAATTGATGAACTGTAGATTTACGGAGGCCTTTAGGGTTGGTTCAATAACATTCATTTTTTATTATTCACTGGCAATGACTTTCGAGTTTTTAACATCAGTGCTATTCATGTAATCATGTAGAAAATCAAGCCTGTATTTCGTAAACTATAGGCTTCATATTGCGGATATGTAGGGAGGAGAGCAGGGTCAGGAAGACTACTCGCTTACACAAGTTTAGAGCGTGCAATATTTTAGTTCACTAGTTGGCGATATTTTATATTTCCATACACATAGTTATATTACTGTAATCAAAACAAGTAAATATTTGACAGGTATTTGCAACGTTGGCAACTTTTAGAATGAACGTCTACTTCTTTATGAAGTAAATTAGTCTACAGTTCTACACCTCTTTCTCGTCCTTCCTTACGCATCTAACACTTGACCGAAGAACTAAGTTAAAATTTACTATAAACAACATCTACTTATACTTTTTTAACCAACTTCCAAAAGGAGGAGGTTCTCAATTCGTCTGTATGTTTTTTTTTTTTTGTATGTTTGTTACGCGATTTCATCGTCAATTGTGGACCGATTTTGAAAGATGTATTTTTTGTTTGAAAGGGTATGCTCCCGAGGTGGTCCTATATAAATTTTATTAACTTTACTTGGATAGTTTTTGAGTTAGCTTCAATAATACGTATTTTTTTCCCACTTAGTTTATATGGATGATATGATGATAACTTCCAATCACTGTTATTTACATAGCAGGTTAGTGGTATTCGAATTTGTAAATAAGTGCAAAATAAAAACTTTTTACAAAAAAAGAACAACCGAATTCCAAAAAAGACACTACCTACAAAGGCAAAAATAACTTTAATTTCGGAAGTCGGTGGCAAAAAACGAAAGTTCAAAACCAAATACACCGACTTCCGAAATTATTTTTTGACTTTGTAGTGTCATTTTTGGAAGTCGGTTGTTTTTAAAGTTTGAAAACCAGTAAATCGTTTACCCTTTTTCCGCACAATACAGCAAGAAACGCAGTCGCTTCCAACAAAGGATATTTTCCATCCGTTTAACGTCCCAACTAAACAAAAAACTTAGTAAATTGAATTGCTAAAGTGCCTTACTAGTGACAATAGTCCATTTCTCTTAGCGGACCCCTACAACTTGGGAAGAAGCAGCTGTTGCATCCAGTTTGTAAATGTTTTTCTTGTTGGTTAAGCATTGAAATGACATTATGAAGTTGAAAAACCTCACGTTTTCCTAGAAGAGGATATTTCCTCTTTGATAACATTTTTTACCTTTTTATTACAGTGTTTTTTACGGTTTCGAGACTTCATAAAAGTTTATCCTTTTAATATTAAAGTAATAAAGTATGTTCAGAAATCAAGCTTCTTTAAAAAGTAACTGTTTAAAAATTGTTAGCGTTAAGAAACTTCAATGAGGTTATTATATGAACACTTTTTAATTACTTGGAATTTTTTATAACATCACTTTAGCTGACCCGACAGATGTTATCCTGTTCCTACAAAATTACTATAGAAAATGCACTTTCAGATTTTCCAAATTTTCCAATTTTCCGGGCAATTTTCAAATTCTTCTTTCCGTAATAACCTGATTCGGAGTATTTTTAAAGAAAAAAAAATACAGCATTTCATTTTTAACCGAATTCAAAAAGGAGGTTCTCAATTCGACTGTATGTTGTATTTTTTGTGTTTTATACGCGATTTCTCCGCCAATTATGAATAGATTTTAATGTTTCTTTTTTGTTTGGTCTTCAAACTTCAGAGGTGGTCCCATATTTTATTAACTTTTCTTCGATAGTTTTTGAGTGAGCTTCACTATTATAGTATTTTTCCTACTTAGCCTATGTGGATGATACGATGATAAGTTCTTGTCACTGTTATTTCATTGAGCAGGTAGTGGTACCTATTCGAATTTGTGTGGGGTGGGTACCACAACTAAAAAGTGAAAAATAAAAACTTTTGTACAAAAAAAAACAGCCGATTTTCAAAAAAAAACACTACAAAGTTAAAAATAACTTTAATTTCGGTTTCTTTAAAGTCGGAGGCAAAAAACGAAATTTCAAATCAAATACATCGACTTCCGAAATTAAAGTTATTTTTGACTTTGTAGTGTATGTAAAAAATACAACCGACTTCCAAAAAATTTGTTTTTATTATTATTGTATAGATTTATTGTGACTTTTTCTGTGAACAAGGCAATGTTCAAGTTTCCTAATATTACTACCACAATTACATTGTAATAAAAATATATTAATCCAAAATTGCTCATTCAACTTGACATCAATTACGAAAAGTCAAAAAGCCAGGTGCGCATAACATTGAAACTTATAATTACTTTCAAAAATATCCGGAACATTAATACCAAAATCTCATCTAATTTCCTCGATACCCACCGAGATCATAAAGTAAATGTCTTGTCGCGAGTGTTAGGGACTTTCATCGAAGTTGGCAATGCCATCACGTGTGTGTAATACCCCTTAATTGTACTTCGGTGGCCGTTACTTTTTATTGCTCCAGTAACTGTTCTTAATTTCTTTCGCTCCTACTATTTCTCCGTCCCAAAGTCCAGGGATCAGTTAGACAGGAATGACCATAGACGGTGAAAGGCTCAGTAATTTATAGTTTCTCATAAAAAAGAAAGATTTATCGGCCAGTTCTTGGGCCGTACAGTTTCCTTTGTGGCCCGGTCACATAAGTGTTATAACATCAGAATTCATGTATTCGGTTATAACCGTTATTCTTGCAAAAGGATGACAATATCAGCTTTTTATGTTTGCCATTTGAACTATGACCGATATTGGTCATCTGTCGCAGAATTATGACCTATGAAATGTCTGGATTCTTTCATCGAGCACTGTTTTACGAGTTTTGAACTGTCTTCGTAGAAGTAACTGTCTATAAAACTGCCCATTTAATTACAATCTCTCTATAATGTTAACTTTTTGGTTTCACTCCAAGCTAAAAATTTAATTACCAAAGAAATTATGCAGCAAAAGTTATAATTTAACCGCACACCCGAGAATATGAAAACAAAATCTCTTTCAAGTTTTCGTGTCCCTGTCCAATCCAACAGTTTTAAAACATTTGAATAAAATTAAAAAGTTAAACCTTGTATAAAAATCTTATTCGAGATTCAAAAAGCTACCTAAAACAATGGCCGCTCGAATTTTGTATTTTTTTGGTTTAGTGATGTGGTTGTATTACATAATTTTAAGTTCAGGGGTAGGTAATCGATGTTACAAATTAAATTATATATATTTAATTTTGATAATTTCCGTCCGTCCGACTTTGAAATTATCAAAATGACTGGTTTTTTGATAGATCACTTCATAATTATGTAAAAACGTACTTTATGAAATTAAATTGCAAAATTTCTATGCCAAGGCTTCTCGCCCTATATTTGCAGATTCTAATATAGTTATCCGTTAAACACCGAAGACTACGCATATTTTTTTCTATAAATGTGTATTAAACACTATGTACATATTGACAATTATTATGTCATATAAGATAATTCAATGACAAAAATTAATTTCGACGAAACGTAGAACTACTGACATCATTTTTGTCAAATGATGTCAGTAGTTCTACGTTTTGTATGAATTCAAAAATCGTTCCATAATTTCACTATTATTGACGAAAATAAATAAATATGATTGTGATATTATCTATGTGTGTGAGCTATAGAGCGATATAAATCAGCGACGCGCATATATCGCGTTCTATTCCTAGGCAAGTTCAATGTTATTGGTTTTGGTTGCCAGTCTGATACCCAAGAAGCGTAAATACAAAGGCAGATGTAACACAGACAGTAGCTGTTCTGTAACGCAGCCGCGTCCGTATGAAGAAAGTATTACAAACACGATTAGGTACACCACAGACATTTGAAAACTGTCTGGAATGTGATCGGTTCCGAAACACATTATGTTAACAGAAGCGACTGCAATACGATCTATAAATACTCGCTCTGTCTACACTGCAGGTATCAAACTGGCTTGCGACGTAACGCACCTTGTGATAATACTATATAGCCTGCCTAGCTGCGAGCACCTTGGAAGTAGCGGTTGGTCACAGTTCTAACCCAACCTAACCCATTTTTCCCAGGTCACAATTTTCCGACATTTTATAATTTAACTGAAATAATACTATGCGTGTCTGCATTGAATCTACCTTTTCATTGCCTTATACAAACAAATGGGGCTGCACTACAAAGCGCTGTGTGCAGCTGGGTTGGGGTGGACTATTACTGCTTTAAGCCATTCGCAAGATAATGCAGCACAGACACACGTTTTTATTTACGCGCCCAGGAACCAAAAGTAATAATAACGTGCTTCTATACTATTTCCAACCATTTATTTAACTTTTGACATTATACACGCATACGAAGTTCCGTAATTATTAAATTAAAAACCAAAGTTAAAAATGCAATGCTTTCTGGCCACTATGTTTTTGTCATCGAATTATGAATTAGATGATAATATTATTTCAATTATTTAATATAAACTATTATTTAAATTCGATTAAATTCATCATGAATTTCAAAATCCAGTCAAAAATACAATTTGGACATCTTTACTTTAGCTGTCAAAAGTTAAATAAATGGTTGGAAAGAATAAAGTTCCATTTATAAATCTATTTGTTCATTTGTTTCTGCGGATCAACTTCAAAATCCTCGACGTTTAAATTTCTGAAATGCGTATGTTTATTTTGTCCTATAAAAATCTCTATTTTCATAGCGTCCCTTTTATAATCTACAATAACTTCATAACGCAAGCAGGATTTATATAACCCGTGATAGTGGTATCACGGGATATATAAATCTTGCCAAGCACATCCGCCAAGTTAAGGATGTTGATGTTTTCTTTAAGAACACAATTCCATCGGATGTCACAAGATGAGTACAAAGCCTACACGCATTCCTGAACAAACAACGGTCGTTGGAAAACATTACCCTCTTTATTCGAGTGTTAGGCTGGATACACAACATATTGTACGTACTGTACATTCTTTTGTATCTAGTGTTGTTCAGACAGCCAAGTGTGTACATTTTTGTTTATAATTTTTGTACTCAACACTATAAAAAAGAAAATGGAGAAAGAAAGAGAAAATGTTTATTTTCACACAAACAAAACGCACAATACAAAAAAAATAAACACATACAATGTGGGCAAAAGTCTAGTATTCAACAAAAGAAAAACACTATCATTACATTCCTTACATAAAATAGAAAGTAGGTACGGATAACGGAACATTAGGATCAATTGTGGAACAAATCTGGCTTAACTGGACTTGTGGCTCGATGGGTACCGTAAGGGTTCCGTTCATATTTAATTTACTTTAAGCCATTCCGTACGCATCCTTAAAAAGACTGCTGTAAAAAATTTTCAAGGTCGCATTGCTATTATTCATTATATCACCATATTGTAAGCTTGTGCTATGAGTGGGTTCATGTATAGGTATAATCAGTCTGTGATGATCCCACTACTGGGTGTCGGGCCACTACTGGGCCTCCTCTCTGTGAGAGGTTGGCCACCACGTGGTAAGTTACGTCAGTAACGCCGCGGGTAGCATACCTCCGCCGTGAAACCGTAGCAGCGAAACCGCCGTATTTCAATTCAACTGGCTCGCGTCATGTTCCGCTACGCGAAATTCGAATAGCGAAACTCGAGTAGCGGAACTTGACGCGAGCCAGTTGAATTGAACTACAGCGGTTTCAGTTGAATTGAACTACAGCGGAGGTGTGCTACTGGGCTAAGTTGAAGGTTTTCAATTACATGTATCCGCTGTGTGTTCATACACCAAAACCTAAAAAGCGTACATTTCCATGTTCCATGCGGTGCGTACCTAGCCTTAGGCAACGAATCCACGCAATATCGTGCTTGAAGTGAAGTCCAATAAAAGCGTTATTTGCTTAATCATACAATCTCGTGTTTAATTAAATGCGTTTTTCATACGAAATAGTCACGTTCAGCTGTGTCTACGATTTAGAATTTAATTGTACTGTTTGCTAATTTGATGCAGGAGATATTTTAGTCACACTTTGCGAAGCAATTTTGGACGCTTCGGATTTGTGTGACGGAGAATCATTTGTTTTAATTTGGTTGGGTGAAAGTGAAAAGCTTGCCTTGTGTAAAATAGAGGCTGGTGTTTGTGTGAGACTAATTTATTTATTTAAGTAGGTACTAGTTTCTTCCCGCGGCTTAGATCGCGTGGAAGGTAGTTGTCCCATGAAAACGTACTACCGGGATAAAAGTATCCTATGTGCTAATCCAGGTTATAAACTATCTATATGCCTCATCCAAATTCTATTAGGATCATAACATAATGATTGAAATACTATCTTGAATTCATGCAAGCCTAGTACTTTTTGTGCCAAGTTTCAAGTTTAAAAACTTTAAAAACACACAGTAAAATTGATACAGATACTACATTTATAATATTGAGTACAAAGGCAATGCCTATTTCTTAAGTTTCTCCCCATAAATCTGCGAAAGGAGAAATGGAAAAAAGGACAATAGTGTAGTACGGTTGTTTTTATTATTTATTTATTTATTTAAACTTTTCGCACACACAAAAAAGGTACAAAGGCGGACTTAATGCCTTAGGCATTCTCTACCAGTCAACCAAGGGTGGTGAAGAGATTTGATGGCAGGTGCTCTGTTTGAGAGGAACAAAGAAAATTTTTATTAAAAATATTCATAACACATTATAACTAAAATAGGTATAAAAGTACATAAATAGGTTATAAACTACATACACACATATTTACTATAATACATACTTATATTATATATAAATATATATATATATATATATATATACGAATTCTAGTGAGAGGTGTTGAGATGACTCTACTCTACTTATTTTGAAAATAACTCCGCAATTTCCGCTTAAATGCATACCGACTGGTGGCCGTCCTGATATCAAGAGGAAGCGCATTCCAAAGAAGAATGGACTGAATATGAAAGGAAGAATGAACAAAGTCACAAGTATGAGAAGGACAGAGTAGGAGAAGATTGTTGATTTTTAGTTTTTAATCTAACTGGTCATATAAAGAAGCATGGACAACAATATCTTAAGCACTGCGTGATCAAAGAATATACAAGTATTTTAACATAATTTGAATTATATATTTTTCAATAGAATAGCGACGAAATTCAAACTAAGTAAGTTTGTGCCAGAGTCAATAGTCGGACCGTTGAATTTATTCAAGCAAAGAGAGGTGAACGCGGTAGGAAGACGAGGATTTATTTGATTTATTTCAACTGAGCCCGAAACGTTTTATTACTGAGCGCAGAATAATCCTCAAGCGTCTTCCAGCTAGTTTACATGAAAGTAGACATAGGTATTTATAAGATTTTTTCCTTACTAATAAAAGTATGTTACTATTAATTGAATATTAATGTATTATACACATACACTTTCCAAAATAAATTCTCTAAATGATGACGGATTTTTCGAAGAACAACGCGGCCACAGTGACAGGAACGAAAAGCGACTTTATTTTATAATAGCTTCTATTCGTGATATCTTTATAACTTATAGCCTATATTAGCCTTATACATAATTATATTCATCATCATCATCATCATCATCAGCCTATTAATGTTCCCACTGCTGGGACACAGGCCTCCTCTCTGTGAGAGGGAGTGGGCCGTAATCCACCACGCGGGCCCAGTGCGGGTTGGTAGATGTCACATGTCTTCGAATTTTTGGTTCTAAGACATGCCGGCTTCCTCACGATGTTTTCCTTCACCGTTTTGAG
This sequence comes from Conistra vaccinii, assembly GCA_948150665.1. Lineage (NCBI taxonomy): Eukaryota > Metazoa > Arthropoda > Insecta > Lepidoptera > Noctuidae > Conistra > Conistra vaccinii. Next base: position 14,300,252 of record OX411329.1, read on the forward strand.
AGCAGTGGTGATGAAATTATTTACACAAAGTAAAGCGCCTGCTTTGGTTCAAACCCACAACCCACAACTCGTAAGTCTGGGCCGTTAGCACTGGGCCACCACTGCTCCATACAACCACTGCTATACATATATTACTCAGTGATAATATAGCATTCAAATGTGGGTTTTTTTTAAACGGTCTAGTCGTTTTTGAGTTTATTTATTACTAGCTTCTGCCCGCAACTTCGTCCATGCCTATAACCTTCCTGAAGAGTTGGGCTATCCAATGCAATTTTTTTTTTTAATCCGACTTGTATTTCCAGAGATTACCATACAAACTTACAAACAAACAAATTTCACCTCTTTATAATATTAAAATATATTTTATTTATGTTATATGTTATGTATATTATATTGTATTATATTAATTATAATATTTAAGTACCTAATAAGTATAGACAAATCTTGTCTCTTTATAATATTTATGTAGTATAGATATAGACATCTATCAAACACATTCTATCCACTTCAGGTTGTAAGTAAGTATTGTATTAAATTTACGAAGTGTATAGAGTGCCGCGAGTTTCTTGTGGCACTCTAGTGTCACTGCCTCGGCCCGGCTAGGGTGCCGTGAGCGTAGCATTGTCACTGTCACTTGTTATTTAGGTTAGGTTAGGTTAGAACTGTGACCACACAACGCACGAGCCGAGCGAGCGTAGCGAGCGGTGCCGCGATAGCGGCCGTCGAAATGCCAGGGTCCCTTTAGGCACAAGAGAATGTAATGTTTTGGGAATGTGGTGTTTTACAGCGATTTAACCTCGACAATCAAACAAAATACCAAGTGACGTGACTTAGTGACAGTGACAATGACAATCCAATGCTTGCGGCACTTTGGCCGGGCCGAGGCGGTGTTACTAGGGTGCCTGTAGTGGCACTTTATCCGATAGGGATAGAGTGCCACTGGTGGCACTCTATACACTGCCTTAAATTTATAGGTCGTATTTTACTTGGGGATAGAGACTGACAGCTAAATGAATTGTCGTACATAACAATATTCTTAAGAGCTAAGCAAGTTCAGAGATTATCCCCTCACAAACGTAACCTCTTCATAATATTATTATAGATATAAATTAATTAAATAATAGAAATGTTCACGTGTTTCGCCCCCATGTGTAAAGTATAGGTACGCTGTACCTAATACCTTAACTACGCTAAACTAAAACAAAGAGAAACTTCCTCTAGAACAATTATATAGCAATAAATCTGAAGAACAAAGAAACTGCGACGCTTATTGGAATGTGAATATTCATAGTCCAGACTTTGTGTAGAATATACTTAATGAGGTTAATATTGCGACTGCTCGCAACTTGTAATGTTCTGTTCTAAAGTCCGTGTACCGGAGTATATTTTAATAATTGCAGTCGGGATAATGAGTCCTTTTCTAGAGAAAATTTTAGCTGCAGGTACCTAATTTTTCTTAACGAGACAATTGTGTAGTTTTTGAGGTTATTTCTGTAGTAAAAGACAAAGAATATAATCTCAAAGGTGCATCACATCAGCCTTTGCAGTCGGGGCAGTTAGGAGTATCATAGTTGCTGGTAGACACAGTTGCATAAGGTGTTTTTGTAAAACTCCTGGGAACACAAGAAAGTTACTATTTGTAATATTGACTACGTCCTTCTTACAAATATTACTTTCTGGGAAGATCCGTTGGAAGAAACTCAGGGATTATCTAATTTTCCTAACTAGGTTGGGGTCGGCTTCCAGTCTAACTGGATGCAGCTGAATACCAGTATTTTACATGGAGCGACTGCCCATCTGACCTCCACAACCCGTTACTGGGTAACACAATACCCCTTGGTAAGACTGGTTGTCAGACTTTCGGGCTTGTGACTGTCAAAGATTCACGACTCCGGGATCGACGGCTTAACGGGCTATCCGATGGTCACCCATCCACGGACCGACCCCGGCAAGCATAGCTTAACCTGATGGATAGACCCGTGCGGCTAGTATTACTTCGCCACGCACGAGCTTTATAGAGGGATTATCTAACTAAACGACTGCTATTTCCAAAAAATCATGGTCACTTATCATTCATATTTTTCATAAAAGATTTTTATTTATTTATTTAAAAAATAATTCACACCAGTATCCCTACCTATAATAGCCATTTAAGCAGCAATTTCAATCTATCTATCTTCACAAAGTATGTGCATGAGGCTGTGGCAATTTGCCCGTAAACAATGGATTAGATCAGCCGGAAGGCGCTTCGTGCAGGTTCATTATTGAACAGAACACGTTCAAGGGTCGCTGTGTTCTGTGTGATGTTACGCATAACTTGGTCTTGTGTATTACATTATTGGGAGATGCGCATGCTATCTTAATTGGTATATTGGTCATTTGTCATATTAGATGTAGGACAGGAAACGTGGAATGTTTTATAATTAATACCATATCTTGAACATGGAAAAAAAACGATGCAATAAATATGTAACTTGTAAAAAACGATAATAATAATAGATTTATATTCTTTTTCTATGTTCTAATATTTTTAAATGTTAATAATAAGTATTTAAAATGAAATAAAGGAGATAATATTATTAGTTTGTGATCTATTCTTATTATTCTTATATCTAATATTATTAGAATCTGCTGCAGACTATAAATACATATACAAGGCCCCGTTAAAATAGATGGACGTGTTCAGTACGTCAAACCAAAGATATACACGCAAAAAAAGGTTTATTTTTTTGACCAAAAATAACAAATGGCACTGGGTAACCAAAAATTTTGGTGCATTTTCGTTGGCAGATTTATTTTTCTTGTAAGTATTTTTCATATTTTTTTTTTACCATTATCCTTATTTTGGTGGTCTGAATGATTTCTAAATGTTTGTCCATCTATTTTAATGGTACCTTATATAGTCCTCCAGACTGTATTGTGGCTTCGGCGGCCAATCTCAACGGAGACTAGCCTTCGGCGCGGAAGATATTATAGAGTCATCTCAGCACCTCTCCCTTGAATTCGTATATATATAAGATATATAATATAGGTATATATTATAGTAAATATGTATGTATGTGTATGTATGTACTTTTGTATATATTTCAGTAATAATGTGTTATGATAAATTTTTAATAAAAAAATTCTTTGTTCCTCTCAAACAGAGCACCTGCCATCAAATCTCTTCACCACCCTTGGTTGACTGGTAGAGAATGCCTAAGGCATTAAGTCCGCCTTTGTACCTTTTTGAGTGTGAAAAGTTTAAATAAATAAATAAATAAATAGTATCAAGCGTGTGCGCAGACACATGTGCACTCTCTCTTCCCTCACTCTCATAGTCCGATGAGATGGCAATCCGACAGAACCGGAGAGAGATCAGGCGTAGGACCAACGGCTTAACGTGCTTTCCGAGGCACGAGGGTATCACACCGCCAACTTCCAAACTCCGAGCTGTTACTAAGTAATTCCTAATGGAAAACCTAATAACACTTTTCCCGACCCGGGAATCGAACCCAGGACCCCACGCTCAGCAGTCGCGCTTGCGACCACGAGACCAACGGGGCAGTTAGACTATAAATACATTCGAATTGAACTAATAAAATCAAGGTAGGATAAATTCCCGGACTGGTTGACGCACATAAAACCAGTTTGGTATGACCTACCTACAATCTGATATTGATTTAGATGATACTGGCTTTACAAAAGATCTTTGTGTTATTGAACTTTGTCGATTGTGATACGCGCTATGGCGGTATTGCCATACAACGTAACAATGCCGCAAGTCTCTTGGGTACATTACCAGTACCTAAATTACCTATGTAATACACGATCAATCAGAATCTGAAACAGATTACTAATCCATTGCTTCAAAAATAAATAAATTCTGCTCAGCAACGTAAATAACGCAATGAATGTTGTTGAAATGTCAAAATGAAACCGATTAATCGGAATCGTTTACAAAAATGTGTTGCGTAATTAGATAGCAGATATTATAGGAGCAGCGGTGGCCCAGTGGTACTGGCCCCGACTTACGAGTCGTGGTTTCGAACCTAAGCAGGCGCTTTACTTTGTGTAAACAATTTCATCACCACTGCTCTCTAAACTCTTGGGTACATTACCAGTCGACAGCGATGCGGAGGAATTTTACGACAGGATATTATCATAATCTATTAAATAAGCAACATTTGTATTATATTTATTTGTAATCACGTTCTCGAAAACGATTGCGTTCTCGATTTCGATACAAGTTGCATTTTAGGGATTTCCGGGGGCAAAAAACCGATCTAGCTCATATCTGGGAAAATTCGTTTTCTCTATTTTCACCCGAACAGAGCTTGGTCGACCAGGTACATAGTTTGTTAATAGTTTTATCTAGGTTAGGATATTATATTTTATTAACTGTAAGTTATTATTAATACCTAAATAAATAATGATCTCAATCAGATTGATAAAAAATAAATAAATAAATAAAATAAATGATTAATTCATCTTCTGTTATGCAACATAACTGACTTTAACGATTTTTGCCCCAGTAGTGTGGCGGCCCACACTGGTGGGGCAAAGTGGAATGCCTAAAATTTTGCAGTGGAATTTGCACCAATTGTTCGACTTAGCGGGGCAGAGTTCACTAGCCTAAAATCTTGTGGATTCTGCCCTATTAGGGTTGGCACCTTAGAATTTGTGAAGGTATGTATGCTCGTATTTTATATTTGTTCGGAAAAGAAAGAAATGTAATATCTTAGTAAAAATGTAACTAGGGCTGGTAACCTTGGACACAGATAGTGTTTTTAAATAAAAACACAAAAGTACATAAATAAAAATTCGAATTCCACTGCAAATAGGCATTCCACTTTTCTCCACCAGTGGGGCGGCTTGATTCAGTGATTTTAAAATTCCATGAATATTATTTCATACTTACAAAAAACAAACAAAACGGGCACAGGGTTAAGGCACAGTTAATATGTACTGAATGTGATGATCCTATCCATCACTAAGTATCTGTGCTACCACACTATGATACTAAAAACCTTTTACATCAGCTGTCCACCGTGAAAGTCCCGTCAAAATCGGTCCAGCCCTTTTGGAGATTAGCCGGAACAAACAGACAGACTGACAAAAAAAAATGTTTTTTGTTTTAAGTACATACTTTCAAATGCACTTAGTAAAATGCTGTTATTTTGACATTACAAACAGACACCACAATTTTATTTATTTGTATAAATAAATGTATATATATTGAGATATTTTTCTTTTTCTAATCTTTTATTAAAAAAATCACTATAAATTATAAAGTTCTAAGCTTTCTCATGCTGACCTATGTACTTAACTGGAAAAATCTCAACCCCTGACATACAGGATGTCCTAGTTCAGCAGCCCAGACCACAGTGAAGTAGGTAATGTTTAATCACACAAGTTTTCCCCCGTAAACAGAAAATATATTCAGAAAACCGACGTTGTTAGAGAAGCTATGCAAATAGTTAGCACATGCACAATAGTTTGATATTTATTATGTTTTGCTCACTTTTGCCGCTTCACGCCCGCGTGGTTAGAACTTTTAACGAAATTATTGGCCCTTTCAGATCGTGATGAAATACGAATATATTTCAGTTTGAATCCCTGGGGAGACATCCATCGCAACGGGGTTTTCTACGGCCTTTTTAGTAATATATATTCCTATAGAGGTATTATGGTTTAATGGATTTGGTATTATGTCAAAAAGGAATCGTTTTGCTTTTATGAAAAAGTACTTTATGTGAGATTTAGCACCTGAAATAAACATTGTTGGTTTTTTGGTAAGAAGATATAAAAACATTCGTTTAATAAAACAAAAACGAATAAAAACCTAAACCTAAAAAAAACCTATCTCATCATCATCTGCCTAGCCTTTTCCCAGCTATGTTGGGGTCGGCTTCCAGTCTAACCGGATGCAGCATGCAAAAAAAATACCTATCTAAAGAAAGAAAATATATTTATTTAGCATAACCTAAAACGCACACAATACCTATAATAAAAAGCAGAATAAAAAAAAATATCTAGAGTGTAAAGTGCGATGTAAGAAAATTGCAGGAAAATGTGACTCACGGCAAAGCAGAATAATTATTATTACTTACTTTTATTATTTTTTACTTTAATTACCCAGCACCGAAATAATAATTGATAAATGATTCTATTTCTGTACAAACATTTTTACACGTCAATCATATTCTTTTAAACTAGATGAGGTCGGCGTTTCCTAATCTGACTACTACATTAATTCAGTCTGTAAAATAAAGCACCCTATACACGTGTCTATATCATTTCAAGAATTGAATTTCCCGTATGAGTGACTAACGTAGGAGCCAAAAGCAACAGTTCTTTGAAGAGTCAATTGGATTGAACGTCAGTGTCGCTCGCTTTAGCATGCGGAACCTTTGATATAGCCGAAAAAGGCTTGGTGAAGAGGTGACTGTTGGGTATTTGATTTTTTTTTTAATTTTATCATGTTTTACGGGAGATGAGTGAATCCTTGCATAGTGGCCTTTTAAAAATCATAGTGGTGATCGAAATGGTTTTAACATAATCGTTGAACGCAGCAGTGGTGGCCCGGTGGTAACGGCCCCGACTTGCGAGTCGGTAGGAAGGTCGTAGGTTCGAACCCTGACAGGCGCTTCACTTTGTGTAAATTATTTTATCACAGTTAATTGACTCAGGCGTGACTTTGCGGAAATCTATTATAAAATATAATAGACGATGTATATTTAGTAACTTTCTCCGCTTAACTGTTCTTAAAGAGTCTTAGAGAACCCTGTAAGAAATTGACACGTGTTTCGCCTCTCAACGAGGCATCCTCAGGATGACGATTGACTTGTTGCGAACTCGGACACGAAGTGTTGCCACGACACGAGCCGAACGCAAAGTGCACTCTTCGGCTCGTGTACTAAATATACATCGTATATTGTATTTTATTTTATCACCACTGCTCTCAAAACGGTGAACGAAACGAAAACATTGAGAGGAAACAGGAACCGGATGTTCTAGAACCGAAAATTCGAAATGATCTGACATTTACCAACCCGCACTGGAACCGCGTTTATTACGGCCCACTCCCTCTCACCGAGATGAGGCCTGTGTCCCAGCAGTGTGAACATTATAGGCTGATTATGAAAATAAGTTCCATCATTTCAATGTGGGAAATAACTTCTAAAATCAATTCTTTAGAGACAAAGTTTCTACCTATAGCTTAGGACCTTCTTGAACATGACAATAGAAACATCGCTCTACTTTCCTTTACTCATATGATACCCTAGTACATCGTTTAGTTACCTAGTTGGCTTAACCTAACCTAATTCTAATTAGTAACCAACTGTTATTCCAGCCAGAAAATATGTGCTATTAACATTCACCCAAAACTACAAGTTCTATAATTTCAATGTGGAAAAGAACTTTTGCAATCAGTTCTTCATAGTGAAAGTATTCATGTGTGTGTGTGTATGTGTTCTATTTATTTTACTTTATTGGAACATAAAACAGTTACACATTACAATTTAAGTGTGACAGAATAAAAAACTAGGTAAATAAACGTGTAACCCATACAAATGTCCGCGAAATAATAGTGGTTTATGGTTTATTTCGTTTCTATTGTTGTTTTCTTGAACATAACAATAGACACATCGTTCTACTTTCCTTTACTCATATGATACCCTAGTACATCGCCGCAACATATTGACACACCCTCCTGTGGAATTTCTGCCCTCGATAGCACCTAGTTTGCTTCGTTAAATTCATTATTCAGTTACTCAGCTTATGACAGAATATCCTGGTTTATAAAGCTTATAGTTTTTCAAGGAATATTTTTAATAGAGATCAAGAAGAGCGTAGCGTAGTATACATTTATATATTTCTACGCCTATTTGCATGGCTAACTGTTCTACAAATTGTATACCGAAGACGATGATGTGATGTGAAAGAAACTACGTTGAATAAGAATAAGAAAAATAGAATCATTTATTTTCAGAAAATACGGGTGTTACCAGTTGTAAAAGTTGGTGGTTTAGTGTATAATTCATATTTTGCCTGTCTAGGGCATGCAAATTAATTTTACATTTATACCTAATAGTTACCTACTTATTTTAATAAGAAAAATACCTATGTTCTAATTGAATTTTTAAATTAAGATTTTTTTTAAGTTACTATAAATATATGTATAAATAAATATAAATATTATAAATATAAGTACACACGTAACTAAACGTAATCTTTAAAACATTTAATTTAAACACTTAATAACATTTTATGAAACAACATATGAAACAACAAATGACAAAGTAGAAATGAACTACAGTGGATAATTCAATATCCATGAGGTTTCTTAACATCTAGTGGCACCAATGCATACCTACGTTCTCTAGTTAAAAAAAAACTTAAATTCATTCATTCATTCATTCATTCAATGACAGACAGCGCACAGTGCGTGAAATTTTGCACCATAGTGCCTTTTATAACGAAAGTTACAACAAAAGGGGTTAAATAGAGGATGACAGTTTGTATAGAAGATCGTCCCATCCCATCGAGCACACGGCTTGCTAAATATCTTCGCCTGAAATTAACTGAATCTTTTCATTACCAAGATACACATGGAAAATAAATAAAGATAGTTTGGAAAATCCAAAAGTGCACGCCTCATACATAACACTCATTCATAAACGAAAAAGAAATTCAAAACATAGTTTTTAACCAAAATGAACAATTTATCACTTTTCATGAAGTCGTAATGTCAAAGACTGACAAAGATATTTACTTGGCGGTTGCTAGGCAACTCACGGACATCAAGTCAAAGGTTGGATATATTTAGATAAAGATATTATATTTTAGTTAGTATTTTATTAATTATAATTAAACTACTTTGAATAAAAGAGCCATTTTCAACAGGGTTCCTTCTACGGATGAAACGAATGTATAAAAAAAAAATTGACTCAATTAATTGATTTTATCGCAAGCTACAATGTTTTCAGGGTTCATACATTGACAGGAATATTTTTTCAACTATTTTGATGCTTTTTCCATTTCTGCTGCATTAAATCAATTGTTAAAAATTACAGTATTAATCTCCATTTAATCATCTATACAATGGTAGGTAATATATAAATTAAGTAGGTTCTGTGTACTAGCAGGAGTGTAACAATAAAAACAGTTACAGAAATGTGGCAAAAAAAAGTTTTCGATCGTAGAGCACACTCTAATGCTTCGCATTAAGAGTCGTGCAAAATATATTATGTTTACTGAATCGCTGATCCATAAAAAAGATATACATAAAATTGGGAACTTTAAGATCCTAAAATATACAAACTCCCATCTAATACAAACGTCAAGAAGGGATCAAACACTTCCTGATTAGGATTACCCTTAGCATTTTTTAAAGAATTTTCCTTATAAGAGAAAAAATGTCCCGCAAACATGAATACACACTCTTATAAATTCAAATTACCTAAATTTTGCCGAAAAAAACAACTATAACACTCTTCTGTCACGTTCTGAAGCAAGATCAAGGAGTGTTTGCTGACACGACAAGATAAATGCGTTTCCCTCGGAACGATCAGGGGGGTCTTTACGAGAATATTCTATAAGTGACGACACTTTTACGAGTTGGATAGTGGATCTCATCGGTCGGTAACAGTCTGGACGGGTTCAACCATCTGTCAAACGGCTGTATGATCTTTGACACTTTTTGAATTGTTCGTAAATCGTGTATGCATTATATGCTTTAAACTGGCGACATGTGGGTGTACTAATAGGTATATATGGGCGCCAAACCATTATTTGATTTTAATTTTAAGCTTGTTTTCATTATTTAGTACTTAATCTGACTTTCATGTTATTTATTGAATTAATTTATTAAAGTATGAACAAAATTGGTCAAGTGCGAGTCGGACGCGCACACGACGTTTTTTAGTAATTTAACTTTAGTAATAAAGAAAATTATTCAAAAAATAAAAAACCCGACTGCAAAAACACATAACTGAAAAGAGAAAAACAAGCTTTATAAATTAATCTATAGAATTTTGGTATCGCAGGCGGGGGACAAACAAAACTTACACCATATCCGGTTATTAGTTTGTCCCCGCCTGCTTTCAGTTTCTTTATTTCAAGCTTTTTAGTTTTATTAATATATCAAAATTTGGCATTGACTCCTTACTAGCTTTTATTTGATACCAATATTGTTATAATTTATTTAAAAAAAAACCTTCCCCTCCCTTTTTTTGTATTTGCAGATGCAATATATAAATATTATATAGCCTATGACACTCCTACAATTTAGACGAATCTAACGACACCTCATATGTTAAAATCCATCAAGCCGTTTAGGCTACAGAGCGTGCCAAATAAATAGACATACATACATACATACTCTCGAAATAATTACCCTCCTTCTGGGGCAGTCGGGTAAAAAAAACACGTTTCCTGTACAACCTTTAATTTTTTACTTTGTTTGTTTTTGAAACAAATAATGCGATAGAAATACACAATCTGTGAAAAATTCAACTGTTACAGTTCATGAGATACAGCCCGCTGACAGACAGACGGACGGATAGTGGAGGCTTAGTAATAGGGTTCCGTTTGGCACCCATCGGGTACGGAACCCTAAAAATTGCTTTAGGCAGACATTCTCCCAGTAAATAAAAAATACCTTTTCATCCCACCATCTCGGAAAGAGTATTTTTAATCTTCAATATCTGAGTGGAAAAGCCGTTTTTATTCGCTAGAGGATAAAGTAAATTGAATTTAGAACATCGTGTGCACTAAGTTTGTGAATTAAAAAAAACATTAAACCTATTTACTGCTACCTCTATGGTGCCGAATATATCATACAACTTTTTTTTAATTTTTTTAAAAACTCAGACTCGGAACCTTCTTGGTGTTCTTTTTTCAATTTGCTTTGTACGCGGTTCTTTACGCGGCATTTTTTCACGTCATTGTTAAACCTTTTATTAAAAACAAGAAACTTGAAAACAAGTGAAAAAACTAAAATGAGTGATTCTAGCGACGAGGAAGTTTGCTTGACGCCAACAGAATTGACTGAAACTGTTAATAATGCGCAAATGAGCTTTCTCCCTCAACAATCACGCGAGAAGTATTTAAAACAGTACGATATGTTCAACACGTGGCGACTAGCAAAAGGAGCCAAAACTTTCTCAGAAAACGTTTTGCTGGCATATTTTATAGAATTATCCGAGAACAAGAAAGCAAGCACTCTATGGAGTACGTATTCGATGCTAAAAGCAACAATAAAGATGAAAAAAGACAAACATATCGATACCTATCCTAAATTAGTGGCATTTTTAAAAAGAGCCTCATCTGGTCATCAACCAAAAAAATCGAAGGTTTTCACAGTATCTGATATTGAAAAGTTTCTTAACGAAGCACCCGATTCCGTATATTTGGCGGCAAAAGTAAGTCAGTTGCACATTCAGTATCTACTTAAGTATATTAATCTCAATTAAATAGTATACTTAGTAGATGTTGATAGGCATAATTATGCGTTCATATCAATTTTATTCATTTATCTACTACAATACTCTTTACGTTACAGGTTGTTCTTATTATTGGAATAAACGGAGCATGTCGAACTAATGAACTAACACAACTTAATGTCAAAAACATTGAGAAACATTCAGATGACTTACTATTAATTAATTTACCTAATACAAAGACAAAAAGAGACCGCAACTTCGTCATTCGCAAGGAATACGTAACGATTGTTGAGAAATATCAAGCCTTACGCCCGCCTAACACTCCAATCAATCGATTTTTTCTACAGTATCGCAATGGAAAGTGTGTTAGACAGCCTATGGGTACTAATAAAATTGGCAGTATCCCACGAGAAATAGCAACATTTCTTGAACTTCCAGAACCCCTGTTGTACACGGGTCATTGTTTCCGACGAACTTCAGCCACACTTTTGGCTGATTCCGGAGCTGATCTCCTGTCCCTTAAGCGCCACGGAGGCTGGAAGTCCAATGCAGTTGTAGAGGGATACATAGAGGATTCCATCCAAAATAAGTCTAAAATATGTGAAGGCATCGTAGGAGCCATTACACTGAAAGAGCCTCAATCGGATCCTTGGACTGGCCCTTCTACATCAAAAATAAGCCGTTATGAAACACCTAACCATCTCCCTCTCTCTCCAACATTCACGCCAAGGGAATCCGATGAATCGGTACAACTATTAAGTATGACAGATAGTTTACCGAAAAACAGTACACAAGTGACTAACACCAATATTACAGTACCAAACAAAAATATTACACTCAATTTAAATAACTGTAGCAACGTTACTTTAAAATTTTCTTAATTATACCTTAGTATTATTTTGTTATAATTTAAAGATTATTCTGTAATACTTACCTGTTATAATGTAGTAATTAATACCTAAACTGAAATAAAAGTGTACCTATCTTGTGATTGTAAACGTTTTTTTTTTTTGCATTTAGTCATTTCCTCGCTGAGGTGGAATGAAAAGTTACGTGTTGCACTCGAGTGCAAAGATTTTTCACCTCGTGCTCTTTTGATTCCCTCGCTAACGCTCAGGCTTGCTCGGTCATCAAAATTGAACACGCGGTTAAAAAGCAACTTTGCACTCTTGTATAACAAATAACTATTAAATTGTTATACTGGAAAACTTTTCAAGTAATAATAATTTAGTTACTGATTGGCAAACTGCCCTAAAACATAGTTCGATCGAATTGATATCAATTTGAATTTTAATAGCCATTCAATGAATTCCATTTTGCTAGCCTAAAGTGGTTGAAATTGTTGAAAGTCATTTATTAGTTAAACTATTATGTGATAATTGAATTTAATGTGAAACAGTAATCATCGAGGAATGCTATTTAACTTCAATGTTTAAACATAATTGAGTGTATTAATAGACTAGTACCTACCTAACTACGAAATAATTATTCTATGGCTTTGAGAGAGAATTGGTTTTTGAGAGAAAATAAATAAACATAATATTAGTATTTATATAACGTTTATTTATTTGAATACACCTCAACCATTCAAAAATGTGATTTTTGAATATTTTCATAAAAATCTTTAAGAAAAAAGATTTAAGAATTTAATTATTTATTCCTTTATTTTATTTTCAATAACTACTTACTCACCCTCTCACCGAGAGGAGGCCTGTGTCCCAGCAGTGGGAACATTAATAGGCTGATGATGAACTACTTACTAATCAAATAAAAAATAAATAAAAAAAAATATTTTTAGTTATTTTATTTTAACTACTTACTGTTCACATTTTTGAATATTTTTATTAAAAAAACATTTATTAATATAAAAAATAGTAGCCCATCGGCATCAGGAACAGGTTCCAAGCTACAGGGTCAGGGCTTTAGAGAGGAACTTCCTCATTATATCGGTGTCTAGAAGTACTGTTATCTGAATTAACCTAATCGCGCAATGAAAGCCTCCTCAAGTCGAGGCTCTCCACTAGTAGGCCACTAACCGTAATTATTTATTTATTATTATTGTCTTTACTCAAGAAAATTATTATTGCCAATCATCATTATGCTCTTGCCTTTATCCCAATATTGACACCTAATATAATAATAAGTTAACACATCACGCCTTGCTTCCCCAAAGGGTTGGGCAGAGGTGTACCCATAATACCATGTAATAGGAGGCGAGCCTGTAGCCATCTACCGGATACAATTCCTGGCTGTTACTGAGAAATTCCTGTTGGAAAAACCCAATAATACTTTGCCCGACCTAGGTATCAAACCCAGGACTTCATGCTCAGCAGTATCGCTTGCGACTACTAGCCCAAGGCAGTCAAATAATAATAATAATGCGAGCCTATTATTGTCCCACTGTCGGGCAAAACCTCTTCTCGTTGTGATAGCCCAGTGGTTAATGCCTCCTCAATCTCCTCATTCACGAGGTTGAAATTCGGACAAACTACCAACGTAACTTTTGCGTTTCATAATGTAAGTACCTACTTTCTAAGTTTTTCTTGGACATCACTGAATGAAAACATCGTGAGGAAACCTGCTATCTAATTACGCAATTTCGTAAACGATTCCGACTAATCTGTTTCATGTTGACAGTTCAACAACATTCATTGCGTTATTTACGTTGTTGCGCAGATTTTTTTTTCAAACATCTGATGCAAGGGATTAGCAATCTGTTTCAAACTATTCAGATTCTGATTGATCGTGTATTACGCAATTAACCCTACTGGACTTATCTAAACTAATATAATATTATACAGACAAAACATTTTTGTATGTCTGTATGTATGTTTGTAATGAAAAATTCTAAAAATACGTACTTAACCGATTTTAATAATTCTTTCATTTATACAAAGCTACATTATCAGCGAGTAACATGGGCTGCATTTTATAGGATATGTTTTATGTTAGAACTAGAAATTCCACGCGATGAAATCGCGGGCGGAAGCTAGTAGTTAATATAAAGGCTCGTGCAGACTGGCGCGACTTATCGCGCGACGTGGCATCGATAAATTATGGTTCTACCGTGAAGTTTTCTTATCTACGACTACCTACCCTAAAACGAAAGACATCGATTTCCGAAATGAAAGTTATTTTTACCTTTGTAGTGTTTTTTTTTGGTAGTCGGTTGTTTTTTAGTCAAATGTTTTTTTTTAATAATATTCAAATTCAAATTATTTATTCATATTCATGATGAAGTTGTACAAAAACAGATTGGACGGTGACCCCCAAACTAGGCATTTGCCTGTATCTTGGGGGTCGGAATATAGATTAATAATCAACTAGTAGGTACTTATCTACCTTTTTTACCGATCGCAAGTTTGAAGTAAAGTAATCAAAGAGTTGGTGAAAGAAAACCCAGTGCTTGCTTTCTTCAGAAAAGTCTGAAAACTTGAGAGTATAAGTACGTTAGGGTAAACTCTCAACTTGTCAGACTTGTACGCAGTACTAAGTAAGCAAGCATTATTAAATCCTTATTTAATAATGCTTGCTTACGTAGCGAAGAGCTTTTAAATGGTGAAAAGAGGGAAGCATTATTTATTAAGTATATAACATATTCATAACCAAGTTTGCACAGAGACGTCCCATAAATAACTCAGTAAGTGTAGCCGTGAATAATTTGAGCTAAACTTTCCTTACTACCTTGACAAAGTTACTCTCAAGTGTAACTAAATTTAACACCAGAAGCTCCTGTGGTTTATTAAAACACCGGCTACACTACAACAAAATGTCCGCGCCTGTAAACTAAAATGGAATTTGCCGCTTCGATAAAATCACTAACAGGTTTTTTTTTTTAATGTCTTGCGCCTTGTCCAATAAATACCAAAGTCTTCAGTATAATAATCTTCTTAATATATATATTAAGGTCCCACTAAAATAGATGGACAAACTTTTAGTAATCATTTAGACCACCAAAATAAGGACAATGGTAAAAAAAATAATAAGAAAAACGCATTAGATACTTACAAGAAAAATAAATCAGCTAACGAAAATACACCAAAAATGTTGGTTACCCAATGCCATTTATTATTTTTGGTCAAAATAAAATCACTCTTATTTTGCTTGGATATCTTTGGTTAGACGTACTGAACGCTGTGTTATTTGGAGACGGGGATTTCTGGGCCTGATTGTAATAAGTTGAGGTATGGCTTAAAAAAAGGGTTATATTTTTCTATTTCAAAATGTGAGAAATCAACCCAATTTACAATCTGGAAAATGAGATATTCATAAATTAATTTTAGGTTACAAATAAAGTATCGATTCATTATAATCGATTAACGTGACAGAGTTCCTACTGTTTAAAAAAATGCTTTTCCAGATGATTAATTCAATTACAATAATTAAATCTATTAGAATTAACGTATTAAACAGTTTAAACAAATTAAATATCTACATAATAAAGATAAACCTTAAATCGATTCACATTTGCTAATCGATTATTGTATGTTTAGTCTGTACTGACATGACATTTATTGCATGACACTGACTGACAGTGACACTCACTCACTCGTTTCGTATCGTTTGGTGCATGTGCGTGTATCGTTTAGTTTGAGTGTGTTTCCTCCCATAGTTTTATTGATATTTACCTCGACCCCAGCTTTCTTTCTACAGACTTCTGATCTTGATTCTTATAGGTACTACCCTTGCAGTAGTTGTAGTATGCACACGGAGAACCCCGCCTATTCGTTGGGGACTTGTTATTTTGGATTCTACGACCGGTCTACCGATAGGATATTGACCACACCATAGATCGTTGAGTAAATTGTGGCAAAGCGACAAAAAACTAATAAATAGCTATTTTTATTTTTAAACATCATTTCCTTACCCATGATTTTTAAATCTTTGTTTCCTAACTTCCTCCCACTCTACAAATATAATTAAAATCCTAACTTATACTACTTATCTATACAAAAAATGACAATCGCACTCCAAAAATCAGCTGTTAAGTATTAATTGTTACGTAACCTCACTTTTACTAAATCTCTTTTAACTCAGCTCTCAGATTGCCAAAATCCGCAAAATTTTCAGTGATGGTTTGATAATATAGTAGCTATCAATTGACACCAATTTCATCTTTTTACATCCAGGCCCAAGATTGTATGAAAGCGTATCCGTCTCCTTTGTCCATCTATTTTACATTAGGTATAAATAACGCGTCACGTTGTTTGTCCGCTATGGACTCCTAAACTACTTAACCGATTTCAATCAATTTTGCACACCGTGTGCAGTTTGATCTAACTTAAAAGATAGGATAGCCTTCATCTCAATTTATAGCCGCAATATTATTTTATTGCAAATTAGGGCTACCTATGCGAAGCTGGGGCAGGCAGCTAGTATACATAAATAAAGGGACTGTTTTTCAGTATCTGGACAGGAAATTAGTCATCTACCACGTAAATTCAAAAGTAGAACTGGATTTGTATGAATTCGTCAGACTGGAAAGTTAACCGGAACTAATTTGGAGGTCATGATTTAAATATTTAATTGGCTGCCAATGACATTTTCACATTAAAAAAGCAACAACAATTCCGCCGAAGGACGCTTTTTTCGCCATTTTGAATCGTTCCGTTACGTCACTGCCCGTCCGCCGTGAAATTTACACCAAGAGATGAATCGTCCAAATACATTAGCCTAGATCCAAAGCGATTACAGCCTTATTCATGGCTTTAGTGCAAAAAAAAACATAAATTCTGACAGGAAACGAACCTTACCTAATTACTATAAACGTCAAAAAAGTCTTTATATTGGTCTCTACAAAAAAAAACCTAAACTAATTAGGTACTTCTAATCAAATATTCTCGACTATCCTTTAATGTTGAAGTAAAACGACAGTTATTAATTCGTTTAGTAATTAATATGTCATTTCCAGAATTTCGCTTCGATATTGATAAAATATTTGCCAGAGAAAGCCAGAAATTTTAATGCCTTATTAATTAATATTAAAACTTATAGCAAAATAATAGTATTCTACGTCTATACCTAGTCATCGTAACTTTTATGGAACTAGTGAATCGATGGAATTCTTCTTTAATCCACGACTAGCTTCCGCCAGCGGCTTCGCCCGCTTGCACACGAACCAGTCAAAAGTTGAATCAATATTTGCCAGACTCATTAAAATTGTCGGGTTTTACCAATAGCTCATCATGCTCACAATAATGAGATGATTTTAATTAACTCACAATATCGGATGTAAACAAAGAAATACCCCGTTTCAATGAGTTTACATCAGAATGAACAAACACTATCGAAAAATTACCGAATGGATTAAATTCAACCTAATCGAATATCGAACAATTTTTACAATAGTTTAAAATCCTTCTCTTGTTTAAATTCACAACTATACGAACTTAGTAACAGCCATGTTATAATAGTTATTTATGCAACTGTTGTATAACAAGGGGTATTGAAACACGAAGGTGGGTTTACAATAGTAGCACATTTAATCCAATCTTGAATTTCATAAACCACAATTCGTCGGCAAAGATTTTGTCTAAGTATACCTACTCTATTGACTATGAAACAAATTGAAAGGAGTAGATATTCCAATTACCTGACAAAACAGACCAATAATTTTAGCAAAACGTGGAGATGTCTATAGAATTTAGTCTTTATATCACAAATATAAATAAGGTTATACTACAAAGATTTCCGAATTTCTTTTCGTTTTCTATTTACCATGAGATAGGAATACGATAAGTAGCATTTTTACATTTCGCAACAGTTTCGCAAGAAAAAACGCGGCACTGTGCATATTTTGAAACCCATAACGCCATCTGTTGACGCCAACTCTAACTATAATTCCAAACACGCCACAAAAGTGGACACCGATAAAAAATTCAATAGCGGCAAAGTCCCGTTTACCAATTAAATTTATTTGTCCCCAGATTGTAGTAGTCGTACCACTTTCCATTTACAACACCCTACTTATCTTTTCCATGAAAATTCAGGCAACGTACACCTTGGGGTTACGTAACAATTGTTCAGATTGCTAAAATGCCAAGACATTTTGCCCACAAATGATCCCGTGTCTGAATCACTGTGCAGTGTGGAAGATTTTTCTTTGTCATAACATCAATGGGAAGGAAGTAATCGCGAAGATGGTCGTTCACAGATTGAAGAGGGGGAAATAAACGAAATTATGTAAGAGAGGTTATTTGTAATGTTATTACTTATTATGCACTTGGGATGTAACTTATTTTTATGACTTTGTTCGTTTATTGCGCTCGGTTTTGGTTAAGTTTTAACAGCTTTTGGTGATAATGAAAATCGTTTATTTTGCACATTTTTACACCACATATTAAACTGCTGAGATTATCAGAGTAAAACACGAAATTAAAGCGTGGATTTTAAGTTCTACCTAAGATAAAATAAGTATAAGTAATTATGTTTCACATAAAACAGCATACTAAAATAACCGAAACATACGGCAAAATTTTTATTTCTTCTTGTTACAGATGGGTCAAAGGCTTGATGAGAAAATAAAGGCATTACAATTTATTTTACGGAGAACCCACTCCTTATAGGCGCGAACGAAATGTACATTAGTCCCCACGATAATTGCCTGTGTGGGACACAGAGCAAAAACAAAGTAAACGAGGGAAAGTTTTTGCGTGGGCGACACCAAAGCAACGCGCTCAGAATTCCCCCCATTAATTTTGTCCACGGAAATCGTTTGACAGACCACTGGGCATGTCATGAACCTATTATACCTATTTAGACAGAACCCTCACCCTTTTATGGACGACGTAAGAATAAATCTACACGGACTATTTCAGTTCTGAAAAACATCAAATGTGTCTACAAAAATAACAAAGAAAAATATTTTCTTTTTCCTGAAAAACCTTTTGTTTTATTTATTTTTCACTTTGTAGTGTTTTTTTTGGAAATCGGTTGTTTTCTGTTTTTACTTTTTAGTTGTAACTACCCCACACAAATTGGAATACCACTACCTGCTATGAAAATAACAGTCACAGGAACTTATCATCATAATTATGTCATCCACATAGACTAAGTGAGAAAAATACGTATTTTTGAAGCTAACTCAAAAACTATACAAGCAAAGTTAATAAAATGTAGGTATAAGGAACCACCTCGAGAGCATACTCTTTCAAACAAAAAATAATTTTTTAATCGGTCTACAATTGACGGAGAAATTGGTGGACATACATAAAAGAAAAAAAAATAGATATGCCACGAACCAGCCTCCTCCTTTTTGAAAGTCAGTTAAAAAACAAAGCTTGACCAATGTGACATGTGACGGAAGACGTCATTACTTGAAAGAAACAAATCAGTGAGTTGAAAAATAACGAGTCTTGGGCCAGCCTATGTAGGTCCGCTTACCAAATGATTATAATAGCACAATTTTTCGGATAAAAGGAATCGTTAAGAGAGAAAAAATATAGATATTATTAAAGTACTCGAGTAGAAGAGAAATGCTTCATCTTGTCCATTAAAAAGACTATCTACCTAAAAGCAAGAACAATGGACTAAATGGGGGGTAATGGACTTTGTCTGAAAATAAATGAATTATTATTTACTAGCTGCGCCCCGGAGTTTCACCCGCTTATGTATCGACCCCGTGGGAATATCGGGGTAAAAAGTATTCTATAGTAAAATTATCTTACCCCCTTATTAATAAACGTTAATGTATCGCCTGTATAGTTACACAACGCTTTGTCTTCTTCTTTCGAATGTCAAATTACTGACGACTGAAAGAGAGAATCGAAGCGATATACAACGTTTATTAGTAAGGGGGTTAGGATACAATCTGGTAGACAAATTGGCTACTTCATGCTTCATTCATGTATAATATTGGTATTAGAGGACATTTCAAGCAAAAAACGGACACTTTAAAATTTAAGCTCCAATGTCTTCGAGAGACTTTTTTCGTTCCACAGTGCGGCCACCCGACAAGAACCAAGACAGGTGAAATTGCGGGGCACAGCTAGTAAAAGAATAAAGGATCACACAGAGAACGTGTTATCTTTTTGCTGAAATATCAAAAGGCATCCAATTGTAAAAGGGTCGAGTTCTTGAAACTTACGGCTGAACGATTTGTAATTAAATTGTCACAGTTACGTGCCATTGTAATCTAGGATTAAATCAATATTACATAGAAAGAGGTGAAATTAAATTGGAGATTATATTGAATTGTTACCACAAACCTATACGTTGCTGAAGTTATTACGGTATTCGCTAATAACTTTCATTATTTCGATTACCACGGGGTTTACCAGTCTCACCAAGAGTTATCGTGATACCCAGTAACATGGTTGTGGAGGTCAGATAGGCAATCGTTCCATGTAAAATACAGGTATTCAGCTGCTTCTGGTAAGTCTGAAAGCTGACTCCAACACAGTTGGGCAAACGCTAGGCAAATGATGATAATAAAATTTGGATGTGTTAGTTGTCTGTGACTCCTCTATTCTTACTAACTACCTACTATTCTTTCTGTTTCGTATAGTTGTTACTGTAAAAGCCCGAACTGCGGTAAATCTTTGAATTTACCGGTAAATCCTAAGATTTACCAAGTCTCACCGGTAAAAGTCCGGATTGTTCTATAATAATCTTAGATTTCGAACTTTTACCGGCATTCAGTCGGTAAATTCTAGGTTTTACCGCAAACACCGGTAAATGTCCGAAATCAAAGATTGAAATATAATAATAGTCGAAAAAGAAGTGTCTTCGAGAAGTTGTCAGAAAATTCTTTCCGGAAGGCAAGGATTCAAAAAGTACAACTGCCTAAAAAAAATGCTCGACGAAGTAGTGCTCTTGCAAATCATCAGGATTACTTTTTATATCTAAATGCCATAATACGAGTATTTCACCATGTTGCAACAAGTAAAATCCTTTTTTTACTCATACTAATAAGAATGTTAAGGTGAAACAATTTGATATTTTTTCCATACAAATTTCGGAGAAGTTTTACTCCACTGTTTGACATCGTACATTCAAAGTTTAACATGATATCGTTAGGTCTCATTATTAATTTTGTCTGTACGGAAGCAGAATAGTAAAATAAAAAGCCATTAAAAAGTTATAAGCCAACCAAGATTCGTTTTTCTTGCTAATTTTAACGCAACTTTGGGCGTAAATAAGTAATACAAGAAGTGTGAAATCTCGAAATCAAAATCCGTACCGACACAGAAAAATTATCGAAAATTTCAATAATTTTATTTGTAATTGATTTATGTAGTGGTTTTTTTCAGAAAAACCTTTTTTCCAAAGGCCTTTTCATAATTTTTGACGCGCTCGTTTTACTAAAATTGGTCGGTACGGTGTTTCTGTGCGTGCGAACTATACGTTGTCCATGTAGACCAGCTTCTAACTGCTCATCACTGATACTATCTCTGTCGGACACGATGCCAGGTGCGACAGCGTGGTTTTTGGCCATGCCCACCATTGAGTTCGAGCCCGCGACTAGTTCCACCTTAAGGTTACTCGTACCCAGCCAAATTATAGAAAGGTATTTTTTTTGCATTTTATTTTTCTAAATCAACAAGTTTTAAGTCTTGACTAATATTAATAATAATGATTGTAATAAATAACGAAATGATTATCAAAATACTGTTTAGCTTACTTAATACTTAGTCAAAGTAGGTGATAGACTAGGGAGAAGTAATTTTTATGGGTCCATATTGGCTCACCTAAAGTTCTTTACCCGAAATTGTTCTTCCTAACGATTTGTAATCCAAATGACACTCTCCCTAAAATTTTTCATCCTAAAGTTTTCATTCATACTATTTGTAGTGCTACCGGCGATGTTCATAACACTCATGTTTCCGAAAATTGTAATTAATAATATCATTAATGTAAATATATTTAAACTCCTACTGTTTTTTATCATACAACGCTTTTATCCTACTGAGAGAACATAATCATGAACCAGATGCTTTGAAGGAAAAGGTTTGTTTTTAAACTATTTCTTGTGATTACAAAACAACTGTTCACATTTTTACATTTAGCCATTTTATTTTTGGTTATTGTTGTTACATATTTATTACTATAACTATACCTGAGATAATTATGTCTAAAAACCAACTGTTTAAAATGATTAAAGGTCGTTTCACTGATTTTTGTCTTAAATGAATGAAATTCAGGTCAAAGTGTGGTCTTGGGGGCACTATGAAAAAAATACTTAGAAAAATTTCGCGACCAATTTCGAGGTAGCGCTTGCCGGCCGCTGCCGCGGCACCGCTCGCTTCGCTCGCTCGGCTCGCGCGTAGTTGGTCACAGTTCTAACCTAACCTAACCTAATCCTAATCTAAACAAAAAAGATATGACTTTGAATAATAGTGTAAAAGATGGTTATGTTGACAAATTATAGGAAAACAAATAAAAGTATAATAGATGTTTATTGCTACTGACATTATGAAGTTGAATTGTTCGGAATTATGAACATTAGAGACAGAGTAGTTAGGAATTGTGATTGTTAGGATGAAAAATGTTAGGAAGAACATTTTCGGATTTCCAATTATCGGAGTTGAAAATTTAGGTGAACTTTGGCGCACCCAATTTTTATTTGTGTTATTTTTTCTGCATTTTATTTTTTTAAAGCGTGTTAAACATGTTTGATGACTTGACTAATAGCAATAATAATTACAATAATGTTGAATAAATAGTTTCTGATTATTAACTGCATTGTTTTACTTTGAAAACTAACATTTACCGGTATCTGTGGTAAAACCTAAGATTTACCGACTGAAGCCGGTAAAAGTTAGAAAATGATGATTATTATAGAAGAGTTCGAACTTTTACCGGTAAGACTTGCAAAATCTTAGGATTTACCGGTAAATCCTAAGATTTACCGCAGTTCGGGCTTTTACAGTAACATAGTCATTGACTAACCTGGTGTCAGAGTTTTTATGGCGCCTAATGGGCCTCTGACTTGGCTTCACATACCGTCGAGAAATATCTCTCAGGCATGCTGGTTCCCTCACGATGTTTGCCTTCACCGTTTTTGAAGCAAGTGATAGGTATACAATACGCACAAGAATCCGAAAAGACAGAGGTGCGTGCCTTGGGTTTGAACACGAGACCTATGACTTGGCAGTCCGACATTAACACCACTAGGCTATCACAGCTACCTACTACTATGAAAATCCCTAATTACGAATTCAGGTTAATTCTTAATAAATAGGCTTAAATTCGAATAATCGGAAACTGTTTCCACCATCATTGTGTTTTTAGCTTTATTGCCATAGGTAATGATTTTGACCTCCACCATCCATAATAACTACATAACAATCTACCTAAAAAAACGATCGCGTATATCCTGCGGCTGTAACCGTTTATTTTTGTGGTTGGTTATCGAAAATGGTCAAACAAACCAATCCAAATGTAACCACCAAACGTACAAATATTTGGCAAACCATTAATTTACTTATAAAATGCGAGTTTAATTCAATTCGGGTAATCTCATTACGGTTTTAACATGAATGCAAGTGTATCGACTGAACATGTTCATTATTAATCTATTAATTAAACTTGTACACGATTCTGTGAGTACTTATGAAACAGCTAAATAAGTTGAGCCTCATTAATTTAAATAAGTCAATTAGATATTTAGATCAAATCTCCAAATGAAAACATTCGTTGACGCAGGCACAAATAATATAATACTACGTACAGATACTCAATCCCATACAAAGAAATGACACCTCCCTAGTCGGGCTATTGACTGGCTAAATGTGCTACAGTTATGACAAATTGAGTAAAACGCCATCTATTGCAAAGAGCCCTAAACAAAAAGGTTTTATCTTTTTTTGTTGAAAATACGAGATTTATGAGTTACAATAGATAAATCGGCATTAAACAAGGAAGTTTTGATTTTTACTAATCTTACTTCAGCCAAAATCTTCCGTTTATCGCTTTTTAGTAACTGTTAATTTCATAATTGTTACCTATGCTGCCATCTATGATCTTTTTTCAAGACTAATTATAATTTGTTCGAATTGAGACCCCATGACGCAGGTCTGCTGGTAGGATCTAACCTACGGTTTGTACCTATTTACTCAAAATTATAATTATTTCGTACCTCTATGTATTTTACTGTGTGTGTACATGAATAATAAAATGAATAAATAACCAGGTACATTCGTTATTACGGGCTTCAACAAGCACCACAGCAAGATTAGGTCTCGCATTTGGAGTCTGTGGGTGTGTGGTTAAGGTACTATGAACTATGTAAGTAAGGACTAACTAATAGTATAGTGCCACAACCACAGTGTAATAAAGTAACAGTATTATGTCTCAGCAGTGACCTTGAAATAATTACCTACGACGGCTACTAGGTACATAAACCTTCCGCATCGGTACTAGGTACACACTGTGATTAAGCCAAGCCAAGCGCCTCGTTTCGGCCGTTTTCTATGAAGACATAATACTGTTACTTATCTATACTGTGCCACAACGTTGACCACGTTGTGGCGTTTAGTGTTGTGGTCCAACTGTTAGTTATTAGGAAAGCAAAGGGGACTGACGGGTTCATTAATAAGCGGTGTTCCAAGACAGAGGGCGTTGCGGGCTTGCTTTAATAGGTAGGTATGTGACTTGTCCAATGTGCACACACAGGCCTATTTCAAGGAGCATGAATTTGCAAATATAATAGGTCGGTATGTCGGAATGGTAGGGCAAATAAAATTCAGCATTTGAATAAATTAAACTAAAACAGTGAAGTACAAAAAATCACAACCGTCTTGGTGCAACACCGTCCTGCCAAAAAATAAAAAACAAAGAAACTAATTTTTCAACTATTCCAAATTCAAAATTAATTAAAGCTTCCAATCCATCCCTGTTTGTATACGTCATAATGAAAAAAATATTTAATAAACCTTCCTACTCATTCCCTACGAAATTCCATGTGAATACTTTCATAAGGAATTTCGTAGTACTCATTGTACTCTTTAGTCTGTCTGTCAGTCATGACGTCATGAGTCATGCATGACTGACAGACATAAAGAGTTACTTTCACATTTATAATATAGTATGGATTGCTCAGTAGGGAGTGAGTATGGAAGCGTTATATTTCCTTTTCACGCTTTAAAGGCTGAACGAATTTGGATGAAATTTGGGACACTGATAGACCATGACCTAGATCCGTCAGGATAAAAAGTATTCTATGTCCTAACATCTTCTTCTTTGTCGGTGCACTCTTGACAGAGCGGTCGTGGTCATCACGCTGCAGTGAGATTTCGGACAGCCGTGATTTGCCTTACGGTGCGACGCCATCGTTCTCTGTCGGCTGTACCATGCGTGCATTCGTGTAATGGGCAGCCCACTGCGGATTTTATGGTCGATCCATCGCATGGGCGATCTGCCTCGTGCTCTTGTTCCTTCGACCTTTCCCTGCACTACAAGACGTTCTATGGAATCGTTTCCCCGTCGTGACACATGCCCAAAGAAATGGAGTATTCGAGCCTGTACTGTGGCCGATAGACGCTGCTTGATGCCGAGTTCTTGGAGTATAGATGTGTTGTCCTAACATAGAATACTTTTTATCCTGACGGAGCGTTCCCGCGGGATAATTTCCTGACCTCCGAGCAGGCGAAGCCGCGAGTAAAAGCTAGTAGGTATACACCAGAAACTAATGCAAAATTTGGGTCTAACTAAAGCATTTTAGGTCATGTATTTTTTATAGGAACAAAATGTAGCTGTCACGCTTAGAAAATTAGATCCTTGGAAAGGCAAGAATAACGTTATAAATTTCGTTGAAAACCTAGCTGGAATATAATCTTGAAAATCGTTTTTGTACGAACAATTTATAATTTTAAATCCAGCATTACTAGGTACCTATACAAATCCATTTCCAAATCCATGCTACTAAGAATCCGGTCGCAAGCGCCCCGGCTGTGCATAAGGTCCTCATTGGTTCGATTTCCGGGATGGGTAAAGTGTTATTGGGTTTTTCTATCTGGAATTTCAGTACCAGCCCGGAGTCTGGATTTGTGCCCGGTTGATGGCAATAGGATCGCCCCCTATTACATGGGACTTAAACATAACTGACGAAATGTGGGTGTAGCTGCTACAGGTACACCTCTGCCCAACTCTTCGGGGAGACAAGGCGTGATGCTATGTTACTAATTCTACCTATGTTATTTAAAATATGTATCGTACGTATGCATATTTTAATTAAGTACTGCTTTCTATAAACCCAGAATTTACAACATAAAATTAAAACTGCGACCTCTTATTGAACATTTTTCATCGAAAAATTCCTAACATTTTCACACAAAATCGTTCAACTAAATAAAATCCAGTACAAATAGAGTAATAATCTAAAAATAGCTATCGAGTATCGACATACTCGAATTCTAGTCGCCACATGATCGATTATGCGGAACCTAATCGATCCTCTCGATTAGACGTTACAAAAGGGATGAGCTTAACTTCGTTCACGGTCACTAGACAAATTGACAGCGGGTACAATGTAAAAACTGTAGGATTTTTAAATCGATCTTACTACTTTTTTTAAGGGTTCCGTATTACATAATATTCCGTATTCTATTCCGTATACCGTTCCGCTGTCCGCCGGTCTGGCACAGGGTTGTATCTTTTGAACGGTAACAAAAGACACTAGGAAAACAATATCACAAACATATCACGGATTGTGTACTAGTCCACTATAATCGTATATTATGCAACAAATGAATAAAGGACGGATTTAAAGCGACGGCCATAGATGAATCACGATCAAGTGAAGGATTCTAACGACTGAATCACGACCGTAGGGAGTGATTCAAGTGTTAGAATCCTGAGCGACGCGAGTGATTCATGGCCCTCGATATAAATCCGTTTTATTCAAGAGTTGCATACTATACTTTATACCATGACTACGAGAAAAGCGAAAATAGACATTTAATAAAAGGTTAACACGTTCAGTGTCGGGATTCCTTCTGGAGGATTCACCTACTTGGATATGGGATGCCGGGAGCCCTCGCGGAGGGCTCATTTTAAATGTAGACGTTCAGTTTCGGGAGCCCTCCTGGAGGGTTCACCTAATTGGATATGGGGTGCCGGGAGCCCTCGCAGAGGGCACATTTTAAATGTAGACGTTCAGTGTCGGGAACCCTCCTGGAGGGTTCACCTACTTGGATATGGGATGCCGGGAGCCCTCGCGGAGGGCTCATTTTAAATGTAGACGTTCAGTGTCGGGAGCCCTCCTGGAGGGTTCACCTACTTGGATAGGGGATGCCGGGAGCCCTCGCGGAGGGATCATTTTAAATATAGACGTTCAGTGGTGGGAGCCCTCCTGGAGGGTTCACCTAGTCGCATATGGAATGCCGGGAGCCCTCGCCAAAGGCTCATTTTAAATGAAGGTTTTTCTTAGCGAATACAGATTATAAACCGTGAAAATAAAATCTGATGTATATTTTAACAAAACGTAATGCCGGCAACCCTCCCGGAGGTTTCACTTCCAACTACGAATAATAAAAGTCGTAGACTTCCAATATGTATGGCGGCATGGCGTATGAGTTCTATGAAAATCGGTGGTGTCGAAAGTGTTAAGGAGGTTGTATAGCATTGAGATGGCGGTCGAATATATTGACGTGTTCTAAATTCAAACACCAAAATAGTGATTAAAAGAGCTTTTTATTCACTGTTTTCAGTGAATAAAATAAGCTTTTTAGAGGGGGAATGGTATAATAGTATATTATGCAACTAATGAATAAAGGACGGATTTAAAGCGAGGGCCATAGATGAATCACGATCAAGTGAAGGATTCTAACGACTGAATCACGACCGTAGGGAGTGATTCATGATGATTGAATCACGAGCGCAGCGAGTGATTCAAGTGTTAGAATCCTGAGCGACGCGAGTGATTCATGGCCCTCGATATAAATCCGTTTTATTCAAGAGTTGCATACTATACTGTTAGGAATCAGAAGTGAAATAAACTAAAAAAATAAACAATCTTTAATTCCTTTAAGTCACCGATTACAAAAATTATAAAAATATCAAAAAAACACTGTAGATATTAATCAAATAAAATCACATTACCCAAAAGTAATAATCTATACATGAACATAAACTAGAAATAACTAAGCACACGATTATGGTCAGGTAGCACGTCCGTTCCGAGCGCCGTCCAAGCAGAAAAAAAGGAGCGAGCCGCACCGCGTGGCTCCTTTTATAGCATCCCATCAGTTGACAGCTGATCGTCTGACGTTTTTAAGACGTCACCTCGCCTTCTGTTGCCAACACGGCCTCTCCTGATGCTCTGGCGTCCTCGTCAGGTCCAGAAGATGGTCCCGCCTGATCTGTAGCAGTGCCCCCCAGTAAGACGGAGTCTTCGTTGTCTTCTGTAATTAGACAGTCGCATTACATAAAAAGAAAATAGATGTAGAAGCAAAAACAACTCTGATACATAAAAGGTAATGCGCATTACACGGATAGCATGATATATCAAAATCTTAGCTAAGATTAACAAACCAAATAAATAACTTGATCACACTGCAAACAGAGGCACCTAGTTAGCTTGCCTCACAGCGGCTGTCGGCATAGGCACCTAGTTAGCATACCGCCCAGACTTCTACAAACACCGTAGGCACGCTCAGTTAGCGTGTCTCACAGCGGCTGTCGGCATAGGCACCTAGTTAGCATACCGCCCAGACTTTTACAAACACCGTAGGCACGCTCAGTTAGCGTGTCTCACAGCGGCTGTCGGCATAGGCACCTAGTTAGCATACCGCCCAGACTTTTACAAACACCGTAGGCACGCTCAGTTAGCGTGTCTCACAGCGGCTGTCGGCATAGGCACCTAATTAGCATACCGCCCAGACTTTTACAAACACCGTAGGCATAGGCTCTGAGTTTGCATACCTCCCAGTGGCTGTTGACATAGGCACATTGTTAGCATATCACCCAGACTTCAAAATAATACATACCTTCAAAAAATGCAGCACATGTCTCAGGAGTCCACTCACCCCTCCAGGGTACCATGAACTGTGCAGCAGCAAATGTGGTCTTTCCATAGGCACCAGCCAGAAGCTGCAGCTCGTAGCGGCCATGGTCCAGGACTCCAACTACGCGGTAAGGCCCGCGCATACCAGGATCAAGCTTCCCCGTGGACTGGGAATACTTGATAACGAAGACTATGTCATCTTTACTGTAGGCACGTGGAGGTTGACGGTCTTTATTAACACGCCTGTCTTGATCGGCTTGATTTTTGCACAACCGTTCGGCCGTCCTTTGTCTCCTCATCTCCCGTAGCGGCTCACGGTTTTCACCAGCCGATTCGATGGCGACGTCTCGGATTAGTGTGCGAATAACAGGGGTAGCTCCTTCGGCACCGATAAGCAGGTTAAGCGGGGACTGCTGCGTGGTCTTTTGCTTCGTCATGTTGAGTATCAGCTGTAACTTCCACAACTGTTCAGACCATTCCCCTTTCCGATGGTTCACCTCGATCCTCAACATGTTAAGGACGGTGCGAACGTAACGCTCCACCTGACCATTAGCGTGGTGCATCTCGGGGGTAATATAATGAACCTGACAACTTAAATCTTTCATTAGTGATACAAAACCAGATGATTGAAACATCCTACCTCTATCACATACAATTGTCTTGGGTGTTCCAAACAGAGACACAACATTTTGCATAACACGTTTTAACTCATTTAAGTCCTGAGTACAAATAGGGTTTAATAAACAAAATTTCGTAAAAGAATCCACAACAACTAAAACGTGTTTATTACCGTTAGATACTACTAATGGGCCTAGGGCATCTACATGTAATGTGTCAAAAGGAACATTTGGTTTTGTCCAAGAGTTAATAGGTTGTAGTGGAGCTCGTGGAACTCTCTTATGAGCTATACATATGAGACAGTGAGATATGTACTTAGAAATAAAGGCTCTGAGACCAGGAAACCAAAAGTGTTTCAAGATAAGATTAGCAGTTTTATCAGCGTTAATATGGCTATGCTCATCATGGAATATTCGGAGGAGGCTTAAACGATGTCCTTTTGGTATGTAACAAAGCAACCTAGACTCTTCACCTACAGGTGTGAAGCGATAGTACAAAAGATTATTGCGTTTAACGTAGCGTAAAGTGTCCAAGCTTCCTTCATCCAAAGACCTGATCAAAGTTTGAGTCTCCTCGTCTCCTGCTTGCGCGATTTGAGCCCAATTACGCGGTTTCTCAATGTTATTTACTGTAGGTACGGGGTTACGACTAAGATAGTCTGCGTGAGGTATCATTACCCCTTTCCTGTACTGAATGATAAAGTTGAAATCCTGTAGGTAAATCCACCACCTCGCTACCCTCGGGAGTAGATCTTTCTTATTTTGGGTGGCTTTTAAGGCATTGCAGTCTGTCACAACAGTAAATGGCATTCCTATGAGATAATGCCTAAAATGCTTAAGAGCTTTTACCACAGCGAGTGTTTCCAGTTCATAAGAATGGTAACGTTGTTCACTACCTTTTGTAACCTGGCTATAGTAAGCTACCACACGCTTATTACCATCCTTATGAACCTGTAGGAAAACTGCTCCATAGCCTGCACTACTCGCATCTGTGTGAACCTCAGCAGGTAGCTCTGGGTCGAAAATGGCTAATATTGGCTCACTAGTAAGACGCTTAATAAGCTCTTGGCGAACGCTTTCCTGCTGTGGTCCCCAGATAAAATCAACACCCTTACGCGTCAAACGAGCAATACAAGCTGTTTTTATCGAGTAACTAGCTATGTACTTTCTGAAATAACCAGCAAGGCCCAAAAATTGTCTTGCTTGTTTAACGTTCTGGGGAACGGGTGCATTCACGAGCGCCTGGACCTTGCTTGTTGAAGGCCGGACTCCACCGTTTGATATGATTCTGCCTAAATATTCAATTTCTTGACATAGAAATGAACACTTGCGCAAATTCACAGAGAAACCGGCCTTAGTCAAAACAGCTAAAACTTCATCTAATATCTGTAAACCCTGGTCAATTGAACAGGACAATAACATACAATCGTCGACGTAGACCAATACTTTGCCTGCCTCAATGAATTCGCGCAGTGTATTTGCAATAATACGTTGATATACTATGGGCGCGTTGGCTAACCCGTATGGCATCTTCATATATTCAAAATGCCCTTCGGGCGTCACAAAA
The DNA here is from genome assembly GCA_948150665.1 of Conistra vaccinii. NCBI lineage: Eukaryota > Metazoa > Arthropoda > Insecta > Lepidoptera > Noctuidae > Conistra > Conistra vaccinii. Next base: position 14,331,809 of record OX411329.1, read on the forward strand.
CCAGTTAAGGGTATTGATTGCTCATCTAATTTAATTTGTAAAAATCCGGTAGCCATATCAATAACCGTGAAGAATTTTGACTTCCCTAGTCGATCAATGTGATCGTCTATTAAAGGTAAAGGATATCTATCTTTAACAGTGATTTTATTAAGTGCGCGGAAGTCCACACACATACGATCAGATCCGTCCTTCTTTTTTACTAGAAGAATCGGGCTCGCATATGGGGACTCCGAATCACGTATTATGCCTTTACTAAGAAGATCCTGAATAATCTCTCTAACTTTAAGCTTTTCACTGTAGGACATTTTGTAAGGACGATAATTAATAGGTACCTCACTGTTCAATCTGATGTGCATACAACCTGTGGTAACTGTAGACGTAGCCGTACCAGAAATCATAAATGCCGAATATTTATCGAGTATTCTTTTGAGGTTTTCAAGATCTTCCCCGGTTAATGCAGTTTTAAAATCATTGGGATGCACGTCAGATGTAACCGTAGATACCCCCGATAAAGCTTTATCATGAGTTAAGCGTTGAGATTCCCTAGTCCTTATGTAGGTAACCCCTTCCCTATTTAATACATCAGTACCAATAATAATTGGTGCATTCATACATTCGCAAGGCACAACAAGCAAATCTACTTCGAGAGTTATTTCCTCAAGCTCTATTACAAGGGTGACATAAGAATCGACATAAATAGTGGAATCACTTATTCCTTTCAACTGTTTATTAATTGGCTTCCTCGAACAAGAAAAATGATTAACCACGGATGACGAAATCAACGAGACTTCTAACGCCCCACTGTCAATCAGAATATCTACAGGTATACCCTGAACCATTCCAACTACAATGTCACTAGACTTATTTTTAACAGGGGCAGAGCAGAAATTGACATTACTTTTATTGGGTTTATTATGTGCACGCTGCTTAGCAAAACACATACTTATATCATGACCCGTCTTTTTACAGTATGCACATACTGCCTTATTTGAGGTAGAATTCGATTCCGATTTCTTCGACTCAGATTTATTTAGTTCAGTCGCATCGTTTGATTTCGACTGTTTAGAACAACCCGCTTGTTTATGCCCAATCTGACCGCAAGTGAAACATTTGGGGCCCTCGACCCTAAATGAGCGCTTAGAGTTATTCCTATGTAGGCTCTTGTTATCTTTAGAACGCAAACTGTCACTATTTTGCTTATAAAAGGGCTTTACGAAGGTAGATAGGTAACTAACGAGGTTGTCAGGCGTCAGATTTGCATTAGTAGTAGTTGCTTTGATTTGGGGGTCTCTAATCCCTCTAATAATAATCGCCACTATCAACTCGTCTGATAGACCTTTTACAATCCGTAAACGTAATAAACATCTACGTGCATATTCAGCATAAGTTGGGTAATTATCTGAATCAGAGCTCATTACTTGATACAAAATACCTGCCACATCAATTTTCTTGACGCAAAGTGATCTAAAATCTTTTTTAAAATTGCTCCATGAACGGTCATTTGTAATCCATTCACTAAGCCAAGTCCTAGCATCTCCCTTCAGACAGTTCCCAACGCGGGAAAGGCACTCATTTTCTGACCACTTATTTAAAATCTGAGCTCTGTCAACCTCGTCAAACCACTGATCAACATCATGCACATTTGGATCGAAATTTGAAATGTAAAAATGATGGGTGCTTACTGACTTTAGCGACTGTATTGCCTCCACTATTTTCTCCGTGGTTGCAGTCGAAACATCAGTAGCAGTACCTGCAGTTTCCGGCGTAGCTATTACCCGTGAACGATCTTCTAAGGCCTTCAACCGCGAGACAATAGTCTCAAGCGAACGTTGGTAAGGCGGTGACGCAGGGCTTCGCGTCCTCACGCGGCTCCCACGACGATCTAGTTCGCGCCTGGAACGGTGATCGGAATCCCGAGACTTGCTACGTGACCTTCTGCTCCGCTTATGGCGGTTACGAGATCGCTTAGAACGCGGCACACTATTTGAACGTGAACGACTCGATCTATCCATTGCTAAATATTACCTACCCGTTTTAATTTAAAATTGAAAACTAGTTTTAACTTGTGGGCGAATGAATCTTTATCCCACGTCTGATGTTAGGAATCAGAAGTGAAATAAACTAAAAAAATAAACAATCTTTAATTCCTTTAAGTCACCGATTACAAAAATTATAAAAATATCAAAAAAACACTGTAGATATTAATCAAATAAAATCACATTACCCAAAAGTAATAATCTATACATGAACATAAACTAGAAATAACTAAGCACACGATTATGGTCAGGTAGCACGTCCGTTCCGAGCGCCGTCCAAGCAGAAAAAAAGGAGCGAGCCGCACCGCGTGGCTCCTTTTATAGCATCCCATCAGTTGACAGCTGATCGTCTGACGTTTTTAAGACGTCACCTCGCCTTCTGTTGCCAACAATACTTTATACCATGACTACGAGAAAAAGAAAGATTTAAGCGAAAATAGACATTTAATAAAAGGTTAACACGTTCAGTATCGGGAACCCTCCTGGAGGGTTCACCTACTTGGATATGGGATGTCGGGAGCCCTCGCGGAGGGCTCATTTAAATGTAGACATTCAGGGTCGGGAGCCCTCCTAGAGGGTTCACCTACTTGGATATGGGATGTCGGGAGCCCTCGCGGAGGGCTCATTTTAAATGTAGACATTCAGTGTCGGGAGCCCTCCTGGAGGGTTCACCTACTTGGATATGGGATGTCGAGAGCCCTCGCGGAGGGCTCATTTTAAATGTAGACGTTCAGTGTCGGGAGCCCTCCTGGAGGGTTCACCTACTTGGGTATGGGATGCCGGGAGCCCTCGTGGACGTTGGAAGTGAAACCTCCCTTTGAGGTTTTACTTCCAACTACGAATAATAAAAGTCGTAGACTTACAATATTTATGAAAATGGGTGGAATCGAAAGTGTTAAGGAGGTTGTATAGCATTGAGATACGAGGTCGAATACATTGGTGTGTTCTAAATTCAAACACCAAAATAGTGATTAAAAGAGCTTTTTATTCACTGTTTTCAGTGAATAAAATAAGCTTTTTAGAGGGGGAATGGTATAAAAATAATAATATGATAATATTAAGGTAAAAAAAATATTATGTGGTGTTAATTTATTATTTATTGATATGTACCTACTAGCTTCCGTCAGCGGCTTCGCCCGCGTTATAAATTAATAAATTATAGCTTACTATATTATGCATGTATTATACATAATTATATAAACCTTCTTCTTGAATCACTCTAAGTATCTATTAAAAAAAACCGCATAAAAATCCTTTGCGTAGTTTTAAAGATCTAAGCATACATAGGGACTGACAGCGGGAAGCGGCTTTGTTTTATAATATGTAGTGATGTTATATTTATTCATTGATTATATAGTTATTGTACGGAGATACGTAACCTTTCATGTACGAGTCAGCCTAGACTCTCACTTGGTCGCTTTTTTAAAAACGAACAGCTTTTTCGACTTCTTGACCTTCGAAGTACTGCGGCTGTAAAGTGCGAAAGCCAATTTAAAACTATGTGCTTATTTGTTTAACTGACTTGCAATTTTTTTACTTACTATTTATTATATTCACAAATTAATTAATACACGATTCAGCCCTTTGTTAGCTAAGGGATAAACATTTAAAAAATAAATCAAAGCGGCACCTTTGAGCTTTGCTATCTGTATGTATTTTTCTCTATTATGTATTTTCAGAATACATTAATAAATAAATAAGTAGGTACCTTAGCACATATCTTTAAAACATGTCTCTTTATTAAACCAAAATCAATATCAATACTTAGTATTTTTTTCAAATTATGCTGAGAATTAGCACTTATTGAAAGTCGAAATTACATAAGACAGTCCCTCAAACCGCCCGCCCTTCACCACTTCTTAGTGCTTTAGCTGGGAAGAAGAAGTGGCGCAACAAACTCCCCAGCAGCACAGTTGTCTTTACAGTTAGGAGAACTTGATTCTATACAATAGTATGCAAAGTACCAAACTAACATTACAAAGAAAAAAAACACAAAATACTAAATTATTAGTAATTAAATTATTTACAACTAGCTTCCGCCAGCACCTTCACCCACGTGATAACATTATAAATTATAGGATATTATGTTACTTATTGATAAAGCATTCTACTGGTGAAGGATTTTTTTTAAATCAGTTTAGTAGTTTTTTAGCTTCATTACAAACAAAAACAAAAATCTTTTCTCTTTATAATATTCGTGTAGATAATATCATCGATGGAAGGTTTACGTTAAATATATAATGTAAATTTACCTACTGCCTATATATATTACATCCACAAACATTTTTTACCCTTAAACGATCGCTGCTGATCAGGAGCATAATAATTAACAGCTACAAAGAACGGTTAAAGCGATTTATAGCTTTAATTACCTTGTTTGACAAGCGAGTAAGTGATGGGAGAATGGCGTAATTAGCACAAAGGGATGCAGCTGACTGACAGCCTTTTACTTTTACTGATATTTACGGCACCCATGAGATAAGTACCTAATAGTTACCTACTCATTGTAGGATTTGTTGTGTATTAAAAAAAAACGCTAAAGACTAAAATTAAGCTGTTTTACGTTCTTATTTAATTCATCTTTACATTATTTTGCATCAAAAATACATTTAAAGTCTTCGGTAACTTTTCATAAAAAAAAATTAAAGAACATTACCCACCCTCTTTCTAAGACAGTCGAATAATACTAAAAATAAATAAAAAATAAAATAAAATAAGCCTTTATTGCTGTTCTACAAATTTACAATACACCTTTGAGGTATTATTGTACTTAACACCTCAATGCAATACACACATTTTTCTTAGTTTTTTTTTTTTTTTTTTTTTTTTTTTGAAATATTTAACTATAAAAATGTAACTTAATGTGTTACGATCGGTTTCACTTCACAGCTTGTCTTCCGACAAAGGCCTCCTCTAAAGCTTTCCATTTCTGCCTGTCTCTCGCTGTTCTCGTCCACTCTGGACCCGCTACCTTTTTGAGGTCATCTTCCCATCTTTTTGTTTGACGCCCTTTACTTCTTTTAAAAAAAAAAAAAAAAAAAAAAAAAAAAAAAAAAAAAAAAAAAAAACTAAGAAAAATGTGTGTATTACCTCCATTTCGCAGTCGGTCAATTACAAGTAAAAGTAAGTAAAATCGTTAAAAAATAAAATATAAAATTTTCCTTCATAACCATATCGCAGCAATCATAACGACTTACAGCTGAAATTCGACATAAAGTTTTATTTTATTTTTACTACAGTAATAAATTAGGCCCTTTTTAACATTTTACGGCAATTAACCGTTATGTCATTACGTTCCTTTTTTCTTAAAAACGTTTTTTCCCGTAAATGAAAGGAATATTTCATGATACTCCATGGTTAGGAGTTATCGTAAATGATGATAAATTATACATTTATAATTCTGTGCATTGGTTCGCCAAAAAAATACGTTTACACATCAACATTTTAATTACTTGTTTTTAAACTAGATGAGTTCAGTGTTTCCTAACCGACAACTCTGAGAAGAAAGACCGAAACCAACAGATCACAGTCTATTTTAAAGTCCAGACATTTTCTTGGTCTGGCCATATTATATTATGTAAGCCAAAGTCAAATACTTAGGTAATTTATTTCTCACTTTTGAACGCCAATATTTACAAAAAAATGGATTTGATTCTAGTCGACCCTTGCAAAGGGTACTTTTGTTAATACGTAACGTCAAGTGTAATGTCTAATAAGTATCCTAAAACACGCAGGGATTTTTTTTTCGAATGCTTTATTATGTAAAAGTAGGTACCTATATTATAAGTATCTATTAGTTAGCTTTTTCTTTTTCGAGCTTAAAAATCCTAATTATGATAGGTAAGGTAGGTATACCTACTTGTCTGAATTCATGAACATAATTATTGTTACGACGCGATTCAATAACCAAACTCAAAAAATTTTAATTATTCATATCACCTCGAATAGATAATATACTAGTTAATCAACTCAATGAGGTTAAGCGTTGCCAATATTGCCCTCCTAAACCTAACTTGGTAATCGCGCCAGTCTCTTGGGTACATTACCAGTCGACAGGGATGCGGAAAAAAATTTCGACGCCATATTTTTTATTTAGGATAATATAGTGTTATTTTTATTAAATAATTACGTATAAGTAAGTTGTTATTTATGTGAATATCATTTTAATTCTGAATAAATTTAAAACATACCTATTGAAAATATCAATTCAATTAATTGCGACATATCAACTCAATTAATTAGAACAATAAGTACAACATTACCTACTTAGAAAGTTTTCACAAATTCTTGTCTGTTTCAAATTCACTCCTTCACTCGACCCATTTAACGTATAAATTAATTACAAGAGTGCAAAACAGGGAGAAAATAATTTGCCTGAACCATAACTTTTTCAATTAATCTATTCAAATCATTTTGACAGCAAATCTTTAACTTTAATTTTATTAAACTATTCAAAATTAAAACAGTTCAAGTCACTACTCATCATGAAGTAATTCAATTTTAAATCAATGGTTAATTTTGCATCCACATATTAAAAGGACGTGATTGTAAAATTCGTGTGAAAATAAGATTAGATCGTTTAATTCCTCCATTTTATTTTTTTCGTAAGCTTTTCGCAAGTAGCAGTACCTACAGTTAAAAAAAAAGTTTTACAAATATGTTTAGTTCTGCAGAAGGACTTACACCATACAAAAAAAATATAATTATGATGTACATACACATAAAAGTTAATTTATAACAATGAACTTACCAATTTCTTTGAAAGTTTTATACCACCTCAAACTTTGAACACAAAACAATTATTCTGATCGAAACACAACAGCCAGTCACACAATAAATAATCACTATAACAATGTTTTAAAACTAACTACAAAGTTGGCATTTATTTAAAAACACCGACACACTTTTTTTAAATTTACATCACTAAACAGTATGTTCTATTTTTTTACACGAATTTATTCGGAGTCGTAGTTACGTGAGAATATCACTACTCGAAAGTCGAAACACCCTAGTCCGCTTTCAGGCGCGTTTCGGAATAAACTGGCTCAACAGAAAGGGTGCTAGAATCGCGCATGCGTAAAGCGGCAGATGACAATATTCATAACAGAGAAATTAAAAATTAAAACCTACTGAACTTTACTATGGTAGAAATAGACACATTAGGTATATGGGAAATATGACTCAATTATTTCAAATACTTAGTACCTAGTTTACGTTGATGTAAACAGATACTCCGATTAATTTTGTAAAAATCTCGGAGAGAAAACTTACATACGTGAAATGAGCTGTCAAAAGTGTCAATCGCTGGATGACCGCTGACTTCGTAGGTTTCTTTCGTAAGTTTCTTCGGTGACATTTTTACAGAAAGGACCGGACAAGATTTCGAATTAAATATTTCGGAGTCGGAACAGCCCGGACTTAGAGACCCCTGGGGCCCCTAGGCCTTTCTACATTTGAGGCAATATTGGAAATTTTGTAAATAAAATGCACTAGTAGGTACTTACCTACAAGAAAATACTTTTTCCTTCACACATTTTCAATGCAATTATCATTTGCAACTGCAATATTCAAGTGAATAAATTAATGAAGTATTTTTTTTTCACTCAATATTTTATTCAATTTCCGCCTGCCGTCAGGCAAGCAAGCTGCCCCCCAATTACGCAATGCACGATCAATTTTAAATTGAAACCAATTGAAAAAGATTGCCAGTCCATTGCTTCATAAGTTCGACAAAAAAATTGAGCAGATGTTTTTATCGAACTTATGAAGCAATGGACTGGCAATCTTTTTCAATTGGTTGGTGCATTACGTAATTAGGGTGCAGGTCCGAGACGCTGGGTGGGTGGAGCCCCTCCCACCCTAGGCTGGCTGAACCCCTAGGCCAGTGCCTTGTGTGCCTAGGCGTAAATCCGGGGCTGACTCGGACATAGACAACATCCATTTAAAATATTGCTCAACGAGTTTTGCCCTTGCGTGAACTTAAGTACGTCTAAGTATATGAATTGTGAAAGTATTATGAAGAAAATAATTATGTTCTGTGCGTGACTTTGCTTACTTGGGATTTATTTGAAAACTCATAGACATTATTTTACAATTTTAGTTAGGTACAGACGCCAGCACATTAAGTTACTACAATCTGTCAAAAATCTTTAATAGGTTCAATGTTGATTAAGAAAATTTGACAGATTGGAGTAGGTTGATGTGCTGGCGTCTGTACCTACCTACCTAAAAATGGCTATGATTTGGTTGGTAGCTCTTTTAGATCAACTGGATTATCATCATCATTATCATCAGCCTACGGCAGTCCACTGCTGGACATAGGCCTCTTCAATTGCACGCCATTCTGCTCGATTCTCGGCAACTCTCATCCAGCTGCTATCAGACACCCTGCGAAAATCGTCGCTCAACCTAGCCTGATGGCGTCCAACCTTACGTTTGCCGATTCGCGGTCCCTGAATTACATTTTTTTTATTTTTTAAATCAGGGTATATTTCCAACTTTAGGAAACTACTTTTGGTTTATGATACCTACTTACACTGTACGTTCAGCAGCGAAAGTGGCACTTAGGCTGCCTGTCCACTGAAGCGGAGAGGAGAGGAGCGGAGCGGAGATGTGCCATTATTAACCAATCACATCTAAATTCAGGGGCGGAGTCAAGTCGAGTCAAGATTCTATTGGTTAATATTGGCACATCTCCGCTCCTCTTTTCTCCTCTCCGCTCCAGTGGACAGGCAGCCTTAAAGCCAAACTGGCGCGACGCGACTCGAACAAAATAATTTCTAAGAAAACTTCACGGTAGAACAATTACCGGTGTCGCATCCCGCCGTCGCGACGCGCCAGTCTGCACGAGGCTTTACTTTTACGAATAATAATAATAATACTTACCTACCATTTCATTTTTCAGCATTTCAAAAACGGTGATGGAAAACATTGTGAGGTACCTAACAGAGAGCCGCCTGCGAGATACTGCCTGAGAGATACTTATTTCTCGACGGCATGTGAAGCCATATCCGGTTTAGTCACTAACCATACGAAAAAGAAAGAAAGAAAGCATTTTGAATGTTTTTTTTAATATTTTCTAAATAATTAATACCTACCTATAATAACATACCTAAATGTTCGGTTTCGGTTCGTTGACTCGGTGAACGTAAACCTTTCTATAAGTACCTATTAAACTATCTCTCTTTTCTAGTCTTACCACGGGATATCGTTTTACCCAGTAACTGGGTTGCGAAGGTCAGATAGGCAGTCACTCCAGGTAGGATTCAGCTGCATCCAGTTAGGCTGGAATTCGACCCCAACATAGGTGGGAAAAGGCATTGGATTTATTACGACGGGTTCCGGGCTATTTGTATTAACCGACATTTTTTAAACTTTACACCAAAGCAGTTTAAAGTTTCGATTTTTAGAAAAAAAATAATAACTTTAGCAAATCGCATTATTTTTTTAAAAAGAAGGATATTATTGTTTTTATAACATATTCCCCATAATCAGATTTTTTTTTTTTCTAATATTCCTATTTTTAACGAAGATAAATGTCGCTTAATACAAAATGACCCATATTTTACTTTTTTTCGTTCCAGGCTAAATGACTTAACCCCCTATGATTATTGTTTCTTATTCCAGGCTAAATGACTAAACCGCCTAGGTTTATTATTTCTTGTTCCAAGCTAAATGACTTAACCGCCTAGGTTTATTATTTCTTGTTCCAAGCTAAATGACTTAACCGCCTAGGCATGCAAATAATGGCTGTAAGCTAAGTGCTTTAATCAAAGAGTTGGTCATATTTCAAACCTAAGCTAATTGATTTAAATACCATATCTTAAACTTATTAATCTAAGGCTAATTAGTTTATGCGACTGATTTTTTTTTAAATAAATTGTTTGTAATCATACTTGAATAATGAAGTTTGAACATTGATAAATTAAAAGGTACATACATAGGGTGTACCTACCTATCTTGCCACGTGCTTTTAAAAACTCTCACAAATTCACAGAAGGCACCTGAGAGCACTGATCGAAGGACTCAGCAACATCATATCGTCCGCGTAGCTGATATTATTAATACAAAGCCCATCAATGTGACACCCGACATTTGTGTTGCTGAGTTCAACGATCAGCTGATTTATGTACAAATTAAAGAGGCGAGGTGAGGTTATTCCCCCCTGCCTCACCCCGCATTTCAATCGGTACTCCTCAGATAGTACCCCCGACCACTTTACATGGTTAGTCTGGTTTTGATACCAGTACCTGAGCAAAGATGTTACTGCACTGTCTACATCAGTTTCCCGGTACAGCTTATCCCATAGAATGTCATAAGACACCAGGTCAAATGTCTTCGATAAATCGAGGAAGCAAGCATTGACCGGTGTCTTCCTATCTGCATAGTACTGGACGGTCCGCTTGAGACACAAAATGGCAGTTTCTGTCGATAGACCGGGCCTAAAGCCAAATTGTGCGTCATGCAATTTTATGGGATTGGCCATATGTGTATCAAACAGACAGTCCAGCACCTTAGCTGTAATAGTAGTCAGGGAAATTGGCCTATAATTCGACAGATCTGCCACATTCCCCGTTTTATTCTTCACTATCGGGACAACTATGGTTTTCATAAGATCATTCGGTAGGTAGGAGTGTTTTAAGCACAACGAATTAAACATAGCCAACACCCTCGGCAAGTGAACACCCGCATACCGTAGGTGTTCAACGCTGAGGTGATCATGTCCCGGAGACTTACCCCTTACCATGTTTTTGATGACATTTGCAACTTCTCTGCCAGAGAACAGTAATGGGGAAGTCCTCTCAGCGCTGGACACACACGGTGACGCAGAAGAACTTAGTGGCGGATCAACTTGGTAGTGATTCATGAACATGTTCGCTATAGACAAGGGGTGGCAATTACCTGCCACGCTCACAGGGAGGCCCTGCTTGGGGTTCATATTATTAGTATTTTTCCAAAATTTGCTGAAATCCTTTTTCTTATGATGTTCGGCTATTATGTCCATCTTGATTTGCATTTGATTATTACGACACCATTTTATTTTAGATTTAAAAACTTTTCGAGTTTCCCGCATTTTATCAAAGACTTTCCCTGAAATCGGATCCCCACATAAACACCATATTTGAAACGCGAGCCGAGCCTCGCTGTGAGCGGATTTAACATGTTTATTCCACCCTGTCAAAGGTTTGTTTTTATTTTTCTTAATAAATATACAACTAAGTTTAGCAGACATTGTCAATATACTAATTATGTTCCTGTACATATCATCTAAAATAGATCTGTGATTTAGGTCCCCACAGGTTGATTCCGCACAGCTACATAATTCCGGGGGAAAATCTATTTTACGCAAAGCGGAGTGACATAACTCTTCATACAATTTTATTTGGTTTAAGTCCCTTTCCCCCCATAAAACATTGTTTACACTCGCATTCGGTAGTACAGTACAATATTAGGTTCAATTATTTTTAAGTCACAGTCCATTTGTAAAGGCAAATGATCAGACCAAAAACTATCATGCAATATTGTGCGACGCGCGGCTTCAGTCACGAGTGTCACGACGTAATGGTCGAGCCACCGTTTGCACCCGTGCGCTTCACTCACAAAAGTAAACGAATCTAGCGGTAGGAGTTCAATATCCGCGCAAGTCCAATATTGTTCATTACAAAATTTTAACAACTCATGGCTAAACAATTCATTACTATGCGCATTGTAGTCTCCTAACATAAACACAGATTGGATATTCCTATCTTCTATAGGTAATTGCATTCATTTCACTTAAGCAGTCCGTAAATTCAATTAAGTTATCATTACAGTCAGTAGGCATATAAACCGAAAATACTAGTATTTCTTGTTCACACAATTGCACTGTTATAGCTGTAAGATGAACACTATTGCAAGGTACAACAGACACCGATGAAAATAAACTTTTCCTCCACAGCAGTGCTACTCCTCCGTAAGGTCTCCCTCGAAGTACACCAACCGATGTATCTACCGCAGAGTTCCCGGTAAAAGCAAAATCGTCATGTATACTGCCAAGAAATGCCAAGTCGTGAGGCATCAACCAAGTTTCTTGCAAAGCATTTTCTTGTATCGGGTGACATAATAATGTTTAATTCGTTGTGCTTAAAACACTCCTACCTACCGAATGATCTTATGAAAACCATAGTTGTCCCGATAGTGAAGAATAAAACGGGGAATTTGGCAGATCTGTCGAATTATAGGCCAATTTCCCTGGCTACTATTACAGCTAAGGTGCTGGACTGTCTGTTTGATACACATATGGCCAGTCCCATAAAATTGCATGACGCACAATTTGGCTTTAGGCCCGGTCTATCGACAGAAACTGCCATTTTGTGTCTCAAGCGGACCGTCCAGTACTATGCAGATAGGAAGACACCGGTCAATGCTTGCTTCCTCGATTTATCGAAGACATTTGACCTGGTGTCTTATGACATTCTATGGGATAAGCTGTACCGGGAAACTGATGTAGACAGTGCAGTAACATCTTTGCTCAGGTACTGGTATCAAAACCAGACTAACCATGTAAAGTGGTCGGGGGTACTATCTGAGGAGTACCGATTGAAATGCGGGGTGAGGCAGGGGGGAATAACCTCACCTCGCCTCTTTAATTTGTACATAAATCAGCTGATCGTTGAACTCAGCAACACAAATGTCGGGTGTCACATTGATGGGCTTTGTATTAATAATATCAGCTACGCGGACGATATAAAATTTTGATTGTATGTGTATACTATTCTTAGTCCGTTTAAGATAAACTGTTTGAAGTACTAGAACTATACTTTTGTTATAACTGAAACGACACTGCAAATCAAATATTGAATAAAAAAAATAGGTTTAACCATAATCTTTAAATGTTTACTGTTGAAATCCTAAATAGTTCATGCGACCGACATATCATTATCTACTGCAAGCTAAATGGTTGAAGTGACAACATCTAACATTTCATGTACAGAGCTAAATGTATGGATCGACACTGGGTATGAATTTAACAAAGAGGCTAAATGTATTAAACGACATTCTTGTATATTTATAAGGTAAAGCTAATTGTATGAAACGACACTGGATAAGAATTTAACAAAGAGGCTAATTGTATGAAGCTACATTTCTATATATTTATAAAGCCAGGCTAAATGCTTTAACGTACGTTGCCTGTAAATTGTTGCTCCAGGAAAAAAAGTTTAAACGACTGCCTGGTATTTGGTAGTTAGCTTAAGTACACAGTTCCTAAATTTGTCAATATTTTGTGTCGCTTCATACCTTGCAGTCCAAAATGGGCCCAAAAATGCGGTTGTATTAAGCGACAAAAAAGTGCTCCGATCGTCACCAAACCCAGCTCAAATGACGCAGAAAAATTCGCTGATTCCAAATATGTATAAAAGTCTATATCGCTCAGAGTGTCGCTTAATACAATTAGCCCGGAACCCGTCGATTAGATTTAATTATCTATACTCTCTCTTTTAGGTAGTAGGTACTTACCTATTTCGAATTTTACGACTGAAAAGGTTTGGATAAAATTTTAAAAGTTTTGATGCAGATAGACTTCATGCTACATTAGGTTAGTAGGTACCTACTTACTAGATTTACTGTTTCTAAGCAATTTCAAAGTTTGAAAGCGTTTTACCTAGAACTCGTTTAAATGTGAGCATCAAGATGACGGGACCAAGCCCCCAATCACATTGGACGGCTTGACAGGACACGTAAGTACCTACCTAGAATTACTAGAACTAGCATAGAAATTGTTGCATGTCGCTAGAAACGAACATTATTTCAAAAAAATTGGAGCGTGGAAATATTATTATCACCATTTGGTGCGTAATTTTGATGAATTTCACTGATCTCAATCTGAACGAGTTTGGGAGTGACCACACATATCAACGCGGAATCGGCTTGATCCGCTCACAGAGAGTAAGGCTGCCTGTCAACTGGAGCGGAGAGGAGAGGAGAGGAGCGGATATGTGCCAATATTAACCAATAGAATCTAAACTCCGAACTCCAGAGGTGCGATTCTATTGGTTATTATTGGCACATCTCCGCTCCTCGCCTCTCCTCTCCGCTTCAGTGGACAGGCTTTATCCCCCTCCTTCTGAAGAAGCACATTCACGATTTTTTTTTACCTACGTGAATCCTTTAGTAAGTCATTGCAATTTGACTCTTACCTCATTTAAATAAAGTAGGTACCAACGAGCTTCGTCAGGATGCGTCTGAACTCAGTTGGGAACACCTGGTAACGGCGACAACGGTAGACGAAAAACTACGTATTTTCGATCGGACGGTCCTTGCTCTCTACGACAAACACGCTCCTGTTAAGAAGATTAAACTTCGGCGTCCTCCTGCTCCTTGGATGACGACAGGGGTTCGGATGGCGATGAGGCGCAGGGATCGGGCCTTTCGAAAATTTAAAAAGGATCGCTGTGAGGAAAACCGTAACTTTTTCAAAGCTGCTAGAAATCGGTGTAATCAGATGATACGCAACGCTAAACGCCGCCATATTCTCGAGAACATATCTTCTTCTTCACCTGCTGATATCTGGAAGTTCCTTGGGACTCATGGTATCGGCAGACCACGTCATGTGGATTTTCCTAATACGATTGGCCTTGATGATATCAACCGTCACTTCACAACCACTTGTCATTTGGATCCCCAAATATTATCCCAGACGGTCGATTTCATTACTGGCCTAGCTAGTCCCATCATAGAGCCATTTCATTTCTCTCCGGTCACCTTGGATGAAATAAAAAAGATCATACTGTCCATAAAATCCAAGGCTGTGGGCTATGACGGCATCAGTCGTAGTATGGTCGTTTGGATCCTAGATAGCCTTCTCCCTCCGATTACCCACATCATCAACTTTTCTCTGGATTCCGGACAATTCCCTTCCCAGTGGCGTATGGCCTTTGTCCGCCCACTTCCTAAAATTTCAAATCCCTCCCTACCCAGCCACTTTCGACCTATTTCCATTCTTCCATTCCTGTCTAAAGTGCTTGAGGCCTGCGTACATAAGCAGTTTGCGGGGTTTGTTCACCGCAACAACCTTGTTAGCTCCTTTCAGTCCGGTTTCAGGCCTGGGCACAGTACAGCCTCCGCTCTCCTTAAAGTGACTGGTGACATTAGAGAAGCGATGGAGGATACCAAGGTTACCGTTTTGGTATTAATTGATTTCTCCAATGCCTTTAATGCCGTCAGTCATGATATTCTCCTCTCTATCCTTTCCCATCTTATGGTTTCACCCGAGGCCCTGGAATGGTTCTCTTCTTATCTTCGGGGACGTCAGCAGTCGGTTCGCGTTGACGAGAGCTCTTCGAGTTGGCGCGACCTAGATGCTGGTGTTCCACAAGGCGGTATTCTTTCTCCATTGTTATTCTCAATCTTCATTAATTTCATAACTCACTGTCTTCGGTGTTCGTATCATCTATACGCTGATGATCTTCAATTGTATACAGCTGAGCGGGTGGAAAGTTTATCGGACGCTATAGCAGATGTAAATCGAGATCTAGATTCAATCAAAAGGTGGTCTGATAGTTTTGGGGTGTCAGTAAACCCCACAAAGTGTCAGGCCATTGTAATTGGAAGCTCGCGCATGATGGGTAGGGTGGCACTTAGCTCTCTTCCTCCTCTTATATTTAATGGTACCGTCATACCCATTACTCCCACGGTGAAAGATCTCGGTTTGCATCTTGACTCGACACTTAGCTGGCAACGCCAGGTTTCTAGTGTTAGTCAAAGGGTCAACGGTACTCTGCGATCCCTGTATCGTCTGAGGAGCTTTTTGCCCGCTAAGACGAAAGCTATGCTTGTGCAGACTTTAATTTTCCCTATCATCGACTATGGTGACGTGTGCTACTTTGACTTGAATGCAGTTTTGCTGGATAAACTCGACAGACTGCTCAACAATGGTATCCGGTTCATATTCAACCTGAGGAAATATGACCATGTGTCGAGCTACAGGTCTGAGCTCAAATGGATGTCCATTCGCCAAAGAAGAAGTTTACGCGCTTTGACCACGCTTTTCTCCTTTCTGAACTCTCCCACCCCACCTTCTTATCTTATGTCTCACTTCCAATATCTTTGTTCTTCACACGCTAAGAATTTGCGTTCTTCCAACTGTGACGGAATGGGTTTACGTGGGGTTGAAATAAGACCACGTAACCTTGTCAGCATAAAAGTATATTAATAAATGGGGTAGGTAGGTCTATGGTCACAAGATTCTTTCAACACCCTTGGGAGTAGCGCAGTACTCTCCTGGCTCAGCCTGGCGCGACGATGACCCCAGCGGGTGTGCCACGCTGCAGACGCCAGGAACGGTGAAGGTCGGCGGATGGTCGTGCCTGACCCGTAGACAGCTCGACGGCCACGCGGGTAAATATGAACCCGGCGCGGAACTCGTGCAGTAAATGGGGTACCGGAAGCGTAGCCGGAAGTCGGACTTGCTAGCCGGAATTTTGGACCCTGGAACGTAACGTCCAGCGTGTCACAAAATGACTAAAATTGTCATCTCCGCTGATTGTGACACCAAAGCATAAGCAAAGCGAGATGTACTAGTGCGCTTAATGAAGGTGGTGTGTGGATGTCACAAATCAGTACGGAGTTACAAAGATGGAAGTGAAAATACACGACATGACTTGCACATTTTGAGTGAATGAACATAATATAAAAATGTGCAGAGCTAATGGCAAATAGTTTGCATGGTAAGCTGAAGGCAATTAATTTAGTACAATGAAATGAGCAAAAAGGCACACGTCTTAAGTTGACCTAAATTGGTAGGTACACACAATATAAAACATAGTTAGCTGTTCAACACTTACCCAGTATGGGGTTACGAAAACACAGAATTTAATAGGGTTGACTACTATGAGTCAATTAAAACTGTTGCCTGCTTTAGGCTTTGAAAAATTGCGAAGAACACGTATGGTCACATGTGATCTAGGATCAAGTGAACGTGTGTCTTCGCCCGTAGCAGGAATTCGAATGTGCTGGTCATCCTGAGTGAAAATCACTGCGGTGTCGCTAAGGTTAAGCCAAGGTCAGCAATCCTCATTCACGCGTTCGGATACGCCGACCGCGCACATCACTATTGCGTTATCAGCTAACTAATTACGTTTAGTAACTTAAGACATCCCTAATATTATTACGTCTGTGGTTTGACTTGACGTTTTATTGTTGTGAATATGTTGGAACTTGATAATTTGGTTTTAAATATGTAAACAAATATAAAAATGCCTAGAAAGAGCCTAGTTTAACGTTTAAATATGTGATTTATGAATAATTAAAAAGAAAAGGGAACGTTACAACGTTACAATACCCCCCCACTTAGGTTAGGGTTTTTACCTGAGTAAAAATCCTTGCGTTAATGCACTTACTACCATCCGAAATACGGCCCTTTTATTCATCTTCATTTATCCATCATTCATTCATAATCCGTTTAACCTAGCAGACCACCTAAAAAGGGAGGTGCGTCCGCATCCTGACAAGTGTGCAAAAGTATTTTGTCCGTAGTTGACTAAATACTCGCGCAAATCAGAATGAGCTAGTAGCTACTTCTACTCAAAACCAAGTATATAAATATAAGTTACCATAGAAAATATATAAAATAAGGTATTGGATGAAGGCTTATTTAAGGAGTAACCATCCGCTCCTGCAAAGGCTTATTTTATGAGTCGCAACCCGCTCAAATAAAAATAAATAAAAACAAGAAATAAAGTTCTTTTTAGTTTTGGCTTTACTTAAGGAGTAACTATACCGCCCCTGCAATGGCTTATTTATTGAGTTGCAAACCGCTCAGATAGAATAATAAATAGCAACTACTGATAATAATATGACCAATAGTTATAATAGGAAAAAAAACAAAAAAAACTTGGTTAAAAGTAAAAGTAATGAAGTGTAGGTAGAACTAAAAAATCAAATTCTTTAATCTAACTAAAAGTTAGTAGTTAACCAAATTGTCAAACCCCAACTAGGATTAAAAATGTCGCTATATAAAGAGCGAGCAAGAAAAGTAGTCTACTGGGCTACTTTACTTATAACTGGATTAAGGCTTATTTAAGGAGTATCCAACCGCTCCTATTTGTTAATTTAATTTAAAAATACTACTGTTACAACGGCGACAACCGTGACTGAGAGACGGGACACGCATATGTAGGGTCATGCCGCTGATAAAGAACGACACGAATGCGTGTGTCCATCATGCCAGCCTAGAGACGGTCTAAATACTACCGTTACAATGGCGACAACCGTGGCTGAGTAACGGGACACGCATATGTAGGGTCGTGCCGCTGATAAAGAACGACACGAATGCGTGTGCCCATTACTCAGCCACGGTTGGGCGCCAATGTGACGGAATGGGTTTACGTGGGGTTGAAATAAGACCACGTAACCTTGTCAGCATAAAAGTATATTAATAAATGGGGTAGGTAGGTCTATGGTCACAAGATTCTTTCAACACCCTTGGGAGTAGCGCAGTACTCTCCTGGCTCAGCCTGGCGCGACGATGACCCCAGCGGGTGTGCCACGCTGCAGACGCCAGGAACGGTGAAGGTCGGCGGATGGTCGTGCCTGACCCGTAGACAGCTCGACGGCCACGCGGGTAAATATGAACCCGGCGCGGAACTCGTGCAGTAAATGGGGTACCGGAAGCGTAGCCGGAAGTCGGACTTGCTAGCCGGAATTTTGGACCCTGGAACGTAACGTCCAGCGTGTCACAAAATGACTAAAATTGTCATCTCCGCTGATTGTGACACCAAAGCATAAGCAAAGCGAGATGTACTAGTGCGCTTAATGAAGGTGGTGTGTGGATGTCACAAATCAGTACGGAGTTACAAAGATGGAAGTGAAAATACACGACATGACTTGCACATTTTGAGTGAATGAACATAATATAAAAATGTGCAGAGCTAATGGCAAATAGTTTGCATGGTAAGCTGAAGGCAATTAATTTAGTACAATGAAATGAGCAAAAAGGCACACGTCTTAAGTTGACCTAAATTGGTAGGTACACACAATATAAAACATAGTTAGCTGTTCAACACTTACCCAGTATGGGGTTACGAAAACACAGAATTTAATAGGGTTGACTACTATGAGTCAATTAAAACTGTTGCCTGCTTTAGGCTTTGAAAAATTGCGAAGAACACGTATGGTCACATGTGATCTAGGATCAAGTGAACGTGTGTCTTCGCCCGTAGCAGGAATTCGAATGTGCTGGTCATCCTGAGTGAAAATCACTGCGGTGTCGCTAAGGTTAAGCCAAGGTCAGCAATCCTCATTCACGCGTTCGGATACGCCGACCGCGCACATCACTATTGCGTTATCAGCTAACTAATTACGTTTAGTAACTTAAGACATCCCTAATATTATTACGTCTGTGGTTTGACTTGACGTTTTATTGTTGTGAATATGTTGGAACTTGATAATTTGGTTTTAAATATGTAAACAAATATAAAAATGCCTAGAAAGAGCCTAGTTTAACGTTTAAATATGTGATTTATGAATAATTAAAAAGAAAAGGGAACGTTACAACGTTACACAACAATCTTCTTCTACTTTGTCCTTCTCATACTTCTGACTTTGTTCATTCTTCCTTTCATATTCAGTCCATTCTTCTATGGAATGCGCTTCCTCTTGATATCAGAACGGCCACCAGTCGGTATGCATTTAAGCGGAAATTGCAGAGTTATTTTCAAAACAAATAGGGTAGAGTCATCTCAATTACCTCTTTTTTTTACTTGTATCCTATATATGTATATATTATAATGTAGGTATATATTATAGTTAATATGTATGTATGTGTGTTTTAAGCTATATATGTACTTGTGTGCCTATTTTATTTATAATGCATTTATTTAGATATCTTTTTAATATTTTTTTTTACGGTTTCTCCTCTTATTCAGAGCACCTGCCATCTTATCTCTTCACCACCCTTGGTTGACTGGTAGAGAATGCCTAAGGCATTAAGTCCGCCTTTGTACCTCAATGTGTGCGAGAAGTTTAAATAAATAAATAAATAAATAAACGAGCCTATTGCCATCAACTGGGCACAAATCCAGACTCCGGAATGCTACTGAGAAATCTTCGAGAGTTCTTCTACTCCTTCTCTCAAATTAGCACGAACTGTAGTAGTAAACACCACTGCTCTCAAAACGGTGAAGGAAAACATCGGGAGGAAACCGGCATGTCTTAGAAACAAAAATTCGAAGGCCTGAAGGAATGACGGTGAAGGAAACTTCACCGTTTTGAGAGCAGTGGTGATGAAATTATTTACACAAAGTAAAGCGCCTGCTTGGTTTCGAACCTACGACCTACAACTCGTAAGTCGGGGCCGATACCACTGGGCCACCACTGCTCTAGAGCAGTGGTGGCCGATAAGCCAAAAAAAGTTACTACACCCGGAAGAAATTTTGCATATAATCTGGAGCACGTTGATTTCACCTAGTTGTAGGCGTTATAATTAGTTTATCTTTTCATTAAAATTTTGTACCTCGTTGGAACCTCCACAAATGTTTTTCCTAGAATTTTTTCGATAAGCCAAAAATAAATTACAACTAAGTACAAGAAGTTTTGCATAAGTAACTATTAATTAATGTTGATTTTTGTACAAAGGAAATACATAGAAGTTGAGCTACCAATGAGGTACCTACATTTAACGAAAAGATGAACTACTTACTTATAACGCCTACAACTAGGTGAAACCGGCTTGGTCCAGGTTTTGAAGTCAGAATGGCTTGCCACTTTCCTCGTAATAGTTTTCCCTCTTTAACGAGGTACCTACCAATTATTTGATGTCTAGTACCAAATTGGTACTAAAACTTGGTATGGCTCAAACTTCCAAAATCTCCCTTGGTCCAGTCATCCTGACGCAGACGACCACTAGACCAACGAGGCACAGAAATGCTCACAGTTCAAAAAAAAACTTTACTTTATATTATTTTATTTATTTTATTAGTACATAGGTACACGAACAGCAGTAGGTACATACAAAAATTAGAACAGAACAATAGCATGATAAAAGAACTGGTATGTATGGTTAATATAGGTAAGTATACACAGCATTCACCACAGAGCAACCTTGTAAATGAACTAAAATAAACTTTAACAAAAAAATACAATTAAATAAAAACTTTTAAAGAAATAGATTAGCATTATACCTACCTTTGAGTTGATATGATATACTCTAACTCTAAGCATTCAAAATAAGATTACATAAAAGGTTACCACGAAAGGCGGTATAAGGGTAGAGTGTGAGTGATATGATATGTTATCGAAGATGTTTATGTAAGATACTTTGACATTTTTGACACCTTTGACAGGCTTTTTAGATGTCACAAAATAAAATAAACTTAACAGATTAAGTACCTATTTTTTATTTTTTAATAAGTCATTACAATTTATCGGTAGGTTTTGATCGGCCAATCTTAACACTAACAAATTATCAAATCAATAGGAATATATAGGTAGCTATAATGTGTGGCCGTGTGTACAGTCACGGACTTTAATTGATGAGCCACTTTCAAACTTTCCAATTCTGCAGTTTTATACATTCACGAGTTTATACGATTAAACACGAACTCAAACCACATGCTCGTCAACAAGATGACAAATTACTAATAATCGGAAATAGTCTTATCCATAGAGGTTGAAAGTTGACTAATAAGGTGTCAATGATAAATCAATACCTACAATGTTGCCTATGTTTATCTAATCTATTTGATACTTACCTCGTTTGAATTAGAACTCATTAAATACTCGTCATTTCTGCAGATCTATCTGAAGACCATAAAGTATAATACCTAACAGCTGTTATCTGAATTATTATGAACATCATCTTGAACGCTACGTATTCGGATAAAATCGTCGGTCCAAGTTTTTCCGAAGTCGAAATGGCCAATCATAATTTCTTCGTACGCTCACGTTACTATCGCTAAGCTAAAACAATTGTCGCTAGGTTACGGTTCCTAGACCTGCAATTGGTTGAATTTGGGTTGTGACTCTGCTGTCAAGTTTGTAGTTCTGGCTCTCAGGTAAACCAACCGTAAATATTGCATGAAAGTGTAACATTATAACAAGATAATACGAAGATGTATGACTTTCCGTTTCTGGATGTATGAGTATAACCGACTAAACCCGATTTGCATTACACGGCTAAAATACAAACAGTGGCAAGTGGCTCATCAATTAAGTCCGTGACTGTACATATAATTGAATACTAATTAATATCTAAGTTCACAATATTGTTGGAATAATTATATTTATAAGGTTTTTAAAATTGGCAACTTTCCTAAACATCATGCAATGGGATTTTTTATTTTTTTTTGTTGTATTCTATCTGAATCTGATTTTTAACAGTAGCACAAAATTCGGGAGTTAGTAAACGTTCAGTAGCAGTTACAAATTCATCAAGTGTAATGAGGCGGTCAGGTTTTTCTGTCTTTGGCGCTAGCCTGCTCGCATTTTTGCCACATCGTAAACATTGTTGAAAACATTTGTTATTTATGGGTATGTTATAAATAATTACTTTTTTCTTAGTTTGAATTCCTTTGTGTAACCTAATCAAGTTAGCTGTAGAATTAGTTTCGTTTTTATTTGGTGTCTGTGGTATGTTTTTCTTTTTTAGTTTTTCACGTATTTGGTTTTCAAGCCCTTCGCTTAGCCGACAGAACTCATCAATTGACATTTCTGATGTTTCAACCTCTGATTCTTGATCGCTATCTTTTGATATTTGTGCAGATTCATCTGTTTCTTCTGTCAGTTCTGTTTCATTTTTTTTTACTTTTCTTTCAGATTTCTTAGTGATATCATTTTCTTTCATAACTTCTTCAGTCTGTGTATGGGATGTTCTAACTTCTATCTTTTTAAGATCAGGTATATCAGGTAATTCACTTAAATCTGGGGTAGCGCCTAACATTTTTATAGATTCCCATGTCTGTGTGCTGGAATCCGAAGAAGTGCCTGTCCAATGTAATGAAGGAGCAGGTAATCGCATAAAATGCAAACCACACACATATTTGTGTTTGAAAAAAGACGGGGGTTTATCCAATAAATCTGTTCTTTTACAAGCTATAATCCATTCTTTGCGCCTGTAAAAGAAATTTGGGCTGAATACATAAAATATCAGTTCAGTGGCTGAGAAATGAAAGGAATTGGCTTTCGCTTTTGCGCGTCCGGAAATGGGGATCTGCGGACGCGCACAGCCAATTCCTGTAGGTATATGAGCCAACACTGGTTGGTGCTGAATAGTACACAGACATAGTCCTGAACAATTTTTAAAACAATCATAAGAATCTGTTTCGAGCCAGCACTTTAATTGTTTGGTTTTTACTGCACAGAGATGGCCCTCATATACCTAATTGCAACAGATAAAAGGACAATCATGTTCGCTCTCAACACTTTTCTACAGCTACGCGCGATACTGCAACATGAACTTTCTTTAAGGGCCATGAACATTGTCCCTTAAAGAAAGTAAGGCGTCTAGGAATAAATCTGTGCATAAGGAGTGAGTTAGAGCGAGACAAGATCCATGCGTCATGTTCGTGAACGGGTGCCGTCAGTAGGGACTGGTCATCTCTTAGCTGCCATGGCTTATTTTAATTTTTAATTTTTGAATTGTTTTTTATTACGGACGCTTTTAACTTGCACGTCTTTCTACATTGTTCTCACATGTTTAATTTCAACATGAATGATGTAACCAATATTTTGTAACAATATTTTGATTTAAAAGAGTGTCCGTGGAGTTTCTTGCCCGTTCTTCTCCATAGGAACCTACTACGCTTTGGAATGGGCAACTAGCTTCATCTTTCTGACTGACCGACCCCTTGACAATTCAAAAGTGCCTGTAATTGGTTTATTTGAAATAAATGCTTTGAGTTTGAGTTTGACAAGTGTATTGCATCTTCCATAGTTTACCTTCGTTTGTTATTATTTCGGTAAGTTGAACTATGACATTGACCTCATTAGATAATCAGACAACGGTGAAAACATTTCTGCGGTAGATTATATTCGCACATCACAAACAAAAGGGGATTATCTGCAAAACAGTGTTTTGAAATATCACGTTTTGAAAGTTTGAAAATTCATAACTCCTGAAGGCTTGTCTAAATTTATATACAGGTTTGATGGTACATTATCATTCTTTATTTTTAGTTAGTTTAGTGCGTGTATCAGTGGTAGTTTTAATTTTATTTGCACTTTTCTATGGTCGGTACCCTAATTACGTAATACACAATCAATTCGTTTTGAAACAGATTACTAATCCATTGCTTCATAAGTTCGAATTTTAATTCTGCTCTGCAACGTAATTATCGCATTGAATGTTGTTGAACTGTCAAAATGAAACAAATGATCGCTATCGCATTGCTCATGCAAGATACATAATAACCCTACGGGTGAAGATATTAGGTACTATATAAGCAGTTCAAATTGCTATTATGTTTGAGTTACGACTGTCTAGTAAGTATTATTTAGAGATAATTTCGGTGAAAATCACAAATCCATCAAAACAAAACCATCAATACGGTATTAATTCAAAATAAAACAAATGATTTGCGTTATTCTAAAAGGCATGGCAAGGCTAAAGGTCATCACTCATTATAGCAGCACGGCTCCGTCACGGCAAATACCTTGTCATTCAAGTTAGGATTCTAAGTCAAATCCATTAAAGTCTATTTTACGATGGCTATACAGAATAGTGGACGGCTCGCACGCAGTGAGCGGCCCACGAGCCGTCACACGTCGGGCCGACAGCGCGCTTCAAGCGAGGAGCTGGCTCGCCGGCGCCTGACCGTCCGCTGTGTGACTTCTCGCCGTAAGCGCGGTGAAACCTCGCCGGCCGCATGGTGACGCCTTGCTTGTGAATAAACGATAAACTGTTACCTCGCCGGTGGCGTGCCGGCAGCGAGCGGTCGCCTTGCTTACGGCGCGTTGGCGATGGCGACTAGCAATCGCCTGGCTTGCGGCGCGTTGACGACTTGATTTTTTGAGGCGGCGCGGTGCCAGGGCGCTACCGTGCTGGAGCGGTGCTGTTATAATGGGCAATGACCTATGGTATTAAGTCAAAATAAAGCTGTTTTCAGACCAGCGCGATTTGTCGCGCGACGTGACACGAACAATACAAAACTTCACGGTATAACAATAACCGGTGTCGCGTTGCGCGACAAATCGCGCTGGTCTGAAAACAGCTTAATACTATAAAGAAGTGCGTAAATGATATCTTATTGTTTGTGACGTACGATAATATATGATTCGTTATTTTGACCTGGGTGAAATTTTTGTCATCTATGGCGTGTGACGCGCGTTGCGCCTGTCTGCGATGGCCTTAATAAAATAATAAGTTAGCTATACAGGACGTATCTTTTGTCTAAAATACTTACACCAATGCGCAAATTGATAGGTAGGTAACACGAATTCAATAAGTACATGAGCGTAGAAATTGTTCGACGAATATTAAAATAAAATGTTTCATTACAATAGTGCAATACACGTAATCGACGATTAATTTAAACGCTAGCGAGTCTAGAATTATCATCTGCCGAGCCTTTTCCCAACATGTTGGAGTCGCCTTCCAGTCTAACCGGATGCAACTAAATACCAGTAGACATGTAAAATATTTACTAGGTATTTTACATAAGCGACTCCCTATCAGGGGGCCTACCACAACCACTAAAAGCAGTATTATTTTAATCTTACTTCAGTGGGGGAAAGAGATGGTGCTATACGACATACGTCCTGTAGAGCTTCATACTCTTTCCCACACTAAAGTAATATTAAAATTACACTGCTTTTAGAGGTGGTGGTAGGCCCCCTGACCTCCGCAACCCAATTACAAATCGCGGCACGTAAGTTGAACTTTGATTTTCGGGTCTCAATCGAAGTATACCTTAAAGCCTTAATCATAGTTTTACTTGCGCGGACGACGGCCATTTTGGTTCAACTTACGTGCCGCGATCTGTACTGGGCAATACGATACCCCTTGCCCCTTGGTAAGACTGGTGTGTTGGATCATTAAGTTCCCTTCAAAATGGTTAAGCTGAATGGTGCTGATCCATGCGTCATGTTCGTGACCGGGCGCCGTCAGTGGGGACTGGTTATCTCTTAGCTGCCACGGCTTATTTTAATTTTAGAATTGTTTTCGTTTTTTATTCTTATAACGGACGCTTTTAACGTGCACGTCTTTCTACATTGTTCTCACCTTAGATTAATAACGCGTTATTATTCTAAGGTTCTCACATGTATAATTTGAACATGAATGATGTAACCAATATTTTGTAACAATATTCTGATTTAGGAGTTTCTTGCCCGTTTTTCTCCATAGGAACCTACTACGCTTTGGAATGGTCAACTAGCTTCATCTTTCTGACTGACTGACCCCTTGACAATTCAAAAGTACCTGTAATTGGTTTATTTGAAATAAATGCTTTGAGTTTGAGTTTGGTTTTCAAACTTTCGGGCTGCTGACTACCAGTAACGACTGTCAAAAATCTACAAATGACAGCCAGGGCCAGCGGCTTTACGTGCTTTCCGACATGGGCGTATCCAGGGGTGGGGGCAGGGGGGTTCAGCTGCCCCCCCTGGATTTTGTAAGTACTGTTGTCGATAAAAGTTATGTTGCATTCACGTTAAGACTTACTCTACAATTACAATATATGTTTTATGCATTAATTTTACAAAAAATCGCGCTGCGCGGCTTTTCATATTATGCCTATCATGCATAACTGACTTTAAAAAAGAAGGAGGTTCTATGTTCGGCTGTTTTTTGCTGAAGGCTGTTGTTTTTTTTTACAATGTTCATCGATATTTTCGTCAATTGTGCATCAATTTTGTAAATTATTTTTCATATTGCAAAAAAATCATTCATAATCGGTCCACATTTGACAAAAACATAGATGAAAATACATATAAAAAAAAGCTTAGGTACAGACGAACATAGAACCTCTTCCTTTTTTGAAGTCGGTTAAAAATACGCGAACGCACCAGCAATATCAAGTTATGTTAAGCTGTTTTCAGACCAGCGCGATTTGTCGCGCGACGCGACACCGGTTATTGTTATACCGTGAAGTTTTGTATTGTTCGTGTCGCGTCGCGCGACGAATCGCGCTGGTCTGAAAACAGCTTTAAAAATCTGCGGGGGGAAATTTCTGATTTGGCGCTTCCGATTGGCAGCCGGCCGGCCTTCACCGGTGAAGGGCCAATCGGAACGCCGAACGCGTTCGATGCGTATGATCGAGATACAACCTGATACTGACCTGCAAATTGCAAAAAACGTAAGAAAATTTGAATTTTGCGGGCTACCTTGCACTAGGCCCTCAGCGCTCTGTCTTGGTTTTTTATTTAGTCTAAGGGTAAACCCTGTAGGTATTAGGCTGCCTGTCCACTGGAGCGGAGAGGAGAAAAGAGGAGCGGAGATGTGTCAATATTAACCAATAGAATCTTGACTTAGGATCACTGATCTAAACTCAGGGGCGGAGTCAAGATTCTATTGGTTAATATTGACACATCTCCGCTCCTCTCCTCTCCTCTCCGCTCCAATGGACAGGCAGCCTAATATGTAACATTATTATAATTGTATTAGTTATTTCCAGGGATTTTACCATAGATTTTACAGAATAATAACAATATGCAGTCAAGAATACAAAATAGGGACATAAATATGTCATAAATATGTGTAGTTTATGTACTTACCTGTAAGTACATAAATTCACGCCTTCTTCCCATGGGGGTAGGCAGAAACTACAGAACGCCACCAGTTACGATCCTTACATACTCCTTTTCCCTCGTTTACGTTCATACAGTACTACGCACCCTGACTGCTTTAGTTATTACTCTGAGACCCTGACCTTTATGAAGAACGCTGACCTTTCTGAAGAACGTCACCAATAAGGTCGTATGTCCTCCTAAGTCCCAGGGCGTCCGTCCCCTCCCGTCGTTTTCCTTCACATCTGACTTGTAAATGCCTTTTGTTAGTAGCCTTTCATTCATCCGCTCAACATGACCAAACCATCTAATGGCTAGATATCTAATTACGCAACACATTTTCGTAAACGATTCCGACTAATCTGTTTCATTTTGACAGTTCAACAATATTCATTGCGCTATTTACGTTGTTGATCAGCAGCATAATTACAAAAAAAAAAATTGAGGAGTTTTTTTTCGAACTTATGAAGCAATGGACTAGCAATCTGTTTCAAAACGATTCAAATTCCGATTGATCGTGCATTACGTAATTAGGGTACTGATCTGAATATCAGATGGTTGCCTAATTTCGGAATATCAAAACATCAATATCTCTACAAAGTAACGTCATCTATCGACCAGCCCAGGTACTATTAATACGAAACTAGATGGAAGCACTGCAGCGCTTTCATTGACCTATCCTCAGACCAATAGGACCTATCTGCCAAAATGGTGAGAAAAATGATACACGTTTGATTTTTGTCTCAATAAAATTCAAACGCAATTCATTGTGGTTTATAAAGACAATATTTTGAATAATAAAAATCGTTTATGATGTTACGTCTTCATTGTACTTACTTTATAAAGTAATTGCTATTATTATTTACTAAAAATAAAGGGTCAGCACGGTTGGCGCAGTGGTGCGTTCGCGGTAGAGATGATGAATATAACCATCAACCATTAAATTTAACTAATATTTAAAATTAACCATGATATTCAATAAATAAAATTAACATTAACGAATAAAAATATCATATCAACTTCTTCGGCGCAAAATTGGCAAGGACGAATATTTCTCTGTCTCGCTCGAACAACGCGCTGTCTCTCGCTCGCTCGGGTTGACCTTCGGAGCGGCAACGCAGTGTCGTCAGTGTCGTAGAAATATTTATTCCGTTACGTGCATTCAATTGTATGTTCTATCTTTGTTACGTTAAAACACATTTACTGTTGGGGTTATTTTATTCTAAAGAAAGTTGTTGATATTTTTAACCAATATTTCGGTCGGTTAATGGTTGATTTTTGATATAAGTTTATTTTATTAGTTAGTTTTGATATTTTACTCAAATAACAAAGTCGCGTCGTTGCGTTGTTGTTGTTTTTTTTGTTTTACAAAATGCCGAGACGAAATAATGATACGTGGAACCATTTCGATAGGGTCGTGGGGGTGGAAAAGTCGCAACTTGTAGCACTTGTTAAAAATATTCGATTATCTAATCGAGATAAATGCTAGTCAGTCCTAAGCCTGTTAAAGTATGAAGGGAAGTTTAACTTAACAATTTCAACATGCATTAGTTAATAGAATATTCAACTTTTCAACATGTTGCAGATACTTGAATAAAAATATTAACTAATATTTTCAACCAATAAAAATATCGATATTTTTATTTAACCAATAACCATTAACCAATTAACAATTTCAACCAATATTCTCATCTCTAGTTCGCGGGTTCGATTCCCGCACGGAACAAATATTTGTATGAAGTACAAGTACTTAGTTGTTCCGGGTCTGGCGGTTTGTATACTTATGTGAGTTTTAAATATTTTGTAAACGCACCCACAATACCGGAGAAATTCCTAGTGTCGGTAAACGTTTAAAAAAAAATCGGATAAAATGTGTTTGCAATGAGGAAACGGGCCAAGGTGGCCCACCTTGGCCCGTTTCCTCATTGGCCGGTGCGGTATCGTTTCGGTAGGCACTGCTTATGTTACCTCATTGGTCGGTAAGTACTCTGTACCGAAACGGTACCGCACTGCTTTAATTTAGAATTCCAGATGCAAATTAATTCTATTGCTAGGTACACAGAACAGATTTTCTGTTCGGTACGAGAGCCCATAAAAAAAAAACAAATACGTACTGTTTCATAGTCTGTTTTTTATGTCTGATTTGCCGAATGTAGTTGAACGATAGATTTTAGATACCGAAAACACAATTTTCAGAAACCAGTAGCATCACAAGTACCTACCCAGCCCAGGAGACTATTTGAGAAAATTAAAAATGAGGCAATAAATAAAACCTACTTATAGCAGTCTGAAATCTTGTTTTCATGTGAACTTTGGTCATTTGATGCGAATTAATAATTTTTCAGAAGAAAATGTGAGTATCTTATGAGTTGAAATCATTTTGAACGTATTGAAATTTTTTAAACGTTATTTTGGTTTTTGGAATTATAGGTAGTGACATTTATAATTACTGAAAACAGGTTTTTACTAACCCCGGTAACTAAACAAGAGCTTCAAAAAAAAAACCAGGTTGCTATGAGACAAATCAAAGTATTTTTTTTTTAAATGACACGCATAATGTTGAAAATAACCTTTTTTTGTAAATAATACAAATACGAAACCTATGTACATATATGTTTTAATATCAGACATTGTGATGAAACCGGGCGCCTATTTCTTTTGCCATAGCAGAAATAGGTTCCCATAAAACTATGACGTTTTTGACCAGTACTGCCCACCGGGAATCGGGTTCAGAATCATCAACAACTAACCAAATTGAAATTGATACGTAAGTAATTACTAACATTTGTACGCCTAATGGCAAAGCATAGAGAACTAACAAAAATGTAACATCTCACACACCTGTGTATCTGTAACCTATGTTTACAAATAAATAATCTGAATCTGAAACTGAATCTGAACTGAAACTGAATCTGAGTTTAAGTCAAGTGTAAAGGGGTTTGAAGATTTTGGCCTTAAAATCAGCCACCATTTTGTTTTTTTTTCAAAATCGAGGTTTACAATAAATGTCATTTATTTGGTTAGGGGACACTTATATAAACATAAAACTTCATATAACATAACTTCATAAAGCGTCACGTTTCTGAGATATTCAAAGATAAAAGTAAGAATTGTTATAACGAATTTATTTATTTATGTTGTAGTTACTTCATGTTGATTAAGTTATTTACACATTAATTAATTGACTACACCTAGTGGATAAGAAAATAGATTTTTTAATCATATTTGGTATAAATAATATCATCCAAGAAGGCAGCGGGAGGCTGAATAGGATTTTCTTGGGTGTCGCGCCCATGCCATGCACCATATAAGACATATCATAATTATTATAACACAACCTCATTCGGCGGAGGGTATACATATATTTTTGTCTCTTTCGCTCTTAACTAAAATCTTACATAAACATGATGCAATTATGTTTTCATAGTTCAATATACTTACCTGAAGGGAAAAAAACAAAAAATCCTTGTTTCAGGGTTCAGTTTTCGACTTATATTTCGGTGAATAACTCCGAAACCTGACGCTTTAGGATATTATGTCTTAGGATATTTTTTGTTTGTATAAGTATCTTCTATCTAAATATATAACTTTCGAATTTCACCGCGATTCTAAAAAAAAAACAAAATGGCGGCATCATGTTAGGGCCACCCTCCATACAAAAATCTTCTAACCCCTTTCTCTCAAACATAATTTTTTATCTTGTGATCAAATTCTGAGCTACTAAGTTAGAATTTGGGTGTTTCGTGTTTTACAACAGGTGAACACACATTCTAGTCACAATAGTTACAAAAAAAAAATCAAAGAACACCACTCAGAAAAAGTTAGAACTAAATCCGCTAAAAATATTAAATAAATCTGAAAATAAAAACAAAATAAATCATTTCTCAAGTTCAATCGATGGGTATTAGTGTCCCCGGGCCCTGATCACAGACTTTCGCTGGTACAGGTTGCAAGGGACACCCTGTATATGTATGTTACATAATTTATGCGTGCATGTCGGAAATAATCCCACGGGGACGTACTACCCGTGATAAAAAGTATCCTACATGTATAGGTACCCTGTATCCCGCCCTCCTCGCTGTATCCTGTGCGAGTGTGTGTTTCTATGGATGTGTGTGTGTTTTGTATGTGTGAATCCAGGTCAAGGTCAACCCATGTGCCAAATTTCATTCAAATCCGTTTAGTCGTTTTAGCGTGAAAGCGTAACAAACAAACATACGAACTCACTTTCGCAATAATTATATTTAAATAAACATAATAAATAAAAATCAATTGCCGTGCATTAGGCTGCCTGTCCACTGGAGCGGAGAGGAGAAAAGAGGAGCGGAGATGTGCCAATATTAACCAATAGAATGTTGACTCCGCCCCTGAGTTTAGATCAGTGATCCTGAGTCAAGATTCTATTGGTTAATATTGGCACATCTCCGCTCCTCTTTTCTCCTCTCCGCTCCAGTGGACAGGCAGCCTTAGTCTCGCAAAAACTCGAAAATGGCTCGACAGATTTGAATAACATTTTTTTTGTTCTGTTCGCATCAATAAGGGGATAGCTTAGTTTTTTACTTAGTAACAGCCGAAAACTCGAAATTGAAATTTTTACCTTACGTCTTTGTTACCTACATATAAGTCGCTCGGTAATCTTTCGGTACCGACACAGTAAAGCTTCGTGCAGACTAGCGCGACACGACAAGTGACGACACCGGTTATTGTTAGGTATACCGTGAAGTTTTCTTGTAAATTGTATTTTTCGCGTCTCGTCGCGCGACAAGTCGCGGTGGTCTACACAAGCCTTAAAACGCGTGACGGCCCGCGGTACCGAAACGATCCCGCACCGCAGACGTAGGTACCGACCATTGAGGAAAGGGCCTTAGCGTATCGAATTTCGTAATGGATGGTTTATTTGAAACATAATACTAAACATTTTTCAACAAAGATTAAAAAATAAGAAACATCATTTAAACTTTGTATCAATAACCAATAACAGAGGGCGCCACCTGTATCATCGGTCAATAAAATTACACAAGAAAACAACTCCGTTAGGAATTGTGATTTTAGTATTCTTGCTCGAAGCATTGCCATTGGCTTCAAGCAAGCTAAAATCAGAGTTTCAAACCAAATGAAAATTATAAAGGTTAACCTCTAAAAAATAGCTCTTACCTTTCTGCATTAGAAGGAATGTAATGAAACCTCAAACCCTTATTGTTTCTTGAAGTCGATGTACAATTTAGTGCCATACAAGTCAAATTCGCCATTATAGTCAACAACTTGGTGTTATGAGAAATAAAACAAACATGCGTGGCCCTGAAGTCACGTCCTACTCAAGTGAACTGTGTGTGAACTAAACTAACCTAACATTTCGTGTTGTTTTATTTCTAGCTCCCTCTACCACAGTCGCGCGGTCGCGCGTCACACCATCTCGCTCTTTTTGTCATCACGCGGACTGAACAAGATGCATTCGCGCGCATGTGTTAGAAAGAGAAGGGACGATAGTCCAGGCGATAATGTCACATAACATGCTAAAGTGCGCATTATTTCTATGTCAATACAGTTCCTTCTAGGAACTGACTGCGCCCGTCTGTCGTCTTGTACCGCACCGCACTCTCAAACCAAGGTCACGCCACAGATAAGTACGCGTGCGAGCGGCTGTCAGGTTTCAATGAATGTCAGTCGAGTAATCGAGTTGAGTCGAGTAGTCGACAGTCGACTCATCGAGAGAGCGTTACCAGCTTAGAATAATGCGTTATTATTCTCTAAGGTTACCAGATTTTTTATTTGCCAAGTCGGGATTCTGAAACTTTTTGAGTGAAAAAAGTGACATTTTTTCGTCGAAAGCGGGACATAGTAAAAAAACTTATAATAATCAGAAGTTTTTAAAAATAAGGCCATTAGCCAATGACATATTATAGGTACTGCTATTTAGCTTTATAATTCAGTTTTAAGTTACGTTTACGGGACAATACCTAAATAGCAAAAACAGCCATAGAAAATGTCTTTCGTCAAGCGATGTTTGGCTTTCTTCTTGGGTGCAATGTTTTCTTGTTCCGAACTTCCGAGCAATCCGAAACATCGCTATCGGCTTCATTCATCTTTAAGCTGTTTTCAGACCAGCGCGATTTGTCGCGCGACGCGACACCGGTTATTGTTATACCATGAAGTTTTGTATTGTTCGTGTCGCGTCGCGCGACAAATCGCTCTGGTCTGAAAACTTCCGAGCAATCCGAAACATCGCTATCGGCTTCATTCATCTTTAAGCTGTTTTCAGACCAGCGCGATTTGTCGCGCGACGCGACACCGGTTATTGTTATACCATGAAGTTTTGTATTGTTCGTGTCGCGTCGCGCGACAAATCGCTCTGGTCTGAAAACAGCTTTATACGATTCTAATACCTACGTAAACTTCAGTAAGTAGGTACTTAGATAATAAAATAAAAATAAACAACGGGTTGCACTCCGGGAGTGCTGGCAGAAGTGATAACTTGAATAACGTTGTGCATTTTTGAATATTTTGGAATGGTTAGGGAATAATTTCGCACGAATTGCTTTATTTATCAGTATAAAAGTAGTTCATTAGTACAGTTAGTTAGTGTAGTAGTGTTCATTAGTAGTAGGTAATGAATATTGTATACCTACTACTAATATTTAATTAGTAGTAAGTACCTAGTAGTACTTATATTTATTTACCAGCTATTGCCCGCGACTTCGTCTGCGTTATCGCGCCGCAAATAAAAACGCCTCGAGTTGCTTTTCGTGTTTTTCTGTATGACCGCGTTCTTCTTATTGGTCTGAGACCACGCAACAGATTTTGATGAGGTTTTCACCATCGCATCATTTAGAGAATTTATTCCCGAAGGTTTATGTGTATAATACATTAATATTATACTTATCTAACAAAAAAATCACGATGTCATGTTCAGGCGAAGAAACCGTGCGAAGCAGTAGCTAGTCGCTAGTATCTATAATGTAGGGAAGACACATCATAAAATTTATTTGTGAACCACATTCACTGTTTTCCTGTCTAATGCTGCCTGTCCACCGGAGCGGAGAGGAGAGGAGAGGAGCGGAGATGTGTCAATATTAACCAATAGAATCAAAACTCCGCTCCAGAGGCGCGATTCTATTGGTTAATTTTGGCACATCTCCGCTCCTCTCCGCTCCAGTGGACAGGCAGCATAAGGCAGCCTAAGGCTGCCTGTCCACTGGAGCGGAGAAGAGAGGAGAGGAGCGGAGATGTGCCAAAATTAACCAATAGAATCGCGCCTCTGGAGCAGAGTTTTGATTCTATTGGTTAATATTGACACATCTCCGCTCCTCTCTTCTCCTCTCCGCTCCGGTGGACAGGCAGCCTTAAGCTAGTATGAAAAGATTGTCTGCATTACTGACCCGCGACCAAGCCTCATAATAGTTGGCCGTGGGAAAAACAATCAGACCTTAAGTCGATTCCAGCAGCCTTAAGGGTCTGACTCTGGGACTTGTTTATTGTCATAGCGAAGCAAACGGCTACCGGAAATTTTATGTGTTACTGTAAAAGCCCGGACT
Source organism: Conistra vaccinii (assembly GCA_948150665.1). Taxonomy (NCBI): domain Eukaryota; kingdom Metazoa; phylum Arthropoda; class Insecta; order Lepidoptera; family Noctuidae; genus Conistra; species Conistra vaccinii. The sequence goes on from OX411329.1 coordinate 14,367,072, forward strand.
GCGGTAAATCTTAGGATTTACCGGTAAGTAAATCCTAAGATTTACCAAGTCTCACCGGTAAAAGTCTGAATTGTTCTATAATAATCTTTAGTTTCGGACTTTTACCGGCATTCAGTCGGTAAATTCTAGGTTTTACCACAGACACCGGTAAATGTCCGAAATCAAAGATTGAAATATACTAATAGTCGAAAAAGGAGTGAGTCTTCGAGAAGTTGTAAGAAAATTCTCTCCGGAGGGCAGGATTAAAAAGTGCAGATGCCTTAAAAAATGCTCGACGAAGAAGTGCGCTTGCAAGTCATCAGGATTACTTACTTTGTATTTCTAAATGCCATAATATTTTTAGCCATGATGCAACAAGTTAAATCCTTTTTTAAACCCATACTAATAAGAATGTTAAGCTTACTCGTACCTAGCCAAAGTAGGTAGGTGTACCTAAGTGAAAAGTATTTCTTTTTGTTTTATTTTTTTACTCAACAAGAAATGATTATCAAAATATTGTTTAGCTTACTTAGCCAAAGTAGGTGATAGATTAGTGAGAAGTAATTTTTGTTTGTGTTATTTTTTCTTCATTTTATTTTTCTAATGCTTGTTAAACATGAGACTTGACTCATAGCAATAATAATTTATAGTAATGTTGAATAAATAGTTCCTGATTAACAGTCGCGCGCGATACAGTTTTGTAGTGTGCGTTGGATACTTAACTCTTTTGCCGCGTGTACCTAATGTAAGAAGCGTCACGTTGTGTTTAATATTCATGGTCATCTGAACAGACTTTATGTATATCTTGAACACACGAATTTCAATGTCACTCAGGATGGCTGGACAAATCTTCAAAATAGCTCGCATTTAAGTAGGTCAACAGGGCACTTTATGTGACGGCTAAACACCCTTATCTCAGAATTTGTGACGCTACAGAATCTTAGATAATCGATCGAAAACGTGTCCAGCCAGCTTGAAAAACCACTTTTCACTGGTCTCTCAATCTCGGTAACGGAAGTGATTTTGACGACTTTTTGCATATCAACGGGCGTCACATAAATTTGTGACAGGCATGGAGCTAAAAGTTTTGAGATACGTACAGTGGTTTAGTAGAAAAATGCAAAAATCTGTGCCAGCCATCTTGAATTTACGTATAAAACTTTTGGCTGGCACTTTCGAATCTCAATAACGGTAGCGTTTTCGAATATGACTCCTTTACTAATATTTAGTGACGCAATTTTTGACAGTAATAACGTTTGATTTATGGCGGCACATGTAAGGGTTTACGAGAAATCAATGAAAACTAATGTCCAGCCAACCTGAAGTTCAAGATGGCTGGACACCTGTATCTCCGCTGCCTGATGATCTACGACCTTCAAAATGTGTTCAAAATTTTGTGACGGGGACGATAATGATAACCTGAATTTGTGACGGAGAAACTTTGCGTAGTTTCAAAGATATTGAACATTTTAATTTTCCCATACAAACACTGCAGTAGGGTTACCAATATTGTAGGTTTTATGTAGGACTAAATATACTTTATGGTGTGTTCTTTAATGGACGAAAATCCGTGTATTGGTGATACTAATAAGAACAACTGTAGATATTTAAATCAATAGAAGACAGAAGTGAGGAAGGGGGGTAATTTTTTAATGTTATTGATTATTTACGTGCAGATATCTACTCCTTTTAGTAGGTAGGTATTGGTGTTTTTCATGGTAAGTACATGGTAGTTAATGTGTCAGGATAACTAATGCTCTAAGGTATTTAAATGAAAAAATAATGTTTGCTGTAAATAAAATCACATTTATTTATTTGTACCTATACAGCGTTTCAAATGACGACGATCAACTCCATTTGCACTTCAGTAACCCTCGCCTTGTACCACAACGTTGTTTTTACCACCGCCCTAAGTGCTTGAAGCGCAAATGAAGTTGGTGGTCGTCATTTTAATCATAATACCTAGCTGAATATACTTAAATATTCTTCAATACCTATTTATAAAAGACAATTATTACACAAAAACAATCACAGCATCAGTAGCTGCTACCGGCAGATTAGACGATTAAAAAGAAATCCTTTATTTAAGTAAAAAATATGGTCACCTCACAATATTAGTGGATGTTTGTATGGGAAAGTTTAAATGATCAATATCTTTGAAACTACGCAAAGTTTCTCCGTCACAAATTCAGGTTATCATTATCGTCCCCGTCACAAATTTTTGAACACATTTTGAAGGTCGTAGATCATCAGGCAGCGGAGATACAGGTGTCCAGCCATCTTGAACTTCAGGTTGGCTGGACATTAGTTTTTATTGATTTCTCGTAAACCCTTACATGTGCCGCCATAAATCAAACGTTATTACTGTCACAAATTGCGTCACTAAATATTAGTAAAGGAGTCATATTCGAAAACGCTACCGTTATTGAGATTCGAAAGTGCCAGCCAAAAGTTTTATACGTAAATTCAAGATGGCTGGCACAGATTTTTGCATTTTTCTACTAAACCACTGTACGTATCTCAAAACTTTTAGCTCCATGCCTGTCACAAATTTATGTGACGCCCGTTGATATGCAAAAAGTCGTCAAAATCACTTCCGTTACCGAGATTGAGAGACCAGTGAAAAGTGGTTTTTCAAGCTGGCTGGACACGTTTTCGATCGATTATCTAAGATTCTGTAGCGTCACAAATTCTGAGATAAGGGTGTTTAGCCGTCACATAAAGTGCCCTGTTGACCTACTTAAATGCGAGCTATTTTGAAGATTTGTCCAGCCATCCTGAGTGACATGAATTTCATTTACTCTCCTTCTCCAACCACGATACTCATAAGGTCCCAACAAATCGCCTAAACCCAAGTCGTGTGTTGCGACGCAGACCGGCCAGTCGATTTCGTCATTTATAGACGTATCAATTAAATGTTCTTTAATTGTTCTTGCAGTACCAATGAAGAGATTAAATGTACCTCTAATATATCTTGTTAAAAAAGCACTTGTTTGTGGCCGGGCAGTACCGTATACGTTGCAGCCCGGCCACGTCTATATTTTCTGGTAGGATGATCGGAATGTTCTAATATACAAACCAAATAAATGTTCCTTTTATGTTCTTTATTTTTTCAATTAGAAATGTACCAAGAGAAACGCTTACATAAACAAAAAAATATTTTAAATAAGAATTTGCACTATGCGCCTGTAGGACTGAAATAGCACATCGGCTTATTTGTACAAAGTTACTGAGACAGATACCGGTAAATGTTAGTTTTCAGAGTAAAACAATGCAGTTAATAATCAGAAACTATTTATTCAATATTATTATTTTCGTTTAAGTATTTATTTCTATACTAAGTACCAATACTATTATTAAATAGTTTGGAAAATCCAAAAGTGCACGCCTCATACATAACACTCATTCATAAACGAAAAAGAAATTCAAAACATAGTTTTTAACAAAAATGAACAATTTATCACTTTTCATGAAGTCGTAATGTCAAAGACTGACAAAGATATTTACTTGGCGGTTGCTAGGCAACTTACGGATACCAAGTCAAAGGATGAAAATATTTAGATAAAGATATTATATTTTAGTTAGTATTTTATTAATTATAATTAAACTACTTTGAATAAAAGAGCCATTTTCAATAGGGTTCCTTCTACGGCTGAAACGAATGTATAAAAAAAAAATTGACTCAATTAATTGATTTTATCGCAAGCTACAATGTTTTCAGGGTTCATAAATTGACGGACAGGATTTTTTTTTCAACTATTTTGATGCTTTTTTCATTTCTGCTACATTAAATCAATTGTTAAAAAGTACAGTATTAATCTCCATTTAATCATCTATACAATGGTATATAAATTAAGTAGGTTCTGTGTACTAGCAGGAGTGTAACAATAAAAACAGTTACAGAAATGGGGCAAAAAAAAATTTTCGATCGTAGAGCACACTCTAATGCTTCGCATTAAGAGTCGTGCAATACATATTTTCAAAAATATTCAAAAATAATTTAAAATTTGTATTTACATTACTATAAAGTATTATTGTTATTTTAAAACATGTTAAAACAGCTTTAAAAAAAAATGCAGAAAAAATTACTCAAATAAAAATTAGGACTTCTCACTAATATAACACAGCGCCTCTCACTAATATATTATCTAGCTGAGAGGGTGTCGAGCGAGACACGAGTTGACACAACTATTATTATAATTCAATCTTTGATTTCGGACATTTACCGGTGTCTGCGGTAAGGATTTACCAACTGAATGCCGGTAAAAGTCCGAAATTAAAGATTATTAAGTATAGAACAATTCGGACTTTTACCGGTGAGAATTGGTAAATCTTAGTATTTACCGGTAAATCCTAAGATTTACCGCAGTTCGGGATTATAGATAAAAAAGTAAAGAATTTTCAGAGAAAAATACCGTTGACAAATAACAATACTAGGGATCTGGAGGCGAAGGTCCTCGCCCACATTTGGGAGTGGCGCGAGGAGATGAAGCGCCGGGGTGTAACTCCGCTGCCGCGAGAAATCACGGTACAGCGGACAGAGCTCCGGCGGGATCTCATGGCGGCTTGGAGTGTGCGATTGTCGCAACCCAGATTTGGGCACGCCACAATTACGGCGATAAGTCCCCTCTTTGAGGAGTGGCTAGAGAGGCGCCACGGCGTCCTCACCTTCCGCCTGACGCAGGTCCTCACCGGACACGGTTGTTTCGGGAGGTACCTGTTTCGCATAAGGCGGGAGGAAACGCCCGGGTGTCACCATTGTGTGGATCGTCCGGAGGACACGGTGGAGCATACGGTGGAGGTTTGCCCGGCTTGGGTGGAGCACCGCCGTGTCCTCGTGGAGGCGATCGGCGGCAGTGACCTCTCGCGTCCGGCCCTGGTCCAGGCCATGGTGCGGAGCGAGAGGGCATGGCAAGCCGTCACCTCCTTCTGCGAAGCAGTAATGTTCGCGAAGGAGGAGGCGGAGCGCGCGAGGGAGTGGCAAAGGCCGCGCCCTACCAGCCCTAGCCGCCGCCGCCGTAGGAGACTTCCCGAGCGTCGGGAATTGATAGCCGATTTCCGGCCACCGTAGGCGCGGGCCTGCGGACGGAGAGCAGAGGGCAGCTCGCCGTCCGATAAGGACCAGGCCCGGGTCGACGGCGCGTCGTGTTCCACGCGCGCCTCAAAGAGATGTCAGCAAAACTGACGGGGTCTGTTAGGGCCGATGCCTGCCGGGGTTGCGGGTAGTCCCAAGGGGAAACCGTGGCCCCTGGTATGGCAAGGGAAGGAACACGGGTGGGTTTTAGTCAGTAAAAGTCTGACACGCCCTTCCGCTCCGGCCAGAGCGGGAAGTCATTGGATGATTTCCCACCCAAAAAATTAAAGAGTGGATTTGTATACCTAATAGATATAGGGAAGTACCTACCTACTTATTTACTGTCTCTTCAAACAGATTTAGTTCAGAAATTTATTAAAACAAGGATATCACAAAAGTTATAAAATATATTTACAAAAAAAAACACAAACATTTATTCTTCTAAAGACTCTTCTAAGGTTCTTTCTAAAGCGTCTTTTTACACCCGATATTCCAAATAAGTTGTTTATGAAGTACCTACCTACTACCTAAATGCTAGGTAGATACCTACTCATTTAGATAGTAGGTAGGTACTTCTTAAACAACTTATTTACCGTACCTACCTATGTCTTTCTATTCGGAATTGGGTTGGGCTGTCCTGGGGGCCAACCACCACTCATAAAGTAGTAATTTAATATCTAAAATATAAACATATCGTCCAGGTACACCAACGTTTTATCAGATTGCAATTTAGGGGTTTACGGGGGTGAAAATCGATCTAGCTACGTCTCAGATACTTATGAGACCAAGAGCTCGGCTTGACCAGATGTTATACAAGAATTGCTCCTTTAAAGGTATTAGATAAGAGGTGATGGTACAGTCACTGGTCTGTAGGGTGTTTGGTGTATTTGAGTTCCATTGAAAAGGACGGGTCTTCCGAACAAACTGTACCCTAATTACGTAATAGACGATCAATCGGAATTTGAATCGCTTTGAAACAGATTTCTAATCCAATGCTTCAAAAGTTCGAAAATAAATTCTGCTCAGCAACGTAAATAAAGCAATGAATGTTGTTGAACTGTCAAAATGAAACAATCGTTATCGTTTACTTTTAATTTAATTTAATCGGAATCGTTTACGAAAATGTGTTGCGTAATTAGATAGCTGGTCTTCTATACCTGGATTCTACGACAAGCGCTGACATTGATGCGACTTGAAAGAGCCCTTCGATTAGTAAGAAACTGGGTGGTTCAGCTGAACAAAGAGTTGGTTGGGCTTGCCGTAATATTTCAAATTGGAATGTTAGGTGGTGAAAGAAACGTATGAACAGCAACGCGCAAAGGCACTTCATACATGTTTAGAGGGACCATCACAACAGAATTTAACCCATACGATATTATCTACACACAAGAGGAAGAACAAAATGATTTGAGATAACACGAAACTCAAATCACCAATAGGTACAAATTGGACAATTATAAAACCCCGTTAAACATAAATCGCTCATATTCATTCACACATGTGCAAAGGTGTACGAAAACAAATATAGTATTATGTACAACGCTTCCTTTTCCGACAGCTAACATTATTTAACTGGTTTTGGGAGTGTTTCGAGAGAGTGCCAATCTGACCAACAACCTTCAAAGCATATAAACTCATTGCAGGTGACGCATGAAGAATACACCATTTTTTGGATACCTCTTCGATGGCAAATGTAACAACGCCATCGATTAGCTACGTTGGTGTCGGTGTTGTATTTAGGAATGTGAATAATGTCCTTCCTTAGCCGCGTGTATTTTTCTTCCATAGGAGCTAATTTATTCTGCTTTAGCTTAATTTTTTCTGGTGACAGGCGATGATTCGCCAAGAGAGAGTTGGCAAGTTCTTCTCGGAAATCACGTTCTGTACAACAAGGCATACCTTGACGATTCAAAGAACCCGACAGGAGAATGAAAGCGTTGCGCACACTGACATTCAGCAACCTTATGAAGATTTTCATATACCATTTTAGACATCTCTTTATCATTCTTCTTTCGAAGAAATACGTTGAGAGTTTTTCATTCTTGAGATTAACCCCTTTCATTGTATTGTTGTAATCCCTTATAACAACGGGCTTCACAAGTTTCCGACCAGCTTTATAAGCTATGTACTTTTTGCTGGTGTGGTAGGTGGAGATCATAGTCACTATTTTAGTGTCTTTCCATGCTATACATGAAACGTCGCCACAGTGGCGAGCTATGGTGGTCCCGTTCGCCACATTCTGTGGAACGTCCTTGATCTCCAAAGGAACATTTTTGCGATTTGGACGCAAAGTTCCCAAACAATCGAAACCTAGAGACTTGAGATGCCGCGCTAACGCTGGAGAAGTATAAAAATTGTCCATCGTTATACAGTGACCCCGATTCTCTAAGCCAGTGAGCAAGTCCATCACGACTTGCGTACTTTTTTCAGCTAAGGCCTCACTGCGAGGCGCAAAATGACCTGGTTTACTATTCTTCCCTGTGCAAAACTCAAACTTGTATAGATATCCATTACTCGAATCACAAAGTTCGTAGGACTTGATACCATCCCAGGCAGTCTGCGATCTAATTGCTTGTACCCACGACAAGCGACCCTTGGTCAAAGACTCATCTATGGCTATATTGGCATGCAAATTATACAAGCTAGAAAACTTGTTATTCAAATGTCCGAAAATTGGGGCGATTTTCCGCAATTTCGCTGGGAGCACAATTCCTCCAGTTTGAGACAAATCCTGACTCGCACCAGAATTGTCCTCAAAGTGAATGAATCTACTCAGCAATAAGAAGCGCTTATACGTCATCAACTTTCGGAATTCGGGCATATCGAGATAGCCAGTAGACTTCCAAAATTCGTGCTGTGTTGTCCGTTGGTCCAACCCCATTAGTATATGCAATGCAAAAAACATGTAAACCTCGTCTTTGTCGGTGTCAGTCCAAAGGCGAAAACGAGATGACGGTTTCAATGTTCCTGCTTTCGTTTTGTCATTTAACACCTGTTTGGCATATCTATTAGTTTCAATGACTATACGTTCAATGATGTCATTACTCCAAATAGCAGTAAAAGCATCATAGGGCGTATCGTACTCTTCGACAGGCCCTGGGGTAGGACCCGAAAAATCTTCGGGAACACCCTGGAATGTATCGAAGTTAGCGTGCCAGTTGAAATCATTAGGCACCCCAACCAGTTGATCGATGGCATCGTCCATTGCTCTCTCTATCGAATTAACGATTTTACAAACATGGTCATCCAAGTCATCGTCGTCTGGGATATTTCTAGCCATGCTCTCGGAAGAAGTGATTTCTTTCAGACCGAATTTGTCATCAACATCTGAATCAAATTCGCTACCTTCAGATACCGGTGCTGTAACAAGTTCTCTTTGCATCTTTCTTTTTCTGTTACGGATCACGCCAGAGTACATCACTGGGACTGGCGTCCTGCATGCACAGGGTATGCCTTGGAGAGATCCCGGTGGTGACAATTCACTCACACCTTGCCCCACATGATCATACTGATCATTCCTAGTCACATCCCAGTCCTTCTTGTCTAGGTCGCACGCTGCAGCAAGCTCCAATGACCCAACACTGTAAAAAGAATGTTACGATTAGACAAACAAAGGACATTTCCCAGCGACGATACCTTGGAGCTTGGAACGTCCGGCGTACTCTGTGCAGTCAACATCCATTTGTATTGGCTGGCTTCACCACGCACGGCATGAGATGTTTCCATGGGAAAATTGCCAACACGAAGAAGAAGGACTAGACAAATATGGTCAATTGAAATTGCTTATTGAAATATTTACAAAATATGGCCTTAAAAACTGGTTATTGCTCACCATCTCGTGAAAAGGCGATTCTTATACGTTAGGCGGAAACAGGAAAAAATAACTGGATCCCGAAAGGACAGTCCCGATTACTTTATCCCGAATGAACGCTATCCCGAATAAATTTTTCCTACTATGTATGTGTTCTGAAATGTTGGCGTAGCGATAAATTTTGTTTCTGCACCACTCTTTTAAGGTCGAGTACCTACGAGACGCCTTTTCTTTTCTTGGCATCGTAGACCTAACCCATGATTTGTGAAATTAAACAGCATTTTATTTATAAAAGGTCATTTTTAACAGACTTCCAAACACGAGGAGGTGCTATGTTCGACTTGTGTTTTTTTGTGCGCAGTAAGGCTGCCTGTCCACTGGAGCGGAGCGGAGAGGAGAGGAGCGGAGATGTGCCAATATTAACCAATAGAATCTAAACTCCGCCCCTGCACTTAGATTCTATTGGTTAATATTGGCACTGTAGCGGTTAGACCGCCACATACAAAAAACTACGAAACAAAAAGACATGACGTCACACAATTCCTACATCTCGCAGTTAGAGTTTACTGAGCGAATAACATAGATAAGACTATCCGAAATCAACATATGGGGCAGTTGCCCGCCAGATATAACAACCGTCTGGTTGGAGGATCCTCCCTTTTCTATGGGGGATGAGTGAACTTTACACCCTGTTCCTCATACTCCTAAATTGGTGACCCCGACGTGATGAACGTCAACGCAGCCTTCGTGCAACTACTTCAGCGTGACGTCATCATCATCACTCCCGCAAGCTTTCGTGAGGCGAGTCACACAGCCAGCCAGCACCCACGGCTTCAACGGGTATCCTGACCACCAGCATGCAGCGAACGCGCATTCCTGGTCATCACCCTCAGCCACATCACCCCGACTCACTGGGGAATCACCGCAATCACCTCAATCACCGCAATCACCTCAATCACCGCAATCACCACAATCGCCGCAATCACCGCAAACAGTTCCGACCCACTGTGAACTGTGCGGCACCCGGTTCCGACTCACTGGAACCACAATTACCATCGCCGCAATCACTGCAGACAGTTCCGACCCACTGTGAACTGAGCGGCACCCGGTTCCGACTCACTGGAACCACAGCTGGCACTGTGAAGCATCGCAAGATCCAAGACTCAGCCCACTATCGACCTCCGGTCTCCGGAGGGGAGTGATGTAGCGGTTAGACCGCCACATACAAAAAACTACGAAACAAAAAGACATGACGTCACACAATTCCTACATCTCGCAGTTAGAGTTTACTGAGCGAATAACATAGATAAGACTATCCGAAATCAACATATGGGGCAGTTGCCCGCCAGATATAACAACCGTCTGGTTGGAGGATCCTCCCTTTTCTATGGGGGATGAGTGAACTTTACACCCTGTTCCTCATACTCCTAAAGCACAACTCCGCTCCAGTGGACAGGCAGCTTAATGGGCACATAAGAAATGAATGATACACCATTTCAGATTTTCAGTAGGTACTTACTAATATTTCTGTATTTATAGTAGGTAGATTGTTGCATCGAGCGCAAAGTGAGTTATTAATGCACGTGTGTTATGTTGGTGCCCGAGCGCATGCGAGAGCACTAAATTAACACGAGTGCATTAATTACTCACTTTAGCAAGGCGTGATCTACTTTTCTTTCAACTACCAATCTACCTACCGTGATAAAATATACCTACTCAAAATAAAAACTCAAGTTAATGAAAACAAAGTTTTCATAAGTTTTTAAATACTTATCCCGCGATTTTTGCGGTAAAAGGTTATTAACAATTTAATTTGCAGCTGTTTTTATACTTTCTGGAGTTGAATTCATATCGCTATCGCTGTCTATTTCCATTTTTTTAAACTTTTCTTGCTAAATATGAAGTATAAAAGTTTTACAATGGTACAAAATGCGCGTCATTTTTTTTTCAGCAGATTTTTATTTTCAGTCAGTATCTTTTTGATCTAATGCATACATTTTATATGAAACTTAATGGGAGATATATAAACCTCAAATCAATGAGATTTCATATAACATTTCTGCACTGATCCCTAAGCAAAAAATACGGCCTTTGTGATCGGTTTTGTAGTGATTAATGATAACATTACTACGTAGTTGAAAGAAAAGTATATTCTAGCACACATACAAACTTGGTAAATAGGTATATTTTTAGCAATATTTAATTAGGTAATAAGAAAGAGAAAGAAAGAAAGAGGCTAGGAAGAGAACTGACTTGGAAGCTAAGCCACGCTCCAAACGTCATGTTTCCATACTTACCATTCCGTTCCTTTAAAAATCCAGTATTTTACCGGTACCTACTTAACTGTCAAATGAGATACCTACTTTTAAACTTCATGATTACACTGATACAAAAATCATTTGAAGCCTAACACATACTTTTAATTTTATATTTATTTAAAATCACGGACGGAGTTGCGGAGTTACGGGGGACGGAGTTGCTCGCGTCCGTAGGATTTACCATCTTTCCTGACCCACCCTACACGTGTCCCCCGGGTGGTGCTAAACGAGCAACAACGCCGAGTATCGAGCGGCGGTCAACAAACTCGACTAATCTAAGGCAGGAAATGGCCTCTGAATTTCGGAACAACTAAGAGGCTTGGCTTAATTGTCTGGCCTCCGAGGAAGAAAACCTCGCCACAAAGAAATAAATAACTCCAATCCTAAGGTGGGCAACGTGCCGACAGGATGTATGGCTGGTGGGAAACCAGTCTCTAGCGCCAACCTCAGTGGAACGGGCAACCACTGTTGTATTTGCCTTCTCCTGGGAATAGGCGTCACCCCAGGTAGCGACTGTTATATCGTCCTTACTCGTGGGAATTGAAATGAATGAACAATCTAACTCTATAACAAACAACCAAAAAACCAATACAACTAACAATAAAACTCTTACACAACAAATTTTCCATAAAGGAATGTTTGAAACCAGACCTAGAACACTGTCACTTGGTGATTATCCAAATGCAAATACCACCACACAAGACATAGCTCCAGCCAGTGGAAGCAACGATGATCATAGTTGGATACAAGTCTCTGGAAAAAAGAGACCTAATTCAAGCCCAGAAAGCAATGGGACTCAAAAACAAACCAAACTGGATACATACTGGCTGTCCCAGAGCCAACCAATACCAACTACGAACAGATTTGCTAGCTTAGAAAGTGACAACCAAGAAGTAGAACAAACTACTGCTACTGAGAAAACAAATAAACCCCCACCGATATTTGTCGACAAAGTGGGAAATATCCAACCCCTTCTCAATATTCTAAATGAACATGCCCATGACATGTATAATCTTAAAGTTTTGAATAATGATCAAGTTAAAATACAGCCAAAAGATTCAGATACATACAGGGCCATTGTGCACCAGCTAGAACTTAGAAATACAGAGTTCTTTACATACAAACCCAGACATGAACGGAGCTTTAAAGTGGTTCTCAAAAACATGCACCCCTCAACTGACCCTGAGGAAATCAAAGCGGCATTAAATGAAATAGGGCACACAACTACCAATATATGGAACATCAAACAAAGAACGACAAAGAAACCATTGCCACTGTTCATAGTTGAACTAAAAACAAATCACAACAATAAGTGCATATATGAGGTTAGAAACCTAATGAACTGCATCATAACATTTGAACCTCCTCGACCAAAACGTGAACTACCCCAATGTGCCAAATGTCAACAATATGGACACACCAAAACGTACTGTCGCCGCAGCCCTAAATGTATCAAATGCGCTGGTGACCACCTCTCGAACGATTGTCTAAGGAAAACAAGATCAGACAGTGTAAAATGTGTCCTCTGTGACGGTAACCACCCAGCAAATTATAAAGGTTGTAAAATCTACAGAGACCTTCAAAATCTGAAGTTTCCAAAGGCACCAGACCGCAAAAAACCCTATATACCCAACAAGGAACAGAGAGTTACAGCAGAAAACCAGAAATCTACAGATAAAGAATCTCGATATAGCCAACATCTGTCTTACAAAGACGCACTAGCCAACCAAGACCAACCCGAAAGTACAACAACACAGACAAACCACACTAACCAACACGACATGAATGAGGTAGTGATCTTGATGAGGCAAATGATGCAACAGCTGACTGCCCTGACAAACCTAATAATAGCCCTCACAACAAAGCTGTCAAGTTCGACTGCTTAAAAATTGCCCTATGGAATGCCAATGGGCTGTCACAACATACTCTTGAAGTTAAGGCATACCTAGAGACACAGAAAATTGATATTCTTCTAGTTACAGAAACTCATTTTACCAAGAAGAGCCACTTTCACATTCAGAACTACAAGACATATCACACGATGCACCCCGATGGCTGCGCACACGCTGGAAGTGCGGTGCTAATAAAATACAACATAAAACATCATGAAACAATACATTATTGCACAGAAGAAATCCAAGCAACGAATGTCGTCATTGAAGATTGGGCAGGACCATTTACAATATCTGCTGTCTATAGTCCACCAAAACATAAACTTAAGCTAAAAGACTACGAAAAGTTCCTATCCACACTAGGCCACAGATTCATAGCTGGAGGAGATTATAATGCCAAACATCATTACTGGGGCTCACGTACAATAACTACGAAAGGTAGACAGCTACTTATGGCCATAGAGAAATTAAAACTTAATGTAGTTTCCCCTGGAGAACCCACCTATTGGCCAACAGACAGGAATAAAATACCAGACTTGCTTGACTTTAGTATAACTAAAGGAATTGCTAATAATTTTCTAACAAGCAAAACGAGCACCGAATTATCCTCCGATCACTCCCCGGTAGAAATAATATTAAAAAGAAAAGTTACAATAACACCTAAGCCATGCAAGCTGCACACAAATAAAACTAACTGGGAGCTCTTCAGACAGCTACTGGTAGAAAGTTTGGATTTAAAAATTCCACTAAAGACTGACAACGACATAATAGAAGCAGTTGAACAATTCAATAGCTGTGTCCAACAATCTGCTTGGCTTGCTACTCCAGTTTCTACAGATTCGCGCCATAAACAAGAGGGTCCTAAATCTGTTCGAGAGCTACTGGCTAAAAAACGAAGAGCTCGCAAAAAGTGGCAAAATACAGGTTATCCTGCAGATAAAAAATATCTGAACTATTTACAAACAAAACTAAAAACACTGCTTCAAGATAATGACGACCAAAATATCCAAACATCTTTAAAAAATCTCGACGCAACAGCAGCAACAAATTATTCTTTATGGAAAGTCACAAAAAAACTTAAACGTCCTGTTTCTAACCAACCTCCTATCCGTAAGGGTAACTCAGAATGGGCTTCCAGTGATGCGGACAAAGCTGACACATTCGCTGAACATCTTAAACAGGTCTTTATACCAAATCCAGATATGGGCTCTTCTAAAATTCATGAAGTCACGCAATTATTGAACCAAACCCACCAACTGGATCCTCCCATTTCTAAGTTCACAAAGGAAGAAGTAAAAACAGCGATTAAAGTGCTAGACCCAAGTAAAGCTCCTGGATACGATCTCATAACAGGCAAAATTTTAAGAGAACTCCCAATGGAAGGCATTAAATTTCTCACTTTCTTGTTCAACGCTATCTTGCGAAGGGGTATGGTTCCGTGTCAATGGAAAGTAGCCCAAGTAATAATGGTTGTCAAGCCGGGTAAGGACCCTGTTGAGGCGAAATCATATAGACCTATTAGCCTGCTGCCCATACCCTCGAAAATCATGGAGATACTTATCCTGCGTAGAATGTCTCCGATTATCTCCTCGAATGGGTTGCTACCTGATCACCAGTTTGGCTTTCGCCGAAAACACAGTACCATAGAACAAGTACACAGATTAGTGGAACATATCAACCAGGCTCTTGAGTTAAAGCAGTACAGTGCTGCAGCCTTTTTGGATATATCTCAGGCATTTGATCGTGTGTGGCATGACGGACTACTGTTTAAAATAAAACGGGACCTGCCTATTAACTTCTACAACCTTATAAAGTCATATCTAAGCGACAGACATTTTTTTGTAAAACAAGGAGAAGAGTTAACTTCTTTACATACTATCCAAGCTGGAGTACCTCAAGGCAGTGTAATGGGTCCAACGCTGTACCTGCTTTTCACAGCCGACCTCCCAACGACCGACGGCGTTGTCACTGGAACCTTTGCTGATGACACGGCGATTCTATCGGTGGACACATCACCGGAAGTTGCAGCACAAAAACTTCAAACTAGTCTCGACCAGGTAGCTGAATGGCTCAAAGACTGGCGTATCAAAGCTAACGAAACTAAATCCGTCCAGGTGACTTTCACTAACAGGAAAGGAACATGTCCCCCCGTCACTCTTAACGGAATACCTCTCCCGCAAGAGGATCACGCCAAGTATCTTGGAATATATCTGGATAGACGACTAACTTGGAAGAAGCACATATTTACCAAGCGGCTGGCTATGGGCCAACAGTTACGCACAATGTACTGGCTACTAAATAATAAATCACAACTCTCACTCCATAACAAATTGTTGCTATATAAGTGCATAATAAAGCCTATATGGACGTACGGCCTACAACTGTGGGGCTCAGCGGCAAAATCAAATGTAGAAATAATTCAGAGGTTCCAGTCAAAAATATTAAGAATAATAACGAACGCACCTTGGTATGTCTCAAATAAGAGACTCCATCACGACCTCTGCATCAAAACTGTAATAGAAGAAATTTCAGAAAGGACAAAAGCATACAAAGAGCGAATCACAAATCATCCAAACATCCTCGCAGTAAACCTGATGAACACCCAAACAGTCGCCAGAAGACTTAAGAGAAAGATTCCTCAAGACCTTATTTAAGAGGCTGTAAGAATAAACGGGGCAGTCACTGGACAGCTTCCGTACAAACCCGTTAATAATATTCAAAAATATTGCTGAATATCTGCAAGAATGATAGATTGCAATAAAAATCATTAAAAAAAAAAAAAAAAAAAAAATTTAAAATCACTACAAATCTTATTGATATTTGGAAATCATGACACTAGATGCAAAGTTCCAATTGGTCGTTTCCAGTTTATTTATTTAACACCAACAGCATTCAACATTGGTTTACAAAAGTACGAGTATTTAGGATAGGTATTACTGCTAGTGTATATACACAAATTATAGGTGTACATTACATAAAAAATAGTACCTACATTACTGTCGCGACCAGCAATTAGGGCATTGATGGACGATCACACACGTGAGTTCATCAATACCTGCAGGTTGCTGCCAAGGCTTGTAAAGTATTTTTTTCAAACAATGCGCGGAAATTCAAACTACTTAAATAAACGAAATATAAATTCCAGAATCAATGACGAACAAACAAAATTTTTCACGCGCCAATATGTTCATTAGTTTCTTCTTTACATAAAACAGCTGTTTGATAAGCCAGTTCGAAATTTAAATAAAATTTTGGATAGTTCGGTACCTCCTTGGTTGCCATGTGTTGAAGTAAAAAGTTAGTTCCATTTTTAAATAACAAGACAGATATGAGTTTTCATAGTAATTTATTTAGCCGCTAAGCGCGCTTGTTTTTGACCAGTTTCGATTTTTATCTCGAAGAAGGTTGTCAAAATAATGTTCGATGTTCAAGTTTGAGAAAAAGATATTGCTTACAAACTAAAATTTAAAAGGACCTCATTCAAGTGTCGAAATTTTTTTACCCAAAAACTAAAGTTAAAGTAAAGCCAGAAAAAAATAATACGATTTTCTTATGGAAAATAACACCCTCAACATTTTTTACCATTACAATGAGAGTATACAATTAACCCTTCCGCTGCTATTTAAGTTTCAAAATACAAAAAATCATATGCCTTAAAATGTTTCGAACATTACATTTAATGTTTAAAACGAAACACAACCTGGCTACCTCTTCATCATCACTTCAGCTGGAAGATTTCCACTACTGGACATAGGCCTCCCCCAAATATCGACTCTTCGACCGGTTCTGTTATTCTCACATTCAGCGGATTCTTCCACCTCAGGAACTTCCACCTTGTGGGAGGCCTTCCAACGCTTCGTCTACTGGTACGCAAAGTGAGCTTCAACCGCCCGACAACCCCACTTATATAGGATCGCTTATCGCTTACTTTGCGTTCGGCTCGTGTCGTGGCAACACTTCGTGTCCGAGTTCGCAACAAGTCAATCGTCATCCTGAGGATGCCTCGTTGAGAGGCGAAACACGTGTCGATTTCTTACAGGGTTCTCTAAGATTCTTTAAGAACAGTTAAGCGATTTCCGCAAAGTCACGCCTGAGACAATTAACAATGTAGAACAGTTTTGTGAACACCTCACCTCGCTGACACAAGGATAGGTTTCGAGGTCTGGTCCTGGAGTCTGACCATGTCGGGCGGACTCTAGGACCAAACCGTAGTAGTGTTGTGAGTAGTAGTGTTTTCATATAGACACTGCATGCAGCACCTCGATTTACCGATAATGAATCTGGCGCCGTTGAAGAGACTGCAGTACAGCCCAAGTCTCGATCGAGTCGAAGGCTTTCTCGCAGTCCACAAACGCTAAGCGGAGAAGCAGGTGATACTCTTCGATCTTCTGTATAACCCGCTGCAGCGTATGTATGTGGTCTAAGCTGCTAAATCGTTTACGGAATCCGGCTTATTCGGGAGGCTGGCAGTCGACAACCAACACGCGAGACGGTTCGTGATGAATCTTGGAAACAGCTCATGGCTCAGAAGTGAGATGGGCCTTGGGGGGCTTAAGAAAGGATTTTCAATAGCCGGTTGCTAAGACGGTGCCTAGCAACCTGCTATTGTATAATAAAAACATTATCCCTCAATCCTTTTCTCGTTATTTTTTTTAATACTTATCATACCTTAATATACCTAACAATCAATGCATGCCATGCATGTATGTCCATTTCTACCATAGGCAATAAATATTTGCGTCTTTAACCGAATGTCCAACATATTGTTGCCAAAATATGATTTTTGGTACATACTTTCAAACTCAAATAGCAGCCAGGGGGTTAATTGAAGACTTTCGTTGTAACATAAATAAAAAATCAGCATGTTATTTCCCATAAGAAAATAGCATTTTATTTTTCTGGCCGGCATTTTAATTTTTGCGTACGATATGACTGATGACTGACCTTTGTTTCCTTTGCAGAAGAGCCGGCAAGAAATTACACAGTTACTCTTTAAAAATGCTTTTGGCTTTTACAATGTTTTCAAATTACTTAAATAAAAAAATATTGTGTCTTTCGTAAGTGACAGTTTAACTCTGAACACGTACGCCTGTGTGGTATGGCTTCATGCACTCCACACACAATGCCACCTCACAAACGTCACACTTCCACGTGGATCGACTTCGTATGCTATTTTCTGAACACCACACACATGATTTGACTAGTGGGGCCTCGGTTATTTTAACTAAGAAGTGGTT
This sequence comes from Conistra vaccinii, assembly GCA_948150665.1. Classification (NCBI taxonomy): domain Eukaryota; kingdom Metazoa; phylum Arthropoda; class Insecta; order Lepidoptera; family Noctuidae; genus Conistra; species Conistra vaccinii. The sequence continues at coordinate 14,385,383 of OX411329.1, forward strand.
ATTTTCCAAGATAGGCCTTGGTTTCCGAACCCGTTTTGTTCCGGGCAGTTGGCCGGTGTTTTGCACACTTGTTCGAATTTGGGGGGCGACGCAATCTTTGAAAAAAATATTTAATAGGCCTTCAACGACTTGGAGTCGAAAATTTCGGTGCGTAATGCTTTTATCTTTACATTTGTAAATGATAAAAGCATTCTGCACCGAAATATTGAACAGCCTCCTAAAAATTTTTTTGTACCAGATGCTGTTCTTCGACCGTTCTAAAGGGAAGTTTGACAGCATCTGGTCCTTTTTGTCAACGCCCCCCATTGCTTTGTTGTAGTCGAGGACTACTTGCGGCTTGAACCGCCAACGGCCGTACTTTTCTGCTGCACCGACTTCCACCTTATGGTATGTGGATAGCATGCTGACCAAATTTGCGTCCTTCCATACGATGACGTTCAAGTCACCGCTTGTAGAAGATACGACGTCGCCGATCCTCAGTTGTTCCTTGGTGAGTGACTTCATGCTATCCGGAACGTTCTCCCTATTTAAACGGAGCGTACCGTAGCAATCAGTCCGTTGCAGCTTAAGGCTACGCGCTAATAATGGACTGTTATAAAAGTGGTCCATTATTAGCGTGTAGCCTTTTTGAAACAGAGGATTGGCGAGGTCGTACACTATTTTGGCTGTAGCACCAGCAAGCCGGAGGTCAGTCCTGTCAGGTCGGTCGATCTCGTCTGGTTGGTCGGTCTCGTTAAATCGGTTGGTTTCGTCAGCTCTGTTGGTCAGGTCCTGTTTATTTTGTCTGTCAGTGGTGGGATCCTTTCCAGCGTAGATCGTGAACTTCCAAAGATAACCTGTATTCGATTCACAAAGTTCATATGATTTTATACCTGTTCTGGCCACTTTCATCGCTATTTTCTGAATAAAAGTTAAAAGCTGAGATTCGTCAATAGCGACGTTTTGGCTTGGCAGGTATAAATTTTGAAATTTATGGTTTAGATGGTCAATTATTGGTTTAATTTTATATATTCTTCGCTCTTTCAAGGAAAGGGAGTCAGATATATTGCCATTATTAGCAAAGTGGAGAAATTTTTTCAAAAGGATCAATCTATTATAGGACATGTACTCTTTAAAGAAGGGCATGGCGGTCATGCGAGAAGAGGGATAGAAATATTCAAATTCAACGGTGGCGGGGAAAAGGCTCTGTTGGATCATAATAGCGAAGAATATATATAATTCATGCACGCTGGTTGGATGCCACCGACTCATGTGGGAATTCGACTTTATGCCAGGTTGGTTGAGGCACTGGGCTGCGTAATTGTTTGTTTCATTTTCGATCAGCGACATGATTTCCTGGTCCCAGATCTTCAAGAAGACGTTTACAGGACTCTTGATCTCCGCCATTGGAAATGTAGGACCCGGAGTTCCTGTAAATTCTTCTCGAACACCCGTAAAACCATTCAAATCAGATCGCCAATCGAAAACGATACGATCGATGGGAAGTATTGCGCGCATTGCAGTGTCGTTTTGTCTGTCCATCTGTTCGATCGCTTTCGTCAGTCCCGGGTCAAAATTTTCGGGAAATACTACTGGGCTATCTGTTGCCAAAGTTGGCGGTCTAACTATAGTCGGGTAATCCACATCGGTGTCGTCAGCATGTTGGTCTTCTGCGTCAATGTCACTGCCAATACTATCATCTGCAGCTAAAACAATATAAAAAAGTAAACAATTCATACTTAATTTTAATTATTATACTTAGGCCTGGCACGCAATTTGAAGGACATTTATTTACACTTACCAAGATCTGTAGAAATACCGGACATTGCTGAACTGGATGTGATACCGGCAATATCCTTAAATGCAGCTGAAACAACAATTTATGTTCAGAACTTTTATTTTCCCAACCTTATTATATTCTATTAATGATTCCATTGTTATGTAATTTACCAGGAGACGGAACATGAAGTGGCGTTGAAGGGAGTTCGCAGGTCGTTGTTTGCACATCTAAATTGTTTAATAAATTATTATTAAAAATAATAATTAGTACATTTTTACTAAATGAGTTAAACTAAAAAGGTTGATTTTAAGTTGACACTTACGAGAACAACTGGTCGTTGGCGTAAGATACAGTTGGCACTTATCATATGCAGTGTCCGCATGTGGCGGCGTCGTCAAGTTTACGTGTCTAAAACAAAAATATCATGTTATAATAATGCCCTTAGTTAAATGTGACGTAGGCTCTGCATTATTAAAATATGAATCGTTACCTGCTAGGTGAAGCTACGAAGAATTGTAGTGGGTCAGGCAACAGATTTACTGGCACGGGACCAGCAACACTTAGATCTTCAGCTGGCCTAACGCTGGGTGATAAGCTTACCCGCGAGGAGCCGGCCACGTGTGATACATTTGACGTATCCCTAAAATAAAGTCGACGTAATGTAATACGAGCAGTGGTGGCCCAATGACAATGGCCCCGACTTACCGAGTTGTAGGTCGTGGGTTCGAACCCAAGCAGGCGCTTTACTGTGTGTAAATAATTTCATCACCACTGCTCTCACAACGGTGAAGGAAATCATAGTGAGGAAACCGGCATGTCTTAGAACCAAAAATTCGAAGACATGTGACATCTACCAACCCGCACTGGGCCCGCGTGGTAGATTACAGCCCACACCGAGGTCTGTGTCCCAGCAGTGGGAACATTAATAGGCTGATTATATTATGAAAGTAATACGAAGATTACGAAATTAATTTTTGCCACATGATCAATCTTATGCATTAAAAATATAGTAAGTGTAAAAAATATGTCAGGACTACGATCATGATTGTAGGGCGTTATTAAAAAAAAAACTGAATCTATAATTTGCGTGGTCGACAATAGATTCAGTTTTTTTTATAATCGATCGATACAGAATGTAAGACCGAGCGAAGCGAGCTCGAAAATTTTAGCACCCCATCCCGGATAGGTTTTGTTGACTAGAAAAGTTTTAAAAATGTCCTTGAACCAACGAGCGACCGAACCTAACTCAAAAATTTTAGCACTCTACTGTATACTCGTATTTAGCATACGTAGGGGGGCCCAAACAATAACTGCTGCTTTGTTGGGGATTTAATTTGATATATAAACGACTACCTACCACAATGTCCAATTTTACCAAAGTATTAACTTCAAGAAGCTACATAAAAAATCCTTTTTACCAATGTCAATCAAAAAAGGGCATTTTTCAAACATGATTGGAAATTCGAACATTATTTTGACAACCTTCATCGAGATAAATCGAAATTGCTATACTGGTCAAAAACAAGCGAGCGCCCGCAATCTTAGTATGAAAATCCAATCTGTCGTGTTTAGCGGCCAAATATATTACTATGAAAACTCATAACTGTCCTGTTATTTAATAAAAATCTAACTTCTTACTTCAACACAGGGCAACCAAGGAGGTAACTTATCAAAGATTTAATTTAAATTTCGAACTGTCTTAGCAAATGGAGCTGTACTTATGAAAAAATTTCGCGTGAAAAATTTTCTTTGTTCGTCATTGATTCTGAAATGTATAATTAATTTACTTAGTTTGAATTTCCACTCCACACACACACAGGACTGACGTATGTGTGCCTCGGCTTCGCATCTGCCCACATTTTCACGACCATCCATCAATGCCCTAATTGCTGGCCGCGACAGTAATGTACAATTTTTTATGTTATGTACACCTATAATTTGTGTATATACACTAGCAGTAATACCTATCCTAAATACTTTAGTAAACCAATGTTGAATGCTGTTGGTGTTAAATAAATAAACAGGAAATTACCAATTGGAACCGTGCATCTAAATAAAGAAAATCTTGACTTGAAAATAAAATTTGTCATGATTTTCAAATATCAATAAAATTTGTAGTGATTTTAAATACTAAATATAAAATTAAAAGTATGTGAAAATCATTTTTGTATCAGTGTAATCATGAAGTTTAAAAGTAGGTATCTCATTTGAGAGTTAAGTACCGTAAAAATACTGGTTTCTTAAAGGACCGAAATGGAAACATGAAGTTTGGAGCGTGGCTTAGCTTCCAAGTCAGTTCTCTTCTATCCTCTTTCTTTCTTTCTCTTTCTTAGTACCTAATTAAATATTGCTAAAAATATACCTACTTACCAAGTTTGTATGTGTGCTAGAATATACTTTTCTTTCAACTACGTAATAATGTTATCATTATTTTCACGATCGTCCATCAATGCCCTAATTGCTGGCCTCCACTATTTATTCATCGATAACAGTTAATAAAACTCTTTCATACTCACAACACTCACAAGTGAATAAAAATACTTATTTTGAATTTAAATCTTTTAACATAATTATAATACAATGAGTTCTTCCAGTGACGAAAATGAGACACTAAGGGCCTAAACACATAACAGCGACAGTTAAATATAAAATATACTATACTACTATTTATTTCCTCGCAATCAATGATAAAGAGTAGAGTAGGTAGGTTCCTACGAACACGTAAAAAAAAAAATTGTCTCGGTCCTTGTAGGTGTCCCTCGCTCCGCTCAGGATTCTAGTCTAGAATCCCTCGCTACGCTCGTGATTCTACTTTAGAATCCTTCGCTGCTCTCAGGATCCAATTTACTCCCTCGAATTAAATTGCCTTTTTTTCACTTCTTGTATAATCTACTATTTTCCTCTTTCGTCGACAATAATCGTGAACAATAACCAGTAACCCTCTCTCTATACAAGCCTTATAACTATGGGCGACACTCAGAAGTAGGTGTACAACACAAATGCTATAAAATAAGGGGAAATATTGAACGGATCCTCTAAAAACTCTTTGGGCTTCTAATGATGCACACTTCATTTTATAAATGCTGTTTTATCTTTCTAACCTTTTCGCAGTTGGTCACAATAACTAAGCTTAGGTTGGTACCCTGACCAAACGGGTTTGGTTAGATGACCAACTATGACCATCCATGCGGGAGCCGAATTGGTCGCTATAACTAAGCTAGGGCAACCCGACGAAATGGTTGGTTAGGTTTGATGAGTGAATAACCCGCGCAAGCCGAGCGAGCGAAGTGAGCGGTGCCGTGGCAGCGGCCGGCGACCGCTACATCGAAGTTGGTTGCATTTACTTGGCTATTTAGTATTTTTGAGTTATTTTTTTTATTGGAATTATTTTTGGTTCACAAATAGAGGCGCAAGCATCAGTGTTAGTGTTCAATAATATTTTTTTCAACACACTTGCTCGTAAAGTGGCTCTTTCAACCGTTATTAGGTTCATAATGTATTGTATTACACCCACGTGCTTTTTCCATTACATAATCGCACTAGTGCGGTAATGTGCGACATAGATAACTATTTACTAGTCGGAGTAATGACATGGCAGTATGGAATTAGTAAGAACTATCAGGGCACGACATGTCGTTCTTATTGCGATTTAATAGTGTGACAAAGTAAACGGGTTTTTGGAACGAAGTTCTTTAACGCGGCTTCATACTTGCGTCTGTCTTCTTCTAATTCGATAGAGAGAGAAAGAGAAAGTGTGTTTCTTCAAAATGGAAATCTAAGGTGGCGGCTGCGAAAATTTTCTCATTTTTCGACATGGGTGTCGTTTTCGATCGTTTTAAAGCCGATACTGAGGTCAAAATGGAAATCCAAGATGGCTGCTCCGATAATTTTCTCATTTTTCGTCATGGGTGTCGATTTCATAAGTTATGATGGTAAGGTCAAAATGGAAATCCAAGATGGCGGCTGCAAAAATTTTGTCATTTTTCGTCATGGGTGACGTTTTCGTAGGTTTCGATGGTTCTAAAGCCGATAGTGAGATCAAAATGTAAATCCAAGATGGAGGCTGTGAAAATTTTCTCTTTTTTCGTCATAGACGTAGTTTTCGATGGTTCTAAAGCCGATAGTAAAGTCACAGTCGACACCCATGATGAAAAATGAGAAAATTTTCGTAGCTGCCATCTTGGATTTACATTTTGACATCACTATCAGCTTTAGAACCATCAAAACCTACCGAAAAAGACACCCATGACGAAATATTGAGAAAATTTAACAGCCGCCATCTTGGATTACCATTTTCACATCACTATCGGCTTTAGAACGATCGAAAACTACGAAAACAACACCCATGTCGAAAAATGAGAAAATATTCGCAGCCGCCATCTTAGATTTCCATTTTGACCAAATTCTCACTTTCTCTTTCTCTCTATCGAATTAGAAGACGTAGAAAAGATAAGTGTATAGTCAGTACCTGGCAACAAAGGTCAGTTGAACTTTATAAATCTAAATGTCTGTCATCCCTATACTACGTTAGATATTGTAGCAGAAATTCTTACAACAAGACTGTTTTTTCCTCGCAAATGTGTTGTAAAACGTATGAAACGCGTGTGCATTGATCATTACCCACTCGGCTACATTATCGTAATGACCAATACAGCAGACTCGTATCATAATGTACTATTGGCTAGCAAAACGGGAATTATTTCAAGTTTCATTAAATATGCCTAAAAAAACACTTACTGTTTACACTGCTCCTCTTGCTTGGATCTAATGGACACTTGGGGGATATTTGTCCGCTCCACCGCGCTGGTGATGAGTATGGGATCCTCCGGGTTCTGATTCATGCCGAGGTCTGACAAATGTGTGCTAAAAGAGAAATAAAGAAATAGGTACAATGCTAAAAGGATATGTTGGCGCTCGAATGACGGTGACAGGCTGTTGGTATACACAGGGTTGGGCAGTATTTGAATTACTTGTAATTAAAATACGTAATTGAAATACAAATACGTAATTGTATTTGTAATTCAATTACTTCTTATAAATGTAATTTGTAATTGGTATTTCAAATACCTGACGCTGAGGTATTATGTAGTTAGTATTTCAAATACTTATGGCTCCAAAATACATTTGAACATAAATATATTTAGCGATCTTATGAATGGGTGCGATCTGCAGAAAATAGCGCTCGATAGCTTTCGTAAGCAAAATGGCGACCGCTAAATATGTCAATAGTTAAAGTTGGTAACACTGCACTTAAACTGTACTGTAGCTGAACTGCAGGTACATACGTCAAATTGACAATTACATAACTTGTCAATTGTAATTTTCATTCGGCCACAGAGTACATTTTATATATGGAGATGGAGTGAATCATGTGTATGCTGTGACATATTTAGCGATCGCCATTTTGTAAAATATGATGGTAAGAATATTCCCTTTGCCTTAGGCTGGGCTGGATTAGTTCTATTCTATTTATATACCTAACCTAACACCAGACTGTATTTTGAAATTTGTATTTTGTATTTTAAATAAAAATAGTTAAAATACTGTATTTTGTATTTTATATTTCAAATACACGACTTAAAAATATTTTGTAATTCGTATTTTAAATAAGTGCAAGATAGTATTTTGTAATTTGTATTTTAATTAAAGCAAAGCATGTATTTTGCCCAGCTCTGGGTATACATTTGCGAGATATCACTTGAAATTTTAATGTATTCAAAAAACAAGATGACGGCGTTTGTGCCTTTTTTTGGCCAATGGCCACGCCCCACAAAAACCTTGTACCGCTTTAACGGATGCGCCAAGGTAGGCCGCGAAATTCAAATTTTCTTACGTTTTTTGCAATTTGCAGGTCAGTGTCAGGTTGTATCTTAATTAAAATATGGTTTGCGACCGTAACAAATATGGCTTTTCAGAATTTTATTAATTAGAATCAGAAATACAACTCCATAAGCATAATCCCCAAATGTCATGATTTCATGAAAATTAGTCATAAAATGGGTCACATGAACATAGAGTTGTATTGATGATTTCTATGATTATAAATCATCTATAAAAAAACATTTGATGCGGTCGCAAATCATATTTAGATCAACATAGGTACAACCTACTGATCTGAAAGTTGCAAATAACGTAAGAAAATTTGAATTTCGCGGGTTACACTGACGCTTTCAGAATGCCTCGTTGGTCTCGTGGTCACAAACGCTACTGGTGAGCATAAGGTCTTGAATTCGATTTCCAGGTCGGGTAAAGTCCGGATTTGTGGCAATAGGCTCGCCCCTTATTAGGTGAGACTTAAACAACGGGCGGGGTGTACTTTGAGTACAATCGCCAGCACATCAACCTATTTTTAACCGCCTCTGTGGTCTAGTGGTTAAGCCACCGGTCTCAGACCAGAGGTCCCAGGTTCGATTCCTAGTGGGAGCAAAATTTTCTGCTCGGTTTGGTTGGTGGTAGGGCTTTTTCTAAGTCCGCCTGGCTAGCTACCACCATCTTATCTAAGTCTGTCGCCATAACAACAATGTTAACAGCATTGTTGTGTTTCGGCAGTTAGAGATAAGATAGCCAGTTCCTCTGTGGTTGAGGATTCCGGGTGAAGTTCGCTTCCACCTTCGGCCTGATCATCACTTACCATCAGGTGAGATGCAGGCCAAGAGCTTACCCAAAAAAAAAAAAAAACCTATTCCAATCTGTCAAATTTTCCCAATCAAAATTTAACCTTATTCTTTAGCCATAAAGTTGAAAATCTATTAAAGAAATTTGACAGATAGTAGTAACTTGATGTGCTGGCGTCTGTACATATCACTTCTGCCTGGCCCTTTAGGGAATACAGGAGTCATGTTATGTTAATAAGACGGTTTTTAGGGATCCGTACCTAAAATAAAAAAACGGAACACATATTGGATCACTTAGTTGTCAGTTTGTCTGTCTGTCAGTCTTTCAAGACCCTTTCTCTTATGAACGCGTAGAGGTAAACGTAGGTCTACGGTCCCTTAGAGCTCTAAAAAGAATCGAACTTCTAAGTCAACGCATTAAAAAAATACGGTCATTTATGCGACATTATTTTGATACTCGCAAATAAATCAAACAAGACTTCCCGTTAACCGAGATTCATGAAATTTCGCAAATTTCATGATTCTAGGAAACTTCTCACACCTCAAGTAAAGGAAAAAGTCCGAAAATCGTTAAGACCAGGCACTCTAAAGATAATTCCCACGCAAGCTCCACCCCTATGCACCATGCCCCCGCTCCACTATGTGGTAATCACATCAGTTATAAAGTTGAATATCGCGTGCGCTCTTTGATCGTGTTCGAGCACGAAACTAAATAGCATAAGTCTCAATTCTTATTTCGTTTATACCTAAAATAATAATTGATCTAGAGAAAAAATATCTTGTGGCTGGATAATAAAGTATATTTTCCTACTGTGAATACTTATTTTAGATATAAAAGCAGAGTAATCTCGATTTTATTTAAATAATCCTAGACATGATTTTCGAATATAAGATTAATCGAGCGAAAATGTTACAATTACGTTCTACTGTCTTGTACAGTTGTACATGAAAAGAAAAAGATCCAATAAATCATATACTAAAGTTCAATTTTGATTGTATGCGTGACTGTTTCAGATACAATTTTGGGAACCTCCTCTCAATTTGTAGTTAAATTCACTTAAACATTTTGTTGTCTGATTACAAACTTACATTTGGAGTTGGAGAATTGAACGTGACCTATATGTTGTATGAACATGTTTTTAAATACCTAAGTATGTTAAGTTTGTTTTTTGGTGTAAGTAAATATGTCACTCAGGATGGCTGGACAAATCTTCAAAATAGCTCGCATTTAAGTAGGTCAACAGGGCACTTTATGTGACGGCTAAACACCCTTATCTCAGAATTTGTGACGCTACAGAATCTTAGATAATCGATCGAAAACGTGTCCAGCCAGCTTGAAAAACCACTTTTCGCTGGTCTCTCAATCTCGGTAACGGAAGTGATTTTGACGACTTTTTGCATATCAACGGGCGTCACATAAATTTGTGACAGGCATGGAGCTAAAATTTTTGAGATACGTACAGTGGTTTAGTAGAAAAATGCAAAAATCTGTGCCAGCCATCTTGAATTTACGTATAAAACTTTTGGCTGGCACTTACGAATCTCAATAACGGCAGCGTTTTCGAATATGACTCCTTTACTAATATTTAGTGACGCAATTTGTGACAGTAATAACGTTTGATTTATGGCGGCACATGTAAGGGTTTACGAGAAATCAATAAAAACTAATGTCCAGCCAACCTGAAGTTCAAGATGGCTGGACACCTGTATCTCCGCTGCCTGATGATCTACGACCTTCAAAATGTGTTCAAAATTTTGTGACGGGGACGATAATGATAACCTGAATTTGTGACGGAGAAACTTTGCGTAGTTTCAAAGATATTGATCATTTAAACTTTCCCATACAAACATCCACTAATATTGTGAGGTGACCATATTTTTTACTTAAATAAAGGATTTCTTTTTAATCGACTAATCTGCCGGTAGCAGCTACTGATGCTGTGATTGTTTTTGTGTAATAATTGTCTTTTATAAATAGGTATTGAAGAATATTTAAGTATATTCAGCTAGGTATTATGATTAAAATGACGACCACCGACTTCATTTGCGCTTCAAGCACTTAGGGCGGTGGTAAAGACAACGTTGTGGTACAAGGCGAGGGTTACTGAAGTGCAAATGGAGTTGATCGTCGTCATTTGAAACGCTGTATAAGTACAAATAAATAAATGTGATTTTATTTACAGCAAACATTATTTTTTCATTTAAATACCTTAGAGCATTAGTTATCCTGACACATTAACTACCATGTACTTACCATGAAAAACACCAATACCTACCTACTAAAAGGAGTAGATATCTGCACGTAAATAATCAATAACATAAAAAATTACCCCCCTTCCTCACTTCTGTCTTCTATTGATTTAAATATCTACAGTTGTTCTTATTAGTATCACCAATACACGGATTTTCGTCCATTAAAGAAAACACCATAAAATATACTTAGTCCTACATAAAACCTACAATATTGGTAACCCTACTGCAGTGTTTGTATGGGAAAATTAAAATGTTCAATATCTTTGAAACTACGCAAAGTTTCTCCGTCACAAATTCAGGTTATCATTATCGTCCCCGTCACAAAATTTTGAACACATTTTGAAGGTCGTAGATCATCAGGCAGCGGAGATACAGGTGTCCAGCCATCTTGAACTTCAGGTTGGCTGGACATTAGTTTTCATTGATTTCTCGTAAACCCTTACATGTGCCGCCATAAATCAAACGTTATTACTGTCACAAATTGCGTCACTAAATATTAGTAAAGGAGTCATAGTCGAAAACGCTACCGTTATTGAGATTCGAAAGTGCCAGCCAAAAGTTTTATACGTAAATTCAAGATGGCTGGCACAGATTTTTGCATTTTTCTACTAAACCACTGTACGTATCTCAAAACTTTTAGCTCCATGCCTGTCACAAATTTATGTGACGCCCGTTGATATGCAAAAAGTCGTCAAAATCACTTCCGTTACCGAGATTGAGAGACCAGCGAAAAGTGGTTTTTCAAGCTGGCTGGACACGTTTTCGATCGATTATCTAAGATTCTGTAGCGTCACAAATTCTGAGATAAGGGTGTTTAGCCGTCACATAAAGTGCCCTGTTGACCTACTTAAATGCGAGCTATTTTGAAGATTTGTCCAGCCATCCTGAGTGACATTAAGTAAATTCATCCCGACTACGGAACCATCAGTGCGTGTGACACGCACTTGGCCGGCCTTTTTAATGAAAGGTCTTACCAATATCTATAATAGGGTAGTAATAGGGTAGAGTTCGAGAGAGGTTCTGCCGTCGCGGCCATTTTGCACGAATTAGCGCAAAGGGGTTTGAAGATTTTTGTATGGAGGGTGGCCCTAACGTGAGGCCGCCATTTTTTTTTTGTTTTTCAGAATCGCGTTGCAAAACGAAAGTTAAGTTAGTTAAGTTTAGGTAGACGACACTTATACAAAGAAAAAATTTCATATGACATAATATCCTAAAGCGTCGCCGCGTCGGGTTTCGGAGTTATTCACTGATATACAGGGTGAACCAAAAATACACGTCATAAAAAAAAAATTGGTTCCTCATGTCCAGGGGTATTCGAAAATACCCCATGTATGTTCCGCGATTTTTTGTAGGTTTCAGAGTTATAATTTTTTTTGCAATTTTTTTCGAGTTTTCTTGCCGGTGGAGCCTCAAAAATTCATGTCTTTTTTGTAGTGAGTACTTTCCAGTTTTTTTTTTATGGCGTCACTATTTGGACCACCTATTTTAAAGCTTAAAAGGATTTTTAGCCTAACCTTCGAAGGCCGATTACAGTGAAATATTAGAAGTTTAAGTAATACCTTTTTTTTTATCTGAACCATTTAAAATATTTTTTATAAAACAAAAATGAATTATAAAAATTATTATAATTAAAATTTTTATCACTTATATTTTTCTCAGAAACGTGACGCTATAATGATGTTATGTTACATCAAGATGTATGTAACATACCTCGATTTTGATTAAAAAACAAAATGGTGGCCGATTTTTGGGCCAAAATCCTCAAACTCCTTTCACGGCAGTTCTGGGTGACATCGCGAGATATCGGCACGTGTGATTAAAATGACGATAATGATAAATATCTCTAAGTTTTGTATAGTAGCTTTATATAAAACTAAAATCGTTGGAATCGTTAGGTATATTATTAATTGTAACTTGAAATCAGGGTGAGCGAATTTTTCCAACTTGATTGTACAAAAGTCGTTAAGTATAGGTACTTACTTAAAAATAAAACCATTATTTCAAAAGTTTTTATTTTATTTATGTGAGATATGGAACGCAGTCTTCCTATTACCTTGCTCACTTGCACTTAGGTTTGCTCTCTCTCTCTTACCAACATCTACCATGTCAGTTGTAGCTCCGTATTAAATAAATACCTACTTATTAATAAATTAAGTCGTTTATTTCAGATACCACAATTTACATTCATATCCAACATTATTCATCTAATATCATTATTCTACTATTTTACATTAATCAATTCAAAGGACACACCTCGCCATACATTTTTACAATAACTTTATCTGATTAGGCGACCCAAGCACCGAACAAAAAATTAGGATAAGTTTATACTTAAATTCCGACAACACTGTAGGTCAAGTGGCTTAGGTTATTAACTTATACTATAGTTTGGTCCACATACTTATCACAGAGTTACAGCTAATAAAAGTGTTTAGTTTACAATAAATCGAACAACAAACCAAGCACTTGAAAATAAGCGCAGAAAAGATCCTCTCAAACTTTAGATCACAGAGTAAATTCTGTTACATTTATTTTAAATGTAAATTAACATCCTACATTTTGAAGATACATAATATTTACAAATCGATAAGCACAATAAAAAGGCATAATGCCTTATAAAAACATTCCAGATATCAACTATTAAAACGAACAATTTCACTACAAAATACAAAAGTACCAAGGAACATAGAAAGTATGGATACACCCAATACTGTCAACATCGGAACATGAGAATTAAAATAAAAAATATATGAAGCATTGCATGAATAGACGAGAAAAAATTGGAAAAAAAAACTGCAAATTAGGCATCAGAGACGCCCACCACCGCGTCAGAAGAAAACCAATAGATAACACGCTACACCGTCAACCATTAACTTGGAATTTGTAAAAAAATATGTAAAAAATATTAAAAAAGGTAGTCTTTAGATCTATAACAAAAAATTGAAATAAGTACTGAAATTGTCTTTAGATGTACAACAAAAAATACAAATAAGCACTGAAAATGTCATAAGATGTACAAAAAAAGTCTTTATGCAACAAAGGATAAAATGCTGGATGGACAACATCGCTATTCGCACGGTCAATGAAACTAACAAAGGTGTGGTCCAAAAAATTTATGTAAGTATATACAAATATACAGGATGTTAAAGTAATTGCGTGCCATAGCTTCAGGATGAGTTCGATAAAGGAACCCGTAAAAAATAAAAATAAAATAACTATAAAAAAGTTTAAAATAACCGATAATTATCATAAGATGAACCTAATATAGTACCTACTAATTAAATAGCGATCGTTTAGAATTGATTAGAAAATTACTTAAAATATGTTTTTATTTTGTTTAAATGCTACCTAATTCATAATTTCCTAGAGTTACCTACCTACCTACTATCGAACGCAATGAAATACCTACGCCTGAACACTTCGATAACGCCGAGTGAAGGATAGATAGGTAACTAGGTACGTAAATATTACAATTCCAAGCATTTCTTTTTCCGACTTGAGCGTGCTTACCTCCTTCAAAACTAAAACCTACAAATTAAAAAGTTGATCTTGCATTTTTTTTTTTATGTTTTTTTTTTTTTTCTCGGTTCGTTTATCGATACTGAACCTACCCTGAAGCTATGGCACGCAATAACTTTAACACCCTGTATAGATACATACAAAGAAATATATTAATAAATGTATTTTACATCAATTATAAAATTATGAATGGAGAGTGAGGAAACAGGGCTTTATACATACTGTTTTGCCGCAACCAACACAGAACGTATACGATTGTTTTTTGCAAACGACGCACTGCCGCCGCCGGCGTGATCTGTTCACAACCGGGAACTCCTCAAGATGGTGGGTGAGGTCTATGCGATGGTTCTGTGTGGTAATAGGCAGAAGCCGAGGGGTGGGACGATGCTGAGAAAGAAGTGATTTTACTAGACTAATACGGAAATTTCGATGACTTACAGAAGAAGTGTGACGATAAACGATGTACGAGTTTAATACGGAGACGTTCAGAAGTCTCCGAAACAATTTTTTGTACCAGACCTTTGATTGTTTTCGCTCGATGGGGTACATGGCCAGCGTCTGGTCTTTTCTGTCCACCCCACCCATCATGATATTATAATCACGTATCAGGATGGGTTTGGTGGCATCTCGGATTTGGGCAACGGCGTCGCCATGGTATGTAGATATCATAGAGACCCTATTGTTATCCCTCCATACCATGACATCGACATCCCCCGAGGTAAGACCAGTTATCTGACCTGGACACATGTTTCCCTTGGTCAGACTGTGCAGGGCCTGCGGAACAAATTTACGATTGGTCCGCAGGGTTCCTGCACAGTCAAAGCCCAAGGACTTAAGGCGTCGAGCGAGACATGGCGAATTGTAGAAATTGTCCATCCACAATGTGTACCCTTTGTGCTCCAGACCTTTGGTCAGCCGCAACACAATTGACGGCGTAGATGCCTCTAGTGGATCTTCGAACTGCTGCGGTGGAGATTTCATATGAGCGTGAACCTCAAACCGCCATAGGTAGCCGGTTTGAGGTTCACAAAGCTCATATGCCTTGATGCTTCTATTTGCAGCTTTATTCGGAATAAGCTGGCTCATTTCCAGCCAGCCTTTCCACATCAACAGACTCTCGTCTATTGCAATGTTCTGCGCCGGAGTGTATATGGACTGAAATTTCAAGTTCAGGTGTGACAGTATTGGCTGTATTTTAAAAAGACGTGCTTCGGAACCATCCAGTTCTAGCGCACCCATGTCTTCGTTATTGTTAAAATGTAAACATTTGTTTAACAGAAAAAAACGGTTTAAAGACATGTTTGCGCTAAAACCGGGAGTATAAAATATGTCAGGGGTGGCAGCCCAGTACTCCTCCAATCGGGACTTCACCACAATCCCCATCGCCAGAATTAGGCCGAAATAAACATACAGTTCATCGGCCGTCGTGTCACGCCACCGGCCGATGCGGCTTTTAGGCTGGAGACTGTGGTTATCGAGCATCTGGGTTGCCACCTGCTGAGCATACTTATTGGTCTGCGAGGCAATGTGCTCCATAATTTGCCGATCCCAAATGTCAATGAAAATGTCATACGGGTCGTCACGTGGAGTTGTCGGACCAACATTACTTTCGGAAAACGTTTCCTGCCTCGATTCAGGTGAAATCGGAAAATCCGGAAACGCTTTCCACTCAAAATCATACGGCCCCCAAGGCTGGTTCGTCGCCGTTGGAGGGACACTGGCGGGCGCAGGGTCGCCGACAGGCGCTGTGTCAGGAGCGGGCGCAGAGTCTCCGGCAGCATCCTCTTTCTGGTCCAAGGGTGTCTCCATAACGCTCCGAAACACCCTTGGAATTGCTGGGAGAACTATTGTCTCCTCATCGTCGCTCTCGTCAGAGCCTGCGTCGCTTCCTGTAACAAATGATAGATTGGTTCCAAATCTGGTGGAAACCAGAAGTTTGACCATAGCCCCAAAACAAACTAAAATCAGCAGGTACTTACCATAATTGATGAGGTCAGCGATATTCTCATCACGCAGTTTCTTACGAGGGTGAGGTGGATGGTTTATCGGTGAGGCGGCTGGCGTGCTCGAAGTCGACTCCAACTCCCTACAGTCCACAATACTGAAAAAAAAAACCAGTGCTGTAGTACCCATCATTATTTCAGCAGAAAGAGGTTCACTGCTGGACATAAGACTCCCCCAAGCACCACCGCTTCAACCGATTCTGTGCTTCCCGCATCCAGCGGATTACCCATATCTTTAGAGATTAATAGAAAAGTCCGTAAGAGACTTACATTGTCGGCGAAGGTACCGAAAATGACGCCGGTGACGGTGGTGCAGCCAATGGTGGTGGTGGTGGTGGTGGTGGTGGTGCGGGAGCCGGGTTTGATCTAGATAGACATTTTAAAACAAAAGTTAAAACTTGCTAGTAAGTAATGCAACCAGAAAAATATCTACAACTAATATACAACGTGCCGCTACAATGGCGACATTAATTTAACACACGTGTAGGGCTAGTGGCCAGTAATCATAAAAATTATAATAAAATAAAATAAATTGAAAAACGTAAATTTTCGGATGGTTCCCTCTATGTCGAGTCCCTTTACGTCGAGTCTGAGAGTCTATTGTTCTTGCAAAATATTGCTATTTTACACTTTCTATTACCGCTACGTCGAGTTTGGTTAATAAGTACAGTCAGAATATAAATTAAAAGCCAGTATCATTAAAATATTGTTTTATTATTTGTTGTACTTTGATCAAGTAATTCAAATAGGTAACAATTATTTTTTAACATTATATTATCTTACTAGCTTGTTCCCGTCGCTTAGCTCGCGAGGAAGTCAGAAATTATGTGTGTTAAATCCAGTTTATAAACTATCTGTCTGCTATGCTGTCATCCAAATCCTAAAATACTGATAAATCCTGATAAAGTATAATGCATAAGCATAACATAATGATTGAATACTATCGTGAATTCATGCAAGCCTAATACTTTTTGTTCGGTTATTCAGAAATTGTGCACGTCTAATGATTGAAATACTATCTTGAATTTATGCAAGCCTAGTACTTTTTGTTCGGTTATTCAGAAATTGTGCACAACGTCTAATGATTGAAATACTATCTTGAATTCATGCAAGCCTAGTACTTTTTGTGCCAAGTTTATTAACTCAAGGAATAAAAAATTTCATACAAACAAAATCCCCCCTTTTATTTTATTTTATTCTATTCGGGAAACTTACAGCTAACTTACACAGTGGTCTTAAATTTGTCTAAAACACACTCACCCCAATTTAAATATAAATGATAGACAGTTACTTATTTTAGAAGAATTATTTACTGTAAAACTATACGAATACAATAATAACACATAAAAAATGTGCACCTGACTGTACTTCTCTTAAGTTTTAGCCATAATTTCCACATTTTTAATCCTAGTGCCTTTAGTTTTAAGTATTATTATGTGTGTTCACTTATTTCTGCGATTGCTGGTTATTGGCGACTGTATAAGTCCGAGGCTATTGTTACAGTACTTAAGATATGTTGTATACAGAAGCTGTTGGTGTACCTTTATAAATAAATAAATAAATACTTCAAAATATGATATTATTAAACTCGACGTAAAGGTAATAGAAACGGGGTAAAGAAACTCGACGTTAAGGGAATAGAAACGGGACATA
The DNA here is from genome assembly GCA_948150665.1 of Conistra vaccinii. NCBI lineage: Eukaryota > Metazoa > Arthropoda > Insecta > Lepidoptera > Noctuidae > Conistra > Conistra vaccinii. Next base: position 14,403,184 of record OX411329.1, read on the forward strand.
AATTGTAGACTCGACGTAGGGGTAATGGAAGTGAGACAAGGTTCTCGGCTCGACGTAAAGGGACTCGACATAAAGGGAACCATTCAAATTTTCAAACAAACTAAATAATAAAAAAGTAACCAAAATTGAGATGTGTAAAAGATTCATTGATGAAGCTACTTACCACTTGGATTACGTTCCATACGGAGCGGCAACAACGCCGCACGCGCTGGCAACCGCGCAACGCGAACGCGCTTTTGTAAGATCGGTCCGATCCTTTGACGGCTAACTAAGAAATCGCGCGGCACAAGTAGCTGCATCGGCACCGCGGTGTGAGTGCAGCGCGGAGATGCGTTATCATCACTTTTCACTTTCTCAGTCTCTGTTATTAATTATTACCACTATCATCACTAATCACTACTTTTATTAAATTGTGTTTAAGTAGGTATTTTAAACTTTAAAGTTTTCAACATGACCAGACCACCGCGTTGGCGGATACAAAGGGCTAAAGTTTAGACGATGTCTTACTAATCCTCGGACTATTGTAGGAACCGCTAAACGGTGTTTAATGTTATCCCGCACTTTTGAAAATATTTTTTCACTTGATGCCATTTCCCTCAATACATTTCCTACAATAGTTCGCGAATTAGTATGACATCGTCTCGAATCGCCATAATATCTCTCGCGTCGCGATATGTCCTTATCGCAAGGGCAATTTTGATCACATTCTCCGTAAATTAGGATCATGTCCGCATAATCGGCTGCTGTGTAGTTCGGATGTGTATTTGACATCACGATCAACGGTTTACAAGCACTGACTCCTGTGCTAGGAGAACCTGTGTCACAGGTTCGCCTAGCACAGGAGTCAGGGCTTCACATGTATGGTTGTAATATTTTTATGTCAATAAAGTTTTATTGCACGACTCTTAATGCGAAGCATTAGAGTGTGCTCTACGATCGAAAAATTTTTTTTGCCCCATTTCTGTAACTGTTTTTATTGTTACACTCCTGCTAGCACACAGAACCTACTTAATTTATATTTAGGTATTTATTTTACTGAACACAAATAAAAGCGTCCATAGCTCAGACCTAGCTTCTAGGTAGAAAACTACCGAAAACAAATCAAAACTTTTTTATCGCAGTAGGTACCTTAATTTAATGACACTAAAATAAATAAATAAAACAATAGGTAGGCATCTTTTTCGCGGAAACATTCACAAAAACATTACACGGCGATATTTTTAGCGCACAATTGTGAAGAAAAGTGTGTCAAGGACACGGGCCAGAGAACTTAGGACCTTATCATACTAGCGATGAACGGGTGCGCAACGAACACGCGGCGCATGCGACAGTGAGACAGTGTGAGTGTGGTGTCAGTGTGTCGCGATGCATTCGCTGCGCGCCCGCTCCGCTCGCAAACCGCAAGTGTGATAAGGCCCTTAGAACTAGAAGCGCGAGGCGGGTGGAGGGGAGATCGCGCCGCCTGCGCCACTCGCCCACATAAGAGTTCTCTCTTTCCTTCAATTTGCCTACTTTTTGCAAATTTCATTGATGCGATGTTATGATCCGTGACCCCGGCAAATCTCTGCGCTATTGCGCCAAGATGCTATTTTAGAAAATTGTAAATAAATAAATTAATAATAACGTTTAATGAAATTAAAATATTTTCATAAAACGAAAAACGCGAAACCGTATACGTGTGTTAAATTAATGTCGCCATTAAAGCGGCACACTGTATAATATATAGAAATACTTACGGTTGGCATATGCGCATTCGCTTAGGATGTGGGGGGGTCTCCCGGCCTTCCGGCTCCTCAGCGGTGATCACAAGTCTAAAATTCAAAACGGTTTAATAGTAACATTCAAAATAATTCTGATTTGTGAAAAACAAATATGATTATTGATAAAATAAAAACAAACTCGTCAATAGTGCGAGGTCCAGGGTCTTAGAAACATAGTATGGACACCTTTGGACATGTTCGAGAGCCGTTAGCGAATGGTTCGCGTGTAATTGACAGTCAAAACACTCGTTCGCGAACACATCGCGTGCATGCGTGTTCCTCGGATGTGCTGCCGTTCGAAACCGCTCGAGGCACCTAATGTGCACGGTGCACGGTTCATGCACGTCCGCTGGTGTGGACACACCTTCAGAGCCTGTGCACACGATGCGTTGCGGCGGCGGCGCGGCACCAGAGCGGTGTCGCTGCGGCGTTTTACATACAAATATCCATAGTATGGCACACGGTGCGTTCCGGCGTCGCACCGCACTTACAGCCCGCGAGACGAGGCGGGGAGGGATATACGCATTGCACCGCCGGAGCGCCACCGCTCAGTTGTTTCTATGACCGCCAGTGCGGCGTGGCGCCGTTGCGGCGTAACAACGCTACGGCGCCTCAGCGCTTGTGCACAGGCTCTTAGTCAACAATATAAAACATCCCTCAGCCGTTACTTCTCTTTCGCGCCGATACTGCTGACAGAAGATGCGCTCTGTCACGGTGCTCCCGGTCGAAATCACGGGATTTCTCCGCGTTCACGAAAACTATAATATATCTCTAATATAACTCTACAAACCCTATGTCATTGAATTTGTTATGAAATAAGCTATCTGGTTATATACGGTTTAGTCCAGTTTTACCTTTTAATATATTGCGAATTCGGAGGTGAAAGTAACCCGAGCAAATTTTTTCCAGTTTTTTGTACAAAAGTCATACTTATTCATAAAATAAAAGCATTATTTCCAAAAGTTATTATTTTATTTACGTAAAGATACATTGTTTTACAATAATAAAATAACCACAAGAACAGTATAATAAAGTCACAGAATTATAAGTGTCCTTGAAATAATTACCTACGGCCGCTCGGTATCATAAATAGAATATGTACAAAAATTGAAGAATTTGGTTTGTCAGACCATAGCGGAACAACACTACAAATCTCTATACCACATGTAATCACATCTCAACCTACTTGGTATGCGAAAAAGAGATTATTTAACGACACCAATATATTAAAGTTTAACTCTGCACTACAAGACATAGACTGGAACAAAAAAATATTAGAAGACCAAAATATGAACGATAACTACAAAGCATTCAATGATACCCTAACAAATATCCAAAACAAATGCATACCATTGCGTAAAATTAAATTAAAATCAAATTTTAAGAAAAAATGGCTAACCAAAGGTATCAAAAAATCCTGCAAAAATAAGAGATTATTGAAAATATTTACACTCAAAACAAATAACCCAATACTATCACAACACTATAAACAATATGAAAAAATATTAAAAAAGTCAGTAACAACAGCAAAAAAACAACAGTATATAGACAAAATAAAAAAATCTAATAACAAAGTCAAAACAATGTGGAATATTATAAACGAGCGAACCAATAAAATCATAAAAAAAGACAAAGAATGATGGGCATTTTTCTATGAAGCCTGGCCTGATGACCAATAGAGTTCTAATGCATGTCATCTTATTGCTTATAGCCGGCAATTACTATAACAAAATATTTTATCTCTAAAAGCAACGGGGTTTGTACAGTCGAGGACAAAAATCGTTACAATTTTTTATGACGATTTCTTTGTGTAATATAAATCTATAGCATAATAGGTTTATGCTAGGTCTATGTGCTGCCTTTTTCGGCCAAAAATTATCATTTTGATATGTACCCTTAGGTGGTTAACACAATTTTGACATGGACTGCATCAAAATAAAACTTACAATTAAACATTGAATAAGGTTATAATAGTCATCATATTAAAAGATGATAAAAATAACAACCGCCAACAACAACAACAACAGCCATATGTAGCTGTACAGGCGCGGGCGCAGGAACAGCGAAGGAAAGCAAGTGCCAGAGTATAAACGAGCCTCGAACAGAGCAGATCGCTGTTTTTTCTATAACTGCGTGAATGGACCACGGCGGAGGATTTCTAAATGACTTAAAATACACATGCTTTGCGAGTATAGTTTATAATTATGTGCCCGAAGTAGCCATAATGTGACAGCAGCATTTGGAAAGCAACGACTGGAATGAATGAATTAATAAAATTCAAACGTATCACTATTTTAACTGTGCTCAGTTAACAGACATTTATGTAATATTTTTAAAGAGGGCAAGCGACCAGCAAGTCACCAGGTTTGATTTTGATATGATGACATAGGTACGCAGACGACGATGATTTATATTATTGGGTAGGTCTTAATTATGAGCAGTTTAATATAATATTAAATCAGACAACTATAGCAGAAAGTAATCGTCTGAAGACGTCCTTGGTGTATATTTAGCAAAACTTCGTACTGGTGAAAGTAATGAACGCACAATTATGAGATTTTATTCAAACCTTTCATGATAGTATGTACTGACGATTATATATTAGACGTTATTGGCCCTTTAGCTGCGACTACATCCGATGCAATCATGCAAGGGATTGTTCGTTATGCAAAATGAAACAATACTATAGATTACTTCGACAAACATATTTTAATAGAGCTCTCCCCGATATATTTCACGATTTTAAAATTGGCGCAAGCTGTTAAATACTTTTCATCCCGTTTTTAAAGTTCATAGGCTAGTTCTAGATATCATGTGTTTTATTAATGAAAACATGAATACTCCCAATCGTTTATATGATTACATCGAAATGAAAAACATTAACAGACAACGTCGAAGTTTTACCAGAATGGAACCAAACCTCTGTTCTCGAGTGATTTTCATAAGGCTGCCTGTCCACTGGAGCGAATAAGAGAGGAGAGGAGCTGATCTGTGCGGATATTAATCAATAGAATCTAAAATCAGCTTAATTCGCAACGGAGTTTAGATTTTATTGGCACATTAATATTGGCACAGCTCCGCTCCTCTCCTCTTTTCTTCGCTCCAGTGGACAGGCAGCCTTAGGGACATACCATAATTATGAAGCTAACAAAATCATTATGTCGCAGAATATTTTGGCGATAGCATTTATTTGATTGAAATGTTTAGGGATAATATCTACATTATTATGATTTAAAAGAATGCGATATTTTGCAAAATAATGTGTGGTTACTACGAGTGCAGATACAGTTGCGGAATGTGAGGGGCTCGCATATATTATTATTCCTATATTTTAGTTGACAGAGATCAAATCGGCAGAAATGCAATAATTCAGCACTATTGTACTTGTATGATTGGTAGAAGAACAGTCGGGAGCTGTGCCCATATCGTTTCCGTATTATAGTATTTAGGCTTAGGAAGGCATGAGCGATTTATTACTCCAGCTTAACATTTATTAAACAATAATGACCACTGACTACACGCTATGGCGTCTTGTCACTGGTCAGAGGTGCTTTTCATTTATTCTTCATCAACAATGATATCTTCTAAGTAAAATGCAGAAGACAATAAATACGTCATGACGTCCAATGCCTAAATACCATATTATTGAAATAATATGAGTACAAGTGCCGATTGTGCGTTGCACGGTCAGACATGTACAACAGAGATGCACTAAGGCATCTCTGTTATATTGTTCTCCAGACCCTGGACACCACCTAGTGTAATATCACTTGTCAATACATAAGCAATAAGTCCAAACACGATAGTGCTATCTTATTTGGATGAGGAGTTCCTATGGCCACCTTGCAGCTCCAGCATCAGACCCTGGACACCATCTAGTGTAATAGCACTTGTCAATACATCAGCAATAAGTCCAAACACGATGGTGCTATCTTGTTTGGTTTAGGAGTTCCTATGGCCACCTTGCAGGTCTATCATCAGGCCCTGGACACCATCTAGTGTAATAGCACTTGTCAATACATCAGCAATAAGTCCAAACACGATGGTGCTATCTTGTTTGGTTTAGGAGTTCCTATGGCCACCTTGCAGGTCTATCATCAGGCCCTGGACACTATCTAGTGTAATAGTACTTGTCAATACATAACCAATGAGTCCAAACACGATGGTGCTATCTCGTTTGATTGAGGAGTTCCTATGGAGAAATTCCAGTTCCACAATCAGGTCCTGGACACTACTCCTGTTTTTTATTTATTTATGTAACAGTATAATAATGTTATGAGTCTATAATTAATATTATTGAGAACTGCAGTGAACATTAGCGTCATAAGCTAATACGTTTACATGGTACTTGCAGGTCCGATATCTCTTTAACCCGGTATTTCACAGCTTTGTGCCCATAATGAAAATTGATGCTTATGATATAAGCTTTCATTTGAGGTATAAGTGGTTTTTATTGGTTCGCCGGCCAAAATTACGCATCATTCTTTAACATAAAACTACAAACAAATAATAATAAAACAACCTCAGAGCCAAAGGAAGTAGTCAATATATTTAACAACTTTTTTGCATCTATTGGTGAGGGAAGTCGAGTACGAACTAACGATGAGTCGAAAAGTATACCAGTGACTTCACAAACCGAAAATACAATGTTCCTCACTCCAGTAGACCCATACGAAATCAATAGTATGCTAAAAACACTAAAAAATAAAAAAAGCCACGGCATAGACGAACTTCCACCCTGTCTACTCAGAAAATGCGCTGATGAGCTTACACTACCCTTCTATAAATTGCTAAACCAGTCTTTTGAAGATGGCGTATTCCCAGACCAGCTGAAAATAGCGTTAGTGAAGCCTCTACACAAGAAAAATGACAAAACAGAGCCAAGTAATTACCGTCCAATAGCTTTACTGCCTACAGCTTCAAAGATCTTCGAGAAAGCAATGTGCAATCGCGTGTACACTTTCTGCGAAAAATATCAAATATTTGACGAATGCCAAAACGGCTTTCGAAAAAATCGATCAACGGCGTTAGCAGTTTATAAATTTATACAGGGAGCCCTAAGCATAATAAATAATAAAAAATACGCAGTAGGGTTAATGCTTGACATGACCAAAGCTTATGATAAAGTGCAATATGATATTTTATTAAATAAATTATATAGATTAGGGATCCGCGGTAAAGCATACGAATGGTTCAAATCTTATCTGGAAAATAGAGCACAGCTAGTAGAGATAGAATACTTCAATAGCACTATAAACGAACTTCAAAAGTTTCGATCTGACCTAAAGGCGATAAGCGCATCAATACCACAGGGTAGTGTTATTGGATGTCTTCTGTTTCTCATTTACATCAATGATCTCCCAAAATTTATTGCAGAAACCGGACCTTGCGTTTTATTTGCGGACGACATCTCCATTCTCACCCAATGTCATGACAATACGAACTTAAACAGTACCCTTAATGAAATTCTCGGGAAAATAATAACCTGGATGAATGAACACAACCTTGAAATAAACTTCCAAAAGACTAAACTCATAACTTTCCATCCCCATCAAAAAACTCCTCTAAATGTACTCTTTTCCTTCAATAACCATATAATAGAAACAGTTAATGAATTCAAACTATTAGGCATAACCATAGACAAAAATATAAATTGGAAGTTACACATACAAAACATAAAATCAAAACTATCGAAATTTTTATATGCTTTCCGGGAAGTTAAAAAAACCACAAATTTACAGACTGCTCTGGTTATGTACTACGCCTATGCTTATGCGTGGCTGAGCTACGGCATCATTATGTGGGGATACAGTACAGATGCCCCAACACTATTCACCGTTCAAAAGAAAATTATCCGTATCCTGGTAAATATACAACAGACAGATAGCTGCAGACCCCATTTTATAGAACAAAATATCTTAACTCTGCCTTGTATGTACATACTTGAAATATGCAAATTTGCTCACAAACACCAAGACTTTTACACTAAACGAGAAGACATACAAACAAGGTACACACTCAGACACAAAACACGACTCAACCTACCATCATCCCGCTTAAAAATACATTCTACAAGTCCTCTGGTAATGTCAGTAAAAACATATAATGTGCTACCAGAAACAATAAGAAAAGAAAAAAAACTCCATTTATTCGTAAATAAATTAAAAAAGTTATTACTTAAAAAATCTTACTATAGTGTCGATGAATATTTAAGTGATAAGTCTCTAAAACTTGAAAAATAAAGTCTTTTGCAACTTTAATTCTAATGTTAATGTTATGTCTATGTTTTTAGAATAAGTAGTATTGTAATAATGATAAGTCCTCTCCACATTTATTTATTATATCTTTTGCTGTGCCCGACAGGGTCCACGATTGTTACCTACCAAATAAATGTTTACCACCTAAGCCTACATTGTGGAATGCAAATAAAGAATTGAGTATTGAGTATTGAGTATTTAGACAAGCGTTCCTTCGTGCGTACTCGTACAGTTCGCGGCAAGTAACTTGAACGCTCTGAAGTAGACTACAAATGACTGCGCACTTGCGTAGTAGTCAATCTGCGCAGAGTAGTCAATCTGCCTTATAAAACAGTAGCGCGCATGCCAGTACGCATGCGCAACCTAGCTTCAGAGCGTTCAAGTTATTTGCCGCGAACTGTAACTGCCGCGCACTCGATACTTTTGCGGTACTACTACACTATACACTGAGATTTCGAAGCGTGTCGTTTCGGCCATTTTCTATGAAGATATAATACTGTTACTTATTTATACTTTGCCACACACTTCACAAAAAAATTACATCGTTCAGGCGACCCCACCGCCGAACAAAATATAGGATACGTTTATGAAATTCAAATTTTCTTTCGTTTTCTGCAATTTTCAGCTCAGTGTCAGGATGTATGTTGATTAAAATATGATTCGCGACCGTAACAAATATGACTTTACAGAATTATAATCATTAGAATTGGCAATGCAGCTCCTTAAGTTAGCAAAGGTGTCAAATGTCATGACCATGACCTGCAAATTGCAAAAAACGTAAAAAAATATGATTTTCGCGGGCTATCTTGGCGCAACCCTCTTAAATTCCGAGAACACTGTAGGCCAAGCTTGGCTTGGGATAATAACTTATACTATTTTGAAGTGATAACTTTTTATGGGAGGGTAAACCGCTTCGTAACATAACGCGTTACGGCGCCAGTCTGTCTGGCTTCCCTTTCTGTCACACTTAGTGCTTGTTTACGGGGACGCGGGGCGTTGAGCGTGGCGTGCAGCGTGGCGTTCGGCGGTGCGTCGGACGTTTTTTTCTGTTTACAGAGAGGCGGGGCGTGCAGCGGCCCGCGTCATCACACGCGCAAACACAAACATATGGCGATGTACGATGTTGTTTATGGAAGCGCGGGGCGTGCGGCGTGGCGTGAAATGTAGCGGTGCCCGCGGCGTTGCACGCGGCGTGCATCGGGAGCGGAAGGCGGGAGCTGATATTCAAGCGCGACCGAAATATTTAATAATAAATAAAGAAATACATAGGATGCATAACATCACGCCTATATTCTCCGAAAAGTTAGGCAGGTGTTCCTATAGTACCTACACCCACATTTCGCCAGTTATGTTTAAGTCCCGTGTAATAGTGGGCGAGCCTAATTCCATCAACCGGGCACAAATCCAGACTCCGCCCAAGTAACAAATGACATGGCTAAATGGAAGTATGGGCGACTCCCTTAGCAATGTATAAACATTGTACCTATTAATATGTAATGCTGAATAGCTGAATATTAGTATTGCGTATGAAAAAAGTTTCAGGAACTTTTTATATCGTTACAATCCTGAAAATAAAATCGTAGAAACTCCTACGTCAAAAGGCATACAAACTTGCACAAGAAAAAGATTTTGCTATGAACTGTAGCTAGGCGTTTGTTTACAACCTTCAACAAATAGGTAAAAAAAAAGATTATGTTGGGAAAATCACCCACCGCATATAATTATACGCACTGACAGGCCAGGCGCACTCCGTATTTTAGGTATGAAGCTACAAGTACCCGGCTGGCTCGACTCGTCGGGTCAATTCAGGTGGCGTAACGTAGTCAGAAGATAAAAGAGTTACGCGATAGTAAGAACCGCAACTTCTATGTGAATATAACTTTATGTAATTAGCACTGTGCTACCTGAACTGCACTTTATTGTGTCGTAGCAAGAGGCGCTTTTGGTGAGCAGTGGTGGCCCAGTGGCAACAGCCCCGACTTACAAGTTGTAGGTCATGGGTTCGAAACCGAAACATGATGAACCCAGTCAGGCGCTTTACTTTGTGTAAAATAATTTCAGCACCACTGCTCACAAAACGGTGAAGGAAAACATCGTGAGGAAATTGGCATGTCCTAAGTGCATCTATGCATGTCCTAGAACCAAAAATTCGAAGACATGTGACATCCACCAACCCGCACCGGGCCCGCGTAGTGGATTACGGCCCTCTCCCTCTCACAGAGAGAAGGCCTGTGTCCCAGCAGTGGGAACATTAATAGGCTGATTATGTTATGTTATGTACGTTAAGAGTCGCTTTTTATTTAAATGATTTTGCTGAGTGAATCATCTGTACTAATCTGTGCCGGTACATAAACAGAATGCTATTGCAGAAATAAAATAACAAAATGTAGGTACATTAATTATTTAATATGGAGCAAAGCAGTACTAGGGTTTGTGAGACACATATCTATCACATATATGTGTCTCACAAACCCTAGTACTGCGGGGAATATAAAAATTATGTTTTTCAACAAGCATCTTTTTTATAAATCCTGGGATTACATGTAACAGTTATTCAAAGACACAACCATTAAACATACAGTGTGTTGAGGTGTTTGCAGCGCGCTTATAATTTATTTCAAGTTCTAGTAGGTAAAGGTCTAGATGCTGCTTCAAGATCAGGTCTTGATTCAGGTCCAGGAAGATTTACTCGATTTCGATCTTGATTTGACTGCCGTAGATGTCTCATCCAACAGGGACACGCATAGTTCATAACCTAAAAGAAAAAGTCAATATAGGATATTTAAGGAGTCATCACTAGCCACAAATATTTATGTGATGAACTGTGAACATACGTGTTTTTGTTGGTCTGGGTGTTTACAAAAAAAAGTATGAAGTTGTATAAGTATTAAATATAAGCTCTTGCTGAAATAACATCTATTAAGAGACTAAATAAACGGTGCTCGGAGGACTCTGATGGTAACGGGTGGACTCCGAGTGAAACGATCCGGCTAGGATTTAAAGGACCTTCTCTTCCGCCTTATGTTTATATTTACAGTTTGAGGATTCCAGTGGAGCGGTTTGTATTCCCGGTCACACAATGTGCTAACTGTTGGAAATTCGGCCATTTAAAGATAAGATGTCCATCAAAGAAAACCGTTTGTCCCAAATGCTCTCAAAAACACGAAAATTGTACCATTACATCATACACTTGTGTAAATTGTTCAGGTAGTCATATGGCGTTTGATAAAATATGCCCATATTTTAACAAAGAAAAGAAGCTGAGGGATTTAATGTCAGAATTTAACTGCACCTACAGGAAAGCCCTAACAATGTACGTTCCTCCCTCCCCTGATAATGTTCCACAAGTGGTTTCTGAACCAATACCTGAAGTCGAACAGACACCTGCTGTGACTGCCACAAATATCATTCCGGTATCAACGCAACTCCCGATTGACGAAAATATCGGTACAGCCTCCCAAGTGGACTGCCCAGATACATCCACAGCAAATCAACGAACTAAGTCGTTGCCTAAACGTAATTTAAAGAAAAAAAATCGTCGGCCAGTGACCCCTTCGCCTGCTGAGGATATAATATGGCATCAAGATTCCGAATCTTCAGATTCTTCAGAAAATTTCAACTCACCATATTTAGAGAAAACCAATGATTCTGATAATAAGTCTTCCCATAGTCTAAACTTTTGGCATTTAATTAGGAAAATTAGAAATATTATAAAAAGCAAAGAATCCCTTCAGAATAAAATCCAGCAATCAATTTCCGTATTTTCAGAGTGGCTGACACATAAAATTGTAAGTAGCTTATCTATTGATTCGTTATTCGATTTATTTGTTGGAAATGCTTGATAATAATAACTGTATGAACCTAAATATTATACAATGGAATTGCCAGAGTATAAGACCTAAATCTCGTTCACTTGAATTACATCTAAGTCAAGAAAAAATCCACATTGCCGTATTGAGCGAAACTTGGTTGGAACCCGACAGTTATTTTAAAATTAGTGAATATAATACATTTAGATTGGACAGAGAAGATGGTTACGGTGGTGTTGCTATTATGACTCATCGCTCTGTCAAGGCTGTTGTTTGTAGAACGCAAAGTCGCAACCCTGGTATTGAATTGCTACATATTAGAATTCTGAATTGTCAGCATATTGAGAATATAGTTTCCATTTATTGCCCTTCGACAGTATACACCACTCAAAGCGATTGGGACGCGATATTTTCTATTGGGAACAGTAAAACTCTTATCTTGGGAGATTTTAACGCGCATCACTCTAATTGGTCTCTAAGAAATGATCGGCGCGGTTCCGAAATATTTGACTCCATGTTGGATTGTAATTTCGTTCATTTGAACGATGGTAGCTTCACTAGAATCAGAATGGTTGATGGAGTTCTCCAGCAATCTAGCCCGGATATTTCATTTGTTTCTTCAGATCTGTCTTTATTATTTATGTGGAAGCCAACAAACGAATCACTTGGAAGTGATCATTTGATTATTAAATTAAACTGTGTTCTTAATATTAACCGTACATACCAAAATAGAAGAAATTTCAAAAAATCAGATTGGACCTTATATGCTGCATTTATAGACGATTATTTACAGGGTTGCATAACTCCCCAGGATCCTCAGGAGTTGTATGACCTATTATATAATATAATGCAAAAAGCTGCGGACAAGTATATTCCATACATTAAAATCCCTCAAAACATTTGCAGCATATTTAAGCCAAAACCATACTGGTCTTCGGAGTTATCCAGGGCTGTTGCGGAGCGTCGCTTGGCTCTTGCGAATTTGAGAGGTTGTCCCTCTCCAAGGAATTTAGATATTCTCCAAGAAAAAATTAGCACTGCTCAAAGGCTTATTCGCAGGGCTAGGTGTAAATCTTTTCAGCAGTTTTGTTCGTCTGTAGACGAAACCTCTTCAGCATCCGAAATGTGGCGCAAGATGAGGTGGTTAAAAGGTCGGCAAATTCCATACGCCTGTGTAGATAAGGAAAAAGCCGAGCGCCTGCTTAGTGACCTTACTCCAGATTTTGTTTGTCCCTCGCAGCCTACTTTTAATTCTAATAATCCAATGTTGGAGTCACCAATTTCACTGTCAGAATTAGCCAATTGTATGAAATCCACCGACACAGCTCCTGGGTCAGACCAAATTTCCTTTTCCATGATTAAACACCTTCCGGCTTCTGGTAAATATATGCTACTTTTAATATATAATCAATGTTTTTCTGTCAGCTTTGTTCCCTTGCAGTGGCGTCAAATCAAAATAGTTCCAATTCCCAAGCATGGTAGTTCATCTTCATCTTTACGTCCTATTTCCCTGATATCTTGTATCTGTAAAATTTTTCATGCTATTTTGGGCAAACGTATAGAGTGGTTCTTTGAAAAACAGTGTCTTTTTCCGGAGGACATGGTGGGTTTTCGTAAGGCACGATCTTGTCTGGATAACCTTACGAGGTTGGTTTCTGAAATTCAACTAGGGTTCTCTAAAAACTTGGTTACAGCGGCGTGTTTTATAGACATCGAAGGCGCCTATAACAATGTTGATATTCCTTGTCTGTTACGTATTTTAGATCAGTTTAGGGTTGGGTCGAAAATCTGCAATTATTTGTGGTCCTTTTTATCAAATAGACATCTGCAAGTGGCGACGTACGATTGTGAGATTGTTAGATTTACAGGTCGTGGGTTAGCTCAAGGAGACCCATTGGCTCCTCTTTTATTTAATATTCTAACACTGCACATATGTAAGAACGTTGGCCAGGTTAATATATCTCAATATGCTGATGACTTTGTGTTATATTCAACAAAAAATAATTTGGATTCAGCATTTGAAGAACTTCAGGTTGCTTTACGATATACCAAAGTGCTAATTGATAGGCTGGGTTTAACTATGTCTCCAAATAAAACTAAGATTTGTGTTTTTAAAAAGGGTTGCTTTAGGAGGTCTGTCGACTTAGTTTTTGATGATGTTTCAATGGAAGTCGTTAGTAATGTGAAGTATTTGGGTCTGTGGTTGGATAGCTCATTAAGATGGGGTAAACATATCAATGAAACCTCACAAAAAGTAATGAAATTCTTGAATTTGCTTAAAGTTTTATCTGGTACTGGATGGGGACTCCATCAAAAACACCTGAGACGTCTATATATTTCTCTAATACGAAGTAGAATTGATTATGCCAGTTTCTTGTTTGACTGTAGTTGTAATTCTAAACTAATCAAACTAGATAGGGTCCAAAATCAGGCATTACGTGTTATTGGCGGATTTATAAGGAGCACACCGATACATGTCATGGAAAGCGAGTTATGCCTACCGCCACTGCATATTCGTCGAAGATACTTAGCTAGCAAATTTATGTTAAAATCAAAATCATTTCGTAACAATAAAACTATAGAATCACTAGAAAATCTTTCACTAGTTACAGGTTCCAACTATTGGCAGAACAAGAAGCTCCCATTACTTATTGACATCTTTACTCTTTATAATTCTGTTCCCATACACTCTAGCGTTCAACTCGGAATGTTTTCACTTGATAAGTGGATAAGTAGTATAAATATGTCTAATATAATCTTTGATAAAATTCCTACTATTTCTAAAGCTAAACGCAGCTACAGTACTTTACAAATAAAAAACTTATGTACTTCATATATTCAAAAACAATATGCAGGCTATCATACAATTTTTACAGATGGTTCCAAAGACAAACATTCGGGAGGCGCTGCCTTTTTGGACCCCATTCTTCTGAACCACATGAAGCTTAGGATTGATTCAGATATTTCTATTATGCACATTGAATTGATTGCGATATTGGAAGCTTTGTCCTATATTCTATCAATTGATGGCGAAAAATTTGTGATTCTGACAGATTCCAAAAGTTCGCTGCAACATTTGGCTCGGCACACTTCTCACATGCGAGGTATTCCGACAGCCTACGTTATATATGAATTGATCTTAAACATTCAGTCTAATTCCAAAACGGTATGTCTTCAATGGATCCCGTCGCATTGTCAGGTAGAAGAAAATGAAAAGGTTGATATGCTCGCCAAACAAGCGTGTGTTGATGGAGTTCCCATGAATATTACTCCACTGTATTCGGACTATTTTGGAAAAGCTAAAAGAAAGTGTTTAGATCTTTGGCAGGAGTATTTTGATGAAAGATCAAAAGAAAAAGGGATATGGTATCGAACTATCCAGCCAGAGATTTCTCGGGTTCCGTGGATTGATTGTGACCTCAATAAAAACCTAATTACTATAGCCTTAAGATTTCGTTCCGGACATATTCCATCAAATAAGTTCTATTACTTAATGAGGAAAGCTTTGTCTCCAAATTGTGATGACTGTGGAGTGATTGATGATGTCTTCCATATTCTGATGGAGTGTGTTCGGAATGAAAATACTAGAATTAATGTTTTCGGACGATATAAAAGGTATGATATTGGCCTTTGTAATGCCATTCTTGCTGTTCCAATGTCCGATAAGGCTAAAGAATTGTACAAGTTAGTTATAAGGTAGATTGTTATCAACAATTTGGTGTTTTCCTGCACTGGGCGATGTGGTCGCTAAGCGACAAAGCCCTTTAAATAAATTAAAAAAAAAAAAAAAAAAAAAAAATATAAGCTCTACTTAGTTAAGGACTAGATATGGTGCTATGTAAAATATCCAAAATATTTATTATAAGTATTAATATAGTGAAGTCAGCATTGAATCAATATAGGAAATACACATAATATACAACACATAATATTGAGGTCTGGGACAGGACCGACTATTTGCAGGCTGATGAACTGATTATCCGAAAAGGAAGACCATCCATTCATGCATTGGATGGACATTTAAATATGAAAGAACACATTGTAATACACATCATTTTAATTACCTGATAGAAAGCTGGATGTGACCTCCGTACATTCTGAAACATTGAATTGTTCCTTTCCACTGCATGGTATTGTGCACTTCATAACGGCCACAAGTGATGCACATTGTATGCCCAAATAAACGTGCATCAGGAGCTATTTCCGAACTCAGACGTTCAAAACATGGATGGCAAAAGTTGACATCCCTTGAAACCTAGAATGAAATTATTAACATGAGTCAAGTATGTAACAAATACATAAACATATTAATAATTTATGACATCTAAGGCAACTAGTTTGTCGTTGTTACAATTATAAGAAGACCTGAGTCTTTCTGATTCATTTCCTCCATTGCCATTGAGTTTATATTATATTTTAAGAACTGTGGTAAACAACCTCCAAATCCGCTTTGCACTTAGTTGCTTCTCATATTGAGTAGTTGTAGAATGATTTCAGCTAACTCTAGATGACTTACCTCGATCGATTGTTTACCATCATGCTAAGATAGTGAGTAGAAGACCATGTAAAGAAGAGGTGATATGCCTCCACAGTCTACACCACACACGACTAGTGTATGCATCTCATAATGAATGAATATGCAAGGGAAGTCCATGTAGAGTAGCGGAAGGTCAGTATGAAGATAAGCACACTCAATAAGGCCGACAAATAAGCGAGGGTCAAAAGTAAATACTAAATATCCAGAAACGGCAAAACGAAAAAACGACGTCTGACACACGTCTGGCCTGACTGACGTTTGACTTTTTAATAGAGATGGTATGGAACATCTTGGAATGTAGCAGAATCGATAAAATAATTGAAAATAGAAATACTGTTCTTGTCGATTATTATTCAATCAACATTCTTCGACATAAAATAGTTTCCTATTATTGTGATGGTTATTGGACCATTTGCATAGATTAAACAAAGAGTTTACCAAAGAGTTTACACGTTTTCCGAAGCTTTTGGTCATTTTTTTATTTGGTTCTAATCGAATCAAGTCTATTAAAGAAGAATCGATTGTCACTTTTTAGTAAACAGCACTATTTATTAAGTGCCGTCATAATTTTGTGTGCTTCTTGTCAAACAAAAAACAGGAAAAATACTTTTAATTATTTGATTAGTTCACGAAAGTTGTAGGAAAATAATAAAACCGTAATAATTCATTAATGAATATTTGAATGTTATGATGTAGTGAGAAATGTCTATACATGCTAAAGGCAGTGGCTTAGCCATGTCCTTTACGTTGTATAATAGATGAGTAAACGTTTTTCATTTACTGATGGTTCTATAAGGTGGGTTGTATAAACGTAGTTGTAGACGTTTATATAACGCGAAATAGGCCCAAATTATACAACATTATTGTTATTTAAAAGTTACATAAAAGTTAGTGGAGAACTATTTTAACGTTGCTTAAATGTTAAATAAAAGTTTCCGACCGACTTTTTGGTTAGATAATTGTTATAACTCGACTGTTATGGAACCACTGGTGTCCCATAAAAGTTAAATAGACATTAGAAGATGACTGAAATGTCGCACAAGTGTTTAACATCGACGTTTATAGTATACATTCAGTCCATTCCATTCATTCTCATTCGTTCCTGATATTTGCTGCATCGTGTTTTATAAAAATAGAATTTAAAAGGTAAGTTAGAAATTATCATAACTAAATTGACATTTACTATATAAGGTTTGTAATATACGCGAACAGAGTGTGTAACACCTTGTTTTTATGGGACCTTTAGTTTTATGATTAAATATAGGTGTGTTGTTGTGAAATTTTTTGCACCCCCCTCGAATTCGTTGAAATTTAACTATTGTTGATTATTATTTAAAATTTGTTTTTATACTAAATACCAGCCATCTTGTCAAAGTTATGAAGTGACTTCTATACAACAATTTATAGAACGAAAAGGTCCATAATGCGGTTTCTTGCGACCAAGATAGCCGGCCATTATAAATGATTTTAGAGTTCCGTGAGATATAAACATTATGAACAGAGAATGACGAGCACATTACAAATGACATTAATTTTATTGAATGTACTTGATTTTAATGACTTAATTAAAATTATGTTACTATGCTTGTGTTGCATTTACCTACTTTGCAAAATAAAACCATTACACACGGTGTAATATTTTATAAAAAACGCGTTACGTATTAATGTGACTTTTTATTTTAATACTTACTTCGGACCCACGTTTCATAAAATGACAGAAAATTATCATTTTTTGTAATTTTTCAGGTGAAGTAAAGTGGACATCAGTAAATTATGGTAGTGTTTTTGAATGTCGATAAATTTATAACACGGCATGATTTAAAAAACCTCAAAAGGAGCAAGTGGCCTTGGAGAAGAACTCATTTTATATTGTCAAGCAATTGCTTTAACTGTCACAGTCCCACTCATACTAATACTCGAATACCAGCTCATTTTGTTGTAACTGGTAGCGATAAAGTTATGCAATTATTGAGTTATAAATTTTTCTGGTGTCAAACTTGTTCAGTATTCAGTATATATATGATCATTTTCCGGAAGACGAGTGTAATCATTGTTACTACAATTTATCTGCTTAAAATATCATTCGCTTACTGTGATTTTGCATGCCAAAACTTAGTAAATAAAAAGATATAAACAGTTTTTCAGCATTTTTATTTTTAAGTTACCACTTACAACAATGTATGCACTAAAGGTACAAAATACATGTGCTCAAAGATTTTATTGCTTCATGAGATATGTTGAAATTAACAGCCCATTTCTGTATATCTTCCTGAAATTCGATATCTCTGTCAGCAGATAAGCTTGAAGTATCGGAAGATAGTCCTTCAGAGGGCTCTAAATACTCCAAATAATCATCAACGGAGTCACCTAAAATAAATAAATCAACTTGAAACATTGTATATAGTTATAATATAAGGTGATTATCTTAAAATATAAACTTACTGTTTATTTCTGGTACAATATTCTTTTATGGTATGTCAAAGCCACCAGATGAACTTTTAATTTTTGATTTTGACTCATAAGTTTCGTCTGGAATATTTAAGAATGTCATTTATAAGAGAACTATAATAATAAAAAAACAAGCAATAGAAATACTTCTAATAAAAATAAAATTTGTACGGAACCATTTTTGTTGTTGAGGCTTTGTTGAGGTAAAGAATTCGCCGATGGCGGGCCAGTTTTCAGTGATTCAAAAGTTTTTCTTACTTTCCGTTTAAAAGCCCCACTTTGTTTAAGCTTTTTCCATTGATCTGGATCCATATTTTTGTAAATATCGTAACAATGTTTGTTAACTGACAAAATGGAAGTTAGTTTTAAAAAAGGCCCTTTTGGACCTTTATATAATTTTTAGGTCTGCTTAAAGTTCTGTAATGGTTATAAAATAACGCTAAAGTCGTATATTGATTCGTAGTTCACCACTAGAATACTTCGTTATATACAGGTCTAAAAATAAACTTTTTGCGACGGTTTGATTACATAAAAGTCGTGTTAAGGTTACGTAGATCACCAACGCTGGTTAAACGAACCCTTTTAACTAACTGTTATATAACATCGTATTATTTAGTTGGATAAACGTTTACCCAACCTACAATATACGACGTCGTATAAAGCAGTCGTAAAAACGTTTACGTAACTTATTCACTGGCAAAATTATACGACGTTATATACAGAAGTCATAAAAACGTTTACCTAACCTATACACTTGTACCACTATACGACGTTGCAGTCGCAACTCGCGAGTGTACGTTAACTGTCGTGCGCTACGATTATGTCGAAATCTAAGAGATTAAAGTGTGCAAATTGTAATATTGTAATATGTGAAGTATTAGCATTCATACAGAACAAGATAGACGTGATGGACGAAGAGAGTCTCGTCCGTATATGTGAAAGTGCTTTTAGTGTCGAGGATATAGAACTTGCAAAGTCGTTACTTTTTGAATCTTTGCAAAAAACGGCTACTATTCGAAAACGACAAGGCAGGACTCAACGAAACCTTGACGACATTATTTCGCTTTTAAAAGGGACTGACCCAGAAAAAATACCAATTTTTGTGGCGAGAAATCTCGAGAAACTACCTCCGGTTACTTTCGACCATGTTGATGTGACGTCATTACTTAAAAAGATCGTCATGATGCAGGGGACTATTGATGAAATTCGCGAAGATTACGTATCAAAGAAGGATATTAATGAACTTATGGTAGATTATCGTAGGTCGCCATCCTCTGAGGAAAAATGCAATGTTAACCGAATACGTGGTGGGTACTTGCATAAGAAAAATATATCTGTTATGGATAGTGGACCGGAGGCACTCCCAGTCCACGGCTATGAGGATAAATGCTCGTTTTTAGGGCAGGACGTTGATAGTGGTAGTGAATGTTTGCGTCAACAGCATGATACGGCAATTACGTTGGCGCCAGCGCCACCGGCGCTCTTGCCGAGTAGTGAACCAACATGCAAGACAACAAGTGCGAGTGAGATACCGTGCAGTCCAGCGAAGCGACATGAATCAACACAACCAAGTAATAACATTACTACGCTAGACAAATGCAAACAAACAGAAGCTACGAAGCATTTATCATCTTATGCTGAAATGGCTAGTGATGGCACTGAATGGAAGGTACCTGATAGGGATGACCAATGGATTTTGGTTCAGAAGACACGATTAAGAAATAGGCTAACAACAAAGAAAGGAAATGCAGTTGTTGAGTCACAGGACAACGGGAAATTTAAAGCGGCAGATACTAAAGTACCGTTGTTTATTTCTAACGTCCATACCGATGTATGTGAAGAGGACATTATTGACTATGTTCGCAATAAAACGGGAGAAACTATTTCGTTAGTGAAGCTAAAAATGAAAAAACAAAAGAGCTACAATGCTTACAAAGCCTATGTTGTGAAGCATAAATTGGATATATTTCTAGAGGAGAAGCTGTGGCCATCAGGCATTTCCTTTAGGCGTTTTGTCAACTTTGGCGAACGGAGGAATGTGAAAACAGTCTCAGAAAGTGTGGCTAATATAAATAAAGATTTAAATGGACAAAGAAGAAACTAAATGTTCCAGTAAACTTATTAGTTATAATTGTAAGTCTGTCAAGAGATCCTGGGAAGGTGTTAGAGCCCTGTGCCAGTCTGCTGATGTGGTGGCACTACAGGAGACGTGGCTCCTGCCACACGAGTTACCTATGCTGAGCACTATCCACGACGAGTTCAGTGCGACGGGGACCTCCGCCGTGGACACGTCAGCGGGCTTACTCACTGGTCGCCCGTACGGTGGTGTCGCGATATTATGGCGAAAAAGTGTGTTCCAGTCAGTGTCTGTGATTAATTGTGATAACGTTCGTGTGACAGGGATAAAGATAATCGTGAGTAATAGAAACATAGTCATTCTTAGTGTTTATATGCCAACAAACAGTAGTAATAATTTACCGGTATTTACAGACTGTCTTAGTACGATACAATCTGTGATTGAAATGGAACAAAGATGTGGAACTGAGGCATTTTATGTGTTAGGAGACTTTAATGCGCACCCAAACGAATTATTCTTTAATGAATTAGTTGCTTTTTGTAACGATAACGCATGGTGTTGTGCGGATGTACATATGTTGGGACTACGGTCTGGTACCTATACGTTTCGTAGTGAAGCTCACGGGTGCGTAAGGTGGTTGGATCATTGCATTACAACACAATCTGCAGTTTCCACCATTAATAAAGTATGGGTTCAAGAGGATGTGTACTGGTCTGACCACTTCCCACTTATAATCGAATGTTATTTGTATAAACTTAATATTAAATCTGAATATAATTTAAATAAAGATGAACACAGGCGGCAGGTAATCTGGGGAGAAAGACAGCCTAATCAAATTCGTAAATATCACGAATTATGTAATTCTAAACTTCGAGCAATCGACTTCCCATTAGCATTAGGACAATGTTGTGATTCCGTATGCCGTAATTCAGATCATTACGTAATTATTAATGATTTGTATAATGAAATTGTTTCTGTATTGTCGGAGGCTGCAAGGAGAACACATTATCGTTGTAAAAAGATTAGAACCAAGTCCTGTCATATAACTGGGTGGAATGTTTACGTCGCCGACGCGCATCGGGACGCTCGCACAAAATTTAAAATGTGGGTACTAGCCGGTAGGCCCACAAGTGGTATATTGTATGACGAAATGACAGACACACGAAAAAGATTTAAGTCTAAGTTAAAATCATGCCAAGACCGCCAAGAACAATTAAAAATGAATATTCTTGCCTCTAACCATTCGGTGAAAAATTTTAAAGATTTTTGGAAAAATGTTAACCGATCAAATGCGAAAACAAGCCTCCCGGCGAGTGTCGGCGGCGTGAGCGATCACAAAACTATTGCTGACATGTTTAAGGAACAGTTCACAATCCCGTCGTCCCTGGGTACGTCGTCAGCGAGTTATGTTCACGATGCAAGTGCCGTCGTGACTGAGCGTAAGACGTTATTTTCTGCTAAGTGTATCAGAAACATTATAAACCATATGCAACGTGGAAAATCGCCCGGTCATGACGGCCTCAGCATAGAACATTTCAAATACGCTGGTGTTCATTTGCCGCGTGTGTTGTCAATGTTTTTTAATTTTTGTATGTCCCATTCATACCTACCGGAGCCGCTCATGCGTACTATTGTGGTACCTATTTTAAAAAATAGGACGGGGGACTCATCTGACAGGGCTAACTACCGGCCCATTTCTCTAGCCACCACTGCGGCCAAGGTACTCGACAGCATGCTTAATGCGAACCTCGCGAAAATAGTCAGCCTGCATGATGCCCAGTTTGGGTTCAGAGCAGGGTTGTCTACTGAGAGTGCCATTTTAAGTCTAAAGCATGCTGTCGGGTACTATACAGCCAGAAGGACGCCGGTATACGCGTGCTTCCTAGACTTGTCGAAGGCGTTCGATCGTGTCGGATACGATCTTCTGTGGGACAAGTTGGGCAGCGCGGGTGTGTCAGGGGATTGTATCTCTCTCCTGAGGTATTGGTATGCAAACCAAAAAAACCATGTGAAATGGGCGGGGGCGCTGTCGGATGAGTACAAATTAGAATGTGGCGTTAGGCAGGGTGGTTTAAGCTCACCTCTGTTGTTTAACATTTATGTTGACCAGCTTGTGGAGCGGCTCAGTAGCACACATGTCGGCTGCTACATTGATGACACTTGTTTTAACAATATTAGTTATGCAGACGATATGGTGCTGCTGAGCCCCTCCATAAACGGACTGAGGAAACTTTTGTCTATTTGTGAGAAGTACGCGGAGGCGCATGGGTTACAATATAACACTAAAAAGAGTGAAATTTTAGTATTTAAATCAGGCAAACAACAGCCTATCCATGTGCCTCCTGTATTTCTCAATGGAATGGCCCTAAAGCAGGTTCAAGCTTTTAAATATCTGGGTCACATTGTGACCGGTGACCTTAGGGACGATGAGGACATTGACCGGGAGCGCAGGGCTCTGGCGGTGAGAGCTAATATGCTCGCACGCAGGTTCACACGATGCACGAGAGAAGTGAAAGTTACGCTATTCAAAGCTTATTGCCAGTCCTTCTACTCGAGCGGCCTGTGGGTGAGATATACGCAGCGAGCCTACAGAGCCCTGCGCACTCAGTACAATAATGCGTTCAGGATGTTGTTGGGTCTGCCGTGGCGGTGCAGCGCGTCGGGGATGTTTGCTGAAGCGCGCACTGATGGTTTTCATGCCATTATGCGCAAAAAAGCAGCTTCCCTGCTGGCCCGTCTACGGGGTAGCAACAACAGCATTCTGAACGCAATAGCTCTACGTTTTGATTGTCCTTTTCAGAATCAGTGGGTCATGTCTTGTCTTAGTGTGGCCAGTCATATAAAAATGTAAATAAACTTGTACTAGGTTAAGGTTTCTATGGGTCTATGCCACCCGAAATAAAGTTTATAATAATAAAAATAATAATTATATAGTTGTAATAACGTTTACCTAACCAATTTTTTCGTACCATTATAAGACGTTGTATAAAGTGGTCGTTAAAACGTTCACTCAACTATTTAGTAGGACCTTTTAGTCACTGGGACTGAATCGTTGTAGGAATAACGGTTACACAACGTCGTGGTTGTCTAATAACGTCTATTCAACCGTTAAATAACCGAAAGTCGCATAAGATATGTTTTAAATAACCAATTTGTTTGTTGGGCGGGCTACTACTGAGAAATACCAGATGGAAAATACCAATAATATTTTGCCCGACCCGGGTATCGAACCCGGAACTTATGCTCAGCAGTAGTGCTTGCGACCACTAGACCAACGAGGCATTAAAAAAACCGGCCAAGTGCGTGTCGGACCACGCACAATGAAGGTTTCCGTGGTTGGGATGAATAAAATTTATCCCAAGAACAAACTTAATTTAGTAGTTGACAAACATGTTCTGTCATACATCGAGTACGTCACGGTCAATTCTCCAACTGCAAATGTAAGTTTGTAATCACAATTTTTTTTTTGTGATAAAACGAATAATTTAATAAAATCGGACTTTTTCCTTTACTAGTGCTGTAAGATCTTGCTTCCTGCCAAATTTCATGATTCTAGGTCAACGGAAAGTAGGTACCTACCCGGTAGGTTTTGATTCATGTGCGAGTATCAAAATATTTCACATAAATGGCCATATTTTTCGTTCGTTCGTTCACTTAGAAGCTTTAATTGTTTAATGATAAATGATTTTATTTCTGTAAGTAGGTCTGTACAAACACTTTTACACGTCAAAAATGTAGAGCTCCAACGGAACATAGATTTACTTATTTGATGTTATATGTGGATATCGCCGATGTTCGTAGTTCGTAGGTATTGAGCGTACATACGACGCCGCGGGCCCCGCCGCGTGCCGCGCGGCGTTGCCCGCGGCGTTGCCGCGCGGCACGCACGTGGCGTTGAACGCAGCGTTGCCCGCCGCGTGCCCCGCCGCGGGCAACGCTGCGTGCAACGCGGCGTGCAACGCGGCGTGCAACGCCGCGGGCACCGCCTGGATTTAAAGCAAACGCCTATAAAAACGCTTCTCCGTAAACACTCTCATACAACGCCATATGTTTGAATTTCGTGCGGGCCGCCCCGCCGCACGCCCCGCCCAACGCCCCGCGTGTCCGTAAACAAGCACTTACGGCAGCAGTCCCCCGCCGCGTTATCACTCCCGTCGAGTATCTCGAGACGCACAGGTTTTTTTTTGGTCCACATTCTTATCACAGACCGAGTTTCAGCTGTTAGAAGTGCTTATTATACAAGTATCAAATATCAACACCAAGCGCTTGAAAATAAGCGCAAAATGGATCCTCTCAAACTTTGGATCACAGAGTAAATTCTATTGCATTTATTTTAAATCTTAAATATTCTACACTAGGATAATATTTACTAATAGAAAACACAGCACAAAGTTATGTTGCCTAACAAAAACATTACCGAAATAAACAAATAAAAAAAATAGGAAACAAATCAAACGATTTTAGTACAAAAATGCCAAGTACACAGTATGGATACGGCCAGTGCGTCATATCTGAACAACAAAATAAAAGAATGAAGCGACTTTCAAACCGGGGGGAGAATTTTTTTTTATGACATTTGTTTTATATTAATATGAACTAAAATTAAGAAAATGTTCAACGCACATCATGCTAATAGATGAACATCCTATAATTCACCACTGAAACGAACAAGGGTGCGGTCCAAAAAATATCAATACATACAAAGAAATACATAAATATTTGTAAATAAATTTTGCTAAAATAAAATTATGAATGAAGAGCAAGGAAACAAGGGTCAATACATACAGTTTTGCTGCAACCAACACAGAATGTTCGCACCAGTTTTGAACACTTGACGCACGTCCGCCGCCGGCGTGTGCGTTTCTTGACACTGACAAACGGATACTCAGCCACGCGGTGGGTGACGTCAAAGTGCTTATTCTGGTGCAGGATCTGTGAGGTTGCAGGCTGTAAACTGGGAGAGCAATGCTTTGAAAGAAGAGATTTCACGAGAGCGACTCGGAAGTTGCGATGGGAAAGAGGACAAGGAGAAGAAGATGCAAATGATTGGCGATAGATGATGAAAGAATTTAGAATGGAGACGTTCAACAGTTTCCTGAATAGTTTTTTGTACCAGACCTTTGTTCGTTTCCGCTCAATGGGGTACATGGCCAGCCTCTGGTCTTTTCTGTCCACCCCACCCATCATGATATTATAATCATGTATCAGGATGGGTTTGGTGGCATCTCGGATTTGGGCAACGGCGTCGCCATGGTATGTAGATATCATAGAGACCCTATTGTTATCCCTCCATACCATGACATCGACATCCCCCGAGGTAAGACCAGATATCTGACCTGGACACATGTTCCCCTTGGTCAGACTGTGCAGGGCCTGCGGAACAAATTTACGATTGGTCCGCAGGGTTCCTGCACAGTCAAAGCCCAATGCCTTGAGGCGTCGAGCGAGACATGGCGAATTGTAGAAGTTATCCATCC
The DNA here is from genome assembly GCA_948150665.1 of Conistra vaccinii. Lineage (NCBI taxonomy): Eukaryota > Metazoa > Arthropoda > Insecta > Lepidoptera > Noctuidae > Conistra > Conistra vaccinii. The sequence continues at coordinate 14,429,549 of OX411329.1, forward strand.
ACAATGTGTGACCTTTGCCCTCAAGACCATGTATAAGCCTTAGAACAATTGCCGGCGTAGATGCATTCAATGGGTCTTCAAACTGCTGCGGTGGAGATCTTTGAGACTTTTTATGAGCATGAACCTCAAACCGCCATAGGTAGCCGGTCTGAGGTTCACAAATCTCATAAGTCTTAATCTCCATCGTAGCAGCTTTATTGGGAATCAATTGACTGACGTCCAACCAACCTTTCCACTGCAAAAGACTTTCGTCCAAGGCAATATTTTGCCTCAGACGATACATGGATGAAAATTTGTTGTTCAGGTGTGACAACACTGGCTGCAACTTAAAAAGTTTAGCCTCGGAGCCATCCAGCTCTAGCGCACACATGTCTTCGTTATTTGCAAAATGAAGGCACTTACTTAATATGGAAAAACGGTTGCCAGACATGTGTGCAGTAAAACCTGGAGTATAGAACACGTCAGTGGTGGCATTCCAATACTCCTCAACTCGCGACTTGACCACAACCCCCATCGCAATCACTATCCCAAAATAAACATAAATTTCGTCAGCCGTTGTTTCCTGCCATATGGGATGGAGGTTGTTGGTTCCGAGTATCCTGGCTGCCACCTGCTGAGCGTATCTATTTGTCTCCGAGGCAATGTACTCCATAAATTGCCGATCCCATATGGCAACGAAAATGTCATACGGGTCGACACATGGAGCTGTCGGACCTATATCGATGTGCGCAAACATTTCCCGCCTCGATTCAGTAGGAATCGGAGCATCCGGAAACGGTTTCCAATCAAAATCATATAGGCTCCAAGGCTGGTCCGTCGCCGTTGGAGGAACATCAAGTATGCTGCTGCTGCTGGTGCTGGCGGTTGCGTATTCCGCGGGCGAAACAGGTGCTGGGGCTGACTCGGCATCATCATCAGCGTCCATCGGCGTCTCCAAGGCGCTCCTCAGCGTCCTTGGGAAGATGAATGGCGAAATTTCTTCGTCGTCACTCTCTCCAGAGTCTGCTTCGCTTCCTGTGTAAAAGGTAGGTAGGTAAATCATCTGGTGGGAACTCGAATTTTGCCCCTAGCTCCATCCCAAGCTAAAATCAGTAGCTACTTACCGTAATAGAGCTGTTCGAATATGTCTTCATCGTGCAGACTCTGGCGAGGACGAGGACACTCAATCTCTGGGCTTGGTGCCGACTCCACATAGTCCACATACCTGAAAAAAAAAACAGTTTTTAGTACCCTACCCATCTCTTTCGAGATAAATAGAAAAGTCTGGAAGATACTTACAACGCCGGCGAAGGCACTGAAAGTGTTGGCGAAAGTGGTGGTGGACTTGGTGGAGGGACTTCAGGCTTCAGCGCTACGCCTTCAACCACCACTTCCATCGGAGGTGGTAGCAGTGGTGGTTGTGGTGATCTAGATGGATATTTTAAAATAAAATTTATTCTTGCTAGTGTAATACAACCAGATACAATGTAGAACTAGGTACTAACGGTCGCCAGCTGCGCTTCCGGCTGGGGTGCAGTTGGCTCTTCAGACCCAGACCCACCGGCATGTCCTCAACATTATGAATAGTTAATCTGAAACGTAAAATTCAATTGTAATACTCAAAAATATAAATAAAATAAAATTTGTAAAAAAAAAAGCGATAAAAGCTGTTTACTCTGTAATAGTGCGCGGCCCAGGCCTGTTTATTGCTTACCTTTCCATGTTTAACTAGAGCACTTTCGCTTTTAAAACGCACAGGAGATGTATCTAATACAGCCTCCAAAACATAAAAGTGTATAATGTATGTATGTCCAAAACGGAATAAAAGCGCCTCGTAGACTACAAAGAATTAAACATTCCGGTGCAAATTATTGTTAGATGTTTAACATGTGATGTTATTGTCTGTCCTGTTCCTTTTTCCTACTCTGTGAAAGTTAGAGCAGCAAAGGTATAGTTTAGAGAGGCAATCTTTCGTATTAAAATAGACCCTAAGCACGCAGACTGAATCAGTTTGGTAGCGGATAAGGGGTTTTAGACAGTCAACTGAATCAGCTTGCGTAATAGACGAGTAGGTATCTGACATATTTTTTTTGCAGTCGACATGCTGCAGTGACATGTTGAAAAATTCAAAAAAAAAAATGAAAAATTCATGAGATAGATTAATGTTTACGTAAATGATGTCGATATGCGGTGGTCTTTGACATTATGCTAATTGCGAATAAACTTTTACTCATGACCTACATTTAAATATTTGGTGTTCTTGAACATTTAGTTAGACACTTTCATAAATGATAGGTATTTTCAAAAAGGTGTCACCTACCATTTAAAATAGAAATCAAATCTATTAATCCGTATTCTAAAGATTAATCGAATTACTAAGCTATTGAACGCACCAGTCGGATTAATACGACTGAGAACCTATGTTCGTTTTTGGTTTTTTAAGTCATTGCACGAGCCTATTTCTCGTAGGTATTTATTTGTCCATTTATGAACTGGGCGCTGGGCGCTGGGGGCACTGCAATTGATATAAAACCAAGCGGTCAATAGGTTTAAGAACGGGATTATTAGGTAAGATCGAAAATATTAACGACATCAGTGATTGTCTTTGTGTGCATTAGATTGACAACATTAAACCTAATATATTTTGTCAGTGGGTTGATACGTCGGTTACTAATTAAAATATTATGTCACGCATGCGAGATAAGCCCACGTGAATCCGCATAGCTGTAACAACGCCCTTAATCCGGGTTCTTGATACTAAAGCAAATTACCTTCGAGCGCAATCAGCCGCACTAGCTGCTGCACTTGCTTTAACGCGGTCAACAGCGTCTAAGTCAGCTTCAGCGCAATGAGCAGGTTTTGTGGCATCAATGACGACTTTAGGCTGGACCACTCCCCTGCATCCACCAGCATTCAATTCAACACAGTTGGCCGTACACACTTTCACGCTGCCACTGCTACCAGCCGCAGAAAGTTTATTCCCATCTTGTTTGATAACGTCATGCATTTTTCTTCTAACAGTGTTAGCAAATTTTCCAGGCAAAAATTTACTACAAAGTCTATAATATTGCGAACGGGTTATGTCAATATAATCGTTTCTAACGCATTTGCATTCTTCAGGATTTATCGAAATTTCACTCCCATCGGCATTACGACTCAATACAATTACTCTGTCAGTTTGAATTGATAGATCCATTTTTTTTTTCAAGATTGGCGTCATAGTAGTATTTATAGAGTTAGTACTAGTTGTGTTTACGACAGTTGTTGTTAAACTCTGATCGATTTCTAGTACGAGGTTTCTAGCCTGGGTGCTAAGTGTTCCGCCATCTTTCATTATTTCGAGATCATCGGATTGTAAAGACTGTGTAGACTGCACTAAAGGTAATATCTCATTTTCAACAATTTCTATTTTCATTTCTACATCTTCTTCAAGTGCTCCTGCGTCACTATTATTTTCATCATCATCATTTTCTGTTTTTATTTCTACATCTTGTTTAACAGATTCAGATTTTTCAACCTTCGTATGAGAAGAGTCTTCAGTTTGTGTATATGTTGTTGTAGAACCCTTTTCTACATTCGGCATAACATACATTATTGATACATTGTTTTCAGATTGTTGATTACAGTATTGTAGGGAGAGTACAGTTTGTGTGGAAGAATCAACACGATTCTTCCTTCGTAAAGGTTTTCCTGATAAAGTGCCATCTAAGACGACATCAGATGCGACCACTCCCCCACATTCAGCAGCAGTCGCTTTCACGCGACCATCACTGCTAAGTGTTCTTCCGTCTTTTATTATTTCGAGATCATCTGATTGTAAAGACTGCGTAGACTGCACTAAAGGTGATATTTTATTAACTATTTCTGTTTTCATTTCTACATCTTCTTCAAATAAAATAGGGACTCGGGAGCCCGAGTCACTATTTTTATCATCGTTTTCTGTTTTTATTTCTACTTCTTCTTTAAATAAAATAGGAACTCGGTGGCCCGAGTCACTATTTTTATCATCATTTTCTGTCTTTATTTCTACATTTTGTTCAACAGATTCAGATTCTTCAATCTGCATAGGAGTTATTATTCCCTCTTTTATGTTAACTTGATTAATATCGTGTGGCAAAGAGTCTTCAGCTTGTGTATAAGTTGTGGTAGAACTATTTTCTACATTCGCCATTTCAGATCGTTGATTGACGTATTGTGTGGATTTTACAGTTTGTGTGGAGGAATCGTGTTGCAAAGGTTTTTCTGATAAATGAAGTGACGGGATTGCAGATTTTTTGAGACGATCCTTTTTACCATACATGCATTTCTGGAAATGCAAACTGCACACATATTTGTGCTTGAAAAAATCCCAGTCTTTATCGATTACATCGGTTCTTTTACAAGCGGTTATCCAGATTTTGCGTCTGCAAAAAAAAGATTCAATATTAAGATATTTTATAAGACTTTCTAAAACATTTAAAAACCTATCTTTAATCATAAATATAAAGTATACTCGTATACACAGACGAATGATTTTTAGGACTTGGGCCAGTTTCTTGTGCGACAATTATCGTGAAATTATTGTGACAATTTGTCAAGTGCCCGTAAACTGCTGCGATTGGTTAAATGATTTATCAGCAGCCAATGCACAAAGGAGTATTTCCGTGTAAAATCCGGTCAAAAGTCGAATTTAAGAAATTAAATTAAATCTTATGAAAGCCACATATTATTGCAGCCTATTAACCGGTCCATCGAAAAAGGGATGTATACATTTGTAACTGGTAGTCGAACCTTCCCGCACAAGCAGTCGGAACCCAGTCGTTGTCTAAACCCCATGTCTTTGTTTTCGGCGTTTGTTTTTTTTCACTGCATTGGAGTTTGAACTGTACGTTTGTTGTGTGATAAGTTGTGGAAAAAACGTTGTGAATATGGAAGTACAAGGTACGTAGATTCTTATAAAATAAAAATTAAATACTTTGTTTCATTTATGTGTTTTAAAAAAATCCGAAAGATGAACCGAAAATTTGTAATAAATTGTATAAAATATTTTATTAAATCGTGTTTTTGTTTATTTTTCAATGCTTGTCAAACCTTTATTTTATGATTTATAAGTTGTCTAGAATGTGTTTAAGTTAATACAATAAAAATATGCTGCGCCAACGCGCGCCATTTTTTATTTTATTTTAAAGATAGTGTAAAATGATGGTATATTTGACTTTATGTTGTTTTATTTTTATTTTCAGATAATGCAGAATCAGACATTATTTATTTTCAGATAAGAGAATAATTGGGACTGCTCGTAGACGTGCCTAAAGCAGGAATTGCGAACACAAAATGATGGAAATACAACACAAAGGTTTTTTGCAGACCCAAAAAACATCATCTCACCGTACTGGAATTGATTTAGACGTCATCAAACGATTGAGGGTAATCCTAGAGGTAATTTGCCAGCGGCATCAGTATAATTGTTGAAAAGTTTGCTTCTTACGTCCAGGCAACAGCAAAGTTGTACACTGATTTGTATAAATGGTATCCTATGTCACCTACAATTCACAAAGTTTTGATACATGGAGCTCAAGTCATAAGCCACGCTATTGTTCCTATTGGTCAATTGTCGGGGGACGCGGCTGAGGCCCTAGGCAGTACAGGCTTGACTTTTCTAGAAAATTTTATAAAGATCCTTATCTAAGCTGAATTCGGCCAAAACCGCAATCGAAGAGATTTTTTTTTACGAAAGGGGCGCTTGATCTGATGGTCGCAATTGCACCACCATCTTTACCATCAACGTCAACAGAAGACAACATCAGCTGCAGAAATATAGATGAAGATAATGAAGAGAAGAGGATAATTAAGAATTTTTTTAGAACCTGTTTTTTTGCGATGAAAGTCCTTTTTATTATAATTAATGATTATTGTGTGATTGAGTGTATTTAATCATATTACCATGTTTTATTATTAAATAAGCCATTAAATAATTTTGACCGGATTTTTCATGGTAATACTCCTATGTGCAATGTGCGGTTTTATATTTCTAAAACGTGACGATCTATTATCGTAGTCGTCCACGGCGACATCACGGCATCACATTACCCAATAGAAATAATAAGAAGACTCGTCGATGATAACGATAACTCGACTAGACTCGATAACGTTATACGTGCACGTATTTTCATACATTTTATAGACGTGAACGTCCACGATGATTCCCTCATTTTAGAAATTAGAAAAGCACAATTTTTACATTAATTTTGGGATAATCGTGCGAGAAACTGGCCCTAAGTAAAAAACAAATTGAAAACAGTTTTATAGGTGTTTTTTATGCGCTATTAATTATACACTTGAATATTGCTTTTAACTTTAAGAAACTATATTGATTGGTTTTGGATATATTTCATGTTAAATTAGTGGCGTTGTTGCTGTGACAAACAGCACAGAAAAGATTGGTTCGGGTGCACTAAGGAAAAAATATATTTTCCCAAATCGTTTATTTTCTTGATTCTATCGTATAAAATACCTGAATATAAGGTTAAAAGCATCTTAGTATTTTTCGTCTCCGACCAACGCAACGGTTTGTCGTAAAAACGATGTCGAACGGATCCTTTTGTAAAGGGCCTTAAAAAAATTTCGTGTTGTTTTTTTTGTTTTTTTGCAATACGTTACTTTCTCGATTCTATCGTTTAAAACTCCATAAAAGGCTAAAAGCGTCTTGGTATTTTTTGTCTCCGACCAACTGTTTGTATTAAAACCAATACCCAGAAACGAATCGCTGCCAAACCGACTCCACGTAGTCATGTCTGCCCTACCCCTAAAGTGTAATTTAAGCCCGCGTAGGCGCGGAGGGGCGAGGCGGCCCGCGAGCTGAGGAGCAGGTGGTTTTAACGCTCACGGTAATGAGCATTATAATCATCTGCGACGATAAGCCCGCGTGGGACCGCCGGAGCCCCGCAGCGCCAGAGCCGTGACAGAAACCATGCCTGCTGCATGTTGCATGGTCGCGTGCATGCTGCATGCTTGCTTGTATGATTGTTTGCATGTTCTCTGAACTATCTGCGATATATGATGATTCTATTTTTTAATTATCATTGATATAAAAAAAAACTGCTTTTACATTCTGAAGTCAAGGGGTTGGTAGTGTCAGGGCACTGGAATTACAAAGACACTCCAAATTCATTTGACCTTGACCTCCAAGTTCACTCGACTTTCACCTCGAAGGTCACTCGACCTTGACCTCGAAGGTCACTCGACCTTGACCTCGAAGGTCACTCGACCTTGACCTCGAAGGTCACTCGACCTTGCCCTCTAAGGTCACTTGACCATGGCCTCCAGTCATTCGACCTTAACCTCCAAAATATTATGATCTCCAGAATCACTTGTCCTTGACCTCAAGGTCACAAACCATGAATATTGACCTGTTACTGCTCCTCAGAATTGCGGATCTTGACTTTCGGAATTTTGACCTTGACCTCAAAGTCAATAACATCAAGGAGAAACGCGGATCTTGACTTTAAAAAATTTTACCTTGAGCTCAAGGTCAATGACCCTAAGGTCAAGGTCAATGCCCTTAAGGTATCCCATGGTGTTCCCCCACCCTACTACTCCCACATCCCACCGGATCCCGAAGGCTTGATTAGGCGATGGTTTTTGGTGAAATGTTTCTTAGTCTTTTTTTCAATTTATTCCAGAAATTCCCACCGACAAATCTCATAGTGCCCTGTTTCGTATCCACTGACCAAGAAATATTCAAAAGCTATGGAAAAATGCTTGAGGCCTTGACTAAGCAGGGTTGCCAACCCTACTATATAATATAGTATACTGCTATATTAAAGGCCTAAATACTATATTTGTTAAGCAAAAATATAGTAAACTACTATATTCAATACAAAATAGCGAGATCATTGCAATAGGGCCAATATTAATTATTTTGTAACCTTAATAATATACAGTGTAAAAATAGATAAGAGACATTTAAAAAGAAAATAATGTTAATAAAGGTAAAGGTGCAAAAAAATAATTTCAAGAATAAAAACTGGTTTTGAAACATTCATACTTTAATTATTCGCCATCTACTATATTTTTACTGGCAATGGCTTTGAAAATACTATATTTGATATAAAACGTAAGAGTTTGCCAGAGAGAAATAGAGAGAAGTTATATGGGTCATAAACTAAAAGATAGAGTCAAGCTGAATACAACCAAAAACCAAGGCTAGACATTATCAAACAAACACTAAAGACTAAAATGGAAACGGGCTGGATATTTACAAAGAGTTAACAATAACAGATGGATGAAAACCATACTGGTACCCAATTTACAACTAAATTTACAAGATAGTGACGACTTGTCAGGCTTAATAGGAAAAACATGCAACAGACTAGCTTGGGATAGAGCTAGCTCTATCCCAAGCTAGTCTGTTGCATGTTTCCTCCTGCATCTGTCTCCATCTAGATGGAGACAGATGCAGGAGGTTTTTACCGCACTAGGTGATCCTTATAATGGACTAACTAATTAAATTAAAAAAAAAAAAAAATCTACCAAGTATTATGAAATTACGAGTATAAGAATAATTTATCTTCACACGATAATATTTGAATGTAGTTAGCAATGAATTAATTTTGATTTACTATTAACTATGATATTAATTTTAAGTATTTAAGAGTTCAACCGTCACAATAACTCATGGAGTTTGATAACAATTAACATTTTATTGTCATAATAGTGACAGTGCCAAGGCTAAGGCTGCCAGTCCACTGGAGCGGAGAGGAGAGGAGGAGCGGAGATGTGCCAAAATTAACCAATAGAATCGCACCTCTGGAGCGGAGTTTTGATTCTATTGGTTAATATTGACACATCTCCGCTCCTCTCCTCTCCTCTCCGCTCCGGTGGACAAGCAGCCTTAGACAATAAATTATGATTTTGTTACTGTAACTTGAAATTGAAATGTCCTTTTTTTAATTTTTTATATATTAAGCAGAGTATTGTAATTATTGTAAGGAATCAATAAAAGCTTTTATTATTATATTAGGTACGTATAATATTATTTTGAACTAAGTATACTCCATTGGTTTAGGTTATTAAACTATACTGGTAGGTACGTATAGGTACTGTCTTGTTTAAAAATATGTTAAATACTTAGATTACTTAGAATCAATCAAAATATAACCAAATATAATTTATTTTGGATTTTTACAATAGTTTCCTCTTTTATTAATGTAAGTAGGTACCTACCTATGTTAAACTACTTATTCTTAATCAAGTTCCTAGAAGTAACTGCTTGAGCACAATTTTTTGTTAGTTTTAAATAATATTATTATATTTTGTACTTAATATAACGTAAAAACCCCAAAAAGACAGGATCTAGAAAAACACAACGAATAAATTGAAGAGTACACTGCACAGAGTACAATATAACATAATGAAAACTGACATAGAATAGAATCATAGAATGACAAGCAATAGGCCCCATTCCGAGTTACGTCATATTCGCGCACAGCGCTCACATAAATACTTTGCGTTCCGATTCCGATTTAGGGACTACTCACACTTATTCACCTCCATTCACGTTTCGCTGAACGATTTTGGTCACACTTATACAGTTCTGCTTCTATAAGCCGCGTACAACACAGTACAGTAACAACGCTGAACGCAGCAGAACAGCGCTGAACTCTATCTATTAGCACTCGCTTGATAATAACGCATTTGTCCTCATTTTATACTTGATTGCCGCGAAAGCTGAATAGACGCGGAAACCTGAACGGATGCGTACGCGTCTCCATAGAAAATCGTTGTTTTCTATGGGCATAAGCTGAATAAGTGTAAGTAGTCCCATTCCCAGTAGCTGGCTGAGATCTGTCAAAAGTTGAACAGTTCGGAACGCTCGTGAAACGTGAATCGTGAACACGCTCACACTGCTCGCTCAACGTCAAAACTTTTTGTGCAACATTTGGGGTTATGTTATATAACCCCAAATGTTGCACAAAATGGTTGGATTACAGTACTTATTTCTTGGTGTATCACAAATTTCTTTCTGATATTAGTTTATCCGCTTGACTGTCACTAATGAGACACTTGAGACAAAATAAAATTTTAATTGTTATCGAGCTGCATCAGTCTTTCGGACAGTTTAGCATGTAAGGCATAGTCGTCGTTATCGCAAGATGGCGCATGTTATGACGTCATCTACGACGAATCACGGGACATCGTTATCGCGCTCACACTAATTTGGAACGGTGTTAGCACGCTCAAAACAGTTGCTTATCTCGGAACGCAGCCTAGTCGTAAGTTGGACGTTATTTTTTGTTTACATTATATTATAGATATAATCAAAGACCCAATGATGTATTTTTTACCTTGGCATTGCTACCAATTTAAATGGCAGCGGCAGATTTTATGTAGGGTAAGTACCAAAATATTGATATTGACGACTGATACAATTATGTGAAAAGGAATTCATTCAAAGGACCCTCTGACCAGAATGTTACAAACAGTGTCTCCAGATTGGGGGTTTTTTTCCCCATATTGGGGAAAAATAAAAAGTTTGGGGAAGTTTTGGGGAAACGAAAACTGTGGGGAAAATTTTGGGGAACGTATTTTATTTTGGCGATAGTTTGGGGGGAAATGTGTACACATTTCTAATTCTGTGACTGATCGATGTTTCAGAGGTATATGTGGTTTTTAATTTGGTTATAGGACATATTCTAGAGATTTCCGTACATTGTAATCTATCACTTGGGTATGATTCACAAAGTTTTAAGATGTTCCCTCTAATCTTATCGCATCGACTGACGTTGGATCGATTTTGACGAGACTACAACAACACTACGTGTTTGAATACTAGTAAATAGCTGAGGCCCCTGGGCGTAAAATAGGCTACTTTTTATTCCGATATTCCCACGGGAAAATTGGAATTATAACGCCTGCTAGGCGGCTACACAGTCGCCAACCGCATCCCGACAGAGGTGATCTTGGTACAGCCGTGTAGATGATGGATTACGACCAAACATTGAACAACTTTGCCGGTCGCCAACCAAGGTCACCTCTGTCGGAGTCGCGGTTGGCAACCGTGTATCAAGCGTTTTAAAGGAAAAACTCATTATCGCGGGTGAAACCGCGGGACGCAGCTAGTAAGTAATAAAATACAAGGACAAATTAATTTTCACAATAGATTTATGTCCATAATATAAGATACAAAATAATTTTGGGGAAAATTTTAGGAAAAGGTATCTTTTTGGGGAAAATTTAAACCTGATCTGGGGAAATTTCACTTAAACAACCTGGAGACACTGGTTACAAAGTGCTCACAATATCATGTACATAAACAAGCTTGTTAATTCTACAAACACGTGTAAATAATGGTTTATCAAAACAATATCCGAAAAATCTTACCTTTCTTCGTCGTGAGGAAACTGATGGAACTTCAAATCCTTGTCTGTGTGCGAAGATGAGAGGCAATGAAGGGCTGCACAAGTCGTACGCACCATGTTTTTTGTAACAACCAAGAAACCAGTGAAATCATATGGAAAAAAATTTACCGATGACGCGCGAATCCCTGCTTACACGTCCCGAGTAACTGAGGCTCACTCGGTCGGTCTCGGTCTCGGTCGGTCGTTACTCGTGTGATCGTGTCTCGTTCGTCCGCTGCGTCGTCGTTCGTATAAATCAGTCTATCTATAAATCTATCTGTGCTCCGCTCCGAGTCGCTCCGAGTCAGTGTTTCCACTTTTAGGGATATTTCTCCCTTTTGTAGGGAAAAATTGCCAATGATAAGCATGGTTTAGGGATTATTTTTATTTTTTAACATGGATTTAGGCAATTTGGGGGAAAATATAACTTGAGTTGGTAGCCCTATTGTTAAAGTAGGCGAAGTAGACAGCACCCAATCAATGTATTACTTCAGTCTTTACTTTATGGCACCACCGATTGATTAAAGGGTATTCCATTCCTTCGTAATGAATGTCATTTGTCTAATTTTAATTTACCATGTTATTGTTAAATTATTATTGTACTATTATCGTGGCTAAAGACGAAATCGGAAATAAGTCGCTTTTTACCTTGTGTTGGTTTGTTTCGTTTCTCGATTAATAATGAATGTTTTGTAGGCATATATAAAATTCCTTGGTTTAGGGAATGAAAAATTCCCTAAACCAAGGAATTTTAGGGATAATTCATTAAGAAACTGAGGAAAAACCAAAAACGTAAGTGGAAACATTAGAGTCGCTCCGCGGGGCCTGCGGTCGGTAACGATCGGCCCAGTCGGTCAAACAGAGGCATGCCGCATGCCGGGGGCTGGCGGGTGTCTCCCACCCCTCCGGCTCATTCATGCCGCACCCCCCCCCTAGGCATGGCCTAGGCCACTAGCCAAAGTACAGCACAGTCTAAAACGCCTTCTACACGGTCGCCAACCGCGTCCCGACAGAGGTGACTTTGGTGGTTTACAACCGTGTAGATGATGTTTACGACCAAAAGGTGAAACATCTTTGCCGGTTGCCAACGAAGGTCACCTCTGTCGGGGACGCGGTTGGCGACCCTGTAGTAAGCGTTTTACGTTGCAGGGCGTGAGGGGCAAGACGGGGGAAGCGCGTTCCCGAACTGCTAGTAGCTATCGCGACAATGCCTACACGTTGTCGGCCTCGGCATTTACTTACAACGAGATCAAAGGCGATTTCCTACTGTAAGTTTTTATACTGTGGTGTAGCAGTAGTTCGGTTGTTAGTCCGGTTGACCGAACTACTTTAAACTTTCAGTTGCGATAGTTCGGTTCTTATAACAAAGCACCGAACTACTGAAACTTAAACACCTGGATAGGGGTACCCCAGCCAGCCAGGCACAGTGGGTTATATAGCTGTTACCTGACCCACGGCAACGGTGGTCAGCAACGGCAAGGTGGGTCAGGTAACAGCTATAACTGACCGTACATGCAGTACCTACATAATATGTAGGTACTAATAATAAAAGTCCATCCACATTGCGTTATTAGTAATAACGCAATGTGGATGGACTTTTATTAATTTATTTACCTCCACATAGTGGCGGCTTATTACAATGCATTAAAGACATTTATTCTATTGGTTCATTTGTGCCGGGCAGATTTTAAATTTATTCACTTAAAATTCAAAAGTTATTGTTATGGTTATTGGTGATGGTCGACGGTTTCTGAAAATGAGACAATTTTGCGTCCCCATGTTTTTTTGGGGGACACAGGGACGAAGACCAAAAAAAAAAGGACGGTCCCGTTCAAAACGGGACGTATGGTCACGTTAACCTACGGCGAGTGTCACGTTAAAACTTGACTAATTAGCCATTGAGGTATTATTATACTATACCTCAATGTAATGTTTCTATTAAGTGGGTGTTAGACATGTGTACTTAAGGTGAAAGCGTCGGGGTAGCCCGCGAAATTCAAATTTTCTTACGTTTTTTGCAATTTGCTTGTCAGTATCAGGTTGTATGTTGATATAAATATGATTTGCGACCGTATCAAATGTTTATTTATAAAATTATAATCATAGAAACCATCAATACAACTCTAAGTTCATATAATCCCTTTGAATGACTTTTTCATGAAATCATGACATTTGGGGATTACGCTAACCTAAGGAGTTGTATTGCTGATTCTAATGATTATAATTCTGTAAACCCATATTGGTTACGCTCGCAAATCCTATTTTAATCAACATACAACCTGACACTGACCTGCAAATTGTAAAAAACCTAAGAAAATTTGAATTTCGCGGGCTACCTTGGCGCATCCCCCTTAAGACCGCGGTTTTTAAGCTCGCCAACTTACTCGGCTCGCTGTCGGTGACACACGTGAAACTTTCTCACACTGTATCGCGATGTTTTCGAATTTTCTGAACCAAACTAAACACACAAACATACATTAGATGAAACAAAATGCTGGCTCGCGATTTGCAGCGATAACAGACCGTGTATGAAACTACGAACCAAAGCGGGCTACGAGCAAAATTTCAAACCTGTTGGATAGCCGCGGCGAACTTACTCGGCGGTTTTAGGGTGACACACGGGCGAGTAGCTAAGGTCGCCGAGCCACCTATGACCGCGTACTTGCTCGCACGGAGTCGCACGTCTATTAAAAACCCCTTTAAGGGCTAAAGACGGTTGTGGAAATAAAATCACATTAGCCGGCTAAACTTGAGCTTGTTTTCGAGGAGAGGCTTATGTTCTACCTATCGTGCATTTTCGATATTTAAATGATTTCATCTTTAGCCAGTTATACTGTAGTGTAGGTGTAGCTAATAAAGTACCTACTTACTTAATTTAATAGGTAGGTAGTTAGTACTCTCTAATAGGCATAGGTACTTACTTATCAAATGAAAATGGCTGAAAGGTAAGGTTAGGTTAGGTTAGAACTGTAACCCATTTGAGACAGTTGACTGCTAATCCTCTTGACTGTCGCGCGCGCGCCGGCGCAAAACCGTTAGCTGTCAAGCTGCGTGTGGGTGGTCGCCGGACCACCCACGCAGCCAATCACGCAGCAGACCACAGTGTTTTGGAACTGTCAAATAAATCCTAGCTTCAAAATTAAAAAATGAGTTTTTCAAACAAATTAAAAGTAGTCTATCCCGGATCCACCCTCAGCCTATAAATTCCGTTTATCCAACTAGGCCTAGGGTGGATTTATGGGGTGTATAAACGGAATAACCCGAGCCGACTATGGGTTTGGAGTTTTGGACGAGTTTGACTAAACTATTGAATATATTCAATTAAATTTTTATACAATGTCGCCCATGCGCATGTGACCGCCCGTAATTTTCTGAATATTCATGAAAAAATATGGAAAAAAAAACTTCAAAAGGGGTCTCTCTATAACATTTTTCATGTTATTCAATTTTTAATTTTATAAATATTTGCTTTCTGTTTTTTGACACATCTCCGAAGTTTATGGGTCGATTTGGATTCTGTTTATTATTTCCAAAAGCTTACGAGTTATTTTAACAGGTTAATTAATTTTTTTACTAAAAATTATCGACTACGAAAGAAAAAACGGAATCGAAGTCATTTTTTCGGTAAAAAATTGTGTATGTATTTTAAAAAAACTAGTGAAAAATGTTATAGATAGACCCCCCCTTTTGAAGTTTATTTTCGATATTTTTTCATAAATATTCAGAAAATTACGGGCGGTCACATGCGCATGGGCGACATTGTATACAGAATGGGAACGTCATTAGGGACACGCCGTTTAATTTTTTGTTGTATTGTCGTCTCCACCTTGTATTAAAAGGAGGAAGATATGTTAAGCCGCCCTCCGACGGTGCGCCATATCGCGGACGCACGCGCACGACGCACCGTGGGAAACCTAGCGTGCGTGGTAGCGCAGACGCGCGTTGTACGCGTGCGTGGCGGTGCGTCCTCGTGCGGGCTGGTGCGCGTCCGCGATATGGCGCACCGTGGGAGTTGGCTTTTACGCGCTAACATTGAAATTAGAAAACCTGGGCTCGGCGCACGACTACATGCACCAAAACTCACACATATGTGATCACTTGATCAGTGTGATCACAGTCGCAAACCTACAGTTACCGATAGACAAGAACAGAGATAACAGACGGCCCTGTCGTCGCGCGAGCGAAATCGCAATAAGTCTCGCAACTTGCGCATCACATGCTCTGCTCGCGCATTATGCGTATCGTGTCTCTCACGCATGTTTCAACTTTTTTATTGGTCTGAGCAACAAATTAGCATTTTTGGCTGTACTTACGAGTGGTAAGTAATCCCGTGTGTCTTATTGTTCTTCCTTGTATTATTAAAACACTGTTTAGCTGCACAAGAAGTCATTTTGATGCGTATTTATCACAAAAAAAACTGTAATTATGGAGCTGTTTGATCAACGATATCCCGGGTGCGATTGAGTGCCGACTACGGGCAATCACGTAGTTTGATAGGACCGCGCTGTAAACACAGTCTAAACATCATACAGTTGATACAGAGACACGTAGCAATCGTGCGGCGCGAGACGGGTACCGAACTGCTTACGTTGCGGGGCGTGAGGGGCGAGACGGGGGAAGCGCGTTCCCGAACTGCTAGCTGTCGCGACAATGCCTACACGTTGTCGGCATTTACAACGAGATCAAAGGCGGTTTCCTACTGTAGGTTTTGAATTTTTATACTGTGCAGTGTGCTGTTACTAAAGTCTCGTATCTACCGCTTATACATCAATGGTGTATTATGCCAATCTTATGTAGGTACCTACCTAGCAGCTGCACTGGGAATGTGTATTATCTATGTAATTATGTGTGTGTGTATGCCAATCTTTTGCCAAGCACTGCGGACGAGGATTTTTTTGATGGGGTTCAGAGAGTCATTGAATTAGTTCATGGTCATATTGGTCTGAATGTTGTTATAGACCGCGCTCAGACTGGCGCGACGAGACTCTAACAAAACAATTTCTAAGATTACCGGTGTCGAGTACCTACTCGAGTCGCGCGGTCACGTCGCGCCAGTCTGCACGACGCCTAAAACTGCAATGCTTTTAGTAAGTCCTACCTATAGGTACAAAATAAAGGCCACCAAGAGGAATTATTTTTTATATTAGATACTGAAAAATTACATTGTGCAAAAAAATATTATTAAGTTGTCAAAAATTCTTTCTAAAGTCTTGTTTAAAGTCTTGTTCAAAATCTTGTTTAAAGTCTTGTTTGAAGTCCTGCTTGAAGTCTTGCTTGAACTCTTGTTCGAATTCTTTCTTAAATTGTTGCCTTAAATTCGGTGGAAAATCTGGGCTGATATCTTGAGACAAATGATCTTTTTTCATCGGACAACAACTCATCGTGCTATTGAGTTAATTATGTTCCTTTTTTATTCGGAAATCGGAATGCAAAGTACAAATTACTGCTCGTTTTTAGCTATTGATACTATTCACGTAATATTTGATGAAGAAAATACCGAAAATTAAAGCTGTGTTCAAGAAAGTCAATAAAAAACTTTTGTACTAATGTCACTTCTCAGCTGTCATTGGGAGTTCAAGTATCCTCATTATTGAGCGTTCAACGAAAGTGTTCATAAAAAAAGTAAACGATGGCCCATGGAAAAGGTTAAGGTTCATTATCAGCCTTACAGCAGACAACTCTCATTGATCTACTGGCAACCACTCTGCTAAGATCGTAGCCTCCACACCTTGCGGAGGGCGCTGGGCGTCCTACCTTTCGTTTACCGATCTATGGTAACTTTGATCGTCATTGTTCGTTGTCGGTTTATAGTCGGTACCAACAACCTTACCTTGCTTTTACCACAGTATACAGGGTGACTTGTAATTAGACGTATTCCGTCCAGCAGGGCTATTGGCTATCTTTTTCATGGTCAGTGACTATCAAGCTTCAGTTGTACAACCGAACTTTGATGACAACTGAGAATTTGATAACATTGGTATTGCGTATCAACGTAAGTGGCTATCACGTTACGGTGGCTAACAGGCCGGGCACGGTGCTCTTCATCCCAACACTTGACACCTCTAGTTCTTATCGACTATTATGCGGCTAAGTTGAGTGACGCCTTTTGAGCGTTACAATACTTAATTTTAGGGACCATTTTAAATTAACCGGTTTATATCTACACTTGTCCAAGGTTATTTGTTTTCTTTATATAGATATTGAATACAGAATATGTTGGTAAACCGTACATCGCAATGCTACATATATTATTGTAAATATTAAAATAATAAATACTTGAACGTAATGTACCTACCTTATTATTTTATTCATCATATTATTATTATTTATTGTTTTTTAACATAATTCACAAAACAAATATAGTTGTATGTATTACAAAAGTAAGTAAGTAATAATTTTTTATTTTGATTAAATAAGTATAAGAAAAGAATTTTAAATTATTATCACCAATTAATTACACACAATAGCATATTAAAAATAATGTAGCATTTTTTGGACTTTATTCACAAAAAATTAAAAAAACAATAAATACTTAATAATAATATGATGAATAAAATAATAAGGTGCATCTTTATTATTTTATTCATCATATTATTATTATTTATTGTTTTTTGAACATAATTCACAAAACAAATATAGTTGTAGGTATGTATGTATTACATAAAGTAAGTAATCATTTTTTATTTTGATTAAATAAGTCTAAGAAAAGAATTTTAAATTATTATCACCATTTAATTACACACAATAGAATATTAAAAATGATGTAGCATTTTTTGGACTTTATTCACAAAAAATAATCAATAAAAAAACGAATAAAATTAAGTAACTACAATAAAATAAGAATTTTAGATTAATACGAGCAATATTACACACAATAGAATATAAGTATAAATTATCACTAGCACTCTCTCTCGGCAACTGCAATGGGTTACTAGCGTCGCGTAAGCGGCGTCTCTCAATTAGCAGACGTCTTTTTTTCGCTTTTTTTTAGCAAATTCCAGCAAAAATTGACTTGCCATACATCTGCCACGAACAAGAATCACAATAAAACAACAAAACACGTAATATTTACAAGTTTCATTTAATACCGGCTTCGGTGTTCATCACTAGAATTTCAAAAACACTACCTTTGAGTAGTGTCTTTCACGAAAGCCACTAATAACTAAGTGACTATCAATTTGATGTCCACTAAGCTTAGACAATCGCAATCTTATAAGTATCGATACAACAACAGCTGTCAAAATGTGTTACGGTGGCCATCAGCGATACTCGGTGCTTATGACGTCATCCTAGTTAGCCACTGAAGATAGCCAATACGAAATTAACTGTTTGACAGCTAATCGTTAGACACTTTGCCAAGTGATCATCATTATGAACTGTCAACAGAGATACGCAATAGCCCTGCAGGACGTGAAAGTGTGAGATTGGAGAAAAATGATATTTAGTGACGAATTCTGGGAAATTATCAAAAATTCTTAAAATTTGTATTTTCTCGAATCCCATGTATTTTCGCCTAGGCTTTATGGGGTGCTTAATTGTTGCAAATGGGTCACACTGTGAATATGTGTTTTCATATCTTCTTTAAATAAAGTTCACTGAATATTATAATCGTATTCTTTTAATAAGACAATAGTACATTATGATACGAGTGTGCTGTATTGGTCATTACCCATGAGGCGGTATTATTCTGCGATAATTTAGCCGAGTGGGTAATGAACAATGCGCACGCGTTTCATACGACGTTTTTCAACACATTTGCGAGGAAAGAAACCGTCTTGTTGTAAGAACTTAAGCTACAATAACGTAACTTTAGAGAAATGATACATTTAGATTTATAAAGTTCAACTGACCTTTGTTGCCAGGTACTGACTATCCACTTCCTGTAAAAACGTTTCTACGTCGGTTCGTATTTTTCTTAATATGTAACCTGCAGTAACCACACAACATATACGATAACAAATATTTATGAAAAATGGCGCGCTGGATTTTTTTTCGGGTAACGATGCGCGCGCAAGGCACTGACAAAACCGCTGAACAGCCTACCATCACGTTCGGTCGGAGGTGGAGACAAAATTTGAAACTTGAAAAAATTAGATTTCGCTGCTAATTATTACTAATTATTCTCTATCGAGAGAGAGTGAGAGAGAAAGTGCGAATTTGGTCAAATGGAAAATACAGTATGGCGATTGTGAAAATTTTCTCATTTTTCGTCATGGGTGGCGTTTTCGTAATTTTCGATCATGCTAAAACCGATAGTGAGGTCAAAATGTTAATCCAAGATGGCGGCTGTGAAAATTTTCGTCATTGGTCTTGTTTTCGTAGTTTTTGATGATTCTAAAGCTGATAGTGAGGTCAAAATCAAAATCTAAGATGGCGGCTGCGAAATTTTTATCATGTTTCATCATGGGTTTCGTTTTCGTAGTTTTTGATGGTTCTAAAGCCAACAGTGAGGTCAAAATGTAAATCCAAGATGGCGGCTGTAAAAATTTCTCATTTCGCATTTTTCTCACCCATGACGAAAAATGAGAAAAAAATTTGCAGCCGCCATCTTGGATTTACATTTGACCCCACTATCAGCTTTAGAACCATCGAAAACTACGAAAACGACACCCATGACGAGAAATGAAAAAAAAAATTACAGCCGCCATCTTGGATTTACATTTTGACATCACTATCGGCTTTAGAACCATGGAAACCTACGAAAACGACACCTATGACGAAATATGAGAAAATTTTCACAGCCGCCATCTTTGATTTACATTTTGACATCACTATCGGCTTTAGAACCATCGAAAACTACGAAAACGACACCCATGACGAAAATGAGCAAAATTTTGCAGCCGCCATCTTGGATTTCCATTTTGACCTCACTATCAGCCTTAGAACCATTGAAAGGTACGAAAACGATACCCATGACGAAAAATGAGAAAATTTTCGTAGCCGCCATCTTGGATTTCCATTTTGACCTCACTATCGGCTTTAGAACCATCGAAACCTACGAAAACGACACCCATGACGAAAAATGAGAAAAATTTCGGAGCCGCCATCTTGGATTTCCATTTTGACCTCACTATCGGCTTTAGAACCATCGACAACACGAAAACGATACCCATGACGAAAAATGAGAAAATTTTCGCAGCCGCCATCTTAGATTTCCATTTTGACGAAATTCACACTTTCTCTTTCTCTCTCTATCGAATTAGAAAAAGACAGACGCAAGAATGAAGCCGCGTTAAAGAACTTCGTTCCAAAAACCTGTTTACTTTGTCACACTATATTAAGTCGCAATAAGAAAGACATGTTGTGCCTTGATAGTACTTACTAATTCCATACTGCCAGACTGCCATGTCATTACTCTGACTAGTAAATAGTTATCTATGGCGCACATTACCGCACTAGTGCGATTATGTAAAGAAAAAAGCACGTGTCTATAATACACTGCATTATGAACCTAAAAGCGGTTAAATAAGAGCCACTTTACGAGCAACTGTGTTGAAAAGATTGTTACAGCTATATTATTTTCGTAACTAAGGTGATACTATAGACAAAACATCAAGGAGGTACAATCTTTACACCCACACTTCTTTTATGAATTTGCTCGAAGACCAATTCCACGAGACAGGTCGTTAAATCTTGGACCGTATAGAGGTTTTGTAAACATGTCTGCTAGTTGCACTTGTGCTGCAACTTGCTTAACAACTAGTTCTCCTTTTGATACACATTCTCTAATGTAGAAGTGTCTCAAACGAATATGCTTTGTTCGACGGTGACACTCATAAGGCGGATTATATGATAATTTCACAGCAGACTCATTATCAATACATAGCGTAACTTTTAAAAATTCTGTTTTAGATAGGTCTGCCAAAAGCCTCTTCAACCATACTATTTCTTGCGTGGTTTCGCTTGCTGCTACAAGTTCAGCCTCTGTTGTTGACAGAGCAACTGACGTTTGCTTCTGACTCTTCCAGGCAATAGCAGTGCCGGCATAAAGGCACACCATGCCCGTGGTCGAGTGCCCAGTTTCTGAATCTCCTCCATGATCAGCATCTGAGTAGCACATAAGGTCACCTGCTTTGGTTTTACTCATTGGATAAAATGTTAGACCTTTATCCAGAGTTCCTTTAAGAAAGCGAAGAATTCGCTTTACAGCCACAATATCCCCTTTATCAGGTTTTTCTAAATGCCTTGATGCGACTGACACTGCATAACAGATGTCGGGTCTTGTTGCGACCATCAGGTAAGCCAGTGCTCCGACACAATTTCGATATGGAAATTTCATATCTGCATTTTCATTAGTCTCTTCCATTTTTGACATCGTAATTGTCGGAGATGTAACTGGATTGCAGTTTTCCATGCCGAATCGTTTTAGGACCTTTTTAGCATACGCTGTTTGTCTTAAGTTTATTGATCCGTCTTTATTTTTATTTATTTCCATACCAAGGAAATACGACGCTGGCTTCGTTGTTATTTTGAAGTTGGTTTCAAGTTCATTTAAAAACTCTTGACCAGCGCCGTCAGTGGAGGCTACCAAACCGTCATCGACATAAAGTCCTACAATAACTTTTGAGTTTCCCTTGATTCTTACATATAAGCAAGGATCTGCCTCACTTCTATGAAATTTGGCATCTATCAAAAATTTATGTATGCACTCATTCCAGCATCGAGGTGCCTGTTTTAAGCCATAGAGGCTTCTCAAAAGTCGACATACTTTTCCTTTAGGTACATCAAGTCCATTCGGTGGTGCCATATAAATTTCTTCTTCCACTGTACCGTTCAGGAATGCAGTTGTGACATCGAATTGTTGTAAATTCAGATTTTCGTTAGCTGCAATTCCCAGTATTGCTCTGATGGTTGTA
Source organism: Conistra vaccinii (assembly GCA_948150665.1). Taxonomy (NCBI): domain Eukaryota; kingdom Metazoa; phylum Arthropoda; class Insecta; order Lepidoptera; family Noctuidae; genus Conistra; species Conistra vaccinii. The sequence goes on from OX411329.1 coordinate 14,451,762, forward strand.
AGTCGTGCAACTGGACTAAAAGTTTTATCATAGTCAATACCTTCGCGTTGAGAGAAACCTTTGATGACTAGTCTCGCCTTGAAACGTTCTATGGTTCCATCAGGGTTTCTCTTTATTTTGTATATCCATTTGCTTGGTAAAGCTTTTCTACCTTTTGGTAATGTGGCAAGTTTCCAGGTATTATTTTTCTGAAGTGAATTCATCTCGCTTTGCATAGCTTCTTCCCATTTTTCTTTGTTTTCCGATAACATTGCTTCCTTATATGTTTTGGGCTCAGTATAACTGTCATCTAACTCTGCCACAGCGTTCATAACAAAATCATCAAAACGTATGGGCTTGCGTAATAATGAATGATCACGCAAAACTCTGGTTTCTGGTCGCTCTTCGGTGATTTCATTCTGAGGTGGCATTGGAAGTTCTTCTTCTTCTGCGGACTGAATTTCATTTTCTTCAGAAATTGAATTACTATTTGTTTGCATTTCGGCTTCAGCCCAAATGTCTTCTTCTGTTTCTTGATATTCTTGTATTTCTCTATTTATATTATCTTCTAGAAATTCGATCTCGACATATTCTTTTTCTTTTCTTGTTTCATCTTTGTTATTTTTACTAAGATTCTCTCCTTCCTTTATGTCGTAGTAGAATTTCTTCATTATGTTTACATCTTTGGTTACAATTACTTTCTGCGTTGATGGTATCCAAATCCGGAAAGCCTTGGATATTTCAGAGTATCCAATGAAGACTCCAGGTATTGCTTTGGCATCAAACTTATTTAACTTTTGTCTTCCTTTTATGAGAACGAATGCTTTTGCTCCAAATCTATTAAGGTGCGCTACACATGGTTTTCTGCCAACCCATTTTTCAAATGGTGTTGCATTTCCAATTATGCTGTTTGGACTTCTGTTTGACAGGTAGTTTGCTGTGTAGATGGCTTCGCCCCACAGATACATCGGTGCGTTAGACTCAATCATTAGGCTCCTTGCTTTTTCCAATAAAGTTCTGTTTTTCCTTTCCGCAATTCCGTTTTGATGCGGTGTATAAGGTGCAGATAATCTTCTGGTTATCCCATTTTCTTTTAAGAAATTGTTGAACTCATTGTTACAATATTCCGTGCCGTTGTCGGATTGTAGGCATTTAATTTTCTTTTCCATGAAATTCTCTACTTCAGCTTTATAGACTTTGAACATATCTATTACTTCATTAGTCTTTAAGCAATATACCCGACTGTATCTGGTGAAGTCGTCAATAAATGTGACAAAGTATTTGTTTCCGGCACAAGAAGCTTTTGGTATCGGGCCACACACATCACTGTGTACAATCTGAAGTGGTTCAGAAGTGCGAGCTTCAGTTCTTGGTTTTCCGATCGTAGCTTTCATTTTGGCTTTAATACAAACTTCACATTCTTCCGGCAGTTCATCTATTTTGAAATCAAGTCCAATCAAACTTTCATTCTTAAGTGCTAGTTTCATATCCATATAGTTCATATGTCCCAGCTTTGAATGCCATTCAGAAATATGGCAATGAAATATGAAACGGCTTTGGCCTGTATTGCCCATGTGAAATAATTTTCTTTGTTTAAATTTTCAATTCGGTTCGACATCTTTGCTTTTATTTTAGTTTCCTTTTAAATTATTTAATCATTATGAACGCTCTGCTACCATGTGAATATGTGTTTTCATATCTTCTTTAAATAAAGTTCACTGAATATTATAATCGTATTCTTTTAATAAGACAAAGATTGTTACAGCTATATTATTTTCGTAACTAAGGTGATACTATAGACAAAACATCAAGGAGGTACAATCTTTACACACACTTTCACGTCCTATAAGGAATACGTCTAATTACAAGTCACGCTGTATAAAGCTACAGTAGGACGACGTCTTTGATCTCGTAAATACCGACAATGTGTAGGCATTGTCGATTGTCGCGAGTTCGCGACAGCTAGCAGTTCGGGAACGCGCTTCCGCCGTCTCGCCCCTCACGCCCCTCACGCCCCGCAACGTAAGCAGTTCGGGAGTGCGCTTCCCCAGGCTCGCCCCGCACGAGTGCTCTGTCTAGCTAGACGTCTTCGTCGGACGACTGTATGATGTTTAGGCTGTGGTTTAACCTAACTACAAGTAGGTACCTACCTATAATATTATAAACGCGAAAAAAACGGCTGAACGGATTTGGATGAAATTTGGCACATGTGGGTAGACCATGGCCTGGGTTAGAACATAGGATACTTTGTACCCCGATATTCCCACGGGATCGAGACTTATGCGGGTGAAACAGCGGGGCGTAGCTAGTTGGTATTAAATCAATTACGATAGTAAAATAATGTTAAATTACCATACCTACTTTCCGTAATTTGCCATTATAAATGCAAATTACGGAATCTTGCAATAGCTATTAAATTGGTTCAATAGGTAGGTATCATCATCTTGTAACCGAAACGGTTTTTAACCAATGAAATTGGATTTTAAAACTTGAAATGAAACTGTCCTTGCCGCCGAATGGTGGCGGATTTTTAGCAATTTTTTCTGTATTATCAATGCAAATTTCTCTTTTATCCAAACTCATCCAAATACTAATTATTCTTATGAATAATATCTGGGATTCATACTTTAATTTCCGCTGCGGCGATTGTTGGACATTTTGTTGAAATGAGATTTAAATTGCCTTTTGTCGTGCTTTCGCATGATTGGGCTAATCAAGATTTGTACAACGTGCGCGATATTGAATTATTAGGAATCATTGCGGCTGTAAATTCAACGAAACCGGCTTTACTAAATGGTTTTATCAAAAGTATAAATCGAAATAATACAGTTGAGTTCCAAAGGGGGATCTACATATTTTTCTTGACCAGTAGGTAGGTACCTACCTATCCTAATTGTGTCATACACGATCAAACAGAATCTGAATCGTTTTGAAACAGATTGCTAATTATCCATTGATTCATAAGACCGAAAAAAAAATTTGCTCAACAATGTAGGTACTTAAATAAGTAAAGCAAAGAATGTTGTGTGATGCGTAAGTAATGTACTTATCGTATTAAGTACCCAGTTACTGGGTTGTGGAGGTCAGATAGGCAGTCGCTCCATGTAAAATACTGGTATTCAGCTGCATCCGGTTAGACTGGAAGCCGACCCCAAGATAGTTGGAAGATTGATCTATCTATTTATATAAAAGGAGAAACTGACTGATTCACTGACTGACATATCAACGCACAGCCGAAACTACTGGGACTAGGAACGTGAAATTTTCCACACAGCTTCCTTTAATAATGTAGGGGAGCACTTAGAAGGGGTTTTTGAAAATTCGACTTTTAAGGGGGTGAAAAGGGGGGATTTCGATTGTATGCAAAATCTTATTGCTTGAGTTAATAGACTTGAAACTTTGCACGAATACTTACCTAAGTAAATCATAAAGTTTGTCATTTTTAGTTTTTCTAAGCTATCCCCTAAACGGGGATTGGGGGGTGTCAAAGTTTGTATGAAAAAAAATTTACGCAAGGTCCGAATAACTCGAAACTCAGTATTTATACTTAAAATCGAAAATAAAGAATAATGCGTATCAAGGTTTTTCGGAAACAACCCCTAACGGGGTGAAAAGGGTTAAAATATTTTAATGACGGCTGCGATTTACTCATTTTTCATCATGGGTGTCGTTTTCGTAGTTTTCGATACTACGAAAATATAAATCCAAGATGGCGGCTGCGAAAGTTTTCTTATTTTTCGTCATGGGAGTCGTTTTCGTAGTTTTCGATGGTGCTAAAGCCGATAATGAGGTCAAAATGTAAATCCAAGATGGCGGCTGCGAATTCTTTTTTATTTTTCGTCATTGGTGTCGTTTTCGTAATTTTCAAGGGTGCTTAAGCCGATAGTGACGTCAAAAAGTAAATCCAAGATGGCGGATGTGAATATTTAAAAAAAAATCGACATGGGTGTCGTTTACATAGTTTTCTAATGTGCTTAAGCCGAAATGTAAATCCAAGATGGCGGCTACGACAAATTTCTCATTTTTCGTCATGGGTGTCGCTTTCGTAGTTTTTGAGGGTGCTAAAGCCGATAGAGAGTACTTCGTACGAATACTTATCTTAGTAATAAATGGGGATTGGGGGTGTCAAAGTTTGTATGAAAGATTTTTTAAGCGAGGTCCGATTTACTCGAAACTCAGTATTTATACTTAAAACCGAAAACAAAAAATAGTGTATCAATATTTTTCGGAAACAACCCCTACCGGGATGAAAAGGGTTGAAATATTTTATTTGCATCGCACTGACCTATATCAAGATATCCACAACGACATCTATTTTTTGGAATTTGCTATTCACAATTTGGCCCGATAGGTGACGCTGCAATCAATGTTCAAGACGGTATTCTGTTCATGACACGTGCACAGTTTCTGAGCAGTACCTAAACTAACCTAACAAAAAGTACTAGGGTTTCATGAATTCACGATATAGTATTTCAATTATTAAACAATCAATCTGCCTAGCCTTTTCCCAATTATGTTAGGGTCGGCTTCCTGTGTAACCGGATGCAGCTGAATACCATTATTTTACATGGAGCAACTGCCTATCTGACCTCCACAACCGAGTTACTGGGTAATACGATACCCCTTGGTAAGACTGGTTGTCAGACTTTCGGGCTTCTGACGACCCGTAACAACTGTCAAAGATCCATGAATGGCAGCCGGGACCAACGGCTTAACATGCTTTCCGAGGCATGGAGGAGTCTCGGTATGTCAAAATGGTCACCCATCCACGGCAACCGCAGGTTAAACTTATGGGTCGACCCGTGCGGCTGTTATTACTTAGTTTCAAGCTCCTCTACAACTCTTATCTCAATTTCTATCAATTCATCAATTTCTATCATTAGACATCGTGCACTATAATGTTTCTGAACAGTAACCTAACAAAAAGTACAATCATTACGTTATGCTACTAATAGGATTTGTATTAGGCGACAGATAGTGTATAACCTGGGAATACTTTTTATCCCGGTAGTACGTTTCCTTGGTTTTCCGACATCCACGCGAGCGAAGCCGCGGGAAAAAGCTAGTTGATTAATATGTTTATTATGCCTAAATTTTCGAGCTCGCTTCGCTCGCTCTTGCCACCTAATAAGGTAACTCCTAAAGCAAAAATCCAACTTATCTCAGGCAGAGTGAATAAGGCTAATCAAAATAAATGTCTGACACGTATTAGTATATTTAAAAAAAAAACGGTTTTTTTTAAGAAAAAAAAAACGATTCGGGGTTTTGCCCCGCCTCGAAAGATCCGTTTCGTTCTAGATCCGGGGCTGCCCCTACCAAATATCACTCAACGCGCTTAAAGAAGTTTTTCCTAAAAAAAAAAACTATGATACCTACAAAAAATTTCTACAGTCAAAGGCCGATTCTCTTGTACACCGAACTAAACTAACTACAATCACTAAAATTCCTTACTTTTGGCTATGAGAATCTTAAAGCCATTCTGACAAAAAAAAATCTCTAAATGAAAAAAATATTTTGACACATCTAAAATCGAATTTGACAATCGCGTGACGACTCCACGTAGTACTTGTTTGCTCTACCCCGTGAATTTTTTTAGAGCCGGAGGCGCGCAGGGGTTGGCAGCCTCGACGTGTTTTATATGGAATTTTTCACTTTTTGTATGGAAAATATGAAAAATTATTACCAACATGTTGGGATATAGGGGTTTAAGGGTTTCCTAAAGGGGGTCGAAAATTTCATTATTTTTGCGATAGGACACACCATTTTCGAGATATAAGCAAAAGAAAAAAAAATACAATACTGTTTTTGGACTGAGGTCGAAGTGTTGGGGTTTTAGTTCATGCCAACTTACTTTATTCCACACGTTTTTAATCGCGTTTAAAAATAGTCAGATTTAGTTGGATACACCAAATTTTTAGGTGAAAAACGTCAAACTCAGAATAGCAAAATTGCCATTTTAACTAAACTAATAACTCAGTGCAATCTATTTTTAGTCTAGTTTAGAGGCATTTGTTACAAGAGAATCGGCACCAAAATATAACTAGCAGACCCGGTAGGCAGACGTTGTCATGCGACAACAGCGCCTCCCAACAGCGCGTCCAACTATAGCTAAGAACCATCTAAGTGACACAAAAAGAATTGAAAAAAAAACATCTAAATCAGTCAAGCCATTTAGCATAAGAAGAATTACAAACACACGCACACCGATATTTTATTTATTGCCAGGAATGTTCTTAAAAAACAATCAAAGTATTTAAAATAATATGCGGGTCAAAATATGGTAGTCGGCGTACAATTTCAGATTTGCCTACGATTCCTTCTCTTAGGACTAGGAATCTTAGGCAAAAAATGCGACATACGTGCGCATGTCTGCGCCTTTGTCTAGTCTTTGATCGTCGTTTTAGTGTAGTGCGCCACCGTTGCACGTTTTACGTATTGGAGAGTAGGGCGTTTAGCTCCGCCCACATGCACAAGGTCAGTGAGCCTACTATACACCTTCGATTTGTCGCGACACCGGTTATTGTTATACCGTGAAGTTTTGTATTGTTCGTGTCGCGTCGCGCGACAAATCGCTCTGGTCTGAAAACAGCTTTATACGATTCTAATACCTACGTAAACTGCAGTAAGTACTTAGATAATAAAATAAAAATAAACAACGGGTTGCACTCCGGGAGTGCTGGCAGAAGTAAAAACTTGAACAGTAACGTTGTGCATTTTTGAATATTTTGGAATGGTTAGGGAATAATTTCGCACGAATTGCTTTATTTATCAGTACTTAAAAAAGTAGTTACTATCATTTATGTCGTTAAATACAATATTCATTAGTAGTAATGAATATTGTATACTACTAATATTCATTAGTAGTAAGTACCTAGTAGTACTTATATTTATTTACCACCTATTGCCCGCGACTTCGTCTGCGTTATCGCGCCGCAAATAAAAACGCCTCGAGTTGCTTTTCGTGTTTTTCTGTATGACCGCGTTCTTCTTATTGGTCTGAGACCACGCAACAGATTTTGATGAGGTTTTCACCATCGCATCATTTAGAGAATTTATTCCGGAAGGTTTATGTGTAAGTATAATACATTAATATTAATATTATACTTATCTAACTAAAAAATCACGATGTCATGTTCAGGCGAAGAAACCGTGCGAAGCAGTAGCTAGTCGCTAGTATCTATAATGTAGGGAAGACACATCATAAAATTTCTTTGTGAACCACATTCACTGTTTTCCTGTCTAAGGCTGCCTGAATCAAAACTTAAGTTAACTAAGAATCAAAACTCCGCTCCAGAGGCGCGATTCTATTGGTTAAAATTAACCAATAGAATCGCGCCTCTGGAGCAGAGTTTTGATTCTATTGGTTAATATTGACACATCTCCGCTCCTCTCCTCTCCTCTCCGCTCCGGTGGACAGGCAGCCTTAAGCTAGTATGAAAAGATTGTCTGCATTACTGACCCGCGACCAAGCCTCATAATAGTTGGCCGTGGGAAAAACAATCAGACCTTAAGTCGATTCCAGCAGCCTTAAGGGTCTGACTCTGGGACTTGTTTATTGTCATAGCGAAGCAAACGGCTACCGGAAATTTTATGTGTTACTGTAAAAGCCCGGACTGCGGTAAATCTTAGGATTTACCGGTAAGTAAATCCTAAGATTTACCAAGTCTCACCGGTAAAAGTCTGAATTGTTCTATAATAATCTTTAGTTTCGGACTTTTACCGGCATTCAGTCGGTAAATTCTAGGTTTTACCACAGACACCGGTAAATGTCCGAAATCAAAGATTGAAATATACTACTTAATAGTCGAAAAAGGAGTGAGTCTTCGAGAAGTTGTAAGAAAATTCTCTCCGGAGGGCAGGATTAAAAAAGTGCAGATGCCTTAAAAAATGCTCGACGAAGAAGTGCGCTTGCAAGTCATCAGGATTACTTACTTTGTATTTCTAAATGTGCTAATATTTAGCCATGATGCAACCAGTTAAATCCTTTTTTAAACCCATACTAATAAGAATGTTAAGCTTACTCGTACCTAGCCAAAGTAGGTAGGTGTACCTAAGTGAAAAGTAGGTATTTCTTTTTGTTTTATTTTTTTATTCAACAAGAAATGATTATCAAAATACTGTTTAGCTTACTTAGCCAAAGTAGGTGATAGATTAGTGAGAAGTAATTTTTGTTTGTGTTATTTTTTCTTCATTTTAATTTTCTAATGCTTGTTAAACATGAGACTTGACTCATAGCAATAATAAATAATAATAATTTATAGTAATGTTGAATAAATAGTTCCTGATTAACAGTCGCGATACAGTTTTGTAGTGTGCGTTGGATACTTAACGTAATATGAGACTTAACTCTTTTGCCGCGTGTACCTAATGTAAGAAGCGTCACGTTGTGTTTATTATTCATGGTCATCTGAACAGACTTTATGTATATCTTGTACACACGAATTTCATTTACTCTCCTTCTCCAACCACGATACTCATAAGGTCCCAACAAATCGCCTAAACCCAAGTCGTGTGTTGCGACGCAGACCGGCCAGTCGATTTCGTCATTTATGGACGTATCATTTAAATGTTTTTTAATTGTTCTTGCAGTACCAATGAATAGATTTAATGTACCTCTTATATATCTTGTTAAAAAAGCACTTGTTTGTGGCCGGGCATTACCTACCGTATACGTTGCAGCCCGGCCACGTCTATATTTTCTGGTAGGATGATCGGAATGTTCTAATATACAAACCAAATAAATGCTCCTTTTATGTTCTTTATTTTTTTCAATTAAATGTACCAAGAGAAACGCTTACTACAAAAAAATATTATAAGAATTTGCAGTAAGCGCCTGTAGGACTGAAATAGCACGTCGGCTTATTTGTACAAAGTTACTGAGACAGATACCGGTAAATGTTAGTTTTCAGAGTAAAACAATGCAGTTAATAATCAGAAACTATTTATTCAATATTATTATTTTCGTTTAAGTATTTATTTCTATACTAAGTACCAATACTATTCATCATAAATCATATCAGCCGAAAGATGTCCACTGCTGGACATAGGCCTCCCCCAAGCACCGCCACTTCGACCGATTCTGTGCTTCCCGCATCCAGCGAATTCCTGCGGCCTTTACTAGGTCATCGGTCCATCTTGTGGGAGGCCTTCCAACGCTACGTCTTCCGGTACGTGGTCGCCACTCCAGAACCTTTCGGCCCCATCGGCCATCTGTTCTGCGAGCAATATGTCCTGCCCATTGCCACTTAAGTTTGGCAATTCTTCGGGCTATGTCGGTTACCTTGGTTCTCCTGCGGATCTCTTCATTTCTGATTCGATCACGTAGGGAAACTCCAAGCATAGCCCTCTCCATTGCTCTTTGGGTGACTTTTAGCCTTCTAATTAGGCCCATTGTGAGCGACCACGTTTCAGTGCCATAAGTCATCGCTGGCAACACGCACTGGTCAAAGACTTTCGTCTTGAGACACTGTGGTATGTGGGACGAGAAGATATTGCGTAGCTTCCCGAACGCTGCCCAACCGAGTCGGATTCGACGATTGACCTCTTTCTCGAAGTTGGACCTACCTAGCTGAACAGTTTGTCCTAGGTAAACATACTCGTCTACAATACTATACTATTACTACACTACTATTATACTCCAATACTATTATTAAATACATATTTTCAAAAATATACAAAAATAATTTAAAATTTGTATTTACATTACTATAAGTATTATTGTTATTTTAAAACATGTTAAAACAGCTTTAAAAAAAATGCAGAAAAAATTACTCAAATAAAAATTAGGACTTCTCACTAATATAACACAGCGCCTCTCACTAATATATTATCTAGCTGAGAGGGTGTCGAGCGAGACACGAGTTGACACAACTATTATTATAATTCAATCTTTGATTTCGGACATTTACCGGTGTCTGCGGTAAGGATTTACCAACTGAATGCCGGTAAAAGTCCGAAATTAAAGATTATTAAGTATAGAACAATTCGGACTTTTACCGGTGAGAATTGGTAAATCTTAGTATTTACCGGTAAATCCTAAGATTAACCGCAGTTCGGGCTTATAGATAAGAAAGTAAAGATTTTCAGAGAAAAATACCGTTGACAAATAACAATACCTAGGTACTTAAAGAGTGGATTTGTATACCTAATAGATATAGGTAAGTACCTACCTACTTATTTACTGTCTCTTCAAACAGATTTAGTTCAGAAATTAAAACAAGGATATCACAAAAGTTATAAAATATATTTACAAATAAAAACACAAACATTTATTCTTCTAAAGACTCTTCTAAGGTTCTTTCTAAAGCGTCTTTTTACACCCGATATTCCATATAAGTTGTTTATGAAGTACCTACCTACTACCTAAATGCTAGGTAGATACCTACTCATTTAGGTAGTAGGTAGGTACTTCATAAACAACTTATTTACCATACCTACCTATGTCTTTCTATTCGGAATTGGGTTGGGCTGTCCTGGGGGCCAACCACCACTCATAAAGTAGTAATTTAATATCTGGTCACCTGAGCTCTGCTCGGTTGAAAATATTAACATATCATCCAGGTACACCAACGTTTTATCAGATTGCAATTTAGGGATTTACGGGAAATCGATCTAGCTACGTGTCAGATACTTATGAGACCAAGATGTCGGCTTGACCAGATGTTATACAAGAATTGCTCCTTTAAAGGTATTAGATAAGAGGTGATGGTACAGTCACTGGTCTGTGGTGTTTGGTGTATTTGGGTTCCATTGAAAAGGATGGGTCTTCCGAACAAACTGTACCCTAATTACGTAATAGACGATCAATCGGAATTTGAATCGCTTTGAAACAGATTTCTAATCCATTGCTTCAAAAGTTCGAAAATAAATTCTGCTCAGCAACGTAAATAAAGCAATGAATGTTGTTGAACTGTCAAAATGAAACAAATTAATCGGAATCGTTTACGAAAATGTGTTGCGTAATTAGATAGCTGGTCTTCTACCTGGATTCTGCGACAAGAGCTGACATTGATGTGACTTGAAATAACCCTTCGATTAGTAAGAAACTGGGTGGTTCAGCTGAACAAAGTTGGTTGGGCTTGCCGTAATATTTTAAACTGGAACGTTAGGTGGTGAGAGAAGCGTATGAACAGCAACGCGCAAAGGCACTTTATACATGTTTAGAGGGACCATCACAACATAATTTAACCCATACGATATGATCTACACACAAGAGGAAGAACAAAATGATTTGAGAAAACACGAAACTCAAATCACCAATAGGTACAAATTGGACAATTATAAAACCCCGTTAAACATAAATCGCTCATATTCATTCACACATGTGCAAAGGTGTACGAAAACAAATATAGTATTATGGACAACGCTTCCTTTTCCGACAGCTAACATTATTTAACTGGTTTTGGGAGTGTTTCGAGAGAGTGCCAATCTGACCAACAACCTTCAAAGCATATAAACTCATTGCAGGTGACGCATGAAGAATACACCATTTTTTGGATACCTCTTCGATGGCAAATGTAACAACGCCATCGATTAGCTACGTTGGCGTCGGTGTTATATTTAGGAATGTGAATAATGTCCTTCCTTAGCCGCGTGTATTTTTCTTCCATAGGAGCTAATTTATTCTGCTTTAGCTTAATTTTTTCTGGTGACAGGCGATGATTCGCCAAGAGAGAGTTGGCAAGTTCTTCTCGGAAATCACGTTCTGTACAACAAGGCATACCTTGACGATTCAAAGAACCCGACAGGAGAATGAAAGCGTTGCGCACACTGACATTCAGCAACCTTATGAAGATTTTCATATACCATTTTAGACATCTCTTTATCATTCTTCTTTCGAAGAAATACGTTGAGAGTTTTTCATTTTTGAGATTAACCCGTTTCATTGTATTGTTGTAATCCCTTATAACAACGGGCTTCACAAGTTTCCGACCAGCTTTATAAGCTATGTACTTTTTGCTGGTGTGGTAGGTGGAGATCATAGTCACCATTTTAGTGTCTTTCCATGCTATACATGAAACGTCGCCACAGTGGCGAGCTATGGTGGTTCCGTTCGCCACATTCTGTGGAACGTCCTTGATCTCCAAAGGAACATTTTTGCGATTTGGACGCAAAGTTCCCAAACAATCGAAACCTAGAGACTTGAGATGCCGCGCTAACGCTGGAGAATTATAAAAATTGTCCATCGTTATACAGTGACCCCGATTCTCTAAGCCTGTGAGCAAGTCCATCACGACTTGCGTACTTTTTTCAGCTAAGGCCTCACTGCGAGGCGCAAAATGACCTTGTTTACTATTCTTCCCTGTGCAAAACTCAAACTTGTATAGATATCCATTACTCGAATCACAAAGTTCGTAGGACTTGATACCATCCCAGGCAGTCTGCGATCTAATTGCTTGTACCCACGACAAGCGACCCTTGGTCAAAGACTCATCTATGGCTATATTGGCATGCAAATTATACAAGCTAGAAAACTTGTTATTCAAATGTCCGAAAATTGGGGCGATTTTCCGCAATTTCGCTGGGAGCACAATTCCTCCAGTTTGAGACAAATCCTGACTCGCACCAGAATTGTCCTCAAAGTGAATGAATCTACTCAGCAATAAGAAGCGCTTATATGTCATCAGCTTTCGGAATTCGGGCATATCGAGATAGCCAGTAGACTTCCAAAATTCGTGCTGTGTTGTCCGTTGGTCCAACCCCATAAGTATATGCAATGCAAAAAACATGTTAACCTCGTCTTTGTCGGTGTCAGTCCAAAGGCGAAAACGAGATGACGGTTTCAATGTTCCTGCTTTCGTTTTGTCATTTAACACCTGTTTGGCATATCTATTAGTTTCAATGACTATACGTTCAATGATGTCATTACTCCAAATAGCAGTAAAGGCAGCATAGGGCGTATCGTACTCTTCGACAGGCCCTGGGGTAGGACCCGAAAAATCTTCGGGAACACCCTGGAATGTATCGAAGTTAGCGTGCCAGTTGAAATCATTAGGCACCCCAACCAGTTGATCGATGGCATCGTCCATTGCTCTCTCTATCGAATTAACGATTTTACAAACATGCTCATCCAAGTCATCGTCGTCTGGGATATTTCTAGCCATGCTCTCGGAAGAAGTGATTTCTTTCAGACCGAATTTGTCATCAACATCTGAATCAAATTCGCTACCTTCAGATACCGGTGCTGTAACAAGTTCTCTTTGCATCTTTCTTTTTCTGTTACGGATCACGCCAGAGTACATCACTGGGACTGGCGTCCTGCATGCACAGGGTATGCCTTGGAGAGATCCCGGTGGTGACAATTCACTCACACCTTGCCCCACATGATCATACTGATCATTCCTAGTCACATCCCAGTCCTCCTTGTCTAGGTCGCACGCTGCAGCAAGCTCCAATGACCCAACACTGTAAAAAAGAATGTTACGATTAGACAAACAAAGGGCCTTTCCCAGCGACGATACCTTGGAGCTTGGTACGTCCGGCGTACTCTGTGCAGTCAACATCCATTCGTATTGGCTGGCTTCACCACGCACGGCATGAGATGTTTCCATGGGAAAATTGCCAACACGAAGAAGAAGGACTAGACAAATATGGTCAATTGAAATTGCTTATTGAAATATTTACAAAATATGGCCTTAAAAACTGGTTATTGCTCACCATCTCGTGAAAAGGCGATTCTTATACGTTAGGCGGAAACAGGAAAACTAATAACTGGATCCCGAAAGGACAGTCCCGATTACTTTATCCCGAATGAACGCTATCCCGAATCAATTTTTCCTACTATGTAGGTATGTGTTCTGAAATGTTGGCATAGCGATAAATTTTGTTTCCGCACCACTCTTTTAAGGTCGAGTACCTACGAGACGCGTTTTCTTTTCTTGGCATCGTAGACCTAACCCATAATTTGTGAAATTAAACAGCATTTTATTTATAAAAGGTAATTTTTAACAGACTTCCAAACACGAGGAGGTGCTATGTTCGACTTGTGTTTTTTTGTGGGCAGTAATGGGAACATAAGAAGCGTCATAAGCCAGTGTAATGAATGATACACCATTTCAGTACTTACTAACATTTCTGTATTTATAGTAGGTAGATTGTTGCATCGAGCGCAAAGTGAGTTATTAATGCACGTGTGTTATGTTGGTGCCCGAGCGCATGCGAGAGCACTAAATTAACACGAGTGCATTAATTACTCACTTTAGCAAGGTGCGTGATCTACTTTTCTTTCAACTACCATCTACCTACCGTGATAACATATAGGTACCTACTCAAAATAAAAACTCAAGTTAATGAAAACAAAGTTTTCATAAGCTTTTAAATACTTATCCCGCGATTTTTGCGGCAAAAGGTTATTAACAATTTCATTTGCAGCTGTTTTTATACTTTCTGGAGTTGAATTCATATCGCTATCGCTGTCTATTTCCATTTTTTTAAACTTTTCTTGCTAATTATGAAGTATAAAAGTTTTACAATGGTTGAAATGCGCGCCATTTTTTTTTCAGCAGATTCTTATTTTCAGTCAGTATCTTTTTGATCTAATGCATACATTTTATATGAAACTTAAGAGTGTTTATTCTGAAAGTTGGCAACGTCGCAAATAGATGTCAAATACTTCGCTGTTTTGATTAATTTGATAATATTTCTATGGAAATAAGAAATGTGGCTAACTAGCGAACTAGAATATTGATTATGAAATGCAATAATTAATATTGTAACACCGAATAGTTAGTTTTAGATGTAAAAAAAGTATTTGGAAACTTTCCAAATGCCTTTTTTTCACCTAAAACGGGTACAACATCAAATTCAATGTTATAATTGCAATTCATTATTAATATTCTAGTCAATTGGTTAGCCACATTTCTTATTTCCATACAGTATTATTTCCAAATTAATCGAAACAGGTAAATATTTGACAGCTATTTACGACGTTGCCAACTTTTAGGATGCACCCTCTTAATGGGAGATATAAACCTCAAATCAATAAGATTTCATATAACATTTCTGCACTGATCCCTAAGCAAAAAATACGGCCTTTGTGATCAGTTTTGTAGTGATTAATGATAACATTAGGTACTACGTAGTTGAAAGAAAAGAATTTTCTAGCACACATTCAAACTTGGTAAATAGGTATATTTTTAGCAATATTTAATTAGGTAATAAGAAAGAGAAAGAAAGAAAGAGGCTAGGAAGAGAACTGACTTGGAAGCTAAGCCACGCTCCAAACGTCATGTTTCCATACTTTCCATTCCGTTCCTTTAAAAATCCAGTATTTTTACGGTACCTACTTAACTGTCAAATGAGATACCTACTTTTAAACTTCATGATTACACTGATACAAAAATCATTTGAAGCCTAACACATACTTTTAATTTTATATTTATTTAAAATCACTACAAATCTTATTGATATTTGGAAATCATGACACTAGATGCAAAGTTCCAATTGGTCGTTTCCAGTTTATTTATTTAACACCAACAGCATTCAACATTGGTTTACAAAAGTACGAGTATTTAAGATAGGTATTACTGCTAGTGTATATCACAAATTATAGGTGTATCTACATAACATAAAAAATAGTACCTACATTACTGTCGCGACCAGCAATTAGGGCATTGATGGACGATCACACACGTGAGTTCATCAATGCCTGCAGGTTGCGGCCAAGGCTTGTAAAGTATTTTTTTCAAACAATGCGCGGAAATTCAAACTAAATAAACGAAATAGTTTGGAAAATCCAAAAGTGCACGCCTCATACTTATCACTCATTCATAAACGAAAAAGAAATTCAAAACATAGTTTAAAAATGAACAATTTATCACTTTTCATGAAGTCGTAATGTCAACGACTGACAAAGATATTTACGTTGGCAGTTGCTAGGCAACGGCACCGGATCAAGGTTGAAAATATTTAGATATTGATATTATATTTTAGTTAGTATTTTATTAATTATAATTAAACTACTATGAATAAAAGAGCCATTTTCAATAGGGTTCCTTCTACGGCTGAAACGAATGTATAAAAAAAAAATTGACTCAATTTATTGATTTTATCGCAAGCTACAATGTTTTCAGGGAACATAAATTGACGGACAGGAAATTTTTTTCAACTATTTTGATGCTTTTTCCATTTTTGCTGCATTAAATCAATTGTTAAAAAGTACAGTATTCATCTCCATTTAATCATCTATACAATGGTATATAAATTAAGTAGGTTCTGTGTACTAGCAGGAGTGAAACAATAAAAACAGTTGCAGAAATGGGGCAAAAAATATTTTTCGATCGTAGAGCACACTCTAATGCTGCGCATTACGAGTCGTGCAATATAAATTCCAGAATCATCATCATCAGCCTATTAATGTTCCCACTGCTGGGACACAGGCCACCTCTCGGTGAGAGGGAGTGAGCCGTAATCCACCACGCGGGCCCAGTGCGGGTTGGTAGATGTCACATGTCTTCGAATTTTTGGTTCTAAGACATGCCGGTTTCCTCACGATGTTTTCCTTCACCGTTTTTGAGAGCAGTGGTGATGAAATTATTTACACAAAGTAAAGCGCCTGCTTGGGTTCGAACCCACGACCTACAACTCGTAAGTCGGGGCCGATACCACTGGGCCACCACTGCTCAGAATTTCAAAATTCCAGAATCAATGACGAACAAACAAAATTTTTCACGCGCCAATAATGTTCATTAGTTTCTTCTTTACATAAAACAGCTGTTTGATAAGCCAGTTCGAAATTTAAATAAAATTTTGGATAGTTCGGTACCTCCTTGGTTGCCATGTGTTGAAGTAAAAAGTTAGTTCCATTTTTAAATAACAAGACAGATATGAGTTTTCATAGTAATTTATTTAGCCGCTAAGCGCGCTTGTTTTTGACCAGTTTCGATTTTTATCTCGAAGAAGGTTGTCAAAATAATGTTCGATGTTCAAGTTTGAGAAAAAGTTATTGCTTACAAACTAAAATTTAAAAGGACCTCATTCAAGTGTCGAAATTTTTTTACCCAAAAACTAAAGTTAAAGTAAAGCCAGAAAAAAATAATACGATTTTCTTATGGAAAATAACACCCTCAACATTTTTTACCATTACAATGAGAGTATACAATTAACCCTTCCGCTGCTATTTAAGTTTCAAAATACAAAAAATCATATGCCTTAAAATGTTTCGAACATTACATTAATGTTTAAAACGAAACACAACCTGGCTACCTCTTCATCATCACTTCAGCTGGAAGATTTCCACTACTGGACATAGGCCTCCCCCAAATATCGACTCTTCGACCGGTTCTGTTATTCTCACATTCAGCGGATTCTTCCACCTCAGGAACTTCCACCTTGTGGGAGGCCTTCCAACGCTTCGTCTACTGGTACGCAAAGTGAGCTTCAACCGCCCGACAACCCCACTTAAAGCCAACTCCCACGGTGCGCCATATCGCGGACGCGCACCAGCCCGCACGAGGACGCACCGCCACGCACGCGTACAACGCGCGTCTGCGCTACCACGCACGCTAGTTTTCCCACGGTGCGTCGTGCGCGTGCGTCGGCGATATGGCGCACCGTCGGAGGGCGGCTTTATATAGGATCGCTTATCGCTTACTTTGCGTTCGGCTCGTGTCGTGGCAACACTTCGTGTCCGAGTTCGCAACAAGTCAATCGTCATCCTGAGGATGCCTCGTTGAGAGGCGAAACACGTGTCGATTTCTTACAGGGTTCTCTAAGATTCTTTAAGAACAGTTAAGCGGATTAAGTTACTAAATATACATCGTCTATTGTATTTTATAATGGATTTCCGCAAAGTCACGCCTGAAACAATTAACAATGTAGAACAGTTTTGTGAACACCTCACCTCGCTGACACAAGGATAGGTTTCGAGGTCTGGTCCTGGAGTCTGACCATGTCGGGCGGACTCCAGGACCAAACCGTAGTAGTGTTGTGAGTAGTAGTGTTTTCATATAGACACTGCATGCAGCACCTCGATTTACCGATAATGAATCTGGCGCCGTTGAAGAGACTGCAGTTAGGGCATGCTATTCGGATATCCGGATATCCGAATTATCCGGATATCCGTCGAAAATATTATTCGAATATAATTTGTTGTACTATCCGGATAAAACGGATAATACGGATAGTTACTTTTGTTCCATTTTCCTTTTGATAATATAACATTTAACGTTGTGTTTTAATAAAATAGGTATTCACAATCGTGACAATTCATGCTATATCTTCAAAAATCCATCTAATGACACAATTACTATGTAGATTCATCATAGAGAAAATTTAAAAGTGCTTTTGCACAGAGCTCGACTTCAGTTGACGACAGCGATGGTGATGCCGTAGCATTCAGTGATTACAAGCAGCAGAAACGGAAATATCATTTACTTTAACAGAAAAAAATAAGCAAAGAGATCGGAAGCACTCTGGTTGACCATCAACAGTGAATGCTTTGACAAGCATGACATTTACTTTAAAGGCATTGGCAGGAATGATGATTTTGATCAGTAGTGTTGGTCTCTAGATTCATCTCATCCATCTCGATATTGTCTTGCTTGACGAGATCGCACAGAACCAAAATAGAGTTCCTGCTAAATGCAACATAAAGAAAAGGTTAGGATTTGCTACACTTGAATAAGCTGTTTTGGTAACCAACCCAAAATCAGATTGATATGGGAAAGTAGGAATGTGGAGCAGAGGCCTCATCATGATTCTCGTCATTCATGATTTGCATTAATTCGTTTTCTGCCTGGACCGTAAAACCCAATCCGGAAAGTCCTCTTTAGGAATACCCAAAGTTTCACATATGTCCAACGGAAGATAGAACTGTACAATCGCGATAACGAGAACTGAAAGACCCGAAACGCACAGAAGATAGTTCATATTCAGGGAATCGATGAAAGTACATGTCATTCGCGGCTACTAGTTTGTGCTGATCCAACTTATACATCAGATACTTTGACATCAAGCAATGTCAGTGGTGTGATTTTGTCTAATTTATTACCAAGCACTACTATGTAAGACTTCCAGCCTTCAATTGTTCTAGCCATCTTAACAAAGATAGCATTTGACCAGCTCACGATCTATTATACCATTGGTAGATAACCCGCTTTTCTCGTATCTGTCAATGACAGATCGGACAGATTTTGCTTTTAGTACGAACTGAAATACTTTAGCATACGATTGTTGGAGAGTTTTGTAATAAAAATGTCGATTGTAAACTAATATAAGTTTGATTTACCTCTTTTACAGTGGTATCCAAAATATCCATATTATCCGAATATATTCGAATAGTTGTCTGGCAGTATCCGAAATATCCGAATAGTAAAATGGGCGGATAATTGCATGCCCTAACTGCAGTACAGCCCAAGTCTCGATCGAGTCGAAGGCTTTCTCGCAGTCCACAATCGCTAAGCGGAGAAGCAGGAGATACTCTTCGATCTTCTGTATAACCCGCCGCAGCGTATGTATGTGGTCTAAGCTGCTAAATCGTTTACGGAATCCGGCTTATTTGGGAGGCTGGCAGTCGACAATCAACACGCGAGACGGTTCGTGATGAGTCTTGGAAACAGCTCATGGCTCAGAAGTGAGATGGGCCTTGGGGGGCTTAAGAAAGGATTTTCAATAGCCGGTTGCTAAGACGGTGCCTAGCAACCTGCTATTGTATAATAAAAACATATCCCTCAATCCTTTTCTCGTTAATTTTTTTAATACTTATCATACCTTAATATACCTAACAATCAATGCATGCCATGCATGCATGTCCATTTCTACCATAGGCAATAAATATTTGCGTCTTTAACCGAATGTCCAACATATTCTTGCCAAAATATGATTTTTGGTACATACTTTCAAACTCAAATAGCAGCCAGGGGGTTAATTGAAGACTTTCGTTGTAACATAAAAAAAACATTCAGCATGTTATTTCCCATAAGAAAATAGCATTTTATTTTTCTGGCCGGTATTTTAATTTTTGCGTACGATATGACTGATGACTGACCTTTGTTTCCTTTGCAGAAGAGCCGGCCAGAAATTACACAGTTACTCTTTAAAAATGCTTTTGGCTTTTACAATGTTTTCAAATTACTGGAGGGCGATAACAATAAAAAAATATTGTGTCTTTCGTTAGTGACAGTTTAACTCTGAACACGTACGCCTGTGTGGTATGGCTTCATGCACTCCACACACAATGCCACCTCACAAACGTCACACTTCCACGTGGATCGACTTCGTATGCTATTTTCTGAACACCACACACATGATTTGACTAGTGGGGCCTCGGTTATTTTAACTAAGAAGTGGTTATTTTCCAAGATAGGCCTTGGTTTCCGAACCCGTTTTGTTCCGGGCAGTTGGCCGGTGTTTTGCACACTTGTTCGAATTATGGGGGCGACGCAATCTTTGAAAAAAATATTTAATAGGCCTTCAGCGACTTGGAGTCGAAAATTTCGGTGCGTAATGCTTTTATCTTTACATTTGTAAATGATAAAAGCATTCTGCACCGAAATATTGAACAGCCTCCTAAAAATTTTTTTGTACCAGATGCTGTTCTTCGACCGTTCTAAAGGGAAGTTTGACAGCATCTGGTCCTTTTTGTCAACCATTGCTTTGTTGTAGTCGAGGACTACTTGCGGCTTGAACCGCCAACGGCCGTACTTTTCTGCTGCACCGACTTCCACCTTATGGTATGTGGATAGCATGCTGACCAAATTTGCGTCCTTCCATACGATGACGTTCAAGTCACCGCTTGTAGAAGATACGACGTCGCCGATCCTCAGTTGTTCCTTGGTGAGTGACTTCATGCTATCCGGAACGTTCTCCCTATTTAAACGGAGCGTACCGTAGCAATCAGTCCCTTGCAGCTTAAGGCTACGCGCTAATAATGGACTGCTATAAAAGTGGTCCATTATTAGCGTGTAGCCTTTTTGAAACAGAGGATTGGCGAGGTCGTACACTATTTTGGCTGTAGCACCAGCAAGCCGGAGGTCAGTCCTGTCAGGTCGGTCGATCTCGTCTGGTTGGTCGGTCTCGTTAAATCGGTTGGTTTCGTCAGCTCTGTTGGTCAGGTCCTGTTTATTTTGTCTGTCAGTGGTGGGATCCTTTCCAGCGTAGATCGTGAACTTCCAAAGATAACCTGTATTCGATTCACAAAGTTCATATGATTTTATACCTGTTCTGGCCACTTTCATCGCTATTTTCTGAATAAAAGTTAAAAGCTGAGATTCGTCAATAGCGACGTTTTGGCTTGGCAGGTATAAATTTTGAAATGTATGGTTTAGATGGTCAATTATTGGTTTAATTTTATATATTCTTCGATCTTTCAAGGAAAGGGAGTCAGATATATTGCCATTATTAGCAAAGTGGAGAAATTTTTTCAAAAGGATCAATCTATTATAGGACATGTACTCTTTAAAGAAGGGCATGGCGGTCATGCGAGAAGAGGGATAGAAATATTCAAATTCAACGGTGGCGGGGAAAAGGCTCTGTTGGATCATAATAGCGAAGAATATATATAATTCATGCACGCTGGTTGGATGCCACCGACTCATGTGGGAATTCGACTTTATGCCAGGTTGGTTGAGGCACTGGGCTGCGTAATTGTTTGTTTCATTTTCGATCAGCGACATGATTTCCTGGTCCCAGATCTTCAAGAAGACGTTTACAGGACTCTTGATCTCCGCCATTGGAAATGAAGGACCTGGAGTTCCTGTAAATTCTTCTCGAACACCCGTAAAACCATTCAAATCAGATCGCCAATCGAAAACGATACGATCGATGGGAAGTATTGCGCGCATTGCAGTGTCGTTTTGTCTGTCCATCTGTTCGATCGCTTTCGTCAGTCCCGGGTCAAAATTTTCGGGAAATACTACTGGGCTATCTGTTGCCAAAGTTGGCGGTCTAACTATAGTCGGGTAATCCACATCGGTGTCGTCAGCATGTTGGTCTTCTGCGTCAATGTCACTGCCAATACTATCATCTGCAGCTAAAACAATATAAAAAAGTAAACAATTCATACTTAATTTTAATTATTATACTTAGGCCTGGCACTCAATTTGAAGGACATTTATACACTTACCAAGATCTGTAGAAATACCGGACATTGCTGAACTGGATGTGATACCGGCAATATCCTTAAATGCAGCTGAAACAACAATTTATGTTCAGAACTTTTATTATCCCAACCTTATTATATTCTATTAATGATTCCATTGTTATGTAATTTACCAGGAGACGGAACATGAAGTGGCGTTGAAGGGAGTTCGCAGGTCGTTGTTTGCACATCTAAAATTTATTATTATTAGTACATTTTTACTAAATGAGTTACACTAAAAAGGTTGATTTTAAGTTGACACTTACGAGAACAACTGGTCGTTGGCGTAAGATACAGTTGGCACTTATCATATGCAGTGTCCGCATGTGGCGGCGTCGTCAAGTTTACGTGTCTAAAACAAAAATATCATGTTATAATAATGCCCTTAGTTAAATGTGACGTAGGCTCTGCATTATTAAAATATGAATCGTTACCTGCTAGGTGAAGCTACGAAGAATTGTAGTGGGTCAGCCGCTGGCAACAGATTTACTGGCACGGGACCAGCAACACTTAGATCTTCAGCTGGCCTAACGCTGGGTGATAAGCTTACCCGCGAGGAGCCGGCCACGTGTGATACATTTGACGTATCCCTAAAATAAAGTCGACGTAATGTAATACGAGCAGTGGTGGCCCAATGACAATGGCCCCGACTTACCGAGTTGTAGGTCGTGGGTTCGAACCCAAGCAGGCGCTTTACTGTGTGTAAATAATTTCATCACCACTGCTCTCACAACGGTGAAGGAAATCATAGTGAGGAAACCGGCATGTCTTAGAACCAAAAATTCGAAGACATGTGACATCTACCAACCCGCACTGGGCCCGCGTGGTAGATTACAGCCCACACCGAGGTCTGTGTCCCAGCAGTGGGAACATTAATAGGCTGATTATATTATGAAAGTAATACGAAGATTACGAAATTAATTTTTGCCACATGATCAATCTTATGCATTAAAAATATAGTAAGTGTAAAAAATATGTCAGGACTACGATCATGATTGTAGGGCGTTATTAAAAAAAAAACTGAATCTATAATTTGCGTGGTCGACAATAGATTCAGTTTTTTTTATAATCGATCGATACAGAATGTAAGACCGAGCGAAGCGAGCTCGAAAATTTTAGCACCCCATCCCGGATAGGTTTTGTTGACTAGAAAAGTTTTAAAAATGTCCTTGAACCAACGAGCGACCGAACCTAACTCAAAAATTTTAGCACTCTACTGTATACTCGTATTTAGCATACGTAGGGGGGCCCAAACAATAACTGCTGCTTTGTTGGGGATTTAATTTGATATATAAACGACTACCTACCACAATGTCCAATTTTACCAAAGTATTAACTTCAAGAAGCTACATAAAAAATCCTTTTTACCAATGTCAATCAAAAAAGGGCATTTTTCAAACATGATTGGAAATTCGAACATTATTTTGACAACCTTCATCGAGATAAATCGAAATTGCTATACTGGTCAAAAACAAGCGAGCGCCCGCAATCTTAGTATGAAAATCCAATCTGTCGTGTTTAGCGGCCAAATAAATTACTATGAAAACTCATAACTGTCCTGTTATTTAATAAAAATCTAACTTCTTACTTCAACACAGGGCAACCAAGGAGGTAACTTATCAAAGATTTAATTTAAATTTCGAACTGTCTTAGCAAATGGAGCTGTACTTATGAAAAAATTTCGCGTGAAAAATTTTCTTTGTTCGTCATTGATTCTGAAATGTATAATTAATTTACTTAGTTTGAATTTCCACTCCACACACACACAGGACTGACGTATGTGTGCCTCGGCTTCGCATCTGCCCACATTTTCACGACCATCCATCAATGCCCTAATTGCTGGCCACGACAGTAATGTACAATTTTTTATGTTATGTACACCTATAATTTGTGTATATACACTAGCAGTAATACCTATCCTAAATACTTTAGTAAACCAATGTTGAATACTGTTGGTGTTAAATAAATAAACAGGAAATTACCAATTGGAACCGTGCATCTAAATAAAGAAAATCTTGACTTGAAAATAAAATTTGTCATGATTTTCAAATATCAATAAAATTTGTAGTGATTTTAAATACTAAATATAAAATTAAAAGTATGTGAAAATCATTTTTGTATCAGTGTAATCATGAAGTTTAAAAGTAGGTATCTCATTTGAGAGTTAAGTACCGTAAAAATACTGGTTTCTTAAAGGACCGAAATGGAAACATGAAGTTTGGAGCGTGGCTTAGCTTCCAAGTCAGTTCTCTTCTATCCTCTTTCTTTCTTTCTCTTTCTTAGTACCTAATTAAATATTGCTAAAAATATACCTACTTACCAAGTTTGTATGTGTGCTAGAATATACTTTTCTTTCAACTACGTAATAATGTTATCATTATTTTCACGATCGTCCATCAATGCCCTAATTGCTGGCCTCCACTATTTATTCATCGATAACAGTTAATAAAACTCTTTCATACTCACAACACTCACAAGTGAATAAAAATACTTATTTTGAATTTAAATCTTTTAACATAATTATAATACAATGAGTTCTTCCAGTGACGAAAATGAGACACTAAGGGCCTAAATACATAACAGCGACAGTTAAATATAAAATATACTATACTACTATTTATTTCCTCGCAATCAATGATAAAGAGTAGAGTAGGTAGGTACCTACGAACACGTAAAAAAAAAAATTGTCTCGGTCCTTGTAGGTGTCCCTCGCTCCGCTCAGGATTCTAGTCTAGAATCCCTCGCTACGCTCGTGATTCTACTTTAGAATCCTTCGCTGCTCTCAGGATCCAATTTACTCCCTCGAATTAAATTGCCTTTTTTTCACTTCTTGTATAATCTACTATTTTCCTCTTTCGTCGACAATAATCGTGAACAATAACCAGTAACCCTCTCTCTATACAAGCCTTATAACTATGGGCGACACTCAGAAGTAGGTGTACAACACAAATGCTATAAAATAAGGGGAAATATTGAACGGATCCTCTAAAAACTCTTTGGGCTTCTAATGATGCACACTTCATTTTATAAATGCTGTTTTATCTTTCTAACCTTTTCGCAGTTGGTCACAATAACTAAGCTCAGGTTGGTACCCTGACCAAACGGGTTTGGTTAGATGACCAACTATGACCATCCATGCGGGAGCCGAATTGGTCGCTATAACTAAGCTAGGGCAACCCGACGAAATGGTTGGTTAGGTTTGATGAGTGAATAACCCGCGCAAGCCGAGCGAGCGAAGTGAGCGGTGCCGTGGCAGCGGCCGGCGACCGCTACATCGAAGTTGGTTGCATTTACTTGGCTATTTAGTATTTTTGAGTTATTTTTTTTATTGGAATTATTTTTGGTTCACAAATAGAGGCGCAAGCATCAGTGTTAGTGTTCAATAATATTTTTTTCAACACACTTGCTCGTAAAGTGGCTCTTTCAACCGTTATTAGGTTCATAATGTATTGTATTACACCCACGTGCTTTTTCCATTACATAATCGCACTAGTGCGGTAATGTGCGACATATATAACTATTTACTAGTCGGAGTAATGACATGGCAGTATGGAATTAGTAAGAACTATCAGGGCACGACATGTCGTTCTTATTGCGATTTAATAGTGTGACAAAGTAAACGGGTTTTTGGAACGAAGTTCTTTAACGCGGCTTCATACTTGCGTCTGTCTTCTTCTAATTCGATAGAGAGAGAAAGAGAAAGTGTGTTTCTTCAAAATGGAAATGTAAGGTGGCGGCTGCGAAAATTTTCTCATTTTTCGACATGGGTGTCGTTTTCGATCGTTTTAAAGCCGATACTGAGGTCAAAATGGAAATCCAAGATGGCTGCTCCGATAATTTTCTCATTTTTCGTCATGGGTGTCGATTTCATAAGTTATGATGGTAAGGTCAAAATGGAAATCCAAGATGGCGGCTGCAAAAATTTTGTCATTTTTCGTCATGGGTGACGTTTTCGTAGGTTTCGATGGTTCTAAAGCCGATAGTGAGATCAAAATGTAAATCCAAGATGGAGGCTGTGAAAATTTTCTCTTTTTTCGTCATAGACGTAGTTTTCGATGGTTCTAAAGCCGATAGTAAAGTCACAGTCGACACCCATGATGAAAAATGAGAAAATTTTCGTAGCTGCCATCTTGGATTTACATTTTGACATCACTATCAGCTTTAGAACCATCAAAACCTACCGAAAAAGACACCCATGACGAAATATTGAGAAAATTTAACAGCCGCCATCTTGGATTACCATTTTCACATCACTATCGGCTTTAGAACGATCGAAAACTACGAAAACGACACCCATGTCGAAAAATGAGAAAATATTCGCAGCCGCCATCTTAGATTTCCATTTTGACCAAATTCTCACTTTCTCTTTCTCTCTATCGAATTAGAAGACGTAGAAAAGATAAGTGTATAGTCAGTACCTGGCAACAAAGGTCAGTTGAACTTTATAAATCTAAATGTCTGTCATCCCTATACTACGTTAGATATTGTAGCAGAAATTCTTACAACAAGACTGTTTTTTCCTCGCAAATGTGTTGTAAAACGTATGAAACGCGTGTGCATTGATCATTACCCACTCGGCTACATTATCGTAATGACCAATACAGCAGACTCGTATCATAATGTACTATTGGCTAGCAAAACGGGAATTATTTCAAGTTTCATTAAATATGCCTAAAAAAACACTTACTGTTTACACTGCTCCTCTTGCTTGGATCTAATGGACACTTGGGGGATATTTGTCCGCTCCACCGCGCTGGTGATGAGTATGGGATCCTCCGGGTTCTGATTCATGCCGAGGTCTGACAAATGTGTGCTAAAAGAGAAATAAAGAAATAGGTACAATGCTAAAAGGATATGTTGGCGCTCGAATGACGGTGACAGGCTGTTGGTACCGTAAACATTTGCGAGATATGACTTGAAATTTTAATGTATTCAAAAAACAAGATGACGGCGTTTGTGCCTTTTTTTGGCCAATGGCCACGCCCCACAAAAACCTTGTACCGCTTTAACGGATGCGCCAAGGTAGGCTGCGAAATTCAAATTTTCTTACGTTTTTTGCAATTTGCAGGTCAGTGTCAGGTTGTATCTTAATTAAAATATGGTTTGCGACCGTAACAAATATGGCTTTTCAGAATTTTATTCATTAGAATCAGAAATACAACTCCATAAGCATAATCTTCAAATGTCATGATTTCATGAAAATTAGTCATAAAATGGGTCACATGAACATAGAGTTGTATTGATGATTTCTATGATTATAAATCATCTATAAAAAAACATTTGATGCGGTCGCAAATCATATTTAGATCAACATAGGTACAACCTACTGATCTGAAAGTTGCAAATAACGTAAGAAAATTTGAATTTCGCGGGTTACACTGACGCTTTCAGAATGCCTCGTTGGTCTCGTGGTCACAAACGCTACTGGTGAGCATAAGGTCTTGAATTCGATTTCCAGGTCGGGTAAAGTCCGGATTTGTGGCAATAGGCTCGCCCCTTATTAGGTGAGACTTAAACAACGGGCGAAATTTGGGTGTACTTTGAGTACAATCGCCAGCACATCAACCTATTTTTAACCGCCTCTGTGGTCTAGTGGTTAAGCCACCGGTCTCAGACCTAGAGGTCCCAGGTTCGATTCCTAGTGGGAGCAAAATTTTCTGCTCGGTTTGGTTGGTGGTAGGGCTTTTTCTAAGTCCGCCTGGCTAGCTACCACCATCTTATCTAAGTCTGTCGCCATAACAACAATGTTAACAGCATTGTTGTGTTTCGGCAGTTAGAGATAAGATAGCCAGTTCCTCTGTGGTTGAGGATTCCGGGTGAAGTTCGCTTCCACCTTCGGCCTGATCATCACTTACCATCAGGTGAGATGCAGGCCAAGAGCTTACCCAAAAAAAAAAAAAAACCTATTCCAATCTGTCAAATTTTCCCAATCAAAATTTAACCTTATTCTTTAGCCATAAAGTTGAAAATCTATTAAAGAAATTTGACAGATAGTAGTAACTTGATGTGCTGGCGTCTGTACATATCACTTCTGCCTGGCCCTTTAGGGAATACAGGAGTCATGTTATGTTAATAAGACGGTTTTTAGGGATCCGTACCTAAAATAAAAAAACGGAACACATATTGGATCACTTAGTTGTCAGTTTGTCTGTCTGTCAGTCTTTCAAGACCCTTTCTCTTATGAACGCGTAGAGGTAAACGTAGGTCTACGGTCCCTTAGAGCTCTAAAAAGAATCGAACTTCTAAGTCAACGCATTAAAAAAATACGGTCATTTATGCGACATTATTTTGATACTCGCAAATAAATCAAACAAGACTTCCCGTTAACCGAGATTCATGAAATTTCGCAAATTTCATGATTCTAGGAAACTTCTCACACCTCAAGTAAAGGAAAAAGTCCGAAAATCGTTAAGACCAGGCACTCTAAAGATAATTCCCACGCAAGCTCCACCCCTATGCACCATGCCCCAGCTCCACTATGTGGTAATCACATCAGTTATAAAGTTGAATATCGCGTGCGCTCTTTGATCGTGTTCGAGCACGAAACTAAATAGCATAAGTCTCAATTCTTATTTCGTTTATACCTAAAATAATAATTGATCTAGAGAAAAAATATCTTGTGGCTGGATAATAAAGTATATTTTCCTACTGTGAATACTTATTTTAGATATAAAAGCAGAGTAATCTCGATTTTATTTAAATAATCCTAGACATGATTTTCGAATATAAGATTAATCGAGCGAAAATGTTACAATTACGTTCTACTGTCTTGTACAGTTGTACATGAAAAGAAAAAGATCCAATAAATCATATACTAAAGTTCAATTTTGATTGTATGCGTGACTGTTTCAGATACAATTTTGGGAACCTCCTCTCAATTTGTAGTTAAATTCACTTAAACATTTTGTTGTCTGATTACAAACTTACATTTGGAGTTGGAGAATAGAACGTGACCTATATGTTGTATGAACATGTTTTTAAATACCTAAGTATGTTAAGTTTGTTTTTTGGTGTAAGTAAATATGTCACTCAGGATGGCTGGACAAATCTTCAAAATAGCTCGCATTTAAGTAGGTCAACAGGGCACTTTATGTGACGGCTAAACACCCTTATCTCAGAATTTGTGACGCTACAGAATCTTAGATAATCGATCGAAAACGTGTCCAGCCAGCTTGAAAAACCACTTTTCGCTGGTCTCTCAATCTCGGTAACGGAAGTGATTTTGACGACTTTTTGCATATCAACGGGCGTCACATAAATTTGTGACAGGCATGGAGCTAAAATTTTTGAGATACGTACAGTGGTTTAGTAGAAAAATGCAAAAATCTGTGCCAGCCATCTTGAATTTACGTATAAAACTTTTGGCTGGCACTTACGAATCTCAATAACGGCAGCGTTTTCGAATATGACTCCTTTACTAATATTTAGTGACGCAATTTGTGACAGTAATAACGTTTGATTTATGGCGGCACATGTAAGGGTTTACGAGAAATCAATAAAAACTAATGTCCAGCCAACCTGAAGTTCAAGATGGCTGGACACCTGTATCTCCGCTGCCTGATGATCTACGACCTTCAAAATGTGTTCAAAATTTTGTGACGGGGACGATAATGATAACCTGAATTTGTGACGGAGAAACTTTGCGTAGTTTCAAAGATATTGATCATTTAAACTTTCCCATACAAACATCCACTAATATTGTGAGGTGACCATATTTTTTACTTAAATAAAGGATTTCTTTTTAATCGACTAATCTGCCGGTAGCAGCTACTGATGCTGTGATTGTTTTTGTGTAATAATTGTCTTTTATAAATAGGTATTGAAGAATATTTAAGTATATTCAGCTAGGTATTATGATTAAAATGACGACCACCGACTTCATTTGCGCTTCAAGCACTTAGGGCGGTGGTAAAAACAACGTTGTGGTACAAGGCGAGGGTTACTGAAGTGCAAATGGAGTTGATCGTCGTCATTTGAAACGCTGTATAAGTACAAATAAATAAATGTGATTTTATTTACAGCAAACATTATTTTTTCATTTAAATACCTTAGAGCATTAGTTATCCTGACACATTAACTACCATGTACTTACCATGAAAAACACCAATACCTACCTACTAAAAGGAGTAGATATCTGCACGTAAATAATCAATAACATAAAAAAATTACCCCCCTTCCTCACTTCTGTCTTCTATTGATTTAAATATCTACAGTTGTTCTTATTAGTATCACCAATACACGGATTTTCGTCCATTAAAGAAAACACCATAAAATATACTTAGTCCTACATAAAACCTACAATATTGGTAACCCTACTGCAGTGTTTGTATGGGAAAATTAAAATGTTCAATATCTTTGAAACTACGCAAAGTTTCTCCGTCACAAATTCAGGTTATCATTATCGTCCCCGTCACAAAATTTTGAACACATTTTGAAGGTCGTAGATCATCAGGCAGCGGAGATACAGGTGTCCAGCCATCTTGAACTTCAGGTTGGCTGGACATTAGTTTTCATTGATTTCTCGTAAACCCTTACATGTGCCGCCATAAATCAAACGTTATTACTGTCACAAATTGCGTCACTAAATATTAGTAAAGGAGTCATAGTCGAAAACGCTACCGTTATTGAGATTCGAAAGTGCCAGCCAAAAGTTTTATACGTAAATTCAAGATGGCTGGCACAGATTTTTGCATTTTTCTACTAAACCACTGTACGTATCTCAAAACTTTTAGCTCCATGCCTGTCACAAATTTATGTGACGCCCGTTGATATGCAAAAAGTCGTCAAAATCACTTCCGTTACCGAGATTGAGAGACCAGCGAAAAGTGGTTTTTCAAGCTGGCTGGACACGTTTTCGATCGATTATCTAAGATTCTGTAGCGTCACAAATTCTGAGATAAGGGTGTTTAGCCGTCACATAAAGTGCCCTGTTGACCTACTTAAATGCGAGCTATTTTGAAAATTTGTCCAGCCATCCTGAGTGACATTAAGTAAATTCATCCCGACTACGGAACCATCAGTGCGTGTGACACGCACTTGGCCGGCCTTTTTAATGAAAGGTCTTACCAATATCTATAATAGGGTAGTAATAGGGTAGAGTTCGAGAGAGGTTCTGCCGTCGCGGCCATTTTGCACGAATTAGCGCAAAGGGGTTTGAAGATTTTTGTATGGAGGGTGGCCCTAACGTGAGGCCGCCATTTTTTTTTTGTTTTTCAGAATCGCGTTGCAAAACGAAAGTTAAGTTAGTTAAGTTTAGGTAGAGGACACTTATACAAAGAAAAAATTTCATATGACATAATATCCTAAAGCGTCGCCGCGTCGGGTTTCGGAGTTATTCACTGATATACAGGGTGAACCAAAAATACACGTCATAAAAAAAAAATTGATTCCTCATGTCCAGGGGTATTCGAAAATACCCCATGTATGTTCCGCGATTTTTTGTAGGTTTCAGAGTTATAATTTTTTTTGTAATTTTTTTCGAGTTTTCTTGCCGGTGGAGCCTCAAAAATTCATGTCTTTTTTGTAGTGAGTACTTTCCAGTTTTTTTTTTATGGCGTCACTATTTGGACCACCTATTTTAAAGCTTAAAAGGATTTTTAGCCTAACCTTCGAAGGCCGATTACAGTGAAATATTAGAAGTTTAAGTAATACCTTTTTTTTTATCTGAACCATTCAAAATATTTTTTATAAAACAAAAATGAATTATAAAAATTATTATAATTAAAATTTTTATCACTTATATTTTTCTCAGAAACGTGACGCTATAATGATGTTATGTTACATCAAGATGTATGTTTGTATAAGTGTCCCCTATATAAATATGTCATTTATTATTGTGCACCTCGATTTTGATTAAAAAACAAAATGGTGGCCGATTTTTGGGCCAAAATCCTCAAACTCCTTTCACGGCAGTTCTGGGTGACCTCGCGAGATATCGGCACGTGTGATTAAAATGACGATAATGATAAATATCTCTAAGTTTTGTATAGTAGCTTTATATAAAACTAAAATCGTTGGAATCGTTAGGTATATTATTAATTGTAATTTGAAATCAGGGTGAGCGAATTTTTCCAACTTGATTGTACAAAAGTCGTTAAGTATAGGTACTTACTTAAAAATAAAACCAGTATTTCAAAAGTTTTTATTTTATTTATGTGAGATATGGAACGCAGTCTTCCTATTACCTTGCTCACTTGCACTTAGGTTTGCTCTCTCTCTCTTACCAACATCTACCATGTCAGTTGTAGCTCCGTATTAAATAAATACCTACTTATTAATAAATTAAGTCGTTTATTTCAGATACCACAATTTACATTCATATCCAACATTATTCATCTAATATCATTATTCTACTATTTTACATTAATCAATTCAAAGGACACACCTCGCCATACATTTTTACAATAACTTTATCTGATTAGGCGACCCAAGCACCGAACAAAAAATTAGGATAAGTTTATACTTAAATTCCGACAACACTGTAGGTCAAGTGGCTTAGGTTATTAACTTATACTATAGTTTGGTCCACATACTTATCACAGAGTTACAGCTAATAAAAGTGTTTAGTTTACAATAAATCGAACAACAAACCAAGCACTTGAAAATAAGCGCAGAAAAGATCCTCTCAAACTTTAGATCACAGAGTAAATTCTGTTACATTTATTTTAAATGTAAATTAACATCCTACATTTTGAAGATACATAATATTTACAAATCGATAAGCACAATAAAAAGGCATAATGCCTTATAAAAACATTCCAGATATCAACTATTAAAACGAACAATTTCACTACAAAATACAAAAGTACCAAGGAACATAGAAAGTATGGATACACCCAATACTGTCAACATCGGAACATGAGAATTAAAATAAAAAATATATGAAGCATTGCATGAATAGACGAGAAAAAATTGGAAAAAAAAACTGCAAATTAGGCATCAGAGACGCCCACCACCGCGTCAGAAGAAAACCAATAGATAACACGCTACACCGTCAACCATTAACTTGGAATTTGTAAAAAAATATGTAAAAAATATTAAAAAAGGTAGTCTTTAGATCTATAACAAAAAATTGAAATAAGTACTGAAATTGTCTTTAGATGTACAACAAAAAATACAAATAAGCACTGAAAATGTCATAAGATGTACAAAAAAAGTCTTTATGCAACAAAGGATAAAATGCTGGATGGACAACATCGCTATTCGCACGGTCAATGAAACTAACAAAGGTGTGGTCCAAAAAATTTATGTAAGTATATACAAATATACAGGGTGTTAAAGTAATTGCGTGCCATAGCTTCAGGATGAGTTCGATAAAGGAACCCGTAAAAAATAAAAATAAAATAACTATAAAAAAGTTTAAAATAACCGATAATTATCATAAGATGAACCTAATATAGTACCTACTAATTAAATAGCGATCGTTTAGAATTGATTAGAAAATTGCTTAAAATATGTTTTTATTTTGTTTAAATGCTACCTAATTCATAATTTCCTAGAGTTACCTACCTACCTACTATCGAACGCAATGAAATACCTACGCCTGAACACTTCGATAACGCCGAGTGAAGGATAGATAGGTAACTAGGTACGTAAATATTACAATTCCAAGCATTTCTTTTTCCGACTTGAGCGTGCTTACCTCCTTCAAAACTAAAACCTACAAATTAAAAAGTTGATCTTGCATTTTTTTTTTATGTTTTTTTTTTTTTTCTCGGTTCGTTTATCGATACTGAACCTACCCTGAAGCTATGGCACGCAATAACTTTAACACCCTGTATAGATACATACAAAGAAATATATTAATAAATGTATTTTACATCAATTATAGAATTATGAATGGAGAGTGAGGAAACAGGGCTTTATACATACTGGTTTGCCGCAACCAACACAGAACGTATACGATTGTTTTTTGCAAACGACGCACTGCCGCCGCCGGCGTGATTTGTTCACAACCGGGAACTCCTCAAGATGGTGGGTGAGGTCTATGCGATGGTTCTGTGTGGTAATAGGCAGAAGCCGAGGGGTGGGACGATGCTGAGAAAGAAGTGATTTTACTAGACTAATACGGAAATTTCGATGACTTACAGAAGAAGTGTGACGATAAACGATGTACGAGTTTAATACGGAGACGTTCAGAAGTCTCCGAAACAATTTTTTGTACCAGACCTTTGATTGTTTTCGCTCGATGGGGTACATGGCCAGCGTCTGGTCTTTTCTGTCCACCCCACCCATCATGATATTATAATCACGTATCAGGATGGGTTTGGTGGCATCTCGGATTTGGGCAACGGCGTCGCCATGGTATGTAGATATCATAGAGACCCTATTGTTATCCCTCCATACCATGACATCGACATCCCCCGAGGTAAGACCAGTTATCTGACCTGGACACATGTTTCCCTTGGTCAGACTGTGCAGGGCCTGCGGAACAAATTTACGATTGGTCCGCAGGGTTCCTGCACAGTCAAAGCCCAAGGACTTAAGGCGTCGAGCGAGACATGGCGAATTGTAGAAATTGTCCATCCACAATGTGTACCCTTTGTGCTCCAGACCTTTGGTCAGCCGCAACACAATTGACGGCGTAGATGCCTCTAGTGGATCTTCGAACTGCTGCGGTGGAGATTTCTTATGAGCGTGAACCTCAAACCGCCATAGGTAGCCGGTTTGAGGTTCACAAAGCTCATATGCCTTGATGGTTCTATTTGCAGCTTTATTCGGAATAAGCTGGCTCATTTCCAGCCAGCCTTTCCACATCAACAGACTCTCGTCTATTGCAATGTTCTGCGCCGGAGTGTATATGGACTGAAATTTCAAGTTCAGGTGTGACAGTATTGGCTGTATTTTAAAAAGACGTGCTTCGGAGCCATCCAGTTCTAGCGCACCCATGTCTTCGTTATTGTTAAAATGTAAACATTTGTTTAACAGAAAAAAACGGTTTAAAGACATGTTTGCGCTAAAACCGGGAGTATAAAATATGTCAGGGGTGGCAGCCCAGTACTCCTCCAATCGGGACTTAACCACAATCCCCATCGCCAGAATTAGGCCGAAATAAACATACAGTTCATCGGCCGTCGTGTCACGCCACCGGCAGATGCGGCTTTTAGGCTGGAGACTGTGGTTATCGAGCATCTGGGTTGCCACCTGCTGAGCATACTTATTGGTCTGCGAGGCAATGTGCTCCATAATTTGCCGATCCCAAATGTCAATGAAAATGTCATACGGGTCGTCACGTGGAGTTGTCGGACCAACATTACTTTCGGAAAACGTTTCCTGCCTCGATTCAGGTGAAATCGGAAAATCCGGAAACGCTTTCCACTCAAAATCATACGGCCCCCAAGGCTGGTTCGTCGCCGTTGAAGGGACACTGGCGGGCGCAGGGTCGCCGACAGGCACTGGGTCAGGAGCGGGCGCAGAGTCTCCGGCAGCATCCTCTTTCTGGTCCAAGGGTGTCTCCATAACGCTCCGAAACACCCTTGGAATTACTGGGAGAACTATTGTCTCCTCATCGTCGCTCTCGTCAGAGCCTGCGTCGCTTCCTGTAACAAATGATAGATTGGTTCCAAATCTGGTGGAAACCAGAAGTTTGACCATAGCCCCAAAACAAACTAAAATCAGCAGGTACTTACCATAATTGATGAGGTCAGCGATATTCTCATCACGCAGTTTCTTACGAGGGTGAGGTGGATGGTTTATCGGTGAGGCGGCTGGCGTGCTCGAAGTCGACTCCAACTCCCTACAGTCCACAATACTGAAAAACAAAACCAGAGCTGTAGTACCCATCATCATTTCAGCAGAAAGAGGTCCACTGCTGGACATAAGACTCCCCCAAGCACCACCGCTTCAACCGATTCTGTGCTTCCCGCATCCAGCTGATTACCCATATCTTTAGAGATTAATAGAAAAGTCCGTAAGCGACTTACATTGTCGGCGAAGGTACCGAAAATGACGCCGGTGACGGTGGCGCAGCCAATGGTGGTGGTGGTGGTGGTGGTGGTAGTGGTAGTGGTGGTGGTGGTGGTGGTGGTGGTGCGGGAGCCGGGTTTGATCTAGATAGACATTTTAAAACAAAAGTTAAAACTTGCTAGTAAGTAATGCAACCAGAAAAATATCTACAACTAGTACAGGGTGTTAGGGTAAACACCGTTATCCTTCAAACCAGTGGTTTGGTTTCGTTTAAAGAACATAAATTCAATGGAAAATCACAACTTTTTTTTTTTAAAGATGTACATTTAGAATCGTCACGCAATTCCTAAGGTAGGTATTTTTGCCTGTCTTAAGCCAGGAAAAGGATGTATTGTATTTATTCATGTGTTGTGTAGGTAGGTCGGACGGGCGGCGATCGATTACGTCACTCGGGCGGGCGCATATCCATGAATTTGCGGACAGTGTCGGACAATAACCTTTTAAATATTTAAAGAAAATAACGTAAATTTTTTTACACGGTTTTTTATGTTTATATTTAAGCCAACTACCCATAGTTTGAGTGACAACGGTGTTTACCCTTCCATCCTGTATACAACGTGCCGCTACAATGGCGACATTAATTTAACACACGTGTAGGGCTAGTGGCCAGTAATCATAAAAATTATAATAAAATAAAATAAATTGATAACGTAAATTTTCGGATGGTTCCCTCTATGTCGAGTCCCTTTACGTCGAGTCTGAGTCTATTGTTCTTGCAAAATATTGCTATTTTACGCTTTCTATTACCGCTACGTCGAGTTTGGTTAATAAGTACAGTCAGGATATAAATTAAAAGCCAGTATCATTAAAATATTGTTTTATTATTTTGTTGTAAGTGCACTTTGATCAAGTAATTCAAATAGGTAACAATTATTGTTTAACATTATATTATCTTACTAGCTTGTTCCCGTCGCTTAGCTCGCGAGGAAGTCAGAAATTATGTGTGTTAAATCCAGTTTATAAACTATCTGTCTGCTATGCTGTCATCCAAATCCTAAAATCCTGATAAACTATAATGCATAACATAATGATTGAATACTATCGTGAATTCATGCAAGCCTAATACTTTTTGTTCGGTTATTCAGAAATTGTGTACGTCTAATGATTGAAATACTATCTTGAATTTATGCAAGCCTAGTACTTTTTGTTCGGTTATTCAGAAATTGTGCACAACGTCTAATGATTGAAATACTATCTTGAATTCATGCAAGTCTAGTACTTTTTGTGCCAAGTTTATTAACTCAAGGAATAAAAAATTTCATACAAACAAAATCCCCCCTTTTCACCCCAATTTAAATATAAATGATAGACAGTTACTTATTTTAGAAGAATTATTTACTGTAAAACTATACGAATACAATAACACATAAAAAATGTGCACCTGACTGTACTTCAAAATATGATATTATTAAACTCGACGTAAAGGTAATAGAAACGGGGTAAAGAAACTCGACGTTAAGGGAATAGAAACGGGACAGAAATCGTAGACTCGACGTAGTGGTAATGGAAGCGAGACAAGGTTCTCGGCTCGACGTAAAGGGACTCGACATAAAGGGAACCATTCAAATTTTCAAACAAACTAAATAATAAAAAAGTAACCAAAATTGGGATGTGTAAAAGATTCATTGATGAAGCTACTTACCACTTGGATTACGTTCCATACGGAGCGGCAACAACGCCGCACGCGCTGGCAACCGCGCAACGCGAACGCGCCTTTGTAAGATCGGTCCGATCCTTTGACGGCTAATTTCTAAGAAATCGCGCGGGACAAGTAGCTGCATCGGCACCGCGGTGTGAGTGCAGCGCGGAGATGCGTTATCATCACTTTTCACTTTATCAGTCTCTGTTATTAATTATTACCACTATCATCACTAATCACTATTTTTATTAAATTGTGTTTAAGTAGGTATTTTAAACTTTTAAGTTTTCAACATGACCAGACCACCGCGTTGGCGGATACAAAGGGCTAAAGTTTAGACGATGTCTTACTAATCCTCGGACTATTGTAGGAACCGCTAAACGGTGTTTAATGTTATCCCGCACTTTTGAAAATATTTTTTCACTTGATGCCATTTCCCTCAATACATTTCCTACAATACTTCGCGAATTAGTATGACATCGTCTCGAATCGCCATAATATCTCTCGCGTCGCGATATGTCCTTATCGCAAGGGCAATTTTGATCACATTCTCCGTAAATTAGGATCATGTCCGCATAATCGGCTGCTGTGTAGTTCGGATGTGTATTTGACATCACGATCAACGGTTTACAAGCACTGACTCCTGTGCTAGGAGAACCTGTGTCACAGGTTCGCCTAGCACAGGAGTCAGGGCTTCACATGTATGGTTGTAATATTTTTATGTCAATAAAGTTTTATTTAGGTATTTATTTTACTGAACACAAATAAAAGCGTTCATAGCTCAGACCTAGCTTCTAGGTAGAAAACTACCGAAAACAAATCAAAACTTTTTTATCGCAGTAGGTACCTACCTTAATTTAATGACACTAAAATAAATAAATAAAACAATAGGTAGGCATCTTTTTCGCGGAAACATTCACAAAAACATTACACGGCGATATTTTTAGCGCACAATTGTGAAGAAAAGTGTGTCAAGGACACGGGCCCGGCTAGCACTAGAAGTAGAAGAGAGAACTTAGGACCTTATCATACTAGCGACGAACGGGTGCGCAACGAACACGCGGCGCATGCGACAGTGAGACAGTGTGACTGTGGTGTCAGTGTGTCGCGATGCATTCGCTGCGCGCCCGCTCCGCTCGCAAACCGCAAGTGTGATAAGGCCCTTAGAACTAGAAGCGCGAGGCGGGTGGAGGGGAGATCGCGCCGCCTGCGCCACTCGCCCACATAAGAGTTCTCTCTTTCCTTCAATTTGCCTACTTTTTGCAAATTTCATTGATGCGATGTTATGATCCGTGACCCCGGCAAATCTCTGCGCTATTGCGCCAAGATGCTATTTTAGAAAATTGTAAATAAATAAATTAATAATAACGTTTAATGAAATTAAAATATTTTCATAAAACGAAAAACGCGAAACCGTATACGTGTGTTAAATTAATGTCGCCATTAAAGCGGCACACTGTATAATATATAGAAATACTTACGGTTGGCATATGCGCATTCGCTTAGGATGTGGGGGGGTCTCCCGGCCTTCCGGCTCCTCAGCGGTGATCACAAGTCTAAAATTCAAAACGGTTTAATAGTAACATTCAAAATAATTCTGATTTGTGAAAAACAAATAAGATTATTGATAAAATAAAAACAAACTCGTCAATAGTGCGAGGTCCAGGGTCTTAGAAACATAGTATGGACACCTTTGGACATGTTCGAGAGCCGTTAGCGAATGGTTCGCGTGTAATTGACAGTCAAAACACTCGTTCACGAACACATCGCGTGCATGCGTGTTCCTCGGATGTGCTGCCGTTCAAAACCGCTCGAGGCACCTAATGTGCACGGTGCACGGTTCATGCACGTCCGCTGGTGTGGACACACCTTCAGAGCCTGTGCACACGATGCGTTGCGGCGGCGGCGCGGCACCAGAGCGGTGTCGCTGCGGCGTTTTACATACAAATATCCATAGTATGGCACACGGTGCGTTCCGGCGTCGCACCGCACTTACAGCCCGCGAGACGAGGCGGGGAGGGATATACGCATTGCACCGCCGGAGCGCCACCGCTCAGTTGTTTCTATGACGTAACAACGCTACGGCGCCTCAGCGCGTGTGCACAGGCTCTTAGTCAACAATATAAAACATCCCTCAGCCGTTACTTCTCTTTCGCGCCGATACTGCTGACAGAAGATGCGCTCTGTCACGGTGCTCCCGGTCGAAATCACGGGATTTCTCCGCGTTCACGAAAACTATAATATATCTCTAATATAACTCTACTAGTCTCTAATATAACTCTACAAACCCTATGTCATTGAATTTGTTATGAAATAAGCTATCTGGTTTTAGACGGTTTAGTCCAGTTTTACCTTTTAATATATTGCGAATTCGGAGGTGAAAGTAACCCGAGCAAATTTTTTCCAGTTTTTTGTACAAAAGTCATACTTATTCATAAAATAAAAGCATTATTTCCAAAAGTTATTATTTTATTTACGTAAAGATACATTGTTTTACAATAATAAAATAACCACAAGAACAGTATAATAAGTCACAGTATTATAAGTGTCCTTGAAATAATTACCTACGGCCGCTCGGTAGATAAGCGTTCCTTCGTGCGTACTCGTACAGTTCGCGGCAAGTAACTTGAACGCTCTGAAGTAGACTACAAATGACTGCGCACTTGCGTAGTAGTCAATCTGCGCAGAGTAGTCAATCTGCCTTATAAAACAGTAGCGCGCATGGCGTACGCATGCGCAACCTAGCTTCAGAGCGTTCAAGTTATTTGCCGCGAACTGTAACTGCCGCGCACTCGATACTTTTGCGGTACTACTACACTATACACTGAGATTTCGAAGCGTGTCGTTTCGGCCATTTTCTATGAAGATATAATACTGTTACTTATTTATACTTTGCCACACACTTCACAAAAAAATTACATCGTTCAGGCGACCCCACCGCCGAACAAAATATAGGATATGTTTATGAAATTCAAATTTTCTTTCGTTTTCTGCAATTTTCAGCTCAGTGTCAGGTTGTAAGTATGTTGATTAAAATATGATTCGCGACCGTAACAAATATGACTTTACAGAATTATAATCATTAGAATTGGCAATGCAGCTCCTTAAGTTAGCAAAGGTGTCAAATGTCATGACCATGACCTGCAAATTGCAAAAAACGTAAAAAAATATGATTTTCGCGGGCTATCTTGGCGCAACCCTCTTAAATTCCGAGAACACTGTAGCCCAAGCTTGGCTTGGGATAATAACTTATACTATTTTGAAGTGATAACTTTTTATGGGAGGGTAAACCGCTTCGTAACATAACGCGTTACGGCGCCAGTCTGTCTGGCTTCCCTTTCTGTCACACTTAGTGCTTGTTTACGGAGACGCGGGGCGTTGAGCGTGGCGTGCTGCGTGGCGTTCGGCGGTGCGTCGGACGTTTTTTCTGTTTACAGAGAAGCGGGGCGTGCAGCGGCCCGCGTCATCACACGCGCAAACACAAACATATGGCGATGTACGATGTTGTTTATGGAAGCGCGGGGCGTGCGGCGTGGCGTGAAATGTAGCGGTGCCCGCGGCGTTGCACGCGGCGGTGAACGCGGCGGTGCACGCGGCGTGCATCGGGAGCGGGAGGCGGGAGCTGATATTCAAGCGCGACCGAAATATTTAATAATAAATAAAGAAATACATAGGATGCATAACATCACGACTATTTTCTCCGAAAAGTTAGGCAGAGGTGTTCCTATAGTACCTACACCCACATTTCGCCAGTTATGTTTAAGTCCCGTGTAATAGGGGGCGAGCCTAATTCCATCAACCGGGCACAAATCCAGACTCCGGGCTACTACTGAGAAATACCAGATGGAAAATACCAATAATATTTTGCCCGACCCGGGTATCGAACCCGGAACTTATGCTCAGCAGTAGTGCTTGCGACCACTAGACCAACGAGGCATTAAAAAAACCGGCCAAGTGCGTGTCGGACCACGCACAATGAAGGTTTCCGTGGTTGGGATGAATAAAATTTATCCCAAGAACAAACTTAATTTAGTAGTTGACAAACATGTTCTGTCATACATCGATATACGTCACGGTCAATTCTCCAACTGCAAATGTAAGTTTGTAATCACAATTTTTTTTTTTGTGATAAAACGAATAATTTAATAAAATCGGACTTTTTCCTTTACTAGTGCTGTAAGATCTTGCTTCCTGCCAAATTTCATGATTCTAGGTCAACGGAAAGTAGGTACCTACCCGGTAGGTTTTGATTCATGTGCGAGTATCAAAATATTTCACATAAATGGCCATATTTTTCGTTCGTTCGTTCACTTAGAAGCTTTAATTGTTTAATGATAAATGATTTTATTTCTGTAAGTAGGTCTGTACAAACACTTTTACACGTCAAAAATTTAGAGCTCCAACGGAACATAGATTTACTTATTAGATGTTATATGTGGATATCGCCGATGTTCGTAGTTCGTAGGTATTGAGCGTACATACGACACCGCGGGCCCCGCCGCGTGCCGCGCGGCGTTGCCCGCGGCGTTGCACGTGGCGTTGAACGCAGCGTTGCCCGCCGCGTGCCCCGCCGCGGGCAACGCTGCGTGCGACGCGGCGTGCAACGCCGCGGGCACCGCCTGGATTTCAAGCAAACGCCGCGCCTATAAAAACGCTTCTCCGTAAACACTCTCATACAACGCCATATGTTTGAATTTCGTGCGGGCCGCCCCGCCGCACGCCCCGCCCAACGCCCCGCGTGTCCGTAAACAAGCACTTACGGCAGCAGTCCCCCGCCGCGTTATCACTCCCGTCGAGTATCTCGAGACGCACAGGTTTTTTTTTGGTCCACATTCTTATCACAGACCGAGTTTCAGCTGTTAGAAGTGCTTATTATACGAGTATCAAATATCAACACCAAGCGCTTGAAAATAAGCGCAAAATGGATCCTCTCAAACTTTGGATCACAGAGTAAATTCTATTGCATTTATTTTAAATCTTAAATATTCTACACTAGGATAATATTTACTAATAGAAAACACAGCACAAAGTTATGTTGCCTAACAAAAACATTACCGAAATAAACAAATAAAAAAAAAAATAGGAAACAAATCAAACGATTTTAGTACAAAAATGCCAAGTACACAGTATGGATACGGCCAGTGCGTCATATCTGAACAACAAAATAAAAGAATGAAGCGACTTTCAAACCGGGGGGAGAATTTTTTTTTATGACATATTTGTTTTATATTATGAACGGTTTACTAATGTTTGCCATAATTTAAAATGCCATAATTTTATATGCCATACTTTTATTTGCCATAATTTCATTAGAAATAACGCTTCAGTTGCCATAATCGTGAAATGACATAAAATCATTTTCACTAATTTCATTGGTCATAATCGATCAAGTGTCATAATAATTTTAATCCATAAATTCATTAGCCATATTTTTTATTTTCAATAATGTCGTTTTCCATAACATTTATTAATATTCATTTGCCCATACTAGCACAACAATGCTAGTTCAGTATGTACCATGCTTGCTTTGCAAAAGAGGAAATCTAGCACTCGGCGGCCGCTGCCGCGGCACGCTCGCCTTCGCGCGTTGTTTGGTCACAGTTCTAACCTAACCTCACCTACCCGTTTCGAATTTGACAAACTGTTTATTGTCTGAACAAGAAAACCTAAAAATTACCCTAATCTGCCACGCATGCTTGATTTGCAAAAGAGGAAATCTAGCACTCGGCGGCCGCTGCCGCGGCACGCTCGCTACGCTCGCTCGCCTTCGCGCGTTGTTTGGTCACAGTTCTAACCTAACCTAACCTACCCGTTTCGAATTTGACAAACTGTTTATTGTCTGAACAAGAAAACCTAAAAATTACCCTAATCTGTCATGCATGCTTGCTTTGCAAAAGAGGAAATCTAGCACTCGGCGGCCGCTGCCGCGGCACGCTCGCTCGCCTTCGCGCGTTGTTTGGTCACAGTTCTAACCTAACCTAACCTACCCGTTTCGAATTTGACAAACTGTTTATTGTCTGAACAAGAAAACCTAAAAATTACCCTAATCTGCCATGCATGCTTACTTTGCAAAAGAGGAAATCTAGCACTCGGCGGCCGCTGCCGCGGCACGCTCGCTACGCTCGCTCGCCTTCGCGCGTTGTTTGGTCACAGTTCTAACCTAACCTAACCTACCCGTTTCGAATTTGACAAACTGTTTATTGTCTGAACAAGAAAACCTAAAAATTACCCTAATCTGTCATGCATGCTTGCTTTGCAAAAGAGGAAATCTAGCACTCGGCGGCCGCTGCCGCGGCACGCTCGCTCGCCTTCGCGCGTTGTTTGGTCACAGTTCTAACCTAACCTAACCTACCCGTTTCGAATTTGACAAACTGTTTATTGTCTGAACAAGAAAACCTAAAAATTACCCTAATCTGCCATGCATGCTTACTTTGCAAAAGAGGAAATCTAGCACTCGGCGGCCGCTGCCGCGGCACGCTCGCTACGCTCGCTCGCCTTCGCGCGTTGTTTGGTCACAGTTCTAACCTAACCTAACCTACACGTTTCGAATTTGACAAACTGTTTATTGTCTGAACAAGAAAACCTAACCTAACCTATCCTATTTTGCAAATGTACGTATGTATGTATTTAAATGAACATTCGGAATAATACATATCATATAATACAATACTGAGGACATCTGTCTGTAACGTTTCTAAATTATGTTTGTCAAGTGTCGATTATGTAATGTGTTACTTATAGAAACTAATGATTATGACACATGTTATTATGGAAACTAATATTATGGCAATTATAAGTTATGACAAATAAGTTGATATGGCAAGCGTTATTAGTATAAATGATAATAGTGCAAGTAAATATTATGAGTGGGGACGATTATGGAAAACAATAATAGGACAAATAATATTA
The DNA here is from genome assembly GCA_948150665.1 of Conistra vaccinii. Taxonomy (NCBI): domain Eukaryota; kingdom Metazoa; phylum Arthropoda; class Insecta; order Lepidoptera; family Noctuidae; genus Conistra; species Conistra vaccinii. The sequence goes on from OX411329.1 coordinate 14,496,329, forward strand.
TGGAAAACAATATAATACCATTATGAACTAAAATTAAGAAAATGTTCAACGCACATCATGCTAATAGATGAACATCCTATAATTCACCACTGAAACGAACAAGGGTGCGGTCCAAAAAATATCAATACATACAAAGAAATACATATTTGTAAATAAATTTTGCTAAAATAAAATTATGAATGAAGAGCAAGGAAACAAGGGTCAATACATACAGTTTTGCTGCAACCAACACAGAATGTTCGCACCAGTTTTGAACACTTGACGCACGTCCGCCGCCGGCGTGTGCGTTTCTTGACACTGACAAACGGATACTCAGCCACGCGGTGGGTGACGTCAAAGTGCTTATTCTGGTGCAGGATCTGTGTGGTTGCAGGCTGTAAAGTGGGAGAGCAATGCTTTGAAAGAAGAGATTTCACGAGAGCGACTCGGAAGTTGCGATGGGAAAGAGGACAAGGAGAAGAAGATGCAAATGATTGGCGATAGATGATGAAAGAATTTAGAATTGAGACGTTCAACAGTTTCCTGAATAGTTTTTTGTACCAGACCTTTGTTCGTTTCCGCTCGATGGGATACATGGCCAGCCTCTGGTCTTTTCTGTCCACCCCACCCATCATGATATTATAATCATGTATCAGGATGGGTTTGGTGGCATCTCGGATTTGGGCAACGGCGTCGCCATGGTATGTAGATATCATAGAGACCCTATTGTTATCCCTCCATACCATGACATCGACATCCCCCGAGGTAAGACCAGATATCTGACCTGGACACATGTTCCCCTTGGTCAGACTGTGCAGGGCCTGCGGAACAAATTTACGATTGGTCCGCAGGGTTCCTGCACAGTCAAAGCCCAATGCCTTGAGGCGTCGAGCGAGACATGGCGAATTGTAGAAGTTATCCATCCACAATGTGTGACCTTTGCCCTCAAGACCATGTATAAGCCTTAGAACAATTGCCGGCATAGATGCATTCAATGGGTCTTCAAACTGCTGCGGTGGAGATCTTTGAGACTTTTTATGAGCATGAACCTCAAACCGCCATAGGTAGCCGGTCTGAGGTTCACAAATCTCATAAGTCTTAATCTCCATCGTAGCAGCTTTATTGGGAATCAATTGACTGACGTCCAACCAACCTTTCCACTGCAAAAGACTTTCGTCCAAGGCAATATTTTGCCTCAGACGATACATGGATGAAAATTTGTTGTTCAGGTGTGACAACACTGGCTGCAACTTAAAAAGTTTAGCCTCGGAGCCATCCAGCTCTAGCGCACACATGTCTTCGTTATTTGCAAAATGAAGGCACTTACTTAATATGGAAAAACGGTTGCCAGACATGTGTGCAGTAAAACCTGGAGTATAGAACACGTCAGTGGTGGCATTCCAATACTCCTCAACTCGCGACTTGACCACAACCCCCATCGCAATCACTATCCCAAAATAAACATAAATTTCGTCAGCCGTTGTTTCCTGCCATATGGGATGGAGGTTGTTGGTTCCGAGTATCCTGGCTGCCACCTGCTGAGCGTATCTATTTGTCTCCGAGGCAATGTACTCCATAAATTGCCGATCCCATATGGCAACGAAAATGTCATACGGGTCGACACATGGAGCTGTCGGACCTATATCGATGTGCGCAAACATTTCCCGCCTCGATTCAGTAGGAATCGGAGCATCCGGAAACGGTTTCCAATCAAAATCATATAGGCTCCAAGGCTGGTCCGTCGCCGTTGGAGGAACATCAAGTATGCTGCTGCTGCTGGTGCTGGCGGTTGCGTATTCCGCGGGCGAAACAGGTGCTGGGGCTGACTCGGCATCATCATCAGCGTCCATCGGCGTCTCCAAGGCGCTCCTCAGCGTCCTTGGGAAGATGAATGGCGAAATTTCTTCGTCGTCACTCTCTCCAGAGTCTGCTTCGCTTCCTGTGTAAAAGGTAGGTAGGTAAATCATCTGGTGGGAACTCGAATTTTGCCCCTAGCTCCATCCCAAGCTAAAATCAGTAGCTACTTACCGTAATAGAGCTGTTCGAATATGTCTTCATCGTGCAGACTCTGGCGAGGACGAGGACACTCAATCTCTGGGCTTGGTGCCGACTCCACATAGTCCACATACCTGAAAAAAAAAACAGTTTTTAGTACCCTACCCATCTCTTTCGAGATAAATAGAAAAGTCTGGAAGATACTTACAACGCCGGCGAAGGCACTGAAAGTGTTGGCGAAAGTGGTGGTGGACTTGGTGGAGGGACTTCAGGCTTCAGCGCTACGCCTTCAACCACCACTTCCATCGGAGGTGGTAGCAGTGGTGGTTGTGGTGATCTAGATGGATATTTTAAAATAAAATTTATTCTTGCTAGTGTAATACAACCAGATACAATGTAGAACTAGGTACTAACGGTCGCCAGCTGCGCTTCCGGCTGGGGTGCAGTTGGCTCTTCAGACCCAGACCCACCGGCATGTCCTCAACATTATGAATAGTTAATCTGAAACGTAAAATTCAATTGTAATACTCAAAAATATAAATAAAATAAAATTTGTAAAAAAAAAAGCGATAAAAGCTGTTTACTCTGTAATAGTGCGCGGCCCAGGCCTGTTTATTGCTTACCTTTCCATGTTTAACTAGAGCACTTTCGCTTTTAAAACGCACAGGAGATGTATCTAATACAGCCTCCAAAACATAAAAGTGTATAATGTATGTATGTCCAAAACGGAATAAAAGCGCCTCGTAGACTACAAAGAATTAAACATTCCGGTGCAAATTATTGTTAGATGTTTAACATGTGATGTTATTGTCTGTCCTGTTCCTTTTTCCTACTCTGTGAAAGTTAGAGCAGCAAAGGTATAGTTTAGAGAGGCAATCTTTCGTATTAAAATAGACCAGCATGCAGACTGAATCAGTTTGGTAGCGGATAAGGGGTTTTAGACAGTCAACTGAATCAGCTTGCGTAATAGACGAGTAGGTATCTGACATATTTTTTTTGCAGTCGACATGCTGCAGTGACATGTTGAAAAATTCAAAAAAAAAAAAAAAAATGAAAAATTCATGAGATCGATTAATGTTTACGTAAATGATGTCGATATGCGGTGTTCTTTGACATTATGCTAATTGCGAATAAACTTTTACTCATGACCTACATTTAAATATTTGGTGTTCTTGAACATTTAGTTAGATACTTTCATAAATTATAGGTATTTTCAAAAAGGTGTCACCTACCATTTAAAATAGAAATCAAATCTATTAATCCGTATTCTAAAGATTAATCGAATTACTAAGCTATTGAACGCACCAGTCGGATTAATACGACTGAGAACCTATGTTCGTTTTTGGTTTTTTAAGTCATTGCACGAGCCTATTTCTCGTAGGTATTTATTTGTCCATTTATGAACTGGGCGCTGGGCGCTGGGGGCACTGCAATCGATATAAAACCAAGCGGTCAATAGGTTTAAGAACGGGATTATTAGGTAAGATCGAAAATATTAACGACATCAGTGATCGTCTTTGTGTGCATTAGATTGACAACATTAAACCTAATATATTTTGTCAGTGGGTTGATACGTCGGTTACTAATTAAAATATTATGTCACGCATGCGAGATAAGCCCACGTGAATCCGCATAGCTGTAACAACGCCCTTAATCCGGGTTCTTGATACTAAAGCAAATTACCTTCGAGCGCAATCAGCCGCACTAGCTGCTGCATTTGCTTTAACGCGGTCAACAGCGTACAAGTCAGCTTCAGCGCAATGAGCAGTTTTTGTGGCATCAATGACGACTTTAGGCTGGACCACTCCCCTGCATCCACCAGCATTCAATTCAACACAGTTGGCCGTACACACTTTCACGCTGCCACTGCTACCAGCCGCAGAAAGTTTATTCCCATCTTGTTTGATAACGTCATGCATTTTTCTTCTAACAGTGTTAGCAAACTTTCCAGGCAAAAATTTACTACAAAGTCTATAATATTGCGAACGGGTTATGTCAATATAATCGTTTCTAACGCATTTGCATTCTTCAGGATTTATCGAAATTTCACTCCCATCGGCATTACGACTCAATACTACAATTACTCTGTCAGTTTGAATTGATAGATCCATTTTTTTTTTCAAGATTGGCATCATAGTAGTATTTATAGAGTTAGTACTAGTTGTGTTTACGACAGTTGTTGTTAAACTCTGATCGATTTCTAGTACGAGGTTTCTAGCCTGGGTGCTAAGTGTTCCGCCATCTTTCATTATTTCGAGATCATCGGATTGTAAAGACTGTGTAGACTGCACTAAAGGTAATATCTCATTTTCAACTATTTCTATTTTCATTTCTACATCTTCTTCAAGTGCTCCTGCGTCACTATTATTTTCATCATCATCATTTTCTGTTTTTATTTCTACATCTTGTTTAACAGATTCAGATTTTTCAATCTTCGTATGAGAAGAGTCTTCAGTTTGTGTATATGTTGTTGTAGAACCCTTTTCTACATTCGGCATAACATACATTATTGATACATTGTTTTCAGATTGTTGATTACAGTATTGTAGGGAGTGTACAGTTTGTGTGGAAGAATCAACACGATTCTTCCTTCGTAAAGGTTTTCCTGATAAAGTGCCATCTAAGACGACATCAGATGCGACCACTCCCCCACATTCAGCAGCAGTCGCTTTCACGCGACCATCACTGCTAAGTGTTCTTCCGTCTTTTATTATTTCAAGATCATCTGATTGTAAAGACTGCGTAGACTGCACTACAGGTGATATTTTATTAACTATTTCTGTTTTCATTTCTACATCTTCTTCAAATAAAATAGGGACTCGGGAGCCCGAGTCACTATTTTTATCATCGTTTTCTGTTTTTATTTCTACTTCTTCTTTAAATAAAATAGGAACTCGGTGGCCCGAGTCACTATTTTTATCATCATTTTCTGTCTTTATTTCTACATTTTGTTCAACAGATTCAGATTCTTCAATCTGCATAGGAGTTATTATTCCTTCTTTTATGTTAACTTGATTAATATCGTGTGGCAAAGAGTCTTCAGCTTGTGTATAAGTTGTGGTAGAACTATTTTCTACATTCGCCATTTCAGATCGTTGATTGACGTATTGTGTGGATTTTACAGTTTGTGTGGAGGAATCGTGTTGCAAAGGTTTTTCTGATAAATGAAGTGATGGGATTGCAGATTTTTTGAGACGATCCTTTTTACCATACATGCATTTCTGGAAATGCAAACTGCACACGTATTTGTGCTTGAAAAAATCCCAGTCTTTATCGATTACATCGGTTCTTTTACAAGCGGTTATCCAGATTTTGCGTCTGCAAAAAAAAGATTCAATATTAAGATATTTTATAAGACTTTCTAAAACATTTAAAAACCTATCTTTAATCATAAATATAAAGTATACTCGTATACACAGACGAACGATTTTTAGGACTTGGGCCAGTTTCTTGTGCGACAATTATCGTGAAATTATTGTGACAAATTGTCAAGTGCCCGTAAACTGCTGCGATTGGTTGAATGATTTATCAGCAGCCAATGCACAAAGGAGTATTTCCATGTAAAATCCGGTCAAAAGTCGAATTTAAGAAATTAAATTAAATCTTATGAAAGCCACATATTATTGCAGCCTATTAACCGGTCCATCGAAAAAGGGATGTATACATTTGTAACTCTGGTAGTCGAACCTTCCCGCACAAGCAGTCGGAACCCAGTCGTTGTCTAAACCCCATGTCTTTATTTTCGGCGTTTGTTTTTTTTCACTGCATTGGAGTTTGAACTGTACGTTTGTTGTAATAAATTGTGGAAAAAAACGTTGTGAATATGGAAGTACAAGGTACGTAGATTCTTATAAAATAAAAATTAAATACTTTATGTTTCATTTATGTGTTTTAAAAAAATCCGAAAGATGAACCGAAAATTTGTAATAAATTGTATAAAATACTAGCTGCCCACCCCGGCTTCGCACGGGTAGTAGTAAGTACTTATCTACAGCGCACATACTACTCTGCCCTACCTACCTAAGACTGCCCGACCTACCTACCTACCCTGCCCTAACTACCTACCCTACACTGCCCGACGTACCTACCTACCTACCCTGCCCTACCTCCCTACCTTACCCTACCTCCCTACCCTACCCTGCCCGAACTACCTACCTACCCTACCTACCTCCCTTCCTATCTACCTACCCTGCCCTATCTACATACCCTTCCCGACCCGACCTACCTACCTACCTACCTACCCTACACTGCCCGACCTTCCTACCTACCCTACCTACCTATCTACCCTACACTGCCCGACCTACCTACCTACCCTACCTACCTATCTACCCTACACTGCCCGACCTACCTACCTACCTATCTACCCTACCTACCTACCGTCCCCTATCTTCCTATCTACCTACTATGCCCTACCTACCTACCCTACCCACCTACATACCTACCTTCCTAAAGGTGGGTACTGACCAACGTTACAAGGTGTAATGTAACATTCGCATCGAGCGTGTTACTCATCGAGCATGTTACGCAGTGTCCTTAAAATCGACGTAACATGCTCGTCAAAACTCTGAACTGAACCGCGTAACAGTCAAAGGATTCGCCAAAAAACCGACAGCCGGGTGGAGCACTCAAAGCGAGCGTGTGCTGGTTTTCCCGTAACACGACATACTGACTGCATGAATGCTCGCTGTGTAACACGTTACATTACGCCCCGTAACGCCGGTCAGTACCCAGCTTTACACCCTACCTTCACCTACCTATCCTAAGAACCTTCTCCTTATTACAATAACGAAAAAAGAATTAGTGAAATCGGTCCAGCCGTTCACGCGTGTTCAAATAGGCCCATTCATCATTTTAGGCCCTAAACTTTAGTGAGTGAGAGAACGACAGGAGACCGGCTTCGTTCTCATCCTTACTCTGTGCTGTTTACGGGATGCGAAGTGACACTGGTAGACGCCTGACGGGAATAACTGATCGAGTGGTAACTGATCAATAAAATTATCAACCGCCAAGAGTAGAAAATTAAAAAATAGGGGTTGGTGGTAGAAGGTTGAAAATTTAGGGTTGTGTGTATTTTTTAATGCCAAATCATAAAAAAATTACAATAAAAAAAATTGTCCAAAAAAAGAAAAAAAAAAACTTGGGGTGGACCACCCTTATCACTTAGGGGTACGAAAAATAGTTTACATCCTATTCTCATACCTACCTGATATACACAAAAAAAATCATAAAAATCGGTCAAGCCGTTTCGGAGGAGTTTGGCAACAAACACCGTGACACGAGAATTTTATATATTAGATTTTATTAAATCGTGTTTTTGTTTATTTTTCAATGCTTGTCAAACCTTTATTTTATGATCTATATGTTGTCTAGAATGTGTTTAAGTTAATACAATAAAAATATGCTGCGCCAACGCGCGCCATTTTTTTTTTTTTTTTAAAGATAGTGTAAAATGATGGTATATTTGACTTTATGTTGTTTTATTTTTATTTTCAGATAATGCAGAATCAGACATTATTTATTTTCAGATAAGAGAATAAATGGGACTGCTCGTAGACGTGCCTAAAGCAGGAATTGCGAAAACAAAATGATGGAAATACATCACAAAGGTTTTTGCAGACCCAAAAAACATCTCACCGTACTGGAATTGATTTAGACGTCATCAAACGATTGAGGGTAATCCTAGAGGTAATTTGCCAGCGGCATCAGTATAATTGTTGAAAAGTTTGCTTCTTACGTCCAGGCAACAGCAAAGTTGTACACTGATTTGTATAAATGGTATCCTATGTCACCTACAATTCACAAAGTTTTGATACATGGAGCTCAAGTCATAAGCCACGCTATTGTTCCTATTGGTCAATTGTCGGGGGACGCGGCTGAGGCCCTAGGCAGTACAGGCTTGACTTTTCTAGAAAATTTTATAAAGATCCTTATCTAAGCTGAATTCAGCCAAAACCGCAATCGAAGAGATTTTTTTTTACGAAAGGGGCGCTTGATCTGATGGTCGCAATTGCACCGCCATCTTTACCATCAACGTCAACAGAAGACAACATCAGCTGCAGAAATATAAATGAAGATAATGAAGAGAAGAGGATAATTAAGAATTTTTTTAGAACATGTTTTTTTGCGATGAAAGTACTTTTTATTATAATTAATGATTATATTTAATCATATTACCATGTTTTATTATTAAATAAACCATTAAATAATTTGGACCGGATTTTTCACGGTAATACTCCTATGTGCAATGTGCGGTTTTATATTTCTAAAACGTGACGATCTATTATCGTAGTCGTCCACGGCGACATCGACATCACGGCATCGCATTACCCAATAGAAATAATAAGAAGACTCGTCGATGATAACGATAACTCGACTAGACTCGATAACGTTATACGTGCACGTATTTTCATACATTTTATAGACGTGAACGTCCACGATGATTCCCTCATTTTAGAAATTAGAAAAGCACAATTTTTACATTAATTTTGGGATAATCGTGCGAGAAACTGGCCCTAAGTAAAAAACAAATTGAAAACAGTTTTATAGGTGTTTTTTATGCGCTATTAATTATACACTTGAATATTGCTTTTAACTTTAAGAAACTATATTGATTGGTTTTGGATATATTTCATGTTAAATTAGTGGCGTTGTTGCTGTGACAAACAGCACAGAAAAGATTGGTTCGGGTGCACTAAGGAAAAAATATATTTTCCCAAATCGTTTATTTTCTTGATTCTATCGTATAAAATACCTGAATATAAGGTTAAAAGCATCTTAGTATTTTTCGTCTCCGACCAACGCAACGGTTTGTCGTAAAAACGATGTCGAACGGATCCTTTTGTAAAGGGCCTTAAAAAAATTTCGTGTTGTTTTTTTTGTTTTTTTGCAATACGTTACTTTCTCGATTCTATCGTTTAAAACTCCATAAAAGGCTAAAAGCGTCTTGGTATTTTTTGTCTCCGACCAACTGTTTGTATTAAAACAAATACCCAGAAACGAATCGCTGCCAAACCGACTCCACGTAGTCATGTCTGCCCTACCCCTAAAGTGTAATTTAAGCCCGCGTAGGCGCGGAGGGGCGAGGCGGCCCGCGAGCTGAGGAGCAGGTGGTTTTAACGCTCACGGTAATGAGCATTATAATCATCTGCGACGATAAGCCCGCGTGGGACCGCCGGAGCCCCGCAGCGCCAGAGCCGTGACAGAAACCATGCCTGCTGCATGTTGCATGGTCGCGTGCATGCTGCATGCTTGCTTGTATGATTGTTTGCATGTTCTCTGAACTATCTGCGATATATGATGATTCTATTTTTTAATTATCATTGATATAAAAAAAAACTGCTTTTACATTCTGAAGTCAAGGGGTTGGTAGTGTCAGGGCACTGGAATTACAAAGACACTCCAAATTCATTTGACCTTGACCTCCAAGTTCACTCGACCTTCACCTCGAAGGTCACTCGACCTTGACCTCGAAGGTCACTCGACCTTGACCTCGAAGGTCATTCGACCTTGACCTCGAAGGTCACTCGACCTTGCCCTCTAAGGTCACTTGACCATGGCCTCCAGTCATTCGACCTTAACCTCCAAAATATTATGATCTCCAGAATCACTTGTCCTTGACCTCAAGGTCACAAACCATGAATATTGACCTGTTACTGCTCCTCAGAATTGCGGATCTTGACTTTCGGAATTTTGACCTTGTCCTCAAAGTCAATAACATCAAGGAGAAACGCGGATCTTGACTTTAAAAAATTTTACCTTGAGCTCAAGGTCAATGACCCTAAGGTCAAGGTCAATGCCCTTAAGGTATCCCATGGTGTTCCCCCACCCTACTACTCCCACATCCCACCGGATCCCGAAGGCTTGATTAGGCGATGGTTTTTGGTGAAATGTTTCTTAGTCTTTTTTTCAATTTATTCCAGAAATTCCCACCGACAAATCTCATAGTGCCCTGTTTCGTATCCACTGACCAAGAAATATTCAAAAGCTATGGAAAAATGCTTGAGGCCTTGACTAAGCAGGGTTGCCAACCCTACTATATAATATAGTATACTGCTATATTAAAGGCCTAAATACTATATTTGTTAAGCAAAAATATAGTAAACTACTATATTCAATACAAAATAGCGAGATCATTGCAATAGGGCCAATATTAATTATTTTGTAACCTTAATAATATAGTGTAAAAATAGATAAGAGACATTTAAAAAGAAAATAATGTTAATAAAGGTAAAGGAGCAAAAAAATAATTTCAAGAATAAAAACTGGTTTTGAAACATTCATACTTTAATTATTCGCCATCTACTATATTTTTACTGGCAATGGCTTTGAAAATACTATATTTGATATAAAACGTAAGAGTTTGCCAGAGAGAAATAGAGAGAAGTTATATGGGTCATAAACTAAAAGATAGAGTCAAGCTCAATACAACCAAAAACCAAGGCTAGACATTATCAAACAAACACTGAAGACTAAAATGGAAACGGGCTGGATATTTACAAAGAGTTAACAATAACAGATGGATGAAAACCATACTGGTACCCAATTTACAACTAAATTTACAAGATAGTGACGACTTGTCAGGCTTAATAGGAAAAACATGCAACAGACTAGCTTGGGATAGAGCTAGATGGAGACAGATGCAGGAGGTTTTTACCGCACTAGGTGATCCTTATAATGGACTAACTAATTAAATAAAAAAAATCTACCAAGTATTATGAAATTACGAGTATAAGAATAATTTATCTTCACACGATAATATTTGAATGTAGTTAGCAATGAATTAATTTTGATTTTTGTTTTAGTTTTAACTGTGATATTAATTTTAAGTATTAAGAGTTCAACCGTCACAAGAACTCATGGAGTTTGATAACAATTAACATTTTATTGTCATAATAGTGACAGTGCCAAGGCTAAGGCTGCCAGTCCACTGGAGCGGAGAGGAGAGGAGGAGCGGAGATGTGCCAAAATTAACCAATAGAATCGCACCTCTGGAGCGGAGTTTTGATTCTATTGGTTAATATTGACACATCTCCGCTCCTCTCCTCTCCTCTCCGCTCCGGTGGACAAGCAGCCTTAGACAATAAATTATGATTTTGTTACTGTAACTTGAAATTGAAATGTCCTTTTTTTAATTTTTTATATATTAAGCAGAGTATTGTAATTATTGTAAGGAATCAATAAAAGCTTTTATTATTATATTAGGTATGTATAATATTATTTTGAACTAAGTATACTCCATTGGTTTAGGTTATTAAACTATACTTACTGGTAGGTACGTATACTGTCTTGTTTAAAAATATGTTAAATACTTAGATTACTTAGAATCAATCAAAATATAACCAAATATAATTTATTTTGGATTTTTACAATAGTTTCCTCTTTTATATTAATGTAAGTAGGTACCTACCTATGTTAAACTACTTATTCTTAATCAAGTTCCTAGAAGTAACTGCTTGAGCACAATTTTTTTGTTAGTTTTAAATAATATTATTATATTTTGTACTTAATATAACGTAAAAACCCCAAAAAGACAGGATCTAGAAAAACACAACGAATAAATTGAAGAGTACACTGACATAGAATCATAGAATGACAAGCAATAGGCCCCATTCCGAGTTACGTCATATTCGCGCACAGCGCTCACATAAATACTTTGCGTTCCGATTCCGATTTAGGGACTACTCACACTTATTCACCTCCATTCACGTTTCGCTGAACGATTTTGGTCACACTTATACAGTTCTGCTTCTATAAGCCGCGTACAACACAGTACAGTAACAACGCTGAACGCAGCAGAACAGCGCTGAACTCTATCTATTAGCACTCGCTTGATAATAACGCATTTGTCCTCATTTTATACTTGATTGCCGCGAAAGCTGAATAGACGCGGAAACCTGAACGGATGCGTACGCGTCTCCATAGAAAATCGTTGTTTTCTATGGGCATAAGCTGAATAAGTGTAAGTAGTCCCAGTCCCAGTAGCTGGCTGAGATCTGTCAAAAGTTGAACAGTTCGGAACGCTCGTGAAACGTGAATCGTGAACACGCTCACACTGCTCGCTCAACGTCAAAACTTATAACATAACCCCAAATGTTGCACAAAATGGTTGGATTACAGTACTTATTTCTTGGTGTATCACAAATTTCTTTCTGATATTAGTTTATCCGCTTGACTGTCACTCTAATGAGACACTGGAGACACAATAAAATTTTAATTGTTATCGAGCTGCATCAGTCTTTCGGACAGTTTAGCATGTAAGGCATAGTCGGCGTTATCGCAAGATGGCGCATGTTATGACGTCATCTACGACGATTCACGGGACATCGTTATCGCGCTCACACTAATTTGGAACGGTGTTAGCACGCTCAAAACAGTTGCTTATCTCGGAACGCAGCCTAGTCGTAAGTTGGACGTTATTTTTTGTTTACATATATATTTGTGTGCGGCAGATTATAGGTAGGGTAAGTACCAAAATATTGATAATTGATATTGACGACTGATACATTCATGTGAAAAGGAATTCATTCAAAGGACCCTCTGACCAGAATGTTACAAAGTGCTCACAATATCATGTACATAAACAAGCTTGTAAATTCTACAAACACGTGTAATAATGGTTTATCAAAACAATATCCGAAAAATCTTACCTTTCTTCGTCGTGAGGAAACTGATGGAACTTCAAATCCTTGTCTGTGTGCGAAGATGAGAGGCAATGAAGGGCTGCACAAGTCGTACGCACCATGTTTTTTGTAACAACCAAGAAACCAGTGAAATCCTATGGAAAATTTTTTACCGATGACGCGCGAATCCCTGCTTACACGTCCCGAGTAACTGAGGCTCACTCGGTCGGTCTCGGTCTCGCTCACTCGCTCGGACTCTCGGTCTCGGTCGGTCGTTACTCGTGTGATCGTGTCTCGTTCGTCCGCTGCTTTTTTTTTTTTTTTTTTTTTTTAACTAGGGCATCTCGTAGCTGGCCTCTGAGGCCATGACTACTTAACCGGTCATTCCTGCGGCTGCCTTAAGCTCCTAAAAACTTAAAGCCTCCAGCCAGGGGCATTCGTCCGCTGCGTCGTCGTTCGTCTATATCTATCTGTGCTCCGCTCCGAGTCAGTGTTTCCACTTTTAGGGATATTTCTCCCTTTTGTAGGGAAAAATTGCCAATGATAAGCATGGTTTAGGGATTATTTTTATTTTTTAACATGGATTTAGGCAATTTGGGGGAAAATATAACTTGAGTTGGTAGCCCTATTGTTAAAGTAGGCGAAGTAGACAGCACCCAATCAATGTAAATGTATTACTTTAGTCTTATTATGGCACCACCGATTGATTAAAGGGTATTCCTTCGTAATGAATGTCATTTGTCTAATTTTAATTTACCATGTTATTGTTAAATTATTATTGTACTATTATCGTGGCTAAAGACGAAATCGGAAATAAGTCGCTTTTTACCTTGTGTTGGTTTGTTTCGTTTCTCGATTAATAATGAATGTTTTGTAGGTATATATAAAATTCCTTGGTTTAGGGAATGAAAAATTCCCTAAACCAAGGAATTTTAGGGATAATTCATTAAGAAACTGAGGAAAAACCAAAAACGTAAGTGGAAACACTGCTTAGAGTCGCTCCGCGGGGCCTGCGGTCGGTAACGATCGGCCCAGTCGGTCAAACAGAGGCATGCCGCATGCCGGGGGCTGGCGGGTGTCTCCCACCCCTCCGGCTCATTCATGCCGCACCCCCCCCCTAGGCATGGCCTAGGCCACTAGCCAAAGTATAGCACAGTCTAAAACGCCTTCTACACGGTCGCCAACCGCGTCCCGACAGAGGTGACTTTGGTGGTTTACAACCGTGTAGATAGATGATGTTTACGACCAAAAGGTGAAACATCTTTGCCGGTTGCCAACGAAGGTCACCTCTGTCGGGGACGCGGTTGGCGACCGTGTAGTAAGCGTTTTACGTTGCAGGGCGTGAGGGGCGAGACGGGGGAAGCGCGTTCCCGAACTGCTAGCTGTCGCGACAATGCCTACACGTTGTCGGCATTTACTTACAAGTCTTACAACGAGATCAAAGGTGATTTCCTACTGTAAGTTTTTATACTATGGCACGGTAGACGGTATTCCAACTTCATAGAAACGGACGAAGCGCGAGCTATACCTACGCGCCTCGATCGAGGTATGCGCGAGGTATGCAGACAGTCGCGTCTGTGCCGCAGTGACGAACAAACGGTGTGTTGTTTTTTTAACAATAACCGCGCGATTTTTACACTAAAAATAAATTCAAGTACATATTTAATATGACGAGTAGGATTTATTGTTGCTGTTTTTGGTTGCATGAATTTGGCATTAGCGCATCCAGAGATAACTTTTTTTAGATTACCTGGAAACTTTGAAAGGTATTATTATTAACAAACAACAACAACAAAATTATTTTATAGTCTTACTATAATAATTTTACTTACTGGTAGGTAGGTACATAATGTGTGTCTTTTTAATGGATAAGTATTTCCTTTTATCTCCCGAGAAAAAGATGTCTGAATTAATAAATAAAGTGAATAGAGTAAAGGAAAGTGATAGACACGAGTGAAATAGGTAGTTATAGGCGGTTCATGAATCATGATACGGTAGGTACGCTTGTTTTAAAACCTCGGCCATTTGTGTTTTGTTTTGTTATTCAATTCACAAAGTATTTTTCAACACAGTTGCTCGTAAAGTGGCTCTTATTTAACCGCTTTTAGGTTCATAATGCAGTGTATTATAGACACGTGCTTTTTTCTTTACATAATCGCACTAGTGCGGTAATGTGCGCCATAGATAACTATTTACTAGTCGGAGTAATGACATGGCAGTCCGGCAGTATGGAATTAGTAAGTACTATCAAGGCACGACATGTCTTTCTTATTGCGACTTAATATAGTGTGACAAAGTAAACAGGTTTTTGGAACGAAGTTCTTTAACGCGGCTTCATTCTTGCGTCTGTCTTTTTCTAATTCGATAGAAAGAGAAAGAGAAAGTGTGAATTTCGTCAAAATGGAAATCTAAGATGGCGGCTGCGAAAATTTTCTCATTTTTCGTCATGGGTATCGTTTTCGTGTTGTCGATGGTTCTAAAGCCGATAGTGAGGTCAAAATGGAAATCCAAGATGGCGGCTCCGAAATATTTCTCATTTTTCGTCATGGGTGTCGTTTTCGTAGGTTTCAATGGTTCTAAAGCCGATAGTGAGGTCGAAATGGAAATCCAAGATGGCGGCTCCGAAAATTTTCTCATTTTTCGTCATGGGTATCGTTTTCGTAGCTTTCAATGGTTCTAAGGCTGATAGTGAGGTCAAAATGGAAATCCAAGATTGCGGCTGTAATTTTTTTTTTCATTTCTCGTCATGGGGTCGTTTTCGTAGGGTTCGATGGTTCTAAAGCCGATAGTGATGTCAAAATGTAAGACCAAGATGGCGGCTGTAATTTTTTTTTTCATTTCTCGTCATGGGGTCGTTTTCGTAGTTTTCGATGGTTCTAAAGCCGATAGTGGGGTCAAATGTAAATCCAAGATGGCGGCTGCAAATTTTTTTCTCATTTTTCGTTATGGGTGAGAAAAATGCGAAATGAGAAATTTTTACAGCCGCCATCTTGGATTTACATTTTGACCTCACTGTTGGCTTTAGAACCATCAAAAACTACGAAAACGAAACCCATGATGAAACATGACAAAAATTTCGCAGCCGCCATCTTAGATTTAGATTTTGACCTCACTATCAGCTTTAGAACCATCGAAAACTACGAAAACGAGACCAATGACGAAAATTTTCACAGCCGCCATCTTGGATTAACATTTTGACCTCACTATCGGTTATAGAATAGCATGATCGAAAATTACGAAAACGCCACCCATGAAAAATGAGAAAATTTTCACAATCGCCATACTGTATTTTCCATTTGACCAAATTCGCACTTTCTCTCTCACTCTCTCTCGATATAGAATAATTTGTAATAATTAGCAGCGAAATCTAATTTTTTCAAGTTTCAAATTTTGTCTCCACCTCCGACCGAATGTGATGGTAGGCTGTTCAGCGGTTTTGCCAGTGCCTTGCGCGCGCATCGCTACCCGAAAAAAAATCCAGCGCGCCATTTTTCATAAATATTTGTTATCGTATAGGTACATAAATATGTTGTGTGGTTACTGCAGGTTACATATTAAGAAAAATACGAACCGACGTAGAAACGTTTTTACAGGAAGTGGATAGTCAGTACCTGGCAACAAAGGTCAGTTGAACTTTATAAATCTAAATGTATCATTTCTCTAAAGTTACGTTATTGTAGCATAAGTTCTTACAACAAGACGGTTTCTTTCCTCGCAAATGTGTTGAAAAACGTCGTATGAACCGCGTGCGCATTGTTCATTACCCACTCGGCTAAATTATCGCGCTCGCCTTTGGCTCGCGCGAATAATACCGCCTCATGGGTAATGACCAATACAGCACACTCGTATCATAATGTACTATTTCAACACAGTTGCTCGTAAAGTGGCTCTTATTTAACCGCTTTTAGGTTCATAATGCAGTGTATTATAGACACGTGCTTTTTTCTTTACATAATCGCACTAGTGCGGTAATGTGCGCCATAGATAACTATTTACTAGTCGGAGTAATGACATGGCAGTCTGGCAGTATGGAATTAGTAACTTGTACTATCAAGGCACGACATGTCTTTCTTATTGCGACTTAATATAGTGTGACAAAGTAAACAGGTTTTTGGAACGAAGTTCTTTAACGCGGCTTCATTCTTGCGTCTGTCTTTTTCTAATTCGATAGAGAGAGAAAGTGTGAATTTCGTCAAAATGGAAATCTAAGATGGCGGCTGCGAAAATTTTCTCATTTTTCGTCATGGGTATCGTTTTCGTAGTTGTCGATGGTTCTAAAGCCGATAGTGAGGTCAAAATGGAAATCCAAGATGGCGGCTGCAAAATTTTTCTCATTTTTGTCATGGGTGTCGTTTTCATAGTTTTCGATGGTTCTAAAGCCGATAGTGATGTCAAAATGTAAATCAAAGATGGCGGCTGTGAAAATTTTCTCATATTTCGTCATGGGTGTCGTTTTCGTAGGGTTCGATGGTTCTAAAGCCGATAGTGATGTCAAAATGTAAATCAAAGATGGTGGCTGTAATTTTTTTTTTCATTTCTCGTCATGGGTGTCGTTTTCGTAGTTTTCGATGGTTCTAAAGCCGATCGTGGGGTCAAATGTAAATCCAAGATGGCGGCTGCAAATTTTTTTCTCATTTTTCGTCATGGGTGAGAAAAATGCGAAATGCGAAATTTTTACAGCCGCCATCTTGGATTTACATTTTGACCTCACTGTTGGCTTTAGAACCATCAAAAACTACGAAAACGAAACCCATGATGAAACATGACAAAACTTTCGCAGCCGCCATCTTAGATTTTGATTTTGACCTCACTATCGGTTATAGCATGATCGAAAATTACGAAAACGCCACCCATGACGAAAAATTAGAAAATTTTCACAATCGCCATACTGTATTTTCCATTTGACCAAATTCGCACTTTCTCTCTCACTCTCTCTCGATAGAGAATAATTAGTAATAATTAGCAGGGAAATCTAATTTTTTCAAGTTTCAAATTTTGTCTCCACCTCCGACCGAACGTGATGGTAGGCTGTTCAGCGGTTTTGCCAGTGCCTTGCGCGCGCTTCGCTACCCGAAAAAAAATCCAGCGCGCCATTTTTCATAAATATTTGTTATCGTATATGTTGTGTGGTTACTGCAGGTTGTACATATTAAGAAAAATACGAACCGACGTAGAAACGTTTTTACAGGAAGTGGATAGTCAGTACCTGGCAACAAAGGTCAGTTGAACTTTATAAATCTAAATGTATCATTTCTCTAAAGTTACGTTATTGTAGCATATGTTCTTACAACAAAACGGTTTCTTTCCTCGCAAATGTGTTGAAAAACGTCGTATGAAACGCGTGCGCATTGTTCATTACCCACTCGGCTAAATTATCGCGCTCGCCTATGGCTCGCGCGAATAATACCGCCTCATGGGTAATGACCAATACAGCACACTCGTATCATAATGTACTATTATTTGTTTATAAATATAAAAAAGTACATTTACAATCACAAAACTAAATGGAAACACAAAGTAGGCAAATGTAATTAAAATACTGGAGGCGGGCAGCCCTATCGCATGTTTACGTACCGCGCGGCTGTAGGCATTTATTTCTAAGATATGGCTTAGTTATTATACCGTCTACCGTGACTATGGTGTAGCAGTAGTTCGGTTGTTAGTCCGGTTGACCGAACTACTTAAACTTTCAGTTGCGATAGTTCGGTTCTTATAACAAAGCACCGAACTACTGAAACTTAAACACCTGGATAGGGGTACCCCAGCCAGCCAGGTACAGTGGGTTATATAGCTGTTACCTGACCCACGGCAACGGTGGTCAGCAACGGCAAGGTGGGTCAGGTAACAGCTATAACTGACCGTACATGCCATAGAAATATATATCTATGGTACATGCAGTACATAAATAGTATGTAGGTACTAATAACGCAATGTGGATGAACTTTTATTAATTTATTTACCTCCACATAGTGGCGGCTTATTACAATGCATTAAAGACATTTATTCTATTGGTTCATTTGTGCCGGGCAGATTTTAAATTTATTCACATAAAATTCAAAAGTTATTGTTATGGTTATTGGTGATGGTCGACGGTTTCTGAAAATGAGACAATTTTGCGTCCCCATGTTTTTTTAGGGGACACAGGGACGAAGACCAAAAAAAATAGGACGGTCCCGTTCAAAACGGGACGTATGGTCACGTTAACCTACGGCGAGTGTCACGTTAAAACTTGACTAATTAGCCATTGAGGTATTATTATACTATACCTCAATGTAATTAGCTAAGTTTTTTTCGTGTTTCTATTAAGTGGGTGATAGACATGCGTACTTAAGGTGAAAGCGTCGGGGTAGCCCGCGAAATTCAAATTTTCTTACGTTTTTTGCAATTTGCTTGTCAGTATCAGGTTGTATGTTGATATAAATATGATTTGCGACCGTATCAAATGTTTATTTATAAAATTATAATCATAGAAACCATCAATACAACTCTTATAAGTTCATATAATCCCTTTGAATGACTTTTTCATGAAATCATGACATTTGGGGATTACGCTAACCTAAGGAGTTGTATTGCTGATTCTAATGATTATAATTCTGTAAACCCATATTGGTTACGCTCGCAAATCCTATTTTAATCAACATACAACCTGACACTGACCTGCAAATTGTAAAAAACCTAAGAAAATTTGAATTTCGCGGGCTACCTTGGCGCATCCCCCTTAAGACCGCGGTTTTTAAGCTCGCCAAATTACTCGGCTCGCCGTCGGTGACACACGTGAAACTTTCTCACACTGTATCGCGATGTTTTCGAATTTTCTGAACCAAACTAAACACACAAACATACATTAGATGAAACAAAATGCTGGCTCGCGATTTGCAGAGTTAACAGACCGTGTATGAAACTACGAACCAAGGCGGGCTATGATCAAAATTTCAAACCTGTTGGATAGCCGCGGCGAACTTACTCGGCGGTTTTAGGGTGACACACGGGTGAACAGCTAAGGTCGCCGAGCCACCTATGACCGCGTACTTGCTCGCACGGAGTCGCACGTCTATTAAAAACCCCTTTAAGGGCTAAAGACGGTTGTGAAAATAAAATCACATTAGCCGGCTAAACTTGAGCTTGTTTTCGAGGAGAGGCTTATGTTCGACCTATCGTGCATTTTCGATATTTAAATGATTTCATCTTTAGCCAGTTATACTGTAGTGTAGGTGTAGCTAATAAAGTACCTACCTACTTACTTAATTTAATAGGTAGGTTGTTAGTACTCTCTAATAGGTAGGTACTTACTTATCAAATGAAAATGGCTGAAAGGTAAGGTTAGGTTAGATTAGAACTGTAACCCATTTGAGACAGTTGACTGCTAATCCTCTTGACTGTCGCGCGCGCGCCGGCGCAAAACCGTTAGCTGTCAAGCTGCGCGTGGGTGGTCGCCGGACCACCCACGCAGCAGACCACTTGATATACAATGTGGAGACTACAAATGACTACAATACAAACAATAAATGAAAATACTGGCACTACTAATGCGTTAGAGTGTTTTGGAACTGTCAAATAAATCCTAGCTTCAAAATTAAAAAATGAGTTTTTCAAACAAATTAAAAGTAGTCTTACCGGATCCACCCTCAGCCTATAAATTCCGTTTATCCAACTAGGCCTAGGGTGGATTCTCGGGCGTGGTATTATATTGTTTTCCATAATATTATTTGTCCTATTATTGTTTTCCATAATCGTCCCCACTCATAATATTTACTTGCACTATTATCATTTATACTAATAACGCTTGCCATATCAACTTATTTGTCATAACTTTTATTTGCCATAATATTAGTTTCCATAAAACATGTGTCATAATCATTAGTTTCTATAAGTAACACATTACATAATCGACACTTGACAAACATAATTTAGAAACGTTACAGACAGATGTCCTCAGTATTGTATTATATGATATGTATTATTCCGAATGTTCATTTAAATACATACATACGTACATTTGCAAAATAGGATAGGTTAGGTTTTCTTGTTCAGACAATAAACAGTTTGTCAAATTCGAAACGGGTAGGTTAGGTTAGGTTAGAACTGTGACCAAACAACGCGCGAAGGCGAGCGAGCGTAGCGAGCGTGCCGCGGCAGCGGCCGCCGAGTGCTAGATTTCCTCTTTTGCAAAGCAAGCGTGCGTGGCAGATTAGGGTAATTTTTAGGTTTTCTTGTTCAGACAATAAACAGTTTGTCAAATTCGAAACGGGTAGGTTAGGTTAGGTTAGAACTGTGACCAAACAACGCGCGAAGGCGAGCGTGCCGCGGCAGCGGCCGCCGAGTGCTAGATTTCCTCTTTTGCAAAGCAAGCATGGTACATACTGAACTAGCATTGTTGTGCTAGTATGGGCAAATGAATATTAATAAATGTTATGGAAAACGACATTATTGAAAATAAAAAATATAGCTAATGAATTTATGGATTAAAATTATTATGACACTTGATCGATTATGACCAATGAAATTAGTGAAAATGATTTTATGTCATTTCACGATTATGGCAACTGAAGCGTTATTTCTAATGAAATTATGGCAAATAAAAGTATGGCCTATAAAATTATGGCATTTTAAATTATGGCAAACATTAGTAAACCCTCGGGCGTACGTTTCCGAATATCCACCTTAGGGTGGATTTATGGGGTGTATAAACGGAATAACCCGAGCCGACTATGGGTTTGGACGAGTTTGACTAAAAAACTATTGAATATATTCAATTAAATTTTTAAACAATGTCGCCCATGCGCATGTGACCGCCCGTAATTTAAAACGGAATAACCCGAGCCGACTATGGGTTTGGACGAGTTTGACTAAAAACTATTGAATATATTCAATTAAATTTTTAAACAATGTCGCCCATGCGCATGTGACCGCCCGTAATTTTCTGAATATTCATGAAAAAATATCGAAAATAAACTTCAAAAGGGGGGGTCTATCTATAACATTTTTCATGTTATTCAATTTTTAATTTTTTAAAGATTTGCTTTCTGTTTTTTGACACATCTCCGAAGTTTATGGGTCGATTTGGATTCTGTTTATTATTTCCAAAAGCCTATGAGTTATTTTAACAGGTTAATTAAAATTTTTACAAAAAATTATCCACTACGAAAGAAAAAACGGAATCGAAGTCATTTTTTCGGTAAAAAATTGTGTATTTATTTAAAAAAAACTCCCCCCCCCCTTTTGAAGTTTATTTTCGATATTTTTTCATAAATATTCAGAAAATTACGGGCGGTCACATGCGCATGGGCGACATTGTATACAGAATGGGAACGTCATTAGGGACACGCCGTTTAATTTTTTGTTGTATTGTCGTCTCCACCTTGTATTAAAAGGAGGAAGATATGTTACGCGCTAACATTGAAATCAGAAAACCTGGGCTCGGCGCACGACTGCTGTCGTCGCGCGAGCGAAATCGCAATAAGTCTCGCAACTTGCGCATCACATGCTCTGTGTCGCACATTATGCGTATCGTGTCTCTCACGCATGGTTCAACTTTTTTATTGGTCTGAGCAACAAATTAGCATTTTTGGCTGTACTTACGAGTGGTAAGTAATCCCGTGTGTCTTATTGTTCTTCCTTGTATTATTAAAACACTGTTTAGCTGCACAAGAAGTCATTTTGATGCGTATTTATCACAAAAAAAACTGTAATTATGGAGCTGTTCATTATCAACGATATCCCGGGTGCGACTGAGTGCCGACTACGGGCAATCACGTAGTTTGATAGGACCGCGCTGTAAACACAGTCTAAACATCATACAGTTGATACAGAGACACGTAGCAATCGTGCGGCGCGAAACGGGTACCGAACTGCTTACGTTGCGGGGCGTGAGGGGCGAGACGGGGGAAGCGCGTTCCCGAACTGCTAGCTGTCGCGACAATGCCTACACGTTGTCGGCATTTACAACGAGATCAAAGGCGATTTCCTACTGTAGGTTTTTAATTTTTATACTGTGCTGTTACTAAAGTCTCGTATCTACCGCTTATACATCAATGGTGTATTATGCCAATCTTATGTAGGTACCTACCTAGCAGCTGCACTGGGAATGTGTATTATCTATGTAACTAGCTGCCCACCCCGGCTTCGCACGGGTAGCAGTAAGTACTTATCTACGGCGCACCTACCTACTCTGCCCTACCTACCTACCCTACACTGCCCGACCTACCTACCTACCCTGCCCTAACTACCTACCCTACACTGCCTGACCTACCTACCTACCCTGACCTACCCATCTACCCTACCTACCTACCTTCCTATCTACCTACCCTACCCGGCCCGACCTACCTACCTACCTACCCTACACTGCCCGACCTACCTACCTACCCTACCTACCTATTTACCCTACACTGCCCGACCTACCTACCTACCCTACCTACCTATCTTCCCCTATCTTCCTATCTACCTACCCTGCAATACCTACCTACCCTACCTACCTACATACCTACCTACCTACCTTACACCCTACCTTCACTTATCTATCCTAAGATCCTTCTCCTTACAATAACGAAAAAATAATTAGTGAAATCGGTCCAGCCGTTCTCGCGTGTTCAAATAGGGATTCAATTTAGGCCCTAAACTTTAGTGAGTTAAAGAGAGAAAGCTTATTGTGAGAGAACGACAGGAGACCGGCTTCGTTCTCATCCTTACTCTGTGCTGTTTACGGGATGAGAAGTGACACTGGTAGACGCCTGCTGACGGGAATAACTGATCGAGTGGCGGTCGATAATAATTGATCAGTTAGATCAATTGAGGAGCGTCTGTTCAAAAGGTCGTATTTCACTTTTCAACTTTTTTTTTTTTATTTTTTTTTTGAACTCATAGCAGAAAACTCCATCGAATGAGCGTAAAAACTTGTTCAAAAGGAGCGTATTTCCCATATAATAAAATCCAAAAAACTTGGATTCCAATCAAAACGGATGTATTTCTGCATTAAAATGTTCCCTTGGATTGTTTTAAACAAAACAGGCATATTTCTTCTACAAATAGCATCTTTTATTTATTTTTCTGTTCAAAAGGTCATATTTTTTTCCATACATAACAACTTTAATAAAAATCGTTTCGTTCGAGTAAATAACGGTATCGAGTCAAAAGATGACGGCTGTACGTTGAATATCATTATCAATAGCAACCCTATAAAAAAAAAAAAAAAAAAAAAAATATGACTGCATATCTCTCTAACGACGTCGACAGATGACACTGACAGATGTTATTCTTGACGTTCTGTCTTTCGATGCGAGTAGATGAAATTTGTGAAATTTTGAACTTTGGAAGTTATTATAAAGTAAAAATGGTCTTGACGCAGAATGTCCCATTCGCAAAATGTCACTGTGAAAACGAATATAATATTGACTTTGTCAAGTCAAAAGGGCATATTTCTAGAAGTGACAAATCAAAAGGTCGTGTTTCTGATTTTTCCGATCAATAAGTCTTATTTCTGAACTAAAATCAAATAAAAAAGAAGTTATGGTGCATTTTTTTTATTTTTAAAAATGCATGTAATATTGTAGTCTTAATCTTCACAATGATCTAAATTTAATTTAATTTTAGAATTTTTATAATAGGAATTAGATGTTTTTTTCTGTTTTTGTAAAGTTTGTTTATCATAGAAATACGACCTTTTGAACAGACGCTCCTCAATTATTATCGACCGCCAAGAGTAGAAAATTATGTTTATTCATCATCATCATCATCATCATCAGCCTATTAATGTTCCCACTGCTGGGACACAGGCCTCCTCTCTGTGAGAGGGAGTGGGCTGTAATCTACCACGCGGGCCCAGTGCGGGTTGGTAGATGTCACATGTCTTCGAATTTTTTGGTTCTAACACATGCCGGTTTCCTCACGATGTTTTCCTTCACCGTTTTGAGAGCAGTGGTCATGAAATTATTTACAAAGTAAAGCACCTGCCTGGGTTCGAACCCACGACCTACAACTCGTAAGTCATGGCCGTTACCACTGGGCCACCACTGCTCTTTAGAAAATTATTAAAATACTAATATCGCTGTTAAAAAATAGGGGTTGGTGGTAGAAGGGTGAAAATTTAGGGTTGTATGTATTTTTTAATGCCAAATCATAAAAAAATAACAATAAAAAAAATTGTCCAAGAAAACAAAAAAAAAAACTTGGGGTGGACCACCCTTATCACTTAGGGGTACGAAAAATAGTTTACATCCTATTCTCATACCTACCTAATATACACAAAAAATTTCATAAAAATCGGTCAAGCCGTTTCGGAGGAGTTTGGCAACAAACACCGTGACACGAGAATTTTATATATTAGATTATGTGTGTGTGTTGCCAATCTTTTGCCAAGCACTGCGGACTGGGATTTTTTTGATGGGGTTCAGAGAGTCATTGAATTAGTTCATGGTCATATTGGTCATGTTGTTATAGACCGCGCTCAGACTGGCGCGACGAGACTCTAACAAAACAATTTCTAAGATTACCGGTGTCGAGTACCTACTCGAGTCGCGCGGTCACGTCGCGCCAGTCTGCACGACGCCTAAAACTGCAATGCTTTTAGTAAGTCCTACCTGTCCTACCTATAGGTACAAAATAAAGGCCACCAAGAGGAATTATTTTTTATATTAGATACTGAAAAATTACATTGTGCAAAAAAATATTATTAAGTTGTCAAAAATTCTTTCTAAAGTCTTGTTTAAAGTCTTGTTCAAAATCTTGTTTAAAGTCTTGTTTGAAGTCCTGCTTGAAGTCTTGCTTGAACTCTTGTTCGAATTCTTTCTTAAATTGCTGCCTTAAATTCGGTGGAAAATCTGGGCTGATATCTTGAGACAAATGAAATGAAATGAAATTGTTTATTCTGTAAATAGGATATCGGAATCACTTTTACACGTCATATTTAAAAAAATGTTTAAAATAAGCTAGATGAGGTCGGCGTTTCCTAACCGACTACTCTGAGAAGAAAGGCCGAAACAAACTCAGAGGTCACGGTCTCTTTTAAAGTCCAGACATAATCTTGGTCAAGCCATATGAGAACCATGTAGATTAGTGTCTGAAATGGTCTTTTGAGGAAAGAACCACACAGATTTGAGTGGACCTGTCCAGTCAGTGCAAGCATTTGTCAGTAATCGTGGAGCTCACTCAGAGCTTAAGGAGCTCAACTCGACGAACAATACCAAAGAAAGGACATTTGGGTAGGCCGCATCAACTACTCAAACTGCCAGACCATCATTAAAACTAAATGTGAAAAAAAAAAAAAAAAAAATTAAAACATTAAAGAGAAAAAAAATTAAAAATACCCACATAGTCCTCATATTCACAATAATTAAAATAATATTATACTTTACAAAGTAATCATGTCATTTTGTATATAATTTTATTATGTTATTATTTTAAGTAGGTATATGTTTTATTCTTTTATGTAAATATTTTTAAATCTGGTTTAATTGATGATTATAAGTAACAATTAAAATATCAAGTTTTATGGTTTTATCACAAGGTATAGCAGAGCGAGCAGCTCAATCCCAAGCTTTTTTATCTTCTAAATAATCTGAAATTTTATAGTACCCTTTTTTACAAAGTTTGGTTTTAATACAGTTTTTAAATCGTTTAATGGGTAAGTTTCGAATGTCAATGGGAAGTTTGTTGTAAAAGCGTATACATTGACCCATGAACGAGTTGCCTACTCTGTGAAGACGTGTGCGATGTACAGCAAGGTTGTGTTTATTCCTGGTATTTAAACTATGAACATCGGACATTTTCTTAAAATTTGATATATTTTTGTGTACATACAATAGGTTTTCAAAAATATATTGTGAGGCTACAGTCAGAATATTTATTCCTCTGAATTTCTCTCGAAGTGAATCTCTTGGACCTAGGTTGTAAATGGCTCGAACAGCCCTTTTCTGTAGAACAAAGATAGAATTAATGTCCGCACAGGTTCCCCAGAGAAGAATCCCATAAGACATCAGACTATGAAAATAACTAAAATAAACAATTCTGGCTGTATCTACGTCAGTTATCTGCCTAATTTTTTTAACAGCATATGCGGCTGAACTAAGCCTTCCTGACAATTTTTCTATGTGTGGGCCCCATTGTAATCTACCGTCAATAGTTATTCCAAGAAAAACTGTTGACTCAACAGGGTCCAACTCTATTCCATTAACTTGAACATTGGTAGTTAGTTGCCTGACATTTGGCGTTGAAAATTTAATGAGTTTAGTCTTTTTTTCGTTCAGGAGAAGATTATTTACATTAAACCAATGCACAACTTTAGAGAGTGCATCGTTAACTTGTTCAAAGTTGACTAACTGACGTTTGATTTTAAAAATGAGGGATGTGTCATCTGCGAATAATACGATCTTGTGATTATCCCTTATGTGGTAAGGTAAGTCATTAATATAAATTAGAAATAAAAAAGGACCTAGAATTGAACCCTGCGGAACGCCCATGGTGACCGCAGATCCTGCAGATCTCTTGCCATTAACATCGACCCTCTGAATTCTGTTGTTCAGATAAGAAGTCAGAAGGTCAAGAGCCTTGTCCCTCATACCATAGTGGTGCAGTTTCCTGATGAGTGTATCATGATGTACGCAATCGAAGGCCCTGGACAAATCACAGAAAATGCCAAGAGCATCTTGCGACTCCTCCCAGGCCTCGAATATGCTCTTCAGTAATTCAAGAAGAATTCAGAAGACAAATGATCTTTTTTCATCGGACAACAACTCATCGTGCTATTGAGTTAATTATGTTCCTTTTTTATTCGGTAATCGGAATGCAAAGTCCAAATTACTGCTCGTTTTTAGCTATTGATACTATTCACGTAATATTTGATGAAGAAAATACCGAAAATTAAAGCTGTGTTCAAGAAAGTCAATAAAAAACTTTCTAATTATTAAACTAAATTATTAAACTAATTCTACGAATAACATCTAATAATAGTTTATAGAGATCATCTAAGTACATCACCTACCCCAAGGAATATAGATTGTGAATATCTTAAAATAATATTGAAACAAATTGATACAAATCTGATAGAATGGAATAGTAGGATTTCCGAAAGCATAAATTCAAGTTACGAAGACGAAGTTATTGATGTCAGCGATGTGTGTGAGCGATTACGTTCTAATTCGGAAAGCAGCCTCTGAATAAGAAGGCTGCAAAATTTAAAAATTCTACCCCAGTGTTAAAAAGAGTTCCCCGGGGCGCGAGACGGTCTGTCGCACTGAATTTGGCGCAATGTCTCCGTCTTGCGACCCAGGAGAACTCACAAAGTGCCTGGGAGCAATTACTCACCTTCCCTTATAGGATTCTACATGTCCAAAAAAATTCGGCGACCAAAAAATCTTTAACGAACCAAATTAAAGACAATTGCAACAATTTGACCAATATTTTAGATCCATGAATGATGCCATCGTCGATGTCTTGTACGGGGCAAATCTATGTGCCCTGCGCAAGAAAGACGGCGGCATCCGTCCCATTGCCGTTGGGTGTACCTACAGGCGTACGGCAGCTAAAATATGCTGCAGACTATACGGCGAAACTTTAAAAAATAAATTCGAGCCCCTACAGCTTGGCTTCGGATCCAAAGGGGGCTGCGAGGCTGCCGTACATGCCCTTTCCAGTTTTTTAAACTCCAGTAAAGGTGAGGTCATCCTCAAGGTTGACGTCAAGAACGCCTTCAACTCCGTTAACAGGGACACTCTGTTGGCCGAAGTAAAAAAGGAGTTACCGGAAATTTATGGTTTTTTGTGGCAATGCTATAGGCACCCTTCCAAATTATCATTTAAAGACAACGTTTTAGAATCTGCAGTCGGATGCCAACAAGGTGATCCCCTCGGGCCAGTCATTTTCAGTTTAGCTATCCACCCCATAATACAACAACTAAATTCAAAATTTAATGTGTGGTATTTAGATGATGGGACTCTAGGAGGTGACGTAGACACTGTCCTAAAAGATTTCCAATTCCTAAAGCAACAGTTTCAATTCATCGGCCTTGACCTCAACTACTCAAAATGTGAAATTTACCCCTGTGACAATACCGACAGACAATCGACTTTCCAGAAATTCAATACAATAGCCCCAGATATCAAAGTTTTAGAAAAAAGTTCACTGCACCTCCTAGGTTCCCCAATTTTAGAAGACAGTTTTTCACCTTTCATTGATGGAAAAATTAAACATTTCAATGACATTTCGGATAGACTTTCTAAAATTAACTTGCATTCCGCATTCACCCTTATCAGATACTGCTGTTTCGGTCCAAATTTTATGTATTTTCTCCGTGCTTCCCCCTTGTGGAAGAAGCCACACCTTTTGGACAAAATCGATCAAATCATCCGAAGCAGTCTAACATCAATCATAAATGTGGCATTGGACGACCGCGCGTGGCTGCAAGCCACACTACCCATACGTTTTGGTGGGCTCGGCGTCCGCAAAATTTCCAGTGTAAGCTTACCGGCGTTCCTGTCCTCGGTCCACAGCACAGAAAAGTTAACCACAAGAATCTTAACCGCTTGTCAGGTTGACTCTGAAGTGCCGTGCTTGACTGATGCGATGAACGCCTGGAAAATGGCTTGCCCGGACACGGAGCAGCCCGAGAACCTGTCTTCCCAGAGACAGTGGGATGAGCCGCTCTGCAGGTTGGTACGGAACAATCTCATTAATACGTCCACCAACACTGCGGAGCGCGCCCGCCTATTGGCTGTGGGAGAATGGGAGTCGGGCCTCTGGCTTCAGGCGCTACCGTCACCCAACATAGGCACTATGCTGGGTGACACCACTTTCCGGCTCGCTACAAGTCTGCGTTTGGGCGCTCCTTGCGGGGCTCCGCATCGCTGTCAGTGCGGTGAAGCAGTCGACCGCCTCGGACACCACGGCCTTTCCTGCGGCAGGAGCGCTGGTCGTTTGGCACGGCACGCAAGCATTAATGACATTATCCGTCGGACTCTTGTCACCGCCGGGGTGCCAGCTGTTTTAGAACCCAATGGCTTGGCACGCGACGATGGGAAGAGGCCAGACGGAATGACCATAATGCCTTGGAAGATGGGTAGGCCTTTGGTGTGGGATGCAACCTGTGTCGACACCCTCGCGCCATCCCATCTTCTCAG
This sequence comes from Conistra vaccinii, assembly GCA_948150665.1. NCBI lineage: Eukaryota > Metazoa > Arthropoda > Insecta > Lepidoptera > Noctuidae > Conistra > Conistra vaccinii. Next base: position 14,526,027 of record OX411329.1, read on the forward strand.
CACGGCGGGCTGTGCCGGGGCGGCTGCTTCTGGTGCAGAAAACCTCAAGCGGCGGAAATATAGCAACCTCATTGGTAGCTATATTTTTGAGCCGTTTGGGGTTGAAACACTGGGGCCGTGGGGTCCGAGCGCTCATCGAGTATTCCGGGACATCGCCAAGCGGCTGGTCGACTCCTCACGTGACCCGAGGGCTGGCCTATTCTTCGGCCAAAGAATCAGCATTGCCATACAACGTGGCAATGCTGCCAGCCTTTTGGGCACTTTTCCTGTTGACAGCGATGCGGACGAATTTTTTGATGCCCTATGACCGTTTCCCCCCCCCTTTTTATATACTTGTACATATTACTATTATTATTTTAATTCTGTTAGATTTTAAATCATGTAAATATCTATGGTCATAATAAATATATGCAGTTTGCTAGATAAAAAACTTTTGTACTAATGTCACTTCTCAGCTGTCATTGGGAGGGTATTATCTATGTTGGGAGTTCAAACTTCAAGTATCCAAGAAGTATCCTCATTATTGAGCGTTCAACGAAAGAGTTCATAAAAAAAGTAAAAGATGGCCCATGGAAAAGGTTAAGGTTCATTATCAGCCTTACAGCAGACAACTCTCATTGATCTACTGGCAACCACTCTGCTAAGATCGTAGCCTCCACACCTTGCGGAGGGCGCTGGGCTTCCTACCTTTCGTTTACCGATCTATGGTAACTTTGATCGTCATTGTTCGTTGTCGGTATTATAGTCGATACCAACAACCTTACCTTGCTTTAACCACAGTATATAAAGCTACAGTAGGACGACGTCTTTGATCTCGTAAATACCGACAATGTGTAGGCATTGTCGATTGTCGCGACAGCTAGCAGTTCGGGAACGCGCTTCCGCCGTCTCGCCCCTCACGCCCCTCACGCCCCGCACGCAACGTAAGCAGTTCGGGAGTGCGCTTCCCCCGTCTCGCCCCGCACGATTGCTCTGTCTAATCTGCGTTCGCAATTCCTTTGCAAAACATGTATACAAACACGAGTTTTAGGAAAAACAGCTGTAATGCCTACACATAAGGTTCAGTTTGCGCTACAACTTCTTATTTTTTATAACTTATTCAACAGTACTAGTCGGTCTAAAATGAACTTTATTTACACTTGCATAAAGTTGATGTTTGCCTAAGTGGAAAACTCGCCTTTGTTTACATTTTTGGCAAATAGGTAAATTACGAACGCAGATTAGACATCTTCGTCGGACGACTGTATGATGTTTAGGCTGTGGTTTAACCTAACTACAAGTAGGTACCTACCTATCTAATCTTCTAATATATAAAATTCTCGTGTCACGGTGTTTGTTGCCAAACTCCTCCGAAACGGCTTGACCGATTTTTATGATTTTTTTTGTGTATTTTAGGTAGGTATGAGAATAGGATGTAAACTATTTTTCGTACCCCTAAGTGATAAGGGTGGTCCACCCCAAGTTTTTTTTTTTCTTTTTTTGGATAATTTTTTTTATTGTAATTTTTTTATGATTTGGCATTAAAAAATACATACAACCCTAAATTTTCACCCTTCTACCACCAACCCCTATTTTTTTATAGCGATATAAGTACTTTAATAATATTCTACTCTTGGCGGTCGATAAAATGTATCATTTACCACTCGATCAGTTATTCCCGTCGCCTGACGGGACCGGTGTCACTTCTTATCCCGTTAACAGCACAGAGTAAGGATGAGAACGAAGCCGGTCTCCTGTCGTTCTCACACAATAAGCTTTCTCTCTCTCACTCAATAAAGTTTAGGGCCTAAAATGAATCCCTATTTGAACACGCGTGAACGGCTGGACCGATTTCACTAATTCTTTTTTCGTTATTGTAAGGAGAAGGTTCTTAAGATAGGTAGGTGAAGGTAGCGTGTAAGGTAGGTAGGGTAGATAGGTAGGTATGTAGGTAGGGTAGATAGGTAGGTACGGTAGGTAGTTCAGGGTAGGAAGATAGGTGAAGGTAGGTAGGTAGGGTAGATAGGTAGGTAGAGTAGGTAGGGTAGGTAGGTAGGTCGGGCAGGGTAGGGTAGGTAGGTAGGGCAGGGTAGGTAGATAGATCGGGCAGGGTAGGTAGATAGGTCGGGCAGGGTAGGGTACCTACCTACTTACCTAGGTAGGGCAGGGTAGGTAGATAGGAAGATAGGTGAAGGTAGGTAGGTATGGTAGATAGGTAGGTAAGTCGGGCAGGGTAGGGTAGGTAGGTAGGTAGGGCAGGGTAGGTAGGTAGGTTGGGCGGTGTAGGGTAGGTAGGTAGATAGGTAAGTGTGCCGTAGATAAGTACTTACTGCTACCCGTGCGAAACCGGGGTGGGCAGCTAGTCTAATATATAAAATTCTCGTGTCACGGTGTTTGTTGCCAAACTCCTCCGAAACGGCTTGACCGATTTTTATGTTTTTTTTTGTGTATATTAGGTAGGTATGAGAATAGGATGTAAACTATTTTTCGTACCCCTAAGTGATAAGGGTGGTCCACCCCAATTTTTTTTTTATCTTTTTTTGGACAATTTTTTTTTTTGTAATTTTTTTATGATTTGTCATTAAAAAATACATACAACCCTAAATTTTCACCCTTCTACCACCAACCCCTATTTTTTAATAGCGATATTAGTACTTTAATAAATTTTCTACTCTTGGCGGTCGATAATTGATCAGTTACCACTCGATCAGTTATTCCTGTCAGGCGTCTATGAGTGTCACTTTTCATCCCGTAAACAGCACAGAGTAAGGATGGGAACGAAACCGGTCTCCTGTCGTTCTCTCACAATAAGCTTTCTTTCTCTCACTAAAGTTTAGGGCCTAAAATGAATCCCTATTTGAACACGCGTGAACGGGGGGACCGATTTCACTAATTCTTTTTTCGTTATTTTAAGGAGAAGGTTTTTAGGATAGGTAGGTGAAGGTAGCGTATAAGGTAGGTAGGAAAGGGTAGGTAGGTAGGTCGGGCAGGGTGGGGTAGGAAGGGCAGGGTAGGTAGATAGGAAGATAGGTGAAGGTAGGTAGGTAGGGTAGGTAGGTAGGTCGGGCAGGGTAGGGTAGGGAGGTAGGGCAGGGTAGGTAGGTAGGTCGGGCACTGTAGGGTAGGTAGGTAGGGTAGGTAAGTAGGTCGGGCAGTGTAGGGTAGGTAGGTAGGTAGGGCAGAGTAGGTAGATAGGTAGGTTCGCCGTAGATAGGTAGGTGCGCCGTAGATAAGTACTTACTGCTACCCGTGCGAAGCCGGGGTGGGCAGCTAGTAATATTATAAACGCGAAAGTGAGTTTGTTAGTTTGTTTCTTACGCTACGGATTTGGATGAAATTTGGCACATGGGTAGACCATGGCCTGGCTTAGAACATAGGATACTTTGTATCCCGATATTCCCACGGGATCGAGACTTATGCGGGTGAAACAGCGGGGCGTAGCTAGTTGGTATTAAATCAATTACGATAATAAAATAATGTTAAATTACCATACCTACTTTCCGTAATTTGCCATTATAAATGCAAATTACGGAATCTTGCAATAGCTATTAAATTGGTTCAATAGGTAGGTATCATCATCTTGTAACCGAAACGGTTTTTTAGCCAATGAAATCGGATTTTAAAACTTGAAATGAAACTGTCCTTGCCGCCGAATGGTGGCGGATTTTTAGCAATTTTTTCTGTATTATCAATGCAAATTTCTCTTTTATCCAAACTCATCCAAATACTAATTATTCTTATGAATAATATCTGGGATTCATACTTTAATTTCCGCTGCGGCGATTGTTAGACATTTTGTTGAAATGAGATTTAAATTGCCTTTTGTCGTGCTTTCGCATGATTGGGCTTATCAAGATTTGTAACGTGCGCGATATTGAATTATTAGGAATCATTGCGGCTGTAAATTCAACGAAACCGGCTTTACTAAATGGTTTTATCAAAAGTATAAATCGAAATAATACAGTTGAGTTTCAAAGGGGGATCTACATTATTTTTCTTGACCAGTAGGTAGGTACCTATCCTAATAGATTGCTAATCCATTGATTCATAAGACCGAAATAGTAGATTGTTATACAAGGGTGGAAAGGAATTGATGTCTTTCACCCGTGTTAAACACTCTACTTTTCATTTCGAATATAAGGAAAGTAAAAAATAGTGTTTAAAATATTTATTCATATGAATGAATAACATGAGTAGTACCTATTTAAAATGAACTAACAAGTTAGAACAATTTGTAAAAATGTTTAAATATGGAACGCACCACATCACCGCTGCGGGCCGTCCCGCGTGTAAGTTTTTTTTTTTTATTGACACTGGTTGTTTATATACTCACAAGACCGGAGCCCAGTGCTTCCACTTTTAGGGATTTCTCCCTTTTTTTAGGGAAAACGGCTAATAATAAGCATGGTTTACTGATATTTTATTTTGGCAGGGATTTAGGGAAAAATTTAACGAAGTGTATAGAGTGCCGCGAGTTTCTTGTGGCACTCTAGTGTCACTGCCTCGGCCCGGCTAGGGTGCCGTGAGCGTTGCATTGTCACTGTCACTTGTTATTTAGGTTAGGTTAGGTTAGAACTGTGACCACACAACGCACGAGCCGAGCGAGCGTAGCGAGCGGTGCCGCGGTAGCGGCCGGCGAAGTGCCAGGGTTCGTTTAGGCACAAGAGAATGTAATGTTTTGGGAATGTGGTGTTTTACAGCGATCTAACCTCGACAATCTAACAAAATACCAAGTGACATGACTTAGTGACAGTGACAATGACAATCCAATGCTTGCGGCACTTGAGCCGGGCCGAGGGCGGTGTTACTAGGGTGCCTGTAGTGGCACTTTATCCGATAGGGATAGAGTGCCAATGGTGGCACTCTATACACTGCCAAAATTTAACTTGAGTTGTTAGCCCTATTGTTTAATTAGTAGGCAGAACCCAATGTACTACTTTACTCTATGGCACCACCGATTGATTAAAGGGGATTTCCTGAAACTTGTAATGATTGTTATTCGTCTAATTTTAGTTTACCATGTTATTGTTAATAGTACTATTTCCGTGGCTAAAGACGACATCAGAAATAAGTCGCATTAAACCTACAGTTGGTTTGTTTCGTTTGTCTCGATTAATAAATGAATGTTTTCTAGGTATTTAATGACATAAAAATTAAAAATTCCCTAAACCAAGGAATTTTTATATTTTTTAGGGAATTTTAGGGATAATTCATTAAGAAACTGGGGAAAACCAAAAACGTAAGTGGAAACACTGCCGCAGCTTTTATTTTTATTCTATTCGATATTTTTCTTAAAAAGTTTCGTACACACAGATATTAATCTAACTAGATGATGGTGTCAAAGTTTGTATGAAAAAAATTTTACGCAAGGTTCGAATAACTCGAAACTCAGTATTTATACTTAAAATCGAAAATAAAGAATAATGCGTATCATGGTTTTTCGGAAACAACCCCTAACGGGGTGAAAAGGGTTAAAATATTTTAATGACGGCTGCGATTTACTAACTTTTCATCATGGGTGTCGTTTTCGTAGTTTTCGATAGTGCTAAAGCCGATAGTGAGGTCAAAATATAAATCCAAGATGGCGGCTGCGAAAGTTTTCTTATTTTTCGTCATGGGAGCTGTTTTCGTAGTTTTCGATGGTGCTAAAGCCGATAATGAGGTCAAAATGTAAATCCAAGATGGTGGCTGCGAATTCTTTTTTATTCTTCGTCATTGGCGTCGTTTTCGTAGTTTTCAAGGGTGCTAAAGCCGATAGTGACGTCAAAAGTAAATCCGAGATGGCGGCTGTGAATATTTTAAAATTTTTCGTCATGGGTGTCGTTTTCGTAGTTTTGGATAGTGCTAAAGCCGATAGTGAGGTCAAAATGTAAATCCAAGATGGCGGCTGTGAATTATTTTTTTATTTTTCGTCATTGGTGTCGTTTTCGAAGTTTTCAAGGGTACTAATGCCGATAGTGACGTCAAAAAGTTAATCCAAGATGGCGGATGTGAATATTTAAAAAAAAATCGACATGGGTGTCGTTTACATAGACTTCTAATGTGCTTAAGCCGAAAGGGTCTAAATGTAAATCCAAGATGGCGGGTGTGACAAATTTGTCATTTTCGATAGAGAGTACTTCGTACGAATACTTATCTTAGTAATAAATGGGGATTAGGGGTGTCAAAGTTTGTATGAAAGATTTTTTATGCGAGGTCTGATTTACTCGAAACTCAGTATTTATACTTAAAACCAAAAACAAAGAATAACGTATATCAATATTTTTCGGAAACAACCCCTACCGGGATGAAAAGGGTTGAAATACACACATCAAAAGTGTCTAGGGATCAAGCATTTTTATGCGGATTTCTTGAGATTGAGATGTGGCTTTGTAATAAATTTATGATTTTATAAATTTATATGGATCCTTTTTGGTGCATTTCATAATTTGAATCAGGAACTGTGAATCAAATTCGAGTAAAAGATGAAAATCAGCTGTCAATATTTTCCCTATAAAAACATACAACGCATTGAAGACATTATTAGTGCTACTGTTTCCCTACTACTGATTAAAACCAACGTTATTATGGAGTAGCGACGTCATTTAAGCAGGGAAGAAATGCTCAGAGCCGTGGGAATGATAGAAGCTGGTTCCCGGCAACGTACTGTGGCTTTAGCTCTAAATACAAGTCAGAGTGTTATCAGTCGACTTTGGACACGTTACCGAAGCACTGGTACCGTGGCTGAGCGCCATGGAGGACGGTATCGCTGCACCACACGGAGACAAGACCGATACATTCAAATCTTAGCTCGAAGAGCTCCAACAATAACCGCCATGATGTTAGCCGTGAGGCTTCATCACTCTTCAGGGAACTTAATTAGCGACCAAACAGTCAGAAACCGCTTGCATGAAGTGAACCTTCATTCCCGAAGACCGCTACGGGTACCACCTATAGCAATGCACAATCGTAGGATTCGATATCAATGGGCTCTTGAACACAGAAATTGGGCAGAAGAACAATGGCGTTTCGTGTGCTTTTCTGATGAGTCTCGTTTTGGTATGAGACCGGATACAAGACGTATACGACACTGGAGAACCCCTGGACGCCAACAGCGATTAAAATCCTGCCAGGAAGTCTATCCTTATAGTGGTGGAACCATCATGGTATGGGCGGGTATTTGGATCGGCGGAAGAACTGAGTTGATTTGGATTAGAGGCAACCTCAACGCTCAAATTTATGCTGAGACGATTGTATCAGACGTCATCGTTCCTCTACAAGTGCAAATCGGTCCCTTATTTCAGTTAATGCATGATAATGCACGACCGCACACCGCAAGAGTTGTAAGACAGACTCTCGCCGCAGCTAACATCAATGTCCTGCCCTGGCCTGCTCAGTCGCCAGACTTGAACCCGATTGAGCATGCATGGGATATGCTACAGAGAAGAGCTCTGCCGAATATGGAGGGTATCCAGTCGCAAGAAGACCTTTTTTTGTTGTTGCAACGAACATGGGCGGCCATTCCACAGCGTGATTTGGATGAACTCATTTTGAGTATGCCAAACCGATGTTCTTGTGTTGTTAGTGTTCGCGGTAGAAACACGGATTATTAATTGTTTAAGTTACCCAATAAAATTTTAAAGAAAACTGTTATTTCAGTCTTTTTTTCGAACTTTAATGTTAGTGGTTCAAATGTCAAAAATCCCTTTATTAGGAAAATGGCAAATTTCTTTATTAATGCAAAGGTGACTTGGTTTATCGTTACTGTGACAAACGAAAACACTTTATTTGATGAATCCTTAAAGAAAATTTTAATTAATATCAATCAGGAGAAAAGTTATTGCAAAAATATATGTTGATCCCTAGACACTTTTGATGTGTGTATTTTATTTGCATCGCACTGACCTATATCAAGATACACGCAACGACATCTATTTTTTGGAAATTGCTATTCACAATTGGGCCCGATAGGTGACGCTGCAATCGAAGTTCAAGACGGTATTCTGTTCATGACACGTGCACAATTTCTGAGCAGTACCTAAACTAACCTAACAAAAAGTACTAGGGTTTCATGAATTCACGATATAGTATTTCAATTATTAAACAATCAATCTGCCTAGCCGTTTCCCAATTATGTTAGGGTCGGCTTCCCGTGTAACCGGATGCAGCTGAATACCATTATTTTACATGGAGCGACTGCCTATCTGACCTCCACAACCGAGTTACTGGGTAATACGATACCCCTTGGTAAGACTGGTTGTCAGACTTTCGGGCTTCTGACGACCCGTAACTACTGTCAAAGATCCATGAATGGCAGCCGGGACCAACGGCTTAACATGCTTTCCGAAGCATGGAGGAGTCTCGGTATGTCAAAATGGTCACCCATCCACAGACCATCCACGGCAACCGTAGCTTAACCTGATGGGTCGACCCGTGCGGCTGTTATTACTTAGTTTCCAGCTCCTCTACAATTCTTCTCTCAATTTCTATCATAAGACATCGTGCACTATTTCTGAACAGTAACCTAACAAAAAGTACAATCATTACGTTATGCTACTAATAGGATTTGGCGATTTGGATTTAGGCGACAGATAGTTTATAACCTGGACAAAGAATACTTTTTATCCCGGTAGTACGTTTCCTTGGTTTTCCGACATCCACGCGAGCGAAGCCGCGGGAAAAAGCTAGTTGATTCATAAAAATATAACTGTACCTAATAGATTCCGCAAAAGATTATCTCATTGTATTTTTACTTAGACCTCACTTAGGTACTTAACCATTTTTCAGGCGTGGTGATTGTTTAGATATGTAGCCAATTATTCTCATGGTCACAACCACTGAGCCACGGTCATTGTTTTAAGAGATAAGAGTAAGCTTCTTTTATCTGGCCCCTATGTGATTTTTGACGCTGAAAGTGCATATTAATATACTCGTAGGTACCTAAGAACTCGAATCTACAAAAAAATAAAAGTTGTAAAAACGAAAACCCAACTATAATCTTTCCAACCATTTATTTAACTTTTGACAGCTAAAGCACGGTATACGGTATTCCAACTTCATACAAACGGACGAAACGCGAGCTATACCTACGCGCCTCGATTGAGGTATGCGCGTGGTATGCAGACAGTCGCGACTGTGCCGCAGTAACGAACGAACGGTGTGTTGTTTTTTTAACAATAACCGCGCGATTTTTACACTAAAAATAAATTCAAGTACATATTTAATATGACGAGTAGGATATTTTTGCTGTTTTTGGTTGCATGAATTTGGCAATAACGCATCCAGAGATAACTTTTTATAAAATAATTTTACTTACTGGTAGGTAGGTACATAATGTGTGTCTTTTTAATGGATAAGTATTTCGTTTTATCTCTCGAAAAAAAGATGTCTGGATTAATAAATAAAGTGAATATAGTAAAGGAAAGTGATAGACACGAGTGAAATAGGTAGTTATAGGCGGTTCATGAATCATGATACGGTAGGTACGCTTGTTTTAAAACCTCGGGCATTTGTGTTTTGTTTTGTTATTCAATTCACAAAGTATTTTATTTATTTGTGTAGATCAAAAAGTATATTTACAATCACAAAAGTAAATGGAAACACAAAGTAGGCAAATGTAATTAAAATGCTGGAGGCGGGCAGCCCTATCGCATGTTTACGTACCGCGCGGCTGTAGGCATTTATTTCTAAGATATGGCTTAGTTATTATACCGTATACCGTGGCTAAAGTAATGATGTCAAAATTGCATTTCTGACTCCATTTCGAAATTCATGATGAATTTAATCGAATTTAAATAGCACTTAATTTAAATTAAATTATGAAAATAATAGGTATTGTCATCGAATTCATAGGTAATTAATTCTATGAAAAAATAAAGTGTCCATAAAGCATGGTTTTTAATGTAATAATTACGGAACTTTATAAGCGTGTATAATTATGTCAAAAGTTAAATAAATGGTTCGAAATAGTGTAAGTACGACATAAAAGTCAACTAAAAAGGTATACAAAGATCATTGATATATAAAAAAACCCTAGTATATCAACGACAAAGACAGACAAATTAAAAGCCGAAGTCACACGTGTTATTATATGGACCTGTTTCACCACCTACGATTAAGTTCCTATAATTCCTATTAACTTACTTGGCAGATAATTTCATACAAATTCTGTTCCATTTTTGAATTTATGCGGTAAGTAGTGGCTATTCAGACATCGCGAAATAGGCCCTAAATCAAACACATTGTCGTTAGATTACGTGTGAGGTGTGACTTAAGCCCGACTCCCACCGTGCGCCATATCGCGCACGCGCACCAGCCCGCACGAGGACGCACCGCCACGCACGCGTCTTGCGCTACCACGCACGTTAGGTTTCCCACGGTGCGTCGTTCGGGCTGGTGCGCGTGCGTCCGCGATATGGCGCACGGTGGGAGTCGAGCTTTAGGATTTACTAGCGGCCAATCAAGACGCTTCCAACGATACCTCATTTGTCAAATTATGATGAGAAGTTATGAGGTTACCGATGAACATACATAATACTTTCATACATACCGGTGAAAATCATAACCCTCCTTTCCGCTTCGTCGGAGTCGGGTAAAAATTACAATATTTTTCTTATCTTAGATCTGACATAACAGAGACACTGAAAAAATACTTTGCACACGAAAAGGGCTCGGAGCGACGTAATTCAGTTTTCACCTATCATTCATGCCATATTTTGCGGATGTCTTATGAAATGTTACCTTATTCCCAAGTTCCCAACCAAGAGTTTGTGTCAAGTTGTTTTTTGATTTTGTTTTTTCTTACGGAAAATGTGCACGATATTTTAGCCTTTATGAATATTTTATTTGATGTTAAATTACTTTTATTCCTTTCACAAAGTTATTAAGCGAAGAAGGAAGCAATTTCCTTGATGATGCCGTGTTAGTCATTCATTATTACTGTCTTTGACCTATGTTTGACCCAGATAATTTATCGCTATTCTCTTGACTATGAGGAAAATATACCTTCCCTCTGACATGGACGCCCTCTGGAGGAAATGGGCGTTCGGGAAAACCTCAACAAAGGTTTGTGAAGACTGATTGCCATAGAGTTACAAATACCTTTTCATTCGGTTTGTGATCAAATTGTGTTTGCTAGCCCACAGGTGGTCGGTTATGGCCATCCCTCTTGTATTTAATCTCTTTGTCACCTATAACGATACTCGTGGGGGCCATCGGTTTTAACTATGACTATGGGTACCAAGCAGGTAATTTGGAGGAAAAGCATATTATGCGTTGTTAATATCGTTATGATTGGTGTGAAAATATTTTGTTTGAAATCAACCAATAGGTACCAATGTTTTAAGGTTTTACGCTAAATGTGACTAAGTAATAACCTAAGGTCTACGAATATATGTAGGTATTTGTGTACGTTAAGTATTATTTGCAGTATACCAGCGCGCAAATGTGTTTTGTGGACAGAGCAGAGTGAGCTTTTTTTTTTTTTTTGGACTATGTCATCTCGCAGGTTACCACTAAGGTACTCGCTGCTTAACCGGACTTTCCTGTGGCTGCCTTAAGCTCCTAAAAGAACTCAAAGCGTCCAGCCAGGGGCATACAAACTATGCTAATTAAAACTAGGCGAACGCTCGCTAAGGGCACCCTCTGTGGGATACGAACCTCGGCTTAGGGCGTTCGCTGGGGGGAGGACAGCAAGAGGGACAGGCTGGATCAAGGATAGATCATTATTATTAATCGGGGAATTTAAAGCTACAGGCTCAGTAAAAACGCGGGCTGGCGCATCGTTATCGAGCAAGGGTCGGGGGGGAGCGCTGAGCTACGGCGCGCCTGCCTTTTATAGTGCGCGCCCTAGTGGCGGCGTGTTTCATTATCAGTATTTGCAAACAGGCGGGCCGGTGTATTTTGTGTTGATAAAATGCGTTGCAGCTCATTTATTTTATAAGAAACAATTACATATGTGTATAAACTAACAGGATTATGATAATCTAATTAGATTCTAATAGATTTTTTAGGTTTTACAGGATGTTCATCGGTTATGCGGGTTCTTTATTCATAAATTTTACATAACTTATGTACTATCTCGGCAAAGAGAACAATGAACAAACATGACTTACATTCTAATTTAGTAAAGGATAAAACAATAAACATGACTTACATTCTAATTTAGTAAAGGATAAAACAATAAACATGACTTACATTCTAATTTAGTAAAGGATAAAACAATAAACATGACTTACAATCTAATTAGTAAAAGATAAAACAATAAACATGACTTACACAAAAATTTTGACAAATAAATGTTTTGATTTTTGATTGATTGATTGATACAATCTAATTAGTAAAAGATAAAAAGGACTATAACTAACTAAAGCTGTTATTTGCAAATATAGTAAAGTATGTGAACCTACGTATTATAAGTGTATAACCTATTTAAGTAAGTACTTACTTTATTTACTTAATCTCAATTGAAATGGTTAAGTGGGTATGGTTGACTTATATTATTTTTTTTTTTCAAGGTTTTTATAATATGTAATGGAAACTATGAACCTAATCTAAATTGCTCAAGGTATTTTTCTGAATCTATTGTCGTAAAAGATGCGATTCCACCAGTGTGCAGAACTGTTAGAGATACCTAAGTACTTATACCTAGTGGAGCAACACAGCTTCTCTGGACAAGGCCATTCCCAAATTCCCAAATTCCACTTCGCTGTCGACTAGCAAGGCTACCCTCTTCCTCATATCTTTTAATCCAGAGACTAACAGTATTCCTCTAAAACAAAATAATATATATATTAGTTATAATAAAGTAGCTATAACAAAATGCTACTACTAACAAGACTTCATTTTTATAAAATATAATAATATTTATTTAATGTAACAATAAAATATAAAAACTCTGCATATATAAATCCAATAACAAACACTTGTTATTTTTAATAATATTTATAATATAACAATATCCCTCTCACAGAGAGAAGGCCTGTGTCCCAGCAGTGGGAACATTAATAGGCTGATTATGTTATGTGATAACAATATAACATTAAAATATTAAAACTCTGCATTTATAAATCCAATAATAAATACTAATTATTTATCGGCCTCATGATGGATTTAAAAAATAATTAAAACAATTAATCCATATGCCACCAAATAATCTTAGGTATTTTCAAATAAAAGTTTAAGTTACAATTCATAAATAAAATCACTCACATTTAGTCCGGTTTCATCAGATATTTGTCTTCTATTAAGACCACTTTTATGCAGCGCAATAATAGTCGCCCTCGTCTCAATATTAATATTTGCATACATTTTGCAAATTTTTAGTAGTAGTTTAATTTCTCTTTGCTATTAAACCACACGTCACTAACCAACAACTACAACCAAACGACAACATTCATTCCGATCAAGTTAAATATTCCTAAAACTCATGTCTACCTCACAGAAATCTAAATTCTTCATTTAATTTAATATGATCTACCTTCCTAACTTTACGAAATGTGTGAACAAGGCGAACAAGATAAAGAATAATATCATTATATTTCTGTCCCATTACTTCCAATCAAGTAAAAACTTACAAAAAGTCTAATGCTACGCGGGATTTGAACTCACGGCTCATCGATTTTATCTGAACGCGCTTAACCGCTAGGTCAACTTGACTCAGATTGTAAGGTTGAAATTATGAACTACAATCACTTGAAGATGATGCATGTCTCTTGAAAATAGAAGGTCGTAAGTCAAACTAAACGTCAAGCGATTCCTTTATAAAATAGCTTAGCGACTTTTGCCCGGCACTGTACCTGTAGCTGATACACCCACATTTCGCCAGTTATGTCTAAGTTACATGTAATAGGGAAACACCTATTACCAATTTGTGCCACCGGGCACAAATCTAGACTCCGGGCTGCTACTGAGACATTCCAGATAGAAAAACCCAATAACACTTTGCCCGACCCGGGAATCGAATCAGTATTTGAGAAACACATACTTACATAAAATAACACCAGCACCGCAAAATAACTCGAAGACAGGCGTCAGTTACCTAAAAAGGTACACACCACACTATACGTACACTTACTTATCTAGTTGTAACCCGACACCACTGTAAAATAGCGGCTGACTCCTACTCAAATGCCGGAACACATCAACAACGAGTACGACGACGTGACGTACCCTTCATATTTGTTGACGGACTTTCGTGGTTTCCCAGATTAACAAACCCTCATTGAAAATCAAACTTTATTCTGAAAGTAAAATGGTCTCTTCTTCCTTGATGGGTTGTCGGTTTTTCGTCTTCTTACTTTACCTATGTAATCTACAATCCGGTCTGCTTCCTTTACGGGGTCGCAGGATAAAAGTTGTGTTCGGACTTATAATGAGCTCTCGACATAGCTCGGTAAACTCGTTTTATGCAAATACAATTTGAAAATACACACATCAAAAGTGTCTAGGGATCAACATATATTTTTGCAATAACTTTTCTCCTGATTGATATTAATTAAAATTTTCTTTAAGGATTCATCAAATAAAGTGTTTTCGTTTGTCACAGTAACGATAAACCAAGTCACCTTTGCATTAATAAAGAAATTTGCCATTTTCCTAATAAAGGGATTTTTGACATTTGAACCACTAACATTAAAGTTCGAAAAAAAGACTGAAATAACAGTTTTCTTTAAAATTTTATTGGGTAACTTAAACAATTAATAATCCGTGTTTCTACCGCGAACACTAACAACACAAGAACATCGGTTTGGCATACTCAAAATGAGTTCATCCAAATCACGCTGTGGAATGGCCGCCCATGTTCGTTGCAACAACAAAAAAAGGTCTTCTTGCGACTGGATACCCTCCATATTCGGCAGAGCTCTTCTCTGTAGCATATCCCATGCATGCTCAATCGGGTTCAAGTCTGGCGACTGAGCAGGCCAGGGCAGGACATTGATGTTAGCTGCGGCGAGAGTCTGTCTTACAACTCTTGCGGTGTGCGATCGTGCATTAACATGCATTAACTGAAATAAGGGACCGATTTGCACTTGTAGAGGAACGATGACGTCTGATACAATCGTCTCAGCATAAATTTGAGCGTTGAGGTTGCCTCTAATCCAAATCAACTCAGTTCTTCCGCCGATCCAAATACCCGCCCATACCATGATGGTTCCACCACTATAAGGATGGACTTCCTGGCAGGATTTTAATCGCTGTTGGCGTCCAGGGGTTCTCCAGTGTCGTATACGTCTTGTATCCGGTCTCATACCAAAACGAGACTCATCAGAAAAGCACACGAAACGCCATTGTTCTTCTGCCCAATTTCTGTGTTCAAGAGCCCATTGATATCGAATCCTACGATTGTGCATTGCTATAGGTGGTACCCGTAGCGGTCTTCGGGAATGAAGGTTCACTTCATGCAAGCGGTTTCTGACTGTTTGGTCGCTAATTAAGTTCCCTGAAGAGTGATGAAGCCTCACGGCTAACATCATGGCGGTTATTGTTGGAGCTCTTCGAGCTAACATTTGAATGTATCGGTCTTGTCTCCGTGTGGTGCAGCGATACCGTCCTCCATGGCGCTCAGCCACGGTACCAGTGCTTCGGTAACGTGTCCAAAGTCGACTGATAACACTCTGACTTGTATTCAGAGCTAAAGCCACAGTACGTTGCCGGGAACCAGCTTCTATCATTCCCACGGCTCTGAGCATTTCTTCCCTGCTTAAATGACGTCGCTGCTCCATAATAACGTTGGTTTTAATCAGTAGTAGGGAAACAGTAGCACTAATAATGTCTTCAATGCGTTGTATGTTTTTATAGGGAAAATATTGACAGCTGATTTTCATCTTTTACTCGAATTTGATTCACAGTTCCTGATTCAAATTATGAAATGCACCAAAAAGGATCCATATAAATTTATAAAATCATAAATTTATTACAAAGCCACATCTCAATCTCAAGAAATCCGCATAAAAATGCTTGATCCCTAGACACTTTTGATGTGTGTATGTGGGTTCAAGTATGTATTACGTAACCACAATAACTTAAGGGTAGGTTTTCCTGGATTATTATATTTCGACGTTGCTTGTAAAAATCAACGAAATATTTCCATCGTTATTTGGGTAAAGTTCTCAATCAGCCTTTTCCCAACTATTTTGGGGTCGGCTTCCAGTCTAACCAGATGCATGCTGAATACCAGTATTTTACATGGAGCGACTGCCTATCTGACCTCCACAACCCAGTAACTGGGTAATACGATACCCCTTGGTAAGACTGGTGTCAGACGTTCCGGCTTTTGACGACTCGTAACGACTATCAAATATCCACGAATGACAAACGTGCTTTCCGAGGCACGGAGGAGTCTCGGTATGTAAAGATGGTCACCCATCCACTGACCAACCCCGGCAAGCGTAGCTTAACCTGATGGATCGACCCGACCACGAGCTCTTCATTTCGGTAAAGTTCTGACTTGTATATAATAATCTAGAGGTAGGTAAGTAATATGTATTGTCTTGATCTTGACCGAGAATCTTCCAACCTTCCTCCTCGTCCGTAGATGGAGTATGTAAAAGCAAAGGGCAACAGTTTTCTCCTCTCTGTTAATTAAAAAACTAATTCCGGTCACCAACATTTGCAACTGTTAGCAAAGCATGCTTTTTTTTACAAACATTTACTTACTAACTAATTTTGTAACAAAAGCTCAATGTTTCATTTCATGTTATAGAAGTAGGTACCTATCAGATTAAAATCATGGAAAACATAATTCTGAAAATCATGAAAGGATTACCAGATGACCCAATTTCGTTTAACAACCGCAAACACATTCTACAAATTGTACTCGCGATTCCGAACAAGCTTTAATTAGAAAATATCTGATACATGCCTGTAATTTACAATAAAATTTCCATATACATAGACATAACGTTTTTGGATCTATGTCCCTTTTTCATAATGAGAACAGTTAAGTAGATGCAACGTTAGCATAAATAATTATTAAGTACAGGTTTCGTTATAATTTGAAAACGCACTACTTATAGTCCCCGCCACCACTAAAGGTCCTTTTGATGCGGCGCAGTGTCTAAGTCATTGCAACAAATAATATAATCGTATTTAAAAAAATGCAGTTCTACAATTTTCCGCCGGACTTCAGTGGTGGCGCGGACTCTAGGGCGAATTTCTACCGCGGTTAAGAGCTATCACTGGCATTATTTCACAACAATGATGACAGCCCTTGAACACGAGTAAGTGCGTTAAGTCCATTAGAGAAATTCGCTGTTGTATCGGGCTGGTGTCCGCAACTCCACGTCCAATCGCGTATTTTATGTACAAAATTCGCCCTTCGTCTTTTAAACTCTTCGATTTCTTCCATTTGGTTGCAGCTGACCGAGGCAAGAGGGAAGTTCAGCATAAAGACCAGAGTAATACCACGGACAATTTACTTAACTGAATCCAAGAAAACAAAATGCAAATGCCTGCCTATCATTGACTATTTTGCGGACTGCAATCAGTCATAGTTATTTATTATAGGTTCATCTATGAGAATGGTTGGTACCTACCACAAATAGTCTCCCTTATGAAGTATATTATGTTTCTACATAATACCATTGTTTATATATATTTGGATGTTTGCCAGATATATTTGGAACTACTACTACACTTAAATTGTTAGGGAACATGCGAAACTGTTCGTATTGTAAGATTGGATCTGCCAAGTGACATATTAGAAATAGTTGGTAATGATAATGGTGCAAGATAAACATGTTGGAATAAGCTAAGTACAGAAGTTAGGGCTAGGATAATAACAAAATCATTAATCGTACAACTTTGTGACCTTGCAGGTTTTGGCGAAATAGAAGAGAACTGAACTGTAATAGAACTAGATGTTCTATAGAGCTACCTATGTATTCATTTTCAATACAATAAAAGACATATTATTATGGATGTCGGTAGCTATAGGAAAGTATTCAAGTACACGGACTTCCAAAAGTAAACGTAATAAAAAAAATCCTAACTTAATCGAAACTGAAACCCCTGAATCACGTAACCAAAGAGTTCTTAATAACTTTGTATACAACGATGCATTTAAATTGGGGCCAACGATAACGCTCCTTCAAAATTGAGGCAACTATGTGTATTCAAAGTCCGGTTCTCCTGTAGTAATATTATTATGGACCGACTCACTAAAACGGGAAGTTTAGTTAAGTGGATGAGTTAACGAACTAACTAATAATGTAAGCAGCTCTTCTGATGTTATTCTGGATGTAGAATCAAAATTAGGACGTTTTGTGAAAAAGTTTCATAAATGAGTAGTTCTTTATTTATAGTATACAAATATGCCATGCCATTAGGTTGTGCAGAATAAACAATTTATCTTACTTTCTTTTCTTTTCTTTACATCAAAAACAAAACTTGTAAAAAAAAACTAAGTCTCGCTACTCAGTTCTTCTACCGTAAAAAGTTGTGAGATCCATTTAATACCAAGTCGGTTACTTTATTAAGTCCGTACTTAAGGGACCTTCTTTCTTAAGTTATTACGTAATTAGCTAACCTAACAACATGTTAAAATGACCTTATCAATATTAAAAATATTTTATGTTTTAAATAAAGTAGATTATGACTTGGCCATCGCATGAAAACACAATGTATCTCACAAGTAATACATAGATTGTTTAGTGCTCGTGGTTTAAAGGTAAGTGAAGGAACACGGGTGGATTTCCCAATAAAAATAAAAAAGACATAAAAAAAAAGGTAAGTTTGAAGCGAATACGCAGAAAACAGCTAGGTACTATTTTATATAATTCCGAAGCTTTAAGTAAGTATCTTGTTAAACAACAGTTAGATACTTGCAAGTTGTAAACTTACTGTGTGTCGTGTACTTCGGCGCGATCGTTAGCAAAACTTTACCTATCTCCTATATGTTTTGTAAGCATCAACATACTCGCAACGAAGACTTACGTGATGTAGCGTAGTACCTATCTTACTACTGAAATTTTCAAGAAGATAACACTTTATAAAATATTTTCTTCCGCCTTTATAATATAACTCCGCTTACTTCTAAGATAAGAGGGTGTAAAGTTCACTCCTCCTCTATAGAAAAGGGAGGATCTTCCGCCCAGACGGGTGTAGTGTCTGGCGGGCAACTGCCCGACGATTGATGTCGGGAAGTCATATATTATATGCTGATCGCGCGGTAAATTTTGCTTGCGCGATGCAGGATTTGTGAATAAATCTAGAATAGGTATTCGCTTGATAGGAGCATAGAATTGAAATCTTCAACTATGTTAATGTTATTTTCACATTAAGGCTCGTAGATACAGACCAGCGCGACGCGACGGCGCGACGCGATTCGAACAACAAAATTTCTAAGAAAACTTCACGGTATAACAATAACCGGTGTCGCGTCGCGCTAGTCTGCACGAAGTTTAAAGGTCCACGTTCCTCTCCCGTTATTTATCAATTACAACTATTAATTCAAGAAATAACTACCCAATAGTGAATTACGATACGGCCAAACTATCGAAACAGCCACTTAGCGAACAAACTGCTGAACTTCCATCCATATTCCGACCAGAAATAGGTGAATATTAGAAAACGATTTTCTTAATCCGAGAAAACATTAGCCACGAGCCACGAGCCCCGCGCCACGAGCCATGAGCCATGATTCAACAGAGTTCTGTGAAAGAGACTGTAGAAAACATTAATCTTTTGCAATGGAAGGTTTGAATATGTCGTTATTAGGTCTGGATGGTCGCCAGCGCCATTTTTATTGATCTTTTTGAAATGATGTATATTACATGCGTCTGTTGTGACTGCTTTTGTATTGTTACTCAGTGATTGATACTCTTTGGTAGTTCAAAGGTCAAGTCAAGAGACGTCCGTTATTGCACAGTATAAATAAGTAGCAGTAATATTATATCCTCATACAAAACGGCCGAAACGACGCGCTTCCAAATAGTACGCAACAGTATTTAGTGCGCGGTAGTTTTACCCACGGACGCGGAAGGTTTATCTACCGAGCGGCGAGCGGTTATACTGTGACAATACCTACTACAGTAAATGAAACCACTGGCAATAGTAATGCATTGAAAACGAAAAAGTAAAATTATCAAAAGTGTTTTTTTTTTCTAACAATCTAAATAGTAGTAGTGGCCGACTATTCCTTTGTCAATCTTTGACTGGCTATAGTGACTAAACTCTTGGTTATCTTTGATTAGATATTCGTATGCAGACTGGGAACGTCATTAGATATACTTACGCAGTTTAATTTATTGTTGAATTTTCGTATCCACCTTGTATGTTTGAAAAATTCATCTGCTCGACATTGTGAATACGAGTAATACGATTAATTGTGATCGTGAAGCCTGAAAACTTCAGCAGTGGCTTGATTGATCTACTTTTCGTTAAGCTCCTATTGGAATCTGATTTTCAGGTTAAAATATGGAAACAGGTTACTTTACCTCTCCTCTCGATCACGTTGAACTCGCGGGCGCGGGCGCGAGCCCGGCTTCTTTCACCGCACCTGCGTTTGTACGTGATCACTTGCATTATTATTCTAAGTATGTGTTTGACATTTCGTGACCGCGCCCGCCACCGCGTCCGTGAGGTCAACGTGATCGAGCACTTACTCCTTACACTACTGGCGTGCGCGAAGCTGGCGCGTAGCGGGCGCGTGTCGTCTGAACAGGCCCTTAGGGTCCACGCGGGCGAAACCGCGGGCAGCAGCTAGATTTAAATAAAACAAGTTATAATTATGTAGAATCAATAAAAACAGTACTTATAGTCAAACGGTTATAAAGATATTACACAGGCGCAGGCGCGACACGACACCTAATTTTATTGTTCTACAGTGAAGTTTTCATAGAAATTGTTCCGCCGGAGGAGTCGCGTCGTGACATCTACCAACCCGCACTGGGCCCGCGTGGTAGATTACAGCCCACTCCCTCTCACAGAGAGGAGGCCTGTGTCCCAGCAGTGATGATAATGAGGAGTCACGTCGCATATTCTGAGGGAGACTTAACTCCAAAGTTTTTATCACATAATCATAACATAACACGAGTCCCATGTAATAGGGGGCGAGCCTATTGCCATCAACCGGGTACAAGTCCAGACTCCAGGCTCCTACTGAGAAATTCCAGATGGAAAAACCCAATAACACTTTGCCCGACCCAGGAATCGAACCCAGGACCTCATGGTCAGCAGTAGCGCTTGCGACCACTGGATCAACGAGCCTGTTTTTACTTTTTTTTTACAAGCACAGCTACAAGTTACCTAGTACATATTGCTGTTTCCTCTAACAAACCATAATATTCTGCGACTAATTAGATAATTGATGGTTATATTCCAAGGTAACCTAATTGCAAGTCGTAGATCTCCATTTTAATAAATGTTTATTAAATAAGGAGCTCCCGCACTGATTACCGTGTCCATAGCTACTTCTTCAACTAACTAAGGTTACTGAACTTCAAGACTATAATAGTCTTTTGGAGATTGCAGTGGGGATTACTATATAGTATAGGAACTTGTGCTGTGCTTATTGCAACGTAATAGTTTTGAGTGCACGTATTCCGAGCCAAACCACAGAATTATAAACTATATTGTACCTATATCGGATGAAAAGCAGATCATGTTAGCACACTTGTGAAAGCAGTGAACAGCTTCTGCATTCTACAGCCGAAACACGTCCGCTGCAGGACACAGGCCTCCCCAAGCACCGCCACTTCGACCGATTCTGTGCTTCCCGCATCCAGCTGATTCCTGCGGCCTTCACAAGGTCACTGGTCCTCCTTTTGGGAGGCCTTCCAACGCTTCGTCTTCCGGTATTCCGGTCGCCACTCCTGAACCTTTCTGCCTGATTGGCTATTTGTTCTGCGATCAATGTACCCTGCAATTTACCCTGTTGGGCAATTCTTCAGGCTATCAGGTTGTTATTACTAATAACATGGAGTACCAATTCGAACAAATTATAATTAGTCTTGAAAAAAGATCATAGATGGCAGCATAGGTAACAATTATGAAATTAACAGTCACTAAAAAGCGATTTAAACGGAAGATTTTGGCTGAAGTAAGATTAGTAAAAATCAAAACTTCCTTGTTTAATGCTGATTTATCTATTTTAACTCATAACTCTCGTATTTTCAACAAAAAAAGATAAAACCTTTTTGTTTAGGGCTCTTTGCAATAGATGGCGTTTTACTCAATTTATCATAACTGTAGTACATTTAGCCAGTCAATAGCCCGACTAGGGAGGTCTCATTTCTTTGAATGGGATTGGGTATCTGTACGTAGTATTATATTATCTGTGCTAATAACAACCACACGGGTCGATTTATCAGGTTAAGCTACGCTTGCCGGGTTTGGTCCGTGGATGGGTGACCATCTTTAAATACTGATTTCCAAATCTCAAACACTACTCGTTTAGATGTGATCTTCAGTACAAAATCATTAAAAGTGGATTATTGTCGCCCGCTTGCCGCGGTTGGTCCATGAATGGGTGACCATCTTTACATACCAAAACCCCTCTCCGTGCCTCGGAAAGCACGATAACCAGCTGGCCCCGGCTGTCAATAGTAGATCTTTGACAGTCGTTACGGGTCGTTAGAAGCCTATAAGTCTGACAACCAGTCTTACCTAGGGGTATCGTATTACCCAGTTACTGGGTTGTGGAGGTCAGATAGGCGTCGCTCCATGTAGGTAAAATACTGGTATTCAACAGCTGCATCCGGTTAGACTGGAAGCTGACCTCAATATAGTTGAGAGAAAGTTAGGCAGGTTGATTGAGTTTGAAAAATATGTTATGTTGTAACATACGTCACGACAAACGCCTACTTAAAATCAACAAGCAAAACAATGCTAAACAGATAATTTATGTAAGAATTAACACCATAGGTACCTATACTACATCATCATAATTTCAGCCGAAAGACGTCCACTGCTGGACATAGGCCTCCCCCAAGCACCGCCACTTCGTCCGGTTTTGTGCTTCTCGCATCCAGCGGATTCCTGCGGCCTTCACCATGTCGCCGGTCCTTATGGGAGGCCTTCCAAAAAAAAAGGTAAAGGAAAATGTCAAGAGATTTGACAGATAGAGATGTCCCGGGTTTGATTCCCAGTGGGGGTTAAATTTTCTGCTCGGTTTAGTTGTTGGTTTGTTCTAATTCCGCCTGACTAACTACCACCATCTTATCCACGTCTGTCGCCATAACAAGTATTGTTGTGTTTCTGCAGTTAGAGGTAAGACCGCAAGTTCCTCTGTGGTTGAGGATTCCGGGTGAAGCTCGCTTTTACCTTCAGCCTGATCATTAATTAACGTCAGGTGAGATGAATGACTGGTGGTGGCCTAGTGGTAACGGCCGCGACTTACGAGTTGTAGGTCGTGGGTTCGATGCCAAGCAGTCATTTAACTCTGTGTAAATTATTTCATCACGGCAACTGGCATATCCTAGAACCGAAAAATTCGAGGACATGTGACATCCGCCAACGCGCACTGGGCCCGTGACTACCTCTCACAGAAAGGAGGCCTGTGTCCCAGAAGTGGGAACATTATAGGCTGATTATGCGCATAAAAATAGTGAGTTTTGTCTCTCTGATAGCCACGTGCTTACGATACCTCTGGAATTGCAGATGTTTTTATGCGTAGGTGATTAGTGGGCATGGGTCGAATGGCTTTTTGCTTTTGAACCGAATCAGAAAACAAAACCGTCTTCCAATCATTCAAATCTGGGAAACAAATCCATCACAAGCTACACCATAATTGCGTAACACGATATCAATCATCGCTCCATTCCATCCATTATTGCTTAAAATTTTAGAAAAAATTGTCTGCTCAACAACGAAAATAACTCAATTATTAATAATGAAACAGATTGTGATTGATAGCAGCCCGGAGTCTGAATTTGTGCCCGGTTGATTTGATTGCAATACTTACAGACTTACGGAGGAGCTTGTGACTAAGTAATAACAGCCGCACAGGTCGATCCACCAGGTTAAGCTACGCTTGCCGGGGTTGGTCCTTGGATGGGTGATCATCTTCACATAACGAGAGTCCTCCGTGCCTCGGAAAGCACGTTAAGCCGTTGCGTACGTCCCGGCTGTCATTCGTGAATCTTTGACAGTCGTTACGGGTCGTCAGAAGCCCGGAAGACTGTCAACCAGTCTTACCAAGGGGTATCGTATTAGTTAGGTACTGGGTTGTAGAGGTTAGATAGGCTGTCGCTCCATGTAAAATACTAGTATTCAGCCGTATCCGGTTACATTGAAAGCCGACGATAGTTGGGAAAAAGCTAGGTAGTTGCGATCAAATCAATCTGATCGCAATAATTCGGCTCGCCCCATATTACATGGGACTTAAACATAACTGAGAGCAGTGGTGGCCCAGTGGTTTCTTTTTTTCTTTCTTTCTTTCTTACTTTGTGTAAATAATTTCATCACCACTGCTCTCAAAAACGGTGAAGGATAACATCGTGAGGAAACCGGCATGTCTTAGAACCAAAAATTCGAAGACATGTGACGTCTACCAACCCGCACTGGGCCCGCGTGGTGGATTAGTCCCCTGCAGTGGGAACATTAATAGGCTGATGATGATGATGATGATGAAACATAACTGGTGAAATGTGGGTCTATAGGTGCACCTCTTGAAATGAAATAGTGTATTCTGTAAATAGGATATCGGAATCACTTTTACACGTCAGATTAAAAAATATTAAAAATAAGCTAGATGAAGTCGGCGTTTCCTAACTGACTACCTACTCTGAGAAGAAAGGCCGAAACAAACTCAGAGTTCGCAGTCTCTTTTCAAGTCCAGACATAATCATGGCCAAGCCATATGAGAACCATGTAGATTAGTGTCTGAAATGGTCTTTTGAGGAAAGAACCACATAGATTTGAGTGGACCTGTCCAGTCAGTACCTCTGCCTAATCCGTCGGGGAATACAGGCGTGATGTTAATTAATGTTATTTTAATATAAGTCAAAGATACTCGTAAGTACCACTATCTCAGCTACCTACAACACATAATTAATAACACAAATGACAATTTAATCCGTCACCAATTAATAACGCGCTAATTAAAGCGATTAGGATCATAGCACTGCAGTCAAATGTAACAGAAGCTGGTTTTAATGGCTGTGGTTGACTGTCAGTGTCACAGTGTGCTCAACCCTAAGCTGGCTACTAATACTACACACTCTTGACGCACAACGCAGCTTTTACTGAAATAGGGTTGCGCTGGTTTGAAATTCTATTTTACAATTGGGGCACCTAATTTTAAAGGAGGAGAGTACTTAATTAAATGTTTAGCCATTTAAATATTGGGTTAACAAGAAAAATAAGCTAGTTTTAAAGCCGTTGTGGCATCATACTTTGATTTTGTCAGCAGTAAAAAATAAATGGAACCCCCATTTATTTAGTAGTACCTACCAAATAAACTTTAGAAACTGACGTCTATTTCGAATAGTTGTGTCTTGTAACCTACAGTGTGTGAATTGCTAGTGTATTTTTTTTTTTATTTTTATTAAAAAGAACCATGTTCTTAATAATGAATTACAATCTAGCCTACAAGACTAATAAGCAATTTTAATCTAACTTAATTTTCTACGTGATAATTATTTTAAAACTTAGAATAGTGCTGATTGTACTTTACACAAGTCCGTTCCACTTTCTTAGTCTGATATAATATTATAAACACTTTGTTCATGTGTTTTATGTGTGTCATTGTCACTATTATTTCTACACTTTTTACACTACACTAACTCAAAAGGTTTTGTTCGTTTTAGTCTTCGCACTATATTTGTTTGGTCTAACAGCTGAATTGCCTCGATGTTCACATGTCGGTGAAGTCTGTGTTCATGGGCCTCAGCAAATTTTTGGATTATTTTGGTGACGGGTTCCATTTTTAGGTCACGATGGAGGTCGTCATTTCTTATATACCAGGGCGCATTAACAATACTCCTGAGTACCTTATTCTGGAATGTTTGTATAACTTTGATGTTGGTTGGTTTGGTACAGCCCCACAGTTGGATGCCATATGTCCATATTGGCATAAGAATATGCTTATATAATAAAATTTTGTTGTGTATAGATAGGCAGGAACCCCGTCCAATCAACCAATACATGTTTTTAAAACGTATGTCTAGCTCCTGTCTTTTCTTTTTGACGTGCGCTTTCCAGCGCAGTTTCGCGTCTAGCGTTATGCCGAGATATTTGGCTGTATTTGCGTATGGCACTTGTTGGCCATTTATAAAGATTGGGTGGTAATCACAATTCTTGTTGGTGAAATCAATGTGAAGTGACTTTGATTCATTCAATTTGATCCTCCATTTTTGTGCCCAGTCATGAACTTTATTTACAGCGATTTGTACCTTTTCGATTGCTTCTGTATGGCATGACCCAGTAGCCATGATGGCAGTATCGTCCGCAAACGTTGCAATAGTATTATTTTCCAGCTCTGGTATATCATACGTGTACAACAGGTAGATAACTGGACCCAGCACACTACCTTGAGGCACGCCAGCTTTAATAATTTTTAGCTCTGAAAAGGCATCCTCGTGCCTTACTCGAAACATTCTATCTGTGATGTATGATAGCAAGATATCAGCAAAATCATTTGGTAGCAATAGTCTTAGCTTGTATATCAAACCCTTGTGCCAAACTCTATCAAAAGCTTGTGCCACATCTAAGAATACTGTGGAGCAGACTTTTTTATCTTCAAGCGTTCTCTCAATGATGTTTGTAATTCTATGTACTTGGTCTATTGTTGAGTGTTTCTCTCTGAAACCAAACTGATGGTCAGGGATCAGGTTTCCCTCGTTTATGATAGGTTTTAGGCGTTTTAATAGCAATTTTTCAAACAGCTTTGATAGTATAGGCAACAGGGAAATGGGCCTGTATGATGAAACTTCGTGAGGTGGTTTACCGGGTTTTGCAATCATAATCACTTCAGCAACTTTCCATGGCTCAGGAACATGCTTTAGCACGAATGCAGCATTGATTAGCTTAGTAAGCTTAACGATGGCTTTACGTGGAAGATGTTTTAGAATTTCCCCCGTAATAAGGTCATACCCTGGGGATTTTTTTGGGCTAATGATTTGAATTTCGTTTGCAACTTCTTTCGGGGTCACAAGCTTAATTCTTTGATCTTGCAGAATATTGGCAAATTGTAGGTTATCTTCAGACCCGTCATTTGGCTGGAAGGTTTCTTCTAAGTGTTGTGCAAATCGTAGAGCTTTTTGCTCATTGCTTATGGCCCACTTTCCGTTATCACCTCTGATAGGGGGAATTGGTGTAATTGGCTTTTTGAGTGACTTTGTCGCTTTCCAAAGAGAGTATTGCGTTGTGTGGTCGCTTGTTAATTGACGTAGGTTAGTATTGAAGGCCTCATCTTGAAAGGATTTTATTTTCCTCTTCAGTCTTTTCGTAAGGTTATTCAATAGAGTTTTGTCTTGCGGCAATCTAGTTTGCTGCCATGTTTTTCTTTGAGTCCTTTTTTCATATAATAGGTCTATTATTTCCTTTGGGTAGGAATTTCCTTTAAACTTTTTTATAATCTGTGGTGTGTTGTTCCATGCACTTTGTTGGATATTGCTGCTAAACTTGTTTACTTCAGAATCGAGCTGATCTGATGCTGAGCTGATGAATTGCTAGTGTGATCAATTTAATTGTAAATTATAAATAATTTGATCTGAACTGTAAACGGTTTTTCTATTGCGTACCTACCTACTAGTTCTGTTTCCAAGAATCGTTTTATTCCGTAATAAAAATAAAATTAACCGGTCTAGTCCTGTAGCACTAAATAGTGCCAGTTTCCGCGCGCTTCCTTTTAGCGTTGGTCAAATTATAGCCGCGCGTAGCGCTGCTCTAGGGATTTTTCCGCGCATTTTTTGCGGGACTTCCCACTCTGGAGCCTGGACAGTGAATCTGTTAAAAATTAAAGGGGGTCTATGCAAGAAACGTGTTTTTTTCAGCGTTTTTGTTCGATCGGATGGTACGGAGCCCTTCGTGTGCGAGTTCGACTCGCATTTAAACGGTTTTCTTATAATGTTATCAAGCTTAAAATCGCAGCAAAGCAAGAAAGTGTCCAACTCACAGTCTGCCCTTAAAGTAACGGCCAATAAAAATGCCAACAAATGGCTTAACGTCGCAAATAAATCCTTAATCTTAACTATCTTTAGACGTAAAATAAGTACTAGTAAAAGAATTATTAAAGGTCAATACACGTTCTCAACGTATCAAGTGACAAAGTGATGTATATCCTAGAAGTGGATTCTTCCTTCATGGATTGAATTATTTATACGTCTAGTGGCGTAGACAGCAAAAACAAGGTTAGGTTGTGAACATACAAAAGAAAATACTGGCACAGTGGCACATGATAATGAAAACTCTGAAGTATGAATGAGACAAGGTTCCCTTGATGAAGGCGCCTACAGAACTTTGAATTGCTGCACTCACGAGACTTGATGCGCACGGAATTTGTTCACTTTATGTCAATATTCTCTGAATGTAAAACTCTAGTAAATAGAAGCAGCTATCTAATTACGCAACACATTTTCGTAAACAATTCCAATTAATCTATTTCATTTTGACAGTTCAACAACATTCATTGCGTTATTTAGGTACGTTGCTGAGGAAAATTTATTTTCGAACTTTTGTAGCAATGGATTAGCAATCTGTTTCAAAACGATTCAGATTCTGATTGATCGTGTATTACGTAATTAGGGTACAGGCTTCCAGATTTTAAGAAACTGACAAGATTAAATAAGATCGTCCCAAAAAAAACAGAATATTTTATTTTATGTAAATTTACGTTATCTTATTGATATTTTATATTACTGAGACATTTTAAAGGTTAAGGTAAAGGTTACATTAATATTGAATACCACGGGCTTGAATCCCACGATTAATGTCCCCGTTGGGTCTTTTGCTTCTAATAGTTTTAAGTTTTAACACACCTAGTTAGTACACACATAGGTAATACGCATTAAAATGTTAATGACGTGTCTAATCTAACGGTATATAATTTACGTAACATAAGATTCATATGATAGAAAATCATCCTAACTTACAGGCCTTGCGTTGATTACTAAATATTGGTCATTTGGGTTTTAGATCCTCAAAGTAACTATTTAATTCCTAGCCCCCTTTTTTTTTTTTTTTTTGGGTGGGAAATCATCCAATGACTTCTCCCGCTCTGGGCGGAGCGGAAGGGCGTGTCAGACTTTTACTGACTAAAACCCACCCGTGTTCCTTCCCTTGCCATGCCAGGGGCCACGGTTTCCCCTTGGGACTACCCGCAACCCCGGCAGGCATCGGCCCTAACGGACCCCGTCAGTTTTGCTGACATCTCTTTGAGGCGCGCGTGGAACACGACGCGCCGTCGACCCGGGCCTGGTCCTTATCGGACGGCGAGCTGCCCTCTGCTCTCCGTCCACAGGCCCGCGCCTACGGTGGCCGGAAATCGGCTATCAATTCCCGACGCCCGGGAAGTCTCCTACGGCGGCGGCGGCTAGGGCTGGTAGGGCGCGGCCTCTGCCACTCCCTCGCGCGCTCCGCCTCCTCCTTCGCGAGCATTAATTCCTAGCCCCCTGGCTACGAGCTACACGCCCAAACAAAACGCGTCCTGCGACAGCGACTGGGAGAAAGCAAATGATAGATGTTGTATAGAGCATGCCATGGATTGATGGGTCACCGCAACGCGACTTACGGAACGACCCGGACGGACAGAAACAGGGGGCCTACCACTACCTCTAAAAGCAGTATTATTTTAATATTACTTTAGTGTGGGAAAGAGATGAAGCTCTACAGGACGTAAAGCTCCATCTCTTTCCCCCACTGAAGTAAGATTAAAATAATACTGCTTTTAGTGGTTGTGGTAGGCCCCCAGAACGGGGCTGGTTGACCCGTCATCCGTGAACCCTTGCCTTATTCCTACTTAAAGGAAGGAAGGAGGACATAAGATAGAAACATTTGTTCTGGACGACATCGTCCGTTATTTTCGCGTCCCAAAATCTTCGCAAGGGAAGCAAAACGCTCGAAATTGTTCAGAGATAGATGATCTTAGGAATTCATCTTTATAGGCGACCCCGTTGCCGCCTTAGCGCATTGGCATAAATGCTAGCTCGTTCGTCATGCTACTTTAGTATTATCCTGGTATCATAAATTGTTTATTTATGATTTTTATTTGTATTCTGTCGTTCTTCGCGTGATTGGGTTTGTGAAACGGAATTTGAACAGAGGGCCTTATTCACTAACACACCTTATAGTAGCAATGGCTTTTTTTTCACAGTTCAACGCTCAGACCAAATTTAAAAAAAACATGCGGGGCTGTCATTGGAGACTGTCGATGGAAGTGAAAACTAAGTAATGCCATCTAACGAAAATGTCAAGAATTAATGTGGCTTGCTGGCAGTACAAGAACAAAAGCTGTAGCTAGCGCCATTAAAACAATTCCAAAAAAAATAAAACACGAGTGCGCTGTCAATTCTACTCTCCCTCCGTCTCACGCATTTTCGATCAGGTCACGTGACGCCTGACGCGAGTTTAACATTTTCTACCCATCCCAAAAAGTGCTCAACACGCCTAAAGAAATTTTCTCTTCAAAAACCAAGACATAGTGCTGCGAACTATATAATGAAACATGCCAATACTACACCTCCGCTCTCTGCACAACCATTTACAATCAAACTACACCTCACTAAAAGAGCACACGTGTTTACGACCGGCTTCACGTCACTTTTGACAGCGACAAATTTTTCGAAATGCAGCAATGGATTAGCAATATCCTTCAAAATCATTCAGATTGTGATTGAAAGGTAGATAATATCTATGACTAGCTGACCCGTCAGGATGTTGTCCTGTGAAAATTTCAATTTCGATTTTTCGACTGTTCCTTTGGGATATTCCATTTTTTTTTCCTAAGCCACCCCTGTATTGAGGCGAATAAAACAAAAAAATAATTATTCAAATCAGTCGAGCCATTTTCGAGTTTTGTCGAGACTAATGCGTGCTAATGCACGGCAATTGATTTTTATACAGTGTGATATTTTTTTCAAGCCAGTTTGGTGGTTCTGAATAAAACTTCCTAAAGGTCTTAGAGCAAAATTTTCCGTGAATGCTCTTTCTGAAAGTTGACGCGGGTATCAACCAAAGGGTTAAGCCAGGGTCAGGCACAGCTGTTGGATGGAAGAACATCCAGTATCAGTGTACTTTCATACCATTCTGTCACGTTGCATTGTACCTAAATGCATTAATAATTTAAGATTGGACAAATTGAGTTGATTTGGATAACCAATACAGTCTACAACTCTACAGTTATAAAAATACTAGCGACCTACGCCTGCTTCTTGACCAAATATCGAGATTTATTTAGTAAGTAAATGTGACTTTAATTTTAACGTATTATACACATAGGTAAACCTTCCGGAATAAAATCTATCTAAGATGGTAAAACCCCTAAAAACCGCAACAGGATTCGTTGCGCAGTTTAGAACAACAACGCGGTCATGCAAACAGACACCAAAAGGCAATGAGGTTATACAATTAACCTCATTGCCAAAAGGACTAAATAATACTTATGACATGTATTTATGAATCAAATAAATTTTATAGCCTACAAACGGTTGTTATATAGTAATGTCAACACTGATAAAGACACCACAGTAACCGGCAACATAAAATGTAACTATCTGCAAAGCAGTTTATAGCAGAAAATATGGGTCGTAGCTGCCACAGGAACCGCACGGATTTATGAACACCCCTTGAATAGCGCAACTTCTACCCGGAGTAATTTATACGGGAACCAGCTAATGTTTCGGATATTTGAGTCGTTTGAAAACTGATATAAGTAGAATTTTATTGAAATAGAGGCCATTTTTAATTTTTTTCTCGGTCTCTTTTTTAAGAGGTTGAATTGATGTCTATAATTTGTAGGTAAGTATTGGTTTATACCTCAGACCAAATAAAAATCAAAGACAGAGAACTGTCAACAGTGAAGTGAAGCCGGTTTCGTAAACATGTGTGCAGTTTGTGTGGTGTAGTTTGATTGTAGTGTCATTGTAAATGGTTGTAAATGTGTGCTTGTGAGCGTGTATGCACAGAGCGGCGGTGTCGTTTTGGCATGCTTCACTGTATTGTTCGCAGCGCTCTGTCTTGGATTTTTATTTGGTCTGAGGTTTATACATTTTTTTTTTTTTAATATGACGTGTAAAAGTGATTCCGATATCCTATTTACAGAATAAACAATTTCATTTCATTTCACTTTAACACGTCGATAATAATTTAAAAACTATAAATATGAGGTCGATGTTTCCTATCCGACTACTCTGAGAAGAACACCAAAACAAAATCGGTCAGTCTCTTTTAAATTCCGGACAAAATCTTGGTCAGGTCATGTGAGGTGAGGACCAAGTTGATTAAGCTCTAGAACCGAAACGTGTTAGCAGAGCGAGTGATGATAACTCAATAAGATCATTAAGGGGGGTACAGGCGCTAAACGTGCCTAAACGCAAGTTTTATAAATATTTAATGCAATAAGAAGGTATACGAGTATGATCTACTGCAGTAAACAAAATCAGATAAATATAATGATGTTCTTTACCTATAAAAAAGTATTTTAAACGAATAAAAATCATATTAATTTAATTTACATGCAATCATTCAGATTTTTGTCTGTCAGAATAATCTACAAACATCATAATGCCACCTTTCATTTGTCGAGCCATCTGTTCCAGACGGCTGTCAAAAACGGTAAAATGTCAGCCCATCTGAACCAGATTATCTGACAAATCTTTTATTTTGACTGATATTTGTATTAATAATCTGTGTGGTTTATGGTTTTAAATAGATAGAATGGTCCTGAATGAACTAAGAATGATAAACAAACTCTATATCAAAGATCTGACCATAGTTCGAGCCGAAATGTTCATTTCTTTGCAGTCAGTGCCGACTTCGCTACCCAAGATGGCGGATACGATGTTTTTATTTAGATTTTGTTGATTTTGTAAATGTTTTTGTTAGGCAACAAGCCTTTGTGTAGTGTTTTTCCACTATTTAAATTATCCAACATTAGAATGCACGTATAGATTTGAATAAAGTGTGACGAGAAATGTCGTGTTATCCAAAGTTTGTTTTGCGGATTTTGTGGTTTTGTTAGAAGTGCCGTAAAGTGGAAAGTGATAAAAAATAAACAATTTTAACAGTTAAAACTCTGTCTGCGATAACATGTGGTTTAAACAATAGACCAACTACAATAATGCTCCTTTGTTTGAGTCTCCGCGGATAACAAAAGGTATTTATAAACGCTTCTTTGTTTACGTTGTCGGGTTCAGCGGCTACCCGTCATAACTTTGTTTTTATTTAAGGCCTGTTGGTTTACAAAAAATGTATGGGGTGTTATGTTTTTTTAAATTGATTATTGTTAAATAGTGTATCTTTATGTTAAAAAGACCATCACATTTATTTTAAAATTTTTCTTAATTTTTTTATTTTTTTTTCTAAACGACGTTCCATTGAAAAATCCCCCTCCCCTGACTTTACATTAAAATTAACAATATATTACGAAACACCACTGTACACATCCATTTTTAATGTGTTAGCTTATTGCATAACGATTCCAACGACATAAGTTTTATAAACAGGTCCCTTAAAAAACTTTAAAGATATCGCCGTGTGTCGCGACCACAATGTGGTTGCGCGACGGCTAAAAACCGCGTAAAAAACGCGCGACACGACCCGCACTTGTCGCAAAACCGCTTGGCTAATGAAAGGTGTGTTTTAATCCAATCAATCGATTTTTAATAAATAGATAATTGCTTGCTGCCTCGTTGATCTAGTGGTAGCAAGCGCTACTGCTGAGCACGAGGTCCTGGGTTCGATCCCCGGGTCGGGCAAAGTGTTATTGGGTTTTTCTATCTGGAATTTCTCAGTAGCAGCCCGGAGTCTGGATTTGTGCCCGGTTGATGGCAATAGGCTCGCCCCCTATTACATGGGACTTAAACATAACTGGCGAAATGTGGGTGTACCTGCTACAGGTACACCTCTGCCCAACCCTTCGGGGAAACAAGAAGTGATGTTATGTTATAATTGCTTCTTTACAATTGCATTTTGCCATCGCGCTCCTCTTTCTTTTCTATGCAGTCCGACAGTGACCGACCTGTAGCTGTTGTAAGCATCTTTAGTACCTACTAAACAGTAACTTTCTAAGCCCAATTTAGTAGTGTCTGGGAATAGACCAGAATAAGGCTGTCTGTCCACTGGAGCGGAGAGGAGAGGAGAGGAGCGGAGATGTGCCATTATTAACCAATCAAATCTAAACTC
The DNA here is from genome assembly GCA_948150665.1 of Conistra vaccinii. Classification (NCBI taxonomy): domain Eukaryota; kingdom Metazoa; phylum Arthropoda; class Insecta; order Lepidoptera; family Noctuidae; genus Conistra; species Conistra vaccinii. The sequence continues at coordinate 14,560,266 of OX411329.1, forward strand.
AGGGGCGGAGTCAAGATTCTATTGGTTAATATTGGCACATCTCCGCTCCTCTTTTCTCCTCTCCGCTCCAGTGAACAGGCAGCCTAATGAAGTAGAAGTTGAAGAAGAAGAAGAAATTGCAAGAAGCAGTTCAAGAAGTTGTATAACAAGTCATTAGTTGTACCTATCACTATTTCTATGTTAAACATCCTAAGCCGCTACTGTCCCAAATTCAGGACACAAATCCATGTTCCCCCTAATTAATTTCATCATTTACAAATATCAAAATCCGTGACAGCATTGAATAATCATTGACATAGGTAATTGAATACTCATATGAATACCTAGCCTACTTATACCGAAGGAAATATATTTCGTGGTTCGCTGAATTCTGTCTCGAACTCCTATTGAGTATTGACATAGTGAATACGCGTAGGATGCCTCGGTTCATAACTTGAAGACATATTTTATTTATTGAGACCCGCTTAGCTTTCGGGATGAACAAACTTCAACACGTAGACGGGTTTATTCTGAGAATTAGAGCTTCTAGTATTACGAAAATGAGATTTTATTTTTATTGAGAGGGTTACCTTCATGAATTTTATTTCTGACAATAAGGGGTGTACTTATATAATTCGGTTTTTAAGTAGCTCCGTCGACTAAGCCAATTTTATTTAAGTACCATAATAACATTATTTTTGACCTTGATCTTTAAGACGTTAGACATTGAGCTTGACCATGTGTCTCCTGTGAACGACTGGGTAGGGGATGAATTGCCCTCTCTCTTCCTTTCTCCTTTCTTCCACCTCCATCTATAATGTTGAGAAATGAAATGTCATTTATCATCATTTTCTATCAGATTTATGAACTAATATTTAAAAAAAACGGTTAAAAATAACTATGTATTTCCGGCGGGCAGAGAGTGGGAGGATTTACTAACTCTCCCTCCTCTCCCCCTCCCCTACCCCCTATCGAGATGGCACCTTTCTAAACTTTAACCGCTAAAACTCTAGAATAGGTGTACTCGCTCACGAATACTCACGATTACAAGAAACGGGTGGAACGAATAAAAAAATTCTAGCTAAATGTGGGTGAGCTTCATACTACAAGTTAAAGTCACATAATGTTAATAACATTTTTATAAATGGTAAATTAGCTGGCAAAACTTCACAGATGTAATAACTAATAAATATGACCAGCGCGACTTGTCGCGCGACGCGACACCGGCTATTGTTATACCGTGAAGTTTGCTTAGAAATTGTATTGTTCGTGTCGGGTCGCGCGACAAGTCACGCTTGTCTGCACAAGCCTTTAAAGTTGGGGAGTGGGGGCTCGCTACGTCACAAGTGAGTATAAAATTTACCGGGGAGTGACGTCATGCTACATTTTAACTCAATGTATTGCCGTAATCTTTTGATTACGTAAAAAAAGAAAAAATACGTGTCCAATATTTTTTAATAATCTACCTTACGGATATTTTTTTTTTTTTGTCAGCGTCCTTATTGTTGTCAAAACTGGTGACGCAATTACGAGGGTGGCTATACCTAACCTACCATGCGGAGTGGACTAAAATTCTCTCTCAGGCACTAGATGGCCACGACCACGACCAGTGGTCGCAGCGACCAGGTACACTATAGATGCCGATACGAATCGCGCACTTGGTCGCAACGGCCAATTCGCCGCATACCGGGCCACGAACCACGGGCCAAGACTGGCCGGAGTCGTGGCCGTCTAGACAGTGCCCGAGATCTCTGAAGCCTCGTGCAGACTGGCGCGATTTGTCGCGCGACGCGACACCGGTAATTATTCTACCGTGAAGTTTTCTTCAAATTTTTTTTGTTAGAGTCGCGTGACGCTTCGCGCCGTCGCGTCGTGTTAGTCTGCAGGAGGCTTAACATGGACACGTATTACGAACGTAAAATCCGTTTCGGTAAAAGGCACCTTTTATTTTGTCCATTAAAATAAATGGTGCCTTTTACCGCTATTTTTAAGCTTCATCGCTGGAAAATTCACACGAAGTTCGCTCAAATGTTCTTCTTTATTTACTCCGAACAAACGGGATTATTTAATTTCTGGTTGATTGAATATTGTACATCCTAAATCAGTGCTGTGTTGTTCACTGTTCTGGGGGCCAAGTCCACTAATTTACAAACGTCATAATGGTGTCACGATGGTGAGTTTTTGAACTCACCATCGTGCGTGACACCATTATGACGTTTGTAAATTAGTAGACTTGGCCCCCTGTTTACTTGTAATTGACTGACAGTTACACTAACAATTTCAATTTCAGTTTGGTTTAGTTGTAAGTCTTCCAAAGATCTTAAATATTTATTTTTTGTATAGTTACTTAGTCATACCAACCGTTTACTATCTAACGCGCGTACCGGTTCATAGTTCGCGGCGTGATCAGAAGTATGCAAACACGGGGTAGAGCTACGGTTAGTAGTTAGTAAGTTAATTTAGAATTCGATTCACGTACAAATTAATTAACTTGGTGCGAATCGCGTCAAGAAATAATAATATACTAGTTTCAAGTGTTGATTCGCCTGTAATTTCGTCCGAGTCACCAATCAGCTGTAAAGTAGCTGTAGCTACATAAGCGAGAGCGAAGCTAAACGAACTTAGCCTCGTTCCCAGTGTGGCCTGCAGATCAAGAGCTAAGCTAAGTTAGTTTAGCGTTTCGCATAGCTGATCACCTCGGCAGAGGGCTTAGTGCGAGTTTCATTTTACCATCTCGATCAAACGCATCGAGCGCGTTTGGCGTTCGGATTGTTCAGTACCGTAAAAAAACACCGAATAAAACACGTGTTTTGTATCCCCTTTTATTTTTTACTTTAATTTTATTTATTTTTACTAGTTGTTGTTACAGCAGAGGAGCTCGTGGCTAAGTAATAACAAGCCGCACGGGTCGAACCATCAGATTAAGCTACGCTTGCTGGGGTTGGTCAGTGGATGGGTGACCATCTTCACATACCGAGACTCCTCCGTGCCTCGGAAAGCACGTTAAGCCGTTGGTCCCGGCTGTCATTCGTGGATCTTTGACAGTCGTTACGAGTCGTCAGAAGCCCGAAAGTCTGACACCAGTCTTACCAAGGGGTATCGTATTACCCAGTTATTGGGTTGTGGAGGGCAGATAGGCGGTCGCTCCATGTAAAATACTGGTATTCAGCTGCAGCCGGTTAGACTGGAAGCCGACCCTAACATAGTAGGGAAAAGCCTAGGCAGATTGATTGAGTTAGATAATCCCTCAGTTGCTTCCAACTAACGGTACTTCCCAGAAACCGACCCCAAGATAGTTGGGAAAAGGCTAGGAAGATTGATTGATTTGATTTGTTGTTACAGCGGTGTGGTGGCATCTACATCGCCACATGCGAACTGCGCATCAAAGGCCTGACGACACACAAAATCTTAACGTCACACAAATCCTGTATCGCGCAATTGGAGTTTACCGCGCGAGGGCGCGAATGACTTATATTATAGACTATCCGACATCAATCATCGGGCAGTTGCCGGAGGATCCTCCCTTTTCTATAGCGGATGAGTGAACTTTACACCCTGTTCCTCATACTTCTAAATTGGTGTGTATGCACTTCAACGCAGCCTTCGTGCCAATACTTCAGCGTGACGTCATCATCATCACTCCCTCAAGCTTTCGTGAGGCGAGTCACACAGCCAGCCAGCACCCACGGCTTCAACGGGTATCTTGACCACCAGCATACAGCGAATGCGCATTCCTGGTCATCTTCAGCCTCATCAGCAATTTTACGATATACTTGCGCAAGTTTAGACTACCACTAGTATGCATGACGCCGGGTAATGAGCTCACACGGCTCAAGTTTGCTTGTAATCATTTCTGTAAGTGACCGTCCACGTGTGTTGTGTTAGGTTGAAGTTATGTGTGTTTTAAATAAATCGCACAAAAAAAAAGAAGTTATTAGGACAGAGAAGATTAAAGACAAAAGTATGAAAGGCGACTCTGAATATCAAACGCTTCCCTTTTTGTCTTTCATTGTTGAAAAACGATGTTGGATTTCGGTACTAGGCAGCAGCACGCGTAGCATGAGCAGAGCACCGCTTTGTCGAGGGAAGAGTAGACAAAAATGACGTTCCGTGTAGACAGTACGACGGCAGCAAAGTAGAAAGAGTCAACTGCACTTTTTACGAAATTCACTCTTTTACATAATTCGACTCAGAATTATTTGTTTCGTCATAGGATGTTTTTACTGTTTGATTCTCAATTTTTACTGATTACGTCACGTTAAACACAAATACAACTTTTTTTTTCAGTGTGTCGATGTATCGTGTTTTGGAACAAATAACATTACAGTAATATTGGCCTTAACCATTACCTTGGTAATATTAACTAAATGATGTAAAATAGGAGAAGATAGCTTTGTTCTTTTATTAGTTATTTAAAACGCTCTTCTGTAAAATCATGATTTTGTAGATAACCATGTATACTTTGTGACCGTCGAGTAGAAGATTTCACTACCTTAGACAACTGTCAGTGTGATTTTGACAATTTGGTATAGAAAACTTTCTTCTGAAATAGTCTACTTAAAAAAGGACCTAGACAAAGATAGTTAGAAACGAAAGACAAAATGACAGATTGAAGAAAGATTTCTACGGTGCGATGTCAAAAATGGAGAAAGGAAATGTCACTTTGAAAGAGCTGTTCCTATTCTTCGTAGACATAGAAAACGCCATGCTACGCATGCAGGAGCAGCCACTCGCCTGCCGAACGATCGAACAATGTAATGAAGGGTGCAGCACGCGTAGCATGAGCACCGCTTTGTCGACGGAAGAGTAGACAAAAATGACGTTCCGTGTAGACAGTATGACGGCAGGAAAGTAGAAAGACGCAACTGCACTTTTTACGAAATTCACTCTTTAATATAATTCGACTCAGAATTCTTTGTTTCATCATAGGATGTTTTTACTGTTTGATTGTCAATTTTTACTGATATTAAGTCACGTTAAACACAACTACGTACAGCTTATTTTTTTCAGTGTGTCGAAGTACCGTGTTTTGGAACAAATAACATTACAGTAATATTAGCCTTAACCATTTCCTTGGTAATATTAACTAAATGATGTAAAATAGGAGAAGATAGCTTTCTTCTTCTATTAGTTATCACAGTTTTGCATTTAAAACGCTCATCTGTAAAATCATGATTTTGCAGATAACCCTGTATACTTTGTGACCGTCGAGTAGAATATTTCACTACCATAGACAACTGTCAGTCGTCAGAGTGATTTTGACAATTTGGTATAGAAAACTTTCTTCTGAAATAGTCTACATATAAAATGACCTAGACAAAGATAGTTAGAAACGAAAGACAAAGTGACAGATTGAAGAAAGATTTCTACGGTGCGATGTCAAAAATGAAGAAAGGAAATGTCACTTTGTATAGAAAGAGCTGTCTCTACTCTTCGTAGACATAGAAAGCATCATGCTACGCGTGCTCGGCAGCATGTGGCCAGCTGTTGGGCAGTAGCGATCCCATCTCAGGACATGTTGCCCCCTTGTCGCTACGTGCCAGTGTTGGGCACAATTAATTTTTTTTGTTTTATTGTAGAAGCAGACAATTACAATTTTAATTGCAATTAAAATAATTGCAATTGATTTAATTCAATTATACTTTAATTATGTGATACAATTGAAATCAATTGCAATTAAATCAATTAATTGTGGTTGATAAATAATTTAATTGCCCCCTTGTCGCTACGTCACTATGTGCCAGTGTTGGGCACAATTCATTTTTTTTTTTATTGTAGAAGCAAACAATTACAATTTTAATTGCAATTAAATTAATTGCAATTGATTTAATTCAATTATACTTTAATTGTGTGATACAATTGAAATCAATTGCAATTAAATCAATTCATTGTGGTTGACAAATAATTTAATTGCAATTAAAATTTGAATTGTTGTTTACAATGAACTTAATCGTCAATTGTTTATTATAACAATTAATACTATTTGCTGAATGTAAAAACTCACGCACGGGAATGTACCTACTCCCGGGATTAAAAGTATTCTATGTGTTAGTCCAGGTTACAAACACATAGAATGCTAAACAGATTTGGATGAAGGCACACAGATATGTGTGCCATATTTCATTCAAATTCGTTGAGCCGTTTCTGCGTGATTCAGTCTTCTTTGTATGAAACTCCATATTCCAACGCACACTAATCGGAATCGTTACGTAATCGCCTCGCCTCGGGACAAGCTCACGAACCGCGGCGATAGTTTTCCAAGATTTTTTTATTATCTTTATTAGGCAAACAAAAGAGGTGAAACTGGGAAGCTACGATCAAAAATTTTGGAAAACTTAACTGTTGAACACATGCTCTCCTGCCCTTTTCTCGGGATATAAAATGCTTACGTCCTTAATAAATCTTGTTAGTCGTTCTGTAACTAAAACTAAAATATAAAATAATAACAACGTCTTGTGATTCTTGTGCCGCTAATGAGCTGAGTAAGTTAGTTCAGACAAAGCCAAGCAAACCCTGGTAAATAGGTCAGGGAAAAGGATGACGAAGGTTTTATTCTACGTTCAGTAAAGATTTATTTCTATTTAAATCTATGTTCATTATTTATCACATTAATTTATTTGTTGAGCCTGTCTGAGTTATTGCGAAGAGAACAGCAATGCTGTTAGATACCGGAGATAATTGATTAACAATCGATATCCGAAGGCTTTCAATTTAATACGTTTTGAATGGTTTTTTATTGACAACCAATCAGAACACTTAACATAAGGTTTACAGTTCGTTTAAAGGCTTAAAAATATTTATTTTAAAGGTACAAATAGTTGTGATAAGTAATTTTGTTTGTTGTTTCAGAAATTTGTGTTTATGAAATGGTTATTATATTGTGATATGATAATTTAAACTGCCTCTTTGGTCTAGTGGTCGCGAGCGCTGAGCAATGAGGTCCTGGGTTCGATTACCAGGTCGGCCAAAGTGTTATTGAGTTTTTCCATCTGGAATTTCTCAGTAGTAGTTTAGCAGTAGTAGTAGTAGTAGTAGAATTTATTTTGATCCTGAATCTGGTATTCCTACACTAAATTACTACCGAAACTAAATTAATATTATAATTTAGTTTCTTTTGAAGACCTTTATTTTCGTTTTGTTAACTTTAGGCTTATAATAATATAATAATTAAGTACCCCCACTGCCGTATCTCTACGTTGACGTCGCGCGTCGTAGTGGGGCTTGCGCGCTCTGAACTCTAGGTCTGTGCCAGTAGAGCTTACTTTGCCGGAACAGGCCTGGGATGAGGACCAAGAGAGATACAAAAACCTGCAGCAGGCGTAGCATGAGCACCGCTTTGTCGACGGAAGAGTAGACAAAAATGACGTTCCGTGTAGACAGTACGACGGCAGCAAAGTAGAAAGAGGCAACTGCACTTTTTACGAAATTCACTCTTTAATATAATTCGACTCAGAATTCTTTGTTTCGTCATAGGATGTTTTTACTGTTTGATTGTCAATTTTTACTGATATTAAGTCACGTTAAACACAACTAAGTACAGCTTATTTTTTTCGAAGTACCGTGTTTTGGAACAAAAAACATTACAGTAATATTGGCCTTTTAACCATTTCCTTGATAATATTAACTAAATGATGTAAAATAGGAGAAAGCTTTCTTCTTCTATTAGTTATCACAGTTTTGCGTTTAAAAACCCTGTATACTTTGTGACCGTCGAGTAGAATATTTCACTACCATAGACAACTGTCAGTCGTCAGAGTGATTTTGACAATTTGGTATAGAAAACTTTCTTCTAAAATAGTCTACATATAAAATGACCTAGACAAAGATAGTTAGAAACGAAAGACAAAGTGACAGATTGAAGAAAGATTTCTACGGTGCGATGTCAAAAATGAAGAAAGGAAATGTCACTTTGTATAGAAAGAGCTGTGTCTACTCTTCGTAGACATAGAAAGCGCCATGCTACGCGTGCAGATGAACGTTCATTCCTTTGTAATTTTTCTATGTCGTATGAACGGGTAATGAAACAAAAATGAACCATACACTCTCATGTAGGGTCTGATATCCGTTTTATAACGCACTTTTTTCTCTTTAAAAACTTCGGCTCATTGCACTCAATATCTCTAATACATTGACACACAATTTTATCGTCAGACACAAACTCCATGAACCGTGTTAAGTGAACTGCATAAGAAGCGGTGCAAGTCTTTAGATTTCATTCAGATCAAATTAATTCTAGGTAATAAAATCTCGTGGTAGGATAACCTATATCTCGGTGATTTTCTTATCTTCGCAGAGACGGCGTCCCCTTGTATAAGTAACGCTTCAGTAAACTTCGCACTGGATGGATTTTATACCTATCTACGTAGTGTCTCAGCTCAGCTTAGACATTTCTATATCTATTGGTAACATGATTAGGTAGGGAATATTGGTTATCATTGTAGGGGAAGGTTCGCTAAAGTGGCCCAGGCGGGTAAAGTGGTCACCGTAGTTTTTATGACCAACCAACTACCGCCATCTATCAACGGCATGTGTAAATAATTCATTGTCCGACGTCATTATTAGTGCTCAAGTAAACACGGACACGCTTGCTTCACGCGTTAAATATTTATATGGGTCTATGATCTAAGGTAAGTGGTTTAAACAACCTGTTGGTTACGTCTCAACATAACTAATACAATGATACCCAATATTCCCTTAACCGAGCCCTGAGGAGCTTGTGGCTAAGAGAATATTGGGTATCATTGGCTAAGTAATAACATCCGCACGGGTCAATCGATCAGGTTAAGCTACGATTGCCTCGGTTGGTCCGTGGTTTTGTGACCATCTTTACATACCAAGACCCCTCCGTGCCACGGAAAGTACGTTAAAACCGTTGGTCCTTGCCATTGAGATTCAATGTAAACTAGAGCGGACACCGCAAACCAAAATTGTGTCCCTTCATCCCTTGTATGTCAAGTGTCACATCTGCGCGGTGCGTTCTGCGCACCATAAACGTTAGGAATGACTGAGACGTTTGAGGTCCATGGACCACAGCGTGTGGCGTAAAAATTTTGTTCGGGATGTCTGCTCTAGTTTATATTGAACCTTAATGATCCCGGCTGTCATTTGTAGATCTTTGACAGTTGTAACGGGTCGGCAGAGCAGAGGCCCGAAAGTCTGACAACCAAGGAATATCGTGTTACCCAATAACTGGGTTGTGGAGGTCAGAACTCAGATATGTACTCGCTCCATGTAAAGTACTGGTATTTAGCTGCCTCCGGTTAGACTGGAAGCCGACCCCAACATAGTTGGGAAAAGGCTAAGCAGATGATGATTGCATTGGTGATGTTAATTAAAAATTACTGATAAACTATTATTCAAAAGTCAAATTTTTGTCCATATTAGATTAACCCGCAAGCCCATCTGACATCTGTCAAAAATATTTGTTACAAAATAATATGTATGAAATATTGATTTTCCTTAGCAAATGTGTTGAAAATCGTCTTTTCATACGAGTGAGCATTTGCCATTGTACGAGCATTGTACCCACCCGCACGGCTCCATTTAGCCCTCGCCTTCCGCACCTCGAATGCAATGACGCGTATTTGTACCAAAATGTTGTACGTAGCAGAATTAACAACTGTACCTATCGTGAGTTTTTTTACAAACAATGAATGGACTATTCCATTCCATATTTCCATTCCACAGGTTTGAATTAACCTAGATCGGGCGGGCCGCTAGTGCCGCTACCTAACATTGTAATACCGAACCATCATTAGGTACTTGCACCTGTTCTAAACATATATTTTAGTTTATTTTATTTTTTAGGCACTATAATAAAAGTATTGTTTGAGAGATCTTACTGTTGACTAAGTGTTCACATTTTGTAACGTTTTTATTCAATAAATATATATACGTATATATATATTTGCTTATTTAGATTTTCATCATCATCATTTTAGCCGTAAGACGTTCACTGCTAGACATAGGCCCCTAAGCATCATTACTTCGACCGGTTTTGTGTTTCTCTCATCCAGTGGATTCCCCAAGCCTTCACCAAGCCATCGGTCCATCTTCCAACGCTACGTCTTCTGGTAAGTCGATACTTCTATATTTAGGTCAGGCTATTGCATCTATTGCCTAGGTATTACACCCAGAACGCAGCAGAGTCATCAGTAGGTAGTACTGCGACCTTGATACCACGAAACAGGTAAAACTTTGGAGACTGCCGATAGAAGTGAAAACTAAGTAACGCCAACTAATGAAAATTTCAGGAATTTATGTGGCTTGCTGTCGGTATAAGAACGAAAGCTGTAGCACCGTTATAAAAAAATCCAAAAAAAAAAAATACAGTGCGCTGCCAACAAAAAATTTTATTCGCCCAAAAAGTGCTCAACGCGCCTAAAGAAGTTTTCACTTAAAAAAAAGTTCTTAATTTCTGGTGGAAATAAAGAACTTTTTTTAAAGAAATAGAGCAGATTTTCAAACATTTACGCTACAAACAGGATAGCTATTGAACAAGTTAATCATGTTGGAACGGTGCTGTACTGGCTCCCGTGATCGCACTACTAAACGAGGCTCCCGTAGCTCCGGAAGAGATGAGTTATAGTGCCAACGTGATGGCGTAAAGGATAGTTCTGAGTAACTGCTACATGAAAAGGGATCTTATTATTTCAGGCGAATATTTCTCTTATAGTTTTTTTATTTAGGAATTGGACTAGGACCTTTAAACTGGAAGACGTAAGCGTGGGTATTTTGTTATTTATTCCTTAGAAATACTTAAATCATTCATAATCATAATACACAAATACATTTTGCCTGGAAAGTGGCTTGTCCAGACACGAAGCAGCCCGAGAACCTGTCTTCAAACTCAAACTCAAACTCAAATCATTTATTTCAATTAAACCATATACAGGCACTTTTGAATTGTCAAGGAGTCAGTCAGTCAGAAATATGAAGCTAGTTGCCCATTCCAAAGCGTAGTAGGTACCTATGGAGAAGAACGGGCAAGAAACTCCACGGACACTCTTTTAAAGAAATAATTGTTACAAAATAGTGGTTACATAATTCATGTTTTAAAAATTATACATGTGAGAACAATGTAAAAAAGATGCGCACGTTAAAAGCGTCCGTAATAAAAATATAAAAAATTAAAAATAAAACAATTCAAGGATTAAAATAAATTAAAATAAGCCACGGCAGCCAAGAGGTGACCAGTCCCAACTGACGGCGCCCGTTCACGAACATGACGCATGTAATAGCACCATTCAGCTCAACCATTTTGAAGGGAGCTAAATGATCCAACACACTTCCCAGAGACAGTTCACAGTGGGATGAGCCACTCTGCAGGTTGGTACGGAACAATCTCATTAATACGTCCACCAACACTGCTGAGCGCGCCTATTGGCTGTGAGTGAATGGGAGTCGGGCCTCTGACTTCAGGCGCTACCGTCATCCAACATAGGCACTATGCTGGGTGACACCACTTTCCGGCTCGCTACAAGTCTGCGTTTGGGCGGTCCTTGCGGGGCTCCGCATCAGTGCGGTGAAGCAGTCGACCGCCTCGGACACCACGGCCTTTCCTGCGGCAGGAGCGATGGTCGTTTGGCACGGCACGCAAGCATTAATGACATTATCCGTCGGGCTCTTGTCACCGCCGTGGTGCCAGCTGTGTTAGAACCCAATGGCTAGGCACGCGACGATGGGAAGAGGCCAGACGGAATGACCATAATGCCCTGGAAGATGGGTAGGCCTTTGGTGTGGGATGCAGCCTGTGTCGACAGTTCGACACCCTCGCGCCATCCCATCTTCTCAGCACGGCGGGCTGTGCCGGGGCGGCTGCTTCTGGTGCAGAAAACCTCAAACGGCGGAAATATAACAACCTTATTGGTAGCTACATTTTTGAGCCGTTTGGGGTTGAAACACTAGGGCCGTGGGGTCCGAGTGCTCATCGAGTATTTCGGGACATCGCCAAGCGGCTGGTCAACTCCTCACGTGACCAGAGGGCTGGCCTATTCTTCGGGCAAAAATGCCACGTTGTATGGCAATGCTGCCAGCCTTTTGTGCACTTTTCCTGTTGACAGCGATGCGGACGAATTTTTTGATGCCCTGTGATCGTTTCCCCTTACTTTTTAAGTACATGACCAAAGTACAATACAACATTGAGGTATTATTGTTACATTGATCTCAATGGTATACAATGGCATTATGTACATTTTTATTATAGACAATTTAAGTTGTTATTCAATTTGATTTTACTTGTTCTAAAGCGCGTTCGAATTCACTTATGTAAGGATTATTTAAACCAAGCTAAATCTGCATAATTATAAATATTCAAGGCATAGTCAAAGTAGTAAATGTAAGTACCTAAGTTTGCAAGTATGTAGTAAGTTTTATTTATAAGAAGATTACAAATAAAACCACGTCACGCACAGTATCCGTATTTTACAAATTATACAGAGTGGAAAGTTTCCAAAATAATACTGTTATCAATATAAATATTTGCACGTGTAAGTCTTGACAACAAGTCTAATTTCCGATTATCGTTGTTTACCCTATGAGAAGCAATATAACAGTAAGATTAAAATTCACTTCAATATTAAGAGGAACAATTTGAAGTATACACAAACATTAGAACGATACAAACTATGTTCTTATCGCAGAAAGGCAATTTCATAACAAAAGATTAAAATAACCTTTTACAAAATTAACCATAACTATCTATTTACACTAGGTACTAAATTAAAATAAATGACTAACTAACTAAATACATTATACAAATAAACAAAAATCGAAGTTCTCGTCCGCATCGCTGCCATCCGGAAACGTGCCCAGAAGACGTCGTTGAATGGCAATGCAAATTCTTTGGCCAAAGAACAAGCCAGCTCTCTGGTCACGGGAAGTGTCGACCATCCGCCGAGAAATTTGCACTCGGACCCCGAGAACTTACATAAAAGTAAGAGTAAGTATAAGGGTCAGGCCACACCCGCCGAACGTTTTAGCGGCGGAACGTTCGGTTGAATACGCTCCTAATGTTTTTCAAGTTACCTATGACACATCAGCCGAACGTTACGTCCATAGAAATATGACGCGCGCGACGGAGCGTTCCGCCGTGTAACGTTCGGCAGGTGTGGCGCTAGGCTAAGAGTGATCTAAAGTAAATTCAGATCACTCTGTATAAACAGATCTCAATAAATATTTTGAGGTCGAATAGGCATGCAGACAACAAGTGATTAAAAAAAATATCAGTCGACATTCACGCTTCATAAATTCGTGCAATTTATTGCCGTATCCGCTTATTGGAACAAAATTATGTTGTGTGGAATCGTTACTTCAGTAATATAAATTATCTTAGAATCTAGGGCTTCTATTAAAAGAAAACCTGGTGGACCAGACCAGGACCAGGATCCATGACCCGTAACATTATTCCTCTAAGAGATGACAGAGAATTGATCAGCACACTTCTTTAGTATGGGTTGGCGATTTTTATACAATTAGAAGTTCCTGTTTGCTCAACTCCAAACTCCATAATTATTTATCTATATTATAAAGTTTCGTTGATCTACCTACCTTTCCAGCCGGCTTGACTTGAAGATAATATTTTCTAAAGCCACTATCATTGTCTCTCTTCACCCAAAGACCGAATAACTCTGGTATCTTATAGAGTTCCTTGAAATAGCACCACCACAAGTACCAGGTAACCACGTTACACATTTTCTGCTGTTGCATTGTGTGACTGCAGCAGCATTACTGCTATGTCCAATTGTCCATGATGTATGCGTATGTGTTGCTGTATGTGTGTTTTATATAAGGGCTATCTTGCCTTAAGAGTGTTTACGTCGTACGGCTTTTCATACAAACTTTCAAGCCCTTATTTTTCGAAATGACTGAACCGATTCTAATGAAACTTCATACGCATATGCAGGATAGGAAGGTCTAAAAACTTAGTTAAGAACATTTTCGAAAAATTGTGTCACAGCCAAATTAGACCGATTTTTAATTTTCCATAGAAACAGAGATTTCCAGTTATCTGCTTTTAAATAAGACATTTCTAAAATGTTCTTAACTAAGTTTTTAGACCTTCCTATCCTGCATACGCGTATAAAGTTTCATTAAAATCGGTTCAGTCATTTCGAAAAATAAGGGCTTGAAAGTTTAACGTAAACGTAACGTTTCACGTAAACCCTCTTAATTAATTAAGGCTTCCTGATTACACGCTAAGGGCACCTCCTGTTGCTACAGGAGAGCTACAGGCTCAGTGGCGCGGGCTGGCTCGAGCAAGGGTTTGGGTGGAAAAATTACAGCCCCATGTGACACTTTTTACCCTTATCTGCAACGGGTTGGCCGTTGGCCTTTGTTATAATATATTTATAAAAAGCTTCCAGTAACCTGATATTGTTGAATATTTTTTATGATACCATTTTTCAGTAGTCCAAGCTAATTTTAGCGAGTCTCATTAAAATGGCAACCTAATATCATATAATATAAATGTGGAAGATACGTTTTTTTATCAGAATCAAAACATGCAGTTGTTTTTGCTCTAAATGCGTTTAACAAGAATTATATTGGTTATCTGTTTTAGTTAAATGTAGTCAGTCATGATGATTATTATTCGAGTACCTACATTATTTTGCATCCTCAAATTATGTTTTGTATGATATGGTTTGTTAAAAGATGACAAATTGTCGCCTTAGAGTGAAAAACTCAGGAATGCAAGTAACCTGTAACTGTATCCAAATTGCACACTAAAAGACACATATTTGAAGAAGCAGTGGTAATAAAGACGCAGTTTTTTCTTCCTCCTGTAAAGTTACCTTTTTCGCATATACGAGGTTTTCACGACGACGAAAACCTCGTACTGCGACGAAATGCTTTCTAATTTAAGAAACTCGTAACAATATTTATCAGTTCTCTATCTACAGAAGTGATAAATATTGTTGCGAGTTTCATTACATTGGTAATGCAAGCTACACAATATTCTCCTTCGCATTGAACTATTCTCAACACATATCTACTCCATACTTATTTATTTATTCTTATATTTTATTATGTTTATCTGTCTGTGTGTTACCTTTTCACCCTTTATCGGCTGAACGGATTTCGATGACGCTTGGCAAACAGGTACCTAGACCATGATCTGGGCTAGGATATTTTTTTCCCGGTCGGTAGTACGTTTCTTTGGAACAATATCAGATCTCCAACCGAGCTAAGACGCGGGCAAAAGGTAATTCTCAATAACCAATATATCCAAAGTACTAAAGTCATTATCACTTGTGTTACCCATGTTATATGCGTCTGATAGCTGTGACCTTTCTTATCAAAATTGTTAGTCACTTCAAGTATGATATTAGCTAGTGTAAACAAATGAAAGTGTAGTGATAAGTCGTGGTCGCTGGTCAGTTCTTAGTTAATCTTCATTTAGTCAGTACTCCTGCAACATGGCTGTTTATAGGAGCTTCTTATTGCTTTCGTTCGCGTGTTGTGTTCTTTCGGAAGGAGGTACGTTATTTCCTATATTATTATTGTTAGAATCACTATGATCACAATCAATAGTTTATTTGTTCCATGAACCGTTGTTTTCCTTAGCATTGACAATAGATTACTGTTATTAATCCACTTGGAACTGGTCAATCTTTTACCTGATACTTAACTGTGTATGTTGCAAGTAGAGCTTTAATTACAAGTAATGAATCAATGGAATATGCCATTTTCTTAACCTTCGTCGGTTATGTAAGTTTTGATGTTCCAATAAAATATCAATACGATTGCACCGTAAGGTGGCTCTCACCTCACAATAAACCATACTTTTGAATACTTAATATAATATTATATCTGCTAAATGTTTCTTAAAAAAAAGCTTGTGGCTAAGTAATAACAGCCGCACGGGTCGATGCTACGTTTGCTGCGGTTGGTCCGTGGATGGGTGACCATCATTACATTACATACCAAGCTCCTTCCGTGTCGTTGGTCCCGGCTGTCATTTGTAGATCTTTGACAATCGTTACGGGTAGTTATAAGCCCGAAAGTCTGACAACCAGTTAAGACTGGTTGTCAAGGGGCAAAGTTTTACCTAGTAACTAGGTTGTGGAGGTCAGATAGGCAGTCACTCTATGTAAAATACTGATATTCAGCTGCATCCGGTTAGACTGGAAGCCGACCCCAACATAGTTGGGAAAAGGCTAGGCAAATGATGATGACTTCTTTAAAAAAAACATTTCTTTACAGGAAAGTTTTTCGACCCATGCTACAAAAATGATATCAAATGCTTGAGCAAGGCTACACAGGACTTTTTGGAAAAGACCTGCAATGGCTTACCACTCTATGACATCAAACCTCTGGACCCTTTGATCATCCCTGAATTAAACGTCGTTGTCGACCCAACTATGGGACTGACCTTTGACTTCAAGAACATCAATGTCACTGGATTGAAGAACCAACAGATTTCTGACTTCCAGTAAGTAATTTTTTATGACACTCTGAAATGACGCGCCCTATTACCGCATTTCACGCATAGGTCACTCTGAAATGACGCGTCCTATTACCGCAATTCACGCATAGGTCACTCTGAAATGACGCGCCCCATTACCGCATTTTACGCATAGGTACGAAAATGCGGTAATGCAGTATTTGGGCGCGTCATTTCAAAGTGGACAAGCTAAACATAAGTAACTCTTTCTGTGTTCCTGAAAGGGTATAATAACAAGATATAATATAGTAATAATTTAAGAATCAAAGCAATGCAAAACATGAAAATATAACAAAATAAAATATTAGTAAAAATCTTTTTAAAACAAGCTTTTATTGAACTAAAAAGTACAAAATAAACCTTACGTAAACAGATAACTTTAATGTTTTCTTAAAAGCTTGAGGCTTATCTTTATGTTTAAGAAGGACGTTCACGCCTCAAGCTTTTAAGAAAACATTAAAGTTATCTGTTTACGTAAGGTTTATTTTGTACTTTTTAGTTCAATAAAAGCTTGTTTTAAAAAGATTTTTACTAATATTTTATTTTGTGTTTTTTAGCATTAGTATTTTGATAAAATATCTGTCCTGTCACTTTCACTTGTCTAAACAAATCCAACGAGTTCAACACAACAGGGCTACCTTGTAAAGTTGAGGTTTTCCTGTGGCTACCTTCCGGCACTATCATCACACCCTAGACTACACCTCGGGAAATAGTTTTTGACAAAAGATCTTATTCAGTTGAGGATTTTCTATGACCACTTTCTATGTGTCATCTCTTTTCAGCTCTATCATCAGACCCTGGATACTACTTTGGGCTATAGTTCTAGTCAAGACAAAACCAACCAGTTCAAACTCGATGGTAGTCTAGTTTTTTTTAGAAGTTCCTATGTATATCTTCCGGCTCCATCATCAGACCCTGAATTCCATTGAAGTATAATAGCACAATACATATCCATGTATAAAATGTCGTGTTTATCCTGTTGATTATTGAGGAATCTCGTCGTCTGGAGCCAATCCCGGGTGCAGCAGCCAGGTCATGTTGGAATTTAGAACGGACCATCATAATTCAAGCGTATATTAAATTTCGTGTCTGTACTGTTGACCGTTCAGGACTTCCCTCGTCTGAAGTCAATCCTGGGTGCAGCAGTCAGATCATGGTGGACTTTAGAACGGTCTATCATAATTAAAGCGTATGTAATATTTCGTGTCTCTACTGTTGCCCGTTGAGGAGTTCCCTCGTCTGAAGTCAGTCCTGGGTGCAGCAGCCAGATCATGCTGTAATTTAGAACGGACTGTAATAATTAAAGCGTATATAAAATTTCCTATTTGTACTGTTGACCGTTGAAGAGTTCCTTCGTCTGGAGCCAATCCTGGGTGCAGCAGTCAGATCATGGTGGACTTTAGAACAGTCTATCATAATTAAAGCGTATATAATATTTCGTGTCTGTACTATTGGCCGTTGAGGATTTCCCTCGTCTGAAGCCAGTACTGGGTGCAGCAGCCAGATCATGGTGTAATTTAGAACGGACTATCATAATTGAAGGATATATAAAATTTCGTGTCTGCGCTGTTGATCGTTGAGGAGTTCCCTCGCCTGAAGCCAATCCTGGGTGCAACAGCGAAATCATGATGGAATTCAGATCGGATCGTCATAATTAAAGCCTATATAAAAGGGGTTCCGACATTTTTGTGTGGGACCTGGCATACCTAACCGTCCGCCATTTGGAAAAAAACTGGTTTTGGCGGCCAGTGATGAAACAAGTGTCAATCGATAGAGTAAGTGATTGCAAACAAAAAATATTTAGTGATGAATATCGTAAGTGATATACTTCCTGAGATATTTAAAAAAAATATTACTGCTTTATTTTTTTTCTCATGTTTTAACTCAAATATCTCAGGAAGTATATCACTTACGATATTCATCACTAAATATTTTTTGTTTGCAATCACTTACTCTATCGATTGACACTTGTTTCATCACTGGCCGCCAAAACTAGTTTTTTTTCCAAATGGCGGACGGTTAGGTATGCCAACGAAGTCGGATGTTCTTTTCTGTTTGTACTGTTAACCGTTGAGGAGTTCCCTCGTCTGGAGTCAATCCTAGGTGCAACAGCCAAATCATGGTGGAATTTAGATCGGACCGTGATAATTAAAGCGTATATAAAATTTCCTGTTTTTACTGTTAACCGTTGAGGAGTTCCCTCGTCTGAAGCCAATTCTAGATGCAGCAGTCAGATCATGGTGGACTTTAGAATGGTCTATCATAATTAAAGCGTATATAATGTTTCGTGTCTGTACTGTTGGCCGTTGAGGAGTTCCCTCGTCTGGAGTCAATCCTGGGTGCAGCAGTCAGGTCATAATGGACTTTAGAACGGACTATCATAATTCAATCATATATTAAATTTCGTGTCTCTACTGTTGATCGTAGGACTTCCCTCGTCAGGAGCCAATCCTGGGTGCAGCAGTCAGATCATGGTGGACTTTAGAACAGTCTATCATAATTAAAGCGTATATAATATTTCGTGTCTATACTATTGGCCGTTGAGGAGTTCCCTCATCTGAAGCCAGTCCTGGGTGCAGCAGCCAGATCATGGTTTAATTTAGAACGGACTATCATAATTGAAGGATATATAAAATTTCGTGTCTGCGCTGTTGATCGTTGAGGAGTTCCCTCGCCTGAAGCCAATCCTGGGTGCAACAGCCAAATCATGGTGGAATTTAGATCGGACCGTGATAATTAAATCGTATATAAAATTTCCTGTTTGTACTGTTAACCGTTGAGGAGTTCCCTCGTCTGAAGCCAATCCTGGATGCAGTAGCCAGATCGTGGTGGAATTTAAAACAGACCATTATAATGAAAGCGTATATAAAATTTCGTGTCTGTACTATTGGCCGTTGAGGAGTTCCCTCGTCTGGAGCCAATCCTGGGTAGCCAATCAGGTCATATTTGTCATAAAAATGTATTGTCATCGGAATTGAACCAACATGTAAAATATCAACTCCATGGAGTTAGAGGAAGTGGTCTTAATTCAGCTTGCAAGAATCCACCTAAACAAACATACTAACTTACATACAAACAAACAAACAAACAAACAAACAAACATTGCAAGTTGAATAAAAGCTTTTAAAAATGCAGTATTAGATCAGAAATATGTAAGTAGGCAGGTTCATTCATTATTATTTAAGTGCTGGCGCCCCTAACTACATTACATAGGTCTTCCTGTATTCACTGTTTCATATAAAATGTAATATTGCATTTGCTCGATCATATTCACTGTTCCGAAATCTTTTGATTAGCAATACCAACTCTTAATGAAACTCTGTTGGTACCTACCGTATCTATTAATACCTTTAAACGGGCAATTCTTGTATATGTAATTATGTATGTATAATATATAATCTGAATCTTGGAAACGGCTCCAACGATTTTTAGTACGTAAATCGATCTAGCTAGGTATCATTTTTTGAAAACGAATTCAAAAAAGAAGACGATATAAGCTCGGACCCAAACCCAGATATAAAATAATTATGATAGAATTTTAGAATAAAAAAAATGGCTTGGTTTGAGACAAGAGGGCGCCCAATGGTCCACTAGGGAAATTCTTTTAAAAAGTATTATCTCGCGACTAAAAGGAATTATGAATAACGGCTAGTAAGGACCCCCGGTAAATGTGTAGAATTTTCTAATACCCTTTGTGAAGTTTCATATTGAGACACGAACCAACAAAATAGAAATAGATCTAAAGAAAAGCGACATTCCTCTACTAGCCGTTATTCATAATGCCTTCTCAATCACGAGATAATATTTTTTTAAAGGAGTGGCGCTAGTGGACCATTGGGCGCCCCCTTTCATTTAAAGATTGTAGAATGATGTGCTACTGGCAGCATTTAGTATTTTCATAAGTACCCTTTTAATTATCAAATCCTTTGGACTAACGACTTTTAGTGTGAAGAACTATAAGTAACACAAAAATAAAGATTAAACTGGTTTAACGATAAATGTGACTCAAATGCATTCGTCTTGTAAGCGAAACCAGTTAATTCTTCCAGATAAGAAATCTTTTTCGTTTGAATTACTAAAAATCTCGAGATTTCTAAGGTCAAAAACTCTTAAAAGACTTTGAGGTACGAAGAAACATTTGGGACAGTATTAACAAAAATATAATGTTATGTTTCGGCCTTGCTATTCCAATTTGGATTTAAAATTACTTTATTCAAACTCAAAAGTGGTCAAAACCATCCATTTTTGGAAGATAAGGAGGTACTTTCAAAGGTTTTATTTTTACAGCGGCTATTCCGTTCATATGTGTTGACAGAGCCCAATACCAACTAAATTACTTTAGTCATAAAAATAACTCAAATGCTGCAATACAAATGAACTCGGTATGCTACAAGTTAAACCGACCTGTGCCAAAATTCTGATATAATATAAATCTTAAAATAACAGCATTATCATCAAGCTACAAATCACATAACGCAAGCTTTATCAAAGAAAAACAAAAAACAAAGATGCAACATTAAATCAACTTATTGATAGCACTAATTGCCATACCTACCTCGTTATCTCACTGATAACCTTTTTATATAATTTATTTGCAGAATGGACACGGACAAGAAGTCGGTAGTATTAAAAACGAAAGCTGTTTTAAATATCGCTGGTGATCTTAAAATCACATTTACTAAGAAGAACAAGGTTTTTAATGGAGTTTACACAGCCTCTGCAAGTAAGTAGAACAACCTTCATTTTCGTCAGAAGTAACTTGAGTCAATAAAAGACTAGACCAGAGAACTAAACTAAAGAGAAGTCAAGAATAAAACAAAGAAAAGTGTTTTATATTTTTTATACAAGATACAATAATTTTTAGAATGTTTAATACAACTAACTATTTACACTATAAGGTACTAAATTAAATGACTAACTAACTATACAAATAAATACAAAAACAAAAGGACACTCAGGCGAAGAACTCACGGAGCGATTTTCACCCGCGCCCGCGCGCCGCGGTGGCGGCTTCGCAAACACTCGTACGAACACGTAGTACATGGTTTAGATATTAATTTTCACGACGCGGTTTATGACCGCTGAGAACCGTTCCGTGAGTTCTTAGCCTTAGGTGTGTGTATTCGTCCGCATCGCTGGCAAGCTGGCATCCGAAAACGTGCCCAGAAGACTGGCAGCATTGCCACGTTGAATGACAATGCTAATTCTTTGACCAAAGAACGAGCCAGCCGTGTCACGTGAAGTATCGACCAGGCGGCAAGAAATTCCTTAAAAACTGACGCGCAATTTGGCCCCATAACCCGATCGTTTCGACCACAATGTAACTCATAAGGTTACAGTATTTGCGCTTCTTGACTCAGCAGCCAGCGGTGTCAGCACTGGAATATCAACAGTAGGCCGTACGTTAGCACCAGTAAAGAAATCAGTTTACCCTAAGTATAGCCAGTGTAGCCTCTTTTTCAATTGTCATTCCGTACAACTCCAGAGTCTACGTCAAAGTATTAGAAACATGCTGGTCGGCTGTACAACTACAGGAGTGAGTACTAGTGCGAGTTTCTTTTAACTATCTCGACTTTACGTATCGACCGCGTTTTTCGTTTCTATTAAATTTTCTCGTACATTTAAATTCAACCTTTACTTTGTCAACAGCTGCTTTGGGAAGCTCGCAATACGGCTACAGTCTGACAAAGAAAGATGGTGAAGATTACTTCGTAGTAGGTCCGGAAATCAACACTTGCGAAATTATTGGAGAACCAGTCGTGAACATTGGTGATGTTCTACAAGAAGCTTTGAACAACGGTACGTAGAGAAATGTTGATCCAATTACGAATATACTGGTAGGAAAGTTGAAACAATTTTTAAATGCAGAATTACTTACTTTTGGAAAAAAGAACGAGTTTCATAAACAATGTTTCTTACGAGTAAAAATTGGTGACATTAATATTATATTTGGATCCTTCAGGGCTCGTTTCCACTTTCCTCCCACTCGTAATTTCTACATAACGAGTTTCAACCTATTGTGAGTGCAAGGAGGCATAAATCTACGGAATAAGGAAAACATATTCCGCAACTTCTCAACCTAATGCCTCTTGACCTTCTTTGTGTCGATCGCATTCAAATCGTAGGTCAGCTACTTCTTACACATTATCAAACCATCTTCAAGGAGTACCATTTCAAACTCTTTTCAACTTTTTTGTATTAAATTGTTAGAATACCTATGAACAAATTAGTGTTATTACGTCCCTACTTCTTATATTCTATAATACTGGTTTTTTAAACAATCTTTATAATACCTACTTTATCTCGATAATTTATAAATAAAACTTGCAAAATGACACTCAGTGATGTTAACATCAAAGAATCATCAATTTATACGACACAATTTACATGAGCAGTACTGTGTCGTATAAATGGATGATCATATATTTTTATACGGTATTTTTTTATATATTTTTCTGTTTGCAAATAGACTCAGACGCAAGAGACATGAAGCCAGAATATGAGACCAACAAGGTTTCACTGAGGAAAAACACGTTATGCCGAATAGTGGAGACCGCCTACATCACCGTCATTCACAACATCAGGGCTTCGGCGAAAATCTTCCCTGCGTCTGCCTTCTTCAAAGACATATAAAAACACATAAACAACTATATACTATAAATATTATACAACACTACCTACTGGATTTCATTATGTCCTTCTCCTTACGATGTTTTCCTACACGACACCATGAAACCACGTCCTAACCAAAAGCGATCGTCGCGCGAGTACGCATTCGTCGCGCAAGTACTTACGTATGCTAGGTTGTCCTCTAATAGTTGTTAGTATTAGAAAAAAAATGGTTACCTGTTCAATCTCTAAGTTAATTAATGTTGGTGTTACGTCCTCCTGACCACCTGGTCAGGAGGACGTTAAGCCTCCTTAAGGTACGACACATAGGGGACTCAGGTCTGGCGACAGTTGATGATCGTTATATGAATATGATATGTATAGACGCGCGATCATTCAACTCACTTTGTATACGTCAAAATTCACAAACGATCGCGTGGATCGCGTACTCGTGCGACTGTCGCTTTTGGTTAGAACGCGGAGTCAATTTTTGCGGGTCCCAAGCTGAATATATGCCTAGCCTATTATTAAAGAAGTGGAACAATATTATAGACCCTAACTATAATGCATTCTCATAAGTAACAATTACCGGAGATTCATTGTGAAGGATGGGACGGTTGACATCTGTCGAGCATGCCACCGTCCGGGAGAATCAATCCGACACATTATCTCCGGGTGTTCTCGTCTAACTAACGAAGAGTACTTGCATAGAAATAACCTTGTAGCCAGGATTATACATCAGCAACTTGCTCTGAAATACAACCTTGTAGAATCGGAAGTGCCGTACTACAGGTATGTGCCCGACCCAGTTCTCGAAAATGGAAATATCACATTGTACTGGGATCGATCCATCATCACTGACAGGACTATTGTTGCCAATAAGCCTGATATAGTGGTG
The DNA here is from genome assembly GCA_948150665.1 of Conistra vaccinii. Classification (NCBI taxonomy): domain Eukaryota; kingdom Metazoa; phylum Arthropoda; class Insecta; order Lepidoptera; family Noctuidae; genus Conistra; species Conistra vaccinii. The sequence goes on from OX411329.1 coordinate 14,584,196, forward strand.
GTGGATCGAGGAGAACGGCGCGCAATGATTATTGACATAACGGTCCCGCATGACGGGAACCTCGTGAAAGCTGAGAAAGATAAACAAATCAAGTATCTTGACTTGGCTCACGAGGTTGTCGACATGTGGGATGTGAACTCAGCGATCATTGTACCGATAGTCTTATCAGCCAATGGCTTAATTGCCAAGAGCCTCGACCAACACCTAAGGAGGCTCTCGTTGGGCAGCTGGATTAAGGGCTTGATTCAGAAAGCAGTACTGCTGGACACGGCTCGCATTGTCAGAAGGTTCCTCTCTCTGGAGCCCTGACCGCCGGTAGCTTGGACCCTGTTCCCGATACCGGTGGGCTACTATTTTTTATATTTTTAAATGTTTTTATAATTTTTATTTTAATATTTAAAAATGTAATTAATATGTTTAATACTGAATAAAGGAGATAATAATGCATACTCATAAGTAAAACAACCACCAACTTGAACCAACCCTTCCCTGAACCCTTCGTGTGCAAGTCCGCCTCGCACTTAGCCGTTTTTTTTTCTTTTCTTTACTTCTTTACACTCATTCATAGAATCACGATTTCAATATTTCCCAATTCGGTAAATAGGCAGCATTACAGTCAAAGGCACGATACTCCATTGATGTGACGTGACCTTTAAACTTCAACTGAAGGCTTTAGTTCGGCTCCGTTTTCTAAAAGGAAAAAAGGTCAACTTTGAGACGAGCCCATATTTATTCCACATACTGTATATTAAAATATCAAGGCTAAAGCTTTCCCTTACTTACTCGATATTTGTATAAGGTCAGCAGTTGCTGACCTTATACAAATATCGAGTAAGTAAGGGAAAGACTCGGAATAAATTCTTTCTGTTTAGGTTGAGTAAGTAGGTCGTAGCAAGGACAACCTCCACAAGTGGGGGTTCATGGACGGCTCAGATCTCCGGTGTGTATGCGGAAATCGCTCCACAGACAATGGCTCACCTCCCATCTTGCTCCGCATGCCCTGTCACCTCCACACGTGAGGACCTAATGGCAGCGTCAGAGAACGGCATCCGCGTTGCTGAGTTTTGGGTCAAACAAATTTAAAAATCTAAGAACATAATAATATATTTTCGTGTTATTTTTGCCATCGACACGCTAAGAAGAAGAAGGTTGAGAGCGACGGATGATCTCCGCATGGTAGCTGTAGCAGCTGGATGAGAGTAACCGAGGATCGAGTCAAATTAATGGCCAGTGACTGGAGAGGCCTATGGCTATGTCCAGCAGTGATCTGCTATAGGATTACCTATAGAGGTATGAGGAACAGGGTGTAGAGTACAGTCATCCGCCATAGAAAAGGCAGAATCCTCCGACCAGACGGGTGTTGTGTCTGGTGGGTTACTGCCCGACGATTGATGTCAGGGCTGTATATATGCTAGTTGCGCGGTAAACTGTGCTTTCACGATGCTGAATTTTGGGTGACGTCAGTGTGATGCGTAGTTCACATGTGGCGCTATAGATCCAAAGGATGATGATGATAAAATTATGTCAAGGGATGATTCATAATTTCGCAGTTTCGCATCTAGTTGTCTTGTACTTTTGAGGTAAGTAGACGATAAGTAAAAGTCTAGTCTAGTCTGGTTGTCTATAAAAGACCGCTGTTAGCTATAAGACCGCCCATTGTGTTACCCTATGTAACACTTCTACATTTATATCTGTAATTCATATGGTGTACATCAGGGGTGGCCAACTTGATTAGACCCAAGAACTAGTATTTACTGACGAAACCCAGTGTGATCTACCAATTACATCCTTCTTGAAATTTAAAATAAAATATCAGTGCCTCGTTGTCACGTATTATTAGGGTATTAAAATTTTCGCCTTGCCACGATCACTGGCCTAATAGCCGCGATCGACCGGTTGACCACCCCTGGTGTACATATTAAACGTAGGTACTAACATTGGGAAACAAAATATGAAGGAGATACTGTTGTTGTTGTAGTAGCAGAAAGAAGTAAGATGGACTATGTAACATTAATAAGTAAATATTTACCAATGGTCTATGAACTTTAAATTAGTCTGGATGATAGAGTTATCTATTTGTTCAAAAATTTGGATATCCCTTTATTTATGTAGACATATCTTTGGAGCACTCGGAAAGCAAGTTAAGCCGTTGGTCCCAGTTGTCATTCGTGGATCTATGACAGTCGTTACGGGTAGTAAGAAGCCCAAAAATCAGACGACCAGTCGCTTCATGTAGGTAAAATACTGGTATTTCGCTGAATTCGGTTAGGCTGGAAGCCAACCCTAAAATTTACATAGTTGTAAACTGATTTACATCCGTAAGACGTACTCGTACCATAAGGTTCAGTTGAAAACCAGCGTCAGGCACTAGTTGCCTGGCATTTATGCTGAACTGGGCCTATTTGGCGCAGTCGTGAGGCACACAAATGTTTATTTTTGTTCTTGTGTGAATATTTTGTGCCTTAACCTGTGTCAAATAAATTTATTTTCTTTCTTTCTTTCTTTCTTTCTTTCTAGGCCGATTGATTTTGACTTTTGAAGCACATACATGGTGGTGCCTAGGTGCCTACACCTCTGCCTAACTCTTCGAGAAATACAGGCGCGATGTTATGTTTCTTCCACATAATATCAACCCCGTTAGCCGACGTTCGCACGTATTGGATTTTCGACGCTCTGTTTAGCGCCGAGAGTTGAATATCGAACAGTGTATAATCTTGACGCACTGGGATACGCGCTGGATGCGCTCTGTTAGATATTCAACTCTCGGTGCTAAATAGAGCGTCGAAAATCCAATACGCGAAAAAACATCGCCGCGATTTTATTACGTCCGTGCGAACGTGGGCTCTCAGCACCCTAATTACGAAACGCAAACTCAATTTTAAATTGAAACCAATTGAAAAAGATTGTCAGTCCATTGCTTCATAAGTTCGACAAAAAGAATCTGCTTAATTTTTTTTGTCGAACTTATGAAGCAATGGACTGGCAATCTTTTTCAATTGGTTTCAATTTAAAATTGAGTTTGCGTTTCGTAATTAGGGTGCAGGTTTAGAGGACTTACGACGCAAATGGAGCGAGCAACCGGTTGTCGGGTTGACCAATAGGGTATTACACCCATTTCTGAAAAGTGTCTCAATTGAATTCTGTAGTGCTAATGAACCACTAAAAAAATCACAAAATTTTTATTCAATCGTTAAGTGCCATAAAAATGCATTTAAAATTTTCATTTTCAAATTTCGCGCGTAATTTGACGGAAACGCAGAACGCAGTGGACGCCATATTGCTCTGTTGTCATGACGTCAGTTGGCTGTGTAAACAAATGCAGTGATTGGAGGTACACTGATAGTTGACAGTTGACACTTCTAAGTTTACATAGCCGTATGACGTAATAACATGGCGAATACTATATTTGGTGTTATGAAACAGATTAAAAAAGCTGAAACCTTTGAATTGAATTTAAAAATTTAGTTTGCTATTTTATGAACTAAGACTAACGTTTTCAGACTGCTCTTTGCCAAAACTATCTCAATAATATATTTTTAGATTTTTCTCATATAGAGTAAAATACCCTATTATGTCGCTATTGTCGTGATTTTTCTTTTGTAATGGCACCGTGTCTGCGTACTGGTTTATTAAATTAAGTTATGGGTTTTCCCCAGTTTGTAGACTTCCTGTCCGTCTGATCGAGTAACGTGTGAATTTATTTTCATCCTAATGGTAGCCACACACGTTACGATTTGCTTGCGCAAACTTAGGCTTGCGCAAATTTGCTTGACGTCGGTATTGACCACACACGTTACGATTTGCTTGCGCAAATTTGCTTGACGCCGGTATTGACCACACACGGCTCAAATTTGCTTGTGATATCATTTCTGTTTAGAGACCGTCCAGGTGTGTTACGCGGTAATGGCATCAATTATTGATGACGCTTTGGCTATAGTTGGCCTAATAATCGCTACAAAAAAATAAAACAAAGACGTAAAATTAACCGAACCATATGGTGTAAAGACTGGTTAAGGGAAAGAGAGCATCATTCGCACATCAACTTATTAAACGAATTGAAAATTGCACCCAAAGACTGGCATAACTCCTCGTGGAGGCGATGGGCAGCAGTGACCACTCGCGTCCGGCCCTGGTCCAGGCCATGGTACGGAGCGAGAAGGCATGGCAAGCCTTCACCTCCTTCTGCGAAGCAGTAATGCTCGCGAAGGAGGAGGCGGAGCGCACGAGGGAGAGACAAATGTTGCGACCTCGCGCCCCTAGCCGCCGCCGTAGGAGACGTCCTGGGCGTCGGGAATCGCGAGTTGATTTCCGGCCACCGTAGGCGCGGGCTTGCGGACGGAGAGCAATGAGTAGCTCGATTGTTGATAAAAAAAAAAACATGAGGGGCAGTCTTTGGGGACTGCCGATGGAAGTGAAAACAGTATCCTATAATATTATGTTAATCCAAGTAATAAACTATCTATCTGCCTCATCCAAATCTTATTAGTAGCATAACATAATGATTGAATACTATCGTGAATTCATGCATGCCTAGTACTTTTAGTTAGGTTACTGCTCAGAAATTGTGCACAACGTGTAATAATTGAAATACTATCGTGAATTCATGCAAGCCTAGTACTTTTTATTAGGTTACTAACAAATTCTACTCTCCCTCCGTCTTACGAATTTTCGATCAGGTTACGTGTCCTGACGCAAGTTTAAAATTTTTTACCAAGCCCAAAAAAAGTGCACAATGCCGCCAAAGAAGTTTTTGCTTCAAAAAACTACTGAAATTGGAACACATGCCCCACACACGCTCAAGCGCGCAAACTCAAATTTGCACAAGCTTGGAATCGAAAATTGAAAATCACACAAGCCTAGAAATTTGCGCAAACTTCCCACACACGTAACGATTTGCTTGCGCAAGCCTAAGTTTGCGCAAGCAAATCGTTACGTGTGTGGTCACCAAAATCGCTACAAAAAAATATATACGTAGGTACAATAAACCGAACCATGTGCGCCGCGACACGACTGATTTCAATGAATTTCTATGAAGTACCTTCCGATGCTAGCGACACGTCAGAACATCGCCTTCTTAAAACTACATAGAAACCAGTCCTGTCGCGGCGACACGTCGCCTGCAGTTGCCACCTGTGATCAACTACCGAATTGTACCCGGCGCATGCCAGTAAAGCTCCCAGACGACAAGATTTTTTTCGACACCTTCAATTGTCTTCATCGTCATATTTCAGCCAATAAAACTTTCTCATGAATCACTCCGTCCATAGGTGAAAACCGTATGAAAATCCGTTCGGTAGGTTTTGAGTTTATCGCATTTGATAAAAGAAATCTACTGAAATTTGAACACACGCTCAAGCAAATTTGCGCAAACGCACAAGCTTGGAATCGAAAATTTTAAATCACACAAGCCTAGAAATTTGCGCAAATTTCTTCCCACACACGTAACGATTTGCTTGCGCAAGCCTAAATTTGCGCAAGCAAATCGTAACGTGTGTGGCTACCATTAATCTGGTACCTATACCTACCTAGGTCTCAGACCAAATAAAAACCATGACAGAGCGCTGTCAACAGTGAAGTGAAGCCGATTTCGTAAACATGTGTGCACTTTGTGTGGCGTAGTTTGATTGTACTGTCATTGTAAATGGTTGTAAATGTGTGCGTGTGAGCGTGTATGCACAGAGCGGCGGTGTAGTTTTGGCATGCTTCAGTGTATTGTTCGCAGCGCTCTGTCTTGGTTATTTATTTGGTCTGAGACCTTTGATAAGTAGTTTTTTTTGACCATGCAAAGTTTATCAAATCATTTTCATTTTGTTACCTTTTAGCTTAGCGTAGCTTAGCTGGCTTATTGTACCATCATTGTCAGTTATTCACCCTTTTACTAGTTTACTTATAAACTACCAAACCATCATAATTGGTAGTGCCTACATTTCCGTCCTTTACCTTCAACTTTCATTTTAAACTTCTTTTCTATCCAATTTATTCTCCTGGACCTGAATCATCAATATTTCGTTCATTTGTTACAGTATTAAATTAACATGCCAAAGACTACCAAAGCAACCCATTAATATTCTGATAGCAACGAGCGCAAAATTATTGTACAATTTAAGCAAATTGCCAGTTGCGTAATAGGCTTACTGATTCACCAAAGTTCGTCGACTTCACGCAAAAGCTTATCACACGCGCAAGAATTATTGCATACCTTTGTGTTCTTAGGTACACATCACGCAAATGGCTTTTTATTTACCTTTATTACTTGTATCAACATTACACGATGATAATGCCGAAGAAATATGAATATTGTAAACGTTAATGCCTTAAATGGGTTTCGTTTCTTTGGCATTTTGTTACCTTTTTGTAAAGGAATTACTTTTTTTGGCTGACTCATTTTTCTGATTTAGACTGCTTGGCTCGACTTTAGAAGGCTGCTTGTTATTCAAGCGCGAGACTGCGATAGTCTAAGTTGCTCCCTAATTGCGTGCACACGATCAATCACAATCCGAATCATTTTGAAAGATATTGCTAACCAATTGGTTAGCAATATCTTCATATTTTCAAAAAAATTGTCTGCAACAACGTAAAATAACGCAATGAATGTTGTTGAACTGTCAAAATTAAACAGATTGTGATTGATCGTGAGCTACGCAATTAGGGTTGCTGTTGATTGCTTGTTTGATAACTCATCTTATTGCTACAGTACCTGCTTCTTATAATAGATTATCACATTACACGTTGGTCATGGTGCTACCTACGAAGATTTGTACATTTATTCTAAAAAGATAAATTAGCTATATTTTCATTGACTGGTGAGTAACTAAGTGTGTGTTATGCATAGCTTTTATCTTTATATATAAAAGGAGAAACTGACTGACATATCAACGCACAGCCGAAACTACTGGGACTAAGAACATGAAATTTTCCACACAGCTTCCTTTAATTATGTAGGTGAGCACTTAGAAGGGGTTTTTGAAAATTCGACTTTTAAGGGGGTGAAAAGGGGGGATTTCGATTGTATGCAAAATCTTATTCCTTGAGTTAATAGACTTGAAACTTGGCACGAATACTTATCTAAGTAAATCATAAAGTTTGTCATTTTTAGTTTTTCTAAGCTACCCCCTAAGCGGGGATTGGGGGGTGTCAAAATTTGTATGAAAAAAATTTTACGCAAGGTCCGAATAACTCGAAACTCAGTATTTATACTTAAAATCGAAAATAAAGAATAATGCGTATCAAGGTTTTTCGGAAACAACCCCTAACGGGGTGAAAAGGGTTAAAATATTTTAATGACGGCTGCGATTTACTCATTTGTCGTCATGGGAGTCGTTTTCGTAGTTTTCGATGGTGCTAAAGCCGATAATGAGGTCAAAATGTAAATCCAAAATGGCGGCTGCGAATTCTTTTTTATTTTTCATCATTGGTGTCGTTTTCGTAGTTTTCAAGGGTGCTAAAGCCGATAGTGACGTCAAAAAGTAAATCCAAGATGGCGGCTGTGAATATTTTAAAAATTTTCGTCATGGGTGTCGTTTTCGTAGTTTTGGATAGTGCTAAAGCCGATAGTGAGGTCAAAATGTAAATCCAAGATGGCGGCTGCGAATTCTTTTTTATTTTTCGTCATTGGTGTCGTTTTCGTAGTTTTCAAGGGTGCTAAAGCCGATAGTGACGTCAAAAAGTAAATCCAAGATGGCGGATGTGAATATTTAAAAAAAATCGACATGGGTGTCGTTTACATAGTTTTCTAATGTGCTTAAGCCGAAAGGGAGGTCTAAATGTAAATCCAAGATGGCGGCTGCGACAAATTTCTCATTTTTCGTCATGGGTATCGCTTTCGTAGTTTTTGAGGGTGCTAAAGCCGATAGAGAGTACTTCGTACGAATACTTATCTTAGTAATAAATGGGGATTGGGGGTGTCAAAGTTTGTATGCAAGATTTTTTAGGTCCGATTTACTCGAAACTCAGTATTTATACTTAAAACCGAAAACAAAGAATAACGTGTATCAATATTTTTCGGAAACAACCCCTACCGGGGTGAAAAGGGTTGAAATATTTTATTTGCATCGCACTGACCTATATCAAGATACACGCAACGACATCTATTTTTTGGAATTTGCTATTCACAATTGGGCCCGATAGGTGACGCTGCAATCGAAGTTCAAGACGGTATTCTGTTCCTGACACGTGCACAATTTCTGAGCAGTACCTAAACTAACCTAACAAAAAGTACTAGGGTTTCATGAATTCACGATATAGTATTTCAATTATTAAACAATCAATCTGCCTAGCCTTTTCCCAATTATGTTAGGGTCGGCTTCCTGTGTAACCGGATGCAGCTGAATAACATTCTTTTACATGGAGCGACTGCCTATCTGACCTCCACAACCGAGTTACTGGGTAATACGATACCCCTTGGTAAGACTGGTTGTCAGACTTTCGGGCTTCTGACGACCAGCAACGACTGTCAAAGATCCACGAGTGACAGCCGGGACCAACGGCTTAACGTGCTTTCCGAGGCATGGAGGAGTCTCGGTATGTCAAAATGGTCACCCATCCACGGCAACCGCAGGTTAAACTTATGGGTCGACCCGTGCGGCTGTTATTACTTAGTTTCAAGCTCCTCTACAATTCTTCTCTCAATTTCTATCAATTCATCAATTTCTATCATTAGACATAGTGCTAACAGTAACCTAACAAAAAGTACAATCATTACGTTATGCTACTAATAGGATTTGTATTAGGCGACAGGTAGTTTATAACCTGGACAAAGAATACTTTTTATCCCGGTAGTACGTTTCCTTGGTTTTCCGACATCCAAGCGAGCGAAGCCGCGGGAAAAAGCTAGTAAGGCATGAAAATAGATTGACGCTTGCAAGACTTGAATATTGAAGGCTCGCTCTCCTGCCCATTCTCGAGAAGTCGGGATATAAATAAAATACTTACTTCCATAATAAAATCGTTTATAAATTTTGCTAGTCCTTCTGTAACAAAATAAATAACAACGTCTTGTGCCGCTAATGAGCTGAGTAAGTTAGTTCAGACAAAGCCAAGCAAACCCTGGTAAATAGGTCAGGGAAAAGGATGACGAAGGTTTTATTCTACGTTCAGTAAAGATTTATTTCTATTTAAATCTTTGTTCATTATTTATCATCACATTAATGTCTTTGTGCCTGTCTAAGTTATTGCGAAGAGAACAGCAATGCTGTTAGATACCGGAGATAATTGATTAACAATCGATATCCGAAGGCTTTCAATTTAATACGTTGTGAATTGGTTTCATTGTCTGTTAATCTTACTGACAACCAATCAGAACACATAAGGTTTACTGTTCGTTTATGGGCTTAAAAATATTTATTTTAAAGGTACAAACTGTTGTGATAATTGTTTGTTGTTTCAGAGATTTGTGCTTGTAAAATCGTTATTATATTGTAATGATAATTTAAACTGCCTCGTTGGTCTAATGGTCGCAATCGCTACTGCTGGAAGTACTGGGTTCGATTCCCGGGTCGGGCAAAGTGTTATTGGGTTTTACCATATGGAATTTCTCAGTGGCAGCCCGGAGTCTGGATTTGTGCCCGGTTGATAGATATGGATCGCCCCCTATGAGATGGAATTTAAACATATAACTGGGGAAATGTGGGTGTACTATAGGTACATACCTCTGCCCATCCCTTCGAGGAATACAGGCGTGATGTTATGTTATGGTCATCATCATCATCATCATCATCATCATATCAGCCGAAAGACGTCCACTGCTGGACATAGGCCTCCCCCAAGCACCGCCACTTCGACCGATTCTGTGCTTCCCGCATTCACCGAACTCCTGCGGCCTTTACTAAGTTATGGTAATTGGTTTAATGTTATGGTAATTAATAAAAAACATTTTGCCCCATAGGAAGTATGTCTAACAGAAACATCAATTTGGGAACAATTTTTGTTTTAGTTTTAGCATTTCTTGTGAATCTTTAAAACTAATTCACTGTAGTGTACAACTGTACACAGACAATCTTTGTTTAGGCACACAACTTACATTACCTTTAAAAGCATTTGCCGAAAAGGGTTTGTGTTTATTTTGTAGGTCCCCTTTAGACACGAAAAAAAAGAATATTAAAAGAGTTTTGTTTTTATAACAAGGCAATACCTGGCGAGAATTTTCTTTCCAGTTTGATTAAATTATAATTCCAATTTCCGTCTTAGTGAGAAATAAAAATGTCTTCAATTTATCTTTGAGCATCCGCGCCTTCTGTGGTACTGAAATAGAGCTTTGTAGAATTATTTCTGTGAAACTTTGAAGATGACTAATGAAGTTTTTGGCTTCACACAGAATAATAGCCGGTATTGCGCTTGTGATAATTCATGTTTGCTGAGATCGCAATGACCTTTAATTATAGGAAGATGAGCAAAATTGGCAAGGCCGTCTCAGGGCAAGCCCCCCTGGGAAAACAAAAATTTTGGGCCCCATTGAAAGTAAAAAAAGTGAATGGCATAAAACATTTTTCTGTTATGATTTTATAATTACTATGGGTATTTAGGTAGGTACGTTATTAAATAAAATGCTGGTATATTTTAATTGACAAATTAGTTAGTCGTTCTTGTAACAATGTCGTCCGTAATTCATTTTTAGGGTTCCGTACCCGAAGGGTGACAAACGGAACCCTATTCATAAGCCTCCGCTGTCCGTCTGTCTGTCAGCGAGCTCTATCTCATGAACCGTAATAGGTAGGCAGTTGAAAATTTCACAGATTGAGCATTTCTATTGCCGCAAGAGCAACAAATAATAAAATTAAAAAATAAAGGGGGGTCGCCATACAATACATCGTGTTGACATGATCTACTCATTACAATGTTTTCGTATGAGTTGTATTGCAATATGTGATTAGCTAGCGACCTCGACAGTAGATTATATATTATTCTTGACTAACTGTTGATCTATTTTTGATTTATTTTTACTTCAATGGTCCTAGTTTATCATATCTAATTATGTGACTTCGAGTTACAGCTTTATTAGCTATATGTAAGCGGGCACGCCCTTTATGCCTGGAGGCTTTATAATTCGGGTATTAAGTTCTGTTTACGTTTTTAGTTTTTATTTTTGCTTGAGTTTAGATTTCGATATTTTTTTTTTTTTTGTTGGTACATTGGCGCGTGCTAGCTGTCATCATGGCATAATATTTTATTGAATGTTTTGTGTTGAGTAATGTAAATTATTTGCATACTATTGTATAGAATCAAGTTATTTTTTCTAACTGAACAGACAGCTGTGCTGCTGGGGAGTTTGTTGCGCCACTTCTTCTCTCCAGCAAAGGCACTAGGAAGTGGTGAAGGGCGGGCGTTTTTGGGGGACTGTCTTATGTAATTTTGACGTTCGAAAAGTGCTGATTCTCAGCCTAATTTGAATAAATGACTTTTGAATTTTGAATTTTGAATTTTGAATAAAATTAAATTTTGAAAAAAAAATTATCTGACCCTGGCATGTGGGGTATCATTTTCTAGAGCTCATCGAGTAGAGAATAAATATAATTTTTATTTGTTTTTATCTTCAAAAATAATGAATTAGGGGGCCGTAGAAGTTGTCTGTTTTAGACCATTTTTGTACGAGCTCTATCTCAACAACTAAACAAATTAGGAATTTGAAACTTGTGTGTATCATGTAACATATACTGTTTATAATCAACAAATACTAAAAACGCCGATTTATAACGTATTTTATATAATATGGGCGATTTTCTGCAACTTAAAGTAATAATTTTGTATTTCATGCTAATATTATGCGATATAAATTCCACAGATAACTATTTAATAGTCGGAGTAATGACATGGAATTAGTAAGTACCTACTATCATGGCAGCATATACTATTTCGATCATTTAAATTTCGATCATCCAAAAAGGTCTACAAAATAAACTTTCTTCACAAGATTTTAAAACCGGCCAGTATTTTTTGAGTTTAAGAACTTTATCGACTTTTTTCAAAGTATCCCTAGACGGGAGTTGATGTGTGTACCTCGTGTTAAAACTACACTCCAATAGACAATATATTCAGTAACATTGAAATGAATGCTGGCACATACAGTGTACTATTCAGTTACCATTGTGGATACAATTTCATAATGAGAAAAATTATTGGTGTTAAAATATTCGGTCATGGCGGCCAATCTCAACGGAGACTGGCCTTCGGCGCGGGAGATATTCTAGTGCACAAGTGTGTGCGCAGACACGAGTGCACTCTCATAGTCCGATGGGATGTGTAAAAATAATAAGTAAGAAATAATAGATTTCTGTATGACTATCAAAAATAACGTAAATAAATACCTGTATTGACCCGTGCGTTACTGGCGAAACATCGCGACAAAACATGTTGAAATCTCTAGTTCCTGTCAAACATTGTATGAAAAATTTACAGAAAATAGAGATTCCAACATGTTTTGTTGTGAATGTTTCGCCAGTGCAAACGCACAGTTATAATTAAAATTTGGCGTACTACTTACATTCTATTTTGTACAATATAGTCTGATGTAGCAAGAGAAATCCTTTTATTTATAAGTAACTAGTTTTACCCGGCCTGGCTTCGCACGGTTAGCACTAAGTACTTATCTACGGCGCATCTACCTTTCCTAATTACCTATTTCTACCTAATTACCTACCCTACCTACCCTACCCTTCTTACCAGGGTAGGTAGGTACTACATATCTACCTGCTTACCTACCATATATACCTATTTATACCTACTAATACTATGTTAGTAGCAAATAAATAACTTTGACTTTAGTTAATGCATGTTACTGGATAAAGTTAACTTAATATTTTTCTCTTAAAATAAATGAAATATACTCCTACACCTATATTTTAACACAACAACATTTTCTCATTAAAATTAGACAATTTCTTTACAAATCTTTGTTTTTTTATAGCGCCTCTGTTGTTACCTTTACGAAAGTATTACAAAAATTCATAGTGTTAAATCTTGTACGACATGGTATGGAACCCTTCGTGTGCGAGTCCGACTCGCACTTGACAGATTTTATTTATTCCCTTTTTCGTGAAAATGATCGCTCTCTACTACAATTGGTAATCATCAAATAAAGGAATATTCCGCGCTTCCGGGGCCCTCGTGTGGTGCGGGGCTCTGGGCACGGACCCCCTGTGATAAGAGTCATGGTAAAGACGGTCCTACTGAAAATTTGGTACTTATTGTTCAGTTTCTGATTCGTAAAGCAAGACTCAGTTTTAATATTTATAAATTAAATACTTCAAACATTTCCTAGAAACAATTGTGTTACGAATAGTATCATATTGTATGGGTAGATAAAATTCCTTGTAGGGTAATTGTGCTTAAAGATGACATACTCAGGTAAGATGACACAGTGCTTCCATCTCCTAAACCATCGCGCCAGTCACAAGTGCGTAGATGACGTTTAAAAAAATCCTTGTTTTTGTATAATAAGCTTCATTATTAAGCCAGAATGTAATGATAGGATCTTCTACTTAAGAATTTTGTGTAAGTTGGTACCTACCTAAATACGAAGATTTTGAAAGACACCTTCAATGTAGGTATATCGAGTTTTCAAATATTCTGTTGTCCAGTGACTATCCATGTGTGCTGCTTTGGACCACACACCTTTTACCTGAAGCATATTACGGCTTGGTTACTTATTCTCTTATTCTGGAAAAACTCTTTACCTAATTCGCAATTCTTATGTCAAAGCCAAACACTGCTGTCACTGTAATTGTAAAAGTATTGTGATTTGCATTTTTTTACAGAATATGACTGCACCCAAGGTCTATCTTAAAATTTAACTCAGTCGTTTGCTACCGGTCTACCAAAATTTATGAGCATCACCTACGTACCTTCTCATAGCAAGTTTGCTTTTATCAAAATTATGCTAGGTTGCACTACCTGTACCTTACAAAAATATTCGGCTCAAGAATTATTTGTGAAACAACTAAGCTGACCGAAGAATCTAATGTAACGTAGTATGAGGCTTTGTTTGGCTCGAGACTTCTGAATTAGTAAGCTCTTTCTGGTCAGTGAGCCATAATCAGCCTATTAATGTCCCCACTGCTGGGACACAGGCCTCCTCTCTGTGAGAGGGAGTGGGCTGTAATCTACCACGCGGGCCCAGTGCGGGTTGGTATATGTCACATATCATCGAATTTTTGGTTCTAAGACATGCCGGTTTCCTCACGATGTTTGTCGATGTTTTCCTTCACCGTTTTGAGAGTTGTGATGAAATTATTTACACAAAGTAAAGCGCCTTTTTGGGCTCAGTGAGAATAGTTAGAAGTTATTGAAGAATAGGTATTCGACGGCATATAATATTATATCAGCTTCTATTGCCAAACAATACCAGGAAAAAGTAATTCAAACGGTTATCAATATTGCGATAACATCCCCTAGTTTAATGACAAACAACTCTACGTAATTTCCTAATTGTTTAATAACTCACAAGCCTGCCTTCAGGGCAACTGGCAATTAGTAACAGATCCCTTTATTACATAAAGATAGTCGATCAATCGTGAAGTAGGTACCTCTGAAGCATGATGAAAGTTTTCAGCGGCCGTAAACCGTTTATGTCTACAAAAGTTCAAAGATACATTACAAAGAAACCAAAGTTGTGCGTTGTTGATTGAAGCCAAAGATCAAGAAAAAAATCGACCTTAAAATAAATTGGTTACCAATTTAAAAAATCGATTTAAATAAGTGGCTGTCTTCGTTTCTGAAATTATGAAACACAATGTCTCCCCGTCTGTCTTTTAGTACACTTAATTAAAACTTGAGAATCACTATCCGATTTACATGGTTCTTTTTAATTCATACCCTCGGGAAAGTACATCCATGCCAGGCCCCATGACACAGTCATCATCTTCCTGCCCTTGTCCCATGTTACTTGGGGTCGGCGCAACACGTTTTCTTCTTCCACTCTCCCCTGTCAACCGTCATACCAACATTCACTCCCTTCTCTATCATATCATTCCTCACACAGTCCATCCATCTTTTCTTTGGCCTTCCTCTCCCACTCCATCCATCAACATTTATATTCATCACTCTTTTAGTCACATGCGTTTCCTCTCCCATGACACAGTGTATGAGGCTATTCTTATGTTCTTTGGCTAAGTTCCAAAACACACACATCTTTCCTAATTAACTGACGAAATAATACGGCAAGTTTTCGCTTGCAATGCTTTCAAAATTACCTACAATATGACGAAAATTCGGAGCGTCGCGAAATTTTCCCACCCATTATCACTGGCGGCATCTACATTGACACATGCGAACTACGCATCAAAGACCTGACGTCACACAAATCCTGCATTGCGCAGTTAGAGTTATACGCGCGAACACCACATATACCTATAGCTTCCCCGACATCAATCGTTTACACCCGTCTGGTCGGAGGATCCCCGTCAGACACGACAGCCGTCTGGTCGGAGGATCCTCCCTTTTCTGTAGAGCATTGAACTTTACACCCTGATCCTTATACCTCTAAATCACAACCCGCTTTCACCCTCTGCTGAGCTTATGCCTCTCTTTTGCTGTGCCAGCGTCATCCAGGTCCTATTCGCAATGGCAACAATGTCGTATGACCATCTCACCGTTGGACGATTGCCACTTCGTCTACCAGTAAAAACATACACGCAACACGTGTACGCGAGCGAAGCCAGGGACAAAGCTAGTATAAAGAATAAAGAGAGCTCATTCATTTCTGAGATAAGATGTACCTTTCGCGTTTGATGACTGGGAAAATATATCTTGGACTTTACGGCCTTCGATTTAGAATCGCGTGATAAAATCTGGTGCTATCAAAAGGTTCCAATAAATATGGAAAAGAATAGTTATTTTTGCGTAGGTATATTGTAGTAATTTGAATATTTTTTTTTTATATTATTACTGCCTCGTTGGTCTAGTGGTCGCAAGCGCTACTGCTGAGCAAGGTCATGGGTTCGATTCCCAGGTGGGGCAAAGTGTTATTGGGTTTTTCTATCAGAAATTTTTCAGAAGCGGCCCAGAGTCTGGATTTGTGCCCGGTTGATGGCAATAGACTCGCCCCTTATATTATATGGGACTTAAACATAACTGGCGAAATGTGAGTGTAGGTACTACAGGTACACATCTGCCCAATCCTGGGGAAACGAGGCGTGATGTTATGTTATGTTGAATATTTTTGGGAGAATAGAATACTCGTTATAGTACTGTACTTACATCAAACAAAATATACTATAAATGTAGAAATTTTACCTAGGGTGACACCGGTCTTGTCGTGCAATGGCTGATCGTGGCGGGACCTTTTATGCTTTTGTGCTGTGAATTATACAAGGTGAAATTAAAATAGCTGGCGAAACTTCACAGATGTTGTGGTGATCAATATCCAGTGACGATAAAAAAATTAAAAATGTTTTTCCAGACCCATAATTTCAAGTAACTACTGCTGATTCTATTTATGATATTAT
The DNA here is from genome assembly GCA_948150665.1 of Conistra vaccinii. Lineage (NCBI taxonomy): Eukaryota > Metazoa > Arthropoda > Insecta > Lepidoptera > Noctuidae > Conistra > Conistra vaccinii. The sequence continues at coordinate 14,600,632 of OX411329.1, forward strand.
ATTTATGTACATAGTTGACTCTGTGTAGAAATACAAAAAAAAATCAATTCAAAATATTTTATTTCACTTATCACATAAGAGCATTTTATGAAACGTCAGAAGCTAGGAGCACGGTTCTAATTGGTCGTTTCAATTGTTTTACTTCTCGTACCTATTTGTGATTAAGTCAAATCTTAGTAGATCAATAAGGAAAAGTCTATGTCTTCGCGGGATGTTTTCCAGCTGAAATCCGAATTAGTGATACCAGTTGCAATTTGAACCGAGTGGGGCCCATGGGCATAAAAAAAACTGTTTATAATTTGACTTTGATTATAATTCATCTTTTCTTTTGAGGCTTTATCTCGCTTTGTAGAACAGTTTCTGTACAAAAAGCTTCTAGATAATTCCGTATTTATCGTTTAAATTTTATTTCTCCGACGTTCCTAAGCCCATTACATTACAGAACGGCCCGCCCGCTGTCTCAGGTAACTGTACCGATAAACAAAGGAATCTTTTACTTTGATTAATGTTCAGTAAATATTAGAAAACACCATTTTCCTCAGTCAGCTGGATGTCAGGTGAAATTGTTCTTTGCTATCATGGAATAAGGAAAATGTGCTGAGGTAGGGAAGCTGTTGGCTTATTATTAGTTATGAGCGCTGGTAATACGGCGAGCGTGATCAAATGATATGAACATCTGCTGTATTCTTTTTTGTGTCTTGTGTGTTAGAATAAAGTTATTCGAATGCGTTGATTTGAAGCAAAATTAACTCGTCTTTGTTGACTTGGTTGGATTTTTTACTACCTACTACACAGCTATCTAGCTCTTTACCTACTATACGGGGTGGCAGGGACATCGACGCGAAGTCGGTTACCATGGATTCAGTACATGATTCTGAACCCCCCTGTGTTGAAATTTTTCGTCGGTTATTAAAAAAAAAATCAGCTGTTTCAAGAAAGAAAAGTGCAATACCTACGCGGTCAAAATGTATGGAACAGCTGATTTTTTTTTTAATAACCGACGAAAAATTTCAACGCAGGGGGGTTCAGAATCATGTACTGAATCCCTGGTAACCGGCTTCGCGTCGTCCCTGCCACCCTGTATAGCTGCATCTTTATCTACTAGTAAACAAGACTTCTTCTTGTTTTCGTGTGGTTAGGGACTATTCTGGTGTCAGAGTTTTAAAGCCGCATCTAGGCTTCTGACTTGGCTTCAAAAATTTCACATGCCGTCGAGAAATATCTCTCAAGCAAGGTTCTCACGGTGTTTTCCTTCACCGTTTTTGAAGCAAGTGATAATTATAGGTACAATTCACACATGAATCCGAAAAGTCAGAGGTTGGGTTCGAACTCGAGATCTATGACTTGGCAGTCTGACAGTCACACACTAAGCTATCACTGCTACAAGACTTACAAAAAGTTGTGACATTTTTGCACCGGATGTTCGGTAATATGTACTGCACATCTGGTGCTACAACTTCACGTCTGTATTTTTTGTTCACTTAAAAGAGCGGAAAACCTGGATTGGACACAACGCTGTCGCTACTGGCTTCAATTCTCACTGCGTTGCTTCGCAGTATTTCAGTACGAAGATTAATTGAAATTCCACCAACGTTGGTTATTAAGATTAGAGCCTTGTTACGTCCAGTTAGCAGCTGGGCCCACGGCGAGCAGGTAAAGTAAGTAAAACTTTGGAAAATCTATAGCGGTTCTCCTGAATTTCACAAACAATCCTGAACGCTCCTCTGCAAATTCGGAGTATGTTACTCTGGATTTTACGGCACTAAAATGGCGTCGGGATTTATCTATCAATAACTGTCAAAACTACGTATATTCACAGTGGTTCCTAGCTGACACTCCGTTAGTGCAATCTGCAAAACCATACATCATGTGAAATCATACGAGAACATATCTCGAAATTGAAACATTTTCTGTACGTGGTTTTGCAGTCTCTACCTAACACTCAAAGTGTTGCAAGCACTAATAAATTAATGCGGAGGTGACAGAGTGATAAATGTAAGGTCTCAAAAATTAATGGTTGCTTTTGACTGTTAATCTGCACAGGTTGCCTTCAAAGAGATCAAGATGATTTTTAAAAGTATTAATCCCCCGATTGAAGTGATTGATAATTATTGCCTCAAACGGGTACTAGCAATAGGTACAAATAGCTGTGCAAATGAATGACGACCTCAGAAATAAAATTTCGAAGTCCCATATTACGAGTATGCGTGCTGGACCACAGAGAGCAGTGGTGGCCCAGTGGTAACGGCCCCGACTTACGAGTTGTGGGTCGTGGGTTCGAACCCAAGCAGGCGCTTTACTTTGTGTAAATAATATCATCACCACTGCTCTCAAAACGGTGAAGGAAAACATCGTGAGGAAACCGGCATGTCTAAGAACCAAACATTCGAAGACATGTGACATCTGCCAACCCGCACTGGGCCCGCGTGGTGGATTACGGCCCACTCCCTCTCACAGAGAGGCCTGTGTCCCAGCAGTGGGAACATTAATAGGCTGATGATGATGATGATGATGTGCTGGACCACAGCAAAGGTTTAATTGACGTCAATAATGTTGTACTAATGTTTCACTTTCCCATACGCAATCCATCATAAGTAGTTCTCTACAGGTTGTCCGTCAGTCTAAAAACTTCGGCCAGTCGTGGCCGTCTAGTGGGTATCGTATGGTCTGCGGCAAGTTGGCCGTTGCGACCAAGCGAGCGATTCGTATCGGTTTCTATAGTTTACCTGCCCCCCAATTACGCAATGCACGATCAATTTTAAATTGAAAAAGATTGCCAGTCCATTGCTTCATAACTTCGACAAAAATAATCTGCTCAATTTTTTTTGTCGAACTTATGAAGCAATGGACTGGCAATCTTGGGTGCTGGTTGCTGCAGCCACTTGGTCTTGGCCGTCTAGTGCCCGAGATCCCTTAGGCTCGACCACGGCTCGACGACCAGACGCGGCAATAGGTATGCAGATAGGAAAGCGCGTTGTCCTTTCTGAATGTTCTGTGCCGGCTCATTTTTATACATTTTGTATAAAGAATAATGAAGATACGTGAAAGGAGACGCCACGTCTGCGTCCCGTCCCTCTATGTGGCCCGCGCTTTATACGTCCCAGTAAACAGTAACCGGCCAACCGAGGAAGAAACGTAATCTCTAGCAGCTGGTCGGAACTCCGGTAGGTAAGCTAGGATTTTGCTCACAGAATATCTACATGTTCTGGGGTTTTGCCGATAGGTAGGTACGAGCCAAACAAAGCCTCATACTACGTTACACTAGATTCTTCGGTCGGCTTTGTTACTTTACAAAATAATTTTTGAACCGAATATCTTTGTAAGATAGTGAAGCGTTAAACTGTAGAAGAATAATGCTGAAAGCAAACTTGCTATGAAAAATTACAAATGGGGTGCTCATAAATTTTGGTAGAAGGAAAAGACTGAGTTGAATTTAAAGGTAAACCTGCAGTGCAGTCCTGTTCTGTAAAAACTCACAAATCACAAAACTTCTACAATTACAGTGAAAGCGATGTTTTGTCTCTGACGGTGTGAATGCAGAAGCGAGATCGGGAATGAGCTTCTGCTAACAAAATTAACAATCTAATAATCTAATTTCAGTTATAGATGACCTCGTACCTACCTTACCGCTTATGACAATAATTCCCAGTAAATTGTACTTTCACTTAGGGCGGATTTCACCAATGAAACTGAACGCGATCAGTACCTGCATCTAAGCTGCGTTCAAGAGCTGTCAGTGTCAAAATTCCATAACAATAATGACAGTGACAGCTCTATAACGCGATTAATGGACTTTCATTGGTGAAATCCGAACTAAGGGCACAAGGGTAAAATTATCTAACTGTCACATAGGCTTATTAGCCTAAGGTCTATTGACCTTGTGGTTTTGTGACGTGCAAGTGATATTCAACCTTAAGGTGATCAACTATACTATACTATACTGGTATACTATACTCAGATACCGATGAAATTGTGTCTCTCAGTCTCTCTCAAAGTCTTTAAACATAAACTTTTAAGTAAATCTACCTACTATTATTATATTCTGACGTAATAATTAAGCTTATTGTATTAAAACACGGATTTTGTTTAGACAGTAAGTACAAAGAAAAATCTACCTTCTTTCAAGGAAATGTTTGAAGTATTTATTTCATAAATGTTAATTAATCATGTAAAACCAAGTATTGTTTATGATTCAGAACCTAGACAATTCCCAAATGCTCATCTTCCAATAATTAAAGGTCTTAGCGACCTCAGCAAACATGAATTATCACAAGCGCAATACCGGCTATTATTCTTTGTGAAGCCAAAAACTTCATTAGTCAACTTCAAAGTTTCACAGAAATAATTCTACAAAGCTCTATTTCAGTACCACAGAAGGCGCGGATGCTCAAAGAAAAATTGAAGACATTTTTATTTCTTACTAAGACGGAAATTGGAATTATAATTTAATCAAACTGGAAAGAAAATTCTCGCCAGGTATTGCCTTGTTATAAAAACAAAACTCTTTTGATATTCTTTTTTTTCGTGTCTAAAGGAACCTACAAAATAAACAGAAACCCTTTTCGGCAAACGCTTTTAAAGGTAATGTAAGTTGTGTGCCTAAACAAAGATTGTCTGTGTACACTACAGTGAATTAGTTTTAAAGATTCACAAGAAATGCGAAAACTAAAACAAAATTTGTTCCCGAATTGATATTTCTGTTACTTAGACATACTTCATATGGAGCACTGTTTTTTTTTAAATCTTGATAACATTACCTACATCACGCCTGTAATCTCCGAAGGGTTGGGCAGAGGGGTACCTATAGTATGTACACCCAGATTTTGCCAGTTAAGTTTAAGTCCCATAGGAGGTGAGCCTATTGCCATCAACCGGGCACAAATCCAGATTCCGGGCTGCTACTGAGAAATTCCAGATGGAAAAACCCAATAACACTGGTCGACCTGGGAATCGAACCCAGGACCTCATTGCTCAGCGTTCGCGACCACTAGACCAAAGAGGCAGTTTAAATTATCATATCACAATATAATAACGATTTCATAAGCACAAATCTCTGAAACAACAAACAAAATTACTTATCACAACTATTGGTACCTTTAAAATAAATATTTTTAAGCCTTTAAACGAACTGTAAACCTTATGTTAAGTGTTCTGATTGGTTGTCAATAAAAAACCATTCAAAACGTATTAAATTGAAAGCCTTCGGATATCGATTGTTAATCAATTATCTCCGGTATCTAACAGCATTGCTGTTCTCTTCGCAATAACTTAGACAGGCTCAAAAAAGAAATTAATGTGATAAATAATGAACATAGATTTAAATAGAAATAAATCTTTATTGAACGTAGAATAAAACCTTCGTCATCCTTTTCCCTGACCTATTTACCAGGGTTTGCTTGGCTTTGTCTGAACTAACTTACTCAGCTCATTAGCGGCACAAGAATCACAAGACGTTGTTATTATTTTATATTTTAGTTTTAGTTACAGAACGACTAACAAGATTTATAAACGATTTTATTAAGGACGTAAGCATTTTATATTCCGAGAAAAGGGCAGGAGAGCATGTGTTCAACAGTTAAGTTTTCCAAGATTCTGGATCGTAACTTCCCAGTTTCAACCTCTTTTATTTGCCTAATAAAGATCATAAAAAAATCTGGGAAGACTATCGCCGCGGTTCGTGAGCTTGTCCCGAGGCGAGGCGATTACGTAACGATTCCGATTAGTGTGCGTTGGAATATGGAGTTTCATACAAAGAAGACTGAATCACGCAGAAACGGCTCAACGAATTTGAATGAAATATGGCACACATATCTGTGTGCCTTCATCCAAATCTGTTTAGCATTCTATGTGTTTGTAACCTGGACTAACACATAGAATACTTTTAATCCCGGGAGTAGGTACATTCCCGTGCGTGAGTTTTTACATTCAGCAAATAGTATTACCTAATTGTTATAATAAACAATTGACGATTAAGTTCATTGTAAACAACAATTCAAATTTTAATTGCAATTAAAGTAATTGCAATTGATTTAATTCAATTATACTTTAATTATGTGATACAATTGAAATCAATTGCAATTAAATCAATTAATTGTGGTTGATAAATAATTTAATTGCCCCCTTGTCTTGTTGTTGAATTGTGCCCAACACTGGCACGTAGCGACAAGGGGGCAACATGTCCTGAGATGGGATCGCTACTGCCCAACAGCTGGCCACATGCTGCCGAGCACGCGTAGCATGATGCTTTCTATGTCTACGAAGAGTAGAGACAGCTCTTTCTATACAAAGTGACATTTCCTTTCTTCATTTTTGACATCGCACCGTAGAAATCTTTCTTCAATCTGTCACTTTGTCTTTCGTTTCTAACTATCTTTGTCTAGGTCATTTTATATGTAGACTATTTTAGAAGAAAGTTTTCTATACCAAATTGTCAAAATCACTCTGACGACTGACAGTTGTCTATGGTAGTGAAATATTCTACTCGACGGTCACAAAGTATACAGGGTTATCTGCAAAATCATAATTTTACAGAAGAGCGTTTTAAACGCAAAACTGTGATAACTAATAGAAGAAGAAAGCTTTCTCCTATTTTACATCATTTAGTTAATATTATCAAGGAAATGGTTAAAAGGCCAATATTACTGTAATGTTTTTTGTTCCAAAACACGGTACTTCGAAAAAAATAAGCTGTACTTAGTTGTGTTTAACGTGACTTAATATCAGTAAAAATTGACAATCAAACAGTAAAAACATCCTATGACGAAACAAAGAATTCTGAGTCGAATTATATTAAAGAGTGAATTTCGTAAAAAGTGCAGTTGCCTCTTTCTACTTTGCTGCCGTCGTACTGTCTACACGGAACGTCATTTTTGTCTACTCTTCCGTCGACAAAGCGGTGCTCATGCTACGCCTGCTGCAGGTTTTTGTATCTCTCTTGGTCCTCATCCCAGGCATGTTCCGGCAAAGTAAGCTCTACTGGCACAGACCTAGAGTTCAGAGCGCGCAAGCCCCACTACGACGCGCGACGTCAACGTAGAGATACGGCAGTGGGGGTACTTAATTATTATATTATTATAAGCCTAAAGTTAACAAAACGAAAATAAAGGTCTTCAAATGAAACTAAATTAATATTATGTAGGAATACCAGATTCAGGATCAAAATAAATTCACACGTTACTCGATCAGACGGACAGGAAGTCTACAAACTGGGGAATACCCATAACTTAATTTAATAAACCAGCAAGCAGACACGGCGCCATTACAAAAGAAAAATCACATAATGCATACCGACATAATTGTTCAAGCTGACAACCGGTTGCTCGCTCCATTTGCGCCGTAAGTCCCCTCAAGTTTGAGTAATGGGGTTGAAATGTGAAAGAAACATAACATCACGCTTGTATTACCCGAAGGGTTGGCAGAGATGTACGTATAGTACACCCACATATCGCCAGCTATGTTTAAGTCCCATGTAAAAAGGGGCTAGTCTATTACCATCAACCAGGCACAGATCCAGACTCCGGGCGAGAGAAATTCAAGATGGAAAAACCCAATAAAAAAAATTACGACCAGGGAATCGAGCCCATGACCTCACACTCAGCAGTAACACTTGCGACTATTACATTAACGAGGCAGTCGAGAAAATGCTAACAATTTCAACTGCATCTTGTAAAATGCATTTTTAAAAGAAACTGCTTTTAGTATTTCGTTGAACCGTACGTTTTACGTTGTTTAGCGAGCAATATACTGAACGGAAAACTTGTAAAGCGGACTTCTCAAAGTCGAGATTGAAATAAGGAGATTCCAAGCAACAAGCAATTTCTCCTCACTTAGCTTGGAGGATTCTACTCAGTATGCTATAATATCTTGAATATCTTGAAGAATAGCAACATTATACAGGGTGAAAGGGACATCAACATGATTTTAAATTGGACAGCGTAGCTTTCTTTGGCACTGCTGGACATAGGCCTACCCCAAACACCGCCACTTTAACTGGTTCTATGCTGCCCGCATCCAGCGGATTCCTGCGGCCTTCACAAGGTCATCGATCCACCTTGAGGCCTTCCAACGCTACGCAGTATTCCAGTATCAGGCATTTTACCAGTCCAAGGACTTTACTTTAATTTAGTTTTAATAAGAGCAAATATTTTCTTTGTCATACTTAAATCAGGGTCTGACATTTAAAAGAATGCAATAAAATTGTAAAGGTGGTGGTGAGGAAGTGAATCGACAGATGTGGCTAGAAATGAGTCAGCTTTGTAGAGTTGATTGACCTCTTGGCAAGGCAGAATTATTAAATAATTAGAAACGTGCTTATCAAAATAAAAACAAAGAAGAAGATCTTCAGATAAGTACATATCTTCATTATAAGAGCAGCCGTAGACGATTGACTTGTTGCGAACCCGGATACGACGTGTTGTCACGACACGACGACGACGATAACGGGGTGGCGTAGCGCACTTTGCGTTCGGCGCTTGTCGTGGCAACACGTCGTGCCCGGGTTTGCAACCAAGTCAATCGTCATCCTTAGGATGCCTCGGTGAGAGGTGAAACACGTGTCGATTTCTTACAGGGTACTTTATGACTCTTTAAGAACAGCAGCCTAATTACGTTTGCACGATCAATTTTAAGCAGATTTTTTTTCGAACTTATGAAGCAATGGATTAGCAATTTATTTCAATTTAAAATTGATCGTGCATTACGTAATTAGGGTACAGAGCGGATTAGGTTACTAAATATACGTCGTCTATTGTATTTTTTAATGTCCTGGCTCTCTCTAATGTCGCGTCGGATTGCCATCCGTCATCTATGTATTTGCGAAAACACTTTTGCACTAAAATAATATTATCTCCTGCATGGCTAGTCTCCGTTTTGATTGACCGCCATGACCGAAGTTCGCTTGATGCAAATTCTACGTTTGCTGTCTGGTGATACACCCTAGCTGGAAAACATCTCATCTCGACTCCGCTTCGGACATCTCCGCTTTGGTGAGTCCGGGCCTAAGCTTGGAACCAAGCTGGTTTTAGGATAGCGCAGACGATGGAAAGGAGATTCAATAAAATTCCAGCCTTGTGGATCACTGGACAGGGCTGCATCAGGAGCAGTTCCAAAACGATAAACATGTTACGTCAGGGAGATTAATATGCAAGCAAATTGACTGCCAACTTAAATTGTCCGTATAATATTCAAATCACAAACGTCATTCTTTGACAGTTGTATGAAAGAGCTATAACACGGAAAATTGACATAGGGAGTCAATTAGCTTAATAATTGACTGGATTACTTTTGACAAAGACTGCGATAAAACTGAAGAAAACATTCAACAGATTTTCTTGACCCCAGGAATGTACAAAATGTTGCCAAAACTTAACCCATTATTTACAAAGGATACGTATGCTATGCATAATAATGCATTTCATGAATGGAATGCTGCACATAATATGCTAATATGTCATCCTCTATGTTCGTTGATTTAAATCTCTTGATAAAGCATCGTGTTTGGCGTTGTTTTGGGTCGTATTAAAATTGGTTTGTGTTGAGATAATTTTTTACGGTTCCTGTATTTTGCATAATCAGCCTATTATGTTCTCACTGCTGGGACACAGGCCTCCTTTCGGCTTTCTACGAGAGGGCTGCAATGTCAAATTTGGTTCTTAGGACATGCCGGTTTCCTCACGATGGTTCCTTCATCATTTTGAGATCAGTGGTGATGAAATTACACAAAGTAAAGCGCCTGCTTGAGCCCACGACTAACAACGCGTAATTCGGGGCCCTTACCACTGGGCCACCACTGCTCCTGTGTTTATACAAGGTAAAATTACATTTAATTGCCAAACTCCTCAGACGTGAGGGTTATGTGAAAAGATGATGAAAAAAACATACGTTAGTGAAGTATAATAATATACGGGGTGTCAGGGACATCGACGCGAAGCCGGTTACCATGGATTCAGTACATGATTCTGAACCCCCCTGCGTTGAAATTTTTCGTCGGTTATAAAAAAAAAAACAGCTGTTCCATACATTTTGACCGCGTAGTTATTGCACTTTTCTATGAAACAGCTGATTTTTTTTTAAATAACCGACGAAAAATTTTAACGCAGGGGGGTTCAGAATCATGTACTGAATCCATGGTAACCGGCTTCGCGTCGATGTCCCTGCCACCCTGTATATAGATACATACCATCACGCCTGTCTTCCCAGAAAGGTTCAGCAGAGGCGTAGATACCTTAGTACACCACATTTCGCCAGTTATGTTTTTAAGTCCCATGTAACAAATCCAGACTCTATATAATATCTAGGATGCGACTGAGAAATTCCAAATGGAAAAACTCAATAACACTGTCCGAGTCGGGCATCGAACCCAGGACCTCATGCTCCAGTACCGCTTGCGACCAATAGACCTGCGAGGCACTCTCGACGTCAGCTAATTTAATTTCACCTTGTATAGTCATGTTGGCTTATAAAAACTTCTTATTTCTAATTGGAATCAAAGTTTTTATGTACATAAGAATGTTGAGTGCGTTTCATAAAATAGTTCCTATGCCGGCTCTACTGTACTGTAATGTAGGCTCCACTGTTGTAGGACGAACACGAAGACCCTACGCCGCCCGTAGGGTATTCGTGTTCGTCCTACAACGGGCCTAGTAGGCAGCTCCGTAGGGCCTACGGAGCTACCTACTAGGCCCGTTGTTCAGTGGAGCCATCATTAGAGCATAGGGACTATTTGATGAAACGCGCTCTAGATCTACGCGAGATACAATGGACATTTTACAATGTCTACAGTAGATGCAGGACGCCAGTGATGACTCGCCGAATCAAAGAAACCTACTGACTCTCTTTTTTTGTAAGTAAAGGTTTTTCTATAATACCATACTAGTGACTTTTAATAGTAACAAAATAAAAAAAAAATGGTATGTTATGTATTTACCCAAAATAACCTTTATATTATTATGATCGTAACTGTGCGGAAATCGGTTGTCATGGTATGGGCACGTGATGCGGAGGAATGAGGAAAATGATGGAAAGTTTTGAGTATGAATGTTGATGATGACACAGGCTTCCTCTCTGTGAGAGGGGGCTGTAATCTACCACGCGGGCTCGGTGCGGTTTGGTAGATGTCACAATGTTGTCGAATTTTTGGTTCTAGGAAGTGCCAGTTTCCTCACAATGTTTCCTTCAACGTTTTGAGAGTAGTGGTGATGAAATAATTTACAGAAAGTAAAGCGCCTGTCTGTGTTCGAACCTACGACCTACAACTCGTAGGTAAGTCGCGGCCGTTACCTCTGGGCCACCACTGCTCTTATACTCGTAATAAGCCGTATATAAGCCAAATGACGAAAATGGAATTATTTTCGCAAAATAAAGTAACTGTTAGGAAATCCGCTTTAAGGTTTTTATTCCTACAGAGTCACAATAAGCTCTTTCACGATCTTTTATTTATACAACCAATAAGATTACCGTATCTTTATACTTTTACTGCCTCGCTGGTCTATTGGTCGCAAGCGCTACTACTGAGCATGAGGTACTGGGTTAGGTTCCCGAGTCGGGCAAAGTGTTTTTTTTTATGTATTTCTCAGTGTATGCCCGGATTCCTGATCAGTGAATACCTACTGTGAATAGGCTCGGTCCCTATTCCATAGGACTTACTTAAATATAATTGGCGTAATGTGCACCTAGCTATAAGTAACAGCTCTGCCTAACGCTTTGGGGACACAGGCGCGTTCTTATCAGGTTCACTGTCCACAGACCACACGTCGGTCTGTAGAGAGTAGTTCCATACCAGTCCACAGAACGTATGTGGTCTGTTCTCCAGTACAATTTCTAAGCCATCTGACACTGTAGACGTAAGAAGAAAGTCTCCTATTTATTGCTGACTTGGCAGGACACATCAAAGGATTATAAAAAGTGAAGGGACACAGGGAAATACTGGATTTTTTTAAATATTTTTTTGATGTTTTATGGTATTAAGTAAATATATCTGGACCTATGGACCGTTTCCACTCTGGAGCCTGGACAGTGAACCTGTTATGTTATACTTATGAATTAAGGTCTAAAAATACCCGGTAAATGCTTAAACGCGAAACCCACCCACTGAACAAAGGTCCCCGTTGTCTGTTCATCTCTCAGGATTTTTTGTAAAGAGAGATCATTAAATTTGCACAGATCATTTATCAACCAGCCACAAACCTAATTAAGGGTGGAGGAAATAGTGAAATTCGTCTTTTTTCAGCGTATTTCCTTGATGAACAAAGTGTTTGGTCCAACGGTTTTATTGACTTTCAAAGGAAATAAAATCGCTGTTCGATCCGTAGACAAGTTTAGAAGCATCATCATAAAAATCGAACTCCGTTTTTTGTTTCAAGGACTCCGCTGCTATAAAAACCGGTCAAGTGCGAGTTGAACTCGCGTGGAGAGGGTTCCGTACGATGAATATGTACCGCCGCCGGCCAGCAAGCCGAAGCTGCGGTGGTGAGCGTTAAAACCACCTGCTTCACAGCTCGTGGGCCGCCTATACCATGTTTTTTTTAAATCTGACCTGTTGTTTGTAGTACCTAAATAAAATAACTACGTATGGTACCGGATTGTAGACGAATTTCTGAATATTATTGTATAGACAAGATAGAATTAAACAATAGTGTTGAATTCTGTCTTGTCGTATATTCTTGAATACGTGGACTAAGGCCGAGTGATAGAAGGTATTCCAATATTTAATTTTTTGATTTGTCCTTATTTATATTGTAGTCTCCCGCTATGATAATCTTTTCGTGTGCACTGATAGAATTCTTAATACATTCGACGGCAATGTTAAGCTGAATATCAATGTCATTCATATTACCAGTTGCCATATTATTTAATGTAGTAGCAAAATTCAGATCATCATAATTCATAAATCATTTATTTCTTTGCAAAAATGGGTAATTTTTACATTGATGTTTTATTATGAAAGTCCTCCATGTTCTACCGTCACAAAGGCATGCAAATCATGTTTAATTTACACAAATTTAAAGACATTATAATTTTAAATAACAATTTATAACAATACATAGTTATACATAATGTCAAATCGTTTGAATTACAGTCACTGTCAAATTAATATAAAAATGTCAACAATTTTGCAGTAATAAACAATAAAATAATAAAATGTCAAATGGATCATCCCTCTGACGCATTATTTTGCTCATTAGAAACAGGCTAAATGGTTCCCACAATGGTGCACGAGTTAAAACTGCCACCGGATTACGTCCTGTATTAGGCTGAATAAAATATAAGTAAAAATATTTTTTAAACAAGCTTTTATTAAACTAAAAAGAACAAAATAAGACTTCCGTAAACAGATAAGTTTAATGTTTTCTTAAAAGAGGCTTATCTTTGTTTAAGAAAACCGTTCACGCCTCAAGCTTTTGAAACAAAACAAATCCAAACGGCCGAAACACAACGGGGCTATTTTGTCTAGTTAAGGAGTTCGTATGGTGACCTTCCAGATCTCTCATGAGGGCCTGGACTACACCTTAGGCTACAGTACTTTGTAAGACAAAACCAACGACCGCAAACACAATGATACTATTATGTTTGGTTGAGAAGTTTCTTTGATCACTTTTCAGCTCTATCATCAGACCCTGGATGGTCCAATTTCGATGGTACTGTCTCGTTTATTTTAGAAGTTCTTATGGTCATCTTCCGGTTCTATCATCAGACCTACATCTAGTTTATTAGCACAATACATTATCCATATACAATATAAAATTTCGTGTCTATACTGTGAACCATTCAGGAGTTCTCTCTTCTAAAGCCAATCCTGGATGCAGATTTAGAATAGACCATGATAATTCAACCGTAGATTAAATTTCGTGTCTGTACTGTTGATCGTTGAAGAGTTCCCTCGCCTGAAGCCAATCCTGGGTGCAATAGCCAGATCTTAGTGACATTTAGAACAGACTATGATAATTAAAGCGTATATAAAATTTCTTGTTTGTGCTGTTGACCGTTGAGGAGTTCCCTCATCTGAAGCCAATCCTGGGGGCAGCAGCCAGATTATGGCTGAATTTAGAATGTTCTATCACAATTAAAGCGTACATTATATTTCGAGTTTGTACTGTGTACCGTTCAGGAGTTCCATCATCTGAAGCGAATCTTGCGTGCAGCAGTCAGATCATGGTGGACTTTAGAACAGACTATCATAATTAAAGGGTACATAAAATTTCGTGCCTGCACTGTTGATCGTTGAGGAGTTCCCTCGCCTGAAGCCAATCCTGGGTGCAACAGCCATAAATGATGGAATTTAGAACGGACTATGATAATTAAAGCGTATATAAAATTTGCTGTTTGTACTGTTGACCGTTGAGGAGTTCCCTCGTCTGAAGACAATCCTGGATGTAGTAGCCAAATCGTTGGTAGAATTAAGAACAGACTTAAAGCTAATGTGTTAGCAGTGCTTGCCGACAATGCCATGAAATCGGAAAACAGAATGCTTCGCGGAAGGTACGAGAAGTGACGGATGCCTCGCCTTAGTACACGTTGGGCGAGCCCGTTGAACTATAAGCTTTTGGAAATAATAAACAGAATCCAAATCGACCCATAAACTTCGGAGATGTGTCAAAAAACAGAAAGCAAATCGTTAAAAAATTAAAAATTGAATAACATGAAAAATGTTATAGATAGACCCCCACTTTTGAAGTTTATTTTTTCATGAATATTCAGAAAATTACGGGCGGTCACATGCGCATGGGCGACATTGTATATTCAATAGTTTAGTCATTATAGCTCGGCAAAATCCACAGTCGGCTCGGGCTATTTCGTTTAAACACCCCAAAAATCCACCCTAAGGTGGATATTCTGAAATGTATGCCCGAGAATTACCCAAGGCCTAGTTGGATAAACGGAATTTATAGGCTTAGGGTGGATCCGGCTTACATTATATTTAATTTGTTTGAAAAACTCGTTTTTTTTTTTCGAATCTAGGATTTATTTGACTGTTCCAAAATACTCTTAAGCATTAGTAGTGCCAGTTTTTACTTTTTTGTTGTATGGTAGTCTCTACATTGTATACCTATGTCGCAGGCAAATTGTATGATTCGTCATTTTACAAACGGCGCCAGCCGCCAGCCAAAGTAAGATTTGTCCAACCTGTGTTTTATGATGGTCAGTGTCACCCTACAATAATAATCAATGTCGAATTATAACAATTGAACGAATCGCCAATTTGCCTTAGGCATTTTGCAAAACCACCTGCTTTTGTAAAATGACGAATCATACAATTTGCCTGCGACATATATACAATGTGGAGACTACAATACAACAATAAATGAAAATACTGACACTACTATCCTAGCATAGAAATGAGAAAAATGAGTTTTTCAAACAAATTAAATAGTAGCCACCCTAAGCCTATAAGTTCCGTTTATCCAATTAGGCCTAGGGTGGATTCTTGGACATACATTTCTGAATATCCACCTTAAGGTGGATTTTTTGGGGTGGATAAACGGAATAACCCGAGCCGACTATGGATTTTGATTGAAAGGATTTTGACCGATCTTCTACTACCTATATTGACAAAACTATTGAATAAATTCGATATATAGGTAATAAACAACGTAATTTTTTGTTTATACTAAACCTCCTCATTGTACTCATCATTATGAACAACTTATGGGACCAACAACGCTGAAATCGCGAAACAAAAATCAGCTATTCCCTACATTTTGACGAGATACGCGAACAAAAATGTATGGAACAGCCTCAGTCGTACTTTTTTATTGGTCTGAGGGAACAGCTGATTTTTTTTCCGCCATAACAGCGTTGGTCCTACAATGAAAGTTGTTCATAATGATGAGTACAATGACCCCATAAGAGGTTAAACAAAAACTAATTTAGTATATATTTTTAATTTAATTTAATAGTTTCTCATTCAAAGAATTTAAATGACTACTATAAAAGTTTCATGAAAACATTTCGCCTTTAATTTTAAACCTTAAATAGCCGACTGAATCGACACATGCGGGTCGAAACTTCGAAACACAATGTAAACTCACCTTAAATCCGCTCCAGCGATTCGAATCCGGTTTTTTATTTTTGAGAAAATAAACTCCGTATATAAAACGTTGGTGCTAACAACGGACTTTTCTTCGAGTTTATTAGTGCAAGCAAGATGGTTCTCGGTCGTGCGCACTACGCCTTTTGTGTTATACTTGTGTTCCAAACTTTATTGTATTGTGATATTTGTGATGCACATACGAGCTATGATACGAGTGAGTATCTTTCTGGATTTTTGTGACATTTGGTGCGGAAAATCTTAAAATGAAGTTAAAGAACTTGCGGTCCATTTTGCTCTAGTATAAAAGAGCTTGAAAACAGCTCAATAATAGTGTATTTATGTAAAGATCTTGTGGTTATGTATTTATTTACTAAGGCACCAAATCCCAATATACTAATACATACAAATCATTCGATCATTTAAAATAATATGTAGGTACTAGGTAGTAGTACGTAGGTACCTACATAAAAATTCAAATTAAAATTTCCAAACAATCACAAACTAAATCACTTTAAAACTGAGTAGTTATTATTTCGTAGCATTACATTATCATTTACAAAAATAAAAATAAAATCATAATCTTTATCGTCATTGTGTGTTGTGTCTTTAATTGAGAGATCAAATTTTCCTTCCGATAGATTTTGAGGAGGTTCTTAAAGTATTCTCCTTTAGGTCTTTGAGGGCTTATATCCCATCAGTTAATTGGTAACTGAACCTGTTCTTAGTGCATCATACATCCTACTTATACAAGTAACCCAAGGATATGATAACATTATAAATGAATAGTTGTGACTGTTAGAATCCAATTAATTTCGTCATTCTGCCTGATGTCCAGATACTAAGATGACTTAATTAGGTACCTTTAAAGAAAAGTCGTAAACGAACATGCTGGAATTTAATATTTCAAACAACAAACGGTTTAATTTTATTTAAACCGTGTAAAAGGGTACTAGACAAGGAATAAATTTATTTCATCTCTTGTAGGATTCCTCCTCTCTCGTTTAATTTCAACGATTCCCAAACTCCAACTATCTCTATCTTGACCCAAATACTAAATTGTTTGTCGTAGCTCGTTCCATTTATTTGAATACTAGTGTATCTTTTATAAGCAATTTATGTAAATATTAGCCATATATCTAAAAAAGAAACACATAAAAGGAATGAATTATTTCGTCCTCGTTTTATTGTTGTATTAGATCTAGGCTGAAGGTCGTTGTGACTAAGATAACTATAGCCAGACAGATTAATACATTCAGTAATAAATAGTTTATCTATTCATCCGTTTAGCGGACGACTAGACACTTCGTAAATTACCTAAATGGTGCGAGAGCAGTGGTGTGCCCCAGTGGTAGACTTGCTGACGACTCGGACACAATATATTCAAACACTGTGTCCGAATCCGAATAATATGGGCTCATTTATTGTATTTTTTATTTGTTGCTCTAAAATGGTTCTAATGCCTTCTATTAATGATAATGAGACTCTCGGAGACATCATTAATGACGGTCATAGAAAGCATATGGAATCACGACGGTTTCACCGTACGGCGACGAATCACTACATAAAAAACAAAGTCGCTTCCGGCTCTCTGTCTATCCCTATGTATGCTTAGATATCTTTAAAACTACGCAACGGATTTTGATGTGTTTTTTTTAATAGATAGAGTGATTCAAGAGGAAGGTTTATATGTATAACACATACCTATTATAGTACAGACGCGGGCGAAGCCGCTGGCAGCAGGTAGTAGTATATAAAACCATGCGTTTGCTAGTAGTGTAACGTTATGTTACGTAGCAGCACCCTTTACTAAGCTCTAACTGAAGCACCAAGCTGTGTGGCATCGACCTTTGAGAAATTATGAAACGCCTGACGCTGAATCCTTAGGCCCATAATGGCACTAAAAGGAGCACTTATAGAGAGATATTATCTAAATTCAATTTAGCGTAACTGGAGGAAGTAGGCCCCGGATGTGAACGTTTTCTTTGTGAAGGATGTCACTCAAAAGAAGGCCTAATTTTGCCTGCATACCCCTTTTTCTCGGTAAATTATAAAGCTGTTGCGGAAACAGACTAAAGTATCACCTAAACTAAGATGAAAACAGTAACAAAGGGTTAAGGGGGCCAAAAAACAATCATTCTTAGACATTAAGAGTAATTGTATCCATAGCCAACCTTTTTGCTTTTAACTCTCTCTTCTTCTGTATTAAGGAGGTAAGTATTCGTTTATTATACTCAAATTCTTCCTGCCATGTTAGCTTGAGTACCGTAGGCAGTGACGATTTAAGAATGTAACTTATAAAATTAAAAAAATGCAGTTTCTTGCATTATGACGTGGGGCATTGTAACTATTAAGTACCATAAACCTTTTATATTTATGTACCTACTTACATAAAAACCATAATCTCAAAATCTAACAAGCAACCACTGCAATACATAACGTCACTCAAAGCACTCGAACTGTAAAGCTCTGGACACACTGAGGTGAAAACCGCGCGGGGTGCGGGCCGAAATTAGCTAGCGTAGATTGTGTCAACTAACTTGTATTGTTAAAACGAATAGTTGCGTGACTTCATTCTTATTCTTCTTACATATTATAAAACAAAGTCCCCCGCCGCATCTTTTTGTCTGTCTGAACGCGGAAAACTCAAAAAGTAGCGAATGGATTTTCAAATGGACGGAGTGATTCATGAGGAAGGTTTTGGAGTATAATTCATTAAGGTTTTGTGTAAATTGGTCGAAATATGACGATTATTGTTGAAGATGTTGGAAAAAATCATACCGACTGGGAACTTTACTGGCGTGCGCCGCGTAAGTCGTTCTGACGTAAGCTATTTTGACCGGTATCCTTGTCTAATAATATATGTTATTTAAATTGGGTATTTCATTAAGGTTAAAATATGTCTGACATCATATCATTTAAACCAATAGTTTAAAAGATTCATAATTATGGTTGACGGCAATGCAGCAGTAGGAGTCAATGACCTTTTCCTCGGCTATTAGGTAAATAATCCCGGTAGTACGTTCCCGTTGGATATTTTGCGAAATCCACGCGGGCGAAGCCCCGGGCGAAAGCTAGTAATCATAAAAAAACAATGAACGCACATAGTCAAGTCCCGTATCCCGTGCGGGATTCAGCTCAATGTGGCCAAAGTTTAAAAAATAAATGAATATACAGATATTAATCTTTCCGTTGCTAAGTACATATTATACCGTAACGATGTTAGTAACCCTCTACGACCTCATTCAGTCAAGTTTTATGGGTATAGTTAACATGCAGGCGACATTATTATTTATTTTTCTTTTTCTTTTCTGCCTCTTTTAATTAAATAAAGTGTTGGTTAAGTATAATCATTAAGATACCATAACCCAAAAAGATTACGTTGTTTTTTTGTTTATCATCTAAAAAGGCTGTCAGGAACTCAGGAACAGTCTCAAATATTGATTGGTAAAAAAGGCCAGTAGATAAGAATTGATTGTCCAATATTTTATTAGTTTAATAAAAAGATAATCCTGTACTCAAATAAAATTGTAGTCAAGAAATATCCCATTCATTTAAAAGTTTATGTCAAGGGTGGTGTAGCTAAAATATTCTTTTAAAACTGAAAATAAAACACATAACACAAAAAACAACACAATAAAGTATATACAAATAAATAAATAAACTTTTAAAACTTGAAAAGTTTTTAAAAACCATGTTGGCTTTGATACATTCAATATCTAGCACAGACCTTACGGAGCGGTTTTCAGCCGAATCCGGCGCGGTGGCGGGTGCAGAGGGACCCGCAGACAATCGCGCAAGCCGCGTGTATAAACCGCGTCGTGAAATTTTCTAATCTACAGTTCTCTGTACTATGTGTTCGTACGAGTGAGTGTTTGCGGTACCCCCATCGCCAAGCGCCACCGCGGCGGGCACGGGTGAAAATCGCTCAGTGAGTTCTTAGCCTTAAATTTATTCCTACCCACCTAGTAGGTACTAAAAAAATCTTAAAAGAAAAACTTTTCAACCTGAAAGTTGAAAGTAAGACCTAAGATATTTTTAATTACTGAAAGTTGATATCAGTTTGGAACTTTTGGTTTCCATCGTATAAATTAATTACGATCTGCTATAAGTACTAATAAAGTTACGTAGAAATCTATAATATTCTTCACGTGATTAAAAAAAGGATTATTTATGGATTAGGTATGCCAAGAGGTCGCACCTAATGTTACTTACATCACCAGTACCACGGTAGACGGTAGAATAACTAAGCCATATCTTAGAAATAAGTGCCTACAGCCGCGCGGTACGTAAACATGCGATAGGGCTGCCCGCCTCCAGTATTTTAATTACATTTGCCTACTTTATGTTTCCATTTAGTTTTGTGATTGTAAATATACTTTTTTTATCTACACAAATAAATAAAATACTTTGTGAATTGAATAACAAAACAAAACACAAATGCCCGAGGTTTTAAAACAAGCGTACCTACCGTATTAATTCATGAACATCCTATAACTACCTATTTCACTCGTGTTATCACTTTCCTTTACTCTATTCACTTTATTTATTAATCCAGACATCTTTTTTTCGGGAGATAAAAGGAAATACTTATCCATTAAAAATACACACAATATGTACCTACATATCAGTAAGTAAAATTATTTTATAGTAAGACTATAAAATAATTTTTCATCCCACCATCTCGGAAAGAGTATTTTTAATCTTCAATATCTGAGTGGAAAAGCCGTTTTTATTGTCTAGAGGATAAAGTAAATTGAATTTAGAACATCGTGTGCACTAAGTTTGTGAATTAAAAAAAACATTAAACCTATTTACTGCTACCTCTATGGTGCCGAATATATCATACAACTTTTTTTTAATTTTTTTAAAAACTCAGACTCGGAACCTTCTTGGTGTTCTTTTTTCAATTTGCTTTGTACGCGGTTCTTTACGCGGCATTTTTTCACGTCATTGTTAAACCTTTTATTAAAAACAAGAAACTTGAAAACAAGTGAAAAAACTAAAATGAGTGATTCTAGCGACGAGGAAGTTTGCTTGACGCCAACAGAATTGACTGAAACTGTTAATAATGCGCAAATGAGCTTTCTCCCTCAACAATCACGCGAGAAGTATTTAAAACAGTACGATATGTTCAACACGTGGCGACTAGCAAAAGGAGCCAAAACTTTCTCAGAAAACGTTTTGCTGGCATATTTTATAGAATTATCCGAGAACAAGAAAGCAAGCACTCTATGGAGTACGTATTCGATGCTAAAAGCAACAATAAAGATGAAAAAAGACAAACATATCGATACCTATCCTAAATTAGTGGCATTTTCAAAAAGAGCCTCATCTGGTCATCAACCAAAAAAATCGAAGGTTTTCACAGTATCTGATATTGAAAAGTTTCTTAACGAAGCACCCGATTCCGTATATTTGGCGGCAAAAGTAAGTCAGTTGCACATTCAGTATCTACTTAAGTATATTAATCTCAATTAAATAGTATACTTAGTAGATGTTGATAGGCATAATTATGCGTTCATATCAATTTTATTCATTTATCTACTACAATACTCTTTACGTTACAGGTTGTTCTTATTATTGGAATAAACGGAGCATGTCGAACTAATGAACTAACACAACTTAATGTCAAAAACATTGAGAAACATTCAGATGACTTACTATTAATTAATTTACCTAATACAAAGACAAAAAGAGACCGCAACTTCGTCATTCGCAAGGAATACGTAACGATTGTTGAGAAATATCAAGCCTTACGCCCGCCTAACACTCCAATCAATCGATTTTTTCTACAGTATCGCAATGGAAAGTGTGTTAGACAGCCTATGGGTACTAATAAAATTGGCAGTATCCCACGAGAAATAGCAACATTTCTTGAACTTCCAGAACCCCTGTTGTACACGGGTCATTGTTTCCGACGAACTTCAGCCACACTTTTGGCTGATTCCGGAGCTGATCTCCTGTCCCTTAAGCGCCACGGAGGCTGGAAGTCCAATGCAGTTGTAGAGGGATACATAGAGGATTCCATCCAAAATAAGTCTAAAATATGTGAAGGCATCGTAGGAGCCATTACACTGAAAGAGCCTCAATCGGATCCTTGGACTGGCCCTTCTACATCAAAAATAAGCCGTTATGAAACACCTAACCATCTCCCTCTCTCTCCAACATTCACGCCAAGGGAATCCGATGAATCGGTACAACTATTAAGTATGACAGATAGTTTACCGAAAAACAGTACACAAGTGACTAACACCAATATTACAGTACCAAACAAAAATATTACACTCAATTTAAATAACTGTAGCAACGTTACTTTAAAATTTTCTTAATTATACCTTAGTATTATTTTGTTATAATTTAAAGATTATTCTGTAATACTTACCTGTTATAATGTAGTAATTAATACCTAAACTGAAATAAAAGTGTACCTATCTTGTGATTGTAAACGTTTTTTTTTTTGCATTTAGTCATTTCCTCGCTGAGGTGGAATGAAAAGTTACGTGTTGCACTCGAGTGCAAAGATTTTTCACCTCGTGCTCTTTTGATTCCCTCGCTAACGCTCAGGCTTCTAATTTTGAATCACTCGCTGCGCTCGTGATTCAATTTTAGAATCCTTCGCTTGCTCGGTCATCAAAATTGAACACGCGGTTAAAAAGCAACTTTGCACTCTTGTATAACAAATAACTATTGTTGTTGTTGTTTGTTAATAATAATACCTTTCAAAGTTTCCAGGTAATCTAAAAAAAGTTATCTCTGGATGCGTTATTGCCAAATTCATGCAACCAAAAACAGCAACAATATATCCTACTCGTCATATTAAATTTGTACTTGAATTTATTTTTAGTGTAAAAATCGCGCGGTTATTGTTAAAAAAACAACACACCGTTCGTTCGTCACTGCGGCACAGACGCGACTGTCTGCGTACCTCGCGCATACCTCGATCGAGGCGCGTAGGTATAGCTCGCGCTTCGTCCGTTTCTATGAAGTTGGCCTACCGTCTACCGTGCCAGTACGGGCCGTACTTGGTGATGGGGCCCGCTAGACATTGCGAGCATATGCCTGGGCCGACTGGTATCAACCAGTAGGTGGTGCAGCGAATATTATGAACAAGTACAAGTATCTCCCAGGCCCCCGAATCCTGGTAGTAGACGGAACAGTGCAGGGGTTTTAGTCGATAGAAGTCCGAAATAACCCTCCGTTCACTCCATACGAAGATGCCCCACGAAAAAAAGGGATTAAGGTACGAGGATGATCAACAAACTTCTCCACAAAAAATCTGTGGTTGCGTTATATTATTACTAGCTGCGCCCCCGCATATCCCGTGGGTTTATCGCGATAAAAAGTATCCTATGTCCTAGTCCAGTACCCTAATTACGTAATACACGATCAATAATAAATTGAAATGAATTGAAAAAGATTGCCAGTCCATTGCTTCATAAGTTCGAAATAAAAATTGAGCAGATTTTTTTTTTCGAACTTATGAAGCAATGGACTAGCAATCTTTTTCAATTCATTTCAATTTATTATTGATCGTGCATTACGTAATTAGGCTGCCGGTTATGGTCTACTCATGTGCCAAATTTCATCCAAATCCGTTCAGCCGTTTTAGCGTGAATGCCTAACAAATAAAAAATAAACAACAAAAATACTCACTTTCGCATTTATAATAAAATATTAGTTAGGATCTATTAGGTACTTAACTACTTAGTTTATACTGCTACAATGATTTTGCTTTTCCTTCAACTTCAAGTACTAAATTGGCCCGCCCGCGCCCGGTGGGTTCCCGCTTCAGGAGGGTCCGTTTGGCTAAAGGACATAACAAGCTATTAAATTATACAGATGCTAAATTATGTAGGTAGGTCTTTAAGGCAAAACTGTCTTGAACATAACTTAGGTAGGTATACCTACAAATACTCGTAGTAGCAAAGATATATATTTTTTAAACCAGTTCAAAATTATATGGACATGAAACACTTCAGTGCACTTTTATAGCAGGAAGTCACATCAAACTATTCTTATGCAGGTTAATATTAATAAAAGTAAAAGTAATATGGTGGGATATTCAGACCTTGATCTTTTAACTGAACCTGTTAGTGACAGGAACAATTAACCCCCTTACTAATAAACGTTGTATATCGCCTGTAGAGTTACACAACGCTTTGTCTTTTTCTTTCGAATGTCAAATTACTGACGACTGAAAGAGAGAAATCAAAAAGAGGGGTGTTATAAGTTTGTGTGTGTCTGTGGGGCCGTAGCTCTTAAACGGGTGAACCGATTTTCTAGCGATGATTCTTAGATAAGATTTATCAAAATCGGTTCTGCCGTTTGAAGATTATCAGTTGACGAATGGATGTGAGCGTCTTCCACAGGTCTGATCGATTTGAAATTTGGTATTCTGTTACTCCATGATATTAGAAGAACATAGTAACCTGGACCTGGTGCTGCAGCATCACCTGGAATTTGCAGGATACCCAACTCCCTTACCAACTTACAGCACAGGTATCGTGTTTGGGCTCATTGGAATGCTCTCAATGAATAGGTATTAGATTGATGATGAACAGGATCTGGTAATCGAGTAGGAAAGATTAATGACGAAATGTTTTTTTAATTTTAAATTTAAATTCATTTGTATTTTTATTATTTATGGAATTGTAAGAGTTGTCGCAGGTATAATTGCCTAGCCCAGCCCCCCAATTACGCAAATTTTAAATTGAAACCAATTGAAAAAGATTGCCCGTCCATTGCTTCATAAGTTCGACAAAAACAATCTGCTCAATTTTTTTTGTCGAATTTATGAAGCAATGGACTGGCAATCTTTTTCAATTGGTATCAATTTAAAATTGATCGTGCATTACGTAATTAAGGTGCAGGTTCAACAATATCTGTCCTTCAGTCAAAATGACGAGCATGAATGCACATAATACCCTTTGATGCTTATTCATAGTCGGTTCGACACCAAAAATAATGCCTTGAATGTTTTAGAATTGTCAAAAATAAAAACAATTTGAAATAACATGTCGGCCCCTTTTTTTCGTTGGATTAAGTACCTAATATGAAAGGGATTGGGTTTGTCATTCTGAGTGTGTTACGTACCTACATAGGTAGGATTGATGCAGAGATGGTTAGATGCGTATCTGAAGGTGTTTAGACACCAAATACTGGTCTACAGACACTGGACTAATGAACCATGAGCATGCAATAGTATTCACTGTTCTAACACTAATGTGATGGTGAATGGACACTGAAGATTGAACTGTGTATAGTACGTACGTTCAGTACATTTTGGTGCGATCAATCAATATAGGGATAGTGGTTTAGGCTTTGGTCTAGAATTGATAGGTACACTATGGTCGGACGGTCAATTTTGCTGACTATTACTAGGAGTGTATGTCTAGCTGTATGTAATTAAAAACCGGTCAAGTGCGAGTCGAACTCGACTACAAAGGATTCCGTACCATATCGTACAAGACTTCACACTATGTATTTCATAATGATACATGTGAATTACAAAGTTATTTTTTGCACTTCCAGAAATGAAACCTCTTAAGTATCGGCGTTTTTAATATTTGTTGATTAAGTACATGGTATACAAAAGTTTCAAATTCCTAACTTGTTTAGTTATTGCGATAGAGCTCATACAAAAATGATCTAAAATTGAGAACTTTTATGGCCCCCTATTTCGTCATCTTTGAAGATAAAAGAATTTAAATTATATTTGTATTTTACTCGATGAGTTCTAAACAATGACACATGCAAGGGCAAGATAAAAAAAAACAAAAGTTTATTGTAGGTCCCCGTACAATAAACTTTTGTTTTTTTTTTAAACTTTATTCGCTTTAATTTTAAACTTTATTTAATGTTTATTATTTGTTGTCAAAGCGGCAATGAAATACACAAGCTGAGAAAATTTCAATTGACTACCTATTACGGTTCATGAGATACAGCCCGCTGACAGACAGATAGACGGAAGGACAGCGGAGGTTTAATAATACTGTTCCGTTTGGCACCCTTTGGGTACGGAACCCTAAAAGGTATCTTATTTATCATGATGTATCGAGAAATCCCTAATATAGGGCTGTAGGTATGTACTGTCGAGAACCTTCACATAATAGAAAATCCACAAATGTAGTAAAATTTTATAGAAAAACAAAATTAAGACTCCCTGTAACCACACTGAACGTAAAAATAAAAATACAAGATGCAATCCAGACATCTCATACAAAATAACTATTATTACATTTTATATAACTATACCTCTGTTGAAAGTGTTAAACAAAATCAAAGTCGCGCCAGATGTCGATAGAACCACAAAATTTTATCGTTCACATTTATTTTCTCGATTACCTTTGCTATAGTGATGCAACGAATACGAATATTCGTATTCGCCGAATACCATCAAATTACCGAATATTCGGATTCGTCGGATACTTTCATGAAATTCTTATTAGTGACTTAAAATTATTGCGTTACGAGATACCTAAGTATATTGCAAAAATATTTCTCGATAAAATCTTCCACCATGGCCAAAGAAAGGCTATTTTCAACAGCAGGATATAAGTATACAGATAGCAAAAAAGGAATCGGTTGTCGGCAAAAAACTTGCAACTATTATGTTTTTTGTGTACCTAATTTCAATTATTAAACTAGGTACATGTAAATAATTAAATATTTAAATTGCTCAGCGTGTTTTCCTTTCACCTTCTTTGACTAATAATTGCGAGCTGCTAGAGGAGAATCAGGTATTCGTATTCGTAAAAGTAGTATTCGTTGTATCTCGACTTTGCTACTTTGGCTGTTTTCAGAGCCTTTTGTGAACTTTGTTCAAGGGTATACCTAGTATACCTACGTACAAAATTATGTGAGAGTGAAAAAAAATCTAATATTCTGTCCCCTTTAAAAGGGTCAACGCGAAATATGCACATTGTTTAGGCAAAAGAAAAAATGCAAAAAAAGGGTTTTTAGCACACACCTACTCAAGGCCCAAGTTTACATATCTACTTAAAACTTCGTACACAAGTACCCCATTTGGTACATTTTCTGCCTAAGTACCGAGTAATAGGGATAATATCATACCAGCCAGAGAAAGGGGTTTATTTATAAACTTTGATTAAAGTTAAAAGTAATGATTGGCAACTGTTTAACTTTAACCATACATTTTAACATTTGAACGTCACCTACCTTTAAGCAACGTTTATAAAAAAAACCCCTAAGTGCGGATTTCACAAATGAAATTGAACGCGTTCAGCACATCCAAACGCGTTCTAGAGCTATCATTGTACAATATTCCAAAACAATTTTGACACGTTGCTCTTGAACGCGTTTTAGAAATGATGATGGCGTTCAGTTTCATTAGTAAAATCAGCCCTTAATGTCCATAGGCCTCGTTATAAGCAATTTGATTTGTTGCAATCATTGATATCTGTGTTGTGGACCCATGCCACATATTGACCCATGCCACATATTACCCCACGCTCTGTAATTTTTTTTTTTTTTCGGTGGGTTATCATCCAATGACTTCTCCCGCTCTGGGCGGAGCGGAAGGGCGTGTCAGACTTTTACTGACTAAAACCCACCCGTGTACCTTCCCTTGCCTTGCCAGGGGCCACGGTTTCCCCTTGGGACTACCCGCAACCCCGGCAGGACCCCATGCTCTGCCTGCGGTTGCTATGTAAATTATTGTATCTGATCTATCTGCTTATTCAATTAAATCTTAATGGGTTAATTGATTTATACAAAGCGTAATTATCGAGGCAACTGTCCTAATTATTCTCTAGGTAAATAGCCTAATGATCTTGCATTTTTGCTTTGCTTCGTGAACAAGAGGCCTAGCAAAGCGGAGATGACATCCACACAAGACGCAACTTATAAAAAATCGCAAAGAAAGATATGGCAGACCCTATGGCCTTACCGCCTTATGGCTATTAATTTAAATAATTTTTGTGTTGCGTAGTCATTATTTTGCATACTATTATATAAAATCATTTTTTTTTTTTCTAACTGAACAGACAGCTGTGCTGCTGGGGAGTTTGTTGCGCCACTTCTTCTTCCCAGCTAAAAGCACTAGGAAGTGGTGAAGGGCGGGCGTTTTTGGGGGACTGTCTTATGTAATTTTGACGTTCGAAAAGTGCTGATTCTCAGCCTAGTTTGAATAAATGACTTTTGAATTTTGAATTTGAATTTTGAATTTTATGTGGGTACCTAATAGAACGTCTTTTTTAATTATTTGGCGAAAGTGCACAGGCGTTTTGGGTATCGGTCTCCCTACCCATCTACATAGCAATGAAATTAATATTATTATGTTACTCAAACTCATATATAAGGTGTTCAAAAATTAACTTTAGAAACTTTAAGAGGTGCTTTAGACCATGAAAATGAATAATTTTTACCATGGGACTAATATTGAAATCACGAAAAAAAAACAGATGTCCCCTATATTTAGAGCAGTAGGTATTAAACTTTACTATGGAACAGCTGATTTATTTTTCGCAATTTCAATGTTGGTCCCATAGTAAAAGTTATTCAGATTGATGGTCTAAAGCACCTCTGAAAGTTTTTAAAGTTAATTTTTTAACACCTTATATTCAAGTCAGCATGGAATAAGCCGTCAACGTCCCTGTTGTCGCGTCTGAAATTAAGATTTATGAGGCAAACATTGTTTTTTGTTTTATTGGAATTTGGCTAACCCTCACATTGTGATGGGTATATTTAGTGGCTATAGGCTGATTATAAAATTATTGACTGTGTAAAGTTTAAAAGACATCCTGTAATGTGGACAATAGACATCTTCAACCACAACAGACTGCAGTGGTTGTGTTGCCTCCGTTGCCGGTCTGTTTTCACGGGACGCAGAAATTTACAAAAAATTGCGATTAATTTCCTATTGAACTTTACTTAAACATTTATTAAACGAACACCATCCAATCCATATTATCCATACAATACAGCCATGGGCGTGCGCCGTAAAGGTAAGAGTTGCCCTACAAGTGTAAAGCCTCATGTGCTCTTGGCTCTTGACTGTACCTAGAAATCATTGCCCCCCCTCTGGACCATAGGCTGGCGACGCCCTTGAATACAACCTACATAAATGGGCGTACCCAGCTTTTGGCCCCTGGGGGCAAATCAGAAATTTCCTCCCGCACATATTTTACATAGCTTGATTGATATTGCTGCTGCCTTCGCGTATTTTTAGCCGGCTTCAAAAAAGGAGGAAGTTCTATGTTCATCTATAGGTAAGCTTTTTTTTATGTGTATTTTCGTCTATATTTATGTTAATATTGTGGACCGATTATGAATATTTTTTTTACAAATTGACAAAAAAAATCAAAATTGGTACACTACTGACGAAAATATCGATGAACATTATAAACAAAAAAAAAAAGCAGAAAGTCGGTTATAAATGCATCATAGGTACAATATGAAAAGCCGGTTTTTCTAAAATGAATACTTACTTAATACATAATTATTTAAAGTAATTATTGTTTGTGTAAGTAAGTCTTAACGTGAATGCAACATAACTTTTATCGACAACAGTATTTAGGCATACAAAATCCAGGGGGGGTGCAGCTGCCCGCCCCTGATCCTGATTAGAGTTGGAAAATGTCGGGACCACTCGGGACATATTTCGAAACGTACCTAAGTAAATACATAAATCTTTTCTTTTTTTTTTATGGTTTACGCCAAATCTCTGTATCACGTAATTTATCTGGTGTCAATGACCTCGCATGAGAATATAAAGCCGGTGTTCCGTTTTTATTTCCATTATTATCTTCAGCCGTTCGCACAAATTAATTAAAAGGATATTTATTCAAAAAAAAGGGACAAAATAAAAACCTTCGGCAGACCTTGACAATTTAGCACAACCAGTATTGTAGCTTTTATTATTTTATTTGAGAGACTGTATAGTAACCGCATTTTATCAAGTTTCAATTCCCCGATCATTGACATTGTTGTCACAAAAAACAATAAGATAATGGCAGGAAACTAAGTAGGTACCTTTATAAGCAATTTCGTTTATGATTATTGTAGGAACAAAATCGATATTCATAAAATTTTACGACCGAAACATCATCAGAACTGTACCTAACTTAGTTGTGGGTGGCGGTTGATTAGGTAGGTACCTACAACCAATCACTTTTTTGCCTATAGGTACCGAAAGTTATAAAGGTAAATAATTTTCTTCAGAATTTGGTAACTGTGCTGGATATACGAGTACCTACATTAATTACTGAAGATCCACATAATCAGTCTATAATGTTCCCACTGCTGGAACACAGGCCTCCTCTCTGTGAGAGGGAGTAGGCCGTAATTTACTTACCACGCGGTAAGGTTACCAGTGCAGGTTGGATGTCCCATGTCTGCGAATTTTTGATTCTGTAGGACATGCCGGTTTCCTCACGATGTTTTCCTTCACCGTTTTGAGAGCAGTGGTGATGAAATAATTTACATAAAGTTAAACGCTTGTCAGGGTTCGA
Organism: Conistra vaccinii; assembly: GCA_948150665.1. Lineage (NCBI taxonomy): Eukaryota > Metazoa > Arthropoda > Insecta > Lepidoptera > Noctuidae > Conistra > Conistra vaccinii. The sequence continues at coordinate 14,631,130 of OX411329.1, forward strand.
ACCTACAACTCGTAAGTCGCGGCCGTTACCGCTGCTATATTAAATTAATTATCACATTTTAATCAAGCGCTCGTTAAACAGATAAAGTGAAGTAGGTACAGTCAACCACATGTCACCGCGTATCGGTAGTAAAATAACTAGTGGAGCTACGAAAACAGCCTCTTACAGCTGTCAATGTCAATTTGATACCATGCCCGTGCGGTAGACTGTACCTAATGAAATGAATTCTCTCGTTGGTTTAGTGCAAGGGCTACTGGACATAGGGTCCTGGGTTCGATCCCCCGATTGGTAAATATTTTTGTGTTGGTAGGTACTTATAATATAGCAAACTACCTACCTGCTTCCTACTTCTATATTTTTTTTCATTCTAAATCAGAAATCGTTTATTCAAAAAAGTCTGAGAATCAGGACGGATATCTATGATCAGGACTTTTAAAACGGCCAAAATTACATAAGACCTCCAAAACACCCCACACCAATTCCTCACTAATTAAAAAGAGTATTTTCTTTCTTTTCAGTGTCACCACTCCCGTTCCCCACTTGCAGAGCGGACAACATCGACTGCCTACGCCGTAGTCTAAGGACTTTCTTTTTTCTAATGGACGGCGGCCACTTCGGCATGCAGCCTGTCGACCCCATCATTATCAACAGTATAACCCTAGCCTTACCCGAACAGCAAACGACATTTTCTCTGAGAAGGGTCAACGTTACCGGCGCCAGGTGGACGAAACTCGCCGGGAGGAGGTTTTAATCATTATTTAAACAGAATTTACTTTAATGTTTTTGTGTTACGAGAGATTTGTGGTGTTTAATCTTGAAAGTATATGAGGGGTTTGGGCAGTTGGTAGCAAAGTACCTGCTTACGTATTTTTGATGTAGGTGGCTGGAAGGTTGACTTAGTAGGATTTGTGGCATAAAAAAAGAAGCTAAGCCCTAATAACTATGACTGACACACAGCGTCTGGCTAGAGTAGATAGGAGTCGTTAATTTTAACGTTTCATTTCATCGGGGATGTAACTCAGTGGTAGAGTGTCTGCTTCGCATGCTGAAAGTCCTGGGTTCAAATCCCAGCATCTCCAAAACACTCTTTTTGTTTTTTTTCTCAGATAAAAATAATAAATGATCACATTTTAGCCTTATTCTTTTAGCTGTATTTCTAAAGAATTTGACCTAGTGTTTACAGGTTATTATTTTCTTTCAGGTTTGATTTGGAAGGTGGCAAAAATGGAGTGATATTCACCAGCGACTTGCATTTGTCCGGACAGATAAGTATGGAAGTCGCTGGTAGAAAAGAACCACATAACGCGTACATTACTATGGATATTCGTAAGTAGAGGGTATAAACCCCACAATAAATTATGCTAAAATTTATGAGTAGGAACTCAAAGTAACATTTTGACGGCTTGGTTGGCGCAGTGGGTGAGCGATTGGCTGGTAGTACTATCGCGGGTTCGATTCTAGGTATATAAATCTACTCTGTTCCTGGTAAGAGCAATGTAGAACTATCAAACTGGATTTCCTACTTATAAACTGGATAATATATTTGTTCATTGTCAAGTTACCGGTTATGAAGCAGCTGCGACCGGTAGGTATAAGGACATTGGACAGCACAAAAAGCTGTTTTGTAATTAGTGATAAATAGCCCGATAATGAAGCATTTACTAGTAATTGTACCTATCTGAACTTTCCTGTTTATTTGTTTCAATACTTGACTCAGTGAGTAGGTACACCTATAAAATAACATGATTACCTTTATTGGAAGGAAGGCAATACCTACATAAAAAATTATGATCTTATATTGAAGGAATAAAGGTACTTTTATTATAACATCATCCTGAGATTCCTGATTCTTAATCATGGTACTTAATGGATGAAAGTCAAATTGAAACTGTTAGCCTTTTCAAAATACCTGTCACTAATCGTCCATATGGATTAAGTAATTATTTATTTATTTGCTCTCATGCTCATCACACATTTTACATGGTATTGATATCAGTCGGTTTTGTACATGAACCGTTTTAAGGCTCGTGCAGACCAGCGCGACGCGATGGTGCGACGCGACTTGAACAATACAACTTTTAAGAAAACTTCACGGTATAACAATAAACGGTGTCGCGTCGCGCTAGTGTGAACGAAGCTTTAGGCTGCCTGTCCACTGAAGCGGAGAGGAGAGGAGTGGAGCGGAGATGTGCCAATATTAACCAATAGAATCTAAACTCCGCTCCAAAGGTGAGATTCTATTGGTTAATATTGGCACATCTCCGCTCCGCTCCTCTCCTCTCCGCTTCAGTGGACAGGCAGCCTTAAGCCCCTAGAACCTACACGTTGGGCGAGCCCGTTGGTCGGTCAACGTATATTGAATTATTGAGTCTTTTTGCGTGATTTTCCGTATGATTTGCGTTGGCTGAGCTGGCTCGCCGAACTTGTACTGGGGGCTTTAGAGCACGGCCGTAGATACCTAATCAGTCTATCACCTACCGCTATATACTTGATTTGTATCAAAATACAAACTAAAACAAACTGTGTCCAAATCCAAAGTAACTAAGTCCAAACTACAATGTACCCAAACGCTAACACCACCCCGTCTCGTGCAATTAAACTTTGGTTCAACTGCAGTTTAGCGCACTTTCGGTAATTTCAGACTACCCAGTACCCACCTATAAACAGCAACGTTTTAAATTTCAGAAAATGTGGAGAGCAACATAACTTATGCGGGAATGATACAACGGGGCATCGATAATGAGGATTACATTGTAATTGGTCCAGAGAGGATAGCCGTCAGGAATATGCGAATACCTTCGTATTTTTTACAACCAAGTAAGCCTTGATTGTTTCGTTCGTGCTTTGATTCGGCTGTTTTCGGTGGTGTTTTAAAATAGGACTCTACGGTCCCGTTGTTTTAGTGGCAAGTGCTACTGCTGAGCATGACGTCCTGGGTTCGATTCCCGGGATGGTCAGTTTTGTAGCGTTTTTCTATCTGGAATTCAGCAGCCCGGAGTCTACATTTGTGCCCGGTTGATGACAATAGGCTCCTATTACCTACATGGGACTTAAACATACCTAACTGAAGAAATCTGGGTGAACTATAGGTACACCTCTGCCTAACCCTTCGGAGAATACATCGGTGTTGTTATGATTATGTTATAAATCAGGCAGGACGAAAGGCTTGATATGAAGTAACGTAGTCGTCTGATGAACTATCAAGCGCAAGCTAATAAGAGTTTTAAATGATCATAGATAAAAGACCATAGATGGGTAAACCTATTTGACGAGAAAGGTAGAAATGGACTAAGGCCAAAATTAGGTAAGTAGAGTGAGAGCCATAACATGACAAACACGGTCAAACACCTTTGGGCAGCGTGCAGCAGCGAGAAGTGCTCATACAAAAAAGTATAATGCCCGCTTTCACTAACATTAAATTAATGCCTAAATAAAACCGCGGTAGTGGATTTTCAACTTTACTGGTGCGGAGTCGAGTGCTGAAAATCCAACAGCAGGCATTTATTTAGGTACATAAGGTGTCGCCTAGTGAGTGAAAACGGGCAGTCAGTCAGACAGTTTTCTTACGCAACGATCGCTACCGTTAAAAGCATACATTTATCATGTAGCCTAAATATGTTTAGATATTTCAGATGTCTAGTTCTATGTGGAGCAAAGCTAGGATAATCCATTAGTTGGTTTATTAATAAATTGCCTTAAGTAATAAGTTATTGCCTATTAATTCAGAACTCCCCGGACTAATAAAAATAATAGGGTGTTAGAACTTTCTCCTTTGTGCATTAGGCAGTTGAGATAAATATTTTAGCCTTAGCTACAAACAACCACTTATTATTTTCAGTCTTGGTTGTTCTGATTAGTAAGTTTCTCTCCTTCACAAAAGATTATATTGCTGATTAAGTGTGAACAATATACCATAACATCACACCTTTTTTCCCTGAACTTAGGTACAATTTACAAGTCATGGTTATTTATTATTTTAAAAAAGGGGAACAAATTAAATGTATAATTTTAGTTAGATATCTTGTAACTACCTAATTAGATTTTTCTTTTACAGATTCTGAAGATTCATACATAATTGATGATGCGATACAAAAAAAACAATCTGTCTTGGATCACTTTTCAAATGAAATCACAGCAGCCGTGATGCATTCAGTTGTTGATAATTTTAGATTGTTTTCTGTCAAAGTACCTATAAAACATTATTATAAGTATTACAACATGTAATTGTTTCAACTGTTCTATCAGAACCATCATCTGGAATATCATTCGATACAAAACAACATTGTAAAATTGAATTTAGGTATTTATTAAAAATGATAAAAACAGGCACAATTGAGTTTTTTTCGTAATACTATCCCTTAGAAGGCGTCACCCATGGATTCTTCAACGAACTTCTTGTAGATTGCCATAAATTTTGCAACAAATGCTTCGAGGTGGAATATTGCTTTGTTGCCAAGTCTCATTCTGTGTTCGTAGGTTGCAGCATGACTGGCAACTTGGCACTTCATAGACATGTCACAGTTCCGGACCAATTCCTTCAAAAGTCCCCCAAATATCATATCTGGAGGTACACCATGTATTATCAATTCATACAGCTTTTGTCGGACCTCACCAAGCTTTTTTGGTGTCTGTTCCGAAAGTATCAAAGCAGCTGTTTCTCTGATAAATTGCTGCCAATCTGGTTCAGGTATTTTTTGGTCTGCAGTGAAAGGATACTGCTGAACTTTACAAGCTTCACACATTAGTAATGCTCTTCTTAAATTACGGTCTGCGGCCTTTGCAAGCCTCATAGCCAACTCTGGTGGTATACTCAAACTTTCTTTCTTACAAACTAATTTGAGTACAGAGGCAATCTCAGTCTCTGTAGGTGCAGGTACTCTGATGGTCAGACAACGGGATCTGATTGCAGGAATGACACGGGAAATGGAGTTGGCAATGAGTATCAATCGACAAGTTGCGACGTACTTCTCCATCGTTCGACGTAACGCGTGCTGTGCGTCTTTCGTTAGGTCGTCGACTTCATTCAATATGACAACTTTGAATTCTCTCTGTCCAGATGAATCTATTTGATGGGTTTGTGCCACATTCTTTACCAAATCCATAATAACCACTCTATCGTGAATACCGACATCAGTTGGGTTGACTTCAATGTGATAGTTGCTACTTACAGTCATGATTTCTACTTTTTTATTGGAAGGTGTTGTGAATGTCATGGTTTCTTGCCGCAGTCGTTCTACGCCCGATCCGTATAGTTCTCGCAGTAAGCACATGATGCGAGTCTTCTTACCGGCTCCCGAAGGACCGTAAACAAGCAGATGGGGGAAATCACTTTGCTGAACTAGACTCTTCAATCGAACCGCTTGATCTGTATGAAAATCTAGTTTCATCAAGTCTCTCGGTCTATGCTTATCAACCCAAAGACTCATAATTAAAATTTACTGCAACTTTTGAGTTGTTTTTAATTTGGAAGAGGAATATTCTCAACGTTTACCAGTTCTCCACAACACATCAAATTGAATAATGAAATAGAAACAGTCGCTCGCTCAGCAATGTTTGACGTAAAATATATTTATATTTTGGGCATAAAAAGCATTTGATTTCTTTCTCGCCTTAGCTAAAGTGTATTATGCTATCCTGCTCTTACAATACTTACATAAGCGTCACATCGTAGTTGTTAGGCTGTCAAGTTATCTGACATTGAAAATCGCGCGTTTCGTTCAGTGTTGCCGAGTGTTGCCAAATGATTTATTTAGTAATCATGCTGAGTGAATGATGTTATGGGCATGAGATTATAGTGTTACTAGTTACTACACAACACACATCAACACGGTCTAGGGATATTTCATACTCAATTAAATAACTCGAAAAGTACTGGCCGCATTGGAATCTTTTATACACCGATTTGTTTGTAATTTATCTCAGACTAATTCCAAATTCAAATTTATGAAAATTATTTTGTTTCGGTGGCTTAAAAATGTCTTGATGTGTAGGAGAGGGAATCCCGTACCTATTTAAGTGTATTATTTATGGAGGGAATTTTCATTTGTGCGAGAAAACAATACGAATTACGTTTAGTTACAGTTTTTTTTTCATTTTTAAACGAAAGATAAAGTTAAAATTGAGGTATTGTAGCCATGCAACGCCAACATTTGACGAGGGCGGAGATATTACGAGCTGTGGGAATGCTGGAAGCTGGGTCTGTTCAGCGTAATGTTGCTGAGGCCATAGGGACCCACCAAAATGTAATTTCAAGATTGTGGACACGCTATCGTGCCACAGGTGAAGTAGCGGAGAGGCACCGGGGGCCAAGTCGCATCACTACCCCCAGACAAGACCGATTTTTGCAAATTACTGCGCGAGCTCAACCAAATGCAACGGCGACTCAATTGGTCCACAGGCTGCGAGTGGCCTGCTCATGCACGACAATGCCCGGGCACACACGGCGAGAACGGTAGCAGCTTGGTTACATACACACAATGTTAGGGCCTTAGACTGGCCTGCTCAATCGCCAGATCTAAATCCCATTGAGCATGCGTGGGTTATGCTGCAAAGAAGAGCTCTGAAGGAAGTTCCTGAAAATCTGGCTACAGAAGATCAACTTTTTGCGCACCTTAGAAGGACATGGGACAATATTCCGCAGCAAGACATTGACAACCTTGTTCTGAGCATGCCGAATCGTTGCCGATGTGTTATGAACATCATGGGCGCTTTCTCAGACTACTAACTTCAAGTTTATAAACACAAATTAAATGATTTTTCTATTTTTTTCAGTTTTTACTCATAAATTAAAAGTCAATTCATAATTATACGGTTTCCGTCTATGCTTCATTTTTTTTCCATAAAATCCTGTAATTTTATCGAAGTACCTTAACCATTAATGGTAGAATATTAAATAACGTAGGTATCTTTTAAATATATACATGTCATAAAAATAATTAACACATTGGTAGTAATTCGCTTTTAAAAAAAAAATCCCTAGACCGTGTTGATGTGTGTATATTATACATATAAACCTTCCTCTTGAATCACTCTATATATTTAAAAAAACCGCATCAAAATCCGTTGCGTAGTTATAAGAGCTTGGCCACGACTTTGGGCGGCGCGACAGACAGTCCGCCGTAAGCCAAACGTGATGATTAGGTAGAAAGGACGTGACTACCGAGATGACGACTAAGGAACAAAAATACAATGTTGCGCCGACTCCTAATAAATTGCTTGAAGCTATTTGCGACGTTGCCAACTTTTTGAATGAACGCTCAAATCGGTAAATCCCATTGAAACAAATGTAGGTGAAACCTTGCGTAGGCGTGGGCCTGCGGACGGAGAGCAACGGGCAGCTCGCCGTCCGATAAGGACCAGGCCCGGGTCGACGGCGCGTCGTGTTCCACGCGCACCTCAAAGAGATGTCAGCAAAACTGACGGGGTTCGCTAGGGCCGATGCCTGCCGGGGTTGCGGGTAGTCAAGGGGAAACCGTGGAAGGCAAGGCAAGGGTAGGAACACGGTTGGTTTTAGTCAGTAAGAGTCTGACACGCCTTTCCGCTCCGCCCAAAGCGGGAAAAGTCATTGGATGATTTCCCACCCAAAAAAAAAAAAAAAAGGTGAAACCTTGCAACTTTTATTATCACGTCTGAGTTCGGACCACAGAACACAGAACATATAAACTCTATGACTGTCAGTGTCAAGTGTCACTGTTGTGTCAGTGTTTTTCTGGCACTTCTGGCAGCTGATAGCATCCGATGAGTGCATCAGCGTAAATATTTATATAAAATAATTCATTTTGTATAGTTTTCTTTCAAATAAATACAAAGAAGAGCGGTATTCTTAATATAAATTACTGTTTCTTAATTGTTCAGTCGTATAATGTCACTATAAATAAAGATGACAGTGATATTTATTATTTTTCAAATCTGTATTGTTTGTTTGAGTTATTCTTTTTGTGAAGATATTAATTTATACGGCGATGCTGGGGAAGCTTATGCTATAGAAGTCAATATAGGACATCCACATCAAAAGGTAAGAACCAGAAAGTCCCTCATTCGTTTCTAAAAATGAAATATATAAAAGATTCAAAGTAAACAAGAGTGCTTTACGTTACATTATACCTAAACTTAGGTACCTAAGGCTACCCACCGACCGTACTTAGTTACAAAAAATTATAAATGATTTGCATCATCACCCTGTAGATGTAACTGACCCTCTGACCATTTGGCCAATATCCAAATGTAACGTGTTTTTCACAAACTATAGAGTTAAAAGAAGTCGTATGGAACATCATAAAAATAGATGTTGCAACTGAGTTATGTACCTATTTATAATTTTTTGAGCTCTGTATGTTATGTCTTTTTATTTTGAAATTCTTTTCACATTATTGCATTGATGATATTATATTTATTTTATGCTATATTTATATTATAGTCTTGATGATGGTCATAAGTTCTGGGCTAAGATTATAAAGGAATCTATTATATTATAATCTTTTATTCCATTTAAATACATGTAAATTACATTTTTAAGTATTTCTTAAAAAAAGATATAAAAAACATTTAAAAATATAAAAAATAGTCACCCATCGGCATTAGGAACAGGTTCCAAGCTGCCGGTGGTCAGGGCTCTAGAGAGAGGAAGCTCCTCACTATGCGTGCCATGTCTACGAGTACTGCTTTCTGAATCAAGCCCTTGACCCAGCCGCGCAATGAGAGCCTCCTGAAGTGTTGGTCGTGGCTCTCCGCTATTAGGCCTAAAAACTTTTAAAATGCAGGGACTAAAAACTTTTAAAAATTACAATACACTTATCGAAGAATTTTGGTTACTTCTATGACTAAGGTTACGGCTATCTGGGTAACCAAAAAGAAGAAACATGTTTCCTCTTTTAGATTACTGTTTTAATACCAGTTACATACACACAGGCGATTCACGCCCTTTTACTAATGGCCACAGCACCTGTAAGATAGAGGTACTTAATTTTTATTTTGGTAACCGGTATTAAACTGGTTGTAAGTATTCAATTTAAGGTAACCTTTAAAAAAAAAAAATTTAAGTTATCAAAAAAAATACCCCTATCATACCGGTTTCGGTCCCTGCTACTGAGTAACATTTCATAATGAAAATCTATAGAAATGACCATTCTCCAGCTGTAACCATCAGGCTCACACAATGATATTATAGTAAAAGGTAGATAGGTCTAGGATCTACCCAACAATCAATCTTGAAGAATAGCACAATGTCACATTATTAAATGACAGATAGAAGTAGGACAGTATTATATAATAATATTGGGAGCGAAAAAGAGACAAGACAATTGACTTGCCACTTACAGAGAGTGTATAACCGATCCACCTGTTTTTACTTAAAATATCATATCATTGGGCTCACATAGATACTACTATGATATAATTTATCACTGTATTCTTAAGTCATTCCATTCATAAAACTACAACATGATAAATAATTCACAATAAGTAAAATTATCAACAGTATTTTCAACAGTAGATAAAAAAAAAAACATCTGAAACTGTACTACTTACCATAAAAACTTACTTTTTAATATGTAATAATGAAAGACCCTGCTCTCGACACCGGCGGAACACTATTTTTTATATTTTTAAATGTTTTTTATATCTTTTTTTTTAAGAAATATTTAAAAATGCAAATTAATATGTATATAAATGAATAAACGAAAAAATAATATTAAGTAGAATTTATTTATTTACCTTCTAACAGGAACAATTAACCATCGTTCGACGTAACGCGTGCTGTGCGTCTTTCGTTAGGTCGTCGACTTCATTCAATATGACAACTTTGAATTCTCTCTGTCCAGATGAATCTATTTGATGGGTTTGTGCCACATTCTTTACCAAATCCATAATAACCACTCTATCGTGAATACCGACATCAGTTGGGTTGACTTCAATGTGATAGTTGCTACTTACAGTCATGATTTCTACTTTTTTATTGGAAGGTGTTGTGAATGTCATGGTTTCTTGCCGCAGTCGTTCTACGCCCGATCCGTATAGTTCTCGCAGTAAGCACATGATGCGAGTCTTCTTACCGGCTCCCGAAGGACCGTAAACAAGCAGATGGGGGAAATCACTTTGCTGAACTAGACTCTTCAATCGAACCGCTTGATCTGTATGAAAATCTAGTTTCATCAAGTCTCTCGGTCTATGCTTATCAACCCAAAGACTCATAATTAAAATTTACTGCAACTTTTGAGTTGTTTTTAATTTGGAAGAGGAATATTCTCAACGTTTACCAGTTCTCCACAACACATCAAATTGAATAATGAAATAGAAACAGTCGCTCGCTCAGCAATGTTTGACGTAAAATATATTTATATTTTGGGCATAAAAAGCATTTGATTTCTTTCTCGCCTTAGCTAAAGTGTATTATGCTATCCTGCTCTTACAATACTTACATAAGCGTCACATCGTAGTTGTTAGGCTGTCAAGTTATCTGACATTGAAAATCGCGCGTTTCGTTCAGTGTTGCCGAGTGTTGCCAAATGATTTATTTAGTAATCATGCTGAGTGAATGATGTTATGGGCATGAGATTATAGTGTTACTAGTTACTACACAACACACATCAACACGGTCTAGGGATATTTCATACTCAATTAAATAACTCGAAAAGTACTGGCCGCATTGGAATCTTTTATACACCGATTTGTTTGTAATTTATCTCAGACTAATTCCAAATTCAAATTTATGAAAATTATTTTGTTTCGGTGGCTTAAAAATGTCTTGATGTGTAGGAGAGGGAATCCCGTACCTATTTAAGTGTATTATTTATGGAGGGAATTTTCATTTGTGCGAGAAAACAATACGAATTACGTTTAGTTACAGTTTTTTTTTCATTTTTAAACGAAAGATAAAGTTAAAATTGAGGTATTGTAGCCATGCAACGCCAACATTTGACGAGGGCGGAGATATTACGAGCTGTGGGAATGCTGGAAGCTGGGTCTGTTCAGCGTAATGTTGCTGAGGCCATAGGGACCCACCAAAATGTAATTTCAAGATTGTGGACACGCTATCGTGCCACAGGTGAAGTAGCGGAGAGGCACCGGGGGCCAAGTCGCATCACTACCCCCAGACAAGACCGATTTTTGCAAATTACTGCGCGAGCTCAACCAAATGCAACGGCGACTCAATTGGTCCACAGGCTGCGAGTGGCCTGCTCATGCACGACAATGCCCGGGCACACACGGCGAGAACGGTAGCAGCTTGGTTACATACACACAATGTTAGGGCCTTAGACTGGCCTGCTCAATCGCCAGATCTAAATCCCATTGAGCATGCGTGGGTTATGCTGCAAAGAAGAGCTCTGAAGGAAGTTCCTGAAAATCTGGCTACAGAAGATCAACTTTTTGCGCACCTTAGAAGGACATGGGACAATATTCCGCAGCAAGACATTGACAACCTTGTTCTGAGCATGCCGAATCGTTGCCGATGTGTTATGAACATCATGGGCGCTTTCTCAGACTACTAACTTCAAGTTTATAAACACAAATTAAATGATTTTTCTATTTTTTTCAGTTTTTACTCATAAATTAAAAGTCAATTCATAATTATACGGTTTCCGTCTATGCTTCATTTTTTTTCCATAAAATCCTGTAATTTTATCGAAGTACCTTAACCATTAATGGTAGAATATTAAATAACGTAGGTATCTTTTAAATATATACATGTCATAAAAATAATTAACACATTGGTAGTAATTCGCTTTTAAAAAAAAAATCCCTAGACCGTGTTGATGTGTGTATATTATACATATAAACCTTCCTCTTGAATCACTCTATATATTTAAAAAAACCGCATCAAAATCCGTTGCGTAGTTATAAGAGCTTGGCCACGACTTTGGGCGGCGCGACAGACAGTCCGCCGTAAGCCAAACGTGATGATTAGGTAGAAAGGACGTGACTACCGAGATGACGACTAAGGAACAAAAATACAATGTTGCGCCGACTCCTAATAAATTGCTTGAAGCTATTTGCGACGTTGCCAACTTTTTGAATGAACGCTCAAATCGGTAAATCCCATTGAAACAAATGTAGGTGAAACCTTGCGTAGGCGTGGGCCTGCGGACGGAGAGCAACGGGCAGCTCGCCGTCCGATAAGGACCAGGCCCGGGTCGACGGCGCGTCGTGTTCCACGCGCACCTCAAAGAGATGTCAGCAAAACTGACGGGGTTCGCTAGGGCCGATGCCTGCCGGGGTTGCGGGTAGTCAAGGGGAAACCGTGGAAGGCAAGGCAAGGGTAGGAACACGGTTGGTTTTAGTCAGTAAGAGTCTGACACGCCTTTCCGCTCCGCCCAAAGCGGGAAAAGTCATTGGATGATTTCCCACCCAAAAAAAAAAAAAAAAGGTGAAACCTTGCAACTTTTATTATCACGTCTGAGTTCGGACCACAGAACACAGAACATATAAACTCTATGACTGTCAGTGTCAAGTGTCACTGTTGTGTCAGTGTTTTTCTGGCACTTCTGGCAGCTGATAGCATCCGATGAGTGCATCAGCGTAAATATTTATATAAAATAATTCATTTTGTATAGTTTTCTTTCAAATAAATACAAAGAAGAGCGGTATTCTTAATATAAATTACTGTTTCTTAATTGTTCAGTCGTATAATGTCACTATAAATAAAGATGACAGTGATATTTATTATTTTTCAAATCTGTATTGTTTGTTTGAGTTATTCTTTTTGTGAAGATATTAATTTATACGGCGATGCTGGGGAAGCTTATGCTATAGAAGTCAATATAGGACATCCACATCAAAAGGTAAGAACCAGAAAGTCCCTCATTCGTTTCTAAAAATGAAATATATAAAAGATTCAAAGTAAACAAGAGTGCTTTACGTTACATTATACCTAAACTTAGGTACCTAAGGCTACCCACCGACCGTACTTAGTTACAAAAAATTATAAATGATTTGCATCATCACCCTGTAGATGTAACTGACCCTCTGACCATTTGGCCAATATCCAAATGTAACGTGTTTTTCACAAACTATAGAGTTAAAAGAAGTCGTATGGAACATCATAAAAATAGATGTTGCAACTGAGTTATGTACCTATTTATAATTTTTTGAGCTCTGTATGTTATGTCTTTTTATTTTGAAATTCTTTTCACATTATTGCATTGATGATATTATATTTATTTTATGCTATATTTATATTATAGTCTTGATGATGGTCATAAGTTCTGGGCTAAGATTATAAAGGAATCTATTATATTATAATCTTTTATTCCATTTAAATACATGTAAATTACATTTTTAAGTATTTCTTAAAAAAAGATATAAAAAACATTTAAAAATATAAAAAATAGTCACCCATCGGCATTAGGAACAGGTTCCAAGCTGCCGGTGGTCAGGGCTCTAGAGAGAGGAAGCTCCTCACTATGCGTGCCATGTCTACGAGTACTGCTTTCTGAATCAAGCCCTTGACCCAGCCGCGCAATGAGAGCCTCCTGAAGTGTTGGTCGTGGCTCTCCGCTATTAGGCCTAAAAACTTTTAAAATGCAGGGACTAAAAACTTTTAAAAATTACAATACACTTATCGAAGAATTTTGGTTACTTCTATGACTAAGGTTACGGCTATCTGGGTAACCAAAAAGAAGAAACATGTTTCCTCTTTTAGATTACTGTTTTAATACCAGTTACATACACACAGGCGATTCACGCCCTTTTACTAATGGCCACAGCACCTGTAAGATAGAGGTACTTAATTTTTATTTTGGTAACCGGTATTAAACTGGTTGTAAGTATTCAATTTAAGGTAACCTTTAAAAAAAAAAAATTTAAGTTATCAAAAAAAATACCCCTATCATACCGGTTTCGGTCCCTGCTACTGAGTAACATTTCATAATGAAAATCTATAGAAATGACCATTCTCCAGCTGTAACCATCAGGCTCACACAATGATATTATAGTAAAAGGTAGATAGGTCTAGGATCTACCCAACAATCAATCTTGAAGAATAGCACAATGTCACATTATTAAATGACAGATAGAAGTAGGACAGTATTATATAATAATATTGGGAGCGAAAAAGAGACAAGACAATTGACTTGCCACTTACAGAGAGTGTATAACCGATCCACCTGTTTTTACTTAAAATATCATATCATTGGGCTCACATAGATACTACTATGATATAATTTATCACTGTATTCTTAAGTCATTCCATTCATAAAACTACAACATGATAAATAATTCACAATAAGTAAAATTATCAACAGTATTTTCAACAGTAGATAAAAAAAAAAACATCTGAAACTGTACTACTTACCATAAAAACTTACTTTTTAATATGTAATAATGAAAGACCCTGCTCTCGACACCGGCGGAACACTATTTTTTATATTTTTAAATGTTTTTTATATCTTTTTTTTTAAGAAATATTTAAAAATGCAAATTAATATGTATATAAATGAATAAACGAAAAAATAATATTAAGTAGAATTTATTTATTTACCTTCTAACAGGAACAATTAAATATAATTGTTTATGGTTACACAGACAGCGACAACAAAAGGTTTTCTGTGTCAATACAGATAGTGTTATGATGCCAATCACAATGGTGTTTATCTGTGGTTTATCCGAACAGTTTACTTTTTATTACCAAACTGTTTAAACTTGTAATCATTCTTGTAAAAGAAAGAATCAAGGTTTATGTGTACAACTCTACATTACCTGGTAGAATCCTCCTTCCTTGTAATAACAATTAACTTCAATAACTAGTATTGCCATTCAACGTGGCAATATTGCCAGCCTTTTGGGCACTTCTTTTTTTTATAGTGCCATGGATGAATTTTTTGTAGCCCTGTGATTCCTACCCTCTTTTTTGTCATGATCATATTATTATTAAAAATGTCTTTGACATATCTCGGGACCCTGGGGGTCCCAGACCTTTGGAAGGCAGGCATACAAGGGGCCGAAGCCAAATCGCAGACTTCCGTTATACGTTTTTAATTAAATGGGGCACCAACTGACGATTATCCCTGCTTGCACTATGCAAGCAAGTGCATCAAGGACAAGGGATTGTTCCCAGGTTGGTGTATGCCTTTGCAAGATATGGAAACAAAGATATTGGATTATGGGTTTGGGTATAATTTAATTTTATATTAAGAATATATTTTACTGTTATATAAACTAAATGGATAAAATATTTGTAATAAAATATGAACGTAAAAAAACTAATCTGCGTTCGCAATTCATTTGCAAAACAGGTTCAGTTTGCGCTTCAACTTCATATTTTTTACGAAGTGTATAGAGTGCCGCGAGTTTCTTGTGGCACTCTAGTGTCACTGCCTCGGCCCGGCTAGGGTGCCGTGAGCGTTGCATTGTCACTGTCACTTGTTATTTAGGTTAGGTTAGGTTAGACCTGTGACCACACAACGCACGAGCCGAGCGAGCGTAGCGAGCGGTGCCGCGGTAGCGGCCGGCGAAGTGCCAGGGTCCGTTTAGGCACAAGAGAATGTAATGTTTTGTGAATGTGGTGTTTTACAGCGATCTAACCTCGACAATCAAACAAAATACCAAGTGACGTGACTTACTGACAGTGACAATGACAATCCAATGCTTGCGGCACTTGAGCCGGGCCGAGGCGGTGTAACTAGGGTGCCTGTAGTGGCACTTTATCCGATAGGGATAGAGTGCCAATGGTGGCACTCTATACACTGCCTATTTTTTATAACTTTTTCAACAGTACTAGTCGGTCTAAAATGAACTTTATTTACACACATATAAAGTTGATGTTTGCCTTAGTGGAAAACTCGTCTTGGTTTACATGTTTGGCAAATAAATTACGAACGCAGATTACTTATATTAATGGGAACTTCAACTTCAACAACCAAGTCATTATTCTTTTACTTTTGCTTCATGCTTTTGCAACTAGCTCCATAATAAAATGATAGAAAGAAGTGATGATCAGCTGTTTGTAATTATAGTCCACTCTTGAATACTTATTCCTTAACTGACTGAAAAAAGGAGGAACAGTATATCCATTTTTTTGTAATGTAAGTAGGTATAATACATATATATACCAACTTAATTTTTTTACAGAGTAGTCCGATTTCGTTTGGTCTATCTTCCTGTGTGGGCCTAGATCTAGAGCTAAATAATCAACAGTACCTGTTTACTAGCTAATATTTGTCACGATGAAGAACTTTATATTTAATTAAATAATGCTTAATTTCCTTTTTTCCAGTTCAAATTATTGGTAGACACCGGGAGCACAACTTTAGCTTTAGCATCTTATGCTCGTAATGATAGTGATATATACTTTCATGCAAATAATTCAAGCAGTCTTGATAATAGTGGGAACAGTGTAAGTAAAACCATTACCTATGTATATTGATTTAAGGTCTAATATAATTGTTGGTGTCTCTAAAACTAATTTTATAGATTTTTTTAATGTAGACAAAAGTTTGAGTACTTATGCACTAATTGCTTCATCAGTCCATCTGATTAGTAGATATTCTTAAATCATAATTTAGCAGCAACTGGATGGAATTTATGTCTGCATGTTGAATTGGGTAAGTATTTTGAATTAAACCTACACCACTATCACTTTTAATGTGAATAGAGGAAGATTTTTTTAACAGACAGGCTGATGTAATTTTTGTAATGGAGTGTTCCTTTCTGCTAATTTTAAGGCTGCAAACAAACGCGACGCGACTCTAATAAAACAATTTCTAAGAAAACTTCACGGTAGAACAATTACCGGTGTCGCGGAGCCTTTAGCACACACACTTCTTATATCTTCCAAATTATGTTTACAGATACAAGCCGCATACACTCAAGGTACATGGACAGGGCTCCTAGCATCGGACTTGATACAGTTTCCATCACTGACTGGTGTACCAGAAGTTCGGTCAGACTTCGCACTTATAACAGACAGTCATGATTTCTTTACTAAGGCCTCAGGATGGCAGGTGAGCAGCAAATCCATACTTCCCTACTAATATGTATTACAAATGCAAAAGTAACTCTCGTCTGCATGTCCTTTTTCACGCTTCAACGGCTGAACGGATTTCGATGAAATTGGCACACAGGTCGACCATTACCAGCTATCTAATTACGCAACACATTTTCATAAACGATTCTGACTAATCTGTTTCATTTTGACAAATATACAATATGTAACAAAAACCCTGTTGTTCCTTCTACCTACGTTTTAAGAATCGGTATACATACGTAATAAAGCAAGTCATTTATAAAAAACTGTTCAACAAAAATAATTAAAATAAATATTTAATTATTAATATTTGAAATGTTTAACTGATTTCTTACCTCTGCAATTCTGCATGAAAGCGATGCCGCGAAATCAGAAAATAGGTAAAACATTCCCGCCACTCTCTTTGATCGGTGCCGCTGCGCCCGTGCACCCGCGCCGCTCTACCTATTTTTCTGCACAAGTTCGCGACCTTGTCAGCTGTTGTTTATCACTGAACACGAATGAATCTTTGAAAATGTTGGTTTACACGGTATTTGCACAAGCACAATAATTGATAATTGTTAAAACTACATTATTTTAACACTTTTACATAAAAAGAAAAAAAAGTCACCGCGTCTGTCACATAAAACCTTATGTAGGTACCTACTTAATTTATTATGATGTCTACTTGACGGCCACGGAGATGCTGTTCAATATGACCACCTTGTACCTCGACACATTTGTTGCAACGCCTAATCATATTTTCACGTACACTTCGCAGAACGGACGTATCGGACTTGATGTGGTCAAATGCTGCTACTATGCGTGAACGCATTTCGACCTCCGTATCACACGATTTTTTGAACACCTGTTGCTTAACAGTGCCCCAGAGGAAAAAATCTAATGGCGTCAGATCAGGTGATCTTGCGGGCCAATTGATGGGTCCACCGCGACCAATCCATCTCTCTCCGTATTCAACATCTAAATAGCTTCTCACAAGGCGGGAGAAGTGTGGCGGCGCGCCGTCATGTTGAAACCACATACGTCGCACGATATGGAGCCCTAATTCCTCAAGTTCATCACTCAGCTGTTCTTGCAGGAAACGAAGATAGTTGGCGCCGCTCATTGTTTGGTCTAAAAAACAAGGTCCAATAATTTTGTCACCAATAATTCCAGCCCAAACATTAATCCTCCACCGATGCTGGAAGTGACTTGGTTTAATAGCATGCGGGTTTGTGATCGACCACACGTGCTCATTGTGCGAATTGAATACACCTGTTCTAACAAATGAGCACTCGTCGGTGAACAGTATCCAATTCAAGAAATCACTATCTTGTTCGATCTTGTCGAGTACCCATCTACTGTATTCTATTCTTGGCTCATAGTCGGAGGGAAGTAGTGATTGGACGCGACGATAGTGAAATGGGTGCTGGCCATCTTCTTTGAGTACTCTCCAAACGCGCATATGGTTTACTCCTAGTTCTCGTCCCACTGAGCGCGTACTTCGCGTTGGATCGTGCTCAAACAAATCCAGGACTTGCTCCTCGATGTCACTGTCTTGAGTCCTCGGCCTGCCTGCGTCAGCTCGATGTTGGTCTCGTCCGTGCACACTGCCGGTATTGTACGTCCGTATGTGCAAACGTTGGAATGCCATCGCCGACGGTAATGGTAGACTCGCAAAACGTTCTTGGTAGAGTCTGCGTGCTTCTGCATAATTGCAGTCACATTTCCCAAGACACATCAACATGTTAAAATATTCTACGTTAGAATAAGACATGGTTAACGTTAACGTAAAAAAACACAAGTCACTCACTCACTACGTAGGTCAAACTCAACAATAACATCCGTTCGGAAGTAAGCTGCGCGGGAGACTAAGGAAGTGATTCGCAGGGCGGCGGGTGGCGGGGTAAAGGGGTAGGTAGGCACGTGGGGTAGTACTGACCCGCGGGGCACGTGCGCCGGCCGCGGTAACTTTTGGCGGCATCTTCTGTCGCATCAAAGAAAGCCGCCGAGCTCGTAGGCTATTTAGCGAAATAAAGATATACTTGTAAAATCAGATACTCCAAACATTTTTTTGAATGTGTCGTTTTTAATAGTTATTTGATTTTGACCTCTCCACTAGCCAATGTTGATTTTTTTTAAATTATAATTTCATCAATGTTGTGCTCGTAGGTAAATGTATACGTTCCTAAAAGGAACAACAGGGTTTTTGTTACATATTGTATAATATGTTCAACAATATTCATTGCGTTATTTGCGTTGTTGAGCAGATTTTTTTTTCGAACTTATGAAGTAATGGATTAGAAATCTGTTTCAAAACGATTCAAATTCTGAGTGATCGTGTATTACGTAATTAGGGTCCTGGGTTAGGACATAGGATATCTACTTTTATCCCGGATAATTTCCGGCCTCCAGCGAGTCATCATCATCTGCCTAGCCTTTTCTCAATTATGCTGGGGTCGGCTTCCAGTCTAACCGAATGCAGCTGAATATCAGTATTTTCCATGGAGCGACTGCCTATTTGACTTCCACAACCGGGTAACTGGGTAACACGATACCCTTTGGTAACCGAGTAAAAATATTAATAAATAAGTAAATAAACTTTGATGATTCTTTTTTGTTTGGTAGGTTATACTTCAGAGGTGGTCCCATATAAATTTTATTAACTTTGCTTGGATAGTTTTTGAGTTAGCTTCATTAATACATTTTTTCCACTTAGCCTATGTGGATGATTATTATGATGATAAGTTCTGTGGCATTTTGCTGTGCAGAACCACAATTTTTAGTCTACTTATATGTTTTTAAGCTACTATATTAAACAATTCACCTTTTGATACCTTACATATTGAAATCCATCATCATTCATGTAAACTTCCTTGTATTTATTCTTAATCACACTATACCTGTAATAGCATACTTTTATATTCTTTGATTGTTTTAACATCTAAATTCTATTTAATACTATTTATTAATTCCCTTTTGTAAAGACGATAGATATTTTATATTAATTGAAAGCTGTCATCTGTCTTATTTACTTTTCTTAACCATAGACATAATATGCTATAGACACTTTATCTTCTTCTAAACCTATTATAAAGCAGGTGAATACACTGTATTGTTTGCAATAAGGACAGTTATAGCTTATCGCTCTGTAAACCGTTTTTATATTAAATTAACCGTTTTTATCCGTTCTGGCATCATTCAATTAAGAATTAAATTGATAGATGTTTGAAATGTTTTAAAAATATGACACAGAACGATAAAAACGGGTTCTTTTCTTAACGAGTTGAAGTTTTGCTCTAGCCGTGTGATGTGTTACTTTTCACCTTGAATCTAATTACGTACTTGAATCTTAGCCTGATTAGTTCAGTGTAACTAACACATTACTGTGTGTTTTCCAAACTATTGTGCAACCGTGTTATTCGATCAATAAACTTTTGGTGTATCAGTGACTACCCGGCTTATCATTTTTACCGACTCTCTCGCCTAGCCCTATAGAGGGCCCTACACCAGCCATCTGGCCGCGTGGCGCAAGACGCCACGCCTCAAGCGTCACACATACTACTCGAATAAGAGAGGGCGCTGACGTCGAGTGACGTGACGTCAGGAGTCGTGCCCTCCGGGAGTGATCTCAGCCCTCACAGCACGACGTCACGAGTGACGCCGACGCGTCCCTCCTGTTAGCGTGAGGCCCTACAAAGTGCCTCCGCTATATAACTACCTCTCACCTCTCACCTCTCCATCCAACAGAGTAAAGGAACCTCCTGTTCGGCGTGCTACGCGGTAGCCCGGCTCCTCTGCACTCTCTGCCTACCTGCCTGCCTGCTTACCTGTCCTCCTATCCTGAGCATCCCACGTCGAGTGAAGCCGACCCCTTAACCCTCTTTAGCTTTTATACTAACTATACTCTTGACCTTTAACCTTTTTTATTTTAATTGTTACCAACGCTTAGCTCCGAGGAGCCAAGCGTTACGTTACAGTTCCTGTCACTGTTATTTACATAGCAGGTAGTGGTATTCGAATTTGTGTGGGGTAGGCACCACAACTAAAAAGTGAAAAATAAAAAATACGAAGTGTATAGAGTGCCGCGAGTTTCTTGTGGCACTCTAGTGTCACTGCCTCGGCCCGGCTAGGGTGCCGTGAGCGTTGCATTGTCACTGTCACTTGTTATTTAGGTTAGGTTAGAACTGTGACTACACAACGCACGAGCCGAGCGAGCGTAGCGAGCGGTGCCGTGGTAGCGGCCGGCGAAGTGCTGGGGTCCGTTTAGGCACAAGAGAATGTAATGTTTTGGGAATGTGGTGTTTTACAGCGATTTAACCTCGACAATCAAACAAAATACCAAGTGACGTGACTTAGTGACAGTGACAATGACAATCCAATGCTTGCGGCACTTTGGCCGGGCCGAGGCGGTGTTACTAGGCTGCCTGTAGTGGCACTTTATCCGATAGGGATAGAGTGCCACTGGTGGCACTCTATACACTGCCTAAAAAATAAACAACCGACTTCTAAAAAAGACACTACAAAGTCAAAAATTACTTTAATTTCGGCAGTTGAGAATTCGACACTGACTTCCGAAATTAAAATTATTTTTGACTTTTTATTGTCTTTTTTAGAAGTCTGTAAACAAATTATAATTTTAATGAGAATTACTGATATCATGGTAATATCGTTTATTAAGGGTGACCGCCCTGGGTGTGTTAGCCGTACGTACATTTAAGTATCGCCACACCCCATTCAGTTAATTAATTAATGTTTTAGTGTTACTTTAATTATGGTGTTGAGCTTTATATAATCAAAGGTGTTGAGCTTGAAATACAGGGTGGTTTAAATCTAAACCTATAGCCATAAAAGATTAGACTTTAGCCAACCGAAATTCTATAAACTAGTGCCTAAAAAAGAGACTATGTTTAATTTTCGAGTGAAGTGCCATTACTAAGAATAAAGTTATTCTAAGTTAGCCAGAATGAATACATAATGCTCTCAACATTGACTCTTTTTTAACAACTTTATGCATACAATACGATACGACATATCCAAGTTAAACATTAATTAATTGCTTGACATTAAAGTTGAAAATAGGCACATTTTACCCTATCAAATCAAATTTTATTTCTCGTAAACCTACATGGGCTCTTATGAAATCTCAGTTGGTCGATAAATTGGTCGTTTCCTATGCAGAAGAGCCGGCAAGAAACTCCATGGTTACTCTTTCATAAATAATTGGCTTTTACAATAGTTTCTAATAATAGTGTTAATAGGTATGGGAGAACAGCGTAGGCCTTTCAACAAGTACCAGATACTTAACAAAATAGAAAAAATTCGTCAACAAATCTGCAGTCTACTAGGCCTAGAAAATTCAATGAAGTATCAACCAGTTCTGTCACTTTTTAAACGCAAAACCACATCTCATTCTGTTATCTTCTAAATTTCAGGGCCTCCTTGGACTAGCTTACATGCCAGTAGGCGCTTGGGGCAAGGCTGGCTCTGTCGAATCCTGGCTGGATGCCCTAGATCGCAATGTGAACAAGCCAATGTCATTCCATTTGAAACTCTGTGGGCCAATAAGCACGACCAATACAACACATTATGGTTATTTTAAAGTTGTTGGTAAGTAAATTTCAAATTCAAATAATTTAATTCAAGTAACATAGACTCATAGGCATAGCATTTACAAATAAAATTAAAAAACTCAAATTGAAATTCCGATCAAATCAAATATATATTCAAATCAAAATTAAATTAAATTAAAAACACATAAAATTAGATTAAATTGTTCTTCAAAAATAAAATAAAATATACTACCTACCAAGCGCGCCACGTGCCGCTTACAATGTGGCAATCAAGCCGTCCTTTTTTTTCGATTACTTTGAAGAAAAAGTATTTTTTACTAGCTTTGGCCCACAACTTCGTCCGCATGGAAGTCAAGTATACTATAATCATTTTTCTCCCCTTATCTCAATTTATTTTGAGGTCGATTTTTGGGGTCGGTGCAGCATATCTTTTTCTCCCATACTTCTCTATTAGTCGTCATCGCGTTAGTCACTCCCTTTCTAGCCATATCATCTTTCATACAGTCCATCCATAGATTCTTTGGTCTTATATAATTATACCCTAGTCGTCAAGGAAGTCAACTATACAATTAAATAAGTTTTATTTTAAATCTGATCTGTACTTCCAGAGATAATTTCTTAAAAAAGAATAAACAAAAAACATTATCTCTATAAATAAAGTTTACACTACAAAAACTCCTTGTCATCACTATAAGTGATTGATTGATGACTCATAAAATCAGCTTCTAAACGACTATTATAACCATTGGTTATAAATTTCCTTATAAGTCAGGGAGAACAATGCCATAAATATCGGATCCAATGCATACAGATACATTAGATATGTTGTCACTAGTTCAATACAGGATACCAGTGCCATCTAAAGGCTGATATAAGTAAAAAAAAAAAAACATAAAGTCTATGCAAATCCTTGTTAATAATTGATGTTATTTTAATTTTTTTTTATGCATTTCCGAAACTAGTATAAAATAAGTTGTAGTAAAAAAGTTAGCTCAAACTGAACTTTATGTGTAGGTACTTATATAAGTAATGAAAAAAAAAAAAAAAAATTGTTTACATGTTTGGAAGAGCAGTGGTGGCCCAGTGGTAACGGCCCCGACTTACGAGTTGTAGGTCGTGGGTTCGAACCCAAGCAGGCGCGATACTTTGTGTAAATAATTTCATCACCACTGCTCTCAAAACGGTGAAGGAAAACATCGTGAGGAAACCGGCATGTCTTAGGACCAAAAAATTCGAAGACATGTGACATCTACCAACTCGCACTGGGCCCGCGTGGTAAATTACGGCCCGCTCCCTCTCACAGAGAGGAGGCCTGTGTCCCAGCAGTGGGGACATTGCTAGGCTGATGATGATGACAATGTTCGGGAACTAAAATGTGAACGTAGAACAATTTCTTCTTTTTTTATTACAGATGACCGCACACCAAATTCAAATACCAATAAAACATTCCGGACACCAGTATTACGCCAACGTTGGTACGAAGTAGGTGTCATATCAATCAGAGTCATCAGTTCAATGACCCCTCCAACAAAACAGATCTTAGTTGAAGATGAGGTGAAAGATCCTGATGAAGACATGTGCGTCCAAATGAATAGTGTGAAGAGCATTGTTGATAGTGGAACTACGCAGATCAAATTACCAGATAAATTGTTTAGACAGGTAATTGTTTATTCATTTTAAACCATCGACAACCTGAATACACCTTCAAAGGTATATTTTGTTTATGCGGTTTTGATCTGTGATCGACTTGTCATCATAATGAGTAACAACTACCTCAATGAACGAGCATTATGCACAATTTCCACTAGCAAGTTGGACTGAGCGAGTTAACATCGTTAACCGACTCGCACTCTTACTCCAAGTTGACTTGCTGCAAGTTTTACTAGGTAAGCAATTGAAAAAGGACTCTTCCTGTGATCATTGTGTCCTAAAGTTACGACGTGGCTACAATGCCTACAATATAGTAAAGTAACAGTATTATGTCTCGGCAGTGACCTTGAAATAATTACCTACGGCCTCTCGGTAGATACACCTTCCGCATCGGTGCGTAATTGAGATTTCGAAGCGCGTCGTTTCGGCCGTTTTCAATGACGATATAATACTGTTACTTATTTATACTGTGACGTGCAGTTTTATTATTATTCTGTAATTGTTGCAGGTTGTGGACGAGCTAAAGAATGAATTTAGAAAATCTCAAGTGCTTATATTAGATGAATTCTGGAATAGAAGAGAGGTAAATAATAATCATAATAATTATTTAAAAAAAACGAAAATTACGACGATCGTCGAAAGAGTAGATAGAGGTGTCTTGAAGCACAACCAATATTCATCGTCAACAGGCTGACCCGACAGACGTTCTGACCAAAAATCATACAAAATTCTTATAGAAAATGCACCTTCGGTCTTCCGGAATTTACCAATATACCAGACAATTTTTATTTTTTTTCCTTCTGTAAGAACCTGCTTCGGACAATACGACAATAAAAAATAGCCACATCGGTCCAGCCGTTGTCAAGTGATGCGATTACCAACGAACAGCATTTCATTTTTATTATATAGATTTGTATAGGTATACGAAAATTAGTAATATACCGATAAGCTGGTAAAGGTCGCATTAGCCCGTTGGATGCGAGACGCACAGAACCGGTCGAGGTGACGTTCTTGTTCAGGCATAAATATGTCCAGCAGTAGCCATCTTTCAGCTGAATTATCATGATGATGATTATGACTAGTAATTCAAAGATTTCGTTCACCTGATTTCAGGCTGCCTGCTGGCCAGAGCCTCAAGTATGGACACTGCCTTGGTTAGCCATTGATCTTCTGAGTGCTGATGCCGATAACCAATACTTCACGTTGGAGATACCACCACAGGTAACTGACACTGATTTTGTAGGTACCTACATCAGTGGCTACAGTTTGACTGACACCGATGTACCGCGCTTTAAGAGCGTTTATACAGAAAGTATGTGCGCGGCGAGACGGGGGGGGGGAGGGGGGGCAGTGCAGGCCGCTCATTCGTCAACGGTCATGGCGTCCCGCCGCTCATTCGTAAACGCTGCCGCCTCGCCGCGCATTCGTTCGTCGAGCGTTTATACAGAAAGTGGGCAACGTCGTAAATAGGTGTCAAATATTTACATGTTTTGATCAATTTGATTTTACTTTTTATCCTGATATTCCCACGCTTAGAATATGCGGATGAAACCGCGGGGCGCAACTAGTTGTTTATATTTTCATCCTATACGATTTTGGAACAGACCAGTCATAGCTGTTTCTTTAGCAGCTATTGTTTATTTATTAAAAATAGCTGCAACAAAGAAATACATACATAATAGTCAGTAGTCACATTCGTTCTAAATAAATTCCTCTGCCAATTTGTGAGTAATAAGACCTAATCACTTTATTTTATTTCATACTTTTAAATGTTTTCAGAACTACATGTTACTAGTTGGTGTTCACAACAGCAGTATTACATCAGGAACGCTGTCCACGTATTGTTATAAACTAGGTCTGGACGCGGGAGGGACTGAGACAGTACTAGGATATACGGCTATGGAAGGATTGCAGGTAAATATTGATACTATTTCACTTAAGGTGGATCAGCAGATGTTCACGATGGTCGAGTTGTATCTTGATAAAAATTTGATTCTTGACTGTAACAGATACCTACATAATATGTATTTACAAAATTATAATCTCTAAAATCATTAATACATCTTTCTGAGTTAGATTTGTTCCTTAACTTTTCTATAAAAGATTTATGGAACTACATACTTACTTATGGAAAAAATCAAAAACAAATCGCGGATCATATTTTGATCAAGATACAACGTGACACTGACCTGCAACATAAACATAACATAATCAGCCCATTAATGTTCACACTGCTGGGACACAGGCCTCCTCTCTGTGAGAAGGAGTGGGCTGTAATCTACCACGCGGGCCCAGTGCGGGTTGGTAGATGTCACAGGTATTCGAATTTTTGGTTCTAAGACATGCCGGTTTCCTCACGATGTTTTCCTTCACGAGAACAGTGGTGATGAAATTGTTTACACAAAGTAAAGCGCCTGCTTAGCCCACGACCTACAACTCGTAAGTCGGGGCCGTTACCACTGGGCCACCACTGCTTACAAATGACACTGACCTACAAATTGCAAAAAACGTAACAAAATTTGAATTTCGCGCAAAACAAGGTCAAGGCACTATTGACGAAAACCTCTGAAGAAATTACCGCCCGTGTAGCAACACATTAGGATAATCTATAATTCTATATCTATTGGGTGACTGGTAATTAGTGACCGAAACTTAAACACGTGACTTTACTCATCATTATGAACAACTTTTATTATGGGGCCAAACCTGAAATCGCGAAAAAAAAATCAGCTGTTCCCTACATTTATGTTCGCAAAATTCGTCAAAGTGTATGGAACAGCTGATTTTTTTTTCGCGATTTCAGGTTTGGTCCCATAGTAAAAGTTATTCCGCATTGTTATTCTAAAATACGCAACGAATTTCGATGCGGTGTTCACCATTAATTAGAGAATTTATTCTTTAACTTTCATATAATAAAGATAATTATGTCGATGTTTTGTCAAGTCATAAAAACCATGCGAAGCAGGGCTATGCGGAGGGTACCTAAGCATGTTCGGAGCAGTGAAAGAGAATTGAGAATTTGAGAAATCTCTATCTTGTAACGCTAAAAGCAGTAAGAGTTTCTAAGCCACATGCTTTTAAAAGTCTATGTTGAATTTGTGACCAGCAGGCGTAGCATGAGCACCGCTTTGTCGACGGAAGAGAAGACAAAAATGACATTCCGTGTAGACAGTACGACGGCAGCAAAGTAGAAAGAGGCAACTGCACTTTACGAAATTCACTCTTTAATATAATTCGACTCAGAATTCTTTGTTTTGTCATAGGATGTTTTTACTGTTTGATTGTCAATTTTTACTGATATTAAGTCACGTTAAACACAACTACGTACAGCTTTTTTTTTTCAGTGTGTCGAAGTACCGTGTTTTGGAACAAATAACATTACAGTAATATTGGCCTTAACCATTTCCTTGGTAATATTAACTAAATGATGTAAAATAAGAGAAGATAGCTTTCTTCTTCTATTAGTTATCACAGTTTTGCATTTAAAACGCTGTTCTGTAAATTATGATTTTGCAGATAAACCTGTATACTTTGTGACCGTCGAGTAGAATATTTCACTACCATAGACAACTGTCAGTCGTCAGAGTGATTTTGACAATTTGGTATAGAAAACTTTCTTCTGAAATAGTCTACATATAAAATGACCTAGACAAAGATAGTTAGAAACGAAAGACAAAGTGACAGATTGAAGAAAGATTTCTACGGTGCAATGTCAAAAATGAAGAAAGGAAATGTCACTTTGTATAGAAACAGCTGTGTCTACTCTTCGTAGACATAGAAAGCGCATGCTACGCGTGCAGTAGGGATAGTTGTAACCAGCACGCGTAGCATGTCGACCATAGATACCGGTTTTGTCAACGGAACAATAGACAAAATGACAGATTGTGATTGTGAATCTACTGTGCAGGCCAAATATATCTTACACTAGCTGCGCCCCGCGGTTTTACCCGCAGAAGGCTCGACCTCGTGGGAATATCGGGATAAAAAGTATAATATTTCCTAACCCAGGTCATGGGCTACCCACTAATCCGTTCAGCCGTTTTAGCGTAAAAGTGTAACAAACAAACAAACATACAAAAAATCAAATCTTTTCTCTTTATTAACTGTCCTTAAATGCAGCAATGTGAAATAAATATTTCCTTAAAACATTTTATTTCCCTTTTTCAGGTAACATTCAACAGATCAGCGGGCAGGATCGGTTTCCAAACATCTGACTGCGGCGCCAATGTTCGCATCACTGGCCCATACAACACCTCTTCTTCACTCAAATCAACTTGCCAACTCATAAGGCCTGCTGCAGAAGTAGCGACATCTATCAAAGCTGCCCAATGGGCTTTATGCGCGATATCGATAATAGCCGGCGGTGTGCTCTTGTATTTATTAGCGCCGTGTGTAAAAACCTTTTTTATGAGAAGAATGCCGAGGTCGCAGCAGATTTCACTGTCTCAGGCAGCGTTGGTTGAAGAAGAATCTTCGTAAGTAGAAAATATGGTGAATAAAGGCTCGCCTGGCGGCACGACGCGGCATGGCATGGTAAAGGATTTTCGTAAGCGGAAATGATTTTGAATCTTATTTTCATACACTCAGCACTTACATTTCGTTGATAGCGTCACAAGAGACTTGAGCATAACGCGGAATGCTGCGGCATGCCGTGGAAGGCTTCGGCATATCAGGTCATATAAATGTTAATGCTTGCTGCGACGTGCATCCTAGTGAGGGACGCCCTTTATTCGTAATTTATTTGCAGCTTTCGAACACAAAATGCAAAATATTATTAATATTTTATTTTCATCATTGCGCAGTGTTGCAAGTCAATCGATGCATGTCATGCCAAAGTCTGTGTGGAAGATATTACGGTATACAGGGTGTTTATTTGGACTGTTCAATAATATTTCTGATTTTTGTCTCGATTCTGATCTGATCTCAAAGCACAAAAAATGATAGAAACATGCATGTCCTGTGACACACATTGTACCATTTTTATTCAAAGTTGAGATTTATACCCTGTATAGAATAAGTGATGTATGTACCGACCGTTCACTTTAATTTGTCCCTTGCCGTCATGTTGGCACCATTGCTTGTCAAGCTTAACTTCAATAATAATAAAGTTCAAAATCGCAGCTGACAGAATACCTACCTACCAATCGCATCACGGGACATGTTTTAATGAACGCATTATAGGTTTTTTAATGTATTGTAGGTTAATTCTGAATGGTTTGTGACATGGGATAAGAAAACAAGTTATGGCACTCCGAGATGCAGTGGTGTGCGTAGTGGTCACGTGGGCAACACTTGCCGACGTCATCACGGTTATCGATTGTTCTCAAACTTTTTATTTTGGGGAATTTCAATCTAATGAAACATTGTGAGAACAACGGTACCATACAGACACATCTAGGTACTTACTGTTCATAATATTAGTAGTGGATTCTAGGGATTACTAAAATAATACTCAAACACGTTGTAAATCTCGTCGCCTTACGAAGTTTTATTCATCATTAAATCAAAATTGAAATATTAATTATTAAATAGTGATGATGATCATCAGCCTATTAATGTTCCCACTGCTGGGACACAGGCCTCCTCTCGGTGAGAGGGAGTGGGCTGTAATCCACCACGCGGGCCCAGTGCGGGTTGGTAGATGTCACATGTCTTCGAATTTTTGGTTCTAAGACATGCCCGGTTTCCTCACGATGTTTTCCTTCACCGTTTTTGAGAGCAGTGGTGATGAAATTATTTACACAAAGTAAAGCGCCTGTTTGGGTTCGAACCCACGACCTACAACTCGTAAGTCGGGGCCGATACCACTGGGCCACCACTGCTTACAAATGATAATTAATGAATATTTAGTGTTTGATACTTTATATAATTTTCTTTTACGCTTCTTTTCCAGTTGATTGCACACAATATTTCTAATTAACTCTTTCACGCCTTTAACTCTTTCGCCTTATGTAGAAAATGTTTGGGAATCACTGTGTTTACTGGGACTGAGCGAGACCGACCTATGGGTTCGCGATACACGACAATATGGCGGAATGTCAATTAGACAGCCCGTTTCTGTGCTGCCAGTAGTGTGTAATAATATCTCCCCAACTACATAAGGTATTAAGTAACGATTACGTATTTATATCTTTAAATTGAATTGTTTCGTTTGATTAGACGAACGAAACGACAATTTAAATGCTTTGTTTTTATTTTTTAGCAGAATGGTGATTGAAAATGTTTCCATAGTTTCGTATTTTGTTGCAATAAAGTGGCAACTGGATAGTGACGTAGGCAAGTGTTCTCTTCCGGAATGCCATACCTTGTTTTCTTATACCATGGTTTGTGACGGTGAAGCAAATTAACAGTGAATAAGTTATTGGAAAAAGAAATTAAGTACTCACATTTTTGAGACCTTTTTCACTGATTGAAAGCAATTAATCTTTAACTAAAGAGTCTTTACAAGTGTGATTTTCTTATCGTAATTAATAAGTAAGTATAATCTACTAATCAAAGGTTCTGGGCCACATTATTTCAGTTTTCATTATTGTTCAAAGCAATATTTATTTGAGTAATGTTGGGTGAAAATGCATATTGTTCCACTGTGCGTTTTTAAAATTTATAACGTCCATTTAAAAATGTATGGAAATACGTGCAAGTTATAATAATATTTTTTATACTATTTTATTAATATTTATTTTTAGTTAAACTTTTCTCGGGACTGTGGGGTCCCGGACCTTTGGAGGGCCACTACGAGGCCAACTCGCAGAGGCCCATTCGACGTTTTTAATTAAATGTTATTAAATTATTGTTTTCTTCGTATATTTTCATACATTTTACTTCACTGTATTATCGCGATGGCGTGACGTGGAAGTGGACACCTACGATAATATGGTCGCGTTAGAAATTATAAAAGCACACATTTTATTCGCAAAATGATTGTGATCAATGTGCTCCAAACCTTTATCAGTGTTATGTCATTAAGAGTAAGACATTATTTAATTTGAGCGAACAGCGCAACAACAGCGCTGCAAACTATCGCCCAAATGGAAAGAGCCCTAAGAATGATTTTAGATATTCTCTTTGTAAATAAATTTGTATAAACTCATACCAAAATTCGAAAAATGTAGTGTGATAGATTGTATTACTCAATTCGGGGCATTGTGGTATTTAAACTAGTTATGTACTCTAAAAGAGTGTTTTATTTTTATAAGTCTGAGTAGATAGGCAGGTATTAGGGTTAGTCGAATATTTTTAATATCACTTTTAAAATAACCTCTCACATTTTTTATGGAGTAAGCTATATGAAACTTGTGAAGCAAATATGTATGAAACTATCCTAATTTCCAAAGTCAAAACTTAATACTGTTTACATCAAAGTATTTTTTCACCAGTATTTGCTACTAAAGATTGAAACATTTTTTTAAATTTATATTTTATTCTAGAAAAGAAATTTAAATAATAATGCATATCAAAATAATATCACAAAATCCTATAGAACTGATCTCAATAACATAAAAAAAAAGTTTAAACCGTCTTTTCAGTGGTTAAGTACGCCACTAAATGAAATATTTTCATCTTTTTTAGCAAACTGGAACTTTTGTAAATATACACAATTATATCAGTATTCTGGCACCTTTTAAATTTTATAATCAACATTTTGCCATATTTAATATTGTCACAAATACCTTTATATAAGTATTCACGCTTAGTATTTGTATTAGTATTATAGTGTTTTGTATAAGCAATTAGTTTTAATTTATATTATAGGTATTCTGACTTGACTCGTTTCTTAGCAATATCATAGTCTCATTGGGCCTATAGCTAGAAAAATATGGTCTTAAACTAAAGTAGGTAGGTCAAAAAATATTATGATTAAAGCCTACATACGGTCGATGAATTATGACCGGTCCGAAATAGGCTCTCCGAACTTTCGCGCATGTTCTCTCACTCACACTCGCCTCATGTCACCATTTGGTTCCTAAAAAATGTTATTGCGCAACCTTCTGCGCCAAGTTCGGACTGGCCATGATTCATCGGCCGTCTTGTACAGTGCGTTCATTATAACTGGATGCGTGACGCGATTGGAAGCACTGAATTTTGCAGTCATGTGATTAGTATAACAGTTCTGTCAGTCGCCATTTTGAACCCTATTAGTATTGAAACTAAGACTGCAAAATTGAGTGCTACCAATCGCGTCAAGCGTCAAGTATTAATTATAATAAACGCACTGTACCTTTTACATAATAATAGTGTAATAATAGTGTTTATAAATAATTTCAAATGTTTGCATGCCGATTGGTAAAATATGGCTGAGCTAAATGTAATCTTAAGAACTATTATGTATTACCCATATTTGCAAAATAAAACTATTCTATTCTATTCTATTCTATGTTTTCAACAATATCGCTAAAAACAAAAGACAGCTTGCCAACCGTGTCAACGTGATATTTGACAAAAAATTCTAACATTAAAATAATACTTACGTTGTATTAAAAGTAGACATAAGTACTTAATATTAATAGTATGATGATATTAGTAATGATTGTATTTTGACTACGCTTAATTTTATTCATAGAATTGACATTTTTTCTTAAGAAGTATTGAAGAAGGACTGGCAGTTAAAATTTCTTCACATTCAATATTTTTTTAAAGTTTAGTCATTTTATTCGGTTAGTCATTTATTATACCTATATTTTTTTATAAATTCTAAAGCTGCACAAGTATTTTTAATATTCAGTATTGCTCATTTTGCTTCCTCAATTAAAATGTTCGCATATTTGACTAAAATTCTTGCCATACGCTAATAATTCAGATAGCAATACAAATGATGTTTATGCTTACTGACTATTCTGCATTGCAGAATCGAATAAAGTTATTGATTGAAAATTGTAAAATGACTTTATTCAATAATAACAAAACCATTGCAATCGGTATGTTTATACATTTTTAGCTATGACTATATGTATGCTATTTTGATGCTGACCATACATACATGGAATTACAAAAAAATACATTGCCTAATTCATCTTTCTCCTGCCCTTATCCCAATTTATTTGGGGTCAGCGCAACATGTTTTTTTTCCATACTAAAGTGATTGTCCACTGGTCCGCACCAGCCGCAACGTACGCACGGCACGCAACGACATTTTGTTTGCTTCTTATGAATTCATATAGCACTGCCTCCTCTATAGGTACCGCCCGCACCGATCGCACAATATATGAACAAAAAATGCGTTGCGTGCCGGTGATGTCACATGGATTACTTCACCGCGTGCATCGCTCACTGCCACACGTTGTTTTGTTCATAATTGAGGTGAGAACCGCCAAAAAATTTTAAAATGAATGACTCACTTTTAATTCCATGAGTAGAAAGATATGAAGAATTGTACTATTTGAAACATCGACAAGATTCAATTTTGCAAAGAAGAAATAACATCCCCATACAGTGGACGCATGCCATCGGCAAATCCGTTCTATACGTTGCGTGCCATGCGTGCATTACGTTCGGTGCGGACCAGTGGACGTTCACATTTAGTCGTCATCTCGGTAGTCACTCCCTTTCTAGCCATATCATAGCCATTTCACACAGTCCATCCATAGTTTCTTTGATCTTCGGACTCGTATAGCCATCCATATTCATACTCAATAAAATATTAAAATAAACATTTTAGAATGGTACCTACAGCTTAATTTGCCAAGCACTCGATAGAATTTGTGGTACCTAGTATGGAAATGTTAGACACCTGTCCTACCGCGACGAGGAAGAGACTATCAACGATTTTCTCGCTCAAGAAACTTACAAAAGATTGTAGGTCCCGTATATGTATGGGACACAGGCCTCCTCTGTGAGAGGGAGTGGGCTGTAATCTACCACGCGGGCCCAGTGCGGGTTGGTAGATGTCGCATGTCTTCGAATTTTTGGTTCTAAGACATGCCGGTTTCCTCACGAGGTTTTGCTTCACCGTTTCGAGAGCAGTGGTGATGAAATTATTTACACAAAGTAAAGCGCCTGCTTGGGTTCGAACCCACGACCTACAACTCGTAAGTCGGGGCCATTACCACTGGGCCACCACTGCTCTCAGCCGTATATGTATAAGAGCAACATATTAATAGTTGATCGTTTGTCGCAGCGACAAGAGCTATCAAAAAGAGTACTCGCTCAGCGACGCTCGCATGGCGGACAGAACACTCGCTGAGAGACTCACGCTTAGTTCATACCATCGAGTATTCGCTCGTCACCGTCACGCACTCGCTGCTCGTTGCTCGCCGCTCGTTTCTAGTTGCTAACTCGACTCGCTTCTCGTTAATCGCCGGCTGTGGGAAAGGTGGTAAAATTTTCTTTACTGTGACTATTACAAGTGATATAATAGCTAACGCAATAATTATAGTTTTAAAATTTTTATGTACTTAACTACAACTTTCAGCGTTCCAACGAAGTATGGAAATTTCTATTTTTTGTGGCAATTTATTAAAATTATTATTATTTATTATGTTCATTGTTTATACCATCACATACAAAAGTTACTATAATTTTAGATTTACATACTTATCAATTGTAGTTAAATTTATATTACCTTGTAGGTACGTATTTGTTTTGTAAGAACTTTCGTTTAACATAACGTAGTTTGTATTTAAGTCAAGTATATGCCATTTTTGTATTATAATATGATATTTTTGTTCTCAATTATTTGATAAAATTACTTATTATATTGTATTTATTGTTTAGTATTATATTATGGTCTGTGGTACCATGGAACGTTATTTTCGTCTGTTTACTGTAAATTATGAAGACCAATCTAGGCAAAAGGGTTAAATGCTAATAAATTAGAAAATATATTTACAATTAATTAAATTGATCTAACTTTTGTGGTTCATTTTGTTGTTTTAATCAAAACCGTTCATGTATCAAAACTTACTGACTGACGTAAGTAGTTTAGTCGATCCTGGGAGAGTATAATCATCAGTCAAAAGGCAAAAAAATAAATCGGTCAAGTGCGACTCGGACTCGCACACGAAGGGTTCCATACCATGTCGTACAAGATTTAACACTATGCATTTTTGTAATACTTTCGTAAAGGTAACAACAGAGGCGCTTTAAAAAAACATAAAAATTTGTAAAGAAATTGTCTAATTATAATGAAAAAATGTTGTTGTGTTAAATTATAGGTGTAGAAGTTTATTTCATTTATTTTAGTAACATGCATTAACTAAAGTCAAAGTTATTTATTTGCTACTAACATAATATTAGTAGGTATAAATAGGTATATGTATGTGGTAGGTAAGCAGGTAGATATGTAGGGTAGGTAGGTTAGGTTAGGTAGCAGTTAGGGTAGGTAGGTAGGGTAGGTAATTAGGTAGAAATAAGTAATTAGGAAAGGTAGGTGCGCCGTAGAGTAAGTAAGTACTTAATGCTAACCGTGCGAAGCCGGGCCGGGTAAAGCTAGTTACTTATAAATAAAAGGATTTCTCTTGCTACATCAGACTATATTGTACAAAATAGAATGTAAGTAGTACGCCAAATTTTAATTACAACATTCCGTCAATACAGGTATTTATTTACGTTATTTTTGATAGTCATAATTCAAATTCAAAAGTCATTTATTAAAACTAGGCTGAGAATCAGCACTTTTCGAACGTCAAAATTACATAAGACAGTCCCCCAAAAACGCCCGCCCTTCACCACTTCCTAGTGCTTTTGCTGGAAAGAAGAAGTGGCGCAACAAACTCCCCAGCAGCGCAGCTGTCTGTTAGAAAAAAAACTTGATTCTATACAATAGTATGCAAATATTTTACATTACTCAACACAAAACATTAAATAAAATATATTTGCCATAATGACAGCTAGCACACGCCAATGTGCCAACAAAAAAAAATATCGAAATCTAAACTCAAGCGAAAATAAAAATTAATTATCCCATCGGACTATGAGAGTGAGGGAAGAGAGAGTGCACTCGTGTCTGCGCATACACTTGTGCACTATAATATCTCCCACGCCGAAGGCTAGTCTCCATTGAGATTGGCCGCCGTGGCTGAATATTTTTACACAAATAAGTTTTCTCAATATGAAATTGTATCCACAACGGTTTAAGGTAACTGAATAGTACCCTGTATGTACCACCATTCATTTCAATGTTACTGAATATTATTGTCTATTGGAGTGTAGTTTTAACATGAGGTACACCTCTGATCTTTAAGACCCGTCGTACAAATAGAAACAAGAGGCTCTCTGATCCTACTATACAGCTCATGAAGGAGAGGCGCGAGATGATCCTCCAGTCTTCAGACGATGCGTTCAAGTACCGGCAGCTCAATAGACGGATCTCTAAGTCCTTGAAAAGCGACCTTCGTCGCTTTAGTACGGACCGCATTAAGGACGCGATAGAGCGGAATAAGGGCTCCAAGGTCTTTGCAAGAGATCTGTCTATTGGGCAGAGCCAGCTTGCAAAGCTGAAGACCGATGATGGCAGGATCGTATCCGCCAAACCTGAAGTATTGAGAGAGATCGAGAGGTTCTATGGACAGTTATACACGTCATCCAGTAACCCCGTTACGAATCTGGCAAACGACCCAAGAGCTAGATTAACCCGACATTATACCGAAGATATCCCGGACGTCAGCTTGTACGAGATTAGGATGGCTCTAAAGCAACTTAAAAACAACAAGGCGCCGGGTGATGACGGAATTACGGCCGAACTCTTAAAGGCCGGTGGGAAACCCGTTCTAAAGGCCCTCCAGAAGCTGTTCAATTCCGTCATACTCGAGGGTAAAACGCCACAGGCATGGAGCAGAGGTGTGGTGGTACTCTTTTTTAAAAAGGGCGACAATGCCCTGCTTAAGAACTATAGGCCCATCACACTTCTGACCCATGTCTACAAGCTGTTTTCAAGAGTCATCACGAACCGTCTCGCGCGCAGGTTTGACGACTTCCAGCCTCCCGAACAAGCCGGATTCCGTAAAGGCTTTAGCACCGTGGACCACATACATACGCTGCGGCAGGTTATACAGAAGACCGAAGAGTATAACCTGCCTCTCTGCTTAGCGTTCGTGGATTACGAGAAAGCCTTCGATTCGATCGAGACATGGGCTGTACTGCAGTCTCTTCAACGGTGCCAGATCGACTATCGGTACATCGAGGTGTTAAAGTGCCTATACAAAGACGCCACTATGTCAGTCCGACTCCACGACCAGACCTCGAAACCTATCCTTCTGCAGCGAGGTGTGAGACAAGGAGACGTTATCTCTCCGAAACTGTTCACCGCTGCACTGGAGGATGTCTTCAAGATTCTGGACTGGAAAGGGCTAGGCATCAACATCAATGGCGAGTATATCACTGACCTTCGGTTTGCCGACGATATAGTTATCATGGCTGAGACCATGGAGGACCTCAGTATAATGCTCGATGACCTCAGTAGAGCCTCCAAAAGAGTGGGTCTTAAAATGAACATGGACAAGACAAAGGTCATGTCAAATGCCCATGTAACACCCGCCCTCATAAAGATCGGAGACGCTACGCTCGAAGTTGTAGACGAGTATGTTTACCTAGGACAAACTGTTCAGCTAGGTAGGTCCAACTTCGAGAAAGAGGTCAATCGTCGAATCCGACTCGGTTGGGCAGCGTTCGGGAAGCTACGCAATATCTTCTCGTCCCACATACCACAGTGTCTCAAGACGAAAGTCTTTGACCAGTGCGTGTTGCCAGTGATGACTTATGGCACTGAAACGTGGTCGCTCACAATGGGCCTAATTAGAAGGCTAAAAGTCACCCAAAGAGCAATGGAGAGGGCTATGCTTGGAGTTTCCCTACGTGATCGAATCAGAAATGAAGAGATCCGCAGGAGAACCAAGGTAACCGACATAGCCCGAAGAATTGCCAAACTTAAGTGGCAATGGGCAGGACATATTGCTCGCAGAACAGATGGCCGATGGGGCCGAAAGGTTCTGGAGTGGCGACCACGTACCGGAAGACGTAGCGTTGGAAGGCCTCCCACAAGATGGACCGATGACCTAGTAAAGGCCGCAGGAATTCGCTGGATGCGGGAAGCACAGAATCGGTCGAAGTGGCGGTGCTTGGGGGAGGCCTATGTCCAGCAGTGGACGTCTTTCGGCTGATATGATGATGATGATATGATGACACCTCAGAGTAATAACTAAAGCTCTGAGAGGTACACACATCAACACCGTCTAGGGATACTTTGAAAAAAGTCGATAAAGTTCTTAAACTCAAAAAATACTGGCCGGTTTTAAAATCTTTTGAAGAGAGCTTATTTTGTAGACCTTTTTGGATGATCGAAATTTAAATGATCGAAATAGTATATGCTGCCATGATAGTAGGTACTTACTAATTCCATGTCATTACTCCGACTAGTAAATAGTTATCTGTGGAATTTATATCGCATAATATTAGCATGAAATACAAAATATTATTTTTAAGTTGCAGTAAATCGCCCGCCCATATTATATAAAATACGTTATTAATCGGCGTTTTTAGTATTTGTTGATTATAAACAGTATATGGTACATGATACACACAAGTTTCAAATTCCTAATTTGTTTAGTTGTTGAGATAGAGCTCGTACAAAAATGGTCTAAAACAGACAACTTCTACGGCCCCCTAATTCATCATTTTTGAAGATAAAAACAAATAATAATTATATTTATTTTCTACTTGATGAGCTCTAGACAATGATACCCCACATGCCAGGGTCAGATTAGTTTTTTTTCAAAATTAAATTTTATTGTATGGCGACCCCCCTTTAATTTTTAATTTTATTATTTGTTGCTCTTGCGGCAATAGAAATGCTCAATCTGTGAAATTTTCAACTGCCTACCTATTATGGTTCATGAGATAGAGCTCGCTGACAGACAGACTCGAATAGGGTTCCGTTTGTCACCCTTCGGGTACGGAACCCTAAAAAGTGAGCTTGAATAGTGTAAATCCCTTGCATCAGGGGGCCAAGTCTACTAATTTACAAACGTCACAATGGTCTCTCGATGGTGAGTTTTTGACAGATTTTGTATGGCAAAAAACTCGCCATCGAGAGACCATTGTGACGTTTGTAAATTAGTAGACTCTGCCCCCAGGTGGAATGTTTTCTACAGAATATGCGCCTGCGCAGATGGGCGGATGTGACGACAGAAGATTTTAAATTTTTTAAATTAATTTCAATACTCGGTGATTGACCTTGGAGCATACGCCGCATGCCACGGCATAGCGACGCATAACGTGGCATACCGGCGCATGGCGGCATACCGGCGGTTGCTCCGGTAAGCTGGCGGACACTACGGAAAAATCCAGCCAGCACACACTGACAAGAAAAATCCTCTGCAATAGCGGTATTGCAGAGGATTTTTCTTGTCAGTGTGTGCTGACGGATAGAGGCATCCTCCTCGATGCTCTCCCCTGCCGTCCGCCAGTGTGCGCAGGCCCTCTATCAGCTCACAGGATTAGCTAGTTTGCTATATCCACGTGTTCTGACAATATAGACAATTTATTATGCTTACGTATAAACATTAAAACTTTAATGTCTACAATTTTATCGTAGGTAGACCATGCCACCATGATTCTTAGTGAAGAACAGGTACCTAACTAATAAATACCCACAACATAATAATTAGTCTTGTTGTGATACCTAATAATTAACCTGGGTAATAAAAACATGACATCTACTTACTTTATTCACAGCGGCTTGCGTATGTAGGTACCCACGTACCTACGCAAGCAGGTGCATAAATAAAGCAGCACGTGGGTATTCTATTTAATACGCATTTTATCCTATTACTATAGCTTTTATCAACATCATAATTTCAGCCGAAAGACGTCCACTGCTGGACATAGGGCTCCTCCAAGCATTGCCCCATCGACCAGTTTTGTTTTTCCCGAATTCAGCGGATTCCTGCGGCCTTCACAAGGTCATCGGTCCACCTAGTGAGAGGCCTTCCAACGCTACGTCTTTCGGTACGCGGTAACCTTTCGGTCCCATCGGTCATCTGTTCTGCGAGCAGTGTGCGACACTCACTGCCACTTAAGTTTGGCAATTCTGCAGGTTATGTCGTTTACCTTTGTTCTCCTGCGGATCACTTCATTTCGGATTCGATCGCGTAGGGAAACTCCAAGCGTAGCCCTCGACTATTGTCCTTTAGGGTGACTTTTAGGGAAATTGAAAACAAGGATTTGAATAGAGACGAAGACGAAGGATTTCAATAGACTTTATCTATTTGTTTCCTGTGTATAAATATAGGTAGCTGGTAGCTTCTACCACCTTTCACTTACGGATGATCACTTCTCAATGAAGTTGGGCAAGATACCTGGCAAGGCGAGGGGATGACAAGGCAGTAGGTAAGGCAGTGACCGACTGGCAGCCAAGAACTGGAAGTAGGTAAGTATGTAAGAATATCGGACGTCCGGCAGCAAGTTGGGCAACGACACGGTGGCATCGCGGGTTGACCCGGTAGTCTCATCCAGGATCCTTCTTATTCAATCATTTATTGCATTACACAGTGTGTACTTAAGTGGTAACAGAAAACTTTATCAGATCATTATGAACCCTGTCGCGGTCGGGTCCAGCGAAATAGTAAGAAAGAGGAATCTTCCTCATCCAGGATCTTTTTGCTTTACACAATGTGTATATACGTATTATATTTCGACCCACGATGGCGCAATGTCGTACACTTTCATAATCCGAAGGATTTTGAAATAAATTGCTAATCCATTGCTTCGAATGTTTGAAAAATTCGTTTACTCGACAACGTAAATAACGCAGTGAATGTTGTCGAATTGTCAAAATGAAAGGCATTGCAATTTTTAGGGTGTTACCCTGCTGGAGCGTGGAGATTGGCAATTTAGCAATGAGATCTCATTATGAGACCTCTTTAGAATATTAGATAGTTCTGGGTGAAGTCGGGCCATAGGATGCCACTTGCTACGACACTTGTTACCTACATGGTGCATGGGTAGGTAGGGATATTCCTTTTGCTTCGTTACGTTCATAGGTACATAGATCGTTGTTTGTTTGCGTTTTCTTACATAGTACCTAGGTACGTCTTTTTATTTTTTAAACCTGTTATTATGTTTGCCTTAATTACATAAGTACGCCAATTAATAAACTCGCTAGCACGTCACGTCAGAACCGGAAGCTTATAGAGCAAAAAATAATAATATACCTACCTAAGTATTTCAATTTCCTAGCTTCAAGGCAGAAGCGAGTACCTAATTTCCTTCAACTTAATAACTAGATCGACTCGGAAATCACGATATTCTCCGATTTCCGCAAATCCGCACTGATTGGTAGCAAATT
This sequence comes from Conistra vaccinii, assembly GCA_948150665.1. NCBI lineage: Eukaryota > Metazoa > Arthropoda > Insecta > Lepidoptera > Noctuidae > Conistra > Conistra vaccinii. The sequence continues at coordinate 14,672,567 of OX411329.1, forward strand.
AAAGTAATTTGCTGACATCTCTTGACCTGACTGACAGACTTAGTTAGATGATTATGTGCATACAAAATAAATAGCTCAACCTATTGACCGCCCCAGTCGGATTAATACAATGTTTTCGTAGCTAGGTATGCCAGGTACGGTCGCAGCCCTTAATTAATACAATGTTTTCGTAGCTAGGTATGCCAGGTACGGTCGCAGCCCTTAATTAATACAATGTTTTCGTAGCTAGGTATGCCAGGTACGGTCGCAGCCCTTAATTAATACAATGTTTTCGTAGCTAGGTATGCCAGGCGCGGTCGCAGCCCATAATTTTTCGTAACTAGGTATGCCAGTCGCGGTCGCAGCCCATAATTTTTCGTAGCTAGGTATGCCAGGCGCGGTCGCAGCCCATAATTTTGGGGGAGGGGTCACCATGGGTGCCGAAAAATATTTCACGGAGATACACCTCCTCGCTGGTCTAGTGGTCGTATGCGCATGAGGTTCTGGATTCGATTCCCAGGTGGGGCAAAGTGTTATTGAGTTTTTCCAAGAGGAATTTCTCAGAAGCAGCCTGGAGTCTGGATTTGTGCCCGTTTGATAGCAGTTAGGCTCGCAGCCTATGACGGAATTAAAACTTAGGTAACTGGCAAAATGTAAGTCAAGCAACTAGGTATAAGAATGTAGAATGCAAGAGCGAGCGAAGCGAGATCGAAAATTTTGCACACAGAAGAACTAGGAATTACTAACCTACTTACTTTGTCGACTTAAGTGTGAAGAAAAGCTCAAGATTAAGACAATGTAGAATACAAGTGCGAGCGTAGCGAGCCTGAAAATTTTGCACCCCATCTTGAGCAGGTTCTGATTTCTTTTGACCATTAAGTATACAGAAAGCGAGCATACCTACTTTGTTGAGTTATGAAGAAAAGATTAAACTCGTTTTACAGCAGTTTAGGTTTTGGAATCTGGCCTTTATTACGTAAGAGCGGGGTTCCCAAATTCTCAAGTTTGCTTCGCTCGCTCTTGCATCCTAGATTCTCTATTTTTTAACAGGCTTTTTGCAGTGAAAACGTCGCCGACATGCTCTGTAGCTAAGCTATAAGCTAAGCTATGTTAACAGCTCTGTAGCTAAGAGTATGACGTGGCGCTTGTTGTTGCTCGGAGTGCCAGACTAGTGATAATCATTTTAGTTTACAAATGATGACATTTTAATTTTTGATACCTACTGTGGCGACATCTACATCGCCACATGCGAACTACGCATCAAAGACCTGACGTCACACAAAATCCAGACGTCACACAAATCCTGCATCGCGCAATTAGAGTTTACCGCGCGATCGACATAAATCACTTCCCCGACCCGAATCTCCCCAATCCCCAATCTTCCCCGATCTTTGGGCAGTTGCCCGCCAGACACGACACCCGTCTGGTCGGAGGATCCTTCCGTTTCTATAGAGGATGAGTGAACTTTACACCCTGTTCCTCATACCTCTTCAATACAATAAACGTGTGGACACGATGCTCGAAAAGAAACAAATTAATCAAAAATCAAGTTTCGTTTTTAAACCCTTATTCATTCTATACTTTTGTATCAACTTGCACCCATGAATAGTGTATTTAATAAGTACTGAAATTGTATTCGACATAATTATTATTGACATTACTCGACCTTCATCCTTCATTAATTCACAGTGATGCCAACGTAGCAACGATTAATCGTATAGATTAAAATAATTATTTACAAATTGATATAATTGTTATTTTTGAAGTTAAACTACTTCCTCCTCATTCATGTTAGAGTCTGGAGTTTACAGTCAATAAAAGATGTTATTTGTAATCACTTAGATTATTTCAAACATTTTTTATCCATATATTTGGTAAACGAAAGTATTTTAAAGTATCGAGTTGGTCAAGGAGTTTCACTTATAACATTTATTAAACGAAGTGTATAGAGTGCCGCGAGTTTCTTGTGGCACTCTAGTGTCACTGCCTCGGCCCGGCTAGGGTGCCGTGAGCGTTGCATTGTCACTGTCACTTGTTATTTAGGTTAGGTTAGGTTAGAACTGTGACCACATAACGCACGAGCCGAGCGAGCGTAGCGAGCGGTGCCGCGGTAGCGGCCGGCGAAGTGCCAGGGTCCGTTTAGGCACAAGAGAATGTAATGTTTTGGGAATGTGGTGTTTTACAGCGATCTAACCTCGACAATCAAACAAAATACCATGTGACGTGACTTAGTGACAGTGACAATGACAATCCAATGCTTGCGGCACTTTAGCCGGGCCGAGGCGGTGTTACTAGGGTGCCTGTAGTGGCACTTTATCCGATAGGGATAGAGTGCCAATGGTGGCACTCTATACACTGCCTTTATTAAATCGATTATTTAAAAAAAAGTTTAGGTAATGTCAGAGTTGTCATTTCAAGTCACTTTATTTCTTGGCATCGTGAATATTGTTTTCCTCGTTTTAATGTGATATTTTTTCAAGTATTGTTTTGGTGTTGGGTACTCATACAACTTCTCACGTTGACTGCACGCTTATGAACTCCGACACCAATCCCACCGTTGACCCCAGCTTAAATATGGATATCGAACTCGCCGAAACTTGAATCGTACGGATACGAACGAAGCAATTTCGCTTCAACTCCTGCATGTGGTGGAAACTGTGTTACAGATCCTATGTGCGAATTGTGGTACTGATATCAAGCAAAGGAGAAAGCATAACCTCGATCTTGTGGAAATGGAATCTGTTATAAGGCAGTGGATCGCTCCAAAAGTGGTACATGTCAACGAAAACACGAAAATGTTACATGGAAATGATAATAACAGTCAGGGATGAAATTCAATCAAACAGTGTTGCTCCAACTGCATAGTAAGGGGAAGTGGGTTGCTGTGTTCATGTACGGACTATAATTTGGTTTTTAAGCTCTACAGGGTACCAAGATAATATATATCCATCTGCTCAGTTCCTAGACAATATATTATTAACTTATGAGTCAGAATAATAACAAAATGTATAAATAAAAATGTGTTTTATTCCAAACAACAAGTACCCAAAACAAGACTTAGAAGCATCGCGATACAATCTTATTACAATATTCTCTTTTCTACTGGTATTAGCTATTAAACCTGTATTATATTTATACTTAAAGTACCTGTCCACACCGAGCCAAATTCCCATACAGTGTGGACAAAGTCCTTTGGTAATTAAAAAAAAAACACTGTTATTTCATAGTTTTAAGTGGTTTTAAGTTTTCCTGTCTGTCGGTCTCCCGAGGGACGTAGCCTAAAAGGCATTGCACAAGAGGGGTTCTAGTGATGGTACTCTATTAAAATGACACGGTGTCACTTCCTCTGTTTAATGAGTATCTCAAACTCCTCGAACTTTTCCTGAAGGTTTCCCTTTTCCACCGAAAAAAGAAAGGTTAGTATTTTAAGTTAAAAGGTGGGTAAGTCAAAGTAAGTACATACCTACCTATTTCCTCGTATCCCACCTTTCAGAAAAGCGACCCATATTCATTAAGGTTTCTATGCTACTACTGTACCTATAAGGTAGGTATCTACGATTGTTCGGCAAAATTCGCCTGAAAAATTCAAATCTTCCCTAATTCTTTTACGGCCACACAAAGTATCCTTTCCAGACATTATGTAAGTGTATACATTCCCAGAAAAAAATATCCATTCAAATGGCCCTCGAGTTCGATTAAATAATTCAGTCGTCAAGCGTTTTGCGGCAATTTGCATTGAAACGAGATAGGACAGAAGTCGCGACTCGAAACTGAAATTAAATTGCGATTATACTGAGATTGAAAAGAATTGTGCCTAATGCCCTGTAGAAAGAAATTTAATTTTGTACGCGACAGAATTTTTTAGATTACACCAAGTTGTTACGGATTTACCGGATCACTTGAGGGTTGACCCCTTGTTCCCCCTAGTCAGATAGGAAATGTTGACTCCATTGACCCCTGAGTTTGTTTCGCCATTTCTTCTCAGGTGTAGTCAAATAGGAAATGTCTACTCCATCAATTTTTATTTATTCGAGAAGACAAACTTGTACAATGAGGATTTCATAATTATAAAATTAAATTAAATCTAAGGATGGTTAGGTTATGATTTTATGATCTAGCTTATTTTTTTTTATATGACGTGTAAAAGTGATTCCAATATCCTATTTACAGAATAAACAATTTTATTTCATTTCACGTAGCGGTAGGAATTGCTAAATAAAACGAATTTAGCACGTACCCTCTGCTAATGCTAAATTATCCATTAGTTTTGTAACTTAGGTAATTGTTTAGTTTGAATATGATTTAGGTTTTATTATCATCACGCCTTGTTTCTCAGAGGGGTTAGGCAGAGGTGTATCTATAGTACACCCAACGCCAGTTTATGTTCCATGTAATAGGGGGCGAGCGTATTGCCACCATCGGACAGAAACTCCAGATGGAAAAGCGCAATATGGGCATCGAACCCAAGACCTAATGCTCTGCAGTGGCGCTTGCGACCACTAGACCAACGAGGTTAAGGTGCAAATTAATAGCACAATATAATTATTTTACTGTGTTAATCGGTAGGTTTATTTACCTACAATGAGGTATTGGTATTGGGAGCAGCTTTTAAGCCCGTCACAGACGTAACTAAAATATATATTAATACTAGCTTCTGCCCGCGGCTTCGCCCGCGTGGATGTCGGAAATTATCCCACAGGAACGTGTAACATGTCCTAAATCAGCGGGGTAATTGCGTAGCACTTACAATAGTAATGGGTTTCATTTTGACAGTTCAACAATTAATTGCGTTATTTACGTTATTTCTCGAACATAATTATTAAGCAATAGCTTCCACTCGGCGCTATGGCGCGTCATCCCCTGGCTGGCCCGCCCCTCCACCCTCGTTCTGTGCGCCGTCGACTCAATATCGCAGGTCATTCTTATCGTTCTAACTTTTAAACTATTTGTCCAAATTACTTAGTGTAAAAGACAAACTTTATCTACATTAAATACCAAAAGCGATGAAGGTATTTAATTTGATAAGAATTAACTAAATACTCTAAAATATGCAATGTAAAAAAAGTATTCAATTTAACTGTATTTATTGCTCACTATTTTGGTTATAAAGGCTTCCACATAAAAGGTAGATATATGCTGTCGCGGATCTTTATTTAGAACTCTTTAAGACAAACAATCCCACAATACATTTTCTTCATGTAACTCTAACGGTTTAGGCAGCGCACGCAGCATACGGTGGAGGTCTGCCCGGCTTGGGTGGACCACAGTCGTGTCCTCGTGGAGGCGATCGGCGGCGGTGACCTCTCGCGTACGGCCCTGGTTCAGGCCATGGTGCGGAGCGAGAGGGCATGGCAAGCCAAAAAATTTTTTCAGAAGGAGGTGACCTCCTTCTGAAAAAATTTTTTGAGTCGAGATTCCCGCTGAGTCGAAGTTTCTGCAGCACAAAACCTAGCCTGATGTTCCCGAGTTGCAGAGAGCCTTGCCTCACGACCTTCCTCAGATTCCTGTGATCGAACTAATCTCATTCTTTTAGCATTTCTGCTACATTGGGAGAGGTTGGATCTTCTTCGAGGCATTCTTACAATAAAATAGTACTTACTACATAACACACAGTTATTTAGTAAACACGTACTATCGTAAACAATTAAATTATAAATACTCACAGATTATTATACCTACAGTCTAAAATTATCACAGTTTAAGTAATAAGTGTTTAGACGTGTAAACGAAACGTAGTAACTTTATAAAACAAAAGAATTGCTAGAAAAATTAATTACTAACCTGAGCTAATAAACTTATACTTAATAAAGAAAATCAAGGAAAGAAATGCCTAACCTATAACAAATGTTCGCCGTTATTCTTTAAATTGGCATAACTTTTTTATTTATGAACCGATTGACATGAAATAAACACTAAATGTTAAGTGAAGCTTACTACAATATATAAGTGAAAACCGCATCTAAATCGAATAAGCCGTTTCTGATATTAGCGTGCACAAACACAGACAAACAGACAAACCGACAAACAGACAAACAGACAAAAAAAATATTAATTACAATCTCGGGTTCAGCATCGATATAATAACAACCCCTGCTACTTTTTTTTTATATATTTCCATTGTACAGACACCACTTTTCTACAATTTTATTATATGTATAGATAGATATAGATATAGATATAGATATAGAAGATATAGATAGAAGATAGATACTTTGCTATTCCTTTTTTTTGCGTAGTTTTTGGTGCGTAGTAGAAATAATAATATAAGTTACGTCTGAGGTCACTCGAAGATTACTGTGAAAAATATATCGTAATATGTCTTGCTACAATATATATTATAGCTACGTCCGTGGTGGGCTTCAAGATAGGTACGTGAAACAACTTGAACCATAAAACATGAAAGCTTTTGTTTTTCGGAAATGTAAGTATGCTCATTACATCGTGCTGTGATAGGCTCACTAGAGTCCGCGCCGCCACTCAAGTCCTATAGACCTAACCTAGAGATATTATCTATGCGCGGCGCTAGTGTCTAAGTCATTGCATCAAATTGCATTTAAAATGTAGTTCCACAATTCTCCCCCGGACTTCAGTGGTGGCGTGGGCTCTACGGGCCATGGCTAGACTACTTACAACAATCTCAAAGTCTACGTCCTTACTCTAGTTAGATAGGTACTGTAGAGGCTGTACCATAAAGTGATTTAACATGAAACCTCCACTGGTTTTTTATATGACAAGCATTGATTTGTAAAAGCTTTGATAGTCAGCTCCCCTACCTGAAAAGGGAGAGCAAAAAAAAAAAAAACTCTCTGTAAGAGAATAGGTACCTACCTACTATAATAATTATTCTTTGATAATGACATTGAGGTTCAATGTGGAAAAAACGTATAACCAATTTTAGGAATAATCACCCAAGTTATTTCATAAACTACTTTGAATTATCCCGGGTACCGTCAGCCTACATAAGTTACGCAACTTAGGTAGCAACTTAATCATCACTAATGAAATTGAACGCTTTCAGCACATAAAAAGGCGTTCAAGCTGCTGTCAGTGTACAATATTCCATAACAATTTTGACACTGACAGTTCTAGAACGCGTTTTAGAAATGCTAATGGCGTTCAGTTTCATTGGTGAAATCAACCCTTATAAGCTACTCAAATGTATAATTGAGGTGTAACAAAATGGGTGCAAAATTTTGAACATATAAAACAATATTTTATATATCAATTCTCCGAAATCAGGAGATTGAACTTGTCGCGGACTTTAGACTTGGACCCACTTTTTTTATGAATAAATCGTGTTTGCCTTGATAGAAAAACAAGAACTTGATAGGAAGAATAGGTTATAGTTGTGTTTTTATAGACTGGACCTTTGCACTGTTGTAACATGTTATTGTCTGAATCGGGTAGGTAGGTATTAGGTATTTAGGTACCTATATACCTTCTTACCTGTTGTAAATATTTTCTTTACAAACCAAATCACGCGATCACATCGAGTTTGTAGATAAATAGGTACTTACTTATAGATATCTAGGTAGGTACAGTCGGCAAAGAAAGATGGTCAACATACATTTTACGGTGCCATCCTACGGTGACGGCCGCAGAAGACGCAACGGGTGATGGTATAGCCGCAGAGGGTGACAGGGTCCTCCTGATGATCAGGCGGCTCTGCGGCTATACTTACCTACTGGAAATTACAAGGAAAATGCGAGTGCTTCAGCGCACTGGCCATAGGGAGTTGAAAGAACACCATGTGTTAAGGTAAGTGAGTGATAATGTTACAGCAGATATCTCCGCCCGCCTTCAGGCAGCAGAGGACATAATGAGGATTTCCACAAGCCAAAAAAAGATGTACTTGGTACACTACGTAATAAATTAAACCAAAATATCCATTATTTTCCGAATGTATATACTTACAGTGCACTAGCCATTTAATTATCGGCTTCTGAATTTACCGATACCCTCTATTCATGGTTTTTGCAAAAGGGATGAATTAGATGAATGAAGGGCATGCAACTAAGATGAGAATGCTAAAAGGGATGTGTGGTGCTAAGCAAATGGATAGAATAAGAAATGAGTACCTACCTATAGAGAAAGTTTGAAAGTGACACCGGTAACTGAAAAATTGTGTGGAAATCGGTTGTCATGAAATGGGCATGTGATGCGGAGGAATTAAATGAGGAAAATTTCGTCAGGAAAGTCTTGAGTATGAATGTGGATGGCTACACGAGTAGGGCAAGACCAAAGAAATGTTGGAAGGACTGTGTGAAAGATGATAGGGCTAGAAAGAGAGTTACTACCGAGATGGCAATAAAATTAATAGAGATGTATGGAAGGAAAGACACGCGTCGACCCCAATAAGGATGCCTGTCCATTGAAGCGGAGCGAGGCTGCGGAGCGAAGCGAGGCAGCGGAGTGGAGCGGAGTTGCGGACAGTGTGTCTGTCCATTGATGCGGAGCGAGTTAGCGGAGCGGAGTTACGGACTGTGTGGAGCGAGGTAGCGGGGCGGAGTTGCGAACTGTGCGGAGCTAGGCCGAGTTCACGCGACGAGTAATGACGACGGTTTCCCCGCTCCACTTCCCCGGTCCGCTTTTTCTCCGCTCCGCTTCGCGGTTTATAAAATTTACCATGTCTTGCCACAAACGTCTTGGGTACGCCTGTGCTAGCCTAGTAGAAGTATTTATATTCGCAGCGGCGAATATAAATACTTCTACTAAAAGAGTAAAAAAAAGTTGTTTTTAAATACTATGAATAGATATTGCAAAAAGTGGACATTCAGGATGTCTGCTTTTTATTGGTTTAATTGACGTGACGCTAATAAATATTTTACTAGGACACTTGCAAATAAATGAGTTACTAAAATAATAACTAAGTATAGCCGGTCAAATAAACTTCTAACCACTTCCCCAACCTCCCAAACCAGGTTATTATGTTCATTTTAAGCTATGTAATCTTGGTATTTGAATACCTAAAACTGAAATATAACTTGTATAGTTACTAGCTTCTGCTCGCTACCTCGTCCACGTGAAATTGCTTGCACCCCCGTCGCGTCGCATCGCATTGCATGCCCGCGCTATTAATTTATTATCGCTTAGCGTTCTACCTGACTTTTTTTCTGATTTATTTGACTCTTAAGATCCTAGCGTGATGTTAAATAGCCTATTACCATCCTCAAAAATTGGGCTGTCAAATTCAAAAAGATCTTTTCATCCCACCATCTCGGAAAGAGTATTTTTAATCTTCAATATCTGAGTGGAAAAGCCGTTTTTATTGTCTAGAGGATAAAGTAAATTGAATTTAGAACATCGTGTGCACTAAGTTTGTGAATTAAAAAAAACATTAAACCTATTTACTGCTACCTCTATGGTGCCGAATATATCATACAACTTTTTTTTTATTTTTTTAAAAACTCAGACTCGGAACCTTCTTGGTGTTCTTTTTTCAATTTGCTTTGTACGCGGTTCTTTACGCGGCATTTTTTCACGTCATTGTTAAACCTTTTATTAAAAACAAGAAACTTGAAAACAAGTGAAAAAACTAAAATGAGTGATTCTAGCGACGAGGAAGTTTGCTTGACGCCAACAGAATTGACTGAAACTGTTAATAATGCGCAAATGAGCTTTCTCCCTCAACAATCACGCGAGAAGTATTTAAAACAGTACGATATGTTCAACACGTGGCGACTAGCAAAAGGAGCCAAAACTTTCTCAGAAAACGTTTTGCTGGCATATTTTATAGAATTATCCGAGAACAAGAAAGCAAGCACTCTATGGAGTACGTATTCGATGCTAAAAGCAACAATAAAGATGAAAAAAGACAAACATATCGATACCTATCCTAAATTAGTGGCATTTTTAAAAAGAGCCTCATCTGGTCATCAACCAAAAAAATCGAAGGTTTTCACAGTATCTGATATTGAAAAGTTTCTTAACGAAGCACCCGATTCCGTATATTTGGCGGCAAAAGTAAGTCAGTTGCACATTCAGTATCTACTTAAGTATATTAATCTCAATTAAATAGTATACTTAGTAGATGTTGATAGGCATAATTATGCGTTCATATCAATTTTATTCATTTATCTACTACAATACTCTTTACGTTACAGGTTGTTCTTATTATTGGAATAAACGGAGCATGTCGAACTAATGAACTAACACAACTTAATGTCAAAAACATTGAGAAACATTCAGATGACTTACTATTAATTAATTTACCTAATACAAAGACAAAAAGAGACCGCAACTTCGTCATTCGCAAGGAATACGTAACGATTGTTGAGAAATATCAAGCCTTACGCCCGCCTAACACTCCAATCAATCGATTTTTTCTACAGTATCGCAATGGAAAGTGTGTTAGACAGCCTATGGGTACTAATAAAATTGGCAGTATCCCACGAGAAATAGCAACATTTCTTGAACTTCCAGAACCCCTGTTGTACACGGGTCATTGTTTCCGACGAACTTCAGCCACACTTTTGGCTGATTCCGGAGCTGATCTCCTGTCCCTTAAGCGCCACGGAGGCTGGAAGTCCAATGCAGTTGTAGAGGGATACATAGAGGATTCCATCCAAAATAAGTCTAAAATATGTGAAGGCATCGTAGGAGCCATTACACTGAAAGAGCCTCAATCGGATCCTTGGACTGGCCCTTCTACATCAAAAATAAGCCGTTATGAAACACCTAACCATCTCCCTCTCTCTCCAACATTCACGCCAAGGGAATCCGATGAATCGGTACAACTATTAAGTATGACAGATAGTTTACCGAAAAACAGTACACAAGTGACTAACACCAATATTACAGTACCAAACAAAAATATTACACTCAATTTAAATAACTGTAGCAACGTTACTTTAAAATTTTCTTAATTATACCTTAGTATTATTTTGTTATAATTTAAAGATTATTCTGTAATACTTACCTGTTATAATGTAGTAATTAATACCTAAACTGAAATAAAAGTGTACCTATCTTGTGATTGTAAACGTTTTTTTTTTTGCATTTAGTCATTTCCTCGCTGAGGTGGAATGAAAAGTTACGTGTTGCACTCGAGTGCAAAGATTTTTCACCTCGTGCTCTTTTGATTCCCTCGCTAACGCTCAGGCTTCTAATTTTGAATCACTCGCTGCGCTCGTGATTCAATTTTAGAATCCTTCGCTTGCTCGGTCATCAAAATTGAACACGCGGTTAAAAAGCAACTTTGCACTCTTGTATAACAAATAACTATTTAAGTTTGACTGTTATGTAGTTCCAGAGATTATAGCGCGTTCAAGCAAACAAACAAAAAACGACTTCAGCTTTATTATTAGTAAAGATATTTTTTTATTCTTGTTCTCAGTAGCAGCAGCAGCAGGTGGCCTTCTGTAGTTTCTGCCTACCCCCATGTGAAGAAGGCGTGAGTTTATGTATGTATGTATTGTTCCCAGTTTTTATAGGTAAGTAATAAATTATTCTTCTATTCTGATTGACTGAAGCAGGACGTACTATTAACCGCACAACACTTGTAACACTTGTATTAAAAAAACATTAATTTTATCAATTTGTACTTATGGCTTCTTTCAGGCAATTAACTTCTGAAAGATCCAGAAACTTGTCTAAAAACGATTAATGTCTTATGCAAAGTTTTCATGCGCCAATGCCAGAAAGTGAAACTGTCACCATTGCCATTTTTTTGTATTAGGAGGTAAAATATTGGGGGCAAGATTCATAGAGCGCACTTTGACTTTACTTTGCTGGGTACCTACCAAGCAAATTAAAGTCAAAGTGCGCTCTATGAATCTTATCTTCTTCATACATAAAATTTTATTTTATTTATTTGTTTAACCAACAATTTATTGTTTACACTAACATCTTGAAAAAAAAAACCTCTTTGAGAACTTTGAACAGTGTAACATAATTATTATGTGAAGGTAAACACCGCATGAATAATAAAAATGCGGCGTGTACATTCTGTATTTATCTGTCACCCTACCAAAATAGGTATAAATGCACGCTCTTAGAAGCTTTGTCTCTGTTCCGATTCTTTACTCTGTGACACTACCTACCTTTGTATCACTAGCCCAATCAATGTTTTAATACATAATGGGCACGCCTGCCTTTTTCAACTTCATCCTTCACTAAGACAGCGCAAATTATAATTTATAGAGGCGATAATACAAAAATATATAAAAATCTAGTAGAGTTGGATCGTAAATCTCAATTTTGTTTGCTAGAAAAATACTCCAGACATGTTTGCTTGAAGTATTACTTTAACAAACACAGAAGATACATCTGAGCCGCCCGCGCCGGGAATATTGCCGAGTTAAGGCGCCGGCGAAATGGCACGACGCGACAGTGAGGCGCGATTCTCGTAGAACATAAAGTTTTCATAGAAAACGCTGTCTTATAGCGCCTGTCTGCGGAAGCCTTTATATTTTTTTAAGAAAACCGTATTTTTTGTGTATACAATGCTGGCGTTGGAGTATGTAGGTGGTACCTTTGGATCGTAGTAGATGGCGTACTGATGTTTGTGCCCAAGGGGCGTGAGTTCATGTATAAGCATAGCAAAATCAGCGTATATTGTGTGGGAACAGTGCTGGTATACCGTTCATACAGGCCTCCTCTCTTCGGAAGGGAGTGTTTTGGTTGGAGGTTTTTGGTTCTAGGACATACCGGTTTCCCCAGGATATTTTCCTTCACCGTTTTGAGAGCACATCAATTCTATATGTGAAAATTTAAGTAGGTATTGTAGTAAAAACTATATGAAATAAATTCCGGAAGTAATGTCTAACCAAAGCATAAATAAATCGGTCAAGTGCGAGTCAGACTCGCACACGAAGGGTTCCATACCATGTCGAACAAGATTTAACACTATGCATTTTTGTAATACTTTCGTAAAGGTAACAACAGAGGCGCTATAAAAAAACATAAAGATTTGTAAAGAAATTGTCTAATTTTAATGAAAAAATGTTGTTGTGTTAAATTATAGGTGTAGAAGTTTATTTCATTTATTTTAGTAACATGCATTAACTAAAGTCAAAGTTATTTATTTGCTACTAACATAGTATTAGTAGGTATAAATAGGTATATCTGATAGGTAAGCAGGTAGATATGTAGGGTAGGTAGGTTAGGTTAGGTAGCAGTTAGGGTAGGTAGGTAGGGTAGGTAATTAGGTAGAAATAGGTAATTAGGAAAGGTAGGTGCGCCGTAGATAAGTACTTAGTGCTAACCGTGCGAAGCCAGGCCGAGTAAAGCTAGTTCATCATCATCATCATCATCAGCCTATTAATGTTCCCACTGCTGGGACACAGGCCTCCTCTCTGTGAGAGGGAGTGGGCTGTAATCTACCACGCGGGCCCAGTGCGGGTTGGTAGATGTCACATGTCTTCGAATTTTTGGTTCTAAGACATGCCTGTTTCCTCACGAGCTAGTAAAGCTAGTTACTTATAAATAAAAGGATTTCTCTTGCTACATCAGACTATATTGTACAAAATAGAATGTAAGTAGTACGCCAAATTTTAATTACAACATTCCGTCAATACAGGTATTTATTTACGTTATTTTTGATAGTCATAATTCAAATTCAAATTCAAAAGTCATTTATTCAAACTAGGCTGAGAATCAGCACTTTTCGAACGTCAAAATTACATAAGACCACAGATATGGTCTATCTATATCTATGCATAAGACAGTCCCCCAAAAACGCCCGCCCTTCACCACTTCCTAGTGCTTTTGCTGGAAAGAAGAAGTGGCGCAACAAACTCCCCAGCAGCGCAGCTGTCTGTTCAGTTACGAAAAAGAACTTGATTCTATACAATAGTATGCAAATATTTTACATTACTCAACACAAAACATTAAATAAAATATGTTTGCCATAATGACAGCTAGCACACGCCAATGTACCAACAAAAAAAAATCGAAATCTAAACTCAAGCGAAAATAAAAACTAAAAACGTAAACAGAACTTAATACCCAAATTATAAACGCCGAATTATAAACGCGCCGAAGGCTAGTCTCCATTGAGATTGGCCGCCGTGGCTGAATATTTTTACACAAATAAGTTTTCTCAATATGAAATTGTATCCACAACGGTAACTGAATAGTAATTTGTATGTACCACCATTCATTTCAATGTTACTGAATATTATTGTCTATTGGAGTGTAGTTTTAACATGAGGTACACACATCAACACCGTCTAGGGATACTTTGAAAAAAGTCGATAAAGTTCTTAAACTCAAAAAATACTGGCCGGTTTTAAAATCTTTTGAAGAGAGCTTATTTTGTAGACCTTTTTGGATGATCGAAATTTAAATGATCGAAATAGTATATGCTGCCATGATAGTAGGTACTTACTAATTCCATGTCATTACTCCGACTAGTAAATAGTTATCTGTGGAATTTATATTGCATAATATTAGCATGAAATACAAAATAATATTTTTAAGTTGCAGTAAATCGCCCATATTATACAGGGTGTTTGGCAGAACGTTGAACATACGAAAATGGTGTATAGGTGAGGTCATCTGCTACTTACTCAGCCCTAATTTATTTGACCCTGGGCCCCGGATATTTAAAAAAAAAACATTTTTTGCTTTGTTCCTTTTTCACCACTATATAGTGTAATTTTTATTAAAAATGTTTTTTTTTTTAATCTTTAATGTTGGCAGATTCTTATAAAATTATTGCTTTATTCAGATGTTAGCTAGAAACTCTCTAAAACGCTCAAACTTACAGAAAGATGTAAAAAATACTTAAATTAATTTCAACTTATTTAAAAAAAAAACAAACCAGGGGCAGTTAAATTAGGGCTGAGTAAGTAGCAGATGATCCCACCTATCCACCATTTTCGTATGTTCAACGTTCTGCCAAACACCCTGTATAAAATACGTTATTAATCGGCGTTTTTAGTATTTGTTGATTATAAACAGTATATGGTACATGATACACACAAGTTTCAAATTCCTAATTTGTTTAGTTGTTGAGATAGAGCTCGTACAAAAATGGTCTAAAACAGACAACTTCTATGGCCCCCTAATTCATCATTTTTGAAGATAAAAACAAATAAAAATTATATTTATTTTCTACTTGATGAGCTCTAGACAATGATACCCCACATACCAGGGTCAGATAATTTTTTTTTCAAAATTTAATTTTTTTGTATGGCGACCCCCCTTTAATTTTTAATTTTATTATTTGTTGCTCTTGCGGCAATAGAAATGCTCAATCTGTGAAATTTTCAACTGCCTACCTATTACGGTTCATGAGATAGAGCTCGCTGACAGACATACGGACAGCAGAGGCTTATGAATAGGGTTCCGTTTGTCACCCTTCGGGTACGGAACCCTAAAAACGATATTACTTTCAAACTACTTAAGATATTTTCATGTTTTTTTTTTGTTTATAAACAGAGTTATTTATTATGTATAATTTTATTTGTGATTTTTTTCAAATATTCATATATTCGTTACTAAAAATAAATATTCCCTATGAAACCGAATAGCGCGGCGGCACCGCTGTACCGGCGCGGCGGCGGCGCGGCGAGAGCGCGACGACACGCGGCGAGAGTGCGACGCGGAGAGAGTGCGACGCGGCGAGAGCGCGACGCGGAGAGAATGCGACGCGGCGAGAGCGCGACGCGGCGAGAGCGCGACGCGGTGAGAGCGCGACGCGGCGAGAGCGCGACGCGGTGAGAGCGCGACGCGGCGAGAGCGCGACGCGGTGAGAGTGCGACGCGGCGAGAGCGCGACGCGGTGAGAGCGCGACGCGGCGAGAGCGCGACGCGGTGAGAGTGCGACGCGGCGAGAGCGCGACGCGTATTTGTATGGCCAAGGTCACCAGTATTTACCCGACTCTTAAGAACTGAGTCGTCGGGCCATAAATCGTTGTCATTATAGTACATTAACGTTAACTTGCAAATTGTACCGACCTATCAATAAGCTAAAGAATAAACAATAGGCTCTGAAAGTATTAAGCATTACTGAATACGAGAACCATGACCTTTAAATGAAAATATGGTAGATATTTTGGCAAGATGAGATGCTAAAAGTATTCTACTCGCAAATAATATAAAAGAACATGACCGGTGCATGGTGTCATTCATCATCATCGTCATCATTTCAGCCGAAAGACGTCCACTGCTGGACATAGGCCTCCCCTAAGCAACGCCACTTCGACCGATTCTATGCTTCCCGCATCGAGCGGTTTCCTTCGGCCTTCACAAGGTCATCGGTCCATCTTGTGGGATGCCTATCAACACTACGTCTTCCGGTACGCGGTCGCCACTCCAGAACCCTTCGGCCCCATCGGCCATCTGTTCTGCGAGCAATGTGCCCTGCCCATTGCCACTTAATTTTGGCAATTCTTCGGGCTATGTCGGTTACATTGGTTCTCCTACGGATCTCTTCATTTCTGATTCGATCACGTAGGGAAACTCTTCAATTCCTTACACGGAAACTCCAAATTCACGTAGGGAAGCCCTCTTCATTGCCCTTTGGGTGACTTTTAGCCGTCTGATAAGGCCCATTGTGAGCGACTACGTTTCAGTGCCATAGATTACTGACAACACACACTGGTCAAAGACTTTCGTCTTGATATACTGCGGTATGTGGGACGAGAAGATATTGCGTAGGTTCCCGAACGCTGCCCAGCCGAGTCGAATTAGACGATTGACCTCTTTCTCAAAGTTAGACCTACCTAGCTGGCCTTAGGTAAATAATCGTCCATAACTTCGAGCGTAGCGTGTCCGATCTTCATGAAAGTCACAGTTTCAGTCCCTGTGAGTCTTCAGTACACGGTGTCATTATCGTTTACGTTTTTATATAAGTAACATAATTTAAGAAAATTGCAATATTGTCTTGGTGACTGCGCAAATGAAGAATGACGCAATGAAGCACATTGTAGGTAGGAAAAGGATTATGAATATTCGCATTTTTGAACCATCACTTGAAGTTTTCAGTCAGTGTGTCTGTTTATTAGGTATGAGCTGAAGACAAAGTCGTACAGGGAAGTCGTGATGGCAAGTCGTAATAAAAAATATATCGAAATCATAATTAAGCAAAAGCAATCAATCTGCCTAGCCATTTCCCAACTATGTTGGAGTCGGCTTCTGGTACGCAGTAGATTGCCAGTATTTTACATGGACTGCCTACCTATCTGTCCTCCACAACCCAACTGGGTACCGTAAAACGATACCCCTTGGTAAGTAAGACTGGTTACCAGACTTTTGGTCTCTGATTACCCGTAAGGACTAACGACTGTCAAAGATCTCTCGCTAATGATAGCCGGGGCCAACGGCTTTACGTGCTTTCCGACGCACGGAGTGGTCGAGATATGACATGAACCCATCTACGAACCGACCGAAGCAAGCGTAGCTTAACTTTCGATCGAACCGTGCGACTGTTATAATTTAGCCATGAGTCCCTCTATAAATAAACAAAAGCACTGATATTAAAATAATTCATAATAAATAATCCTAATTATTTTATATGTGAAAATTAGTTTGTTCGTTTGTTACGCTCTCAAGTTAAAACTGCTGAACGGATTTGGATGAAATTTGGCACACAGATAGACCATGACCTGTGTAAATACATAGTTTACTTTTTATCCTGGATCGCAGACGAAGTCGTGGCTAACAGCTAGTAATAATGTAAAATTCTAAAACGTAAACTACCTAGATTCATCATGCAGGAAATGATTAGTTTTCATCGCCCAGATTACAGTCAAGGATAAAATTGCGCAAGCGCTTACATAAAGGTAATTGCCAATATAGACATGCCATAATAGACATTTTTTCCTCTTTTAAGTAGAGTTATTTTGCCATGTTTTAGTACGTTTAGTATCAAAGCATTATAACACCATAGGTATTAGTAAAACTACATTCTTACAAATAAATAATTTATAAATTGTTTAGTATTATTTCCTGTTTATTTAACTCTTTTTAATTTTTTTCGTCGTTTGGTATTGAACTAACTGTGTGATGAAAACCCCCGAAATAAATGGGATAATTATCATAAAAATTACAATTTCTACATTTTTAATTATTTTTTGTTATTTCTTTAAATACATTTCAATAGTAATTTATTACACTAGACCTATTCACGTTATTAATGTGATTTGTGTCAAGATTTCAATTTGACGCAGTGTTTTTTGTTTGCTAATTTAGATTTCTTGAAAAAGTAGGTATAACAAAGTATTTTTGAAAAAGTATGAAAACATCAACTTTAAAGTACCTATGTATAGTGAAGGAAATCGCCATGAAAAACCACTTAGTAGGTACAGATGCAGACATAAAAAAAATAAAAAATAAAAATTAATTTTAATATTTCACTGTCATCGTCAGACTACGTAAGATTTAAACTTCTCATCTTGTTATTTTGTTCACGTGGCAATCAGCGATTTCCAGTAGGTACTTTTTATACGATAACTCGCTCCCTTTTTTTGTTTAAATACTTTTATAAGTAAGTACTTTGATTAAAGTTTTTTGGTCACGTTTGTTATGGCGGCTTTTTGCGTAGGTATTTGCAAAAAGCTTGTAACACCATAAACTGATTGATTGCTAAATTAAAAAAATGTTTGCGTAAATCTTTTTTTTAGGGTTCTCTCATGACATGAGATACAGCCCGCGGTTCATGACCATAATAGGTAGACAAGTTAACATTTTTAGAGATCTGTATTTCAATTACCGCTATCACAAAAATACTAAAAACAAAATATACTTAGAAATTAGGTTCCGGGTAGTATTTGATTACTGAAATATGGAAATGATTGATTATGGAAATATATTAATCTCGCCTATCTCCACCTTCTCCATAAGTCAAATTGTCAAACCCATTTTCCGCTTTTTTTCCAAAGTCAGCGTTGGCAGTCAATTCAGTAACCGGCGCTGGCAGCCTATTTGGGGGAAGGCAGCTGAGGCAATTCCTAAAAATTAAAGGGGGTCCCCATACTAGAAAGGTGTTTTTTAATGAAAATAAAAAAAAATGTAATGTTAAATATGTATGGGTGGAACGGACGGAACCCTTCGTGTGCAACGCACTTGGCCGGTTTTTTCCTGCCCAGTTTAATCAGTTAGTTGAAATGTATGTAATTAGTTAATAAGTATCTTATTAGTTAATAGTCCCTTAACTTAAATAAACATAATTATGAAGATGTGACGTTAATGTTTTTTTTTTTTATCTCTTCGCCTGTATCTCACCTGATGGTAAGTGATGATTAGGCCGAAGGTGGAAGCAAGCTTCACCCGGAATCCTCAACCACAGAGGAACTGGCTATTTTATCTCTAACTGCCGAAACATAACAATGCTGTTAACCCCGTAAGATGGTGGCCAGGCGAACTTAGAACAAGCCCTACCACCAACCAAACAATGATGGCCAAATGTAAGTCTTTTTGACAAAAAAACTCAATCGATTGGTAATCAGTGTATATTGTAATAATAATATTAAATACAATGATGAGATTAACGATTGGCCTTGACACCCCATTGTTCAAAGTTTGTATATAACAGAAGGCGATGTTTCAAGCGATTTGTATTCTGACTGAGCTTTCGACCGGACTGTGTAACGAATTAAGTTAATCGCAATGAGTGCTATTTTTAATACATTTATTTTGTTAACGCAAATCACAGTTATATTTTCGGCGTGTAAGTGTTTATTATTTTATTTTGTTATCCACTAGAAAATCATTTAAAAAATAATAATTTGCATACCTAATTAATTTATTAGATATACCTACCTGTTTATTTACTATAAAAAAATTATTTTAAAATTTAATTATACAAACGACATAGATAGCCGTTTTAGTCTGAAACCGTAACAAACAAACAAATATGTAAACAAAAAAAACTCACTTTTGCATTTATAATATTAGTTAGGATTATTAGTAAAAATTACTTTGAGTTTAATTTTGGTTTTTCCTTTGCTATGTACGTATTCAAAATACAATACCTACCTACCTACCTTGTCTATAGAAATTGCGTACTTATTACATAGGCATGTAATTTTGTAGGTGCTTCCTACAGAGGCACCCGAGTCAGGCACCCAAGCATCGGTGGTCCAGTGGTAACGGCCGGGACGTAGGTTGGATCCCAGGCAGGCATTTTACTTATTGTAATTTATTTCATCACCGCTGCTCTCAAAACGGTGAAGGAAAAAATTCAAAGACGTGTGACATATATCCACCAACCCGCACTGCCCGCGTGGTGGAATATGGCCCAGTCCGTCTCACAGAAACGAGGCCTGTTTCCCAGCAGTGGTAACGGTTTAGGCTGATAAGGTAGGTATGCTGACTCTCTTTAGGATCATGTAATTATTAGTTAGGTATATCACAAACCTGACCTAGAATGGTTTCTTTAGCTTAGTGTCCAAATACTCAGCAGCGTTTGGAACACCTTACAATGTTTGGCAAATGTTTTTCCATACATTTTTATAGGCCTTTTTAATTCAAAGCTAATTTGACCGACATTATAAATCAAGGATTATCGAATTTGCCAAAACATAAATGGTTTGTGGTGAACTGGTGACATTGGTACCGTAGTTGGTGAAAATAGAGAATGCTCATTTAATTGTATCACATCACATCACATCATCAGCCTATTAATGTTCCCACTGCTGGGACACAGGCCTCCTCTCTGTGAGAGGAAGTGGGCCGTAATCTACCACGCGGGCCCAGTGCGGGTTGGTAGATGTCACATGTCTTCGAATTTTTGGTTCTAAGACATGCCGGTTTCCTCACGATGTTTTCCTTCACCGTTTTGAGAGCAGTGGTGATGAAATTATTTACACAAAGTAAAGCGCCTGCTTGGGTTCGAACCCACGACTTACAACTCATAAATCGAGGCTGATACCACTGGGCCACCACTGCTCTATTTAATTGTATAGGATAGTTTATATATACTGACTACTAACTCCATATGAAGTGTGGCTATAATACATCTATACCCCCACATGCGAGCTTCGCATAAATGACTTGACGTCACACAAAAATCTTGACGTCGCGGTCGCTCAAATCCTGTATCTCGCAATTAGAGTTTACCGCGCGAACGACAATCGTTGAGTAGTTGCCCGCCAGAAACGGCACCCGTTCTCCGTCTGGTCGGAGGACCCTCCCTTTTCTACAGAGGATGAGTGAACTTTACACCCAATAGTACATTAATTAATTCCATGCTGCCATGATAGTAGGTACTTACTTACTTACTAATTCGATGCTGCCCTGTCATTATTCTAAGATCTTCTTCTAAACTTTGGGTGACCAAGCTCTGCTCGGGTGAAAATACGGAGAAAACGAATTCTCCCAGATCTAGCTAGATCGATTTTTCGCCCCCGTACCCCGTACCCCGTTCGTTGTCTTCATTGCAACTTTTATCGAAATCGTTAGAGCCGTTTTCGAGAAAGTGATTACAATTTATATGTATATTTACACCCAAATGTTGCTCGTTTAATAGTATAAGATTAAGTATTCGATGTATTTATTGTCAGTTCTTTCAGATAGGTTTACTTATTCATAAATCATTTATTACGCTCTCAAAATGAGACAAGCGACAGACTTTTTGGAAACTCAACATAGATCGTTGGATATAGCACCCTCATTAAATCAAAGTTTGGGCTGCGAAATACCACTAGGTTATGTTACCCCAAAATGCAATCATCCCTTACTTTAACAATTTCAGAGTAGTTGAAACTTACAGTTCTAAAACGATTTTTCTTCCAATTTCAGTACTACCAATCCAAAAATGCACTCTAACCGACTCAAGCTGTATAAAGAAGTCGGCACAGAATGCTGTGGCGGCGTTTGCTGCTGGCATCTCTGAAGTAGGCACTGAGGTCTTGGATCCAGTCCACATTGACGTCATCAAGATCGACCTGTCTGGACTGAAGCTAACTATCAAAGATGCTGATATTAAGGGGTTCAAGAATTCTGTGGTTGATAAAATCAAGTGAGTTTATTTAATGTTTACCAAATATATACTTATACAACTTAAACAAAAAAAAATCGTTTATATCTTACACTTAATACGGCCTTAAATCTCAAATTCATGTTTAAGAGTGTGCATCCTAAAAGTTGGCAACGTCGTAAATAGCTGTCAAATATTCACCTGTTTTGAATAATTTGGAAATAAGACTGTATGGAAATAAGAACTGTGGGTAACTTTATTAATATTCTAGTTAGTTAGTTAGCCACATTTCTTATTTCCATACAGTATTATTTCCAAATTAATCAAAACAGGTGAATATTTGACAGGTATTTACGACGTTGCCAACTTTTAGGATGCACCTTCTTAAGACATGAAGTTTGAAGTTTCCCAACATACCTTTTTTCTACATAAATTGTACTTACATTAGGTATTTCATTTTAGCCAAGGTTTATGATTCAAATTGAGGAACCTCATAATGCGCGCCATGTCGAAGACAAACTACCTTTTGTATCTGTTGCCATCAAATGATATTATTATCATATTGTGTATTGAATACCTACTTAGTAGTTCTCTAAAATATCTTCATCTTACAGGGTTGATACTGCGAAGAAACAGATCGAGCTCACCTTCCACGCAGCTCCCCTCATAGTGAAGGGCAAGTACAAGGCCGGTGGCATGCTGCTCATCCTGCCAATCAGTGGCGACGGAGATATCACTTTAAAGCTTAGTAAGTTACAGGTTTCTCTTAGCTACAAGCTATTGATGTGTTCTAAGGGAGAAGGAGGATCCAGTTGAGTTGGGCAGCATTTGGGAAACTTCGTCAAGTCTTCTCGTCGCTTATCCCGCAATGTTTGAAGACTAAGGTCTTCAACCAGCGCGTCATGCCCCTTATGACATAAGGTGCCGAAACGTGGACACTGACAATCGGGGTGGTCCACAAATTCAAGGTCACTCAGCGCGCTATGGAGTGGGCTATACTCGGAGTTTCTTTGAAGGATAAAATCAGAAATTTAATTATCTGGAAAAGAACCGGAGTTACCGACATAGCTTGCAGAGTAAGCAAACTGAAGTGGCAGTGGCCTGGCCATGTTTGACGAAGGGCCGATGGCCGGTGGAGAAGATGAGTTTTAGAGTGAAGACCGCGTATCGGCAAGCGTAGCGTGGGAAGCACCACCGTTAAATGGACCGACGACCTAAAGAAAGTGGCTGGGACAGACTGGATGCAGAAGGCGAAGGACAGGGTGTTGTGGCGCAGCTTGGGAGAGGCCTATGTCCAGCAGTGGACTGCGATAGGTTGAGTTGAAGGGAGAAGGACCTGTGAAGAATGATAGTGATGTGTGTGTAGCTGTTACACCGCCACATCCGAACTACGCATCAAAGACATGACGTCACACAAATTCTGCATTGCGCAGTTAGAGTTTACCGCGCGAACGACATAGATAAGACTATCCGAAATCAACTTACGGGCAGTTGCCCACCTGACATAGCACCCGTCTAGTCGAGGATCATCCCTTTTCTAATGAAGATGAGTGAACTTGTTTAAAAAATATCGAAGTAAACAAAGGCTCTGATCAAGTCAGAGGGACACTGAGCAGAGGCAGGAGTGGGTTTTAGCCGGTAAGAGTCCGGCACTGCCCAGACTGCGTCACTAGTGAGGCAGTCTTACACCCTGTTCCCTGTTCATGTAAATGTGTACTCAGGGCAGTCAACCCCATTTGCTAAACTTTTTAATGGCGAAATCCGTTCGCCGTCGAATGAGTTCTTCTCGAGTCCTGCTGTCACTAGAGAATAAAGTTACTGATTTCTATAAAGTCATTTCATCATCATGATCCACAGCCTTAGGTACTCTACCTGTCATCACTTCACCTTGCCAGGTGCCCAGCCCAAGTCCATTTGAGTTCCATAATACAAACAAAGTCAAAGTCATTTAGGTTCTTGAAACAAAGGTGTGCCTAATTGGACTTGAGAATAAAATTCACGGTATCTTGAAAAGTCGTCAGCTAACATTCCATGTGCGCTCCTAATGTACGTAACTACCTTAATACATAAGGTACGTACTTACAGAGTTTTTGGATCATTTAGATATTATGAGGGCAACTGCAAGCAACTGCAAAACTTGGAACCAAAATATACGTGTCATATCAATCCTCTTCCAGAAAACATCGAGATCTCCATGACAATGCCGTATGACATCATCAAGAACGAGAACGGGAAAGACGTCATCGACCTGAAGAGCTACAAATTCAGTTTCGAGAACAAAGAGAACACACACTTTAAGCTCACCAACTTGTTCAATGGAAACAAACAGCTGAGTAAGTATCCAAGATTATCACTGTTGGTTGATTAGGTGTATGAAGATTGTTTGATTTAGAGATTAGAACCTTTTTACTTAGTATTTTAGTCGGTAATGATTGAGAAATACGTGTACGTGCAGGTCAATATCCACTGTACCTACCTATATTTCTTAAACCACTACGGTCAATTATACTGGACAATATTCGCGTATATTATTAATGACACTCTGGTCTCCACAGCTAAGCGTAGGAGACCATTAAGGTTCGGTTTCTGAATTGAGAATTTGAAGTGGAGCACTTGTTAAACTCTACTTGTCTAAACCGAATGTTGACAGAAACGTAGTTGCGTATGAAAATCAAGGGACATCAAGGTGAAATACAAAAGAGAGCTATACATATGAATTATGAGTGCATGCAGTACCTATTCATATTATTTTTTGTAATTCAAACAACAAGAAATAAAAGGCTACTTTAATTTTTATTTATTTATATATTGACTTGATATTGATTTTTTCGTAGATATAATAAGGTTATATAGATGGAAAACTTAATCTATACTGAAAAAGATAGATATAATACCTAGGTACTCTTATTTCTACACCATACAAATAAAAACTGTAAATGATGGATGATAGATAATAATAATAAAATAATTGATTGATTATAAAAATAATATAATATTATTTTAAATATTGATTATAATAATTGTTTTTAACAATTTAAGGTGACGCAATGCACGCATTTATGAACGAAAACTCGAAGACGATCTCGCAGGAATTCGGCACCCCCATGCTTGAAAAGCCGACGCAGAAAATATTTGCCGCCATCAAAACTTACTTTAAGTCACAGCCCTTGGAAGAGATCGCTAATATTTAAGTTTTTGCCAAAAATTTTGCTTTAATAAAGTGTATGTACACATAGGCTTCGGTTAAAATAAAAATATAATATTTTTATGTATTTCCTTGTTTTATTAAATCAAACGTTTGATCGAATCTATGCTCAGTCTACTCAAAATAAAGGATGGTTGGATGATGATGATTATAAATGCGAAACTGAGTTTTTTTCTTTATTTGTTTGTCACACTGTCACGCTAAAACGGCTGAATGGATTTAAATAAAATTTAGCACATGGATAGAACATGACCTGGATTAGGACAAAGGATACTTTTTATCTCAATATTCACATGGGATCGAGACTAATGCGGGTGAAACCGCGGGGCGCAGCTAGTTTTAAATAATTTTCTAAAACAGCTGCAATTAATTTTTAAGGTGTATAGTAGGCTCACTGACCTTGTGCATGTGGGCGGAGCTAAACGCCCTACTCTCCAATACGTAAAACGTGCAACGGTGGCGCACTACACTAAAACGACGATCAAAGACTAGACAAAGGCGCAGACATGCGCACGTATGTCGCATTTTTTGCCTAAGATTCCTAGTCCTAAGAGAAGGAATCGTAGGCAAATCTGAAATTGTACGCCGACTACCATATTTTGACCCGCATATTATTTTAAATACTTTGTTCGTTTTTTAAGAACATTCCTGGCAATAAATAAAATATCGGTGTGCGTGTGTTTGTAATTCTTCTTATGCTAAATGGCTTGACTGATTTAGATGTTTTTTTTTCAATTCTTTTTGTGTCACTTGGATGGTTCTTAGCTATAGTTGGACGCGCTGTTGGGAGGCGCTGTTGTCGCATGACAACGTCTGCCTACCGGGTCTGCTAGTTATATTTTGGTGCCGATTCTCTTGTCACAAATGCCTCTAAACTAGACTAAAAATAGATTGCACTGAGTTATTAGTTTAGTGAAAATGGCAATTTTGCTATTCTGAGTTTGACGTTTTTCACCTAAAAATTTGGTGTATCCAACTAAATCTGACTATTTTTAAACGCGATTAAAAACGTGTGGAATAAAGTAAGTTGGCATGAACTAAAACCCCAACACTTCGACCTCAGTCCAAAAACAGTATTGTATTTTTTTTTCTTTTGCTTATATCTCGAAAATGGTTTGTAGCGTGATTGACGATTGCATGAAGATAGCGTGGACATAACAAATATGCAAAATACGCCTGTCGCCATCTGTAGGTTGCGTGCATTCGTCAAATGACGCGACCGTGGACAGTAAGAATTAGTCCTGTCAAACGAGGATTTCCCATTCTGAAATAGACTAAAGTGACACAACTTAACTACATTTAGTTTGACAGCACTTTTTTTTTTTTTGGTTGTGAAATCATCCAATGACTTCTCCCGCTCTAGGCGGAGCGGAAGGGCGTGTCAGACTCTTACTGACTAAAACCCACCCGTGTTCCTTCCAGGGGCCACGGTTTCCCCTTGGGACTACCCGCAACCCCGGCAGGAATCGGCCCTAGCGGACCCCGTCAGTTTTGCTGACATCTCTTTGAGGCGCGCGTGGAACACGACGCGCCGTCGACCCGGGCCTGGTCCTTATCGGACGGCGAGCTGCCCGTTGCTCTCCGTCCGCAGGCCCGCGCCTACGGTGGCCGGAAATCGGCTATCAATTCCCGACGCCCGGGACGTCTCCTACGGCGGCGGCGGCTAGGGCTGGTAGGGCGCGGCCTTTGCCACTCCCTCGCGCACTCCGCCTCCTCTTTCGCGAGCATTACTGCTTCGCAGAAGGAGGTGACGGCTTGCCATGCCCTCTCGCTCCGCACCATGGCCTGGACCAGGGCCGGACGCGACAGGTCACTGCCACCGAAGTTTGACAGCACTAAGATTGCAATGAGTTATTAACTTAGTAGTTTAGTGAAACAGGGAATTTTGTTATTCTGAATTTGACGACTGTCACCTAAAAATTTTGATTATTCAAACTAAATTTGACAATTTTTTTTTTACGCGATTAAAAAGGAATGGAATATAAAAATTAGTTGTCATGAACTAAACTTCACACCAACACTTCAGGTGCAAAAACAGTACTGTATCTTTTTTTTTATTAAGCTTATAACTCGAAAACGGTGCGTTCTATCGCAAAAATAATGAAAATTTCGACCCCCTTTAGGAAACCCTTTAACCCCTTTACCCGAACACAAAGGTAACAAATTTTCGTATTTTCCATACAAAAAGTTAAAAATTCCATACAAAACACGTCGACGCTGCCCCCCTGCGCGCCTCTGGACCTAAAAAATTTCACAGAGTAGAGCAAACAAGTACCACGTGGAGTCGCGAGTTCGCGACGCAAATTCGATTTTAGATGTGTCAAAGTTATTTTTTAATTTAGAGATATTTTTTTGCAGAATCTCAGATTCTCATAGCCAAAAGCAAGTAATTTTAGTGATAGTTTAGTTCGGTGCACAAGAGAATCGGCACCAATCAAGATTTATTTCTTAACCTTACCTACGTAACTTAAGAAAATATTTGGTGCCGATTCTCTTGTACACCGAACTAAACTATCACTAAAATTACTTGCTTTAACTACGACTAAAATTCCTTACTTTTGGCTATGAGAATCTAAAAGCTATTCTGCGGAAAAATATCTCTAAATTAAAAAATAATTTTGACACATCTAAAATTGAATTTGACAGTCACGTCGCGACCGACGTGGTACTTGTTTGCTCTACCCCGTGAATTTTTTTAGGTCCAGAGGCGCGCAGGGGGGCAGCGTCGACGTGTTTTGTGTTTTTTTTTCGCGATATCAATGTATGTCCCAAAGTAAAAGTTATTCAGTTCGATGGTCTAAAACACCTCTTAAAGTTTCTAAAGTAAATTTTTTAACACCTTATATAGGTACACCTCTGCCTAACCCTTCGGGGAATACAGTCGTGATGTTATGTTATATTTTACATTTACATTTTTTTAGTTTATATTGTAAATTGTTAATTTGTATGTAATTGTCAATGTAAAAAAGTATTAATAATTGTACATCAAAGAACAACTCAACAATAAAGCGCCTACGCGCACAATCGATTTGGACTCTCTGCAGCAAGCTCGTCTATAAACGCACACTAATACAATAAGTTCATAAATATTCGCACTAACACATACGTATGCGCATACTCGGTCGATAGACGGAGCGGACCAGCGAGCGACACAGCCATCCCGTCTCAATGCTCACGGGCGACTGCCGCCCGCGTCCCGCGCAGAGCCCCTCTGAACCTCTATCTCTAAATGGGGACATTTTGTTTAACAAATATTGATTGATTTACAAATGCAGTTTCAAATTTGTAGTACCTTTAACCTCTCTGCTCGACAAGATTTTGACACGTGGCACATCAGCTGACTCGACGGGGTGTTGCGAATTACGTCATGAAATTCAGGAATTTACATCAACTTTCAGCATTCGAATTTATTGAGAAAAATATGTTACCGCTCCTATTTCATACAATAAGTTTGTGGCAAATATCTTTAATTATATGTTGAGGTCACTCAAACCGCGTCAGTACACTGCGAAAGTTGTATAAAATAGGTATTACCACACCTATGCAAAAGGTAGGTTATTTAAATTCACTGAAAATATGTACATAAACAACCTACTCTCTTGCAGGAAATATGCAAAAGGGAAAAAATAAGATATTATCATTCTCTCTTCATTCTTACTTTTACAACATTTCATAAATAAACTACATAAAAACCACGGTCAAATCTTGATAAAAATTACAATAAATTGTGTTGCGACGTGACACTTCTTAGTGCCGACCGTCAACCCAATTTTCTTATTTCGATTCAAAAGTTTCATTCAGCTTAATCGATACTCGCAATAAAATCGAGCATGAAAAAAGTGGTAGAAACTGAATAAAAACTCTTTGGTGTATTTCCCATGAACAATTTTATTTTTTATATTAATAATTTTATCACGTACAATGTGTATAGGGGGTAAGTTTTTAGGGTTCTGTACGTAAGACTGAAAAAACGGAACCCTTAAAATATCACTCGTGTGTCGGTTTGTCGGTCTGTCACAGCCACTTTAATCCGAATCTACTGGACCGATTAAGTTGAAATTTGGTATACCTACACATGAATTTCGGTGACCCAAATACGGAGGTGTAACGTAATAAATGAATTTTGAATTTGGGGTCAGTTTTGGGGGCAAATGAAAAAAAAGAAAAAAAAAGGGTCGCCTTATTTTTAATTATTCTATAATATGTTTGGAACAGGGCTGTAGCCAGGAATTCATTTTGGGGGTTTGGGTTGAATTTTTTTTTAGGAGACTAACATATTTCTGATTTCGAGAGGGTAAAAAAGAGTATAGATTTATAAAAAATTGTACTATCGGGGGCCCGGCAATCTAAATGAGGGCCCAGGGCCCACGTATGTACAAATCTTAAAGAACTAGACTAACGTAGAATAGAAAATTTTGCACCCTACATTTATATATAAAATACATAGGGGGCCTCCGCGGACCTCACCTGTCGCCTCTAGTGATGGGCAGAGGATAAATACTCGGAGGATAAATACTCGAGTATTTATCCGAAACGGATAAATACTCGTTTTTACTCATTTTTATCTGATATTTACTCAAAATGATGGATAAATATATTTTTTGCGCTTCCGATGGTTATTTTTTTAATTTTTATGTTTAGTATTGCTGTTTGGGCCTTCCAAAATACTTAATTATTTGCCGTAGACTACAATAGAGCCGGAGGCGTACAGGGGCCAGCCACGACGTGTTTTATATGGAATTTTTCACTTTTTGTATAGAAATAATGAAAAATTATTACTAACATGTTGAGTTATAGGGGTTTAAGGGTTTCATAAAGGGGGTCGAAATTTTCATTATTTTTGCGATAGGATGCACCATTTTCGAGATATAAGCAAAAGAAAAAAAAAGATAAAGTACTGTTTTTTCACCTGAAGTCGAAGAATTGGTGGGAATAAAATTTGTTGTCATGAAGTAATTCCACTCCTTTTGAATCGCGTTTAAAAATAGTCTGGTCTAATGGGATCTGGGAGGCAAAAGTCCTCGCGCACATTCGGGAATGGCGCAAGGAGGCGAAACGCCAGGACGTACCTCCGCTACCGCGAGTGCGATTGTCGCAACCTTGTGCTGGGCACGCCACAATTGCGGCGATAAGTCCCCTGTTTGAGGAGTGGCTAGAGAGGCGCCACGGCGTCTTCACCTTCCGCCTGACGCAGGTCCTCACCGGACACGGTTGTTTCGGGAGATTCCTGTTCCGTATAAGGCGGGAAATTCCTGTTCTGGATAAGGCGGGAAGAAACGCCCGGGTGTCACCATTGTGTGGATCGCCCGCAGTACACGGTGGAGCATACGGTGGAGGTCTCCCCGGCTTGGGCGCAGCACTGCCGTGTCCTCGTGGAGGCGATCGGTGGTGGTGATCTCTCGCGTCCAGCCCTGGTCCAGACCATGGTACGGAGCGAGAGGGCATGGGGAGCCGTCGCCTCCTTCTAGAAAGCAGTAATGCTCGCGAAGGAGGAGGCGGAACGTGTGAGGGAGAGGCAAATTTCGCAACCTCACGGCCCTAGCCGCCGCAGGAGACGCCCTGGCCGTCGGGAATCCTAGGCCGATTCCCGGCCACCGTAGGCGCGGACCTGCGGACAGTGTGCAATCGGTAGCTGGCCATCCGATAAGGACCAGGCCCAGGTCAACGGCGCGTTGTGTTCCACGCGCGTCTCTAAGAGATGTCAACTGACTTGGTCCGCTAGGGCCGATGCCTACCGGGGTCGCGGGAAAGTCTGAAAGGAATACCGTGGCCCCTGGCAACATACAGGCAACTGAAGGAACACGGGTGGGTTTTATACAGTCAGTAAGAGTCTGACACGCCCTCCCACTCCGCCCAGAGCGGGAGAAGTTATTCGTCAATTTCCCAA
Organism: Conistra vaccinii; assembly: GCA_948150665.1. Taxonomy (NCBI): domain Eukaryota; kingdom Metazoa; phylum Arthropoda; class Insecta; order Lepidoptera; family Noctuidae; genus Conistra; species Conistra vaccinii. Next base: position 14,703,502 of record OX411329.1, read on the forward strand.
CCAAAAAAAAAAGGCACGCAGCTCTGACTTATTGGATTCATGTGCGTATTGTATTTATCACTTGCTTCAAAAACCGTGAAGGAAAACATCGTGAGGAAACTGGCATGCCTTTTTTTTGTTTTTGGTTGGGAAATCATCGAATAACTTCTCCCGCTCTGGGCGAAGCGGAAGGGCTTGTCAGACTCTTACTGACTAAAACCCACCCGTGTTCCTTCAGTTGCCTGTACGTTGCCAGAGGCCACGGTCTCCCTTTAGTACTTTCCCGCAACCCCGGGAGGCATCGGCCCTAGCGGACCCCGTCAATTGTGCTGACATCTCTTTGAAGCACGCGTGGAACACAAAGCGCCGTCGACCCGGGCCTAGTCCTTATCGAACGGCGAGCTACCCATTGCTCTCCGTCCGCATGCCCGCGCCTACGCGACGGTGGCCGGAAATCGGCTACCGATTCCCGACGCCCAGGGCGTCTGCGGCGGCTAGGGGCATGAAGGCGTGAAATTTGCCTCTCCCTGACGCACTCCGCCTCCTCCTTCGCGAGCATTACTGCTTCGCAAAAGGAGGTGACGGCTTGCCATGCCCTCTCGCTCCGTACCATGGCCTGGGCCCGACGCGAAAGGTCACTGCCGCCGATCGTCTCCGCAAGGGCTGGGCGGTGCTCCGCCCAAGCCGGGCAGTCCTCCACCGCATGCTCCACCGTGTCCTCCGGGCGATCCACACAGTGGTGACACCCGAGTGTTTCCTCCTGCCTTATGCGAAACAAGAACCTCCCGAAACAACCGTGTCCGGTGAGGACCTGCGTCAGGCGGAAGGTGAGGATGCCGTGGCGCCTCTCAAGCCACTCCTCAAAGAGGGGACTTATCACCACAATCGTGGCGTGCCCAACACTGGATTGCGACAATCGCACTCTCCATGACGCCATGAGATCCCACCGGAGCTCTGTCCGTTGTGCCGTAATTTCTCGCGGCAGCGGAGTTTTACCTCCTAACGCCACTCGCGAGGACTTTCGCCTCCAGATCCCATGGTGGCAATCCGGCAAGGACTCCGCCTCACCGGAGACCGTACGGTATCCCCGGACCATCCGGATGGCCATGACCCTTTGAAACGCGTTCAACCGGTGGGCTGGCCGCAACCTCAAGGAAAGCGCCCACACCGAAACTGGCATGCCTGAGAGATATTCCTCGACGGCATGTGAAGCCAAGTTAGAGCCCATGGGCGGCTTTTAAACTCTAACACCAGGTTAGACACTAACCGCACGAAAAGAAGAAGAAGAAGTAACGCACAAATGTATAATTTTATCTAACTTTGAGAATGATTGATGAAAATATTCATGAAATCATTGTTATTATAGGCTTTTTGTTATGGTTAAAGTGATTAATAAAGTACGGTACAAATGTATATTTTCAGATTGTCATTTATTTTAGTCCTTTTGTTCGTAAAATTGCAAAATTTACGGTTCATAACGTAACGAAAACTGTAGATAGTATTTATCCGCTGTTTTGGGTAAATACTCGAGTAAAAACGGATATTTATGAGTATTTATCCGTTTTGAGTATTTATCCGGATAAAATCCCAACACTAGTCGCCTCCCCTTATTCCTCTGGGGTATGGGGTATTTACCCAATAGCGGAAAAACGCAAGAGCGAGCGAAGCGAGCTCGAATTTTTTAGCATGATATTCCACTCAAATACATAAGTTATGTTTTCTTTGTCTTTGACCGTTTGTACAGGAATAGAAGTAAGTTTAAGTTTAGTAGAAAAGTTTGAGAACAGGAAATTTTTTGGCTAGGTTAGACTCTCAGAGAATGCTGAACTTGCAGGAATTCATTCAATACAAAGTCAGACTCGATAAAAATAAAGACGTAGTGCTTTTTTGTAGATTATAAAGTACTCCTCTGCGAAATAGATTACAATTGTCAGATGTATTACAGTACGGAGGAACCCTAGGAGGGTCGATTTCTGGATTGAGTTTCTGGTTTCTCACATTTCGGGGGGGTTTGAACCCCCAAAACCCCTCCCTGCGTAAGGCCCTGTTGGAACGAAGTTCTTTAACGCGGCTTGCGGTAGGAGTAAACTGGCAGAACTAATCACGCGAAAAAGTGTTCATACTTGCGACTGTCTTCTTCTAATTTGATAGAGAGAGAGAGAGAGAAAGTGTGATTTGGTCAAATTTTAAATGAGATAATTTTGTTTTGGTTTTAAATCATACATGAGAAGAAATTTCGTTCCTGACGGGGTCACCTGACCGCACACGTTTTATTTTTTTTATGAATTAAAAAAAATAGACCATTCCCCCCTACATATCTCCCAATCCATTGAGCCTAATTTTTTTTTTAATAGGGAATTTTTACTTGGTTATAGATTCCTGGAATGTATGAAGAACATGTTTTTATCCGACTTCAAAAAGGAGGACGTTCTCAATTCGACTGTTTTTTTTTTTTGTATGTCGTTACGCGATTACTCCGTCAATTATTAATTGATTTTGATAATTATTTTTTTGTTTGGTAGGTCATACTTCAGAGGTGGTCCCATAAATTTTTTATTAACTTTGCTTAGATAGTTTTTGAGTTAGTTATACGTATTTTTCCCACTTAGCCTATGTGGATGATATTATGATGATAAGTTCCTGTTACTGTTATTTATAGCAGGTATATCGTATGTATTCGAAGTATTCAAGTTGGTTGTTTTATTTTATTTTTTGTAAAAAAAAAATATTTTTCACTTTTTAGTTCTGGTACCCGGTGTACTTGGTTTTGAAATTTCGTTTTTTGCCACCAACTTCTGAAATTAAAGTTATTTTTGACTTTGTAGTGTCTTTTTTGGAAGTCGGTTGTTTTATTTGTAAAATGTTTTTTTGAACTAAAATATTAAGTTTGTCCTTGGGATAAATTATTTGTATAAAAACATGATAAATAACATATTCATCGTACGGAACCCTCTCCAGGCGAGTTCAACTTGCTCTTGTTCGTTGTTTTAATAATTTCATAGTGGTATTATTTAGTTATTTATAGACAACTTAAAAAAGGAGGAGGTTTGTAATAATTCATCTCATATAGCATCTCTGTCAAATATGAACGGAATTGATGTTTTTGGGGTCTCCGTAGTCGTAAAGGATTCCTTACAATTTTGTCATTTCCGTCTGTCTATGTGCTTGTCGGTCTGTATCTCTGTCCTGTCTAAATTTAGATTTTATAAATTTGCACAGTCCAGTCTTCCTTACAGTGGGTAAACGCGGGCGTTTTCGCAGGGCGTTCACGCAGGGCTGGATTGCGGGACGAAGTAGGCACTGTTTAGGTCCCAAGCTGCCGCTCTGCAGTTTGGAATATAGTTTTAACACGGGTCTGTGATACGGATTATATTCGTATACAACCGCAGAATTAACTTTGTTTTCATAGCTTTTTCGGAAAACACAAACTTATTTTTGCAGTCGATAAAATTGATGCTGTGCAATGTGCATGAGTAAATATTCATCCCAACTGCAGAACCCTTCACTGTGCGTGGTCCGACATACCCTAAACCAGTTTTTTAAATTTCGTTGGGACACTACCACAAAAAAAAAAAAACAATTTCTAATAATTGAGTATCTTAATAGAAACAAAAACTACCGAGCTTATACAATTAACGAAAAATATTAACGTCATTAATTAAAAGTGTTTGCGGAATACCTTCCCAATTTTTTGAATTAATTTATCATCATTCCCAAACAAAATTTTGCTAAGCCTAAGAAAAGTATCCTGGGCATTCTGTAGCAAACTATCAGAAAATATCAAAAATAAAATCCACAATAAATAATTGTCCAATAAATTAAAATAATTTTGAGCAGCGAGCGCATTCTGAATTCAAATATAGAAACAATTCGGCGCGAAATTAAATAAAATAAATGACGTACCTATCCCGGTCATCTAGATAAGTCTTGTCTGTTGACTCGGTTTCTAATTATATTATAATGTACGAAAAACGATTAAAATTACATTAGAACAGTATAAATCATTATTATAAACAATGTTTTATGTATTTAATGCTTAAAACAATTTTATTTCAATATCCATGTATCGATTTCTGACATTCGACATAATAATTAATCGAGTCGATCGAAAAAAATCGTTAGGCATAATCGCTTTCGCACATCATTACAATAAAAAAAACATTATTAATCGGAGATTTTGAACACAAATTGAGTAGTGGTAATGAATATTACGTGATATTTGATCTGTGTTCGTATATTACGTTAAGATCTGGACATTTTCTAGTTGTTTATAATATTTTAAATAATATTTGTCTCATTTTAATTCGTATCTACATGTGTATGTGTGATATTTGTGAAAAGTAAAAATGTAAACACGCACGATTGGCGCGAAACTTCGACTTTGGATATCAAAAAACTTCATTACCACTACATAGTTACTTTGAACAATGGATGAATTCGTCAAATAATTAAATGATGTATTATTCACTGCCCCTGCGGTGGAGTTTGGATGTTCGAAATCCCCAATTTTCATGTTTTTTAGCCTCGACTACCACTGTCATCAAAATGGCGATTATCACATTTACGGGCTTAAATTTTATTAAGGTAAATTAATTAAGTTGCGCTTTAAATATGAAAGATTTAATGGCGTTATCATATAAGTTTTTTATTCAACTCTCTTAATTAACGCACATTCTTATGATTTGATGGGTAGCATAACAAATATTTTCATTATTAAATTAGGATGTCGTATGTCATCATTTTGGGGTCCAATTGGATCCGCTACCGAGCCGGCGGAGGTCTTCGTGTTCGGGTCCAATTGGGGGCGCTTCCGAACTATACGGTTAATCAACAATTTTTCAGTGTGATTTTTTTTCCAATCGTCAAAGCCGTTTAGAAGTAGTTAGGAATATTAGCTAAAAATAGCGTTATGGTAAATATTTTTTTAAGGCAAAAGTATTAGTCATACGAAAAAACCCGGTTTCAGATATGTTGTAGATGAATCTATAGCAAACATATATTTTTTTCAAATCATTTAACTAAGCCGTTAAGGAGAAGATAGCTTTTTAAAGTGACCGTTTTACGGTACTAAACGAGACGTAGGCCCTTAATACTCAACGAAAAAATCGACAATCATGCCGCTGTTCATATTTCATCCCACTTCAGTCTGATATGGGCGCAGGATAGCCTGTACCAGAAGTAGTCATCGTATTAGCGGTTCAGCAGCTTCAATATCATATGGGTTGTGCCATAGATAAAATAAAAAACCAAGACATAGCGGTGCCAACAATACGGTGAAGCATGCCAAAACTACACCTCGCCTTTGTGCATATAGGCTCACACGCACACATTTACAACCTTTTACAATGACACTATTGTACCACAAAAAGTGTGCACATGTTTACGAAACCGGCTTCACTTCACTGTTGACAGTTCTGTCAGCTCTGTCTTGGTTATTTATTTGGTCTGATGAAACAACATAAAATTCTAAAACGTAAAGTAAACTACCTTGATTCATCATCATCATGCAACAGGAAATGCTTAGTTTTTATCGCCCAGATTACAGCCAAGGATAAAATTGTGCAAACGCTTACATAAAGCGTCGTGCAGATCGACGCGACGCGACAGTGCGAATCGACTAACAAAATCAATTTCTAAGAAAACTTCACAGTAGAACAATTACCGGTATCGCGTCGCGGGACAAGTCGCGCTAGTCTGCACGAGCCTTAAGGTAATTTACAACGCCTTAAGAGGGTGCATCCTAAAAGTTGGCAACGTCGTAAATAGCTGTCAAATATTTACCTGTTTCGATTAATTTGGAAATAATACTGTATGGAAATAAGAAATGTGGCTAACCAATTGACTAGAATATTAATAATGAATTGCAATTATAACATTGAATTTGATGTTGTACCCGTTTTAGGTGAAAAAAAGGCATTTGGAAAGTTTCCAAATACTTTTTTTACATCTAAAACTAACTATTCGGCGTTACGATATTAATTATTGCATTTCAAAATCAATATTCTAGTTCGCTAGTTAGCCACATTTTTTATTTCCATACAGAAATATTATCAAATTAATCAAAACAGCGAAATATTTGACATCTATTTGCGACGTTGCCAACTTTCAGAATAAACACTCTTAATAGACATTTTTTCCCTGTTTCAAGTAGAGTTATTTTTGCCATGTTTTAGTACGTTTAGTATCAAAGCAAATATTAACACCATACTATGTAAAACTACATTCGTAAAAAAAGAACCTGTTTATTTAACTCGTTTTTTATTTTTTTCGATCTTTAATATTAAACTTACTGTGTGATGAATACCCCCAAATAAATTGGAATAAAAAATTACAAGTTCTACATTTTTATTAATTTTCTGCAGTTTCAATAAATAGGTACATTTCAATAGTAATTTATTACATTAGACTTACCTATTCACAGATTTAAATTTGACACAGTTTTCAAGCCACGTAGGTACTATTAGTGCTATTAGCAAACAAAAACATTAGATGTTTTTGTTTGCTAATTTTGATTTCTTATTTGACCATGAAATGTCAGGAACACACGGAAAATAAATTCAATAATAGTCTGCGCGTGTATCTATGTTTAATTCTAGATATACTTGAAAAAAAACACCTTGCAAAGCCAATTTTTTTATTATAGTTTGCTAATTGTGACGTCAATTCATCCGTTTTTTAACCAATTTAAAATGAAGAGGTTATAATGTTCATCTGTATTTATTTTATGTTTGTTCATCGATATTTTCGTCAATTATGGACCGATTTTGAATTTGGTAACACAAAAAACAAAAAAAAATTAAAAAATTAACATTTTTTACAAAGAAAAACAACCGCCTTTCAAAAAAACACTACTTAATGAAAAATAACTTTAATTTTGGAAGTCGGTGGCAAAAAAATCTAAAATACAGATCCAAAGAGATTGACTTCCGAAATTAAAGTTATTTATCACTTTATACCATTCCCCCTCTAAAAAGCTTATTTTATTCACTGAAAACAGTGAATAAAAAGCTCTTTTAATCACTATTTTGGTGTTTGAATTTAGAACACACCAATGTATTCGACCTCTATCTCAATGCTATACAACCTCCTTAACACTTTCGACTCCACCCATTTTCATAGAACTCATAACTCATCATTCCGCCATAAAAGTCTATGACTTTTATTATTCGTAGTTGGAAGTGAAACCTCCGGGAGGTTTCACTTCCAACGTCCACGAGGGCTCCCGGCATCCCATACCCAAGTAGGTGAACCCTCCAGGAGGGCTCCCGACACTGAACGTCTACATTTAAAATGAGCCCTCCGCGAGGGTTCCCGGCATTCCATATCCAAGTAGGTGAACCCTCCAGGAGGGCTCCCGACACTGAACGTCTACATTTAAAATGAGCCCTCCGCGAGGGTTCCCGGCATTCCATATCCAAGTAGGTGAACCCTCCAGGAGGGCTTCCGACACTGAACGTCTACATTTAAAATGAGCCCTCCGCGAGGGCTCCCGACATCCCATATCCAAGTAGGTGAACTCTCCAGGAGGGCTCCCGACACTGAATGTCTACATTTAAAATGAGCCCTCCGCGAGGGCTCCCGACATCCCATATCCAAGTAGGTGAACCCTCTAGGAGGGCTCCCGACCCTGAATGTCTACATTTAAAAGAGCCCTCCGCGAGGGCTCCCGACATCCCATATCCAAGTAGGTGAACCCTCCAGGAGGGCTCCCGACACTGAACGTGTTAACCTTTTATTAAATGTCCTTTTTGCGCTTAAATCTTTCTTTTTCTCGTAGTCATGGTATAAAGTATAGTATGCAACTCTTGAATAAAACGGATTTATATCGAGGGCCATGAATCACTCGCGTCGCTCAGGATTCTAACACTTGAATCACTCGCTGCGCTCGTGATTCAATCATCATGAATCACTCCCTACGGTCGTGATTCAGTCGTTAGAATCCTTCACTTGATCGTGATTCATCTATGGCCCTCGCTTTAAATCCGTCCTTTATTCATTAGTTGCATAATATACTATTGTAGGTAGTGTTTTTTCGGAAGCCGGTTGTTTTTTTTTTGTAGGTGATAATGATAGATATAGTAGATAAATACCTAATTTGGGTATGCGAAAATAGCGAAAAAGTATGAAACATCAACTCTAAAGTACTTTTGTAAAATGAAGGTAGTCGCTGTGAAAAACCAATTAGTACCCTTTACCTTTTATAAAAGGAAAAAAAAAAACACATTTGAAAAACAATTCCAATATTTCACTGTCATCCTCAGACTACGCAAGATTAAAAAACCTTCTTTAAAAAACTTCTCATTTTGATATTTATATTCACGTGGCAATTAGAGATTTTTCCAGTACTTTTTATACGATATAAAACTAATAACTACGATAATTATAATAACTTGCTCGGGATTTTTTTGTTAAAATTTTTATAAGTACTTCGATTAAAGTTTTTTTGGTCACGTTTGTTATGGCGGCTTTTTGTATATTTGCAAAAAGCTTGTAACACCATAAACTGATTGATTGCTAAATTAAAAAAATGTTTGCGTACCTAAACTGCCTATATTCTATTTTTTCGGGTTTCTTCTTGTCTGATTAAAACCAGTCTCTAATTACATAAGTCTAATGTAGGCAGGCATGAGATTATATTTGGCAAGTTGAGAAAGACTGGATTTCTTTTAATTTTTTTAAATTTTTTAGGGTTCCCGTTGCCTCACTTCGGGTGCGAAACCTTAAAAAATGAAATTGATAAAATTAAATCCAGTCTTGATTTTATTACTAAGTATCCGCTGTCAGTCTATCAGTGGGCTGTATGTCATGAATATCTATGAACCGTAATAGGTAGACAGTTGAAATTTTTAAAGATTGTGTATTTATATTGCATTTCATTTCATTTTATTCACATTGCCGCTATAACAACAAATAATAACAATGAAATAAAGTAAAAAATTTAAGAGGAACCCTCTTAAATTTTTATCTATAGGTACATTATAACAAAACAGTAGATCCCGGTGTCTGTCTGTCTGTCTGTTGGTTTTTTCGCGCACATCTCCGAAACTATTGAACGAATTTTCAGGTAGTTTTCACAGATAGACAAACATTAATTTGCAAGAGATTAAAGTCATTGTTTCATTAAAATTGGATATGCAAAAAAAAGTTATCATCATAGATAAGTACAAGACGGTATTCTGTTCACGACATGTTGTGCACAATTTCTGAGAGTATCTAACTAAAAAAGTACTAGGCTTGCATGAGTTCAAGATAGTAATACAATCATTAGTATTATCAAACTAATAGGATTTGGATGAAGTTGGGCGCACGAATAGTATAAAACTAAGAAAAAGTCATGCATGAATTTACTTGCACGCAGCAAATTGTCACTCAAGTGCAAGTTGCGCATTTATACGTCGTGCATTCGTCCAATCATGACCTATGCGGGAGCCGTCTTTGCTCACGCGAGTCCCAGTACGATCCATAGGATGCAAGTATTACAGAACCGTGTCCTTCGTAGGGCCACGGGAGCCCCGTGGTTTGTTAGGAACGAGATCCTCCATCTCGACCTCAAAATCCCCACCATCCGTCTGTTCCTTAAACGTATGTCCAAGCGGTACTTTGACTCCGCAGTCAAACATAGGAATCCCCCAATAGTCAAAGCAGCTTGCTATGTCCCGTCCAATAATCAAGTTAGTAAGGCCCGTCGCCCTAGGCATGTCCTCTCAGATCCAGATGACCCCATAACTCTCCTCCAGGAGAGCAATAGGTGGCCCTATTGCTCTCCTGAGAGGAGAGGAGAGTTAGTTTAGGTACAAGTACAGTTCACAAAACACGCCGACACAACTTCAGACCTCGCCGTAGAGGTCCGCGACCGCGACCCACCCGAGTAAATGATACTCCCCCCCGACCCTTGCTCGATAACGATGCGCCAGCCCGCGTTTTTGCTGAGCCTGTAGCTTTAAATTCCCCTGATAATAATAATGAACCATCCTTGATCCAGCCTGTCCCTCTTGCTGTCCTCCCGTCAGCGAACGCCCTAAGCCGAGGTTCGTACCCCACAGGGGGTGCCCTTAGCGAGCGTTCGCCTAGTTTTAATTTAGCTTAGTTTGTATGCCCCTGGCTGGAGGCTTTGAGTTTCTTTTAGGAGCTTAAGGCAGCCACAGGAAAGTCCGGTTAAGCAGCGAATACCTTAGTGGTAACCTGCGAGATGCCATAGTCAAAAAAAAAAAAAAAAAAAAAATGCATGAATTTACGTTTACTTACCTACATTAAAAAAATGCAATCGTTAATGCTACCACATGCATGAAAGATCATCATTAGAGAATGGCTCGACCGATTTGGCAGATTTTTTTTGTTGTATTCGTAATTGCCTAGAAAAGGTTTGCATGAAATAAATTGAAAATCCACCGGAAAAGTTGAAAATACATCCGGGCGACGCCGGGCACAAACAACTAGTCATACATTAACCTGTTTTTTCGTCGTTTTTTGCTGGTCGAAGTGCCTATGTCCGATGACAGTACGATATGCCTATGTCCAGTAGTGGACTTCTTTCGGCTGAAATGGTGATGATGATTGAACGCTGATACGGAACCTTTTTTGTGCGATTCCGACTCGCTCTTGGCCGGTTTTTTCTACTGCCCATTGAAATGTAGGTAGTATTCTTAATAGTTAATAGTCATAAACATAACATGAAGATATGATGTTAATGATGGTCAAATGTAAGTCATTTTGACAAAAAAGTTCAATATATCGGTAATCAATGAAGATTACAATAATTATATTTTATGCAGTGATGAGATTAACGGTTGGCCTTGACAGCACATAGCTCAAAGTTTATATATAACAGAAGGCGATGTTTCAAGCGATTTGTATTCTGACTGAGCTTTCGACTGGACTGTGTAACGAATTAAGTTAATCGCAATGAGTGCTATTTTTAATACATTTATTTTGTTCACGCAAATCACAGTTATATTTTCAGCGTGTAAGTGTTTATTTCTATTTTGTTATCCATTAGAAAATCATAAAAATAATTTGCATATCTAATTAACATATCTCTATTATCTAAGAATACATATTTTTTACTATAAACATTATTTATAATTTAATTATACAAACGGCATTTGAAAATATATCCCCTAATATACTAAAATAAAAAAATCTTAAATTGTATTCAGTCTCAAGTACAGTGAAAAAAAGTGCTTTGTGAAAGTGTTTACAAAAGGAATGTTTCATTCAATAATTAGGTAGTTATTTACTTTATTACATATTCAATTTAAATATTTGAGTATAAAATACATTTAAAAGCATTAAAATAATAGCCCGCCGGCTTCGGGTAATGATTTGGTAGGTTATTAGTTTAATTATCTATTAGGTACTTTGTGATAGGTACTTTGAAAACATTTTAAAAGGACTGCGATGTATGCATTATAATATTTTTTATATGTGAAACAATGCAAAAAATCAAAATCATAAACGTACGATATGTACCTATTTAAATAAGCACCTCTATATATAGGTATATTTTTAATAATAAATATGATTACTGTCGATAAAGTGCAAGTCATTGTTTTTTGTACTGATAAAAAAGATTATTTAGATTGTATTGTATGTATAGATTATCTTGTTTAACTAGGATAAACAAGATAATCTATACATATTATAAATTGAAGTTGCTTTTCATATCTGTCTGTGTGGCTGCGTTGTTCGTCTAAACGGATTTTACGGATTTTAATGTTGTTTTCACCATCATTTAGAGAATTTATTCCGGAAGACTTATATGTAATAAATTAGTATAATACATATATCTCTGCTCTCATTAATCACTGACTCCTGCACTGTAGAAGCGCTTGCGACCTAGTGGTCGCAAGCTACTGCAGTGTTGAGCATGAGGAGGGTTGGATTTCCAGGTCGGGCAAATTGTTATTGGGTGTTTCCATCTGGAATTTCTCAGTGGCAGTCCGGAGTCGTGATTTAGGCTCGGTTGATGGCAATAGGGTCGCCCCTGTTACATAGGACTTAAACAAGTGTAGGTACCTCTGCCTAACCCTTCGGGGAATACAGGCGCGATGTTATAAATACATTAATATTAAACTTACATAAATAAGAAATAACTTGGTTCATCTTTCTGACTGATCGACCCCTTGTTTGTTTTTTTTTTGTGTTGGAAATCCTCAAATAACTTCTCCTGCTCTGGGCGGAGCGGAAGGGCGTGTCCGACTCTTACTAAAATTCATCCGTGTTCCTTCAATTGCCTGTACGTTGCCAGGGGCCACAGTCTCCCCGTAGGACTTTCCCGCAACCCCGGCAGGCATCGGCCTTAGCGTATCCCGTTAGTTGTGCTAAAAACTAACATAAAGATCCCCTTTATTATATGATTATATCGCATATTGTATGATTCGTCATTTTACAAACAGCGCCGTCCGTTTATAAACGCATGCGGTTTTGCAAAATGCCTAAGGCAAATTGGCAACTCGTTCAATACGACACTGTTTATACGACAGTTAAAAAATGCCTGCAATTGGTTTATTTGATATAAATACTTTGAGTCTGAGTTGTAGTTGTTTGATGTTTTAAATGTGTTTAATGTAAACCATATTATAATTATATACAACATACTAACTTATTTTAAATAATTATCTTCCATACCAACATTAGATCATCATCAATTTAATGGTTCCTTGTTTATAATTAACACCTTTATTGACCTTGCAGCTACATGTACAGTCAGCATTAAAAAATACTGATAATATTATGAAGTTTTTTAAAATCATTTAACAACCCATCTATAAGTCTGCTTGATAAGCTTCTATTACTTTTTTTTTTGTAGTATTAGCAAGTATTTTGAATACTTATTGAATAAGTAGCTTTCGCCCGTAGGTTTTATGTTAATTCAAGTTATAAACTATCTATCCAAATCCCTTCAGCCGTTTTTGCGTGATTAAGTAACAAACATACAAACTTTCACATTTATAATATTATTTATATATATATATAGTAGGATGGTCGGATCAAGTCTGATGTAACAAATATAAAAGGCACCTGTTTAAGACTCTTGATATCAACTGATCTAGGTTCTATCGACGTCAATATGAATGTCTAAACAATACAATAACTTTGACAGTTTATGTTAAAGATAAGTTTGGACCCTATTTAACTTTTGACGGTAACTTTATTAGGCAGCCATAACCTCGATCTTCTATATTTATACATTCATATAAAATAAAGTCGCTTCTCGTGTCTGTCTGTGTGACCGGTTGTTCTTCTAAATTATGCAACAAATTTTGAAGCGGTTTTCACCATTAATTAGAGAATTTATTCTAAAAGGTCATAACCCTTAAAGAATTAATTCCAAAATATACAGGGTGTTAGGGTAAACACCGTTATCCTTCAAACCAGTGGTTTGGTTTCGTTTATAGAACGTAAATTCAATGGAAAATCACAACTTTTTTTTTTAAAGATGTTAATTTTGAATCGTCACGCAATTCCTAAGGTAGGTATTTTTGCCTGTCTTAAGCCAGGAAAAGGTTGTATTGTTTCATGTGTTGTGTAGGTAGGTAGGACGGGCGGCGATCGATTACGTCACTCGGGCGGGCGCATATCCATGAATTTGCGGACGGTGTCGGACAATAACCTTTTTAATATTGTTAAAGAAAATAACGTAATTTTTTTTTTACTCTTTTTTTATGTTTATATTTAACCCAACTACCCATAGTTTGAGTGACAACGGTGTTTACCCTTCCATCCTGTATTAAATTAAATTATATATTATACACATAAGTGTATAATTTATTAGATATTAATATTAAACTTACTTCACTTATAATAAATAAATCTCGATGTTTTGTTTTCGAAGTCGCAATAGCTGTCACCGAAGCAGGGGCCGCTAGTTACTCGTACAAATAAGTTGTTTGTTTACCTACCTTTTTAATTAAGTGGACCTGATCTTATTTTTTTTATTTGTGTCAAGATTTGTCACAGTTTTTAAAGCACGTACTTCTGATGTTTTTGTTTGTTATTTTTTATTTCTTATTTGGCCATGAAATGTTAGAAAAACATGGAAAATAATATTCAGCGTGTACCTATTGCACGACTCATAATGCGCAGCATTAGAGTGTGCTCTACGATCGAAAATTTTTTTTTGCCCCATTTCTGCAACTGTTTTTATTGTTACACTCCTGCTAGTTCACAGAACCTACTTAATTTATATACCATTGTATAGATGATTAAATGGAGATTAATACTGTACTTTTTAACAATTGATTGAATGCAGCAGAAATGGAAAAAGCACGACTCATAATGCGAAGCATTAGAGAGAGTGCGCTCTAGGATCGAAAAAAATTTTTTGCCCCATTTTTGCAACTGTTTTTATTGTTACACTCCTGCTAGTTCACAGAACCTACTTAATTTATATACCATTGTATAGATGATTAAATGGAGATTAATACTGTACTTTTTAACAATTGATTTAATGCAGCAGAAATGGAAAAAGCATCAAAATAGTTGAAAAAAAAATCCTGTCCGCCAATTTATGAACCCTGAAAACATTGTAGCTTGCGATAAAATCAATTAATTGAGTCAATTTTTTTTTTATACATTCGTTTCAGCCATAGAAGGAACCCTATTGAAAATGGCTCTTTTATTCAAAGTAGTTTAATTATAATTAATAAAATACTAACTAAAATATAATATCTATAACTAAATATTTCCAACCTTTGATTTGACGTCCGTAAGTTGCCTAGCAACCGCCAAGTAAATAGTCTTTGACATTACGTAAGGATTGCGAGATTAGAAATTTACCCGTATTGATGGGTAAAAACGCAGTCAAAACATACTTCAAGAAAAGTGATAAATTGTTCATTTTTGTTAGAAACTATGTTCTGAATTTCTTTTTCGTTTATGAATGAGTGTTATGAGGCGTGCCCTTTTGGATTTTCCAAACTATTTGTAATTTATGCAAAACTTAAAAACACACCTAACAAGGCTTGTTTTTAATTTTAGTTTGCAAAATGTGACGCCCATACATCATTTTTCGAACCTAGGTAGGCTTAATTTTGGTAGGCGAAAACATTAAACAATATTTACGAAACGGAGCTTCTAAGCTTTGCATTAAACCAAGGTGAAGAAAGCTGTATTGTCATAGAATTAATTAATTTATGCGTACGATTCAAACAATTACATCTCTGTCAATATCAGACAAATAACTGTAGATCCCCTCCGTTTTAAAAAGTCCTAAAAGCAAATGGTTCTAATAGCAAAACGACACTTTAGCAAAAAGTCTTATTAGCAAATCGTCCTACAAGCAGTTTGTTCTATTAGCAGAACATCCTATATGCTACAGTGACAGAATTCAGACATTTTGCTGAAGTGCCCTTTTGATTATAGGTCAGCGGGAGTTTTCAAAGTAGACGTGGCGGCAACTCGACGTGGCTGTACTCGACGTCCAAAATTCAAAATTCAAATTCAAAATTCAAAAGTTATTTTATTCAAACTAGGCTGAGAATCAGCACTTTTCGAACGTCAAAATTACATAAGACAGTCCCCCAAAAACGCCCGCCCTTCACCGCTTCCTAGTGCTTCCTAGTCCCGATTCCCGAGTCCCGTCCCAATTTCAAGGGAATAAATTATTTTGATAGTAGACCCATTTGCTTTTAGGACTTTTTGAAACGTAGCGAAAGTAATGAGTCATAGATAATATTTTTGATTTAGTATGCAAATAATACGACTATTAATATTTATTTGTAATTTTTTTTTTTTACAAGACTTTTTTTGGTTTGTAATATTATTATACCCGAAAGAATTAACTCAGAAATATTCTCAGAGGTCACCTTGGTATGTTCATAATATATATTATAATGTATTTTCCTATATATTTACATTTTTTGTCTTCATCATGCAAAAATCGAGATGAGACATGCACTAAATTACATAAATAACCGCGTACACTAGGATGTAACATTTTATGATACAATTTATAGTCTAAACACGTACATTTACATATTTCTGTTTGTTTTAAGTATTTGTGGTCACGGTCGACTAGGTTGGGTATCTTCCAAGTGTTGTCTTGTTTATCTTGTCACTAGACAAAGTTATTAATGTGAATGTTTGTGATTAATGTAACTACATAAGTGCTTCGTAGGGATTTTTAGCAGTAGATTTTACATATTTAATCGATTAAGTACATGATGAATTGAAAATGAAATGAAATTGTTTATTCTGTAAATAGGATATCGGAATCACTTTTACATATTATATTAAAAAATATTAAAAATAACCTAGATGAGGTCGGCGTTTCCTACATGACTACTCTGAGAAGAAAGGCCAAACAAATCTGATCTGAAGGCTGAATCTGAAGGCTGATCAAATCTTAAATATTTTAATTTCAACTGTCAGTGACGCAGGAGATTTAATAATGAATTATAATTATTTTCATTCGTTCATATAGATACTTAAACTAAGAATATTTCGAATAATAATTTTACGGAAATAGGTAGTGAGGAAGTAACGATTTATAAATAAAATAATGCTAATGTGTTATAAAATTATTTAGGATTTGAATAGACGATATTGAAAATCCTGTATTTATAAATAAGATTATGCATGAGTCCTTACATAGTAATCATGTGCCAAAGTACTGTCAGTTACAAAAATATGAGGAAAATAACTTGGTTTTTTATAACCATGCACCACTGACCACCGACTTCCGAAATTTAAGTTATTTTTCACTTTGTAATGATTATTGAAAGTCGGTTGGTTATTTTTGGAAAAAAGGTTTTTATTTCTCGCTTTTTAGTGGTTGTAATTTATCTAAGTTACAATAGCCTAATGTCAACTGCTTCTTTACAAAATATTGCTTTTCCCGATGTAGGGACGTTAATCGTTGAGGAGTTCTCCTGGTACTTAACCATCAGCTCCACTTCTCCATATGCATTGTGACGAGCATAAATCCCGGTTATCCGGCAGGCGCAAAATGTGTTTTTTTTTCATACTTCTCAATTAGTTGTTATCTCGGCAGTCACTTCCTTTCTAGCCATATCATCTTTCACACAATCCATCCATCGTTTCTTTGGTCTTCCCATATTCATATATTCATCCACATTCATACTCAAAACCTCGAAATGTTCCTTTCCATTTTATTCCCTCGTTTTCTGATTTATTAATTTACATTTAAATTTGATACAATTAATTTACTTTTGCAACTGACCATACATTTATCAAGCCAGAAATATTATACACGTGTATTATAAAAACACGTAAATCGGATAAGTGTTTCTTGAATTATAAACGTATTACCAGACTGTAGGTAGGTATTGCGCTTTGTATTAATGATGTTACACTGATGACATATTGTTCTTATGTTTATCTTTTATTTCCCTATAAAATTAGCATCAGATAAAATATGGTATAATTAACAGGATATATCAAGAAATCAGACAATGGTGCTTGCATTGTTACATGTTGTGTTTATTCGAGTTGTTTAGCGTGGTCATTTAGTTACAACATAACTAATTATCATATTACTTAGATGCAAAAAGTAGGTAGGTACTGTTAAAGGTTACATGCAACAGGCGACCTTATTTCGTAAGTACAGGCTGTTAGAAAAATAACTCGTTGCATTTGATCATTCAAGCGAATTTGGAATTAATCTTCTTCAACACCGTAATCGCGTAACACACGATCAATCACAATCTGTTTTATGTCGACAGTTCAGCAAAATTCTTTGCGTTATTTACGTTGTTCAGCAGACAAATTATTCGAACATTATGATTAGCAATGGATTTGCAATATCCTTCAAAATGATTCAGATTATGATTGATCGTGTGTTCAGCAATGGGGGTGGTATAAATAAAAATCAATTGCCGTGCGTTAGTCACGCAAAAACTCGAAAATGGCTTGACCGATTGTGATGAAAATTTGGTAAATTGTTGTGTGCGCCGCGCCGGAGAAGGCTCAACAAAAATGTACAAAGCATTGCAACGCATGCGGTCGGGCATTAGCTAGTTTTAAATAAAAAATTATATGTTTTTTTTTAGAAAAAACGGTAGTGGTAAAGTGGACGCGTATAAGTGTGCAAGTTTCTCAGAGATAAGATGACAAATATAAGTTAAATAAATTTAATATTTTATGGTAATATAATATTCTACGCCCCTAAATAATATTGCTCTATAGTTAGCGCGCTTCAAGCGCTACAGTACCTACCTATAGGCTTGAAGTATATTGCGTCAATGTAAAACAATTACGAAGTCATTATTTTGTATTTGTCTGTCATTTTAAAATTATGTCCGAGTGTTACCACACAACACTTGGACATAATTTCTCAGTCTCATATATCTCTACACTTAACTACTAGAATAGATTAGATGATAATTATCACCTATTCTACTCTATTATAATTATAATAATATTATACTCTTTATTTGTACGGTGTAGTACAAATTACAGATATCGACGGTTGAAAGGCAATTACTACCAAGCGACAAATTGGCAACTTTTTAATTACTTAATAATATGTAGAGTATACTATACTCTTATTATTACAGACCTTACAAATTACAGATGAATGGAGATATTTAACATAGGGTGACATAATGGGCGGCCTTATCGCTCAAAGTGATCTTTGAATATAACCTTCGGATGGCCACTCTATTTCGCAAAATATTAATTAAGTATCAAGTTTTTATTGTAAAATACGCTGTAATAAGCTGCTCTAATATTTTTTTCTAAAATAAAAGTACCTTAAATCCATAAAACATCTGCTATCAGCCAGTGAATGGTGAAAGTCCTGTTAAAATCGTTCCAGCCGTGCGTTTGGGAGATTAGCTGGAACAAAAAGACAGTCACTAATATATTTTCATAGGTAGCATCTACAGAACTGACAAAATTACTTAATAATCAACTTCCATAGACCGGGGTAGGTTCCGGGGGGTTCCACGTAGGTAGGTACCTGTTATTGTATTTTGAGTACCTAAATAACAAAGTAAAATACAAAACTACACACAAAGTAATTTTTACTCATTATTAGATTATAAAAGATCATAATATTCAATATTCTTCTAGTTTAAAGATTTTTTTATTTTCGGACATACAATTTTCATGTTCAATTAAATAAATATAACTGAGAGGTGGAGCTGTGACTGCCTCGTTGGTCTAACGATCGCAAGCGCTACTGCTGAATTCGATACCCGGGTTGGGCAAAGTGTTATTGGGTGTTTCCATTTGGAATTTCTCAGTGACAGCCCGTAGTCTGAATATATGCCCGGTTGATGGCAATAGGCTCGACCCCTATTACATGGGACTTAACATAACTGGAAAAATGTGAGTGTACTATAGGTACACCTCTGCCTTAACGTTCGGGGAATATAGGCCTGATGTTATGAGGAGTAATAATTTTGTTTAAAATCACGTGTCGTGGAATTACCTAGAAATTTGATGTCACGTAATACCGATGTAAAGTTAAATTAACTTGTTTTTATGAGTCAGTTAAATAATAGGTACAGCATACTAAATGGTAGTTACCTGTCTGGGACCACATATAAACCACATCATTACACTATTTTAAGAACTAAGAACATTATGGGACGGCTTAAGAAGAAATGATGATTTTTTATTATTATAGAGATTTCAGAATTGCTGTGATTATTATATTTACTCTCTTTAGAGAGCAGTGGTAGCCCAGTGGAACGGCCCCGACTTACGTCCTAGGTCGTGGGTTCAGACCCTGGCAGGCACTTAGTTTACTTTGCGTAACGCTGCTTTCAAAATAGCGAAGGAAAATTCCGAAGAAACCGACATGTCCTAGAACCAAAAAATTTGGGGTTGGTCAGTGGATGGATGACCATCTTTATATACCAAGGCTCCTCTGTGCCTCGGAAAGCACGTTAAGCTGTTGGTCTTGGCTGTCATTCGTAGATCTTTGACAGTAGTTACGGGCCGTCAGAAGCCCGAAAGTCTGACATCAGTCTTACCAAGGGGTATCGTTTTACCTAGTTACTGAGCTGTGGAGGTCAGATAGGCAGTCGCTCCTTGATTGATTTTAATTTGAATTTGATTTTTGTAGGCTTTTGTTATTCAAAGTTAAATTGAGCGACAGTTACATACCTACATTCATGGTAATAAGAAAACAAGGTATGACATTCCGGGAGTAACACTTTCGTATGTCACTATCCAGTACCCACTTTATTGCAACAAAACACGAATAAAGGAAAGATTTTAAGTCGCCATTCTGTAAAAAAATATATACAAAGCATTTAAACTGTCGTTTCGTTTGTTTAATCAAACGAAACAAATCAATTTAAACATATACCAACGTAATTGTTAGTTAAAACCTCATTGTTTTATCGGATTCGCACAGGTAATAAAGGTGGTTGGGGAGTTATTACTACTCAATACTGGTAACACAGATGTGATGACGTAGGTAAGTGTCACCCACGTGACCACTGTGTCAACTTGTTTTCTTATACCATGCCTACATTATAAATCAAGGAACATTGAACTCGTCAAAACATAAAGGTTTTGTGGTGACATTGGAAACATAATATTGATTTAGTATTCCATATAGTTATATCAGTTCTTTGAAATAGGTATATATAATCATAAATCCTTTATTATTTACGCTCCCAAAATGAGACAAGCGACAGGATTTTTGGAAAGTGTACTTATTCGTTGGATACAGCACGCTAATTTAATCAAAGCTTGGGCTGCGAAATACCACTAGGTTATGTTACCCCAAAATGCAATCTTCCCTTACTTCGACAATTTCAGAGTAGTTGAAACTTACAGTTCTAAAACGATTTTTCTACCAATTTCAGTACCACCGATCCAAAAATGCACTCTAACCGACTCAAGCTGTATAAAGAAGTCGGCACAGAATGCTGTGGCGGCGTTTGCTGCTGGCATCCCTGAGATTGGCACTGAGGTTTTGGATCCGGCCCACGTTGACGTTATCAAGGTCGACCTGTCTGGACTGAAGCTTACTATCAAAGATGCTGATATTAAGGGGCTCAAGAATTCTGTGATTGATAAAATCAAGTGAGTGTATTTAAAGCTTACCAAATAACTACATAAAAAAAATTTCGTTAATATTACAGGGCTTATTTTTAATTCATGTCCAAGAACATGAAGTTTGGCAGTAGTTAATTTGGCTTATTTGGATTTGTGGTCTTATACAGATCAGTCGATAACAACGATTACAATTCCCAACATTAACTTTTTTCTTCTTATTTTGTACTTACATTAGTTACCAATTTGATGAGTTTAGCTAAGCTTACAGCTTAATTGAGGAACCTGCTCATAATGTGCGTCATGTCAAAAACAAACTACCTTCTATATCTGATTCTAAACATAGCTGTTAAGCGATTGATTCTTAATTTTTTAGTCTGTGCTATATAAACGCATTTTCTTTCTTTTTTTCTAGAAGTTGTAATCAAACGATATTATTATCATATTGTGTAGGTATTTAATACTTAATAATTCTCTAAAGACCACACCTGTACACACGACGAACTGTGCGAGTCGTGTGCATCTCAGGAACATAATATGGGCACCTTTGGACATGTTCACGAACAGTGAGCGAGTAGTTTGCGTGCAACTCTTGCAGACACGAACAATACGGTTTGCGTGCCTCTTAGGAACATAGTATGAACACCTCCATTTCACGGTTCGTGCGCGTGAGCTCCAGTTGCGTAGTTGTGGATCCTTGCACGTGAAACGTTCGCTACATGCGCGCGCCCACGTATAATATGACGCGTACATAGTCATTCGAAGCGCCTAGCGTTCACGGTTCGTGCACGTGCGCCGCGCGTGTACTGGTGTGGACGCGCCTTGATATATCTTCATCTTACAGGGTTGATACTGCGAAGAAACAGATCGAGCTCATCTTCCACTCAGCTCCCTTCATACTGAAGGGCAAGTACAAGGCTGGTGGCATGCTGCTCATCCTGCCAATCAGTGGCGACGGAGAGATCACTTTAAAGCTTAGTAAGTTACAGGTTTTTCTAAGCTACAAGCTATTGATGGGGTTTATGGGAGAAGGAGCTGTCAAGAATGATAGTGAAGTGTGTAGTGTACTCTGGGCAGTCAGCCCCACTACTAACCTTTTTAATGGCGAAATCCGAGTTGTGCTGACACGAGAGAAATATAGATACTGATTTCTGTAAAGTCATTTCATCATCATCCACAGACCAATTCCAATTCTTGAGCCAATCCCCACACTCCTGTGCACGCCTCATCTAGGTTTTGGCTGCGATGCCAACAATGTCGTCCACACATCTCATCGCCGCCTTTGGACGACCAACATCTAGTCTTCCAGACAGTGCAGACTAGCGTGACTTGTCGCGTGACGCAACACCGGTAATTGTTCTACCGTGAAGTTTTCTTAGAAATTGTTCTGTTAGAGTCGCGTGGCGCCGCCGCCGGTCTGCACGACGTTTTACTCCACCTGTCATCACTGCGCCTTGCTAGGTGCTCAGCCCAATTCCATTTGAGTTCCATAATAGAAACAAAGTCATTTAGGTTCTTGTAAATAAAGGTTTGCCTAATTGGACTTGATAATATTACGGTTTCTTGAAAAGTCGTCCGCTAACATTCCATGCGCGCTCCTAATGTACGTAACTAAGTTAAAACTTATGGTATACGTACCTTAAGCATTAACTTAGTCCAAATGTGTTAATGATCCAAAAACTATGTAAGTACGTAGTGTAAGTACTACGTACTTACATAGTTTTTGGATCATTGATATATTATGAGGGCAATCTGCAAGCAAACTCTATTCTTTAGTATTTTATTACAAAGCTTGGAATTAAAATTCACGTGTCATATGAATCCTTTTCCAGAAAACCTCGAGATCACCATGACAATGCCGTACGACATTGTCAAGAACGAGAACGGGAAAGACGTCATCGAATTGAAGAGCTACAAGTACAGTTTCGAGAACAACGAGAACACACAATTTAAACTGACCAACTTGTTCAATGGAAACAAACAGTTGAGTAAGTATCCAAGATTATTACTGTTGGTTGATTAGGTATTCAGCTGCATCCGGTTAGATTGTTAGTCGACCACAAAATAGTTGGGAAAAGGTCGTGCAGATCAGATGTGATGGAGATTATACGTGTAGGTAAGACTAAGTACCTTATTGCAGGTCAATATCCGCGTATATTTCTTAAACCACTACGGTTAGTACTTTACAATATTCACGTATAACATGCACGCGCGCGTGTATGCCATCGTGGTCTTCATAGCTAAGCGTAGGAGACCATTAAGGTCCGGCTTCCGAATTGAGAATTTCGAACTTGTCGAAATATTTAATTGACTCAGGCATGACTGCGGAAATCCATTATAAAATAAAATAGACGACGTATATTTATAGTGCGCGTGGAACTAGTTGGTCGCGCCTTAGGTAATAGATTATTATACAAATAGATTGAGCGCCTTTTCTTACTTAATCTATTCTGGCGCCGTACTTCGCGACGGCAACACGCGTTGAATGTTCCGGCTAGTTTAGACAAAACGCACATGAGATTGCAATAGCGAGATGAGTCGCCACCTAAGGCGCGCCCAAATCCGCTTAACTGTTCTTAAAGAGTCATAAAGCACCCTGTAAGAAATCGACACCTGTTTTACCTTCATTTAACGCAAAAATTTTGTCGTGTAGTGTCGACGTGTAGGTTAGGTGCCGAATTTTATCTAAATTAGTTCAGCCGTTGGAACTGCCTCGTTGGTCTAATGGTAACTAGCGTTACTGCTGAGCACGAGGTTCTGGGTTCGATCCCCGGGTCGGGCAAAGTGTTATTGGGTTTTTCTATCTGGAATTTCTCAGTAGCAGTCCGGAGTCTGGATTTGTGCCCGGTTGATGGCAATAGGCTCGCCCCCTATTATATGGGACTTAAACATAACTGGCGAAATGTGGGTGTACCTGCTACAGGTACACCTCTGCCCAACCCTTCGGGGAAACAATTCGTGATGTTATGTTATGTTATGTAGTTCAGCCGTTTGAGCGTGAAAGCGTAACAAACCAATAAATAAACTGACTCACTTTCGGATATATAATATTAGTTAGGATTATGAATTATGAGTGCATTATTATTACATCTTTAAATATTTGTAATTATATATTATTTAGTAATAAACAGCAAGAAATAAATGACTAATTAAGAAAAAAAATATTGACTTGAATATATTTTGTCTTAGATTATGTAGATGGAATACTCTTTATTGACAGAAAGATAGAATTGTCTTTATTGTAAACCAAACCATATTAATAGGGAGATAATATTATAATATTTTTAATCATTTCAGGTGACGCAATGCATTCATTCATGAACGAAAACTGGAAGGCGATCTCGCTGGAATTCGGCACCCCCATGCTTGTGAAGCCCACGCAGAAAGTATTTAACGCCATCAAAACTTACCTGAAGTCACAGCCCTTGGAAGAGATTGTTAATGTTTAAGTTATTGCCAAAAATGTAGTTTTAATAAAGTGTTTACGGTTTAGGCTACGGTTAAAATTAAAATACAATACTTTTAATATTTTCTCTTGTTTTATTTTATGAAATAATTAATCGAATTTTTGGTCTTTCTACTCAAAATAAATGATAGTTATGCTTTTAAATAATTTATTATAACAGCTGCACTTAATTTTGTAAATTATTTTAAATATTATCAAGATGTCCAAACTAAAATATTTAAACCGTCATGAACAGGCACAGTTTATCTAAGCTAATATTATAAAGAGAAAACAGTTGATTTTTTATGTTTATTTGTAATGGATGAACTAAAAAAATACTTAACCTATAGAAAAAGCTACATAATTAGAGAGTGGGCTATGTTTTATTTTTCAAAAAATTTTAGACCCCTACGTAAATAGTGACACTGTCATTATTTGGCGTTCGCTGCGAAAACTATTAATCTCAGAGTAATAACTAAAGCATAGAGGGAGTCTATAGATTAAAGAAATGGACGCACCGAAATTGTCAAAACGGTCACAGTTGATCTCTTTTTACACGACCAATTTAAAAAGCACAATAGTTGCCTAGTAAACGGTTAACCGTACAAGTATTTGATCTAGCCGTATATTACGTCGTGAATGTCAGTACGTGTGCTGGTTGAGGTGCTGGTCATTTTTTATTAAAAACCAATAGATTTTTGAATATTTTTGTAAAAACGAAAGGTGAAAAGGACTTGTCAATAGTCTGTTAACATGGCTTGTTTTGTGATAACGTGTAAATCACATTCGTCACGGAAAAAAAACAATGAATTTGTAAGCTTTCATCGGTAAGTGTTTTTTTACATTTTTCGTATAAAATCACTCAAAATATTTGGATGTGATCACTGATAACATACATATTAGATTGATAATGATACCTTCAAACTATCTTTATTACAAATTATGTTGTGATCGCGAATTTATTTTCAAAAAATAAATTCGTTAAATTGTGAGGTTATGTTGAGCTAGTAATGTAGGTAATGTAGATACTTTTTATCGATACGATAATTACATGCTAATAAATTGGAGAAGATATCGTTTTCTTTTCGAGCCATTGCAAATTATACGAATTGATCACAATTCTCCTACAACAAATCATGCTGAAAGTCAAGTACGGTATCTTTACAAGCTGTCCATTTAACATTGTGTCAACTTCAAACTGTAGCTGAAAATCAGACAGTAGGTTCTAAAATATATTATTTGTATTGCACTATCGGAGAAAAAATCAAAAGTATATACTTTTTCAGGGTTCTTCAGATGCTATGGAAATAGATGAAAATTAAATGCCAATTTCGATGTCATTCATGAAGAATGAAGAATCGCTGTTGGAAACAAATGAACATGAGTACATTTATGATCCATGTGCTCTTTCAGAATACGCCAGAGATATTATAAATTATATAGCAGGGAGTGTTGTGCGATTTTCAATTTATTTTATTTTTATCCACAATCTGTATAATACAAATAAATAAAATTGTAGTGTCTAAATAACAGCTTTTTACTAAATGCATATGAGAGTATATGATCCATACAACAAAAATACATTTATACATACATACAAATAAATAAAATTGAAGTGTCTGTTTATAATGTCAAAATAACAGCTTTTTACTAAATGCTTAAGAAAGTATATAGTTATGAAATCGTGAAAGTATAGATGATCCATACTACGAAATTCAATTTTTCGTCCCTCGGGGTCTGTCTGTCTGTTTGTTCCGGGTAATCTCAGAAACGGCTGTACCGATTTTGACGGGACTTCCACTGGAAGATAGCTTATGACATAAGGAGTAAAATAGGCTACATTTGTTTTAGAAACAAACTTAGGGTTTCGCGCAAAAAACTAATACCCATGAAATCTTTTGATAAACCTCGTACTGTTCCCTAAGTTGAGAATACATAATCCAATAAAAAAAATAAAAAAATGATCTCGATCCGATTACGAGTTTCGGAGAAATGTGTGGACAAAGGAGGATGGCGATGGCGGTCGGCGGTTGGTCGACCCAGACCCGTAGACAGCTCGACGCGGCCACGCGGGTTATGTACACGGCGCGGAGCTCATCGGCAATCGGATACACCGGAAGTTAGTTTGCCGTAACATAAAGTACGGATGCCAGTGATGGTTCTCGATGTGAGTAACCTGGGTGGTTAGCCGCAAATTTGGAGATATTGGTAAGCTGGAACTTTGAACCCCAATATGGGGATTTAACACTGAGTTAAGGAGTAGGATTCATGACTATATACGTAGTCAATTATAAAATAAGGAAACCGTTGCAAACTGAGACAACCGCGGCTGTAGGGGAGGTCTCACTAGTCACGGGCAAGTGTAGTGGAGCTGAGAATGAGCGACGACGGGAGCGTAAACCTCCCTAGCCAGCATGTGACGGTGTGTCGAGCCGGCGCGCACAGATTGACGGCCGGGCTTGCCAGGACGGTGACGGGGGAGAGGGAACAGACTGATAATCGCTAACCCAAATGGGTTCTTTTGCGACCCAAGGTCACGCATTGCGTTGAGTAGGAGCATTGGCAATTTGCTTTTATTAATTAAAGTAACGTTTGTTTAATAAAACCAAATTGCCAATGCTTAAAAGAAGCCTAGAATTAAAGCTCTAACAAATATTTAATGCATTCCACTATATACCTTACAAAACGGCACGTTACAACGTTACATCATCCATGGAATATACGACATGTACATCCAATACATTATATAAATTATCTGTCAAAAATAAATTAATATCGATACCTCTACACCTCTCTGCACATCACTACGGAGACCAAAAAAGTGGACAGTGGTGGTCCTTATAACTATATACCTGTCCTTTTTTTTCACACGGAATGTGTCATATGTATAAAGAGTATGACTAGACTGAGAAATTTCACCCTCCCTCTATGCTTTAGTTATTACTCTGAGCTATTAATGATACATAAAATAATGTACCTATTATTACCCATAAAAAAGTCTGCGAGGCTATATGTCCTACTATTACCGTAACCGTATTTTGTTCAAATTAATCTATCAAAATATGGATAGAATCGAAAGATTCATATCATGAAATTATTAATCCACAAAGCCGCGGGCAAAAGCTAGTAACTATGTATATATTTTCATTAATAATAAAATAACACTCCAATGCCAAGGAATAAACGATTAGTAAACAAAGCGGCGTTGTGCACTTTTTTTGGGATGGGTAAAAAATTTCGAAGTGTGTAGAGTGCCGCGAGTATTCTTGTGGCACTCTAGTGTCGCTGCCTCGGCTCGGCTAGGGTGCCGTGAGCGTTGCATTGTCACTGTCACTTGTTATTTAGGTTAGGTTAGGTTAGAACTGTGACCACGCAACGCACGAGCCGAGCGAGCGTAGCGAGCGGTGCCGCGGCAGCGGCCGGTGAAGTGCCAGGGTCCGTTTACGCACAAGAGAATGTAATGTTTTGGGAATGTGGTTTTTACAGCGATCTAACCTCGACAATCAAACAAAATACCAAGTGACGTGACTTAGTGACAGTGACAATGACAATCCAATGCTTGCGGCACTTTGATAATACATGCGTCATGTTCGTGAACGGGCGCCGTCAGTTGGGACGTCGTCATCCCTTAGCTGCCATGGCTTATTTAAATTTATTTTAATCTTTGAATTGTTTTGGTTTTTATCGTTTTATTACGGACGCTTTTAACGTGCACGTCTTTTTACATCGTTCTCACATGTATAAGTTCAACATGAATGATGTTACCAATTTTTTGTAACAATTTTTTATTTAAAAGAGTGTCCGTGGAGTTTCTTGCCCGTTCTTCTCCATAGGTACCTACTACGTTTTATAATGGGCAACTAGCTTCATATTTTCTGACTGACCGACTCCTTGACAATTCAAAAGTGCCTGTATATGGTTTAATTGAAATAAATGCATTGAGTTTGAGTTTAAAATTAGAAAACTAATCTTGGTTTTATCTTTTCAAGGAGGCTTTCCGCCTTCCGCCTTCCTTCCTTCTTAGACTTGCGAAATAAAATCACATGACATAACATCTCGTCTTGTTTCTCCAAAGGGTTGGGCAAAGGTGTACCTATAGCACGCCCACATTTTGCCAGTTATGTTTAAGTCCCATGTAATAGGGGGCGAGACTATTGCCATCCACCGGGCATTTATCCAGACTCCGGGCTGCTACTGAGAAATTCCAGATATATCCCAATAACACTTTGCCCAACTTGGGAATCGAACCCAGGACCTCACGTTCAGCAGTAGCGCTTGCAACCACTAGACCAAGAAGGCAGTCGAATTAAAATCGTGAACAAAATATATTGTTATCATTCGAAGTTGGTATAATTATGTTTCTATTCAAGAAAATACTGCAGTTTACTACTGGACGTAGAACTTGCTGCTCTCATAAAATTGAGATTTCAGCGATAATAGGGGATTATACACAGTCACAATAAGGCTTTCAAATTCTAACTCAAACATAATATATACTCAAAGCATTTATTACAAATAAACCAATTTTCAGGCGCTTTTGAATTGTCTAGGGATCGGTCTGTCGTGAAGATGAAGGTATGGAGAAGAACGGGCAAAAACGGAAAGAAACAAAAATATGGTGCAAGGCAAATTGCCAAAACACTTCAACGACTGCTACACGGTCGCGAACAGCGTCCCCGACAGAAGTGACCTTGGTTGGCGTCCGGCAAAATTGTTTCAACGTTTGGTCGTAAACATCATCTTCACGGTTGTAAACCACCAAGGTCACCTCTGTCGGGACGCAGTTGGCGACCGAGTAGGAAGTGTTTTCCACTTCCTTGCTTTTAAAATATCGTTGGAGTCTTGAAAAATGAATGCTTAAGACACAGGTTTGGCATTTGGTTTTACATGGTTGTATAGCTGTTAGTGAGCAGTGGTGGCCCAGTGGTAACGGCCCCGACTTACGAGTTGTAGGTCGTGAGTTCGAACCCAAGCAGGCGCTTTACTTTGTGTAAATAATTTCAACACCACTGCTCTCAAAACGGTGAAGGAAAACATCGTGAGGAAACCGGCATGTCTTAGAACCAAAAATTCGAAGACGTGACATCTACCAACCCACACTGGGCCCGCGTGGTAGATTACTTCCTCTCACAGAGAGGAGGCCTGTGTCCCAGCAGTGGGAACATTAATAGGCTGATTATGTGTGTGTGTGTGTGTGTGTGTGTGTATAGCTGTTCAATTAGGACATATTAGAACTTTTGTAAAATTACTGCGGTGTTAAGTAGGTATACTAAGTTGTATTTAAATGTGTAGAAGAATAAGTTCTCCGTCTTCATTAGAACTCAAAATTACCTACATTTACGCTACGACTGTTCTTGAAATTACGTAAGATCGAGACAGTTAATAGCAAGCCAGACTGTAATTCTGCCTTGCCAAGAGCACCGACTAATGTACTCCAGTCTTAAATCATTTTGTACCATTGTTCAATGTTTTTGGTACAACTAATCTTGCCTCTGTACTATTGTCTAAAATTAAGCTCATTTTGTAGTAACTGTTCTCTCCAGTAGTGTTTCTTACATTCGATTTTATACAGACCTTAGAGATGAGATGAATAATTCCAGTACAAAGAACAAAACAATGAGGTTATTTGGGTAAATGAAAGTACGTATTACTTGTAGGTAACGTATGTCGGTTCGATGAACGGAAAAAGAGGTAGAGGAAGACAGGTGATACGGTGAGAGGATGATCTGCCAAAAGGTTGGCGAAGAACAGCTTGAGACAGG
The DNA here is from genome assembly GCA_948150665.1 of Conistra vaccinii. NCBI lineage: Eukaryota > Metazoa > Arthropoda > Insecta > Lepidoptera > Noctuidae > Conistra > Conistra vaccinii. The sequence goes on from OX411329.1 coordinate 14,733,664, forward strand.
TATAAGTGGAGGGAAATAGAGGAGGCCTATGTCGCAAGACAGCCTGACCTGGTAGCTGATTATCATTAAAAAAGGCTAAAATAATAATCATTAGGTTTCAGGTCAGCCTGATTTTTTCCGACATCTTCAAAAATCCTCATCATATTTTAGCCATTTTAGACAAAACCTTAATGAATTAGACACTTAAACCTTTCTCATGAATCACTTCGTCCATGTATGAAAACCGTATGAAAATCTGTTCGGTAGTTTTTGAGTTAAGCTGTTTTCAGACCAGCGCGATTTGTCGCGCGACGCGACACGAACAATACAAAACTTCACGGTATAACAATAACCGGCGTCGCGTCGCGCAACAAATCGCGCTGGTCTGAAAACAGCTTTAATCGCGTTCAGACAGCCGGCGGGGGTCTTTGTTTTTTATAATATGTAGTGATTTTCGTTGATGACCGTACCTACGAGTAAATGGAAGGAATAGAATTGAAAAAGTAACAAGTTTTTTATGTTTTAAGATCAGGTAAAAGTAGCATTTTCTGTTTAGATCAAAAATTATTCGGTAAATCGGTAGTAGGTAGTAACCTTAGGCGCATTACGTAGCAATACGCCTGCAAGTAACAGATTGCTATTTTAATTTAATAGCCAAGTGAGCGCTTGCTGTGTTGTAACCAAACATGCTAAGGTATAGTAGATTGTTATACAAGGGTGGAAAGGAATTGATGTCTTTCACCCGTGTTAAACACTCTACTTTTCATTTCGAATATAAGGAAAGTAAAAAATAGTGTTTAAAATATTTATTCATATTGAATAACATGAGTAGTACCTATTTAAAATGAACTAACAAGTTAGAACAATTTGTAAAAATGTTTAAATATGGAACGCACCGCATTACCGCTGCGGGCCGTCCCGCGTGTAAGTTTTTTTTTTTTTATTGACACTGGCTGTTTATAATAAACTCACAAGACCGGAGCCCAGTGCTTCCACTTTTAGGGATTTCTCCCTTTTTTTAGGGAAAACGGCTAATAATAAGCATGGTTTACTGATATTTTATTTTGGCAGGGATTTAGGGAAAAATTTAACTTGAGTTGTTAGCCCTATTGTTTAATTAGTAGGCAGAACCCAATGTACTACTTTACTCTATGGCACCACCGATTGATTAAAGGGGATTTCCTGAAACTTGTAATGATTGTTATTCGTCTAATTTTAGTTTACCATGTTATTGTTAATAGTACTATTTCCGTGGCTAAAGACGACATCAGAAATAAGTCACATTAAACGTACAGTTGGTTTGTTTCGTTTGTCTCGATTAATAATGAATGTTTTCTAGGTATTTAATGACATAAAAATTAAAAATTCCCTAAACCAAGGAATTTTTATATTTTTTCGGGAATTTTAGGGATAATTCATTAAGAAACTGGGGAAAACCAAAAACGTAAGTGGAAACACTGCCGCAGCTTTTATTTTTATTCTATTCGATATTTTTCTTAAAAAGTTTCGTACCCACAGATATTAATCTAACTAGATGATGCGATTGTACGTAAGTATGTACTTCGCGTGTCAATAAACGGAGTAAAATTACGATCAATGATCGTAATCTGAGATTTTCATTTAGCATTATCGGCACCGGAAAGCCACCAAAATCTAGAAAAATGTATTTTTAAGCCATATTGAGCTGTATAGAAAAATTGAAAAAGTGGCACGCTTGGTTTTCATAAAGATGGAGAGACTTGCGATATCTAGTTAGATTTATATCTGTGTTCGTAGCCGACTACCTAACCATAAGTTCTATTTTTAAAATTCATTCCCGCCCTAGGGCGGGAAGCAATTACTATGAGTCTTTCCCGCCCTAGAGCGGGAAGCAGCGTCTCCCACCCGCTACTCGGATCAAACAAACACTACTTTCCGAGCATGAGATATGAAAAATTAGTTTTACACCGTTATAGTTCTTCACCATTCGAGCTTCTTTTCAGTATAATCCACTTTAAGGCTAATAAAATAAGTGTCATTATTGTGTTAGCTGTCCCCAGCCCCTAAGAAAGGGCAGCCAGACAAGGAAGGCTTCGTGACGGTAGAATCCAAGCGAAAGAAGCTCACTTGCCGTAATCGAAGTGGTACTGCTCTTGCGGGACCAAATATGTTGCTGCGTCCTGCTACACCGTCGACGCAGCTGTACGTATCCCGTCTGCATCACTCCACGATGACTGAAGACATCGTGGAATACATCAGAATCAAGACCAAGTGGTCCTTGAGAGTAGAGAAGTTGGAGTCGCGCCATAACGTAAACTTCAAGTCGTTTGTGGTGCGGGTTCCAACTCAGTACCTAGAAACCTTCATGAAAGAAGAGTTTTGGCCGAAAGGTGTGGCGTACCGACGATTTCGTGGAAGGTTACGCGACACCACGCAGCGCAACACGACGCCGACACAGTCATCACTTCGTGTAAAATAGTTATGTTATAATAATAAAAATTAAGTGTGTTTAGGTTAAGGACTTAAGGTATTTATTTATGGGCCTGCTTCGCCTGAATTAAATGGTATATTATTATCTTCTTTTATTTAGTTTCTAACATATAAATTACATTTTTAAATATTAAAATATAAATTATAAAAACATTTAAAAATATAAAAAATAGTAGCCCACCGGTATCGGGAACAGGGTCCAAGCTACCGGCGGTCAGGGCTCCAGAGAGAGGAACCTCCTGACAATGCGAGCCGTGTCCAGGAGTACCGCTTTCTGTATCAAGCCCTTGATCCAGCTGCCCAACGAGAGCCTCCTTAGGTGTTGGTCGAGGCTCTTGGCAATTAAGCCAAGAGCCTTATATTATTATTATTATTAAAACTAAATTGGATAAATGAATTCATCATCTGCCTTGCTTTTTCCCAACAATTTTGGGGTCGGCTTTCAATTCAACCGGATGCGGCTGAAAATCAGTATTTTACATGAAGCGACTGCCTATCTGACCTCCGCAACCCAGTTACTGGGTAGCACGATACCCCTTGGTAAGACCGGTTGTCAGACTTTCGGGCTTCTAATTACTTGTAACGATTGACAAAGATCTATGAATGACAGCTGGAGCTAATTGCTTAACGTGCTTTTCGAGCCTCGGATGGGTTTCGGTATGTAATGAATGGTCACCCATCCCCAAAAATTAAATAAACCACACCTATTATGGTTTATGAGATACAGCCCGATGACAGACAGACGGACACGGAGGTTTAATAATAGGGTACTATTTGGCTCCCTGAGACTGGAAGCATTATTTGGGCTAATAACTGCCTGTGGCGTCTTCCATAACAAACAGCTCCAACGTCACTACGTGACTTACACTCCCCAAGGAACGTGGGTAGGTACTCGAAGTGTAAATAGCAATCAACAAGACTTGAGCGCGACGTAGTAGGTATGTATTTTTTACTTTATTTCATGTTATTTTGTTCGGGAAACTTACAGCGAACATAACACAGGGGTTTTAAAATATGAAATTGATTGAAGGCCAAGTACAAGATTCCGCTGATAAACACTAAAATAAAAATCGGCAAAAAATACCCAAGTATAACATAAATATTAAAAAAAATCGTATTACACGATCGGTTAATACAAACTAATAATTGTTTAGACCCAAACATAATATTTTTCACAAATAAATGTTTAAGCCGAGAACACTTTCTTTTCAGAGTAGTCAGTTAGGAAACGCCCCAGAAACTTTTTAGGGTTCCGTACCCGAAGGGTGACAAACGGAACCCTATTCATAAGCCTCCGCTGTCCGTCTGTCTGTCAGCGAGCTCTATCTCATGAACCGTAATAGGTAGGCAGTTGAAAATTTCACAGATTGAGCATTTCTATTGCCGCAAGAGCAACAAATAATAAAATTAAAAAATAAAGGGGGGTCGCCATACAATAAAATTAAATTTTGAAAAAAAAAAAATCTGGCCCTGGCATGTGGGGTATCATTTTCTAGAGCTCATCGAGTAGAGAATAAATATAATTTTTATTTGTTTTTATCTTCAAAAATGATGAATTAGGGTGTAGCAGCTAGGGCTGCACAGGGTAGGCTGCGCAGGCTGCTAAGAGAAAGGTAGGTAGTTGGGTAGAAGAAAAGAAACAGCTATAAAAGTTAATACATATATTAAGGTCCTTAGATAACACGGCTAGGTCGCGGGTAGGTCCTGAACGCTGTCTGAGCTCTCGCACTTATAGGTAGAGGAAGGGTACCGTCCTTGGCAGCACGTGGTAGACGTGGGGGCCTGTCAGCACAGGCTCCGCAGTAGTAGGGTGGACGGCCCTCGTAGGACGCCAGGTAGTGAGCGTCGGTAGCACGTGGAGACGTGGCCTGCTTAGCACAGGCTTTCGGCGGTAGGCCGTAGGTAGGCGTGCAGTACTGCTACGCGTTTGGTTGAGGTAGCCGGCAGGAACTAGTAAGGGGTCCTGCCCTCAACCCGTATGGTGAACCCTGCAAGGCGCGTGAGAAAGCGCATGTTAGCGGTGCAGTGCGAGTAGCGGCAGGCCGCATGTGATGTGTCAGCTTCACCCCATTTAGCGACCAAGGAACGGTATGGGTAGCGGAGTAGGCGGAAGCTTAACACATCGCAGCGGCTTACAGGCAGAGAGAGATAGTGCAGAGATAGCGTGGCACATTCGCAGATGGTAAGTTAGGTTAAGTATGAAACACAAGGTAACATGGTCATAGCAGATGGCAGAAGGCACACTCAATAGATATACTCGTATACATAGTTTATAGAACACAGTAGAATAATGAGGAACTCACCCTAGATTCGGGGCACATAGTAGAACTTTAGAGGTTAGCTGTCAACAGTACAGCGAACGGAAGTCAAATGACAGAGCCCAGAGCTATACGGAGATAGATAGTGTTGTGACATGTGTTTTAGTGTTGTGATTAGTAACTTACTAAATATCATTATAGCAACACTCGACTATTCAGTTGCACAACGTTACAGTACCCCGGCTGCAGAGAGAGGATTTTACCTATACAAAATCCGCTAGAACTACCACTTCCCACTTGCTGTCTAATCCATAGCACAAGTCTGTATCCAGTCCAATAATAGAAAAGACTGGAACCATACTCAGCAGCCATGAGTGAAACTAGTTAGATAGATCACTCAAGATTAACAGACAGCAAGCAAAGAAATACACAAGTGTTAGAGCAAGTGTATCTCAGTCGGTAGTGTTCTATTAGTAGCAGGTGCCAGTGTTATTAGTAGTATTCCTACATGTGAGTAGAGATGTAGTGTATTAGATATTTAGTTTTGTAACTGGCTTTAGGTAAGTATAGGTAAGTGAGTTCAGTATGTACTTGTAGGTGTAGTTAGGTATGTATACACATGTAGTAGAATGCCAAAGTATTAGATTTAATTTTAGTATGTACTTTGGGCATTTAGATAACAGATAGACAAACACAAAAGCTAAGGGTAGTTATAATAGTGACCTGCTCTGCAATAATAAATAGTCATCCCTTGGGATCAACAGCATTCCCTAAAATAGCGCCAGTGCAGCATATGTTAAGGATAGTTTTAGGTAGTAGATTATAGTATATTATTAGTTATAGATAATAGTTTTATTTATATGTAGTAGTGTGTAGTATAGTTTTATTTTATTCATAGATTTAATAGTCCTATGTATTCCCATAATATCTTTAGATAATATCAGAGTTAATTGAATAGTTGTGGGAGTAGATTATTCAGTGAGTAGATTACTGTTGTAGGTAAGTTCAATCTAGGTCCCTATAGTATAATCACACAAGACTAGAAATTAGGATGTAGTCCACAGTACAAAGTAGTAGCAGTTTTATTTCTTTTTATAAATATATTTATTTGTATGTTAGGTATAGTTAGATTGTATTATTTAAAATGATAGTTATTAGTGTTTCCATATCATTAGATTTAGTCATGGATACTAGAATAGATATGCTAGGTAGCAACAGATCAGATTTCAACAAGTAGGTAGATTACTGAGAAATTAGAGTCTAGTCCATAGTACTAAGTAACCAGTAGTGTAGGTTTTATTTAGTACAAAATTCCCTAAACTGCATAGGAATACCAACAATTACATAGATAGACAGTTTACATAAATAGATAGTTTTGGTTTAGACTTATTTAGGGAGTAACCATTCGCTCCATAGAATATATTTATGTAATAGATAGATAATTTGGTTTAGGCTTATTTAGGCAGTAACCGTCCGCTGCTTAGAATACACATATGTAATAGATAGGTAGTTTGGTTTAGGCTTATTTAGGCAGTAACCGTCCGCTGCTTATAGTATACATAGGTGATAGATAGATAGTTTGGTTTAGGCTTATTTAGGCAGTAACCGTCCGCTGCGTAGAGTATATATAAGTGATAGATAGGTGATTTGGTTTAGGCTTATTTAGGCAGTAACCATCCGCTGCTGTAAGGGCTTGTTTATAGAGTTACACCGCTCTTTATAATTTATAGATAGTACATATATTATTATGTAGATAGGTTAGTAGAATTAGGTTGCTTAGGGTTACCAATGGTGTAGGGCCAATTGATAAAGCAACCTACTGATCAATGGGGTAGGCCATTATGATCATTACAACTAGGCTGTTAGGCCAATAGTTATGGAAGGTAGGTGAATAATGGGGTAGGGCCATCATTCGTTATTAAACTATGGTTGTAGACCAATAGTTATAGAGGGTAGGTGATAAATGGGGTAGGGCCATTATCAATTACAACTGTGGCTGTAGGGCCAATAGTTAAAGAAAGAAGTATAAGATGGATGGGGTAGGCCATCATCCTATAGAACCGTTTGGATTTTCCAATTAGTTGAAGTGTAGATATTATATAATTGTTGGTTATAATATGTAGATACGTTATGTAGGTAGGTAGTTGTAGTGGGTGTGTGCAACTTATAGTAGTTTATAGGGCAGGATTGGTTTAGTTAGTGGTGGTAGGTTAGTAGGTTAGAATGTTAGTTTAATAGTGGTAGATTAGTATGTTAGTGGGGTTTGATCTGTTGTTTCATTACTGGTAGTCAGTTGTATATTTGATAGCATAGGTTTAGTTGATATTGAATTTAGTTTAGTTTTATAAGTAATTGTTGTAGTAGTTTTATAAGTAATTTTGACAACAATTCAGTATTAGTGTCAGATACAGTTTTGATTTGTATGTATGAATGTATGTATATATATAGGAAATAGTAGTAGGTATAGTTGGTTATAGATCATACAATGTTTAGGCATGAGTTAAATTTTTTGGTTATGTGTAGGTAGTTTTTTATTTTATTCATTAATATTTTAGAGCAATTGTGCCAATTATTTATTAGGTAATTGATTGTTTCCATGTAGTAGTAGTATTGCAACACTGGGTATTGTTATAGGTTGTCAGTAAAGTGAGCAAATAAGTTGTTGTTAATTATGTAGGTAGACTGGGAACAATTCAATTTCAAGTTCAGTTTATTTTTTACCAGCTATTGAATGTATTGTAGTATTAATTGGGTAGGTAGTGTTATTTTTTTGTAGTAAGTAGTAATTAATTTAGCTAATAGTGATTGGACAAACAGTAGTAGTTAGCAATGAAGTTTATTTTATTTGGTAGTTTATTCATAGTGATAGCTGTCCTTAGTGTTTAATTCTGGCCACAGTAGTTATATATTTATGTTGTTTTTTATTTGTGAGCCAGTAGATAAGTTATTTAGATTGCAATAATTATGAGTTATATTGCATTTAAAAGATGTATGAAGGTTTATCAAGATTGAGTTTTGCAAAGTTAGAAGTTAGGTTAGGTTATTATTTTTATAATCACAATGTTTGTAAGTAGTTGATTTTATCACAGATTTAGGTTAATTATGGTTTGACAGCTATCCATAGTTGATTTTAGAAGTCACAAGTCACTTATTAGAAAAATATTCACTTCACCGCTGCCAGCACAGAGATAAAAGTTTTTAAAATTAAGTTACACATCAGGTGAGTTCCCATTATGTACAGAAGTAGTAGATACACATAATTAGTAGACACAATAGGTTATACAATAGATAGAAAAGACTTAAATCTATACCGCTACGATGTGTAGCGAGGATAGTGAGTGCGAGGGCTCAGTCAGGTCAGCGTGTTAGGTTTGGTAGGTTAGATAAAGAGTTGGGCGCCACTGTAGCAGCTAGGGCTGCACAGGGTAGGCTGCGCAGGCTGCTAAGAGAAAGGTAGGTAGTTAGGTAGAAGAAAAGAAACAGCTATAAAAGTTAATACATATATTAAGGTCCTTAGATAACACGGCTAGGTCGCGGGTAGGTCCTGAACGCTGTCTGAGCTCTCGCACTTATAGGTAGAGGAAGGGTACCGTCCTTGGCAGCACGTGGTAGACGTGGGGGCCTGTCAGCACAGGCTCCGCAGTAGTAGGGTGGACGGCCCTCGTAGGACGCCAGGTAGTGAGCGTCGGTAGCACGTGGAGACGTGGCCTGCTTAGCACAGGCTTTCGGCGGTAGGCCGTAGGTAGGCGTGCAGTACTGCTACGCGTTTGGTTGAGGTAGCCGGCAGGAACTAGTAAGGGGTCCTGCCCTCAACCCGTATGGTGAACCCTGCAAGGCGCGTGAGAAAGCGCATGTTAGCGGTGCAGTGCGAGTAGCGGCAGGCCGCATGTGATGTGTCAGCTTCACCCCATTTAGCGACCAAGGAACGGTATGGGTAGCGGAGTAGGCGGAAGCTTAACACATCGCAGCGGCTTACAGGCAGAGAGAGATAGTGCAGAGATAGCGTGGCACATTCGCAGATGGTAAGTTAGGTTAAGTATGAAACACAAGGTAACATGGTCATAGCAGATGGCAGAAGGCACACTCAATAGATATACTCGTATACATAGTTTATAGAACACAGTAGAATAATGAGGAACTCACCCTAGATTCGGGGCACATAGTAGAACTTTAGAGGTTAGCTGTCAACAGTACAGCGAACGGAAGTCAAATGACAGAGCCCAGAGCTATACGGAGATAGATAGTGTTGTGACATGTGTTTTAGTGTTGTGATTAGTAACTTACTAAATATCATTATAGCAACACTCGACTATTCAGTTGCACAACGTTACAAGGGGGCCGTAGAAGTTGTCTGTTTTAGACCATTTTTGTACGAGCTCTATCTCAACAACTAAACAAATTAGGAATTTGAAACTTGTGTGTATCATGTAACATATACTGTTTATAATCAACAAATACTAAAAACGCCGATTCATAACGTATTTTATATAATATGGGCGATTTTCTGCAACTTAAAGTAATAATTTTGTATTTCATGCTAATATTATGCGATATAAATTCCACAGATAACTATTTAATAGTCGGAGTAATGACATGGAATTAGTAAGTACCTACTATCATGGCAGCATATACTATTTTGATCATTTAAATTTCGATCATCCAAAAAGGTCTACAAAATAAACTTTCTTCACAAGATTTTAAAACCGGCCAGTATTTTTTGAGTTTAAGAACTTTATCGACTTTTTTCAAAGTATCCCTAGACGGTGTTGATGTGTGTACCTCGTGTTAAAACTACACTCCAATAGACAATATATTCAGTAACATTGAAATGAATGATGGCACAATATACAGTGTACTATTCAGTTACCTAGCTTAAACCGTTGTGGATACAATTTCATATTGAGAAAAATTATTGGTGTAAAAATATTCGGTCATGGCGGCCAATCTCAACGGAGACTGGCCTTCGGCGCGGGAGATATTATAGTGCACAAGTGTGTGCGCAGACACGAGTGCACTCTCTCTTCCCTCACTCTCATAGTCCGATGGGATGTGTAAAAATAATAAGTAAGAAATAATAGATTTCTGTATGACTATCAAAAATAACGTAAATAAATACCTGTATTGACCCGTGCGTTTGCACTGGCGAAGGTTGAAATCTCTAGTTCCTGTCAAACATTGTATGAAAAATTGACAGAAAATAGAGATTCCGACATGTTTTGTTGTGAATGTTTCGCCAGTGCAAACGCACAGTTATAATTAAAATTTGGCGTACTACTTACATTCTATTTTGTACAATATAGTCTGATGTAGCAAGAGAAATCCTTTTATTTATAATTAACTAGCTATACCCGGCCTGGCTTCGCACGGTTAGCACTAAGTACTTATCTACGGCGCATCTACCTTTCCTAATTACCTATTTCTACCTAATTACCTACCCTACCTACCTACCCTACCCTTCTTACCAGGGTAGGTAGGTACTACATATCTACCTGCTTACCTACCATATATACCTATTTATACCTACTAATACTATGTTAGTAGCAAATAAATAACTTTGACTTTAGGTAATGCATGTTACTGGATAAAGTTAACTTAATATTTTTCTCTTAAAATAAATGAAATAGACTCCTACACCTATATTTTAACACAACAACATTTTCTCATTAAAATTAGACAATTTCTTTACAAATCTTTGTTTTTTTATAGCGCCTCTGTTGTTACCTTTACGAAAGTATTACAAAAATTCATAGTGTTAAATCTTGTACGACATGGTATGGAACCCTTTGTGTGCGAGTCCGACTCGCACTTGACAGATTTTTTTTTTTTTTGCTAGAACGGATTAGAAAAGAATTCTGCTTTTACGCGGACTTGGAATGAGGGACATGTAACAAGCTACTTAGGTTTGCGAAACGTTTTGCGTTTTACAGTTTAGCATTTTGGATGTATGTAAGCTATATGGATGGGTCTTAGTCAGTTTCAATTGTTTATAATATTAGTATAGAAGTATAGAAGAATTATCGTGTAATTATTGTCGTAGCTACTCTTTCGGAAAAACTGCTTCATTAGGAGTAAGTACCTACCTACAACTATCTTTCACAAAAAATCTTATTACATATTACTTAAAGTCCTTTAAATACGTAGGCACTTTCAAACCTACCATAAAGGCTCGTGCAGACAGAAGCGACGCGACTGTAATAACACAATTTCTAAGAAAACTTTACGGTAGAACAATGACCGGTGTAGCCGCAATGCGCTAGTCTGCATAAGCCTGAAACCAATTAGAAAAACGTAAAAAATCCCCGTTCATTATAAGTACAATATTGTTTGTTGTAAACTATATAATTACCATAGCGTGATGGAACAAGCACTTAAGTGCTATATCATTATAATTATTAAGTACTAATAATAGTCTTTACAATCTCAAATAGTTTGACCTTTGCTCTACAATTTTATGGCATGAAACGATTTTTATGATTTATGACTTGGGGTTGTTCAATAAAATGGAAGTGTTATTGAGTATTTTCATGTTTAATTGTAGTATGTTAATGATACTTCAGGATATCAAAAAACGAGAGCAAACCAAGACATACAGGGTGGCAGGGACAACGACGCGAAAACTGTGATACCATGGATTCAGTACATGAAAAACCCCTGCGTTGAAATTTTTCGTCAGTTATTTAAAAAAAAATCTGCAGGTACATAGAAAAGTGACCGAGTGTAGTGATTGAGTGTTAGTGAGTGAGTGAGTGAGTGAAGTGTGTGTAGACCTACGTGGTCAAAATGGATGGAACAGCAGATATTTTTTTAAATAACCGACGAAAAATTTCAACGCAGGGGTTTTATAATCATATACTGAATCCATGGTATCACGTTATTTGATATCCAGAAGTATCATTAAAAAAAAACAACGGGTTGCACTCTGGGAGTGCTGGCAGAAGTGAAAACTACTGCTTTTTTTTACCCATCAATATCGGTAAAATTTCTTACCTCGCAACCTTTACGTAATGTCAAAGACTATTTATTTTGATATTTACTTTATCGGTTGCTAGGCAACGGATCTTACGGGCATGTCCGGACGCGAGTTTAACATTTTTTACCCATCCAAAAAGTGCACAACGCCGCTAAAGAAGTTTTCACTTCAAAAAATTGTGTTGTGTCTTCTGCTGAGGGTTTCACGAGTCTTACGCTGCCATTGGATGGGATACAAGCGGCCCGAATCAATCAATCTGAAGATAATGGCGCTCATTTACTCCATGATATCGAAAGACATAATTGAATTAAACCAAATTACTCTGGGGTCAACTGACCAGTGGCCACATTCGCCCAACTTCCGGGTTTTAAACAATTAAAATGGTACCAATTCAATTTTCCCATGTTTAAATTGAACTTTTTTCAGCTTAAAAATTAAACGATACCTTCTTTACAGGGAAAACCAAAGATTTCAATCGTAGATTGGCCCTGCTGTGTCGAAAGATGGTCGCGTTTCTGTTTCGAATTAACACCTCTGACACACAATGTCGCAGAGACTTGACTTGATTGTCATGGGAACGCCATTATTATTGTGCGAGCTCTCTCCTCGTATGGACACTTTTTCGCGCGACTTAGGACGGTGAGGGCAAATCTACGATTTAAATCTTTGGGGAAATATTAGCGAAAACAAAACATTGACAAGCTGAAGTAAGGTCACGTCAGTGGTGCCAAAACTAGTACAAGCTGGCCTCTTAATATGACGGACCGTTTAAAATTAAGACTCTTATATCTTTACCAATAATGAAGCAAATACCTCATAGCTTTGCATAGTAGACCCGTATGGAAGTATCTATCATAAGTAAAACTTACGCTTACGAATCTTTTTATATGCTCAGTTTGGCAATAAAAAGTCAAGAACTTGACAATAATGTTATCTACATTTTTCAACAAGAAGTTTTTTTGATAGATTGAGACTGAAATGAAAATGCGACTGTTTTTTAAAATACGGGAATTGCCTCTCTAAGTAGTGAAGGGTTAAACTTCATGAGGGCAAAACACCTACATTTGTTTGAAATGGGCCTACGTTTTCCTATACAGTACCTAATTAACATCTATGTAAACATAGCAGTTTGATGGCAATGCGGATAGCCTTTGAATTTTACCGATTATCAGTTCAAAGATTATTAAAACTGTACGAATCTATGAGGTATTTTCCATAACAAACAATCATAAGTTTGACAAATAAAGACAGTGTAAACCAAATAACCCGCACTGGGCCCGCGTGGTGGATTATGGCCCATTCCCTCTCGCAGAGAGGAGGCCTGTGTCCCAGTACTGGGAACATTAAAGCGCATTATGGCGTATATATTAAAGGCGGACTTAATGCCTTAGGTATTCTCTACCAGTCAACCAAGGGTGGTGAAGAGATAAGATGGCAGGTGCTCTGAATGAGAGGAAAAATAGGTGTATTATGCTAAACACAAGGAAATTAAAGAGAAACATAAAAATCAAGGATTCATCAATGATTTATTTTTATTTATTAGTGCTTCGTACCTACCGCAACTACTGATAGATTTTGTATGTAAAATACTGTTTTTCTTTAGCGCAAAAACTATGATTCAACATGGGAAGTCGTCAATAAAAATATTAACTTTATTGTGATAAATTGACCTGATCATGAACTTTGGTCAAGCGTAACCTTCACAAGTTTTGACAAAAATTTTAGTGCTTAGACTCTAAACTAAGTAGATACTGTTAAATGAGCAATATTTGTGTATATCTACACAAATATTGCTCATTGTGTCCGGACATGGACTAGCGATTTTCTAAATACTTAAATATAAACTATATTAAAGTACAATTTTTAAGTACACTCTAGGCTTGTAATAATTATTGGTTGAATTGCATAATTTTTCTTAATTTTTTTTCGACTTTCACATTTTTTTTCAAAAGTTATGGAATTGTGAACACATTGCTTTGTAATGCAGATGGTAGACAATATTATTGCCTTTCGAAGAAGCCTATTTTTCTCTCAGTATGACTAAAACTTTGAAATATATGATATTTTTTGTAAAAAAAACAAAATGGCTGCCACATAGCGGGGAAGTGTATTGGACCCAAGCCTAGAGTGTAATTGTACTTTAAAATAGTTTATATCTAAGTACTTAGAATATCGCTGGTCCATGTCCGAACAACTGTATATTTGCAATCACGTTATCGAAAACGGCTCTAACGATTTCGATATACGGGGGCGAAATATCGATCTAGCTAGGTCTTATATCTGGGAAAATTTGTTTTCTCTATTTTGACCCGAGCAGAACTCGGTTGCCCAGGTGGGTAGTACCTACTAGGTAGTAATATAATATGTTTAATTGAGTCCACAAGATGGACCGATGACCTTGTGAAGGCCGCCAGAAACCGCTGAATGCAGGATCCACATAATCGGTCGAAGTGGCGGGGCTTGGCCTATGTTCGGCAGTGGACGTCTTTCGGCTGAAATGACGATGATGAATATGTTTAATTGACTTTTACCATATAATTATTATGAAGGTACACATAACAGGCAATATAAATAAATGTTACAATTTACATAATTATAATGTTAATATTAAAAAAAAATTGTAAAGAATTATTTTATACTTTTTGCTGTGCCCTACACGGTCCATAATTGTACCTTAGCTTTAAGGGCAATGGACTAAGGTAGCACGCGAAATTCAATGAATCTTAAGTTTTAATCTATACTCTATACATACATACATACACACTATTTACACACATACACAAATAAATAAAATTGAAGTGTCTGTTTGTAATGTGAAAATTTTTACTCAACAGCTTTTTACTAAATGCATATGAAAGTATATACGATCCATACAACAAAAACAAAATTTTAATTTTTTTTTGTCTGTCTGTCTGTATGTTTGTTCAGGCTAATCTCCGAAACGGCTGGACCGATTTGAACGGGACTTTCACTAGTAGATAGCTGAGGCCACTGGGCGTAAAATAATAAATTTTTTCCGATATTCCCATGGGAACATAGGTATTAAAAGAAAAATCTACTACGCGGGTGAAACCGCGGGACGCAGCTAGTACGCTATAATTACGATACAATATGCAGGTTGTATGTTGATTAAAATATAACTCGTGACCGTAACAAATATGGCTTTACAGAATTATACCTATTAGAATCAGCCGGGGCCAAACCGATTTTGAAAAATGAAAAAAAATTAAGAGAACTCGGTGATAGTAAAAATCTTTCCACATTTCTAATAAAAATGTTTTATTAAAATATTAATTTCTTTACAACATATTTTGAATTTAGATTGGTTGCACATGGAAACAGTGGATGACGATTTGCAAGTTATTTAAATCGAATTTTCTTTGAATGGTTCTCTCCATCGTAAGTGTTGGTGTGTGCGTTGTGTGGTGGAGAATTTGGAAATGCACCCGGTAGCAGTGTTGTTCAGCTACTCACTCCGTAGGGGGTAGTTTCTCGAAATTAAATGATGATTTAATTGTAGCTGTTTGGCAGTTTTGAAATCTTAATTCAATCATAGATATTTCTTGTTTTGTACACTTGTAAATAAATGGACGTTATTAATTTCATTCCATTTTGAGAATACACAATTTTTTTGCATAGGTACCTATTATTTATTAAGAAAATCTGCTAGCTTCGGTACATGTGGAGGAGCTATAATGCCTTTACCATTGTTTTTTAGGGTTCCGTACCCGAAGGGTGACAAACGGAACCCTATTCATAAGCCTCTGCTGTCCGTCTGTCTGTCAGCGAGCTCTATCTCATGAACCGTAATAGGTAGGCAGTTGAAAATTTCACAGATTGAGCATTTCTATTGCCGCAAGAGCAACAAATAATAAAATTAAAAATTAAAGGGGGGTCGCCGTACAATAAAATTAAATTTTGAAAAAAAAAAAATCTGACCCTGGCATGTGGGGTATCATTGTCTAGAGCTAATCAAGTAGAAAATAAATATAATTTTTATTTGTGTTTATCTTCAAAAATGATGAATTAGGGGGCCGTAAAAGTTGTCTGTTTTAGACCATTTTTGTACGAGCTCTATCTCAACAACTAAACAAATTAGGAATTTGAAACTTGTGTGTATCATGTACCATATACTGTTTATAATCAACAAATACTAAAAACGTCGATTAATAAAGTATTTTATATAATATGGGCGATTTACTGCAACTTAAATATAATATTTTGTATTTCATGCTAATATTATGCGATATAAATTCCACAGATAACTATTTACTAGTCGGAGTAATGACATGGAATTAGTAAGTACCTACTATCATGGCAGCATATACTATTTCGATCATTTAAATTTCGATCATCCAAAAAGGTCTACAAAATAAGCTCTCTTCAAAAGATTTTAAAACCGGCCAGTATTTTTTTGAGTTTAAGAACTTTATCGACTTTTTTCAAAGTATCCCTAGACGGTGTTGATGTGTGTACCTCACGTTAAAACTACACTCCAATAGACAATAATATTCAGTAACATTGAAATGAATGGTGGTACATACAGGGTACTATTCAGTTACCTTAAACCGTTGTGGATACAATTTCATACTGAGAAAACTTATTTGTGTAAAAATATTCAGCCACGGCGGCCAATCTCAATGGAGACTAGCCTTCTGCGTGGGAGATATTATAGTGCACAAGTGTATGCGCAGACACGAGTGCACTCTCTCTTCCCTCACTCTCATAGTCCGATGGGATGTGTAAAAATAATAAGTAAGAAATAATAGATTTCTGTATGCTGTATGTTTATAATGTAAGCGGGCACGCCCTTTATGCCAGGAGGCTTTATAATTCGGGTATTAAGTTCTGTTTACGTTTTTAGTTTTTATTTTCGCTCGAGTTTAGATGTCGATATTTTTTTTTTTGGTACATTGCCGTGTGCTAGCTGTCATTATGGCAAATATATTTTATTTAATGTTTTGTGTTGAGTAATGTAAAATATTTGCATACTATTGTATAGAATCAAGTTTTTTTTCGTAACTGAACAGACAGCTGCGCTGCTGGGGAGTTTGTTGCGCCACTTCTTCTCTCCAGCAAAAGCACTAGGAAGTGGTGAAGGGCGGGCGTTTTTGGGGGACTGTCTTATGTAATTTTGACGTTCGAAAAGTGCTGATTTTCAGCCTAGTTTGAATAAAATGACTTTTGAATTTGAATTATGACTATCAAAAATAACGTAAATAAATACCTGTATTGACGGAATGTTGTAATTAAAATTTGGCGTACTACTTACATTCTATTTTGTACAATATAGTCTGATGTAGCAAGAGAAATCCTTTTATTTATAAGTAACTAGCTTTACCCGGCCTGGCTTCGCACGGTTAGCACTAAGTACTTATGTACGGCGCACCTACCTTTCCTAATTACCTATTTCTACCTACCTACCCTAACTGCTACCTAACCTAACCTACCTACCCTACATATCTACCTGCTTACCTACCACATATACCTATTTATACCTACTAATACTATGTTAGTAGCAATGATATTATAATAAAATCATTGGTTAGTAGCAAATAAATAACTTTGACTTTAGTTAATGCATGTTACTAAAATAAATGAAATAAACTTCTACACCTATAATTTAACACAACAACATTCTTTACAAATCTTTATGTTTTTTTATAGCGCCTCTGTTGTTACCTTTACGAAAGTATTACAAAAATGCATAGTGTTAAATCTTGTACGACATGGTATGGAACCCTTCGTGTGCGAGTCCGACTCGCACTTGACCGATTTATTTATACTTTAACGGCGAAACTGGAAGTCGTATCGCAAACGGAAAAAAGAAAGGCTATTTTTGATTCATGTTGATTCTTAAATCAAAAACAGACGTTGCAGCATTTTGGAGGACAAGCAGCTGAACAAATACGTTTTGATGATTTTTATGATTGTAATTCTATAAAAAGATATTTGATACGGCCGCAAATCATATTTAGATCAACATAAAACCTGATACCTGCAAATTATAAAACACCTAAGAATAATAAAGAAATATTTATTTTTTAAATAAATATGATAATAATAATAATTTATATATATATTTATTGTCAGGAGGTTCCTCTCTCTGGAGCCCTGACCGCCGGTAGCTTGGACCCTGTTCCCGATACCGGTGGGCTACTATTTTTTATATTTTTAAATGTTTTTGTATTATTTTGTTTTTATAAAAATATTTAAAAATGTAAATTATATGTATATAAATGAAATAAAGGATAATAAATAATTTATATATATAATTTCGCGGACCTTTAAACATTAAGGAATGCAAATAAAGATATGAATATTACTAAGTTCTTATGAACGTTGCAACGTGTTGGTGCAACTTTGCATTTGGGGGATTTGTGCTGAGTACCTATATTTTTTTAAATAAATAATAGGTTTTTTGTTTAAGATTGTAATAGATGATTGCAAATTATTTAACTTAAGGACTTATGTAATTATGGCCTGTGACGAGGTTTCGTTTAGTCTTGTATATTAACGCATTCATTGCAAGTTCACGAATAGTTCTCAGTTAACTGTTGAAGGGTTTGTCTCGAAGTTAACAATCATGGTGTTCAAAGTAACGTGTTTGGCTGTGCTGGTGTTCGGTGTTGCTCAAGCGGCAGGTCAGAATATTTTGAAATTATTTGAATTTTCTAATATTAATATTAATAAAAATGTTCTATAAAAACACAAAGAAAACTGGAAAAGTATGGAGGAGACCTTTTCCCAGCAGTGGGATAACATAGATAAACTAAAAAACATACCTAGACTATATACTTAATGTAGATATGTATACTAGAAGTTGAAGATTTCATCGTAGAATTCTGGAAGCCGTTGCTTTTATAATGGGTAATTCTCATGGTTCATTGGGATAGGTCTTCAACATTTCGTGAACGAGTCGCACTGTTGGGTTTCACCTAAACCTCCGCACTGGGAATACGGAGGGTTATATAAATATTGCATAGTACCTTCCATTTCTTGCACCTAATGTCGAGGAGGGGATTGCAGCTTAGTTAAGTCAGCAAGTCTTAACGCCGGTAGTATACCTCCGCCACGAAACCATAGCAGCGAAACCGCAGTAGTTCAATTCAACTGGCTCGCGTCTGTTTCACTACGTTAAATTCGAGTAGCGGAACTCGAGTAGCGGAACATGATGTGAGTCACTTGAATTGAACTACTGCGGTTTCGCTGCTACGGTATCGCGGCGGAGGTGTGCTGTTGGGGTAAAAGCTGGCTCATTTCAAGCAGTCAAAGGCAGTCCTTGACAAAGGAAAGTATTTTCTAAAAATAAAGTCTAATTTTGTACACCAAAGAAGGTCTTATTCTAAGAGTGTTTTTGAACTTCTTTACTTATAGCAAAAATAAATAATATTCTGTTCTATTTAATTTTAGACTTTCTTTAATCAAATTGCAAGGTGTGAAGTCTAACTAAAATATTTTTAGATACTTACACAATTTAGTTTTTTGATTAATTAGCCTTTCTTCGGAGAAAGGTACAGTATTTTATAAGAACCAAATTATAAAACATAATTTTATTATTTTTAGAAGAAAAAAGCTTTTTCAATGTTATTTTTAACACAAACTGTATTTAAATTAACTTTAACTACGATAATATATTATGCTGCTTTAATAAGCTAATCTAAAAAATCTAGTCATAATCATATGCCTAGCCTTTTTTCTGTTTATGTTGGGGTCGGCTTCCAGTCTTACCTGATGCAGCTGAATACCAGTATTTTACACGGAGAGACTGCCTATCCGACCTCCACAACCCAGTTACTGGGTATCACGATACCCCTTGGTAAGACTGGTTGTCAGATATTCGGGCTTCTGTCTACCCAAGACGTAGCGACTGTCAAAGATATAGAAATGACAGCCGGGACCAACGGTTTATCGTGCTTTCCAAGGCGCGGAAGGGTCTTGGTATGTAAAGATGGTCACCCATCCACGGACCGACCGCGGCAAGCATAGCTTAACCTGATCGATCGACCCCTGCGGCTGTTTAGTTTAACCATGAGACTCAGAACTATAAAACTGCATAATTATGCAATAACGAAGCGAGGTCTTTCAATTAGAAAAGATACAGTTCTTCTTCGTTTTGTCCATGATTCCGTTTATTTGTTTTAAATAAGCTTCGACCAGAATACAGCAGGAAGATTCAGTTGAATCCCAAAGTTAGATTTATACCTATTCTGTACCTATTCGCAAAAGAATCGCTCCTGGGCCTAAAATTGTTGTAAAAATGGTACAAGTAATTGGCGAAATTTTGTTGCACGATACACATCAAGTCCATAGAGTGATACAAGCGTAATGCTATGTGTAAAACGGTCAAAAAAGTTAACCAGGCCATGGAATTATTCATTTTTCACATATTTTATTTGTTCACAGTTTTACCTTCTGTAGAAAAATGCAAGCTCACCGACAATGCCTGTTTGACTCCGGCATTCCAGAAAATGATGCCAATTTTCATGTCGGGAATATCGGAGAACAACGTTGAGGTCTTAGATCCTTTGGCAATGGATGACCTAGCCTTCGACTTGGCTGGTCTTCAGTTCACCTTGACAGGAGGCACCATGAAGGGATTGAAGAACTCCGTTGTTGACAAAGTTGAGTAAGTACCAGCTTTGGATAAAAAATTAAATAAGACAACTTCTGACTTCGTGGTCATAAGCAAGATCTTCCTCCCTTGTGGGTAGAAAATCGGTCTACGGGTGCCTTTTAGTGTTTCTAGAGCCTCCAATTCACAATATTTCGATCCTGAAACTTAATCCACTTCTCGCTCAATACAAACATGAAACATGGAAACAATAAGTATCAGATGGCTAATGTTGCTCTGAGTCAACGTTTATAGTGGACACGAGATACATCGAAACCCTTGCTGCACTTACTAGAAGCGTTTTTAGCGAAGCGAAAATTTTCATTCAAGAGTCCAGTTTACCTTTACTCAAAGCTACGATTGGTTCATAAAACGATGTGAAACAAAGTAAAGAAACCGAATCTAAAGTACTTAGGGCATAGACAAGTGAAAATCTCTTTCAACAAGATTGACATAATGTTTTCGGTAGTTGAAGTCAATCGAGTCAATCCGATACTTTTTAAACTTAATCCACCATCGTCATTGTTGACAGAATGTCATTGTGTTTAGGGCCTTTTCAACCTACTAGGTATATGATTCTCTTAACCTTTTATTTTTTATTTTTGCCACCAGTTGGGACACAAAGAAGAAGGTCTTCACTGTAAATTTCCACAACGACATGTCAGTGAAGGGTCACTACACTGCTGGAGGACGCATTCTGATCCTGCCCATCACTGGTGATGGACAGATCAAACTGAAAATGAGTAAGTAAATTCTTTTGGGTCATTTGATGAAGTTTCCTTGTGGTAAGCTAAGAAAACCCAAATTGGAACATACTATTTTTTGTGTAAAAGGCTCCCAAAGAATTAACCTTTTCATGGTCTTAGACAAAGTGACATACTATCACCTCGCCGATAAGGATGATGGAAAAGACAAAAATGTATTGGATTAAGACATGATACCGAAAAGCTTATTTCAATCTTGTCGGAAGTCATTGTAGAATTGTCATCTGTCTAAGCCCTCTTAACTTTTCATGAAACTTTCTTACTTCCTTCATTTCTTGCATGCAGTTATTATACATTAAGCTCATGAATAACATGTCATGAATAAATTATACTAAAACTGCTCATAGAACCTATATTTCGTTTATATGCAATAGGATTTATTGTAAGCAACTTCCAATAAACATCCTCTTTCTTTTCAGAAAACCTTCAAATCAAGATGTCCATCCACTACAATGTGATCAAGAATGCTGACGGCAAGGATATCATCAAGCCTAAGAAGTACAACTTCGAATACGATGTCAAGGATAACGTTCACTACGACCTGACTAACTTATTCAACGGAAACAAGCAGCTCAGTTAGTTTCTTCAATATTTTTCTATTCCCATTTAGAAACATCATTTAATCATTCTTAATAGCCCTTGTATATTGGCCTACATTGGCAAGTTAAATGCCTCCATCTCCCTTTTCCACACGATACCTTGTGTGTGGTGTCTTCTGCGATGATGTCTAGCGCTTAATGAGACCCCTCAAGGTTCCTTGAGCCCGTTTCTCATCTGACATACGGCAGACATGTCCGGCCCAATCAAGAAAAATAAATAACACACTATAAGCTGGTGGCGTCAAAGGCGACTAAGGCATCATAATTTATGAGACTAACACATAGACATGACAATATAATCATAGTCACTTGCAAATAGTGGTCCTTTTGGTTGAATTCCCTCAATAATATTATTTGTAACAGTCTTGAGGAAATCCATTATCTACCTATGGCATGTGGTTCATCCACTATTAAAGTAATCAGGATGATCAAAAATTAACTAACTTTTACAAATCCTATTCATTTTCATGTTAAAAACTCGTAAAACCGGGTTTTTTGGATTTCCAACGTAAAATTATTATACATGTTGCTTTCCTGTAAGGTTTTTAATTTCCAACTACGCGGTTCGAAAAGTCGGGAGATACAAAAAAAAAATTGCAAACCTACCACCAACATACATAGAAGTTTGCACACTCTCCCAACGTAAAAATTTAATGCTTCGAGTATTTTCATTTTAGCGTTTCCTGCAAGCACTGAAAATTCAGTTTCTTTATCATTTAATACCAACAAACTTTTCCAATGAATATTGACAGTAGATTTCGCTTTAATCTTTGTCGAACATAATAGATGGCGCCACATAATGCCTTTTGCCATAGTTGCATATAATGCAAAACAACCATATTTTCTCGCGGATTTTCAATTACGGCGTGATGTAGTTATTTCATCAAAGTTTACTATGAAATTGTTAAATAAATAAAAATATTGTTATAGCCACACTGCTGAACAATATTATAAAGGCAAGAGTAGCCACTTTGTCTTTGTCTCTTTGGTACTACATTTTCTCACCTAAACAGTAACTAAAGGACCAAATTACTTAAAAGGAGACCATGCATTGTAGAAGATGCATAAGTTATCGATTTTTTTTTTGATGTTGTGTTAATTTGGCGGCTACTTAAAAACTGTAAAAGGTTTTATAAAGCAATACTGTATCTTTTATGAATACTTACCGTGGTTTGTAGTTTTGTATTCCTTTCCTTCCTAAAATAAAACGAATAATATTTTTGTTTTTTCTAGGTGAGGCCATGATAAAGTTCCTCAACGAGAACTGGAAGCAAGTTGCGACAGAATTCGGCAGCCCCTTGGTGGATTTGGCGGCGAAGAGAATATTCAAGAACGTTGGCAACTTCTTCGAAGTGTTGCCTATTGAAGAGATCACCAGTGCTTAAACATTGCCTGTTTTATTGATTGCGATTAAATAAATTTTGTTGGTTTTAATTATGTTTTTTTTGGGTTTGATTTAGGTAAATGTAGGTGTAATTTTACAAACGTGGTAAAACGATTATCTCTTTTGTAAAGTGACGCGATTTT
Source organism: Conistra vaccinii (assembly GCA_948150665.1). NCBI lineage: Eukaryota > Metazoa > Arthropoda > Insecta > Lepidoptera > Noctuidae > Conistra > Conistra vaccinii. The sequence continues at coordinate 14,756,844 of OX411329.1, forward strand.
ATATGTAAAAGATAAGAATCGTAAGTTGTGTTCTTAAAGAAAATCACTTATTTCACTAAGTGCACCGACCCCAACATAGCTATAGTTCGAGAAAGGCTGGCAGATGATGATTGATATCTTTAAACTCATTCAGTAAACAAACAGCAAAAAGACGATCTACAAATTGTTCGACAAAAACAACTGAAAAAATCAATTATGTAGGCTGTCGTGTCACCGTGGACGTCACTCATATTTTTAATTTAAAACCTTTTTTATAAAGAAACCAATTTAGTAGCAACTGCAAAACCCATTCGTCCGCCATAAGAATATTTTATTACGACAAATCAGATTACGTATGAAATGAATCTGTGTGGGCAAACTTCTCCTTTATTACTGGTCAATCGTGTAAGCCCTGAATAGCTTAATGTCCGTGTTCTGTCTGACATAATTATTTCAATGCACATTGAATTTTTAATTTTTATAAATGAAGTTTTCCTATACAAGGTGGAGACGACCTTACAACAATAAATTAAACGGCAGGCTCGGGTTATTCCGTTTATCCACCCCAAAAAATCCACCCTAAGGTGAATATTCGGAAACGTATCTCCAAGAATCCACCCTAGGCCTAGTTGAATAAACGGAATTTATAGGCTTAGGGTGGATATACACTACTATTTATTTGTTTGAATAATTCGTTTTTCTAATTTCGATGCTAGGATTTATTTGATAGTTCCAAAATACTCTTATGCATTAGTAGTGCCAGTATTTTCATTTATTGTTGTGTATACTCGTAGTATAGTTATGGGATATCAAAAAGAACATGTTGTATATATTATACAAAGCTGGAGACTACAGAGCCTCCGGCTTCCAGCTGCTAACTCTAGGGTTTTAATTCGTTCGTCGGATTCGTTGACATGGTTCTTAAACCATGTCAACGAATCAACTGGCATATGAATTATTTTAAATTGTGTTTTATTTTTCATGTCAAGATTATTTATGTAAAACACCTTTACGTGAAACACATAAATAAAAAAATGCCTAACTTTTTTTGGAAAAAAAAAATACAACGTCACTTAGCTTTAAATATGAATGATTGGTTCAAATGAAAAGAAAATGATTTAATCGCAATTATCTATGAAACTCTGAAGTGAGAGACTTGTGTTATGTTGTCTTCGAAACTATGTTATTTGGAACACGTGTTCTAGGTCTTTTTTTATTCGTTTTACATATCCTTACATACAAAGTCTCCCGCCGCGTCTGCCTGTCTGTCAGAACGCGATAAACTCAAAAACTATCGAACGGATTTTCAAACGGTCTTCACCAATGGACGGAGTGATTCATGCGAAAGGTTTTGGTGTATAATTTAAGCTATTGTGTAAATTGGCTTAAATATGACGATTATTTACGAAGATGTCGGAAAAAATCATGCCAACTAGTAGCTTTACTGGCGTGCGCCGCGTAAGCCAAAAGAGATACATCAAAGGAGATAGTTTTTTTGGGCTCCTGTATTGTCAATCAATCAATCAATTCAGCCTATCACAGTCCACTGCTGGACATAGGCCTCTCCCAAGCTGCGCCAGAACACCCTGTCCTCCGGCTTCCACATCCAGTCTGTCCCGGCCACTTTCATATGATCATCGGTCCATCTAGCTGGGGGGCGTCCCGCACTACGCTTGCCGATACGCGGTCTCCACTCTAGGACTCGTCTGCTCCACCGGCCATCGGTCCTTCGAAAAACATAGCCAGCCCACTGCCAGTTCAGTTTGCTTACTCTGCAAGCTATGTCGGTAACTCCGGTTCTTTTCTGGATAATTTCATTTCTGATTTTATCCTTAAAAGAAACTCCAAGCATAGTCGCTCCAGAAAGCGCTGGCGACCTTGAATTTGTGGACCAACCCGACTGTCAGTGTCCACGTTTCGGCACCGTATGTCATCACGGGCAGGACGCACTGGTTGAAGACCTTAGTCTTCAAACATTGTGGGACAGGCGGCGAGAATAGGTACTTGACGAAGTTTCCTAAATGCTGCCCAACCTAATTGGATCCTCCTGTCGGCTTCTTTCTCAAAGTTGTGTCTACCGAGCTGGATGACTTGCCCTAGGTAGACATACTCCTTCACAACTCCGAAAAGCGACCCTTCGATGTGAATTGGACTCAGCAAGACATGCGAATTGTGCATTACAAAAAGTCATTTATTCAAACTAGGCTGAGAATCAGCACTTTTCGAACGTCAAAATTACATAAGACAGTCCCCCAAAAACGCCCGCCCTTCACCACTTCCTAGTGCTTTTGCTGGAGAGAAGAAGTGGCGCAACAAACTCCCCAGCAGCACAGCTGTCTGTTCAGTTAGAAAAAAACTTGATTCTATACAATAGTATGCAAATCATTTACATTACTCAACACAAATCATTAAATAAAAAAATATATTTGCCATAATGACAGCTAGCACACGCCAATGTACCAAAAAAAAAATATCGAAAGCTAAACTCAAGCGAAAATGAATACTAAAAAAACTAAAAACGTAAACAGAACTTAATACCCGAATTATAAAGCCTACAGGTATAAAGGGCGTGCCCGCTTACATATAGCTAACAAAACTGTAACTCGAAGTCACATAATTATGATAAACTAGGACCATCGAAGAAAAATAAATCAACAGTTAGGCAAGAATAATATAATGATCTTCTGTCGAGGTCGCTAGCTAACCACATATTGCAATACAACTAATTAAACAAAAACATTGTAATGAGTCGATTATGTCAATAATAAATGAAAATAAAATGAAAATAAATTTACTTATACAGTCAAATAAAATAACAATTATATAACTCATATGACCTGTCAGTAGGTAAGCTAATTCTGGAGAAAGAACATAAATATTGTCTTGAGTTAATCACAGCGACCAACTATTTTTATCGTTTAAGTAGTCGTTGATAGAGTAGTATGCCTTTGAACAAAGGTTGGATTTTACTTTAGCTTTAAACGCATTAAAAGGCAAATCTAGCAGAGAAGTGGGTAGCTTGTTATAAAAGGTTATACCAAGCCCAACAAATGAATTATGAACCTTATGAAGCCGGTGAAAAGGAGCTCGTAATTTGTCCTTATTTCTGGTGTTAATATTGTGAATATCACTGTTCTTAGTATATAAGTGTATATTTTGCCTAATATATAGGATATTGGCGAAGATGAATTGTGACGCCACTGTGAGAATACCAATATCCTTAAAAAAATCTCTTAGAGAAACTCTGGCACCTAGCTGGTAAATTGCTCGAACAGCTCGTTTTTGAAGAACAAATATATTTTGAATGTCAGCGGCTTTGCCCCACAGCAGAATGCCATAGGACATAATGCTATGGAAATAACTGAAATAGACTAATCTAGCAGTATCAACGTCAGTGTATTGTCTTACTTTCCTGACAGCGTAGGCGGCCGAGCTAAGCCTTCCCGCTAGACTTGAAATATGTGGGCCCCACTGAAGTTTAGCATCTACTGTTATGCCCAGAAAAACTGCCGAGCCCACAGTTTCAAGCACCTCTTTATCTAAGACGATGTTGGGTCCTAGATTTCTAACATTGGGTAAAGCGAATTTTATACATTTCGTTTTCTTGGAATTGAGAACTAAGTTATTTGTTGTAAACCAATCCGTAACCATTGAGAGTGCACTGTTTACATCGTCAAAATCATGTCTATTCCTGTCTACTTTAAAAATAAGAGAGGTATCATCTGCAAACAGTACAACTTCACAGATACCCTTTAAAAAGAATGGTAAGTCATTGATATACACTAAGAACAAGAATGGACCCAGTATTGAGCCTTGAGGTACACCTAACTGAACTGGTAACCCGGAAGATTTCACACCATTAACATCTACACATTGGGACCTATTGTGTAAATAAGAATTAAGAACATCGAGAGCTTCGTTTTGCACACCGTAATGACGCAGTTTACGCAAAAGCGTGTCATGGTGCACGCAATCAAAAGCTTTGGAGAGATCACAGAAAACCCCAATAGCATTTTGCGAGTTCTCCCATGCGTTAAATATGTGTTTCAGCAGAGCAACACCCGCATCTGTAGTCGAACGACCTTTTGTAAAGCCATATTGTTCATTATGAAGGAGGTTATTTGAATTAAAATGTCTTAGCAACTGCTTGAGTATTAACTTTTCAAATATTTTACTAAATGCAGGTAAGATAGAAATAGGCCTGAAATTACCAACATCATTTTTATTACCGGATTTAAATAATGGTATGACTTTACTACTCTTCATAAGGTCAGGAAAAGTTCCTAAGTCAACACATTTATTAAAAGTAACAGCTAGATAGGGGGCTACGATGTCTATTATATTACTTAAAAGTTTAATGGAGATGCCCCAGTAATCACCAGTGTTTTTGGATTTGAGTGTATTAAAAACATTAATTACATCACGAGGCGTTACATGTTCGAAGCTAAATAAACGACTACTTTTAGACACACTACTAAGCAATAGGTTTTCAGCTTTAGACGGGGACGAATTTAAGGAGCGAGTCGTAGTTATAGGTATGTTGGCAAAAAACTCATTAAACGCCTCAGCTACGTCAGCTGCTTTAGTAACTAATTTTTTGTCGACCATAATCCCAAGTTCTTTATCTTGTTTAACCGACTTACCCGTTTCATTGTTAATAATTTTCCAAGTGGTTTTTACTTTATTATTGGAGTTTTTAATTTTATCGCTTAAAAATTTTGATTTAGCATAAACACTAACCTTTTTAAATAATTTTGAATAATTTTTGACATACTCTAGGAAAGGAGTATCAAACCTGTATTTTTTCAAACCATATAACTCGTATAGTCTCGCTCTACTTTTATAAATACCTGGAGTGGCCCATTGGTTAAAGTCAACGGTGGTGCCATTAATTTCAAGAGTTTTGGTCTTGAAAGTAGATTGGTACTCTTTTTGCACGACATCAAAAAGGGCTCCATAGATTTCATTAGGACACTCGTGTTCTACTATAGATGGTGTAATTCTATGAGCTATATTATTTTTAAACTTATTGCAACGACTAACTGTATAGGGCCTGCATTCTATTTTACGCGGCTTTTTATGTAATGGCATGGGGAAGCTAGCTAATAAACCACAGTGGTCTGAAGTTAAGTCACTTAACACACATTTATTTTTGGCATCACAATCACTAAATATATTATCAAGACAAGTTGACGAAGATGCCGTGATCCTAGTAGGTTCAAAAAACAAGTTAATTAAATTATAAGACTTAAACAGATTAAGAAGTCTAATACTTAATGGAGTAACATCTAAAACATTAATATTAAAATCTCCACATAAAATTATACTCTTATTACTTGATTTTAACCTATTGAGTGAATCCTCCATTACCGATTCAAAACTAGTAAAATCACCAGAGGGGGGTCGATAAACGCAAATTATAACGTATCGCTCGAGTTCAACACAAGACAACTCAATAGTGCGCTCGATGGAAAGATTAACTAAATCTAAACGTTGTTTACATTTCAACTTGTTTGAAACAAGAACTAAAGATCCACCGCGAATGGCGTTTTTTCTCACAAACGCACTTTGTACTGTAAAATTATCATCATTGATAAACACTACTTCATGTTCTTTCAACCAGTGTTCAGTCAAACATAACACCTGAACATCATAGTGCTCCATAAATAAACTTAACTCTAGCTCTTTGCCGGACAGACCCTGCATATTTTGATGTACAACATTGAACATATGCGGCTTATCCGTTGTCACACCTAATAGTTTAAACTACAAGGCGTATCAATAGTAGTGTTAGTACCACTACTAACAGTAATCGATGGTACACTACAAGTACCAGTGTCACTGTGTATATTGTATGCTAAAAGATTAGCAATTTGTCTCCTACAACTAGGTGGCAAGTACATGGTATAATTTGTCAGTTTGTAATCATTAATAAATTGATTACAATCAAAATATAAAATAGAGTCACTGTGGCGACAAGTCCTATTATAAATTAACATATTTAATTTGTAAATGTGCCTATTTTCCTCGTTAGACAAATATTTAGAATAAGGCAAGGCACAGAAAATAAATTTACAATTATTGGACTCATTAAGATCTAACATCAAATGGACACATTCAATTATGTCTTTTTTTCTAACAGTTAAACTATCCCCGTATAATAATATAACAGTGGAACTGGGGTTAATTTTTGTCAACTTAATATTGTTAATTAATTGGCTAATACTGGCACCGGGTAAACAATTATTAATTACATATTGTTGCGAACACTGATTAAAAATACTACCAAAACCTTGACCAAATTTGTCAGAAAATACATATGTTGTGTTCAGGTTATTAATTTTACTGTCAACCAAACAGCTACCTACAGGCTGAGCTACTGAGGGTGCAGGTGTAACCAGTAGAGGTTGGGGGTCATGGGAGCAGGCACAGCTAAAAGAGAGGTTATTTGTCAGAGACTCATACCTCTCCGCATTGTACTTGACCAGGTCTGCCAACTCGTTGGCCTCCCGCAAGCGCTGACTCAGGTCTTGTTGAGCAGCCTCATATTTACTAAAGATATCCTTTAGAGCATATTCCCTAACAAATAGTTCATCCTGTAGGTGCTGAGTGTCGGTATCATACATAGTATTACATAACTGCAATTCACTATGACACTTCTTTAATTCTTGAATTAAATTTAGATTTCTTTGCCTAAGTTTTGTATTTAATTTGTAAACTTTTTGGCGTTTTAGAGATTTTTGAATCTTTCTAATTAATCTATTAATTTTAATATGTTTTTTTAACTTATTATGGCTAGTAAACAAATTAGATTTAGTGATAGTATCATCAGTTAAGTCTATTGTCACAATTGGCTCAACACATGTGGGTCCAGACCCGGTACCAACCAACTCATCATAAAGACTGCAGGTGATCGCAGACTCTTCACTGGCTTTGAGAGATTCCAAATGGGTTATAGTGTTATGGGCCCTTCTTAATTCCAGTTCCAATTCAGATATCCGTCTCAAAGCCTGTTCGTGGGTGTCACTACAATGCTGGAAATTTGACACAAGTTGCCGGAGTTGTTGATGCTGGTCAAGTATGTCCATATGCTGAATATGTAGTTCGGCCAACTGGATTTTAAGCTCAGTGTTCTTCTTATTTATATATTGCACTTCCACCTCACTGTCTTCCCTTTCCTGTAGCAGCTGATCGCACTGGTTTTTACTACATTCCAACTCTTTCAATGTAGCCTTCAATTTTTCCTCCAAGGATGCAGCTCTACGGGTCAACATACTGACAAGCCAACCCTAGTGGCACCCTGGAATGAGAGATGAGAAAGCTAAGTGAGTAAAAGGAATAAGAGAGAGGGATAAGATGTGGATAGTAAGTACTAAGATGAAGGGAAAATAATATTTAGAATTGAAAGAAAACAAAGGAATTAAAGTTATGAAGAGTGTGTCATCTAAATTATGGGATGATAATTTAATTATTCACAGGTATATCTTACTTGAGATATTAATATTCCAAAAATAAAAGAGAAAATAACAAAATTAAGTTTGCAAAAAGGTTGGGGGTAGGTACTACAAACTATTTTAAAGAAATTGTAAATCTAGTTTTTTAACAATAATTTCATAAATTGACACTAATACAGTAATTAACACACACACTAATACAGTATTATCAGTGGTATTGTGTATGTACTTAGTAATAATCTGCAGTGATGTCTAATGGTAAACAAAAGTGAAGTTACAAGGAATAACACTGCTTTTATTAAAGAAACTTGATTGACAAAACAAGTTTATGACACATTAAAGGTTTAAATAGTATGAATAAATAAAATACTATAAGGCTGTACGAGCCTATTTTTGTGTAGTAAATTATGTAGTGTTGACTGTCTGGGCGAATGTTTTCGTCTTCGATTTTGCTTCCACTAGTTGTCAAGCAAAAGGAGTCATAAACGGTGCCAGCGTGTGATGGACGTAGCTCAGAGACCTGAGCAGTATTTTGTGATGTTCTGCGTTATGTAAATATTTAGTAGAATAGGAGAAATAAAACAAAATACTCCCCGGGATTGATGAATTTTTGAAATCCGTCACCGTTGGTTTGATCGAGTTGACAGCCGGTATAAATTATCCTTTTTGTGCGAAGTTCCCGCGACAAAAAACACTGTACAATCACTGAATATACTAATTAATAACTAGGTACGACTATATTACACTAATTGAACATAATATTAACACTTTTTACTAATATTCTAAATTAATTAACTTTAAGAGGTCGTTTTTTATGACGACCGGCTACCAGTGTTGCCAGCAAAAAAAAAAAAAAAAAAGAAAAAGTTTTAGTTTAGTTTTACTTTCATCTTGTCCAGATTCATGCCGAGGCCAACCCGTCGAGAGGCTCCATTTAGGCTGTGCAGCATTCGGTCTAATTGTTCCATCGTCTCTGCCATTATGACGATGTTATCGGCAAAACGAAGGTGTGAGATGTACTCGCCGTTCACGTTAATACCCTGTCCAGTCTAGCGTCATGAAGACGTCCTCCAACGCATTGGTAAACAGTTTCGGGGATATCACATCCCCCGGTTTTACCCCCCTGAGCAGTTGGATGGGGTTGGTTTTCTGATCCTGGATCAGGACAGTCATCATGGCAGCGTCATATAAGCATCTCAACACTTGGATATAGCGCCAGTCAATTCGACATCGTTGCAGAGAGGCCAGAACTGCCCATATTTCGATGGAGTCGAAGGCTTTTTCGTGTTCCACAAATGCCATACACAGCGGTTGGTTGTACTCCTCGGTCTTCTGTACAATTTGCCGAACAGTATGGATGTGGTCTACGGTACTGAAGCCTTTTCGAAAACTGACTTGTTCTGGTGGTTGGAATTCATCGAGTCTACTGGCGAGACGGTTTGTGACGACTCTCGAGAACAGCTTGTAGTGGCTCAGAAGTGAGATGGGTCTACGATATTAGAATAAAATCAAGGTTTTATAGCACAAGTAAAAGAGAAATTCCAAAAAATAAAAAAAGTTGAAAATTAAGGTAAATTTTGGTACTTACTTACAAGTTTTCGCAAAAATCTAAATTTGTCCATATCTTTTAGATCGTGTTGACTCAGGACATTGATTTTTATACACCTAACTAATAGGAACTATAGACCTCAGTATCTGGTATATATTTCAACTTGCTAGGTCCACACGTTCCTGAGAAAATCGGTGGTGACACACGGACAGACAGACGGACAAGAGAGTGATCTTATAAGGGTTCCTTTTTTACTTTTTTTTCGTAGATATTTAATTAAAATATTATTTCTTTTATTACAATATTATATTTTTAATTTAGATTAGTTGCACATGGTAAACAGTAAGTGAAGAAGATTTGCAAGTTATTTAAATCGAATTTTCTTTGAATGGTTCTCTCTATCGTAAGAGTTGGTGTGTGCGTTGTGCGGTGGAGAATTCGGAAATGTACCCGGTAGCAGTGTTGTTCAGCTGCTCCCTCCGTAGGAGGTAGTTTCTCGACATAAAATGAAGATTTAGTTGTAGCTGTTTGGTAAATTTGAAATCATAATTCATTCATAGATATTTCTTGTTTTGTACACTTGTAAAAATGGACGTTAATAATTTCATTCCATTTTGAGAAATCACTCGTTTTTTTGCATATTTTTTATTAATTCATTCTGCTACCTTTCGATACATGTGTGGATTAGCTTGTAATGCCTTTACAATTGTTTTTTTTCTTTTTACGGCGAAACCAGAAGTCGTATCGCAAACGGAAAAACAATTCAAAAAGGCTACAATCCTCTTTTTGATTCTTGTGGATTCATAAATCAAAAAGAGAAATTGCAGCATTTTGGAGTGCGAGCAGCTGAACAACACTGCTACCGGTTATACGGTAATACGTTTTGATGATTTTTATGATTATAATTCTATAAAAAGATAATATATTATGATTTGCACCCGTACCGCAAATCTCAGGAGCCCTGACCACTGGTAGCTTGGACCCTGTTCCCGATACCGTTGGGCTACAATTTTTTATATTTTTGAATGTTTTGTTTGTTTTTTGTTTTTTTACAAATATTTAAAGTGTAAGTAAATTATATGTTTATACATTAAATAAAGGAAATAGTAATTTATATTTATATTTTCGCGGACTTTTAAACATTAAGGAATGCAAATAAAGATATTATGAATTTGACTAAGTTCTTCTAAACGTTGGTGCAACGTTGCATTTGGCAGGTTTGTGCTAAGTACCTATATTTTTTTAATAAATAATATGTTTTTTGTTTTATAATAGATGATTGCAAATTATTTAACTTAAATTACATAATTTGCAATGGACATATGTAATTATGGCCGGTGACGAAGATTCGTCCAGTCTTGTATATTAGTGCATTCACTGCAAGTTCACGAATAGTTCTCAGTTAACTGTTGAAGGGTTTGTCTCGAAGTTAACAATCATGGTGTTCAAAGTAATGTGTTTGGCTGTGCTGGTGTTCGGTTTTGCTCAAGCGGCAGGTCAGAATATTTTGAAATTATTTGAATTTTCTATAATAAAATTAATAATAATGCATAAAAACATTAAAGAAAACTGGAAAAGTATGGAAACCTTTTCCCAGCATTAGGATAACATATAGATAAACTAAAAAACATACCTAAACTATAAACTTAGTGTAGATTATGTATACTAGAAGGAGAAGATTTAATCGTAGTATTCTGGAAGCCGTTGCTTTTATAATGGGTAAATCTCATGGTTCATTGGGATAGGTCTTCAACATTTGGTGAACGAGTCGCACTGTGGGGTTTTACCTAAATCTCCGCACTGGGAATACGGAGGGTTATATCAATATTGCATAGTACCTTCCACTTCTTGCATCTAATTTCGAGGAGAGGATTGCAGCCTAATTAACTCAGCAAGTCTTAACGCCGCCCGGTAGCATACCTCCGCCGCGAAACCGTAGCAGCGAAACCGCAGTAGTTCAATTTAACTGACTCGCTTCATGTTCCGCTACTCAAGTTCCGCTACTCGAATTTCGCGTAGTGGAACAGACGCGAGCCAGTTGAATTGAACTACTACGGTTTCGCGGCGGTTACGTGTGCCACTGGGGTAAAGGCTGACTCATTTAAATACAATCAAAGGCACTCTTTGACAAAGGAAAGTGTTTTCTAAGAATAAAGTCTAAGTAATTAAAATTTTGTACACCAAAAAGGGTCTTATTCTAAGAGGCCTTTTTTTTGAACTTAAGAAGTTCAAAAAACCTCTAACTTTAAGCAAAAATAAATAATATTCTATTCTATTTAAAAGACCATGACAAGATATGCCCTAACCATGTCCAGCGAATTCATATTTTTAAGTATCCTTCATTTATTCAAACTAGATTTTATATAATAGATCAAAGGTATTTTTTAAGATTGAATAAAAATAAATATTATTTGTAGTTCCGGTTACATTTTCGGTTTAATGGCGACGATAAGTGAAAGATTACAGTTCATTCGGTTCATTCAGTTCATTTGGCCAATGTGATCAGATGAGTGATAGGAGAATACCTTATTTTTGAGGTACAGGAGATAACCATGGAGGCCACCATATTATCCACAAGTAACACAAAAATCACATACAGTTTTAGTTAGGTATTGTGAATTCGTCACTTACAGAAGTGCACAGCACTGGCAGAGAACTTATTCTTTATAGGATGTATTCTATATTGTTTGAATATGAATGATGTTACCAAGATATTTTATTAATTAAAATATATTTTGATTTATAAGTTCTTTTGTAGGTAGATAATAGTAGGTAGGTTGGTGTAAGTAGTATTTTATCCGAAGCAGATTCTTGAAAAGGTTTTGGGTAAAAAAATACAATTAACTGGAAACACTGATTGTAGGTGTCACTCTCTCACATTCACTTGATTGTCACTCGTCGCCATAGAAACCTACTGTTACATTCAAACTGGTGCTCTGTACGTGTGGTATTGTTTGTTTGTTAATTTATTGTTTATTTAACACTTACCCGTACGTTTTTTGCACATTTTAGCTCGATATACATATTCTTGAAAGCGATATCTCATTGTCGATTTTGGTTTTTCTACTGGACTTACGATACGTGTCAGTTTAAAGGTGAAATACGATGTTGCTGAGTTGATTGAAATCATGCATCAATGTTTCGGTACTACAAATGTGTTTTGCGCGATCAGTGAATTATCCGTGCTACTGCAAAGCATCTTGAGAGAGTACAAAACAACATGACGTGTTGAAAAGAATTCAGTTCCCTTCAAAGTGGTTAAGCTAAATGGTGGTGGGACTAGGTTGTTGGGACTGGCTATCTCTTCACTGCCTTGGCTTATATTTATTAAAGTTTTGAAATAAATGCCTTAACATTGAATAAAAAAGGGGTACCTACGTTCTTTTTGAGAGATTTGTTTTATTTTCCTCTACACTATATGATCTGCTTTATTAGTACCGTATGTGGAATACTCCCATAAGTTATAAGCATCTGGTAGGCCCACTCCTGATATTTAAAACTATCCTAAAGCATCCTTTTCACCAGAGATGTGCTAAGCAGCTTAGCGATCGATCCAATAGGATAATTTGATTTTCATAATCTAGTACTTATGGTTTAATTCTGCTTGAAAAGGGTTAAATGAAACAAAGTACCTACACATAGTTTGGAAGCCTAGATTACTTAGCGACCTCGCATATACTTTATGGAAAGACTGCCCAATTCTCAGGTTTAAAAATATGGCTAAGTACATCGTTCTCACCACAGTCTTGGTACATTTTAAGCTGGCTCCAGCTGCTGCCGGACCTAGTGACGAGTTGTGCTACAACATTTAGTTATTTATGTTGCTAAATCTAGTCGAGCACTACTAGATTATGTACACCAATTCTTATTTAAATTGAAATTCGATATTGAACTAATTGTTTATGGAAACGCCTGACAGAAAATGATTAGCAATCAATCGTTTTTTGAAGTCTATCGAATGAGCCGTTTGGCAGGATAAGTATTTTTTTTATTACGAAATATACAAAAAAATTACCATTAAATTAAAATATAGTAATTGTTTCAAAATCTAGGTCTCATGTGCTTTTAAATGCACGATGTGTAACTTTTGGACATGATTGTTTTGGTTAGGGTATGCATGTATGCTGCTTTGGTCATGGTCCTTTGTCCGGGACAAGCAAATTTAACTAGAATAGAATATTATTTATTTTATTAATTGCAAGGTGTGGAGCCTAACTAATTTATATTTTTAGATACACAATTTAGTTTTAGATAAATAGCCTTTCTTTTGAGAAAGGTACAGTATTTTTTGTTCATCGCTCTCTTAAAATTATAAGAACCAAATTATAAAACAACATTTTATTAAGTTCCTGCTTAATAAGTTCGAAAAGAGCTTTTTTAAAGTTATTTTGAACACAAACTGTATTAAAATTAACTTTAACTACGATAATATATCATCATCAGCCTATTAATGTTCCCACTGCTGGGACACAGGCCTACTCTTTTCGAGAGAGAGTGGGCTGTAATCTATCACGCGGGCCCAGTGCGGGTTGGTAGATGTCCCATATCTTCGATTATTTGGTTCTAAGACGTGCCGGTTTCCTCACTATGTTTCCCTTCACCGTTTTGAGAGCAGCGGTGCTGAAATTATTTACACAAAGTAAAGCGCCTGCTTAGGTTCGAACCCACGACCTACAACTCGTAAGTCGGTGCCGTTACCACTGGGCCACCACTGCTCTACACGAAGCAGATATTATGCTGCTATAATAGCTAATTCACTCTAGTCATAATCATCTGACTAGCCTTTTGCACGACTCATAATGCGAAGCATTAGAGAGAGTGCGCTCTACGATCGAAAAAAATTTTTTGCCCCATTTTTGCAACTGTTTTTATTGTTACACTCCTGCTAGTACACAGAACCTACTTAATTTATAGACCATTGTATAGATGATTAAATGGAGATTAATACTGTACTTGTTTTAACAATTGATTTAATGCAGCAGAAATGAAAAAAGCATCGAAATAGTTGAACAAAAATTCCTGTCCGTCAATTTATGAAACCTGAAAACATTGTCACACCCCGACGATGAGGTGGAGACCATGTATGAAGATATTTCAAGAGCCATGCATGGCTCTAAAACTCATTTCACCGTTGTCATGGGGGACTTCAACGCGAAACTGGGCAAGCGAAACGATGATGAACTGCGAGTGGGACAATAAAATTTGGAGTTGGACGTCGGAACCACCGGGGTCACCTACTGGCCAGTTTTATGGAGAAGGAAGGCGTGAGCACAGAAAGTGGACCTGGCAGAGCCCTGATGGTGTAACAAAAAATGAGATCGACTTCATTATGTCGACGAAGAAGCAGATATTCAATGATGTCTCTGTGATCAACGCGGTGAAAACCGGAAGTGATCACCGTATGGTAAGAGGCACATTGAGCCTAAATATCAAGCTGGAAAGATCTCGACTGATGAAGTCTACGCTCCGCCCAGCACCGATCCAAGTTCAAAACCCCGAGAGCTTTCAGCTCGAACTTCGGAATCGTTTCGACTGCCTAGGGAGCTCCGTGGACGACTATAACGATGGGTTCGTGGAAACTGTCCATACGGTCGGGTCCAAGATCTTCAAGACAGATCTCTAAGTCCTTGAAAAGCGACCTTTGGCATTATAATACGAACCGTATTAAGGACGCAATAGAGCGGAACAAGGGCACCAAGGTTTTTGAAAGAAATCTGTCTATTGGGCAGAGCCAGCTTGCGAAACTGAAGACCGATGATGGCAGAATCGTATCCGCCAAACCTGAGCTGTTCAGGGAGATCGAGAAGTTCTTCAGTTATACACGTCAAACAGTAACCCCGTTACGAATCTGGCAAACGACCCAAGAGCTAGATTAACCCGACATTATACCGAAGATATCCCGGACGTCAGCTTGTACGAGATTAGGATGGCTCTAAAGCAGCTTAAAAACAACAAGGCGCCGGGTGATGACGGAATTACGGCCGAACTCCTAAAGGCCGGTGGGAAACCCGTTCTTAAGGCCCTTCAGAAGCTATTCGATTCCGTCATACTCGAGGGTAAAACGCCACAGGCATGGAACAGAGGTGTGGTGGTACTTTTCTTTAAAAAGGGCGACAATGCCCTTCTTAAGAACTACAGGCCCATCACACTTCAGACCCATATCTACAAGCTATTTTCAAGAGTCATCACGAACCGTCTTGCGTGCATTTTTGACGACTTCCAGCCTCCCGAACAAGCCGGATTCCGTAAAGGCTTTAGCACCGTGGACCACATACATACGCTGCGGCAGGTAATACAGAAGACCGAAGAGTATAATCTGCCTCTCTGCTTAGCGTTTGTGGATTACGAGAAAGCCTACGATTCGATCGAGACATGGGCTGTACTGCAGTCTCATCAACGGTGCCAGATCGACTATCGGTACATCGAGGTGTTAAAGTGTCTATACCAAAACGCCACTATGTCAGTCCGCCTCCACGACCAGACCTCAAAACCTATCCTTCTGCAGCGAGGTGTGAGACAAGGAGACGTTATCTCTCCGAAACTGTTCACCGCTGCACTGGAGGATGTCTTCAAGGTTCTGGACTGGAAAGGGCTAGGCATCAACATCAATGGCGAGTATGTCACTAACCTTCGGTTTGCCGACGACATAGTCATCATGGCTGAGACCATGGAGGACCTCAGTATAATGCTCGATGACCTCGATCCTCGAGGACAAGACAAAGGTTATGTCAAACGCCCATGTAACACCCACTCTCATAAAGATCGGAGACGCTACGCTCGAAGTTGTAGACGAGTATGTTTACCTAGGACAAACTGTCCAGCTAGGTAGGTCCAATTTCGAGAAAGAGGTCAATCGTCGAATCCGACTCGGCTGGGCAGCGTTCGGGAAGCTACGCAATATCTTTTCGTCCCACATACCACAGTGTCTCAAGACGAAAGTCTTTGACCAGTGCGTGTTACCAGTGATGACTTATGGCACTGAAACTTGGTCGCTCACAATGGGCCTTATCAGAAGGCTAAAAGTCACCCAAAGAGCAATGACGAGACGGAGACGGCTATGCTTGGAGTTTCCCTACGTGATTGAATCAGAAATGAAGAATCCGCAGGAGAACCAAGGTAACCGACATAGCCCGAAGAATTGCTAAACTTAAGTGGCAATGGGCAGGACACATTGCCCGCAGAACAGATGGCCGATGGGGCCGAAAGGTTCTGGAGTGGCGACCGCGTACCGGAAGACGTAGCGTTGGAAGGCCTCACACAAGATGGACCGATGACCTTGTAAAGGCCGCAGGAATCCGCTGGATGCGGGAAGCACAGAATCGGTCGAAGTGGCGGTGCTTGGGGGAGGCCTATGTCCAGCAGTGGAAGTCTTTCGGCTGATATGATGATGATGATGATGATGATGAAAATATTGTAGCTTGCGATAAAATCAATTAATTGAGTAAATTTTTTTATACATTCGTTTCAGCCATAGAAAGAACCCTATTGAAAATGGCTCTTTTATTCAAAGTAGTTTAACTATAATTAATAAAATACTAAATAAAATATAATATCTATATCAAAATATTTCCAACCTTGGCTTGACGTTCCGTTGCCTAGCAACCCACAAAGTAAATAACTAAATAAATAGTCTTTGACATTACGTAAGGGTGGCGAGGTTAGAAATTTTACCCATACAAAACATACTTCATGAAAAGTGATAAATTGTTAAATGTTAGAAACTATGTTTTGAATTTGTTTTTCGTTTATGAATGAGTGTGATGAGGCGTGCACTTTTGGATTTTCCAAACTATTTTCTCTTTATGTTGGGGTCGGCTTCCAGTCTTACCAGATGCAGCTGAATACCAGTATTTTACATCGAGAACTTTACAAGGGATACTCCTTGGTAAGACTGGTTGTCAGACTTTCGGGCTTCTGTCTAACCAAGACGTAACGACTGTCAAAGATATAGAAATAACAGCCGCGACCAACGGTGTATCGTGCTTTCCAAGGCACGGAAGGGTCTCGGTATGTAAAGATGGTCACACATTTGCGGACCGACCGCGGCAAGCATAGCTTAACCTGATCGATCGACCCCTATGGCTGTTTAGCTTAACCACAAGCCTCAGAACTATAAAAAACCCTTACCCTGTAACAGACTACCCGGGTATACTGGGCTCAGTGTTACAATCGACTGATTTAATTATAGTGCAATTTAAATTAAGGAGTTGCTAATAATGTTAATGTTTGAGCTATTTTAATTAAAGGGACATTGTTAAAGTTTATTTCCATGACAAAAACTAGCTGATTAAAACAATATTTTTGTCATTATGTTCTAGTATTATTTTTTTTGTAACACTGTACCCCACCTCACCCTAATGTTTTGCATGTCAAATGTCTGACTTTGTATTAGGAACTTATTACTGACTATAAAACCGACACTGTATCAATACTTATTGCAAATAAATGATTATGATTATGATTATGAAAATGCATAATTATGCAATAACGAGGCGAGGTCTTTCAATTAGAAAAGATACAGTTCTTCTTCGTTTTGTCGATGATTCCGTTTATTTGTTTTAAATAAGCTTTGACCAGAATACAGCAGGAAGATTTAGTTGAATCCCAAAGTTAGATTTATACCTATTCTGTACCTATTCGCAAAAGAATCGCTCCTGGGCCTATAATTGTTAGGTACAACTAATTGGCGAAATATTGTTGCACGATACGCCTCAAGTCCATAGAGAGATACGAGCGTGATAACTGTTATGTGTTACATGGTCAAAAAAAGTAAACCAGGCCATGGAATTATTGATTTTTCGCGGATCCTCAAAACACATTTTATCTGTTCACAGTTTTACCTTCTGTAGAAAAATGCAAGCTCACCGACAATGCCTGTTTGACTCCGGCGTTCCAGAAAATGATGCCAATATTCATGTCAGGAATATCGGAGAACAACGTTGAGGTCTTAGACCCATTGGCAATGGATGACCTGGCCTTCGACCTGGCTGGTTTTCAGTTCACCTTGACAGGAGGCACTATGAAGGGATTGAAAAACTCCATTGTTGACAAAGTTGAGTAAGTACCAGCTTTGGATAAAAAATAAAATAAGACAACGTCTGACTTCGTGGTCATTAGCAAGATCTTCCTCCATTGTGGGTAGAAAATCGGTTTACGGGTGCATTTTAGTGTTTCTAGAGCCTCCAATTATTAGAAGTTTCACAATATTTCGATCCTGAAACTTAATCTACTTCTCGCTCAATACAAACATGAAACATGGAAACAATAAGTAACAGATGGCTTATTTTGCTCCGACTCAACGCTAGGTATTTATAGTAGACACGAGATACATCGAAACCCTTGCTGCACTTCCTAGAAGCGTTTTTAGCGAAGCGAAATTTTTCATTCAAGAGTCCAGCCCCCCAATTACGCAATGCACGATCAATTTTAAATTGAAACCAATTGAAAAAGATTGCCAGTCCATTGCCTCATACGTTCGACAAAAAAAATTTTGCCGATTTTTTTGTCGAACTTATGAAGCAATAGACTGGCAATCTTTATCAATTGGTTTCAATTAAAAATTGATCGTGCATTACGTAATTAGGGTGCAGTGTACCTTTACTAAAAGCTACGATTGGATCATAAAACGGTATGAAACAAAGTAAAGAAACCGAATCTAATGACCTTAGGGCATAGACAAGTGAAAATCTCTTTCAACAGGATTGACATAATGTTTTCGGTAGTTGAAGTCAATCGAGTCAATCCGATACTTTTTTTAAATTAATCCACCATCGTCATTGTTGACAGAATGTCATTATGTTTCGGGCCTTTTCAGTCTACTAGGTATATGATTCTCTTAACCTTTTATTTTTGCCACCAGTTGGGACACAAAGAAGAAGGTCTTCACTGTAAATTTCCACGACGACATGACAGTGAAGGGTCACTACACTGCTGGAGGACGTATTCTGATCCTGCCCATCACTGGTGATGGACAGATCAAAATGAAACTGAGTAAGTTCTTTTTTTTTGGATCATTTCATTAAGTTACCTTGTGGTAAGTTAAGAAAACCCAAATTGGAACATACTATAATATTTTTGTGTAAAAGCTCCCGAAGAATTAACCTTTTCATGGTATTAGACAAAGTGCTATCAGCGATAACGATGATGGAAAAGTAAAAAACATATTGGATTGATAATGCTACCGAAAAGCTTATTTCAATCCTGTTGAAAGTCACTGTAGAATTGTCATCCGTCTAAGCCCACTTATCTTTTCATGAAACTTTCTTACTTCCTTCATTTTTTGCATGCAGTTTTACTTCAAGCTCATTAATAACATGTCATGAGTAAACTATACTAAAACTTCCCATAGAACCTACATTTCTGTTATATGCATTAGAATTTATTGTAAGCAACTTCCAATAAACATTCTCTTTCTTTTCAGAAAACCTTCAAATCAAGATGTCCATTCACTACGATGTGATCAAGAATGCTGACGGCAAGGATATCATCAAGCCTAAGAAGTACAACTTCGAATTCGATGTCAAGGGTAACGTTCACTACGACCTGACTAACTTGTTCAACGGAAACAAGCAACTCAGTAAGTGTCTTCAAAATTTTTCTATTCCCATTTAGAAACATGATTTAATCTTATCTTAATAGCTATGTATATTGGCCAATATTGGTAAGGTCTTCATCTCCGTTTTCCAAACAATTCTGTTTTCTGTTAATGCGAGACAGTGCTCTCGGTACGAGTCAGGCTCGTCCAGCGGTTCGTCTCTTTGGTACTACATTTTCTTACCTAAACAGAGTTACTGTTTAACTGTGAAAGGACCAATTTATTTACCTATAAGGAGACCATACAGTGTAGAAGATAGTCAGTTACAGATTTTTCTTTTGATTTTGTGTCAATTTGGCGGCTACTTAAGAACTGTAAAAGGTTTTTTATAGCAATTCTGTACCTTTTATGAATACCTTGGTTTGTAGAATTGTACCCATTTAATTCCTAAAATAAAACGAATCATATTTTTGTTATTTCTAGGTGAGGCCATGATAAAGTTCCTAAACGAGAACTGGAAGCAAATTTCGACAGAATTCGGCAGCCCCTTTGTGGATTTGGCGGCGAAGAGAATATTCAAGAACGTTGGCAACTTCTTCGAAGTGTTGCCTATTGAAGAGATCACCAGTGCTTAAACATTGCCTGTTTTATTGATTGCGATCAAATTAAATAAATTTTGTTGGGTTTAATTTTGTATTTTTTTTGGGTTTGATGTAGATGTAGGTGTACATTTACAAAAGTGGTAAAACGATTATCTCTTTTGTTTGTGAGTTTATTTGTAAAAGATAAGAATTGCAAGTGGTGTTTTTAAAGAAAATCATTAATTTCACTAAGTGCACAAGCACATAGCAATTATGTGGTGTAGGTATCAACAGAGTAAAAAACTTGAGAATAAATTCAGAATCTGTGAAATAGGTATGCACTTAATTAAAATATTGTATAGTTAAAACCGAGGACGGTCCGTGGATGGGTGAGCATCCATTACATATCGAGAACCTTCCGTGCCTCGGAAAGAACGTTGAACCGTTGGTCCCAGCTGTTATTTGTAGATCCTTGACAGTCGTTACAGATAGTTAGAAGCCCGAAACACTGACAAGCAGTTCTACTAAAGGGTTTCGTATTTCCAAACTTTGTAAAAAAGGATACTATAAAATTACCGATTATTTAGAAGATAAAAAAGCATGGGATTGAGGTGCTCGCTCTGCTAAACCTTGTAATAAAACCTTGAAACTTGACATTATAATTATTCAATAAAATCATCAAATTATACCAGTTTTATATAACATTCACATTGACATTGTTGAATATTACATACAAAATGACATGATTACTTTGTAAAGTATTATATTATTTAAATTATTGTGAATGTGATGACTATGTGGATATTCTATTTTTCGCTATTTTCTTTTCTTTCATAATTTTCTGTTTTCTTTCACAGTTAGTTTTAATGATGGTCTGGCGGTTTGAGTAGTTTATGCGGCCTACCCAAATGTCCTTTCTTTGGTACTGTTCGTCGAGTTGAGCTCCTTAAGTTCAGAGTTGAGCTCCGCGATTACTGACAAATGCTTGCACTGACTGGACAGGTCCACTCAAATCTGTGTGGTTCTTTCCTCAAAAGACCATTTCAGACACTAGTCTATATGGTCTTCATAGGGCCTGACCAAGATTATGTCTGGACTTTAAAAGAGACTGTGACCTCTGTTTGTTTCAGCCTTTCTTCTCAGAGTAGTCAGATAGGAAACGCCGAACTCATCTAGCTAATTTTTAACATCAATTTTAATATGACGTGTAAAAGTGATTCCAATATCCTATATTTGCAGAATAAACAATTTCATTTCATTTCCAGTATACTGGTTGTGGAGGCCAGATAGACAGTCGCTCCATGTAAAATACTGGTATTCAGCTGCATCCGGTTAGACTGGAAGCCGACCCCAACATAGTTGGAAAAAGGCGTGCAGATGATGTTATCTCTAAACTTATTCAGTAAACAAACAGAAAAAAGACGATGTACAAATTGTTCAACAAAAACAACTGAAAAAATCATGTCACCTCCGTGGCTGTCACTCATATCTTTAATTTAAAACATTTATTTTATGGAAACCGTTTTACTAGCACCTGCAAAACCCATTCGTCCGCCATAAGAATATTTTATTACGACAAATCAGATTACGGGTGAAATGAATCAATGTGGGCAAACTTCTCTTTAATTACTGGGCAATCGTGATAGCCCTGAATAGCTTAATGTCCGTGTTCTTCACACTTAATTTCGTTTTCACATTTAATTTTGAGTAATTTTTTTATAAATGAAGTTTTCCTAATTAATGTATACAACGTGTTCCTTTCGATATTCCGTAACTCATTCATGAGACCATGTCAAAGAAACAACTGGCTGAATTATTTTAAATTGTTTTTTATTTTTCGTTTTAATTTTTTTCATTCAAAATAATTCCAAGGAGCCAATTTGTTAAAGTGCTTTGTTTATCAGTCACAGATGGCTAGATAATTTTATTGAAAAAGATCAGCATATTGTTAAATGGAAAGTTAAGAAATACAAATATATATTATAATAATATTATTATAAGAATAACGAAACACTGAGAGAACATGATATTCCAACTAGGACCTACCGAGATTTAACTATTTATTGTTGTTTTGGAAACCTATTGCTCATAAAACTTGATTTTAAAATAGAGAGAGAGTAAAACCGGCCAAGTGCGTGTCAGATCACGCACAATGAAGGGTTCGGGTATATGATTTTCGACCGTAACAAATATGGCTTTATAGATTTTTAATCATTAGAATCAGTAATACAACTCCTTAAGTCAGCATAATCCTCAAATGTCATGATTTCATGAAATAGTCATTAAATATAGGATTTCATGAGCTATGGGACATCAAAAGGAACACCTCGTATATGGCGGAGTTAAGGTTGAAAGTGAATTGAAATTATCCTCATGAAAATACTGTATTTTTAAGGCTTCCTGTACACGACGCCGGAGCCGCACGCATGCTTGCCGCATGTTTGAGTATACGAATGAGTATTGCCCATGCGCCGAATCGTAACCGCACCGCCGCCACGTCGATTTTACACTCATCCTGAGATATTATGAAATTTTTCATCTTTCGGTTTGGCACCAGTGCGGCTCCGGCGTTATGTACATGCACCCTAAGGGTCATCGCTCATTATATCAGCATCACTCCAGCGCAGTAACGGCTTGCGCCGCCTCGAAAAATATCTGCCTGCTTGTCTGCTGTTGGCACGCCACCCAGTGAGGTGACAGCTTGTTGTTTATGCGCTGCTTATTAATTAGTAGATCATCGTCCCTGCGGCAACGGTTGATTGTCAGCTTACAGAAGGAATGGTGTGCAGGCGACGTGCGACGGGGAGACAGCCGTGCGAGTGGCGCTGGCGCAAGAACCACGCTCGGGCGGCAAGGCAACACCTCGCCGACGACGACGGTGATGCGCGCCGGCATGTATACCGCGTGAGGCGAGCTGTCCACCATTCTGTAAAGCCATCGTAAAATAGACTTTAATACTTTTGATTTAAAATCCTAACTTGAATGACAAGCTATTGGCCATGTCGGAGCGATGCTGTTATAATGAGTGACCTTAAGGCTGAAAGACTGTAGTCTTAAGGCCCTAGATTTTTAATATATAAAAAAAGTTACAATGAGTGACATTGGATTTCAATAGGTAAATAGATCAAAAGGTGATAAGACTAACGCCAGTAGCACATCTCCGCCGCGAAAACGTAGCAGCGAAACCGCAGTAGTTCAATTCAACTGGCTCGCGTCATGGGGACTACTCCCTAAGCAAAATCGTTACGGGCGCTTCGATCTTTGTCTAACTTACGGTATGTCCGTTCTCTGTCTCTCTTACGGATACGCTACGACGCGAGCGTACGTGCGCTCGCTAGCGACACAGCTGACTGACTGGGGTAGTGGGGTGAGGGGTCGCTGGCGCGGGCAAACGCGCTCGCGGCCGTTCTAGCCACATGACGTGTTCCCCGCGCCCGCCTCATGTGTTGAGACGCAAGGTTAACAACCCTAGCGCATAGGATGAAATACTCTTATGGAAAAATGTAGATTTTATTTAAAACACAAATAAAGTTACGATTTTCCATTGAATTTACGTTCTATAAACGAAACCAAACCACTGGTTTGAAGGATAATGGTGTTTACCCTAACACCCTGTATCATGTATAATATATATACGGTATATATTATTTTTATATCTCATATTTATGTATTTTATATAATTATTATTATGTCGATAATGCTGATAAATGACTTATAATAACTTAGCAATCATTTTCTAAATCCATGATTCAATTTCATGATTTCATAAAATAATCATTCAATAGGATTTCATGAGCTTAGAGAGTTGTATTGATGATGAGTTGTATATGATAATAAATCTATAAAGCCATATTTGTTATGGTCGCAAATCTTATTTTGATCAAGATACAACCTGACACTAACCTGCAAACTGCAAAAATCGTAAGATTTGAATTTCTCGGGTTCCCTTGGCGCATTCCCCTTAACCATAATGATGGTATCAATTTTTAAATGATAGACCTAATGATTTTCGATTAAATAAATGTTATATCCAATAACGTTAATGTAATATCTTAACGTTATATCCAATAACGTTATACGCAATAAGTTTTAGAGTATATACATGTTATATGTGAAGAAATTATATCAAGAGTTGTGGTAGTAGTAGTGGTATATCTCACGTTTGAACGTGAACGTTATTGAAATTAAAATATACCAAATAGCAGAAGCTATGCACCCGAAGGGTTCCGTAGTTAAAATGAAATTATCTCAAAATCAAAGTTAACATTGTAGTTGAAAAATATATTCTCTCATATTTAGATATTACATCACGGTCCAACTGAAAAATAATTTATGTAAGTTTGAAAACAAAAAAAAATGTGATAAAACTACAAATTAACGATTTTCGGACTTTTTCCTTTATTTGTGCTGTGAGACCTTGCTTCCTGCCAAACATGATTCTAGGTCAACGGAAACCCTTTAGTTATCCTATAAGGGTTTCGTTATTTCCTTTTCAGGTACGGAACCCTAAATAGAACTACAATATTTTTTGTTTTTAATAATAAGCGCCTGCACAGCTCATTGCCTGAAATTCCCTTGGTCACCTGTTACGAAACCCATGGGATTTTGCCTTAAATTACTAAGTAGGCTTAACAGCCTACTTAGTAATTTAAGGCAAATTTTAGGCACGAAAACACCTTCAAATGAGTCATTTTTTTATAAAAAGAATATACGATGAAACTTTTTGTCACACATCCGTCGCAAAGATATGAATATGAATAAGTTTTTCTAAACGTTGGTTCAAACTTTGCATATTGTGATGTTTTTTTAGTATAGTTTTTAAAATAAATAATGATTTTTATTTTATACTTAATTGTAAAAAATGATTGCAAAATGATTTAACATAATATGTGTCCATATGTGTATATTATGTATGTTAAATAATTTTGCAAAAATTATGGTTGGTGACGAGTTTTCGTCTTGTATATTAACGCATTCACTTGAAGTTTACGAATAGTTCTCAGTTAACTGTTGAAGGGTTTGGGTCAAAGTTAACAATCATGGTGTTCAAAGTAACGTGTTTGGCTGCACTGGTGTTCGGTTTTGCTCAAGCGGCAGGTAAGAATATTTTGAAACTATTTGAAGTTTCTATAATAATATTAATAAAATGTTCTAAAGACACAAAGAAAACTGGAAAAGTATGGGGGAGACCTTTTCCCAGCCGTGGGATAACGTAGCTAAACTAAAAAACCGGCCAAGGGCGTGTCGGACTACGCACAATAAAGGGCTCCGTAGTAGGGATGAATCTATCCCAAGAACAAACTTAACATTGTACTTGAAAAACATGTTCTCTCATACGGAATGTATGGTAGAACATGTTGTTGCACATGAAGTTGGTCGGTTATTACTCGTGAACTTTTAGAGCCTATTTTGCAGTGATAGTATTCATTTTAATTTCGTTTTATAAACTACTGCGTAAATTTTTTCACATATCCAAAACCAACCGTTTAGCTGGCTAGCTGTATGTTATGACGTTTGTAAATTAATAGACTTGGCCCCCTGGACACTTGACTCGAATAAAGATTAGCACTTCAAAGCATAATATTTCGCAAACGAAATAACAATGGTTTTCACATGCTCGCAATATTTTTGAACGAAATTTTCAATGTGGGATATACGAGATTTTTTTTTATTACGAGTAGGGGAGGTACCCTACCATTTATTCTTGGTTTTATTTTACCAGCTTGTCGGCGTGATTAAATATGTATACCCATGCCAAATTACAGCTTTCTAGTACTAAGAGTCTTTGAGCTAAGCCGCGGACAAGTCTAAAAGCGCTAAGTCTAAAAGGTTGGCTCATATTTTTGTACAATTAAAGGCAGTCCTTGACAAAAGTGTTTTCTGAAAATAAAGTCTCAATTTTAAACACCAAAGAGGGTCTTATTGTAAGAGACCTGAGAGATTTTTTACATCGGTCTTCCTTACTTGTAGCAAAAGTAACTAATATTCTCCTCTATTTAAGGCGAGGATGTCCGAAAAAACGTCGTTTTGTATCGTATTTTATTCGTAGATAACACATAATAAAATTTTGAAAAAAACATATTATATATTTCACACCTTGATCTAGATATTTCGGCCGTGCGATACACGATTACTTGCACTTTACTGCATCCAATTAAATCGTAAAGACACGTCTAAATTATGATCTAATTCTAATTTTATTTGAGTTATATTAGGTTTTGAATAATAAAACTTATACCATAATAAAGGTCGTAAAAAATGTGATATAAAACGGCCATCATAATGTGAAATATGAAAATATCTATATCACTAATTCCAAAATCAAGCGTTTTCATCTTTTCATGCGCTCGCCCCGGGTCATTCAGTCCCGAGCGGAACGTGTTGGAGGTCGGACGTGTGTCAATTTTTGCGAACCCGCCACCCCCGCTAAGTTCTGTTACCGGCTGAGCCAAAAATTTATTGTAAATAAAAATAGGTACCTTTATAATTGTAGTTTAATTTTTAAATAGTTGTAAATAGTTATTTTTTATTAGGTGCTTAGTTTATTTTTATTAGAGAGCAGTGGTGGCCCAGTGGTAATGTTTCCGACTTACGAGTCGTGGGTTCGACCTCAGGTCAGGCGCTTTACTTTGTGTAAATAATTTCATCACCACTACTCTCAAAACGGTGAAGGAAAACATCGTGAGGAAACTGGCATGTCCTAGAACCAAAAATTCTAAGACTCTCCGAATTTTTGGTTCTACCAACCCGCACTGGGCCCGCGTGGTGGATTACAGCCTACTCACACAGAGAGGAGGCCTGTATCCCAGCAGTGGGAGCATTATAATATTATATGATAATATTACCGTGGCTGGGTCTACGAAGGCCGAATAAACAAAAAGGTAGGTAGGATGCTTTGACAATATTATTATAGGTACCTACATTATTTAAATGTACATGTATTTTACTTTACCTACGTGGAATAGATTTACAAACTGCAAATATTATGTGTGTAAAACAGTTGAATGTAAACCCTATGTCAATGTGAATACAGACACCGCGCGCGCAAAAGTTATAATGGTTTATTTTTCTTGCAGAATACATTTACCAACCGCATGAAGTGTGTAAAATATTTGAATTTGAACCCTATATCACAGCGCATAAAGCCGCCATAGTTCATCCCGCTGAGATGGTCCGGGTGGTTTTTATAATGTTTACTAGCTGCCCGCCCCCCCGGTTCCGCAAGGGTAGAACTAAGTACTTATCTACGGCGCACCTACCTATCCTACCTACTTACCTAACTACTTACACTACCTACTTACCTACCCTACCTAATTACCTACCCTACCTAATTACCTACCGACATACATACATACATACATACCTACCTACCTACCCAACCTAATCTGCGTTCGCAATTCATTTGCCAAACATGTAAACAAACACGAGTTTTAGGAAAAACAACTGTAATGCCTACACATAAGGTGCAGTTTGCGCTACAACTTCATATATATATATATTTTTTATTTATTTATTTAATGAATAAGAGAGAAGATAAGTCGGTCTAAAATCAACTTTATTTACACTTGCATAAAGTTGATGTTTATCTAAGTGAAAAACTCGTGTTTGTTTACATGTTTGGCAGATAAATTGCGAGAGCAGATTACATACCTACTTTACCTACTTACCTACCTACCTACCTACCTATATATCTACTTACCTATTCTACATACCTACCTACCTACCCTACCTTCACCTACCTATCCTAAGAACCTTCTCCTTACAATAACAAACACAACAAAAAAAGAATAAGCGAAATTGTTCCAGCCGTTCACACGTGATGCCGTGACCAAGGAAATAGGGATTCATTTTTATACAGGGTGAACCAAAAACACACGTCATAAAAAAAAAATTTGATTCCTCATGTCCAGGGATATCCAAAAATACCTTTTCAGAGAGGCAAAATTCACGCCTTCACACCCCTAGCCGCCGCAGGAGACGCCCTGGGCGTCGGGAACAGGTAGCCGATTTCCGGCCGCGAGCTTGCGGACGGAGAGCAATGGGTAGCTCGCCGTCCGATAAGGACCGGGCCCGGGTCGACGACGCGTGTTTCACGCGCGCCTCAAAGACATGTCAGCACAATTGACGGGGTCCGCTAGGGCCGATGCCTGCCGGGGTTGCGGGAAGGTCCTAAGGGGTGACCGTGGCCTCTGGCAACATACAGGCAACACGGGTGGGTAAGTTTAGTCAGTAAGAGTCTGACACGTCCTTCCGCTCCGCCCAGAGCGGAAGAAGTCATTTGATGATTTCCCAAGCAAAAAAAAAATGTAACTAATAATTCCTTAAAATGATAAAGTTATTACAAGTAATAATTATCAAAACAAGGATTTAATTTTCGTGAGGTATCAGGTAAGCCTCACAAAAATTAAATCCTTAATAACTAGTAACTAAATTTAAGAAGGACGATGATTATTACGTTTCATTTCTAAAAGAATTAATATTCCACGATAAAAATTGCAAAAAAATTGACATAATTTTTTAAAGCGATTCCCACGGAATTTTCAAGTTCAAAAAAATAATTGTAACTCGAAAACTATCAAGAATCGCGGAACATACATGGGGTACTTTTGGATACCACTGGGCATGAGGACAATTTTTTTTTTTATGACGGCTCTATTTGGGCCACCTATTTTAAAGCTTAAAAGGAACCTATCCACCTTCGAAGGCCGATTACAGCAAATGATAGAAGGTTAAGTACTAACTTTTTTGTGCTAATTTTAACGTCAACTAGACTTTAAGGAACCTCATTTTTGTATTTTTAAATTGAAGTTGAAAATTTCAATCTTACCAATAAAAACTTAAATTCCTGTTATCGATACTTTTTTGAGTAACTTGCAAGAATGTTAGCAAGTTTATTATTTTACGTAAGTATGAAAGATACATTCAAGAAGATACTGTCGCAAAAAAAAAAACTGGAAAATACTCACTACAAAAAATGATATGAATATTTGAAGCAAGAAAACTAAAAAAAAATACAAAAAAAATTATAACTCGAAAACTACAAAAAATCGCGGAACATACATGGGGTATTTTCGGATATCCCAGGACATGAGGAATCTAATTTTATTTTTATGACGTGTATTTTTGGTACACCCTGTATAATGTTTATTAGGCTAGGTAGGTATTGTACAGTCGACCACACGTCGCGCGTCTGTGATAAATGATAACACTATGACCTTGAGCTGGCCCAACGTATGTAGTTTCATTAGAATAAGAGACCAGCTTACACTGGTTTTGTTTCCACTGACATGACGTGCGGCCTACTGTACGTGTTCCAATGACACGCAGGAGAAACTACCTATATAAACGAAGTCGATAGGTAATAAAAAGGTACCGAGTGCCTGCGTAATATTTCGACAAGGCTACAAAGACCTAATAAAATCTCAATAAGTATAATAAGAGCCTTTGCCTAGTCTTGTATTATTTGTAAATTACTAAATAAATGCCTAAACAAAAGCGCTAATTTCCTCGAAATTCAGAATTTAAATCCACCTTATTCATAAAAAATTATAAGTACCTACATATACCTCTCTTTAACTATTATTCATTAGGTTCAAGTTTATATAATACCTATCTAATCTATTATATAACCTTAAAAAATACTGAATAGAAAAATAAAAGAAAATAAACTTATATTAAATCAATACAAGTTGATACTACTGTATTTGTCTATTCTGTGACCCAACTTACTACCTACTCGAGTTCGTGAACTCATGAGCGGTGCACTTGGCGCGCGCGGCTCCCGCGCATCGGGATTTGTTACGTATCGCTACTCGTTGCGGGGGCTGAGGTAAGCGTTGAATGCCTACTGCGCTCGGGCTATGCCCGCCTTAAATTTTTTCGGTATTCCAAATTGCAAGGGGCGGAGCCTAACTAATACAATATTATTAGATACACAACACAAGTTTTAGATTAATTTTATTAGCCTTTCTTCTGAGAAAGGTACAGTATTTTTGGATCATGGTTCACATAAATTTATTTGAACCAAATAAATTATTACCGATAATTTTATTATTTTTAGAAGTTCCTGCTAATTACGTTCAAAAAGAGCTTTTTCAAAGTTATGTCTAACATAAATTAATAATCAGATAATATTTACTACAATAGCTAATTCACTTTAGTCATCATCATCTACCTAACGTTCCCAACTATGTTGGGGTCGGTTTCCAGTCTAACCGGATGTAGCTGAAAACCAGTATTTTACATGGAGCAACTGCCTATCTGACCTCCACAACCCAGTTACTGTGTAACACGATACCCCTTGGTAAAAATGGTTGTCAGACTTTCGGGGTTCTGACTACCTGTAACGACTGTCAAAGATCTACAAATCTATAAATGACAGCAGGGACCAACGGCTTAAAGCTTCTACCATAATTCAGCAGAAAGATTCAGTTGAAGAGTTAGATTTGTACATAAATATTCTGTACCTATTTGCAAAAGTATTGCCTCTGCAATTCAAAGGACCTAAAATAGTTAGGTTCAAGTAATTGGCGAAATATTGGTGCATTATACACCTCAACCCCATAGACGGATACAGGCGTGATGTCATGTAAAAAAAGTAAACTAGGCAATGGATTTTTCGCGGATCCTCAAGACATATTTTATTTGTTCACAGTTTTACCATCAGTAGAAAAATGCAAGCTCACCGACAATGCCTGTTTGACTCCGGCGTTCCAGAAAATGATGCCAATTTTCATGTCGGGAATATCGGAGAACAACGTTGAGGTCTTAGACCCTATGGCAATGGATGACCTGGCCTTCGACCTGGCTGGTCTTCAGTTCACCTTGACAGAAGGCACCATGAAGGGATTGAAGAACTCCGTTGTTGACAAAGTGGAGTAAGTACCAGCTTCGGTTAAAAAATAAAATAAGATAACGTCTGACTTCGTGGTCAGGGTGCAGTTTAGTATTTCTAGAGTTTCAAATAATTAGAATTTTCAAAATATTTCAATCCCGAAACTTAATCCGCTTCTCAGAGCAGAAGCAATAAGTATCAGATAGCTAATGTATTACCGACAGTGGCTACGAGTCAAAGCTAGCTGTTTATAGTGGACACGAGATACATCCAAACCCTTGCTGCTTTTCCTTGAAGGATTAAATTTTTCGATTATTTTTAAATTTTTCATTCAAGAGTCTAGTTTACCTTTACTCAAAGCTACGATTGGTTCATATAACGATAAAAAATGAAGTAAAAGATACTTTACCGTTACTTTTTTGACTAATCCACCATAGTTATTGCTGACAGTGTCATTGTGTTTAGGGCCTTTTCAACCTACTAGGTATATGATTCTCTTAACCTTTTATTTTTGCCACCAGTTGGGACACAACGAAGAAGGTCTTCACTGTAAATTTCCACAACGACATGTCAGTGAAGGGTCACTACACTGCTGGAGGACGCATTCTGATCCTGCCCATCACTGGTGATGGACAGATTAAACTGAAAATGAGTAAGTAAATTATTTTAGGTCATTGAATGAAATTTCTAAATAAGCTAAAAAACCCAAATTGGAACATACTTTATATTTTTTGTGTAAAAGGCTCCCACAGAATTAATCTTTTCATGGTCTTAGATAAAGTGACACTATCAGCGATAACGATGATAGAAAAGTCAAAAATGTATTGGATTGACAATGCTACCGAAAAGCTTATTTCAATCCTGTTGAAAGTAATTGTAGAATTGTCACCTGTCTAAGCCCTCTTATCTTTTCATGATACTTTCTTACTTCCTTAATTTTTTGCATGCAGTTAATATATTTTTTTTAAGCTTATTAATGTCATGGGTAAATTATACTGAAACTACCCACAGAACCTATATTTCTTTTACGTATTATAATTTATTGTAAGCAACTTCCAATAAACATCGTCTTTCTTTTCAGAAAACCTTCAAATCAAGATGTCCATTCACTACAATGTGATCAAGAATGCTGACGGCAAGGATATCATCAAGCCTAAGAAGTACAACTTCGAATTCGATGTCAAGGATAACGTTCACTACGACCTGACTAACTTGTTCAACGGAAACAAGCAGCTCAGTAAGTGTCTTCAATATTTTTCTATTCCCACTATGAAACATAATTTAATCTTATCTTACTGGCCTATATTGGCCCACTTCAAGATAAAGGCCTCCATGTCCGTTTTCCACACAATTCTGTTTTCTGCTAATGCGAGCCAGTCCTCTCAGTACGAGACAAGCTCGTCCCGCTAAGTTCGCCTTGGTGCGATGACGTCTAGCGCTTAATGGGACCCCTCGATGGTTCCTTGAGTCCATTTTTCATCTGATATACGGCAGACATGTCCGGCTTAATTAAGAAAAGTAAATAACACACTATAGGTGGTGTCAAAACTAATACACTAATACATAATCACTTGTAAATAATATTATTTGTAACAGTCTTGAGGAAATCCATTATCTACTTATGGCATGTGGTTCATCCGCTATTAAGTAATCAGGATCATCAAAAATTAACTAACTTTGACAAATCCTATTCATTTTCATGTTAAAAACTCGTAACACCGGGTGTTTTGGATTTCCAATGTGTGATTGGAGTCGTTGTCGTAACATAATTATACGGAAAGCAAAGCTGTACAAGCTGCTTTCCTGTAAGGTTTTAAATTTCCAACTACACGCAGTTCAAAAAACCAGGCGATAAAAAAAATTACAAACGTACCAATGACATAAGTACATAGGTACCTACTCTCCCAATGCAAAGTATAAGTATAGTATTCATTTTACTTACTTTTTGCGTTTCTCGCAAGCACTGAAAATTTAGTTTCTCGATGCTATTTGAGCAACAAACTATTCCAAAGAATGTTGACAATAGATGTTGAAATAATCTTTTTCGAACATAATAGTTGCCGCCACATATTGCCTTCCGTCATCGCTGCATAAAATACAGAACAACCATATTTTCTCGCAGACTTTCAGTTACGGCGTGATGTAGTTATTTCATCAACGTTTACTATGAAATTGTCAAATAAATAAAAATATTGTTATAGCCACAATTGTGAACAATATTATAGCTGCAGCAGTACTTTGTCTGTGTCTCTTTGGTAATACATTTTCTCATCTAACCAGTAATTAAGGACCAATTTAATTAAAAGGAGACCATACATTGTAGAAGATGCACAAGTTACTGATACCTATATTGATTTTGAATAACAACCAACTGTAAAAGGAACAATTCTGTCCTTTTATGAATACCTCGGTTTGTACCCCTTTCCTTCCTAAAATAAAACGAATAATATTTTTTTCTAGGTGAGGCCATGATAAAGTTCCTAAACGAGAACTGGAAGCAAGTTGCAACAGAATTCGGCAGCCCCTTGGTGGATTTGGCGGCGAAGAGAATATTCAAGAACGTTGGCAAATTCTTCGAAGTGTTGCCTATTGAAGAGATCACGAATGCTTAAACATTGCCTGTTTTATTGATTGCGATTAAATACATTTTGTTGATTTTTATTTGGTTTTTTATTTTGGGTTTGATGTAGATTTATGTTTGGTGTACAAAAGTGGTAAAATGATTTTATATCTCTTTTCTAAAGTAATGTGATTTTATTTTATTTGTAAAAGATAAGAATCTGTATTTTTAAAGAAAATCACAAAGTGCACAAGCACATAGCAATTATGTTGTGTGGGTATCAAAACAGTAAAAACCTTGGGAACAAATTACGTACCCGTAAATTAGTTATGTTGCGTTAGAAAGCACTTAATTAAAATATTATAGAGGTAAAACCGAGGACAGGTCCGTGAATGGGCGAGGTATTAGCTCCATGTAAAATACTGGTATTCAACTGTATTCGGTTAGACAGGAAGCCGACCGGGATATAGTTGGGAAAAGGCTGGAAGATGATATTATTATCTCTAAACTCATTCAGTAAACATACAGCAAAAAGCCGAACTAGGCTGTCATGTCATCTCAATGGATGTCACCACAGATGTCACTCATATTGTTGATTGAAACAATTTTTTACAAAGAAACTGTTTTAGTAGCACCTGCAATACCCATTCGTCCGCCATAAGAATATTTTATTACGACAAATCAGATTACGGGTGAAATAAACCTGTGTGCAAGCTTCTCATTCATTACTAAAATATAAATTAAAAAGTTTGAAAAACGTGTAGGTAATGTGTGGTGTCGTGTGTGTAGTAAACCTGTTTGTCGGTTTGTTTGTTTGAAAATAAATTACTATTACTGGGTAATTGTGTAAGCCGTTATGTAATAGCTTTATTTCCGTGTTCTGAGTTTCTGACATAATTATTTCAATGCACATTTAATTTTGAGTTTGACTCTTTTATAAATGAAGTTTTCCTATTAACAGACTATAGACAACGAGTCTCTTTTGATATCCCAGAACTCTAGGGTATTGATGAGACTCTGACAAAGAATCAACTGGCATGAATTATTTTTGAATTAATTTTTATTTTTCGATTTAATTTTTCATTCAAAATATTTCACGAAAGGCACGATTTAGGCACGATTAAGGCACGATTATTTATGTTTACCTTGCGGGAAAAAGAAAAATAGACTTAGTTTGGGGTTCGAATGTAAATGTTTTACTAAAACTTATCAAACTTAGAACTCAAAAAACTCAAAAACTCAAAGCATTTATTTCAATTAAACCATTTACAGGCACTTTTGAATTGTCAAAGAGTCGGTCAGTTAGTCAGAAAGTTGAAGCTAGTCGCCCATTCCAAAAAGTAGATCTCTGTGGAGAAGAACGGGCAAGAAACTCCCAGGACACTCTTTTAAATAAAGACATTACAAAATCCTGGGTACATTATTCTTGTTGCTTCTATATGTGAGAACAATGTGAAAAAAAGAAATAGAGACAATTCAAAGTATAAGATTTAAAATAAGCCTTGGCAGAAAAGAGATGACCAGTCTCAACCGACGGCGCCCGTTCACGAACATGACGCGTGGATTAGCACCATCCAGCTCAACCATTTTGTAGGGAACCGAATGATCCAACACACTCGCCACCATCGGCGAGACATTAAAGTAAGCATGACAAAGTCTCAACTGCCATGCTCTTTCAAGTCAACATAAAACATAATATAATAACAGAATAAACAGCCCCATGGTACTCACATAGACATTTGTTAGTGATCCTAAGATTTCTACTACCTTATTCTGTTTTTACCCGTGAGAACCTGTAATTGGCTCTATGTTTCTTAAACAATTGTTATCCATTTGTTATAGCTGTTGGTTCTCCTATCAATAAATAAATAAATAAATATAATAATAATATTAGTCTTCTATCAGGCGGAAACAAGGTGCGCGCCTTCAACGGTTGGGTCATGCCGGTTTTAATGTACTCTTTCGGCGTACTCAAATGGACTCAGACGGAACTCGACGCCCTGGATAGGAGGGTCCGTACGCTGCTGACTGCATATCGAATGCATCAGCCACGGTCATCGGTGATGAGACTGTATATCCCGCGAAAGTGTGGGGGTCGAGGCTTTTTAAACGCTAAGACCCTCCACAATCGCGAGATATGCAGTCTCAGGGAATATTTCCTAGAAGCCGACGTGGGGATGCATCGAAATGTGGCCGCGGTGGCCAAGGGTCTCACCCCGCTCTCCTTGGCTAAAGAGAACTGGCGCAAGCCTGTAGTGCTTGACACTAACGATCGCAAGGAGGTATCCGACACATTATCTCCGGGTGTTCTCGTCTAGCTAACGAAGAGTACTTGCATAAACATAACCTTGTAGCCAGGATTATCCATCAGCAACTTGCTCTGAAATACAACCTTGTAGAATCGGAAGTGCCGTACTACAGGTATGTGCCCGACCCAGTTCTCGAAAATGGAAATATCACATTGTACTGGGATCGATCCATCATCACTGACAGGACTATTGTTGCCAATAAGCCTGATATAGTGGTGGTGGATCGAGGAGAACGGCGCGCAATGATTATTGACATAACGGTTCCGCATGACGGGAACCTCGTGAAAGCTGAGAAAGATAAACAAATCAAGTATTTTGACTTGGCTCACGAGATTGTCGACATGTGGGATGTGAACTCAGCGATCATTGTGCCGATAGTCGTATCAGCCAATGGCTTAATTGCCAAGAGCCTCGACCAACACCTAAGGAGGCTCTCGTTGGGCAGCTGGATTAAGGGCTTGATTCAGAAAGCAGTACTCCTGGACACGGCTCGCATTGTCAGGAAGTTCCTCTCTCTGGAGCCCTGACCGCTGGTAGCTTGGACCCTGTTTCCGATACCGGTGGGCTACTATTTTTTATATTTTTAAATGTTTTTATAATTTTTATTTTAATATTTAAAAATGTAATTAATATGTTTAATACTGAATAAAGGAAATAATAATCATTTTATTTCGGAATGAAAAACATCCATAATTTGTTAGTAAACATTAACCTTAAAAACTATGTTAGTAAACATGCAGGTTGGACAAATAGTGTCCGTGCGGATTGAGGAGCCAGACTCATAATTAAACGCGGGTACTACCAATATTTAGTAGTAAATTAGCCGATTTTGTAGGCCCGATCCTGGAATTTGTAGTAAAATCCTTTAGAAGTTACATGACTTTAAAGGTGGCTCCTCAATTCGCACATGCGGATTGAGGAGCCACCTCAGAACTCGAAAACTAGACGACGGATGAAAATGAAAATTTGGTAGGATTTAGTAGTACTTATGCGTAATCTCTACAAAAAAAATGGGGTTTGTACGACTGGATTTGAGAGAGCTACAATGCTTTGATTTTTCATAAAAAAACGTAAATTTCACCGCGCTGTTTCTCGGAAAGTTATTAATCAATTACAACATATTTTCAGTATGATTTAGTAGTAAATTAGTTTTAATTTGTAGTATAAAAATAAAAAGGAAAAGCTATATAGTTTCGGTAATACAACACATTTTATGTGGCTCCTCACACCGCACGGTCTAGAGAAAATATATGTACGTAGCTACTAAAGTAGCTGATCAAATCGGATAAAAATAGCATCAATATTTAGTAGAAATTTCTACTAAATATTGGCGTACTCCAACATCCTGCGCATTCAGTATTTCAAAAGATATTAATAAAATAAACATTCCTTAACAAATTAGTGAATAGGGTGACCATAAATAATTCAAACAAGACCATTGTTTGAAATAAATAGTTTTATTTGCTAAAAAATCATGCTACGAGTACGATTACCTACGTGTTACTTATGTAATTGCAGTTTAAAATTTTATGAGATACTAGCTGCGCTCCGCGGTTTCACCCTCATAAGTCTGGATCCCGTGGAAATACCGGGATAAAAAGTATTCTATGTCCTTACCTAGGTCATTGACTACCCATGTGTCAAATTTCATCTAAATCCGTTCGGCCGTTTTAGCGTAACAAATAAACCAATAGAAAAACCAACTCACTTTCGCAATTATAATATTATTATTATAGTTAGTATAGTTATGTTATGTACTATGTATCTACAACAAAAGTAAGTTTAACAAATGAATTAAAATTCAGTCACCGGTGATGAATTTAATAATACTTATTTTGTACAAACTTATGTTTAGGTACGTTAGTACAATAATACCTCGATGTGTTTAGTTTGATTATTTAAACGATATTTTAGTTCCTGATGTACCGATAGATGGCGTTGTAAATTAAGCACTCTCCGGTGAATCGCGGTGATAGAGATCTCCGTAGAAACGTGTCCTCTTTGTGTATAGTAAAATAAATTGTCTTCGTCAAAGTAAACATTAGTTTTTATTCATACGTTATGATTTTAAATTCATTGTTGTTTCGCTGTTATTTTTGACAACATTGTTGCTATAGTAACGTAAAGAATGTAATAGACAAACAGCTTAGAAAAAAAATCTCATGTCAGTAGTGTCAGTCATCTTCACGTCTGTGGCCGCATTCCGAATTACGAGCTCTGAAAGTGGGCAAAGGTCGCAAATAGATGTCAAATATTTCCCTGTTATGATTACCCTGTTTTGACAATATTACTGTTTCGAAATAAGAAATGTGGGTTACTAGCGAACTAGAATATTAATTATGAAATGCAATAATAATTTTGTGTTCCGATTTAGATAACACGATTATGACAGCTAAGAGCTGTCAATTTGAATCGAAACGCTCTTGAACGCGCTTACAGTGCCGGCTTAACGTCTAAACTTATACCATATCATATTTGTTTGTTACCAGAAGTACAATTTAGAATATCCCACTAATAGATACTACGAACTGCAACGTGTCGCCGCGACACGACTGGTTTTTATGTATTTCTATGAAAGCGATGTGTCGCTAACTACGAAAGGTTTTTTGTGTCGCGGCGACACATTGCCTGCAGTTGCCACCTGCGGTCGGCTACGGATTGGTAACTTTAGTTTAAAGATAGGATGCGACTCAAACTAAAACAGCACAACTGACATTTTTGATCACCGTGAGGTGATATTAATTTAGAGCATGCGTTATCGCAAGATGGCGCATGTCATGACGTCATCTTTGACGATTCACGGGATATTCTTATTGCGCACACACTAATTTGGACGGGTGTAAGCACGCCAAAATGGATTACAGCGTAATTCGGAATGCAGTCTGGGGTAGAGTGCTCGCAAGATAAGTCTGCGCGTGGATGAAATTGGAACTAATAAGTATGCCGCCGTCTTGTCGTATAAATAAGAAAAAATACGTGTACGTTATTTTTGCATAATCTACATTCCGGACAAAAAACATTTTTTGTCATCATCCCTATTCAAGTGCTTTTCGAAGCAGGGAGGGGTATTCGTAAGTAATGAATGGTCATTCATCCACGGGCCAACCTCAGAAAGCGTAACTTAACCTTCGGTCGCCCCGTGCGGCTGTTATTAATTAGCCACGAACCATACCATACATGAAATGCATTCATCCATTATAATTAAAATAAAATCATTCATGGTCTACTATAGGGCATCTTTAATTATGAAATAAGGCAGGGGCTGGCTAGCAAAAGTACCAAACAATTGATATTATAAGAGTACAGGTACCTGTGTACACAGCACGTCTTTCAATTAAGTGTATAAGTATGTAATATTGTTAGCATTATTAATTAATAAGTAGCAAAATGGTAGGGTACTTTCTAGCTATTACATGACTAGACTGGATGAGACCACGTAAGAGCCAAGCATCTTCACTAATCCCGTAATCAGGTACATCTCCACATTTTGCCTTTAAACT
Organism: Conistra vaccinii; assembly: GCA_948150665.1. Lineage (NCBI taxonomy): Eukaryota > Metazoa > Arthropoda > Insecta > Lepidoptera > Noctuidae > Conistra > Conistra vaccinii. The sequence continues at coordinate 14,796,144 of OX411329.1, forward strand.
ATTGGATAATTATACCGTTGTGTTAATGCTCGCTGCAGGAAGACCTTTCCAGCTTCATTTAGTATTTCCCAAATATATTGTTTTTTAATGTGACAGCTCGGAAATACAAATCGCCTGAAACCTGAAGGCTACTATTCAAACGAAAGAAATCCACGAGATAGCCGGAGCCATCAAGAAAAACTATAACCGGAGTCCAGAGTGCTAATACCTAAACAGTCGCAGATTAGTAAGAAACGAAGCGCAGTCACACATGATACGAACGATCGACAGACATTTTTCCCCGTCATTTAATATTTATTTGAAACCGTAATAAACATTAGTGTAAATGATGGTTTTACAGGATAACCGTTATTTTGGGGCCGTTAAGGTCAGTATAATACATTTTTAAGCCCAGCATCAGATTAGCACCACCTAACCTCATCGACACGCTGCCATCCAGGTAGTATCTACTTATACTTTTATGAATGAAGTTTCTGGGTGATGCTGATTCGGTTCCAAGCTGAAATACTGCAAGATTTATTTGACGACACCGCATACCGATAGAATCCCTAGATTAACTGTTAGAAGGAGGGGGGAGAGAAGTAGTGAACTCATGATCGGTTACTGTGTAGCTTGTGATGACGTTGTTTCCCTAATGATGCACAAAGTGGCAGTGAATTATGAAGTATCTAAAAAAAAAAACCTGAATTAGGTATTGCTAAAACAGACATGTTTGGTACAGTATAACTCCGAACGGACAAGGATTTGGAATTAGGCGCCATAGTAACTTCGATTCAGTTTAAAAAGAGCTATCCAACGATGTATGACACATGGTTATTGGAGGTGGGTACCAAAATAAGCATCATCCTTTGAAGTTCAACGTTATAAGGGAGAAAATGTTTTTCAACTACATACTTACAATGTTATGTTTGTTCTTGGGCACTTGGCCGGTTTTTGTATCTCATTATACGCTGCGCTCGGTTTGCGTTGTATGTTCTGTCATTGCGTCATGTTTACTGGGCATTCTGTATCACATCTGTCATCCTCCGTAGAGGTATACATATTATGCTATCGCGAACTTTTCTTTTGATCTTTTTAAAATGTACAATCCTGTTACACTAACTTTATATTTTAATATCGTATAAAATAAAACCTTTAACCCTAAACCTGGGTAAGGACATAGAATACTTTTTATCCCGATATTCCCACGGGATCCAGACTTATGAGGGTGAAACCGCGGAGCGCAGCTAGTATCTCATAAAATTTTAAACTGCAATTACATAAGTAACACGTAGGTAATCGTACTCGTAGGATGATTTTTAAGCAAATAATACTATTTATTTCAAACAATGGTCTTGTTTGAATTATTTATGGTCACCCTATTCACTAATTTGTTAAGGAATGTTTATTTTATTAATATCTTTTGAAATACTGAATGCGCAGGATGTTGGAGTACGCCAATATTTAGTAGAAATTTCTACTAAATATTGATGCTATTTTTATCCGATTTGATCAGCTACTTTAGTAGCTACGTACATATATTTTCTCTAGACCGTGCGGTGTGAGGAGCCACATAAAATGTGTTGTATTACCGAAACTATATAGCTTTTCCTTTTTATTTTTATACTACAAATTAAAACTAATTTACTACTAAATCATACTGAAAATATGTTGTAATTGATTAATAACTTTCCGAGAAACAGCGCGGTGAAATTTACGTTTTTTTATGAAAAATCAAAGCATTGTAGCTCTCTCAAATCCAGTCGTACAAACCCCATTTTTTTTGTAGAGATTACGCATAAGTACTACTAAATCCTACCAAATTTTCATTTTCATCCGTCGTCTAGTTTTCGAGTTCTGAGGTGGCTCCTCAATCCGCATGTGCGAATTGAGGAGCCACCTTTAAAGTCATGTAACTTCTAAAGGATTTTACTACAAATTCCAGGATCGGGCCTACAAAATCGGCTAATTTACTACTAAATATTGGTAGTACCCGCGTTTAATTATGAGTCTGGCTCCTCAATCCGCACGGACACGACAAATAATGGACGAGCGGGCAATCAAGTTTCCCCGCAATGACATTCAGGACACCGTTCGAGCTGCCCCGGACCCTCAGCAGCAGCGACGCGGCACGCTTACGTCTGATCGCTGCGAAGCCATCAGTGTGCGCATCTGCAAACATTCCCGACGCACTGCAGAAGCGTGGCAGCCCCAACAGCATCCTGAACGCATTGTTGTATTGGACTCGAAGAACATTGATGGCTTTCTGCGTAAAACTTGTCCAGAGGCTGCACGTGTAAAATGTCTGACAATATGCTTTAAAAAGCGTCACTTTCACTTCACACGTGCAACGAGCAAACCTACGGACAAGCATGTTGCATCGAACCGCCAATGCTCTTCGTTCCCTTTCTACATCCAGATCATCTTTGATGCCCGCAGCTACAATATGGCCGAGATATTTAAATTGTTGAACACGATTCAAGATATTACCTGCAATTTTAATGGGAGGAAAACTTTCTGAGGACTTTGCTCCAAAAATCAGAACCTCACTCTTTTTGGCATTGTATCTTAAACCGTGTTCCTCAACATATCTTTCGCACACATCCAGAAGCTTTCTCAAGCCTGAGAGTGACGGGCTCAACAGTGCCATATCATCGGCGTAACTGAAATTATTAAAAGCTACTCCATCTATAAAACAGCCGGCCTGCAAGCTACTGAGCTCACTAATGAGTCCGTCTATGTATAAGTTAAACAATATTGGAGAAGTCAAACCACCCTGTCTGACCCCATACCGCAACCTATACTCATCAGAATTGGCCTCAGCCAAAGACATTAAATTATTACTACCAATAGACGGGACATAGCAAGCAAAATCGTAACCCAATACATTTGTCCTAGTGGTCAAAAGTCGCTCAGTCTAGTGTGGTACGTCTGCATGACAAGTCGTATCGTGTCAATCAGAAAAATAACGATAATATGATAATATGCCGCGTTGCGCACTACGATATTGTAAATCTCGATACGGTAAAACAACTGGACCTAACTTCGGTTTATTTTCGTAAATATTTTTTATGTTTACTCAGTTATTATAATTAAATAATTTTCCTAAATAGTTCTAGAACATTTACTAATTTTGTAATCAGCGCCCCCTATTGCTGAGTAGCTTTACTACTGCCTTGTAGAGATGTGATGTTGTTTATCGATCTTGTTATCGATAATATTTAATGAGGTAAATAATAAATAGTTTGGAAAATCCAAAAGTGCACGCCTCATAACCATAAGTTCATAACACTCATTCATAAACGAAAAAGAAATTCAAAACATAGTTTCTAACAAAAATTTCTCATGACCAGCACCCTGATTACTTAATGCACGATCAATTTCAAATTGAAACCAATTGAAAAAGATTGCCAGTCCATTGCTTCATAAGTTCGACAAAAAAAAATCTGCTTTATTATTTTAATAGTTATTGGGGGGCCGACCGTAGAAACCTTTAAAATTATTTAGGTTATTTAGGTAAAAGTCACAATTTACTTATTCTACATCTATTATACACAATAATAAATAACACATTATAATATTGACAAACTCTTTTGTTTTCATTACTCTATCATTAGTATTGCAAAATGGCAGCGCCCGGCAGCTTTATAAGGCGGGAATTCATGTTAGTGGAAGAACAGATCTCGTTTGGATCAGAAACACCATGACTGCTGAAAAATACCGTAACCAGGTGCAGGTGCTTTATAAGAGCTGTGTAGCCGGCTATAAAGCCCTTGTACAGAAAGCAAAACAGCCTCGAGTTTTCAAACATTCTGTTGTCCAGTGACAACCATGTGAGCTACTTGGGTTGACATTATAACGTCATAAGAGGGCTATCACAAAATTGCGTTTTGACAGTACGAGCGCCCGATGCATCGCATTAAGTAGCAATTTAGCAGTTGTAATTATATGCATATGTAGTAATTTGGCAGTTGTAATATTATGTTGCTTGCAGGACGCTATGTACTATACTAATAACTATTCTCCACAACTCAATAAGTCATAGTTGTCCAAGTCTTTCAGTAACTCAGAACAAGAACGCCAAAGTTGTATGTCAAAATAATATTATAAATAATTAACTTGTAAACATTGAAACTAAGTCCTCCTAATCATTTTATTGCGTATTTAATTTGGCAGTTGTAATATTATGTTGCTTGCAGGACGCTATGTACTATACTAATAACTATTCTCCACAACTCAATAAGTCATAGTTGTCCAAGTCTTTCAGTAACTCAGAACAAGAACGCCAAAGTTGTATGTCAAAATAATATTATAAATAATTAACTTGTAAACATTGAAACTAAGTCCTCCTAATCATTTTATTGCGTATTTAATTTTTGATGATTTAGATTTTGAATCTTTCCTGCAATCTGTGTCAGCTAGGATGCCAGATGTTACACATCTTAAGCGACTTCTGTAAGGCTCAGTATTTTTGCATTTGTTTCAATCTATTCAAATGTAAAAAAAAACCTTAGTAACTTTTATCAATATTATCGATACCTTGATAACTAAATGGTAACATCCCTACCATAATTTTCTAGTTTCTACTTATCGTCACCTGCATTGCCAGACCTACGAATTTTCCAAAAATCTACGAATTTTGGACCTCGCATCCAAAATAAAAAATCCAACATCAAATCCGTACGTCGTCCTTACGTATCATCATCATCATCATTCTTCTGCCCTTATCCCAATTTATTTGGGGTCGCAAATCGATAGAAAATCTACAAATGTATAGGCTTAATCAAGTTATTCTCTGAACCGCCCAAACAATAGAGTAAATTTTTTTTTTTCCTAAAACGAAACTCAACCGACAATTGCAAATAAATATGCGGTTTGTTACTCATTAGGTCTACTTTTCACAAAATGTCCCAAAAACACACAGTGAAACAGAACTGATACTCATAGACAGTGACACGGACAATTATGTAGTCAGAGACAGATGAAACTATTTTAGAATTTTATTCGCTAGGTGAATAAAATTCTAAAATAGTCTCATCTGTTTTAGACAAGTTTTGCGCGTGAATCAGTCGAGCCACATGTATCGCGCTTAACCGGCACGTTAAATATGATTCCGCAGAGTTTTATTTCATTTCATTTATTTTCAGACAAAGTCCATAACATTACATTACATTAAATTAAAATTTAAAGCACATACATAATACATAATAATAATAACCCCACCACCGTATCTCTACGTTGACGTCGTGGTGGGGCTTGCACGCTCCGAACTCAAGGTATGTTTCGGTAGAGTTTACTTTGCCGGAACAGGTCTAGAATGAGGAGCCAGACCAACAGAGATACAGAAAACCGCAGGGCAGCATGTGGCGAGTAGTTGGGCAGTAGCACGGTATACGGTATTCCAACTTCATACAAACGGACGAAGCGCGAGCTATACCTACGCGCCTCGATCGAGGTATGCGCGTGGTATGCAGACAGTCGCGACTGTGCCGCAGTGACGAACGAACGGAGTGTTGTTTTTTTAATGCTACGGCTACACTGTCACGTTATCGCGAACTTTACTTCGCGCGCTCTCCCTCACACACCGCTCGACGTCTCGCTGAGCAACAGAGTGCGCACGAAGTAAAGATCGCGATAACGTGACAGTGTAGCCGTAGCATTACAATAACCCCGCGATTTTTACACTAAAAAATAAGCCACCCAAAACCATAGTCCAATATCTTTGTTTCCATATCCAGCAATAGTCCTACACCAACCGGGGGTTGTCCTTGGGTGCACTTGCATAGTACATACAGGGATAATCGTCGGTTGGTGCACCAATACTTAAAAAATTCTAAGGTTCCTCTGCGAGTTGGCTTCGGCCCCTCGTACGCCTTCCAAAGGTCCGGGACCCTAGGGTTCCGAGATATGTCATAGACATTTAAAAAATAAATAATAATAGGCCTACATAATAAAATTTATAGGTTTTTGTTTAGTTTTCGATATTTGTTTACCTACCTGATTTGAACAATATTAAATTTTTTTTTCGGGTTTATTCCACGGATTGAAAATCGGATGTGGCAACACTGGCCACCTACCAAGCGATAGCTGAGTTATATTTTAATAAATTTAATTCGTATGTTTGCTATTTAATGCTAGATGGAGTTACTGACGCTCGAAATCAAAGTTTTTGTATGAAGATGTTCCTAATAGCCACTCTAATTTTGCTATATCATGCTAGATGGCGTCACTGAGACACGAGATCACAGTTTTTCTATGACATTTCTTCGCATAGCCTCTCTATTGGTAGTATCTTAAATCTCTTTGGCCTCAGCCCAACGCAGACAGTTCACCTGGTGACCATACGAGTACCTAAAGATATTTACAATTTCTAATGGTATATTCGCTTTGCATAACTTACCCCATAACTTGTCATAATTTACCATATCAAATGCCTTTGACATATCAAGGAAGCAAGAAAAGACAGGACTCTGATTTACTACATAATAGCTTACGGCCTTTTTTAGGCACAATATAGCAGTTTCCGTTGATAGTCCTTGGCGGAAACCGTGCTGAGCATCACGCAACGCAATATTTCTCTGTAGAAAGGTGTTCAAGAGACTATCAAAAACTTTTGCGACAATCGTTGCCAGAGAGATCAGTCTGTAATTTGACTTGTCCGATATGTCACCAGTTTTATTTTTAATAATAGGTAGGCAATAGCTTTCATCATGTCACTGGGCAGATAGGAATGTGAGATACAGAAGTTATACAACATTGCTAAGACTCGTGGCAAATGCTTACCAGCGTGTCTCAAATGCTCAACACTGAGCCCGTCGTGACCGGGTGACTTACGTTTCATCTGACTAATTGCATTTCTTACCTCTTTAGCTGTAAATCTTATGGTAAGATTTTTCGGTATTGACGGCGCAGTACTAAATTCAACGTCACCCGACGACGACGTGGGTACCAGCGGTGAATCAATTACAAATGCATCCTTAAACATGTTAGATATGTCAGTGGCGTCAGACAGTCCATCGACACTCACCGGGAGGACCGTTGCATGGTTCATGTTTTCAGTGCACTTCCAAAAATCCCGATAATTATTATTGTTATGATGCGATGCAATCCGATCCATATTTGGTCCTGGTGGTCCTGGCACCATTTCAGTTTGGATTTGAACACATTTCTAGTTTTCACCATATTATTATTGTACACTGTACTGTGTGAAGGCTTACCCGCTGACACCCATACCAGAAAGCTAAGTCTGGCCTCCCGATGAGCCCCGCTAACATGTCGATTCCAGCCTTTAATATAACCTCCCTTCCTTTTGCAAGGCGGTCCATCAAATGAAGCAATTGCAGAGTCGTTGCTTAGACTCATTATTAAAATACACATCGAGAGTCAGTTATGTTATTTTCGAAACTATGTATTTTTGGAACACGTGACTTATTTATTAGTTTTACTTATAAGCATAATACCTAATGGCTACTACACACATGCCGGCGGCATGGCCGCCGGCTTATGCCGCGCGACACGTGCCTCCGGCTTTTGCGCCTTCATTTCCTTTGCGTTACTTTGTGCGGCTTTGTGCGGCAGTGCCGGGCGCGCCCGGCGGCCATGCCGCCGGCACTGTGTGTATATGGCGGAGTAAGGATTGAAAGTAAATTGAAGTTATCCTCATGATGAGAATATAAAAAATCTACATGTAATCTAAATTTCTGTATTTGTATCTGTACTTTTTATGGTGTACATAATAAAGTATATTCTATCTATCTATCTATATTCTTAAGGCTTCCTGTACACGACGCCGGAGCCGCACCGCGCCTGACCGCATGTATGTGCTTATAAATGAATATCGCCGCATCGCCACCGCGCCGCGTAGATGTTACACTAATTCTGATGGTGGCACTTCACATCGCTATTCGGTATTCGCGTATTTTATTGTGTTTTATTCGCTCATATAGTGTAGAAGTCCAAATAACTCGAACACACCGTCCACATATCGACATGAACAGCGAATAAGCCGAACATTCAAGAATATTTTTATCTTTTTACTAATCTGAATGCAAAGATAGATGGACGTCTTGACGGCAGCAGCGACTTATTATTTGCTGTGTGTTAATTACCAATACATGTTATGCGTACATAAAACACGCACTCTACTGAGCAAGCCATGTGTGGACGGTAAACGAACTTATTCGGTATATTCGCTATCCTTTGATATGTGACCAAAAACCGACAATCGGCGGATACGAGTGTTCGTGTATTTGCGTAGTCGTCTTATTCGTGAAAAATAGGCAAATATAGGCGAATAGAGTAACTTCACATCGTCATATTTGGGCAAATAAGGTGAATACGCGAACACGAATAGCGATGTGAAGTGCCACCATGATATATTATTTAATTTTTTCATCTTGTGGTCTGGCGCCGGTGCGGCTTCGGCGTCTTGGACATGAAGCCTAAGTGCTTGTTTACGGAGACGCAGGGCGTTGAGCGTGGCGTGCAGCGTGGCGTTCGGCGGTGCGTCGGACGTTTTTTCTGTTTCCAGAGAGGCGGAGCGTGCAGCGGCCCGCGTCATCACACGCGCAAACACAAACATATGGCGATGTACGATGTTGTTTATGGAAGCGCGGGGCGTGCGGCGGGGCGTGCGGCGGGGCGTGTGGCGTGGCGTGAAATGTAGCGGTGCCCGCGGCGTTGCACGCGGCGGTGAACGCGGCGGTGCACGCGGCGTGCATCGGGAGCGGAAGGCGGGAGCTGATATTCAAGCGCGACCGAAATATTTAATAATAAATAAAGAAATAGGTACATAGGATGCATAACATCACGCCTATATTCTCCGAAAAGTTAGGCAGAGGTGTTCCTATAGTACCTACACCCACATTTTGCCAGTTATGTTAAGTCCCATGTAATAGGGGGCGAGCCTAATGCCATCAACCGGGCACAAATCCAGACTCCGGGCTACTACTGAGAAATACCAGATGGAAAATACCAATAATATTTTGCCCGACCCGGGTATCGAACCCGGAACTTATGCTCAGCAGTAGTGCTTGCGAGTGCGACCACTAGACCAACGATGCATTAAAAAAACCGGCCAAGTGTGTGTCGGACCACGCACAATGAAGGTTTCCGTGGTTGGGATGAATAAAAGGCAGTGTATAGAGTGCCACCATTGGCACTCTATCCCTATCGGATAAAGTGCCACTACAGGCACCCTAGTAACACCGCCTCGGCCCGGCTCAAGTGCCGCAAGCATTGGATTGTCATTGTCACTGTCACTAAGTCACGTCACTTGGTATTTTGTTTGATTGTCGAGGTTAGATCGCTGTAAAACACCACATTCCCAAAACATTACATTCTCTTGTGCCTAAACGGACCCTGGCACTTCGCCGGCCGCTGCCGCGGCACCGCTCGCTACGCTCGCTCGGCTCGTGCGTTATGTGGTCACAGTTCTAACCTAACCTAACCTAAATAACAAGTGACAGTGACAATGCAACGCTCACGGCACCCTAGCCGGGCCGAGGCAGTGACACTAGAGTGCCACAAGAAACTCGCGGCACTCTATACACTTCGTAAAATTTATCCCAAGAGCAAACTTAATTTAGTAATTGACAAACATGTTCTCTCATACATCGATATACGTCACCGTCAATTCTCCAACTGCAGAAGTAAGTTTGTAATCACAATTTTTTTTTTTTTGTGATAAAACGTATAATTAAAAACTTCGGACTTTTTCCTTTACTAGTGCTGATAAAAAAAAAGACCTTGCTTCCTGCCAAATTTCATGATTCTAGGTCAACGGAAAGTAGGTACCCGGTAAGTTTTGATTCATGTGCGAGTATCAAAATATTTCACATAAATGGCCATATTTTTCGTTCGTTCGTTCACTTAGCAAGCTCCAACGGAACATAGATTTACTTATTTGATGTTATATGTGGATATCGCCGATGTTCGTAGTTCGTAGGTATTGAGCGTACATACGACGCCGCGGGCCCCGCCGCGTGCCCCGCGGCGTTGCCCGCGGCGTTGCACGCGGCGTTGAACGCAGCGTTGCCCGCCGCGTGCCCCGCCGCGGGCAACGCCGCGTGCGACGCGGCGTGCAACGCCGCGGACACCGCCTAGATTTCAAGCAAACGCCTATAAAAACGCTTCTTCGTAAACACTCTCATACAACGCCATATGTTTGAATTTTGTGCGAGCCGCCCCGCCGCACGCCCCGCCCAACGCCCCGCGTGTCCGTAAACAAGCACTTAGGTTGAAAGACTGTAGTCCCAAGATTTCTAATGAAATCTCGATGCCCGAATTTACAGGAGGTCGAATCAAATAATTCACTGAAACAAAAAAGACGTTAGAAACAAACAAACATCAATCTGCCCAGCCTTTCCTGTTACTAGGTAACACGATACCCCTCCTTGGTAAGACTGGTTGTCAGACTTTTGGGCTGTCAAAGTTCTCAAAGATTTACGAACGACAGCCGGTACCAACGCGTTGGTACCGGCTGTCGTTCGTAAATCTTTGAGGAACGTAACGTGCGTTCCTCAAAGATTTACGAACGCCGAAGCACGAAGGGATCTCATTATATAATGGATGGTCATCCATCTACGAATCAACCGCGGCAAGCGTAGCTTAACTTTCGATCTATTCGTGGGGCTATTAATATTTAGCCACGAGTTATTACATTTAACCGACAAATATGATATAAGTACCTAACTAAAAACAATTGCTGAATATAATAATATTTATATTATGTTATGTGTGTTTTTTATATATTTATTATTATCTCTACGACGATCTCTCGATCGATAGTTCTACGTATTTTATTATAATGTCAATCTAATACCTCCACGCTGTTGCTGAGAAAATGGAAAAGTCTTGACAGACTGACTGACAGACAGACAGTCAGGCAGACAGACCGATAGACGGACAGACGGACAACGAAGTGGTCCAATAACGGTTCGGTTAGAACCACAAAAACACCATCAAATGAGTTTTCATAAAAAATAATAAAATTCATGATGCATCTTTTGTCTGCTGTCGCGAAGATATTAATATGAATAAGTTCTTCTAAACGTTGCATGGTTCAACGTTAGCATGTGAGGTTTTTTTGCAAAGTATATTTTTTTAAATAAATAATAGGATTTTAGGGTTCCGTAACACGAAAGGAAAAATCGGGACCCTTAAAGGATCATTCGTGTGTCTGCCTGTCTGTCTGGCTGGCTGACTATCCGCCTGTCACAGCCAATTTGCTTCGAATCTACTGAGCCAATTTAATTGAAACTTTTGAAAAACACATATCAATTTTTGTGACCCAAATACGGACGTGTAACGTAAATTAATGGATTTTGAATAAGGGGACTTTTCGGGAGAAAATTAGAAAATTAAAAAAAAATCGTTTGGTAAACCGTTTGACATATCCCAAATATTCTTATTTTTTATATTTTTAAAATAAATACATACAAAGTTATTTAAAAATAAATGAAAATTTATCTCCGAAAATACTAAGACAATAATTTTGTAAAAATACGGAATATGGTTCTTTACTCATAGATTACAAGAAAACCTACAAGAAAGAAGTCTATGGTCTTAAAATAACATGTTAAATCTGTCAATATTGTGCGTACAAACTTACATTTCTAGTTGGATATTATCGGAGAATATGTTTTTCAACTGAGAAGAAAGAAATAAAGAAATTATTTTATTTGGGACACGCACAGGAAATACAACAATAAAATAAAATGAACATTATAGCTAACAAAATCATGAAATCATTAAAAAAAATCTGGAAACAACATTGTAACCAATTATAACTATCAATTAGGTAAGTGTAAACAAATAAAATAAAAAGAAGACCTGTGCGGACCAAAAATTTCAGCATGATGCTACAATATTTGAAAAAAAAAAAAAGCGCAGCGCTGGTATTCTGATAGGGCCCGCTGTGATGCCACGGACACACCTATTGATATAAAATAAATCCCAGTAAAAGAATATAAATAAAAACTACAATGTTATGTTTGTTCTTGGGATACATTCATTTCAACTACGGAACTCTTCATTGTGCGTGGTCCGACACGAACTTGACCGGATTTTTTTATAATTGTAAAAGATGATTGCTTATATTATTTAACTTAAGGACGTATACAAATTATGGCCAGCGAAGAGGTTTCGTCTAGTATATTAACGGTTTCACTTCAGGTTCACCAATAGTTCTCAGTTAACTGTTGAAGGGTTTGTGTCGAAGTTAACAATCATGGTGTTCAAAGTAACGTGTTGGGCTCTGCTGGTGTTTGGTTTTTCTCAAGCGGCAGGTAAGAATATTTTGAAATTATTAGAATTTTCTATAACAATATATATTAATTAAAATGTTCTAAAAAAAACACAAAGAAAACTAAAAAAGTAATGACCTTTTCCCAGCAGTGGGATAACACAAGCAAACAAAAAAAAACCTAGTTACTTTATGTAGGTATGTATACTAGGAGGTAAAGATTCAATCGTATAATTCTGGAAGCCGTTGCTTTTGAAATGGGTAATTTTCATGGTTCTTTGGGATACGTCTTCAACGCTTTGTGAACGAGCCGCACTATGGGGTCATACCTAACGCGGACAGTTAGGTAAAACCCTCCGTCTGCCCAACTGGGAAGACAGCGGGTTATATCAATGGCATAGTACCTATCACTTCTTGCACGTAATGTCGACGAGCTACCCCTACGTAAGTATTACAGATATTGCAGTCTAGTTAGCTCAGCAAGTCTTAATAGGTTGGCTCATATTTTCATAAGTACAACCAAAGGCAACAAAAGATTCCCCAACTATGTTGGGGTCGGCTTCCAGTCTTACCGGATGCAGCTGAATACCAGTGTTTCACATGGAGCGACTGCCTATGTGACCTCCACAACCCAGTACTGGGCAACACGATACCCCTTGGTAAGACGAGTTGTCAGACTTTCGGGCTTCTCATTACGCGTAGCGACGGGACTAACACGGTTTAATGTGCTTTCCGAGGCACGGAAGGTCGTGGCATGTAAAGATGGACACCCATTCATGGATCAACCGCGGCTAGCGTAGTTTAACCTTATCGATCGCAGATTCTCAAGACATATTTTATTTGTTTACAGTTTTACCTTCTGTAGAAAAATGCAAGCTCACCGACAATACCTGTTTGACTCCGGCATTCCAGAAAATGATGCCAATTTTCATGTCGGGAATATCGGAGAACAACGTTGAGGTCTTAGACCCTTTGGCGATGGATGATCTGGCCTTCGACCTGGCTGGTCTTCAGTTCACCTTGACAGGAGGCACTATGAAGGGATTGAAGAACTCCGTTGTTGACAAAGTTGAGTAAGTACCACCTTCGGATAACAAATAAAATAAGATAACGTGTGACTTCGTGGTCATAAGCAAGATCTTCTTCCCTTCTGGGTAGTAAATCGTATTACCGGTGCATTTTAGTGTTTCTAGGGCCTCAAATAATTAGAATTTATAAAATATTTCGATCCTGAAACTCCGCTTCTCGCTCAATAGAAACATAGAAACAATAAGTATCAGACGTATCAGTTAACTAATGTATTACCGACAGTTGCTACGAGTCAAAGCTAGCTGTTTATAGTGGACACGAGATACATCGAAACTTGCTGCACTTCCTTGAAGGATTATTTTTTTTGATTATTTTTAAATTTTTCATTCTTGAGTCTAGTTTACCTTTACCTACTCAAAGCTACGATTGGTTCATATAACGATAACAAATAAAGTAAAATATACTTTACCGTTACTTTTTGGACTAATCCACCATAGTTATTGCTGACAGAGTGTCATTGTGTTTAGGGCTTTTTCAACCTACTAGGTATATGATTCTCTTAACCTTTTTTTTTTTGCCACCAGTTGGGACACAACGAAGAAGGTCTTCACAGTCAATTTCCACAACGACATGACAGTGAAGGGTCACTACACTGCTGGAGGACGCATTCTGATCCTGCCCATCACTGGTGATGGACAAATCAAACTGAAAATGAGTAAGTAAATTATTTTGGCTCATTGGATAAAATTTCCTTGTGGTAAGCTAAAAAACCCAAATTGGAACATACTTTATATTTTTTTTGTAAAAGGCTCCCACAGAATTAATCTTTTTATGGTCTTAGACAAAGTGACACTATCAGTGATTACGATGATAGAAAAGTCAAAAATGTATTGAATTGACATATGCTACCGAAAAGCTTATTTCAATCCTGTTGAAAGTAATTTTAGAATTGTCACCTGTCTAAGCCCTCTTATCTTTTCATGATACTTTCTTACTTCCTTAATTTTTTGCATGCAGTTATTTTTTTTTTTTAAGCTTATTAATGTCATGGGTAAATTATACTGAAACTACCCACAGAACCTATATTTCTTTCGGAGTGTATAGAGTGCCGCGAGTATTCTGTGGCACTCTAGTGTCGCTGCCTCGGCCCGGCTAGGGTGCCGTGAGCGTTGCATTGTCACTGTCACTTGTTATTTAGGTTAGGTTAGAACTGTGACCACACAACGCACGAGCCGAGCGAGCGTAGCGAGCGGTGCCGCGGCAGCGGCCGGCAAAGTGCCAGGGTCCGTTTAGGCACAAGAGAATGTAATGTTTTGGGAATGTGGTGTTTTACAGCGATCTAACCTCGACAATCAAACAAAATACCAAGTGACGTGACTTAGTGACAAGCATTGGACAATGACAATCCAATGCTTGCGGCACTTTGGCCGGGCTGAAGCGGTGTTACTAGGGTGCCTGTAGTGGCACTTTATCCGATAAGGATAGAGTGCCACCGGTGGCATTTTATACACTGCCTATTTCTTTTATACGCATAATAATTTTATTGTAAGCAACTTCTAATAAACATCGTCTTTCTTTTCAGAAAACCTTCAAATCAAGATGTCCATTCACTACAATGTGATCAAGAATGCTGACGGCAAGGATATCATCAAGCCTAAGAAGTACAACTTCGAATTCGATGTCAAGGATAACGTTCACTACGACCTGACTAACTTGTTCAACGGAAACAAGCAGCTCAGTAAGTGTCTTTAATATTTTTCTATTCCCACTATGAAACATAATTTAATTTTATCTTACTAGCCTATATGGGCCCACTTCAAGATAAAGGCCTCCATGTCCGTTTTCCACACAATTCTGTTTTCTGCTAATGCGAGCCAGTCCTCTCGTTACGAGTCAAGTTCGTCCCGCTAAGTTCGCCTTGGTGCGATGATGTCTAGGGCTTAATGGTACCCCTCGATGGTTCCTTGAGTCCATTTCTCATCTGATATATGGCTGAGCATTCAGTGTAGTAGATGCACAAAAGTGGTTCCACACACAAACAAAATACGATCTATTATTGGTTTTTACTTTACCTATGACTAGGAAAGTATGGTGAAGTAGTTGTATTAGTATGAGCATTCATGGTGCAAACGAAACTAATTAGTCTCCTCTGCACCACTGATGGTGCAGGTCAATGGTGCATACGGTACAACGGGGATTTTTCTTTAGATTTTGAAAAAAAATTGGCGGCATCTTAATAACTGTGAAATGGTTTTTAAAGCAATTCTGTGCCTTTTTATGAATACCGTGGTTTGTAGTTTTGTACTCCTTTTCTTCCTAAAATAAAACGAATACTATTTTTGTTTTTTTCTAGGTGACGCCATGATAAAATTCCTAAACGAGAACTGGAAGCAAGTTGCGACAGAATTCGGCAGCCCCTTGGTGGATTTGGCGGCGAAGAGAATATTCAAGAACGTTGGCAACTTCTTCGAAGTGTTGCCTATTGAAGAGATCACCAATGCTTAAACATTGCTGTTTTATTGATTCCGATTAAATTAATTTTGTTGACTTTTATTTTGTTTTTTATTTTGGGTTTAATGTAGATGTATGTAGTTGTAGGTGTACATTTACAAAAGTGGTAAGACGATTTTAAATCTCTTTTCTAAATTGATGTGATTTTTATTTTTGGTTTTTCTATTGGTTACCACAGTTTTTCATTTAAAACGCTCTTCTGTAAAATCATGATTTTGTAGATAGCCGTATAAACCTACTTTGTGACCGTCGAGTAGAAAGTTTCACTATCTTAGACAACTGTCAGTTGTCAGTGCGATTTTGACTATTTGGGATAGAAAACTTTCTTCTGAAATAGTCTACATATAAAAGGACCTACGTAAAGATAGTTAGATAGATGAAAGACAAAGTGACAGATTGTAGAAAAATTTCTACGGTGCGATGTCAAAAATGGAGAAAGGAAATGTCACTTTGAGCTGAATGTGACTTTAGAAAGAGCTGTGGTAGACATATAAAGCGTCATGCTACGCGTGCTGCAAAACCCATTCATCTGCCATAAGAATATTTTATTACGACAAATCAGATTATAGGTGAAATGAAACTGCAAACTTCTCTTTCATTACTGGGCAATTATGTAAACCGTTAAGTATTAGCTTTATTTTCGTATTCTGACATAATTATTCCAATGCACATTTAATTTTGAGTTCGACTCTTTTATAAATGAAGTTTTCCTATTAACATAATATAAACAACGTGTTTCTTTAGATATTCCATAAGTCTAGGGTATTAATGAGACTATGACAAAGAATCAACTGGCATAAGAATTATTTTTCAATTTATTTTTATTTTTCGTTTTCGTTTTTCGTTCAAAATATTTCACGAAAGGCACGATTATTTACGTTATACAACCTTGCGGGGAAAAGAAAGAAAGACTTAGTTTGCCATTCGAATGAAAATGTTTTACTAGAACTTATCAATGAAACTTAGATATACACATCGAGAGTCTGATGATGTTATCTTAGAAACTCTGTATTTTTGGAACACGTGATATTAGTTTTTAACCGACTTCAAAAAAACGAGGAGGTTTCTCAATTCGACCGTATATATATTTTTTTTTTGTGTAAAAAGTGAAAAATAACTTTTATTTCGGAAGTCGGTGGCAAAAAACGAAAATTCAAAAAAGACACCAACTTCCGAAATTAAAGTTATTTTTCACTTTGTAGTGTTTTTTTTTGGAAGTTGGTTGTTTTTTTATTCATTTATTTATTTTAAATGTACAGAGGCAGACTTAATGCCATAAAAAAATTCTACCAGTCAACCTTTGGGTGATGCAGAGACAAACAGTGGTAGGTGCAATATCGAAAATTGTGGAATAAATATTTATTTAAATCTAAGGATATACATATACCGATTAAAACTATATATATAATATAGGTATAATATAGGTCCTGGGTTCGATCCCCGGGTCGGGCAAAATGTTATTGGGTTTTTCTATCTGGAATTTCTCAGTAGCAGCCCGGAGTCTGGATTTGTGCCCGGTTGATGGCAATAGGCTCGTCGTATTACATGGGACTTAAACATAACTGGCGAAATGTGGGTGTATCTGCTACAGGTACACCTCTGCCCAACCCTTCGGGGAAACAAGGCGTGATGTTATGTTATGTGTTATGCTATATAATATACCTAAAATATACAGAAATATAATAAGACATAAATACACGAATATACTTAAAACAAATAAGACAATGGGAAAAAAATTACCGTTGTGATGATACTGCCAGCTTCTTACGAATGTGCTCGCGAACTTTAACTTTAAAGGATAATCGGTTGGTTGCCATCCTGATTTCTTGGAGAGCGCATTCTACAGAGAGATAGACTGAAAGAAGAAGGAAGAGAGAATGAAGTTGGTGCGGTGAGTGAGACATAGAAGAAGACGATTGTGTAATGAACGTAGAGTTCTATGGTGGTTTGCGCAAATGTAGCACTAGCAATGCGTATTTTCAAGTAGGGGGCTAGATAACTAGGGGAAGAGGGAGAGTCAAGAAATGAAAACAAGGTGGTCAGTGCCCTTTGCTCTCTGCGCTGGCGTATGGGTAACCACTTTAGAAGCGACCGATGCGCAGAGACATGATCATATTTACGGAGATTGAAAACGAATCGAATAACTTTTGAGAATACGGTCAAGTTTTTTTTCTTGTTAAATATTTCTACTTATAGCATATAACCTTTAAAGTTATCCTCATGATGAGACTACATTCTTAAGGCTTTCTGTACACGACGCCAGAGCCGCACCGGGCTGCGGCGCCGGGCTCCGTTTATCAGTTACAGATAGGTAGATACTCGTAATCTTGTAGAATAAGATCAGCAATTTGTTCAATGGCAAGATAAGAAATAAAAAAGGAATAATAAAACACTGAGAGAATATTATATTCCACTTAGGAGCTACCGAGATTCAACTTATTGTTGTTTAGTAAACCTTTTACTCAAAAAACTTGATCTAAAAATAGAGAGCGAGTTTAAAAAACCAGCCAAGTGCGTGTTTGACCTCGCACAAAGAAAGGTTCCGTAGTTGGGATGAATTTATCACATAATCAAACTTAAAATTTTAGTTGCAAAACATGTTTCCCTTATATCGATAAACGTCACTGTCAACTCTCCAACTGCAAATGTAAGTTCATAATCGTAGTTTTTATTTAATTTTAAGACTATTAATTAACGATTTTCAGACTTTTTCCTTTATTTGTGCTGTATATAAGACATTGCTTCCTACCAAACTTCTAGGTCAACGGGAAGTACCCTGTAGGTTTTGATTTATTGGCAAGTATCAAAAATTTCACATAAATGGCCGTATTTTTTTATTGCGTTGTATTTCAAGTTTGATTTTTTTAGAGCTCCAAGGCACCATAGATCTACGTATTTTATAATTTCAATCTAATACCTCCACGCGTTCTTGAGGAAACGGGTCTTGACAGACTGACTTACCGACTGACAGACAGAGAGATAGACGGACAACGAAGTGATCCTGTAACGGTTCCCTTTTTTTCCTTTTGAGGTACTTTTCTTTACTAAAACAGTACCTAACTGTCTGTGCCAGAAATATTTTTTGTTTTTAATAACCGCCTGGACAGCTCATTGCCCGAAATTCCCTTGTTCACCTGTTACGACACCCGGGGTTTAATAGGGTGTAGAACCACGAAAACACCATCAAGTGAGTTTTTTTAAATCCAAAACATTCCATGATGCAATTTTCGTCTGCCCACCCATCTGTCGCGAAGTTATGAATATGAATAAGTTTTTCTAAACGTTGCTGCATCGTTCAAACTTAGCATATGCGGTTTTTTTGCAAAGTATATTTTTTTAAATCAATAATAGGATTTTAGGGTTCCGTACCTCAAAAGAAAAATCGGTACCCTTATAAGATCACTCTTGTGTCTGCCTTTCTGTCTGGATGGCGGGCTGTTCATCTGTCACAGCCAATTTGCTTCTACTGAGCTAGTTAAGTTGAAATTTGGTACACATATCAATTTCTGTGACCCAAATACGGACGTGTAACGTAAATAAATGGATTTTGAATAAGGGGGTCACGTTTCGGGGGAAAATTGGAAAACAAAAAAAAACGTTTGGTGAACCGGGTGACATATCAAAGGAATTGTTGTGAGGATCCCAAATATTTTTCTTTTATTATATTTTTTGAATGAATAGTATAAAGATATTATTTAAGAAAATAGATGAAAATTTACCATTCCCCCCGCCCGTATCTCCGAAGATATTAAGCCAAAATATTTGAAAAAAATAAGCAATATAGTTCTTTACTCATAGATTACAGGAAAACCTATAAGAGGTCTTAAAATAACATGGTAAATCGTACATACTTACATTTGTAGTTGGAAATTATCGGAGAACATGTTTTTCAACTACAATGTTTAGTTTGTTCTTTGTTTATTTAAATCCCAACTACGGAACCTTTCATTGTGCGTGGTCCGACAGACACTTGGCAGATTTTTTTTTATAATTGTAAAAGATGATTGCTTCTTTTTTTAACTTAAGGACGTATACAAATTATGGCCAGCGAAGAGGTTTCGTCTAGTATATTAACGGTTTCACTTTAGGTTCACCAATAGTTCTCAGTTAACTGTTGAAGGGTTTGTGTTGAAGTTAACAATCATGGTGTTCAAAGTAACGTGTTGGGCTCTGCTGGTGTTTGGTTTTTCTCAAGCGGCAGGTAAGAATATTTTGAAATTATAATAATTTTCTCTATCAATATATAAAAACTCAAAGAAAACTGAAAAACAGACTGAGGGTTATATCAATTGCATAGTACCTACCACTTCTTGCACGTAATGTCGAGGAGGTATCGCAACATAAGTATTACAGATATTGCAGTCTAGTTAGCCCAGCAAGTCTTATAGGTTGGCTCATATTTTCATACGACCAAAGGCAACAAAAGATTCCCCAACTATGTTGGGGTCGGCTTCCAGTTTTACCGGATGCAGCTGAATACCAGTGTTTCACATGGAGCGACTGCCTATGTGACCTCCACAATCACGTACTGGGTAACACGATACCCCTTGGTAAGACGGGTTGTCAGACTTTCGGGCTTTTTATTACCCGTAGCGACTGTCAAAGATCTACAAATGACAACCGGGACTAACACGGTTTAACGTGCTTTCCGAGGCACGGAATGTCGTGGTATGTAAAGATGGACACCCATTCACGGATCAACTGCGGCAAGCGTAGCTTAACCTGATCGATCGCGGATTCTCAAGACACATTTTATTTGTTCACAGTTTTGCCTTCTGTAGAAAAATGCAAGCTCACCGACAATGCCTGTTTGACTCCGGCATTCCAGAAAATGATGCCAATATTCATGTCGGGAATATCGGAGAACAACGTTGAGGTCTTAGACCCTTTGGCGATGGATGACCTGGCCTTCGACCTGGCTGGTCTTCAGTTCACCTTGACAGGAGGCACCATGAAGGGATTGAAGAACTCCGTTGTTGACAAAGTTGAGTAAGTACCACCTTCGGATAAAAAATAAAATAAGATAACGTGTGGATTCGTGGTCATAAGCAAGATCTTCTTCCCTTCTGGGTAGTAAATCGGATTACCGGTGCATTTTAATGTTTCTAGAGCCTCAAATAATGAGAAGTTTAAAAATATTTCGATCCTGAAACTTAATCCGCTTCTCGCTCAATAGAAACAATAAGTATCAGACATATCAGATAGCTAATGTATTACCGACAGCTGCTACGAGTGAAAGCTAGCTGTTTATAGTGGACACGAGATACATCGAAACCCTTGCTGCACTTCCTTGAAGGATTATTAAGCTATTGTGTAGCTTCTATCGCGGGCCTTGACCGTGGAGACAATACCTAACGCCTAACGAAAGTGTTGTATTGAAAATTATGTTTAACTGTTTGACAACAAAGTTCAAATTTACTTAGACGAATGATCTATCGAGAGTGTTGTATTGAAAATTATGTTTAACTGTTTGACAACAAAGTTCAAATTTACTTAGACGAATGATCCTTGACTATTAATAGTTAAATTAAAACCTTCTTATTAGTTTGATGTTCCCATTACGTTGTGTCAAGTTTTAAAAACTATAAAATGTGAATAACAGTTCCTGTCAATGTCACCATTGCTATTTCTTATATTCGGGTTAATATTTTACAATTGCTTAAGTTGATAAAAAATGCTATGCAATAGCTTTACCGCGGCAGTCCCCGAGTCCACAGGTCTTTTTTTTTTTTGATTATTTTTAAATTTTTCATTCAAGAGTTTACCTTTACTTAAAGCTACGATTGGTTCGTATAACGATATGAAATAAAGTAAAAGATACATAACCGATACTTTTTGGACTAATTCACCATTGTTATTGCTGACAGAGCGTCATTGTGTTAAGGGCCTTTTCGACCTACTAGGTATATGATTCTCTTAACCTTTATTTTTTATTTTTGCCACCAGTTGGGACACATCGAAGAAGGTCTTCACTGTAAATTTCCACAACGACATGACAGTGAAGGGTCACTACACTGCTGGAGGACGTATACTGATCCTGCCCATTACTGGTGATGGACAAATCAAACTGAAAATGAGTAAGTAAATTCTTTTGGGTCATTGGATGAAATTTCCTTGGGGTAAACTAAAAAACCCAAATAGGAACATACTTTATATTTTTTGTGTAAAAGGCTCTTACAGAATTAATCTATTCTTAGTTAATGAAACAACACGCAACAACAGCGATAACGATGATAGAAAAGTCAAAAATGTATTGGATTGACTAAGGGATCATAAGAAATTTCCTTGGGGTAAACTAAAAAACCCAAACAGGAACATACTTTATATTTTTTGTGTAAAAGGCTCTTACAGAATTACATAATCTATTCTTAGTTAATGAAACAAAGTGACACTATCAGCGATAACGATGATAGAAAAGTCAAAAATGTATTAGATTGACATATGCTACCGAAAAGCTTATTTCAATCCTGTTGAAAGTAATTGTAGAATTGTCACCTGTCTAAGCCCTCTTATCTTTTCATGATCCTTTCTTACTTTCTTCATTTTTTGCAAGTAATGCTCATTAATGTCATGAATAAATTATACTGAAACTACCCACGGAACCTATATTTCTTTTATACGCATTATAATTTATTCTAAGTAACTTCCAATAAACATCGTCCTTCTTTTCAGAAAACCTTCAAATCAAGATGTCCATTCACTACAATGTGATCAAGAATGCTGACGGCAAGGATATCATCAAGCCTAAGAAGTACAACTTCGAATTCGATGTCAAGGATAACGTTCACTACGACCTGACTAACTTGTTCAACGGAAATAAGCAGCTCAGTAAGTGTCTTCAATATTTTTCTATTCCCACTATGAGACTTATCTTACTAGCCTATATTGGCCAACTTCAAGATAAAGGCCTCCATATCCGTTTTCCACACAATTCTGTTTTCTGCTAATGCGAGCCAGTCCTCTTGGTACGAGTCAAGCTCGTCCCGCTAAGTTCGCCTTGGTGCGATGATGTCTAGCCTCGATGGTTCCTTGAGTCCTGAATCAAGAAAAGTTATTATGACACTATAGGGTAGTGGTGTCAAAGGCGACTAAGGCATCATAATTTAAGAGACATGTCATAATCATAATCACTTGTAAATAGTGGTTCTATTGGTTGAATTCCCTCAATTATATTATTTGTAGCAGTCTTGAGGAAATCCATCTACCTACGGAATTTGGTTCATCCGCTGTTAAGGTAATCAGGATGATCAAAAATTAACTAACTTTGACAAATCCTATTTATTTTCCTGTTAAAAACTCGTAATACCGGGTTTTTGGATTTCCAATGTCTGATTGGAGTCGTAAGATTATTATACGAAAAGCAAAGTTGTATAAGCTTTGCTTTCTTGTAAGGTGTTTAATTTCCAACTACACGCGGTTCGAAAAGACGGCCCTATAAAAGAAAAATTGCAAACGTACCAACAACGTTAACAACGTAGGTAGGCACTCCCCCAACTAAAAATTTTTATGATTCGAGTATATTCATTTTACTTACATTTTGCCGTTTTTTGCAAAAATTGAACATTGAGTTTCTCGATCAAATATCAACAAACTATTTCAATGAATGTTGGCAATAGGTGTTGCATTAATCTTTGTCGAACATAATAGATGACGTCACATATTGTCTTCCGCCATAGCTGCATAAAATGCAAAACAACCATATTTTCTCTCGGATTTTCAGTTACGGCGTGACGTAGTTATTTCATCAACGTTTACTATGAAATTGTTAAATAAATAAAAATATTGTTATAACCACACTGCTGTACAATATTATAGACGCAAGAGTAGCCACTTTGACTTTGTCTCTTTGGTACTACATTTTCTCACCTAAACAGTAACTAAAGGGTACACAACACTGTACAAACAGTAACTAATTATTTAAAAGGAGACCGTACATTTTTTCTTTTGAATTTGAAAAATTTGGCGGCAATTTAAAAACTGTAAAATGTTTTTAAAGCAATTCTGTACCTTTTATGAGTACCTTGGTTTGTAGTTTTGCCCCTCTTTCCTTCCTAAAACAAAACGAATAATATTTTTGTTTTTTCTAGGTGACGCCATGATAAAGTTCCTAAACGAGAACTGGAAGCAAGTTGCGACAGAATTCGGCAGCCCCTTGGTGGATTTGGCGGCGAAGAGAATATTCAAGAACGTTGGCAACTTCTTCGAAGTGTTGCCTATTGAAGAGATCACCAGTGCTTAAACATTGCTGTTTTATTGATTGCGATTAAATGAATTTGGTTGACTTTTATTTTGTTTTTTATGTTGGGTTTGATGTAGATGTATGTAGGTGTACATTTACAAAAGTAGTAAAACGATTCTATATCTCTTTTCTAAAATGATGTGATTTTCATTTTATTTGTAAAAGACTAGAATCTGTGTTTTTACAGAAAATCACATAGTGCACAAGCACAACTATGTAGTGTGGGTATCAAAAAGTAAAAAACTTGGGAACAAATTTGGTACCAGTAAATTAGGTAAATTAGGTAGGTGCGTTAGAAAGCACCGAGAATCCTCCGTGCCTCGGAAAGCACGTTGAACCGTTGATCCCGGCTGTCATTTGTAGATTTTCGACAGTCGTTTTGGATAGTCAGAAGCCCGAAAGTCTAACAACCAGTCCTACTAAGGAGTTTCGTATAACCCCTGTAGGTACTGGGTTGTGGAGGCCAGATAGTCAGTCGCTCCATGTAAAATACTGATATTCAGCTGTATCCGGTTAGACTGGAAGCCGACCCTTAAGATAATATCTCTAAACTCATTCAGTAATCAAACAGCAAAAAACCGAACTACAAATAGTTTAATACTGTCAACGTAAACAACTGAAAAAATCGATTATGTAGGCTGTCATGTCACCTCCATGGATGTTACTCATATTTTTGATCGAAACATTTTTACAAAGAAACTGTTTTAGTAGCACCAGCACGCGTAGCATAAGCACCGATTTGTTGACGGAAGAGTAGACAAAAATGACGTTTTGTAAACAATGCGACGGCAGCAAAGTAAAAAGAGTCAACTGCACTTTTACATAATTCGACTCAGAATTCTTTGTTTCGTCATACGATGTTTTTTTCCGTTTGATTGTCAATTTTTACTGTCACGTATATAAACACAACTACAACTTTTTTTTTTCAGTGTGATGAAGTAACAAAAAAATATTACAGTATTAAGGGCCTTAACCATTTCCTTGGTAATATTAACTAAATGATGTAAAATAGGAGAAGAGAGCTTTGTTTCTCTATTAGTTACCACAGTTTTTTTTTATTAAAACGCTCTTCTGTAAAATAATGATTTTGTAAATAACCGTATATACCCTGTGACCGTCGAGTAGAAAGTTTCACTCTCTTAGACAACTGTCAGTTGTCAGTGTGATTTTGACAATTTGGGATAGAACATTTTCTTCTGAAATAGTCTACATAGGTATATAAGGACCTAGGCAAAGATAGTTAGAAACGAAAGACAAAATGACAGATTGTAGAATGATTTCTACGGTGCGATGTCAAAAATGGAGAAAAGAAATGTCACTTTGTATAGAAAAAGCTGTGTCTATTTTTCGTAGACATAGAAAGCGTCATGCTACGCGTGCTGCAAAACCCATTCGTCCTTCATAAGAATATTTTATTACGACAAATCAGATTACAGGTGAAATGAACCTGCAAACTTCTCTTTCATTACTGGGCAATTATGTAAACCTAAAAGTATTAGCTTTATTTCCCTATTCTGACATAATTATTCCAATGCACATTTAATTTTTACGCAAGGTCCGAATAACCCGAAACTCAGTATTTATACTTAAAACCGAAAATAATGAATAACGCGTATCAAGGTTTTTCGGAAACAACCCCTAACGGGGTGAAAAGGGTTAATATATTTTAATGGCGACTGCGATTTACTAATTTTTCGTCATGGGTGTCGTTATCGTAGTTTTAGATAGTGCTAAAGTCAATAGTGAGGTCAAAATGTAAATCCAAGATGGCGGCTGCGATTTTTTTTTAATTTTTCGTCATTGGTGTCGTTTCCGTAGTTTTCAAAGGTGCTAAAGCCGATAGTGAGGTCAAAATGTTAATCCAAGATGGTGGCTGCGATTTTCTTTTTAATTTTTTGTCATTGGTGTCGTTTTCGTAGTCAAAGTTGTTCAAGGGTGCTAAAGCCGATAGTGACGTCAAAAAGTAAATCCAAGATGGCGGCTGTGAACATTTTCAAATATATCGTCATGGGTGTCGTTTTTATAGTTTTCTAATGTGCTTAAGCCGAAAGGGAGGTCTAAATGTAAATCCAAGATGGCGGCTGCAGCAACGACCTATATATATCAAGATACACGCAACGACATCTATTTTTAATTTGCTATTCACAATTGGGCCCGATAGGTGACGCTGCAATCGAAGTTCAAGACGGTATTCTGTTCATGACACGTGCACAATTTCTGAGCAGTACCTAACCTGACCTAACAAAAAGTACAAGGCTTTTATGAATTCACGATAGCTTCAATCATTAGTTCATTGCGTTATGCTACTAATAGGATTTGTATTAGGCGACAGATAGTTTATAACCTGAACAAAGGATACTTTTTATCCCAGTAGTACGTTTCCTTGGTTCGACTTTCACTGCTAGGCAGATTGATTGTTTAATAATTGAAATACTACCTAGTATTTCAATTATTAAACAATCAATCTGCCTAGCCTTTTCCCAATTATGTTAGGGTCGGCTTACTGTGTAACCGGATGCAGCTGAATACCATTATTTTACATGGAGCGACTGCCTATCTGACCTCCACAACCCAGTTACTGGGTAATACGATACCCCTTGGTAAGACTGGTTGTCAGACTTTTGGGCTTCTGACGACCCGTAACAACTGCCAAAGATCCATGAATGGCAGCGGGACCAACGGCTTAACGTGCTTTCCAAGGCACGGAGGAGTCTCGGTATGTCAAGATGGTCACCCATCCACAGACCAACCCCGGCAACCGTAGCTTAACCTGATGGGTCGACCCGTGCGGCTGTTATTACTTAGTCTCAAGCTCCTCTACAATTTATCTCAATTTCTATCAATTCATCAATTTCTATCATTAGTCATCGTGCATAATTTCTGAACAGTTACCTAACAAAAAGTACGAGGGTTTCATGAATTCACGATAGCTTCAATCATTAGTTCATTGCGTTATGCTACTAATAGGATTTGTATTAGGCGACAGATAGTTTATAACCTGAACAAAGGATACTTTTTATCCCAGTAGTACGTTTCCTTGGTTCGACTTTCACGCGAGCGAAGCCGCGGGAAAAAGCTAGTATAATATATTTATATAATATTTGTATGTGTTATTTATTATCTTCCTTACTAATAAAAGTATTATATCAGCTGAATTACACCGATTTCTCAGTCCAGACTAGATAGAGATAGCAGTAATTTGACTTTCGAAAGAAGAAGACAAAGCGTTGTATACAGATTCTATACAACTTTTATTAGTAAGGAGGTTGTATAGTTATATATAACATTATGTAGGTGGATAGGTTCCCTCAAAACTGGAAGGAGGACGCCCTGACTCTCGAACGATGGAAGGATGGAGGGAGGCCTTTGCTCAAGAGTGGGTCAGCATAAGACAACAAAAAAAAAAGTATTTTATGTATTTATTATTATCTCGACTATGCTGATAAATTACTTATCATAACTTAGCAATCATTCTCTAAATTCATCAGTTTATCCTCAATTACATTGTCATGACTGTCTATTCGAAAGGGTTATCGACATATTTTAAGGGTTGACTTTTAACGTGGGTGTCACTCCAACCAATGAGTCCATTCCGAGTTTTTATAAAAACAAAAAAATATTTGATTTAATTATTTTTATATCCTGCAGGGTAGATAATAGGATGAAAAATTCGGTAACTTTCACAAGTATTGTGATTGATAGTAAATAATAAATTGTTGAAGCCATTGCAAGTAAGATAAATGGGTATCAATATTTGATTTGTATGTTTCAGTGGGGAGCCTGGAGGTTCAATTAGCCATATGTATAAAATGCTTTGATTCATTTACTCTTGGCAGTATTTTAATATGGATTATTCCAAGCTAATTTTGAACAACTTGAACAACTGGACAACTAATATGATTTAAGATAAATGAAATCAAAACGGAACCAATTTGTTAACGGGCTCCGTTTATCAGTTACAGATATGTAGATAATCTTATTGAATAAGATCAGCAATTTGTTCAATTTAAAGTTAGGAAATACAAAAGGAATAACAAAACACTGAGAGAATATGATATTCAACTTAGGAACTACCGAGATTCAACTTATTGTTGTTTAGTAAACCTTTTGCGCAAAAACTTGATTTTAAAGTAGAAAGAGTTTGAAAAACCAGCCAAGTGCCTGTTGGACGTCGTACAAAGAAGGGTTCCATAGTTGGGATGAATTTATCACAAAATCAAACTTAACATTTTAGTTGAAAATCATGAGAATGGACCATGACGTAAATGGATGTAAGGGAGAACCCATACATCGATTTACGTCTCGGTCAATTCTCCAACTGCAAATGTAAATTCATAACCGCAATATTTTTATTTTATTTTATAACACTATAAATTAACGATTTTCGGACTATTTCCTTAATTTGTGCTGTAAGACCTTGCTTCCTGCCAAACATGATTCTAGGTCAACGGGAAGTTTCCTGTAAGTTTTGATTCATTGGCAAGTATAAAAATTTTCACATAAATGGCCGTATTTTTTTATTGCGTTGAATTAGAAATTTGATTGTTTTACAGCTCCAAGGCACCATAGATCTACGTATTTTTATAATTTCAATCTAATACCTCTACGCGTTCTTGAGAAAACGGGTCTTGATAGACTGACTTACCGACTGACAGACAGAGAGATAGACGGACAACGAAGTGATCCTGTAACGGTTCCCTTTTTTTTCCTTTTGAGATACTTTTCTTTACTAAAACAGTACCTAAGTGTCTGTGCCAGCAATATTTTTTGTTTTTAATAATAAGCGCCTGGACAGCTCATTGCCTGAAATTCCCTTGGTCACCTGTTACGACTCCTGGGGTTTATTAAGTTGTAGAACCACGAAAACACCATCAAGTGAGTTTGTTTAAATCAAAAACAATCCATGATGCAATTTTTGTCTGCCCAACCATCTATGAATATGAATAAGTTTTTCTAAACGTTGCTGCATCGTTCAAACTTAGCATATGCGGTTTTTTTGCAAAGTATATTTTTTTAAATGAATAATAGGATTATAGGGTTCCGTACCTCAAAAGAAAAATCGGAACCCTTATAAGATCACTCTTGTGTCTGCCTGTCTGTCTGGATGGCTGGCTGTTCGTAAGTTAAGTTGAAATTTGGTACACATATCAATTTCTGTGACCCAAATACGGACGTGTAACGTAAATAAATGGATTTTGAATAAGGGGGTCACGTTTCGGGGGAAAATTGGAAAACAAAAAAAAACGTTTGGTGAACTGTACCGGGTGACATATCAAAGGAATTGTTGTGAGGATCCCAAATATTTTTCTTTTATTATATTTTTTGAATGAATACTATAAAGATATTTAAGATATCATTCCCCCCGCCCTTATGTCCAAAAACATTAAGCAAAAAATTTGAAAATATACGCATTAGGTTCTTTACTCATAGATTCAAATTAGACCAATAACATCCGGTAATTTAAATAAGTTTAATAGCACATTAATTAGCAAGTTAAGTGCTCAGGGCGTAAATATGTCCAATGGCAATATTTTGTATGAACAATTCTTTTCATTAGTGCAAACAGAGTTCAATAACTCTTTTAAGAAAAAAACTAAAACTATTTGCCCTAAGTTTTTATTCAATGACTGGGCAACTAAAGGCATCAGGAAAAGTAGGGAAAGACTATTTGAACTGTATGGCCTTAAGCCATATATTAACACGGAAACTTTTAATAAGTATGTTGCTACCCCGTTGTACCGTATGCACCATTGACCTGCACCATCAATGGTGCAGAGGAGACTAAATAGTTTCGTTTGCACCATTAATGGTGCAGGTCAATGGTGCATACGGTACCACGGGGTTGCTACTTACTCTAAAATTTTTAAACAAATCTGCAAAGCAGCTAAAGCTTCTTTCATTAGCAACAAGGTTAAATCAGCTGACAATAAAATAAAGACAGTTTGGAAAATTATTAACAATGAAACGAACAAGAACAAAAGATATAACACGGATTACACACTGGACACTTCCCGCGGTCTCATTAGCGATAACATCGATGTTGCTCAGGAATTTGTAACTTTCTTTACCAATATTCCAATTAAAACTACAGAAACTTTAAACTCCTCCCCCTCACTTGCTATTGATTTATTAAGAGCGAATGTTTCAGCCTGTCCTGTGGAATTTAAATTTAAACCTATAAACCCTGTGGTCGTTGTAAAGACTTTTAAGCAACTTAAGATCAAAATTACCGAAGATCTGTGGGGCATGTCTACTAAAGTTTGTCAATCAATTATTGAGACAATTGCACCCTATTTAGCTTTAATATTTAATTTATGTGCTCAAGGGGTATTCCCGGATTTAATGAAGTACAGTAAAGTTATTCCACTTTTCAAATCTGGTGACAGCAAAGATACTATTAATTATAGACCCGTATCGGTTTTGCCGGTTTTCAGCAAGGTGTTTGAAAAAGTAATGTTAAATCAAATGCTCAATCATTTTAATCGTAACAACATCCTACACGATCAACAGTATGGTTTCACCAAAGGACGTTGCACAACCGACGCCGGTGTCACCTTATTAAAACACATCTTTAACGCATGGGAAGAAGCACAGGATGCAATAGGCATCTTTTGCGACCTTTCCAAGGCATTTGATTGCGTGAATCACGAAACACTGCTCTTACAATCTTGAGCATTACGGATTGGGTAAACTTGTGCTTAGCTTAATAAAATCATATTTGAATGATAGACTGCAGCAAGTTCAAATAAACGGTGTAAATTCATTGGGTTTAAAAGTCAAAATGGGTGTACCACAGGGCTCGATATTGGGTCCATTCCTCTTTTTAGTATACCTAAATGATTTACCTCATTTACTGCAAAACCGACCACAAATGGTGTTATTTGCTGATGACACATCACTTATTTTTAAAGTTAACAGACATGCACAGGAGCTTGACGACGTAAATAACGCTATGCTTAAGGTCCATAACTGGTTTACAGAAAATAATTTGGTATTAAATGAGAAGAAAACTAAATGCAAGTAGTGAATGTCACGTTGTATTGAATAAGGAGACACTAGAATTCGTCGAAAAGACGGTTTTCCTAGGGATCACGCTTGACTCAAAACTACAGTGGGGTCCTCACTTAACATCACTTGCAGGGCGGCTAAGTTCAGCCGCTTACGCTGTTTGGAAAATCCGCCAACTAACAGACGTGGATACCGCGAGACTGGTCTATTTTAGTTACTTTCATAGCATCATGTCTTACGGTATTTTGCTGTGGGGACGGGCTGCAGATATTGAGTCTGTCTTTATTCTGCAAAAGAGGGCTGTCAGAGCCATCTACAACCTCCGCAGACGCGAATCTCTAAGGGAACTGTTTAAGAAAATTAACATCATGACGGTACCTTGTCAGTATATATATGAAAACATTATGTATGTTCGAAAAAATCTACATCTTTTTCGTAAGATAAGTGACAGGCATAATTTTAACACTAGAAATAGGAACAAATTAGATCAACCACGTTTTAGATTGTCTAAAGTACACACTTATTTTATGGGGTACTGTGTAAAATGTTATAATAAAATACCACTCGATATTCTTCAACTTAATGAGAAGAAATTTAAAACATGCATTAAACGCACACTATGTAGACAAGCATAATTATTATAAGTTAGATGATTATATCGTAGATAAAAATGCTTGGCTTAATGCTGGTCCTGCTCCACAGCCACTTGGGCTCACTAGTTGAAATTATTGTATTTGGAAGAGTTGCTACCCCTTTTCTTATTTTTTTATTTTTATTTATATTATTTTTCTGACATTACGAACAACATGTTTATTTTATTTTTATTTTTTATTAACCAATTTTTTATTGTTGAATATTCCAATATTTGATAATGATTATCTTTTTTTTTGATAGTATAATACATTGCAAACTATAGTTTTGTATAATTTAGAAGCATTTTTTCAGTTTTTGTAAATGTGAGTACCATGGGGCTGTTTATTCTGTTATTATATTATGTTTTATGTTGACTTGAAAGAGCATGGCAGTTGAGACTTTGTCATGCTTACTTAAATGTCTCGCCGATGGTGGCGAGTGTGTTGGATCATTCGGTTCCCTACAAAATGGTTGAGCTGGATGGTGCTGATCCACGCGTCATGTTCGTGAACGGGCGCCGTCGGTTGAGACTGGTCATCTCTTTTCTGCCAAGGCTTATTTTAAATCTTATACTTTGAATTGTCTCTATTTCTTTTTTTCACATTGTTCTCACATATAGAAGCAACAAGAATAATGTACCCAGGATTTTGTAATGTCTTTATTTAAAAGAGTGTCCTGGGAGTTTCTTGCCCGTTCTTCTCCACAGAGATCTACTTTTTGGAATGGGCGACTAGCTTCAACTTTCTGACTAACTGACCGACTCTTTGACAATTCAAAAGTGCCTGTAAATGGTTTAATTGAAATAAATGCTTTGAGTTTGAGTTTGAATTTGAGTTTGAGTTCATAGATTACAGGAAAACCTATAAGAGGTCTTAAAATAACATGGTAAATCGTACATACTTACATTTTTGTAGTTTTCAACTACAATGTTAAGTTTGTTCTTGGGATAAATAAATTCCAACTACGGAACCTTTCATTGTGCGTGGTCCGACAGATACTTGGCCGATTTTTTTTATAATTGTAAAAGATGATTGCTTCTATTTTTTAACTTAAGGACGTATACAAATTATGGCCAGTGCCGAGGTTTTGTCTAGTATATTAACGCATTCACTTCAGTTCACGAATAGTTCTCAGTTAACTGTTGAAGTCGAAGAAGTCGTCGAAGTTACCAATCATGGTGTTCAAAGTAACGTGTTGGGCTCTGCTGGTGTTCGGTTTTTCTCAAGCGGCAGGTAAGAATATTTTGAAATTATTAGAATTTTCTATAACAATATTAATTAAAATGTTCTATAAAAAACACAAAGAAAACTGAAAAAGTAGTGGGATAACACAGGTAAACAAAAAAAACCTAGTTACTTCATGTAGAACTAAACTGGAACCCGTTGCTTTTGTAATGGGTAATTTTCATGGTTCATTGCATAGGTCTTCAACGTTTTGTGAACGAACCGCACTGGAGGGGTAATACCTAACGCGGAGAGTTAGGTAAAACCCTCCGTCTGCCCAACTGGGAAGACTGAGGGTTATATCAATTGCATAGTACCTACTACTTCTTGCACGTAATGTCGAGGAGGTATCGCAACATAAGTATTACAGATATTGCAGTCTAGTTAGCTCAGCAAGTCTTATAAGTTGGCTCATATTTTCATACGACCAAAGGCAACAAAAGATTCCCCAACTATGTTGGGGTCGTCTTCCAGTTTTACCGGATGCAGCTGAATACCAGTGTTTCTCATGGAGCGACTGCCTATGTGACCTCCACAATCACGTACTGGGTACCATACCCCTTGGTAAGACGGGTTGTCAGACTTTCGGGCTTTTTATTACCCGTAGCGACTGTCAAAGATCTACAAATGACAACCGGGACTAACACGGTTTAACGTGCTTTCCGAGGCACGGAATGTCGTGGTATGTAAAGATGGACACCCATTCACCTGATCGATCGCGGATTCTCAATACACATTTTATTTGTTCACAGTTTTGCCTTCTGTAGAAAAATGCAAGCTCAACGACAATGCCTGTTTGACTCCGGCATTCCAGAAAATGCTGCCAATTTTCATGTCGGGAATATCGGAGAACAACGTTGAGGTCTTAGACCCTTTGGCGATGGATGACCTGGCCTTCGACCTGGCTGGTCTTCAGTTCACCTTGACAGGAGGCACCATGAAGGGATTGAAGAACTCCGTTGTTGACAAAGTTGAGTAAGTACCACCTTCGGATAAAAAATAAAATAAGATAACGTGTGACTTCGTGGTCATAAGCAAGATCTTCTTCCCTTCTGAGTAGTAAACCGGATTACCGGTGCATTTTAGTGTTTCTAGGGCTTCAAATAATTAGAATTTAAAGAATATTTCGATCCTGAATCTTAATCCGCTTCTCGCTCAATTGAGACATAGAAACAATAAGTATCAGATAGCTAATGTATTACCGACAGTTGCTACGAGTCAAAGCTAGCTGTTTATAGTGGACACGAGATACATCGAAACCCTTACTGCACTTCCTTGAAGGATTAAATTGTTTGATTATTTTTAAATTTTTCATTCATTCAAACTAGGCTCTAGTTTACCTTTACTTAAAGCTACGATTGGTTCGTATAAACATGAAAAAAACTACTAACTTTTGACTAATCCACCATCGTTATTGCTGACAGAGTGTCATTGTGTTTAGGGCCTTTTCAACCTACTAGGTATATGATTCTCTTAACCTTTATTTTTTATTTTTGCCACCAGTTGGGACACAACGAAGAAGGTCTTCACAGTAAATTTCCACAACGACATGACAGTGAAGGGTCACTACACCGCTGGTGGACGAATTCTGATCCTGCCCATCACTGGTGATGGACAAATCAAACTGAAAATGAGTAAGTAAATTATTTTGGGTCATTGGATGAAATTTCCTTGTGGCAAGCTAAAGAACCCAAATTGGAACATACTTTATATTTTATTTGTAAAAGGCTCCCACAGAATTAATCTTTTTATGGTCTTAGACAAAGTGACACTATAAGTGATAACGATGATAGAAAAGTCAAAAATGTATTGAATTGACAATGCTACCGAAAAGCTTATTTCAATCCTGTTGAAGTAAAAAGTAAAAGTAATTGTAGAATTTTTACCTGTCTAAGCCCTCGTATCTTTTCATGATCTTTTCTTACTTTCTTCATTTTTTGCAAGCAGTTAATATATTTTAAGCTAATTAATGTCATGAATAAATTGTACTGAAATTACCCACAGAACCTATATTTCTTTTAATCGCATTATAATTTATTGTAAGCAACTTCCAATAAACATTGTCTTTCTTTTCAGAAAACCTTCAAATCAAGATGTCCATTCACTACAATGTGATCAAGAATGCTGACGGCAAGGATATCATCAAGCCTAAGAAGTACAACTTCGAATTCGATGTCAAGGATAACGTTCACTACGACCTGACTAACTTGTTCAACGGAAACAAGCAGCTCAGTAAGTGTCTCCAATATTTTTCTATGCCCATTTAGAAACATAATTTAATCTTATCTTACTAGCCTATATTGGCCCACTGCAAGGTAAATGCCTCCATATCCGTTTTCCACTCAATTATTTTTTCTGCTAATGCGAGAATTGAATGTTTCGAGTATTTTTTTCATTTTATTGTACTTACATTTTTGCGTTTCTCGCAACCACTGAAAATTCAGTTTCTCGATCAAATAAATAGCAACAAACTATTCCAATGAATGTTGACAATGGATGTTGCATTAATCTTTGTCGAACATAATAGATGGAGCCACATATTGCTTTTCGCCATAGCTGCATAAAATGCAAAACAACCATATTTTCTCGCGGATTTTCAATTACGACGTGATGTAGTTATTGCAGCAACGTTTACTATGACAGTGTTAAATAAATCAAAATATTGATATAGCCACACTGCTGAACAATATTATAGAGGCAAGAGTAGCCATTTTGTCTTTGTCTCTTTGGTATTGCATTTTCTTGCCTAAACAGTAACTAAAGGACCAATTTACTTAAGAGGAGACCATGCATTGTAGAAGATGCACAAGTGACTTATTTTTCTTTTCATTTTGGAAAAAATGGGAGGCAAATTAAAAACTATAAAAGATTTTTTAAAGCAATTCTGTATCTTTTATGAATACCGTGGTTTGTAGTTTGGCCCCCTTTTCTTCCTAAAACAAAACGAATAATATTTTTGTTTTTTCTAGGTGAGGCCATGATAAAGTTCCTAAACGAGAACTGGAAGCAAGTTGCGACAGAATTCGGCAGCCCCTTGGTGGATTTGGCGGCGAAGAGAATATTCAAGAACGTTGGCAACTTCTTCGAAGTGTTGCCTATTGAGGAGATCACCAGTGCTTAAACATTGCCTGTTTTATTGATTCCGATTACATTAATTTTGTTGACTTTTATTTTGTTTTTTATTTTGGGTTTAATGTAAATTAAAGTATATAGTTGTAGGTGTACATTTACAAAAGTGATAAGACGATTCTATATCTCTTTTCTAAAATTATGTGATTTTTATTTTATTTTTAAAAGATAAAAATCTGTGTTTTTAAAGAAAATCACAATGGAAACAAGCACATAGCAGTTATGTAGTGTGGATCAAAAAGTAAAAAAACTTTGGAACAAATTAGGTACCTGTAAATTAGGTAAGTTGCGTTAGAAAGCACTTAATTTAAATATTGTATAGGTAAAATCGAGGACGGTCCGTAGATTGGTGAACATCCATTAGATATCGAGAACCCTCCGTGCCTCTGAAAGTACGTTGAACCGTTGATCCCGGCTGTCATTTGAAGATCTTCGACAGTCGTTTTGGATAGTCAGAAGCCCGAAAGTCTAACAACCAGTCCTACTAAGGAGTTTCGTATAACCCCTGTAGTTACTGGGTTGTGGAGGCCAGATAGTCAGTCGCTCCATGTAAAATACTGATATTCAGCTGTATCCGGTTAGACTGGAAGCCGACCCTGAAGATAATATCTCTAAACTTATTCAGTAAACAAACAGCAAAAATCCGAACTACAAATTGTTTAATACTGTCAACATAAACAACTGAAAAAATTGATTATGTAGGCTGTCATGTCACCTCCATAGATGTTACTCATATTTTTGATCGAAACATTTTTTACAAAGAAACTGTTTTAATAGCACCAGCACGCTTAGCATAAGCACCGCTTTGTCGACGGAAGAGTAGACAAAAATGACTTTCCGTGTTTAACAGTACGACGGCAGCAAAGTAGAAAGAGTCAACTGCACTTCTTACGGAATTCACTCTTTTACATAATTCGGCTCAGAATTCTTTGTTTCGTCATAGAATGTTTTTTCTGTTTGATTCTAAATTTTTACTGATATTAAGTCACGTATATAAACACAACTACAATTTTTTTTTCAGTGTGTTGAAGTACCGTGTTTTGGAGCAAAAAAATATTACAGTAATATGGGCCTTAACCATGTCCTTGGTAATATTAACTAAATGATGTAAAATAGGAGAAGATAGCTTTGTTTTTCTATAAGTTACCGCAGTTTTTCGTTTAAAACGTTCTTCTGTAAAATCATGATTTTGTAGATAACCACAATCATGATTTTGTAGATCTACTTTGTGACCGTCGTCGGGTAGAAAGTTTCACTCTGTTAGGCAACTGTCAGTTGTCAGTGTGATATTGACAATTTGGGATAGAAAACTTTCTTCTGAAATAGTCTACATATAAAAGGACCTAGGCGAAGATAGTTAGAAACGAAAGACAAAATGACAGATTGTAGAAAGATTTCTACGGTGCGATGTCAAAAATGGAGAAAGGAAATTATTGTCACTTTGTATAGCTGTGTCTATTTTTCGTAGACATAGAAAGCGTCATGCTACGCGTGCTGCAAAACCCATTCGTCCGCCATAAGAATATTTTATTACGACAAATCAGATTACAGGTAAAATGAATCTGCAAATTTCTCTTTCATTACTGGGCAATTATGTAAACCGACAAGTATTAGCTTTATTTTCCTATTCTGACATAATTATTCCAATGCACATTTAATTTTGAGTTCGACTCTTTTTTAAATGAAGTTTTCCTATTAACATAATATAAACAACATGTTTCTTTAGATATCCCATAACTCTAGGGTAATAGTGAGACTATGACAAAGAATCAACTGGCATAAGAATTATTTTTCAATTATTTTTATTTTTCGTTTTCGTTTTTCATTCATAATATTTCACGAAATGCATGATTATTTACGTTATATAACCTTGCGGGAAAAAGAAAGAAAGACATAGTTTGCCATTCGAATGAAAATGTTTTACTAGAACTTATCAATGAAACTTAGATAACTATACACATCGAGAGTCTGATGATGTCACCTCAGAAACTATGTATTTTTGGAACACGGGTTCTCGGACTTTTGTATTAGTTTTTAACCGACTTGAAAAAAGGAGGAGGTTTCTCAATTCGACCGTATATATAATATATATTACATTTTTTGTGTACAAAGTGAAAATTAACTTCTACCAGTCAATCTTTGGGCGACGCAGAGACAAACAGTGGTAGGTGCAATATCGAAAATTGTGGAATAAATATTTATTTAAATCTAAGGATTTATATATACCTATTAAAACTTTATATTTAATATACCTAAATATAATAACACATAAATACACGAATATACTTAAAACAAATAACACACACAATGGGAAAAAAATTACCGTTGTGATGATACTGCCGAACTTACGAATGTGCTCGCGAACTTTAACTTTAAAGGATAATCGGTTGGTTGCCATCCCGATTTCTTGGGGAGCGCATTCCACAGAGAGATAGACTGAACGAAGAAGGAAGAGTGAATGAAGTCAGTGCGGTGAGTGGGACATAGAAGAAGACGATTGTGTAATGAACGTAGAGTTCTATGGTGGTTTGCGCAAATGTAGCACTAGCAATGCGTATTTTCAAGTAGGGGGCTAGATAACTAGGGGAAGAGAAAGAAAACAAGGTGGTCAGTGCCCTTTGCTCTCTGCGCTGGCGTATGGGTAACCACTTTAGAAGCAACCGATGCGCAGAGACATGATCATATTTACGGAGATTGAAAACGAATCGAATAACTTTTGAGAATACGGTCAAGTTTTTTTTCTTGTTAAATATTTCTACTTATAGCATATAACCTTTAAAGTTATCCTCATGATGAGACTACATTCTTAAGGCTTCCTGAATACGACGCCGAAGCCGCACCGGGCTGCGGCGCCGGACCGCATGTTTGTGTTTGTGTTAACGGGCTCCGTTTATCAGTTACAGATAGGTAGATAATATTGTTGAATAAGATCAGCAATTTGTTCAATTTAAAGTTAGGAAATACAAAAGGAAATACAAATATTCTCTCAGTGTTTACAAAACACTGAGAGAATATCATATTCAACTTAGGAACTACCGAGATTCAACTTATTGTTGTTTAGTAAACCTTTTGCGCAAAAACTTGATTTTAAAGTAGAAAGAGTTTGAAAAACCAGCCAAGTGCCCGTTGGACGTCGCACAAAGAAGGGTTCCATAGTTGGAATGAATATCAAACTTAACATTTTAGTTGAAAAACATGAGAATTGACCATGACGTAAATGGATGTAAGGGAGAACCCATACATCGATTTACGTCTCGGTCAATTCTCCAACTGCAAATGTAAATTCATAACCGCAATATTTTTATTTTATTTTATAACACTATAAATTAACGATTTTCGGACTATTTCCTTAATTTGTGCTGTAAGACCTTGCTTCCTGCCAAACATGATTCTAGGTCAACGGGAAGTTTCCTGTAGGTTTTGATTCATTGGCAAGTATAAAAAATTTCACATAAATGGCCGTATTTTTTTATTGCGTTGAATTAGAAATTTGATTGTTTTACAGCTCCAAGGCACCATAGATCTACGTATTTTTATAATTTCAATCTAATACCTCTACGCGTTCTTGAGAAAACGGGTCTTGATAGACTCACTTACCGACAGACAGATAGACGGACAACGAAGTGATCCTGTAACGGTTCCCTTTTTTTTCTTTTTGAGATACTTTTCTTTACTAAAACAGTACCTAACTGTCTGTGCCAGCAATATTTGTTGTTTTTAATAATAAGCGCCTGGACAGCTCATTGCCTGAAATTCCCTTGGTCACCTGTTACGACACCCGGGGTTTATTAAGTTGTAGAACCACGAAAACACCATCAAGTGAGTTTGTTTAAATCAAAAATAATCCATGATGCAATTTTTGTCTGCCCAACCATCTGTCGCGAAGTTATGAATATGAATAAGTTTTTCTAAACGTTGCTGCATCGTTCAAACTTAGCATATGCGGTTTTTTTGCAAAGTATATTTTTTTAAATGAATAATAGGATTTTAGGGTTCCGTACCTCAAAAGAAAAATCGGAACCCTTATAAGATCACTCGTGTGTCTGCCTGTCTGTCTGGATGGCGGGCTGTTCATCTGTCACAGCCAATTTGCTTCTACTGAGCTAGTTAAGTTGAAATTTGGTACACATATCAATTTCTGTGACCCAAATACGGACGTGTAACGTAAATAAATGGATTTTGAATAAGGGGGTCACGTTTTGGGGGAAAATTTGAAAACAAAAAAAAACGTTTGGTGAACTGTACCGGTCGACATATCAAAGGAATTGTTGTGAGGATCCCAAATATTTTTCTTTTATTATATTTTTTGAATGAATAGTATAAAGATATTTAAGGAAATAGATGAAAATTTACCATTCCCCCCGCCCTTATCTCCGAAAATATTAAGCCAAAATTTTTGAAAAAATACGCAATGTAGTTCTTTACTCATAGATTACAGGAAAACCTATAAGAGGTCTTAAAATAACATGGTAAATAGTAAATACTTACATTTGTAGTTGGAAATTATTGAAGAACATGTTTTTCAACTACAATGTTAAGTTTGTTCTTGGGATAAATAAATCCGAACTACAGAACCTTTCATTGTGCGTGGTCCGACAGACACTTGGCCAAATTTTTTTTATAATTTTAAAACATGATTGCTACTTTTTTTTAACTTAAGGACGTATACAAATTATGGCCAGTGAAGAGGTTTCGTCTAGTATATTAACGGTTGCACTTCAGGTTCACCAATAGTTCTCAGTTAACTGTTGAAGGGTTTGTGTTGAAGTTAACAATCATGGTGTTCAAAGTAACGTGTTGGGCTCTGCTGGTGTTTGGTTTTTCTCAAGCGGCAGGTAAGAATATTTTGAAATTATAATAATTTTCTCTATCAATATTAAATAAAATGTTCTATACAAACTCAAAGAAAACTGAAAAACAGACTGAGGGTTATATCAATTGCATAGTACCTACCACTTCTTGCACGTAATGTCGAGGAGGTATCGCAACATAAGTATTACAGATATTGCAGTCTAGTTAGCTCAGCAAGTCTTATAGGTTGGCTCATATTTTCATACGACCAAAGGCAACAAAAGATTCCCCAACTATGTTGGGGTCGGCTTCCAGTCTTACCGGATGCAGCTGAATACCAGTGTTTCACATGGAGCGACTGCTTATGTGACCTCCACAATCACGTACTGGGTAACACGATACCCCTTGGTAAGACGGGTTGTCCGACTTTCGGGCTTTTTATTACCCGTAGCGACTGTCAAAGATCTACAAATGACAACCGGGACTAACATGGTTTAACGTGCTTTCCGAGGCACGGAATGTCGTGGTATGTAAAGATGGACACCCATTCACGGATCAAACGCGGCAAGCGTAGCTTAACCTGATCGATCGCGTATTCTCAAGACACATTTTATTTGTTCACAGTTTTGCCTTCTGTAGAAAAATGCAAGCTCACCGACAATGCCTGTTTGACTCCGGCATTCCAGAAAATGATGCCAATTTTCATGTCGGGAATATCGGAGAACAACGTTGAGGTCTTAGACCCTTTGGCGATGGATGACCTGGCCTTCGACCTGGCTGGTCTTCAGTTCACCTTGACAGGAGGCACCATGAAGGGATTGAAGAACTCCGTTGTTGACAAAGTTGAGTAAGTACCACCTTCGGATAACAAATAAAATAAGATAACGTGTGACTTCGTGGT
The DNA here is from genome assembly GCA_948150665.1 of Conistra vaccinii. NCBI lineage: Eukaryota > Metazoa > Arthropoda > Insecta > Lepidoptera > Noctuidae > Conistra > Conistra vaccinii. The sequence continues at coordinate 14,837,831 of OX411329.1, forward strand.
CATAAGCAAGATCTCCTTCACTTCTGAGTAGTAAATCGGATAACCGGTGCATTATAGTGTTTCTAGGGCCTCAAATAATTAGAAGTTTAAAAATATTTCGATCCTGAAACTTAATTCGCTTCTCGCTCAATAGAAACATGGAAACAATAAGTATTAGATAGCTAATGTATTACCAACAGTTGCTACGAGTCAAAGCTAGCTGTTTATAGTGGACACGAGATACATCGAAACCCTTGCTGCACTTCCTAGAGGGATTAAATTTTTTGATTATTTTTAAATTTTTCATTCAAGAGTCTAGGTTAACCTTTACTCAAAGCGACGATTGGTTTATATAACGATAAAAAATAAAGTAAAAGATACTTTACCGTTACTTTTTGGACTAATCCACCATAGTTATTGCTGACAGTGTCATTGTGTTTAGGGCCTTTTCAACCTTCTAGGTACATGATTCTCTTAACCTTTTTTTATTTTTGCCACCAGTTGGGACACAACGAAGAAGGTCTTCACTGTAAATTTCCACAACGACATGACAGTGAAGGGTCACTACACTGCTGGAGGACGCATTCTGATCCTGCCCATCACTGGTGATGGACAGATCAAACTGAAAATGAGTAAGTAAATTCTTTTTGTCATTTTATGAGGTTTCCTTGTGGTAAGCTAAAAATCCAAATTGGAACATACTATACATTTTTTTTGTTAAAGGCTCCCGAAGAATTAATCTTTTCATGGTCTTATTAATCTTATTTAGCGATAACAATGATGGAAAAGTTAAAAATGTATTGGATTGACATATGCTACCGAAAAGCTTATTTCAATCCTGTCGAAAGTAATTGTAGAATTGTCACCTGTCTAAGCCCTCTTATCTTTTCATGATACTTTCTTACTTCCTTAATTTTTTGCATGCAGTTAATATATTTTAAGCTCATTAATGTCATGGGTAAAATTATACTGAAACTGGGTACAGAACCTATATGTCTTTTATACGCATTATAATTTATTGTTATCAACTTCCAATAAACATCCTCTTTCTTTTCAGAAAACCTTCAAATCAAGATGTCCATTCACTACAATGTGATCAAGAATGCTGACGGCAAGGATATCATCAAGCCTAAGAAGTACAACTTCGAATTCGATGTCAAGGATAACGTTCACTACGACCTGACTAACTTGTTCAACGGAAACAAGCAGCTCAGTAAGTGTCTTCAATATTTTTCTATGCCCATTTAGAAACATAATTCAATCTTATCTTACTAGCCTATATGGGCCCACTGCAAGGCCTCCATCTCCGTTTTCCACTAAATTCTTTTTTCTGCTAATGCGAGCCAGTCCTCTCGGCACGAGTCAAGCTCGTCCCGCTAAGTTCTCCTTGGTCTGTTGCGATGAAATCTAGCGCTTCAGGACCCATAGATGGTTACTTTAGTCCATTTTTCATCTGACATGCGGCAGACATGTCCGGCCCAGTGTGAAACCGGGATTTTTGGATTTCCAATGTGTGATTGGAGTCGTAAAATTATTAGATAAAGATACGGAAAGCAAAGCTGTACAAGCTTTGCTTTCCTGTAAGGTTTTTAATTTCCAACTGACGTGGCAAAAAAAAAATTGTAAACGTACCAACAACGTAGGTAAGCACTCTCCCAAAGCAAAAATTGAATGTTTCGAGTATTTTAATTTTATTCTACTTACATTTTTGCGTTTCTCGCAAGCACTGAAAATTGAGTTTCTCGATCAAATAGAATAAACTATTCCAATGAATATTGACAATAGATGTTGCATTAATCTTTGTCGAACATAATAGATGGCGCCACATATTGCGTTTTGCCGTAGCTGCATAAAATGCAAAACAGCCATATTTTTTCGCGGATTTTCAATTACGGCGTAATGTAGTTATTGCAGCAACGTTGATTATGAAATTGTTAAATAAATAAAAATATTGTTATAGCCACACTGCTGAACAATATTATAGAGGCAAGAGTAACCATTTAGTCTTTGTCTCTTTGGTACTGCATTTTCTTACCTAAACAGTAACTAAAGGACCAATTTACTTAAAAAGAGACCATGCATTTATAAGGTGCAAAAGTTACTGATTTTTCTTTTCATTTTGGAAAAAAATGGGGGCAACTTAAAAACTATAAAAGGTTTTTAAAGCAATTCTGTATCTTTTATGAATACCATGGTTTGTGGTTTTGCCCCCCTTTCCTTCCTAAAATAAAACAAATAATATTTTTCTTTTTCTAGGTGACGCCATGATAAAGTTCTTAAACGAGAACTGGAAGCAAGTTGCGACAGAATTCGGCAGCCCCTTGGTGGATTTGGCGGCGAAGAGAATATTCAAGAACGTTGGCAACTTCTTCGAAGTGTTGCCTATTGAAGAGATCACCAATGCTTAAACATTGCCCGTTTAATTGATTGCGATTAATTACATTTTGTTGATTTTTATTTTGTTTTTTATTCTATATTTGATGTAGATGTATGTAGGTGCACATTTACAAAAGTGGTAAAACGATTTTATATATATTTTCTAAAGTGATGCGATTTTATTTTATTTGTAAAAGATAAGAATCTGTGTTTTTAAGAAAATCACAAAGTGCACAAGCACATAGCAATTATGTAGGGAATCAAAAGATTAAAAAACTTGGGAACAAATTAGGTACCTGTTAATTAAGTATGTAGCGTTAGAAAGCGTTAATTAAAATGTTTTATAGGTAAAACCGAGGACGGTCCGTGGATGGGTGAGCATCCATTACATATTTTTTTGGGTGGGAAATCATCCAATGACTTCTCCCGCTCTGGGCGGAGCGGAAGGGCGTGTCAGACTTTTACTGACTAAAACCCGCCCGTGTTCCTTCCCTTGCTTTGCCAGGGGCCACGGTTTCCCCTTGGGACTACCCGCAACCCCGGCAGTCAACCGTTGGTCCTGGCTGTCATTTGTAGATTTTCGACTGTCGTTATGGATAGTCAGAAGCCCGAAAGTCTGACAACCAGTCCTACAAAGGAGTATCGTATTAACCGTGCAGTTACTGGGTTGTGGAGGCCAGATAGACAGTCGCTCCATGAAAAATACTGGTATTCAGTTGTATCCGGTTAGACAGGAAGCCGACCCCAATATAGTTGAGAAGAGGCTGGCAGATGGAATAACAAAACAGTGAGAGAACATGATATAACACTACGAGTTACCGAGATTCAACTGTTTATTGTTGTTTTGTGAACCTTTTGCTAAAAAAAACTTGATTTAAAAGTAGAGAGCGAGTATTAAAAAAAAAAAATGTTACATAAACAGTGACTCTCTGTGCCAGCAATATTTTTTGTTTTGAATTTTAAGCACCTGTACAGCTCATTGCCTGAAATTCCATTTGGTCACCTTTTACGACACCCATGGGGTTTAATAGGGTGTAGTACAACCACGAAAACACCTTCAAATGAGATTTTCTCTAATCAAAAACAATCCATGATTAATTTTTTTGTCCGCTCACACATCTGTCACGAAGATATGAATATGAATAAGTTATTCTAAACGTTGGGTCATACTTTGCATGTGAGGTTTTTTGCTAAGTATATATTTTTTTTTTTTTTTTTTTTTATAATTTCAAAAAGTTATTGCCGAATTATTTAACATATGGACATATTATACAAATTATGGCCGGTGACGAAGTTTCGTCTAGTATATTAACGCATTCAATTCAAGAGCACGAATAGTTCTCAGTTATCTGTTGAAGGGTTTGTCTCGAAGTTAACAATCATGGTGTTCAAAGTAATGTGTTTGGCAGTGCTGGTGTTCGGTTTTGCTCAAGCGGCAGGTAAGAATATTTCGAAATTATTAGAATTTTCCATAATATTACTTGAATAAAATAGATTACTCTTTATTATGAACACCGTATACATTGCAGATATAAATGTGGAAATTTTACATAGGGTGACACAAACGGCGGTCTTTTCGCTAAAGGCGATCTTTTAAAGACAACCTTTGAGGGATTTAAGTGAGAACCAGAGGCAATACTGTAGGCATTCTGTGGTGTACCATTTAGCTAGATACATAAGGAAACAAGAACGTCAAGATTCAACCGTAGAGTTCCGGAAACCTTTGTTTTTTATATTGGGTAATTCTCAGGGTTCATTGGGTTAGGTCTTCAGCACTGTGGGTTTTTACCTAACCCTCCGCACTGGAAAGACGGAGGGTTATGGTAATTTCATAGTACATACCACTTCATACATCTAATGTCTAGGAGCTATCACATCATTAGTGTTGAAGATATTATTATAAAAGCCTAGTTAAGTTGTTAACTCAGCAAGTTTTAAAGCTTTGCACATTTCATACAATTAAAGGCAGTTCTTGACAAACGAGAACGTTTAAAAAAAAAAAACACCCAGCAGTGGGAACATTAATAGGCTGATTATGTTAAGCAATGTAATTTTGTCGACATCCTGAATTGTAAGGCTGGAACCTATATTTTTATATACACAATTTAGTTTTATATTAATAAGCCTTTCTTTTGAGAAATTAACAGTGTTTTTTGTTTATCGCTCTCATAAAATTAGAACCAAATTATAAAACATAATTTTGTTATTTTTAGAAGTTCCTGCGTATTAAGTTCGAAAAGAGTTTTTTCAAAGTTATTTTTAACATGAACTGTATTAAAATTATTTTTTACTGCCATTATATTAAGTATAATTTCACTCTAGTACAAAAACATTATTCGTTTTCATTGAATCAGAATCAGCATGATTGCCATCCAACGTGAATGCCACGTTGGATGGCAATCATGCTGATTCTGATTCAATGAAAACGAATAATGTTTTTGGGCATTTTTCCTATTGACAGCGGATGAACTTTTTTATGCCCAATGGGCTCTTCCCTTTTTTATATACTTGTATAAAATATAGATATTTTAGTGTTAGCTTGTATATTGTATTAAAAAATTGTCAAAATAAATAAATAAATGCTTAATAGGTACATAAAAATATCATATGACAGCATATTCGTTTTTAATAATATAACCCCGCATAGTTTATTTTGTTAATCCAAATAACTGAATAGCGGAACAGAAAAATATCGGATTTTGGCGATTTAAGTCCAGACAATGTTTTCCTTTACCGATGTCCAAGAAACACTTAAACTTAGAAACTTTTGACTACCTTGTTGGTCTATAAAGGTAGCGCTACTTCTGAGCATGAGGTCCTGGGTTAGATTCCCGGGTCAGGCAAAGTGTTAATGGGTTTTTCCATCTGGAATTTCTCAGTGGTAGCCCGGAGTCTGGATTCGGTTGGTGGCAATAGGCTCGCCTCCTATTTCATGGGACTTAAACATAATTGGCAAAATTTGGTTTGCACTATAGGTACACCTCTGCCCAACACTTCAGGGATTATAGGCGTGATGTTATGTTAAATGTAATGTTATCCTCCACTTTCAATACAAAAACGAAATTAACATTATAATAATACGAGTAAAACAGCCAAGTTATAGTGTAAATCTTGAATAATAGAATGTAGTTTAGTTAATGGATGCTACTTTTTACTTAAGAGTGGGCGCAATGAGTTTTTTATGATCGAGACAATAGTTTGTAAGTGATGACTGATGACATGTGACATCTTTTACTCATGCGACTTATAAAGGGACTTACCTAGTACTCGTATACCTATTATAATTTCCCAGATGAAATTATTTACAGTACAGTTTAATCATAATAAATTATTGCCTCAAATGTGAATATTCTAGTACAGTAGACATGGGATTCAGACTTGGTTTAAAATCTTCAACTCTAACGTAGGAAATGCAAGACCATGTCGATAAAAAAAAATTGCCTAGCCTTTTTTCCCAACTATGTTGGGGTAGGCTTCCAGTATTACCGGATGCAGGTGAACAGTATTTTTAAACGACTTTCCCAAAAGGAGGTGGTTCTCAATTCGGTTGTATTTTTTTTTTTTTTTTTATGTGTTTTACCTCAGTACTCCGTCATTTATGAACCGATTTGGAAAATTCTTTTTTTATTTGAAAGGATATACTTCCCGATTGCTCCCATTTTTATCAAAATTCAGTTCTGATGATGGAATCCATGACAAATTGAGGGAACTCCTCAAATATTATAGGCATACACATAGCGATTTCGGTATTTTCAGCAACCAGTTAAGCATTTGCATTCAGAAAGTATCATTTGGTGAAGTGGAACTGATGAAAAAGTCCACAGATGGCCACCGGAACTTCTCAATGATAAGTATTTCACGGGTGGCGTCATTTATGAACCGATTTAGAAAATTCTTTTCTTATCTGAAAGGTATACTTCCAGATTGGTCCTATTTTGAACAAAATTCAGTTCTGATGAAGAAATCCATGACGACTTGAGGGAACTCCTCAAAAAAAGGAGGAGGTTTCCCAATTCGTATACTTTTATACGTATAATACTTTTTTGTTGGAAAGGAGATATCCCAAGGGTGGTACCATGATAAAGAAACCAGGATCTGCTGATGGCATCCAAGACAAATCGAGGGGAACCTTCCAAAATCGTAGTGGCGACTAGTGCGTTTGTTATTTTTTTTCGTTAAGCATTTTAAAGCACTACTATTTAATGAAGGTCTGGAGTCGATCTGATGATGGAGACGAAAGACAGTCGAAGGAACTCCTCAACGACTTACAGCAATTACCTGGTGTTTGGGCTTGATTAATTTGTATTGATGAGAACTTTACACCTAGATGGGTTGTGACTGTCATTAGGGGTTTGATGATGAAGACGAAGGACAATCAAGAAAACTCCTCAACGTTTTACAGTAGCTACCTTGTGTTTGGACTTAATTCATTTTAAGGATGATACGATGATAATTTCCTGTCACTGTTAATTGCGTCGCTGGTAGTGTTATTCGAATTTGTGTGGGGTAGGTAGGTACTAAAACTAAAAAGTGAAAAATAAAAACTTTTAATAAACAAAAAACAACCAACTTCCAAAAAAAACACTACAAAGTGAAAAATAACTTTAATTTCGGAAGTTGGTGTCTTTTTTTTTTTAATTTTCGTTTTTTTGCCACCGACTTCCGAAATTAAAGTTATTTTTCACTTTGTAGTGTTTTTTATGGAAGTCGGTTTTTTTTTTGTTAAAAGTTTTTATTTATGCAGCGACTGCCTATCTGACCTCCATAACCCAGTTACTGGGTAACACGATACCCCTTGGTACGACTCACACTTCGAGGTCACACTTTCGGGCTACTGACTACTGACTACCCGTAACCACTGTCAAAGATCTACAAATGACAGCCGGGACCAACGGTTTAACGTGCTTTTTGAGGTACGGAAGGATCTCGGTATGTAACGGTCACCCATCCTTGAACTGACCGCGGCAACCGTAGCTTAACATGATCCATTGACCCGTGCGGCTGTTATAACTTAGCCATGAGCCCCAGAACCAAAATAAAGCAATAATTCAATAACGAGGCGAGGCCTTTCAATTAGAAAAGACTCAGTTCTTCTTCGTTGTGTCGATGATTCAATTTATTTGTTTATAAGCTTTGACCAGAATCGGCAGGAAGTGTCGGTGGAAGCCCAAAATTAGATTTGTATCTATTCTGTACCTATATGCTAAAAAAGTATCGACTCTGGTATAATTCATGGGACCTAAAATAGTTAAGTACAAGTAATTTCGCGAAATCAGGCGTGATTTTGTGTGTTACATGGTAAAAAAGTAATCCAGGACATGGATTCATTGATTTTTCGCGGATTTCAAAACACATGTTATTTGTTCACAGTTTTACCATCAGTAGAAAAATGCAAGCTCACCGACAATGCCTGTTTGACTCCGGCATTCCAGAAAATGATGCCAATTTTCATGTCGGGAATATCGGAGAACAACGTTGAGGTCTTAGACCCTATGGCAATGGATGACCTGGCCTTCGAACTGGCTGGTCTTAAGTTCACCTTGACAGGAGGCACCATGAAGGGATTGAAGAACTCCGTTGTTGACAAAGTTGAGTAAGTACCACCTTCGGATAAAAAATTAAATAAGGTACCTAACGTCAGATTTCGTGGTCATAAGCACGACCTTCTTCACTTCTGGGTGAAAAATCGGATTACGCGTGCATATTAGTGTTTCTAGAGCCTCAAATAATTAGAAGTTTCACAATATTTCTAGTGTCCGACCGAAACAGGAGTTTCTACCAAGTCAAGTCAAGTCAAGTCAAAGCATTTATTTCAAATAGGATTTTGAAGGCACTTTTGAACGTCAAAATTTACAAATTATAGTTATTATACGGGGTGGCAGGGACATCGACGCGAAGCCGGTTACCATGGATTCAGTACATCATTCTGAACCCCCCTGCGTTGGAATTTTTCGTCGGTTATTAAAAAAAAAATCAGCTGTTTCATAGAAAAGTGCAATACCTACGCGGTCAAAATGTATGGAGCAGCTGATTTTTTTTTTAATAACCGACGAAAAATTCCAACGCAGGGGGGTTCAGAATCATGTACTGAATCCATGGTAACCGGCTTCGCGTCGATGTCCCTGCCACCCTGTATATTATTGATTCTACCGCCCCTTCCAAAATGTAGTTTTCGTATGGAGAAGAATGGGCAAGAACCCAAACCGAAACCAAAACCGAAAACGAATCTTCGGTATCTGTCTCGTTCGGCTGAAACCGAAACATGTTAACTACTTCTTGGAACAAAATTTTTTTGAGTAACTAAAAGCTGATGATGGCGGGTGACACACGATTCACGAACTAACTCACCCGAAGTTAGCCGAACGACGCGCAATAATTCACGATCGTAGACTTTCGGTTCGACCGAAGGTTCGGCAGAAAATGTGCCGAAACCGAAACTAGATTTTCTTGCCGAAACTAGATTTTCTTGCCGAAACTAGATTTTCTTGCCGAAACTAGATTTTCTTGCCGAAACTAGATTTTCTTGCCGAAACTTGCCAAAACCGAAACCGAAACCGAACCTTCGGTCGGTCACTAAATATTTCGATTCTCAAACCTAATCCACTTCTCGCTCAATACTGAAACATGGCAACAATAAGTATCAGATAGCTAATGCATTAGGTACCGACAATTGCTACGAGTCTACTAGCTGTTTATAGTGGACACGAGATAAATCGAAACCCTAAAACGTATCTAAAGACCTTAAACAAGTACCAATCACTTCTCAAGCATTTAGAATTTTTACAACGACTTTCAACAGGATTGACTTAATATTTTCGGTAGTTTAAGTCAATCCGATACTTTTTGGACTTATCCACTATCGTTATTGCTGACAAGATGTGTTTGGGGTCTGTTGTTTAGGGCCTATTCAACCTACTAGGTATATGATTCTCTTAACATTTTATTTTTGCCACCAGTTGGGACACAAAGAAGAAGGTCTTCACTGTAAATTTCCACAACGACATGACAGTGAAGGGTCACTACACTGCTGGCGGACGGATTCTGATCCTGCCCATTACTGGTGATGGACAGTTAAAATTGAAAATGAGTAAGTAAATTCTTTTGTGTCATTTGATGAAGTTTCCTTGTGGTAAGCTAAATAAAACCCAAATTGGAACATTCTCACACACAGTGCCGGCGGCATCGCCGCCGTCACTGCCGCCGGCCTGGCCGCCGGGCGCGCCCGGCACTGCCGAACAAAGCCGCACAAACAAACGCAAAGGAAATGAAGGCGCAAAAGCCGGAGGCACGTGCCGCACGGCAAAAGCCGGCGGCCATGCCGCCGGCATGTGTGTAGTAGCCATTAGAAGAATTAATCCTTTCATGGTCTTTGACAAAGTGACATACTATCAGCGATAACGATGATGAAAAAGTCAAAAATGTATTGGATTGACATATTTCAATCATGTGGAAAGTTATTGTAATATTGTCATTTGTGTGAACCATCTTATCTTTTCATGATACTTTCTTCATTTCTTGCATGCAGTTAATATATGTATTTTAAGCTCATTAGTAACATGTCATGAGTAAATTATACTGAAACTACACATAGAACCTATATTTCTTTTATACGCAATAGAATTTATTTTAAGCAACTTCCAATAAAAATCCTCTTTGTTTTCAGAAAACCTTCAAATCAAGATGTCCATTCACTACGATGTGATCAAGAATGCTGACGGCAAGGATATCATCAAGCCTAAGAAGTACAACTTCGAATTCGATGTCAAGGATAACGTTCACTACGACCTGACTAACTTGTTCAACGGAAACAAGCAGCTCAGTAAGTGTCTTCAATATCAATATCAATTTCTATTCCCATTAAGAAACATAATTATCTTATCTTACTAGCCTATATTGGCCCACTTCAAGGTAAAGGCCTCCATGTCCGTTTTCCACACAATTCTTTTTTCTGCTAATGCGAGCCAGTCCTCTCGGTACGAGTCAAGCTCGTCTCGCTAAGTTCGCCTTGGTCTGCTGCGATGACGTCTAGCGCTTAATGTGACCCCTCGATGGTTCTTTGAGCCCATTTCTCCTCTGACATACGGCAGACATGTCCGGCCCAATCAAGAAAAATAAATAACATACTATAAGCTGGTGGTATTTTAGGGGTATGAGGAACAGGGTGTAAAGTTCACTCATCCACCATAGAAAAGGGAGGATCCTCCAACCAGACGGGTTGTTATGTCTGGCGGGCAACTGCCCATATGTTGATTTCGGATAGTCTTATCTATGTTATTCGCTCAGTAAACTCTAACTGCGAGATGTAGGAATTGTGTGACGTCATGTCTTTTTGTTTCGTAGTTTTTTGTATGTGGCGGTCTAACCGCTACATCACTCCCCTCCGGAGACCGGAGGTCGATAGTGGGCTGAGTCTTGGATCTTGCGATGCTTCACAGTGCCAGCTGTGGTTCCAGTGAGTCGGAACCGGGTGCCGCATAGTTCACGGTGAGTCGGAACTGTCTGCGGTGATTCCCCAGTGAGTCGGGGAGGCGCTGCGTCGTCATCCAGTGAGTCGGATGTGGTACAGCGCCGGGTTTTTGGCTGACTGCTTGCGTCGACCAGGAGAGGGTAGAATAGGCTCTGCTTGTGAGACCGGCCGGAAGTGCAGGTGCTGTGCCAAGGTTGCTGATGAGGCTGAGGGTGATGACCAGGAATGCGCGTTCGCTGCATGCTGGTGGTCAGGATACCCGTTGAAGCCGTGGGTGCTGGCTGGCTGTGTGACTCGCCTCACGAAAGCTTGCGGGAGTGATGATGATGACGTCACGCTGAAGTAGTTGCACGAAGGCTGCGTTGACGTTCATACTCGGGGTCACCAATTTAGGGGTATGAGGAACAGGGTGTAAAGTTCACTCATCCACCATAGAAAAGGGAGGATCCTCCAACCAGACGGGTTGTTATGTCTGGCGGGCAACTGCCCATATGTTGATTTCGGATAGTCTTATCTATGTTATTCGCTCAGTAAACTCTAACTGCGAGATGTAGGAATTGTGTGACGTCATGTCTTTTTGTTTCGTAGTTTTTTGTATGTGGCGGTCTAACCGCTACAGTATCAAAGGCATCGTAATTTATGAGATATATCATAATCATAATAACTTGCAAATAGTGGTCGTATTGGTTGAATTCCCTTAATAATATTATTAGTTGCAGTTTTGAGGAAATCTATTACCTACCTATGGCATGTTGTTCATATGTACGCTAATAAAGTAATCAGGATGATAAAAAATTAACTAACTTTGCAAATCCTGTTCATTAACCCCCGACGGAAACCGAAGGGGTGCTATAAGTTTAACGTGTGTATCTGTGTGTCTGTGTATCTGTGTATCTGTGTATCTGTCTGTGGCATCGTAGCTCCCAAACGGTTGAACCGATTTAGATTTTTTTTGTTTTGTTTGAAAGGTGACTTAATCGGGAATGTTCTTAGCTATGATTAAAAAAAATCTATTCAGCCGTTTGAAGATTATCAGGTCTTTTCTTATTGATGAATGGATTCTAGCATCTTCCACAGGTCTGATTGAATTTAAATTTGGTAATCTGTTACTTCAATGGTATTAGAATAACATAGTAACCTTGAACTGATGCTGCAGCATTACCTGGTATTTGCAGGATACCCAACTCCTCAACAATTTACAGCAATGGTATCGTGTTTGGGCTCATTGGAATGGTCTCAATGAATAGGTTATAGATAAAATTATATATTTATCAGGGTCTGATCATAGAGAAGCAAAAAAAAAAAATCCGGATAAATTAGTAACTAACTTTACTGTGGGAAAAATACGTACAGCTGCATAGATTTAAGCGAGGCACGTGTCGATCGTAGCGTATGTACAGTAATACGTATATAAAGTTTAAAAAGCTGGAAATAAAAGTTAAATTTAAAATTTAAAAAACCCCCGACACGAAAAAATCCTTTTAAAAGCTAAAAAATAAAATATACTGGCCCTTTAAGTTTAATATAATTTGTAGTTAATATTTTGTCGTCGCGTCGGGGGACGGCGAATGAAAAATTTAAAATATGTTTTCCACAATAGCATGCCGCGTCCCCCGACGCGACGACAAAATATTAACTACAAATTATATTAAACTTAAAGGGCCAGTATATTTTATTTTTTAGCTTTTAAAAGGATTTTTTCGTGTCGGGGGTTTTTTAAATTTAACTTTTTTTAATGTTAAAAACTCACCAGGTTTTTGGAGATTATGGAAAAAATTAGCGGCAACTTAAAATCTGTAAAAAAGTTTTTTTAAGCATTTCTGTACCTTTTATGAAAACCGTGGTTTGTAGTTGTACCTCTTTCCTTCCTAAAATAAAACGAATAATATTTTTGTTTTTTCTAGGTGAGGCCATGATAAAGTTCCTAAACGAGAACTGGAAGCAAGTTGCGACAGAATTCGGCAGCCCTTTGGTGGATTTGGCGGCGAAGAGAATATTCAAGAACGTTGGCAACTTCTTCGAAGTGTTGCCTATTGAAGAGATCACCAATGCTTAAACATTGCTGTTTTATTGATTGCGATTAAATAAAGTTGGTTTTTATTTTGTATGTTTTTTTGGGTTTGATGTAGATGTACATTTACAAAAATGGTAAAACGATTATCTCTTTTCTAAAGTTATGTGATTATATTTGAAAAAGATGAGAATCGAAAGATGTTTTAAAGAAAATCTCAAATTTCGATAGTGCACAAACATACCTATAGTAAGTATGTACGGCCCCGTTTTATACCCATACGGGTATAAAATAAAAAGAGTAAAAACTTGAGAATAACTTAGGTACCTGATAATTAGGTACCTACCTATGTGAAAAAGTGCTTAATAAAATATTGTGTGTGTAAAACCAAGTAAAATCTAGTAAAAAACTTGAGAATAAATTAGGTAATTCTTAATTATGTTTGTTGCGTTAAACCTAGTAAAAAACTTGAAAACAAACTAGGTAGGTACCTACCTATTAATTAAGTATGTTGCGTTAAAAAGCACATAATTAAAAATATTTCATAGGTAAAAACGAGAATCCCCCGTGCCTCGGACAACACGTTGAACCGTGGTCATTTGTAGATCTTTGACAGTCGTTATGGATAGTCAGAAGCCCGAAAGTCTGACGACCAGTCCTACTAAGGGGTATCGTATAACCCAGTTACTGGGTTGTTGAGGCCAGATAGGTATTAGCTCCATGTAAAATAACGGTATTCAGCTGTATCCGGTTAGACTGGAAGCCGCCCACATTATTTTTGGGAAAAGGCTGGCAGATGATGAAATCTCTAAACTCATTTAGTCAGTCGCTCCATGTAAAATACTGATATTCAGCTGTATCCGGTTAGACTGGAAGCCGACCCTTAAGATAATATCTCTAAATTCATTCAGTAATCAAACAGCAAAAAGCAGAACTACAAATTGTTTAATACTGTCAACATAAACAACTGAAAAAATTGATTATGTAGGCTGTCATGTCACCTCCGTGGATATCACTCATATTTTTTATAGAAACATTTTTTATATAAAGAAACCGTTTTAGTAGCACTTGCAAAACTCTTTCGTTCGCCATATTATGAATATTTTTTTAAGACAAATCGGATAATGGGTAAAATAAATCTGTGAGGGCAAACTTTTCCTTCATTATGTACTGGGAAATTGTGTAAGCCCTGAATTGCTTAATGTCTGTGTTCTGACATAATTATTTCACTTAATTTTGAGTTTGACTCTTTTATAAATTAAGTTTTCTTAATAAACCATAGTGTACAACGTGTTCCTTTTAATATTCCATTACTCTAGGACTCTAGGGTACCTATTAATGAGGAGACTGTTAGGTTAATTTATCAGTATTATTTAAAATCGAACAGACATTTCGATTATTAAGAACGATTCGATTAGTGGCAACACCAAGCAGTGACCGTTGACAGGTGGTCAAGGAAGGCGCGATCCGGCAATCTATTCGTTCAGTTGGTTTTGGAGCGAGCTAGGGATCGGACAAACTAAAGGAACTGTGTTGCTAGTTGATTGTGGTTAATTATTGTAGTATCCAGATTATTTAAATAAAATAATGTTATCTACCCAAGGAGTTTTACTACAAGACCATGACAAAGAAACAACTGGCATATGAATTATTATCAAATAAACTTCTTTTAGTTTTCTTTTTTCAATCAAAACAATTCGACTAGATAAAATCACTCACGATTATTTTAATTTAAGACACGCTTACCTATGTGAAATAAAAACAAAAAAACAATGACAACGTCGCATTTTCTTAACTTTAAATATCTCGATCGAATCATAAGGCTTCCAGTACACGACGCCGGAGCCACACCGGCGCGCGGCGCCGAGCGCCGGACCGCATGTTTGTGTACATGAATGAATATCGCCCATGTGCCGTACCTCCGCCGCCGCGCGCCGCACCGCAGTTATTTCGCACTCATTTTGAGTTTCTTTTTTTCATCTTCTGGTCCGGCGCCGGTGGGGCTCCGGTGCGACTCCGGCGTCATTTACCTACATGATACCTAAGGCTGAAAGACTGTAGTCTTAAGGCCGAAGATTTCTAATGAAATCTCATCTAAGTATACAGACAAACATCAATCAGCTCAGCCTTTTCCCAATTATGTTGGGGTCGGCTTCCAGTCTAATGCAATGCAGCTGAATACCAGTATTTTACATGGAGCGACTACCTATCTGAGCTCCACAGCCCAGTTACTGGGTAACACGATACCCCTTGGTAAGACTGGTTGTCCTTTTGGGCTGTCAAAGATCTCAAAGATCTACGAACGACAGCCGGGACCAATGGCATACCGCGCTTTCCCAAGCACGAAGGGGTCTCCATTTATGCAATTGATGGTTACCCATCTACGAATCGACCGTGGCAAGTGTAGCTTAACCATCGATCGACCCGTGCGGCTGTTATTATTTACAGTAAACTACACTAAACAGACAATCATGATGTACCTACCTAACTACAAAACACGTATGTGTTTTGTAGTGTTTTAGTGTTTAGTTGTGTTTTGTTATTTATATGACGGAGGAAGGTATATTATGTCTCTTTTGTTATTATCAGCCTTATTTTAACTACAGACTGTGGGCGTACTATGGGTAGTGTTGGTTATTGTGCAATAGAAAATCCGTTTACAGTTTAGATCAAATTGTTATTTACGATCAAAATAATTCAAATTCAAAAGTCATTTATTCTAACTAGGCTGAGAATCAGCACTTTTCGAACGTCAAAATTACATAAGACAGTCCCCCAAAACGGCCACCCTTCACCACTTCCTAGTGCTTTAGCTGGGAAGAAAAAGTGGCGCAACAAACTCCCCAGCAGCACATGTCTGTTCAGTTACAAAAAAATATTATAATATTATTATTATAATATTATGCAAAATAATTTACATTACGCAACACAAAACATAATTTAAATTAATAGCCATATGTCACACACGCCAATATACCAACCAAAAACATCGAGAACTATACTCAGGCAGAAATATAAAATTAAAAACTAAACGTAAACATTATCTAAATAAAAGCCTCCAGGCATTAAGGGCGTGCCCGCTTACATATTATTATGATAAACTAGGACCATCAAAGTAAAATAAAAAAATAGGGTAATTACTAATAACAATAACAAAACCATGATCAGCAAGACGGTCAGTCACCACAAGCAGCACCCATTCACGAGCATAACGCAAAGATCAGACATGACCCTCCTCGCCATATTTGAGAGAAGGATGCATCCCGACGCCCGACGCTACCGCAAGCAGTGACATCAGGGAACATGGCGAACTTGATGAGCTATATTATTAATGACGTATGTGTTTTGTAGTTGTGTTTTGTTATTTATATGACGGAGGAAGGTATATTATGTCTCTTTTGTTATTATCAGCCTTATTTTAACTACAGACTGTGGGCGTACTATGGGTAGTGTTGGTTATTGTGCAATAGAAAATCCGTTTACAGTTTAGATCAAATTGTTATTTACGATCAAAATAATTCAAATTCAAAAGTCATTTATTCTAACTAGGCTGAGAATCAGCACTTTTCGAACGTCAAAATTACATAAGACAGTCCCCCAAAACGGCCACCCTTCACCACTTCCTAGTGCTTTAGCTGGGAAGAAAAAGTGGCGCAACAAACTCCCCAGCAGCACATGTCTGTTCAGTTACAAAAAAATATTATAATATTATTATTATAATATTATGCAAAATAATTTACATTACGCAACACAAAACATAATTTAAATTAATAGCCATATGTCACACACGCCAATATACCAACCAAAAACATCGAGAACTATACTCAGGCAGAAATATAAAATTAAAAACTAAACGTAAACATTATCTAAATAAAAGCCTCCAGGCATTAAGGGCGTGCCCGCTTACATATTATTATGATAAACTAGGACCATCAAGGCAAAATAAAAAAATAGGGTAATTACTAATAACAATAACAAAACCATGATCAGCAAGACGACGAGTCACCACAAGCAACACCCATTCACGAGCATAACGCAAAGATCAGCCATTACCCTCCTCACCATATTTGAGGGAAGGATTCAACCCGACACCCAACGCTACCGCAAGCAGTGACATCAGGGAACATGGCGAACTTGATGAGCTATATTATTAATGACGTATTTACGACAATTATATAATTAAAAAAATATGTATTTTACATATTTATTATTATCTCGACTATGAAAGATCTAAGCAATTATTCTCTAAATCCTTGACGAATCCTTCGAAAGGGCCATCGACATTTAAGGCTTTATATGGGTGTCGCTCCAACCAATGAGTTAATTCCGTGTTTTTAATAATTTTTATATCCTGTGGGGAAGCTATTGGGATGAAAAACACGTTAAGAGGGTTTACGTCGTACGGCTTTTCATACAAACTTTCAAGCCCTTATTTTTAGAAATGACTGAACCGATTTTAATGAAACTTCATACGCATATGCAGGATACAAAGGTCTAAAAACTTAGTTAAGAACATTTTCGAAAAATAGTGTTACACCTAAATTAGACCGATTTTTCATTTTCCATAGAAACAGAGATTTCCAGTTATCTGCTTTTAAATAAGACATTTCGAAAATGTTCTTAACTAAGTTTTTAGACCTTGTATCTTGCATATGCGTATGAAGTTTCATTAAAATTGGTTCAGTCATTTCGAAAAATAAGGGCTTGTAAGTTTGTCTGAAATGCCGAACGACGTAAACCCTCTTAACTTTCGCGAGCATGCGATTGATTGTAAAGCCATTGCAAGTAAGATAAGGGTTTAATATTTAATGTGTGTTTCACTGGGTAGCGTGGAGATCCAATTTGGCACATTTTAAAAATGCTTTGATTAATTTTCTCTTGGCAATATTGTGTATGCCAATGAATTCTTCCAAGCTATTTTAGGATTTGGACAATTTTGTACAGCTGATTGGTTAAATGTGTTTTTTTTTATTAAAAAATGTTTTTTCTGCGCTCACACATCTGTCGCGAAGATATGAATATGAATACGTCCTTCTAAACTTTTTTTTTGCTAAGTATATTTTTTAATAAATAATAGTTGTTTTATATTTTTGTAAAAAATTATTGCCGAATTATTTAACATATGGACATATTATACAAATTATGGCCGGTGACGAGGTTTCGTCTAGTATATTAACGCATTCACTTCAAGATCATGAATAGTTCTCAGTTAACTGTTGAAGGGTTTGTGTCGAAGTTAACAATCATGGTGTTCAAAGTAACGTGTTTGGCTGTGATGGCTTTCGGTTTTGCTCAAGCGTCAGGTAAGAATGCTTCGAAATTATTTGAATTATCCATAATATTTCCTAGAATATAATAGAATATCATATATACCATACAAATTGCAGATATAGGTAAATATAGACATTTTACATAGGGTGACACAAACGGCGGTCTTTTCGCTAAGCGTGATCTTTTAAAGACAACTTTTGAATGGATTAAGGTCATAGCTCACATATCAACTCAGAAAGGGATCGTCACCGTATCGCCTTTCGCCTCGCTGACATACAGGCGTCAACCTTACGTAAGCACGTACCCAAAGCAGATCAGCAGCTCCGATACGTCGACTCAGCCACGGCTAGGCGCCGTGCTTGCGGCTCGCCGTAAGCGCACGCGGCAGTAGTATGCTACAAGCAGGCCGCGGGAGGGGTGAGAGGGGCAAGGGTGGACGAAGAGACGTAAGCTCGGGTACGGAGAGACGTAAACGCGGGGACGATGAGCCGTAAGCGCGGCGTCGCCTTGCCGTAGCCGTGGACCACGCACGGCACCACGGTTCGTGAGCTTGTCCCGAGGCGAGGCAATTACATTACGATTCCGATTACTGTATGTTGTAAAAGGGATTTTCATACAAAGAATACTGAACGGCTCGTGTTGATACGGTGACGATCCCTTTCCGAGTTGATATGTGTGCTGTGTCCTTAAAAGTGAGAAGCAGAGGCAATACTGTTGGCATTCTGTGGTGTACCATTTACCTAGATACTTAAGGCAACTAGAAAGTGAAGATTCAACCGTAGAGTTCTGGAAGCCTTTGTTTTTTTTATATTGGGTAATTCTCATGGTTAATTGGGTTAGGTCTTCAACACTGTTGGCTTATATCTAACCCTCCGCAGTCAAGTACCTACCACTTCATGCACCTAATGTCTAGGAGCTATCACAACATTAGTGTCGAAGATATAAAAGCCTAACGTTAACTGAGCAAGTCTTAAATCTTTGCACATTTCATACAATCGAAGACAGCCCTTGACAAAGAAAAACATTTTGTTCTAAATAAGACGACTTATAATTTTTTACAACCAAAAAGTATTCTGAGAAACACTCTTTAACTTTGACCTTCTTTACTTAAAAAACAAAAAAAAATGGAGGAAGTCGGCCGTCAAGAAGAATCTTCATAAACACTTTGATTTATGTTTATTAATTGAGCTATGTAACTAAATATTTTGTGCCCTGTAATAAATGATTAACTTATCTAGATAAAACTTTGTAGCACTGAAGAAGAGATCTCCTTCACACTGATAATAGTTGAAATTAAATAATAACGAAGATTGGTTATAAACACTTTCAAGCACAGTAAATGCCTGTAGGCGTCATAACAATAAAACTTCTATTGTGTCTCGTTTACAGCCCGTCAAAGTGTTAAGGATAAATTAAAACTATCATCATTTAAACTTCAAAACCGAAATACCTAAGTATATTATCAGTAGAACATAACTGCTTAATGTGAGTAGTACAATCACAATATCAATTATTTATAATTTCGCGATCATTTATGGTTAATTAATTAATTTGATGGGTCATTTATGTAAAATTTGAGCGCTGGCGCAATTTTGGCGTACGTGACAATCTGAGGATACACGTAATTATGATAATCGTGTATATTGTCGAAAGAGGGGCTTGGACCCTTTATAATACCAGCGTATTATTGTCCCACGGCAGGGCAAGGGGCGCTTCTCGTATGGAGAAGGCATGAGCATTGATCACCACGCTTGCTCAAGGCGGATTGGCGATTTACGGCCAGTTTTAATACGATGTTTTCATTTACCGATGTCCAAGATAAACTTAGAAACTTTGACTACCTCGTTGGTCTATAGTGGTTGCAAACGCTACTGCTGAGCATTAAGTTCTTGGTTCGATTCCCGGGTCAGGCGTAGTGTTAATGGGTTTTAAATCTGGAATTTCTCAGTGGCAGCACGGAGTCTGGATTCAGTTGGTGGCAATAGGCTCGCCGGACTTAAAAAAATTGGGTGCACTATAGGTACACCTCTGCCCCACCCTTCGGGGAATACAGGCATGGTGTTATGTTAAATGTAATGTTATACACCATTTTTAATACTAAAAACGAAATTAACATTATAATAACAAAACAGCCAAGTCATAGTGTACATCTTGAATAATAGAATATAGTTTGTATAATGGATCCTACTCTTTACCTATGAGTAGGCCTAGTAAGTTTTTATGAGTGAGACATTAGTTTGTAAGTGATGACATGTGCCATCTTTTACTCATGCGACTTATAAATGGACTTACGAATATACTTATTGTAATTTTCCAGATGTAATTATTTACAGTACAGTTTAATCATAAATAAAAAATGATTCCCTTGAAAGTGAATCTTCTAGTGAAATGACATAGGATTCAGACTTGGTTTAGAATCTTCAATTCTTCATCTCTAACGTAGGAAATACAAAATCCAGTCGAAAAAAAAAAATTGCCTAGCCTTTTTCCCCAACTATGTTGGGGTAGGCTTCCAGTCTTACCGGCCACCGGATGCAGCTGAATACCAGTATTTTTCATGGAGCGACTGCCTATCTGACCTCCATAACCCAGTTACTGGGTAACACGATACCCCTTGGTACGACAGGTTGTCAGACTTTCGGGCTACTGACTCCCTTTAACGACTGTCAAAGATCTACAAATGACAGCCGGGACCAAAGTGCTTTTTGAGGCATGGAAGGATCTCGGTATGTAACGGCCACCCATCCTCGAACCAACGGCGGCAACCTTAGCTTATCCTGATCCATCGACCCGTCCGGCTATCATAACTTAGCCACGAGCCCCAGAACTAAAATAATGCATATCCAATAACGAGGCGAGGTCTTTCAATTAGAAAAGACTCAGTTCTTCTTCGTTGTGTCGATGATTTCATTTATTTGTTTTAAATAAGCTTCGACCAGAATCGGCAGGAAGATTCGGTGGCAGCCCGAAGTTAGTTTTGTATCTATTCTGTACCTATTTGCTAAAGTATCGACCCTGGTACAATTCATGGGACCTAAAATAGTTAAGTACAAGTAATTTCGCGAAATCAGGCGTGATTTTGTGTGTTACATGGTAAAAAAGTAATCCAGGACATGGATTCATTGATTTTTCGCGGATTCTCAAAACACATGTTATTTGTTCACAGTTTTACCATCAGTAGAAAAATGCAAGCTCACCGACAATGCCTGTTTGACTCCGGCATTCCAGAAAATGATGCCCATTTTCATGTCGGGAATATCGGAGAACAACGTTGAGGTCTTAGATCCTTTGGCAATGGATGACCTGGCCTTCGAACTGGCTGGTCTTAATTTCACCTTGACAGGAGGCACCATGAAGGGATTGAAGAACTCCGTTGTTGACAAAGTTGAGTAAGTACCACCATCGGATAGAAAATTAAATAAGATAACGTCAGATTTCATGGTCATGAGTAAGTCCTTCTACATTTCTGGGTATAAAATCGGATTACGCGTGCATTTTAGTGTTTCTAAAACCTCAAATAATTAGAAGTTTTACAATATTTCGATTCTCAAACTTAATCCACTTCTCGCTCGATACTGAAACATGGAAACAGTAAGTATCAGATAGCTTATGCATTAGGTACCGACAATTGCTACGAGTCAACGCTAGCTGTTTATAGTGGACACGAGATAAATCGAAACCTCCCATATTATTATATACTCTTTGATCGAAACCTTAGCTGCACTGCCTAGAAGTTCAAATGTTTTATTATTTTTAAGTTTTTTATTCAAGTGTCCAGTTTACCTTTACATAAAGCTACAATTGGTTCATATAAAGATATGAAATAAAGTAAAAGATACATTGCCGATACTTTTTGGACTAATCCAATATCGTCATTGTTGACAGCGTGTCATTGTGTTTAGGGCCTTTTCAACCTACTAGGTATATGATTCTCTTACCCTTTTTTTACTTTTGCCACCAGTTGGGACACAAAGAAGAAGGTCTTCACTGTAAATTTCCACAACGATATGTCAGTGAAGGGTCACTACACTGCTGGAGGACGCATTCTGATCCTGCCCATCACTGGTGATGGACAGATCAAACTGAAAATGAGTAAGTAAATTCTTTTGGGTCATTTGATGAAATTTCCTTGTAAGCTAAGAAAACCCAAATTGGAACATACTAGGTATATATTTTATTGTGTAAAAGGCTGCCGAAGAATTAACCTTTTCATGTTCTTAGACAAAGTGACACTATCAGCGATAACGATGATGGAAAAGTCGAAAATGCTACCGAAAACATTAAGAAATGGCATATTTCAATCCTGTTGAATTGTCATCTGTCTAAACCCTCTTATCTTTTCATGATACTTTCTTACTGCCTTCATTTCTTGCATGCAGTTTATTTTAAGCTCATTAGTAAGAGTGTCATGAGTAAATTTTACTGAAACTACCCATAGTACCTATATTTCTTTTATACGCAATAAAATTTATTTATTTATTATTTATTTTATGCAACTTCGAATAAAAATTCTCTTTCTTGTTAGAAAACCTTCAGATCAAGATGTCGATTCACTACAATGTGATCAAGAATGCTGATGGCAAGGATATCATCAAGCCTAAGAAGTATAACTTCGAATTTGATGTCAAGGAAAACGTTCACTACGACCTGACTAACTTGTTCAACGGCAACAAGCAGCTGAGTAAGTGTCTTCAATATTTTTCTATTCCCATTTAGAAACATAATTTAATCTTATCCTACTAGTCTATTTTGGTCCACTGCAAGGTAAAGGCCTCCACCTCCGTTTTCCACACAATTCTGTTTTCTGCAAATGCGAGCCAGTCTTTTCGGTACCTACGAGTCAAGCTCGTTCCGCTAAGTTCTCCTTGGTCTGCTGCGATGACGTCTAGCGCTTAAGGTGGAACTAGTCGCGGGCTCGAATTCAATGGTGGGCATGACCAAAAACCACGCTGTCTCACCTGGCATCGTGTTCGACAGATATGATCAGTGAAAACGTAGGTACCCACGGAAAAAAGTAATGCTTCAAAAATTTCATTTTACTTATATTTTTGCGTTTCTCGCAAGCACTGAAAATTGATTTTCTTGATCAAATATCAACAAACTATTCCAGTGAATGTTGACAATAGATGTTGCATTAATCTTCGTCGAACATAATAGATAGCGCCACATATTGCCTTCCGCCATAGCTGCATAAAATTCAAAACAACCATATTTTCTCGCGGATTTTAAATTACGGCGTGATGTAGTTGTTTCATCAAAGTTCTTATGAAATTATTACACATAATAAAATATTGACTAAGCCACACTGGTGAACCATATTATTAAGGCAAGAGTAGCCACTTTGTCTTTGTCTCTTAGGTATACCTAACATTTTCTCACCTAAAAAGTAACTAAAGGACCAATTTAAGTATTTACTTAAAAGGACACCTCTATGTACACAAGATACATTGTGGAAGATGTACAAGTTACTGATTTTTCTTTTGATTTTGGAAAAAATTATCGGCAACTTAAAGTCTGTAAAAGGGTTTTTAAAGCAATTCTGTACTTTTTATGAATACCGTGGTTTGTAGTTTTGTAAAATAAAACTAATAATATTTTTTGTCTTTTTTCTAGGTGACGCCATGATAAAGTTCCTAAACGAGAACTGGAAGCAAGTTGCGACAGAATTCGGCAGCCCCTTGGTGGATTTGGCGGCAAAGAGAATATTCAAGAACGTTGGCAACTTCTTCGAAGTGTTGCCTATTGAAGAGATCACCAATGCTTAAACATTGCCTGTTTTATTGACTGCGATATAAATTTTGTTGGTTTTAATTTTGTTTTTTTTTTGGGTTGATTGTTGGTGTACATTTACAAAAATGGTAAAACGATTATCTCTTTTCGAAAGTAATGTGATTTTATTTGTAAAAGATAAGAATCGCAAGTTGTGTTTTTAAAGAAATCACATAGCAAATTATATAGTTTAGGTATCAAAAGATTAAACAAGAGAGAACAAATTAGGTATGCTGCGTTAGAAAGCACTTAATTAAAGTATTTTATAGGTAAAACCGAGGACGGTCCGGTATCGAGAACCCTCCGTGCCTCGGAAAGCACGTTGAACCGTTGGTCCTGGCTTGTCATTTGTAGATCATTTGTCATTGTTTAGTTTTAAGAAATGAAATAATAACGAAACCAATTTGTTCATTTATAATTCACATATGGGGACTCTTATTGACAAAGCTCAGCAATTTGTTCAATGGAAAGTTAGGAAATACAAAAGAAATTAAATCACTGCGAAAACATGATATTAAAACTAGGAGCTACCGAGATTCAACAATTCCATTTTTATTGTTGTTTTGTAAATTGCTCAAAAAACTTGATTTAAAATAGAGAGAGTTATAAAAAACAACAATTTTACATATAAACAGTGACTGAGAGCAGTGGTGGCTCAGTAGTATCGGCCCCGACTTACGAGTTGTAGGTAGTGGGTTCGAACCCAAGCAGGCGCTTTAATAATTTCATCACCACTGCTCTCAAAACGGTGAAGGAAAACATCATGAGGAAACCGGCATGTCTTAGAACCAAAAATTCGAAGACATCTGACATCTACCAACCCGCACTGGGCCCGTGGTAGATTACGGCCCACTCCCTCTCACAGAGATGAGGCCTGTGTCCCAGCAGTGGGAACATTAATAGGCTGATTACGTAACAGTGACTGACTGTGCCGGCAATACTTTTTGTTTTAATAATAAGCACCTGGACAGCTAATTGCCTGAAATTCCCTTGGTTACAGACACATTATGGGGTTTAAGGTGTAGAACCACGAAAACACCATAAAATGAGTTCTTTTTTAAATAAAAAACAACCCATGATGAAATTTTTTGTCCGCTCACAAATCTGTCGCGAAGATAATTATAAATAAGTTCTTCTTTAAACGTTGGTTCAAACTGCATGTGAGGTTTTTTGCTAAGCATATTATTTTAAATAATAGGTTTTATTTTATAATTGTACAAGATAATTGCAAAATGATTTAACTTAAGGACGTATGTAATTACGGCCGGTGACGAGGTTTCGTCTAGTATATTAACGCATTCAGTTCAAGTTCACGAATAGTTCTCAGTTAACTGTTGAAGGGTTTGTCACGAAGTTAACAATCATGGTGTTCAAAGTAACGTGTTTGGCTGTGCTGGTGTTCGGTGTTGCTCAAGCGTCAGGTAAGAATATTTTGAATTTTCGATAATAATATTAATAACAAAAAAAATCTATGAAATACACAAAGAAAACTGGAAAAGTATGGAGGAGACCTTTTCCCAGCAGTGGGATAACATGGGTTAACTAAAGAACATATCTTGATAATTCTATTGAATTTTTTTGAATTTTCTGTTATATTACCTAAAATAAAATAGAATAGTCTTTAATAGGTACGCCATATAAATAGCAGATATAAATGTCGAAATATTACATAAGGTGACACAAGCGGCGGCGGCGGTCTTTTCGCTAAAGGCGGTCTTTTATAAACAACCTTTGGATGGATTAAAGTGAGAAGCAGAGGCAATAGTGTAGGCATTCTGTGGTGTACCATTTACCTAGATACTTAAGGAAACTAGAAGATGAAGATTCAACCGTATAGTTCTGGAAGCCTTTGTTTTTATATTGGGTAATTCTCATGGTTCATTGGGTTAGGTCTTCAACACTGTTGGCTTATATCTAACCCTCCGCACACTCAAGTACCTATCACTTCATGCACCTAGTGTCTAGGAGCTATCACAACATAAGTGTCGAAGATATAAAAGCCTAGTTAAGTCGTTAACTCAGCAAGTCTTAAACTTATGCACATTTTATGTAATCAATGGCGGTCTTTGACAAAGGCATAACGTTTTCTAAAAATAAAGTCGAATTATAATTGTGTACATCCAAAAGGTATTCTAAGAGACACTCTTTAACTTTGGCCTTCTTTATATACGTAGCAAAAATAAATAATATTTTATTCTGTTCTAATTTTGCTTTTGAAAAATTTAATTGTGTAGCTCGAAGCCTAACTACTATATTTTTAGATTCACAATTTATTTTTGGAATGCCCTTCTTCTGAGAAAGGTAGGTACAGTATTTATTGTTCATCGCTATCTTAAATTTATTAGAACCAAATGATAAAATATAATTTTATTATTTTTAGAAGTTAGTAGAAGTAGAAGAAAAGAGCTTTTTCAAAGTTATTTGTAACACAAATGTATTGAAATAAACTTTAACTGCGATCTAATAACTACATATAATAGCTAATTTACTCCAGCATAAAAGCATTTTTCGTTTTCATTGAGTCAGTATTGCCATCTAACGTGGCAGTTCTGTCAGTCTTTTGGGCAATTCTTGCATTAACAGTGATGTGGACAATTTTTTTGTTGCGCAATGACCTCGTCCTTACTTTTATATACTTGTTCATAGTATACTCGTATTTAAGCGTTAGCTTGCATACTGTTTATTTTGTCAATTCAAATAACTGAATAGCGGAACTGATAAATATTTATTGAACACGCATGAGGAAATGAGATTTAGGTTCGATTTTTGCCGTGTATCCATTTGTAATACATAAATGGGCACAATAAGCAAAATAATATTTCAATTTTTTTTAGAATGTTTTACATGCGATTTGCTGACATGTAGGATGTTTAACTAAGATTTAATTATATAGACGGTCTAAATACTTAAAAAAGGGGGAAAAAAGCCGTCAAGAAGAACCTTCATTTTGTTTATTAAGGTGACGATAACAGACTTTTAATGATTTTACACTGCAGATCACGTCTAAACAAGCAGTGTTAATGATTTGGAAAAAAATATATTAAATTAGAGCATTCTTTTTAATAACTTGATAAATGAATACTTTAGAATATGTTTATCATAGTGAAATTAATTTATAAAATTTTGTCTAACGCGTATAAAAAACTGAGAATCACGCAAAATCTATCAAGCGTATTTTTCTGAAACCTTCACCATTCTAAAGATAATTTAATTATTGATAGTTTAGTATACGTATTTTATTAGAATACCTTTGTTTTATGTAGGTATAATAAATTAATAATGCGTCCAATTTGGGCTCCAAAAAACAGGCAGCGCTAAATGGCAAAAATTTAAAAACAGAAGCTCAAAATATGTTGCTTTTTTGTTGTTAATTTTTTTGCATAAAAAAACAATTTTGTTGCTTGAACCGATCTCGAGAAATTACAAAAAATGCTAGCTTTACGTAAAGGTACCAGGAAAAACCGCTACATACGAGATAGTCGAAAAAAAAACTTCTTCCGCTCTGGGCGGAGCGGAAGGGCGTGTGTGTGCCTCTTACTGACTAAAACCCACCCGTGTTCCTTCCCTTGCCTAGACGGGGGCCACGGTTTCCCCTTAGGACTTATCCGCAACCCCGGTGGTAGGCATCGGCCCTAACGGACCCCTTCAGCTTCGCTGACAACTCTTTGAGGCGCGCGTGGAACACGACGCGCCGTCGACCCGGGCTTGGTCCTGATCGGACGGCGAGCTACCCATCACTCTCCGTCCGCAAGCCCGCGCCTACGGTGGCCGGAAATCGGCGATCGATTCCCGACGCCCGGGGCGTCTACTACGGCGGCGGCTAGGGGCTCGAGGGAGTGACCTTTGGCTCTGCCTCACGCGCCCCGCCTCCTCCTTCACGAGCATTACTGCTTCGCAGAAGGAGGTGACAGCCTGCCATGCCCTCTCGCTCCGCACCATGGCCTGGACCAGGGCCGGACGTGAGAGGTCACTGCCGCCGATCGCCTGCACGAGGACACGGTGGTGCTCCGCCCAAGCCGGGCAGACCTCCACCGTATGCTCCACCGTGTCCTCCGGGTGATCCACGCAGTGGTGACACCCGGGCGTTTCCTCCTGCCTTATCTGAAACAGGAACCTCCCGAAACTACCGTGTCCGGTTAGGACCTGCGTCAGGCGGTATGTGAGGGCGCCGTGGCGCCTCTCTAGCCACTCCTCAAAGAGGGGACTTATCGCCGCAATTGTGGCGTGCCCGGCAGACGGCGTTGGAGATGGCGGGACGAACTGGATAGGTTCCTTCTAAACTGGAAGGACTCTTCCGCGCGGGCTCGCGAAAGATGGAAAAAGTGGAGAGAGGCCTTTGCCCAAGAGTGGGACAGCGCCAGGGTATATAAAAAAACAAACATTGCAAGTTGAATAAAAGCTTTTAAAAAAGATCCGAATGATTTTTGAATTGAAATACTTCTAAAGCATTTTGGTTTGAAAATTTGCGATAAACACAATTAGGATCATCCATAGATAAAAATAATAAAATAAGAAGAAGAAAAAGGAAAAGATAAAAGTCATAAAACTAAGTAAATATTATGGGCAAAACGTATATTTTCAATTTCACAATAGTGTGAATTTTCGTTACGTTACCTCCGCTCGTTCGAAATACCTAAGTATCTTAACAATAAAAAATAACTGCTTAATGAGAGCAATTAATCACAACATCAATTATTTGTAATATCACGATCATTAATGGTTAACTAATTAATTTGATGGATCATTTATTTAAAATTAGAGCTTTCACGCAATTTTGGCGTACGTGACACTCTGAGCATACACTTTATTATGATAATCGGGTAATTATATTGTCGAAACATTTGTCGAAATGGTCCCTTTATAATACCAGCGTATGATTATCCAACGGCAGGGCTTGGGCCGCTTCGCATACGGAGAAGGCATGAGCATTGATCATCACACTTGCTCAAGGTGGATTGGCGATTTAAGTCCAGGTTCCCTTACGATGTTTTCATTTGTCAGCGATGTCCAAGTTAAATTAAGAAAGTACCCTTTCATCAAACGGAATATGAACAGCTGCTGTAGGTGGCTTAAAGATGGGCTTCTATGCAATGGCTCAGAAGTTTGATTTACAAGCGACTATGTCCAGGTCTGGGTGCTTAAGGCGACAGTAACCGAGTTTTAATGATTTTATACTGAAGATCTCGTCTTAACGAGTAGTGTTAATGATTTGGAAAAAAATATAAGTTAAATTAGAGCATTTTCTTAATAACTAAATCTGTGAATGTTTTAGATTATTTTTATAGTACGTAATGTAATTATTTTGTAAAGTTATATCTAATGCGGAAAAAATTGAGAATCACGCAAAAACTATCAAGCGTTTTTCTGAAACCATTTTAAAGATAATTTCATTATTTATCTTTTGATTATCTCTTTAGATTTTAAACGAGCCCATGATATAAATTGCAGAAATTCACAGAGTGGAATATTGCAAATTATCTTGGCGAATAAGAGAAGAAAAAATTTTTTTTGAGAAGCCGAAAGATTTCAAGATTCGTAGGAAGAAAGAAATTGTATGAATAGGCAAAAGCGACTCAATGATTATTTCAAGGAAGATCAGCATCCATTTGAAACCATTTGATAAGAAGCAAGTTTACAAAATAATTAACGACAAATGACGTGCGATCATTAATAGCCACATGAAAATACCAGTTTACTAATGATTCATAAAAGTATTAACAATAATTGGTTCAATTATGTCACGCAGGCTATGAGTACCGAATGAGTGGATTATACTTTGTTAAAAGTTGGACATATCCGCTGCATTTAACTACAATTACAGCTAAGTTGTTAGTATCAGAATAATTATTTACATAATTCAGCCTTTTATGATGATTATCTTCATTTATAATAAGGTTCTCCTTATCCTATCTTGAAATGAAATTAAATGATTATTTATTTGTCCGAAACATGCAGATACCATATACATACTATGTATATACTTGTTAGGTAAAACTAAGCCATCTCTCTGGTTGTCGGTCCGTTATTTAGTGCGCTTTTGAAATGAGAATTAGGTACAGCCGATTCAAACTTTATGGCGACTCGGAACATGAAGCGAGTCGCTGCGCAGTAACAAATTCACGTGTCAGCGGGTTGCGGGGTGACGTTCAGAGCCGCCATAAAGTTGGACACCTACTATACTTTTCCAATTCATAGGTTTCTTTTATAAATTCCTATACACCTAATAATGTTATCCGGAAAATGTATTATCTTATTTTATTATTAATAGTTTCATACCGTGAGTGAAAAAAGAAACAAAAATATTAGACATAGGAAGATTCTTAACGGTGTGTAAACTTGCAGTAAAGAATTATTTTTTTATATTTTCATCCCTGAACGGAAGAAGAAAAGAGTAGGAAATGTGTTTGCAAGCGAAGTCCCGAGTAACAGCTTCTATTATGTTGAAAATGTAGGCTTATTTTAATATGCGTGTCATGAGGACTTTCAATAAACTTAAACTTAAAAAATATAAATACAAAAACTAAATCAACATTGTAATTATAAAACGGCCATGTCATAGTATAAATCTTGAATAATAGAACATAATTTATATAATGGATCCTACTTTTTATTTATAAGTGGGCCCAATTAGGTAGTTTCTATAAGCGAGACATTAGTTTGTAAGTGATGTGGCATTTTTTACTCACGCGACTTCGTATACCTATTAAAATTTGCTAGATGTAATTATTTACAGTAGTCTAATCATAATAAGAGATTCCCTCGAATGTGGATATTCTAGGACAGTATATTACATGGGATTCAGAGTTGGTTTAAAATCTTCATCTCTAACGTAGGAAATGCAAGACCCTGGATTGCAAAATCTTGGTTCAGAACTACAATTCCATCATCTGCCTAGCCTTTTTTCCCAACTATGTTGGGGTTGGCTTGCAGTCTTACCGGATGCAGCTGAATACCAGTATTTTACATGGAGCGACTGCGTATCTGACCTCCACAACCCAGTTACTGAGAAACACGATACCCCCTGGAAAGACTAGTTGTCACTTTCGGGCTACTGACTACACGTTATGACTGTCAAAGATCTACAAATGGCAGCCGGGAGACATAATTGAATACTTGCTTCTTCGTCGACATAATGAAGTCAATCTCATTTTTTGTTGTATTATCAGGGCTCTGCCAGGTCCACTTTCTGTGCTCACATTTTCTGAAGAAGGAATTCAGCATAAAGAGACTTTCCTTCTCCATAAAACTGACCAGTAGATGACTCCGGTGGTTCCGACGTCCATCTCCAAATTACCCCACTCGCAGCTCATCATTATTTCGTGAGTTTCAGAGCCATGCATAGCTCTGGAAATATACTCATACATGATCTCCACCTCATCGTCGGGCTGTGACGAGGTCGGGGCGTAAACCTGTACGACTTTCAGCGAATATCTTGCGTTATGAGAATAAGGTACGCCACCCTGGTCGACACACCCTCGATCTTCACCACGTTTCTCACAAGGACGATAAACCTGACACCACCCTGGGACTGCTGGTGGCTGGACTGCTGGTTGCCCTCCCGGAATATGAGCAATAGCAAGCAAATGAGCAAGCAGGAATTCGAGGATTATCGAGGTCTCTCCCTTTCTTTGGACTTCGGACTTCCATCGTTAACCTGGTCAATTTTTCCTTGAGTTCGATGATTTTCTCGTCGGTCCGGAGTGTACGCATGTTGTATGTTACCAGGTCCAGTTTGCGGTGATTGTGGTAGCTGGATCTCTTCCCGGGATTCTTCGCACCCCTTGCTTCACCATGACCTTGACCGCTACCGTAGCCAAGGGTACGTGGGCCGCCGGGCACTAGGTGCCATTTGTTTTTGGTGCTTGTCATTTTAAGGGTTTGCCATAATCGCCACGCTTGGCAGGCGGGTTGGCGATCGCAGTATGGTGTTAAAAATGCATTGAAAACGCTGCTGCCCAGTCAGTTCTCTAGTAAGTCTCTTAGTCACCTTTTATGACACCCATGGGTAAAAATAGGGTAGTGCGATTCTTTAAGTCCGGCACCACGCGGACATAACATAGTTAGTTACAGGTCAATCAATCTTCCTAGCCTTTTCCCAACTATCTTGGGGTCGGCTTCCAGTCTAACCGGATGCAGCTGAATACCAGTATTTTACATGGAGCGACTGCCTATCTGACCTCCACAACCCAGTAACTGGGTAATACGATACCCCTTGGTAAGACTGTCAGACTTTCGGGCTTCTGACGACTCGTAACGATTGTCAAAGATCCACAAATGACAGCCGGGACCAATGGGTTAACGTGCTTTCCGAGGCACGGAGGAGTCTCGGTATGTAAAGATGGTCACCCATCCACTGACCAACCCCGGCAAGCGTAGCTTAACCTGATGGATCGACCCGTGCGGCTTGTTATTACTTAGCCACGAGCTCCTCTAGTTAGTTACAGGTAATTTGCAAAATATTGGTTCACGATACATCTCAACCTCATAGAGGGATACAAGCATGATGTTATGTACGATGATTTTTCGCAGATTCTCAAAACATTTTATTTGTTCACAGTTTTACCATCAGTAGAAAAATGCAAGCTCACCGACAATGCCTGTTTGACTCCGGCGTTTCAGAAAATGATGCCAATTTTCATGGCGGGAATATCGGAGAACAACGTTGAGGTCTTAGATCCTATGGAAATGGATGACCTGGCCTTCGACCTGGCTGGTCTTCAGTTCACCTTGACAGGAGGCATAATGAAGGGATTGAAGACCTCCATTGTTGATAAAGTTGAGTAAGTACCTGCTTCGAATAAAAAATAAAATAAGATAACGTCAGACTTCGTGGTCAAAAGCAAGATTTTCTTCCCACCTGAGAAGAAATTCGGATGAAGGGTGCATTTTAGTGTTTTAGAGCTTCAAATATTTAGAAGCTTCACAATATTTCGATCCCGAAGCTTCGTTCACTTTTAGCTCACTACTACCAGAAACATAGAAACATTTACCTATCAGATAGCTAAGCATTAGCGACACTTGCTACGAGTCAATGCTAGCTGTTTATAGTGGATACGAGATACATAGTTACCCTTGCGACACGCGCATCGTAGAAGCATTAAAAAAAAAAAAAACAGTATTTTCGAGTGATTCATCAACTCGTCCTACATGCCTACGGCCCATTTGGGACGACTTGCAGAAAATCTAAATAAGTATGAAGTTTAAAGTTGCACACAAAAAGAAACGTGGGACGACTCGCATAATGAAAATATTATTTATTTTGATTTTCTGCAAGACGTCCCAAATGGGCCAGCATGTAGGACGAGGTGATGAATTACTCATTGAAGGGTCCAGTTTACCTTTATGCAAAGTTACAATTGGTTCTTAAAGCGATAATAAACAAAGTAAAAGAATACGAATCTAAAGAAGAGGGCATAGACAACTGACAATCGCTTTCAAAGCATTTCGATTATTTACAACGACTTTGATGAATTCACCATCGTTGTTGCTGTTATAATGTAATTTTGTTTAGGGCCTTTTAAAGCTACTAATCTTTTATTTTTGCCACCAGATGGGACACAACGAAGAAAGTCTTCTCTGTAAATTTCCACAACGACAACACAGTGAAGGGTCACTACACTGCTGGAGGACGCATTCTGATCCTGCCCATCACTGGTGATGGACAGATGAAACTGAAATTGAGTAAGTAAATTCTTTTGGGTCATTTGATGAAGTTTCCTTGTGGTAAGCTAAGAAAAACCCAAATTGGAACATACTATGTATTTTATGTGTAAAAGGCTCCCAAAGAATTAACCTTTTCATGTTCGTAGACAAAGTGGCACTATCAGCGATAAAAGTGATGGAAAAGTAAAAAAAAAAATTGGATTGACGTATACTACCGAAATGATTATTTCAATCTTGTTGAAAGTCCTTGTAGAATTTTCACTTGTATAAACCCACTTGTCTTTTCATGACACTTTCGTACTTCATTCATCATCATCTTCCTGCCCTTGTCCCATGTTACTTGGGGTCGGCGCAACACGTTTTCTTCTTACTTCACTTTCGTACTTCATTAAGAGGGTTTATTCTGAAAGTTGGCAACGTCGCAAATAGATGTCAAATATTTCGCTGTTTTGATTAATTTGATAATATATTTCTGTATGAAAATAAAAAATGTGTCTAACTAGCGAACTAGAATATTGATTATGAAATGCAAAAAATAATATCGTAACACCGAATAGTTAGTTTTAGATGTAAAAAAAGCATTTGGAAACTTTCCAAATGCCTTTTTTACACCTAAAACGGATACAAAATCAAATTCAATGTTATAATTGCAATTCATTATTAATATTCTAGTCAATTAGTTAGCCACATTTCTTATTTCCATACAGTATTATTTCCAAATTAATCAAAACAGGTAACTATTTGACAACTATTTACGACGTTGCCAACTTTTAGGATACACCCTCTTAAGTTTTTGCATGCAGTTAATGCATTTTAAGGATGAATGCCCATAAAACGCCCATAGAACGTATCTTTCTTTTATATTTATTCTAAGCAACTTATCCAATAAACATCCTCTTTCTTTTCAGAAAACCTTGAAATCAAGATGTCCATTCACTACGATGTGATCAAGAACGCTGACGGCAAGGATATCATTAAGCCTAAGAAGTACGACTTCGATTTTGATGTCAAGGATAACGCTCACTACTACTTGACTAACTTGTTCAACGGAAACAAGCAGCTTAGTAAGTGTCTTCAAAATTTTTCTATTTCCATTTAGAAAAATATTAATTTGACCTGAACTAGCCTTTACTGCAGGTTATAGGCCTCCTTCTCCGTTTTCCACACAATTCTGTTTTCTGTGCAAGCCAGTCCTCTCGGTAGGAGTCAAGCTCGTCCCGCCAAGTTCCTTTTGGTCTGCCGCGATAACGTTTAGCGTTTAATGAGACCCACTCGATGGTTCTTTGAGCCCATTTCTCATCTGACATGCGACACACATGTCCGGAAGAAAATAAATAATACAATAATTTATGAGAATGGTCAGCTACAATTTTGTCTACACGTCTTGGTTGAATTCCCTCAATAATTATTATTTGTAGCTGCCTTGAGAAAATCAATTATCTACTTATGGTATGTGGTTCATCCACTAGTAAATTAATCAAGATGATCCAAAATTTACTAACTTTGACAAATCCTATTCATTATCATGTTAAAAATCCTAAAACCGGGTTTTTTGGACCGTAGGTATAATTATTATGAATTGGTCGTAGTAGGATGGTTATAGCTGTGATTTAGTTATATCTCTAGAGATATAGCTATGTACCGTAATAAAGTTATATGAAAGCAGTCCATAACCTGTCTTACTAGGAATATAACTATGATACGACCACAATCTAGTAATATAAATATTAGGACCAAATAAGTTAGGTTAGGTTAGACCTGTGACCAATTACGCGCGGTTTACAAAGGCGTGCGATAAATAAAAATTGTAAACGTACCAACAACGTAGATCTCTTAGTAGACTACGTAGACTCATCCAACGCCAAATTTTAGTAAAATGAGTTTCTCATTCAAATAAATCAACAAACTATTCCAATGAGTGATGACAATAGACGTCGCATTAATCTTTGTCGAACATAATAGATGGCGCCACATACTGCCTTGTTTATATGCAAAACACGCGGAGTAACGTAGTTATTTCATTAAAGTTAACAATTAAATATTGCTAAAGCCACACTGGTGAACAATATTATAGAAGCAAGAGTAGCCACTTTGTCTCTTCAGTACTACATTTTCATACCTAAACTTAAGGACCAATTTACTTAAAAGGAGACCTCTATGTAACTAAGATACATTGTAGAAGATGTACAAGTTAAAGATTTTTTTTTGATTTAGGAAATATTTGGCAGTAAAAGGTTTTTTAAAGCAAATTCTGTACATTTTATGAATTCAGCGGTTTGCAGTTTTATTTAATAATATTTATTTTTTGTCTAGGTGAGACCATGTTGAATTTCCTAAACGAGAACTGGAAGCAAGTTGCGACTGAATTCGGCAGACCCATGGTGGATTTGGCGGCGAAGAGAATATATAAGAACATTGTCAACTTCTTTGAAGCGTTGCCTATTGAAGAGATCACCAGTGCTTAAAACATTGCCTATTGATTGCGATTGAATATATTTTATTGGTTATTATTTTGTTTTTTTTTGGGTTTGATGTAGATGTACAAAATTATGAACAGCTTCATCAGAAGTCAATGATTTTTCGTTAGATAAAATATCTCTGCTTTTTCTAATGTCTTCAGTGGCCCATTCATAAAATTTTGGTTTAGTATTGATTGTTACTTTTTTACAGGACATGTTTTATTGAGTTCTTGGCATACTGTATACAATAATCTACCGCAGTTTATATTGGGGTCTTGTGAATCAAAACTAGCTGTTGAAAGATTGCTAAGAACATTATTATTAAACATTTTCAATTTATTTTTAGTAAGAGGTCTTAACTGAATAGTTTTATCTAAACGTAACTTTTTATCTGATTCAAAAGATATAAGTTGACCTGTACGATCAGATCTGACCCCACTAATTAGGGACGAGTCTTTTATTGTACAATTAGTAAAAACATTGTCTATGCATGTAGCTGAGGTTGCTGTTATTCTAGTTGCTACATTAAATATTTTAAATTAATTTTATTTTAAATTGAATGATTTAAATAATGAGATGAGCTTACATTTTGCCGGTGAATTTACTAATAAATCAATATTTAGGTCACCAAAAACAAAAACTATTTTATTGTCAATAAAAAGTTAAGTTAGTATTTCTTCCATAATGACAAAAAAATTTGAGAACTTTGAGGCTGGTGGTCTATAAACAGATAAGAAAGTACGCCTCCGCACAGGCTACCTCACATAAGAGATCAACAGAGCAAGCAGTGATATCCTTCCTTTCCTTACAACTGACTAACATAACAACAATTACATAATATCAAGGTACCACCCCCTAATGAAGACCTGTAATTGTACGCACTGGCAACTGAAAAATAATTTACATTAAACAACATTTTATCCGGTTATAATCAAGTTTCACAAAAACATGAGATATCCATATTATTATGATATTGATATTTATCTATTAACATTTCCACGTCTAGGATTTTGCCAGAGAAGCGATTTATATTTTAGTGATACAGTAAAATATTCTTATTATGCTTCTCTTTTGTGAATTCTAAATGTTTAAAGAATTTTTACAGTATTATTAGAAGTACTAGATAATACTGTTTCGTCACTTAAGCTAATCTCAGTTAAAATATTATTAATTGCGTGTATATTGTAGGCTAATAAAGTAGCAAACTAGCAAATACATGGTCCCTTTTATTGATGCTCAGACTGTGATAGGCAGGCGCTCCATGTAAAATACTGGTACAGCAAAAAGGTTAACTACAAATTGTTTAATACTATCAACAAAAACTCCCGGCTCCGACTAAAGCTCGACTCCCACCGTGCGCCATATCGCGCACGCACACCAGCCCGCACGAGGACGCACCGCCACGCACGCGTCTGCGCTACCCACGCACGTTAGGTTTCCCACGGTGCGTCGTGCGGGCTGGTGCGCGTGCGTCCGCGATATGGCGCACGGTGGGAGTCGGGCTTTACAAGTTGTAGGTCGTTCGAACCCAGGCAAGCGCTTTACTTTGTGTAAAATAATTGCATCACCACTACTCACAAAACGGTGAAGGAAAACATCGTGAGGAAACCGGCATGTCCTAGAACAAAAATTCGAAGACATGTGACATCCACTAACCCGCAAGACTCCGTCTCACAGAGAGGAGGCCTGTGTCCCAGCAGTGGGAACATTAATAGGCTGATTATCTATTATGTATATCAACAAAAATAACTGAAAAAAATAATTATGTAGGGTGTCATCTCCGTGGATGTCTCTCATATTTTTTATAGATTTTTTTTTACCTGCAAAACCCATTCGACCGCCATATGAATATTTTATTACGATAAATCGGATTACGGGTGAAATTAATCGAAAAAAACAAACTTTTCTTTAATTATAGGGAAATTGTGTAAACCCTGAGTAGCTTAATGTCCGTGTTATAACATATTTATGTCAATGCACATTTAATATTGACTTCATTTTAAGCGGGGTGTTGTTAATAAAATACAAGGTTTATTATTTTCAGAAAGTAAGTCGACGTTCGCACGGACGTAATAAAATCGCGCCGATTTTTTTCGCGTATTGGATTTTCGACGCTCTGCTTAGAGCCGATAGTTCAATATCCAACAGAGCACTTTCAGGGTGGATCCCAGCGCGTCAAGAAAATACACTGTTGGATATTCAACTCTCGGCGCTAAGCAGACCGTCAAAATGTAATAGGCGAAAAAAAATCGCTGCGATTTTATAACGCGAACGTCAGCTTAGGCTTGCGAGTAAAAAGAAATTAAGAGCGTTAATCCTAAAAGTTGGCAACGTCGCAAATAGCTGTCAAATATTTACCTACCTGTTTTGATAAATTAACCGACTTCCAAAAGGAGGAGGTTCTCAATTCGTCTGTATGTTTTTTTTTTTTTTTTTTTTGTATGTTTGTTACGCGATTACTCCGTCAATTGTGGACCGATTTTGAAAATTGTTTTTTTGTTTGAAAGGGTATGCTCCCGAGGTGGCCCCATATAAATTTTATTAACTTTACTTGAATAGTTTTTGAGTTAGCTTCAATAATACGTATTTTTCCTACTTAGTATATATGGATGATTATAATGATAACTTCCAATCACTGTTATTTACATAGCAGGTTAGTGGTATTCGAATTTGTATGGGGTAGGTACCACAACTAAAAAGTGCAAAATAAAAACTTTTTGCAAAAAAAAGAACAACCGACTTCCGAAAAAGACACTACAAAGTCAAAAATAACTTTAATTTCGGAAGTCGGTGGCAAAAACGAAAGTTCAAAACCAAATACACCGACTTCCGAAATTAAAGTTATTTTTGACTTTGTAGTGTCTTTTTCGGAAGTCGGTTGTTCTTTTTTTTGTAAAAAGTTTTTTTGTAATACTAATGGAATATTAATAATGAATTGCAATTATAACACTGAATTTGACCGTTGTAACCGTTTTAGATGTAAAAAAGGTATTTGGAAAGTTTCCAAATACTTTTTTTACATCTAAAACTAAACATTCGGTGTTAAGATATTAATTATTGCATTTCATAATCAATATTCTAGTTCTTATATCCATACAATAATATTGCCAAATTAACCAAAACAAGAAAATATTTGAAATCTATTTGCGACGTTGCCCTTGTTAAATATCTTCATGTTGTACCTGTGGAGTGAAGGTAAATAATATGTATGCTTTTATAGTACTTAGTTAAGTTTAGTAGTTAAACGAAGGTCAACGAGAGATAGAATCAAAATAACTCACTGAAACAAAAGTGACGTTAGGAAGAGCTACAACGACAAACATGATGTACCTTATAAAAAAACACCTGCTAAATATACAGGGTGGAATTTTTGAACACCACCTGGAGGGAAGGTACTCTAAATACTGGAGATAGCAAATTTTACTCAAATGAAACATTCCTGGTTTTTAAACAAGAAACACATCTGCATTCAAAGATTTTCGAAAATTCGCTTGCGTCACTCGGGAATCGAACCGGCTAAAATCTGAAAAAATTAAACCCTGTACTTTTATGGCAATAACTATTATAAAACTAAATAAAAAAAAAACTTATATAAGAGATGTTGTTTTAACTGATGCTAACATAAACTCAACATAAATAATAATAAGGGTATTATGATGACATATGACTTACCAATTATTCTCTGACTCCATCAGTTAATCCTCAATTACATTGTCACGTCTATTCGAAAAATCCATCGACATTTAAGCGTTGACATTTAACATGGGTGTCACTCCAACCAATCCAGTCCATACCGTGTTTTTTTAATTATTTTTATATCCTGCGGGGAAGCTATTGGGATGAAAAACTCGTTAACTTTCGCGAGCATTGCGATTGATTGTAAAGCCATTGCAAGTAAGATAAATATCAATATTTGATGTGTGTTTCACTGGGTAGCCTGGAGGTTCAATTTGGCACTTCTTTTAAATACTCTGATTTATTTTCTTTTGGCAGTATTTTAAAATGGATTCTTCCAAGCTAATTTTGGACAACTTGGAGAACTGATTTATTTAAGGTAAATGAAATAAAAACGAAAGAAAGCTAAAGAAAGGGTTTCTTTTATCAGTCACAGATAGCTAGATACACTTATTGACAAATATCAGCATTTTGTTCAATAGAAAGCTATTAAATACAAAAGGAATACTTAACAAAAACACTGAGAGAACATGATATTCCAACTAGGAGCTACCGAGATTCAACTGTTTGTGTACACGTCTTGACAAATCTGAATATAATATACAATCTAACACCACAATAATATATTATACAGTGCAAGTATATAAAGTAAAAAAGTACAGTATTAATCTCCATTAAATTATCTATACAATATTATAGATTTAGTAGGTTCTGTTTCGTTCTGTCTCGATCGCAGTGCAATTTTTAATGCTTCGCATGATGAGTCGTGCAATAACTGTTAATTGTTGTGTTGTAAACCTTTTGCTCAAAGAACTTGATTTAAAAATACAATTTTACTTAAACTGTTACTGTCTGTGCCAGGAACATTTTTTGTTAGGAGTATTTTTTTTCCTGCATCAGACAGTTCAGCGCCTGAAATTTCCTTGGTCACCTGTTACGAAACCCATGAATTTAATAGGCCGTAGAAGCACGCAAACACTATCGAATGAGTTTTCTTGTTTAACAAAAACTGATGAAATTCCATGATGAAAATTTTTGTCGGCTCGCAAATCTGTCAACAGTTTTTTCATTTTTTTTTATCCCGTTTATTTGACCATGTCAGAACAGATAAAGTAAATGACTTGGAAATGGACAGGCCGTTAAATTCGCTGATCATGAACGGGGTAAAAGTACGAATATCACGTGAGTAATTATTGGAGGCTTGGCGTCACCTGTTCTACGGTCACTTCACTTTAAAGCTGATTGACACTTTATCGTACGGTGACTGACGAATTTATTGAAAAGATAAAAACAGACGATTCTCCATTCATCCTCTCGATTAGAAAAGTGTTTTAATATTCGTGATGTTTAAATTAAATACAGAAGAAACTGGAATTCATTGAAAGTTTTTGGATTTGAGCCTCCAAGTTTAATTCGTTAATTAATAAAACTTTTTTGTTTTACAGGAGGTTCCATATCTGTAGACTTTTCATTTGCAAGCTGTGACTAATTTTGCATGTCTTGGTTTTAGGGAGTTCTTCTTCAATGCGTTTTACAACCTATCACTCTACATATGTCTATTTAGTATCAAACGGTATATAGGTACCTATATTATCCAAATATATCCGGTTTGGCAACGTATCTGGCTACCGTATTTTTTTTTCTTTAAAAACTCTCATAAATTACTATCGAAATATATCCAACAAAATCCGTTTCATTGCGTCAAATTCAAAATTCAAATGTCATTTATTCAGCTAGGCTGAGAATCAGCACTTTTCAAACGTCAAATTTACTTACAGTCTCCCAAAAACGTCCGCCCTTCATCACTTCCTAGTGCTTTAGCTGGGAAAAAGAAGGGGCTCAACAAACTCCCCAGCAGAATGAACAAACTGTCCCTCATCAATGTATAAACCAGCCTTAACAGATACCCTGTAGGTTTTTACATATATCATTTTTTCCAGCCAGACGCCCATTGATATGACTGCAGTATTAATATTTTATTTTGACGCAGTTGGTATACACGAACGGACATCGCCTTACATTGTTGATGTTAATTTTTTATCGTGTGTACCCTGCTGATTTTGGACAGCGTATTTTGGTTCTAAATATTATGTGAGAGGGCGAGAATTCATGTTTTATTATTATTTTCTTACTTTTTGGGTTCTTATGTTTATGTTTATTTTGCAAACAAAGTCAACCATTCCAGTTTTCAGGGAAGAGTGATACTATCTCTTGGAATGTTATTACCTATTACTATGTTTTATTAGGCCCTCTGGCAGAATTTTTTACTTATAATATTTATTATTTCCTTTATTTTACATTTATATTACATTACATTACATTTTTAAATATTTTTATAAAAACAAAATACTTAAAACAAAAACATTTAAAAATATAAAAAAATAGTAGCCCACCGGTAGCTTGGACCCTGTTCCCGATACCGGTGGGCTACTATTTTTTTAGGTCAGGGCTCCTGAGAGAGGTGTAGCGGTTACACCGTCACATACAAACTACGCAGTAAAGACGTCACACAATTCCTGCATCGCGCAGTTAGAGTTTACCGAGCGAAAAACATAGATAAGACTATCCGAAATCAACTTACAGGCAGTTGCCCGCCAGACACAACACCTATCTGGCTGGAGGCCAGAGGCCGTCTCCTAACGATACGCGCCGTGTCCAGAAGTACCGCTTTCTGGATCAAGCCCTTGATCCAGCT
This sequence comes from Conistra vaccinii, assembly GCA_948150665.1. Classification (NCBI taxonomy): domain Eukaryota; kingdom Metazoa; phylum Arthropoda; class Insecta; order Lepidoptera; family Noctuidae; genus Conistra; species Conistra vaccinii. The sequence continues at coordinate 14,880,196 of OX411329.1, forward strand.
GCCTAACGAGAGCCTCCTCAGGTGTTGGTCGAGGCTCTTGGCTATTATGCCATTGGCCGTCACGACTATTTCAATGACTGCTGTATCCACATCCAATCACATAATCATATTAATTATATTATTTTTTATTTACCTTAGTAATCTATCTGTAACGTGCAACCTATCCAGTTACAGATTCCAATAACTCCACACTATTTATTCAATTGATTAACTCTTTTTAATCCCCATTGAACACGAAAACAGCTTGCCTACATAACCACGTATAACAATAGTACCTAAAATTAAAACTCATAAAACGAACACAACAAATATCTGCCCAAAAACAATTGCCGTACGCAAATTGATTACAGACTTCGTGAAACAATTAACTGAGTTGGCCGACTTGAAACCAATGGGCAATAAGGTGAACATCTCGTCAAGTCAATGTCCCAACCCCTATTCTATCGATGTAACGGACATTGATTAATACGCCTACCCTACCTTGAAGGCTGTCTCTAATTAGGACAGATAACGTTATCATTACAAGTTGGGAACTGACAAGGGATTGTATTTATGAGTGAGTTTAACGCGGTTGTTGTCATAGTTTGTAGGGGTTATTATTGAGCGATGTCAGTGTAGATAACTGTATTTATGTTATAAGGGATGATGATGATTACTCTTTGATGTAGCCACGGGATGTAGCCACCTAGTATATAAATATATATACTGCTTTTACGTCATCCTAACTGTCTAACTTTATTATTATACATGCATATAGACATATGAAAGGAGGAGCTCGTGGCTAAGTAATAACAAGCCGCACGGGTCAATCGATCAGGTTAAGCTACGCTTGCCGAGGTCAGTAAGTGGATGGGTGACCATCTTCACATACCGAGACTCCTCCGTACCTCGGAAAGCACGTTAAGCCGTTGGTCCCGGCTGTCATACGTGGATCTTTGGCAGTCGTTACGAGTCGTCAGAAGCCCGAAAGTCTGACACCAGTCTTACCAAGGGGTATCGTATTACCCAGTTACTGGGTTGTGGAGGTCAGATAGACAGTCGCTCCATGTACAATACTGGTATTCAGCTGCATCCGGTTAGACTGGAAGCCGACCCCAAGATAATTGGGAAAAAAGGCTAGGAAGATTGATTGATATAGACATATGAAAGTGAGTTGGTTTGTTTGTTACGCTTTCATGCTAAAACGGCTGAACGGATTTGGATGAAATTTGGCACATGAATAGACCATGACCTATTTTAATAAATATTATACTTTTTATCCCGGTAGTATGTTCCCGTGGGATAATTTTCAAGCTCCACGGGTGAAACCGCGGTCAAAAGCTATTATATAAGGTGGAGACGACAATACAACAATAAATTACACGGTGTGTCTCTAATGACGTTCCAATTCTGCATACGAAAATTCAATCGAATAATTATAATCAATATTTTAGTCAATATAGCTAGTAGTTGCTCGGCAAAATTTGTAGTCGGCTCGGGGTGTTCCGTTCAAATCGATCAAATCAATCCAACCCAAAAATCGACCCTAAGGTGGATATTCGGAAGAATATGTCCGAGAATCCACCCTAGGCCTAGTTGGATAAACAGAATTTATAGGTTATGGTGAATCAACATGCATTAATATTTAATGTGTTTGAAAAATTCATTTTGTAATTTGCATGCAAGGATTTATTTGACAGTTCCAAAATACTCTTATGCATTAGTTGTGCCAGTATTTTCATTTATTGTTGTATTGTAGTCTCCACATTGTATATATTATAATGGAAGACTATAAATAGACTTGGTAGCAGACTGTCTGAGTTCTTAAATTTCATATTCTCGCCAGACAAAGTACACTTACTGAAACGATAAAAAATCCACCCTGTACTTAGCTGGTTTACTCATTGGTATTTGATTTGACAAACAAGCTAAGAATTGTCGATTCGGAAAACTTATTAAAGTAAACATTAATAAACGAAAGGCGTCAAATAAATGAATTAACACGACAATCAGTTTTATTGATGTTTTGTATTCAAATCGAAGTTTTCTCTGCTAAGGCCTTACACAAAGAACCGATTCCATCTCCATTCAACGACTTTGTTGAAGTGTATCGGTTCCCTGTTTTTTCAGTTCAATGCACACACGTCTTAGCACACTCGTCCTGCATTAATACCTGTCCAGTGGTCTGATTTATCCCTTTTTTCGTCTAAGTGGCGACAATATATCGGAGAAGATCGTCAAGATTCGGACGGATTCGGACGTATTTTTTTTGTCTGTTTTTTTTTTAACGAAGTTCCCTTTCGCGCGTTGCGAAAGGGGGCTAGATGGAAGAAATTGGGACCAAAAGTTGTAACGACACTTTTAATTTTTTATTATAACGCCATCTGTGAGCGACCACAGGTACTAATTACTGGCATGCCTTTGTGAGGTTCATTTTTTTATTATAACGCCATCTGTGAGCGACCACAGGTACTATTCTGTGGTATGCCTTTGTGAGGTTCATTCCATTACTTCGTTCCATGCCGGTGTCCCTTGACACCTCTCAGCTTTTTTTTGTTGTTCTTCGTTATATAACGGTAGAGTCATATTATCTAATTAGCCCGAAAGTCTGACAAACCAGTCTTACTAAGGGGCATCGTGTTAACCCGGTGACTTGGTTTTGGAGATCAGATAGGCTTGCTCCATGCGAAATACTGGTATTCAGCTGGATCCGGCTACACCTACTAGAAGTTGATTGTAACATAGTTAGCAAAAGACTAGGTAGATGAAATATGATTCGCGACCGAACCAAATATGGCATAACAGAATTAAAATCGTTAGAGTCAGCTCCTTGTGTCAATCCTGAAATGTCATGATTTCATTCAGTCTTATTCAGTCAATCATTAGGATTACAGAAACTTAGAGCATTGTATTGATGATTTTATGATTATAATTCTATAAATAAATATTTGATACAGCTGCTGCGACTCATAATTATTTAGATTAACATACAACCTGATAATGATCTGCACACTGCAAAAAAAACAACGGGTTGCACTCCGGGAGTGCCAGCAGAAGCGAAAACTTGAATATTAACGTTGTGCATTTTTGAATATTTTGCAATAGTTAGGGAATAATTTCGCACGAATTGCTTTATTTATATCAGTATAAAGTACTAAAATTTATGTGGTTAAATACAATTTTCATTAGTAGTAGTAGTATATTATTTATTTATTTTCAAAATATAGTCTAACAATTTATTTAAACACTTTTCATGAAGTATGTTTTGACTGCTTTTTTTTACCCATCAAAATGGGTAAAATTTCTTACCTCGCAATCTTTACGTAATGTCAAAGACTATTAGAATTATAATCATAAAAGTCATCAATACAACTCTCTAAGTTGATGTAACTGTATTGAATGACTAATTCATGAAATCATGACATTTGACACTTTTGCTAACCGTTTTGATATTTACTTTGTCGGTTCTTACGGCACGTTCTGACGCGAGTTTAAAATTTTATACCCGTCCCAAAAAAAGTGCACAACGCCGCTAAAGAAGTTTTTACTTCAAAAACGTAACATAATTAGAATTTCGCGGGCTACCCTGACGCTTTCACCTTAGGTCCCATGTTAGGCTGCCTGTCCACTGGAGCGGAGAGCAGTGAAGAGGAGCGGAGATGTGTCAATATTAACCAATAGAATCGCACCACTGGAGTATAGTTTAGTTTCTATTGGTTAATATTAGCACATCTCCGCTCCTCTCCACTCCAGTGGACAGGCAGCCTAATAGGGGGCACGCTTATTGCATCAACCGGGCACAAATCCAGACTCCGGACTGCTACTGAGAAAATAATAATAATATGAGATGGAAAACCCAAAACTTTGCCCGACTGTAATGTATTGTATTGTATGTAATAGTATGGTATTGTAATAGTCAATATAGTTTATGTAATAGTCGGTCGTGCGCGCCTTAAAACAACAATAATTCTTAGTCAATTCGTTAAAAAGATAAACGAAGAAGTAAATTAGAAAAGCCAATAAGTTTAACAATCAACTGGTTTTATTGTTGTTTTAGTACCTATTTGTTTAAAATTCATTGCCTTGTAAAGTGTTTAAATACTCGGAGCTTTTTAATTACCTTTGTTAATGCTGCGTTAAATCTTTCTATAATACTTTGACGATAAGTGCTTGTTCACTGATTTGAACTTTTTAGAATGTTGAAGAACGAAAACTGTTTAGTGTTTATCACAACTTTTTTATGGGCAAAATCAACCATAACATGGGTTCCGAAAAACGTCCAGTGACATCTTGGCTGACCCAGATGATAATAGCTAGACGAGGTTAACGCGAAGGCAACCTTGCCTGAAGAGGCAGGATTGGTTCACACTCAACACTTATAGCTCAATAAATGGAGGATTAGAAAGGAGAACGGGAGGCCTCTGCCCAGAAGTGGAACAACACAAGCTGAAAATAAAAATACTCTTTTGTACCTAACTACATGCATTAATAATTATGAAGGTGAATTTATGAATAATCGTATGAAATGAAAATCTGTCTCTATCAACTTCAATTTGAACAAAATTCTTTCCAATTGATCATTACCAGCCTTTTAATATTCCCTCTGCTGGGACACAGGCCTCCTCTCTGTGAAAGGTAGTGGGCCGTATTCTACCACGCGGACCCAGTGCGGGTTGGTAGATGTCACATGTCTTCGAATTTTGGTTCTAGGACATGCCGGTTTCCTCACGATATTTTCCTTCACCGTTTTGAGAGCAGTGGTGAGGAAATAATTTACACAAAGTAAAGCGCCTGTCTGGGTTCGAACGTACGACCTGCAACTTATAAGTCGCGGCCGTTACCTACCACTGGGCCACCACTGCTCGATATTAATTTCAATTATTTAGAGTTTATTATGCGCTTAATCCTAATGCAAGCCACTTTAAATAAATAAAGCGCAAGAAGACCTTTCAAAAATAAAAATTAGTTTTAATTCCTAAGTTGGAAACCAAAAAGGCTTGCGTGGGTCATCCTAAAACATTTGAATCCAACGTTTCATATTTATATTTATTCACCTTAACGGATTAAGCATTTAAGCACAATTTTGTGCTTAATTCAATTATCTAAACCCTCGGTTGACTTCCCAACAGAAGCGTATGTAGTCTCTCCAAAGATAAGGGATGCTGATTTGCATAAAACAATTATTAATTATATCTCATGGGATGCTACCATTACGCTAGAATACCAAACATAGGTACTATATTGCATACGATTGTTATGCAAATTTTATTAATTAAGGTGACATATTCATAGTTAAGTTATGCCATTTTGACTGAGACTTGGGTATATTCGTGTTCAATAATTTTGTGAATATTTTTTACATATGACTGAATAGTTGGAGATTGTTGTAGAAAAGATAAGACATAATATATTATCTTGATGAAAGTAATAAGCTTGGTCTTCGATTAGGTATTAAAATGTTTAAATAGAGGTAGTTAAAGTTAGTGAACAGATATTTCTATGGATAATATATTATCTAGAGAAAGTACACACGCACACACACAGTTAGTACACACAGTCACACACAGCCACACACCCTCAAACACACACACACACAGTCAGTCAGTACAGTTTTATAATTTTTATGGTGTAAATAATAAAGAATATTCTATCTATCTCTTTAAGTTCTAACGTACACTGTGAAAACCGCATTCCTAGAAAGTACAGCCGTGTATGCGGCCAGAAACTTTTAGTGGCAAGTTCTATGTAGGTATTACGTAGTTGTCGTAGTATTCAACTAGGTAGGTAATCAAAATTCAAAAGTCATTTATTCAAACTAGGCTGAGAATCAGCACTTTTTGAACGTCAAAATTACATAAGACAGTCCCCCAAAAACGCCCGCCCTTCACCACTTCCTAGTGCTTTTAGCTGGGAAGAAGAAGTGGCGCAACAAACTCCCCAGCAGCACAGCTGTCTGGCAAAAAAAAAATTATTTTATATAATAGTATGCAAAATAATGACTACGCAACACAAACATTATTTAAATTAATTAAATTAATAGCCATAAGTCAGCTAGCACACGCCAATATACCAACCTAAAACATCGAGAACTATACTCAGGCAGAAATAAAAACTAAATGTAAACAATATCTAAATAAAAGCCTCCAGGCATTCAGGGAGTGCCCGCTGACATATAGCTGTAACTGGATGTTATAAATGATAAACTAGGACCATCGAAGTATTTTATAAGTAAACAGTTAATTACTAATAACAATAACAAAACCATGATCAGCAAGACGACCAATCACCACAAGCAGCACCCGTTCACGAGTATAACGCAAAGATCAGCCATCATCCCATTTTTTATTTACTATTTACATTACTTACTCTATACTATATACTGTCAAATAAATTAGCAAGCGAAACTCAGATGTGACGCGTATTGATACTATATCATGTATAAACAAAAAAAAAAACATCATGTGTGCCCAGTTTTGCTAACTAATTTATTTGTCCCTGCAAACTATTATAGGTATGAAGGAAAGTAGGTACGCATAAAGCTAATTATAAAAGACCCTACGTTGATATAGCGAAACCTCTCCTAAACCAATCAATTTTACTCCTCAAACCAAAAGACTAGACAATCCTTTGTAGAACAATTTATCACTTTACTATTTTTACATTAATTTTCATTATGAATGCCAAATAGAATCCACGAAATTAATATTCAGCCGAAATATGGACAGTTTAATTTTAAACTCTTTCAACTTTGCCCATTATTCATGAAGCTCCCTGTTTTAAACTCGCTGTGTCAGTGGTTCATACAAAAAGTTCTACGGAAAATACTAGCTATGTATTATGAGAAATGTAAAATGAATGATGAAAAACCGTATCAAATGTTTTTTTCGGTTGCCAGTTGCAGCGATGTGCATTTTAAAAGTCCTTTTTGTGGACGTTTTTGCGGATCTATTTTATTAGTTACGATATTAAATAGTTTTTCAGTTGGTCGTGTTCGACAGTTAGTATTGTAGCTCTACAAGGATCTTTTGGCGCGTGGCCAATATCGGAACTAGGGCATGCTATCCGGATATCTATGTATATCTAGATATATCCGGCTAGCAAAAAAGAAATTCCGAAATATCCGAATAGTAAAATGGGGCGGATAATTGCATGCCCTAATCGGAATTAAAGCTCGCCATCTTGTTTTTTCAAAACATTTCACAAATGGTTACCAACAGCGCTCATGTCAACGTCATTCCAAAGGCAAAAAGATCCCTGTAGCACTGTATGAACTTATATAGTCTACCTCGTAATCGCCACTGTCGACAACAATTCCCAGTTAATTGAAACCTCAGGTTCATTCTGTCTGTCCTGACAAATAGACTTTGTCGGTTTAAGGTCATCGCCCATTATAACATCACCGCTCCAGCACGGTAGCGCCCCGGCACCGCCTCGAAAAATCTAGTCGTCAACGCGCCGTAAGCCAGGCGACGGCTAGCCGCCAACGCGCCGGAAGCAAGGCTACGGCTAGCCGCCAGCGCGCCATAAGCAAGGCGACCGCTCGCTGCCGGCACGCCACCGGCGACGGAACAGTTTATTGTTTATTCACAAGCAAGGCGTCACCGTGCGGCCGGCGAGGCGTCACCGCGCTTACGGCGAGGCGTCACCCTGCGGACGGTGAGGCGCCAGCGAGCAGGCACCTCGCTTGAAGCGCGCTGTCGGCCCGACGACGTGTGACGGCTTGCGGGCCGCTCACTGCCGGCGAGCCGTCCTCTATTTTGTATAGCCATCGTAAAATAGACTTTAATCCATTTGACTTAAAATCCTAACTTGATTGACAAGTTATTTGCCGTGTCGGAGCCGTGCTGCTATAATGAGCGATGACCATTAGACGTGCAAGTGACATTCAACCTAAGAGTGCATGTTAGCTAGTATGAAGTCGATTGTACCAACTTAAGAAAACTTGATATAAAAATACGCTTAACAAAGCAGAGAGTCAATTGTTCTCCTCGTCATTGATATTGATATTTTTTTGGTACTGGTCCATTCCTGGGAACCTTTTGGTTACGATGATGTTGAAGATCAAAGTACAATTTTTTTCTCTCTTTAAATGTTTTATCGACATGTGATAACTTAACTATTCCCACAACGCCTGTACCGATGGATGTACCCATAGGCACAATGTTTTGTGTGCGGCACACAGCGCGCTGCCGTAAACAGTAATTTTTCACACCAAAAATAAAAGTAGTTTTCCAGCAATAATGTTTGTTCAGTGTTACTTAGTTTGATGTACAAAATGCGTAAATAACTCTGAAAAGGTCTTGTTACACCCTGTATTTTTAACATAGAAAAATTTACTACTTGGGTCTTGTAATGGTTCTAAAAGTTATTATGTCAAATCAATCTGCTTAGCATTTTCCCAACAATATTATAGTCGGCTGCCAGTCTAACCGGATGCAGCTGAATACCAGTATTTTACATGGAGCGACTGCCTGTCTGACCTCCACAACTCAGTAACTGGGCAATACGATACCCCTTGGTAAGACTGGTTGTCAGACTTTCGGGCTTCTAACGATCCGTAACGACTGTCAAAGATCCACGAATGACAGCTGGGACCGTGTTTTCCGAGGCACGGAGGAGTCTCATTATGTAAAGATGGTCACCCATCCACAGACCAACCCCGGCAAGCGTAGCTAAACCTGATGCATCGACCCATGTGGCTATTATTACTTAGCCACGAGCTTTTTAAAAGTCATTATGTAACTTATTTTATTTCATAATAATCCCATTGACTGTAATGTATCCAGTAACGTACATTAGAATCCTTGCGTGGTACCTAATCTAAGGGATTACTGACGCACGCAATATGTTAACGAGGATTAACCAATTATAGGCAATTGAACTGTCGAAATCCAATTACATAATTATGATAATCTGTATGAAAAATGTCATTTAAAGGCATTCCATTCCGATATATCTAATATCTTTAAACAAGAAATATTTGTGTATATATACTAGTGTGTCTGGTCACCGGTGTCCGACATGTTAAGGCGAAGTAATAAGATCAATTTTATCTACAAATTCACCATAATAAGGCATTTTGCCAACACTGTTTTTTTTTTATCTATACAGTTGTTTCATTTATTTTACAATATCTACCGATTTAGAGTTCCTACAGATATAATAGTGGTTTCGTTCTACAGCTACAAAAGTAGGCAATAAGTTGACACTAAAAGGTTTATCAAAAACTTCCACTAAATACTTGAAACTTAAAAACTGTGAAAAAAATTGGTTGTTTGTTTTACACCATTTCAAAACAGTAGGGGCAAAACGCCTTATTATGTTGGATTTGTCGATAAAATTGATCATATTGCTTTAAATAAAAAATAAAAATCATTTATTTCAGACCAAAAAGTCCATAGGCACGGCAAGGTTGTTAGTAACAAGAATTTTGCTTATAACTAATGTTAGTAACAAAAAAAGTAAGTAAAAGAAGACACTATACACACCGACTACCCCTGCACAGTAGGCTCATCGGCCTCGCAACACATGGAGCTCAGTGAACCGAGCAGAACAGTATCGGTTCTCTCGCCAATCATCCTCAACAGTTCGCTTTGCCTTAACAGTTCGGACACATGTATCCAGACACATTGTATATAAAATTTGTAATCACCATCTCGAAAACGGCTGTAACGATTTCGATTAAAGTTGCAATATAGGGGTTTACGGGGGCGAAAAAGCGATCTGCGAGTAGCAAGATCTCTTATCTGGGAAAATGCGTTTCCTCCATATTTTCATCAGAGCAGAGGTCGATCGCCCAAAGTTTAGACAAAATGGCTACCTTAGACTAACATGACATGGTAGCGTGGAATTAGTAAGTACCTACCTACTATCACCGCCGACCACCGCTAGACCGCCTATTGTGTCGGGTTCCCTACTTGTTTTCGAAAGTTGATGATTCGATTTTTATTATATCGAACACGGTGTGTCGATAATTCAGTTGTACGATGTTTTATTCCGTCGATGCGTTATTGGTGCGATGTAACGTTTGTGCGAAAAATCCTGTTACGAAAAACCCTACAACGATTGCTCATTTGTTCGGTAATTTATTAGTTCGAAAGTATGTCGATTTGAAACGCCTACTGTTGTCCTTGACTTTTAATTAATAATCTTATGTTGCATTATAGACGTTAAGGAAATACATTAAATACCATACATATCTTCACGTCAACTTTCCTAAATTGAGGAAGACAGGTAACAAATTCACCACGTTTAGCTGTGGCATGGGCCAAAGATAACGTAGACAATATCAGTGATCGGTTGCTAGCCAATCGCCTGATACCCTCAAAAGCCAAAACTGTCATACCTCAATCGTCTATTTCGATATGCAGCATGGAAAAGAAAGCAACTAGGGCATTCACCCTATGTAAAATTTCTACATTTATACCTGTACTTTTTATGGTGTACATAATAAAGAATATTCTATCTATCTATCTATCTATCATGGCAGGTTGGAATCAGTATGAACTATTCTATACTATTAAATGAGCATTCTCTATTTTCATCAGACCAGAGCTCGGTCGCCCCAGTACTGTAGGTATTCAATGTAGTAGTCACAAACACGAGACAGTTTTTCTCAAATGGGCTTTAGTACCTACGCGTGCGTTTTGTCTAAACTAGCCGGTACTATCAACGGGTGTTGCCGTCGCGTTGTGAAATTTCCGGCTAGTTTAGACAAAACGCACAAGAGATTGCAATAGCGAGATGATTTGTGATGAGATGAGCGGCCAACTAGTCGTGCGTGGACTATATTTCGAAAACAAACAGTTAACCGAAGTGCATACCTTTTGTGGTAGGTATATACCTACAAACTGTGTTTTTACTAACTACTACGACGCCAATGTCTATTCTAAGAACAAGGTTTTTACAGGTTCTTTGCGAAATCCAAAATGAGCGTTACATTTTATTTCTATAAGCTTCTGATAAAATACATCGTTTTTTATATGAAAACCTTGCCCTCAAGATTCCCATCTTAGTATGTCGCCCTTGATCTTAGTACAACAAAGAATCGATTTCTATAGAGCTATTGTTTTAGGAGAGCCTATACAACCTGGCAACCTTGAGTTAAAAAAAGATGGCCAACTCGACATTATGCTTTTGTCAATGAAAAAGAGATGAAAGGGGGAATAGTAGCTTCCCGTTTTTTCAAAATCGTAACCGGCTTCACTTGGTAAACCTAGGACTACAATTACTTACGTAGGAATTTTCAGCATTTCATCTTATTTACTTCTGCTAATCAAAGTTATTGAAAAAAATACATATAGTTACTAAAACTAAAAATAATCTCTGACGGTTTGGATTTTCAACTTTCGGCTCTGAGCCTAGCGTTGAAAATTCAACAGTGCGATTTTATATAGACAATTATTTAAGAGTGAACACTGGCATACGTTCTCCAAATAGCGGGCAGAAAACCAAAGTTTAGCATTGCAGAGTTACCTTATTTAATCAAGCCACTTTATTTTTATCACTGAACATAACATACATCTACGAGTAGTGCCTGCATTAATATTGGGGAATATATAAAAGCACTTTAAAATGTTTAGCTTTAAAATTAATTGAATAGTCTATAAAAATTATGGTTTCTACTATAAATATGCTTAGCTTATTGTTTTTGTCCAAATTTATTATAGTATAATGTTGCCGTACCCTAAACGGGTTTCATGTTGGAACCTACTTGTAACTTTAAACAACATTACTTGTAACAGCTAAAATGTACACATGAATGCAATAAAGAGTTTGAGTTTACTATGTCGTAGGATTGTCTAATTATCTAGACGCAGGTGGATTGTATGATTCGTCATTTTGAACTGGGTGATATAGGTTAGAACTGTGACCAACCGCGCGTGAGCCGAGCGTGTGAAGCGAGCGGTGCCGCGGCAGCGGCCGGCGAGTGCTACTTCCAAGTTGCTCGCAGGAATTATGTTCAAGTAAGTATTAAATTATACCTAGATGTATTATTATTTTAAAATGCTGATATACAATTTGATAGCTGTTTTCATTTTTAAAGTGCTATTAAATACATCCCATTAATATTGGTCACCCTTGTCTAAGGTATTTTAATAAAGTAGTACCAGTACTTCATTTTATGGGGTACGCTTCACTAGTGCAAGATGACAATTATTGGGTGGGAGCAATTTGCGCACCTAACATAGTGTGAACCTACTTTCTAGTACTAGCATAATAAAATTGTTGACAACACTACATTCAACACTAGCTGAATAAGATTATTCTTCTATTTTTTATCGACAAATAAAAAGAGAGATTTGGAGGAAACTATTAGAATCTTCTTTTTGAGTATTATTTAGCGAATATTCATATTGTTTATCACGAAGTAGTGTTTTTTATATGAAAGTATGACCATATGACATAATCAACGTCTATGAATATATTAAAAACACATACACATATACATTAGGTATCTGAGTTCCAAATAAAAGCTATTACAGTACAGTCCTTTCTATCTTTACATACTTATTTATATCCCATTCTCCAACCAAACACCAATAAGAACAAGCAAGCTGCTTGATTGAGGTCAAAATTATTCAGCAAGGGCCGTATGTGATAGTACCTTTCAGCAAAAATTTACATTCATAATGTGCGACGAGGTTTAAATTGCCTGGCACATTAGATGAGGTTTCCATTTTACTCTTCAAATAACAATAATATTTATCAAGAGATTAGTTTAACTAGAATTTAAATAAACAAACCTAAAACAAGAACAATAACGTTTAATAACAGTCCCCAAACAATCCGTTATCGGCTACTAAAGGTGTCTATAATCTTAAAACTTGAACATTGAAGATAGAGTATATCTGAAACAAGGCTCGTAATCAGCTTAGCGCAAGTACTATTGGACTTATCTTCACGGCAGCGGGTGGCTGTCCACAGGGATCGTCAAATATTTCAGATTTTCAGCTTCAGTACCATCCAGTCCTCACTGAAACGTCGCGGGGGTAGGACGTCTGCGCGGGCCGATCGTATCGCCCACACTCCGCTCGAAAAAATATCTCGAATATTTAAATTCAAAGTTTAACATTGACTACGCCTAATTTTAATATACAATACATGTGAATTTTTTTTGGAGTGGACTTGAAACTTTTTTCTTTTACTTTTTTTTAGGTCAAAATTTTAGTGTTGCTAAAGTGGTGGTGTCGAGTTAATGAATGTTGACGATGTTGACAGCGTGGTAAGTGGCAATACCCAATCACACATCAATTTGTAAAGGATCTGCATTTTCAACTAGTACCTACTTCTTAGTTTTTGGAGCATTTGTATCTGAACTATTTTCGTCAAGACTTAGAGAAACTAGGTTTAGGGTTCACGCCCTTTACAGTGCTTTAGAAAATGGGCTTAACACTCTGTTCTAAAATAGAGCGAGAAAATACGTAGAACTTGGAAAACTGAATTGCGACATCAAAATTGTACAATTCGTGTTCCGTTCAGGAGAGATAACGAAATAAAACTTTCGTCCAAGTTCGTTTGAAGGGTTCTGTACGGTCGAGTGATTCGTCAACGTTATAAAGTGGGATCCGAGATTGACTGAGGAGAGAATTTTCCGACAAATTTTTCACTTTAATCACAATAGTCGTTGTTAGCGCAGCTTTTAATTCACTTTTTTTTATTCAATCGTGATTCCAGTAATGAATCTGTTCCTTTTTTAAATTGAACATTCTGATGATTAGATGGAACTTTGATCGTGTTTGATTGAATTCGGAATTCATTAATTATTCGTTAACTGGGTAGGTTTTGCACAGAGTAAAATCAAAGGGTAAATCAAAAGGTTATTTTTACTATAGGTACTTCTGAATTTTAACGTTTTTCGTTCTTAAAACTTGATGGCTCCATTTTCCTTGAAATTTTTCCCAACAATGTTAATTTGATTGAATCGAAGATCGCCAAGAAGCGAGAAATCTATAAATGAACCCAAAACTTCGTTACAACAACACTTTGATATTTCTTACTTCCAAATAATTGGTTTAACTTTTCTTTGGCGTTTGCCACTCCCGGTGAAAGGTTCCCCTTAAAGCAATTTACTTTAGGAACCGAAATATCACGAAATTTATTGTCTGAAGACAACGGCTGAGTTTCACTTGAAGCCCGTTTTATTGATGCTTTCCTTGGGAATAAATCTTATTAGATTATTTTTGTATGACACTTGTGTAATAGAATACGGAGTGAAATTTATACCAATGAATACGAATAGCAGCATAGTAGCATAAGGGCGCTTTCAATTTATGCGTTTCGTGTCGGACCGCTGCCGCACGAGACTCTGAGTAAGTACTAACCTGTTCAGGAAGTTTTAGGGCGCTTTAAATTTATGCGTTTCGTATCGGAAGCCGCAGGTTATATCTCGCTGTCGGGCCGCTGCAATACGGTAGCAGTCCGGCACCGAACGCCTAAATTGAGCGTGCGGCAGCGGTCCGACACGAAACGCATAAATTGAAAGCGCCCTAAGGGACAGCCTGAGGAAACCGTTGCGCATGTGCTCTTTAAATGCACAGGCGCCATCCAGATTAGAACAGAAACCATCGGGTCACCCAGATCTTTTGCAAGTGCTCTAAACAGACCAGGATACTTAATCAACTTTTGGACCCAGTAGGCTGGTTGGAATAACCATCGACGACCACCATGGCCTACGTACAATGGTGCACTTGAAGGACTAAGTGCGAAAACCAAACCTTCTAATATTAATTCATAGATAGAAAAGAAATTGCTTATTCTGTAAATAGAATATGGGAATCACTTTTATACAGGTCATATAAAAAAAATAAGCTAAATGGAGTCGACATTTCCTATTTGACTACTCCTGAGAAGAATTAATGGTGAAACAAACTCAGGGGTCACAGTCTCTTTTAAAGTTCAAACATAATCTTGGTCAGGTCATATGAGGACTATGTAGATGGCCTGTCTCCGGTGGACCTGTCTAGTCAGTGCAAGCATTTGTCAGAAATCGTGTAGCTCAACTAATACTACTATGTTGTTCTATACTAGCGTATAGAACTGAGAAGAACAGACTGGACCGGACCGGACTTGGACTTATAATGTAACCGGGCTAACGGGATATGTGTTTTATACTCATTTTAATATGTTGTTTGGGACTGGTTTAGTTTCTTTTCTGTGCACCAATACCTTCGTTTGAAATATCTGAAGGCCAAGCATAAGTAGGTAATGTTTCATACGGAAATAAAAAACCTATTATAGACTTTGTCTATGTCCCATTCAGTTGAGTTAAATAGGGGATAAGTTTGTGAAGATCATAATTTTTGCTAATGGTAAATCCCTTCGGGCACGACTTGTTAGGTTAATTTTATAAGGTCACTGCAATTTTGTACAAGGTAGCGTAACGACGCGACGTGCGAAGTGACGTTGTGAAAAGGTTAGTAAGCTTTTCATACACGACCTCTTGTCAAAGTTTTAAAGGTAGTTTTTAAATGTCATGAAAATGCATCCGTGTTCCAAAATGCAATTTGTTCAGACTAGAGTTTATAGTGGTGGTACTAAATGTCAAAACTGTGTGTCTAGTGTCAAAGACTTGGTTGGGACCTGATTTGTTTCTACATACTTTACCGCAGAAATTCGGTGAAGATAGCTTTTAGTTTATTTCTCAGAAGGGTCGTGGTAGGCTTTTCTTAACATAAGACAAGACCTTTCATAGTTTTGAAGATAAAAGTGTTAAAATGTCATGTAAAATGTATGGCATGTTCCTAAATGCAGTTTGTTCAGACTTGAGTACAAAGTTTTGCTCTAAATGTCAAAACTGTGTGTCATAGTGTCAAAGACTTGCTAAGGACTACTTGTTTCCAGAATTCTTTATCGCAGTAATTCTGTATATTAGGACGTGGTTTATAAGTTTAAAGTTTTGTCGAGGGGCTTCTTGGATCGGTTCATATGTAATTATGACCGTAGGTATAAGGTAAATGTAAATTAATCAAAATATGCTTTTTCAAAAGTCCATCACTAAAGCGCTAGATTATGCTTGTTAATTTAGCTCTTAGTCTCAAACTATGAATAAATTACCTTAAACAACCTTAATCAAGTCCCTACCTAGTGAATACATGCCCTTTAGGGTTGACACGTACGGACAAGCCAAAAATATATTAACATGAGCTTTGGGGCGTCGTTGCCCTCGATGACCAAAGCTGCTGTGATTGGTTGAATGATTTATCAACAGTCAATTGCAGCATTTTACGCGCGTTTGACAATTTGTCACAACAATTTTGCGATATAATTTTCGTTCGAGAAATTGGCCCATTGATCTGAACAGGACACTGACGAACAAGCATTCCGTTGCCATCTCGTTACATATATGTCAAAATCTAGGTATGAAGATGTGATTAGCGCTGTTTATTTATAAATTGAGTACCTAATGTTATTCAAATATTCATGTTAATCTACACTGATGTGTAGTGATAAAATGTAATGATCTAATCTTAGTTTAACACGTTTCAATAGAAACGATGAATTGATTTTAATTCTGGATAATCTAACGATTACAGATTATTATTATAATTTTGATATCTGCACGTATACATTGATAAATTAAGTAGGTATTTATTCAACCTAGTCACTGTGTTTATTTATAGAGTTTTCAAACCGAAAAGTTTGGTGCGGCAAGATGAAGCCGTAGATCGTATCGCATTAATTAATTACGACTTATTAGTACGCTCTAAAATTAGAAGGTAAATCAGAAATTTTACACAGTATAAAGTTCTATATTTCGGTTAGGTTAGACATCTTATAGACATCTTCTCAGGAGAAATCGTAGGCATCGTAATGAATAATTTATAAAATTTCATCAGTTGCCAGAAATTCAGCATTTACTTTTTGATTAAAAATTTAGCAATCCTATCCATTATCCGAGGCCTGTGCAAATCGGAAAATTTCAAAAAAATAAATAAAGTATCCGTGAATATTGAAACAATAAATACATTTTCTCAATTAAAACTCGGCACAGCGGAAATTTTGTGTGGGGAACAATTTGAATTTGGAGCTCGCGAATTGTATGGCTAGATGAAAAAAAAGGAGACAATAAAAAGGCTGGCAACAAATCACGACGAAGGATGCGTAAACATTGTTCGTGGCCCAGAACAGTGTTCCTTGTGAACTACTAGAAGAATTAACCACAGAGTAACCGATTTCGGTTGTGCGTTTTACATAGACGAGCGTTTTTACCGAGCTGAAATTGTTGGACAGATTCCATGCTGATATGGGTTTGGAAAATAAAATGGAGTGCCCGTTTGTTTTAGGGGTGAGGGATCGCAAACATTTTAGCGAAGTTGTTGAGTTTTTGAATTTATGGGTGGTAAAATATAAAGGTTGTTTTTTCTCTGCTGCTTTTCTGAACATAATGTTTTGAAATAGATTGTTGTTTCAGACAAGTAGTATATCTTTCTTCAATTCCTTATTTTTTTGGCAGTGTATAGAGTGCCACCGGTGGCACTCTGTCCTTATCGGATAAAGTGCCACTACAGGCACCCTAGTAACACCGCCTCGGCCCGGCCAAAGTGCCGCAAGCATTGGATTGTCATTGTCACTGTCACTAAGTCACGTCACTTGGTATTTTGTTTGATTGTCGAGGTTAGATCGCTGTTAAACACCACATTCCCAAAACATTACATTCTCTTGTGCCTAAACGGACCCTGGCACTTCGCCGGCCGCTACCGCGGCACCGCTCGCTACGCTCGCTCGGCTCGTGCGTTGTGTGGTCACAGTTCTAACCTAACCTAACCTAAATAACAAGTGACAGTGACAATGCAACGCTCACGGCACCCTAGCCGGGCCGAGGCAGCGACACTAGAGTGCCACAGAATACTCGCGGCACTCTATACACTTCGTTTTTTTTTTTTGTGTTTTTAATAAACATTTAACACTGGTTAATGATCATATTGTGGACTAATAAGGGCGAATTTCACCAATTAAACTAAACGCGATCAGCACAATCTAAATCGCGTTCAAAAGCTGTCAGTGTCACTATTCCACAACAATGATGATACTGCCAGCTCTTGTTGGACCTTAATAATATGTTTGTTTAAATTCGGTACACCAGTAACTGAAATGATTGCTGGATTAGCATAAAGTGCTTTTCGTTCCAGAAAACTAATAACTTTCCAGTGAATCCGTGAACACGGCTAGCTTTATTCTGCCAGGTCAATATTCAAACGACTTTTAAAACTACGTTGCGCTTTCATTGGAAGAGTAACTTACTCTGGCGTTTTGCCTTCTGTAGTAGCACGAGTATCAAACAGAATAGTAGGTATACTATAGTCAGTGCAGTTATCGTGTCACTATTGACTAATGTATAGAAATAGTTACTGCAGTATATATTGAAACTTGTAACCTTCAGCTGTCATTAACGAGACACAATAGAATTTTAATTGATATGCCCACCTGATGTCCACTGTAACGGTCAAGCGGTTTCAGTATACGTAAACCCTCTTAAGTAAACTAAGTAAAGTATGTGAATTTTTATCTGAGTTCTGAATCTTCTTTTCGACATGTATCGAGTCTTGCAGTAGTCTAGTAAGCAAGGCTGGCTAGCATGATATACATTAAGACCCAATTTCACCTAACTCTATTAATTATTATTAATGGTAAACATTTTGTTTGATGTGTGATGCGGCCTACCCAAATGTCCTTTCTTTGGTATTGTTCGTCGAGTTGAGCTTCACGATTAATGAAAAATGGTTGCATTGACTGGACAGGTCCACTCAAATCTGTGTGGCTCTTTCCTCAAAAGACCATTTCAGACACTGATCTACATGGTACTCATGTGGCCTGCCTGACCAAGATTATGTCTGGACTTTAAAAGAGACTGCGAGGTCAGAGTTTGTTTCAGCTTTTCTTCTCAGAGTAGTCAGATAGCAAACGCCGACCTCATCTAGCTTATTTTAATATTTTTTTTATTATGAGGTGTTAAAGTGATTCCGATATCCTATTTAAAGAATAAACAATTTCATTTCATTTCACTGGTTTGCATAGTGAGACAGTAACTACGTCAAATGTCAAAATGCTTGACGGGACAAAATACTCTTATAAAAATTAACTTTGTATCTATTGATTTGCAACAAGATAATCTCCGGCTGCAACATTAACAGTTTGACGGATTCCTTTGTTTTTAAAGCAAACAAATTATCGAGACTTCCATCTTTCTTTTGTTTCTAAGCCTCTTAACACAGCAGATAAGCTTCTTAATTGCAAGCAAGTATGCTTCAAATTGTAGCTGATGTTTGTAACGCCTTGTAGAGCGGAAATTCATTACAGACTTTTATTAATTCTGCAGTGTTTTAACGACTGTGGCCTGGCCAGTGTCTGATAAATGAAACAGATTATTAATAATTCTAAAAATTTTGAAATTTTACCATATATGTATATAGAATTCCAGAAATATTTCCAATACGGAAAAGAGGTTCTGTTTTTTATTTTAATAATAATATTATATCGAGTCACGAATTCAATGAATTTTTTTCAACATACCTGGGAGAAGATTTATGAAATGGTGTTTTTTCTTCTTCTTTTCGTGTGGTTAATGACTAACCTGGTGTCAGAGTGAAACCGCCCCTGGGCCTCTGATTTGGCTTCAGATGCCGTCGGGAAATATCTCTCAGGCATGCGCATGTGGCATGTGTCATCCCTTTTTTAGTTTCTGGTGCCTCATGCGACATTCATTTTCTCTCGTTGACTTCTAACAACTACTAAGAGAACTGGCAAGATGTTCATTTAGTCTATCCAATATCACACCGAGAACAACTGAATATCGTAGGTGTAACTAACTAAACATATTTACCAGTCCCCGGACCAAAATTGATCACGAGATTTACTGTAACAGACCAAGGCTCTGCTAAGCTCCTTTATAGTATCAACTTCGTTAGACGACAACAGTTATATTAGACGACAACAGGTACACGTTCCAAAGGACTTCGGGTTTGTATCCGATAAGTTCCTCTTCAAGTTTAATGATATTTAACTGGTTTAATTCGCGTGAATAAGTAATTTATTTGAGATATCTTAGACGTTTTGGCACTGTTTGTGTTATTGTTTTAGGACTATTTAAAGTAAGGTGGGTGTTTGAAACGTCTTGAGATAACGTTTTGTAAACAATGCCTATGGCATTAAGTCCGCTTCTGTAAATTTCTGTGCTTATAGTATTAAATAAAATAAACAACATTTCCGTAATTAATTTGAAATCTAAGAAGTGGAACTTAGAGTCTGTTTTCTGTGTCTTGAGCTAAAACAATGCATTCTGAGAGATTTTGAGAGGGAGAAGAAAGGGAGGCTCCTCCAACCACACGGGTGTCGTGTCTGGCGGGCAACTGCCCAACGATTGATGTCGGATAGTCATGTATTATAATCATATAAGATAATCATTGAAAGAGTTTGGATATTATAAACGTTGTCATGTATACAGGGTGTTAAAGTAATTGCGTGCCATAACTTAGGGGTAGGTTCAGTATCGATAAAGGAAACTAGGAAAAATAAAAAATAAAGCCAAAAAAAAATTTAAAAAAAAATTTAAAGAAATTTTATTGCAAGGTCAACCTAATTTAGTTTGGAATCAGGTATTTACAAAGATTAAAAATCAAATTATTTACTCATGTTTTAAGTTGATTTGATTGCTATTTTAAGTAAGTAGGTACTAAATTAAGTTGAACTTGCAATTTTTTTTAAATGTTTTTTTTTTAATATTTTTTTGGTTTTTTTTTATTTTTCCTAGTTTCCTTTATCGATACTGAACCTACCCCTAAGCTATGGCACGCAATTACTTTAACACCATGTATAATAAAATTGTATTATTTGTAATTTCTTTTATTCTCTGTAAGGTTTTTTACAGGTACATTTGTAATATTGTATAGACAATGTGACTTATAACATCGCCTTGGATGTAGTCTGTAAAGGTGTTATAATTGTGTTTTAAACAAATAATAAATAATTATATGTCGTTCGCGCGGTAAACTCTAATACGCGATGCAGGATTTGTGTGACGCCAGGATTTTGTGCGTGCGGCGACGTCGCGTCGGGTCTATGATGCGTAGTTCGCATGTGGCGAAGTAGATGTGGTAGTAGCCGGCCACAGGTTTTCCATCTGGAATTGCTCAGTAGCAGCCTGGAGTCTGGATTTGTGCCCGGTTGATGACAATAAGTGAGCCCCCTATTATATGGGACTTAAGACCGTTTACGACGTACGGCATTTCATACAAACATTCAATCCCTTGTTTTTCGATCGATTTTAATGAAACTTCATACGCTTAAATAAGCAGGATACAAAGTTCTAAAAAGCTAAATAAGAACATTTTCGAAATGTCTTATTTAAAAGCAGATAGTTTGAAATCTGTTTCTATGGAAATTTTAAGATCGGTCTAATTTGGCTGTAACACAATTTTTCGAAAGTTCTTAACTAACTTTTTAGAACTTTGTATCCTGCTTAACGTTGAAGTTTCATTAAAATCGGTTCAGTCATTGAGAAAAACAAGGGCTTGAAAGTTTGTATGAAATGCCATACGTCGTAAACGCACTTAAACATAACGCGAAACATGGGTGTTAGGTATACCTCTACCTAACCCTGCGGGGAATACTGGCGTTATGTTATGTACTTACAATTACAGTTTCTTGGGAACTTTTTTTAAACTGATCTGGACTGGAGGTACTAACCGAAGAATCCTAGATTAGATACAAGTTAGGTACAAAGGCGATATATTGGAATCACATGCATCATAGAAAGCGAGGAAGCGTATACACAATATCGGTTTGAACCTCTCCGAGACAAACCTGATATCTTCATTGTGGGAAATCTCTGTATATTGAAAATGCTACGATGTGGCAATATTCCGGAATTTGAGGGAACTGTAGCGTTTATGTTATTACAGATACATGCGAGGATTGAACACCGTGCTTTGAATGTACCAAAATAATATTATTGTTTCACGATAATTTGGCGTTCATTTACAGTGGATTTGTTATTGAAGTTCCTTTGGAAACTCTCAAAAATAATTCGTGTCTTTCCAGAGGGCCTAGACAAATGCCATTCGCTTCGGAGCGATTCTATTTCGACAATCGCTATCGCTTCAACGACATACCTACACTACGTTTCGCTATCGTCTGATCCATTGGTTTCTTCGATAAAAATTACATATTGTCTCTGGTCTTTCGTTAGCAAGTTATCGTTCGAGGCTGTATGAATGGAATGATGTTAAATATTGTCTAGCTAATTTCTATTCGTTGAGCTATGACCACGTGACGTTTCGATAGCTTTTGTCAATCCCATACATTTTTGACTTTTCTACTAGCGTTGTCGCTAATCGAATGTTACTTTGTCTAGGCCCTCAGGATTATATTGTTCGTTCAGTTTGGTTGTCTGCAAGCCTTTTTCACGATAATAACAGGTATTTAGTCCTGTCTTCTCTTCTTTTGTTTGGTTAGTGGTTAACCTGATGTAAGAGTTTTGGGCCTCTGACTTGACTTCACATACCGCCGAGAAATATCTCTCAGGCATTCGTGACCTGTGTAACACCATTATTCAAGTTGTCTTAAGCCAAGACTATTATAACGACTAACTGTCTCAAAAGTCCATTTGTGTTCTGTGTTTTTGCCTAGTTTATTTGAGCTAGAAGTGAAATCGTTTTCTTTTGTTACCTACATACGTATATACCTCCTAAATATCGGAAATTCGGAAAATACTCTGCTCAATCAATCAATCTGCCTAGCCTTTTCTCAACTATGTTGGGGTCAGCTTCCAGTCTGACCGAATGCAGGAGCGACTGCCTATCGGATCTCCACAACCCAGTAACTTGGTAATACGATCCCCTTGGTAAGATTGGTGTCAGACTTTCGGGCTTCTGACGACTCGTAATGACTGTCAAAGATCCACGAATGACAGCCGGGACCGATGGCTTAACGTGCTTTCCGAGGGTCGGAGGAGTCTCGGTATGTAAAGATGGTCACCCATCTACTGACCAACCCCGGCAAGCTCGCGGCTGTTGTTACTTAGCCACAAAATCCTCCTCCTCCTAGGAATAAAAAAAAAAAACGGAATTTCGGAAATTACTCTGTTATTTTCCGAAATACCGATATTTAGGTCATTCTAAGTAGGTAAGTTGTTTGGTATTCATTGACGAAGCTAGTATATGTGTAGCCACGTACGTTATAATTATATCTTCCATACTGAGGATTTTCCGTAAAATTTCTCACAAGCACATAAGTCATACTCTACAATAGTTTCGTCTTCGCCTTCTCAGAAATGGATGGAACCCTAAAAAGGGACGTAAATTACGTTTTATTGTACGAGGGAAGCGGGTTAACCCATTATTTTTTCAACTGTATCTTTTTATGGCAATGATGATGGCTATGCAGACTCTGGTTTGGATATCTATGTTTGTTGTGGCATAAAACTAGATCACTTATAACAAAAATGCACGCAATGTGAAATAAGTTTTCCTTTGTCAGCCTTGTATTATACAGGGTTATTTTAAAATGACTAGCTAAACTCCGCAGATGCGATGGGTAAATATCTAAACATAATAAAATAAAAAGTATGATGTTTTTCTAGGGAGGTCAGCGATTGCTGTTAGTGTTTTTACTTCAGTTGAGAAAAACTATTTTCTTATGTTTTATCGTGTTAAGATATCGATACCAATCAAGTCTGTGAAGTTTGCACAAAAAACACAGATTTTTTAAACTGATATTAATTCAAGTGGCTGCACTGCGGTGGATGACCCCACAAAAAATTGTCAAAGGAGAACGCTCAATCTCCATAGAAAAAAAACCAGTTCCGGGGGAAAAGCGAGATATCTCAAATCATTAATAATAATGAGTAATAAAATAATAACCGGTTATGATCGTGATCCTTACTGGCAAACGTATAAAAATTGCCAGTTTTATTATTCAGGGACAATTTCAAAAGTAGTTTAATTATTTTTAATTACTTTATTTAAAAATATGATGTTAAAATGCTACCTTGGCTCATTTTGTATTTTTTACAATGCTTAAAGTCATTGAAAATACTATGGAGCATTTATTGTAACAGAAACTTTGAAAGTTCGACCACAAAAATAGCCAGAATTAATAGCATCGTCACGTGAAAATACTATTGTTAACACCGTTATTATGATATTGATTCGATAGTTAGGAGTCCTAATAGTATCACCATCAGCGCCATCTATATACCCCCTGGGAATAGATGGGAGGAAGGGGGGGCAATATTTTATCATTTCATGTTTTTTTTTTGTGTTTTTTTTTTCACCATGCACTTAAACATCATATTTTTTTATAAAGAAATTAAAAAATAATTAATTAAACTATTTTTTAAATCGACGCCTGAATAATAAAACTGGCAATGTTATGTTTGCCAGTAAGGATCACGATCATAACCGGTTATTATTTTAGTACTTATTATTATTGATGATTTGAGATACATCGCTTTTCCCCCGGAGCAGGGTATTCTTGAAGCATCCTCCTTTAATTATCTTTTCATCATAATTTATATTCACATTTCATTGATATAATTTTGCTACGCATTGTAGTTTGAGCGAGTAGAAATAAATTGCTGTATTCATATTTAATATGGAGTAAACTCTTACATATTTTGCCTCTCATTCATATTTATATCTTCCTTTAATAGGTTTTCTATGTATATTTGGATTTCATCAACTGATTTCCCACGTTTTACCCTTATACTATTAAATGATACTTTTCCTGGAAGCGTAGGATAATATTATTTATGAATTAGGAATATGTTATAACCAAATTTTGTGGATATTTATTCGTTATTTGGCTTTCCCATACGAGTATGTAATAGAGGTAGATATATTTTTATTTCAGAAAACTTTTTATCCTGTACACCTTGGTTTGGTAACTCAAATGATACCTGAATTACTCGACATAAAATTAAAAGCTTTATATATTAAACATAAGTAGAAATTATACTGGTACCTATGGTTATCATAAGGACCCAAAGTTACTTACCTAATAGTTGTGTACTCCTTTCTCGGCAGACACAGTTATTGGTTGGATATTCACCAAGAAGTAATAAGCATAATTATGTTCTTTCAAGCAACATTACCCTTGAAAATTGCCCGAGGAACAGCAAACAAAACACAGTCGCCCAAAGTGCGAACTGCAGAGGCTTATCTTGAAGTCCCTAATCCTATTAAAAATAAGTAGAAAGCTGCAGAAATGTGCCATTATTATAACGCCCTGAAGCCTGTTCTTTATTCAATTATGTAGCATTTGCTTGAGGTTCCCAAGTACCCTCACATTTGTTCTGAAGATGACCTCAATAGCCTTTGGAGACGCGACTGAAGTGGCCAACTATTGGACAAAAATAAAAGGATGTGCCACGATACGATGGGAAGAGGGTTGTGTATTGGTGAAGATTTTTGAACTGTATTTCCAATGTCAATGTGGTCATAACTATGTATAGTTATACAAATATATACACTGGATAAACTTCTTAACTTAACTAAAAAATAAAATTAAAAAAAGAACTAAAACTATTAACAAAATAAAATATGGCGTCGAAAAAATCCTCCGCTTCACTGGCGGCTGTCGACTGGTAAATGTAGCCAAGAGACTGGCGGAATTCTCACATTGTATGGCAATGCTTAGCGTCTGGCCAAGGTACAAGCCAGCCCTTGGGTCATTTAATTTATAATCTATAAAATTATTATACATTTTAAAGTCACTATTCGTGTCTTTATTTAACCGCGTTGTTCTTCGAAACTAGGTACGCAAAAGATTTTAATGCGATTTCACTATCATCTAGACAATTTGTTCCAGAGGGTTTATGTGTATAATACATTAATATTTTTAAGAATTATAATAAAAAAAAAACTTGGTTTAATCTAGTCGTGCGAAGCAGGGGCGGGTCGCTAGTACTGAATAAGAAGCAGATACAACACACCATTGGCGAAAGGTAGAACGAAATTAACCAATTTTCCCATCGCTATGAAATTGAATTGCAAAAAAAAAACGGCCAAGTGCGAGTCGGACTTGTATACGAAGGCGTTTTTTTTGCTCACAAAAAACGCATTTTATTTCTATTTTTATTATTTGTTGTTATAGCGGGAATAGAAATACGCTATCTATTAAAAAAATACTGTCTACCTATCACTGTTCATGAGATACAACTCGCTGACAGACAGATGGACGGACGGACAGCTTAGTAATAATGTTCGGTTTGCCTGCCTTCGGGTACGGAACCCTAAAAAGGATTACCTACTACATGAAAAAGTCCGTTTATTTCTCAATACTTATCCCCGTTTTAAAAAGTTGCGGAATAGGATTACCTGCAAACCAAGTAACACATGAAATTACGAATTTTACGGAACAAGGAACAAATGGTAAGTTTAGAATTTTCTGCTCAGTAGAGCTTAACTTAGTGTTTTCGGTTTCTAAAATAACAACAGTGAAAATAACCCAGGATAAGTTGCAGCATCCATTATCGCACCACACGGTTACCCTTTCACTTGAAGTGATGCAGGAAAATATTCACCTTCTAACAAGGAAATTGTATAGTGTTTTGTATTTTATTGTCGCATGCGGAAGATTTTCAGTTACGTGAAAAGTTTTCTTAGGGCCCATTATTCAATCGGTAGATAGCTTAAAGAATAAATATGGCGGTTTGACAGCTTTTGTGTGGAAAATACGTCAAAATGTCATATTACTTTTCAGATAAAAGTTCTCTTTAGTTCTGGAGCCATAGCGCTTGATGGCACGCTTCTGCCAGTCTGCTCCGTCTTTCGGTATCTCGGTTCACTCGTGCAAAGCAATGGCGAAATAGATCGGGCGGTTAAGCACAGAGTTAACACTGGATGGTTGAAATGGCAGCAGGTCACGGGAACAATCTGCGACTCCCGAGTTCCCCTTAAACTTAAGGGGTAGATTTATAAAACAATGGTTAGACCTGCTGTCTTGTATGGATCAGAATGTTGGGCCACAAAAGGGATGAATGAAAGGCAATTGCATGCAGCTGAGATGAGAATGCTAAGAGGGATGTGTGGTGTTCAACGAATAGATAGAGTAAGAAATGAGTACATAAGAGGAAGTCTGAAAGTGACACCGGTGACCGAAAAGTTGTGCGGAAATCGGTTGTCATGGTATGGGCATGTGATGCGGAGGAATGAGGGAAATGTCGTGAAGAAAGTTTTTTGTCGCAACTTTGATACGGAGTCTTTGAGTATGAATGTCGATGGCTATAAGAGTAGAGAAAGACCAAAGAAACGATGGACGGACTGTGTGAAAGATGATATGGCTAGGAAGGGGGTGACTACTGAGATGACGACTAATAGAGAAGTATGAAAAAGAGGGACATGTTGCACCGACCCAAAATAAAATTGGGATAAGGGCAGGAGAATGATGACTTTTCAGATAAAAGTTATCGGACTATTGAAACTGCCTTTAGTAAAAATGAATCTTGGAGTAGTTTTAAGATGTTTTAGTAATGTAATTATATTTTTCGATTGCGATGTGTGCCTTAAAGGGTATGTGTCCCAGGATGAGCAAGAGAAGTACTCATAAATGAGCATTACTTGTGTAACGGCTCTAACGAATACGATGAAAGTTGCAATATAGGGGTTTATGGAGGTGAAAAATCGACCTAGCTAGATCTCAAGTAGCATGTTACAGATGACAGTTTGTGATTGTACCTACATCTGTCATTTTGTCTATTCTTCCGTAGACAAAACCCGTTTCTATGGTGGTCGTGCTGGGAAAATTCGTTTCTCTATTTTCACCCGAACAGAGCTCGGTCGCCCAAAGTTTAGAACAAGATGGCTTCCTTAGAATAATGTCATGGCAGCATGGAATTAGTATGTACTATACATGTAATTAGTATGAACTATACTATTAAATGATCATTCTCTATTTTCACTAGAGTAGAGCTCGATCACCCAGGTACTAAATAGTTAGGCCAACATCCTATGCGTTTTATGCGTGTGTACTCACAAAGGTTATTACAATTTTGAGTCTTATAAAAATAAATAAATAAAATAAAATAAAACGTTTTATTGATTCATAAACAAGTGTTACAAATAAGGACACTGGATCCCGCACTAGGATACCCTGTGTCGCAGGATCCAGTCTCTTTCGCCAAATAATACGAATTATAAATGATAGGTTAACAAATGCACCGTTTCAATAATGATAATAAATCAAACTACATCCTAATTACATAAAGCTTATTTTCGCTGTTCGGTGACTGCGCGGTTGCTGCTCGGTGGCTGCGCCTACGCGGTGTTTGTAGGAGGATTTCAAAAGAAGTTTTATGTAATTAGCATAAGACTCAAAATAACAATAACCTTTGGGAATACACGCACATAAAATGCATAGTATGTTGGTACGTGGCCTTAAGCCTGCAATGTAGCTGCATAATATCAGTTTTCCACACGAATATTATAAAGAGGTCAAGTTTGAATGTAGGAGGTAATCTCTGGAAGTTCTAATCCGATTTCGAAAATTCTTTCACTGGCAGAAAGCTACACTATTTCCGAGTGCCATAGGGTATGTTTTATAGTATATTTGACTACAACGCGGGCGATGTCGCGGGCAGAAGCTAGTACTTTATAAGTTGGATTCAATGGTCTAGAACCGCTAAGCTTCAAAAAAGCGTGGTAAGGAGTGCTTGTTCTTTAGCATTAAATATTGCTATTATCATTAAGTACAACAAAGAACGCATACCAACTAAAAGTACCGTTCACCACAACAAAGCAGTTTTCAGCTTCTAAAACACAGTCAACGGCGGATAAACATAGGTATAAGTTTGCAGGATCTATTACCTAAGACACTTCAGGATAAATCCCTACAGTTGAAGCGATGCGGGAAACAAATCCTCATGGTTCGGATAATCTCACAAATTGCCAGCCCAGTTTCTCCATACAAGTTTTTCTGGGGAACTATTTGTCCCTACAGGAGGTGATTGTATACTACATGTATTTTAATAGGTAATTGTGTAGTTGATTCGTTAGTTTTGATTCTTGTTTTTTTCTGTCAAATAATTATGTAATTGAACATTATGTTCCAATTATAGTGCACCTTTTTTCCTCCTCTTTTCACCTTCGTTCACCTTTTTTCTTTTATTCCTCTATCTAGAGGAATCAATATTTTGGCAAACTTATCACGACGGATCCATCGTTGTGAGAGAGTCAGTTTTAGTTGCTTGAACAGGCTGAACAAAAATCTGGTATTTACCCTCTATAAAAATCGAAATCAAAAGTCATTTATTGAAACTAGGCTGAGAATCAGCACTTTTCAAACATCTACTATCGGGGAAGAAGGATTCAGATTCTTAAAACGAACTAAGCAAATCATATTTAACGAAAAGTAAGCGTTTATAAAGTAACCACAAATTACTTCGAAATGCAAAGACTTTTCGCCCAAGACTTATAATCATAATATAGGACGTCGGCAAAGTTAATTTTTACAGCGACTCAATAATATTATTATGAAGCGGTTTCATCCGAAAATTATCTCGTCATGAATTTCGTTACTTTAGATAATTACTTATTCAACATTTTCAATTAAAATGTCAGATTCTACCTTATTCCCAATTCGAGACTTTCTTCATTAGTATGCTAATCTAATTATTGTTATACTTTAGCTTTAGAGGATTAAAAAAAAAGGATAAAAAATTCTTGTATATTTTGTTGAGGTCAAGTTAAACGAAGCTAATTGGATCACCTTTTAAAAAATAATCCATTATTATGTTTTTGTCAACACAGAAAAAATCCGATGACCGACTAAAATATAATCAAAATCAAAATATTTTATTTCATATAAATCTACGAAGGCGGTTGAGCACTTATGAAACGTCAGAAGCTAGGTGCACGGTTCCAATCGGTCGTTTCTTATGGCGAAGTGCCGGCAAGAAACGTGGAGTTTCTTGCCGGCACTTCGCCATACGCCATACGGTTACTTTTTAAAAATAAATAGCTTCTGAACTTGTCTGGTTGAACAGTTGTTTTGTATGAATTGAATCGATAGACAGGTGCGGTTTTATTACTTACTACCCGTTTGTTACAGCGTACGTGAATTAACAGCGTAATTATTAAAAAAAAAAAAACATTCCGACGAACTGAGAACCTCCTCTTTTTTTTGAAGTCGGTTAAAAATAAATATGTACCTACCTACATTATTTTTTCTTTAGAGCTTTATCACACTGACGAGTTACTAGCGTGTCTCTAGCGAGGCAATCTGTAAACGTGCTCTCTGCGGGTGCGAAGCGAGCTAACCGCGACTGCACGACGTTTAACGCCGCATTTACACAATATTGTATACTAGGTTGTCTCACTCTCTCTTGTACACCCACGTCAATTGCTTTCGTTACTCAAACGCGGTGAGCACGTTGCGTACACGTGGCATGCTCACTACGCACATGCAGCGAGCGCGTTGAACAATCGCTCGCAAATCGCTAGTGTGCCTTCAGTTCCGACACTCAGTCTGTCTCCAATACAATATTATACTGAATTTTTATAAAACTGAGTCAAATGGTGACAATCAATGACACGCCAACTTCAGCTTGATCAAAAAGAAATAATGAGTCAGTGAAAAATAAGTGCAAATATTTCAAAAGAAAGTTTTTCGTTTGTTACTTTGTTATACAAGGTGAATATATTCAATAGTTTAGTCATTATAGCTCGGCAAAATCTATAGTCGGCTCGGGCTATTCCGTTTATCCACCCCAAAAATCCACCCTAAGATGGATATTCAGAAATGTATGCCCGAGTATTCACCCAAGGCCTAGTTGGATAAACGGAATTTATAGGCTTAGGGTGGATCATTACATTTAATTTGTTTGAATAACACATTTTTTATTTCGAAGCTGGGATTTATTTGACAGTTCCAAAATACTCTTAAGCATCAGTAGTGCCAGTATTTTATTTTTTTGTTGTATGGTAGTCTCCACATTGTATAGGACTGTCCCATTTAAATAAAAGATATTGTATACTGTACAATATCATGTGCGCTAGGGAGACGACACCTCATTGGGTTCTCTAGAATAATCCAGAGTATACAGCTTTGGTTTTTTATTGAAAAACTAACGTAAAATTGCTGAAAAATCTGTGCTATATTTA
The DNA here is from genome assembly GCA_948150665.1 of Conistra vaccinii. Classification (NCBI taxonomy): domain Eukaryota; kingdom Metazoa; phylum Arthropoda; class Insecta; order Lepidoptera; family Noctuidae; genus Conistra; species Conistra vaccinii. The sequence continues at coordinate 14,911,272 of OX411329.1, forward strand.
TAACTTTGGACAGCTACCTATACCTACCAGCGATAGACTAGTGCCCAGTCAAGCCAAGTCTCGACTTCGAGCCCAAGACACGCAACTCTGACTTTTCGGATTCATGTGCTTATTGTATTATTATCACTTGCTTAAAAAACGGTGATGGTAAACATCGTGAGGAAACCGGCATGCCTGAGAAATATTTCTCGACTTCATGTGAAACCAAGTCAGAGGCCCGGCCGTCATTAAAATTCGGATACCAGATTAGTCACTAACCACGCGAAAAAATAAGTAACCAAGTACTACTTACACATTTTTTTGCTGAAAGGTAGCCAACCAATAGGTAAACTCGCAAGCTTTTTACTTTCTGTGAGATATTATTCTAAGAAATCCAGACTTTAAAAAAACAATGTAATTCAAGATACTACTCCAATTTCCACCAACTAAATTTTAGCCATTTTTACAAAGATCGAAATGGAAATAATCCGCAAAACTTCTAAATTAAATACGACTTGGAAACACCTTGCGAATACCAAAGCTCTTCAATTTAAACCGGGTTTAGGCACGCCTACACGGTTCTAATCTAGGAACGTCTTCAGAACGCGCTCTGGTGGCTACAGTCCTTAGTCTGGGCTCTTCAAAGTGACGTCTGGGTGCTCTCGCTTTGATTTTATTTAGTACTGTAGCTGTCATGGCTGTACTACACGCGGGAAAATGTGCAGTTTTAGAAAAATGGGACGGTTGAGGTAGAATGTTAAGGGTACGCTAGTCGGTCGTTCTTCCATACAAACGTAGTACGGTGATTACTCGTCTGTTTGACAGTGTACGTTCAAAACTAAAATTTTTTTTTTTTTTTTTTTGTCATTATTTAGCCCTGCATGGAAACAGAAATGGCAAAAAAATATTTGTTTGGTAGTTATGAGCGTCGAAACTTCCATATTTCAACACTAATAAACTCGTGTTTGGGCGTAATAAAATAACTTATGTAGTAAAAAAATGGCTAAATAGAAACCGTACAGGGATAGATAATTTATTCAATAATTCCAATAATTTTATTTTGATTAAATACATTCAGTAGTTTTTTCATAATATCTATAAGCCCAAAGGTCTACGCGCTCGTTTTCGTTATAAATCATTGTCTATTTCACTAAATTAATTATTAAATGTGAATTGGTTTATTCTTGTGTGTGCGAAAAAGAGAGATAAATTAATTAGTGAGAACCATGTACTTCGATACCAATAAAATAATGGAAACCAAAAAATTGATAAGAAACAAGGAAATCCCATAAAATATTGAATTTTATGTTCGGTATTTCTTTGTTTCTTTAGGCTAAGAACTCACGCAGTGATTTTCACGCGCGCCCGCCGCGGTGGCGTGGCGGGACCGCAAAAACTTGTACGGACACGTAGTACATGACAATATAGATAGTAAATTTCACGACGTGGTTTATGCCCGCGGCTTATGCGATTGTTTGCGGGTCCCGCTGCACCCGCCACCGCGGCGGGAGCCTGAAAACCGCTCCGTGAGTTCTTAGCCTTACTTCGTTGCTTGCAGTATCTTTATTGACACAATGATAAACTTTTCTCTTTAAAAATATTGTCCACGGCAACAGTGGCTTGTGGACTTATTTATTGTTGTATGTTACTACCGCTATTTATTACGACTACTATCATGAAAATATACGACATTTTTCAAAACATAACTTTTACAACGCATTTTTCTACTGAAATTTTTAAAACTTTACTGTCACAATGTACTTCTATGGTATACATTATACTATAAAATTTGATAACTCTTAAAACAAATTGTTTTATTCATGCAGAGAGTTATCATTTATTCAAAAAGTTTGATACAAAAAATCAACAGATGATATAATATTATAAAATTCCAGAGAAAATTAATTATGCGCAATTTTTCTCAAAGAGACATTTTGTTTGTCATTTTCCAAGCTACGTCCACAAAACTGTTCGTGAAACATATTAATTTGCAAAACAGGATTTAATTAACACGAACATCGTCATTTAGCATGAAATTTTCATAACTGTCGAAGTTATAAGGCGTCGGCATCACTCCTTTGAGGGCCTTTGTGACAATACATCCATGTATATTTCACTGAGGTGTGCGTAGATTTACTCGCTTTTAATTAAGCCTCTAAGTTTGCCCTTGTTCACCCATAATATATTATAGTAATAATGAATATAATCCCCAGGTTTACGCTTAGCGAGGAAGAATTAAATGAAGGCACTTTGGTGGATGTAAATTGTGGATAAATACCATTTGGGTTAGCACGATGTTAATCTTACTTAAGTAGTGAGGCGTACTGATTTTGGGAGTTGTTTTAACAGTGTCGACGTATTAGGATTGGCACGTGGATGTAGACGTTTCGAGTAATTTCTGTGTTTGTGTACTTACGTAGTTAACTCTGCAATAGGCTTTTGGTTTTGTTATGCTTTTATTGTCATTTGCCAATGTCGCAACAGTAATTACGCAATATTGTCTTTGGTTCGCGACCTTGACATCAACCAATGAACAACATTGTCAAAGTTTTATTGGTTGAATACGAGGCCTTTGGCTACTTTTCTGTGTGAATTTCGTCTTTTTCTTTAAATGTGCGTTTTGTTTGTGCAGAATAAAGAACTTTTCATTCTTACTTTTCTTTTCTTTTCTTTTCTTTTCTTTTCTTTTCTTTTCTTTTCTTTTCTTTTCTTTTCTTTCTTTCTTTTCTTTTCATTCTTTTCTTTCCTTTCTTTCCTTTCTTTTCTCTCTTTTTTTCTTTTCTTTCTTCTTTTCTTTTCTTTCATTCTTTTTTTGTTTGCCATGTTTAGATTTTCGTTTATGGGTAAACAATGATATTCAAAATATTAGGATAAATAAAATGCTCGTACCGCATCAGAGTTTCTGTTGACATGTTTAAAGCCATAAAATATTCAACAGTTTAGTATTAGGTAGTTTCATATCGTATTGTCCTAGATTTTCAATGGCCGTGTTCTAAGCCACACGGAGAACTTCAATTACTTTTAACACTTCTATTAATTAATGTTAGTGCTTTATGAGTTATGTTTCCAGCGGATTCAGTAGATTATTATGGAAATAAACATGGTGAAAACATAACGCTTTTTAAGTAGGTACTTTCAAAGATTACCTCATAAGAAAACATTTCTGATTCTATGAGGCAAGGGAATAATGAAACAGCAATATTTAAAACAAGTTTCCAAAGTTTGTTCACTTTGACCAAAACATTTAGTCTGAAGTTTACCCGGCTATTCCCAAGAGTGACTGGAATTAACCCGCCAACGTTGCATACAAACTGAGTGAAATATACAAGAGCAACTTTGCAGTCGTTTATTTGAAATTTAATGGAATACGGCACTTTGACTATAAAACAGCTCAGCTCAGTTGATAATCTTTGTTTCTTTTTTTATTCAAGTTGTTGCCGTATACTTTTGTTATGGTACAGTTCTTGCATTTTACTCAGATGGAAATCCAAATTCATTGGATGAAATTTATTCACTCAAATATGTGTGCTTTTTCCGCTGAGCAACTTTTTTTTCGTGGTGAAAAGCGTTCGATTGATATTTTATTTATTAGTAGGAACTCCGTAAATACCTATCCATTTCCACTCCAGTTTCATTTCGATATCTATGTAAATGACACAAAAAGTTACAATTGGCCCTGTAACCTTTTATCCACTGAAAGCTGATAACAAACATTTCAATTTACCTGTTGCAGAAATTCTAAAGTGATAATTATAATAGGTTCGTTCTTATCGCAGCGGCGATCTTAAATATTTACGAACAAAATTCGTACGGTAGGGTCGGACCCCGATTTTGACCGCTTATTTCGGATTGTTCTCCATTAGTGGGGTCCTTAATGGATAGACCCATAATAAACTACCTTTTAAAGAAAAGACAAATGAAAGTATCACGTGTGTAAACGTCTTTATTTTCTGAGAACCCAATGTTTTTAATGGACTTGCTGAAATTAGATTTTCGTTTGATATTCTGTATGTTGGATTGTGTGTAATGGAGTTTTATTACTTTATCCTCTTTTGTGTAGATATTACTTTTGTAATATATTTGAAAACTTGCTATCTAAATTATGTCGTCGTAAGAGATGGGACAACATGGCAAATATATAACTATGTATTAGTAACAATGACGAGTTCAAAGTGTTTAATTAATTTTATCACAACAATTCATTCAAAGGAATTATGCATGTAATAACAACATTGCCAATAATTTTAACATTTGTAATAGTAATTTCTACTCCGGGATTATGGTTAGTTAAATTACTAAAAGTGCATTCAAATTACAGTTAAAATTGGACAATAATTTAGTGTTGCGTACATGCAAATTTATTTCGACGAGCCTTTTGTAGGTATACCAAAATTCAATTTGCTGATAAAATTAAATAATTATGTTACCGAATACTGTGAATTAATCACTACGAGAATTATAGTTAGGTACACAACATTAATATCCCGGAATTAACGCACACCACTAAACACCCCAATTAGAATATTATGTTATAATCATAATACAATAACTGAATTTTTATTACTATGTATATAACATTATTTATTTATTAAATTAGTTTCTCTGATTGTAGGAGAAATTTTTAGTCACATTACAAATCTACACACGCACACAGTCGCACACTTATAATGATTCGTCCATTTTGGTTTGTTTTGACTGTACAGTTGAAGTGTGACTGTAATTTACATATTTTTTTTAAATTTTTTTTGGGGAAAAAAAAATACCTATATTAAAAACTAGCTGACCCCTGCGCACTTCGTGGGGCGGTAAACATAAATATATAACTTATGACACGCATAAATAACGTGGCTTTCTATTGGTAAAAGAATTTTCCAAATCGGTTCAGTACATCCAGAGATTACCCAAAAACTTTACCTCTTTATAATATTATGAGTATAATATCAGTTTATGTAGATGACAGAAATCTATTCAGTAAGCAATTCTGAATAAACTACTTTCATAATGTGCATTAATTCCGTTACACATTGTATATTTCACCTTCTAACCTGGCTAATAATTTTAGCACGAGATTTTGACAAATATAATCTACTTCGTGCCAACACGAGAGACGAAAGTACTAGGACAATAGTTTGGAAAATCCAAAAGTGCACGCCTCATACATAACACTCATTCATAAACGAAAAAGAATTTCAAAACATAGTTTCTAACAAAAATGAACAATTTATAACTTTTCATGAAGTCGTAATGTCAAAGACTGACAATAGTTATTTGTTATACAAGAGTGCAAAGTTGCTTTTTAACCGCGTGTTCAATTTTGATGACCGAGCAAGCGAAGGATTCTAAAATTGAATCACGAGCGCAGCGAGTGATTCAAAATTAGGAGCCTGAGCGTTAGCGAGGGAATCAAAAGAGCACGAGGTGAAAAATCTTTGCACTCGAGTGCAACACGTAACTTTTCATTCCACCTCAGCGAGGAAATGACTAAATGCAAAAAAAAAAAAACGTTTACAATCACAAGATAGGTACACTTTTATTTCAGTTTAGGTATTAATTACTACATTATAACAGGTAAGTATTACAGAATAATCTTTAAATTATAACAAAATAATACTAAGGTATAATTAAGAAAATTTTAAAGTAACGTTGCTACAGTTATTTAAATTGAGTGTAATATTTTTGTTTGGTACTGTAATATTGGTGTTAGTCACTTGTGTACTGTTTTTCGGTAAACTATCTGTCATACTTAATAGTTGTACCGATTCATCGGATTCCCTTGGCGTGAATGTTGGAGAGAGAGGGAGATGGTTAGGTGTTTCATAACGGCTTATTTTTGATGTAGAAGGGCCAGTCCAAGGATCCGATTGAGGCTCTTTCAGTGTAATGGCTCCTACGATGCCTTCACATATTTTAGACTTATTTTGGATGGAATCCTCTATGTATCCCTCTACAACTGCATTGGACTTCCAGCCTCCGTGGCGCTTAAGGGACAGGAGATCAGCTCCGGAATCAGCCAAAAGTGTGGCTGAAGTTCGTCGGAAACAATGACCCGTGTACAACAGGGGTTCTGGAAGTTCAAGAAATGTTGCTATTTCTCGTGGGATACTGCCAATTTTATTAGTACCCATAGGCTGTCTAACACACTTTCCATTGCGATACTGTAGAAAAAATCGATTGATTGGAGTGTTAGGCGGGCGTAAGGCTTGATATTTCTCAACAATCGTTACGTATTCCTTGCGAATGACGAAGTTGCGGTCTCTTTTTGTCTTTGTATTAGGTAAATTAATTAATAGTAAGTCATCTGAATGTTTCTCAATGTTTTTGACATTAAGTTGTGTTAGTTCATTAGTTCGACATGCTCCGTTTATTCCAATAATAAGAACAACCTGTAACGTAAAGAGTATTGTAGTAGATAAATGAATAAAATTGATATGAACGCATAATTATGCCTATCAACATCTACTAAGTATACTATTTAATTGAGATTAATATACTTAAGTAGATACTGAATGTGCAACTGACTTACTTTTGCCGCCAAATATACGGAATCGGGTGCTTCGTTAAGAAACTTTTCAATATCAGATACTGTGAAAACCTTCGATTTTTTTGGTTGATGACCAGATGAGGCTCTTTTTAAAAATGCCACTAATTTAGGATAGGTATCGATATGTTTGTCTTTTTTCATCTTTATTGTTGCTTTTAGCATCGAATACGTACTCCATAGAGTGCTTGCTTTCTTGTTCTCGGATAATTCTATAAAATATGCCAGCAAAACGTTTTCTGAGAAAGTTTTGGCTCCTTTTGCTAGTCGCCACGTGTTGAACATATCGTACTGTTTTAAATACTTCTCGCGTGATTGTTGAGGGAGAAAGCTCATTTGCGCATTATTAACAGTTTCAGTCAATTCTGTTGGCGTCAAGCAAACTTCCTCGTCGCTAGAATCACTCATTTTAGTTTTTTCACTTGTTTTCAAGTTTCTTGTTTTTAATAAAAGGTTTAACAATGACGTGAAAAAATGCCGCGTAAAGAACCGCGTACAAAGCAAATTGAAAAAAGAACACCAAGAAGGTTCCGTGTCTGAGTTTTTAAAAAAATTAAAAAAAAGTTGTATGATATATTCGGCACCATAGAGGTAGCAGTCAATCTTCCTAGCCTTTTTCCCAACTATCTTGGGGTCGGCTTCCAATCTAACCGGATGCAGCTGAATACCAGTATTTTACATGGAGCGACTGCCTATCTGACCTCCACAACCCAGTAACTGGGTAATACGATACCCCTTGGTAAGACTGGTGTCAGACTTTCGGGCTTCTGACGACTCGTAACGACTGTCAAAGATCCACAAATGACAGCCGGGACCAACGGCTTAACGTGCTTTCCGAGGCACGGAGGAGTCTCGGTATGTAAAGATGGTCACCCATCCACTGACCAACCCCGGCAAGCGTAGCTTAACCTGATGGATCGAACCGTGCGGCTTGTTATTACTTAGCCACGAGCTCCTCCACCATAGAGGTAGCAGTAAATAGGTTTAATGTTTTTTTTAATTCACAAACTTAGTGCACACGATGTTCTAAATTCAATTTACTTTATCCTCTAGCGAATAAAAACGGCTTTTCCACTCAGATAATTATTGAAGATTAAAAATACTCTTTCCGAGATGGTGGGATGAAAAGATATTTACTTGGCGGTTGCTAGGCAACTTAAGTCAAAGGTTGGAAATATTTAGATAAAGATATTATATTTTAGTTAGTATTTTATTAATTATAATTAAACTACTTTGAATAAAAGAGCCATTTTCAATAGGGTTCCTTCTACGATTGAAACAAATGTATAAAAAAAAATTTGACTCAATTAAGTAATTGATTTTATCACAAGCTACAATGTTTTCAGGGTTCATAAATTGACGGACAGGATTTTTTTTTCAACTATTTTGATGCTTTTTCCATTTCTGCTGCATTAAATCAATTGTTAAAAAAACAGTATTAATCTCCATTTAATCATCTATACAATGGTATATAAATTAAGTATATATAGTATAGGTATATAATTCTGTGTACTAGCAGGAGTGTAGCAACAAAAACAGTTACAGAAATGGGGCAAAAAAAATTTTTCGATCGTAGAGCACACTCTAATGCTTCGCATTAAGAGTCGTGCAAAAGAAATACGTAAGAAGACTGCGAAAAGTATGGGAAGAAGCTATATACTAATAGCGGTTTTAGGGATACGGTTTTGATATACCTCATGATCTATCCCTTGTGCAAAGGAGAGACTAAATCTGACCAGGCAATGTTGACAATGTTTTTTTAAATTCCTACACTATACCGTATCAAATATCTATAAAATATTTGATGAAATAAATAAAGTAAAAATAAAAATAACCTTTATTTCCTCTGACCTTAATATATAACAAGTAAGTAATAATATTTCCTTAATACTAATAAAAAAAATCTTATGATTATTATTTTAGCCTTTTTTAATGATAATCAGCTACCAGGTCAGGCTGTCTTGCGACATAGGCCTCCACTATTTCCCTCCACTTATCCCTGTCCCAAGATGTTCTTCGCCAACCTTTTGGCAGATCATCCTCCCACCGTATCACCTGTCTTCCTCTACGTCTTTTTCCGTTCATCGGGTAATATTCTGTGACTTTTTGGTCCGTTTTTCGGTCTTGGCTCTCATCATATGGCCTGTCCATTTCCATGTTAGTGTTCTTGTTTTTACTCTAACGTCTGCCACTTTAATGAAGTTCCTAATGTGTTGTGTTCCTAAAGGAACATCACTAAAGTGGCAGACGTTAGAGCAAATATTTGATACTGTATATCAAATCCGAATCGTCATTGAATCATAGACTACTTTCCTTTGTGGAATAAATGATAATCAAATCAAATCAAACTAGAATCGTAGCATAAATGACGGATATTTGTCGCAGGATGTGTCATATAAACACAAATATCATAGAATTCCCAAACTCCGTGATAAAATTAATTCAAATAAATAGTCTATTCGAAGTCGAAACACAGATAGGCTGCAATAATGAGGTCCTTTAAAACGGACGACCTTTTGAATATCTGAAATAGCTGGGACGCGGAGGATGCCTTCAAACGTGCCCGCTCTACGTGCCACATTCACTCTAACCCACCCTATTTTACTCAATTACGAAATAATTTTACCTTCAATCGACCTAGTTTTAGATGGATTGTGAATATATTTATTTGGTGTAGGTTCGTCATTCGTGTTGTTTCTTTTAAAATTTTCACTATACATACTTATGGTACTTTCATATATTGCACTATAATCCATGTAGTATTATAGTATAAAGTATTGTTTATATTCTCTGGTTGTTTCGTTGTAGGTATGTTTTTCTCTGCCAAATAATTAGTGTTCTTCATCATATTTTTATCTTATAGTCTTGTATCATAAAGACGTGTCTCCCTCATAGGAACTTAGACGGTAGCGGAGAGGGGGTGGTTTTTATTTTAATGTTGTAATGAATTGTATGTATATATGTATTGGGACTTGTTACCTTAGTAAATAAATAAATAAATAAATAGGAAACTATATCTGATATATACTATGCTAGACAATAATAATATGTATAGCCTGTCAGAATAACATAGTTTTCAGAATAACATAGGTTTCCACAGGGATCTGTTTTGGGTCCGCTGCTGAGCCTACTTGTTGTATTCTAAAACAGTCTTGTGTAACAATCGTATTGCTATCTAAAGTGGACAAATCGACAATGTCAGTTACGTATACCCTAGTAGTGTTAACCCAATATAGCAAGAGAAACCACTTTGGATATTGCAAATTTAGTAGCACCTTTATTCTTTTTTGAGCCTCCTAACAAAAAAAAGTTAAACTTCTTATAACAGAATCCGTTTAAGGTCTGGTAAATTTACAAGGATTGACCTTCAATTATACAACTTATCTAAGAGATGGAGCTAGGTCCTTTATCAATGAAACTAATAACTTACTAGCACTCAATAGATAGACTGTGGTAATAGCGCCTACGTCTATATACAAGAGCCAACCAATTTCGGTAAGAGGTAGCTAAGATAGTGCTATCAGGAGTCAATGATAATGAAGATCATTGGACTGAAATTGTAAAGCCGTTGCCAAGCATTTGAGTTATGTTTTGAAACTATTAATGGTTGTGCCCTGTAATAGGTATGGGAACTAAGTAATAATTGTGGTAATCGATCGAATCAACGCCATAGGCATTGGTGGAGACTAGTTGAAGTTGGCACAAACTGCAATATTTTAACGTGTTTAAAAAACAAAAAGTATTCATGTTTGCCTTCAAAATACCACCCGATATTCATTCCATAAGTAATGAATCATAATGAGCAAAGCATAAGTACTTATCTGACAACTAGAAAAAACTTGACGGACGTAATAAGGAAAAGATCATCAACTTTGATGTGAACGGATTGTGTCACCAAGTTAATCTTTCATGTCGACAAAAGTGTATGGAAATTATCGTCCTTATAATCAACACTCAGAGATTTTACCTTATCCGTAAAGATGAACCTCAGATGGGTTTCTTTTGCCTACCTTTTCATATTCATTCGACGGTGCGATATTTTTTTACTTAGAAAATATTTCTACCTAAGCAAGTCCAATCCGCTCATTCTGAATGTTCCCATTCTTTATAAAAATAATCGTGCTCTCTAGATTTATTTGAGTTTATATTAATCCATTCATCCACATATTTCGGTGTCGGCGTCTTGGAGTTTGATTTAACATTTCATAAGAAGAAATAATTTATTTGAATGTTTCTCGCAGATATTATGCTTGCGTAAGATGGTCTAGATGGGACATAATACACATTCATGGGCCTACAGTTTATGAATAATAATCCGGGTCTTGGTTTTAGATCCGGCCTGTATGGTGCCAGCTTTATTATTATTACTTTTTATTAGAAGAGTATTATAACTTACACGCTCCGTTTTATTTCAATATAGTTTTTAATTTTTATTTAAATATATCTGGCTAGCTCTAGGAATAAGACAAGACAAGAGAGTAACAGCAAGGTACCTAAATATTGGTAAGAACAATGGTTTCCGTGCAGTAGAAAGGACTGGTTATCTTCTTATGCTTCTGTCATGATCAATATATTGCCAGGATCCTTTTGCTTATCTAGAATTTAGTTATGATGCTTCCAGAATTTTTATAAATGTTGTGTAGCACGTTCAATCCATGCCAGTCACAAGTGAAAAGAAAGAAAGAAAGAAAGAAAAATTATTTATTGGGACAAGCACAGGAGATCACAAACTAAACTAAAACACACATTAAAACATCAATAAGAAATAAAAAACAATAAAAATTAAACGAAGTAAAAAAGAAGGAGTCCTGTGCGAGGCCAAAAGGCTCCTATCTCAGCACGATGCTGCGACATTTAATACTAAAAGTCGCAGCGCTGGTATTCTGATAGGGCCCGCAGTGATGTCACGGATAGATAGGTACCTAAATAATAATAAATAAATTATTATGTATCAAATACATTAATAAAAAAAATAAAATAAAAAATAAAAAACGTAGTCCGTGTGTCTGCACCCGACGTAGCATCGATTACTTGTCTATGCCTTTAAGTGTCTGTGGTATGATACTCTATGGCATCGATGTGACAAGTAAAGAGACGCAGGCGCCGACACCGGCAAAAAATTTATAATTAATTAAGGCTGTCTATTGTTTAATAATACAATAATAAAGTGAATAATCGTAGGATGAAAAGTGTTTTGTGATAGTCAGTTACATGTCAGTTTTATATGGAGAAATACAGATACAAGAGTGGAATTTCCAAATTCACCAATGACAAACAATGGCAAAGAAAAAGCAAAATGCAAAACAACTGCTGTGTCTCAGTGAATAATCGCTGCCAAACGCTCGTCACCGTGCCAGACGCGTGCAGATCAAGGGTAAGTTTAATCTGTGCTATCCTTTTGAAGTTGTAGTAAGTGCTGTTTAAATTTGAGTCTGAAAGTACCAACTGTCTTTATAGCACGAAAAGGAGGTGGCAGGTCGTTCCAACAACGAGAGGCAGCGAATTTGAAACAACCACGGAAAGCAGCGGTTCTGTGCGATGAGGCCAATAAGAGGTACGAAGATGCTCTAGTTTTAATCTTGTTGATATCGCGCGACCAAGACAGTTTCTTATATAGATAGTCTGGTTTCTTTGTGAGAATAGTGCCAAAGAGTAGGGTAGCCAGGTGAAGCTTTCTGCGTGCTGACATTCTCATCAAATTACCCTTATTTAAAAACGGAGTGATGTGGGATCGTGGAGGGACATTGTAGCAGAATCTTGCGCAGGCATTCTGCACTCGCTGGATAAGTTTTTCGCTTCTACCGAGAATGCACGCCCCATACACAGTGTCAGCGTAGTTCAGCTTGGATAAAACAAGCGACTCACACAGCATGACACGCATATCCACACTTATGTAGGGACGAACCCGATACAAGAGCTTGAGTCGGTAGAAGCAGTTGCGCACGGCCTCCAATATGTGAGTCTCAAAATGCAGCTGCCCGTCAAATACTACCCCAAGATTACGAGCCTCCAGAACCCTTTCCACACCACAACCATCAATCCTGAGGTCCAGGTTGCAAGCAAGCAATTTGTTTAGGAAATCCCTAGATCCCATCACAATATACTTCGACTTACTAGGATTCAGGACCAAAGAGTTTCTTCTGGACCATGCAGAGATCCTCTCTAAATCCTCATTTATTCTTCTTACAGTTTCAGCAGTATCCTGAGAGCGGAAGGAGAGGTACAACTGCAAATCATCAGCGTAAAGGTGGAACTTAGTGTTGATCAGACATTTGGCAATGTCAGCACTGTACAGGATGAAGAGAAGCGGGCCAAGGATCGATCCCTGCGGCACGCCCCTGTCCACGTGCTTCGGACCAGAAGACATGGTATCTCCGTTACTGTCGCATGACACCTGGACAAACTGTGATCGATTACTAAGGTAACTCTCAAACCATTTAACTACTCCGACATCACACCCATAGTAAGACAGCTTGGAAAGAAGAAGCGAAGTATTAATCGAATCAAAAGCACGTGAAAAATCTAGTAGGACAAGAAGGGTCCCCATGCCTTGGTCTCTGGCTTCCAGAATGTTACCGACTACATCCAAGAGTGCTGTCGCTGTGCTATGGCCCCTGCGAAAGCCGGACTGAGCCATCGGCAAAATACTATTGAGCTCAAGATATGCCCTAAACTGGTCAGAAACCACCCTTTCCAATATCTTGGACAGACATGGCAGTAGGCTAATTGGACGAAGGTCTTTCACGCTTGTGGGGTTAGATACTTTAGGGATTGGTCTAACTATTGCCATTTTCCACAGATCAGGGAAAGAAGATGTGACAATTGATCTGTTGATGATAGCTGTGATAACTGCAAGTGTACGAGGGAGTGTCAACATCAGCATCTCCAGAGATATATGGTCAGAGCCCTGTGCATTGGACTTAAGACTGCGCAAGATCCTCAGCACCGCATCCTGCTGGACCGGCTCAAGCTGGAAATGACCATTACCGTGTCTATGGTGCTCAAAATAAATTAAATTAGCAGTTGTGACCTTACCACTGCCGGGTACATCCAAAAAGTGTTGATTGATTGATTCTGGGTTATTACAGAAATGTGGCAGACTATGCTCTGGTTTTTTTGAGGTGGCTATAGTTGATTTAATGTGACTCCATAACTTTTTTGGTTGTTTAATATTGTTATTAATATATGTCCTAAAGTATGCACACTTCTCACTATCAAAAGCAGCTCTAACAAGGTATTTTAACTCTTTGTATGATTTAATATGACGCTCAGATTTTGTGGTTTTAGACTTCAAATGGCACTTGTCACGCAGTCCTATCATTTCCCTGACAGTATCTGTTATCCAGGGATAAGATTTTTCTTTGATTAGGACTTTCTTAAGGGGAGCATGCAAGTCAAATAATGCCAAAATGTATTGGTTAAATGTTGAAACCATGGAGTTCACATCTTCCAGACTTTCAATATGTTCCCAGTCTATTTTATTTAAGTCATCATTAAAAAATTCGGGAAGGATGTCTCTAAGTGGCCTATAGGTAACCCAGTGTGGAGCAGGCTTCTCCAGTTTAAAATTGAATTCCACAGATATAATTGCGTGGTGACCGAGCTCGGGTATGTGTGATACTGAGACCCCACACACACGAGCATCAGTACACACAACATCAATTAGAGTTTCACTATGATCTGTGAAATGGGTTGGCTCGGTAACAACTTGTCTTAGCTTGCAGCAGTGTATGAAATTGTTCAGCAGTTTAGTTTTGTTGTCTGATTGGTTTAATAAGTTAATATTGAAGTCGCCAAGCAAGACAACCTTGTCCGCGTTAGCAAAGGACGAGAGAGAATCGGTAATTGCATCCAGGAAGACATTGACATCAAGCCACGGCGGCCTGTATGCAGTGCCGATGATAACTGACTGCGAGTTGATGTTAAGCCTGAGCCACATTTGCTCGACCTGCGGCGCTGGCGGGTGCGGCACGGCGCGCACGCACACCCCGCGGCGCACGTAGAAGCCCACGCCGCCGCCGCGCCCGCCGCGCACGGTGCGCGCGCGCGGCACGTGCCGCAGCCGGTAGCCCGGCACTGTCGGCGCGCGACCCTCCTCTCCCTGCCTGAGCCAGGTCTCATTTATCGCCATGATGTCCACAGAGAGGCTATCCACAGCAACAATGAACTCCTCCTGGCGTGAACCGAGTGAACCCGCATTGAATAATCCAATCTTTAAATTTTTTGACTTATTCATTTCTGTAAAATAGTGTTGTATATAATAGAAGTAAGTATATCGTTAATAGCGTCAGAAATGTTATGTAGGGTAAAGCTTGTATAATAATGTAAGGTGTAAATATAGTGAGATACATAGTATTAGGTGTAACTTGTAATAATATAGAGTAAAGTATTGTAAATATTGTATAAATATATATAGTCAGCCAATAAGAGCTTATACATAAATCCCGTAAAAATAAATATATATTAATGAATAGTGAAGTTGTGACAATAGAAAGTGGAAGTGTTACATATATAAAATGTACGTTGATAATAATGAGTTGAACAGCTGGGCCAACAGAAGAAACCAGATTATACTGAGACACAAACCCAACTGACCTCGCACAACACAGACTTAAATACCTAAGTGAAAACAAAACAAATAAAAAGAAGTTAACTTTCAGACTTAAATAGTTAAAACTAGTACGGTGATTGCCTGGAGCCATGTAATCAGACATCCTTTGCCGTAGACACCTCACTACCAAAAACACGCGCAATGTCGTCCTCTGAGCGGATGCAGTGGGTAGGCTTGCCGTCACCCTGTTTAGCCAGAATGCGGCCGAACTTTGTCCAGGTATACCTCCACCCGAGTCGGCTGGCAGCTTCACGCACACGGTAAAACAAATGCTTATTTGTTCTCGTAAGCCTCTCGTTGAGATAGAAGCGACGTGGGGGTGCGGGGAGTCCTAGGTCCGCGGTGGTGGCACCGCGCCGCACGCGCGCGCTCTGCAGCAGGTCGTCGCGCAGTGCGCGCCGCGTCAGGCGTACCACGATGCGCCGCCCGCGCGCGACAGCCGCCGCTGCTCCGCCGACCGGACTCGCGCCGCCCGTAGGGCTCGTCTGCAGTTCCCGTTCAGCTCTCAGGCCCACCCGTTGCGCGAACACTATATCCCGATCGTCTATTGTTACCCCTAATTTTGCCGCTACCAGGCCGACTGTGTGCAGAACATTTTCTCCAGGAATCTCTGGGATGTTGGCGATCTCCACGTCCGAGCCAAGTAACTCCTGCTCGCGGTCGTTGAGGTCCAGCTGCAACTTCACCACAATCTGCTCCAGCTGGACCACCTTGCCGTCTGGCACTGCTGCCGTTTGCCTACTCTCAAGCGCTTCTATTCTGGCCTCAAGGCTGTCAACCCGCTCGATACAGACCCCCACCGTCGTGTTCAGGCCGGCCATCTCGCGACGAAACTCTCTCATTTCGTCCCGAACCTCCCGAAGCTCGGATCTAAAAAGCCTAATTTCTTCACGGAGGGTCAGCTGAGTATCCGGCGAGGGCTCATCCGTACTCTGTTCGCTCCCAGCCCGAGACATTGCCACAGCATCTGCAGCGGGGGGTTTGGTCACCTCGACAGGCGACCTGATCATACCGCCCTGGACCGAAACCGGAGCTGCTACTGCTGTCGACGCCGCTGAACGAGGTGCCGCTGTGGCTCGCGACGCTACTCCACCAGGGGCTGCTGCTGGTGCTGACGCTGCTGCGGGTATTACTGGGGGACCACTACCCAGATCCTTGACAGGTGTGGCACTGTTATCACCCCTGGGCAACTTCTGTCTGCACTCAGGGCACAGCCAGTTGCCGCTTATCTGCGTTGCATCAGGCAACAGCAAGCAAGCAAGGTGGTACCTATTGTGGCACGCAGAGTTGCCACACGTAGCGCCCCCTTTTGCCGACAGAAATCTCCCACAAGCTGCACACTTCACCATATTAGTGCGGCTCGTAGCAGCTAGATGGCGCACAGCACTCTCACTTTATTTTATTTTGGCGGCGCTAGATGGCGCCTGCTACGCAATGAGTTATTGACTTTAGTACACAATCTGTGGTAATTTTGTCAACACTTGTCAAAAATTATAGAACTGACACTTTTTGGAGGTACCGGGCGCACCAAAAACGAACAAGTGACTTCAAATTAAAATAGTTGATAAAAATTTAAAATAGTTTTTGCGTGTTTCACTACCGAACTGCGGTTTAATTGCTTAACAAACGTTCACACACTTACAGATCACTACTGTGCTACTGTCAACCAGACTTTTACTCGGAATTGAATTGTTATTGTATTTTTGTCAGTGCTGACACGAACAGCTGATGTGTATCGCAATCCGTCCGTGACGTCACTCCCTCATACAAGCATTCAATATACATAAATATCGACTTTCCTCCTGTTTATTACTTTCATGATAAACTCTCTAAACAAAACAAAGATACTCGTTTTACACAAAGCGGAGAGGAAGGGACAACATGACGCCATAGAGCTGTTATCTGTCTCTGTTATCCCTTATTATATAGATTGCCATTTTGGCCAGTATCACTCGCAACGGTTTCGTGAAAATGAGTTACATGAAACCGTACGTCGTGTAATAAATTATTTGTAATATGTTTTATCCTATGTAACAGCTTGGGTAAGCTTGTAAATGGCAGGCGGAAGAGTCAATTTGTGTTTCGATATTACTTGAATGGAATCCTTTGATGTTGACAAAGACTTTATTTTTCCTGACGGTGTTTTACCTGCAGTCACTCTTACTGCTAAAATATATAAGAGCTTTAGAAGTGATTACTAGAATAAACACGAACGAAAAACAGTTGAAAATTTTGGTATAGTAGGTATTACAACTTATTGTGAAGCCTCTTTCTTAGCTACATATACGAGTAGAAGTACTTCGACATATTTATGGCGCTAAGCATAAATATTTTATTGTTAAGGTGTGTGCCGGTAAAATTACAGGTTCTTGAGACTTTTAAACTGTTCTTCACACACGAAGGGCGTAATGAAATATCATGAAGTACACAACATAGGTAGACGTAGTACCTATTTTAAAAGTAAGTGCCATAGAGACCCGGTTTTAACACAGCAGGTTACCGTTTAATTTCAGGTGGGTTAATTGTTGGTCCTGTCACTTAACATCTATTTCTGGATGGCCATTGATTTTTTCAGTTGTCAATACGTCATGAGTGGTGATTAGAGTGACATTAATTGTATTAGTATGCTCAATCAATCAAAACCATTCTGATTACAGCATATTTACTGATCAGAAGCATCATCAAGTACAGATACGGATGATTTGACGCATATTTTCCGCCAAATTGTTATTTTCGTGTTTTTGTTCTTTCTTTGTTTCATGTTTACCGCAAATAAACGTATTGCCTTTCCGTCTTTCTTTCTTCAGGTTTTTAAAAATTCCATTCAAATATTACATAACCAATTATTACAATATAGCGACAGCTCAGCTTAGTATTAAATGCTCCTGTTTTTTTCTTTTGTTTTTCCTGTGCATGCCTCAAATAAAATATTTTGTTATTTCTTTCTCAGTAACAGATAAAGGCTTCTACATCTAGTATTACCAATTATAAATTAATTTGTAATTTACAGCATTATTACTGTTGGGTTTTGTATTCCATAATAGAATATCTAATGAGACCCGTGTCAACAGTATAGTAATGATCACTTTACATATAGGATCATCTTTAACATACGCTTGGAATAAATTAAAGCTACATATCTCACACGTTTGTAATTTTAATTAAGTATATCGTTTCATGCATAGAAGTAATACATCGGGACGGGATGAATAATGATCTTCGGAAAATCAAAAGATATTGCGAACATTCTGCGTTCTTCGAGCTCTGCATACCAAGCGCGGTGCGCTGTGGCATGGTCGGTTACCGATTTTATTTTGTTTTTTGTACTGCGTTTCAAATAAACGGATTTTTAAAATGGAAGGTTCAAAAAATCTATCCGCAACGCAATATTGATGATGTGAGACCTCGGTAAAAATAATCGCTTATCAATTGTGGTGATAACGATTATAAAAACAAAATACTAATATTATAAATAGGTAAAGTTTGTTTGTAATTTTGTATGTAGGGTGTAATCTCCGAAACTACCAGCCGGATTTGTAAAATTATTTGCATTGGATAGCCCAATTCTTGAAGAAGGTTATAGGCTCGCAGACGAAGTCGCGGGCAGAAGCTAGTCACAAATAAAATAATCACCATGAAAAACAGGTGAGTTTTTGACCAGGCAAAAAGTGTTTTGGTCCTTTCAAAACTTATCCTGTACACAGGACATTGAGTTCTTGGCTCGACGTAAAGGGACTCGACATAAAGGGAACCATTCTGAAAATCAATATTTAAAAAGTACGTCCTTGTAAAAATGCATACTAAAAAGACAAAGACTTACCATTAAATCTAAACTGATATTGAAATACGTGCTCGAATCGACGTGAATCTCGAATTACTAGCAAAAAATTAGGCTAGAGAGGTTTGCGGAAACAGAACCAACATAGTCGGTATTTAATAATGAATCAGTGTGAATGTTTCCAATGCGGTTAGTTCAGACTATTCAAACAACTACAATTTCGAGTGCCGAAATAAACAAGCTGACTGGAAACGATACCCACATGTGTGGTTTAATTCAAGCTACAGATATTTAATGAAACACACAAATGTGTAATGGGAAATGTATATGTGAAAGTGAGTCTGATACTGTGTGTATTGTTCTTTCGAGTCTGATCACTTCTAGGATATAGATATTTTGGTTACTGGCGAATAGGGATGATGCCTGGGTAAAAAAAAGTAATTCTATTTGGTCCGTCAGTTAGATAATAAAAAAAATATTAGACTCGTATTTTTGCTTTATCATAATAATAAAAAATGAGTTTTGAATTTGAATTTGAATTTACATTCCGGACAAAAAAAAATTTTTTGTCGTCATACCTATTGTGGGAGAACTGAATAGGTACACCTCTGCTACACTAACCTAACCTAACCCTTCGGCGAGTACAGGCGTAATATTATGTTAATGTTTTGTTCAAATGAAAATAAAGATATTGTATTTAGCATTTTCTTTTGGTACTTGTAAGTAGGTAGGTATCTACAACAGAAAAAA
Source organism: Conistra vaccinii (assembly GCA_948150665.1). Taxonomy (NCBI): domain Eukaryota; kingdom Metazoa; phylum Arthropoda; class Insecta; order Lepidoptera; family Noctuidae; genus Conistra; species Conistra vaccinii. Next base: position 14,930,928 of record OX411329.1, read on the forward strand.
ATGTCATCCAGTATTCGTAACAACGCTTTTAAGACTTACGTCTACCTACAGACTTTTTAATAGCCCAAAGATACAAAATTTGTATATTTTTTTTTATAAAAAGCTTTTAATATAAATTGACGGCCTCGTTCGACCTAGACACAAAAAAAGCGAAAACTTCATTTTGTTATTTTTATGCCTTTATTTTTTTGTTGTATTAAAAGAATAAAAATGTCTGACATGAGATCTTATTCCGGCTAACAAGTACATCGGGAGCAAGGATAAATCATTTACGCTGTTGTAAAAATGTGAAACAACGTATTGTTTCACATTTTAATTTTTTTATATAGCTTTTTATTATATTGTAATTATGTAGGTACTAGAATTTCGATCTAAAGTAAGGGTTCAATGCATTGGTTTAGGTATAATTAAATAAAGGTTAACAAATCGTAAAAAAGGGATAATAATTATATGACATTTTCTTATTTAAAAATATGTTATAGCCAAAGTTAATTTATATTTTATTTTTACGATTATTTCCACGTATATTAATGTAGGTATGTTAAACTTTATCACTTTTGTACCTAGATGTCGGTTCAGCACAATTTTTGTTACATTAATAAAAACAATATAATATTTTGTAATGTCTATTGTAAAGAGCCCAAAAGGACAAGTTCTCTAAACGTGAACGAATTATAACGTTGCTAAATTGAAGAGTACAACTGTGACTTAGCATGACCACTGCAGTTACAGATATTACGTTTATTCGGTTACATGACAACTCTGTTGTCACGTGGTTTTTTAAGTTTACCTGTATATGTATATAATATATAATTAAGCTTTTACCCGCGGCTTCGCCCGCATGGATGTCGCAAAATATCCCACGGGAACGTTCTACCGGGAATACATACCTAATAGCCAAGGAAAAGATCATTGACTAACTTTCAGACGCAGTGGTAGGCTACAGCGCCCGCGTTGTCAACCATAATTATTTTGTTACGCGTAATTTTGAAACTGTGATATCTCTTAAACTATTCATTTAAATTATGTGATGTAAAGGCATATTTTAATCGAAATTTAATGCCCAATTTAAATAACCTATTTAATTGGATCAGGATTAATAAGATACCGGTCAAAATAGCTTCGGAAATAACAATGAAAATTTTATACAATTTTGAAAGATAAAAATGGTTATTGTGGGCCACCCTTAGAAGATAGACATATGCCATCGCGGACTTTTTTGTTGCAATTTTTAGGATATACAATACTCTAGAACATAAATTTGATTTATCTCTCACGGCTTACGCAGCGCACGCCAGTAAAGCTCCCAGTCGGCATGATTTTTTCCGACATCTTCAACAATAATCGTCATATTTCAGCCAATTTACACAAAACCTTAATGAATTATACACTAAAACCTTCCGCATGAATCACTCCGTCCAAAGGTGAAAACCGTTTGAAAATCCGTTCGGCAATTTTTGAGTTTATCGCGTTCAGACAGACAGACAGACCGACAGACAGACGCGGCGGGCGACTTTGTTTTATAATATGTAAGGATAATATTTATAATTACCTACGCTTGCCAGGGTTGGTCAGTGGATGGGTGACCATCTTTACATACCGAGACTCCTCCGTGCCTCGGAAAGCACGTTAAGCCGTTGGTCCCGGTTGTCATTTGTGGATCTTTGACAGTCGTTACGAGTCGTCAGAAGCCCGAAAGTCTGACACCAGTCTTACCAAGGGGTATCGTATTACCCAGTTACTGGGTTGTGGAGGTCAGATAGGCAGTCGCTCCATGTAAAATACTGGTATTCAGCTGCAACCGGTAAGACTGGAAGCCGACCCCAAGATAGTTGGGAAAAGGCTAGGAAGATTGATTGAATATTTATAATTACCTAAACCAATGGACTATAATAGGTCTCCTTGAATATACGCTTCCCAACTCCTTTAGATCGTTTTACGGTTTAATGACATTTTACTCTGCTTGGCTTGGCAATTTCTGAGAGCATTATGAAAGACAGGAAGAAAGCAAAATAGGGTTATTTGTCACAGAAACACGTGCATACAATAAAATAACTCGAATAATATTTAACAAAACAAAAAGGAACAACCGACTTTAAAATAAAAACGCTACAAAGTAAAAAATAACTCTCATTTCGGTAGTCCGTGGCATACAAAGACAATACCAGCACACAAATAACAACATCCGAAATGAACTTTTTTTTATCATATTTTTATAAAATAATTTTTATCTTTCACTTTTTAGTTGTGGTACTACCACCACAACCTGCTATGTAAATAACAGTGACGGGAAGTTATTATATCATCCACATAAACTAGTAGGAAAAAAACATACCACGCCACTGAAGCTACATAACTCAAAAACTACCCAAGCAAAGTTAATAAAATTTGTATGAGACCACCGCGCAAGCATCCACTACAAAAAAATTGTTTTACGAAAATCTCGACAAAAATACCTTAAAAAAAACGAACATAGAACATCCATTTTTAAGTCAGTTAAAAAACAAAATAGATCTATAATCACGAGCACAGAATAAAAATAATTAATCGGTAGCTGCACGTCGGTCGTGACTGTAGCAAGGCTTCCACTCAGCATGATGCTGTGCTATGCCCACAGCACAGCGCTGATTTTCAGTGGTCAAACGAAAATTACCAACGGAAACCAAGTCAGGTTTTAAGCTATTTGTGTTATGATGCTATTTGAATAAACCCATCACCCAAATATTCACTGCATCCTCTGATCTTTTATATGAAATATATTTTCTAATATTTCACACAAATTGGTACTATTTGGTGAAAACAATTTTTGAAGTGAAATCTTCTTTAGCGGCGTTGTGCACTTTTTTTGGGATGGATAAAAATGTTAAACTCGCGTCAGAACACGTGATCTGATCGAAAATTCGTAAGACGGACGGAGAGTAGAAATGTTGTTGACAGCGCACTGTGTTTTATTTTATTGGAATGTTTTGATGGAGCTACAATTTTCGTTCTTGTACTGACAGCAAGCCACATTATATCCCTGACATTTTCGTTAGATGTCGTTATATTGTATCAAAAGTTACTTAGTTTTCACTTCTATCGGCAGTCTCCAAAGACTGCCCGATAATCTTTTTTTTTGTCTTGGGGCAATTCGCTTGAAGTTAATTTATTTGTACGTGAATCGACAACTCCAGAAATCGAAACGCTTGCAAACAAATTAAGTTCGTGCGAATCGCTGCTAGAAAAACAAAAAAATTAACTTGGTAATCAGTCTTCACTTTTGGTAGTTTGACTAAATTAACAAGGAGTATCTGAACAAGATCTCATCACGAGTTTTATGTGTTCCTTGACAATCTGGTTTAAAGGCGTAAGATTCCTGTCTTTAAAAACTTAGCTACCAAACAAAACAAAAACTATTTTAAAACATCATTATAAATATCATCACAATAACACCAGAATAAAATATGAAGTCGTACCTATTATTTACTCGCTTAAGTACCGAAACGCTAGGAAAATAAAATTAAACGGTGGCCGGTAAATGACCCGTAAAGCTGATTTCCTTTTAGTGGATAGTGGCTGCGTAAAAGTAAATGTCATGTTCTTCAATCGTTTTAATGAAAATCCTTTGAGAATCGATCAAAGTACCAACATTAAAGTTGGTACTTTGAATATTTCTTTCATGTGGTGAGCAGAAGGGTAACTTTATTAAGTAAGTTTGACTTAACTCTTTTGGGTTGAAAAACATGATTGGGTTTTATTATTTACTCGTGTATTTGTTAGGTTTATAGTTCTAAAATCCAGCTTTTTTTAAATACGAGCAATATCAGTTTTTTATTTGAATACTGACTAAAATGAACATCGAACAATATTAGAATATTTTATTCCACTTAAACCTACATGGGCGGGCACTTATGAAATTGCAGCTGCACGGTTCCGATTGGTCGTTTCCTATGGAGAAGAACCGGCAAGAAACTCCACGGTTAGGTACATACTTTTTAAGCTATTGCATAGCTTCTATCGCGGGCCTTGAGCGTGGAGACCTAATCCAGAAATTCCGTAACGAAAATACCTAAACCTAAGGAGAGTGTTTTGTATTGAAAATTATGTTTAACTGTTTGACAATGACGAATGATCCTTGACTATTAATAGTTAAATTAAAACCTTTTTATTAGTTTGATGTTCCCATTACGTTGTGTCAAGTTTTAAAAACTATAATGTGAATAACAGTTCCTGTCAATATCACCATTGCTATTTCTTGTATTCGGGTTAATATTTTACAATTGCATAAGTTGATAAAAAATGCTATGCAATAGCTTTGCCGCGGCAGTCCCCGAGTGCCACACGTCTTTTTTTTATATTTGGCTTTTACAATGTTTTCAAATTACAGTGTTAAAAGGTACGGGAGGACATCGTAGGCCTGTCAACCAAGTACCAGGTACTTAACAAAATAGGTCTATTAAGGCAACAACGTTCTCAAAACAAAATATAAAAGATAATAATATTCTTTGTTATGTTTTGCCATTACATAAGTGGTGGTTGGTGATGACGTATATCCGTCTATACCTTTATACATAATCAAGCATAGATCAATCAGTTTAACATGAAACATTTCCAATGCTGGACATAAGCTTCCCCCAAGCACCGCCACTTCGACCGGTTCTGTGCTTCAGGTATCCAGTGGATTTTTGTAGCCTTCACAAGGTCATCGTTCCAGCTTGTGGTAGGCCTTTTTTTTTTCGGGTTTGCAATCATCAAATGTATTCTCCCGCTCGCGCTCTAGGCAGAGCGGAAGGGCGTGTCAGACTAAAACTCACCCTCCTTCACTTGCCTGTACGTTGCCAGGGGCCACGGTCTCCCCCTTAGGATCCCTTAGGACTTCATGCAACCCCGGCAGGCATCGGCCTTAGCGGACCCCTGACATCTCTTTGAGCCGCGCGTGGAATACAACGCGCTGTCGACCCGGGCCTGGTCCTTATCGGACGGTGACCTACCCATTACTCTCCGTCCGCAGGCTCGCGCCTACGGTAGCCGGAAAACCTCGTGGTAGGCCTTACGACGGTAGGTCTTTCGGTACGCGGCCGCCACTCCAGAACCTTTCGGCCCCATCAGCCATCTGTTCTGCGAGCCATATGCCCTTCCTATTGCCACTTAAGTTTGATAATTCTTCGGGCTACATCGGTTACCTTGGTTCTCCTGCTGAAAGGAAAAAAGATCATAAACAAGCTTAAACAGGTAACATCTCGATCAAAAGTCTTCTACTTAAATCTTTTCCTCACCATTCGGTTAAATCCACGTCCGACACTGTCCCGTAGTGATCACAAAACTTTTTTTTATAAGATGACGTTCCGTTCTTAGGAAATAATCTAACTTCGTACCAACTTGCCTACCTAAAAAACTTTTCAAATTTGATGAACGCCTATAAATAATTGCTGGGCATCACATTGCCTCTTTCCTCGCTACGTAAGTAGATGTTCAAATTAACTTATCGATTTGTTGGATGTACAATCACGAGCCAAAATATGTAAACACCTAGGCGCTATCTCCACGGGCGAGAGAATCGCGGCAATAGTCTCGCTGTCCCATCAAATTCATTAGAAACACTAGAATCTATCACCACACGGGGTTTACAACGCACGCGACTGTCACCGTGATTCTCTTGTCCGTGGAGTTTGCGCCTTGTAACGACTACACGACCGCAACTGTGTCCACAGTTAGTTTTATAAATCAAAACAGAACGAAGAAAAAGTAAAAAAAACGTATTATCAATACAAACTGATACAATATATGACTCAGAACTTTGGATGTTTACAAAATTACATAAATATGGCAACCCTCTTTGGACAAAATAGATAGCTATTTCTGTAATAACAGTATGGGGTCAGAGGTGATCACCAGTGCAGGCACAGAGCCTCCGAAGTTTTGGTTCAAGAACATTCTAGAGTATTCTTACAATGATTTCCTGTTTTAGAGCAGTGGAGATGAACTTTCTTTAACTATTGATTGAAAATAATTACTGGACAAGTCTAGTCAAATCTGTGCGGTTCTTTCCTCAAAAGACAACCTGAGACACTTATCCGCATGGACTCCAAATGATCGGAAGTTGAATAGGAAGCACCGACCACAACTCGTATAAATTTTTTTCCTATAAAAGTGTTGACCAATTTACAGAAATTAATATTATTCATAATTTTTATGCGTTTGCAGACAAAATCTTTTAACGCAAACTATGTATTATGGTTTACGTGATATTTCTATGTTTGAATTAATATTATTCGAGAAAATTGCTTCCAGATTACGTAAACAAGTATTTTGGTTCGTGACTGTACCTACACTGCGGGATGCGGTCGTGTGTGTTAAATATTTATTTAGTTAACAGGTCACGTGTAGTCCTTGATTAACTGCTGCTATTTTGATAAGGAATTAATAAATCAAGTAATTATATTATCAGCCCGTAATTGTCGCAGTGCAGAGCAAAAGACTCTTCTCATTATGAGAAGGAACGAGCGTATTGATTACCACGCTTTCTAACTCCTGGACGGATTTCTACTTTATGACATTCTGTACATGACATCTTGCGGTCCGACCCCGGTGCGGCTCCGATGCGGCTTCGGTGCGACTACGGCGTCATGTACAGGAAGCTTAAGGGCAGATTTTTCAATAGTTAAATAACTGTTCCCAGAAGAATAAAATAGTTTGGAAAATCCAAAAGTGCACGCCTCATATTTATCACTCATTCATAAACGAAAAAGAAATTCAAAACATAGTTTAAAGATGAACAATTTATCACTTTTCATGAAGTCGTAATGTCAACGACTGACAAAGATATTTACTTGGCGGTTGCTAGGCAACTTTCGGACATCAATTCAAAGGTTGGAAATATTTAGTTAAAGATATTATATTTTAGTTAGTATTTTATTAAATACAATTAAACTACTTTGAATAAAAGAGCCATTTTCAATAGGGTTCCTTCTACGGCTGAAACGAATGTATAAAAAAAAAATTGACTCAATTAATTGATTTTATCGCAAGCTACAATGTTTTCAGGGTTCATAAATTGACGGACAGGAATTTTTTTTCAACTATTTTTATGCTTTTTTCCATTTCTGCTGCATTAAATCAATTGTTAAAAAGTACAATATTAATCTCCATTTAATCATCTATACAATGGTATATAAATTAAGTAGGTTCTGTGTATTAGCAGGAGTGTAACAATAAAAACAGTTACAGAAATGGGGCAAAAAATTTTTTTCGATCGTAGAGCACACTCTAATGCTTTGCATTACGAGTCGTGCAATATATGACAATTTGACATATTTTTCATACAAAACCGCAATAAACAACCACTTCAGATGAAAGATATCGTGACTATTGAATTAAAATTAGCCCCAAGTCGAAGTTTTCTCCAGATAATAATATCTTCTTTAATCATATAGAATACGTAAACTTATTTTTAGTATGCCACAACACAAATATCCTAGATTTAAAACTCAGTGCGTTATTATTTATTAAACTGAAAATGTCAAAAAACATCGTGAGGAAACCGGCATGTTTGAGAGACGACATAATATGAAGCCAAGTCAGAAGCCCATGGGTGGCCCAACACATTTTCGTAAACGATTCCGATTAATTTGTTACAATTTGACAGTTCAACAACATTCATTGCGTTATTTAAGTTGCTGAGTAGAATTTATTTTCGAACTTTTGAAGCAATGGATTAGAAATCTGTTTCAAAGCGATTCAGATTCTGATTGATCGTGTATTACGTAATTAGGGTACAGGTTAGGCATAACCACACGAAAAAGAGAAGACTGAAAATGTCATTATTATTATTTGAAAGACCTTTAAAACCCTCTCAGCACGATCGTAAAACAAATTAAAACATAATTTTAGTGGCTGCAAACATAAATAAAAGAAGTGCACTTTAAATTGTGAGTTATTAAAGCTATCGCGAGCGTGGTGAATCCTATTAAAATAATGCTTTGACGTGGAGAAATAAGTTTTGCAACATTAATTTATTGTTCGTCTTCCTGCTTCAGTGTAATTTATTTATAAAGGTACACAATATACATATCCCAAGTAGGGAATTTGTCTTGTATATTCTGACTTATTGAAACAAGAATAAATTAATTATTTAAATAAAATATAAGCATTAAGATTAATATTATTTACAGCTAAACAAATAAATATACATAAATACTTTATGTAGTTACTTACATATGTAGTTATTTTTAAATATCCAATTTTATCAAAGTAGAAAGAGAGAGTAAAAATAGACGCTAAGGTTATAAAATAATTTAAAAACAAAACAGCTTAGTAATAAAATCTATCCTAAAGTACAATAAATCCAATCAATTTGCCTAGCCTTTTCGTATCTATGTGGGGTCCGATTCCCGACTTCTTCTCAAGTACTTAGTCAGAAGCTTAAAAGTTTGATAATCAGTCTTACCAAGGGGTCTCGTATTACCCAGTTAGAGTTAGGGTTGTGGAGGTCAGATAGACAGTCGCTCCTTGTAAAATAGTACTGACTACCCTTAACAACTCTCAAAGATCCAAGAATGAATGCCGGGACCAACGGCTTAACGTGCTTTGCAAGGCACGGAGGGGTCTCGATATACATATAATGGATGGTCACCCATCCACGCACCGACCGCGGCAAGCGTAGCTTAAACTTCGATCGACTCGTACGACTGTTATCATTTAGTCAAGAGCCCACTGTACAATTTAACTTGACAGTCACAATCTTACAGCCGCTTCACAAACAAGATTATATTCTGGCACTATCGAAGTATCGACTAGAGCATACACTTCAAACAAGCCTATCGTATCTATTACACACTATACAGTGCATAATGGCAAAGCGACGTGACGTCACGGCTTGTCAAAACAAGACGATTTGCGATCACACGCTGTGAGCTTGTCGCGGCGGCCATTGTTCTTCGTGTTGAGTGATATGTTCTAGTTATTGTTTCTAATGATCAATGGGGAGGTGTGGTATTGACATTAGGATTTTATTGTGTGTAGAAATGTTGTTTGATTTCTGTGTTAGAACGTGGTTTTGGGAGATAAAAGGTTGTGTTTTGGCTTCGGGAAAGAGAAAGTATTTGGAAAATCTTGTAGCGCAAGATAATCTAACCAGGTATTGAATAACTCAATTTCCACATTAGACTTATAGAAGTGGCTTTCTAGATAAATCATTAACTTAATAAAATTTGAGCTAAAGCGGTACCTAGACGATCATGCGGCATGACATGCAATTCCTCGAATTAGACTACGTGAGTTATCATGCTGCATGAAGAACCCTGTGAGTCCATCATACGGCATGACATGCAAATGCCGTGAATTGTTGGTAACACAGAATCTGTACCTTTTGCATGACATGCCGATCTGATTATGCGTCATTTTTCATGGCATGATAAAAAATAGTCAATCTATTGCCAGCACGTAGTTTGCATGTCATTCACATCATGCAATACAGCTAAACGGTCATGCATGCTATACAGCGATACGGTCATGCATGCATGACAGCACGTAACGCAGGTCATGCCGCATGCATGATTGTCTAGGGACTGCTTTGCACCCAGTTTTTTTTATTACATCTTAGAATCAGTTGCACCGGGGAAGGTACTTAAGAGTTGATTTAAATGTCAGTACCGTTCACAGTAATTTATTTTCTTCAGAATATTCCATAACGCTGTGTAACTTTTTTAGAAGCCTATATAAGTACATTACTACCAAAGCGGCAAGATATAAATAGGTTAGTTCTGTATGCTGAAGATATATTTTATTTCCTGTCCTTACAATTCCGGAAAATATACAACCACATCACGATTTATCTTCATGCGTAGATCAAGACGTCGAATAAATAACCGAATTTTTCTTTCCATTTTCAGTCTAGGTACGCATTTTTATCGTACGTGACATTGGAAAAAGGTACGAAAATGTACGAAAAATGTCAAAGGATACAATACCTATTCGAACGATGCACGTATATAAGCGGTAAATTCGAAAAGTTGGTGCCAAACTTGGCCGCAAACTTGGTATAAAGAAAAAGTTTGGTACGTGTGGCTTGGAAATCGCCGGAGGGAAAGAAAATTGTTTGTTACTTAAATAATTATCTGACAACGGAATCTTGTTAAGTGAATAATGAGTTGCTTGTATGTTTGCTTACTTTGGCTTAACACATTTCTTATTTATAAAAATAACTAAGTTATTAATCGACCGAGGTTTTCTTAAGCACCATCGCGGACGCTGGCGGTGAACCACTTTTCAACCTTATTACTAAAGGCATAAAGGTGAAAAGTAGTTCAACACAAATGTCCACAGTTGTACCTAGATAATAATGATTATGTAGTACCTATTCCCTTTCTTCCTTCGAGACAGCACGACCTAAGTAAAATGTAAGGCTTTCATTGAGTTCAGGCTCCCGCTGACAGGTGCGACGTGACGGTGCGATACGATTTTGGTAGAATAATTTCCATGAAGTTTTTTATAGAAATTGTTGCTATGCAAGTTTTATTTTATAAACTCTAATGGAGAATGTGGGTTTACTATAGGTACACCTTTAGAGTTATGGGTGTAAAGTTTACTCATCCTCTAAAAGGAAGGATCCTCCGACCTGACTGGTTGATGTCGGATATGTCGTTCGCGCGATAAACTCTAATTGCACGATCCAGGATTTGTGTGACGTCAGGATTTTGTGTGACGTCCGGTCTTTGATGATGATGAGATGCCGCACACCTCTGCCTAACCCTTCGGGGAAATACAGGCGTGATGCTGTCTAATGGAGCGTTTTATAAACTTTCTATTTACCATTCTACAGGAAGGTAAGTTATTCTTTCTACATAATATCTAAAGTATCTGACTAATCGTCTAGACTTCTCAATCCATACCTGTTCAAACTCCTTAAGTACCCATTACTTAGCTACAATGGTGGTAATCTAGTGCTATTGAGTGACGTCACAAAGGTGCGGACAGCTGTTTACAAGCACTTCGGATTTAGCATTGATAGGTGTAAAGATTTATAGGGATTTAGTACCTACCTGTTTCTTTGAAATGTGGAGTTGTAGTTCAGTTTGCGCAGAATAAAAATCCTTCCTCCTTTTTCACGTGGGTTTCGTGACAAACCATTGATTTATTTGTCAAACCAATACATAAAAGTAGTATAACTCTGTTGATCCGGAATCCAGTGAAGTATAGTCAACAAACCAATTTTTGTTGCAATCGCATGATTCTTTAGCAGTAACTTCCTTGTGCCGGTGAAATTGCAAGCATGGAAAATTTCAATCTCCGAGTTCAACAGTGTCAATGTTTCTAATCAGATGCTTTCCAAGATTATAGAAATATTTAAATTCCTAAAAGACTACATGGATGTTGCTTGTCAGTACTTTAGCCAATTTTAGGATTCGTTCTGAATGACCCATGCGTGTTATCAAGCCTGTGGCAGAATCTACAACGCCACATGTGAACTACGCATTAATGACCTGACGTCACACAAATCCTGCATCACGCAAGCAAAGTTTACTGCGCGATCAGCATATAATTATATAACTTCCCGACATCAATCGTCAGACAGTTGTCCACTAGCACTCGACACGGTCGGAGGATCCTCCCTTTTCTATAGAGGATGAGTGAACTTTACACTCTGTTCCTCATACCTCTATAAACCTTTGATTGTAAATGGAACTGAGGCAACAACTGAATTGAATCCATCGACTCAATTGTACGTTGCAATTGTTGATTTCTAGTGAAATTTTGCCGTTTAGTTCACCGTATTGGCGTTACTTGACAATGAAAATATTGTGGATTAAAGTTGACAAGCATGTGAGAAAAAATATTCCTACGATCCCTCCCTACCACACCACACCACAGCAAGTACCAATTTTGACCTTTGTCTAAACACTGCTTAGCTCAACTATCACGTACAAAATTATAATATATTTTCCGAACAGAAATTCTTCTCAAGAAACCAACTCTTATTTTTACGAGCATCAGCATTAAGGAGACAAGCCCAAATTCTTACAGCCTAGAAAAATATGAGGCCATTTATACTCAGAAGTGCGAAGAGGTCAAACAGTCGCACATGAGTCTAATTTCGTTGACAAGTACACATGTTCTTGAATAAATTTCACACAAAATTGAATACACGCTCCTCCATTACGTGTTGTACAAATATCTGTGAACATAGGAGTTGACGCGAACCACGTACCACAGATAAGGTACGTACAGAAGGTCGGCTCCATACAACGAGCGAAAACGCACACACACATAGACATGCTTGATCAGAATGTTGCGCCACAAAAGGAATGAATGAAAGGCAATTGAGATAATGTTAAGAGGGATGTGTAGTGTTACACGAATGGATAGAATAAGAAATGAGTACATAAGAGGAAGTCTGAAAGTGGCACCGGTGACCGAAACGTTGTGTGGAAATCGGTTGTCATGGTATGGGCATGTGATGCGGAGGAATGAGGAAAATGTCGTGAGGAAAGTTTTGAGTGTGAATATCGATGGCTATAAGAGTAGGGGAAGACCAAAGAAACGATGGATGGACTGTGTGAAAGATGATAGGGCTAGAAAGGGGGTGAATACCGAGATGACGAGTAATAGAGAAGTATGGAACAAAGGGACATGTTGCGCCGACCTTAAATAAATTGGGATAAGGGCAGGAGAATGATGACATAAACACGCTTCACGTACAGCGAGTGCAAGCGCACTCGTGTCTATGGCTTTCGACCGAGATCGCTGTACCTATGGTCTGTTCTAATAGTAACTGATGAAAGCGTAAACAAACAGGCTGTTCAAGTTTAATTTTTACGCAGTCACTCACTAAGAGGTAAGTAACACAATCATCTGTATTTTGATGGTTTCGACTTTATAACTCACAACTTTTTTCGACAATTATTCTTTGAATAAAATGATTAAATTGTAATTGAAAAATCATCGACGAAAATTGAGGTTATAAAATTAAAATGAAAAACATCTTTATAAGGCCCGGACTCCACCAAAGCGGAGATGTGCAAAGCTGAGACGAGAAGAGATGTTTTTCAGCTAGAGTGTATCCACCGAAACTATGTGGAGATGGCTAGACTGGAGCGAAGAAGTGTGTTGGCTCGAGCGGAGATATATGCTGGCAAGAGCGGAGATGTGTGCTGGCTAGAGCGGACCTGAGCTGCGTCCGGCGAGCGTTGGATATTGACCGCTCACTGCACGCCGCTTATATCTCTTCTCGTCTTCGCTGCGCGCCGTCGCCAGTATGCGAGGTACAGTTCACATCTCCGCTTCAATCGCGCCATACAAATATGATACATCTCCGTTCAGTGGTATCCACTGAAGCTGAGTCGGATACGAGCTGTGTGATTAACTAACTTCTATTGGTTGTTTAAAACACATCTCCTCTCCCCTCGTCTGCTTTCTGCTTTGGCGGAGTCCGGGCCTAAGAGTGTTTCAAAATTAGAATTTCGGGATTAAAAGTATTCAAATAATCAAATCAATGCACTCAATTTGTAGTGGCACTTACAAATTGAGTTTTATGATTTATTTGTTTTCATCTGATACTTTTGTAACAGACTTTCCGTGCCTCGGAAAGCATGTTAAGCAGTAGGTTCCGCCTGTGATTCGTAGATTTTTGACACTCGTTACGGGTAGTCAGAATCCCAAAAGTCTGACAACCAGCCTTGTCAAGGGGTATCGCGTTTTTAGTAGGTTGTGGAGGACAGATAGGCAGTCGCTCCATTTAAAATACTGGTATCCTCTTATCGAGGTGCATTTGGTTACACTGGAAGCCTCGGCCTCGGCCTCGGCCTCAACATAATATGTAGTTGGGCAAAGTCTAGGCAAATTGATTTTGACTTTTCGAACAGACTATACGCCTTTACATGTGCGCGCGCCTGAATTCCCTCGCTGTATATGGGTGACCTTCTGTACTATTCCGTGCTTGTATCATGCATTATCACTTGTGTGAAAGCAAGTGACGTCGATTCGTCAAGTACGGACCATTAGTCGGCTGTCTGCTTTCGCACTCTCCAACGCTTCCTTTGTGACGGTGAGAGACAAACGATGCGATTATAGCACGGAAATGGACACCAATTTAGGGTATCTAACGTTTTGGTTCTGGAAAAATATCATACCTATTTGATGGGTCAAAAGGCTCTTGGCTAGAGGGTAAAGTATTTTGAAGATTTATTTAATTGGAAATGATATAATAAATCTTCTATAGGAAAACATACTTTGAGGCTTTTCAGAATTTATGTAGATCATGTAATGTTGACAATTTATCTAGAATGATTTAAAAAACAATTTGTACCTGCGACGTTTCAATGATCGATTTGTTCCAACAAACTAATTTGGTCCTTAGTGAATTCGAAACTTTTGTTTATGAATACAGTAAATCCAGTCCACTTCAAAATGTCTTCAGCAGAACATGTTTATTGTGATTTCTAATGCCTCAAAATGTTTGGTCACAATTTTTCTCACAGAATTTATATGAGGTGGCTAGAATAATGCTCTCAAGGACTGTTTTGACTTTGTCTTAATCTTTGTACTCGTAATACGCCTAACAACCCAAAAACTTTCATCATTTAACTAACCATACGAAATTCACAGGAATCTTACCGTAGCTTTAGTATATGCACTTAATGAATAAAATGAACATATATCAGGAAATATTATATATCCCGTTGTTAAGATATGCAAATACAGTTATTGATTTTCCATCAGGTGTGGGAAGCCTCGTCCGTCTTCGTAGAGAATGCCTCTTGAATGTCTTTGACTTCTATACTGAAATGTATTAATGAAATAGCTGCGTCATGTAGAAATGTTTGAGTAGAAGCTGGAATAATATTAGATGTTCGGCTGACTGGGAGAGATCTATTGAAAAAAGTAAGACATGAAAAGATTTTAGAAACACATGAAAGTAGAACCAGATTTGAATAAAGTCTAGAAAGACACTGCGATTAATTCTTAAGATAAACATTACTACTAAGATTTGAGATGCAAAACAATCAGACAAACAAACACTTTCGCATTTATAAAATTAACATATGAATAGGCTTTGAGCGTACGAAGATTATTCGCTTCAGTCTTACTATGAACAAAATTATGCAAATGTATGAAAAGCAGTCATGGTAAACAACAGTACTACCAAAGAGAGTGGTAAACAACACGTACGCACAATATAAAGATGAACAGTAGGGAAACTACAAAGAAAACGATCAAAACGGCTCACTCACATAGACGCACTCTTTTACGAGATCCTTAGCGATTGTCGCAGTTCTGTCAGTTGCGTGTGCCGTGTCGAGACGAGTGATCGCCGCGATCTTTTTAAAAATGCCAGGAATGTATTGTGTGTCATACGGCTGTTTAAATTCGGCTTCTTCAAAGCCAGAGCTTTCGTTTTTTAAACTCCCAGCTAATCTTGAAAGGTAAGAATGATTTATTGTTCGTCCAAAAAGTGATGATGCTCATAAATATTTTTCTGATACCTACATGCTTGGAAATTCGAACATTGCTAGGCGCACTATGTAAACTGTGTTGTGTTCTTGAATAAACAGAGCATCATATTATGTATAAAAAATGCTCGTAGGACGAGAATCGTATTTATAAACAAAATGTTATTATCAGATACGGGGTGAAAAACGTTTGTTCCTGTTTCATGTCTATTTCTGATAAAACTACTGTATCAATTTACACGAAATTTTGCAAATTACATTATGAATAGAAAAGCGTGTTTTACAGACAAATACAAAAATTCAAAATCACAAAAAATTACGACAATTGAACAAGTAGTTGTATCAAAACGTAACATTATTTGATTCAAAAAAAAATGTTTGAACGGTGTATTTTCGTTCAAATATTATCTATATGTCTACTAACACTATTTCTCAATAATAAATAATGCACTTACCACCGATTACACACACCAAACTCAATATATCACAACATTCACTTTTTTTCATGATATTTTTTTTGGTGGTATCAAAATAGAGGCTCCACTTCGTATTATAACCCGCGCGTGCGAAGCTTCACAATTTTATAGTGTATAGATATCGTCATATAAAACACTTTTGCAAAATATTACACTGCGCAAACACACACTTTTTGAGAAAAAAAATCGGCGATTTTTTTCTCGGCGCCTATAGTTTTGCGTATTTTGGGATTTTCAAAAATACATTAAAAGGGGTCTATTCTATTTTGTATTTACAGAATTATAATCATTATACATCTCTCTAAGTTATATTTGTTCCATGTGAACAATTTTCTTATGGAAAAGTTTTTAAGGAACAAATCTAATTTAGAGAGATGTAAGTATTAATGATTCCAATAATTATAATTCTGTAAACACATAATTATCTGTTACAGTTGCGAATCATATTTTGATTAAGATATAACCTGATTGACCTGCAAATTGTAAAAATCGTAAGAAAATTTGAATTTCGCGGGCTAGAACTGCGGTTTCACATTAATATGAAACTGTTTTTCATGCTATTAACTACTTTTTTCGTTAGTGACGATTTCTACATGTCAACTCAAAACACTTCAATTTTACAAACGTTAAGAGTGACAACCCTAACGCTCCAACGGAGCGTAGGTAATTATAACAACAAATAGGCCTAGTTTCCTTACTGTCCATCTTTATATTGTGACGTACGTTCCATTTGTCGCACATCGACCGTACTCAAAGATGCAATCAACATTCTGTTGGTTAAGGTAAATGAAGTATCAAAAGCTCGAATAAAAAATAAAAATCTTAATACCTTTTCGTGATGTTTTAAAAAATTCATGAGATACAAATTCCATAAAGTTAGCGACTATGTAATATCAATCCTAGTTCATAAAGACCTGTCTATTATCTACATAAAACAAGATTTTCATTATGTTTGTCAATAAGTGCTCTCTTCTTAACGTCATCAGTAGCCGTATTGAGGTCATCTTTAGTGCAGGTAAGGGCACTCGGAGAAGTGGAGATAGCGTAGCTAGGTTAGCAAAGATCATTGATATTGGCAATCTTAGCAAAACTATGCCTCATATACCACACCATTGTATATAAGGTATTTGGTGAAATTGTGAGCAAATCGTTTTTGAACTGTACAGCTATTAGTTAAGGGTCAAAATTATTGATTTACATATAAAAAATACAGGTATAAAGGAACAACGTAGAAAGCGAAACGAAGTAAGCTAAAAGAGAACAGAAAGGAGTAAAAAAATTGACAACGTTAAGTCACAAAGGAGTCACAACGGCGGTAGTCGTTAAATGCTGAAACGGTAATTGACACCGAGAACGTCTTAAAATACCGAGAAAAGTAAAAAGCAAATTATTATTTTTCCAACAAATGCGCTAAAGGTTGTAATGAAAAATACATAGACATAGTGAAAAAAGCAAATATAACACACACATGTTGATTCTTACACAAAAAACAAATCCAAAGTCTTCGTTTAATAAAAGGTTTGCGACATCTGTGTACTCAGTACAAAGCCTTGGAGTATTCACATAATTTATCTATCGCTGTCTTCGTGGAATTGACATGTTCCCCGAAAGAACGTTTTTTTCTCTTCGCGCTGTTTATAAAGTTAGAGGAACATCAATCGTGTGGGTGAATCGTAAATGTAGCAAAAGTTATTCCCTGTCAATTGTTTACGAATTGTGAATACAAATAATGGGACAAAGAAACGGTATTAGTTTGCGAAGTCTTGGCAATATTTCAGTAGGGTAAAACCAGGAGAGATGGACCACATTTTGTTCAACTTTAATATCTTTTTTATTGCTTAATAACTATTAAACAATTTAGTGATAAACTAACTAACTATTAATAGTCAACATTTTTTTATTTTAATATGGCACGATCAGAGCATCTTTATGGCAATAATTGAAATATTAAAAAAAGTACCCTCGGTCCATCTCTCCCATACTATACGGGTGAGTCGGACCACCCAGTAAGGAGAGATGGTCCTAACAAAAATAATCATTAACACTTCCAAACAAAAAATTAAACATTCAAAACGAAATCAACCAGTAACATAACAAATTAAATGAAAGTAAAATCTTCAGTTTGTCATCGTATTTCCGCATCGGTCGCACATATCGGAATCATTGGTGCAGCATTCATGGGACCAGCGTTCACAAATAATGCACAGCAGCCATTCATCTTGACTCATATTATCTACAAAAGAAGAGATTAACACATTAAAATGTATGGATTAAAAAATAAGTAGCAATAATAATTAAAAACCACTTTAAATATGCAAAAAAACCGTTGACTATTGGTCCATCTCACCCATACATAACATGGTCTATCTCTCCTAAATTGAGTGGAGAGACGGACCACTTTCTCATATTAAAAGCAAAATAAACAAACGAAAATTTTCAGGTTATTTTATCAATTCATGAACATACTAACACAGTAACGTCAATTCTTATTCTAAAAATACAATATCTTATACATACCTTCGTTTTTAAACACCCACACAAAAAAAAACACGCATCCGAAACCTTTTAATACGTTTTTTTACTAATTTTACAAACGAAAATCAAATAGTCTCGCTTTCTACACGGAGCAAACAGGTTGACAAGAGCTCGTAAGTGTTGTCAGTCTAAATAAATTTAGTAGTTTGGTAGAAATTACGATGGTCCGTCTCACCCGCTGGTCCATCTCTCCTGGTTTTACCCTATGGAACGGTTACATGTTAGAACTGTAAAAATAATGGGCGTTTGTTTCTTACTTCCTATCCTACACGTGTAGAAATAATAGTTTCGTATTGAGTTTTTATGTAATGTCGTTTTCTCTTCTGTTGTATGTAATAATGTTGAGTAAAATCAAATCTTTGTTCTAATGGTGTTCCTGTTCTTTGTGGAACAATTTGATAGGTAACAAAACTTGGAAGGGCTCTTTCATGTTCGATTATATTTGGCTATATGTAGTCAGAAATATATTTTGTGAGCTAAATAATAGTAACGAGTCGTATAAAATTCAAAATACGGAGATTCGCCAATCTCGAAAATATTCAAGAACATTATTACACTGAGATTATATTGATTCTCATTGAATTTCACGCATGAGTTGTCATAATACATTTGGATGTGGTTACTTTTCTACTCGTTTAGCGGCGAATTTGGTTTTATTGTGGCATATCTCATATTCGGTTACCGTAGCGGAGGTTTCGGTAATACGATCAACGTCTTTCTTTACTTTTTCATCTCCGAGATTTTATGAGCCCGAATAATGTTTGTTACAGAAAAAATATTTGATATTTTGTAGAAAAGTTTCGGAAATTACAATATTGGTTAAAGATTTGCGAAATGTGACTAGCACACAGATTTTACTTTTATTTTGAACTGTAACAATCTTTATTTCATTAAAGTAAATGCTACAATGTAGGTAAGTACATATTTAATTATTTTATTTTTGTATGCGATCTACTATTTCCGCACAAAATTGGTAGTGTTCAGGAAATGGGTCATGATCAGTGATCAGATATTCGGATGCATATTTACCTAAAGTTACGTTTTGGCTAAGAAATTATGGATGTGGCTTTAAATATATATTTTTCTTTCTAGAAATCCCGGATTTGATTGCATTCCGGGATCAGATACATGGTATGGAAACGACCTATCAGCCCTCTTATGAAGATTACTTTTGAGGTGCTAACATAAAAAATTGTATACCTTCTGTAAACATTTTTTAATGAAACTCAAGGCTCCAAATTGTTTGTGGCTATGTGCTATGCCATATTGGCAAACTGCTTTACAACATTAGCTAGCATTTCTATAATCAAAAAGTACTAAACAAATCAATTCCGGAATTGCGAGATTTTTGCGATCGATACAAAAAAGCATTCCATATTAGCCAACATCTGCACGTAAGTAAATATACATTCGATTCTACAATCAGAACTCAAAATTTCGTCGATCCCGTTATCCCGGGATTTTTTTGGATACAAAAGTGCTTTCCATAATATCCAACACCTCAACTTTAAGTAAATATGCATCCGAATATCCGATCACTGGTCATTATGTACAAATCTCTCTCAAGATCTTGATAGACAACAGAAACCCATGGCATAGGTATTAAAGTTTCGTGTGTTAGGCAAAAGTGTTATCCCCATTCTCAAAGGAAAAAACGAAAATTCCAAATTCCACGAAAACGTGGTTAAATCTTCAGAGTGCCGTAGTCATATTAGTAGACGGCTTTGAGTGGTAGCAGTACTTACTTGATTCAATCGTAATTAAAGGAACTGATCAAACGATCGTTAATGAGCACTTGAAAAGCGTATCTCCCAGTAATAGAGACAAAACAAGAACACCGAAAACAAAGCAACAAAAATGAAAAAAAAAAAATGAATTCATCAATCTGCTGCTTACGTCTTTGGGTTAGAGGTCTAAAGGCGAAAAACGTGACGGACACATTTACACATAATCCCACTTTAGCCCTGATATTAATAATATTCTGTCAGAAAGTAAAAATGGTCAAACAAATTGCCTTCACTTTTTCCTTGTAAGATTTGTGCGGGAGTCGTGTGTCTCCACATTTTGCGATTAGCGGGGATCGCGAATATACGTATATACAAGACTTATGTGAGTCTACGTATCGCACTTCTGTTATCTTTATTTAGCTATTCTCTTTGGGGAAGCGATCATAAAAACACAAAGGACATTACCCCGGCCGTGATTTAAAGACCAAGACGAACTTGGTGCCGTTTCCTGATAGGATTTTTATTTGTTTTTCGCTTAGAATTTGCGTTGGCAGAAGTTTTGTCAACTGTCAGGGTAATCAAATTTAATTTGCTTGCGAACGTTGGGAGAGTTTTAAGAAGTTTTTTTCCAATAAATAGGTAGGTAAGAATAGACGATAAGGTTCAGTTTCTTTTCTTGAACGAGTTTGACATAGGATCCTTACGTGTTTTATGTACATTTTGTATAAAAAATATTGCTTTTTTCATTTGTAACTATGTACAACCATAAAAATAATCATATCCCTAGGCGAACGTTTACAAGTTGAGGTACTAGAATAATACAATACAACAGTGAATACATAAAAACGTCTTGCTTACCTGTCTATTACCTAAAGTGGTTACAAGAAAGTAACAGACAGACGCATCTCTTGGGACTTACCTGAAAAAGATAAGCGGTCGGGCGTAAATGATATTCGTATGTAAATTGCTTAAAATTCTTACTAGCTAGGAACTCCGCTTCAGCGGTATAAGACATTATTGATTATACACGATGAGAATTTCGTAGCCAATCTGATTATCCTTCTTTCCTAAATTAATTAATTTTCGTTCGGTTGTTGCCTTAAAATAGATAGGCAGTCGCTCCATGTAAAATACTGGTATTCAGCTGGTTCCTCCATCCGGCAAGACTGGAAGCCAACCCCAACATAGTTGGGAAAGGGCTAGGCAGATTGATTGATTGTTTTATGTTGCGTTAAAACATGAAAATTATAAAAATCAAAGAGAAAAATGATTACGAATAGTAACAAAGCAATTTCAGTAAAATACATAAAAAAACATCACGATTTTTTTTCTCCAAAGGGTAGGCAAAGGTGTGCCTTTACACTACCTACATTTTGCACGTTTTATACCCGATTTCACCGTCACCTAAATGAATCCCTAAATAAAAGTGCAGGATTTTCTATTCTCAGCGCTGAGCCTAGCGTTGATAATCCAACAGTGCACTTTTATTTAGGGATTCATTTAGGTGTCACTTAGTGTTTGTCAAAAAGGGTGAAAGTCCCATGTAAATATGTAATAGAGGACGAGGAGCCTAATTGCTTTCAACCCGGCTCGATACCAAACTCCGCAATTAAGTATTTTATTAAGAATAATATGCCCACAAAAGTAGGTATAACTATTTATAATATTCCTTTTATTGAATAGCAACCAAACTCATAGATTCTTACAAATAAGTGGGCACATAAAACAAAACCACATAATAAGTAACCCCATCTACGTTTCAATACGACGCAATAATTTCGGTATCGGCATAACAATTTCTTAGAATAGAAACCTATTCTGAACAACTGATCGTAAAAATGTGAGGTTTCCCCAAACACAAGTGTACCAGACCGTATCAAATGTTGTTTTCGTCTCAGCAACTTGCAATTTGAGAGCATAAAACAGATAGATACAGAAAGAATAAGAATAAAATTTCGCTAAGATTACGTTCAAGTGGATTGAATTCCTACACCTCACACGTGTTATGAGATCCAGGCTCCTTCGTGCCTTCGTACCTATATAAAATTTTATATAAAAAGGAAAAATTTTAAAACTTAAAATAGGTATAAAAAGAGTGTTTGCATGGTGCTGTGATTTGTGTCAGTTGTGTTGTTGTTGTAAGTGTCTGTATGATAAATTGATAACATACAGACACTCCGTACGTATACGCATTTCGGTGAGTGCACGTGAATTTGTGACTTTGGCTGGTATCACGGAAAAAGGTTGGCTCAATAAAAAAAGCGAAAATGCACGCATGAATGTCTACGGCTGATGTATACGTATAGCGAATGCAAGCGCGCTCGCGACTGGCATTCGTTTAAGATCGCCGCATGGTCTGGCATTCCGGGAGTGACACATGCTTATGTTACTATCCTGTTGCCACTTTAGTGCAACAAAACACGAATTAAGGAAACATTTTAAGTCACCATTCTGTTATTATGTAAAAATATTTATATACAAAACATTTAAATTGTCGTTTCGTTTGTCTAATCAAACGAAACAATTCAATTTAAACATATACCAACGTAATTGTTAATTTAAACCTCATTTTTTAATCGGATTGCAAAGGTAATAAAGGTGGTTGGGGAGTTATTATTACTTGCACCTGTTTTCATCCGTCGTCGTATTGAGCTGGCCTTCTGTATCTATCTATTCTGTGTTCAGAGTGAACCCTGTTTCTCGCTCTCGCTAATTCTCGTGTCGCTACGAAAATAAGCTTAGTAAGTTTTCCGCTTACTTCTAAAGTTTGGCCTTTATTGCCATGTAATGTCAGATAACCGGAAAGAAAAGGAGTTAGTGTGGTGTAGTGCAGGAAAACTGACCATTACAGTGATTGTTGTGGCCGTTAGTTTGTAGAACAGGTCCCGTGATTTGATTGTAGTCTTTACAAAGTTATGGTGGTGTAATGATCATTGTGGAGGAAATGGGCGATTCGTTGCAGTTGAATGGTTTTATTTTGTTATTTTAACTACGTCTGCGATGAACGAATTGTCACTCGCATTCTTTGTACACCAGGATAAGTCTATTAACTTGATTGATTTTGTGGTTAAGAGCGCCTTCGATGCGCACTTCTATAAATAAGCGTGGAGAGCGTGCTATTCACATGTTCGATTGTTCGTAGATCAGAACGCTTGTACCCTGTAATTACGAGCGCAGAAAAGCAGAGCAAGTAAACATTTTGATTTAATTAAATAGACAAAAATTATGAATGCAATGTGTTTCGTTAAATTAATTGAGCATACTGAACGCTCACAGAATTTAAATACAAAGATACCAACATAGAGGAACATTATTCTGTCCTTCTACTTCTGAAAGCACTACACTCATTACTCTCAGTTGACGTTTATAAATTGCGCCGAATATTAAACAAACAGATACTGTTCCACTTTTTGTCTCAACATTTACATAAAACAGTGCTCAATTACTTTTTCAATCCAAAACAATGTCAATTAAAAACTCCGCAACTTTATTCAAATAAAATTTTGATGTTCCCCTTTTCGTTGCAAAATATGTATCTACAAAAGGTTTTTACTTTTTAATCAGCAAACGTGGTGCAGTTGTCGTATAAAGCCAGTGTCTAGATAGAAAGCACAAAGAAACTAGGAGAATAATTTTCGTACTTATAATATAGGGGTTGGTTTCGCTCACTCTACTCTTGGCCGTCCCGCCAAGTTCATGCTGCAGCCAAATGGGACGACATATCCCTGACCTGTTTTGTACGTTTATTTTTAGGGACACTTAGTTGAATTTGTTGTTTTTATCTTCCGCTACTGATGCACCAGTGGATGTTATTTAGTGTTGTGAAACTGTGTAATTATGGATGGTGAGAATAAATTCAGGCTTTTTTTTTCAGGATTTTTAGTTGCATTTTCATAAAGTCAGTCTGATTGATAGCGTGATTAAATTCATTTGGCCTCAATGCCTGAAACGACTTGTGCGAAACACGAACTGTCTAAATGAATATTTATTATATATCATGCAAAACATTTGTAAAGAGAAACATTTGCTAAATACATGTTTGTAAAGCGAGTGTCGTTTTGTCGTCAATGTCGTTTTGGTGAAACATTAGTGAACCATAAATGACTGAAATCAATTTTCATGTCGCTGAAATTACCGGAACTGTCGTTTTATATATTTTAATCTAATCAGATTTGCGGTTAAGTGATTTAGTGTGTGTTTTTCCCATTGCATCGTTGGTCTAGTCACAAGCGCTACTGCTGACCATGAGGTTCTGGGTTCGATTCCCAGGTCGGGCAAAGAGTTATTGGGTTTTTCCATCTGGAATTTCTCAGTAGTAGCTTGGAGTCTGGATTTGTCCACGGTTAATGGCAATAGGCACCCTATTACATAGGAATTAAATATATCTGGTGAAACGTGGGTGTACTAGGTACACATCTGCCTCGACCTTTTTTTTTTTGTGGCTGGGAAATTATCAAATAACTTCCTGCCGCTCTGGGCGGAGCGGCAGGGCGTATCAGACTCAAAACCCGCGTATTCCTTCAGTTGCCTGTTCGTTGCCATGGGCCACGGTATCCCATTGGGACTTTCTCGATCTGCCTAGCCCTTAGGGGAATATAGGCGTGAAAATATTATGTATGTTTTCCTCATGAAACTGTTCGTAAAGGTTACTTAAATAGAAATTAAAAATGTTTTCCTCACTAAGCTAACTTCTATGGTTTCTTTCCACTGTACCGTAAATACAATATACCTTACCAATCGACACTTTATAATTTTTAATTTTTATTATATTGGTTGCTATGAGAGAATGTTAAGAATTCCTAGAGAAACAAATTAAAAAAAAACATTTAGATGCGGTAATACGAGTAAAAACAAAAATAAGATTACGTAACTTTTTTTTCTGTACGATTGCACCCGGATAGATGGGCAAAGATCGTCACTCACTGGACGTCTGAAGGAGGACATGGCCGTCGAGTTAGCTAGTAAGCAATGCTGCCAGTCTTATGGGCACGTTTTCAGATGACAGCGATTCGAACGAATACTTCGACGTCTTACTTTCCTTTTTTTTGTATGAATTTCTGTAGATACTTATTCATTTAATTTAATACCTAGTGTAAAAAGTTAGTTCAGTTAAATATTGTAAAAAGGCTACTTAGTTTTATCAACCCTCTATTTACTGTCTTTGTATTGAAAACCAATAAAAAGTTAAGATTTATGACAGTTAACGGTTGTTAATATCTGTAGCGCTATTACGTCACAGTAATGGCGAAAGTTTGACGATAACGACTCTGTTAGAGAAGTGGTGCCGATGACTTAAAGTAATAATATTTTATCAACTTTTAATATAGTAGACGTAGTTTTAGAAGCAAATAACAATAGGTAACCGCTCCTGTGGTATAGTGGTAAGACCACCTGAACCAAACTCAAAGCATTTATTTCAATTAAACCATGTACTGCATACATGTATGCTACGTACACTTTTGAATTGTCAAGGAGTCAGTCAGTCAGAAATATGAAGCCAGAGTGCGATTCCCAGGGGGCAACATTTTCTGCTCGGTTTGGTTGATGATGGGACTTGTTCCAAGTCCGCCTGGCTAGCTACCACCATCTTATCTATGTCTGTCACCGTAACAACAATGTTAACAGCATTGTTGTGTGTCGGCAGTTAGAGGTAAGATGGCCAGTTCTTCTGTGGTTGAGGATTCCAGGTGAAACTCGCTTCCATCTTCGGCATGATCTTCACTTACCATCAGATGAGATGAAGGCCAAGAGCTCCCCGTTGTATTTATAAAAAAGTCATGTAAAAGTTGGCGTAAATGATATAATTTTCATAATGATTTTTCCTTAAGGCGGCGATAACCGACTTTTAATGATTCTACTGAAGATCACGTCTAAGCGAATAGTGTTAATGATTTGAAAAAAAAAAAAAAAAAATACATACGACGCATTGCGTGAGCTCAGTATAGAACAAGCAAGCTAACCACTCAAGATCACTAGCATATACAGGGTTGATATGACAGAGGGGCATTAAATTACACTACGTATACTATACGTGTTTAGTATTAATTCGATACGGTATAAAAACAAAAAGCACCAAAAATGAGTTTTTCTTTTTTTCAAACAAACTAAATAGCTTACAAATCAGAGTAAAACGCAACCACCCTTTGTAAATAAATTTAACTGACCTTAGATACCTAGGTAACAAAGCGGCAACGTCGCGCGCGCCGTCGCGCGGCGTATGTTCAAAGCGGGCGGCCGCCCGGCCGGCGGGCGGTGTCGCGGGCGCGGGCGGCGGCTTTGAAGTACTTACAACGATCACAGCAAAAACACAAAATGTTTAAATTCTCGATGACATAAATTGTGTCCTCCATTCACATTAATGCACAAATTATACCGACGGAGAATATTGTTTTATTTTTCTAATTAAATCACTGTCAGTCGCTAAGCCCTTTAATTTGTGAAATGCTAAAATAATCCTAGTTTTTAGTTCAACAATTGTATTTAACTCTGAGGCACACTTTAATTACACACACACACACAACCAAAGTTTAATTACGTGTCGTAAAGCAGTCAATCAAAAAAAAAAACTAACACTAAATAATTATAATCCCAAGTTACGTGTCCTGTCACAATAAAAAAAAGAAATACTGTCTACTGTGGTAACGGTGGGGCCTTAGCGGTTAAACGTAGGTATTTAGTGCCCTATCATACCACAATACCTAACAAAACAAAATCACAATATTATCAGCGCGCGAGTTCGCGGAGCTTCCGTCTTACGTAACGTATGTACGTTCCAAAAGGATTGCCTCGGCGCACTGAAGAAACACGTTTTTTAGAGGCCCCACCCTCTTACCGGTCGGAAGGATCTAGGATGTAAGCCACATTAGCAACACACTGACCTATTTCTATTTCTTTTACGCGCGGGATGTTTTGCTATGATTGTCACTCTCTCGTAATGAAAGTGCAAGTGTGTGTGCTTTATAGCGAAAATATTTGGTTGTATGTACTTGTGATTTGCGTCACAGAGCGGCAACAACGCATGTAGGTTGTACTCAGATTTATCGTTTAAGGTGCATGACCTAAGCGTATAGACATAATCAGCTGTTAGGAAAGATACATCGTGTTCAAACGGGGCAAAAACTTAAAAAATCATTTGCGACTAAACTACTGCTCCTATTTAATTGATTTTTGGTACAGAGCTTGAAAATGGTACCTAGTATAGGCAGTTCAAAGGAAAGCCCCTCTGTCGTATCAACCTTGTATATCTGCGTCTTAACTGGCGAAATGTGGGTATACCTCTCCTCTCTCCTCTAACCTAACCTAACCTAACCCTTCGTGAAATACAGGCCTGGTATTATGTTATGTTCTACTTTATGGTTTGAGAACAGTATTGTACGGTGTCTGTTTCCATGTTTCTAGATGTTTTTAGCTTCTTAGGTGACTCACCATAATTTCTAAGATGTCTCACCATAATAATTAAAAAATTCATTACCTTTACGAACATAATGGGGAAATGTGGGGGTACTAGGTATTGTTAGACCTCTGCCTAACCCTTTGGGTTTTCATCATCAGGGAAGAATTTTCATGAAAGGCATAAGCCTTTCATGAAAATTCTACAACTAAAATAAAATAACATGATATCTCGTAAAATAACACTGAAAATTGGAAAACACAACCAATTTTTAGATACAGACAAATAAAGATAGAGGAAAATATGATTACACGAAATAAAGAAGGCACCCACTAGGGTGAGGAAAATTGTTAAATGAATCGTGATTTCGTGAGTTTGGTAGTAAGTCGCTCTGTGGGTGGTCTGTCTGAAGCCAAGGAGGTGTTTCCGGGGTTTTCAATCGGCTTATACAAAAAAAAACTTATAATTATGTATGTCGAATTCGTATTTTGTCTTTACGTAGGTACCTAAAGTACCTATTTAAATGACGAGTCTTTTGTTTGAAAATCTTTATGGAAATTTTTTTTGAAGTGAAAACGTATTTAGCGGCTTTGTGCATATTTTTAGGATGGGTAAAAATGTTAAACTGACGTCAGGACGTGACCTTAAGATCCTTTGCCTAGCAACTGACAAAGTAAATATCAAAATAAATAGTCTTTGACATTACGTAAAGATTGCGAGGTAAGAAATTTTACCCATATTGATGGGTAAAAAAAGCAGTCAAAACACTTCATGAAAAGTGTTTAATAGTAGATTGTTTGCCAAGGGAGCAAAGAACTATTTTTAAGGCGAGAGTGTTTCTTTGAATCCAAAGCGGAGCGAAGGATTCTAGAGTAGAATCCCAAGCGTAGCGAGGGATTCTAAAGTAGAATCCTGAGCGTAGCGAGGGATTCAAAGTACATCACTCGAGCTTAAAATAGGTGAACACTCTACTTTTCTTTCTTTCTCTTATCACCCTCTATGAGAAAACAAACGTGTTCGGTCCGACCCCCATCAGGAACGAATTTCCTACTCACGTATGATTATAAACAAAAATAAAATAAAATCTGTCAAGTGCGAGTGTCCGACTCGCACACGAAGGGTTCCATACCATGTCGTTCAAGATTTAACACTATGAATTTTTGTAATACTTTCGTAAAGGTAACAACAGAGGCGCTATAAAAAAACAAAGATTTGTAAAGAAATTGTCTAATTTTAATGAAAAAATGTTGTTGTGTTAAAAAGTAGTCTCCTTAAGAAAGTAGCCTCCTTGGTGCAGCGCGTGCGAGGCAGTAGCAACAGTATCCTGCAGATGGTTGTATCTCGTGCGGATTGCCCTATCCAGAACCAGTGGATGCGTATTGTGATGGGTGTTGACTAACATAGTGTATAAGATTTACTAATACTAACACATTTTGTATAATTGTAATTATTTATTTCGCTTTTTTTATTTATTTCTCATTTTTATAATTTGTAATTGTAATTGTATGGATTAATTTTGATCTGAAATAAACTGATTAATAATAATAATTAAAATATAGGTGTAGGAGTATATTTCATATATTTTAAGAGAAAAATATTAAGTTAACTTTATCCAGTAACATGCATTAACTAAAGTCAAAGTTATTTATTTGCTACTAACATAGTATTAGTAGGTATAAATAGGTATATATGGTAGGTAAGCAGGTAGATATGTAGGGTAGGTTAGGTACCTACCTACCCTGGTAAGAATGGTAGGGTAGGTAATTAGGTAGAAATAGGTAATTAGGAAAGGTAGATGCGCCGTAAATAAGTACTTAGTGCTAACCGTGCGAAGCCAGGCCGGGTAAAGCTAGTTACTTATAAATAAAAGGATTTCTCTTGCTACATCAGACTATACTGTACAAAATAGAATGTAAGTAGTACGCCAAATTTTAATTATAACTGTGTGTTTGCATTGGCGAAACATTCACAACAAAACATGTTGGAATCTCTATTGTCTGTCAATTTTTCGAAATTCGAAAAATATTTTTTGCCCCATTTCTGCAACTGTTTTTATTGTTACACTCCTGCTAGTACACAGAACCTACTTAATTTATATACCATTGTATCGATGATTAAATGGAGATTAATACTGTACTTTTTAATAATGGATTTAATGCAGCAGAAATGGAAAAAGCATCAAAATAGTTGAAAAAAAAATCCTGTCCGTCAATTTATGAACCCTGAAAACATTGTAGCTTGCGATATAATCAATTAATTGAGTCAATGTTTTTTTTATACATTCGTTTCATCCATAGAAGAAACCCTATTGAAAATGGCTCTTTAATTCAAAGTAGTTTAATTATAATTAATAAAATACTAACTAAAATATACTATCAAAGAAGACACCGCGAACAAAAAATGTGGCCCTTGGATGCTTTGACATTTGACTACTGCGGTGCATGCGCGTTGCGAGGAGATTCTCATAGAGTAATGCACCCGCAGATGCGACACAGTCTGCTTCTTCTGCCTACTTGATACCTAACACAGTTTTAACTGCAGAACATTATTCTAATTTCCATTGTATTAATGATGAACATTATGTGAGATGGTTCACTTGGCAACCACGTTTGCTCATTACGATTTTTTTGCACAAATGTTATCCATTTTTCCCTTGTTTCCTGGAGCTCGGACGTGGAAGTCTTAAAGGGAAAAATGCCACAAATTGTAATAATTATTTGATGACAAATAACCATAAACCATAATATAATAAAACAAACATTAATATCAGCGTTCAAAATAAAAGCGTATAAAAAAAATCCGCCATAAAAACAAACGGCAGCTATTTGTACCTACACTTCACTTCTGAATGTTTTAGTCTATGGCGAATGTCGCCGTAAAATATTTTGTTCATATTTCAGTTTAAAACTTTAGAGGTATGAGGAACAGGGTGTAAAGTTCACTCATCCTCATTTGAAAAGGGGGATCCTCCGGCCAGATGGGTGTTTGTGTCTGGCGGATAGTTTTATCTATGTCGGTCGCGTGGTAAACTCTAACTGCGCGATACAGGATCTGTGTGACGTCATGTCTTTGCTGCGTAGCTCGTATGTGGTGGTGTAACCGCTACATTATTCCCCTCCGGAGACCGGAGGTCGATATGAGAGAGATTGATATCGATGCGAGTTTAGAAATTTTACCCATATTGATGGGTAAAAAAGCAGTCAAAACATACTTCATGAAAAGTTATAAATTGTTAATTTTTGTTAGAAACTATGTTTTAAATTTCTTTTTCGTTTATGAATGAGAGTTAAGAACTTATGAGGCGTGCACTTTTGGATTTTCCAAACTATTTATTTATGTTATTTTTGATAGTCATACAGAAATCTATTACTTCTTACTTATTATTTTTACACATCCCATCGGACTATGAGAGTGAGGGAAGAGAGAGTGCACTCGTGTCTGCGCACACACTTGTGCACTATGATATCTCCCGTGCCGAAGGCCAGTCTCCGTTGAGATTGGCCGCCGTGACCGAATATTTTTACACCAATAATTTTTCTCAATATGAAATTGTGTCCACAACGGTTTAAGGTAACTGAATAGTACACTGTATGTGCCAGCATTCATTTCAATGTTACTGAATATATTGTCTATTGAAGTGTAGTTTTAACATGAGGTACACATGTGGGTACACACATCAACACCGTCTAGGGATACTTTGAAAAAAGTCGATAAAGTTCTTAAACTCAAAAAATACTGGCCGGTTTTAAAATCATGTGAAGAAAGTTTATTTTGTAGACCTTTTTGGATGATCGAAATTTAAATGATCGAAATAGTATTTGCTGCCATGATAGTAGATACTTACTAATTCCATGTCATTACTCCGACTATTAAATAGTTATCTGTGGAATTTATATCGCATAATATTAGCATGAAATACAAAATTATTATTTTAAGTTGCAGAAAATCGCCCATATTATATAACATACGTTATGAATCGGCGTTTTTAGTATTTGTTGATTATAAACAGTATATGTTACATGATACACACAAGTTTCAAATTCCTAATTTGTTTAGTTGTTGAGATAGAGCTCGTACAAAAATGGTCTAAAACAGACAACTTCTACGGCCCCCTAATTCATCATTTTTGAAGATAAAAACAAATAAAAATTATATTTATTCTCTACTCGATGAGCTCTAGAAAATGATACCCCACGTGCCAGGGTCAGATTATTTTTTTTTCAAAATTTAATTTTATTGTATGGCGACCCCCTTTAATTTTTTAATTTTATTATTTGTTGCTCTTGCGGCAATAGAAATGCTCAATCTGTGAAATTTTCAACTGCCTACCTATTACGGTTCATGAGATAGAGCTCGCTGACAGACAGACGGACAGCGGAGGCTTATGAATAGGGTTCCGTTTGTCACCCTTCGGGTACGGAACCCTAAAAATATGAAAAAAAAAAGTCTTTTTGAATAGATGTGATAAAAATATTTATTTTTATTTTTGTTAGACTATATTTTGAAAATAAATAAATATAAGTACTACTACTACTACTAATGAATATTGTATTTAAGCACATACATTATAGTACTTAAATATACTGATAAATAAAGCAATCCGTGCGAAATTATTCCCTAACCATTCCAAAATATTCAAAAATGCACAACGTTAATGTTCAAGTTTTCACTTCTGCCGGCACTCCTAGAGTGCAACCCGTTGTTTTTTTTTTTATTGGTACGTACTGGGTACTCACTTGTTGTAATGTTGCAGCAAATGAAAGAATGTTACGTAGGTACGCCATGTTACGATATATTGAGATTGTAGAAAATTGTTAAATGAATGTGAGTTTGGGTATTGTATGTAAGTCATAGGGCGTTTGTGCACTACAAAGAATTTTATCGTCCGGCAGTCCGATTTTTTACGGTGCTATATGACACGCCATAAATGTTTAAACTAGTTTGGTCAGAATCGGACTGCGGGATGGTAATATTCCTTGTAGTGCACAAACGCCCATAGTGAGCGGTCTGACCAAATCCAAGGTCCGTAAGGCTTCCGGGCAGGTGGTGGCCAATTGACTTAAATCAAGAAACCTCATAGTATTTGTTTCTTTTTCGTGTGGTTAGTGACTAACCTGGTGTCAGAGTTTTTATGCCACCTTTGGGCCTCTGACTTGTGTACATCCGTCGAGAAATATCTCTCAGGCATATCAGTTTCCTCACGATGTTTTCCTTCACCGTTTCTGAAGCAAGTGATAAATATACAATACGCACATGAATTCGAAAAGTCAGAGGTGCGTGCCTTGGCGAACTCGAGACCTATGACTTGGCAGTCCAACGGTCACCCCTCTAGGCTATCACTAACCTCAATATTATGTATTATTATTTATTGAGATTTCTGACGACTTTTTCCAAATAAGAGTATCGTTTGTAAAAAATAATGCAGGCACCATTCCTAGTACTCTTTGTAATAAAATACGTACATTTTCACTTATAAATGAAGTCTAACTCTAAAACCTTTAGAACCAACTGAAACTATACATCAAGAAAAGAATTGCAGTCATTTGTAACCACTGTCTGTATAAAACTTATTGTCGGTCTTAAATCTTTTAGTTTAAGCTCAACAGTTTCGAGACCATAAAGTATTTCAAATATCGCAGTCGTTTGAGGTAACAAATAAAACAAGCTTACTCAATCAGATTTCAAAGAGAACCGGCTGACTGGATTTATTCGAAGGAAATTTTAGAAGCTATCATCGCGTCAGGTCGTGAGAGCGCCGAAGCATAAAAAACGGATTTTACGATTGCGACTGTGCAAATAACGCATTTTGTGAAAATATTATTCGGTTTCACGCCGCGACACCGGGTTATAAGCGTAATATATGCGCGAGTTCGTGCGATTTCGTTACGCGTATCGTAACGAAATCGCACGAACTCGCGCGAAATCAGCACCAATCCGACACGCAGCGATGACGCGCCAGCGCGCAGCGTTGCGTGATATCGCCACAACTTTTTATACCAATACAATTATTTTTATTGGCCAAATTCTGTTTTTATATTTCGTGAAAGCTGGCTTCGTTCCAACAGAAAAGGTAAGGAAACATAAGGATCAAAAACCTAAAATGGCAACTACAGTAAAAGCTTTCTCATGTTTATCGTACAATATAATCTGTATTGAATGAACTGTGACCAAAGTAGAAGTTTATCTATTGTTGTTGAATTCACATTTTATCAAACTGTTTGGCAAGAAAGTATTGGTTACTCTCCTTGCCAAGTCTGTATCATAATCTGATATAGTACGTGATTACGCCCTCGTATTGTATGTGCAACGAAAAAGTGTGCATTGCCCTTTAGAATAATTTTATGGTGATTCTAGTTTATCGCCTTGGCAATGTGCCTGTGGAGATATAAATTCAAAATTTTGGTCTAATGACTTTTCTCATGGTTTTAAGCTGAGTAACAAAAAGATATACCTAATGATTATTTGAGATAATGTAATGTATGCTAAGTAATTTAATTAAGTGTTAAGTTCTTCTGATTTGGAATGCTGGGTGAAAATTTGAATTTTTATAAAGGAGTGAGACAACAAACAATGCATCAGCCACGTAACTAACACATTTAAAATCATCTCCATATAAAAAAATAAAAATAAAGACCTTTCTAATACCAAAAAGCTATTAAAATGTTTCCAAGTTTTTAACAGATAAATTTTATTGATATATTTTTTATTTACATTTCTTATAAAGTTAGGTTTTATTTTAACATTTTATTTAGTTTTTAGATTCAAATTTTTATTTTTGAGTTCATTATGTTATGTTTTTGATTATCATAGTTTTTTTTAACTGGTTTTTTTGGTAATTTTTGTGTCTACAAAGACACAAAAATAAAACTTTTTGTTTAAGTAAGTGCTATAATTTAATTAAGATTTGCACACCAACCTGGTAGAATATGACCGAAAACTGTGTATATTTGTCAACTTATTTCACTCATTTATTACACATACACATATTCTTGCAAATAAATAATATTCTTAATCACTTTTTATTACATTTATTCAGCACTTTTTCAGTCATATTCAAGGGAGTACAAAATGTATCACTTTGCTTATTTTTACCCCTAAAACAAAGTGCCATATATCTCTGGAGTTCATAATCGTTAACATCAGGTCTTTGGGGGCTGTTTGTCATAAAAAAATATGGCAGGGTTAAAAGGAGAGACTTTTTATCATAAAATAAACACTATCTATAACGTGGTGATAAAATAAAGACAGATGATACCAGTTGGTACTAGTTATGTAGGAAACTTGCTACGATCACCTATTTTATTGAAAAAAATCGAGCGAGTCTTACAGTATGTCTTACAATCGAGCGAGTCTTGCATTATGACATCTGAAATCTCAACAGAACAAACCTCTCGGAAAATGGGTTGGTACCATCAGATGGCCAACTTTAGCACTTACTTTACACTCTTATTCTTATTGTATTTGTCAACATAAATACATATAATTCAATTAAAGGTTTCCAAAAAGTAAAAAATCGCAGCTTCGCGCTCCGTATCACATTATAACTCTAGATTACAAAGCTTACAGTCAAGTCTCATAAAAACCCTAAGATTTATAGGTCCCTAGCGGCAAACCCAATAGCTTTTATTAGATTTAAGCGATGCTCACACGTAAAATATTATGACAAATTGACCTTACTGGAGAAAAATTGTACCAAACTTTCTAAACAAATTACTTTATATATTCTCATAAAATTTTAACGTTTACAGTGTTACTCTGTAGAACTTCTCTTGCCCTGGGTCAACCTGAAGACTATGTAGGATTGTAATAGGCCTCAAACAGGTATTATTTAAAGCTGCTAACGAGTAAGCCACGAATAAGAACTGAACAAATATCAACGTACCTTTATTGACTGAACTTTGAAGGTATAGAAAGTGACCAAATCATATAAACATTTGTATGTAAGGGAATCGGAATTGGATCAGTAGATCCAAAAAATCTTTCACTAAATGATAAGCTGCAGTATTGTCGAGCCGAGTGTTTTAGGATATAATTATATTTTTATGTTAAAACAAGATATTTCACGTATACAAAGTCGCGGGCAAGGCTTATTGGTGATTCGCCCTAACTTACTCGCCCGGAATGGGCGAATCGACATGCACGAAGTTTATTTATCTGTAGGCAAATTGATTTCTGGAGTTGTCGATTCGCTTACAAATAAATTAACTTTGTGCGAATCACGTCAATAAAAAAAAAGTCTATTCACCCGTTTCGGTCAAAATTCAAAAGTCATTTATTCAAACTAGGCTGAGAATCAGCACTTTTCGAACCTCAAAATTACATAAGACAGTACCTAGGCGGTACCTACGATAGTCAATAATTACGTAGCTGTATAGTATCTATCGCCCAATCGCATCATAAGACCATGCGTATGACACGCCTATTATTATAGCAATCCAATTGCTTTCAACTACATGTTCACGTTCATGTAACACATTCCATTGCACGAATAATTACAGGTCAGTCGCTACCGTAATCTCTAAATTAATTTACCCAGAAGCTCTAGCAATACTAATTACACTAGCAACGCCGTAATGCCCCATTTAGCAGTAAGTGTGGAGCTGGGGATGGCTTCACCGGAGTGACGTAGGATGTGTCTAATGTAGGATGTAATGTTACGACTCGGAAAGATATTTCAGGTATAATTTGTGAAGGAAATTATCAGTGTGGGGCAGAATTTTTTGTAGTACGTACTCGTACAATTATAACCACTATTGAAATAACTAGTACCTGGGCGAACGAGATCTACTCGGGTGAAAATAGCAAGATTGATTTTTCGCCCCGTAAACCTCTATATTGCATCTTTCATCGAAATCGTTAGAGCCGTTTTCGAGAACGTGATTACAAACAATACAAAAAATTGCTCATTTAAAAGTATAGAATGATATAACAGACACACACAACTCAGAACCAGCTTCAAAATGTTTCTAATAAAGGAAAGTCGCAATGAAATGTAAAATACTAACTTTAATTTTAACCCCCTTACATTAAACACGGAATAAAGTTATTACTAGTATAAGTTTCGATTAACCATACATTTTTTGAGGTTTAAGTTTGGCATAATTTTATTTCGCGTTTATTAGTAAGGGGGAATATGTGTGAGATTTTTAACTTTAGTCCTCCAAAAGTTATTAAAAATATTAGAACAGTTCAATCTATTCTATTTTAGTGGTATGAGGAACAGGGTGTAAAGTTCACTCATCCACCATAGAAAAGGGAGGATCCTCCAACCAGACGGGTTGTTATGTCTGGCGGGCAACTGCCCATATGTTGATTTCGGATAGTCTTATCTATGTTATTCGCTCAGTAAACTCTAACTGCGAGATGTAGGAATTGTGTGACGTCATGTCTTTTTGTTTCGTAGTTTTTGTATGTGGCGGTCTAACCGCTACATCACTCCCCTCCGGAGACCGGAGGTCGATAGTGGGCTGAGTCTTGGATCTTGCGATGCTTCACAGTGCCAGCTGTGCTTCCAGTGAGTCGGAACCGGGTGCCGCATAGTTCACGGTGAGTCGGAACTGTCTGCGGTGATTCCCCAGTGAGTCGGGGTGGTGCTGCGTCGTCATCCAGTGAGTCGGATGTGGTACAGCGCCGGGTTGTGGTTGAGGGTGATGACCAGGAATGCGCGTTCGCTGCATGCTGGTGGTCAGGATACCCGTTAAAGCCGTGGGTGCTGGCTGGCTGTGTGACTTGCCTCAGGAAAGCTTGCGGGAGTGATGATGATGACGTCACGCTGAAGTTGTTGCACGAAGACTGCGTTGACGTTCATACTCGGGGTCACCAATTTAGTGGTATGAGGAACAGGGTGTAAAGTTCACTCATCCACCATAGAAAAGGGAGGATCCTCCAACCAGACGGGTTGTTATGTCTGGCGGGCAACTGCCCATATGTTGATTTCGGATAGTCTTATCTATGTTATTCGCTCAGTAAACTCTAACCGCGAGATGTAGGAATTGTGTGACGTCATGTCTTTTTGTTTCGTAGTTTTTGTATGTGGCGGTCTAACCGCTACACTATAAATAACTGCATCATAAAATAAACTCGTCGAAATGGCGCATACTATACTGTGTAAGCAAAAAATTGTGCAGAGATTTCGACCAGTCGATAGCCAACCACTTTTTAAAATGGAAGTTAAGCTTGGCAAAACGTATGAATGAAAGTAAGGTTTTAATAATAGTTCAGACAATAAATTCCACTTTTATGTCCGATATTTCGAAGTCTTTGTGTTGCTCCAGAGAATACAATTTAAATCATTTTGTCCTACTAAAAATGCCTAAAGCTATAAGTCCGCCTTTGTAGATACCAACATTTATTTCTCTAAAGAGTAAATAAATATTTTGGAGTCATTCTTGTGTTTTACCGTTACAATTTTCAGCAAAAGTAAGAGTTATATACATTTATTCTTTGTCGTCCCTAACGAGTTAGTAGTTATATAGAAGCATACTTCTACATAACTACTAACTAAACTAAAAAAGTTTACCGGATTTCGATGATAAAAGCATGCAGAATTGTAGACCCCTTTATCGGGTAGGTATTGAAAGAAAATGCTCATAGAATCGAACATTATATCCTGCTTTTTTTTTTAGTTAAATCAATTTCTTACTCCAAGTTTCTATACGTATTGTATTAATATAAATCAAAACCCATCACACGTTTTCATATGTTTCAAGACCTTACAAAATGCCGTCGAGATACTGTAGAAGAACTAATAAAAAAGTATACAATTTTTATTCAAGCCGCGTTCCCAATAAAAATATGAAAACCAAAACAAAGGTCACCACTGGGGCCAGACACGCTGTCGCCAAATGTGGCATTAAGTTTGGCCGAACCGAGGATATTATCGCAAGAATATAATGGAACTTATTTTGTAGCAGTTTTTATTGTTTATCGTAGATTTATTGGTGGCAGGAAATTAAATATAAGATAAGCTGTTTCATTTAAAATGTCTGTTTTTTGTATTTGATAAACTTAGTAAAAATGATTTAAGTACTAAGCCGTAGTACTCTAAAAAAAATATTTTTAGAAAGGTATATCTATAAACTGTCTCTGGTATCTAACGTAAGATTTTTTTTTTTAACCATAAAACCAGCATTATAATCCAACACCCTTACTTTTCCGTAAGTAATAAAACGGAGCTACTAAAAGTAAGTGGACTCCCGCAGTGCTCCCGAAGATCTTTGCAACATTTTAAGGTCATATACACTAGAAAATTTTGTGTAAGATACACGTAATACAAGAACTTTAGTTTCAATAATTAATTAAAACCACATCACTTGCCCTTATTCAAGTACAGTCGACCACAGTAACAAATCCAGTATTAAGCTGACTCCGTATTTGATTAAAACTCCGTACAACGATAGGCCAGCTCAAGGTCAAAGTGTTACCTCAAACGTGCTGCCTACTGTACGTCTTGAGTAAAGAGCTTTTACTTATTCACATTAATGAGTATAACGAAGTATCAACCGATAGTAGTACGGTAGACTGCTATTCCACCTCAGTAAGGTCAGAAATTCCTTTGATGTTGAATGTAATCAAGGGATGTATTTTCGGGACAGTTGGTCTTGAGGACCTTGAATTGAAGGTCGAACCTACCATTATATGTAAGGAGTTCCTTTTAGTTGGAACTCTGACTGAAGAGAACTCATTGCTAATGATATCTAGTTTTGAATTCGAAAAAACCCTTAAAATGTCTTTCTTCTTTTTGCAATTTGATAAAAACGCAAATATTGGCAGAAACCAAAGGTATATAAATATAGTAGAAACCATTATGATGAATTCCTGGAACTATTATATTAATAATGTTCTTGTTATTGGAAAATAGCCAAACCATAGTTGAAGTGACATTGTAACGCCCGTTTACGTATTTTTATGGGAACTTACAAATATTTTTGTCTTTAGTCTATATTTTGCCTTTTCATTGTTTACAAACATTCTAGTTTTCATGCTTTAGCACTTTTTATGTGAAAACATCACAGACCCTGTGACCTTCCAAGTGCTCCTAATGCAGGTTTTTTTTATTATGTTTTTCTACTTGGCACTAGAAGTCGAGATCTATATATTTACAAACCAAGCTCTGAGAGCTAATAAAGTTGCCAAGCCAAGATTTCAATTTGAGCTCGTAAGTATTTAGATGTTTTTAGTGCTAAAGGAAGGACAGCAATTAGTTTTTAATGTTCTGTTTTTCTTAATTTAAAATGACAACTTATAGCTTCTTAAAAGTTTTAATAACTATAACATTGTAAATCGATCATTATGCTCTGCAAAATCATTATCAAAATTTAATTTAATTGTAACGGAATCTAAAATTGTGAAATCAATCACATTGTCTCCTACTACAACCAATTTTTGTAGTAAATTGAATGTATCCTTACCAATGGTCCTCTCAAGTTCATCTATTTCATCTATAAAAAGGTCCATGTTTATAGACAGACCTTCGCAGACTGATGTGTTGTAGATACAAAAAGAAGTACTCACTATTTTATAGCCGCTGCTTCTCCATCAGATGGATCAATCTACTTAGCATTAACTTCCTAATATATCTCGTCTCTTGAACAAAAACAAATTTATGGGCGCCAGTAAAATTTCGCTTCTGGATCCCTTTTGCCCTTATTGGTATAAGGGTGTGTACAACTTCGTACCCTGTTTGGCCAGAGTTAAGACTACAGAGTTATTTAGTAGGTACATTTTTGCCTTCATTTTTTATGTTCATTCTTTGAACTTTGGTAAGATTTATTTGCTTTTTGACTCTCGTTACATACAAAAATATACTGAAGATACTCGTTAAATATACTGAATATACACAACAATTTTAAGAGTTAGCTTGTAGCGGTTACACCGCGACATACGAACTACGCAGCAAAGACATGACGTCACACAATTCCTGCATCGCGCAGTTAGAGTTTACCGAGCGAAAAACATAGATATGACTATCCGAAATCAACTTACGGGCAGTTGCCCGCCAGACATAACACCCGTCTGGTTGGAGGATCTTCCCTTTTCTATGGTGGATGAGTGAACTTTACACCTTGTTCCTCATACCACTAAAAGCTTAATATACTTTAAAACAATTAATACAGAATTGCTAATAGTATGAAGCGATAAAAGGCACTTCATCCTTGACACAAGACTCTATTTCCTTCAGGAAATTGACAAAGCACTCGCCACCAATCTGAGGAAAAGTTCCGATTGGAAAAATATATCTCAAGGAAAAGATTCTAGGGCGAGACGTGTCTTGTCACGCACGCTCCACATATGACCTTTTATTTTCCTGTCTTTTTAAACTACGGCGAAGAATTCTTGCTATCATAAAATGTTTTAAAATAACATCGCACTTCGCGTGAGACTCAAGGATTTAGTCCTTAGGGAGCTTCACAAATTACTTCCAACAGAGTATTTGACTTCAATTAGATTATGTATATTAAAGTCGTTTCTTTTTTACATTTACAAAAACTTAAACCATTTGAAATATTACTCGCCTTACAGAGTATAATGACGAATTCTCAGTATTATCTCGGAAGCTAGGAAATGTAATTGATTCCCCGAAACATTTAATCACTTGATTTACGTAATTATACTACGCCAGCCCTCATTATTTAGACGAAAGTACCTAAATTAATTCTACCTTCTGTACTAATAATTCTTTGTAGCAGAATTTAAATCTGAATATCTTGTTTGTTCCAGATGAAAAATGAAGTCAAAACAAGAACTGGAAGAAAATAAATACAACACTAAAAACTTATGATGGTGGTACACCTCAAAATCTCAGACCCAAGATAAAAAAAGAACTCAAGTGCTTCATAATATGATAAATAAGAACAAAACCCAAGAAAGTCTGAAGACAGTGTACATCATATGATCTAAATGCCTTATTTAAGAGAAAAGTGCGCTGCCGACTGGCGCCGACTATGTTTGACTCGACCAAAGGCGCACTACTCGTAGCGCCATCCTTATCCAACAGTTCCTGTTGGCTGAACGGCAAAGGCTGGCCTTCGACATTCCCTGCACCAGCTGATATTTTAAAAGCATTCTTCATATTTGCTTTGTCTATGTCAATTGTTTTTGGCAACTTGGTTCTGATCTGCGTTCTGAATAATAGGAGGTATATCAAGTACATTGATAATCAGGTATGTTTTTGCAATATCATCAACATCATTATTTATTTTGCCAATTTTAATTATGACAATTTTATTTCCTTTTAATCGTGTTGTTTTCTACTAAAAACATTTTATGATACCTTATAACTCAATAGTAAACCCGTTTAACTTTCCACAATGGGTAATTACCATTTGTAAATATACCCGTGGCTATTTCAATATAATTTACTTTCATCATTTTCAGTAAAGCATTCTCTCAATTTTCAAACCACCAATTATAATAAAACCTTGGCTGTGTCTGAATAATTGCTTGTCAGATAATAACAATGTTAGGCTACTGAGTAATGGTAGAATATTACTAGGTTCTACCTAAGTTATTTGGCATCATAAGACATCTTTCTTGGTCATTAATTCACAATGATAGTTCTCAACGAAAGTAATTTATGTGGTGCCATATTTTACAGCCGAGATACTTACTGACCTCGCTCGCACTCAACGATTTATTCACGGGAATCTTGATCGCGCCAGTGGCTCTCCTCCCGGCTTTGTATAAGTGCTGGCCATACGGAGAGATATTCTGTCAAATACAGGTAAGTTACTTTTGCAATGACATAAGTTTGATTGTTCTTTATTCAAGTTCAATCTAGTTAAAGTAGGTACCTATGGATAATTACATTATTTCTGTGTTCAATACTGTGGTAAACTAACTTTAGTCTGTAAATACTAAAGAAAAGTTGATTTGCACTCTAACTTATATAGTAAACACAGAATAAAACTGAGTACACTAAAATTAGTTTGCCATCAAAATTTCAGAAGAGTTACTTAATTTAGTTAGAGCTAGGCGGAGTTACGAGGTCTTTGCAAACTTTGTTTAAACAAGAGATGAAGAGAAAATGAGTAAAGTTACCTTGAAGGAAAAAAAGTTTGCAATTCGCAAAGCAAAGTTAAATGGTAATCGGATGTCAGGGATAAATTGGTATAATATACATAACTGCTAATGCTTGATGATAATTTTGGAAGACGGTAATATTTGTTTACTGAAAAAAAAAATTGGAACAACACAACAATAGGGAACGAGACGTTTTGTAAAGGAAAAGATCTGAAGGCCTTTTATAGTTACAAGATCAACTTTATAAAAGGGTTATTGTTGACGTTCCGGAGAAGCGGCGATCCGTGAACAATAAAATTGCTAAACTTCTATGAAAGCACATAATGCGGTATCAGCTAATGGTTTATAGTGACCGAGCAAAAAGTTAGGATGAAGTTTAAGCTTTGTAAGTTACGCCCGACGCCTGCTGACTCGTTATTCCTTTTACGAAGTGGCCCTTTTGTTTCGTAGATCAAGGCTATTTAGATGCCCAGCAATGTTTCCTCATCTTTGACGTGACCTGTTTCTGAATATCTGTATTAAAACCTGTTTCTTTATTTCAGGCTCTTCTTCGTGGAGCTGTGAGTCAACAGAGTGCGGTTATATTGGTCTGCATGGCTATCGACAGATATTTGTACTTGTTGCACCCGGACACCTATCATAAACACTCGAGTAAAAAGGTGAATAGGCGACTGTTTTTCTATTGAATTTTATTTTGCCAATCGTTTCTTTCCTCTATATTGCTGCGAGATACATATTTTGTTTTTTTATTGCTTTAATACTTATAATAAGCTCCACAGTTTACAAGCGTTCTTTAACGGTATCTTCGACAACCATACCTCGGAAAGTAAATTTTTATGGAACTAAGTCCCAGTAAAAATATAGTACAGAGTATTAGCTTATCTAAAATTAAAATCATTTCACGTAAGAAGTTAAGCGTTTAAATATTTGATATTTTACTAACTTGTGAGTTCTTTAAAGAGCTTTATTTGGGGACATATATATATGCTCGTATCTTTCACAGAAATCTCTCTTTGAGCGGCTTAGAAAGTTGCTCAAAGCATCGAAACAAAACTTACTGTGCAAAGGGTAGTTCAGTAC
Organism: Conistra vaccinii; assembly: GCA_948150665.1. NCBI lineage: Eukaryota > Metazoa > Arthropoda > Insecta > Lepidoptera > Noctuidae > Conistra > Conistra vaccinii. The sequence continues at coordinate 14,974,582 of OX411329.1, forward strand.
GTGATTAAAATGAACTTTTTCGGGCTTCAAAATAAGATGTTTTGTATAATTTATTAGGTTTATGCTGAAACTTTTAGTCTTGTATATGAAATCAGTTAAAGCTGACTTTAAAAAGATTTAGGGATTCAAATCCTTTTGGGACCTTTATCGTTCAAAAAGCTTGTTTATACGAAGATAACTTATTTGTTTTTGTATGAGAGCACTGAAATGTTATCACTGTCCTGACAGCTAATAATATTTCACTGACCACGAGTGTCCAGATTATTAGAGGGATTATTATTCAAAACGTTGACGTAAATTAAGTTCTTGGGGTCGCTAGACTGTATAAAATATACTGACAATACAATTTATATTGTTTTGAGGTCGAAAAGGACAAGGTTTGAATTGAATTAGGTATTTAATTCATGAACTTGTTTTCGGACTAGAAACTTATAACATGTAATTTAGGAATATGAAATTAATAGAAATGTTTTTTTATTTAGATAAGCTTTCATTGAAGAGTTAAAACCTAATGTTTGCTTTTTTTCTCACACAGGGTTGCGTCCTTGTAATAAGTATAACTTGGATATTGTCAGTTTCTCTGTTTGCTATCATGGTGCTACCAAGATCTGGATATTACTTCAACTCAACCGGGCTCATGGCTTGCGATGTTTTCCATAGCAGAGTGGCTTTCAGGTAGGTGTGACGTCATGACGTCAATACTTGACTGGGTAATGTTTTTTTTTTGCTTTCACTTCTACTTTTCGTGTGGTTAGCGACTAACTAGGTGTCAGAGTTCACTAGGTGTAGAGCCGCCCATGGCCTCTGACTTGGCTTCACACGCCATCGAGAAATATCTCTCAGGCATGCCGGTTTCCTCACGATGTTTTCCTTCACGGTTTTCGAAGCAAGTGATAATTATACAATACGCATAATATGAATCCGAAAAGACAGAGGTGCGTGCCTTAGGTTCGAACTCGAGACCTAGGACTTGTAGTCCGATGGTCACACCTAGGGAATCCAATCCCGCAAACGCACCCCGCATCCCGCATTTTTGATCCCGCAAAAAAGGTGCGGGATCCCGCATTAGCGGGATCCCGCACCTTTTTTGCGGGATCAAAAATGCGGGATTACTCATGCGGGATCCATGAAACAAAAATAATAATAATTAAAATCAATCCCGCAAATCCCGCGGAATCCGCGGGATTGATGATCTTAATCCCGCAGGCTTGCGGGATCGCGATTTTGATGCGGGATTGGATTCTCTAGCACACCACTAGACTATCACTGCCTCTATCTATCTGTCTTTCACTAAGGTTACATGTCTCAAGTTCTCAACTTATTAAATGCAAACCCATTTGCATTAGTAAAAGTTGTAATTATAATGATTATTTGAAAGGTATGGCGACAAATCTTAATATTTCGTTCAATATAATCAACAGTTTGTTTCGTAGACGAAATGAAAGTTAGGCTGCCTGTCTACTGAAGCGGAGAGGAGAGGAGCGGAGCGGAGATGTGCCAATATTAATCAATAGAATCGCACCTGTGGTGCGGAGTTTAGATTCTATTGGTTAATATTGGCACATCTCCGCTCCGTTCCTCTCCTCTCCGCTCCAGTGGACAGGCAGCCTAAGACACCCTGATCATAAAGGTTTAATGCACTTTTCACGAAAATTCACGCCATCAATTGGCGCCACTTTCGCAAGAAGTCTTCAATTTCGACAATAAAATTATATGATGCCGTTCATCATTCTTTTCATTCATTCGTTCATCTTTCAGTCACAACTAAAGAAATTATAGGCTTTGACACTTTTGACAGGTGGCCGGACCTGAGTGCTGCCAAGAAACCCTCATAAAACACATTCTTTAATTAAATATTTTAAGAATGCAAACCTTTTTCTGTAACAGGATCCTATCATGCTGCGCCTACTACTTTCCTACAACTATGGCACTGATGTACTGTTATGGTTCTGGGTTCCACGTCAGCAAAAATAGGGGAAAATTCGATCCAGAACCTTTGAGACCCAATGGAGTGCCCGTACCTTGTGCCAAAACATCGCATAGTGAACATGAAGTAGTGGTAAGAAATTTAAGAAATCTTTCTTTGAGCTTAGTTTTATTAACAGTGTACTGCATAGGCCTCTTCAATTGCAGGCCATCTAACTAGATTGTCATTTCATCTCTGAAGGTGTTTTACCCCACATTCGCCAATTTGTGGTATTAACACAAGGTTCACCCCAGGGTTTCCAAGCTCTTTAGTCTTTGGCATGATTCATTCCGATCTGCATTATCATCATCCTGCCTAGCAGTGTAGAAATGGATGGGTGGCATAAAATGGGCTTTAGCCCATGTTGTGCCACCAAACGCAGTGTAGACAAACACAGTGCAAACGCAGTGTAGAAATGGATTGGTGGCACAAAATGAGCTTTAGCCCATTTTGTGCCACCAAACGCAGTGTAGACAAACACAGTGGCACAAAATGGGTTAGAGCATATATTCCAATCCATTTCTACACTGCGGTTGCGATTTAGTTTTCAAACAGTAAACAAATACGTGTCTTTGGAAAAACAACTCACATAAAGTTCATTTTCCGCTTCTACTTCAAATATTTTTATACCTTTTTCAATAGAACTATCATTCTGAAAACAAATTAAATTAACACTTACATAAAGTTCACATTAGTTTAATTATTACATTAGGAAATAACATCAATTCTTAACAGGATTTGAATAGAGTTCACCATGCGTTCTTAACTTATTACGTGTGCGTTATTACACTCTGGTTCGAGCGTCCATATCAGTTTCATGAATTCAAGATGTTCCTAGATATTTTATTTTCCAATATTATTCCTCCTGGAATTTCTACAGTAAACAATGATTACATTAAATATTTGTTTCCCAAAACAGGTCACGTAGGTAGCGTATACCTATTCGTAATTTATGAGAATACCTTGTTTTGCTTATCCGCAATATATCTCCATCATAAGATAAAATGAAAAATACAATAAGCATTCATTACAAAGATAAAATAACTTTTATAAATCAAGATGATAAATAAAATCTCGCTCACAGTAATCGCATCAAGAAGAATAAAATTATCTCGTGTGCTTCATCCCTTCCTTCTATCTTTTTTGAAAACTTCGTTACCAATGTACTCGAGTTATGATATATCGTCTTTCCCTTTAAGTAACGTTGACGCTTGCTCGGTTTCATTGATTTAAGTGCCGCGTTCTCGCGGAGATTGTAAAACATTAGTCTAGAATTACGACTTTGTTTTACAAATCGAGATTGTTGTGAAGATTGGATTAGTTATCTCTCTCTTTTAGTCGTAAAATTAAAGTAAGTTATTCATTCAATTTTAGATTTTGGGAGCGCTCTGGTGAATGATGAACTGTAGAGGGTTAAGGATTAAGTAGACTTTGTATAACCAATTATGCACTAATATGTATAATACCGTTACGACCTGATTTCTGATACTGGTTGTTATCATTTATGTTGAGTACACAATTACACACAATCATAATATAATACATAATTTCACGCCTTTTGACATGGAGATAGGCAGAAACTACAGAACGCCACCTGTAACATTCGTCCTTATATACTATGTATGGGCGTATGTGAGTTTGCGTGTGTTCCGTATGTAGACTACATCATATTTATAGCGACTACAGTTTCCATAAAGTTCAAACCATTAGCTTACATCCAATAGCAAAATAATATAACACTAATAAATTATGACGATATAATTTTCTGTGGTACAGATTCAAGCCCCAGTAAGACCACATAGTGTGAGTACATCACGGACTATGGCAGCGATGTCATTAGGTTTTATCGTTATGGTCACTCCGGCTACTATACAGGAAGTGGTTGCGGCTTGTACCGGGTGCAAGGTATGGATTTCTGTTTTGATATTGTTTAGAGCTAATATTATTTTGATTTTCATAGCTGCATTATCTGTTTTGTCCCTAAAATCGTCATCTTCTGCCTAGCCTTTTTCAACTATGTTACGACTTTTAGTCTAACCAAATGCAGCTAAATACCAGTATTTTACATGACTGCCGACATGCGACGACTGCCTATCAGGATCTCCACAACCCAGTTACTGGGTAACACGATACTCCTTGGTAACACAGGATGTCCACTCGTAACGACTCTCATCTACAAATGACAGCCGGTACCCATGTTTTTTCATGATTTAGGAGATTTTAGAGACAACATTCTTGAGGTATATTCATTATATTTCCATCATTGAAATTAATCAGAGGCTACGCAAACACCTTTTCTAAAGGCTTCCTTTTCAAAACACGTCAATTACAAGGTGTCTATCTATTTTCGCTCGACCAAGGAAAATGTTTCGGAACCGTATTTTCCTTTGAAACCATTTATTACTACTTTCTTCTACTGAATAATTACGAAAACCTTTCTAAATAATAACGGAAACGAATATAATGCAATTGCGTATTACCATTACTGGTTTTTAATTTGTTTATTTTTTATTTTGGATATATTGTATTTAAATATCTGTGTTATTTTAGAACTCTTTTACGGTGCGAAACTGTCCCATGCACCTTATTTTGATACCCTTATGAACTTATTACTTTCAAATTACTTTTTGTATTTTGCTAATTTTATTTTTTATCATACAGGTTCCACCTTCCCTGGACTTCATTGTCACATGGTTGGCATTGAGCAACAGTTTTTGGAACCCATTTCTGTACTGGCTACTAAATAGTCACTTTAGGAGAATTAGTCATGAATTACTGCAGTACTACGTAAGTATTAACCATTACCTACGTAGTTTTCCCGTGACACCACAAGTAGTCGTGTAATTCTAAAATAAAGATGATAGCAAAAAACGCTGAAACGATGTCTTTAATAAAAAACTAAAAAAGGTGTTGTTATACCTATTCGAAAATATATTTTCTTAAAAACAGTGTTTTCATATTTCAATTATAATTTTTCCATTGAATTGGGAATTCACAGAAAATTCAAGTTCAACAAATTAAATTCACCTGAAAAAATAATGTTTGAATTTTGTTTTGAGAAAAATAAGTAGGTGTAGATAGGATAATTTGCATACCTTGAACGATATCCATACTAAAATGTTATTTCTTACAGGTCTGCTGTCGGAGATCAAAATCTTTCCCGAGCTACGATAAACCTTCAACAGGATGTTGTGGGTCCTCCGTCACTTCAGATGGTTTACATTCAAAAGGAGAATTTGAAGGCCTCGGAGAAAAATATTGGGGCGAGATATTAGAACGCACTGTATCATCTTCATCCCTTCATGCTATCCAGAAGGCATGCCATCGAGACCCTCTAAGATGTTCGGGTTCCTTCAAAGGAACTGGCTGCCAGAGTAGTGCTTGTAAACAAGACCCTAGATACTTCGACGGCTATGGCCCATCAGAGTACAGACACCTGGATAGATCAGCCTTTCAAATAGAATCTTGTTCACGTCAATGTAGGTTGAAAAACTCAGACATGTGCCTGTTTAGACCTAGTCCTGGCCTTGAATGTGGTCGCTCTCGTTCCAATTTAAGCTTGGATGAGGGCAACTTCAACAAGACTTGCAATGGTAGGCATCCGGAGTTGTGAGAGTTCCGAAACTGTCCGGTTTTCGGGCATAGAAGTAATAGCATAAGTATGTACCCAGGAGTGGAACATTTTAATTCAAATATTAAGTGGAAGTTCGATGACTCGCCCGGTGCTGAGGATGATATGCAAAATTTAGAACATAACCTCGATAGAATACGCAGTTTAAGTCACGAGAGAAGCTTTAACGCTTATGGACTAAAAGAACACGATAATTTATTAGAAGTTGAAGTGAATGATATAGCGGACGACGATTCAGATGAAAACAAAGACTACGGTAACGGTTGTGGTCATGACATTCATGATGAAAAAAGTGAATATAGTGCTCATAAATTCTCTCGTACTTCATCGCTATCCAATAGAGAACTTGACGTTATCAAAGAGAGCTCGAGGAGCTCGAGTGATACTGAAGTGACGTTAACGCGATGACTTCCGAGGGTTACCTTTGATAAGGCCGTAAATGTTGTTCATTTGGATTTATCCCCGGAACATAGACACGATTGCAAGCAAAAGTGTATATTGTCAGTTAAAAGACATCCTTAGTTGTTTGATGGTTTAGAAGAGAAATATTAGGTTTAAGTACATGTGGACCAGTAGCTTCGGGTCTGATTTCTGTAAATGATTCAATAGTGTGTGAATGTGATTTATGGACGTCGAAAATCATATGTGCCAAGAAAATAGACGTAGAAGTTTGTGATCTCCAACTACCTCTTCGGGAGACACGAATGTTTGTGTAAATAATTTTTCCAGAAGGAATAGTATATTGTATGTATAATGTAAAATAATATTTATACTACGTATGAATAGTTACCGAGTGTTAACGAGATGTTTTAGTATCAAATCAGGTAAAGGAAGTTTTGTATTTTTTGTAATAGTCGAATTGGATGTTATGAAACTATACCTATACATTAATGTAAAGAAAGAGATTTTGTGTATTTCTAATTTTAATGTCTTATAAAATTAGTTCGTCTACTATATTTCTTTATAACTTCATGTATAAAACTTTCACTGATACTAATATGAATTTATTCTGTATGTAAATAATAATAAGACTGTTTGAAGGGAAATTCTTAAAGCTATTCAGATCGCACAATACTTTTCTTCTATACATATTGAAGTAATGATTAAAAACATTGTTGATGTCTACTTAAATGTTAAATCAGCAAACGGAGAGAAAATAAATTGTTTGTATAACTTTTGTGTTTTATTTTGTAAGTACCTAAAAGAAAACAGAAAGTGGGGAGGAACACACAGTACCCCTAAAAATTTAAGAAATTAGGAAAAACGATTAACTCACACCACTTTTCTCATTCTCATTCCAAATTCATCCTAATAACAAAACCTAAAGGAAATATTTAAAAAAATATAATATAAAAAGGATATTACTTGTACAACTTTTACAGTAAATCTTACATAGAGTATCCTTTTAATATCTAAAAGACAGTTTAATATGTAGAGCAGTGGTGGCCCAGTGGTAACGGCCTCGATTTACGAGTTGTAGGTCGTGGGTTCGAACCCAAGCAGGCGCTTACTTTGTGTAAATAATTTCATCACCACTGCTCTCAAAACGGTGACGGAAAACATCGTGAGGAAACCGGCATGTCTTAGAATTAAAAAATTCGAAGACATGATTGTGACATCTACCAACCCGCACTGGGCCCGCGTGGTAGATTACAGCCCACTCCCTCTCACAGAGAGGAGGCCTGTGTCCCAGCAGTTTGAACATTAATAGGCTGATGATGATGATGATGATGTAAAAGACATACGTGTGCTAAAAGATCCCGCACTTCAATGACAAATTATGAAATGGTAAAAGTGGTGTACAAAAAGAAAAAAAAAATAAATAAACAAAACAAAATATTAAAACTATGATAGAAACAAAGCCTAGTAACCACCATACTTATCAAGCAGAATAGCGGATGCTGTAGACTTAATAACCTATAACTATGCGTACACTATAGAATTCGATACGTGGATGTAACATAAAGCTGATATAATCGTGTACATTATTACGACGTCTGCCTATTTGTGGAAATTTGCAAGAGACAAGTAGATAATAGACAAATTAATGTCTGCACCACATCTGCATCAGTCTCGTCCTGTGTATCTGAATTGGTTAATGCTTTTGCAAATATTTCAACTATAGGACAGCTTTTTGCGTCATATTTTGTAGTCTGTTGTTTAATATCCATTACCTAATTAGTTAAAAAATGCGGGTAATTCGTTATGCACTGTGTATATATTCATGACCTCTGAATACTGGCTTCGGTAACTTTATCTTAAAGTGATAAAGTTTGATAACGACAGTTTAAGAGGCCGCGCACGAAATCTACTGATTTTGATCAATTTTGTTTATTAGTTGTGAGAAAGAAAAAAGAATTTATACAAAAGTATTTGTGATTTGATTGAAAACTCGAATTCTTTGTTTTGCATGTGGCTGAAAGGGAGTTTTCAAATAAGTTAAGTATTCATGGCAAATCACAAATATTCGCATCAAGTTTTTCGAAAAATACCGCGAGACTGACGTTTGATTACTTTTTTACAAGAAACTACTTTTGATTATGAATATTTAAAAATATCACCAACGTCGCTATATAGTCTACTTGCATGTGGCTGAACCACTTTTTTCAATTTCGTCACAAAATATAGCAGAAAATAATGCTGAAAATACCTTTTTTTTTAAACCGTGTCAGTAATGTATTTTTTCTTATTATTTAGCAAACCATATCAAGAAATTTAAAATGACACATGAACATTCAGTTATTCTAGAAATAAAATCAAAATTTTATTTTATGATTATACATCATCATTATGTAAATCAAAACCGAAATACACCATATTTTCGAGCGCACAAAAGTGATGCAAACATTCTCCATTGACAAACAAATCAATTCCTTAGGAGTCCTTAGGAGGAGTGGTAGAGAGCAACGAAGCCAGTTTTAAACAATATCACTGCAGCACAACTAAACTAGTCCATCTATGATATGTATAGTTTACGGCTATTTTTACGGCCGGACTACGGTTTACAGCTCAAACCGGACGCCTAAACGACAGTAAACGTGTTGATGTTGGGACTTTACACCGGCTTATCTCGTGGACCTGCCATCAGCATCTTTATAACCAGTTCTGCAAGCTAGCGATTTGGGAGCTGAAGTACGGGCTGAATTAATTTAAATAAGAAAGGTACCTAGGCACTGCCGATGATTTACTGAGTAAAGTATAGTATGGCTTCTTTCTTTATTTTTCGTGTGGTTAATGAAAAAAAATTTTTTTTCTGGCTGGGAAATTATCAAATATTATTATCTTCTCCCGCTCTGGGCGGAGCGAGCGACTCTTACTGGCTAAAAACCACCCGTGTTCATTCAGTTGCCTGTACGTTGCCAGGGGCCACGGTATCCCTTTAGGACATTCCAGTACCTAACTGGGTAATACGATACCTCTTGGTAAGACTAGTTTTGAGACTTCCGGGCTTCAGACGACCCGTAACGACTGTCAAAGATCAACGAATGACAGCCGGGACTAACGGCTTAACGTGCTTTCCGAAGCCCGGAGGAGTCACGCGTAGCTGAACCTGATGGATCGACCCGTGTGGCTGTTATTACTTAGCCACGAGCTCCTCATCTCTAAAAACTACAGGAGGTATAATAAACAACAAAGGCATATATAACAACAAACAAAAAAATAATTGAGCTGCTAAAATAAGATAATAACAATCAGCAAATTCTCGGATTCGACAAATCCGTTTGAAAATTCGCTTTATTTGGATAGCAAAGTCTTTGTTGTTTCAAAGAACAATGAACCTAAAATAAACAACTAAATAAATAAAATATACCTACATCATGTTCCAAAAATATCGTCAGAGCTATAATTTTAAACTCCCTTCCATAATCACGTTGCTTTTTTTGTCCAAGACATAATAATCTGTCACAATTTGCAATAGGATGTTTTTTATGTTTTCACCGAAGCGTATTTAGTCAGGAAATTATAACAAATGGTTGCAGCCCTGTAGACACGGAAAATCTTTACCGTGAAAAACGTGTACCGTGTTTTACTGTCACTGTAGTACAGTCACGAGCACCAATATAGACTTAGCAACTTTTGTAAAAGTGATTTGCTACTACTTTGTTGATTGTTTTTGCGAATATAGTATAACCTTATCTCAAAGTTGCAGTCAATATTCCACTAGAAAATCGCTTTTGAATTTTGCTACGTGGATACATAATCGCGTTCGTGACTGTACAAGAGCCTGTCTAACATCGACCTTCACTTATCTTTTTTGGGAATGACAAACCGAGCAACCAGCGGGTAATTTTGTACACACTTAGGTACAGCTGCAATAATTTTCACTTATTTACATTGTAGAACAGATGATTTTTTTTAAACATAGGAAGCATGAACTAGCAGTTTCTTTCAAAATCCTTCGGATTGTAACTCAAAGTTACCATAATATGGTTATGAGAACCGGAAACACAAAAAAAAGACTTTCCCAAGTTTCTCTGTTAAGGAAATTAAAAAGACATAGTTACAGACGCCAAGCACATCAACATACTCCAATCTGTCGAATATTCCCGATCAACATTGAACCTTATTCTTTAGCGATAAAGAATAAGGATTATAGTAACTTGATGTGCTGGCGTCTGTACCTAATTTTAATATAGGGTTTCCATGACCTGATTTTTTTAGACTACTCATTGCCGATGTCATTATGTTAATGATTAATTAAGTATTAATGATTGATAAACAATTTGGTAAACACATGAATGATGGTCAATGTTAGACGGGATCTTAGACTACTGTGCCTCACGGCGTTTCGCGTCAGTGCAGTATCGTCATTTTGAGTTTCATCGTGAGAGAGACTATTTCATTTGTCTGAACTAAGCTTTTAATCTTGCAAATTACGAGTGTTTTAAGCATAAGTTCAGCAATAACACCGTTTCGGAGAATGGTCATGCTGGGTTAATGGTGAATGAAGTTTTAAAAACGTTAATATTTTTGTTACGTTTTAAAATATTAGTCTCACTTATAGCAAAACGAGAGATCTTTTTCAGTAGAAAAATAATAACATTAAGCGTTAGAAAAATTACAGTGTTCTTGCAAGTAATTACGAAGGTGACAGCCGGAGGACTTAAAGAAAACCGAAATTATATTAATAAAGGTTTAATTCGGTAAAAATTACAATTTAAATTTAAGCTAATTTCTAAGTCTAGATTCGGACGATGCTAGTACCGAAGTGTCGAAAATTAATTATCTTAAAGAATACAACTCTACCGATTCCTGAACGTGGATCAGCAGATTTTGAAGTAGGTGAGCGTTCGACGAGTCGGCGACACGAGGCGCCGATTCGTTGATTCAGCAAAATGATAAACTGCGATTTTATGTGAAAACATCCGATTGACGTAATTAGGTTATCATTTCGCTATTCGGATGATTTGGTGTAGGCAGGCCACGTAACAAAGTACGTACAATTAATTGTTGATGAAACATTTTTGTTGTGAATGTTTTCAACGTGTTACTCTACCTTAACCATATTCTTATCATGGTCCATATTGGCTCAAGACCGAGTTGAGTAGAAAAAGGAAAAGGAGGCCTTTGCTCTGCAGTGGGGCAATACAGCCTGATTATATTATATACTAGCGGCCCGCTCCTGCTTCACACGGTTTTTACGACTTGACAAAACATCGATCTTTCTTAGGTAAACGTAACTTTAATACTAACATATTATACACATAAACCTTCTACAATAAATTCTCTAAACGATAGTGAAAACCTCATCAAAATCTGTTGTCTCTAACTGGACAAAAGAAGGTATAGTTGTGCTACTTTCTTTTCAAATTCAAAGAACTTCAGTTCACATAAACCTACATGGGCACTTATGCAACGTCAGAAGCTAGGTGCACGGTTCCAATCGGTCGTTTCCCATGGAGAAGAACCGGCACGAAACGGTTACTCTTTTAAACCAGTATCTAAATAACATGCTGCTCTCAATAACATTTTACGGTGCAACAAAATGTTGACACTTATCTCCCAAAGGCATCCCTACTCTGTATGAGTAGGGATGCCTTTGCTGGTACGTGATAACCCTTTATTCTCAAATATTTCTTGCAAGCGAATTTCTAACCTAACAATACAAAGCTTCAGAAAGATATACTGCAACACATAATAACATTCTATTCATATCCACTATCCTTCTAACTCCAATAATATCTTCCTATAATTCTCCTCTTATTATAACACGTACGAACAGACGGATCGTTTTACAATACACAGTCTAACGAATGATATTATTATTTTATATGTGGGACACAGTCTCGGCCACACTGAATGTTTCAGACGTGACCTGTGTGGCTATGGGGTATAATCTTACCCCATACTTGACTGTGTGTATGTGATATCCGCGTAAAATGTTTCCCTTGTTAATAGAATTACATTCATGAGATATTCATTGACTGCAAGAGGTTTTGTGTAGAGCTGGAAATTCTTTTGTTTTTCGTGAATTCTTATTTTGAATATCAGGATTGTATAGATGTCGTACGTAGGATGATTTGATCATTTGAATTTTCGCAAAAACACTAGGGATATTGCGAAAATACGGCTAATTAGAAAATGGTGAAATAAATAATCGTGACATTGTCGAATAGTTTTGTATGAAAAAAAAAATTATAATAATTAATAGGTAATCAACATGACGGGAACCTCGTGAACATGATGGGAACCTCGTGAAAGCTGAGAAAGAGAAGCAAATAAAATATCTCGACTTAGCACACGAGGTTGTCGACATGTGGAATGTGAGCTCGGCTATCATTGTGCCGATTGTCGTAACGGCCAACGGCCTGATGGCCGAAAGCCTCGACCAACATCTCTCGAGGCTCTCGTTAGGCGGTTGGATCAAGGGCCTGATTCAGAAGGCAGTACTCCTCGACACGGCTCGCATTGTGAGGAGGTTCCTGTCTCTGCAGCCCTAACCACCGGTAGCTTGGACCCTGCTCCCGACACTGGCGGAACACTATTTTTTATATTTTTAAATGTTTTTTATATCTTTTTTTTTAAGAAATATTTAAAAATGTAAATGAATATGTATATAAATGAATAAACGAAATAATAATAATAGATAATCATATTTTTTATATTTTTAAATGTTTTTGTTTAAAAGTTTTTGATAAAAATATTTAAAAATCTAATTTGTATGTTTGAAAATTTAATAGGAATAATAATTGATGCCAGTTGATTCTTTGACCATATCTCATTAATACCCTAGAGCTATGGGACATCAAGAGGAAGACACTTACTTATATGATAAAGACAACTCGATAATGTTGTCAAGTAGTAAAAACCATGCGAATCAGGGGCGGGTCGCTAGTATTTCATAGAATTAAGTAAATAAAGTCGCCCAAGTACGAGTCGTAGCCTGCCTACATAACTACTACAGAAAAATCCTCAGTGTCGTAGTCAATACCTACCTCCCCTTCTCACTTAACAACAACATACAGGCATGTTTATATTTTTAAAAGCTCTGTGATCAGTGAGAGCAGTATTTAATTGCTTTTTCACTTCTTTCAGTGTTTTTATCCTCCACTTACTTCAAACATATTGGATAGAAATATGCGATCGCTTTTAGTAATGAAAATACGTCAAACAATTTTATTGTTTCAAAATTGATTAATGTTTCACTAATCTATACGGATATACTTGTCCTGGTTGACTGATAGAAGATAAAGTTTCACATCTTCATGTTCCTTTAAAGATCCACTGGTCCGCACCGGCCGCAACGCACGCACGGCACGCAACGGATTTTGGTTTGCTTTGTATAAATTTATTTATTTATTTAAACTTCTCGCACACATTGAGGTACAAAGGCGGACTTAATAAATTCATATAGCACTGACTGCATCCACTATCGGTACCGCCTGCACCGCATGTATGAACAATGAATGTGGTAGTTCACCACGTACATCGCTCACTGCCGCACGTTGTTTTGTGTCTAATTGAGAAGAGAACCGCTGAAAATACTGTAAAATGGATGATTCACTTTTAACTCTATTAGAAGAAAGATATGTAGAATTGTTCAATCTGAAACATCGACAATGTTCAAATTTGCAAAGAGAGGTTATATCCGGATACAGTGGAAGCTCGCCAGAGACAAATCCGTTCAATGCGAGTCGAGTGTGCGTTGCAACCGGCGCGGACCAGCACTGCAGTGAATGTTCAGCTTTATAGTGCTTGCAGAGTATTGTCCTTGATACCAGCTGCTGTTGCTGAATTCCAGAATCTTCCTGAATAAATACAGACGTCAAGTATTCTGAGGCAAGGACCATTGGATGACTATGGTGTTCAATAACCACAATAGTAGTTTAATCACATCTATTTTCGGCATTAAGGTTCTCAATTACGCCGTTTGAGATGTGAAACCACAACACTGTTTACCAATACAGGGTATCAGAAAGATGTGGTCTATAAGGGTGTGGTACAGACCATCAAAGAGAACAACTTTCTCCATGGGAACAAAATCGTTATCAATCCGCCTATACTTATAGCAACTATGTTGAAGTCGGCTTCCAGTCTAAACAGTTTTAATTTAATTTTAATCTGATTTAATTTAATTTTAATCTAATTTAATTTAATTGAATTTTAATTGAATTTAATTTAATTTTAATCTCAATTCAATTTAATTTTAATCTTAATTTAATTTGTAAAAATGTTATGTTATTATGTTATGCCTATACCAATTGTTATTATGAGTCTATTATGTTACTTGAAATAAATGATTTGAATTTGAATTAAACGTATGCAGCTGAATACCAGTAGGTATTTTACATGGAGCGACTGCCTTTCTATTTTAAGGCAACAACCGAACAAAATTAATTAATTTAGGAAAGAAGGATCCAAATTCAAATTCAAAATATTTTATTTCACATAAACCATTTTTATGAAACGTCAGAAGCTAGGTGCACGGTTCCCAATGGTCGTTTCCTATGGAGAAGAGAGCCGGCAAGAAACTCCACGGTTACTCTTTTAAAAACAAATTGCTTTTTACAAAGGATTTTTTAAAACAATTCATTTAAAAAAATTATTATTATTAATATTAATTTAAATTAAAACAGTAATTTAAAAAAATCCATTTAAAAAGAACAGTGTAGGCCTATCAAAAAGTACCTACCAGATACTTAGCAAAATAGAAAATGGACCACAGCTATACAGTCTGTTAAGCCTACAAGGTTCTCACATTCACAAAATCTAGAGGAATTGAATCTACCCATATAGAAGATAAATAAAATAATAAAAATCTATTTAAACCATGAATGTAGCTATAGCTGTAACAAAATACAATTGAAAAAAAATTCGTCTATATATTCAGGATAATCAGATTGGCTATGAAATTCTCATCGTGTATAATCAATAATGTCTTATACCGCTGAAGCGGAGTTCCTAGCTAGTAAGAATATAAAGCAATTTACATACGCAATCATTTACGCCCGACCGCTTATCTTTTTCAGGTAAATCCCAAGAGATGCGTCTGTCTGTTACTTTCTTGTAACCACTTTAGGTAATAGACAGGTAAGTAAGACGTTTTTATGTATTCACTGTTGTATTGTATTATTCTGGTACCTCAACTTGTAAACGTTCGCCTAGGGATATGATTTTTTTTATGGTTGTACGAGTAGTTACAAATGAAAAAAGCGATAGCTTATACGAAATGTACATAAAACACATTAGGATCCTATGTCAAATACCAGTATTTTACATAGAGCGACTGCCTATCTGAATTTAACAACCCAGTAACTGGGTAATACGATATCCCTTGGTAAGATTGGTGTCAGACTTTCGGGTTTCTGACGACTCATAACGTCTGTCAAAGATCCACGAATGACAGCCGAGACCAACGGCTTAACGTGCTTTCCGAATGTTTCTCGGTATGTAAAGATGGTCACCTATCCACTGACCAATCCCGGCAAGCGTAGCTTAACCTGATGGATCGATCGAGGGTGCGTGTGGCTGTGATTACTTAGCCACAAGCTCCTTCAGTACCAAACCAACATCGCAATATAGGAAAAATTATCAGCCGTCCCATCCATGCATTTGGATCGAATAGGTATTAAAGCGTTGTACGAGAAAAACGGTTATATTTTCTCGATTGTGATGTTAGTAGTAGTACCACGGAGAAAGTTGTTCAGTCTGTTTAGTTATTTGATCATACCATTCTGCTACACCATGTATTTAGGTAAGTGCAGGTGACACTTCGTTAGTCTTGTCTTTGGTACCGGGACGAATAAAACAATTTATAGATCAAGCATAGGATAATATTCTTAAATTAGAGCTACTTACGTTTTATATTATTATATTTTACTAGCGGGCCTGGCAGACGTTGTCCTGCCCTAACAGTGCCACCTACCGGGTCCAATTGTATTTTAAACCATCGAGACTCACTCAAAAATACACACAAAATTTCATTCAAATCGGTCAGCCGTTTAGATGAGTTAGGTGACAAATACACGTACCGAAGAATGATATATAAAGACTATCTGACCCGTTAGACGTTGTCCTGTCAAAATGCAGATTTCGATTTTCGACTGTTCCTATGAGTTTTTCTAAAACCACCCCAGAATTCAGCCGAACAAAACAAAAAAAATGTATTCCGATCGGTTGAGCTATTTTCAATTATTTGCGAGACTATTGCACGGCAATTGATTTATACAATGTGGAGACGACCATACAACAAAAAATTAAAATACTGGCACTACTAATGCTTATGAGTATTTTGGAACTGTCAAATAAATCGTAGCTTCGAAAAAAAAAAACTACTTTTTCAAACAAATTAAATGTTAGTAAGCCGGATCCACCCTAAGCCTATAAATTCCGTTTATCCAACTAGGCCTTGGGTGAATTCTCGGGCATACATTTCAGAATAGGGTGGATTTTTGGGGTTGATAAACGAAATAGCCCAAGCCGACAATGGATTTTGCCGAGCTATAATGACTAAACTATTGAATATATTCAATTGAATTTTGGTATACAGAATGAGAACGTCATTATGGACACGCCGTTAAATTTTTTGTTGTATTGTCGTCTCCACCTTGTATACAGGGTGGCAGGGACATCGACGCGAAGCCGGTTACCATGGATTCAGTACATGATTTTGAACCCCACTGCGTTGAAATTTTGCGTCGGTTATTTAAAAAAAAATCTGCTGTTTCATAGAAAAGTGCAATACCTACACGGTCAAAATGTATGGAACAGCAGATTTTTTTTAAATCCTGTATAACCACCCTGTATAATTATATATAGATAATCGCCCGTTTGACAGCCCAGGGGGCGATTTTCTTCTGTTTTTTTCTATACTAATTATGAATCCAATGTTTGTCTCGTATTAAAGCCATCTATTTGAACTCGCGGTGTTTGCATTCTGAGTAAAACCTCTACACGACCTGTCCCAAAATTATAATGCCAACACCACAACATCCTATAAAGTAGGTATTTTCATAAAATAATTCTCCCATTCAATTTATCGCTGTTATAGAAGGAAATTAATATCCAATAATTCAAAAATGCCTTTTGCCTTCACATAATGGAGGAACGTTCAGGTATGGAATCTCATAGCGTAGAGATTTCATATTACACAGTACAATGATTCGTAGGAAAATAATAAGTACCATTTTATATGGATCGTTTCACTAATTGAATTCACGATGTGTAATAAAAATTGGAAGAAAAAGTAATATTGGTGAAGGATGGTATTATGAATGTGATGTCTCTATCAATATTTCGATATGAAAGGGGAAAATAGTTGTAAGTAGATAATAAGGAACTTGATAGTTTGATATTGATATATATACAGACGTCCGTTCAGCCAATCCTTTTACACGAGTGGCCTGTGGGTGTCATACACGCGCCGAGCCTACAACGTCCTGCGTGTTCAATTTAATCATGCTTTTAGGATGCTGTTGGGACTGCCATGGCGTTGCACCGCCTCGGGAATGTTCGCGGAGGCTCGCACAGACGGTTTCCATGCTATCATGCGAAAGAAAGCGGCCTCCTTACTACAGCAACTGCATGGTAGTGACAACAGCATTCTAAAAATGATCGCTACCAGATCGAACTGCCCCTTTCATGGACCCTGGGTGGGGACAGTCATAGCTCGAAATTATTAATAAATATAGTTCGTGTAAACTAAAAATACTAAACTACTTTAAGCACCATTGTTACTAAAACCAAAATACTTACCAAAATTACAAAATATGGACCCTGTAGTCTGATATAAAGTTTTTATTTATTTATTATCCTACTAGCTGCGTCCCGCGGTTTCACCCGCGTAAATGAGTTTTTCCTTTTAATCCCAATGTTCCCGTGGGAATATCGGAATAAAAAGTAGCCTATTTTCATTGAGGTATGTACGTTAGTACAATAATACCTCAATGCCTACATTACTATACATTTTACGCCTAGTGGCCTCAGCTATCTACCAGTGAAAGTCCCGGCCAAATCGGTCCAGCCGTTTCGGAGATTAGCTGGAAAAAACAGACAGACAGTAGAAAAAAAAAGATGTTTTTGTTGTATGGATCGTATTTATTTTACTTTACTTTAGAAAAAAGCTGATATTTTGACATTACAAACAGACACTTCAATTTTATTTATTGAAATGCTTAATGAATTGAATAAGGCAAGCCTTGAAATTGGTCTTCGAATGAACATGTCAAAGACCAAACTTATGACTAATAGCGTCAAACAAAAGCAGTATGTGGAGGGTGTGGAGATTGCATATGTCCCAGAATATATCTACCTCGGCCAAATAGTCTCCTTCCAGGCGAGACAAGAAAAAGAAGTTGCTCGCCGCACCGAAAACGCCTGGAAGAGCTATTGGTCGATGAAAACCCTTATGAAAGGAGATCTTCCAATTTGCCATAAACGCAAGTTAATGGACATGTGCATTCTCCCTATCCTTACATACGGCGCTCAAACCTGGTCTTTGACAGTTCAACAGAGGACCGAGCTCGAGGTTTGCCAACGAGCGATGGAGCGCAGTATCCTTAGAGTTCGACTTACCGACCGGATACGGAACACGATACTACGCTCTAAGACACAAATCGCTGACGTCACCCAAAAAACAGCCAAGCTCAAGTGGGACTGGGCCGGACACGTTTGCCGCATGTCGGAAACAATGTGGGCTAAGACCACTACTACGTCGCGTGGGTTCCTGAAAACGCCCAGCGGCATCGTGGAAGACCCAAGCGTAGATGGCGGGACGAACTTGACGCTTATAGGAGGGATTGGTCCATATTGGCTCAGGATCGAGTCGAGTGGAAAAAGGAAAGGGAGGCCTTTGCCCTGCAGTGGGACAATATGGGCTAATTATTATTATTATTATGTATAGATTACCTACATGATTACATACACATTAGAATGTACCTAATTGTAGGCAGACCCCCACCAGCCTAAACTTATATCCAAATAATAACAAACAACTTTTATTAATTACCTGCGCCCCGCGATTTCACCCTCATAAGTCTCGATCCCGTGGGAATATATGTATACATATAAGGTACCTATCTTATATCCTTACTCAGGTCATTGTCTACTTACCTGTAAAATTTCATCTAAATCCGTTCAGCCGTTTTAGCTTGAAAGCGAAACAAACAAACGCATTAGTTAAAAAGTTAGTATATCGCCGTAAACAACATCTAACCAAGAAAAAACTTGACCTAAAATCTACGAAATTGTAAGCGTTTGTAATAAAATAAAAAGTAATTAAGGACAGTCTATGAAAGCTGTTTTCAAGAGATACTCAGTCACCTCACCGTGGACTATAAATAGTTAAACCTGTTTATTTATCCAACAGTAATGGCTCTTAGTCTTGTCGAGGAAAACTTCAAGTCCCGGAAAGACCTCTTTTATTCAATTTTTCTGTCCTTTTTCAACCGAAACGTGGAACGAGCGGTAGTGAAAGAAGTGTAATATTTCACTAGACTGCCAATAAATTACTGCAGCTTTAAAATCTGTACTGCATTGAAATAGTATAGCTTTTTCTTTGAAACAAATTGCCTTAAGGTTCGCTTTATGGGTCATATTAATGCAAGTTGTAATCTTGCTTAACTTGAGCGCTAGGAAGTAATAATGGTCGTGTCGTGTTTTTGTAAAAAAAAATCATAATAATATGATTTCAAATCGAGTAAAAGAGCATTACCTTTCCTCTCAACTGTGAGTATTTTTATATATATTTATATATTTTGGCTTTATACGTGTAGGAATATTTAATATATTAGTTTTAGGACATCGCTTATTCATATTTTCTCTTCTTGTTCTCACACACAATTGTCTACATTTCTTTTTTATTTCTCCTTTCGCAGGTCTGCTGGAACAAATTTCTTTAGAAATAAGCAGTACCTTTGTACTTAAATTATAATCATGTCGTATCTCTATGTATTTTACTGTGTTTAAGTACATAAATAATAGAATAAATAAATAAATAAATGATTATTTTTGCTCGCGCAACTAAGCATGATGAGCCTATAGTGTTCCCATTGCTAGGACACAAGCCTTCTCTCTGTGAGAGGGAGTGGGCCGTAATCAACCACGCGGGCCCAGTGCGGGTTGGTAGATGTCACATGTCTTCGAATTTTTGGTTCTAGGATATGCCGGTTTTCTCACGATGTTTTTCTTCACCGTTTTGAGAGCAGTGGTGATGAAAACAATTATACAAAGTAAAGCTCTTGTCTGGGTTCGAACCTACGACCTACAACTACTTAGTAAGTCGCGGCCGTTACCACTGGGCCACCACTGCTAAGGGTCGCCCACCTAACTAATTTTAGTTCATGAGTTTAGATAAGTCAAAGACTGTATTCAAGAATTTGATATTGTCATGAAATAGAATTCTGTAATCATACCCACCCAATTCTAGTATTATACGACGAATTGGTTATTGCAAACAAAAATAATAAAACAATCCAATTTTCACCCTTCCCGTATTATACGCTTATTTCCTATATTCTACTATAAAATTGTAACAAGAAACCGTAAACGAGACGTAGGCACCGACTTTAATACACCGCATCACCGGATAACGATGGTTTCATTATAGCATAGAAACTATAAAACTGTTTATAACCTCTGCCTTCGGATTCTAGCTGACTAGATGCAATAACATGAGAATGGCTGATGTAGGCTGGTGATAACCTGGGGAATTGAAACAATTTTAGGTCTTATTTAAAATGAAAATAACTTTAAGCCGCAATTTTACCGGTTCTCGAATGGTGACCGCGTAGACTGAAAACCCAAACATGGTACCTAAGATCTATTTATTACTATGTTTCCTATTGACGTTATTTCCACAACAAACATCAACTTTATGCAAGTGTAAATAAAGTTTATTTTAGACTGACTAGTACTGTTGAAAAAGCCATAAAATTATGAAATTGTAGCGCAAACTGAACCTTATGTGTAGGCATTACAGTTGTTTTTTCTAAACCACGTGTTTGTTTACATGTTTGGCAGATTACCTACGATGTCCGGTTACTTTTGTCCGGTGCGCACATGGTGCAAAACGATTTTTTGAAGTGAAAACTACTTTAGGCGCGTTGAGCGATTCTTGGGACGGGATAAAAGAATGAATCGAGTCACCGACATGCTCGCACCGTAGTGCTGTGCTATAGAATCTAGATGGCGCTAATACCAGCTTTAAGTTTCCACTTCTGTCGGCAGTTACCATGACTGCTTATTTTTTAATCTCTTTGGTGAAATATATTTATTTTAAATGTCTTTGACGAGACGTCGTCGTGACAACGACAACTCGGTTCATAATATTAGAAAATCTGAATTCTAAATCTAAAAACCTTATAAGTAGCAACGTAGGGGTAAACCAAGCAATAAATTAGAGAGCGCATTCCGAAAATAGAGAGCGCTTTGCGAAAGGGATAATGATCAACCGGCATGTCTCTCAGATTAATATTGTCTATCTAATCTCTCAGATTGTATATATCTGTGGTCGAGATAGTCAACTAGGGGCAATCTTGTGCTTGTGAACGTTCGAGATGAGGCTTTAAGTTACTTGGGTTATCAATAAGACCCAATTGCACCAACTATAATATAAACAAAATAATTGTTTTTCTCATGAGAGTGACAGAGTGATGCTTTAAAATCAAACGGACCTGAATCTATACAGGCTGACCTGTAAAACCACGAAGACCAAAAAAAGTTTTGAAGCCTCTCTCCAAGGGCTTCCCGAAAAGTTTGTTCAACAATTATTTATAATTTAGGAGTTAGACTTAGTTACTCGTAGTTGAAGTTTTTATTTATTTTTGGGAAATTCTCACTTGACTTCGGACTTTTTTATTTTTCTATTTTTGTGTCGCATTTTTTTAAAATGTTTTTTGAAGTTAAAACTTTTGAAGGTAAAACTTCTTTAGGCACGTTGAGCGATACGCCTCCGACTATAGAAGCTAGATGGCGCTGATACCAGTTTTAAGTTTTCACTTCTGTCGGTAGTCTCCAGAAGCCCGGGTTCGCACGGACGTGTTTCGATCGCGGCGATTTTTTTTTCGCGTATTGTAATTTCGATGCTCTGATTAACACGGAGAGGTGGATATCCAGCAGTGTGTTTTCTTTACGTGCTGGAATACGTGCTGGATGCGCTCAGTTGGATTCTCAATGCTCGGCTCAACACGCCGCGATAAAAACACGTCCGTGCGAAACTGGTCTAACTGCCTAGTTTTTTTTTATTATACTCGTAAGTCCGGAAAACAAAAATCTCTTAACTACCATGTTCAAACTCCAATTTCATCAAATGTCCCAAAAAGTGCTTCTTATTTGTATTTGGAAAGGTCCGTAGAAGTTTTTAAAACTACTTTGGGGTCATTGCTATCCTTTTTTTCCCGTTGAGCTAAGTTTTAGTCACTTTGGGTAACGTTGAGACAGATGGAATTTTTATCCATCGTGGACCATCATTTAAAGATTTGATTTTGGAAATGCGACACAGAAATAGGAAAATAACAAAAATCTGAGGTCAAGTGAGAATTTGCCAAAAAAAAATTAAAACAGTCTAGCTACTAAAGTATAATATAATATATACCTACTCGTATAATCGCTAAACAAGAACATGCATATGGGTGTTTCTTAAATTTTCCTTTGCATGTTGTTTCTTGGGCCATCCTGTAAGATAGAATGTCGAAAGTAGCTCAAACCACTACAAGATAAAACCGACTTGTCTGTGCAAGGAACCTCTTCGTCATTCTTCATCTCAAGTAGGTAGTGTATGTATTTCATACAACTCCGACAACACCAGTTATAAATTTCGCCAATCGCTCGAGAACACTCCCCATTGCCACAACCAGCTACCAATCGTAACAAGTATTGACCTCAATAAAACATTACAAATGGCTTACGATTGACAATGGCGGTATAGATAGTGTTGACACAAGCAAGCTTGGTTATTTACCGTTTATGTGAGACTGTGAGCTGAAATAATACATTCTCTTGATGCTTGGTTCCTATTCCTTACCGCCCGTTAATTACAAAGTTTGTAGCATACGACTATACTTTGTCCAGCTGCTAATCTGTCCAGCTGCTAATCTGTCCAGCTGCGAAACCGTCCAGCTGAGAATATGTCCAGTTGCGAATCTGTCTAGTTGCTCCGGAGGGATCTACTGAGGAGCACGTGGCTAAGTAATAACAGCCGCACGGGTAGATTTATCAGGTTAAGCAACGCTTGTCGGGGTTGGTCAGTGGATGGGTGACCATCTTTACATACTGAGACTCGTCCGTGCCTCGGAAAGCACTTTAAGCCGTTGGTCCCAGCTGTCAATCGAGGATCTTTGACAGTCGTTACGAGTCGTCAGAAGTCCGAAGATCTGACACCAGTCTTACACCATTTACTGGGCTGTGGAGGTCAGATAGGCAGTCGATGTAAAATACTGGTATTCAGGTGCATCCGGTTAGACTGGATGCCGACCCCAACATAGTTGAGAAAAGGCTTAGGCAGATTGATTATAGGTATCTACTACTCGTATTTCATTGTAGCCCACAAAGAAATAGAATACATTAAAATATCGTTTTTGTTCACAGTATTTTTAATTATGACATAATAATTTTCTAACATGTATTAAAAAAGTCACAAGAAAATAATGCTCCACCCGCAGCGAGATGTCAAACTTTACGGCGGCTAGGGATCTAGCACGAAGTACCTCCTCAATCTGGATTGTAACCACGTGACAATAGATAGGCTGGAGTCTCCTCACGCTAAACTTCACAGAGAGAGTAGGTATTGTTAAAACTGCAGTAATCGTTTCAAGGACACCACACCAGTACATTCATATAAGGAACAAGCATCGTGATGAGGCGTACGGCAAGACGCTGCTACCGGCCGATGACGTTTATAGGAGACCTCACCCTCATGGGGCCAACCCCGTATGAACTACGCTGATTGGCTATTTATTTCATTATGAGCTAGAGCTATTGCTATAGACTGCCTTTTACCATACAGTAGAGGAGAATAAGTTACGAAGCATTGGAAACAGTAACAGATTAAGGCTGCCTGTCCACTGAAGCGGAGAGGAGAAAAGAGGAGCGGAGATGTGCCAATATTAACCAATAGAATCTTGACTCCGTCCCTGAGTTTAGATTTGATTGGTTAATAATGGCACATCTCCGCTCCGCTCCTCTCCTCTCCGCTCTAGTGGACAGGCAGCCTTACCGACTTTTATTAAACCTGCAGGTAAATTATAGGAACAATTTAAAACCAGGGTGGATTGTAAACAATCGAAAATTGGAATTAGTCGACACTTTTGTGATAAAGTCAGGTAACAAGCTGATTTAGTCTCTAATCGTCGTAAAATATACAAGCTAACATATTACGGTGAAGGAAGCCGTTTCTAAAACTTTTAATTAGTCGAATTTCTAACAAACTTCTTCGCTAAAACGATTCAGAAATGTTGAACTTTTGTTCTATTTTTAGCTTTTGGCAGCAATTTAGCGGCTCAATCCGGTAGAAGATTTTTTTAAGTGGTTATGTAATTTTTAATAATGACTTTCTCAATCTTTGCAGTTAAGTAATTAATTTGAAGAGTTGTTCGGCGTTGTTTACATGTAGGTAAGTAGGTAAGGCGGAAAAGATAAATTTTTCTTTTCAGCGCAGTCTACTAAAGCACGTCCATATTTTAGTCACATGGAAATAGCCATGACGAGTCATAATGACACAAAATAAAATTAAGACTGTACAACTTTTTTTTTTTTCACCCTCAACTGGCCACCTCTTGGCCTGCATCTCACCTGATGGTAAGTAATGATCAGGCCGAAGATGGGAGCGAGCTTCACCCGGAATCTTCAACCACAGAGGAACTGGCTATCTTATCTCTAACTGCCGAAACACAATGCTGTTTACATTGTTGTTATGGCGACAGACTTAGATAAGATGGTGGTAGCTAGCCAGGCGGACTTAGAACAAGCCGTACCACCAACCAAACCGAGCAGAAAATTTTGCTCCCACTGGGAATCGAACCCGGGACGTCTGGGTCTGAGACAGGTGGCTTAACCACTACACCACAGAGCTGGTTTAAAATTCAAACTGCATCACCATGATCGAACTCAAAATACTAATCGATAGACTCCAACCACAGCACATCTAGTGGGAAATTGTGATCGGTATCCAATAACGTCAGTCTCACGATACGCCCAATTTGTGTCAATCATTTCCTATACATTGCTAACAGGCGACACATGTAGTCTCCATACATGCTTGTTATGCAGGAAATGTATGAAATTTCCTTTAAAATTTACATTATTTATGTTATTACATCACGAGTTTTCATAGTGAATTTAATACACTTTGTTATTCGAGTGAAGTTTGAGAACTTTATCTAGTAAATTGCTGCAATCTCCTTGTGCCGTGTGCGTGTCTTTTTCCAGACACAAATTGGCAAGGTAAGTTCATCACCTTTACTTAAATTTAAACCATAACTAATACTAAAACTGTCTATAAATCGCAAACTAGAGTAGACTACGAGGCAAGTTTGTTGTTTGGAAGTTTAAAACACTGAACACTAATGAGCCGTCGAAAAACATTACGTCGTATGACACGGAAACAAATTTTTTGCTGGCTGTACGTACTTTAATGTTAAACATAGTCCACGTGCTAATTGATGATGAAACACGTGATGTCATCACATCTCTATAAAACTGTTACTAGCAGAAGAGAGAGGAAGAAAAGATACTGGCCACCAATTTGACAGTCCCTAAAGATTGAGTGTTGTTATGACTCATAAATTGATCATAACTAACAGCTAACACGAGATTTACGATTTGAGTTCAAGAGTCAAGAAGGAGAAATAGACTTAATACCATATACAAGGACCGTTTACCTCAACTAAACTGTTGAAGGTTTCAAAAACACACAACGAGACTTGGCCTATATTATTTTAAGCAAATCATTTTACGCGAAACTTTAAAACGTCAACTGTGTGACTATCAACTCGCAATAACAATACGCCAACCTAACCCACATACTATCTTTAACCCCGACATTCAACCCTTAACACAAATCAGTGCGCAATTTTCCTTCTGAACCGCAACCTATAAAATCGTGCGACACGAATTGAAACACATATCAGCGGCGGCGGTGACACGCGGTAAGTACGATTTACACCGGTCGTAGCGGATGCGCGCGCACGAGGCGGAAGCCGACGGCGTCCACCCGACTTCAAAAATTTCTGGAACCTTGGCGCGCGCGTTTGAATTCGCCGGCACGCCTGACTAGAGCAACCAGTGCGGTAATTGCGCACATAAGCTGGCAATTGATAGCATTGTCTTTCATTTTAGCCGTTCCGCCACGTTCATTGTGTCATTTACGTTGTTGAGGACACCAAGATTTTTAAAGTATGAAGCAATGGATTAGGAACTACCTACAAAACCCTCTTTCTCTCTCGATTGTGATTGAAAGTGTGTTACGCAATTAGGGTGCAGTAGTGCATTAACTTGCCAGCCGGCGACGACACTCAAGCGTACGTGGCAGTAGGTACCTGAACAGAGTTGACTAAACGTATTGGCAGCCGATCACGAGGTTCCGACCGGCTACCGCGACATGCGTGCGGTTACGACTGGGTTCTAAACTGTAAATTCAAAGCAAATATGGCATTTAACTACTTCATAATTGCTTCAATTTCCTTTAACACATTGTATTACGCGCTTCGATTCGGCCCCATGCGCGCCTGCCGGTGTAAATCGTACTGTATACGGAACTCCGAGCCTACTTTCCGTAATGTTAGAAGGCTGTTTCCTTCCTTTCCAATATCCTCATATACGAGACTATAGTTCCTTGGAAATAGCGTTCGACTTCGACTTGAGCGCATATTTGCGCAGTATGATATTAAATTATGATTGTGTATCTACATAAGAATTGATTTCTGGAAATCTTGTTTGTTCGGTGTTGTTTGAGGAAAATGACGGGTTCAAAGAACAAAATGGGAATGAGTAATAATCTGCCGATATTCGTATGTTTATGACCATGTCAGATTTTATTGAGAGATTAAGGGCCTATTTCACGATGTCCGAATAGCCACTAGGTACTTACCGAATAAATTCAAAAATGGAACAGAATTTGTATGAAATTATGTGCCAAGTAAGTTAATAGGAACTTAATCGTAGATAGTGAAACAGGCCCTAAGTAGGTAACTATGTAGGTATGTATCGATGCAATACCAAGTAGGCTAAGAAAACCTGTAGCTAACACTGACCTGCAAAAGGGCTACAAACCACTGTTTGCTATCTTTCCTTTTTTGCGAACGTTCCCTGCCCTATGTTTTGTTAATCTTACTCATTTTTCGTAATTTCGACAGCCTCAATTTTCCTAATTTCGTCACCACATAAACCAAAATCTAAAAGCAAGACTGTAAATTCTTTTGGGAGTTTAAAACTGAAAAATGCTCAGAGAATACTCTAAGGTAACTTAATAACCGTAATGTTTTTATTGTCTTAACCTACCTCCAGGGCATCCCGAAGGGGTATCCAGACAGAAATGTACTAACGTTCGTCCGAAAATATACCGACATATATTTTGCTATATAGCAACCCGGGCTTGAGCTGAGAATTGTCTGGCCCAAAAGTTCAATTTTATTTCTTTTTATCCGATTTGAGTATCGACCAGGTCCTTCCTTTCAAGCTCGTTACCAAAGTAAAATGATGGAAAAGGCAATTTACGGACTAAAATTTTCAATTGAACGGTAGCTTAGAATATCTGATGCCAAGCGACGGCATGTGTCCGCCCATTGAAGCAGAATTTTAAATAGCTTATTATTTTCCGAGTGACTAATAACTTAAAAGTCGACTAAATGTTTGCAACAAATAAAATAACTTGCCAGCGATTAAATATT